>CM050649.1:115368249-117835283 GCA_027574665.1 Rhynochetos jubatus | reverse complement strand
AAAGATGAGCCTCGTTGAACGTGGGCTCTCCTCAGGAGCCTTGTTATTTCAGTGCCCACCAAATTCCCGTGGCAAATTTTAAGAAGTGTTTGACCCTCTGTAAACAAAGAGCAAACTTTAAATCCTACGGGCTTCATTTTGCAAGACAGTTTCTTATAAGAAAAATGCTTTGAAGACATGAGTTACCATTCATTCCGGTATTGACATGAGTATCGATGACCATGATTCTCTTATTAATAATTTATCATAATTTTAAAAAATATATTAATAATTAAGTTTTCCATGCCAGAACTTGATCCTCTTTGCTCTATTTTTTTAATGCATTTGTAAGGACTAAATCACTTTGGACTTTCAGATGATGCAAGGTAAGTGGTCCGAAATGGCCACTAAATTTTAGTTTGGGGAGGGTTTTGGTGATGGTTTTTTACTGTTTGGTAGCTGGCTACTAAGTAATTACTGTCTCCCATCAGCCACTGTATCTTAGCTAGCTCTATCTCCAGCTATGAGCAAAACTAGGAGTCATTTTCGGATTTTTTTAGAACATGAGAATTGCCACAAATTGGTCTAAAGCCAACGCTGAACAATGTGCGGCTTTTGACACTATGAGAAAGTCAGGCTGGCTTTCTTTGGCTCCGTGTGAAATGCAGAAGAAAAAATACCCTAATATATTAAAATACAATCACAGCCTGTATCTGAGGAAGTTAAAGAAAATCCAGTAAGCCCACAGTTAACAACTGTATCTGTGATTAGTTTAATAAATCAAATATGATTTTTTTCATGAAAATAAATTTATTTATGCCACCAGTTTAATACCAACAGGCAAAGCCTGGCCACACGTCACAGTTTACTTGCACTTTAGCTCTAACTACTGAACCCTCCTGGGCTGGGCTGAGGGGGGACAGAGAACACAGACACCATTTAATCTGAATAATCTCACAGTTTCATGCGAGCAATTAAAGGAAAATGCAGGTTGAGGCTGAAGCCATATTCTAACCTGATCAGCAGATAGCTCAGGACAGGAAACAAATATTTTTAAGAACTAACATTTTCAGAAGTTACTGTTTCGGTGTTTTGCTTTGAAATGGAGGTCAATTTTATTTGTAGAACAACATGTAGAAACATAAAAAAAAAAGATGTTTTAAGAAGCAGAAAACATACTTTCTACTGGTTTTAGTAAAAAAAAAAAATCGAGCTTTTACATTCAAGTATTAAGCTTTCCTATGATTCAGAAATCCTCCAGAAAAACTGAAGTGGCTGAGCCTCCAGCCACCTGGAAAGAAAATCAATTCAGCATCTCAGAGAAGACTTCGCAGAACCCTGAGCTCTTCATTTTCTTTCAAGTACCACCAACAGACTCGCTTGGTGGAGCCCTCCGGCAACATTCTGGCCAAACTACTGGCACAGGGACTACAGAACAGTTCATCAAGTTCCTACCTTGTCCCTTGGGACATTCCTGACAGGCAGGAGGAATGAAAAGAGAAAGGCATGCTCTGCCCTCTGAAATAAGACTGCTCGGCCACCCAACACAGCAAGCCCGTGAGCGTGAGGATGGCAGTAGAGCCGGCACCTCCTGCTTGTCACCCACGGGGATCTGATGCAATAGTTATTAGAAACCAAATCTAGGGTCAAAAAAGCCTTGGAACAGGAGAGAAAGGGATACCGTGCTTTCTGCACTTCAAACCTCACCTATTTTGTTCCGTTAGCTGCTCTCCTTGAGCTGTTCTTTGCAAGTTGCTAAGAGTACAGAATAGATAAAAGCACAAAAAAATAGGAAAATAGAAAAATCTTAAGCCAGAATTACTAAAAAGAATGACGTGCATGTATGCGCACGTGAGAGTGCACTCTCAGCTTAACAAAGCCAAACACATCACTCGCTAATTCTACACTTCGCGCTCGCCCATCAGCAGCTGCGGGCTGTTCCTTGGCTGTGCGCCGGGACCACCGCACGCCGCCGGCCTCCCCTCTGCAGGGCGACGGCTCACCCCGAGGATCGGAGCCGTGCTCAGCCCCACGCCCCGCTCCCAGCGGTAACCCCGGGCCCGCTCTTCCCGCGGCAGCTCCGGCCCGGACACCGCACCGCTTCTCCCAGCGGCACGGATAAGCGGCCGCATCCCGCCCGCGGTACCGGCCAACGCGCCGCGGACAGAAGGATTGTCTCTTCCCTTTCCGCGGGGCGCGAGAGCCCGGCCCGGGACGGCTCCACGTGGAGGCCCAGGACTTACCATGTGCAGAGCTTGGCCCCGAGCAGCGCCAGCAGCCGGCGCGGAGGGGCGGCAGCGGCCCCGGGCGCGGCGGCGGCCCCGGGCGCGGCGGCCGCCGCCGTAGCGAGCGGCGGTACCCCGGCAGCAGCCGGCTCCATCCCGCAGCGCTGCCCCGGCGCTGCGCCCGCCGCGAGGGAGCGCGGGCGGGAAGGAAGGCGCTAACGGAGGCGGCGCTTCGCGGGCGTGAGGGAGGGAGGAGCGGCGGCACCAGGCAGACGGAAGCCAGCTCCGCCGGTGGCGGCAGAGCCCGGCTTTGTGCGCGCCGAGGGGCCGCCCCTGGGAGGGGCATGGCTCGTCCCGCAGCGGGGGCGGGAGGGACGGGGCCCCGGTGCCTGCCCCGGGATGCCGCTCGTGGTCCTTCCGCTTAGCGAGCACAGCCCCGCTGCGCAGGCTGCGTTCCTCCTGCTGCGTGCCGGTGGGAGATGCTCTCCGGCTCAGGCCACCTGAGCACCCGTCCCTGCTTCCCTCTACCCTCGCCTGTTCCTGCAGAGCATCGTGGCTTTGTACCCCCAGCACCACCAGGCTTTTTTACTGTAGATCAATATATGAGAAAAGCTGCGTAATTCTGTGTCTTAAAAGAGCATTGATAAATACACTGCTGCAGTTTTACATATACATACCCATTTCTATGCTATATTGAGGTTCTGTGTATCCTTCCCTCACTTGTATAACGGAACAGCTTACGGATTCTTAAATTTTGAATTCCTAATCCAATAAAAATCCTGCTGTGGCTCTCGCAAGAAATCAGTCTGTTAAGACTAGTTTCAGTGCTGTGATAGTTACGAGTCAGGTCGCGCTGGTCACAAATTTCCTTAATCTAGAATAAAAACGAGATTAAAAGAAAAAAAAAAAAAAGCAGAACCATCAGATCCTGCACGTTTCATCAAATCTGAGCTCCACAACTATGATACTATTATCTTCACCTTTAACTTCATTCACCCTTTACCTGCACTCTGCTGCTCCAAAGATGGAGATTGGCCGTTTTGATGCTTTTTGTCCCCATTTGGGCTCTGGGAACTCGGTGCTACGGGTCGGCTGCAGCAGCCTCGTGCCCAAAGTCACTGCCAGGCTGGGGCTTTGCCCCAGAGCTGCTCAGCAGTCCCAAAGGGGCACCTATCTACTGACAGAATGGGAAACAAAGGGATATAAGTTTAAATGGGCAGTCTAAACCTCTTTTTAATTTAAATTCTTTAACAACAAAAAAAGAAGATAAAAAAAAAACCAACAAAAACAGCAAGAATGACTTTAAAAAAAGGTACTGATAGGTTTGGTAAACTTTGGGGACTAAGTTCAATTCAACTTTGCTATCTCAGGAAATTTTTATGGCTTGTGGACAGCCCAGGCCATGAGTGCAGAGATAGCCAAGATGTATAAACATGACTTTGTGTTCAGCTACTCCTGCTCCTGCTTTTCCTGCGATTCAAGGTTCACCTCAGGCGTGTGTTTCTGGATTTCTGTCAGTTCCCGAGTCTGCCTCGCGCCACAGTGAAGCACGAAGCTGCAAGGCCACCTGGAGCGTGTGCCGGCCAGGCTGCTTGGCCCCGGAGACGCGCTCCGTTCAGCCCAGAATTGGCGTTATCGCTCCCCCATGCTGTCTCACTGGTGAAAACCTGGGGCTGTGCATCCTTTTCCAGACACAAACTCTGCTCCACAGCAGTAACTAGTTTCCCTGTAACATGCTTTGCTGTGTCGTTTCCAGGGTGAGGGAAATCCCTGGGAGTGGCTGTAGTTTCTCTGGGTGCAGGATGTATTTGCGTGCCTAATGGGCCTCCAGACTAGCAGGCATATACCTCTTTATTTTTTTTTACTTAAAAAAACTATTGACAAAGAGTGATTAGCAATACATTTGTAGAATTCTTTAAAAATTAATTCTTTCTATTCAAAATTTGTATCTAAATTTCAAACTATTTTGAAGCACAATTGAAAGGAACTAAGAATCTAAATATTCCCTACAGTTGTTTATCTTCTTGAAGGATACTTCAAAAGGAATGACATACCTGGTTTTGCCTCTTTTCCAAAAGAATTGGTTTTGTGCTGGGATCGAATAAAAGAATTAGCACAGCCATAACAAATGAGACACAGACATAATTCTCATATTTTTTTTCTGCCTTCAACTCTTGAACAGTTTCATCTCAGTGTGTCCTATCAGGCTGTTCCTCCTGCTAAGAAAACCGTAAGTTTGAGTAGGTGATAAAAATCGATAGCAATGATAACATGTAAAAACACAGAACATAATTTTTAAGTAAGTGACAGCATCAGCTTTAAGTTTCAGGGAAGTGCAATGCCATTGTATGTCTAGGTACTTTACTGTATATTACCCCAACAAAACTGTATTTTCTGCTTCTACCTTATCGACAAAAGGAAAGACAAAACATATCGCACAAATTCAGCTTAAAATGCAAAATTGCAGAAGTGAGTCCTTGTAAAAAGATGAGCAAGCTATTTTGTTTTTTTTTTTTATTGGAAATATTTATGCCACTAGAGGTCCTTCATGGTCAGATTATGATTTTCTCCACAGTGTTGTGGGGTGTTTTCTATTTCTTTATCCATGCTACACACAAGAATCACTGTCTCTAAGGAAATTTGTTTTATGTAATACGTTCTTAGAATAGTAGAGTGATTTTTCTTGATTAAGCTTTTTCTGCGAAAATATCAATATAAGGATTTTTTTAAATAGCATTTATTTAATAAAACCTCCTATTTTATTATTAAATAGAATGTTATTTATTTTTTAATTCAAAAATTTCACGTTTTAACATTTCCAATTTTTCATTGTCTTATGCTCCTAACCACTTTTCTCTCAGAAAAAAATGAAGAAGGAAGCAAAGGTCAAACTAATGATCAAAATTGGGATAAACAACTGGAAAATAAAACTATATGTAAGGTAATTTTTCCCTCCTGCTTTGTTATTTTCTTCTTATCTTTCCTAATTAGAAGCTGGTTTAAAATGTTTGAACATTGTTTGGAAGAACTGTGCAGCCTGGTGAACTTGAATGATAGGACTGAGACTAAACTTATCGCTGCAGAACACGGTGTCGTTTGTCGAGTAACTAGTAAGAAAGATTCAGAGCATAAACTCACCATTTGGAAACGATTAGGAACTAAGGCAAAGAAATACTTGATGTTCCCAGGATGGCCATGAGCTGAAAAGGCCTAATAGCTGCACAAAGGGCAAATGTAATCCCTAGGATGCATCAGCTGGAATCGAGACAGAGATGTGTTTGTTAGACTATACAAAGTCCTGGGGAGACAACTTCTGAAATACGGTGTATGTGCTGGTTGCTACTGTGCAAGAAACATGTGCAGAAAGATCTCCAGGAGATCACAGGAGCTTGGCTTGTGAATCTAGCAAAGGATGCTGAGACAGGATGGGACCACTGTCAAAAATGCACTGACAGCAAACCCTAGAAAACGAAACTTCTTTAAATAAAAGACCACGTTAGCACAGAACAAACATGTATATAGGGAAAAGGTTTAGGCTGAAAATGAGAAGACAGACCCTCACTAGTATCTGCAATACAGCTGTCTCTATTAGGACCATCAGGGCCTGGAACAAATTTTCCAAGAAAATAACTACCTGGCAGCAGGACATTAGCCCTGATAGCCAAGAGATTCCTTCCCATTCCATATCTGCAGAAAAAAAGGATTTGCAGATGAAGGAAATCACAATTTTAAAATCAAAATATTCTCCTATTCTCTGAAATTAGCCATAAGTAAATTAATCTGAGAAACACCACAGTAAGGTACTCGGTGCAAAAACACGCCTTACGGCTGCACCAACACATCCTGCGGTGCAGTGGTGGGTCTGCTGTCTCTGCCAAGAAGGAAATAGGAACCAGAATGCATTTCCACATCGCAGTGTCAAGAAAAGTATTAGCTAAGCAAAAGCAACCGAACGAGGAAAGGTGTGGATGTCAATATACGGAGAGTTTTATTTAAGACAAAAGATCACGAATGGAGTTTAGGTACTTGATTGTTGTTGAAAATCAGAGCCAATGGAAGTGCTAAGACAGAGGGTGGCACTAAGGGAATGATTAACACAAGGTCAGATGAGTCTTTATACATCACTAATTCTGGTCTCACACACGATCCTCCCTTCCCGTCCATCTGAGATGTGAAAAAAAATTTGGGTTTTGTTGCAAACATGGTGCCTCGAGGCCTAAGTAAAGTGATTCGAGGGTGCTGATTTCAGAAATAGCTAGTAAAATCTCAAAGGTCACTGGCTTTGCACCCAGTCCAAACACAGCTCCCTCGAATCTTTAGTCTTCCAGCGCTGACACCACATAAATGATATTGAAAGAATTAATGGGAAAACTGGAGATGACAGCTTCAAACCATGAGCTATGGCTCAGAAAGGCAGACATAATAAAGCGCAAAGACCAGCAAAATTTGAATCTACTTAGCACTTGTTGATAGCATGAATTTTTTTTTCCCTCCAAACTCTGTCCCTGAAATGAAGGAGACTGTTCTTCAACCCTCTGACAGATTTCTTTCTCTTAAGAGAATGGTATTTTCCCAGTGGTTTCATAGAACAGCGTTTCACAGCCCTGACTGTGCAGCCACAGCCTGCACTAAGACCTCTTCAACAAGCATCTTCTGCCCTTTGGACTAAACAGAATCGTTTTGATTTTTTTTCAGTTGATCACTCTGATTACTATGAAAATAATATTTGAAAAGACCCAGCAAATTGCCCAGTTTCCTCTACACAGACGGGGGTACAACCCTGTCAGAAAGCTTTCCAACATTATTTAGGAATTATAGCCCAATGAATGTTCCCAAAGTTTGGGAAGGCTTTGTGTTTTGTTTTCCAGGGAGAAAATCCTGGCAATACAAATTTGGTGGGGATGAAGTGGGTGCACTTGGCTGCATTTCTGTCAGACTGGGCAAGGCACACAGAACAGTTATCCCCTGCACTACAGGCCTGGGATCCGATAATACAGAGTGTGTTGTGCCCACTGTTCAGCTCATGCCTTCAGCATGGAATCACTGCCCACTCTCCTACAGGGTGCTGGGAGTCATGCTCTCCAGGGGACTGCCTGGCCTTCCTTTTCTAGGGTGAACCACTATGCTGAGCCTCCCACCTCTGGCTGTATGGTCCTGCCCCTTCCCTGGTATTCCTCTAACACTGCAGGGAGCCCACACGGCTGGTCGAGCCACTAGAAAACATCTTGGGATTTTGGGGTTGGGGATTTTTCCTTAAATAAGGTCAATGTTTTATTGACTCAGCTCTCTGGATCGGATTCCTGTCAAGGGGAGGACCTCCAGTTCCAGTGCAAAGGCAGAGGCATACTGGGTAAGGGATTGGGCTGACAAGAGCAGCTCTGACGTAGATCCATTTTGTCAGGGTTGGGTTCTTCTTGGGGAAGCACATTTTAGCTGTGCTCCATTTTTAATATAACCATATTAGGAATTTTAGTCTTTAAAAGAAAATTACTAACAAAGTAGTCTGTTTACAACATCGATCAAAATACCCTGTGACACTGCACTCAGTCTTGATATTACAGGAAAAAATAAAATCAGTGTATATTTCATTGCAAAACTTGCCTTTCTGAGATCTTTAACTAAGACCATTCTGCAATATTCATTTCAGATTACTTGCTTGTCTGTGATGGAATATTGTCATAATGATCAAGACTAAACTCATGGTGGTGAAGGCCAGAATCCACAAGTGACCCGGCCCTGACTGTGTGCAAATGCCAGGCTTTACCCTGTGTGGTTTATCTTTAAATCTTACCACCTCTACACAGACTAGGGCTGAGAAAAGACCAATCGGGCCCTGCCAAAAACAGGCTTAAGGGTTGGATAGTATTTTACAAGCAGATGAGATCTCTCTCTCTACTCCCAACCTAGCAAAAGAGTTGGGACAGTTTTTCAAAGGTTGTTTTCACACCTTAGTGGCACTATCACTTTTCCTTCACACCTTGACGAAAGAGTTGCAAGTGTGAACATCTAAGGCAGCACTGTGATGGTCCCCCACAAACAAAACACAGTTTGCAGGCTGAGGAAGTTATTTCATTAGATCAACCAGTGTAATTTGAATAACTTGTCAGTTTAGCCTGACACACAAGCAGTTCATCCAACTGGATTGGCAGTGGAGCAGACTGGGGCTGCATCAACACATTACTATTAAGATAGGAACTGGGAAAGTGGTTTGGTGAAAGAGCTTGCACCAGCATATTTTATCTCATCAGTGAAAGACTGGATGTGAGGTAGTATATCATGCAGCTGTACAGTCTGTGATGCACAGATAAATGGTCATATCTGAGAGAAGAAGGACAAAAAACTAGTTCTTTGACTCTTGTCCAGTTTTGCAATATTCTTGTTCTCAGGTATCAAACACAGTATCTCTATATCATATGTACTTAAGGCATGACAGGTTCCCTCTAAAGAGCGTGCCCACCCTGAAATGCTCTATGCAGTATTTGTTGGGTTTATATCATTCATAAGAACCCAGCTAAATCATAAAATTTCCAGTAACCACACTGTGAGTCTCTGTAGTCTCCAATATTAATGCTATCAGTCCTACAAGTATTAAAATATACTCTGAGATTTAGTTATTTTGCATATGCTCCATAAAGGAAATTAATTTCCTAATTGTTACAAGGTAAGCAGGAGAATGTAGTTCTCCAACTGTTCTACCCTAATGAATATTCCTTTCAAAGTGCTTCTCAGGGTTTATCAAAAAATATTAATAGAATTGCGGAATAATTAAGGTTGGAAGGATCTCTGGAGGCCATCTGGCCCAACCCCCTGCTCAAAGCAGGGTCAGCTAGAGCAGGTTGCTCATGACCTTGTCCTGTTATGCCTGAATATCTCCAAGGCTGGAGATTCCACAACTGTTCTGGGTCCCTGTTCCAGCATTTAAGCACCCTCGTGGTAAAAAAAAAAAATAAAAAAACTTCTATCTAGTCAGAAATTCCCTTGTGGCACATTGAGACTGTCGTCCTTTGTCCTTGTGCTGCATGCCTCCAAGAAAATTCAGGCTCTGTCTTCTCTACATCCTCCCATCAGGAAGATGAAGTTTGCAGGAAGATCGCCCTTAGCCTTCTCTTCTCCAGGCTCCCTCGGCTTCTCGTGGGACATCATATGCTGCAGACGCCTGACCATTTTGGTGGCTCCACTGGACAGCCTCTCACATGCCGTTTTCTTTCTTGCCGTGGAGAGCCTAAACCCAAACACAGTAATGCTTATTAAGGTGGCCATGCAGAGGGATCTCAGTAGGTTTAACAGAACCACAGTTTCTGCCCGTTCCTTGCTGAAGTATTACATTGTCTTCCTGATCTATTTTTAATTCGCTCTTTTTGCTGTTTGTATCTGTACTGAAACAAGTGTTACCTATTCTACTTATTGTTAAAATCAAAACATGCCTTCTGATATTTTAAACCATGCTTGGAGGAAAAGCACTCTTTAGAAACATATTAGCTGTCACACAAGAAAAAGCAGAAATTAAATATCAACTTCAATCAAAAAGATCAAATTAGGGTTTTTTTCATTTTAGTTTTTGCCCATATCAACAAAACATGAGGAACATCACACGTTTCAATGGTGTAAAATAAAAACTATTCTACACATAAGAAGTTACTGTAGCAAACAGATACTGTAAGTTTATACAAATAATGCAGCGGTAAACAGCTTTACATTATTTTTCTGAAAATTCTTACATATACAAAAGCCATTTCATTAAAATTTCCTGCTTGAAGAAATTGTAGTTAAATAACATACTCATGATTCATATCAATTCTTTCTTAGAAAAAAATACCTTTTCTCAGAACATTCTATTTCAGCATTAAGTATCTAAAGATTGTTTTCTGGGTTTTTATCATGGTTGGAGTTTAGGTGTTGGTATTTTGATTCTGAACAGTTTCTAAACACTCTCTTTAAGTGAGGAGAGAGAGGAAGATGTTCTGTAAATGCAGAATAAAAGTTAAAGAGGTTAGGTGTCAACCAGACCTGTGGAACAGCATTCCACTCTGTTTTAACCTTGGCAAGACAGACCACTAATGAGTAAATGATGCAAGCTGCACTTTTAACATAGAATTAGTTCAGTTGAACTTTCACCATGGGGGAAGGTATTGAAAGACATTTTGCACCTACAGCTTAATATACAAAGGAAAGTTGTATTCCAGTGCATTAATGGTGAGTTAAGTTGTACTCCAGTGCATTAATGGTGAGATAAAACTTGAAAGAGCTCCTATTACTTTTGCATTGTGAAAAGACCATGGTACTTCCTAGAGTTGTAAACAGTACAATATATTAGACAATGCATACTCAAGAAAAAGAACTTTCTAAACTGGCAGTCAAATGTGTATTTACTTGTATTTTGAACATCAGACCTTTTCCCATTCCCTTACAAGTCAGAACTTACCAAAAGAAAGAACAAGACATTCTGTTATTTGGAACTCCCAAGACAGAATTTGATTTGAATTACACAGGAATAAATTCACACCGACTGCCAAGACTTTACATATACATCTGAAATTGGACTTTGATCGAGTCACACCTCAGGACCACCACAAAGGCTTGAATATAAATATTATATAAATCAAAGGACCAGTTAACTGAGCTTTCTGGCTGGCTTTGTCTAGTTGCAACTGCTGGGTATGGGCAAAAAATATCTCCACAAATGTTTGACATAAATGCATCGGGTAATTGTCTTCCAAACTGTTTGACAGCCTCATATGGACAACTGCTTGTACTAAAACCCACTCATGACGGTGTTCCTGTCAGGGCTGTGGATGTGATGCTGTCATTTGAGGAAATGTCAGAGGATGGTGGTCAAAAAGCTGGACATGAGCGGGCAGTGTGTGCTGGCAGCCCAGAAAGCCAGCCGTATCCTGGGCTGTATCAGAAGTGTGGCCAGCAGGTCGAGGGAGGGGATTCTCCCTCTCTACTTTGCTCTTGTGAGACCCCACCTGCAGTGCTGTGTCCAGCTGTGGAGCCCTCAGCATAAGAAGGGTATCGACCAGTTGGAGCAAGTCCAGAGGAGGCCACAAAGATGCTCCAAGGGCTGGAGCCCCTCTGCTCTGGGGACAGGCTGGGAGAGTTGGGCTTGTTCAGCCTGGAGAAGAGAAGGCTCTGGGGAGACCTTGTAGCACCTTCCAGTACCTGAAGGGGCTACAAGGAAGCTGTGGGGGGACTTTTTCCGAGGGCCTGTAGTGACAGAACAAGGGGTAATGGGTTTAAATTGAAAGTGGGGAGATTTAGATTAGATATCAGGAAGAAATTCTTCCTGGAGAGGGTGGTGAGGCACTGGGACAGGTTGCCCAGAGAAGCTGTGGATGCCCCATCCCTGGAAGTGTTCCAGGCCAGGCTGGATGAGGCTGTGAGCAACCTGGTGTAGTGGAGGGTGTCCCTGCCCATGGCAGGGGCGTTGGAATTGGATGATCTTTAAGGTCCCTTCCAACCCAAACCATCCTGTGATTCTGTGATACAGTTGGGGAAGCACATCCTAACCACAGGAATTGGAGCTTATTTCTGGAAATAAAGGGGGGTTTTTAATAGCAATGATCCATCTATCAACCTCTCTGTGGATCTGATCCTGTAAACCACTGAGAATCTCCACAGCACCAAGGGTTTTCCCGTCGGCCTCAGCAAAGTCAGTGCCTTGCTCATCTCAGAACGCCCCTGGTCACAAACAGGGGGGCACACCACTAGCACAACATGCTATGGCGACTGCTTGCCGAGCTGAACTGTCGCTTACGCAGCCCCATGAACCCGGTGCGCTCCACGAGCCCCAACGGGCGGAACACGTCATGCTTTCACGGCAAGGGATAGATTTTGACAGGCAGAACATGGACTTTCCCTACCATTTTGTGTGAAAAGGTCCGTTTTTAAAAAGCTCTGCTAGAACTTTAATACGAGTTTCAGAACTCCTGCTCCCAGCCCGCCCCGCTCTCGCCGGCCGAGGCTGAGCTCCCCTCAGCGCGGCGGCGGGCGCCCCCTCGCGCTAAAACGGCGCCTCCAGCGCACCGCCCGACGGTGAGCGCATGCGCGCTCCTCGCTCGCCTGACCCGTGGCGCCCGCCGGCTGGGGGGGACGGACCCGGGTGGTGGCGGCTCAGGTGGGTTCAGAGGGGGAAAGGAAAAACAGCGTTAGCCGGGTGTTGTAACGGCTTGTGGTTTGAATTCTTCTTCTCTGGCAATAAAACAATTTTGAGGCAGCAGCGAAATAAGCACTGACCAAACTAGGAACGCCAGGGCTCTTAACACTTTCAAAGAAACCGCCTTTCCTTCCAAAAAAGACGATCCGCGTGACAACTTCAGTGATAATCCAGATGACAAAAGCCTGAAAGGTCCTGTTCTAAAGAATATTAAAATGAAAAGGGAAAAAAAAAGGAAAATGCTGTCCTGTTACAAAGCTCTCTCTGTAATTCTGGTATCAGCATAAAATATTCTGTGTATATAATGGTAAATATTAACCACTTCATTGGTAATGTTTGATTTTTAAAGTGTAAAGAGCCATTTCAGTATATATCACGCTTGTTCGGCATGCCAGACCACAGTCTTGAGGAAGGAAAGGCAGTTATTGTTTGCTTATCCAGGCATGTCTTTAACATTCATCATCAGTGTCTCACTGTTGAAACGTGAATTCTGCCAAATCACTAATACACACACAGAAACATTGCAGCTACAGACGTTACACCCTTGTTTTATGGAGTAGGTATGTTTTAAGAACTGTGAGGATGTCAGACATGCTCCAGGCATCTTTAATTTTTCAAGTGAGTTAGAATTACAAATCCTGCCCCTGCACTTCCACACATAAATAAATTTTGCGAGTTGAAGCTTCAGCACTATTCTGCTGTGTTGCATTCATAGTGACCTTTTGTTGGTGGATTAAATGGCTATTGCACATGCAATACAGGCAAATATCTGAACAGAAGCCAGGGTGCATCCACTTCTAGCATTAGACTAGGAAGTTATGCATGGCTTCCTTCCAATTCTGCCTGTTTTATCCCTTTCTCTGCCTCCCCGCATACACCTCTCCAGACTCACACTGTACTTTTCGTATGGCTGAGAAGGGAACTTGGAGATCTTCCTAGTCAATCCTAGCTTACATGTGGTCGGTGATGTTTCCCCATAGGGGACAAGTAGCTTCTCACCCCCTTCTATACTTGGCAGGGGAGTAGGTTTTGCAGAGAACACAACAGCGCTGCTGTTATTCACTGCAGACTCCCTGGGGTTTGGAAATTAAAACATGTTTTCCTTCCATTCTAGTTCTTCCTCAGGCTTTGCTAGAGCAAGCCCCCACCAACAGCCAGGCAGGCCAGAAAACAAGAGTTGGGTCACTCAGCTGTGGCTGGAGGCTGCTGGCATGAACTCAGGAAAAATCATAGAATCATAGAATCATAGAATGGTCAGGGCTGGAAGGGGCCTTAAAGACCCTCCAGTTCCAACCCCCCTGCCATGGGCAGGGACACCCTCCACTAGACCAGGGTGCTCAAAGCCTCATCCAGCCTGGCCTGGAACACTTCCAGGGATGGGGCATTCACAGCTTCTTGTTGTGGAATGTGCAATAGCGAACAGAAGCGCTGTAGAGGAATACACTATGGAATCATCTGCCCATCTGATGGTAGTCAGTCATTAAGGTAAACAGCTCCCTGCATCTTTCCTGTCCTATTGAGCTATGGCTCAAAGGCATTACAGGAACAGCCTGTTCAATACCAGCACTGGCAAGGCACTATAACCCAGCTTGTTTACTCCACTGGCCCAGTGGTAATCCAGCTGGCTCACTGCCCAGAACTGGTTGCCATTTTCTTGCCTATTTGACTTTTTGATTCCCTATGTCTGAGGGAGAAGCGCTTTTTGATGACCTCTGATGATTGTAAGCAGTCTGGTGAAGCTTCCCACTGACTAGAAAAGGGGAAACATAACCCCCATCTTGAAAAAGGAAAATAAGAAAGATCCAGGGAACTACAGACCACTCATTCTCCCCTCTGTGCCTGGCAAGATCATGGGGCAGATCCTCCTGGAAACTATGCTCAGGCACATGGAAAATAAGGAGGTGATTGGTGAAAGCCAACATGGCTTCACTAGGGGCAAGTCATGCCCAAAAATTTGGTGGCCTTCTACATCAGGGTTACAGCATACATGGATAAGGGAAGAGCAACTGATGTCATCTACCTGGACTTGTGCAAAGCGTTTGACACTGTCCTGCACAACGTCTTTGTTTTTAAATAGGAGAGACATGGATTTGATTCCAGCCATGGAATTGGCTGGATGGTGGCATTCAAAGTGTTGCAGTCAATGTCTCGATGTCCAAGTGGAGAGCAGTGATGAGTGGCATTCCTCAGGGGTCAGTGTTGGGACCAGTACTGTTCAACAGCTTTGCTGGACACAAGGATGTTGGGATTGAGTGCACCCTCAGCAAGTTTGACGGCAACACCAAGCTGTGTGGTGTGGTTGATACACTGGAGGGAAGGGATGCCATCCAGAGGGACCTTGACAGGCTGGAGAGGTGGGCCACTGCCAACCTCATGGAGTTCAACAAGGGCAAGTGCAAGGTCCTGCACCTGGGTGGGGGCAATCCCAAGCACAAGTGCAGGCTGGGTGGAGAATGGCTTGAGGGAAGCCCTGAGAAGACAAGCACGTAGATTTAGATTTAGATATCAGGAAGGAATTCTTCATGGAGAGGGTGGTGAGGCACTGGAACAGGTTGCCCAGAGAAGCTGTGGTTTCCCCATCCCTGGAAGTGTTCAAGGCCAGGCTGGATGAGGCTTTGAGCAATCTGGTCTAGTGGAGGGTGTCCCTGCCCATGGCAGGGAGGTTGGAACTGGATGATCTTTAAGGTCCCTCCCAACCTCTGTTGGAGGCCCCAGAGCTGGATGTAATACTCCAGGTGGGATCTCATGAGAACAGAGCAGGGGGAATCATGTCCTTCGACCTGCTGGTCATGCTTTTTCTGCCCAGGATACCGTTGGCTTTCTGGGCTGCAAGTACACACTGCTGGGTCATGTTGAGCTTCTCATCAACCAACACCCCTAAGTCCTTCAACCAACACCCCTAAGTCCTTTTCACCAGGGCTGCTCTCGATCCATTCTCCACCCAGCCTGCACTTGTGCTTGGGATTGCCCCCATCCAGGTGCAGGACCTTGCACTTGGCCTTGTTGAACTCCATGAGGTTGGCAGTGGCCCACCTCTCCAGGCTGTCAAGGTCCCTCTGGATGGCATCCCTTCCCTCCAGTGTATCAACCACACCACACAGCTTGGTGTTGCCGTCAAACTTGCTGAGGGTGCACTCAATCCCAACATCCTTGTGTCCAGCAAAGGTGTTGAACAGTACCAGTCCCAACACTGACCCCTGAGGAATGCCACTTGTCACTGGTCTCTTAAACTTTTAAGAAACTTTATTCACCTTTAAGTGGCTTTAAATTCCCATGGGCAGAGGGAAGACTTCCTGCCCTAAAGGCACTCTCTCTGCCTCCAGTGTAAACAAGGTGGGACTCCAACTGGAAGTGTTCTTTTTGGTGTGAAAGACCATGGGACCTACTTCCAGTTACAAAGCCAAAGACAAGCCTTTGCACCAGATGTAGGGGTGCAGGGCAGCATTGATATGAGCAATGGCTCTGCTAATCACATGGGCCCGAGGCCCAATGTCTTTGATGTCCTCCATCCCTAAGGCCAACTAATAGTTGCCACCTCAGTTTCCATAACCCTCCAGCCTCCCACCCAAGTAATTTACAAGAAAAGGCACCTCACCTGCGTTACCAGCTCATACTGGATTAACCTGGGCAGTTCAAGCTCAGCAGGCGTAATCACAGCTCATTTCTCTGGGCAGTTCTTCCAGACAGGCTAAATGCAGTGCCACCTACTATACACCTAAGTTCTTAATTTAATTTTTTGCAAATACTTCAGGGAGACTCGTCTGCCCATCCTGAATTAGCTCTGCAATTACATTTACGTCTCAGTGTCTTCTGTGTCCTCTGCGAGGCCTGCAACAGTATAAACATGAGAAGCGTTGCAGGCACTGCACAGGGCAGAGACAGTGGGAAGGCAATTAGAAGTAATACTCCTCTTAAATTATCAGAGAATGCATCTGGAGCAGAAGTGGGAATCTGGAAAAAACAGATGACCGTGACAGTGGGCAATGTATTGTAGGGTTCCTTCAGCGACAATGCTTACAGAAGAAAAGACCTCTTTGACCAGCGTACCCACAGCGTCTCAGCACAAAGCCGAGAAAAAAAGCATTCTTTGTTAGCTGAAAACTACGGTTTTCATACATCAGCACTTCCCAAACTGAAGAGTTGGAGGAGATGGACTTCATCAGAGCAAAGAACGTGCAGAATCCTAGAAGGAGTCATTCCAAGTGACAAATGGAAAAGTTGATCAAGGTGCAAGATTGACAGAAGACAAAATGGAAAGCATGAGAACAAATACTTCTCTTGTTTTACACACTAGAATAAATTGCTATTTTGAAATTTTTTGTTAATCTTACCTAAAGGCAGATTCACATACAGTTTAGGAATTAACTCTGAAATGCCCATGTGCATGATTTCAGTTCAGTATTGTAGTGGAGCAGAACGCCTGTTGCTGTATTTTCCTGATAACTTTACTGAGTTAGTTGTGCTTCTGTAACGGTGATGTCTACGATGGCAAGATTTGCAGAGACGGATGGCATCTACTGCATTTGGAACAAACGGACGTTTGGGAGGGAAATCCAATTCTTGTTGTATGTGTGATCTAGCTGCAGCAAACATCAAGCTGGGAGTGATTGCTCTGAGTGTAACACAAGATTACCAACGTTTTGAGGGAGGAGATCATTGTCAAAGAGGGGTGAGGCAATGACAGGCCTAGAGATCAGATAGAGGTTGTTTACTTGTGTGGAACAGAGATGGCTTAACAGTTGGTGGGATGTGAAGAAAATTATAAGAAAATATTTAGTGGTTATAAAACATTTATTGAGTAAATACTGAGTCCCTTGTTTTTAATATTGAGAAAAGTTACGACTTTTAGTTCCCAGGCTTGTCTTTGAAGTTATGTTGTAAGTCTTTCAAGAAGATCAGGTCTGAGGAGTTAGGAAAAGTTTTCTTTGTCCCAGCTGGGTGTTTCTGTTCTTCACTGACTGCTGCTGAGAGTCATTCTGATGTGGAGTGGTTTCACTTGCATCATCTCCAGAGAGCCATTGTAATGCCTCACGAACAAAGTGGACGTGAGGTGTGGAGGATCCATGGATTCTGATGACCCAGTTGTGCTGTGGGGTTTTTTTTCCCATGTTTATACTGATGTTCTACCATGCACACCTCTGTCTCAAGAACGTAAGGAACATCTTCATCAAATAAGGACCTCTTCTAAAAGGTCAGAGTGTACCTTTGAATAAACACCCATGTTACCACACAGAGACCCAGGACACTATAAAAATACCCTCACCAATCATTTACTTGTAGAAATCTATACAGGAAATTATTAATAGCATCATAAACTGAAAGAAGCTTGTAACTCCTGCCATGTTTTCCTAGAATATTCCTCTTTCTTTCACCTGTGAAGAGCTCCAGGTGTTCCAGATACAGACATTTATCAGAAATAAACCTACAGCAACAGACAACAAAAGGAATAAGATCATGTTAAGCAATAAGCACAAAACTTTGCAACACATTTCCCTTCACTTAGTAAAGCGTTTATGACCCATTAAGTTTTTCTCAACCATCTCAGTTCCTGCTAACACATCACTAACGGATTTGCTGCTCATCTTTAATACTGTTCTACAAGTCTGTGACTTTTCTCTTTGTGGACTCGCTGTTTCACAAAGTTTAACTTCTTTTTTTCCAAATAATGGTATCCATTAGTTTCTGAAGTTCGAAGCTGGAGCTGTATCAGAGCTGAAGAATATGTAATCAAATTCCGTATGTTCCAAGGGTCTGTTCTTTTAACGGAAGATATTTACAAATCACCTTACAAATCTTGCCTCTGTTACCAAATAGAAGCCCTTATATTTAGAAATATAAATAGTTTTTGTTATTACTAAGCTTTGCAGTTGAAAAATTAGCTGCAGATATTCATATAGAAAGCCTATTTGTAGGGCCTTCTTAGCAAATTCAAAAGATAAAACACACCAAAGGACTTTGAAGGTGCATGTTGGTATTCCGGTACCTTAGTTGCAACAGCTGCATACAAACCAACACAGAGCAAAGATATAGCAAAATGCCAGAAACATAAAACCCTGAGTATTCTCATTTAAGCTATGAAGTTTAATCAGGCTATAATAAAAATTGTTATTTTTTCATTAGTATTTTCATTTATCTGTCAGTTGGTGAGTCCTACAGAGCAGAAGGGGATCTGAAAACCCTTTGTGATGGACTGCATGCTGTCAGAACCTCTGTACTCACTGGTAAACTAACAAGAACTGAACAACTTGGAGATAAAATTCACCCTCCTTGCCCACAGCAGACATGACAAATGCAGGTTCCCTAGGTAGCATTTAACATATGACACACAAAAAGTCCAAATAAGGGTATAAAGGTTGCACTTTGGATATATGTGAATTTATGTTCCGCTGTCTTTCTACAATGACAAGCTTAGCTAGACAGACCAGACTCTGGAAGCCAGAAAATATGTGCAAACATTTAGCTCAGCTGTGAATGCCGGAGGCAAATTGATTTCACTCACCTGTTAGGAATTAAATGAGCTGTGTGACTCATTAGTGTGAGGTGCTTCCAGCCCAGATATGCAAAGGACAGCAACCTGCTGCGCATCTAAGCTAGGGAGCACGTACTGGAGGCTTTGAAGACACATGGGTGTTGGCCAGGGCGGTGTCCTGGGTATGCTACAATGAGCAAAGCTCACTTAAAATTTTGCCATATTCACATTCGTCAAGTGTCAGAGCTACCCATATCACATACCTCACATCCCTGTTTCATATACAAACACTTCTTGTATCTAAGTGCCACTTAGAAAAGATCCCCAGGAATCACCTGTAATCATGTCCCAGGTAGAACTGCAAGAACTGGACTGATTTTACCCTTTTGAAGTTCATTTATCTCAGTTAACACTGTTTTATTATAATTGTTACCCAAAAGAGCCACTAGTCAAGTACAAGCTATGTTCAATTTACTGTTTACAAAAAGAGCTGGTGAAAGTAGAGGGGAGAAATGTGTAGGGTTCGGAGGGGAAACGCACTTGGAGACACACGCAGACACGCAATCACTAAATCCTGGGGACTGACTGGCCAGCCCAAAAGGTCCCTGGAGAGTTTGGACTCCTGGAGCTGGCGGCATCCTGCAGCTTCAGCTCAGCGTGCACAGCAAGATAAATCCCTCTGGCAGCTCTGGCTGTGCCTTTTATAGATTTTGGGCTGCTAGGCCAAGTCTTTGCTGGAAGCTTCTGGGGTCGCCTGGCTGAGTCTCCCAGGGCCAGCCACACTTGCACAGCCCAGCCGGACTCATTTTAGGGCTTGAGGACTTGATCTGCCAAGCAGTGTGTGCAAACCCTTCATCTTACTTCACCCTGCTCCTGGTCAGGGGAAGGGCCAAGGTGCCCTTGGTCTCCCTCATCCACACTGAGGGGCTGCAATGTCTACCTAGCCCTGTGTGAGGAAACACACCAGCCTCACACTGGTGACCACGTAACACGTTGGAGTAACAAACCCACACTCGGGTGATTAGAATATTCATCATAACAAACTGCCCTGTGGAGTTACAAAACAAATGTGGTTTCAGATAGGCCCCTAACCAGGCACAGGCAGTTACGGTTTTAGCTGCATCTGTGCCTGACATTCGCAGAGGAAAACAGCAGGCTGTGGGGAAAAAAGATGTTGCCCATCTCCTCTCCCTGCCCTTTTCACTATCAAAGTGCCCATTCATACGAGCATCCACTTGCCGCTGACCTCCTGCCAGCAACAACCTACCTCCCAGCTCACCCAGCCTACTGCTCTGGGTTCCCAGGCTCTCTGCCCCCGCTCCCTCCCCCCAGCCCAATCCGCAGAAGCTGCTGTTCTGTTTACCAGAAGCCCTAGGATTTCTGCTTATCTGGCTCTAACGCCCTTACCAGCCGCCTGAGGCCTGTTAGTGTTTGCTATCCCATGCGGTTCAGAGACTTCAGAAGAAATCTGAGGAATCTATTGCTCAGCAGATTTACCAGAACATGATCCTTAGCTGGAGATCCCGGGGTGGGGGGGGGGGCAAAGAAATTTCTCTGGCTGGCGCCTCTGCTGACAGAATTGTTCTGTCACTGTAGGTGAAGGTACTTTCACAGAGGCCCAATACCTGCAGCCTGTGCCACTGGGAAATGAAGAGTGCGTGTCCCTGTCAGCTCCAGTATCATGTCTTTTCTCAGAACGGCTTGCCTGGCTCTCTCCGGGAATATCGAGATCGCTAACACAGTCGAGGCTTTGTCGGGATGAGGCTTGGAGCAACCTGGTCTAGTGGAGGGTGTCCCTGCCCATGGCAGGGGGGTTGGAACTGGATGATCTTTAAGGTCCCTTCCAACCCAAACCTTACTATGATATTATGAACTCCCCTTTTCCTTTCCGCCACTTGCCCAGCATCTTCACCCCTCGGCACTCGTTCCTTTACTTGTTCTGCCTCTTCCCCAGCCGCTGGCCAGCTCCCGCCCGCTGCCTCCCCGGCCCGCCCCTGCACTTGTTGCCCACGGGACCGCCTGCTCTGCCGGGCTAGCAGGTCCCTGGCCCTCGGCCACCCGCCCGCCCTGCCCGCCCTGCCCGCCGCGCCGCGGGGGCGGGCCCGCCCGGCCGCGCACATGACGGCACACGGGGGGAGGCCCCGGCGGGCGGCCCGGCCGCGCCACCGCAGAGCGGGCGGGAGAGGCGGGCCCCAGCGCGCACCCCGCGGCGGGAGGGCCGGGGCGCCGTGGTGCTGAAGGGACAGCGCCCGCGGCCACCGCCCCGCCCCGCCCCGCCCGGGCGGCCACCGGGAGCCCGGCGCGGCGCCCCGGGAGCGGGGCGGGGGGACCCGGCCTCCGCCCTACCCGCCGCGGCTGGCACGGGAGCCCCGTCCTGCACCCGCGGGAGCGGCTCCCCGGGCCCCGCGCACCCGCCGCCGCCGCCCGCCCGCCCGCTGCGCCGATGCCGGGCGTTGGGGCGATCGGAGCGCGGTGCAGGCACCGGCCGCGCAGGAGCCCCAGGAAGAGCCCCAAGGCGGAGCCGGGCCCGGCCGGGGCCGCCATGGACGCGGCGATCTGGATCTACCAGTTCCGGCTGATCGTGCTGGGCGACTCCACCGTGGGCAAGTCCTGCCTCCTGCACCGCTTCACCGAGGGCCGCTTCCCGGGGCCGCTGCACTCCGACCCCACCGTGGGGGTGGACTTCTTCTCCCGGCTGGTGGAGATCGAGCCCGGCAAGAGGGTCAAGCTGCAGCTCTGGGACACGGCGGGGCAGGAGCGGTTCAGGTACAGGACGCGGGACCTTCTCCCCCCATCCCCCTCCACCAGCCCCCCCAACCTGGCGGCCCCCTGCACACGCTGCCCCCCCCCCGCCCGCATGTCCAACACAGCTCCTGCGCCGGGGACTTTGCCTGCCCCCCCAGCACGTCTCACTCCACGCCCACCCGGCTGCTGTGCCCCAAACAGCCCTCCACCCATTACCCTCCAGCCTCGCCCCCATCTCCTTCCCATGCTCCCCACTCCTGTGCCCCCCACCATCCATCTCGCCCCACTGCCCACCAGTTCCCCCTCCAGAGCATCCTCCTTCCCCACCCTTCCGCCGGCACCCAACAGGGAACGGCGGCCCTTTCCCTCCCAGCTCACACAGGGGGTAACAAGTGGCCTGTGTTTCTCCCCCCCTTTGCCCCAAAGCCCTGCACCTAGGGTAGCAATCCCTCCTCCTTTGTAGCAGGAGGCCCCTGCTTCGCTCTGCGTTTCTTACTTTGTCATCACCTCAGAACTCATCCTCCCCTGCAGTATTTTCCTCTGCCGTAACTCTCCCTCCCAAGCAATCTGGAGAGACCAGGCCACCTCCCTGCTCTTCCTCCCTCCGGCACAGCAGCCCTTCGAGCACCAGCGCAGCCCTGGCACCGTGGAAGCCACCGCGCTGGCAGCCAGCTGCAGTCCCTGTTTGTGTTTTATCTGCCCTCTGCACCTGCTCTGCACCGATGGCTGCCAGGAGCCTTCACTAATGCCTCTGTCATTTATAGTGCAGCTCAGCCAGCTCAACTGCTGCACTCAAATCCCCTCCTTTCTCCTCTGCGTGACAAGCAGGTGCGAGAACTACCCTCTTTTCCTGCCCCGAAAGAGTCACGGTCATTGCCCAGCACACGGACTGGTACTGTCACTGGCACTCGTGGCTCTGTTCTATCCGCAGTGCTTGCCACTTCAGGTGACTTGTGTACGGATTCTAGTTTGGACTCGGGGTGCAGTAGGTAGGAGCTCAGTTGGGAGGCTGATGCGTGGGAGCCCACCTCCATGGTACCTGGCCCACGCGTTACAGGATGCCAGCAGTCGGGTTGAAATGGGTCTGTTCACTGGCCAGAATTGATTCTTCCGTGTGCCCTGTCTTCTACTGCAACAGTTGTGCGGATTCTCGCACTTAGCTGAAGAGGTGGGATTTCACGGCCTTGCCAGGGGACACCAGCCCTTTTTTTTCAATAACAAGCACTACAGTGAAACAACAAAAAACTTTCCTGGGCTTGCAGGAGTCACAGCTTCATGTCTATGTTGGCCGGCGGGCCGGCCGCTGGAGGGTTAGCACAGAAATTAACAGCGATAATGGCAAGCTCTGAGCATTTTTCACCTGCCTTGTGCTTTCGAGCAGAGAATGTAAAATGCTTGCCGTGAATGAGTGACTGAGAATGTATGATCTCTTTATTTTGAACTTGCTGACAAATAGCCGGGGTGGCCAATGACAAGGCACTCGACTGAAAGGCATGCAAATGCAGAGTTTTGCATACATTATAAATCAAAAGGTAGCCATCCTTTAACCCGGGAATGCTCAGGGGATACACAGTGATGAGTCATGCATTCAGTTGCTTTTCAATTTACCATTAGTACACATCTGTGTTCTTTCTAATAGCCAGAAGATACAAACTGAAGGAAGTAGTTGTAAACATTTGTGTTTGGGTTTTTTGGGCTAAGAGTTTCTTGCCAGACGGTGTACCAAGTATCACAGCCTTTACTGTATAGTCTGTTTTACACTCAAGTAAATTACAAATATTTTACTAAGTTACACACCACAGGTTAAAATCTTGCACAGTCTGTTCTCTGCTAATAGAGAAGACTACAGATCACAAGCAAAGATGGTCTTGGGGAAGAACTAATTATTCCAAGAAGTAATCTAATTTCGAGGAATGCCAAGCAGCTTGCAGTTCTGATTCCCAGTTCTGCTCTGGTTCACTTGCATTGGTACTTTAGAGGAAGTAAAACCTGGCTTAGAAGATCCCTGGGGAGTTTCTTGCGTGCAGGGCAAACTACTGGCTGCATAATAACCCCCTTCTTTTGGTCCCAAGCGTTAGAGACATTCCCAGGGGAAAAGTAAGGTGTGACACGCCTGCCGTCACGCTCTCTTGAAAAAGAGCACTTATTTTCTTGGAGAAATTGTTTTGGAAAAATTCTTTCATGTGTCTCGTTCATTGCTGCTGCTGTGTCTGAACTGGATTTCATGCACGGCCTTAGAAATCATCGTGAACTGCTCTGCTTGCACTACTGCTCAAAGTAATTCCCACCACTCCCACAGGAGGGGTGAGCAAGCTGCAAACACTGCTGCCAGACAGTTTACTTGTTGTGAGCTCAGACAGGGCAGTTACTGACCGAGTTTACTCTGACAGCAGTAAGGCATCCCTGAGCAAAATCTCCCGTCGTGCTAGGTGCCATGTGGACACCGCCAACATCAGCAGTAGCTGTGACACCTTACTGGAACAGGAACCTACAGACTTGCTTAGGACGGGCTGACGTCCATAATGCAGACTGAGGTGAATGAGGGGTCCATCCCAGGTTTCCTCCTACCTTGAGATTAGGTGTCATTTCGGGCAATATCTGCTGCTTTGGTTGTGTTTCACATCATCCACCTTGCTGTGACTTGTTTGTTTAATTTTATTGTATTTAAAACCAATGATATATTTAAATCATGAAACTGCCAAGGCTATAAAGTGCTTGGTAGTGGTGCTAAGACTGAGAGTTCATTTCAAGAACATAGGGGCAAAATATTGTGGGGATTCCTCAATGATATTAACCCACTTTCTAGTAGACTATGATATTAGATTCATCCTGTTGCTAACACTTGGTTTGAAAATAAAACACTATCCTTATTATTCTTTTTGAGTAAACAATATGTATTTTCAGAATTAATACCATTACAATGTAGTCTTGGTATAAAAATAAGTCTTCGAAAGTTGATAAAGCTTTTAGTGAAAGTTTGGTTCATCTGGTAAAGATCAGTAAGATCATTATGAAGAAAGAACGCCGTGACTGGTTAAAGTCACCCTAAAGCCATAGTCAGGTGTGATTAATACATCCTCTCATTCATTTTCAGAAACAACTGTTCAGTGGCCATCGTCTTACTGAGGGGTTTCTTTGAGATTTAGATTAAGCTACGAGAATTATTTCTGTTCTAGACAGTGTTTTCCCCTTCCATAATAGTAGTTTAGGCAGAATTAATTAGCAGAACCAACACGTACTCTGCATGGAAAGTCATAATTTACAAAAGAATTTAGGATATGCATTTATCAGACATTCCCAATTAAAGCTAAAGGCTTCAAAGTCATCCTTTGGAAAAACATTCTAACGTGTCATTATTGTACATCACAATGCGTAACTTCTGGAGGAGCGGTCTCGTCACCGGCAATTTCAAATACAGAACCAGCTGTAGGAACTTTACAGTGTTCATTACCAAAGTGCTCTGGTTCCCTTTTAGTACAATCTTACCTTTTTAGCATGATCCAACAGGGAAAAAACGATTTTCTGCGTGCCTTTATCTGTATTTACCTTTCATTTATGACAAATGCCAAGCATTATACGAAATGAGCAAAAATATTATTCATACAAGTATCCTTGCCAAAACCAACAACTTAGGATGGTCTTGAGGATGTTAGGACAGTCCATATTTAACAACAGCATAGATAAGGAGCTTTGTGATCTCTATCTTATTTAAACCACAACATACGGAGCAGTGGAGGAAATAAGAAATGCCTTTTCAATAATGCTTACATCATTTTTTGTAACTCTCAGGCAAAGATGGGATAACAGTTGACATCTTTCGTGTGGACCAACTGGCGGCTGTAGCACACCCATCAGCAGTGCAGGCCTAACACACATACTGCAGCCTGGAAGGAGGACCTGCACAGCCACGTAGGCCTCCGGTCACCAAGGGGTTACAGTCACCTCCGTTAAGTTGGAGGGTTGTTTCCTTCCCTCTGAAATACCAGCTTTCGCCTTGAACGAAGGCCCAGGCACACACCCTGGTTTGGGCACGTCCATTAGCTCTCGTTTAGAGGAGGGTTCAGAGACTCTTCTGGAAGAGAAGCTGAGAGAGGCAGCAAGGGAGTACTGGGCACGAAGGAATAGAGGAAAACCAAAGTGTTTTAAGCAGAGAGATAAGACACATGTGAAGGCTCATGCAGGGATGGATTTACAAGTTCAGGCCCCCTTTCATTCAGTGACATGGGCAGATTTGCCAGATTCTAAATCTGAACAAAGTTCTGCTTCTCATGTCCAACCAGCACTCCCCCCGAACAGTTTCCTGGAAGGAGATGGCAGGCTGCATTGCTGCCTCCCCACTCTTAGAAGAAAGGCTGCTCGTCGGCCATAACTTTATCACCCCAGTCCCACCCTGTCCTTAACTTAAGGCTTTCCCTCTACTAAAAGAAGTACTCCCCTCTCCCTCCTTCCCCACAGAAATTTAACCAGTGCTGCCAGTAACACATTCCCTTACATAATACCCGTTTAATGACATTAATTAGCTGAACCAAAGTTTATATGAGAAGCCGTAATTCCAACAAGAATTTAGGATTTGCATGGGGATAATTTGAGAACTGAAAATTTGAGCATCTATGAATAAGTCAGACTATAGAACTGTCACCAGTTCTTCATCCTGATCGGAAAAATTTGCCAGAACCTTGTGTTTTTTTTCCTTCCGTTCAAACAGTGACAACAAGAAGGGGGTTAAAACTGCATTTTGCTTTTAGAGTCTGATCTTGCAGCACCTACCAAAATGTCTATAATTAAGTAAGTGGATTCCCCGCTTGTGAAAGAACACAAGAAGGGCCAGTTTGATTTTGTATATGGTCCATACTCGGTTGTCTGGGCTCTCATAGAGTCTTTGAATTCACCTGAGTACTCTGCTATCCTCTACTTTCAACTTGAGGGACTTGGACAAACTGATGTGGTCCAAACTAAACCTCACTCGGTCTCTTGTTTAGTACTTATTCTGTTTTCCATGGAATACAGCTAAACTCTTTGCATTCATAACAGCTTTCGCAAGGAGATCTACAAGTCTCCCAGCTGTTGCATGAAGAGCCTTTTACTGTCAGCCCTCGTTATCTTTTGTTGGTTACCGTGCACTCTCATCATCAAGCTTTCCAGTGAAGACATACGCAGTACATTGACACAGCCTGTGAAGCTGTATGTCATCCGATCAAAACCCCGCCATCAGCCTCTGTACCACAGGCTCTGTGATCACTGACCTCAGCCTTGTGAAGGGGTGCATGAGGAGTCGCTGTGGAAGATAGCTAACTCCACCATGCTAAAACAAAGCTTCTCTGCACTGAGAGGGACCTTAAAGATCATTCCATGGGCAGGGACACCCTCCACTACACCAGGTTGCTCAAAGCCTCATCCAGCCTGGCCTTGAACACTCCCAGGGATGGGGCATCCACAGCTTCTCTGGGCAACCTGTTCCAGTGCCTCACCACCCTCTCCATGAACAATTTCTTCCTGATATCTAATCTAAATCTCGCCACTTTCAATTTAAACCCATTACCCCTTGTCCTGTCACTACAGGCCCTTGTAAAAAGCCCCCCCCCCAGCTTCCTTGTAGCCCCTTCAGGTACTGGAAGGTGCTATAAGGTCTCCCCAGAGCCTTCTCTTCTCCAGGCTGAACAAGCCCAACTCTCCCAGCCTGTCCCCAGAGCAGAGGGGCTCCAGCCCTCGGAGCATCTTTGTGGCCTCCTCTGGACTCGCTCCAACTGGTCGATATCCTTCTTACACTGAGGGCCCCAGAGCTGGATGCAGAACTCCAGGTGGGGTCTCAGAAGTGCAGAGCAGAGCAGAGGGGGAGAATCCCCTCCCTTGACCTGCTGGCCACGCTTCTCCTGATACAGCCCATGTTACCGTTGGCTTTCTGGGCTGCCAGCGCACACTGCCGGCTCATGTCCAGCATTTCATCCACTGTAACCCCCAAGTCCTTCTCTTCAGGGCTGTTCTCGATCCATTCTCTGCCCAGAATGTACTTGTGCTTGGGATTGCCCTGACCCAGGTGCAGGACCTTGCACTTGGCCTTGTGGAACTCCATGAGGTTGTCACAGGCTCAACTTTCCTGCCTGTCCAGGTCCCTCTGGATGACATCCCTTCCCTCCAGCGTGTCAACCGCACCACACAGCTTGGTGTCATCAGCAAACTTGCTGAGGGTGCCCTCGATCCCACCGTCCATGTCACTGACAAAGATGTTAAACAGCACCGGTCCCAATCCCAACCCCTGAGGAACGCCTAAACATCATTGAGCACCTCGGCCGTCTCCATATCCTGGGATATCCTCCCATTTCCTTCCACAGAAGGTCCACATTTTCCCTGATCTTCCTTTTATCCCCTATGTACCTATAGAAGCCTTTCTTGTTGGTCTTGATGTTCCTGGCCAGGTTTAATTCTGTCAGGGCTTTGGCTTTCCTAACCTGATCCTTGACCTCTCAGACAACTTCCCTGGAATCCTCCCAGGCTCCCTGTCCCTGCTTCCACCCACTGTAGGCTTCCTTTCTGTGCCTCAGTTTGCCCAGGAGCTGCCTGTTCATCCACACAGGCCTCCTGGTGCTTTTACCCGACATTCTCTTCACCGGGATGCATCGCTCCTGAGCTTGGAGGAGAAGGTCCTTGAATACTCACCAGCTTTCTTGGGCCCCTCTTCCCTCCAGGGTTTCATCCCACGAGACTCTGCCAATCAGTTCCCTGAAGAGGCCAAAGTCTGCTCTCCTGAAGTCCAGGGTAGCGACCTTGCTGTGCACCCTCCTCACCTCCTTAAGGATCTTGAACTCTACCATTTCATGTTTGCTGCAGCCAAGGCTGCCCTTGAGCTTCACATCCCTCACCAGCCCCTCCCTGTTGGTGAGAACAAGATCCAGCATAGCACCCCTCCTCATCGGCTCCTCTATCACTTGGGGTAGCAAGTTGTCATCAATACATTCCAGGAACCTCCTGGCTTGCTTGTGCCCTGCCGTGTTGACCCTCCAACAGATATCAGGGTGGTTGAAGCTCCCCATGACGACCAGGGTTTGTGACTCTGAGGCTGCTGCTGTCTGCCTGCAGAGGGCCTTATCCACTTGCTCATCCTGGCCAGGTGGCCTGTAGTGAATTCCTACTACTGTCTCCCCTCTTGCTGCCCTCCCTTTAATCCTGACCCACAAGCTCTGGGTCAGCTCCTCATCCCTCCCCAGGTGGAGTTCCATGCACTCCAGCTGGTCTCTGACATAGAGAGCAACACCCCCTCCTCATGTCCCTTGCCTGTCCTTCCTACAGAGCCTGTATGAAAGGAAAAGCCTGTATGAAGCCTGAATGAAAGGCAAAAATTGACAAGGAACACTTTTATGTATAGAAGGTAAATTACTAATTCCAACTAGTTTTAAAATCAAAGATATTTCAAACTTAATACTTACAGTAGATAAAACACCTTGCCACGTGGAAAATGAATCTATTTACGAATGAAGTGAAAATGTATTTTCATTTTCCTTTTTCTTTCTTGTCCTTCACAGATCAATAACACGCTCTTATTACCGCAATTCCGTGGGTGGCTTACTAGTGTTCGACATCACAAATCGCCGATCTTTTGAACATGTGAAAGACTGGCTAGAAGAAGCAAAAATGCATGTGCAGCCCTTTCAGATTGTGTTCCTGTTAGTAGGACATAAATGTGACTTAGTGTCACAGCGTGAGGTTACAAGAGAAGAAGCCGAAAAACTGTCATCTGACTGTGGTATGAAATACATAGAAACTTCAGCAAAAGATGCCACGAATGTTGAAGAGTCGTTTACCATTCTTACCCGAGACATCTATGAACTTGTAAAAAAGGGAGAAATCTCAATACAAGATGGATGGGAAGGTGTGAAGAGCGGCTTTGTTCCAAATGTTGTACATTCGTCAGAAGAGGCTGTAAAGCCCAGAAGACAGTGCATCTGCTGAATGTGTAGCATGCCAAAGAGCACGTCGGGTGTTCGGAAGATGATGCCAACCTAAATAACAGAATAATAATTTTGAAACACTGTTAGATCATGACATAGCTGAATCATAGAACGGTAATTTGGTTTTGTATCCTTCTGTCTAGGTCATAACGTCATAAAACTTTAAGTGCATTTTTTCTTTTAGAGTACAATGACTTTGTGTGGTCTTCAGGAAAAGAAATTCTATATTGCTAAAGGAAAAACTAATCCTATACTAAGACACTGAGAAAGTGCAATAATCATGGTAACAACATCCTCACTTGGGCTTTGTATTTTGAATACTGTTTAAAATCAAGGCTTGCTAGGTGAGGATCAGATGAGCTCACTACTTTGTCCATTCTGCCTTAGTTTTGGACAAGAAAATATACCTTACACTTTTTTAATGTGATTCTTCACTCAAGTGCAGGGTTGCTAATGGCCGTTAAAGTTTAGAATGCTGTAGAATTTCATAATAAAGCTAACTCTAAAGAAAGCAAGCTGAAAGATTGCTCCAATGGCAAACACTTTTGATACGACTATGAATACAAGCCTTACTAAAGAAAAAGAATGTTTTAGAAAAGATGATTTATTTGTATACGAAAATGGGAAATAGAAGCAATGAAATTTATTATTAGATATTTTCTGAATTGCCAATGAAACTAAATGTAACATAACATATGATCCACCTGTTATTTGACTTCTATACAAAACAGATTTCCCAAACACTGGAGTTACATTTCGGATGCCTAGGGAATTATGTTAATTTACACAAACAAATTCCATATTAGCTTTAAAAATTAAATCTACTTCTTACTAGAAGTACAAATAAGTTTAAAAGTGCTGCAACCCATGGGGACCCAGGCCTTAAACTTGAATAGAACAAGGATTGTTTTATTCTCAGCCAGCAACTGTTCAACTGTTGTCTAAAAAATGAAGGTTTTTCAAACCAAAACTGTTTATGAATAGAGTGTTTGGAGAGGAGAGAATTTCTAAAATAATGCTTGGCTACAGAGGGCGAAGTTGGAGAACCCCTGTTCTAAGAAAGCAACACATAATAGCTTTTAATAACAATAATAATAGGAGAAATCTGTGATCATGTAGCATTTTACTGAGCTTGAGGTCATCTTCCTACTCCTCTGAATATAACACACACTAGCTTTATGCAAACTATGCCCTGTATGTCTAGCACTTAAATACCAAATAATCTACTTCCATTTTATTGTAGTAGTGTAACAAGATGCCTCGATCTGCAGAGTTGATAAGCATCTACAGTTTATCTGGGTGTACTCATAACTGCTGAACATCAAGCCAGTTATCTTCATATAAAGGTGTGTTATCGTGTTACAATTCTCCATTTTCAAAACCAGGCAACAAGACTATCTAATCTAACTTTTTTCTTCAACAAACATATAATTGGTTTTCCCTCGGGTTACTTTTAGGTCCTTTAACAATCCTTTTGTAAATATTCTGTAGTATAGAGACAAGTTGTTTGGTTACAGTTATTTTACTCATTTAGGGCCACTAAAATAACTGACTTCAAAGGGAACTGAAAGGTTAATTTTTCAATAGCTTGAGTCTCACTTGCACTGAGGCATGGTTACACTGTCATAGAAGGATACAGAGGCCTTAATCTAAACAGGAATCAGCCTTAATTCATTAGCAATTAAAACAGTTTGTTAGTTCTAGTCTCAGCATGCCACAAAGTAATTGCTGTGAGCCTGATTCTCTGTTGAAGTACATGTACCAGTTGTTTACACCAAATAAATTTTGATTTGAGGGCATTTCAGGCCCACTTTACAAAGTAAACATGACTACTGATGCCAAAAAGTCGCTCAGAATCAGGCTGTGTGCATTTGACACTGATTCCCCTATGATACTAGGACCGTGTTGTGTACCTCAGAAGATCTCTTAGTTGTTTAAGAGAACAGAATGAGCCAACAAAGAAATCGGTGGCTGGGGAGTCAAAAGACCCAAAGTCTACCACTGGTTCACTGTGTGTTTCTGAGCAAGGCATTTACATTTTCTGTGCCTCACCTTCTGTATCTCAAATAGAGAGATGATTGTTCTTCCTTGAATTCACAAAGACTGCTGAGACCCAATCTGACTGTACGATCTTCAGTCTGGACTCTTTTCTCCGTGTGCTACCTGTTGTAGTGTTTAGCACCGTGGGTTGTGGATACTGGTTTCTTCTGCCATACCAAAAAAAATATTAAAAATATTAAAACAGCTTTATAAGTACCAGGTATTGCTATTACTATGAGCCTACATTTCATTACATGTTTCATTATTTTCAAGTTAAAATCTTTTATCTTAAACTTTTCTTCCTGAATACTCTTGAGCCAATGAGCTTTTTATTCTGTATGAAAAAAAATCGGGGAGGAAAGGACTGAGAGAAGAGGGGAGTGGAGAGGAGGTACATACAGAGAAACAATCACCAGAACAGAGCCTTAATGATCTCTGCTGTCAATGTTGTACCTGTACTGTCACATTTATTACACTGGGAATAGAGCTTTTAACCAGATTCGCCTGTGTAAGGAACTGGTATTGTCAATGCAACTACACGAGAAGTTGACTGCATTTTGAAGTACTGTGCACATAGTTGTCTTATTTGTAATTCCTCAAAATGTTGATTAATGTGTACATTCGAACATTGTCTATCTTGGTGATATATTAAACCACTACTGTACCTTCTCACTACACACTTGCAGTTAATAGAAGTGTCTGATAAGTAGATTATTTGCTGAAATACATAATTTTGTTTTCAGATGCTTTACAGTACAGCAACAGCTTGAATACGCTGTAGAACGGATTATAGTTCAGTGCATGTATATCCTTCTTTCCCCCCAAGTAAGGACAAATATTGATACCAGGAGGAAACTTCCAGAAATTAGAGAAATCTCATTTAGCAGCCAAATGGATAAGTAGAAAATATTTATTAAGAAAGCACTGTAACTTTGCAAATTAAAGTTGTTAAATCCCAGTTAGGAACAGGAAAACCACTTGAAACAGAAAACAGTTTGCACTGGATTCATAGGCCTGGCAAATGAAAGGATATAAAGTTTTGGTTTGGACTCCTAAAATGTTTAAACTTTCATTGATTTTATTTTAAGTTTGATAAAGAAGACTAAATATCCTCCTCTACTCATTTCGGTATTTTACACATGAATTCTTCAGATATTTCAGCTCACTTATAATTGCATCTGTCCCATGTAAAAAGCAGAACCTCTCCACACAGCCTAGCAATCAACCATGGAAAAAAATTTGAGGTAGCCTATGTTCATACCATTCATTTATGCCTTCAGAATGGACTACGCTTACCAATCTAACTTCAGGCTGGTGGCTGTCCTGTGCTCACAGAAAATAATACAGGTGTGACCGAGATCCCAAGTACACTGCAGCTGCTCGGTGCTGAGTTCCTGGGACTCAACCTGCCTAACTTAAAGCAAAGATAGATGGATGGACCATGCTCACTGATACTTCAGTCTCCGTGTGTTTCAGCTCCCTTATAGAATACACACGTCGCTGCCATCTTTTTACATAATTAATATCCAGGGAGAGTGCTTTTCCCCCAGCTGTAAACCCAGCACATGACATTGGCTCCTCCAAGTGTCCACCCTTGCCTTTCACTGGAGCTGGCACAGCAATCGCAGCAGCCTTTATTCAGCCAAGAGAGAAAGGAGAGGGCTGAGGGTTTATTCTCTATGTGGCCATCAAACCATAGCACAAATATGCTGGACTGTTGAAGAAATCATTAAGGAGCCTACGAGGAAGCTGGGGGGGGACTTTTTACAAGGGCCTGTAGTGACAGGACAAGGGGTAATGGGTTTAAATTGAAAGCGGGGAGATTTAGATAAGATATCAGGAAGTTCTTCCCAGAGAGGGTGGTGAGGCACTGGAACAGGTTGCCCAGAGAAGCTGTGGGTGCCCCATCCCTGGGAGTGTTCCAGGCCAGGCTGGATGAGGCTTTGAGCAACCTGGTCTAGTGGAGGGTGTCCCTGCCCATGGCAGGGGGTTGGAACTGGATGGTCTTTAAGGTCCCTTCCAACCCAAACCTTGCGATGATTCTATGAAGTACCAAGTCACAATTGTCAATAGCAAACATTTGCATTGCTCATTTCTGAGTCTAAAGACAAACTTTTAAATAAGTGAATGACATTAAAAATCTAAAAGAGTAATTTGTAAAATATAAATCTCTAAAAAGCCTGATGGACAGACTGCACAACAAAATAAAGAAATTCTAAAAAAAAAAAAAGTCCAAGCATTTGTGTAATGATCCTTTGCTCTAGTACTTGACTGTATGTGGCAGCACCTACAATGCCTAGGTTTCTTAAGGATAAGAATGGCATTACTGAATACATTTAAAGCCAGAAGAATTCAATCAAAAATTCATCTGCCTGATCCTCAGAGAAAGAAAATGTCTGTATCTCATGAATGCATGTATATTTACTTCCCAGCCCATTTCTAGTAGTAATTCCATGTCTGGGTTTAGTGCTACTGTTCATGAGGCTCTCCTCTGAAAACCGACCACCTATGTATGCTATCATTTTACTCAGGGGAGTATATTTCCTCCTCTGTGAAGAGAATACAACTGTGCAAAAGCTGAATTTTATTTTTGAGCACATTTCAATGAATGTGCAAATCTAAGGAAAGTAACACGATTGAAGACGTGCCAGTTAAGCCTAACATAAAGCCAACAAAGTTGTATGGGTTCCTGAAGACAACTTGCCTTGCAGAATACTTAATCAGTTGGAGCCAGCATATGTATGAAGAAACCTAAGCTGGTTCTGCAATCCTAACAATATTTTGCTAAGCAGCACTTTCAATGAGGAAAAGCTGGCTCCATAGGGACTCCACAAGCAATCGTTTTTCTTCATTGAGTTGTTGCTTCCACGAGTAACTGGTGGAACAGCAAACACACAGCCAAAATGCATCCAGAAAAAGAACTTGATAGCACAAATCCTCCAAAATATAATATACATACTGTGGGCTTTTTACCCCTGGGGAGATAGGGAACAGTGGTTCGGCAGCAAACACCACCACAGCACTTGCATGGCATCTCCTCCATGACTGCCCATTGCCCACAGAGGCCAGACGGGAACAGGGAGCAACAGGCACTTTACGTAGGGAGTAAATTATCTAAACTCAAATGGAGGAATCCAAAATCCCAACCCCGAGCTTCTAGAATGGATCACTTGCTTTGAAAGTATTTCATTCACTCATTTCTCAGAGGTCATGGTTTAGGCTAGGCCAGAGCTACTCGGGGGTGGACAGTCGGTGTGTAATCTGCTGAGAGACTGCTACTCCATGGAAGCAGCACTATAAACCAGCTGACACCAACCTTCAGCAGCCTTACAGGCTATAAGGGCAGCTCAGACTAAGAACAACCCTGACTACCTCCACAGGCTGCTGAAGGCCCACCTTGCAGCTAAAGACTTTCTGCAGAAATGTAAGAGTAGAAGTAACAACAAAGAAATTCTATACATTGTAAATAAAGTCGATGGTTAGGTAAAGAAGCTGAAGTTTCAGCTACAGTTCAGTTACTGTGAGTCCTCATTGCTGTGGCTTCAAACCTGTTTGCGTGCAAACTGACTTTTCCTGCTCCCTGAAAATTGTGGAGAGACAAACTGAACCTCCTGTAGCAATAACTCAGTCACCAGGGAAATGCATGCTCAGGATAAGGATGAGAAGGCACAGATCATTTCTCCCCATCCCTGCACAGCCCCAGGGGAGCAGTGAGACTAACCACTGCCAGAGCCCTACACAAATTCCCATCACTGTTATGGGGCTTGTGGGATGAAAGGAAGCACCGAGGACCTGGAGTCGGCACAGAGATGCAGGCTATTGACTCCCCAGCTCCAGCAGCTCCCAAAGGGTCTGTTAATTCTGTGGGAGAGCTGCAGGGGCAGAACGGTTGGGTATAACTCTACGCCGGCACTACATCTACCTTGCAGGCTTCTTCCCCTTTCACCTCCTCCCCTGCATGGTTTCATTGCAGGAAGGGACTGCCAGGAGCCATATTTGGCACCAAGGTCTGCCAGTGAGCTGGGCGAGAGTTCAAAATGTTAGTGGTAGTTGCTAAATATTAAGGCACTAAAACTGAGGGGAGGAATTGTGGAAAATACTTCAGTCATAATCTAAGTAATAAAAACCTTGCAGGGCTGGCACTGCTCTGCAGCACTTTTGAGAATTGTCCGTTTTGGTTAAGTTTTCAATGCCAAGCAAATAGTTTAGCTATTTAGTCATAATTCATATTAATTTGCTATTTTAAAATAATTACTGCTTATTATTCAGAGGAAAAAGCCTTCTCTGTGCAGATCCTTCTTCTCATTTTCCTGACATATAGCTGCTGTTATGTGTACTAAAAGAGCAAGCTATGCCAGGACATAAATTTAGAAGATGTAAGACTCAATTCTGGTCAGTCTGACCACTGAAATTCACAGTAACACTGTTCATTTTATTGGGATTTTTCTTTGCCCAGCTCTCTGTGGAAAATCAGAGTCTGATTTTCAGATCAACTTTAAAACAAAAGAGAGGCAAAGCTTACTGACCACAAAAAAAGAGCTGCATATGTGAACAAGTGTCAGAAAAGCAGCACATGAAATTGTAATTTTTCATGTTGTATCCTCTTTCACTCTGCCATGCTTCGCAGACCAACTATAGCTCGCTGAGTACACAGAATGAATGGAACAGTAAATTTCTAGCTGTCCAAAAAAGGCTAGGAGAGGGAAAATTAAATCAGATGAAATTCCCTGCAACGGTTCTCTGCAACTCTGCCTGGGCATGGAACAATGGCCACATTTTGCCTAACGGATGCCACTCCGTGTCCTGGGAGAAATTCGGTCTCAGCAAAAAGCCTCCTGCAGGTTCTGCCTGCAAACAGTCACTCTGCATCACCCAGTGTCATCCTCTGTACAACTCAGGGCAAAAAGTGTGAAGTTTTCCATCAAGAAAACTGTGAGGGGATAGCACTGTTGTCTAAAAATATATCAGAGAAGAATAAACATCAGGGAGAGAGAAGTTATTTAAAGTACAATGTTGGCCTAAGAACACACAGGTCATCCTGAGATGCACAGGAGCAGTGGTTCTGGTAATGCTCAGATAGCAAAATCTTAAACAACGTGAAGTGAAAGCAACAGTAATCTTTACTCCCCCACACAGGCAGTTTCTCCAAAATGCTATTGTTATTAACTGAAAGGGTGGCCTGAAGACCAGAAAGTAAACACCAGAAATAAAAGTGGTTGCTTTCTTATTGAAATAGAAACAAATATAGAAGAAGTTGTTTCATGTGAAAAGTTTGATCACTGGTGGTGCTTTTTATTTCAGCTACGGGCAGGTGTCTCTGTATCCTTGTGCTCTTAAAAGGATTGTCTTCAGAGACTCTCATGGCACAGTTTGTGTGTGGGGTCATTGCAACTGCCCACAGCAGTGATAAACAAGGCTTTCCACTGAAGGAAAAAACATAAGTTCTAGTATCCCTACTAAATATATCTAGTTTGATTGGAGAGGCATCTAAAACCTCTTAATGCTTTTTTTCTATCATGGACTAAGTGAAGATTAGAAGAAACTGTGTGTGTCTTATTTGTGCCATGTGTTTCAGGGCATTAGGAGAGAACATAGCAACGCATCTCTCTCTCTGATGCAACTCATTCAAAGCCAACAGATTTGTGTCTGGAATCAATTCACTGAGAGACATCTAGGATATTAGGCATGGTATTAATTTCACTGATCATCCAAATCTTAATGAGCTGTTGCTTGTAAATCACTTTGAACCTATGGACAGCTCTGCAATTAAGTGTCATTCACTGTCTTTTACAATCCAAGCAAAGGATATAAAACTGTAGGCCAACGTAGTACTATATTCTAATCAATAATTAATATCTTCATTACCATCAGAATTTAGTAATAATCCATTTGCAATAGAATTAAAGCAAATAAGAGAAGATTATGTAACACTGTGTACTTTCAAAACACCCTGAAGTGGCACTAAAATACCACAAAACCTTGAGGCTCATAGATGTCTTTACTTCCCAGAAAATTAACGCACAGATGTTTAGAAAAAAAATCACAGCCATTATGGAACCCATGCAAAGCGAGATGCACGTTATTTTTAATACCAGTAAAAAGTACCACTGTTTCCTTGTCTCACTGCTGCTCAGTTGTTCTCGCTATTCCTTGGCTGGCTCTACTCCCAGCTACTGCACAGGAGCATATTCGGGCAGGATGCAAGAGCTCTTCAACTTACCTTGCTGATCCTTCCAGGCCAGCCCATAAATGTTCCAGCAGTGGTGACTGGGTACCTAAGCATACTTAGAACAGACAAGACCGTGGAAGCTACTCAGATACTGCCGCGTCCTGTGTACTCTGACATTTTTGTGGCAGCGTTTGATAGGTTTGCATGAAAAGTGCAAATATAGAGAAATCAATAATTTCAAAGCACAGCATTTTAAAACACAGCCCAACATCATTTAGTTTAGATGCTGGCTAAGCAAATTTGCAATTATAGCATTCCAGTGATTTGCATTGTGATTTTGTACTCTAAGCTTTGCATCAAAGGGAACTGAGATGAAGTTCTCTGTAGCTAGTTTATTTTCTGGCTGAATGATGTCTACATTATTTTTCAAAAGGAGTTTAAAAACATCACTGAATTGTGGCATTAATAGCAAGCATGTATTAAAAAAATAATAGATGCAATAGCAATTGAAAGGAACAAAAACCCTCAAGTAATTGGAAATAATCACATTTTAAAAGGGTTTGGGGAAAAGAGGATAAATCAGTTCATGGAGTGGTGGCTCCCAGAAATGACTGCCTCCATGTCACAGTCTCTATAGAAGAGCTGGCCATATCTCAGCTGCTCTGGTACTTCCGTACCTGTAACGTAATACGCAGACCGTGAGGCAGAGTGGCTGATGCACAAATACACAATGCACACATTTTACTGACCTTGCTGGGGGCTTTGTAACTTCAGCACTCTTGTCAAATACATATGCAATGGACAGTACGTAATGCAATTTGATCTATATTGCATAATTCTATACCATACATACAATTGTATAACTGGATGCATTATATGTGCAATGAATGCTGTACACTTAAATATTTATTGTATAGAATATACAACAAATATAAACAGCGAAGAAAAAAATGAAAGGCTAATTGAAACATTCAGAAGGTGAAAACTTTGTCAAAATAGGAAATCATCCAGTGCCTTCTTTTTACTTCTCACTTAAGGCCTTAATATGGCTATCTCAATTTATTAAGTTAATAAGGCCATATTTATCAGCGTTATAAAAACTTTCATAGTGTACAGATTTGTTGAATATTTTACTACTGCTTTTCTAACATGTCAGGGTCCCAACTCTATAATATGAATTTATCTTCAAATCAATTCCTCACCCTACGCCACAGCAAAGATGAAGGGGGCACTGTTGTCCCGAGGAGCAGGCAGTGTGGCCGAACACGCAGGCGATGTGCAGCAGGCCAGGCTGAATGGATGGCATCAACTCTCAGGTCAACTGAACTGCAAGAAAAGATCGTTGACATTTTCTTCAAGAGATGTTTTAGAGTAATCTGGTGAATCAACAAACGGTTACAGGGATGGTGCCACAGCCAGGGATTTGACTGCTTAGGCTATGGGATTTGTTTCTGGAAACCTGGTCTCCTGGGGGCTGATGGGGTCTGTCCCTCAGAGAAGGGGAGGACCATCTTCGGTCATAGGCTTGACAAGCTGATAAAGAGGGCTTTAAATTAAAGTTGCCATGGGATGGGAAGCTCAATCCATCCCACTCCTACCAGTTTGATGCCAGTGCCTCAAACAGGTGCACAGAGCCTGAAGAAGGGTGATCAGCAGGAGAGCACCACAAAAGAGCAGCACAAAGAAACTCCAGCCACTGCAGCCAGTAAGTCAGCTTCATCAGGGGCCCAACTTAAATGTCTCTATGTGAAAGCATGGGGAATAAACAAGAGTTAGAGACATGCACATGCTTGCATCACAGAGACATGGTGGGATGGCTCCTGTGACTGGGGTGTTGGAATGGAAGAATACAGGCTCTTTAGGAAGGACAAGCGGAGGACATGAGGAGGGGGTGTCACCTCCTATGTCAGTGACCAGCTGGGGTGCATGAAGCTCACCTGGGGATGGATGAGGAGCCAGCAAAGAGCTTATGGGTCAGGATTAAAGGGAGAGCAGGGACAGGTGACACTATAGTGGAGTTCTGCTACAGGACACCCAACTAGGAAGACTAAATGCATGAGACCCTCTACAGACAGATAGGAACAGCCTCACACTCACAAGCCTTGGTCCTTATGAGGGACTTCAACTATCCCAATATCTGTTGGTAGGACAGCAGAGCAGGGCACAAGCAATCCAGGAGGTTCCTGCGTTGATGGTAACTTCCTTTCCCAGGTTATAGAGGAGCCGACGAGGACAGGTAGTATGCTGGTCCTTGTTCTTAGCAACAAGAAAGGGCTGGTGGGGAATGTGAAGCTCAAGGTCAGCCTTGGCTGCAGTCACCGTGAAATCCTTAGGGCAGCGAGGTGGGTGCACAGCAAACTCACTACCCTGGACTTCAGGAGAGCAGAGTTTGGCCTCTTCAGGGAACTGCTAGGTAGAGTACGATGGGATGAAGCCCTGGAGGGAAGAGCGGGCCAAGAAAGCTGGTTTATATGCAAGGATCACCTCCTCCAAGCTCAGGACATGGAGGAGGCTGAGGTATTGAACATCTTTTTAGCCCCAGCCTTCACCGGCAAATGCTCCAGCCACACTGCCCAGGGTGCCAGTAACCGTGGGGTGCTTTCTGCTGCAGGCGCTCCTGCCAGCCAGGTGTGTGGGAGGCTGGAGTGGCCTCATCAGTGGCCTCGGAGGGATGGGGACTGAGAGCCAGGGTGGAGGCCCACGCTCGCCAACCCCCGCTGAGTAAGAAACACGTTTATTTCTCTGCATATAAACCATGTTATTCGGCCACATTGGCTTTGCTGCTGTGCCTGTGGGGCTCGATTTCACGAGGGTTTGCCAGGGAGAAGGTACGAGGCGTGAGGAAGGACGGCAGGGTTTGGGCGGGGGTGTCGCTGAGGCAGGGGGTGTCGCTGAGGTGGAGATGGCTGCGTGGCTCCGAGTGACAGCAGCCGTTCACAGCAGCTGCCTTCCCGGGGGCTTCCCGGGCGCTGCCCGGCGGCCGCCCCTGCGCAGGGGCTTCCTGCCAGAGCCCGTCCCCGCGGGGCCGTGAGGGGAAAGGGGCGTCCGGGCCACGGCGGCCGAGGGGGCGGGAAGGGCGGCGGGGGCTCCCCCGCGCGGCGCGGTGGCGCCGGCGGGCCGCCAGGGGGCGCTGCAGGCGGAGCCTGCCGCCCTAGCGCCCGCGCTTGGCGGCGGGGCCGGCTCCTTAGCGCCGCATCATGTGGGCCGGCCCCTTCCATGGAGCCGGGGCTGCTGCCGAGCGCCTCCTGGGCGGACGCCGCCATGAGGCTCTGAGGGGCGGCTGCGTGCGGAGGACCCAGCCGGTCGCGTTGCGGAGCGCCCCGAGCCTAGCGCCGGCCTCGCCCCCGGGCAGGGGAGCCCAGCGCTGCAGCCGCTGTTACTGCCGCCGCCGCGGGTCCGGCCGGCCGGGCGGGCGGCCCGGGGCCATGTAAAGCGGCAGCGGCCTGGGGGAACCGAGCCCAGCTCGGGGAGAGGAGCCGCCGCCGGCCGGGGAGGCCCCGCGGGGGAGATCATGGCGACGTCTAATCTCTTAAAGGTGAGAGCGGGGCCTGGCCGGGCCCTGCGCGGGGAGAGAGGCGGCGGGGCGGCGGGCGGCCGGGGCTGCCCCGCCGCCGGCTGGGCCCTGCGGGCGCTTGGGCGACGGGGCCGGGCCGGGAGGCCGGCGGGGGCAGGCCGCGGGCGCCGCTCCCCGAAGTTGCCGTTCGCCGGGCGCGGGGGTGAGGCGGCGGCCCTCTCTCAGGTGAACGGCCTTGGCGTCGCGCCCCGCTCGGTGCGGGACCGCTGGCCTCGGCCCGGCCGGCCGGTGGCCTCTTGGCTGCCAGCACCCCCCTCCCCCCGGCTCTCGCTGCCCAAACACGCGTCGTTGGGAAACAGCGTTGCGTCGTGCTGTTAGACGGGGCATGGTGTCTTCTCTTTGTTTATTTAAGAAGACCTGGGTGTACGGAAAATGAGTTTTAAGTTAAACAAAGAGTTGGAAAATGTCTTCGCGGTGGGCAGGTGTCGTTGTTTTGGCTGCCACCGTATTCCAGGTTTTTTGTTAACTACAGTTTGTCTGCAGAGAAAAACTCCTGGAGGCCTTTCGCATACGTTAAGCAGCTTTGCTTTTGTAGCCTGATGTTTTCAAGCACTTTCCCGGCGTTTGATGACAGATGTCAGTCACCCTGAGCCGCTGCAGATTTGAACAGAAGTTTTCGATATGACAGTCCAGTATTTGAGCTCAGGACTGCCTGGCCCGATATTTGCGGCATGCGTGTGAAGAAGACTGTATGTGGCCTTTGAGGCCATGCCAGCACAGGGAACTCGGGCCTACTTTAAACAACTGTTACTGATGCCTCCAGTGTTTCTAGAACACCAGTGTGGTTAGGGGAAAGGTCTTGGGAAGGCTGCCTGCTTAAATTTATCAGTTAGCAATTAAAATGTATATAATTACACAAGTGTACATGTGTTCTGCACTAGGTATTATAGTTAAATGTGGTTCGTAAGAAGTGCTGCTTATGTTTTAGCAATCTGACCTATTTTGGGTGTATAGCGTTGGCCTGAAGCTGCTGGTTGTATTACTCCACGAGACATTCGGTGTACAGACATGAGAAATAATTGATAGCCATGTTTCTTCCTGATATCCAAAGAAAGGTTTTACTATTAAAAAGATAAGTTTTAAAAAATATTTGTTGAAATTGAAATGTAATCAAAATTAATTTTAATTAATTTAGCTCTATTTTTTATGCCTCAGTGGGCAGTTAAATTTTTAAGCAGGTAAGAAAATAAAAATCTCAACTTGAAGAGTCCAAAAACACTGGTAAAAAAAAATAATGTCCCATAAGAAGAACAGTGCTCTTTGTGGATAAGCGTGGTTTTAGGGCACGGCTCTTGTTAATATTTTAATTCATCTTTTCTGTATGTTTAGGGATCTCTGGAAACTGATGTGTGCTTTGATGGGACATGTGGTTGTATAGCCTGTAGTAGATAGAAGAAACATAGGCCTGTGGGATTTGTCAGCATTCCACTTCAGCTGTTTTGAAAGAATAATAGGTGTGCAGTGAGTGAAAAGAGTCAAAGGCCTTGATTCTGCGAGATGACTTTTGCTGAACTGAAGCCTTTGTGTTGACTAGTTGTGGTTTTGTAACTGGCCTTTGAATCATTAATATTTTATATTGACAATGAGATATATATGCAGTGTGGTTTTGGAAAAATGCTGCAGAGATACCTGTTCTAAAATGAGCCTTTCTGGTGACTTGGAGTGTTCTAAAGCACTACAACTTACTAATTAGTGAGTTTGCTAAAGACAAGAAAGTACAAGTCCTGCATTACAAAAGGAAAGGTTATACAGTGGCTTGACTTTGTTTATAATGACACAACAAACTAGTGCGAGAATTGGAACTAGATGAGGTTTTTGGTTCCCCAATTCTGCTCATCACAGTGCTCTCAGAGAAGCAAACTGTTGATCCCAGGTTAGTCTCCACTGGCAATGCCTCATGCGGTTTGGGGCTGTGAAATGTACTTCTGCTTTAACGTTCAGGGGAAAAAAAAACCAACAGTGTCTCATCACAGTAAAAATCCCTGGGTAAGAAAGGAGAGGTGTTAAAATCTGTAAGGTTTTTCCATATCTTTTCCAAATAATCCTGCGTAATCAAATCTAAGTTGGGTTTAGATAGGTCTTGATTTGGCTAGGGTAGACGGGAACGAAGTTTTCTATGGTTTTCCCCCATCTTTGACTTTCTACATAGTTGAGAAAATGAAGTGAAATACTATTTTCTTATTCTAGTAATGGATACTGGCTGAAGCCAAATCAGTCTGGCGCTCATAATTTTAAAGGGCATCGTTTAAACTCCGCTAGTGCATCATTTTCCTAATTGTAAATTGTTTTAATGAGAAGCATGTTCTCAGAGAGCCGCCTTTAAATGCAAAATGAGCATGACCAATCGTGTGTTGGATCCTGGTGAGGTACAACACGTTGTAATGTGATGAAATGGTGAAGTGCTGGCCACGAGCTAGCTGTTACATGGTAGGGTGTGCCCTACCTGTAGCAGAACAGCCCCCCCACGTTGAGGCGGTGGCTTTCCTGTAGATGACAGCCGTTACTGGGTGAGTCCCCCTCAATGTACATGGGACTGACAATTTTTAAGTGGGGTGCTTCGTTTTGGGGGATGTGTTGGACTTGCAGCCTGTTCCCTTTGCAGTGGCAAGATAGTCTAAACCCGTTCACTCACCTGACATGAAGGTACGTGAGTTTTTGTGCAGCTTCTGGGACAGAAAGCACCTCAGCTTCTTGCAGCACAAAGCAAACCTGTAGCTGTGTTCATGCTAGCAGATCTTGACACTTCGGTAGAGCTTTACTGGAGCTGTCAGCAAGTGTGAGTCTGGCCTTGAAAGATGAGTTGCAGCTTGAGCCTGGTGTTAGGAGGGAAGAAGGGAAGAAAGGAGCAGATTTTCCATGGAATTAAGTGAAATGAGAACCATTATTTACCTTTGCTTTGGTTTCACTTTTTTTTTCCTGATCTCACTCTGTTGCTTACAGCTGGAAACACACCTGTAGTTTTTGAATGCTTCAACTTAAAGTACATATTTCCAGATATTTTTTAAGTTTGACTGTTTTTTCCTGGCTATTTCCAATTAGGATATCCTTAAGAATATCAGGAATATTGGACACTGTTCCCACAGGGAAAGTTTTGCTGTATAACTACTTCTCTGCTTTGTGTGGTAACTTGGCTACAATCGTTACATTGAATTTTACAGCTGCTGGTAGCAGAGATTAATCAGTGAATTTTAAGCTGCAGTTCAAAAATAAATAAAACCAACTTCCTCAAAAGCTTGCTTTTGGAGTGAAACTTCAGAGTGGAGCCTGTAACTTCTGGAGAGGTAAAAAGCATATGCCCCAATTTTGGAGAAATGCAATTCAGACTTTCACTGAAAACAGCTGAAGATAAGAAGCAAATGCTCTCTGCCTTTGTGAATAAGGCTAGTTTCACTGTAAAACATGTTTTTTATTTCATTTGAGGACCTCGTGTTTCCTACTTCATCCCTCTCTGAAGTAGCCTTAATGTATATAGCGTCTAAAAGTGCTGAAGTAGTAAAGGTGAAGATGCTACTCTTATGTAGATGAGATGTACAATAGGATGTAGAGGATGTTGCATTTTTAGAGGAGTGGTTAGAGCATCCGACAGAGATCAGGAATGAATTTTGTGTGGCCTGAAATACATAGAGTACGCAGCAAAGAGAGCTGCATGTCCGAATAGATGTTTCAAGGTTCAGAGGGACCAGAGTGTGAAGGTCTTGTTACTTCGCCTTGCCCTGTTATAGTCCATATTTATTTAGGCTCTTGTACCATACTCTGTGCCTGCTTCTGCTGTGCTGCTTCTGAATTTGCTTACAGTTAAGGAGAGGAATGCTGTGTTATAATACCCAGATCAGGAAAACTGGGTAGTGAAACAATTCCGCTTGCACCATTGTACTAATTCTGCGTAATATCCACCAGTGTAGTCTGGGAGGTTTTTTACCTGCTATCCTAAAATACTGTGTTTAGGTTCTTATGCAAAGTAAGTTTGAAGAGTAAAGTTGTAGTATATATTTCAATGTAGTGTGTGAAACAGTACGTATTTAACATGAAAGTTTGGTGTTAAAATGGAACTTTAAATCTCTGTGTACAAATTTAGTGAAGTGACTTTTGAAATATAAAATACTTAATAAGTGGAGTTATCAAAGCCTTAAATTTTAAACTTGTGGAACGGTTACTTAACCAGGGCATAACTGTTAACTGTAATCCGTGTTTTCAGAGAAGATTTGGTAAGTGGAGTAATTTTACTTCGTCAAAGGTGTGACTTCCCTTCCTGCTTACCTTCCCTTGGGAATGGTGGTTTGAGGCACCAAAAGATGTTACCGAGGAAATACTGCTCAGAAATTGCGTACAATTGTGGGTGGCTCTGCAAAGTGGGAAGTCTGTTCCTTGTGTTGTCTGGGTCACTGGTAACAGCTAAGAATTACCACTGTTTGACCTTTTCTACCATAAAATTTGGTTTTCTGGAGCACTAATAGGGGTAGAATTAATGAATCTGAAGGACACACGGTAGGTGGTATTATGCAGCCTCTCTTCCTGTAATGTCAGTACTAGAGTGTAAGATTAACAGTCACGGAAGCCTGAATCTAGCTATAAGATGTTGAATTGCTTATAGGAATTAAAGAATTGTTCAGTTGGGTGGGATTTTTAATCCATTAATTTTATTTCCTCTTCTGCTTAATTTAGAAATACCGGAGGAAGTATTAAAAAAAAGTTTTACTACTACATGTAGCAAACAAAGTTCCAAACTTCCCTAATGGCATTTTCTGCCAAGCTTTATTTGAGGAATTCTTTTTAAGTAGGTACATGTTTGTTACAAGTGGGCATGCAGTTTTTGCAACTGAAATGGAGTTTTATGTGTGCTTCTTAGCATGAACTAGGTAATGACAATCTAAATCGTGTAAACACGAGTGTTTGAAAGTCCCCCTGGCTCCTCCCATGTTTTACAGTGAAGATAGAGCATTCGGTTTTTATCTTCAGCAGTTTTCAGCGAAGGGCAGAATTGCACTTCTCCAAAACTGCGGCACAGTCTTTCTACCTCTCCAGGAAAGTTATGGGCTCCCCTCTGAAGTTTCACTCCAAAGGCAAACTTGGAGGAAGTTACTTTATAATGTCTTTTCTGGAACCTCTAATTGTTCAGCAGCTGGTCTTTCGAGTTCATTATCCTGCAGAGAGGGACTGGGAGCAGAAATATCTGGAAATAGAAACTAAGCGTTTTTGCAGGAATAGGAAAGATTAGAGCAACTCATCCAAGTTCAGGGAATAATTAGCTGTATGTGAGGGAAGCATGTAGTTGATGATTTTCAAAGATGAAGCATTCAAATTATCTTTTTTCAGTGGAAGAGAGCAAGCAAAATTGTCTGTCTGAACTCACAAACAATTTAATTTTCTATTTGTTTTTCTTGTTTTAACTTTGAAAGAATTCTAAACTTTACCAATCAGGGGCTGCTTCCGTGAGATCCATGTTCAGTAGCTGCTGCAGTGGTTTGGTAATGCTGTGAGGCCTGCAGGTGCTGTTGCTGAAAACATAGTTACTCTGATCCCTTTTGCAAATTAATAACTTGAAGGTGAGACATCTTTGCACTTAAGAGCAGCAGGGGATACAGTTTCCAAACTCTGCTCATTCTGAACAATAACAGATTTCATTGTAAATTTGCATGCAGAAATTAATCAGAAGATGGTTGAGAGACAGGGGTGTGCTGCTTCTGCTTGTTTACCTGGTGAGATGTTGGTGACAGGACAGTGGTTTTGTCACAGTTTCAAGTAGTTACACTGTATTATTTGCTGTATGGGAAGTGAATTGTGTCAAATGTATTATTACTAGCCAAGTCAGTGATCTGTTCAAAAGTAAGTGGTGCACTGGAACATAACCCTGCAGATAACTCAAACCAGTAGGGGTTTTGATACAGAGCTCTCAATCAACATTTCTTTTAATGGCAAGTTTTTCTTTTTAAAATGTGGAGCTGTAGCCGAATAGGTTGACAACATGTGCAATAGAACTGTGGGGTTTATCTCAACATTGTGATATTTTATTTTTTTAAATAATGGAATCGGCCTGTATACTGCAGTGAGATTTTTCAGAATAATCAATTATATGGGAGCACTTTTGTTTCTCTAGCTTTCCTCTTAACTTGAACCGTAAGTTTGAAAAATTTCACCTTAAGTTACGTTTTTTGGCACAGCATAAATAATTTTTATCTGTACCAACTGTAGCCTTTCCCGTCAAGTTTCCTACGGCCAGTTAACCCACAGGAAGGGAGTCTGTGATACAACAGCTCCTACATTACTCTGCTTCCTTCCTCCCTCTTTGCTGCTGATGCCAAATGCACAGTGGAGAAAAAAGGTACGTGGCAGCATCCACAGGTACTACACCTGATTCCTGGCTGCCATTTTGGTAGTGGTAATTTATTCAAGAGGGCTTTGCAACTCTGCCTCGTGGCTTGCGTTGCATGTGTCTTGGCTGCGGTGTGGGGCTGACTGAGTGTCATTCATGTTGTCTGCGTGTAACTCCATTAACGAGAACATTTGCTAGAACTTGTGTTGTAGCTAATGCGGTGAATAAAGGAAGAAGTAAGCAATCGGCTTCTCTAAGAAACAAATAATAGCTCTGTCACTTTTAAAAATGATACAGTGAAAAGTGTTCAGCTATGGTGTTGCAGCTGAAACGCTAGCTTATGAGAGACAGCTCTGAGAAGACATTTCTACATTACCCATAGAAACTGCAGTCCTTAAAGATAACTTTAAGAAACTTGTTTTACGAACAAGAATTATTTCTTTTTGTTTCTTTTAGAATAAAGGTTCACTTCAGTTTGAAGACAAATGGGATTTCATGCGCCCTATTGTTCTGAAACTTCTTCGTCAGGAGTCTGTCACAAAACAGCAATGGTTTGATCTGTTTTCGTAAGTAATTTTTTAGTGTCTTCTGCATAATGGACATAGAGTTATGGTACTGCTGCTGATACAGAAGTCACATATGACATGGACTGTGTGGGAACACACAGAACAACAGTACTAGTTTAAGTTTTATTAAGTGGTGAGTGTACCTTCGTCACTGTAAATGTGCAGAGGTAGAGTTTTGCTGAGACTCAGGTCTTTGCAAACAGGTTGGAGAAAGAACAGCAGAGCTTTTGGCTTCGGCTGATCATAGTAACCAAGCTTTGTACCCTCCCACGAAGCTTTTGTTAGAAATAGTGAGGAAATGTTGTTTACTGTTGTGGCAGCAAGTTAATTTAAAGGCAGTTTTCTGAATGTTACATTATTCTGATTTGAATGGCTTTCTTCTAAAATAACTTAATGCTACTGAAGTAATGGGGTAATGCAGTTTAACTGGTATAATTTGAATAGTTTTATACCCTAAGAATAATATATATAGTATTTTTCTGGCAGTGTTTGCATTACTGTACTTTTTAGAAACTGTCATTTTCCTCATTCCAAAAAGCCAGAAGTTGCCTCCTCTTAGGTGATGAATTTTTTCTTAAAAACCATTGTGTGACCTTTGCCAACATGATATGGAAGTGAGTTAAAATATACATATCAAAAGTATATCTAAAATAACCTTTGTCTCAACATAGTTATTTTCCCTCAAATACAGTTGCAGCTTTACCATGGTCTCTCCTTCTGCTTTTTAAAATCTGTCACAAAGTTGTTCCTTATTTAAACACCGTCTTGTTGCAGTCTGTATCTTTATTGCTGTTGTTGATGAGGACGGTGCAGTGGTTCTTTTGAAACCCATCTTACTGCACCTGTCACACTTTCCTGCCAACCAAAAGGAAAGGTAGTTTATCATGTAATGAGTTTTAATATCTTATGATGTCATGGCTCTAGTAGGTGCCAGAAATGTGGTAGTTAAGGTACAAATTCAGTTCTGAGTCATTACTTTCATTTTTAATGAAGAGTTCAATAATTCTGGTTTGGTACTGAAATCTTCCATTTACCATTTTTCTTGTAGCTGAATTACTCAATAGAACTTATGTAACTTTATGGCTAAATTAAGGATATTGAGGGAAAGGATCCCACGCTCCTAGGGTCATATTTTTGGACAGTGCTCTTCGTTAAGCTTTCTAATAAAATTTCAAAATCTGTAGGTATCTTTTACCTGCCTTTTGAGTATAAATATTGCTTTTTTCACTGCTGTCGGGAACAGTGGCATTTTAAATACAGTAACACTTGTTCTGCATGTGAAAGTTGCATAAGTCTCACAGGTTCTGTAGGCCTCTGCAAATCCTGGGCCAGCACCTTTGATCTGTCTCAAAGGATTTATTTTTTTACCTTTTAAGTTTTGTCTTTTCAGTCAAACTAAAAAAGATGCTTTTGTATTGAAATAACTGAATGAAAAGCTGGACATAAGCCGGCAGTGCACGCTGGCAGCCCAGAAAGCCAACCGGATCCTGGGCTGTAGCAGGAGAAGCGTGGCCAGCAGGGCGAGGGAGGGGATTCTCCCCCTCTACTCTGCTCTCATGAGACCCCACCTGCAGTACTGTGTCCAGCTGTGGGGCCCTCAACTTCATAAGGATATTGACCGGTTGGAGAGAGTCCAGAGGAGGCCACAAAGATGCTCCGAGGGCTGGAGCCCCTCTGCTATGGGGACAGGCTGAGAGTTGGGCTTGTTCAGCCTGGAGAAGAGAAGGCTCTGGGGAGACCTTATAGCACCTTCCAGTACCTGAAGGGGCCGACAAGAAAACTGTGGGGGGACTTTTTGCAAGTGCCTGTAGTGACAGGACAAGGGGTAATGGGTTTAAATTGAAAGTGGGGAGATTTAGATATCAGGAAGAAATTCTTCCCAGAGAGGGTGGTGAGGCACTGGAACAGAGAAGCTGTGAATGCCCCATCCCTGGGAGTGTTCAAGGCCAGGCTGGATGAGGCTTTGAGCAACCTGGTCTAGTGGAGGGTGTCCCTGCCCATGGCAGGAGGGTTGGAACTGGGTGATCTTTAAGGTTCTTTCCAACCCAAACCATTCTATGAGTCTGTGATAACTGTATTGATTTAAACAGAATAAAGTCATACGTTTAGATTATATAGTTGCTTTCCTGCACAGGTGTGATCTTATTGAGAGGAAGAACCACCAGAGAAATGTCACGAGTCAAAAAAAGCTTTCTAAGCCACATCATGTATGATGTGTGGTTAGGAGTGTAACTTGTTTCATTTAGTCTTCCATATGGAAAGAAAATAGGAATTAAGTTACACTTGCTGGGCTGTCAGCTAGGAAAACCAGGAATTCATTTGAATGTTGATTAAAAGTCATTAATGGAATTTTTATTTGTGATGCTGTTTGGTATGCAGTTGGGCTTCATTTTAAAATGCTACCACTGTCATGAAAAGTTTAAGTGATCTTTTTAAACAAATTAAAACATCTTTTAAATTACCTGATGCCCCTGAGCTCAGATTTCTCACAAGGAAGGTCCGTTTCCTTTGTAGCACAAGGATGTTGTAGTGCTTGGATTGTGAAACTGTGAGTGAAGGCTGCATGTTAATGAGAGTGTTTTAGAACTATATAGGCTGAGTAGTAATGCTTCTACGGGCAAGTGGTTTCTGTGGTTGTCAAAGAAAAGCTTTAAAAATTGACCTTAATTACAAGGATTATTGCATAGTTAGTGAATAGAGAATTGGCTTCTATATCTCCTTCTTGACCGTCACCTTTTCCTAGATACGTTACTGTTGCTTGCTTCCAAGACTTTCTTACAGCTTCAGTCTTTTCTCCAAGCACATCTTGCATGTGTCACTGGATCTGACGATGTACTGTTTGACAGTGATAGATAAAAAGTGTATTAATGCCTTAGATGTACTTAAATGATGACTGTTTAAGCCTCGTACATTACAGCATTAAACTTGGAGTGGCTGTTACTAAAATGTGGATAAATTGCTTTCTAGAGATGTGCATGCAGTTTGCTTGTGGGATGATAAAGGTCCAGCAAAAATCCATCAGGCTTTGAAGGAAGACATCCTTGATTTTATTAAACAGGCACAAGCAGTAAGTTCTTAACGTTTCATAACTTCATATCATTGGAAGAATAACCAAATAGTTCTGACTTTCATTGGATCTAAATGCATTGCTTTTTTGTTTGAAATTCTGTGATGTCCTGGAGATCATAATTACCCTGCAAACTTCTGTTGACAAAAAGAAGACTTAGCCTTGAGCGTTTGCCTTGGCTCATTGTTTTCTCACAGTCCTGCAACTGGGGTAGGCAATAATTTTTGTGTTGTATTTAAAAAAAAAACCCAAACCACAGCATTATTTTTGTTTAGCCAACAGTACTTACAGAATCTTCTTTCAGTTGAAAACTTCTTGAGGCAAAATTTTCTATAAGAAATTACAGTCTGAAAACTAAAATTTTTGTGTAGCTTCAGTGCTGTGCTGACATGTTCGTGGGTGGTTTTAAAATAAGCCATATGTATGGCATACTAGAAATACCCCTGCAAGCTTAGCTGTCCACTTTTGTGGGCTTCACCTCAAACATTGATATCATCTATATAGATTCAAAGGAATTTTTTTGTGTTTGTAAAATGTATAGAAAAAGATATTTTCTGTATTAAGGGATTTAAAAGAAGGGCTGGTTGTAGGATTAAAAAAAAAAAATAAAAAACCCCCATAACACAGGTTTGGAAAGGAGAAAATAAAAATCTATAAAATCTTTCTTTAGTCAAGAGATTTACACCACTACGGACTTGTTTAAAGGAAAATAGTTTCTTATATAGGCCTATGTATAACCAGGCATGTAAATGTCCATGTTTAAGTTCCATCAGCTTGCTTAGATTCGTAAGTGCTGTTCTGAACCGGAGCCTTCAATGTGGTCTGCACTGGCTGTTGTTTCGAGTGCAGCTTTGTAGGCACTCTGATAGCCATTGTACAGTGTAGTTGTAGTTTCCAGGCACTAATGAAATACACATCAACTAGTTATCTGGGTCTAATGAAAGGTCAGTAGGTTATGTGTTAGATATTACGAAGAAATTCTTCACAGAGAGGGTGGTGAGGCACTGGGACAGGTTGCCCAGAGAAGCTGTGGATGCCCCATCCCTGGAAGTGTTCAGGGCCAGGCTGGATGAGGCTTTGAGCAAGGGGTCAGAACTCAAGGATCTTTTCCAACCCAAACCATTCTATGATTTATAGATCTTAGGTTGAAAGAATCCTCAAAGATCATTCTATGCCATCGCATTAAACTTTTCACTGTATAGCATATACTATAGTCCTTACAGGTTTGTTGAATTTTTTTTAGATATGGTTGTACCAGTATGTGCCTTTGGTCTTTGACTTGCAGATTGCTTAGAAGAAAAAAAAAAAAAAGGAAACATGGAAAACGTAAACATACTGACTACTCGTTTGCTGTTACCTTTGCTTTCCAGATGCCATGGGCTGGTAACTACTGCCCTAAACTAAATGGCACTTCAATATGCAGACTTTCTTATTTTCAGTATAAACAAAAGTTAATCCGTATTTTGTGCAGAAAATTGTTTGAAAATGACCTCCTCTTCTCCCCTCTCCTCCAGAGAGTGCTGAGTCATCAAGATGATACAGCTTTGCTAAAAGCCTATATAGTGGAGTGGCGCAAGTTCTTCACACAGTGTGATATTTTGCCCAAGCCCTTTTGTCAATTAGAGATTACTTTAATGGGCAAGCAGGGCAGCAACAAGAAGTCTAACGTAGAAGACAGTATTGTTCGAAAGGTAAGTTTTGTTGCACACTGTTCTGCCTGCTGTAATAGTGCAGAAGGGGTTCTGTGGCTGAAGATGAAGTTGCACCAGCCATGTAATACAATGCATCACTTTGCTTCAGTGTGAGGGTCAGAACAACCCTGCAACTTTTTCCCCCACCCCGTGTAATTTCATTCTGTTTCTCCAGTTTTGCTTTGGCTATTAAGACTTTTGTTTGGGTGATTAAAGCACTTCTCTGTGGGGCTTTGGGTTTGTTTGGGGCATTTTTCTTGTTGGTTTTGTTTTAATTATGGCTTGAATCCTGAGGCAGGAGGCAGTTGTAAACTCACCTACTGTTTCTATACTTGTGAGTAGCAAGTGTGCTTGTATATACTTGTGAGTAGTTTTTCTACTCTGAGTTTATTTCCCTAGGCCAAGATTTTAACTGGGACACATCTCTGCGTTTTATAAATGACCAATTAAATACTGTCATCTCAAGTTAAATATGGCTATTGAGCTCCAAATTTCCCCTTTTTCCTCCAAACTGTCAGTTTCATCAATGATGATTGGACATTTAGACTCTTGTGAATGTGATCTTTTTACTATTTCATGTCAAACACCTAAAGAAGGTCTAGGGTTTTGAGTATGGAGTGCTCGGTGTCCTGAGTCCTATGAATAATGATCCTTGAAATTGCTTTAGTCTTTTATTATAAGAAAAATGGAGTTTATCAGGTGTAAAATGTTAAGTTCTTTAGTTAACATCATTCATTGCCCCTTTCCATTGCAGAAAGTATCTGTAAGGAAATGGAATTTCTTTAGCAGTCTTTCATTTGAGACTGAAGATCATTTTAACTGTCCCTCTTATCTCCATGATGGGAAGAACAAAATAGTTCAAATGCGGTACCTTGGGCAGATTATTTTCTCTTTGCCCTCCTATTTTGACATCTGATCCTCTGTATCTCTGGAAGAAAAGAGAATAGCGGTAAAGACAGGGATCACCACCTCAAGTTACTTTTTTTGTTTTCATTGTTGGAGAAAGTATGTCATCTTACTAGGCCCTCCAGGATCTGGCAAACTTGAATTCTTAACTATGTCGTATGCAGAAGGCAGGAGAACTAAGAAAAGAAAGTAAACACAAGGTGGAGTGGAGAAAGTAATGTTAAGAAACTGGGAGTAATAACTGGTGTCTAACCAGTGATTTTGTTCAGGACTGAATCCGATAGAGATGTGTCTTATGTCCCATATGCAGTCAAGTTAGGACCATCTCATGATTGGGACGTCAAAGCCCAGAGTCCCCAGCCTATCTTATTATTTCGTATTCTCTGCTGAAGGTTGCTTCCTGTTTGTGGCATCATTCTCTCTAGTTTTCTGCAAAGAGCCTTGTGAAAACTTTTCCTGTGCTTGAGAAGTTCTTCACATTGTCACCCAAAACGATATGTGTGTTTTCCTTCAAGTATCTCCATAAAACTTCCATATCTGTAATGTCTCAGAGCAGGTTGCCTGTGACAAAGCTGCTGGTGTGCCTGCCAGGTTGCTTGACTTGTCTTACTGTTTTCTTCTCCATTTTTTACTCATTTCAGCTCGTGTAAACCAGTTCTGTGATAGTACAGTGCAACCGTAATGTGCATATCGGTAATGTTAAATAATGAAAAAAAGTAATTGAGGAAGCGTAATCAAAGAAAGCTTTGTTGCTGAGAATGTTCCAATGTTTTGAATAATAGTTCCCTTCAACACAACTTCAGTGTCAGAAATGGAAATATATCTGAAAATGAGAGAAAGTTATGGAAAAGTTAAGAATAAAAGGTGGTAAGCTTAAGTCACTTGAAAGGATATCTGACTTTTATTAGGTGCTTGCTGTGTGAAAACCTAAAATATACAAAGCAAGAATGGAATAAGGCCATTTAATCTTTACTGTTAACTTTGCCATACACCTGTGTCAAGTTGTCCTAAGCTCATTTTCACTAAGCTTATTTACAGTCATGATGTAAAGTTTGATTTGGTAAATTTTATGATTCCAGCCTGCTCTCCACTACCAGTGTAGGCTGACAATTGGCATGCTTTAATTACATTCATAGTCAAGTTTGAAGATTCTGTAAGTTTGAGCTTTCTTCTGCAGCAGTGAAACGGCATGAGCTGCATAGACAAAAATTACCTTCTAAGCTTGTGCATACTTTCATTAGGTTTTCCGTGACATGTGGAAGAGCCAGATCCAGTGTCTGAGGGGAAAAAAAAAAAGACCCCAGTAGCTTGAATTCTAATGCAAATTAAGATTTTTAACAAACATATAGCATGCTTTGAGTATTTCCTACTGAAGAGCTGGTGGAGCTTAGGTGGGTGTAAGTGTGGCCTGGCCTGCAAGTGAGCTTCTGGCATTGCTCAGCTGCAGCACATTGGGTCTGGTGTTCAGGTGTAATGCAACACATGTGCAGCAGTGTCAGTAGGAATCACAAAAAAACCCAACACACCCCCCTCCACACTGGAATATGAAGGGACCGTTTGAGTGATGACAATTTTGTTTGGAGCCTCCAGTACTCATTTTTGAATTTTGCAGCGCTGAGATGAGGTTTGGAGGTTTATAAATTATGTATGCATTACGTGCATATTAAACACGTTAGCTAAATCCAAATCCTTCCCTTTTTTCTTTACATGACTGCTGTGAATTGAGTTTTTGGTTTTGTGTAAGACTGAGCCTGCCAAGTAGTGAACTATATTTGGATGTTTGGCTCAAAAGTACCCCCTGAAATTGCAACTCCTGACACATTGCATTGCTGGAAAGGTTATTTGGCTGATTACTGAGAACTGTGGAAGTATTACAGAATTATGGAATTCATGTATGAATCAAATACTGCTTCCCCTAGCCATCCAGTTCAGTGAAGTAAGCTTGGAGTGTAAGCTGAGTATTACTGTAACAAGTTCAGAGCAAGATCAAGTCCTAAAGTAGTTGAATTGCTGTATATAACCTGAAAGCTATGCTAGAAATTGTTTGATTTCTGTTTCTGATATCTTCTATTTTTTTTACACAAACTTAGTCTGTGTGTACCTTTCTGACAGGCTTTTTTTTTTTCTTCCTGATACACAGCTCATGCTAGATACGTGGAATGAATCCATCTTTTCAAATATAAAAAACAGGCTTCAGGACAGTGCAATGAAGCTTGTTCATGCTGAAAGGCTAGGAGAAGCTTTCGACTCTCAGCTAGTAATTGGAGTTCGGGAATCGTATGGTATGTCTTGCACAGACCAGTCTCTGTTGCCTCTTCACTTCAGTAAATGAATTTTCGTCATACAGAGTTGACAGTTGTGGTGGTAGGATTGGAGTGATTATCTCAGTATTTTGTATTGATTTGTTGTTGATAGGTGATACCAGTTAAATTCTCTGTAAAATGTTTAACCTCTGAGTGATTTACACACCTATCAGTTACTGCAGAATCTGTTTTGGAAGAGCAAACTACTTTTTGGCCTTTTAGGGTATGGGTAAACTTATGTCTGTGCTCCTTTCCGTACCATTTCTGATTCTGCAGACAGTTTGAAGAAGAAATGCTGAACAGGCTGCATGTGAGATTGCCAGGCTTTTTCCTCTTTGGAAAACAGATCTGTGTATCTGAAACTTCTGTGACATTTCACCATTGCCTGCCTCTTTCTTCAGAGCTCTGCAGCCTCTTGAATTAAACCTGTGGCTAAATTCTTTCAGGTGGTCTTATAGATGCCCAATTCTAATATTTTTTTAAGTGTATTTAATTTAAGGACATTATATGTGTATTTCTCTGGAAGGGTTGAGAGGCAGATGGAAGTGTTTTTCCAACTAGCGCAAAACACTCTTGGGTAGCAGTAAGTTCACTGACTCCATTCTTCTAAAACAGGAAAAAACACCAATGCAAAAAAAAAATTGTCTAAAATGCAGACATTGGGATTCTGAGTCCAGTCTCTAAGAAAAGCTGTTTGCTCAGTCAGGTGGAGAAATTTTCACTTTATTAAGCATTATGCTGAGCTTTTGGGTTGGTCGGGTTTTTTTCCCAACTTTGCAACTGTGTGTGTGTGCGTGTATTTCTGGTTTACGAGGGTTGAATGTCTAAAATGCTGGAGATAGGTATGCAGTTCTTTGCAGTTCCTACAGTTAATCTAAATGTTTTTGGAGCAAAGACTGAACAATTTTGGTTACCTTTAGGGATCAGAATGTATTTATAGGGTGCAACCTTCTAATACCAGACTTGCGTTAATGAGAGAGACTTGCTGTTTATTAGCTACATCAGTTTCCGAGACTTGAGAGTAAGTTTGGGCTTTCTCTTTGCAGTTAACCTTTGTTCTAATCCTGAGGATAAACTTCAGATATATCGGGATAACTTTGAAAAGGCATATTTGGATTCGACAGAGAGATTTTATAGAACACAGGCACCTTCTTATTTACAGCAAAATGGTGTACAGAATTATATGAAATATGTAAGTAAAAATTCTGTTGTAACTTTCTTGGGAAAGTGTTAGTACTTAAAATGATCGCTGTTCTGCTTTTGCACAGGCAGATGCTAAACTAAAAGAAGAGGAGAAACGAGCACTACGATATTTAGAAACAAGGCGTGAATGTAACTCTGTAGAAGCAGTAAGTATAATGTGTAGAAAATGTATATATTTTGTATGTATATAGTATTGTTATATTGCAGTTTTGACTTAATGCGTGTTATGGTATTATTTTGTAGCAGTAGATTGATATGAAACTGTTGATTTTATATTTTTAGTCATCCATTTTATCTTTTCTTGCAAAAACCTGTGTTACTTTCCAATCTGGCAATTTATGATTTCTACAGGTGTTTTAATAGTGAAAGCAGATCACAAGTTCAGATTGAAGGGCAGGTTTTTATTCAAGTTGATTTTTATTCTTTCACTTTGAGTCAGGTATGATTTTTCCCAGTGCTTAACAGTGGATGAGAATGATGTTTGAAAATAAGCCGGCCAGTCTAGTAGGCAGAGGGTTTCTCAGTGCTCATATAGAGTATCTGAGAGAGTTATTGTTCATTGCAATCCAAAGGAGCAGTAGAGATTTCATTAAAACTGTTCTCGATTTCCTCTTAGGCTGAAACATGAACGTTTAATATAGAGGATGTTTTTTCTTTTCTTCCTTCCCCCTCCTTGAGCAATATTTCATACAGTTGAGATTCTGAAGGAAGATTTAATTGCAATTAATAGCTCATAAGTGTCTGTGTTGAAATTAGTTCAGGAAACAGGTTATTTTAAATAAATACCCTTTAAATCTGAATTTTCTGCAGTGGATCAAAATACATTTTATGGCTTTAAGTGTAAATCATTCTTTTCATAGCTATAAATTGTGACCCGTATCGAGAGGCTGACAAAAGAGAGATGGACCTGACATGCACGAGCAGTTTCTGTTCTAGATCTAGCCAGTGTCTTGTTCAGGCAACCAGCCTGGACCAAATAGGGTATGCTGGAATGAGAACTATTCTTAGCTCTTGGATGTATACTTGGAAACTAAGTAGGGTAGTTGGTGTTCCAAAAGTGATGGCTCCCTTGAGAGGAAAGAGGTGACAGAAATACTGAGCTCATTACTGGTTTGGAGAAAGTTTACCACATTTACTAACCTACGCATTTTGAAGAAATATGGTTTCCTGTATAGATTTTATCCAAATTAGGTGTACTTTTATGAATCAGTGAATGAATTAATTATAGAGCATAGTTGTTGAGAACAGGCTAGATTTTGTGATATGGCAAACTTGAGACAGATCAGACTTTGGTGTTCAGATGGCTAAATGAGCTAATTCTGCGTTTAATGTATTTCAGCTAATGGAGTGCTGCGTCAATGCCCTGGTGACATCTTTTAAAGAGACTATTTTAGCTGAATGCCAAGGCATGATCAAACGAAATGAAACAGAAAGTAAGTGAAGCTTCAAGAACAGTGCAGGATGAACTCAGCATCAACTGCATAAAAATACATTTGTTTGTAGATATATCAAATTACTGGTTTTAATAGATGGTGGTAATGTTTACTAGATAAAATATTACTGCACGTGGGCAGTTTTATCCCACAAAACATGACCATTGTTGGTTAGTGGTTTTTTATGGCTTCTGAAATCTGTATGTACAATGCCCTAATTTGAATGACTGGATAGCTCTCACTGTACTTGAAAGAAAAGAATATTTTGTGCTCTGTTTTCTTTAATTTTCCTACAACTTATTTTCCTCATGTTGACAACTCTGGTAAATGTTGCATGTGTCTTATTTTGTATTTGAATCATTCAGATACAAATGCTCCCCCTTCCTTTCACTCCCACTACCCCCTTCACCCTGCAAAAAAAGTAAAGCATCTCTTTACAAAGTTGTTTTTCTGAAAAGTGGGGGGAAATTTTTCTTATTCTGATGATTGGTGCAGGACCAATAGGTCTATGAACAAAATCTCTGCACATTTTTCATCTGGTTTCATAGCCAGTATGTTACTGTGAGTGTCGGAAGTTAGCTCTGCATGGTTTTTTGAAGTTTTCAAAAGTTTGGGGTTTTTTTAAACTCTGGTGCCATAAATTGAGAGGTTGGTGTGATTCCGAAGTTTTGTGTTGATGCTGTATGGTAAAGCAAACTAGAGAAGTCATTAAAATGTCCTAATTCACGTAGGGAAATGGGTAAAAAAATAAAAGCTGGAATCACAAGTTAATTTTTTTTTGAAGTCTCAGTATCCTGCAGCCAGGGAATATTTATTAATGTCTATATGAAGTTTTCATTTATATGCAAATGTGAAAATGGTTTTATCACTTAGAACAGTGTAGAAAATACTTCTAAAGCTAGCATTTCAGAAAATGTTTGACCTCAAAACTATGTCATACTCATCTGTTCATCTAGCAGCATGATTCCTGGCAGTAGTCCAGAGCTAAATCTAGAAAGCCACCAACTCTGATGAGTGTATGTTACAGCCGTTGGGAGAATACAGGTGGCTTCTTTAAATGCAGAGCTTCAGAAAGGTTCATCCAAAACATCTTTCTTTTAAAACTTGTTGAAGTATTCACACAGCCCTCTCTTTTCCCTTGTCAGCCCCATGGTACTGCTGCTGTGCAGAATACTCCCTTTTAGGATATAAGGACTCAATCTTTTTCCCTAGGCTTACCTGTGCTGGTTAAACACAGATGATTAAACATTTATTTAAAGACAGGAGCTGTACAGAGTAATATATACATCTGATAGTATCCTCTGCTGCACTTCGCTTATGCATGTGTCTTTCTGATAGTAGTTGCCCCAGAAGTTTTCTTCATTAAACCGCATCTGACAAAAGGGCTGGGGTTTTTGGCTACGAGCTGGGCACTGCTGTGGAATACTCCGTTACGTTAAGTTTTCCAACTAAAACATATTAAAGGTGTCTTAATTTTCAGTCACGCTTCAGAACTGGCTTAGTGGGTTTTCATTTGCTTATAGTATTGGGGATGGGAGGTCTAAATTTTATTCTTGAAGTACTTCATAACAGAATAAGTAGTAAACTTGGCTTTTGTGAATACAAAGTGAAAAGAGAATTTGTCTAAGTGCCCCAACAACCACAATATAGATTTCTATTACCTTTCAGTGTCATAACGTATTCTGAAAGAAATTTCAGTGAAATATTCCTTTTGGGTTTGTTACTCTGAAATCTGTCTTTGAAGAATCTGGCAGGTTTGTTTCCTACAGTTTTAGGGATGCACCTGAAGTCTGTCTTGGCCACCATTTATTAGGAAAAACCACTGATTTTTATTTTTTCTTTCCCCTTGAATCATTTATGCCATCGCTAGTTTACAGAAACAGATTTAGAACCCTTTAATATATCTTTTTGTTTCCCTTTTTGTGCCATCTCTTCCTCCCTCTCATCCTTTTTTAAAGTACACGTGAAAAGATCCAGTGAAAGTTGAGTGAGCTTTTTGGACTTAGCCTACGTTAAACAGTTCTGCCATCACTTATATCTGTACATCTAAACTTCACGGAGAATACCTCTTACTCTGTTTTTCGGTTTCCTGAAATCCCATCGTTTAGCACATTGTGAGTTGTCTTTAGTAGCGTTGCAAGTTCTTGTTGAAGGTGGTTGGTAGTTCCCATTCTTTAATTAGCATTGTTATGTTCTAAAAGGATTTCTCCTCTTTCTGTGCATTGCTTTTCTGTTTGGTCCTGCAGCAGTTGTTGGGATACAGAAGTTGATAACACATTTTATCCTCAGTGGGACAGGATCGTGCAGATGTCACTGAGTATTGCAGAGGAGAAAACAAAGGCAGGGCCTCTGGCTTTCGTTCTCTTTCACAGTGGAGATAGCAGTGAGGAACTAAGCAAATCTACCATTTTTCTGTCAGAAAAAGAATCAGAGTCTGTGATCGATTTGTTCTGCTTCATTAAGCAGAGTCCTTTGCCGTGTTGAGTTCAAATCTCTGTGGTCTCTAAAACAATCTGATGGCCTTAATCCAGGTGTTCCTTTGTGGACAGCTTTGTCAAGATTATTCTTGATGTTTCAGTACCTCTTTTTTTTTTTAAGCAGTGTTGAAATACCTTCACAGAAAGTACACAAACCCTATCAGTTTTTGAACAGGTAACTTTCAGAACTGAATAAACTCCTTAGGAAAACAGAAAGGAAGAAATGCTGTTTAGTCAGTTTTAGTTACTTTAGAATTTGGCACGCTTTTAATTAAACCAAAACATTGTAGGTGGTATTGGAAGGGGCACAAAGACAGCTCTGTTTGGCTTTAATTTAAAAAAAAAAAACAACACATGCAGGAAATTGTATGGATTGAATATAAACTCACGTAGGCTTCCTACTGAAAGAGCCCCATTTTTTTGCCAGGGATTTCAAGGCAGATGGACCGAGAACCTGGACTTAATCCAATTTGCCATTGACTTTAGGGGTTTTTATTCAAGTTTGTGATAATATACATACAAGCAAGTATTATGTTGCAATAAACAATCTCTTTTTGCCTTCAGAATAATCTCCTTGTGGGACCAGAATTAGAACAGTATTCAAAGCATTTTTCCTTTTAAGGGATGAATTGGATTATCTGTTCTTTACATATTCAGTGTTCCACTTGAGATATCCCTAGCGGTAAATGCAGTGTATTTGGGTTTTATGCAAGTGTTTGACTGGTGGCTTTATCAGTATTTGTATCTTTCAGAGTTGCATTTAATGTTTTCACTGATGGATAAAGTTCCGAATGGCATAGAGCCTATGCTAAAAGACTTGGAAGAACATATTGTTAGTGCTGGACTTGCAGATATGGTAGCAGCTGCTGAGACTATTACTACTGTAAGTGTATTGCTCGTCAGTAGAACAGCAATGAAAAGACAACTTTGCAGAAGTTAAATACTCTCTAACTGTGGGACATATATGTGAATGGTAGTAATTTTTGGAGATGTTACGTTTAAATACCAAATTTTGATTCACTGAAAGTTTTAAATGTCTTTAGAATAATTTTTTATTCCTTAGGTTGTCAGTTGTAGTTTTAAAACATGTATCCATTTTGCAGTAAAGAAAAGGTTATGTTTAGGTGCACGGGATACTTCCATGGTAGTACTGTGTTAGCAGCTTAAATTAAAAGGCATAATCAATTTTTTCAGAATTCTAATTTCCTGATGAAATTTGAAATATGCTTTCAATCAAAGAGTGGTTGTTCAGTCTGGAAACTAAAAGGGGTTTTTTCCCCCCATTGTTCTTTTTCAGCTCTTTATCATCTTTTTCTCTGGGTCCTGGAGGTCTGAGTATCTGCAGCAGTTAGGATGTACCTTTCATTGGTCCTTGAACTCTTTTTATGTAGAAGTTGTTATACAGTTTTTAAAAGTTAGATATGTTTTTAATACATACATATTTGTGTATTGAAAGTACTATCCTGAAAGTCTGTTGTGAGGGTTACGTGCAGAGAATAGAGATACAATGCTCATTCCATAGTATGCTGGCTTTAGGATACTACAGATTTGGGAGTTGCATGTAAGCTCACACTGTATTCTGTGGAGCCTTGTTCTTATATTTCGTTTTTGCCTCTAACTGTAGGATTCTGAGAAATATGTAGAGCAATTGCTCACACTATTTAATCGATTTAGTAAGTTGGTTAAAGAAGCTTTTCAGGATGATCCCAGATTTCTTACTGCAAGAGATAAGGTATGTGTACTTGATGATCATGTGCTGAAGAATTGCAATTCATATTATGATGTCTCTGAAATCCTTGTGCTCGTCCACTGTTAAATCTAGAAGCTGTTTTTACTCTAGCAAATATGCAGACTAAAATATTGATGAAACTTAGTACCAACTGATTAGCTTTTAATTTGTGTTGCAGTCATGCATAAAGTTGCATTTGTGTTCAGCTGTGTAGTCTTGTAGAGCACATCAGATTATGATGATCTTGGTGTTGAGCACCTTAATGTCTGATTCCGCAATACATTTATGTTTAGAGTTTACTATGTGTTCGGGTGTAGTCTTGTGACTTCAGATGTGCAACTGGCTCTGTGCCATCCCTTCCCAAGCCGTTGCTTAAACAAATGTAGTATGTTAATGGAAAAGAGGAAAATACAAAATACCAGTTAATGGGAAATTGAGTCATAGGATTTGAACTCTGTTAATGAAAACCAAATCTGCAAACTCTGGGTTAAAAAACCCAATTGGATTAATTTTGTGTTACAGTAATCTAAAAAGGGAGATAAAACCTTTGATTCATATGGAGAAACGGAGTAAAGCACTAATAATCTGTAACTGTTTTTCAGGCATACAAAGCAGTTGTGAATGATGCTACAATATTTAAACTTGAATTGCCATTGAAGCAAAAGGGGTAAGCCATATGAACTTCATGTGAATCCAGATTTTAAAGTTGCTGAAGATTGACTTTTTCTTTTAAAATATCTCTTTAGAAAGTAACATTGTGTTTAAAAGTGCTTTGTGTTCTTTGTATTACGGAATTTCAGACTGCTTATCAACCTCCGGCAAGACACTGTTCACGTGGCAGCAGATCAGTGAATAACAGTCTGTTTAAACTCAAATTTATTTGTAGTAATCAGGGATCTGTTCTTTTATAGTCAGTTTGTTAGCTGAATTTAACAGCACCTTCCTGGGTTATTAATTCCCCAAACCTGAGCTGTATAGCTGTGCTGCAGCTTCAGGAAAAGGCCTGGGGCAAAGTGAGGCAGTTATCTTTACGGGGATAACTGTGGCTGATTGAGGTGTAACCACCCACAGGCTGTTTACCACCTCCCCTTGTGCCAGCTGGGAGTGTGACCCCACTGGCTGTTACATTTTTGTTTCAGTGCAGGAATAACCAGGTTAGTTTAAACGACTTCCAGGAGATAAAGCAGACCTGTGTGACTCCAGAAGAAAAACCATGCTTACAGTAGCCACTCTGCTAACTCAGCCAAGAGAAGGTAGCAATCAGTTGTTAACATTTATGTCATGTGCCACTCGAGTAGGAATCTATATATTTAAGTGCTTGGGACTACTTATATATAGTTTGTAGTCTGATTTACTATGGAAACAGAGCTTATGTAGCTGGGTTGCCAACTTCCAATTACTTCTCTTCAGGGGTGGATGAGTATCTGTTCAACATTCTGGTTCTTATTCTGTGTTTGGTGTTGGACTAATGGTAAGCCTGGACTGGGATTAGCCTTGCTGGTTTTATGTTACTGGAGGTACTCCTGGATCCCTGCTTTGTATACTGTATGGATGTAGGCAAGGTCTTCTTTTGAGGTCTCTGCTAATGTTTTCATTTCCCCTGGGAGCATCCAAATCAATACCTCATTCAAACTGTGCTTCACTCCTGAAGCTAAACCTACCTGGTGATTTCCTAGAAAACACTGTGATGGTGGTGATGTTCAGCATTCTTCTTCCCAACTTTTCAAGTTGTCTGTGGATGCAGCCTCCTTTAAGTAAACTGAAACTTTCCTGCTTAGCTTGTGCCCTTAGGTTCACCCTAAGAATGTGCAATATGGTTTTTTTTTCATTGCTGTCAGGATCTTGAAGATTTCTGTTCAGAAATACCTGGGAAAACACAGATTAAATAATGGTTCTGTCTTGTAATAGCCAAAAGACTAGTGGTCTGCTTTTACTCCAGGTGGTTGTTGTAGTATGTCTTTTTGCCCAGAGAAGCTGTGGATGCCCCATCCCTGGAAGTGTTCAAGGCCAGGCTGGATGAGGCTTGGAGCACCCTGGTCTAGTGGAGGGTGTCCCTGCCCATGGCAGGGGCGTTGGAACTGGATGATCTTTAAGGTCCCTTCCAACCCTAACCATTCTGTGATTTGGGAGGGCAGAAGACACTGGCCTGCAAGCTGCTTCGTGAATTAAAAAGCACAAGTTGTCTGGAGAGTTTCAGTGCTGTCTACACTAATTGATGAGCGGGTGAGATAGTGAATGAGAACACTGGATTCCTGACCATTCACTCAAGCTTCTTACTCGCTGCCTTTGAGACTAGCCATCTCGTTGGTGCCATCTGACTCTAGAAACAGGGTTTGGTCCTTGTCTCTGTTTTATTCAGCAGTCTAGACACAGGTTCAGAAGGCAGCTTTGTGTTTGCATGCCTTTCGAAGAACTGCAGTCTGTCTACTGTAGCATCTTCATGTTCAGCTTCAATCTGCTTTTAATCCCCATGCTGCTAGTCTGCTGGTTTTACCTGTTATAAAAGAATTTTATCCTGTTACGATGCAGTGGATGCATTGGGTTTGCAGCCTGTGAGTCACAGTGCAGGAGGCTGCTCTCGAGACTTTCATTGGAGCATACTGATGGGTGAAACATTTCACTGCAGCATTTGTTAATTCTTCACTGGAATACTTATTGCCATGCAATAGTTTGTTGTTTCACACTGTAGTTGCAATGTAATCCTTCATTGTTAGACTTCTAAAATTAAAAGCGATCAGAATGATCAAGCTGTCTGAAAATATTTGGTAGTGTTTATTCTTTCAAGAAGAAAAGGGAGTTATCCCTAGTTTTTATTAGTGTAACAAGGATGTGAATTCACCCCCAGGATCCTTGCCAAGGGGATCAGGAAAGAGTGGTTTGTTTTGTTAACAGGGTGACTACTCCAGAATAGCAGGATGGTATACAGTTTGAAGATTTGTTGTTCTTCTTTTCTTCAGCGTTGGGTTGAAAACACAGCCTGAATCCAAATGCCCTGAGCTTCTTGCTAATTACTGTGACATGTTGCTAAGAAAAACACCACTAAGCAAAAAACTAACCTCTGAAGAAATTGAAGCAAAGCTTAAAGAAGTGGTATGTTTTTGCTTTCTATTTCTCAGTTAACCTGAAGAATGAATTTGTTTGTTTCATTTCCCTGTGAGGGTCAAGGCCTTGATCTTCCAAAACAGTTATGTAAGGTGTGTAATAATAGGGGAAAGAGTTTGTCATTATCAAGTGTGTGTAAATCTTTTAAACCATGCAGTGTTTCATGTCTCTGTGTCAGTTCATTAAATTAGTTTGCCGCATTAATGCCTACGTCAGGCTGTAATGTATTACAGTAACTAATTTTAGTCTAGAAAATAATACAGGAAACTTAGGTACTGGTGGGAATGCCTTTTCTGATTTAAGAGAAAATTCTTGATGGTTGACAGATGAAGAAATTGGAGGTGTGATGTTATGTAAGATTCATAGGTGATGCCTGTGATACTATTAAAACAGTTGCTGTTCAGGCAATGTCAAGTAGTCTCTTCTACTTCATAGTCTACAGTGGCATTAGGTCAGCATTCAAAGACTTGTCTGATTGATAATGCAAATAAATATATTAAAATGTGCTTTTTTTGACAGCTTTTGGTACTTAAATATGTACAGAATAAAGATGTTTTCATGCGATATCACAAAGCTCACTTAACGAGACGCCTGATACTAGATATATCAGCTGATAGTGAAATTGAGGAGAATATGGTGGAATGGCTCAGAGTAAGTAGCCTGACATCTATCTTTCTTTGGTTGTGCCTTTTGCTTGTTGTATTAATTCCCACTCTTGCACTTTGATGGCCTTCTTGCTAAGGTGAGTTCGACCTTAAATTGCAGCCCACTCAAGACATCTTACACTTCAGTTTTATTGCGACCCTTTGTGCAAGTGAAACAGCTCAGCTCTTTTCTAAGAGAAATGTTGATCCTAATAGTGGTAGGGATAGATTTTAAAATACTTCACATATTCTTATCTGAAGGATTCATATATTCAGCATGCAAATGAGCAAAATGCAGTGTACTAGTTTAGGTGTATAAATAATTTGAGATGTGCTCTAATTGTGAAATTCCATGCAGATTAGAGTATTATTTGCATGCCTTAAACATTCCTTCAAATATCAGAATTCACTAATTCCTTCTTGCATGTTTATGTTCTTCAGCACTTGGATTTCTTTAAAAGAATCATCCTATGTCCTTAAGGGTAACTGGTTGTGATCCATGCAAAAAACCTTTGTATTGCATTGCAGATGGACTGTTCCTGTAAAGTGATGATATTTGTGTACTTTAATGCTCTTTGGTTTTTTGAGTTTATTATTTTAAAACTAAAGCTTTTCGTTCACAGTTGTCTGTCATAGTTTAGTGTTCTGTTTGTTTATACAGGAAGTAGGAATGCCAGCAGACTATGTAAACAAGCTGGCTAGAATGTTCCAGGATATCAAAGTGTCTGAAGACTTGAACCAGGCCTTCAAAGAAATGCACAAAAATAATAAACTTGCTTTACCAGGTATTGTTTTCAAATGATTTGCTATTTTTCATTTCTCTTGTGAAAACGAATTCTGTTGAACCTTGAGTTCGAAATTGTATCAACTGTAGGTTTAGTCTTCAGGGCATAGTTACCCCTAGATTGGAAGTGTCTGTAGACTCTGCTTTCTCTTACAGCTGACACTGGAGCTATATTGTTCTGTAAGTTACTGTGGTTTTTCCTTATGAGCAATCTTGTAGATACAGACTCCCTACTCTTGTAGCTAAATCCCAAGCAGGGGCTTGAATCAGTATCAGCCAGGTGAATGCCTGAATTACCCCCTTCTTTCATGCCCTCATCATTCTTCATGAGTGCTTCATGCTGTGCTCCTCCTCTGCCTGCCAGCAGGAGAGATGGATGCATGCTATGAAGAGCTTAAATCACATTTCTCAGATTAAATTTCACTGATGAGGGAGGCTGAGGAACATCCAGTTTTCAACCTGCTGCTGCTGAAAACCCTTGAGTAGTGCTTACAAGTATCCGCTATAAAGCTGCATCTTAAGGAGCTCTGCAGTGACAAGCCAGAAACCAGCTTTCAATCAGTGTTGCTGGCAGAAAGCCAGCGGTGCGTAAAAAGAGTACCTTAGTTTTTAAGTAGGTAGACACCCTGCTACTTCCTGAAAATACAGTCCTCTGTAATTGTATTTAAAGTAAGGAAAAAAAAAAAGTCATTTTGTTTCTGTATCTGTTACACCTGGAGATTTACATAATCCAATATCATCTTACAGCTGACTCTGTGAATATTAAAATTTTAAATGCTGGTGCCTGGTCCCGAAGTTCTGAAAAAGTATTTGTCTCGCTGCCCACGGAATTAGAAGATCTCATCCCAGAAGTTGAAGAATTTTATAAAAAGAATCACAGTGGTAGAAAACTGCACTGGCACCACCTCATGTCCAATGGAATTGTAAGTGTATGGTTTTTGGTGTGTTGATCTCCCTGAATGTATGCTCTCTGTATTTACAATAGTTGTGATCCCGAAACGCTTGTGAGTAGAAGTGTCATTCTGTTCACAGATAACATTTAAGAACGAGGTTGGCCAGTATGACTTGGAGGTAACAACATTTCAGCTAGCCGTGCTGTTTGCGTGGAACCAAAGACCCAGAGAGAAGATCAGCTTTGAAAATCTTAAACTGGCAACTGAACTCCCTGATGCAGAACTCAGGAGGACTTTATGGGTATTTTCCTTTCTCTTGAAACAGATTTCTTGATTTTTTTTTTTGTACTCTGAAATACTGGATTAGTATTTTTAAAGCGCTCTCAGATAACGCTTTGAGACTGAAATGTGAACGCCTTTCTTGCTAATTAATCAGTTAGAACGCTGGCTTTTTGCGCTGCTGTTAAGCACGCACAGCCTTTACGGTAACACCTTCTCTCTACCCAGTATTATCTAACTTAAGCTTTTGGAAACAGCAAGATCTTTTTGACCGTATGCTGTCTAAAGCACACAGCTATGATTGTGGTTTGTGGAGTGGGACTGGTCTAATTCTAGGAAACCAATGACACCTGATAAATGTATGTTGCTTAAAAATAACTTCAGTGTTTGCTCTATCAGACTTCTAATTATTTAGCTTGAGAAAAAAGAGAGAAATCACATAAATCAGACTTAACGCCACTTCTGTAGCTGTGAGTTCCTGCATTTTATTTCTGTGTATGATTTTACATATGCTAACCCATTGCAGAAGGAGATTTGGTCAGCTCTGTCCCCTCGCTGGTTTTACTAGTGTCTTTGTGTTGCCCTCTAGCAGCTCCAAACAAGGCCACGTGGTTCCCTCACTACAGTCTGCATAGCAGTGAACTACGTTCTTAAAAAGTAATTGTTTCCATGCAGAAAGTCTGGTGTTTTATTTTCATTCTTTCCCCCTTCTTTTTCTCTGTAGTCTCTTGTAGCATTTCCAAAGCTGAAGCGTCAGGTTTTATTGTATGAACCTCAAGTCAATTCACCCAAAGACTTTACAGAAGGAACCCTCTTCTCGGTGAACCAGGAGTTCAGTTTAATGTAAGATGATGTTTGAAAAGTAAAACAATTATGTACTATTTTATAACTAAAGGAATTCACTTGAAATTAACCTTTGTCCTTGAAAGTTTTCAAGATGCAGCTAGATGTGTGCTTTGCTGCCCTATCCCTCACTCAGTTTTGGTGACTGTCATGCTTCAAGTAGGTCGTTGGACTAGAAGACCTCCAGCAGACCCTTCAGACAAATGTTTCTGTGAAACTGAATTTCTTAAACACCTAGGGATGAGGTGCCAAATTTGAGGGTTTTCTATCTTCCTGTTACTAATGAAGCCGTGGAATTTTATATGGGAAAACCAGCACGTAAGCGGAGCGTTAGCACTGCACTGATGATTACACACAGCTTCAAAAGCAGAGTGACAGGTTAAAAAAGAAAGTAAAACAGCTTAATAATATGGTATGCTGTCAACAGCTGGGATTTTTGGTGTGGCTTTCACCTGAGAGGAGTGTCCTTATTTCAGTGAGAATTGCAGTGTTCTCTTACCGATGCTATGAAATCCTTTGCAGCACGAGGTAGTATGAGGAGAGCATATCTAAAGGGTATAGACCACATTCAGCACGTTTGACTTTGAGGTTTGCCGCTGTTATTGATGAGTATGATTAGAACTGGCTCCTTGCTAGTAACTTCAGATTCTGGGCCTCATTCTTATAGCAGCTGGATGTCTGGATTGGTGGGGGGAGAGAGGTGATGAATCTGCTTTCCTGGGGCTTAGTTTCTTGCCCAGGGCCAGTGTGTTTGTTCCTGTAATCAGGATCATGAGCTTTGGGAAGTGATAAGAGGGCATGCCAGAAGAGACAGGCTGTGCAGAATGTTTGTGGGTGACCACTGAAGGATGCCGTCAGCTTGCTTTGTTACAGTAGTTATGTGTCCTTTTTTTTTCGGCTAGGAAGACATTTATTTTAATGGAAAATGAACTAGTCTGATTTCCTGAACTTTGTAAAAACTTCCTCTAAAGAACCCTAGTTGTATATAATTGAAATATATTTCGCTGAAATTTTACTCTTTAAAATAGTACCAGGAACTTTTCAGCTGTGCACACTCTCAGTTGCAGCTGATGGATTTTTTGCAATACCAGTATATTCAGGTTTTATTGTGTGGAGACGTTGTGATTTGTCAGCCAGCTCTCTCACTGCTGCAGTGCTAATAGCCTATAAATCCCTGATAGGCAATGGTACTCCTCACTGCTGTAATTTAGGTTTAACAGGGATTCCTTCATTGAAAATGTATTTTTTGCTTATTTTCGTACAATACAACTTTTTCAGAAAAAACGCTAAAGTTCAGAAAAGGGGCAAGATAAATTTGATTGGTCGATTGCAACTTACTACAGAGAGAATGCGGGAAGAGGAAAATGAAGGAATAGTCCAGCTAAGAATATTACGAACCCAGGCAAGTAAACTGCCACAGGAATATAAAATTAGCTTATTTCTTTTGTTGTATTATCACTACTGCATGCTGTCCACATTTGGATGTTGATGTATGACGTGAATACTTGGGAATCCCTTTGGAACTTACTTCTGCTATTTGGCTTGGAGCCTTTGTGAATACCAGATTTTGCATGTGTGTTTGTGCCCTTGTGGTTATCAACCTCCTGTTCTGCTGTACCAGCTCGTCATCATTAAAGAGGAGAAAGCAGATATTAAGCAAGTGCTGAAGGCATAACTGTGGTGGAGGGTGGCAGCAGATGCTGAAGTTGACCAGCTTGAGCTGCCAACAGTATTGTTGATCTTGATCTCTAGGACTGCTCTGTATGAAGAGAGTGGAGTAATCTCAGAGATGGGATCGCACCGAGTAACGACTTTTATTCAAAATAAAGCAGTATGACTTTTTGAGAGACCTCTTTTGAGGGGAAGTTTGTAAGTACATCTGAGATGTACAGACTGCAGCGCTCTGCTTTGTGGCTGGTTGTCCTTCAGTCAGGTAGTCATGTCAGATATTTTGAGCTGACAGTTCCAAAAAAGAAAAAAATAAATTTTTGGGGTATCAGAGATCATTACCTATGATGGAGTCTCAAAACCCCCAACTTACCATCATATTGCAGGTTTCTTCTGTCAGATTAGATTCCAGGCCACCCACACTGTGAATTGTACCACCTGACCTACCATCTTGGCCGTACTTCCAGCAGAAGTGTTAATGCCTGGTTGTATTTATGAAATGACAACTCCTTGGGAGTTCCAGTTGAGGTATTCACAAGGTGTATCACAAGTCACCCTGGAAATGGCAACTTCTGCTCAGAGGGTGAATGAACGTGACGTTTTAGTGAGTAATTCACACTCTAGAGACAAGATTTAACTGCACATTCTGCTTTGACTGGATTTGTCTTCTGTCTCTTGTGTCTTGCCAGTGCTTCATTCTTTGTCAGGTCCTTTGCAAAAGCCTGTCACTATCTGCTTAGGCTAAGAAATGCGGCATATATTGGATTTTTAAGGGAAACCCTAGATTTCCTTTCTATCTTGCCTTATCAGGAGGCCCCTATTAATGGTGTGTTCACTTTGTCGCTTCACTGAGGCATTTAAACATTATTATTTTTTTTTCTCTCGCCCCTCACCAGGAGGCTATCATCCAAATAATGAAAATGCGGAAGAAAATCACTAATGCCCAGCTTCAGACTGAACTGGTAGAAATATTGAAAAACATGTTCTTGCCACAAAAGAAAATGATAAAAGAGCAAATTGAATGGCTTATAGAGCACAAATATATTAGAAGAGATGAGTCGGATATCAACACCTTCATATATATGGCATAATTCGATGACTCTGCAGGATGCTGAGAACATAAATGGAAGGGTGCTTGGACAGACAGCTGCCACAGTTTGTGCTGCAGGAGGACTTGTTTTGACTTTCGTTATGTATTAAAATCCCTGCCTTACCTTACAGAGGACTATATTTTGCCAATCTCATTCAGCTAGCATGATGGCATTCCCTTCATGTTGCACACTTTTAACAGCATGCTGTTTTGTGGGAAATTTGCATTCATGAAGAGCCCATTGTGAACTTTTTAAAGTAGATTTGCGTTACACCCACCAGGAAGAACACAGGTTTGGGTTTTTAGATGACCAGTACTTGCACAAGGAAAAAATATTCAAATATTCATGCACTGAGGAACTGCTATTAGTTTTGGTTTGGGTTTGGTTTGGTTGGGGTTTTCTTTTTTTTTTTTTTTTAATGCAATTAGGACTAGAAGTAGCACTTTCACTTTTGTGTTTTGGATCAGAGTAATGTACTGTCCACCTTTGATCCTTTTATGTAATAACATTTGAGAGACACAAACACATGCATCACAACTGATACGTATTTGTTACAGTTAAAGCCTGTTGGCTAGAGCAGTGCTTCAATCTAGTAACTGGATTTTAATAATTGACGCATAAGTGACATAAAAGTAAATTCCAAGTCACGGGTGATATTTTTCCTTAAGCAAGAGATCATTGTTTTTAAATTGTTTGCTGTAAACAAGTGGATACACATTATTTGTTACCTTATTTGGATGGATGATTTGCTGCAGTCCTTTTTGAGAAGGTAAAGCTTTCTTGAATTATACTTCACTCTAAAAGCAGTTTTCATGGGTGGGTCTGTTATACCGAACAGAAATATTAAGTGTATTTCCTTGTACATTTAATATTTGTACTCCAAATATTTAAGTATGACTGTATATATCTGAATGCATTAAAGAGTAATTGATGCACAACTCCCCCAAAAAGAAAATCACACTTGAAGATCCCTGTACTAATTCCTCATTGATAACTTGATATCTACATGCAAGGTTAATCCAATTGGACTGGTTTGTTGCTTAGAAGTCAGCATCTTTACATGAAAAACAGACCCTCTGCTTTTTGTTTCGAAACTGGCAGGGTAGGAAATATAGTTCTAATGAAAATGGTAAAAAGCTAAGGAAAAAAATACCTTTTTTAGTGTATGCAGAGAGAGTGCCAAATACACATCAGGAATGTCAACTTTTTAAGGTTACCTCTTCTGTTTTCAATCATCTTAAGTAGTCATTTGGCACTACCTGCCTCTCTGCTACTCTGAAATGTCCCAGCATGTGCTGGACTGATAAGATGAATCACTGGAGCAGAGTGCCGGTCTTGGGACAAAAGGTAAGTAGCGCTTGCTCAGTTCTGTTGGAATGTTCTTCTGTAAATTGCAAGTGTGCAATTTTTTTTGAATGAACCAGTACAAGATACAAAGGTCTCGTCTTTGATAATTGAAAGGGAGAAGAGGATACAATTAACTTTAGTCAAAAAGCAAAACCTTCCAGTAAGAGGAAGAATTTTGCTTTCACATGGTCACAGTGAAGTATGAAGTAAGAGTGGTGTACAAGCAAACTACAAGAACGGCAGTTTGCACCCTAGACAGGCTGCGTTCTCTGTTACTGATGGTAAATGCCGGTGTGACTGCCTGCGAACAGTGTGGTCTTGGACATCTGTTTGAGCAAGGAATTGTTGGTAGTGAGGGTTTCATGAACAAGATATAGAGAGAAATTGAAACTTGGCCAGTTACAATTGATTGAAATCCCACAGATGACATTGTCTGCTTTTATTGATACTCAAAAGCAGATGCTGTTTAAAAATACTGCATCTTTTATGTTGGCCCTGTGGTGTTGCGATTCAACATCAAAAGCAAGCGGTGCTCTGTGTAGTTAACCAGTAAACCGATTTGAATGCTAGAAAACAAAATTCTAATAAAAACCCTTTGTGCTGCAAGACTTTCAGTCTTTGTAACTCAGAAGTAATAAATGCTGACTTGGGATAATTGAGGGGAAACATGGCAGTCTGAGCACACTCTTTTCAACAGAAAAAATTACAGCCCTTAACCAGAGAAGAACAGGCGTGAAATTGTCACGCAGAAAGAGCTGCGAAGGAAGGAATGCTGATTTTTGAAGCCATTGATTTACATTTGAGAGATTGTGTCTCGAATACAGCTGTGTAGGAAGCTGGAGTGTATGCAGAAAGCAACAGGTTGCTAAAAGTTAGGGAGCTGCATGTTCCCTCAACTAATTCCTATAAAATAATACAACCTAAGTGTTACCTATATGTTTATTGACACCTGGGATGCAGAAATGTAATTGGTAATGTGCCTATGATGTGGTAATTTTTCTTTAAATATACACCGGAAATGGATGTCAGGTTTTTTAGTAAATCTGAGACTCACACCAGCAAATTTGTTCAAGATGCAGAATCACATTTAGCATCCTTCATCAGGTCACTTTCACCAATATGCACTTAAAACTAGTATCACCTGGGGCACAGGGAGATACCTGGGGGAAACTGTTCTTTTGGGGAGGGTAGAGTTCAGATCTAAATGAAAATGAACTATTCTTCACTTGCAATATGGCAACAACGCACTTTTAAGGCTGCAATTTTTAGCTATGAATATATTATTTCCAAAGACCTAGCTTAAAGAGGTGCTGCATCCGAAAAACATGTTGCCACACACTGCCACGGTGAATAGCTACGGAATGAAATCTGGTGTAGAAGAGGGGGGGAAGAAAACAAAAAATCACTCTTAATGGGTTTGATTAAGAAATACTGTTAAATCTTTCTCTGTCCCAACAACTTGATGAGGATCTCAGTTTCAATTACGAAGTCTTCCATTTTCCTCTTTCCACAGTTGGTGTCCCTAGCTTCTATTTTTACTCATCTCTCATCGGTTACGATGTAATGCAATTACATTTCCAAAAGACAATGTGACTTTCTCGTTTTCACCTTTTTAAACTGAATATAAATGTTCTGAGTGTTCACATGTCGCAGTTATTTGCATTGGGATGCCATTGTCCTGTAAAGTGCAAATTTTAAAACTACAATTGGCAAAAAGATTTGATAGTTTTACAGAAAGATTTGCTATCTTAAACTCAAACTGTTTTCTATTTTCATCTAAATGACTGGGATGCTATCTTTGTAATTCTTGGAGGTCATATTTGTGGAATAAACAATACACGAAAGCTTTCCTGTCATGTACACTATATGTAGTCTGGAGTGTTGAGCAAACTTGAGTTCCTGAGTTGTAATATCTATCTACGTATGGTATTTACAATTTTGAATGTGTGCCACTACCAAGATGATAATGCTGTACAATTTTGAATGGTGGTAGTTTCTGTATGGCAGTCCAGCTGAACTATTTTGATGTACTGCTTAATTTTTGAATTTTATTTTTTAAGTTGTATAATTTATTTTCTTGCAAAATAAAAATGTAATATAAAATACTACTCATTTAGCGAGGTATTTCGGTGTATTCCCCTGCAAAGTTTCTAAGTTGAATTCAGGTGCTGCTCCTGAAAAATAGCACTGTATGAAATTTCCCGGATTCCAAGTCCCAGAGTCTGCTGTGATCAGAGACTTTACCTTTTTTTTTTTAGTTCTCTTCTTGTTAGGATTTTTCAGGTACTTAAGGTTATATGTAGAGCTATTTAGTCTTCCAGATCCTGATTAAAGACGACCTGTAGTCTTTCAGTTTAAATGTATCAAAGCCTGCCATGCCAAAAGTGGCTGGGAGTGCCTGACTTCTGAGCCTTTTTAAGAAGGGTCATGTCTCTGTACAACTTACTGGAATGTACTTGTACTGCTGAGTGCTTTGTTTATTTATTTGTCTCTGAAATTACTTCTAATGAGTGTCACTGAAAATTACTGGTGCTGTCACCAGATTGTTGGGACCTTCAGGTACCTGATCCTGCAGCAAACAGCAGTGTGGGAACAGTCGATTGCCCCAAGGAGTGTTTTTGCTGTGACAGCTTTTCTTCTCCAGTTGTCCTTGCCTTGTAATGTGAATCTTTTTACGTTTCAACTCCTTTTTTTCTTTAAGTGCACCAGCTAACATCAGTGTTCTGTGCTTTCGGGGACATGCAACGGTTAGAACTATTTGTATGGAATAACGAACTATTTGGAGTGACTATTCAGTGAGTGTGGCGATTTTCAAATGGGCAGTTCTTACAGGCAGAACTTGGATGGTGTGCTGCCGTTATTTCCAAACTGTTTTTTCCCTGTTTGGGCAAAGTGTAGTCTTCCACAACAGTGTTCTTCCAGGTGGAGTTGTACTCTAGAAATAAGCCAGTTAGCACAGGAGTTGCTTAGCTGAACCAACTTCTGCTGATTTAAATTGACCACAGTTCAGGTAGAATCATTGACCTAAATGTGAAAGGCTCTTACTTTACCTGCCTCATTCTTCTGATAAAGTAAGAGGGTGGCTTTATTTCTTGCTTTTCTTGTTCTGTGAACATCTGCAGGTGTAGGCATGGTGCCTGCATTTCATCATCATTTGTTCTGGTGATGGAAATCCACTGTGTAACTCCAGCTGGATACTGTGCTCCAAGCTGTGTGCACCATCTGAAACACCTGTAAGAGAGCGGCTGGGGGCATCTGCGCTGCTGCTTCAACCTGCTGGCCTGGGGCACGGTCAAAGCAAATGTTAGGGTTCCTGCACTAAGAGCAGCACAGTGTCCTTGTTTTTAATAGTCCACTGAACACCAAGAATTAGTGACTGAAAATAGTGCATTATGGTTGTTCTTGGTGAGAATAGATGCTGAAGGAATTAAAGAAGGGAAGGGAGTGCAGGATGGTTTGCTTTCTGCAAGCTGTTCCAGTTTTGAAGACCACTGTCTAATACATGTGTACAGCTTAGAATTTGCCATCTAGTGCAGCCAGTGAATTCTGCTACTGAAAGCAGGAAGGAAACGACCACACCTCCTCCATTTTTTTGTAGCAGGCAGTTGGAACTTATCTCAGGCTGAGGTAAATATGCAGGGCTTACTGCACCAAACAGGTACTCCAGGTGTCAGTAAACCCCTGGCCCAGATGACCTTCAGCCATATCTTCTGAAGGAACAGACGTGTGAAACAGAACTGCTGGCACCTAGTGCTAAGACCAGCTTTGGTGCCAGCAGCTTCTGACAAGGTTCCATGCCAAACGGTGTGAAGGAAACCAAATTGTCAGGGAGCTGGGGAAGCTACAGCTTCAGCTGGGAGAGGAGAACTCAAATGGGGATGTGACTGAGCTTTACAAAAGCAGAAAGGCAGAGCTATTCCCACAGAATCCCATAACATCGGCACCAGCTACTTGATAACAGCTCGGTTTAAAACAGTAAGAGGACTTTGTTTCCGGGGGATGCAGATCACTGTTGTCAGCAGGTTCAAAGAGGGTTAGACAAGTTCATGGGTAACAGGAACAAAGGCAAGAGTATACCTTCCAACATCACTGAACAGTGCAGGTGGGTGCTGGGGAAGTCTGGAGAAAGCACCTAGACTCTCAGCCTCAAGAGGTGGCTGTAGGGGGTGCTGCTGTGCTGCAGTCACTGTTGAACTCTACAATTCTCCTAAAGATGAATTATCCTGAAAAATCATAAGGCCTTCCCAGAGGAAAAGGGCTAAAGAGGGAAGCAACTAATTGACTAGAGGCAGCAACCGATGCAGGGATGGAGGAGGAAGATGTATGAAGACCCATCTTGGCCCAGGACCGAAGATGCAGGGGCAGTCACGTTTGCACGGAAAAACGCTATCTGTGATGAATTTTTAGTTTACCTGTTAAAGGAGTTCTTTATTTTTTGATACTGCATTAGAAGTTTCGTATCCTGAAATTTATTAACTCTCAGGAGGGTTAATATATTCTTCTTCACTTGGAACTCCAGTGCATGGAGAAGCTTACACAGCTCCAGATTTTGTGTGAATTCAAGAATACATGTCATCTTGTTGGAGATGTGAAGTTGCAGAACAATGAAATAAGTTTATTATAGTGTTATGTTGTATCTTCTAAATTCCCAGGGAGCCAATACGTATGTTGTTGAAAAACTGGTAAATCAGCCAATAACCTTAGCCTTCAGGCCAGGGACGTGATGCTCTGTATGTTGTAATAGTTGTATTTCAGCAGTGTCCTAACCAGCAGACCATCATCGAGGAGTTAATGACCCACGTACCCTCCTGGCACTGGCAGTTACACCCCCCTGCATGTTGGCTTTCTCTCAAAGCAAAGCAGCGTGTTCTCGTGTGAACATCCTTCTGTTTGACAGTAGGAACGATGACCAGAATTGTTTTCTTCTCAGAAGATGCCACAAGCTCTCTGAAGACCAAAACACTGGGGAACCTCTCCACGGATGGGATCTGCACCACAGGCCGTGCCCTGTCTGGAGGTGAGCCTGGTGCCGCACAGCTCAGGGTTCCCAGCGTCTGAAGGGAGGTAAGATTATTTTCCTTCTCATGTGAGCTCCAATAAAGGGCCTGTTAATGTCTCTGGGAGTCCAAGTGCCTTCCTGCTTGGGATGCTACCAGCACTAGTCCAGGTGCATTAGCAGGCTGTATCCCAGAAAAAGGGCCTTATACTGCAGGAGTAAAGGCTAACTTAAATAAGAGCTTTCCCTTTGCTCTATATGTTTTTGGCATTAAACACTTGTAAAAAAATATCCTCATCCAACCAAGTTGGATGTCTTTCCTACATGTACTGCGTATATTTTCAGGGTAAAACCTTCAGTTCTTCCTGAATCGGTGTTTGTCAGTTCCTGTGTTATCTCTGGTTTGTACTTGAATACTTTGGCTCTCAGTCAAAGGTCTAGATTAGATTGGTCAAACTCAAACTACCAGCTACCAACAGTCAAGGAAGCAAAGGAGTACAAGTGTTTCCCTCCTCTGTGCCCATCCTAATCAGCCTCTTACCGCATGTCTGGAGGATCTTTAGACATATGTGGAAAGCAAGAAATACCTTGCTTTTGAGAGTAGAGAGAAAAGTGAAATGCTCCCTCAAAGGGAAATGAATGAGATGTAGAACAGAAAATTAACTGAAGCAGTTTAGATGTTTTACAATGCGAAGAGAAAACAATTTTTAAAAATGAGTCAAGATAGGAAGTGGATGGTAACAAGTTTTTGAGATGCCCTTGCTTTCCAGGTGCTATATCCAAAGCATGCTTCTAGACATGTGTTCCAGTTTGTGGTCCTAAGAGAAAGGAAGGAAAGGTGCTAATAAATGCTGCCTTACCTGGCTTGCAGACATCAACTCCAGGGAATGCAACAGTCAGTCATGGGTTACGGTAACACATGGTGTGCTAACTCCTCCAGGGATTTAACAAGTGTCTGAGGAGGAGGGAAGACTGATCAGGAAGACTGATCAGAACTGCTTATCCTAGACAGTGTGCACCAGCACAATTCACAGAGAGCATCACCTTGGCTTTTGAACCTGTGCTTCTGAGATATAAAGCTCATGACCAGGAGGGACTAGGCTTTTCCTGTCCTAGCTCCATGCGTGTTGGACACAGTGAAGAGAGGCACTGCCAGGCAGGCAGACAGCTGTAGATATTTAATGCTGGCCTTCAGCTAGAAATCCAGATTGAGAGGCACAAAGCATGACAGGGAAAGTGCGAAGTGCAGGGGAGACTGGTATGGGCATCCTGAGATTGAGGTGGGGTCGAGTAGGTACCAGCCTTTCTGTAAAGGCAGCTGCCGAGATAGTTCTCGGCCAGGTTTGAACTCTCAGGTAACACTTTTTAGACGTTAAACTCTTTTCTGTCTAGGCCTGGGCATAAAGGGGAATGAAATTGCTGGCTTCCGTGAAACCAGCGTGCAGCTACAGCCTGAGGGCACACGAAGTGCCCCAGGCACAGAAACGCTCCAGCACTTCCCTCCCCACAGACCTTGTAACTGCGCAGGTGTTTTTCTGATGCAGGTTCCTCACGGGGATAACCTTCCGTGTAGCGTTATTTTGCGTGTTTCAGCTGGACACGAAGCGAGGGGCTGGGCCGAGGACTGGGGGTCCCTGTGGGGGAGCGCAGACAGCCCTGGCAGCTGGTTCTCGCCGCAGAGATCTTCCACGCCCTCTTCGTACCGTCCCTCACTAGTTATTTTTCTCCTGTGCCGGGGAAACCCCGGTTGTCCGCTCCGCGCCTGGGGCTGTCCCGCCTCAGACCCCTTCCGCCCCCTCAGGGCGGGCTGTGCCGCCGCCCCTCCCGCTCCCCAAGCGGCGGCATCAGCCACGAAGGAACTGCGCCCATCACTGCAGGGAGGGTTCCCCGGAGGGCGGAGGCTCCGCGGCGGTAGCTGCCCGGCACTGCTCGGACACGCACCCCACGGCGTCGAGCCGGAGTCGCCCCCCTCAGCGCCTCAGGGACCGCGCGTCGCCCAAATGCCAGCGTGGGGCGGTTACCGCCTCCGCCCCGCTGACACTGCGGCCCGCCTTCCAGCCCAGCCAATGGCAGGGACGGGTTTGACACCGCCCTCGGTCCCAGGACCAATGGGATGTGGGAGTAGGCGGGGCGGTGCCGGCTATAGGCCGTGGTGGGGGCGGTGGTGAAGGTGACGGGGGCGGCCGGCGGGAGCATGGCGGCGGCGGCGATGCTGGGCTGGCGGCGCCCGGCCGCGGAGCTGCTGCGGGTGAGGCGGGCGGCGCGCGGGGAGGGCCCCGGCCCTTCCACTTCTCCCTCCCCGTGCGGCGCCGACCCCGCCACGGGGCCCTGAAAAGGCTTGGCCAAGGTCACACCCCCGTCTGTGGCGGGGAAAGCGGCGCCCCCTTCGCCTCACTCCTGTGGCGCGGCGGGAGGGAAGGGGAGAGCGGGTCCCGGGCCGGCGCGGCCGGGGGAGAGGCCTGCGGGGCCGGGGGGACCTTTAGATCTTGAGAGTGGCCTTTTCCGCTGCCTCCTACCCGCTGGCAGCGCGGCGGGCTGGCCGGGGTCGCGACGGGCTCTCGGCTCGGTCCTTCGTGCTTCGCTGCCCTGCCAGGCCCCTGTGTCCGCCTCCGCCATGAGGGCGTGTAGCAGCTGTCAGGGGCTTTCTCTACCAGGGCCGGGGAGGGATCAGGTAGGCAACCCTACCGCCTTGATGTGCGTGAGGGTGGTTCATCAGAAAGACAGCTGGGAGGCGCGATACCGACTGCTCCTGCCAAAAAAGCCCGTGGGCAGCGTTGCACTGAGGCGCTGCTGACTTTACTGCTGGTTTGCCTGGGGCCCTGGGGATCTTCTCGCTGCTATAGAGAGCTGTGTTAGGCATAACGGGTTTAAATGGAAAGCGGGCAAATTTAGATTGGGTATCAGGAAAAGATCCTTCCCAGAGGTGAGGCACTGGCACAGGTTGCCCAGAAAAGCTGTGGATGCCCCATCCCTGGAAGTGTTCAAGCCCAGGCTGGATGAGGCTGTGAACAACCTGGTCTAGTGGAGGGTGTCCCTGCCCATGGCAGGGGCGTTGGAACTGGATGATCTTTAAGGTCCCTTCTGACCCAAACCATTCTGTGATTAGGAAGAAGGCGGCAGGTAAAGCACCTGCACTGTGTTGGATTGCATCTGTAGTACCCTGTGCACAGCTGAAGGTTGTTTTTTACCAGCTGTAGAAGTGTGTTTTTACAGTCTGTAGTTGACAGAGCATGAACACTACTGGCAGATGCCAGTTACACTTAGAAGACTGCTGTCTGGTTTGTCCAGTTTACTACAAAGGCAACCTTCAGGTGTAGCACGGTAAGGGCACGTCACTTTAGTGGGTTTTAGTTTTTGTTTGGACACTAACCCTTGAAAGCCCTCTTGTTAAAGCCCTGCTGCAACATAATTAATTTTCAGTGTGAAGTTTAACTTCAACTTTCCACTGGCTCTTACAAACTGAGCTAGAAAAAAGAAATCACTAATTGAATAGCAGTAGGAAAAAAAACCCTGGCTTTTGTTAGTTGAAGGTTGTCAGATGAAGAGAGCAACACAAAATTTTTGTGCTGTGGACACAACATCAGAAGGCATTTGTGGCTTTATAAAATTGATATTGTCCTTGAGTAGTTTTTACTTTTAATTAGCATTTATTTAGCTCTCAGTAATGACCAGAAGTCTCCAGTGTACTGAAATGTTGTCTAAGGAAATGGCTTAAACTCTTGATACTTTAATCCACTAATTGATAGATGATTCTGTTAGTGTATGAACTAATACCTACAGATGTGTCTTTGTGATTTTTTGTGTCTTTGCAGTGATTAATTAGATGAAGCTAGTAGCTGGCAAATTAGCCTGCTCAGGAGATAACTTTTTCTTGGTTTTGTTTTGTTGGGGTTTTTTCATATTTTTCTCTAGCATTCTGAATTAATTATCCTCTTTTGGGTTCATGAAATGCCAGTGAAATGCAGCTGTAGATGCAAACTGCCACTGTTTAAAAAAACAGTGAAGTTAGTGATGGCAGTGAATAAATGAACCGCAGTCCAGAGAAGCAGGCAGAGGGACTAGTAAACTTGTTCAAGATAGCACCACTCGCTCCCTGGTTTAGATATATGTTATATGTGTAGGTAACAGACTTGGCCAGAATGAATTGGGATTTGTTTTTAAGGGAGTTTCTATTTAATCTTCAGAAAACATTTTATCACAGATGTTATGGTGAGACTGTGTACATGACTGCGTGTTTTTTTTTTTTTAAAGGTATTTTATGATTTTTAATTTAGTATTTTTTCCAATGTTTCTTAGATACAATTTTTAAAAATAATAGCTTCTGTCAAAATGGTACATGGCTGAAATGTCATAGTATTGGCTTTCTCGATATGGAATTCTGAGGACTTTCTTATTTTCAGGCTTTGAAGTACACAAGCCGTGGCTATGCATCGCAGCGCACCTTGAATGTAAGTATACGGCACCGTCTGACTGCAGTAAATCACTGTTTTAAATCTGTTTCTTAATCACCGATGTTTTTTTAAAAAGTTACCACAAAAAGTCCATTTGGTGGACGATATGACTTGTGCCCGAGTCACATCTTGCTGCAAAATCTGGAATAAAATTCAGATTTCCTTTTTTGTTTCCTCCTGCTGCTTGTTAGGTTCTGTGGGACACAAGCGTGTCAGCTAACTTAATGCAGCTGTCCACCCCTTTCTGGAAAATACAGCTGATGCCCACTAATCCCTTTGAGGTTATTTGTATGCGAGCCTGCAACTTGCTGTTACAGCGTGAAAGATGAGAAGTATGTTAGGATCACTGATCTCAGTCATGATGAAGAAGAGGTTAGAGACAGAACTTTTGGGTTTGAAACAAGTATAATTTGTCTTTTTGTTTTTGCTTAGATATCTTCTAGTAGTCTGTTTCTTTGCTTCTCTCTCTCTAAATAAAGGACTTGTGGTGAGACTCTGTAAAGCTTTGTGTCTAACTTCCACTCACACCAGCACAGTTGGAGGCATTCGTTGCTGCTTCTCAGTAGCTGTCCAGGAGCAGCCAGAGGTCTGAAACAGGCATCTCTTTGGTGCCAGGTCCTCATGCTGGTCTCACAGCATTACCAGATAGATGTGCTGATGTAGCACTAAAGCTAAGAGGCAAAATAAGAGTAAATCTATTTTGAGGGAGTACTAGGTATAGAGCTGAATGTCCTACCATGTCTTAAACTACTGCATATACATTATGCTGGGTCCTGGAGGCTCTTGAGTATCTCCAAGGATGGAGATTCCACAACCTCTCTGACCAACCTGTTCCAGTGCTTGGTCACCCTCACAGTGAAGGAGTGTTTCCTGCTGTTCAGAGGGAACCTTCGGCGTGTCAGTGTGTTCCCATTGCCTCTGGCCCTGTGCCTGGGCACCACTGCCAAAGAGCCTGGATCTGTCCCTTTTGCACCCTCCCTTCAGGTATTAATGTACATGGATGAGGTCCCCCAAGCCTTCTCCAGGGTGCGCAGTCCCAGCTCTCTCAGCCTTTTATGTCAAATGCTCTAGTCCCTTCAGCATCTTCATGGTCCTTCACTGGACTCTCTCCAGCATGTCCATGTCTCTCTTGTACTGGGGAGCCCAGCACTGGACACAGCACTCCAGGTGTGGCCTCACCAGTGCTGAAGGGAGAGGAAGGATCACCTCCCTTGACCTGCTGACAGTGCTTTGCCTGAGACAGCCGAAGGTACCATTGGCCATCTTTGCTGCAAGGGCCCACTGCTGGCTCATGTTCAACCTGGTGTTCATCAGGACCCCCAGTGCCTTTTCTGCAAAGCTGCTTTCCAGCTGGGTGTCCCCCAGCATGTCCCAGTGCCTGGGATTGTTCTTCCCCAGGTGCAGGACTTGCCCTTCTTCTTGTTGAACTTTGAGGTTCCTGTCAGGCTGTTTCTCCAGCCTGTTGAGTTCCTTCTGGATGGCAGCAGGACTCCCTGGCATTCAGCCACTCCTCCCAGCTGGATGCCACCATCAAACCTGCGGGGGATGCACTCTGCCCCAGCAACCAGATCGTTAATGAAGATGTTAAATGGGACTGGAGGCAGTGTTGACCCCTTGGGGGGTCAGTAATCATTGGTCTTCAACTGGACTTCCTGCCAGTGGTCGCCACCCACTGGGCTTAGCCATTCAGCCAGTTTTCAGTCTCCCTCACTGCTCATCCAGCCCATCCATCAACAGCTTCTCTGTAAAGATCTTATGGGAGACAGCACTGAGAGCCTTACTGGAGTGTAGGCAGACAATGTCCTCTGCTCTCCCCGCATCTACCACGCCAGTCATTTCCCTGTAGAAGGTTATCGGGTTGGTTGAGTATGACTTCCCCTTGGTGAATCCATGCTGATGACTGCTGATGATTTTCTTGTGGTTCATGTGCCTGGAAATGGTCTCCAGGCTGAGCTTGTTTCATCACCTTCTTGGGAATCGAGGTGAGGCTGACCAGCCTGTACTTCCCTGGGTTCTCCTTCTTGAAGACAGGAGTGATGTTTGCTTTCCTCCAGTCCTCAGGCACCTCTCAAAATCACTGTGATCATTCGAAGATTATCAAGAGTGACCTTAAAAAGACATCTGCCAGCTCCCTCAGCACTCACGAGTGCATCGCAGCAGGGCCCGTGGCCTGATCTTCTACCAAGGGTACATCTTCCTTGCTCTAAACATGTTCCCCCTGGTCTCTGGGATTCCTGAAGGCCGATCGTACTAGTGAAGACTGAGGCAAAGAGAACGTTTGGCACTCAGCCTTTTCCATGTTCTGTGTCACCAGGTCCTCTGCCCCATTCAGCAGCAGGCTCACATTTTCTGCAGGGTTGCTTGTGCCTCCTAGGTGGTTTTGGAAGCTCTTCTTGTTACCTCTGACATCCCTTGCCAGATTCAGTTCCAGTTGGACTCTGGCTTTCATAACCTCGTCACTGCATGCTCAGACAGCATCTCCCAGGTTCCGTGTCCCTACTTCCACCGTCTGTATGCTTCCATTTTGGTCATCCATGCAGACCTCCTGGCATTTTTGCCTGACTTTCTGCTCATTGGAATGGACTGTACTTGAGCTTGGAGGGGGTAATCTTCAAGTATTAACCAGCTTCCACCCTTCCAGGGCCTTGGGACTCTTTCGGGCATCACCAATCCCAAAGCTGAGCTCAGTGCACTCCAGCTGTTCTCTCTCCTTGGCTTGTCCTAAAGAGCCTGTGTCCCCCCATGGCAGCACTTCAGCCATGGGAGCCATCCCACCACGGCTTCGTGATCCCAACAAGGTTGTATTACTGCAACTGCACACAGATCTCTAATTCATTATGTTTGTTCCCCATGCTGCGTGCATTAATAAAGATTAGTGCCCTGAAACACTTGCAGGCTGAAAGGGAAGCTGTGACGGGAATGAAAGAGTAAAGATTGGATAAATTTAAGAAATACTGGTATATGTGTGCATATGTGAGAGAGACTGTGACTTCTACTCCATGCTTCTCCTTTTAGGAGGTGGTGATAGCAAGCGCCGTAAGGACACCAATCGGATCTTTCCAAGGATCCCTTTCGTCATTGCCAGCCACTAAACTTGGTTCTATTGCAATTAAGGGAGCAGTTGACAGAGCAGGTATGTGTAAATGTGTTTTCTCTGACAAAGAAAACTCCAGGTGGCTCAGAACGGTGTGGGTCTGTCTCCTGAGTTGGTAAACAAAAGATCCTGTGGTTCTCTTTAGTCTTTATCCACAAATGGTATTTGTTACGTTGACTGTTGGGCTTTGTTTCAGTCTGAATTAAGTGCCGCTTCTGGGAGCGGAATATTACTTTGGGACATCTGTGCTAATCCAAATTTAGTTGAACATACTAATTGTTGTTCTGGAGTGGGGTTTTATGACACACCTAAACTGATGCAAAGGCTACTGACTGCTGGAACCAGTGGCCGTTCCTTTCCCTGCCCGTTTTTCACATGGGCACTTATGCTTGTAGGACTGTTGTGGATTCAAATTAGCAAACAAGTCTTTTTGGGGGAGGGGAGGGTTAATTTTCTACAAATTTGGCTTCTTGAAGCAGCATATGACAAGAACTTCAACACGGGGGCTGTTGAGATGCAGGCCTGTCTGGGGGTAGCGAGCTGTGGCCTTACCTCACCCCTGTTAAACAAACAAACACAACTCTTTCTTTAGACATAATTGGGGCAGGTAGAAAGTTTTGTGCCTTTAACTGTCCATGGAAACTGAGCTTCTCAGATGAGTAGTGAGACTTGGAAGTGTTTGCATTAGTTAGCTAACTGTAGCTTGCTCTGCAGGTTAACAGGGGGATGCTGTTCTGCGGGGGTCACCACAGACCCCAGGACCCACAGGACCTCGTTGTGTCCTGTGAATTGAGGGTGAGGGTCTGGGGTGCCCCCAGGAGGGGCCTGAGTGCTGCTTTTAGCACACAGGTTGGACATGGCATGTTTCATCCATCTTTGACTGGAAACTTCAGTGGGAAGGTTCATAAATGGGAATTACATCATCCGTGCAAAGAATCCTGGATCAAACCAGTTTTGTTTTATAGGCATCCCTGCAGAAGAAGTGAAGGAAGCGTATATGGGCAACGTCTTGCAGGCTGGACAAGGGCAAGCTCCCGCAAGACAAGCAGTCCTGGGTGCAGGTATTAATGATCTTGTCTCTGGGGTTAAAGGTCTTCTGTCTTTCTGTACAGTGTCGATTGCTGAGCTCCGAGTTAAAGCGGCGTGGTGCCCAGCCTTTTGGCGAGAGAGCCTGCATGTGCTTTCTCCCCTGTGGTGGGTGAAGGGTGTATGTTGTACTTGTGTAAGTGGCCCTAATTGCACCTGCTCAGGAATCACTGTTCACGTGCTCAGTGGATGTTACGGCCTGCGGTGTTTGCAGACCTGGAGAAGTCCATACTGGAGACCAGACTGCTGCTTAGAGCTCTTCACAATAATGATGGATGCTGCTTTTTGAATCTTTCATGAAACAGACTTTTTTCCTTCAGTGTGTCATTACTTTTAAGCCTTAGTGGATAAGGGGTCAGTGAGTTTCCATGAACGAGATGGAAAGATACATCATTGCACTCCTTCCCGTGGAGTCTGGAGCTGTCAGTGGAAGGATTCACTCTGTAACATTAACTGCAGCACAGGTGTTACAGGGGTGCAGGGGTTATTTTCTTCTCCCTTTTGCTGTAGGGATGGGATTCCATACCTTAGCATGATGTGGTCTGTGGGTCAGGGAAGAACTGGATATTTTCTTGGCTCTGTCCCAGTATTGTTTTGAAAAAGAAGGAACTGATCCACGTGAGGCAAAGGGATTCACAGTGTTAGGGGTTGGAAGGGACCTCTAGAGACCATCTAGTCCAACCCCCCTGCCAGAGCAGGATCACCTAGAGCAGATCACACAGGAACAAGTCCAGGCGGCTTTGGAAAGTCTCCAGAGAAGGAGACTCCCCCACCTCTCTGGGCAGCCTGTCCCAGTGCTCTGTCACCCTCACAGGGAAGAAGGGTTTCCTCATGTTCAGGTTGAACCTTCTGTTTTCCAGTGTATGGCCATTGCCTCTAGTCCTGTCACTGGACACCACTGAGAAGAGCCTGGCCCCATCCTCCTGACACCCACCCTTTAGACATTGATAAGCATTGATAAGATCCCCCTCAGCCTCCTCCAAGCTAAACAGACCCAGCTCTCTCAGCCTTTCCTCAGATGGAAGGTGCTCCAGGCCCTTCCCCATCTCAGTGGCCCTGCGCTGGGCCCTCTCCAGTAGCTCCTTGTCCTTCTGGAACTGAGGAGCGCAGAACTGGACACAGCACTCCAGATGAGGCCTCACCAGCCCAGAGTAGAGGGGTAACTTCCCTCGACCTGCTGGCCACGCTCTTAATGCATCCCAGGATGCCACTGGCCTTCTTGGCCACAAGGGCACACCGTTGGCTCATGGTCATCCTGTTGTCCACTAGATGGACTAGATGGATGAATGTGATTCTTCTCTTTCCCCATCTCACTGGGGGTGTGAAGGTGATGGGCTGGTAACCGTACCATAATGCTGGAGAACAAGTCTAGGGAAGAGGCAGTGACGGTCCTGAGGCAGCCTGCATGCAGCAGAGCCCCAGGCTGTTGTCGTGAACAGTTGGTGACAACCCAGCGATAACCCTGTGACTCACACCCAACACTTCTGGTCTTTTCCATCTTGCTTGAGAGTCCTGTACTTCTGGGGCCTCTGTTGTTGCCAGCTGCTAAATTCTACAGCTTGTTTCTGCATTTTCAGTCGTGAATGCGCTCAGAGGCAGGGATTGGGGTATCAAGAGGAGTCACTTCCCTGATGTTCTGTCTCTGATTCCTCAAGTGCTTGCTCCCTTATCACAAGTTTGTGTCTGTGGGGAAGAAATACCAGGAGCCTCCAAGAAGGACAGCAGCTGGGGGGAGGGTAGATAACTTGCCCTGGCAAGCTACACAGTGCAAGCTGGGCACCCTGGGCTTGGGTTAATATTGGTCCCGTATGAAATACTGCTGGACTCCAACAAAGCGTTAGTCTGCCCTTTAAATAATACAGTTGTTTGTACAACTTGTTTGACTCAGGTCTACCAATCTGCACGCCTACCACAACTGTCAATAAGGTCTGCGCATCAGGAATGAAATCGATCATGATGGCAACACAAAGCCTGATGTGTGGGAGCCAGGTATGGGAATTTTGGTGCGGTTTTGTGGAAAAAACATGCAACTAATGCAGATCCTGACCTACTAATGACTGTGCTCTTTGATTTGGGACTGTGTTTTGACTTGGGATAATAAAGCTAACTAGCAAGGGTTTGTTTTGCTTACGCAACCTTCATTTTATAGTCTTTTAAGTCTGTGCTGGTTTAAAACAGAAAAAAACAGTAAGTAGTATAGTTAGGAAATTGTCAGATGTGTTTTTAGAGCTGAGCAATTAAAGTGGATTTTTTGTGTGTGTGTATTTACATCCTCTCCTTGCTGCTCTTCCCCTGTCCCACCCCCAAAAAATAATTAATGGAATTTTCAAGCTTTCTGGTTTGAAAAAGTGAAGACATTTGTATAGACTTTGTTTTTGATGAACCACGTTTAATCTTGATTTTCAGACACTTCAAACACTTGAATGAATGAAATACATGTATTGAAGCAATGCTGTTTCCAAGTCCATTAAAGATTTTTCAGGCTTTCATTCCTCGTTCAGGAGAAGTGGGATCTGTTGTTGCTGAATAAGCATTTTCATGGAAGAGAGCTTACTGGCGGGGAATTGCTCATCTCTGTCAACTGTGTTCTAAGAGTCTCTGTGCGATGGGAAAAATAGTATCAGTGATGGGAGAATACACCATCTTCCGCAAGCTGTAAATGGTGTGCAACAAAGAATATGGGAGAGGCGTGAATGTGATGAAAGACATTTCCATTTTGGTTTTAATTCCATACTCGGAGCATTTTGGCAACATCTCCCCTTCTCTGAAGTGAAAATATTGTCAGTTTAATACATATTTTTGGTTTACAAAGTGGCTCATTAGTGAGAAATGTGCTTGCTATTCTTTTTTTTTTTTAAAGAACAAAAGTAAAATATTGAAGTTTTGTTGTCCATTCTGTGAAAACAGTATAGCTGAGTTAGGCAACTTCTTACTGCTTTGGCCTCGCTCTGCAGTGAGCGGCACTTTGTCCAGTGCCTGCTGAAGTCGCTGGAAGTCTTGTCACTGGACTTTGAGGCGGGCTGAGCGTGTCCGTGTAAACAGTTCTGTCTGGATCCGGTAACTTACACCCAATGACTCGAGGAGAGTGGTTGTGCATTTGGTTGGTTTGACAGATGCAGGCCATGCACTCTGGAGGGAGCTGGCGTTTCCATTGTGCTGCTGGTCGCGGCAAAAGCAGGGACTCGGCCAGTTACTAGTCTCTTAGTGCTTTAGATTGAGGGGTTGGTATTTGTTTTTCCTGGCTGCCGACTGTGAGGTATCTGTGCTGCGAGTCGGTGATGGTTCCCAGTGCCCCGAGTCAGTGTACATCATCAGATAAACAATTGCATTAACTCTGTCTCCGAGTCTTTTGCTTGGAATTGAAATGCCAGGGACTCCTGTTCCTCTCATCTATTGCTGCTTCCGTGTCTCAGCTGCCTTTCCCATTTATCTGCCTTTCCAGTTTGCTGCCAGCCTTCTTTCTTTTCTTTATTCCTTCATGTCACTGTTCCTGGAGCTAGTTTATTATCTATCCAAACCAAACCATTATTTCTCAGAGTCTGAATTTAAAGAAACCAAAAGAGCTTCAATCTTTGTCTTACTGCTGTTTTGATGTAAAATCCTTGTGCATTTATACGAACAGCACTGTTGAACTCTCAAACACTCGCACTGCTGTGTCTGTATTTTTCTTGCATTTATCCGTGTTTCACATACACTGTTGAACACGACCGTGCCTGTTCTTCATGTCCTGAGATCCTAGGGATTGGGGGTCATAGCCTGATGGACAGTAGGTGCATGTATGGTCCTTACAGCTTTCCTGTTCGTAGGTGTTCGGTTTGTTGGCTTTGTCTCAGCTTGAAAAGTAGGCGAATTTATAAATGCCCATAATGTTTCAGCTTCGTTGGAGTTCAATAATCGCTAACATTTCCATTTTTTGCTGCCCTTTTCAGATGATAAAACCATATTAAGTCATCTCTCTTTACACAGTAAGATGAAACAATATTATGTAAAACTGCAGGTGCCTGTAAATCTCTGTCTCTTCCTGTTGGTCTCTTACATTCTGACTGTTGCTTGTTCTGTGGGGATGTGGAGCTGCTAATGAGGAACAAAATGAGAAATTTACAGGAAAAGAAACTAAAGTAAAATTTATAATTTGATCTTGGAAGCCTTTGAAGTAAAAGTGCAAGAGATTTGACATGGCTCTTGCAGCTTTCTGGAATTATGTGTGAGACGAGTTTAGTGGTTCAGTCAGGGTGGATTAACTGCTTTCAGCTGTTGTTCTGCTGTTCACTTTTCAAATGCATAAAGTTTTTTCCTCTTTCTCCAAGGCTCCTTGGAAATACAAAGCATTCACGCTTAAGCTTTTGCTAATATTTATCTCTAGAAGTGATAGGGAATGTGCTGCATTATTCCTGATTTTAATTGTTTTCTTTGAGCAGGATGTAATGGTTGCTGGTGGAATGGAGAGCATGTCTAATGTTCCCTATACGATGAGCCGAGGATCAACGCCTTATGGAGGAGTAAAGCTGGAGGACCTGATCGTAAAGGATGGGCTTACAGATGTGTATAACCACATCCACATGGTAAATATTCCTGCCCAGCACTGAAGCATCAACCATAGGCCTGATGCAGCTTTAGAGCTTGCTTGTAATTCTTATGAAACTGCTTCGTCTAGCAAACCTAGAATTGAGGAATAACTAACGGAGGAGGAAAAAGGCTTCCAATTCCAGGCTTCTGGTAGTAATTGTAACAGAGGACCAAAGCAGAATAGCTAATTATGTGTTAATATTTACCTGCCTCTGGTTGCAGTCCGAATAGCCTAGAGCAGGGATTTTAAAAAAATGCCTGTCGCTGATGGATTGCTGTTGCTGTCTGTGGTGGGGTTACTTGGCGTGTTTGAGAGCACCTACTCTGCTGGCTCAGCAGGCTGGCGTGTTTGTTTTCCCTCCCCCAAAGTGCCTAGCTCCATCTTCTGCGGGAAGGTTTGAGATAGACTGATAGACTTCCTCGGCGGCAGGGTAACTGACGGCTGCAAACTTGAGTGGGTTTGGGAAACAACTGATAGGGAGACAGGGAAGAACAGTTTGAAACGAGAATCACTGCTTCCAGTTTATGAGCATTTCTGACCTTTGCCTACGGTAATTCGCGGCTGTAGGGCATTACTGACCGATCGTTTACAGGAGAAAGGCTGCTGGTTGAAATCCACTCCCACACTGCAGCTACAATGGATTTTTATAGGAATGTCCATAGTGGCTGTGTTAGTTCCTGTATGTGGGGAAACCTCTAGGAGTGGGTTATCGTACACCAAGTTTTAATCGATGGGTACAGTGTTTCAGAACCTTCTGTCTGTATTGTAGCAGCTGTAGGTTGCTTGGAAAACCTTAAGTCTGAGGATACCAGGAAGGGCCATCCGATGGCTTAGGATGTCTGTTTTGGCAACAGACTGAGTTGCTGGTGCTATGAGGACTTTCAATTCTTCAACCGCATAGAAGTAACCTCGTTTGAAGAGCTGAAGGAACATGTTATTAATGGGTTTTGTGTTGATTCATTGGGTTTTCTACAGAAATGAGAGGTGGAACGAAACCCACGGAAGAAGAGATTTTTCAGGTTGATTCAATGAGTATCTTTTTTCATATACATGTATTTTGTCACCAGGTATTTGGACTGTGTTGGTAATGAATTATGATTATGATTGACCTATCTATAAAAAGATCTGATTGTTTCATTCTGCTTATTCCATTCCAGCTATTAGACAACAGGTATACAGACTTTATGTGTAGTTTTTAGAGTATCGGATCCCAAAGGCTAAGTAAGTCCTGTGTGTTGACCTGTTCTTGTAACCTTTGGAACAGACAGGCTAATAATGGAATGAAAATAGTAGTAAGGTGACAGGAACAGACTGTTCTGTGGCTGAACAATGGTCTTCGGGCTCTGAAGACATCCCTAAGCACTTGGAAACTTACTTTTGCCTCAGATTTTTAACTTATAAAAGCAGTTTGTAATGAATGGTTTTAATAATCTGGACCCAGAAAACGTTGGCTATATCTGAAGTTGATGTTCCAGAACCGGAAGTTACTGTTTGATCATGATGTGTGAATTAGAAGTGGGCACCAAGCACTAGTCACATTCAGTTCCGGAGATCTGCCGGTTGAGTGTTTTCAGCTGCATTTCTAGTTCACGTCTCCACAAATACCAAACCTAATGCGCCTGGTTTTCCCCAAGGGCAACTGTGCAGAGAATACCGCAAAGAAGTTCACCATTTCACGAGAGGAACAAGACACTTACGCCATAGGCTCTTACACCAAAAGCAAAACAGCCTGGGATTCGGGAATACTGAGGAACGAGATTGTTCCTGTCACCATTTCAAAGAAAGGTACTGTGGGAAGGAGTGATCAAATGAATTGTGCTTCTCCCTGGAAGCTGTAATGTTCTCTGTGTTTAGTGCAGATTGGGTCGTTTAAACGTGCGGATCTCAGGAACACTGATTTTAGGTTAGCTAAGAATTTGGTGAAGAGCAGTGACCTGCGATCTGCTTTTGGTTTTTAATCTTTCTTTAATGTTCCATACCATTTCTTCCTCCCTTTACGTGTAAGTGGAAGACCAGCGATTGAATTTAGCTGGTATAGCCCGAGGACATCTCTGTTTTAATTTCCTTCTTAATTTTAATTAATCTTTAATTACCTTAAAGATATGTTCTTTGTCCCTGTCGTTCAGCCACCAGGAAGCATGAATGGATTTGCTGTGAACAAGCTGCGTCAAGGAGCAATGGTTTTTCAGTTTTCATAAGCACGTTCCTTGATGTGCATTTTCCATGTGTTTTCAGTTTTTAACTGAAATAGCTTGTTTAGATAAGGCAGCATTTCACCTATGTACTGTGTTAGAATGTCTTAAGAACGGACTGGTCTATAAAATCTTAACCCAAATCTTAATTTCAGGAAAGCCAGACATAGAAGTGACGGAAGACGAAGAATACAAACGTGTTGATTTTAGTAAAGTTCCAAAGCTGAAAGCTGTTTTCCAGAAAGAAAATGGTAAATACTGTTAAATCACCTGCTTAATTTTCTCCCAGGTGCAGGGACACTTTGTTGTAGTGACGAGTACTGCTCACAGGAGCTGGAATGCCCACCACTAGTCCATTGCCTTCTAAACATCTGCTGTGAGAAACAGGCTACACAACAGCACGGACTGGCTTGGATTAAGAGCTGGTCCAAGAACCTTAAACTAAAACTTGCCTTAGGCATTTAAAGGCTGACTTGGGCTGGCTTTCCTAGCCACGGCCTTGGTCTGCAGCAGCTGTTCTCTTGTTCCAGTCGAGCTGGAGCGCCTGTACATGGTTACCTGTTATCTCCCTGAATCTGTAATTGATAAATCCTTCTGGGTACATCACAGTTGCGGCTCCTTCGCAACCTGTTTGAGCTGGAATGCTGTGTTAATGCCAGCAGCGCAGCTGGCATGGAGGGCGTGACCTGCCACGTAGCTAACGATACAAATCCATGTGATTGTACATGTTTGGTCAAACCGAAAACAACTTGTTTGGAGTGACCTCAGTGCAACAGGTATCTGTTGTTGAGAACTTACGTTCAAGGGCCCAAGGTAAAAAAAAAAACCAAACAGTTCAGGGGTTATACCTGGGCTATGTCACACTTTCCCCTGTTTCAACAAGGCTTCACCTTTCCTAGGAACAGTTACAGCTGCTAATGCCAGCACGCTGAATGACGGCGCGGCTGCTGTGGTGCTGATGACTGCCGAGGCAGCCAAGAGACTGAAAGTCAAACCGCTGGCACAGGTAGTAGGTGAGCTCTGTCCTTTGTCTTTGGGTACAGTCCCGCACAGCACTGCTGGTGCACTCGCAGGTTGGGCGAGCTCAGGGGACGGAAGAGGTGAGCCCTCGGGCATGGTGGCTGCACCCGCTCAACACCGTCCTTCCGATCTCGTGTCGTACCTGCAGGCTCTTCGTCCTAAGCAGAGTTTTCCTTATGGAATAATATTAAAAGTCTGAAAACGCTGTTATGTGGCTCGCTTAAGGCACTAAACTTCAGATGTGTCTACTTCACGGACTGTTCCATTTGGAGTTTTTCTGTCTTGGCTGGCTTTGCTGCTTGCACAGGTAACAGTCACGTACGGCAAAACCCAAAGGTCGTTCAACAGCTTTTCTGATTTTTACAGCTTTCGCGGATGCAGCCGTTGACCCTATTGACTTCCCCATCGCACCTGCACATGCTGTGCCCAAGGTAGGAATAAAACTGAGCGGTTTTTGAAAAACAACAAACTTCCCTTGCACTGATCCGTGGGTTCATCCCTCAGTGGATCTTCCTGCAATTGGTGTGGAAATCACACTCACATAAACACGAAGAACACGTGGTTGCCAGAGGATCAGGGCTAGAGTGGAGATTTTCAGAGGAACAAAATTCTCACACCTCTTTTGAAAGAGTATGTTGGTTTATGCCGCTTTCACCAACGCTGGGCTGCTTCACACTTGTGCAGCTTTGCAGCTAGGCTGGCTAAAAGGCAAAATAAATACGGTTGCTGGGACAAAAAGGCCCTGAAGCCCAGCATACAGCGCGAGGCAAGGCCGTACCCGTTCAAATGCGCTTACCGCAGCTGCGGTCTGTCAGCGCGACGAACGCGCGTTGTAGGCACAGGGTGCTCTCCGTTCCTTCTGTGAAAACTCCAGTTTGCGCGTCAGTGCCTCAGTCTTGCTTTTTCCCATCTGACAAAGATGTTCCGAAACGTGACCTCGAATCAGGCTGTGGGCAGCCTGAGTCACCACCTTCCAAACAGCCCTCATTTGTTCTGTAATTAGCTTCCCATTGTTTCCATGGTAGTGACTGGTTTTATTGTTTCCAGCTTCTAAGTGAGACAGGCATGAAAAAAGAAGATATAGCGATGTGGGAAATCAACGAAGCGTTCAGTGTGGTGGTGCTGGCCAATATTAAAATGCTGGATATCGACCCGCAAAAAGTAAACATCAACGGAGGTGCCGTCTCTCTTGGACATCCAATAGGGTACGTAAAATAAGGCCAGGTTTCTGTCCGGTGCAGGGGCGTCGCTTCCTAGGCACACTGCTAGCACAAATACCCTTATTCGCACATTTGTATGCAAGTAGGAGGGGTAAGAGAAATTTGTGTCAAGTACACAGCGACTTCATCCAGGCATTAGATTTCAGGGCACATGGGGAAAAGCACAATCCCGTTTTTCTCTTCACATTTAGTGATCACCTCTGTTTATAACGAGCTTGCTTGGCACCACAGCTACATGGATTTATGAAGTATTAATACCAAATCACTATTAACATGACTGAATAAACAATAATAATTAATCAAGGGTTAACTTCTGAAAATAGTGAAGGATATGGTGCAGGGGCTTTTATTTTCCTTACACGAGCAAAGTGAAATTCCAGGTCTTGTCAAAGTGTTTTTGGCAGTGAATCCAAGTCTCCCTGCACCTAATGTGGTGGACTGGGATCTTTGGGTTGAAGTTCTGCCATCTGATTAGAGGAGTCAGATCACTGTCTGTGCGCCCCAACAGCTGTAACTTGCTCGTGCCTCTAGTCTATCCCGTTAATCCTCCCTAAAAGTGATCTGTGCTGGTCCAGGTCTATGAGGAAAAACCCATCCCAAAACCTCTGAGTAAATGCAGGCGTGAAGTAACCGCGTTGTCAGGAACAAGTAGGAGTACTTCATGGGTCATGAAAAGCTCTAACCACGGCACAGGCCTGTGGGACGTGCTCACATCTCCTTCGCAGCGTCAGCTGCTTCTGGTAACTTCTAAGACAAACCCCATGATTTTACCTTAATTCCAGCAGCCTGATGACAGAATTTACATGTCTGGGTTTGCACACGAGGTGGATCGAAGGCGTATGCTGCAGTATGTCAAGTTGTAAGCAAACAAGAAACTGTTGGAAATCAATCATTAACACCGATTTTTTGGTAGTTCGTTACCTTCTTTACTACGTGCAGAGATACTTCTTCATATACAGGCGACTGAGAGGGATTTCCTTCTCTGAAAGAAACTTAGGCTAAAGGGAGTTTTTGTTTGTGTATGTGTAAGAATCTGTTTGTTAAGTGCTGCAGCCAGAGAAAAACAACCTGTATTGCATCTAAATGTAGGTGAAAGGGTTTGTTTGGGCTTTTTGGTGGTTTTTTTTTTTTCCCCTCCAGTGACTCAGTACTATATTCTGCCAACTCTCCTCTGTGGGTCAAATTAAGAATTTCCTTTAAACTAAACTATATCCTTTTTTTTTTTCCCTTTTATTTAGAATGTCTGGAGCAAGAATTGTCGTTCACATGGCCCACGCGCTGAAACAAGGACAGTACGGTCTTGCAGGAATTTGCAACGGAGGAGGAGGTGCTTCCGCAATCTTGATAGAGAAGCTGTAGGCCCCGAGAGCGTCGCAATCAAAGCCTTGACGCACCCGGATCCAAATGGTACCTGTTACACCTTCTTTATCGATATGAATTCCTTAACTGCTATTCTCAAATTTCTCAAACCATCGCTGATTCTCAATACAGACGACTGGGCTTTTAGTATTTTGGCTCAGCTCACGTTTTTATACAGTACAAATAAAAAATGTCCAATTACAATCACGTCTTGAGACCTGACAATAAAGAATGTTTGTTAACTGTGGCTCCTCCGTCACTGACATCTGGTTTCCCCAGCACCACCGAAAATGAATTCCCTTGGTAGCTCACGCAGCGCTGCTACTAGAAGTAGCTAGTTTCTTACCGTTTGGCTGCTCCATTTTCTGTTTTAAAGCTACTGAGTGATTTCCATGGACAGAATAACTTTACTCAAAGGTTGGTTTTCTACTGTTGTGTACCTTGGAGCAGGGTCAAATGCAAAAAGGGAGCCCTTCTGCAGCACTCAGCTCCCTGCCCTGGGGAGTGGTATCACAGTAAACCAGCAGAGACGGTGGTGTAACTTACACATGTGAGTACTAATAGGCCGCAAACTGCTCCTGCTCCTTTTTTGTCCATTTAAACCCCGGTGATGTAGAGCTTTGGCACTGGGCTTTTAACAGAGGCGGATTCAGGACAGAGAGTGCGCCTGCGGTGAGTGCGTCTTCAGCGGGAGCTGTCCCGTACTGGGCTGCTCTTCCATTCAGGGTTAATTCTTCAGGAATACAGGGTTAAGCGTTCCTGGGGCAGGAAAATGCTTCCCTGGGATGAATCTCATTCAAGGCTTTGTGGGAAGTTTATGCAGTTGCTTTGGCAGCTTTTTACCAGAGGGCAGAAACAGGCTCTTTCATGGGCCTGTTCTCTAACGGTAAAGCCTACTTGCCTCACCACTTCCACAAGGGATAAACACTAAACACTTCCAAGTTTCTGAGCTGGGAGTTAGGACAACCGCTTCCTTATTCCGACATCAGTTTCAAGAGGAAGTCATCTTTACCTGCTGGCTGTCCTTACCGTTCCCTCCTTAAAGCAGGGGGAATAAATACATCCTTTGACTGGGATGCAGCAGGATCTGTTTCCTCTGAGAAGGAAGATCCTTGTAGCAAATGAACAGCGGGGTTTAAATGCCACGTGCTAAGGAAACCAACCTTCATTCATGCTCTGCAAACCGTTCGCCGTGTGACAGCAGCTTGGAACTGAAGACGTCGTTTCCTCTGAAAGCCCAAGCGTGCTGACAATTCACGTCTTCAGCAGTGCCAGGGCACCTGAGCTGAAAGAGAAGGACGGTGGTGGACGGCGGCTGTCTCATCCAAGAGCTGCATGAGGTCTCGCCAATAGCAAATCCAGTCAAAACCACCATGTGGCAACCGGCAGAGCGCTGTTAACATTCCGTGATTAAGCCCATTTCTTGCCTGCTTGCCCTAGCCCCTCTGACAAGTGCTGCTGTTACAACTTCGTGTTTAATACTGAACTCTTGGTCTTCACAAGCGACTGATCAACATGACTTTTCCCTACGCTATCCTCACAGCTGCTCCGTGGACTTCTGACATATTAAACAAGGCACACGACTTCTTATGAAACCAAAAATATTTATTCAAGCTGTAAAGGCTATGCAGTATTTAGTTATCGGATGGGTTTAATATAAACAGCTACTGCATAATACTGGTTCCTTAGGAATCCGTGTACGCTACCTGAAACATTGCCCTGCTGCTGCACAGCTCCCACAAGAACACTCGCCTTTTTAAAGACCTCAGCGATTTGGGAAGAGAGGAAGTACCGGTAGAAAAGATTCTGCAGGACTGGAGCAAGGCGCGGGGTGGCGACATCCAGCACGGATGGCAGAGATTTGACTTTCGCAGCAGAACACGCCGAAACTCTGGTCTGGCCGCCGCTGCAGCTTAAGCACTGGTACCGGGGTGTGAATGCGGGGGTGAGCCCACGGCAAAGCACAGCACCTGAAAACAGCTTTTGCGCTCATCAACGTCCTACGCAGCAAGCACCGCAGTCAGATGAGGCCCGTCCTAATTAAAGCTCTTACCTGAGCGACTGGTCGGGAAGAGCTCCCTCAGGTGAGAAACACTGTTGGAGGGTTTACTGGCCTTTTGTTTCATTACGGGTAATTTTGTTAACGCACCGAAAGCCTTACAACACGGGCCTGACAGTCACGAGAGAAGAGAGCGTTAGCACAAGCCGGTTACGCCTGAAGATGAAGCCCCTTTCGCACTCCAAGTCGATGGGAAGTGGCCAAGTTAGCTGCCCGTGTCTTACAAGGGTGAACTACACAAACTGCCTTCCAGCTCGCCACCTCTCCGCAGACAGGCTAAGCGCTTCAGACGTGGACGTAGCGAATGCGGCAGAGCACGGACAACGCGGCGTAACAGGAAACGTCGACTTTTCTTACATTACATTTATACAAATTTACAATTTTGCAAATTAAATGGCTCTGTAATTACGCAAGTGCTTTTTCAAAAATAAACGTACACCACCTCAGTGATATTTACACTTAGCAATCTGCTTCAGGAGCAGCATGATTTTGCTATAAAGTGAAACTGCAGTGCACTCAAAGTGCAACTCACCCTTCAGACTTCACTTCTCTCCCCATGCAAAACCTCAGCCTAACAACACCCAGCCTTAGACAGCCACAGTTCAACTGCTCTTTCCCCTTTCATTCGTCGTAATGCAAAGACAACAAGAACTTGTCCACGTCCATTCCTGCTGGAAAAGAGTTTGGTAGCTTCTTTTTCTGTAGGAGAGGAAAAGAACAGCTGTGTTAAATCCTAACAACCTGGGGACACTGAAGAATCTACACGATTACTTTCCTCCTCGCCCTTCCCTCCGCCTTGTAGGCGCACCCGCACAAAGCTGGCCCAGACATACACCCCACGGAGCAGACAGCAAGGTGAGGGGACAGGAGTAGGTGCAGACAGCAAGGTGAGGGGACAGGAGTCGCTGAGCTCTCGGTGCCAGCAACAGCCCAGCCAGACACCAGACCGGCACAGCCTCTTGGCTCCTGCTGTGTGCACGGGATGAGCTAAGCGAGCGCTCTTCAGTCACACTATTTCAGGAGCGCGCCAAGCGCGATGAACCACCACGTTATGCCACGTCTCCCTTTCCGTTATTTACATGTGTCACCTTTGCTATTTGCTGCTACACCCCCAAGCGAAAGGTGATGGTGCGACAGCGACAGGGAACGCACAAAAGGGGAGTTCTAGTCCTGGAGGTAAACGAGGATGGAAGAATCACGCTGAGTTCTAGTAAGGCCTATTTGGAGTTTAGCCTAAGTCCCACGTTCCACCTAACTTGGGCTGAAGTCAGAAAACGAACGAGTTTCTGAATTAAGAGAAATAACATGAATGTGATAGGTGTGTGGGGAGTCACGGCAGGAGTTCCTGGCGTGGGTCTGAAGACCCTGCCAACCGAAGCAAACGTAGCTTAGGGGAGACTCAAGAGGCAAAGATAGTAAACCTGACAAATATAAACAGGATATTGGGGATGTGGACTAGCACCTCTGAACCATCCCACTGCAAACAACAGACACCATGTCTAACACATACTTAGAATTTGAAATTTAACAAGTAAATGCCTGTACTTGCCTTTATTTTCTTCTTTTTTGATGGTGTTGGAGAGCTTTGAAGGTCTTTTCTATTTGCAGAACGAGAATTTCTCTCACCCTCACTCAAGTCCTCTAGTTTCCTTTTCTTTACCGTGCTCCTTAAAGACCGGAACTGTTGAGTATTGTCCTTCAGGGGGGTTGCGGTGCTAGTCCTTGCGATAGCCGCCCGTGACAGTATCATCAGCGTGTGAGCAGCCATACTGACGCTGTTTTCACTGCCCGTTTCGCTAGCCGGGCTGCAGGCAGGCAGGTCTGGTGTAGCAGGGGGTACCATAATTCTGGGGGTCGTGCTCTCCTCGTTGAAGCGGCGGCAGGTCGGTGTCCGTACGCTATCTGTAGTATCATCTGTATGCCTGTCCCCAACTCCGGACGGCGTACGGGGTACCGGCAGTTCTCCGTTATCCGCTGTTTTACTGGACGGGCTGTGCCACTGGATGTCCTGCAACATTTCCACGCATTGTTTAGCGAAGGGGCTGGACAGGCAAAGGCCTTGGCTGGGAACTTTAGCTGGTTCTCGCTTTGGCTCCTTCGAAGACAAAGAAACGGACACTGAAGATTTCCCGCTCCCATTCGACAGCGACCCTTGCTTTTTGCTCAGCTCTTGCACTGAAGCAACTGCCTTCTCATTCCATAAGCTGACACTTTGTTGGCCATTTGAGAGTTTGGCAGCATCCTGGTTCTTCTGTTTTTCGTCAGTATCCCTTCGTAACTCGTTTTCTTTATTTGCTGTAGTCTTGTGGAAGGGATCCAACGGAAGCCCTGCGGTTGCCACCTTCCGCTCGGGCTGCGGCTCCTTTGCAGAAGCGCTTCTGTTGCTACCCACTTCTGGCTTACACAGAATTCTAGGCAACGTTTTATCTTTCTCTCTCTTTGCTACCTGTGCCTTAGCTGAGGACGACGCAGAGTCGACAGCAAATAAGGCATTTTCGTTTCTTTCTTTCTGGGATAAACTCTTGGTAGTCTGAATTTGGGGGTTTCCTCCTGGAGCAGGCAGGATGTTATCGAAGCAAAGAACCCTCCTGTGGCTTTCACTTTGTCTTGAAGTGGAGCTTGTGCTCTCCGCTGGTGCGACGGGTAAGTTCTCCTCGACCTTCCTCCCTAGTTCCGCAGCGACAAGCTTGTCCGAATTTCCAGTCCTGAAAAGAGATGCCAACACTTCAGCAACATACTTGTTCTTAGTGGGAAAGTTCACTTCAGCTGGCTGGAAAAACCCACCCACCCCTCAAAGCACCTGTTAAAAGCTCGCTCCATTCTCTACGTATTTCATGAACCTGCAGTTCTGCATCCAGCTGTGGGGCCCCCAACATCAGAAGGGTATTGACCGGTTGGAGCGAGTCCAGAGGAGGCCACGAAGATGCTCAGAGGGCTGGAGCCCCTCTGCTATGGGGACAGGCTGAGAGAGTTGGGCTTGTTCAGCCTGGAGAGGAGAAGGCTCTGGGGAGACCTTATAGCACCTTCCAGTACCTGAAGGGGCCTACAAGGAAGCCGGGGGGGGGACTTTTTCCAAGGGCCTGTAGTGACAGGACAAGGGGTAATGGGTTTAAATTGAAAGTGGGGAGATTTAGACTAGATATCAGGAAGAAATTCTTCCTGGAGAGGGTGGTGAGGCACTGGCACAGGTTGCCCAGAGAAGCTGTGGCTGCCCCATCCCTGTAAGTGTTCAAGGCCAGGCTGGATGAGGCTTGGAGCAACCTGGTCTAGTGGAGGGTGTCCCTGCCCATGGCAGGGGAGTTGGAACTAGATGGTCTTTAAGGTTCCTTCTGACCCAAAGCACTCTGTGATTAAAATCTCCCAGTAAATCAAACGGGGAACTTCTCCTATCTTGGACTCGGCTCAAACAGTTTTTATTTGACAACTGAGACAAGAGAAAGTAAACACAAACCCGTACAGAATGAACACAGGAACAGTAACAGCAAAACTTTAGCACCAGCTGCACCAACACGAGCACCCGTCTGTGTCAATACTCGCAGACAGACAAAGGGGGTGCTGCTTATGCCGTTGTTAAAAGAAGCTGCTCTCCTCTTTACCAATGCTGAATGAAGAAATCCATGGCAGGGAAAAGAAAGGCAGTTTGAACAGCTAGAACTACTGACCTCTGTGCTCGAGAATTTGTATGGATCAAAGGCTCAGCTACGCTTGGTACCAGCTTTCCTGGAACAACAGATGAAGTATTAACCAACTGCAATACTCCAAATAAATCATCTCACAGTACAACGACATTTCACCTGACAGAGGATAAATTAAGAAAAACCCAGCACCCAAACCCTGCGTTTCTGGCATAATTCTGAAGTTTACAGAGTAGCAGCCTAGCAAAGGTTACCAGCCAAGTACAGCCGAGCAGCTTGCTGTCTCCGCTTGGACAATACCGAGGCCTGGCAAGACAAAACCAACTCTGCTGGGCTTACAGATGCACAGCGGGGATTTCCAGGCAGAAGGGAAATAACCACAGGGAACTCTCCGTTATCCTCCATCAGCAAACCAGCATGCAGACTAACTACACAGTCCCAGATTTTTCAAACTGGCAACTTCACCCTGTTTTCACTTCAGTGTGCAAGCCTACTCTCTAAACAGGCAGACAGGCTGAAGCACACGTTGTCCTGAACACCCCATTTGTTCTCTCTTTTCAATTCTTTTCTACCCCCTCCCAACACTGAGGAATGAATGTAACTGCGGTCTCGTTTCAATTTACTATTTAAGGAAGCAAGGTCCCAATTAAATCGATATACAGAGGCGTTTACCGGAAATGGCCAAGAGAAACTGGACAGCAGAGTGCGTTTTTCTGGATGAATATGCAACATTTCTATTAAATATTGTCCTTAATAAACGTCTGACTCTTCTAATAACTTCTTTGTTACTGTGTAGCTTGGTTTCAAAGGCAGCAGTAGACTGTACTTAACCAGGAATAAAAAGTAAACTTTTAGAGCCTTGAAACATCAACTTTTGGAAATAAGCTCAATCCCAAATCTGGAATTATTTTATATGCTGAGAGGTCTTCTTTGTAAACAGGGCAAGCACAATTACTAACTGCAGGCGCAGGCTTCTCTCAAAGGCATTCCCGCAGCTAGCTGGCAGAGGAGCACTGGTGTTCGTAACACCGTGTTTCCCAGAACTGACACTCTGACCCCACTGTCCCTCTGCCCTCCTCAGGGATGCAAGGCGGGTACCTGTATTGGTCTTGTTTCTTGCTCCAGGAACCTTCTGTGATTTGGGAGGGATGGGAAGTTTTGGGACGCTCCTGTTGCACGCTGGATTAGCCACAGGCATATGTAAAACCTTGAAATAATTGAAATATCCCGTTACAATTTACCAAAAGCCTCCTTATCGCTTCAGCTTTGAGCTGAAAAGCTTTATGTGTGATGTGCTACCTGGCGGGCAGGTGCTGGGAACGTATTTCCGTTCTGTCCTACCACGGAGAGAGGTATCATTCCCACCATTCCCTGCAGAACAGGCTGCACCGGAGATGCAATTATAATGGCAGAACCTAAAAAATATTACAGTGTTACACTTGTACAGAAACTGAAAACACTTCAGTGAAAAGAAAAGCTTCTAGACAGGATTTCTTAAAATTATGGTCTAGCGGAGGGTGCCCTGCCCATGGCAGGGGGGTTGGAACTGGATGATCTTTAAGGTCCCTTCCAACCCAAACCATTCTATGGTTCTGTGATTCCACGGATGGTCAGACCTGTGGCAAGAAAAGCTCTGGCATTTCAGAAGAACTTCGCTGTCCTTATGCTACACATCACTACCCGAAACCAGGTAAGCACCAGTGTTATTTTTAGCTTATACAGAATTCTTTAACTAAAGTCTGCTTTCCTTTTTAAGAAATCATTCAGAATTAATAACCCTATGTTTAGGCTTGAACTTTGAGTTAAAGTGAGTTACAAAAATTTATGTATAAACAAATCTATTTTTATTTGTAAAAGTGACACCAAATAGTTCATTTTGCTGCTTAGTACAAACAAACGATCACCTGCACCCTATTCTCTACATTAGCATGCTCAGAAGTCACGAGCAGAGCCACGTTTTTTCTCCCAGCGCACCCATGACCCCTTTCCCATTACAAGCACAGCACAGGCTGGGGGAGGCTAGCTTGGTCGGCAGGCAGGGATCTCGCGTACGTTCCTGGCTGGTGGGAGGTGTCAAACGTAAAGAATCTAATGGATTAGTGGGTTTGAGATTAATTATTGAAAAAAAATAAAGCACACTGAGACTCATTTGGGCTATTTAAGTTTCCTATTCAAATCACTGTTAAAGCAGTTGTTTTAAAACAGGTGCTGTATTACGTTTTAAGAGCGTCCGACTGCCAGACATCGGGGAATTGTAACACAGGGAACCTATTACAGCACATTCATTGGAAAATGGAAGAAAAATTTCAAGTGAAAGGAAAACATATTCCACACAGTTCTTCAGCTGCATGAGCACTGCCGGGACAAATATCGAATGCAGAAGAATGGGCAAACTTGTTTCTCCCTCTATGAAAAAACAACCAAAAAGAAGGGAACAGTTGCCTAAGAAATCCTAACGGAAAAACCCGGCACCCCAAGATCTCGCACGTACGTTGCCTCTGACCACAACAAGGTGCCTACGCACACAAATTCAAGGGTAACGGCAACCAGCTTTTTGTTTTGGAGAGAAGTCCCCATGTGTTGATTACAGATGGTTTATAGTTAACATTTTTAGAAAGCACTTAGATTTTTTTATTGCTGTAGTAATAAAAATTATTGTGCCAGGAGAGAATTTATGTTATGGAAAGAAATGATGTTATAATTTTATATTGGGCTAAATGTACCCCTCGTGTAGGATGGGGCTTTGGAAAATGAAACAAAACAAACCAAGGAAGTAATTTTGGAAGGACTGTCTCCATCTAGCCAGCTATCTGAACTGAATACGGATACCAACAACACACAGCATTCTGGTTGTAACAGGAATCTTACTAAAGCAAAAACCTGCTTTATTTAGCCAAAACAATGGAATCTTTTCTAGTGGAAGCCAAAATATGCTTCCTAAATTTATCACGGCTGAAGTGACAGAATTTTTACATTCTGAAATATGAGGCAATTTTTTTCCAAAGCAGCCTGGTCAATGACTCTTCATAGTTTTATTTCATTTTTAGCCACAACTAATATACTCAAAAAATATACAACTCTTGCCTAGTTTTAAGGGTCAGATAAAGGAGTGTTAAAAAATTATTTACTTCTAATGTGCTTACAAAAAAAAAAAAATAGAATGCTGTATAAACATCACATTTCCAGTCACTCCCGAAATTACCTTGTGGGAAGTTTGGGGAGACAGTCTGGTTTGCTGCAAACGCATTGCTGGATCTGGGAGGAGTCCGTAACTGTTGTACGGCTGGAGCTGGGGCAGCAAGCGGCACTGAACTGCCGGGCAACACAACCACATTTGATGGTGTTACAGCTGTGCCCAAGGTAGCTGGATCAGTCACACAGGTGGCTATATAAAGGTTGTTTGAATTCCCAAAAGCTGTGCTTGTTGCTGGCATCAACTGTATAAATCCCCCTTCCTTGGAAAGATTAGTTGTACCCGACACTGACAAAACAGTGCAGTCTTCACTCTGCGTGTTAACTGAGGTGGCCACAGGATCCTTAGGCCTAAGCACCAGGAGATTCTGCTCTGCCAAAGCTGAATCCACGTTTTTTTCTGTGTCTTCCGAAGACAGACATTTGGACAGGCCTGCGGTTTTGGTCGGGGATTTGGCTGGAGAAGACAGTATTATAGTCGGCAAATTTTCTCCTGTGATGCTGGAAACAGCATTATTTAACTCCGTGTCTGACGACATAAACGGATCGTCGCTGATGATGATCTTGAGGGACATTATGTTAGACGGATCGACATCCATTGGCTGACTGCTGGAAGACACACCCGTTATACTTTTGGCCTCAGTACCCGACTCTTCTGTCGAGGACGCAGTTTCTGGGAGAGGAGAGTGGCATATTTCAGGTGGAGTAAGATTATTTTCAGTGGATACCACAGACATTTCCGTACATGCATCATCACCAGAGGAGAAATACATATTATCAGCATCTACTTTTGTAGAAGATGAAGGTTCTTGCATTTCCCCTTGTGTTCCTTCCGAGTTTGACAGTCCTGGCGGGAGGTTAAAGCCTTTCGTAACAGGCTTAGCAAGCGCAGGCTGATCGTTTGCGTAAGTTTTATTCGACGTATCAACAACTTCAAGCTGCAGCTCTGTTTTGTCCAGATCCGACACCTTCACTGCAGATCTTGCAGCACAGTCGGACTGCAGACTCTGCTCCTGCTGGTTAGAGTGCTGGCTGGAGCTCTCCTCTAAAATACCAGGGGAGGCAGCCGGATCGTTTGTTACAGCCTGATCCTTTCCTGCATCTCCTGATGGGCTAGAAGCTGAGGGACTGGTTTTCCTCAGCACCACACTGTGGCCGGAGCTCCCGTCAGAAGGGCTTTGAGTAAGTGTGTTTTCAGGCAGTGACGTATCTGGAGATAAGTGACATTTACTGCCAGAAAGCGTTTTGTTTTCACTGGCTGTAGTGCCTTCTGCCAACGAAATCAAAGAAACCTGCGGACTGCCAGAATGAACATATTCTAAATTAGGACTACTTTGAGCACTACGACTTAGCGGGCCTTTTTCCATTTCCATAGTTCTTTCACTTCCAGACACTAACGCAGACGACTCTTTCTCATCGTAAGAATCTCCGGAGTTCTCGTGACACTCGCCATCAGAACTCTGTCTCTTGTTAGGTTCGGTCAAACCAGGCACTGAGTCAAAAGCGATTTCGAGCTCTCCCATGTGCTCAGGGGTAACGGTTTTAAGTACTTCGGGCTGCCTCCTCGGCCTACAGTTTCCATGAAACTGTTCGTCGGTTGCGTTTTTCTTAGCCACATCATCATCGTTAACGCTGGTCTTCAAGGCACATGATGCTGCTTCGAACTGAAACCCTTTACAGGAGAGTGATTCCCTAGAACCATCACCTGTAAAACAGAGGATAAATTAGTTCCATAATTATTAGAACAGATGATCCTTTCACAGCATTTTAGAAAACTTATCAGTTCAAAGGAAAACAGTTTCTCGTGAAACTGTGGGAATAACGGTACTCATCCTTACTTTCAGGCTGAGTGGAAGGAGTATGAAACCTTTATAAATAAATAAAATTAACTAAGTAAATAAAAATAAATGAGTTATATACCTCAGGCAACCTGGCAAATCAGTCTGTAAGTAAACAGTAAGTGTACACATAACAAGCAAACCACTTCAGTCACTGAATCCTACATCCAGAAGCACAAAACCAATCTCAGGGTAAAGACCTCTTGGCTCTACTTCTCATATACCTTCACTAAGTACCTGCTACTGACAGACATTGTTAAGAATGGGGTAGACAGACGACACACACCTTCAGTCCAGAGCAACACGGGTTTTGTGTATTAACTAACCAACACATTACAGAACAGAGAGAAAAGATTACTATGGTTCGATGTAAAATACTATCTTTATGCGTTCCACAACAAATATTGCCAAGTATCTCGGTCTCGAATGAGCAGATTTGCAGACACTGCGGTTTCATTTAGGAGCTTGTCAAGTACAAGGCGTAAGAACACCGATGGGCTCCTGTTACACTGAATGGACTGAAACTTTCTACCAGACGAGGTGTATCCTTACATTCCTGCAACGCCAATGGCAGACTGGATGTCACCACTGAAAAGAAAGACTTTGAAATGGGTGAACTTACGAAAATATTTTCATCATGAAAAGTGAACAGACCAAGAGAAATCTTAAAGAACAACAAACAAACAACCTACACCTACTAGTTTCTTCTGTTCCTAAAGAACTTTCAAGTGTTTCCAGGTTATCCTCATCCACCAGGATTGCATTTTCTACTCCACTCTGACCAGAAATACCAGCAGGTAAGTTCTTGTTTACTTTGTTCTTCCCTATTTTCAAATAAAGCATGAAGAATGATTAATTCTGTCATTTTACACACAAATCTGACTGTTACAATTTTAAATGAAGCACAGAGATTTGAAATGCAAGAAATGCCACCCTAAACTCAGAACTATTTGTCTATATTCATTACAAATCCAGAAATAGCACAAAAGAAGTCCTTATATTTTATGAGAGGATATCCCTGATCAGACAAAGAGAAAAATTTTACAACAGTATAGAAAACAAGTATGAACTATTACACTTTAGACCAGAAGATTCTAAAATAACAGCAACAAACCAATCACTGAGCCAGCACAAAACCAGAATTTCAGCCACAAGAAAATGCTGCAGTTCATATACAGTCACGTATAAAAGCATATAAAGATCTAATTCTGAGTTGAGACACGCAGTCCATTTCTCTCGCAGAAGCGACCGGCTGAATGACCTTCGCTTCTTCAAGCCATGCTTAGGAAAGCTCATCACTGATGATGCTGTACAGTAACGGTACAGTGGAGTGCAATATACCCTACCATAATCAAACAAGTCAAAGAGTGCCTGGAAAGCTGGATCTGACTCCGTCTGCTCTAGGATGTCCTGAATAGCCTCTTCCGACATATGAATTTCACCCTGAGAAAAGGCAAGATAGACAGAGCTGTTAGACAGTTACTTTCATAACTTAGAAGCAAAACACTACAATCATCTTCTTTTCAGATTGTCTTTAGTTCTGTTACTTCTGCTCGGCACAGAAACATAAAGACCAACGCTGGAAACATTTCTGCCACAAATTTAATGTCTGGTAAAAAATATTAGTGATTGAAGTTTAAGAAATCAAGTCCCCCAAACATCTTTGTCAGAAGTTACACCCTGCACATGCGTATCAGAGTATTCTCAACATCACTGAGAATAAAAGAGCCCAGAATTGCTGTTTAAAAAGGACTAAAACTCGGGTGACGCTGGAAGCTTATGCAGATGGTGTGAATGCCGTGAGCCTGCACTCGCCAACCACTGGTAAAAACATCCCCCAGGTAACCCTGATTTCTTGGTTTTGCATGCAGAAGACAGTGCTAAGCAGAAGGAAGTTTTATTTCATTCACCCATCACATGTTCCAGCTACCGTTCAGTGGCAGGCAGTCGGAAGGCACAGCTACACAGGCCACTGCTCTAAGGTTCCTGTTTCAAGCTGACCTGTTTGGTAGCAGTCCAGAAAGAAAACGAGCAGAGCACTCAGTACCTACCCAAATGTTCAAATACAAAGCCTCTCCTGACTTCCTGGAGATCCCCGATGCACCCTACAGCTTTTGATATGGTGGTTGTAAGGGTGGATACCCCATGTGATACGCTGGATTGCTTTGTCTCAGCTACTCTAACTAGAACTTGCTTTGATTTTGTTCTGCTCAGAAAAATGCAATACAGCTTTTCAGCTCTGTATTTTGACAAAAACTGACCCCAAAATCACCAAGTGACAGAAGAATATCCTTTTTAAAAGACCCCTCTGTTTTGTAAACAGGCAACTGCCTCTACTCTCCTGCCCTTTTCATGAGGGCTGTGAAGACTGTAATTCCCTCATTAAGAGCCCCTGATAGCTCTGTAGTTGTAATTCTGCCAGCTGTAGGAGAATGAAAGGAGAACACTAGAAGTTTAGTTTGTAGAAGCAGAATGTACATTTCCTCTAAAAGCAAGGAAATACTAAATTTGAAGAAAAAGCACCCTTATTTAGGCTCAAAAACAATGTCTCCTGCTATACTAGACAATTCATGTGTATCTTACAGCAAATGAGAGAATCAGATCAGACTAAACATGTTTGGTTGGAGCACACAAGACATTTCGATTTTTCTTTTACAGGGCTACTGATCAGATCCCCAGTCAGATGCTGGTACCCAGTTACTGGTACCAGAGACCCAGTGGGACAATGTACTGCAACCTGAGTCTGCAGGTAACGTTAACAGCTAGCCACTGCCAGAAGCTGTCCTACTCCCGTGGCTCTTGACCCTGCTGCCTGCTTATGCTGCCTTGTACAGGCACTGGGAATGAATTCAAAGTGCTGAACTGGCTCAGAACTAAGCCCAGCAAAATACTAGGATCCTGTCAGTTCAGCTCTTTGCACCTGCCAACCACCATCCAGCAAGGTAAGAGTTAATTCTTATGCTGTGGAACTGCCCCTGGGCAGAAGCCAGCCAGCGGACTGCCGGTACTGCAGAACAAATACAAAGAAAGGAGAGAGAGGAGAGCAATCTCAGATATCAGGCAGTAGACAGAGGTTCAGCATAATACCCATAAATGATCATTCTCATGTGCCTGGTCTTCAAAAAAACTGTAAACAGGGCAATCCACACCTACCTGAAGTCCAAGGATTTCATCAATGGAGGTCTCCTGCTCCGTGGGACCACTGTCTGTCTGTTTAGGGGCCTGAGCGACATTGCCATCACTGGAACACATTAGTCATTGGCTCAGAACTCAAAAATCAATCAAACAAGAATACGTGTGAAGTTTAGAGGTTCCTTTTATTACCTGCCCAGGATTTTGTTAATGTTCTCAGCGAGCTTCTCCTGAAGAGATTTATTGCTCAAGATTTTTTCTCTGGCATTTTCAATAACCAGTTGCTGGAAAACAGAGTTTTAAAGTGGTCAGGTTTCTATTTTTAGCACCATTAGAAAAGGAACATGAATTCCCAACTCACTGCTAGGAAAATAAAAATCAATCAAACACAGAGAACACTGTAACAGAGAGGCAGCCAAGCTGTGACTGCATGACGTTGCTATGAAAATCACCCCAAAACATTCCTAAAGTACAGCAAGCATTACTGTGCTTTCTGGTTCCCATTCTCTAAAGAATTACTGTATTCTGACAGCTTACGGGTATCTTCGCAAAGCCAATAAATCAAGGGGGAAAAAACCCTCAACACAAGAGACAGTTCAAATACAACCAAATAGATTTATCTTCCAGACTTAACTTCTATAATACCCAGGACAAACAACATGAGTTGTTTTCCTTAGTCTGAATTGGTTTCTTAAACGTAAATACCTTCTGTAAGGATATACTCACCGGGAAGTTACCATCTATGAATTCCTCAAGTGGCTCACTTTCTTTTTCTATTATTACTTCATCAGGGTCTTGAGAGCTTCTAGTTGCTGAAAGAGGTCCAGATGTTGCAACACTTTTCCTCTTCTGAGTTTCACTGAAGCATTTCAGGAAATTTATGTATTTTGAGAGAACATAGCAAACAATAGACCTACTGGTCAATAAATCAAGCGTTTCTCCTCCTTCTTAGCAAATGAAAGCTTTTAATTAACAGAAAATAACCTACACACTGGAAATACAGTAAGAGCTGATGATCGTTTCATTATGACGTGTGCATATAGTATGTCTGATTCCCCAGAAGCTGCAATCAAATACACAGACTGTGGGTAAACAGCACAATGGCAAATTGATTCCGTGCCCGCTCTTAAGTACTTCTTCCCCCTCCAGTACGCATTACTTTAACTGGTGGTACAGGGTCTAATTAACTGCCACTCAATGAAAAGATCTGGGCACCACCACTGAAAATAAAGATCCCTCAAGGAGCAGCTATTGGCAAAGAAGCAAACAAATGTTAGGTTGCATAGGAATTTAGATTATGAATAGGAAATGCAGTGCTTTTAAATTAAATCACAGCGTAGGTTTTTCTGCAATCATCAATCAGTAGTGGCACTGAAATCATTTATGTACAAAAAAACCCATGCAGGAGTAGAGAGGACTTGGAAAAGGTATAAATCAGTAAGGGTCTGGAAAACCCACCAACTGGGATTTAGCCAGGGATAAAGATAACAAGTGGAACACAGACCAGTCAGCTCATTAAAAAAGCAAAGACAATGGAACCAAAGAATAAAAAATGCAAAACTTGTGTAAGAACAGTTTCTCGCACCACTTTCAGTGCAAACATGAAAATTTTTGCTGACAAAAATTTACTGAAGCCAATAGTTTTTCTGAGTCAAATCCAGAAAAAATGCACATTTATATAAATATTGAGTTTTCATGGTTGATTTTTGGAAGGAATACTAAATCTCAGGCTCCAAGATGTCTCTCCAGAGACATCTGCCTCTGTCTAATACTGGGATAACGTAAAGAGCAGCTATACACAGTGAAGAAGCACAAGTAGCCTTCGAGCAGTCTGTGAAGTTCTCTGACTTTCCACACTGGCCACTCTCGGTGGATCTCTAATGTGAAACACTCCACCATCTAAGAAAATTTACACCAGAGGTTAAAACACCGCGTAACTCTAAACGGTCTTAACAGAAAAAAAACCCCAAAAAACCAAACCATGTTTACCTTTTTCGTCTTCCTGGAGAAAGCAAATTTGAATGAAGCTTTCGTTCTTGTGATGCTGGAACTTGAATGTGTATGAAATCTCCTGCTTTATGAAGGAACAAAAAGATCACGATGTCAGTGTCTTTTCCTGTGACACTGTTAAAGCACAACAGAAATCTCCACGTTACTTACTACGTTCCAATCAATTCCTGGGAATCCATACAAAAATAATTAGGTCTTATCATGAAAATGAAAACCATTCCTTTTAAATTTATCCTGAGGAAAACATCCACTTGATGTGGATCATCTCTATCTGCTAAAACAAGTGTTTTGGGTGAGAACACAGGACAGAATAATGGCAAATTAATGCACTTCTGACCTCACATTAGTGAGCAAGTGTGCAAAAGCCATTTCTCTACTGGGCACTCCTTTTATTTTCATCACCTGCACCCGTTTCAGAGCTAGGGGAACAAAGCATGACTTCAGTGAAACTCTATTTGTGGAAGATGATTAGCCCCGATTTCAGAAAACTTCCATCTATATCCACAGATTTTTCACAGAAAGAAAGGTTTGAAAAAGTGTGCAACTTACTGCTGAGCTTGTTTTCTTGGGCTTGTGACTGGTGCACAAACAACGTATTCAGTCTTGCCTGCGACATGCTTTGGTTTATTGCTGGCCTGTGAATAACTGGGGGAGGTACAACAGCAGCGGAATTCTGCGGCCCTGACTGATGGGCTACTGACAACAACCCTGAGTTTGCAGGAGCTGACTGCTGAAGCATCCTCTGTCTTTTCATTTCCACAATTCCACTTCTTGTACGTGCTGGAGATAACAAAGACAAGATAAAAATACGTGATAAATTTGAAAAGGTTGCTGATTTTCCGAGACCTAATTAAGGATGCTCCATGGAAACTTTTTGGTGCTTCTGTGAAACTCAAAGTAAGCAACACCCATCTTTGTCGTCTGTGTTACATACAGAGTTGAACAAAAATAATTCAAGAAGTACAGCCAACGTACACAGACACCGCAACCATGCTTGTATCACTGCTTACGTATTTACAGCAATAATCATAGCAAAATGATATTTCATTACATAATATACCGCTCACATTACTGCCCTCAACTGAAATAGCTAAACCAATGTCAGTCTGCATTTATTTATCAGACTAAATCTGGCAAATTTAAACAACAGCACACAACCCAATCCAGCGAACCTCAGATCCAAGAACAATCACTACCCATATTTCACATTCTCTTTTCTCACACAGATTACTCAGTAGAAGTACTACGGGGAGAAAAGTTTATTTGTAAAGTAACTTCTCTAAGAGTTCGTTTGGTAGTTTTTGTAATGAAAGAAACGAGTCCAGAGAGAACAAGTATCTTTCCACATTTTGTTTAGATTTATGTTTGTATGCGTAACAAAATAGTATTTTCAACATTGTAACACATTTTTATATTCACCTTCAACAGAAGTGAAACTGCACCATAATTACTCTGGTTACGTTTTCAGTTCCTCTATGAGCCACAGATTAAGTCAACAGCTTCAGGACTGAAGCAGCATTTTTTAAACCTTTTAACTGTGTAAACTTCCAAGAAGTTTTCAGCAGAGAAGAAATTGCTATACGGAGAATTTAAGCCCCTTACAAAAGTCCAGCTTTTCTTATTTTCTTTTCTTGATCATTACAGTAACCAACAGACTGCACTGAAGACAAGACATGCTGAAAAAAACGCTGCAGAAGAGATCTGACAACACTTTTGGAGTAAGGATGTGTTACTGATTGCTGCAGCCTTCCCCCGTTTTTGGCCAAAACGGGCAATTTGAACATAAAGCGCCCTGATCCCATGGAATTGGCTCGGTTACTTACTCCTTTGATTGGCAGAAAATCCTGTAGAATTCTGCATACTCCTAAAAAATAAAGCAGGTGACATAAATAAATGGAGCACAATGGAAACACTCAGCTACACAGTGCGACGGTATCTATCATATGGTTAACGTGAGCCTGGTTGCAACCACACGTTACTTCAGAGAGCTTCCACCTACCGACTGTCACTTTTATTCTCTCAAACAACGGTCACAGATCCTTCCAATGAAGCTTAGTGCTACATTTTTGATCAAGTAACCACAACGGTATCGGATTCTAAATGAGTCACAGCATACTGTTTTATTACAGGAAGATCACATTCTCACACTAACGCTCTCCTCATCCCCTGCCTTAAAATCTTGAAATGTCTACTCAGCTATCAGCTCTCGCACACCTATCTGTTTCACCATCGTCCAGAGGCAACAGAGAGTAAAACCATTCTCGTTCGATGATAAGGGGACTTGATCAACACGGGGGCTTGACTCGCCCTTGGAGTGAAAGTTTACTTTCTTGATTTCAAAACCGTATTACCTGATCTGAGAAAGTGTATAGTCTAATTTTTTCCAGAGGGATGACATCATTGCTGGAACTTCATTTGTTGTTTCTAAAATAAACCATTAAAAAAAAAATTTAGATGCCTAAAAAGGATACATGTTAAGAAAAACTAAAATCACAAACAAAATAATTATTATAAATTGTTTCAGACATCATCTAACTTCAGGCATCCAGTCACCGTCTTAATGTTCTGTTAATCAGAGAGCCCTAACTCCTAATTTAAAAGCTTTGATTGATATGAACACACCCTCATCATGTGATACAGTTTAAAGTTTTGGAAGCCTAAATAAAACTGGGGCAAAGACATCCCTGATGATAATTTTCAATTCAATATGCACACGGTGTTGACTCCTGGGCAAACACAGGCTAACCTAGCCTAACTCACTTCTGGAAACGGCATTCATATTCCCAAGTCCCCCCACAAGAGGTGGGATTTTATCAATGCTTATCAATATCTAAAGGGTGGGTGTCAGGAGGATGGGGCCAGGCTCTTCTCAGTGGTGTCCAGTGACAGGATTAGGGGCGATGGCCATACACTGGAAAACAGAAGGTTCAACCTGAACATGAGGAAACGCTTCTTCCCTGTGAGGGTGAGAGAGCACTGGGACAGGCTGCCCAGAGAGGTGGGGGAGTCTCCTTCTTGGAGACTTTCAAAAGCTGCCTGGACTTGTTCCTGTGTGATCTGCCCTGGCAAGGGGTTGGACTAGATGATCTCCAGAGGTCCCTTCCAACCCCTAACACTCTGTGAATCTGTGAAGTCACTGGTGTGCTACTGAAAATTGTAACCTGGCAGACAGGCCTTTAAAAGTAACGGTTTCTTTTAAGATGTCAACCAAACAGGTAAGAACACTTGGCATTTTTGAAGCACAGAACATTAAAGTATAAATGGAAAGGTGTAAGCAGATCGCTTTCATAAGGTTTTTCAAGGTGCAAAGCACAAAGTATTGTGAAGAAAGTATGTTTGTGTCTTAGCTACCATTTCTACTAAACCCAGTGTGAAAGGAAAACATTCCAGCAATGTTCCAAACATTGCAGGTCTTAGAACCAAGTACCACTTAAATCTGATCATATAACACGTATCTAAGACATGGCAAGCTTCAGCAGCTCAGTAACTGCTTTTAAAAACAGGAAATCCTCTAACTCCGTCTGTAATATCTCACACCATAGGACTCTCCCTGGTTATTTCATAGAATATCTCAAGGCAGAAGTGATCTATAAGGACAATCGAGTCCAACTCTCTGCTCCTCACAGGACTACCTAAAACTAAACCATATGGCTAAAAGTGTCGTCCAGATGCTCCTTGAACTCTGACTGGCTTGGTGCCGTGACGAATTCCCTGCGGAGCCTGTTCCAGTATCCAACCACGCTCTCAGTGAAGAACCTTTTCCTAAGGTGCAATCTGAACTTCCCCTGGCACAGCTTCATTCCATGTCTATGTGTCCTATCGCTGGTCAACGGAGAGAGATCAGCACCTCCCCTTCCCGTTCCCAGTATAAAAATAAACAGCATAATTCTACATGTGTAAACCCATACATTTTGCACACTTTGTTATATCTTTGTGCTTGATTACATTAGAAGTTCTGCTCAAATTTGAAGTGAAAACATATGCTGGCAAATCCAAACCAATATAATCAACTGATTTTGCTCACAGGCTGCTGATCTAATTGGCTGTTGTCTGCATAACAGGGAAACCTTCACCTTCTGGCACAAAGGGGGGATGGCTCTAAGTCCACAGAGAGGTGGAGATACTCCCTCTTCCTCAAAGAGCTCACAACAGATAAATAAGAAAAATGAAGTAAGATCTCATTCTCAAGGCTTACCTTTTGTTTTCATGGCTACGTATTCATTAAGAATAGTTGTCAAGTTTTTTCCACACAGGGACTGGAAAAAAAAAAACAAACCTGATCTTAGAGTCTTTGTTAATAACTTCATCTGCTGTGTCACATTGTATTTGATCAGTTCTTTAGAAGACTACGCCATGCTGACCCTGAGCACTAGGAACTGTACTTTACGCTGCTGGTGCTGAGCTGTCTCAAACCGGGTACGGTTGAGACTGTGGAGCAAGATGCTGTTACAAACACAAAATCTGAAGTGCTTGATGTCACTGCACAACACTGGTACAGCAGTTAGAGCTGCATGACCACCCTCCACTCACCTGCGTCACTACGGAATAAACCCACACAAATAGGATGATGAACAGCTTTAACAGAGTAATGAGTATGTACGGTCCTGGAGTACAACATGTGTGAAGATGCAAAGGTGAAGGGAACTTCTGTCTAAAGTAAAACTCTTGAAGAATTAACTTTCACAACATATTTACTTGTTCTGTTACCGTAGGTGAAACAGAATTAAGACTGTAAGGTTACCACTATCATTTGTAGTACCTTCTTGTCTTGTTTGCTCGTGGCAACTGTACAGGGTATGACCAATACAGCCCTTTATTGCAGGTATTTTGAGGTGCAGTGAGAATCTTTTCCTAGACACTATCATATCATCCCTTTCCTATGAAAAACAGGAAAAACGTTTCTACTGAAAAAGGAAGATAATGAAAAGCCTTAAGAATCGGGATAAAACATTTGTGTTTTCTAATTTTTGCTGTCCAGAGCTTGGTTATCAGTTCTCTACCCCTAAAATGCAGATGACTAAACACTTGTAAATGAAGGAAGCTCAGTGCTCTGTTCTGAGTAGGTGCAGCAAGACCTCGGATCACAGAAAAGATTCCCAGAAACTTCCAATACCGTGGACAAAATCCCAGGTCATATAGTTAAATATATTAGAAGAATGAAACAGCGAACAAGAAGATGCACACATAAACACTAAGATGTTGATACAGATACATAGCAGCATCTATACCCTATAACTTGCACACTATAGTAAAAATACCATTTTGTGTATGTTAAATTGCAAAGTATCTAATTTCCCTGTAGCTATATGCACATATCTACCTATGTAGCTACACAGTGTGTTTATGCACAACCAAAGTTCCACATTTCACCTGGGACAAAGCAGATGATACTGACCAAACAGGAACCTGAACTGAATCACAGTTTTTGTCAGCAAAATTTGGTAGCCTTAGCTAAAGCTGAGGGACCTCACCGAAGTATTTAAAATGTACTTGAAACACAACATTACTGGCTGCGGTGTCTAGGATAGAAAAGTATCTCCAATAGATTACAAGAGCAGCCCTGAAATCAATAAAACCATTGCAACACTCTTCCATAAATCAACCTAAAAGCTATAAAGCAGACTAAATGTAATATGCTGAAACCCATTTGTATATTTTATGCTTACATGTTTCTTAGTGAGATGAAATACTAGAAACCAAATAACTATTAATACCACAAGATGCAAAAAACCCCACCAAAAACCAGAAGGGATAATTTAACGGAACATTTTAAGCAGCATTGTTACACTGAGAAATCTCCATTTTCTTTTCCATGGCTGCAAGACAACTTTCTGCTTTGCAAATACAAACTCACCAGCAAGCAGGCTGGAATAAACCCATCCTCCGTACAGTGCTCTGCATATTCTTTCAAATCTGCGCTTTCCAAAATAAATTCACGGCAGGTAGCTAGAAGCTTTTCCTGTTGCAAATACCCTGCAACAAATCAGATGGAAAAATTTGCTACCTCATTCATTACTTCTGCTCAGTAGGTATCAGAGCATTAACATAACCAGCTGCATACAGCGTAGAAATAAGCAGGTAAAGATCTGTATGTTAGACAAGGAAAGTGACGTTATTTTGAAAGAACATGTATCTCACAAAATATTTCTTCAATAGTTAAAACCAGAAAGAGCACAAAATATTGTTGATACTACACTGTATTTACAAACTATTCAAGACCGCAAGTGAGGCAGTATGAACAATTTCTGATTGATCTTTAGCACAGACAGTACCTCACAGACAAGGAAATAAAAGTTTGTGGCTCAGGAGGCTGACAAACTAACTCTCACATGGGCTGAACAGGCCACTTGGATAATTAAATGGAATTCTACAATAATTTGTTAATAAAATGCAAACGTAACAATAACTCTCCACACATCTGCCTGTTTCGAAACAGGTAAAACCTGTGCAGTTGTTTCAGCAGTCTGTAAAATTTGTTTTAAAAATTGGCATTGTACAAAAATGAGTAACAGAAAAATGTTTTCCTCCCCACCCCACCCCCCCTTACTGTAATTTTAATTTCTAATAGATGTACTAGCTGCAACTTGTGCCCTGTACACACCCCAAGACTCAGCAGTTACCTTAACAGGAAATGTACTGAAAAAGTTTACTTTTCCAAAATTCCATTCCTCGCCAAGTATGTTCTACTTCGGTCAAACTTTTCCAGCCCTGCTTTAATCTTCAAATACTTAAACATTAAAAGATAAAAATAGACCAATCTCAGTGAAGGATTCTACAACAAAGAACCACAAAAGAAAATGTCTCCTCTTTCTTGCTTGCAGCAGAACTGAACACGCCATGTTTTAAAGAAAGGACAAAATATGTGCCTAATTATGCAATGAAGGATATATATACATTAGCACATCTGTTTCAGTGGGCCCCCAAAATCATCCACCGCAGTTCAGTAATGCCTAAAGGCAGCCTTTAAGTTTGCATGAAGACAAGTATCTTTCAGCAGATCTGAGTATAACTCGAAAAAACAGATCATATTTCAGACACGTAAAGCCCTTACTCAGATCTTCAACAAATAAGCAAACCTGAAAGTTACACACGGTTTGGGAATAGCCACTGCGAGTTAAATCGTGATGTACGAGCTGGCCTATCCGACAGAAAACGTAAGTGGTACCTGTGGAAAGGAAAGGGCTGTCCTATTTAATTTTTCAAACACATTTTGCTAGAAAACTCTCAAGCCACAAACTGCTGGAAGCTGAAAGTATTCTGGGGAAACACAATTCTATGCCAGTCTTACTCCTATCCAAGATACCACCCACAGTTGGCCAGGATGGCTATCAAAGCTCTAGGTGGAGCTTTGATCTGTGCTCTTATGGCTGTTCTTAGAATCAAACTCATCTGGACAGTTACATAAAAAGCTGCAATTTTTCTTTCTCGAAAATCTGCTACTACAGTACCGCAAGGGATGACCGCACGCTTGCATACGGGCACATCAGGCACATGCACCAACTGCCTGCAAAATAAAGCGTTCCAGAGTTTAAAAATGCCTGAATGAAGATCTGTGTGACTGAACCGAACTGCTTGTGCACACGCTGTATAACGACGTAACAGTACAGCCCTTGATGTCGCCAAAACCAAACTGAAGGCACAAGATGCATGGTACCTTCTGAACTAGGAATGATTCAACGTTTAGTTCTAACTTAAGAAACGTACAGACACACGTCTGATTCACAGCACACATTAATTAGAAAAAGACACATTTTCTTATGTATTGTTCTATGGGTGAGCTCATCCGATCATTTTGGTTTTGTCTTAAACCAATATTCATCAACACCGTCAGCACCAGAAAGACTTACCTAGAGAAGAGAAAAATGAAAAAAGAAAAGGAAGAAGAGCTGCACTGGGAAGCCTGTTTATCCATCCAAATTCAGAGATGCCTCATGGAAGAGTAATCCCTCTTATAAGACAGAAATAACTACAAGGAATATCCTGTTCTACAACCTTAGGTTGCTCAGAAGTTTTCTAGACGTGATGTATGCGCCATGCCACAACAGACACAAGTTAGGATGGATCATCCTTAGTACACATGACATTGCCAAGATTCTACACTGCGTCTACAAGTCTGATAAGCGTGGAAGACAAGCTTTCCACCCAGAAACTTGTAACTTAACCAATTATTTATAGAAAAGTGAGAGATCTCCTCTGCACGACTTTAAAGCTTTTTTTACAATGCACGGAGATTCTAAAAATCCTCTATTACTTCACAATAATAAAAATCACTGCATCTCGTACAAGAACACTGCAGGTAGTATTTAAAAATAAACTGTGCTGGAGGAACGTGGAAGAAAAGATTCAGCCTCAATGGCTTGGGATTCAAAAATGCTGTGCACAACTGAAAACTGAATCTCACAACGCAGGCTGCCAGGAAATCTTGGCAACCCCTGTCGACAGATGCTTAACGTGTAGGGCTTAAATACGTGGATCATGCTTTTTATTACCATCCTTTCGTTCTTATCTTTGGCAGTATCCAAACGATCCAAAGCATAAAGCCCTTACAACAATTCACTGGGTGCTGTCGATGTCCCGAACGCGAGCCCGAGCCCTCAACGCAGCCTCGCAGGTGACACGGCCAGGGAGGGATAGAAAAGCCAGCCGAGCCTTAACCTAGCCTCCTCTGGCATTCTGGATCCCCCGCGTACTCCTCAGATACTTCACTAAACCCCCTCCACCGGCCTCTGTCCGCAGGTGGGCACCAGAGGCCACCACGAACTCGCGGGGGACCCGCGCTCCAGCCGCAGCCGGGGAGCAGCGCGGCCCGGCCCGCACGGCCCCGCGGGCTCCCCGCGGTGGCTCCAGAGGCCCGAAAGTCCCTCCAGATCGAGCTGCGCCTGTTTCCCGCTAGAGACCCGGGCGAGGAGCCCCCGGGGCTACCCTCGGCGACGGAGTGACAACCCCAGCCGGGGGGGTGGGGTGGGGGTGGGCCAGCGCGACGCGGCCGAGGGTGAAGGGCGCAGCCGCCTCGCCCTGCTGCCGCGCCGAGGGGGCTGCCGGCGGCTGACAACCCCCAGCACAGCCCCCCCGCCCTCGCCGCAGCACTCACCCAGCACCAGCCGGGCCACGTCGGACGGCAGCAGCATGGCCCGAGGGGGACGGGGGGGCAGGCGGGAGGGAGGCGGCGACACACGGCTCCCGGGAGGTGGCAGCGCGGCCGCCCCGCCACCGAGGCGAAGGCGCGGAAACTCCGGCAGCAGCGCCCGGCCCGGCCCCTTCCGCCGGAACCCGCTGTTGCCACGCATCCGCTTCCAGGTCCGTCCGCAGCCGCCGCATGTGCGCGCCGCTCCGCGCTGCCGTGAGGAGGGTACGCGCACCGCAACCGCGGGCGGCCGTTTTCCCCGGCCGGCTCCCGCGGCGTCGCTCGGAGGTGGGCCCTCTCCTGCCCTCCCCTTCCCACCCGCGCCCAGGCGGCGCGGCCTGCCCCCAGCCTCCGCGGCCCCGAGGGGCTGCTTGGCCTTCCCTTCCCCTGCCCGGGCTGGAGGGCTGGTGGGAGGGTGGTGGGCCGGGCCCTAAGCCCCTGGCCGGCCGGGGCGAGGGGTCCGGAGTGGGCGGCGGCCCGGCTGCAGGCCCCTGAGGGCTTCAGGCGGGCGGCGGGGCGGCTTCGTGGAGATGCCGGAGCGTGCGGGGGAGCGGCTGGACGGGCCCGTTAGTGTGAGTGCGGTGTCCGCGAGCACCTCTGCTCGGCCGGCGCCTCTCCTTCCTCGCCCTGTGTGCTTGCTGTGGGGGTGAGCGTTCATCATGCGGTGGCTGGAGAAGCGGCCGGATTCAGCCTTGGGAATTTTTCACTGTTGAAATACCGTTAAGAGAGGACTGACTTCTTCCCCTGTGACATCCAGTCCCTGCAACATACAGCCCGTCTTGCCGCAGTCCTCAGTCAACCATTTTTCAGCCCATCAGCGTTTCAGAAGCCGTTAGTGTTTAAACAGTTACTTTGTCCTTTCTGCTGCGTTTTCAGCCAAAGCGGCAAGTCAGTAAAAGAACATTAAAATGAGTTTGGTTGTGCGGCACAGCCAGCCCTCACACTTACACCGCTTGCTGTATCACGCGCACCTCTGTGGTCGTACTTCATCCCAGCCTGATGCCGCTTGAAGCCAAAGGAAACAAATAACACTCCTTGGCAGTGGATATTTAAACTTTTCCTAGTCTAAATAGTTATTTTTATATTCTCAATTAAGTGCTCAAGATGCAGTGTTATGCATCGTGGACGCCCATTCTCTATTGCTTATGCTTGGAGTTACTTCCAGCTTGTCTTACTTGGCTTTTTCAGATGGAATTTCTCTAGGGTCTGCTTTAAAGGCGTTAGAGAAGTAGCACACACATTGTATACAACGTCATTGTCGTGATCTGCGTCAGCATAACTTTATGTAAATGCTGAAATGCCAGGTCTAGCCAATTTCAGCCTCTGTTGAAGGAGCTGAGGTATAATTTTAAGTGGTCACGGAAGGAAAAAAATTGTTTCCTCTTATGGTTAATACTTGAGCATCCTTTGACATGTTGAGTCCAGAGGGATTTGTCAATTTGATAGTGCATGCCTATGAAAATGTAGGACGAGGAAGAGTTTTCAAAGTGCTTCCTTCTGGCAGTATCAGGTTAAGACAGCTGCTGATAGGAAAGTTAGTGCTGTTTGGCTGAATATGTTCAGGTCTCTGCCATTTTAATCTTACAATTTCACTCCATATTGTCTGACCAACTCTACTCTGTTACCACTTATAGAAAGGGAGAGGAAGTCAGAGTCATGTGAAGGGGGTCTCTGCTGTTATTCTTTATGGCTGTAGCCTGTGGTTGAGACTTTGCTTTGGTCTTGTGACCAATAAGACTAATCCAGACACGGATACGCTTTTCAGTGAAATAACACTGTGGTTTTGTTTGATACTGGATTTTCAATATATTGCATTCCCACTTTTTTAACTGGTTGACCGGGCTCTGTGTTGGACATAATAATTACTGGTTTATCCTTTTCTTCTGTTTGCAGATACAAATGACTCTCCTGTCAAACTGAACCATGAGTCTCGCGTTACATGATCTGCTCATTTGTTGTCGTCGCCTTGAAAATGAGAAAGCTGTGGAGCGAAGGGTAACGAGTGGTTTTTTTTGGTATGTGTGCTTCAGTTAGCAATGAAGGGAATCATTAAGAATTCTTTCTTCTTGAAATACATTTACAGAAGGAAATTGAAAATTTCAAGCGACTTCTCCATGATTCTGAAACAGTTCTCCAGCTGGACCGGAATTCTGATTCTAAGCAAGGAAAGCAACTCAACTGGGATGCTGTATTTAGGTAGTTTCTTTTTTTTCTGTTTGTGAATGGTAACAAATTTCTTACATGACACATCATTCTTTTGTTTGTCGGGCCTGTTTTAATGCTTATCTTTCTGCAGATTGATTTGGACTTCTTGTCAGCTTGTAAACAAGAAATGAGTCATGTTCGTTTCTAAAAGAAGTAAATTTAAAATAGCCAAAAATGCAACAATTGCCACATAGAGAAAGCATAACTGTTAGGAAACTGGTCATTAATTGGGTGGTAGTTTTTCCTTGCAAAAATAATAGTTGCTTTCTTCTACTGAAAATTATTCTCTGCATCAGATTTTCAGTGTACAGTTCATATGTAGATTACCGATAGCTCATTAGAATTTTTTTGTGTTACTGGGTTCTTCAAGACACAGTAGCAAGACTGTGGCTTAGTGAAATGAAGATGCTGTGCTGAGGTTTGTAGAGGCACAGCTTTGATACAGGCTGCTTTAGGTGTACTGCAAGATTGCACTGAGCATGAGTGTGATAAGTTCTTAGGTGTACTACAAGATTGCACTGAGCGTGAGTGTGATAAGTTCTTAGGGCAGCTGGGACCAGTGTTAAATTTCACATTAAAAGTGCATCTGAAGTATTAGTTTTCATAGGCTGGTGTCTGGTCAGCTTTCCATTATGTTTTTTAATTGGACAGCACTGGAGCAGTTCTTGTTTCATAGATGTACCAAAAATATCATAAGAAATACCTGATAAATTTTATATATTGCTTTTGAGATGGTCAATAATATATTAGAAATACATAGGAGAAATACAAAAATAGAAAGTCTAAACTGAACACAAATAGTTGGCCAGGAAATCTACAGTAATTGCCCGTGACAAAGCTAGTGAAAAGTTTAATCCATTCGTAGATCTAAAAACTAATCTGCATGTTAATTTTAAATTATGGAGAAATAGGACTTGAAGGTTTTCCCAATAAGAACAATGAAGAGGACTTCTTATTTTGTTGTATAGTGTTGCAGTGTAAATAAAAATATTTAGCATTGCTTTTTTTCCTGACTAGAAATTGTATGTTGGGCATCATGCAAAGTCTGAAGGAAAGTTTGATTCCTCTTCAAGTTGTTTCTGGATTATCATTAAAATTAACAGCTCTTTTTATGGGTTACTTTCGTCAAGCTTAGACTGTAGTATATTTTGGTTGGCTTTAGTCTTTGGTAGTTAGAATTGTGAGAAGAGCCAGCATTGAAATTCTAGGCTGAAACAACGTTTACCTATTTTACTTTAGTCATAGATGTGCGGATCCTTGGTTAATATCTCCCTTATTTTTGAAGTGTCTTGCAGAAATATTTCCAGAAAGAAATCAAAAACCTGCAGCTCACAAAACCGAACGCATCTGCTTCAACCCAAACTACCAGACAGAAAAAGATGCAAGAATTTGGAAGTTTGGTTAAATATTTCATCAGATGTGCTAATAAAAGTCAGTAATGTATATTCGTAAAGAATTACTGTTTTGCTTTGTTTTGGTGCTTTCAACTTTGAATTTTTACTCTGAAGTGGGTTAGCAGGGTAGGGTTCATATTGCTTGCTTCTAGGTGTTTACAATTTAAATATCTTCATGTGAATCAGTCCTTTGTGCTCCCTCTCTGTCCTTGTTGATGTTCACAGTGCCTTTTCCTAATTATTTAATGTGTACATAACTGAGGTATCCTCTCATAACTCTCATAAGTAATTTCTCAGAAAGGTTAAGGTGATTCCTATCAAACTGTTCCTGAAATGTATGTTTTTGGGCTGGTTTTTATTTTTAATTTGGCTCTCTCTGTGTTAATGCAGTCTCACATTGTTTCTTCATGCAGGAGGACCCAGACTGAAATGTCAGGAACTTCTGATTTACGTCTTGGAAATTATAAGAGATCCAACAAGTTGTGCTGCTTATGGATCTGACTGCAGTAGTATACTCCTCAAAGATATCCTTCCCGTAAGGAAATACTGGTGTGAGATATCCCAGCAGCAGTGGTCAGGTAACATTTTTAAGCCTACTTACAACTGGTTTTCCTATTATAGAAGCATGTTTAGGTGCATTTTCATTTGTTTGATGCCCTCTTGTGTGAGGTACTACACAACGCGTGGTGTAAAACAGTGTCAGCCTTGAAGGCTTACAGTTGAAGTAAACACGACAGCAAAGATTAGGAACTGATTTCTTTTCTTCCTGCATACTGGCTGTGTATTGCTTGCTATATGCAAGTACACGTACATACAATCAGGTTACATATACATATGGTCTCCACAGGGCTTAACATGTATAACAAATCCAGGGAATCTAGAGGAAGTCAGACTTAAATCCATTAAATGAAACAAGTTGCTTTTATTAAGGGAGGGATATAGGAGCTTTGTAAAGTTTATTGTAACCTTATTTAGTGATTCCACCTTAATGTTCTCTTATTTGTTGAATGCTTTTTGTTCATGTGTTTGTTCTGCTGCAGGCTTTGCTCCCATTCAGATTCTAGGCTTTGTGTAAAGTTGTGTGCTTTCCTTGCGTGTGCGTTCTCTGAGGGCAAGTCAGCAGAGAGCGTGGAGAGTGGATGTGAAAGAGTTCGTCCAGTAAGTGCTCTGCAGGAGTGAGCAGGAGTGGTTTCCCAACCTGCGCAGGTCCCAGCAGGAGTCCCCTGCCGGGACGGGGAGCATTGACTGTGGGCTCTTGTGACCTTGGGCTGCAGTGCGCTTGCAGTTGTGCAGGGCCCACTGCTCTGAGCGTGTTGGGATGTCACTGCTGCACATTCCACTTCCACCCTTTATGCAGAAGGGACATAGTAAACTGGTCTTTGGCACTGTTGTCACCAGGTTAAAGCTTTGTGACCCAGTAATATAGGGGTATGAACTGTCTCTGCTTCCCATGATTCATGACGGAACCTGAGTTCTGCAAATGACCTTTTGCCTACTTGGAATGAAGGTGCTGGTATCTCTCTTGGATCTGAAGCCAGAGTTATGAAAGACTTGGTGAAGGTGACATTATGAGTCCTGCTGGAGTCCAAGATGTCCATAAATCTATAAAGGCCTGCACAATGATGAAGCAGTAGCATTGCAGTTTATTTATAGTTGTCCCAAGCTGGCCTTTCCACAATGCAGAACTCCAGAGCTCAAGACCCTGGGTGATGCCATCAATATCACACATGCTGAGTATTCAAAAGAAAGATTCTGAGAGGGTGCCTCAGAGGCCTTGATCCGGACTGTCTGTGGAGAGCATACTCACCCCAAACTGATGAGCTACTGACCAGCAGAGTTGAGGGTTGTCAGGCTCTTTTAGGTCATAGTCGCTCTGCAGAGCAGAAGTGCAGTAACTGGTCATTCTGCATCCCAAGGACTATGATACAGCTGCTCTGGGCTCATGTCTGGTTGAACAGAGTAGTCACAGTGGCTGGGATTCCCAAAAGATCATTTTACCTCTGTGTTTCCTTAGAGAAAAGGAGGCCTGAGAGGAAGATGTCCGTTCATTCAGAGTGTTGTCCCACAGCAGCTAACAGGTCATAGGACTGTATCAGTATTTCTTCCCATTCTTTACAGTGGATATCATCCATTGGTGGACTGAGGGACAGTATCGTGTCATAGGTGGCATAAACGAAGTAGCAGCAAGGCTTTTGTATGTCATGTTAAACTGATGGTGATGGTTGGATCAGTAATGTGTTACCATGATTTGTATGAGGCTGATGGAAGGACAGTGTCATGATTCCTAAATGGGCCTTGAGATGAGACAGCAAAAATCTGAGGAATGGGCCTCAGAAAACTTGTAAATGGGTGCAAAGCATGGATGTGTTGGTCTGCAGGCTGGAGTGAACTAGCTGAATTGCATGTAAAGGAAATATGGGGAGCCTCATGTTGTGGTTTGACTCCGGCTAGCAAAATACCACGAAGCCGCTCTCACAAATCCCCCTCCCCTCCTCCAACAGAGGGGAAGAATTGGAGGAAAAAGAAATAAGGAAGCTCGTAAAATTGAGATAAGAACTATTTACTAATTAAATCTAAATCAATATATACAGGTACTACTACTACTAAATAATTAAAATAGTAGAAAATGAAACATATGGTACAATATATACAATATGATACAATTTCCCAGCACCCACTGACCAATGCACACCCAGATGTTGAGGGATGAAAGTCAGACCCCGAGAGCCCGAGAACCACAGCCCGAGAGCGATCGCAGCCCGAGAGCCGCGGTCTGAAGGCCGGAGCCCGGGAGCCTACGCAGCAGATTCCGAGCAAACCTTATCACTGATAACACGGCCAGAAAACTCAAAACTATCCACCAGCTCCCACACGAATGAGCCAGCACAGGAGTTAGCAAAGCAGCTAACACAGGAGGGTTAGCAAGTGACCGGAGAGATGAGCAAGGGAGTAAAGGAGAGAGAGAGAAGGGAAGAGTAATGGCTACCGGACCCCCTTCCCCACCCAAGAGATCGGAACATGACGTACTATGGAATGAAATACTTCCTTGGTCGGTCTGGGTCAGCTACAGTATCCGAAGCGGACAAAAGACCTTGAGTCCAGTACAGGCCATCTCCAGCACCAGCTGAGGCCTTATCAATGTTTTCACTTAGTGTCCAGCAACAGAGTTCCCTGGCAACCAGAGTAAAGGGAGTTAGCCCTTTCCTGACTGAACCCAGCACACCTCAGTACAAACTGTTCTCACCTGTTCGCCTGTTCCTGCTGCACCAAGGTCTTTGTTAATGTATCTGTGGCTGTAAATTGTTTCTGAGTACTTCATTGTCAATTCTGCAGCAAATGGAGCCCACCGTGCGGAGCAGTCGAAGTAGACTCGAGGTTGAGAGTGGAAGTAGTTGTGAAAGTTGATCCTGTGCCTATAGCTACCTCACCCAGTGTAATACAAAGCAGATTGTATCTGGCTCAGAATGAATGTAACTTTACTTTCAGTATAGACAAGACCACATGTGTTTTCCTCAGTTAACTTTTGTGAATGACAACATGCAACTGAATTCAGAATGGTGGGTTCTGTATACTTCAGTGTTTTCCTTCAAGCATTTTTTATGTAAACCTCTGTAATATGTATGTTTATATACATTCTTGTATATTTACAACATATATACACTATATCATCTATGCTTCTTTTTCATACGCTTGCAGAGTTGCTGGTCCTGTATGGCCAATTATACCTCAAACCTTCTGGGAAGATTAATAGAGTCTTGGTGGCTAGGATAATTCACACACTTACGAGGGGTTACTGCTTCCAAACTGACGGATTGAGTTCTGATATGTTTATCTTCTTTTCAAAAGCAATGCAGTGTGCGAGGTATGGTGCAAATACTCCTTTTGTATGCTAATACCTACTTCTAGAGAATAATTCATTTTAAGTATTTGGGATTAGACTTGAGTAATAGCAGGTGATACTAATAGTTTAGACATACTTTATTCTGTCTTTGAACACCAATTTAACAAATCCTTTAAATTATCAATAACTTCTGCATTTGTTAGGCAAATTCTGAATATAGTTACTTGCTAGTATTTACATTTAAACAATTTCTGTGAAAAGAAATAAGATAATTTCTTCTGGAAGTTTGAGTGTTTGGTTTATGTTGCAGGCAGGAGAAGAATACTGCAGGCCTGGATGACATAGTAGGAGCAATGAATATCTTCTGCAATAAGTTTGCTGTCAACTGTCGCATACGGATTTGTAGAGTAGGAGAAGAAATTTTGCCTACAGTCCTTTATATATGGACTCAATATAGACCAAAGGATTCCCTGAAGGAAGCAATAATTGAGTTATTTCGTCTCCAAGTTCGGATTCATCATCCAAAGGGTGCAAAAACTCAGGGGAAAGGTACAATTAAAAGCTCCCTGTTTGGGTTTTGTTTTTCTGTCATTGTATGTGATTGTTCAAATTATGGTGCCAACTTCCTGGATTTTGATAGTAGGTCTTGCAAACATTAATGGGAGTGATGGTTACTTGTCAGTAGTTTTACACTGTAGGTTAATATTGACTGAAAGTGAAAATCAGTTTTAAAATTGTATGCGCTAAGAGAATATTAATTGTATTAAGTCCTATAAAGGTTCATTGTTTTTTTTATCGACAGGTGGTTTTAATTATTAAATCAAAACACAAAGTCTTTGGGAAAGGGAAATTACAGTTCAGATTGAGTTTAGGTTGCCACATGTGTTCATATCATACTAGGTTTATTTAAGCCCGGAATTTACTACTATGGTCTAAGTCTGACTTACTGCATAGAACTGGTCAGATAACATCACTCTTTGTTTGTCTGTCTTGGACTATTTCAGTTATAGCATCATTTTTGTAGAAAGATTATTTTTTTTTTACTTTGTCTGCAAATGGCAAAGAGTTTGTAATTAGTCCAGATTTATCCATCGCATTTCACTGTAGTCTTTCCAGTTAGCTTAAGAGTTGTTTACGAGAAACTTTGTTCCTACGCTAATTGTATATACTGAATAAATTCTCTCCTTTTTTTCCCTTTTTTAATTTACTCATTCTGCATTATAAGACCTGTTCTGCAGGCCTGCATTTGTTAAGCTCTGTATGCTTTACTCTGTATTTTGCGTTGTCTTGGTATGTTCGTATTGTATCAAGGGGGTGGTACATGTTAGCTTCTTTTGTGTGTACAGGTGCGCATGACTCAGCAAAATGGCAACGTATCTTGCATGACCTGTTTGATCTGCTGGTGAATGAAATAAATCTCATCGGTAGCAGAGGAAGGTATTCTTCAGGGTCACGTAATATTGCTGTAAAGGAAAATCTGGTTGAGTTAATGGCTGATATTTGTCATCAGGTAACATTTTTCTTTGAATATAAAGTTGACTGTATTTCCTGTATTGTATATTTTGCTTTTTAAAGTAATATGGCTTTAGCTTTTCCTCAGAATTATTTACTGAAGTTATTAGTACCTTTTGTCTGTGTTCTGTTGTTTAGTTGTTAATTTTTGTGCAGTTTGGAAATGTGTGGAATCCTAAATTACACTACTTTTCTCTAGTGTTGCATAATAGACTATAAGCAGAGGTTCTGTAATACTAAAGAATAACAAATAATAATTCTGGTTGCCTCTTAAGAGGCTTTATACGCAGTAAAAAAAGGATCAGTTTAGTTTGACATTTCAGTTTTCCTGAAAACGGAATAATTTTTTTTTAATTTACATACTTTTTAATTTCTCTTTATTAAAGGTTTTTACAGAGGATAACAAAGTTATGGAAATTACGCAGTCATATGCTGTTTCACAAAGAGAATCCGGTGATGAAACACTACCAAACAAGCGCAGGAGGATTGAACTAGGCTGGGAGGTAATTCGAGAGAACCTGCAAAGATCCCAGAAGGATTTTGATGTCATACCTTGGTAATAACATCTTTACATGAAACAAATATCACTACAGACATCTTCTTACATTTAAGTGTTCTCCTGAATATGTTGAGCTTTCGAGTTAGGTGTCTGCAGATGCTGTAATTACATATGTAAGCACTAAACTTAGATTATAACAGCATTTGGAAACTAGTGAGTAGTGTTCTTGGCATTCTTGCTTTTAAAAACTTTCTATCTTTGGTTTCCTAAGGAATAACAACGAAGTTATGGTAAACCGTGTTGTCATGTGTAAGCTATTACTGCCTCTGATTTCTTACCTGTCTATTGTGCGAGATATTACCAGTCTTTATTTAAGTGTTGTAGGTGTGATCCGGATTATGAGTATTAGGAAATTAATGTGAGATTTCCTGCTGTCTTAAGCTGGCTGTGTCACAGGACAGCGACCGTTAAGAGTTCGGCCATTTTGGACGAGTTCACAGTGCACCGTAATACCTGGCCTGAAAACTGTTGAAGTGCAAAGTCTGGTATCTTAGCTTAGACCTCGGCTGAGGGGTGCGTTGTTTGACATGGGGGACTTCTGAACTGGAGATATGGCTACACATATAAGGCACATGGAAATTGAGGAGGTGATTGATGACAGCCAACATGGCTCCACCAAGGGCAGATCCTGCCTGACAAATATGATGGCCTTCTATGATGGGGTCACAACCTTGGTAGATAAAGGAAGGGCAACCGATGTCCTACCTGGACTTGTACAGAGCCTTCAACACCGTCCTGCATGACATCCTTGCCTCTAAATTGGAGAGACATGGGTTTGGTGGATGGATCGGTTGGTGGATAAAATACTGTCTGGCTAGTCGCACTCAGAGAGTTGTGGTCAGTGTCTGAGAGGAGACAATGACAAGCGGCATTCCACAAGGGTCGGTGTTGGGACCGGTGCAGTGTAACATCTTTGTTAGTGACATGGACTGTGGGAGTGAGTGCACCCTCAGCAAGTTTGCTGATGACAGCAGGCTGTGTGGTGCGGTCGACACACTGGAAGGAAGGGATGCCATCCAGAGGGACCTTGACAGGCTGGAGAGTTGGGCCTGTGCCAACCTCATGAAGCTCAACAAGGTCAAGTGCAAGGTCCTGCACCTGGGTCAGGATTATCCCAAGCACAAGTAGAAGCTGGGTAGAGAAGAGGTTGAGAGCAGCCCTGAGGAGAAGGACTTGGGGGTACTAGTGGATGAGAGGCTGAACATGAGCCAGCAATGTGTGCTGGCAGCCCAGAAAGCCAACCGTATCCTGGGCTGTATCCAGAGAAGTGTGGCCAGCAGGTCGAGGGAGGGGATTCTCCCCCTCTACTCTGCTCTTGTGAGACCCCACCTGGAGTACTGTGTCCAGCTGTGCAGCCCTCAGCATAAGAAGGGTATCACCTGGTTGGAGCAAGTCCAGAGGAGGTCACAAAGATGCTCCGAGGTCTGGAGCAGCTCTGCTATGGGGACAGGCTGAGAGAGTTGGGCTTGTTCAGCCTGGAGAAGAGAAGGCTCCGGGGAGACCTTGTAGCACCTTCCAGTACCTGAAGGGGGCCAACAAGGAAGCTGGCGGGGCACTTTTTACAGGGGCCTGTAGTGACAGGACAAGGGGTAATGGGTTTAAATTGAAAGTGGGGAGATTTAGATTGGACATCAAGAAGAAATTCTTCCCGGAGAGGGTGGTGAGGCACTGGAACAGGTTGCCCAGAGAAGCTGTGGATGCCCCATCCCTGGAAGTGTTCAAGGCCAGGCTGGATGAGGCTTGGAGCAACCTGGTCTAGTGGAGGGTGTCCCTGCCCATGGCAGGGGGTTGGAACTGGATGATCTTTAAGGTCCCTTCCAACCCAAACCATTCTGTGATTCTATGATGTTCTTCCACGGACTGCTGCAGAAGGAGTCTGCAGCAGATAGCAGAGCAGGGTGTCAAGTCAGTGTTAAAAGACCACAGCTAGACTTTTCCAGAACTTGCCAGTTGTATTCCTAAGTCCAAGAATGTTGAGTTCTTAGCTAAAATCGGTTACACTGGATGTAATTTGCTGTTACTGTTCCTCTCTGTCTTTCTGACTTTTCTTGGAAGCTGGTGTACAAGATACCAGAACAGTGTAGCTGCTTGTTGGTTGGATCCTGAGCTGGGGTGGCAACTTTGTGTGTGTGTTTATTTCTCGCAGTATTGAGGCAAAGTGGCTGTTTAGGATCCAGTTGAGAAGTTCATATGTGATTCTGTGTGGAGGTGGCAATCTGCAATAAATACTGTGTGTACTGTAATGTACTAACTTGAGTGGAGTTGCAACCGTTGCTGTAAGCAAAACCCTTCCAGTTTACTATCCCCAGCTCAACATTTTGTTCATTTGATAAATTCTATTTTTTTTAACTGTGGACATGATGTTGTAATGTTCCCTGTTGATGTAATTTCACCCTTGAGGTCACTACCTGGCTCAGAGTGCATAACAGGCCATTCCAGAAGGAGAAAAATTATTATTATTTTTTTTAAATTTCTTCCCTTCTCGTCAGAAATCAGTGAACTCGGCTTCTAAGAAATTAGAAATCAGGTCAGCTTGTAAGAAATTATTAGTGATAGGCGAGCAGGCTTTACAAATAAAACCAGTAAAAATACTGAATCTTTAAGCTTCGATAGTAAACAAATCAGCTCAGTACTGGGAAGTATAAATGTGAAATGACCATGAGAGAGCACTTTTTTAATTTATTTTTGAAGACTCAGATTTATGTATGCTGGATATTAATTACTTCACTTTGTGTTTTCCAGGTTACAGATTACAGCTCAGTTAATATCAAAGTATCCCGTGAGTCTTCCTAACAGTGAGCTACCTCCCTTACTCAATGTACTTCACCAGTTACTGCCTCAGCAGCGCCGAGGAGAAAGAATGCCATATGTGCTGAAGTGTCTTACAGAGGTAGCTTTGTGCCAAAACCAGAAAACTGATTTGAAGGACACCCACAAGTTGGAGCTTCAGAGAACCTGGGCAAAGATCTGGTCTCTTACCATTCGTAGCGTAAGCTTCCAGCAAATTGAAGTGGAGAGCTTTGGGCTACTTGGAGCTATGATTCAAGGAAGCCTTGTTCTAACAGATAAAGAACTCTGGAAGATATTTTCAGGACCTGCCTGCAAGCCTTCAAGGTAAAATGGGAAGCAAAGATAATATTTTGTGTCTGATTCACATTGCTCTTTGCTGTACAACCAAAACCACTGTATTATTTAAAATAATGTTGTTATTGTGGCTGTATTTCTAGTTAAGAACTGCCCACGTTGGTGTTTTAAGAATTTGAAACAGGCATAAATACATACCTAAGTTTGAAAGCAGAGGCAGAAGAGGAGAGGCAAGCATCTTCAAATTTAAAATGCGCTAAAAATGTATAATGGACTAAAATTTAAAATGTGACTGAAAAAGATGTTGATTTTTCGAAGTTAAAAAGTATGTTTTCTTAAATATATTTTGATTATGAAACAGTCTCTAAAATAGACAGGAAGTGTCTGGAATAGCCAAAATGTGGCTTTTGAAAATGCAAATATTCTAATAAAGGAATTTACTAGTATGCGTGTGTATTAACTTACTCCCTGAGCATCAGAAGTATTGACTTTGCTTTAGAGGTCTGATAAATAACCATGTTGTTTCTCACAAATGCCGTGTTCTGTTTTTATTACAGTTCTGCTGTATGGTGTTTATCATTAGTAATGTCTGCCTATTCAGTGCCAGAAAATTTGGATGTAGGAATGGAGCATAATAATTGTGAAAGAAATCTGGATTTTCTGTTAAAGGAGGCAGTAATGAAATGGGTACTGTCCTACTACGTGGAGGAAGAAATGGAAGAATGTGCAGAGTTGCCTCCTGTGCTCTGCAGGTAAAGTCTTTGTGGCAGAATTTTACATGTAAGATCGCACTATAACACAGAATATTGCACAGGGAAAAGTGGATTTGCAGGATTGTATTATTTTGATGCTGTGTTATACTCTATAAGGTTTTTAAGCTTACTGTAGGATGTCATTTTGGGGACATAATCTAGTTGTCTGTCCATGGCATAGCAGACATATGACTACGTGTTAGAAATCTTAAGTGAAAACACCTTCATTGAAGATACAGTGTTAACCTCGTTAACATTTGGGAGTGCTTCAGGATTCCCAGGAGCTTGTCGCACTGCAAGAAGATACAAAACCATTTTCTTATTTTACAGTGATTTTCCTCATCTTATATTACAAGAAATTCTTGTGAGCCTTACCATGAAGAACTGTAGAGCTGCCATGATTTTTTTCCAAAATGATGCTAATTGGTATGTTTTTAAGTCAATCATTATAGATGCTTAAGCTTCTTATATTTGGCATTTTATCAAGCAGGGATAATGAAATACATAGTCCCTCAAACTCTTTTGCATCTTTCAGACCCCATAAAGATAATAGATGCTAAGTAGAAAGTTGGCTTGATGCTTACTGTCTGTATGTCCTTATTCCACTCCACCTCTGTTTGTGGCCCAAGCTGCACGCTGCTTGAGTCTGCCAGAGTCGCCCTATGAATGCTATTGCATCTTTCACTGATGCGTATGTTCAAGCTCTTGGACTATATCCAGTTTTCCCTTAATAAAATGAAAATGTGTATAACTTGTTCCGATGGAAGGTGAGACTTTCCTACTAGAAGTTAAAAATCGTAGTTTCAGGGGTTTCATGAATTTCTGCTCCAGTTGTCTAAAGTAGGTTGAGGTCAGCAATCTTTACACAAAACAGATGCTGCTGTATGAACTACGGTAGAACATACGATCTGTGAGCAGGCTTCGTTTTTCCTTGCATTTGCTTCCGACGAAGCTAAGATGGTAGTATCCATTCCACAGTGAAAGTCACCTCAGAAATTAAAGATCAACCCAAGTTTGGAAGCACAAAGTGATAAAATATTTTATTTTGCTTTCATTTATTTCTGTATTTTAGTAGTAGTTTTAAAGACTTGTAAGTTGTATACTGGCTGCTAAAGTAAAAATATGTCTCTTCTTCAAGTGTGCAACACTTGCAAAGGAAAGAAGAAAACAATTTTTCTGATGTTGAAGAGCTGTATCTGCAGACAACTTTTGATGAAATGGATATTTTCACTAACTTTGCAGTAAATGTTGCAGATAAAAATGTGACTGGTTCAAGACTTGCCATCAACCAAAGTCTTAGGGAAACACTAGAGTATTGTCTTTTAGCAATGTCAGAAAAGCTTTTAAGCAGCTATGCTCCTAAGGTAAGTTCGAAATTACTGTTACGCCTGTGTATTTGTGCTCCCAAACAGTAGATTTTCAGAGCGAAGTATGTAAATTTTCATTCCTTTTGCTGCTAAAAATGAACCACAAGCATTTTAAAGACTATATTCAGTAATACAAAATAGAGATGTCTGTATTTCTTCACAGCATTGGCAAAATATTTCTAGTTTTCATGTGTATGAAAGTACGTATGAATGCGTAGAAGCTGGAAGTGTGTGTGGAAGTAGTTCATACTGACTCTTATCCTGGCATGAGGTAAACCAGCTAAACAGATCATGTGGGAAGAGCTGGAAGTAGTGCTATGATGGAATCTAAAGGAGGGAGAGAATTTAAAGTATTGTGAAGGAAGGAAGGAAGCCTAAAGGCCATGGGACATCAGAAAATATAACAACATGGAGATCCAAAAGGGCTGAGGCAACTGCAGTGGAAAAGACTTATGATGCAAATCTTCATTATTTTTTGTGAAATCTGTCTATAAAATGTTTTTAAAAGACTGTATAGAATTCTGTGTTTTGGTGGAAAAGTTTATGATAAACTACTGGTATTTATACTGTCTATTTGATTTAGTCTAAGGTGGTTGCTGCAGAACACCTTGTCCGATGTGTCAGTCTCTTGATTGGTGTTCTTGGTTGCTACTGCTACACTGGTATATTTAAAGAAGAGGATGCCTGTAAATCAAAGTTGTTCCAGAACGCTACGGTAAGCGGCAATGCGTTTGGGAGCTAATGAAAATGAAATAAACTGCTGCATAAAAAATAATTTCAAAACTTCTATTCATATTGACACGTTTTCAGAGCATGAATATTTCCACTGCTTTCTGCATAAAACAAAAGGCATTTGAGGGAGGTTTAAACATGTTACTGCTGTTGAAAGAGAGGAGTAGTTGAAAGTCTGTCAGTACACCAGTTCACAGATTTTGCAGTGGCGAGTATTCTAAATATTGATACCTTTCTGAGTCACCCCTTTAAAAAAAACAAAATAATGTGGACAAAGGACTACTTAGAGGATAACAGGTCATTTCTTTTAAAGTCTTCTATGCAGGAATTTATTAGTATCATTTGATGGTTTTAACCAGTATGAAGAGAGCTACTGTAATTATTATTGCTACTACTACTATCTGAGATGGCTTCGTGCTTAAATATGGAAACCCAAAACATGCACATTAGGGAGAGATGCTATTTTTCTTTTGTGCTGAAAATATCAATATTTCAGGCAGGTCTAGGCCATCTTTTTGTCACTTCTGGAACAGGATGGGTGGAACAAAAATCAAAGAAACAAAAAAAGTCTAAACTCCTTGATGCACAGTATAAATACTGTATGAATGAGTGTGTATGAATGAGTATGAAAGCAAATCATGTCCTGTTCTCTCTGTGTGTGTACTGTGCATGTGCCAACATATAAAAGAATTTAATGGAGGTATTTTAACTGTATTGGTTTTTTTTCCTAGTCTCTCATTCATTATATTGGGGAAAGTATTTCTCAGTCTAAAAACAAACTCAATGAAGATGCCCAGGTCAACTCACTGAGGACTTTAATAATGCAGTGTACAAAATGTTTATGCAGTTGTACCAAGGTAAAGTTTATAAAGGAATTTATATTTCTTTCTTCGGTAATGAGATCACAACGTTGAATATCATGCATATGGTACCTGAAAAAAATGAATTAACCTATCTGTACATCCTGCTTTCTTACAGAACAGTGCTAATAAGATGCTGTCTAAAATATTCCTGCGTTTGTTAACATCAAAACTTATGAATGATCTTGTGGATATTTGCAAATATCTTGTAAGTACATTCTGTCTGTTTCTAAATGCTGTGCTTGTCTACAAGAGGATGGTTTTTACGGTACAATAATTGGGAGGCAAACCAAAGGAGATACTTGTTACTGAAAAAAATAAACAAAAATACTTTGAGTTTTATAGAGAATTTCTAACTGGAAACATTTCTATTTAGCGTTGGAACACAGACATAAGGGAAAAATGGGGGCAGATGGATGACATTTGATCCAGGTTAATATGCCAACTCACATTAAGAAACAAAATATGTTATTTTTGGAATTTTTAAGATTCTGTATTGAAGTAAAAGTATATACAGATTTTATGCCACAGAAGGTATTCCTATAACGCATGACACTTAACTTTAATGCACTTGTAAAGTTTTAAAAGCTTCTTTTTATTTTGTAGTTTGATGGACTTGTGTGCCTTAAAACACTTTAAAGATGTTTCTTATGCAGGGTATTAAATCTTCTAACTGTAAATGACTCTTGTTTCTCACTGAGAAAAGTAATAGGGTGACACATCACTATGTTTGGCACAACTCTTAAAACTTCTCTCTTTTTGGCATTGTCCTGTCGTCAGGTCCAGGTAGGCAAAATCCTTTGTTTTTTCAGGTGAGGAGAAGGTGAGAGTCGTACCTTCTGTTAACTTGCCATCTGGTAGGGGAAGTAGTAATTAGTGTGCCCTCAGAAAGGTTGTATGCCTTCCTTTCATTTCTCTGTAATTATGAAGTAGAGTGCGAAGTTCATGAGTCTTGTAGAGAGCATTGTTTTTCAAATGTTGACAATGTCCTTGGCACCATCTGAAACACAGAGACTAGTATCTGTCTTAGGAAGCTTGTATTCTAAGGAGAATAGTTCAAATCAAACAATTCCTGTGTGTAGAAGACAGGTTTATCACCAAGTATGAATTCATCAATTCAGTGTAGCCCCTGCTGTCTTCACCCGTTCTAGGTCACTGGGAAGCTGTAGTGTCTTTCCTTGCATTATGCTGTGATGTTTCTCCTGTCCTTAAAAGCCAAATTAAAAAAGATGTGTTTTTGTCAGATGACATTTACTGGAAAACCAAGTGAACTGGGACAAGTGGATCTAACGGGAAATGATCCTGAGGAGAGTGTAATGGAAGTAGATAACCAATTATCTGATGATCTGTTTGATGATCATTCAGTAACTGACGTCAGTGATACAAATGAATCTGGTGAGATGCAAAATGTAACAGGTAAGTCTTCCGTGTCTCCCAAACTATTAGCAAAAGTTTATTTTTACAGCTTGCTCTTTGCTTGAAAGACAGGGAGATAGAAAACTGTGCTGCTTTATTGGTAGTTGAAGCAGGTAATAGTCGAACCAGGTACTTTCTAAACAATAATCATTCTTTGGTACCTCATTAGTGTTTAAAAGATGTTCGTAGTGTGTTCTATGAACACATTTGGAAAGGAGAAGTTTATTTTTTATTTTATGAACAGTAAAGTGCAAGCAGAGAAGCTAGCCAGCTTGTTCAAAGTCAGACAGAAGTTTTGGCGAAGAAGAGACTAGGAAGGGTGTCTAGGATACCTGTCTCTGTCATTAGACTGTGCTTCATTTTCTTGAAAGTAGTCCTATTTAACTTTTCTCCTTTTCCTGATCAGTGATTCTTGGCAAGGTCAGCTTTCTTATATCTCTGGACCTGCAGAGGGACAGGAGCATGAATCTGTCTGTTTATTCCTGTTAGGAGCTACAAGTACTGATGTCCTCTTTTGGTTTAGGTTCTTTCTTAAAGTGACATGTATCTTAGTTTTTAATCAGGAGTATGTCTTCTGTTTATTATTGAATGAGAAGGAAATTAGTGTTATATTAATGCCACAAACAACAGCTGGTCTGTTTTCTACATCAGGTTGAATAAGTGTCTTTAGAAGTGTCTTCTCCAACCATCTGATAAATAATTCTAATAAATAAAATTAGCAATTGCAGAAAGTTACAGACGTTCTAAATGTGACAGGAAAATGGCATTTGTAACTATTTTGCCCAGATTATAACTGGTTATGTTAGGTTATAACATTTCAGTGAGGATATTAACATAGTAGTCATTGTCATCATTTAAATCTTGGGGAAGCTTTGAATTCATACGTTAAAATATATCCTAAGTTTTTGTTAGCAATGCAGAAGAACACAGCGACAGATGGTTCTGCTGAGTTCATTGTAACCCTGATGGAGAAATCAGCCATATGTATGGGCATGTAAAATTTAAAGCCTCTGTTTCAGAGAGGGCCTTTGTAGGAGTGGGAAACACACTCAAGAATCTGTTGCTGATTCAGTAACTGCTCAATAACAAACTTAAAGGTTGCTAGCACTCTGTCTATTCTGAGAACTTAAATTAGTTTTGTAAAGACCTAATATGTTATCAACTTTTTAATTGTCCTTTGAGAACCATTTCTTACATGAAAATCTTATTTTCAGGTGCTTTGAGCCCATTAGCTGAAGAACAGTTGACAAAGCAGGATTTACTTCTTCTTGAAATTCTGAGGTTCTTATGCATTTGTGTAACTACAGTCCAAGTTCAGACAGTGAGCTTCCGAGCTTCTGATGTACGGAGGAAGCTGTTAATGCTTACTGACGGCAGTGTCTTTGATAGCGCTAAGCCATTGCATCTGCACATGGTGAGTGTGAGCTTCCTTTACAGCAGACTCACCTCTGTATTTGTACTGGTTTTAAATTTGTACGTTCTTGTCAGTTGTATATTCTTGCCTTTCTCTTGTCATCATTTCCCTGAGAAGACATTAAAATGGCTAATTTTAGTGTTTTGAAGTTGTGCTTGGGGAAAGAGCAGTTATAATTTGTAAGCCAGAAAATAAAGAGAAGTTTAAACATCTTGCCTTTATCATTCATTATTTGGTAAATAATGCTCTCTGTAGTAGAATAGGATCTGTGCGTTAGCTTGCGAAGGAGACGTTTTTGACTGCCAAAACTGTGACAGTCTTTGCATGAAAAGCTGGTCAGTCTAACATGTAAGAGCTGACAGTAGGTATCCTTGCTGCATGATTTCATGTAAAAGTTACTGAAAATGCTTTATAGTTTTTCTTTTTATATTCTTATTTTCTTAAGTATTATTTTCCTTTTTTTTTTTTTTAATTCCTCAGTACTTGGTCCTTTTGAAGGAGCTCCCTCTTGAAGACCACCCCTTGCCTGAAGATGATGTTCTTATGCTTCTTAAGCCTCTTTCGTAAGAGAGAAACTATTCAGCATGTTTTAGAGCTATTTTAGTTCAACAACTAGAGGTTTTGGGGGCTGTTTAGTGTTTCAATATATTTTTTCTTTCTTTCTTTCTTTCACAGTACTGTGTGTTCTTTGTACCGTCGAGATCAAGAAGTTTGTAAAGTAATTTTAAATAATTTGCTTCCCATAGCAGTAGGGTTGGCCCAGTCCAACACACATGCTGAAGAGACAGAGGCTGCCCAAGGACAATTTTTGAAAGTTGTTGGAGCCTTTTGGTATGTTTTATCTATTTAATGAAGAAGTGTGTTGGACATAAAATTTTGAACTTTACTATCAGTGTGAAGACTAGTGCTGTTGTGTGTCTTGCTGTTGGTATCCTATGCTCTCTTTCTCCAGCATTTAACTTGTGAGGTTTTCTGTGTCCTGGTTTTTTGTAGCAAAGAATCATACCATCCTTAGGATAATACTAGAACAATAAATACTACACTGTTGTATGTTAGCAAAGACTGATTGTAGTCTGAACTGCATCAGTAATTATAACAAGTGATAACTTCAGCAGCCAAAAATGAATATGGGTTACAATTGTAGATTTTTAATATCAATGTTAAATTCTCCCAAACATGCCTATTGAGCACAAAAGAATGAATTGTGAGCAGCAGAAACTAACCTGTTAGACTTTTTCTCAAAATTGTTGGCAACACTTTCATTTATTCAAATCTTCCTCATTTTTAGGCATTTATCTCAAGGAGGGAAGTGCACTGCACCAGTTAGAGTGGCTCTTTTGAACTGCATGAAAGCCCTGCTTGAGGTAATCCCAGATTTTTGGACATCCATTGGCATATTAACTATATATTTAAGGTGTACTTCAAACAGTATCTAAAGATCTTTTGCATATATCAGTGTATATTCCATTGTAGGTCTGTTGTATATTTTAAACCTCAATATTAATTTTCCTCAGGCTGATCCTCATTGCAAGTGGGCGATCCTTAATGTGATAAATAAAGATCTCCCTGTGAGTGATGCTTTCCCTCATTTTCTCGCAGATAGTCACCATCAAGTTCGCATTCTTGCTGCAAAGTCGATTACCAGGTGATAATGTTGATCTTTTTTGTGTTTATAACACTAATTTCACTTAACTGGGTATTCCTTCTGCTACTCTATAGCTGCTCCTTTCAGTACTTCTGGGGCTTGAATCTTGGTGGAATAGAAAAGCCTACCAAAGTTGCCTTGGTTAAGGTGTTCAAACTTGGTCTAAATTATTCTGTGATGTGAGTTTCAGAGAGAGAGAGAGTTGAACAATATATATTAAAAAACTATTAATGATAGCAAATTTCTCACTAAATTTGTTATGCAAAACTTGACTAGGAAATAGTTGTTTGTCCTCCAGAAATAGATTAGGTACATTGTGTAGCGTAGAGGATCTTGTACATCCAAAAGGATATAGGTGAACTGGAATAGGAGTAGAGGAGGGATGTTCAAAAGTATGAAACACTTTATGCACAGCTCTTGGTTGCATAAACTGGAGCCCTTCAGCACAAAGACCTGAATTGCAGGAGGTATAACTACAAAATCTGTAGCAGGACAAGGTGAGGATTGGCAGTCTTTTCCAGTTTAAGGACTAGGAGATGTCAAAGTGAAGCTAACAGGTTTGAGATTCTAAGAAAATACGGTTTACTTCTCCATACAACATTCAGTTATCCTCAGTGTCACCCTACTGCCTTCAACTGTCCGGATGTTTACAGGGGTTGAAAAAGCAACAAATTCACAAAGTGGGAAATCATTGAAGGATACTAAATACAGTCACCACCTTTAAGTTGTGATCTGCCTAGGTCACCAGTGGTCAAATGTTATATTCAAGGAATTATTGTGCATACAAGGCAAGCATATGGTGACCTTTCTTAGGTACCTGATAATGGTCACTTAGAAATGGCTAGAATAAAATCTGGTCTGTGGTGTTCCTATTTTTGTTAAAAAAAGCCAAGTGGGTTGGGCCTTTATCTACAAAAAATAAGTTCTTTGAGAAACTCTTTTTACGTATACATCTGTGCATTAAATACAACCCCAAAGTACTTCATGACATGAAGTGTTCCATTACAACGGACAACTGAAGGTTGCCTTTCTGCACTGGCAGAGATTGGGAAACTTTTGTATGTTTTCAGATTATTTGCCACCATTTTGCCCCAACAGTTATTCTTAGTGTTATTGATAACGTTTGAGGGAGAGGAAGGAAAGATTGCTGTACAAGAAAGTTAAGAAGAAAATAATGATATTCAGAAAATCAGAATCTTACTGTGTGATATGCACAATATGCAGTAATTGTGTAGACCAAACATTATTAATATTATTGTTCTTTTTTTGAAGTTTATTTCGAGATGTGAAACAGACAGATTCTTCTGGAATGTCAAAACCTCTTCCCTTGAAGCTCCAGCAAAAGGCTTTTGAGAATGCCTATCTCAGAGTTCAAGAAGGAATGAGAAATCTGGTACCAACCTCTAGTCATTAGTTTTGCCTAGTTTCCATCTTACAAATAATATGAATTTTTAAATGATCATGTTTAATTTTCTGAGAACACTTATTCTGGACTTTTGATAATCTGAGGTGGTGAAACAAGGTGGTAGTCAGGAAGTTCCTTACACATCCAGTCAGTCACGGTGTTGCTCGTTAGGAGTTTGTGAACTTTTTCACTGTATGTACCAGACTGCTCTTCTGTATCCTACTATTTGTGGTTGTGGGTTTCAGTACTGTAACATGTAAGAGTCGAAGAAAAATGAAGCCTCAATATTCTACACAACAGAAATAGTGAATAAGAGGCAACGTAAATAAAAATTGTGTTTACGTAGTATAAAAACAGGTGTGTAAATTTCAGTAAGATCATGTTTCCAGTGGTATTCGAGCAGTGGTTTTCACAAAACCAAAATTTGCTTAAAAATTTAAAGTGTTCAGGATGAACTTCAAGTAAAAGAAGAGTTTCCAGTGCAGTGACTGGAAATGCAATGGTGTATATTACTGTGGAATTCCTTTAACTATTCATTTTTGTATTAGTGCCTTTCTCTTTTCCTCCTTTCTTGCTACTATACTAAGTCCATTTTCCACTTTTCTGTCACGCTGTCATCTCTGCATGTCATCTCTCTGCCACGTGTTCTCTCTGCTCCCTTTGCCTGCTGCCTATCATCTCATTTCATCTGCCTGTGCTGTCGCCACCAGCTCTGTCATCTCTCGTTTCTCTGTTGCCTTGGCTCCCTGGTCTGCCACCTCATCTTGCTGTTGTCTATTAGCTTCTACTCTTTCATTGCAGTTCCTGGTTACTTTATTCAACGTTCACCGCTTGTCAACATCATGCCTTAATAGGGGAAGACCTGCATTTGAATTACAACACAGTTCTTTCCTATATGCATCAGGGAGGAGCAAAAAGTAGACTTACCTTGTCAACGCCTCCATCGTTTCTCTAATGGCGTGTATTGTCTTTGTTTAAACTGCTGATACTATAATATGAACTGAAGTGTATGAGGTATTGGCATGTTTGGGGGCATGCTGGAGGCATTAACTTCTTGTTTAGGAGTGGAGCAGACAGCTGGGAAAGTAGTTTTTAAGCAACCAGAGGAAGATTTTCATCAGTATTTATGTGAATGCCCTTAATTTCTAATTATTTATGCTCATTTATTAATTAGAAGATTGCTTGAACAGAGTATTTGTATGAGTTCTTCATTATTTCTTACTGAAGGTCAGGGATGATGCAAGTCCTGAAGATCTTTTGGACAAACAGTGTAATGGAAAAGCAGTTTTGCTGATGCTTATAACGATGGTTCTGTGCTGCAGTCCCGTCTGTGAAAAGCAAGCTTTGTTTGCTATTTGCCAGTCTGTAAAAGAGAATGGATTAGAACCTCACCTTGTCAAAAAAGCAAGTATAAAATTCCATTTTATATGTAGGTTATACATTAAGGTGAGGTTAACATTGGAATGGTACAAAAAGCTTTTGTCAATATTGAAAGTTGTTAGATTTTGTAAAAGCATGACTATTGTGGCTTAAATATCTGAATTAATTTGTATTTAATGACCTACATACATATAATGACATCATAAAAGGCAATTTTAGTGGTAAATCTTATATGTTAAAACACAGATCTGAAATACAAATAGATTTTTATACACTGAAGATTGCAGATTTCATTTAAAAAAATATATCTACCCAGTGGAAGTAGAGTGAGTTTTCCAGTGTAGAAATATGTGAAATAAATGCAGAATATTGGAAGATGGTATGTGTCTTGGGGACTTCTATTTTGAAGCTCACACGAGCGTACTGAAATAATTGCTGTTCATACTTCAGCCTTTCCTGGCAGGCATTTTTATTATCCTTCCTTTCTCTTCGTTGCCTCTTGTTTTTACACAGTCTCTGTGCCACAGAGTGTGTACTGACTGTCCTTTCTTTGCATACACTGTCATACGGGGTAGTTGTAGTTCCTTGTCTGAACTCTTTTGAGATACAGCAATGCAATTAATAAATTGCTTAAGCTAAATAGGAGCTGAGTTATACAAATACTCATTAAAAGGCTGGGAGTGGGGGGACATGGAGGTGTAGTACTGCCATTTTGCCACAGCATCATGTACTCTCCATGCTATTTCTGCAATCTTACCTCATACACAGGTTTTGAAAAAAGTATCTGACATTTTCGGCTATAAAAACATAGAAGACTTCATGATGTCACATTTAGACTATTTGGTGATGGAGTGGCTGAAAATAAATGACAGTGGATATAGCCTGTCTGCTTTTCCTTATGTTCTTCTGAACTATACTAGCCTTGAGGAATTCTACAGGTAAGGTTGCTATATGAAACCAGTTTGTTTAGTTTTATTAACAATTATGAGACAGGGTTTCAAATTTCTAAATGTAGCAATGCATCAGGATTTTGTTGTACGATAACATACTGAGAGCTCTTAAAATATATTCCAAATATCTTGTATATTATATTTATGCTGTTAAGATTTTTTTTATAGCAGTAGCTAAACAATAATTGCAAGTTAGTCATACAGTGGAGTCATGGTGTGTGCTATATGATGCTTGAGAATTTCTAAAAAAATCCAGTTCAAGAACATTCTGGAAATGTATTTACTACATGTAGGTCTTGTTACAAAGTTCTGGTTCCACACCTGGTGATTAGAAGTCAATTTGAGGATGTGAAATCACTTGCCAACAAGATTGAAAAAGACTGGCGGCAGGTTCTAGCAGACTGTTTTCCAAAGATACTTGTGAATATCCTCCCATATTTTGCCTATCAAAGCCATGGAAAGAGTGAAGTAGCAGAGCAAAGAGATACGGCGTCTAAAGTCTATGACATGCTAAAGGATGAAAACTGCTTAGGGAAACAGGTATTTGTTCTAAATGTGTAAATTGAGTTCTATGGCATTTAACTGTCCTGAAAGAAACTTTTATATATTCTGTAAAAATGTAAATAGTTCAAGTTTTGGGGGACAAAATTATTATTTTAATAAAGACAAACTACCCAAATTTTTATCCCAGGGTTTTCAAGTAGCTATTCAATAGAAACTTTCAGGCAGACAGTTGACTTGAACTATAATATTTTTCACAATGTGATAAAATTTTGTTTTACCATTCATTATACAACCCAGAGTTTCCCTGTTACACATGTGTTTAAGTCAGTCATGTTTTCCTCTTAAAATATTTTGTTAATGCTTTATGATGAGCCATCTTCCCCGGAGGCAGACTCTATATTCAGAACTAATAGTAAAATTAAACGTAGTTTCTTTTCCAGATACGGTTGGTAAGTAATTGTTCTACCTGTGACTGCCATAGATAAGAATTAACCAGGCTTAATTGCTGAATGAGTTGTATGTCATGGATAATCAAACAAATAGAGAATCCAGACAGGAAAAAAGAGGGTTTTCTCAGAAGGAAATGTTAAATTATTTGAGCTAAAATGTGTATTTCTTACTAAAACACTGTTTTTTCTTCTTCTAGCAAATTGACACTTTATCTCATAATAACTTACCAGAGTTTGTGGTTGAACTGTTGATGACCTTACATGAACCACCTGACGCTACGGTAGAAGGCGGCGCTCATCTAAGTAAATATATAAGGTACGTGCTTGTAGATTTTCTAAATGCCAAGAGTGTTTGTATAACACTGTACGTTAAAATGTGCCCTTCAGGCATAAGAAGAGGTGGCTTTCAAGTTGAGAATGAAAGGATTTTATTGTCATTAGTAATAATGTATCATAGGCATACTTTCTCCCATAGTTATTCCCCAGTATGAGAAAGGAGAACCTCCAGCCTGTTTCAGTTAACGGGAGCATGAATGGCTGGGCAAGACAATGCCGTTGGATGTTGGTGAGCTGGACTATGGCAAGGCCAGTTTAGATTGATTCAAATTGGGATGGACTGCCCTCTCTGTAAAATTCGTCAGATTTTAATGTGAAAATTAAGGTGATTCTTTTAAAGGTTTTTAAATATTTAGAAGTCACTGAGAAGTAAGGTGAACCGTTTCTGAACAGTTCTTGTGACACCTTTTGCCTTTGGTAAGGAGATTGCTTAAGCAGTGCCAAATAAACAACAAGTATTACACTTTCTGAAGTTATTGAAGGAGATATTTTTATCATAGAAATACAAATTTGAAAGAAACCAAAGCATTTCTGTGAAGATCTGCCAAAAGTTAAATGGCTGAGGGTTTCAAAACTTCACGAAAGAAACGTTTCAATGAGTTTATTAACAGACTGTGGTGTCTGCTTGTAACCCAAGTTTTCCTTTCGAAGAAGGGAATGGCAAGATTAAGTTTCATGGGTCATGAAAGATTTTGCTGTTTTGTTAGTATCATGATGCACTTATTTTCTCTTTGAGAACCCATAAAATTGACTACCCTTTTCTTACAATGGAGAATATCATCACTACTTTTTTCTCCACCAGATTGTTCCCATAATTACAAAATGCAGAAGCTTTATCTATGACTTACAATTTGATTTTCTGACAGAGTACCTTAGATGAGACAAATGTGAGGGGTTTTAGCAATATGATCTTTCAAAAAATAATGAAAGAATGTTAAAAAACTACAGCTGAGAAAACTGCAATGGAAGGACAACAGACAGCTAAAATTAAGATGTATGTCACACTGCTGGATGCTTTTGGTACTTCTTGCTTACTGAAAGCAGAAAAGATTTCCTAGGACTCGTGTTTATTCAAGGAGCCTTATTTTGTTTGATATATGAGGTTCAGTTTTGGGGAAGAAAACCCAAATATCTTTTTTATTCATTTAGGGAACTGGATCCTGCTCCTAATCCTCCTCATTTTCCATCTTACGTGATTAAGGCAACCTTGGACTATATTAGCAACTGTCATAAAAGCAAGTTGAAGAGTCTTGTAGCAGTTCTTTCTAAAAACCCTGTAAGTATGTAATGATGATTTTCTGTAGAATAGGAAATTCCTTTTATGGGTACATTTTGGTCTAAACGGGCATTTTAGTCATGTATATATTAAGAAAAAATACAGTCTCAGAAACCTTTCTGTGCTTTTGTTTGCCTTCTGAAATGGAAGAAGTCCTAAGTTCAGGGTCACAGTAACCTTACAAGAATTACATGCTGGAACTGTTAAGTACATTAGATAATACCTATTTAATAACATATAACTAGAGAGGATGGTTTTAAAGGTTGGGGAAATCTGTCTATACCAGGCACAATTCAGATGCGATTTATTTTTTTGGCGTATGTCTGAGAACTTCCTAAAAGAACTACATTTTGATAATTTTATCTAAATACTATCAGCATTTCAGAGATCAAAGTTTGCTTCTGTTACTGAGAGTGGGAAATTTTATAGTCTGTGATATTTTTAGACATTCAATTTTGAGTTCTTAAGGAAAATATGAAAGCATATAAATTTATGCAGCCCTTGCAATAAGTTATAAACCTATTACTGTCTTGTAGAAACGTATATTTTCAGAATTTATGCTATTATTACATATGTTGCAAAAACTTAATTTGCCCATCCATAAACAATTTAAAAATAAGAATTTTTTTTCTGGACCATGTTTGTCTAAATATTTTGAGTATAAGAGTTAAAATTGCCAGCCAGTGGAATAAATTCTTTAAAATATAACACAATCTGCCTAGTACTTTAAGAAAGTTAATTTTTTTCAGTATACAGTTGTAACAGTTACAATCTCTGTTGATATATTCTGTGAAATAATGCATTTTGTACATACAAACATTATTTTTGAAATAATATAGATTGAAGCACTACCTGATGTTTTAATGGTTTTTATTTGATGTTTCTCCTGTTACTGAAAACTGCCGTAACTGTTTTGCTTTCTGAAAAATATGCATAATTTTCTCATGTTGGAGGAAACAAGAAAAAAGAAAACTAGGAGGTATGGGGCTTATAGTCCTGCTTGGATAATTGGTTTCTATGTAGGTCTTTTTTATGTTTAAATCAGTAAATAACTAAAGCCTTTATGTCCACGTCCTTTAAAACAATATGTATCTGTCACGTTTTTTCTTGATATAAAGTGTATCTGTATTGGCATGGCGATTTTTTTTTTTAACTCATGGTTTATTCACTTTAGGATTCATTCCAGAAAATCCTTCTATCCCTTTGTAAACATGCATCAGATACAAACAACATTTACAAGAAACACAGAGTTCTTACCATTTATCACTTGTTTGTTAGTCTGCTACTTAAAGAGATACAAGATGGTTTAGGAGGAGCATGGGCTTTTGTCCTCCGAGATGTAATTTACACCCTGATTCACCACATCAATAGCAGGTACATATGGTAATTGTATCTTGTTCTTTCTGTCTGTGCTCCCTTGTTCTTGTAACCTTGCATTTCAATATTGCTAATAGATGTTAATTCATTTGTAGAAATGATTGAAATTTGCTGAAAGAAACAATTAAATTGCATTTCTGTCATAATTTTGGAATTTACAACTCTTCCTAAAATGTAGAATGTTTTGTGCTCTCCTTGTATGTAAATGTTAATAGGCTATTGAATTTCAGAAATAAGTGTTGGGAGATATCGATGACAGAAAGGGTGTTTGGGAATTAGAAGGATATGGGAGAAAAGTTCAGATGGTGAACTTAAGGGCAAAGTGAGCACATGTCAAATAAAATGTGTTTACTGAGTTAATAAAGAGTATTGACGTTGACATTCTCACCAGTAAGTAGCTAACAAAATGAGTGAGAATGGGTACGTTAGCTTAGCTCGTTTTCAGATTGAGAAAACTGGTACTTCATTAGGCTTAAGATTTAAATAGAGATCCTTATCTTTCATAAGGGCTAGAGATATTTTCTTACTTGAGGTTTAGCTTTGGATTTCCAAGACAGTATTTCACCTAAATGTCGTTACTGAATTTTAGTGCAAGCTGATTGCTTTGCTTGTCGGAAACATTTCATACCCTGAAATATTGAAGAGGAGGGTGGATTTTATGGTAAATACCATTATTATGAGGCTTATTGCGGTCAACACTAAGTGGGGCGTGGACAGTGGATGCACTGGCAGGCAAGGCTGCCATTCAGAGGGACCTGCTCTAGCTGAGTGGGACAGCAGGTACATTGTGAAGTTGAACAGACAACCCCTAAGAATTTCACCTGGGATGGAACAACCCTGTGCATGGGTGCAGGCTTGGGAGCTGACTGGCTAGAAAATAGCTTCGCAGAAGAGGACCCAGGGTCCTTGGAGGACAAGCTGGATGAGTCAGCAGCGTGCCTTTCATCACTGAAGGCTGACTGTGTACTGAACTGTGCTGGGAAGAGTGTAGCCTGCAAGTTGAGGGAAGGAGGCATTCCCCTGTGAGTTTTATGAAGCTGCAGCAAGACCACTGTGTCCTGAGTGTGGCTGCTCCATCCAGGACATGAGAGAGAATGACAGACTGGGATGGATTGAGTGGAAGACCCCCAAGAGGATCTGCAGTTTCTGTAGAGGAAGATACTACCTCATAGAGAAGGTAGAGACAGATTTTTCCTAGAAGTGCACAGTGAAAGGACAAGACGTAGCTCCCACCAAATTGCAACATGGGAAATTCGGGTTAGACATAAGGGAAAAGATTTTCATAGTGAGACTAGTCATCTTGCACCCTCAGCAAATTTGCTTGCAACCTCGGCAAGTTTGCTGATGACAGCAGGTTGTGTGGTGCAGTTGACATGCTGGAGGGAAGGGATGGCATCCAGAGGGACCTGGACAGGCTGGAGAGGTGGGCCTGTGCCAACCTCATGAAGTTCAGCAAGGCCAAGTGCAAGGTCCTGCACCTGGGTTGGGACAATCCCAAGCACAAGTACAGGCTGGGTGGAGAATGGATCAAGAGCAGCCCTGAGGAGAAGGACTTGGGGGTACTGGTGGATGAAAAGCTGAACATGAGCCGGCAGTGTGCGCTGGCAGCCCAGAAAGCCAACCGTATCCTGGGCTGTATCCAGAGAAGTGTGGCCAGCAGGTCGAGGGAGGGGATTCTCCCCCTCTACTCTGCTCTCGTGAGACCCCACCTGGAGTACTGTGGCCAGCTGTGGAGCCCTCAGCATAAGAAGGGTATCACCTGGTTGGAGCAAGTCCAGAGGAGGCCACAAAGATGCTCCGAGGTCTGGAGCCCCTCTGCTATGGGGACAGGCTGAGAGAGTTGGGCTTGTTCAGCCTGGAGAAGAGAAGGCTCTGGGGAGACCTTATAGCACCTTCCAGTACCTGAAGGGCCAACAAGGAAGCTGGCGGGGCACTTTTTACAGGGGCCTGTAGTGACAGGACAAGGGGTAATGGGTTTAAATTGAAAGTGGGGAGATTTAGATTTAGATATCAGGAAGAAATTCTTCCCGGAGAGGGTGGTGAGGCACTGGAAAAGGTTGCCCAGAGAAGCTGTGGATGCCCCATCCCTGGAAGTGTTCAAGGCCAGGCTGGATGAGGCTTGGAGCAACCTGGTCTAGTGGAGGGTGTCCCTGCCCATGGCAGGGGGGTTGGAACTTGATGATCTTTAAGGTTCCTTCTGACCCAAAGCATTCTGTGATTCTATGATCTTGCTTAGAGAGGCTGTTGATTCTCCAGCGTGTGTCAGAATTCAGCTCAACAAAACCCTGATGTGACTTGGAAGCTGACCCTGCTTCAGACAGGAAGCTGGACTAGATGATCCCCAGGTGTCCTTTGTAACCTAATGTTGCAAATGAGTGGTTTAGGCTTCTTAGAAAATCACCGTCAAAGATATTAGAGGGAAAAGCGATTGTAATATGAATTTTTGATTAATGTGACTTAACAGAATGTGGTGGCAAGGTTCACTCTATCACTTATTCAACATGGAAAAAGCATACAAGAGGGTAATCAAGTTAGAGTTGAAGTAGAATGATTTACACATGGATCCGGGAAATTGGGTCAAAATCAGGCTGGTGTGGCTTATATAGGAATTAGGGAAAGAAGATGAAGGAAACCCTCACGTAGAGTCACAAGGTTCAGAGTGGACCCCTTTGCTTTCAAAATCCTTCTCAGAGAGGACTCTAGATGCAGCTGAACCCACTCCTTGTCCTGGGTTTTAATCAATGGTTTATGTCTAAAGGGATTAGGTGCAGGGATCTCAGTGTGGTGATTTAACATATTTTGTGCTTTGTATAACTTTGGAATAGCAGCAATTTAAAGTTCATTAACATTATTAAGATAAATCACAAGATTAGATTAGAAAACTATTGGTGAATCGACACAACTTAGTTAAAGGCTTAACAAAGTTCTTAAAAATCAAATTACGTGCACACACAAAGGTACAGATAGAGATATATATAAAGGCATACCTGTCAAAATTTCCCCTGGAGTTTAGTGAAAATATTCATGTCGGATGCCTTTGCATCCTGTAACAGGCAAGGGTTGAGCCAAGGTCCCATTGTCAGTCTTTGACAATGGTCCTCTGATTTCACAGACTTGAGAGTCTGTGAGCTCTGAGTTGCATCCCACTCAAAGGGAGATACTGGGCGCAGCCCGCTGCAGTCCAAGAGAGCTCAAAGGGCTTCTCGCAGGACTGCTCTTTATAGGGTCACGAGATGATTGACTTGAGGCATCAGTAAATTTCCGACCCGGTCACAATCCGGGTGGTAATTGCCGGAATTCTCAAATTGCCAGTAATTGCTGGTACCGACCTACCCAAGTTGCGATGTGCTCCAGGGCTGTCAGGGGATGATTGGTTATCCCCACTCTCGTTTCAGACCACCGAATTCCTGGTAGTGGTCAGTGCCGTTCCCCACCTTAGCTACACAAGAGTGCTTGGTATGATCAGAGGATGCTTAACTGCCAAACTCACTGCACAAAGGCCAGGGCTTGATGGGGATTCTGAGGCCCATAGAGCGGTCCAGGAGCTGGTTAGGTAGGAAGTGATTCACCACGTCTAAATACGATGGGTTTTTTTAACTAATGGTTATGTGAGTGGGCATATTTCCCACTTGGTTTCTGTCAATATTTTCCTGGCAAATAATCTAAAAGGTAGGGTTTGGGGTTTTTTTCCTTTTTGGACTATATTTTTCTTTACCTTTTTTTACTCCATTTTTTTGAAGTGATCAGTGAAATTCTGAGTGGTTTACTTCTTGTGTGTCTCCTGAGCTAAATCCTTACCTGGAGCTGATTGATTAATTTTAAAGTTTGGAATCAGTTCTTCCTACAGTTTATTTATATTTCCCCTTTCCCTATTCTTCCTTGTTGTATAATAGATTAATATGTGAGACAATGACAATTTGTATTTCTTTAATTTCCCTTTTTTGTTTCCTGTGACAGACCTGTTATTATCAGAGACATTACCATGCGAAGCTTTTCACTTTGCTGTGATCTTCTTCACCATGTTTGCCACACAGCAGTTACATGTTGCAATGATGCTCTGGAGAGCCACCTTCATGTTATTGTAGGAACCCTAATACCTCTTGCCGTGGACCAGCCAGAGATTCAGGAACAGGTAGTTTTGAGTTACTGCTTATTCCTTATCTGTTAGTCTTTTAGTTCGTATTCACTGTCGTTAAAGGTTGTGCTGGGTTTAGTCAGGAAAGAGTTAACTCTCTTTACAGTAGCTGGTATATCTAGACTTATGCTCAATTTAAATTCCATTTTTCTATGCTTTGTAGATATATATAAAAAATATTACTTGGGACGTAACACTATCTTTAATTTTTTTAAATAAAGGTGTCTTTACTTTTGCTACTTCTATTTTGACAAATAGTGTTCTGTATTTAATTCCTATGGCTTTAAGCAGTGATTGAGATGCATTTGTATCATAATTGCTGAGATTACTGTATCACTTTTTAATTCTTGATTTAGTCTTTAAAAAATCAGGTTTCTTAAAGAGTTTTAATGCTGTTGTAATATCTTTTATGTCTGCTTTGAATCTGTGCACCTTTTCCAGCCAAATCTGAAAGAGGTTTGAAACCTTCAGGGTAAGCTTCAGAAACGTTGTGACCTTAGCTGAGTAGAGACACCAAATCTGTGGTTCCACTAAGGAAAAGAGAGAGAGAACACAGACATCGCTAAACTATGGGTGATGGCAAGCCGATTGGTATATTGGGTAGCCAAGCAGTTACCTACAAAGCTCTGGATGATTTCACAGGACATACAGTGAAGACCTGTGGAAGAGGAAGGTGTCTAGAGGACAAAGAGGAATATGTGCAAAGAACAGATTTCAGTAGTTCAGCTATTTATTTAACAAATCATCCTTAAAAACAAATGTAGCGCATAGGCCTTGAAAAGGAAATGAAGCCATTTCAGTTGTGTGACAAGCTTTGTTTTCCTCCTGGTGCTGATTTGTAAGCGCATTCTGCTAGGGGTAGAAATACGCTTAGAATCAGAGACTTACAATTAGAAGCTGAAGGTGAGAAGAGTATGTTTGTTGCATTTCAGACCTCATGGTTGCCATCTGGCTTGATCTGATCCCGTGGTACCATATGCACCTTCTTGGTTGCAGTGTAGCCCTACATTGTCCTCTCTAGTACATCCAGTTCAGCTCGAGGGCTGTGCTGATCCATCTGAAAATAACCTGGCAATCTTCTTCCCAGCTTAATGATCATGATTAGATTTATAATGTGTCTGTGCAAATATTTGTACATGCACAATTGCAAAGGCAACATATCAGGGCATCCCTGGGCAGAAACAAAGTGGGGAGGGCAGAAAGTTCTCTGGATGAACTGATATCAAATATGAAAACATCTCACTTCCTTCTGCAGTGAAGTCCTTCGTCTAGTGATCACTTTCAGTTTCTTCTCTTTATTTTCCTTCTAGCATTAAATGGAATCTAGTTAAAAATTTTCAGGTACATACAAGTCTCCAAGTGAAAACCTCATCACTGAGATTACAGACTCCTCAGAGCTGCCTAGTTTGAATATCCAATTGCATTGCTTTGTCAGTAAAGCACAAAAGCAGTGTTTTCGCAAAAAAAGAATGGTCCCCCTTTAGCAAGCATTTACACAAGTTGTAGTTCAGTCATAAAACAAGTTCTGCCAGAGTTCAGTGACTTGGGCAGTAAATTATGATATTTAGGCTTGTGAAAGGATTTCAGATTACCAGCACTTTGGTTAGTAAGAACAATGAAGTCCTAACAACATCAGAAGGACTGCTTGGGTGCTGTGCGTTGCTAAATCATTGCCAGTACTGTAATAATTGTACTGGCCAGTATTTGAAATCATCTTCATGAAAAGAAGCTGGTAATAAAACTTTGATGTCTGTTTGGGAGGGGGAGTACCAAAACAACCTCGCCATTTCAGAATATATCTCTGATTTCTCCAAGCATTTTATAATTTTTAACAGTGTAAATAAATTACCATCTTTAATAGAACTTGGAGAAATACAAACTTTGTAACCTAAATCAGAAATATGGCTAAAAAATGTTGCTCTGTCTTTTTTGTTTTTCATTTCCTTTTTACATTCAGGTCCTAGGTTTGTTGAAGTACCTGGTGATAGATAATAAAAGTAATGAAAATCTGTACCAAGCAATCAAATGCTTAGATCCTTTTCCTGAACATCTTGCTTTTAAAGATTTGCGAGAAACTCAGCAGAAGATAAAATACAGTAAAGGACCATATTCTCTTTTGAAGGTAATTACATTTTAAATATATCTCATGGCATAATGTTTTTTGTAATGCTTTCAAAACTTTCAAAAGAAGACCAGTTTTCTAGCTAGAGGTATAGTTGAGAAAGTTTTAACTTAGACGTGGGTTTTTTTATTGCCACTTTCAGAGACTGAGATGTTTGTAGGTATCTGTTCTTATTTTGCATCTGTCAATCTCTGATTCACTGCGGGTGCTGAGAGCCACTTCTTTGCTTGAAACCTTTATTTGGATGCTGTAAGTGCTTAGTGCAAAAATGCTGTTTTGCAGGAAATTAATCACTTTCTCTCAGTTGGTGTCTGTGATTCACTGCCCTTAACACGACTTGAAGGACTGTATGATTTACGCAAACAACTGGAACAATATAAAGATCAGATGAAGGATCTCCTGAAAAATTTCCAGGGTACTGACGTCTCTTTATGTATTTTATTTCTTTTGTATCCGATTTCAGATGTGTAGCAATCTAACCCTATTCTAACTTCACACTGGATGTTTCATTTTGTGTCTTGGTTTTTGTATGTTTAACAATTTAACCTTACTGTAGTTTCACATGCAGAACAGAATGGCATTTATTATTCCTGCAAAATCTGAAGTATCTTTAGCAGAGTGTATTATAAACTTTATATGAGGTTTTATATGGCAGAGAAGATAAAACGCCCTTCCAGCTTTTGGAATGGGGCACTTACGATTGTGAATGACCAGGATAGCATATGAGTATATTGCTTTATGGCTGCTGAATGAGTTTTCTTGTATATGAATCTTCTTACTCTTTTAAATGGAATAAATCTAGATTTTATTGAAAGCATAGTATGTTAGAAAGTACAGTTCACAGCAGTTTTAAAATGCTAGGACTGAGTTCAGTTGAACCTTGCCACATCCCAGAATTCTGTTTCAGCCCACAGTCCAGACCCAGTTCCTTCCTATTTTGGTTTTCAGATGCTTGTGCCAGACCATTTCACTTTTCCCCTCCACACCAAGTCTTCATCAGCTTGTGTGCATGACAGGAAATTCAGAAGAGCTGATGTAATTCACTGTAAATAAGTGCAAAGTAAAATTTGAGGAAGAACAATGATTTGCCATAAGGCCATGGTGTAAGTGCATTATGTCCTCACATCTTGAATACCATTTACAATTTGAGTCTTGAAATTCTGATTGAGAAGAGAGTTTGTAAACGAGCAACAAGCTGGTGTGGAAAAGCTTCCATCAGAGGAGAGCCTGTGAGCTTGGAGAAAAGGTTGAATTAGGAATACAGAGAGGTGTATGCACTGATGAATGGTGCGATGAAGCTGGGTAGGGAGCATTTATCACTTTTATCACAGTACAAAACCAGATTAAATTATCTGACAGCAGTTACACAACAGAAACCACTTTTGTTTTTCTCCCCCTGCCCCCCCCAATATATATAGCATGGAACTTACTGCCACTTATTGTGGAGATCAGAATCGTAATGGACCATAAATGGACTTAGACATATCTCATAGAGATTATTAGGTATGAAGATTTGCTCAGAAATCCCCAGTCTGCTGCCTGGCAAAACCTGCAAAGAAGTGCTTATTCCTGCTCTGTTGAAGGCAGCCCAGCAGGTTTGATGGGCCTGTTGCCTTGATTTTGCCTTATACTGAAAGTCTGCTATGCAGTTACAAATAACATTATGATTATTAATATTATTGTTACTATTATTGTAGGTGTTAAAAAGTAAAAACCCAGTTATTGATAAAGGCTATAAAACTGTATGCTGAAAGATAACATTTAAGAAATAACTACTGTAGTTTGTACAGTATGTACTGTAATATAACTACTACTGTAATATAACTACTGTATATGCTGTAATATAATTACTAGTGCTGTAAAATAATTACTCTTTTGTTTGGAATGTTTATTTAAAACAATCCCAAAATTCAGGCAGCAAATAAGGAAGTAGCTATCTTGAGAGTTTATAACTTAGCAAAGTTAATGTGGAAACTGAAAGATGGTCAAATTCTGGAAAATTATTGACAGAAAGCCTTATCTGGGAATATTCCTTGGATTCGGAGTTAGAACAGAATGATGGTACTAGCTTAAGTGCTGTCAGTGGAGTCACATAGTGTGACTTCACTGTTTCACATAACATTCTTACACTAACTTAATGCTACTTTTTCATGTATTTAATTATCATTCCAACATCAAAACAATGAAAAAGAATAGCCTTTGTGTATTCAGTTTTGGGGTTTCTTTGGCATAGTCAAATGCACAGACATTTTTTTCAAGACACGAATAATTTTTTTAATGTACTGTTTTAATACCAACTTGCTTCAGCATTAATAATGCATATTGATATTTGTAGATAAAAGATACTCAAACAGCATTTTCTTCTAATACGTTCACATTACAAATGCACAGTGATGTTTTTGGTATTTATTTATTTTTCTGAATGATAGATAAGCCAGAAGATTCTGTAGTAGTGAAACTGGTGGTGAGCTTACTGCAGCTGTCCAAGATGGCAGTTAACCATACAGGTGAAAAAGCAGTGCTGGGTAAGTTTATTAGTCCCCCAGGCATCCTGGGACTGTCATTGCAAACCCCAGGTTGAAACTGTGGCCGTTCTCACTGTTACTTCCCACTGCTATTTTGCGTTGGCTGCCAGAGGTAGCCATCGGGAATGGTAAATGGGTGCTATGTCTTTTCAACACTGTATTTTACAGCTTTGACTAATAACTTACAATGTCAACAGTTTAGTCCCTTGGTTCGTCTACTCAGTAAGAGTCATCTGCTGTTACATGGGTCACCTTATTAGGCTGAAAAATAGTAAGAAAAATAGAAGAGAACTTGCCTGAAAATTTGAAAGGCATATCTTGGTGGAAATTAAAATCGTTGTTCTCTGTCTTAAAGCCACTTCTGTATTTTTTAAATTATTCTCACCATTTACATTGAAATTCATTGATTATTCTCATCATTTACATTGATTAATGTTTGATCCAAAGCTAAAAACCAAATCCCTTCTTCCCCAAGTGGGAGCACCTCCATGAAAGTGATGTTTACTGAAATTAGAGTTCTAACCTAGACAGAAACACAAGTAATGAGAACCTTTGCCTTAATATGTTTTTGTCTAAAAGTCTAATAACTGATAATCACAAATGCGAGCAATCAAAGCTCACATTGGCTTCATATGATACAACGTTCTTTAGCACCTCTTCAGGCTGTAAGTTGCAGCCTTTTCTGCATTGTGTTTCCTTAGATGATTTGTTAAATTCAGTTCAGAACACAACCTGTGTATCTTCAGTCTGTTCTTTATTTGCTCTGGAAACTAAAACAATGTTGTGGAAAGTGGAAACTTTTCCAAGACACATGCAGAGTAGAAAGGAAAGAGCAGGGAAATAGATTGCAGTTCTTTTCTCATGAAAGAAAACGTGCTTCTTTTAAAACAATTTTGAAGGTCAATCTTGTTTTGTTTCTTCTTCCATGTAGTCATGTGCTTTTATGAAATGCTTTCTGTGTCTGGAAAGCAAATGCAGAACACATTGATACATCATTTTATGTAAAATGTAGGCAATAATTCTTACTGAGTTTACAGGCTACTGTTTGTATTTATCATACCCTTAGGGAATGAAAATGAGTGTCTCTTAGTGGCTCTGATTCTGACCTTTTGCACTTAACTGTTTCTGACACAAGCAAAAATAAAATCCATATCTGATTTGAACTGCAAAATCCAGAGCCATAGGTACTCCTAGAAAATGGAGTTAGGAACCGTAACTGTATTATTTATGAGTCTTAAGCTGCAAAATTTGTATACATGTAATTTTCATCATAAAGCTCCTCAAACGATTATTTATAAATGTTTGCAGCTTCTGACCCCAGAATAATCTCGGTTCTAAAAGTAGTTTATGTTAATTGCAACTTCTTAGCGTGAGACCTTGTTTTAGTGTGCCTAAGAATTTAAAATTACCTGCATTTGCAGAGGCTGTCGGAAGTTGCTTGGGAGAAATAGGTCCCATGGATTTCTCCACCATAGCTCTTCAGCGTGCTGAAAATGCACTGGATTCTAAAGCAATGGACTTATTTGAAGATAGAAAACATCAGTGGGTCTTTATAATGTTAACTCACATAAATACTGCTTTAACAGATAATTGGTGAGTATACTTACTTATTCTAAGCTTAATAGAAGCCATCACGTTGTACGTAGTTCTTAATTACCTCAGAGTAACACTGAAAGTGTTAACACCCGCTTAATGTCCAACCATGAGCTTCTTCAAGGCTCAGGTTACTTACCCAGTCAAGCCTAGAGGATTCCTAGAACTTCTGTAGTTGGACTCGAACCTGAGAGTTTCTTCTGTGCTATAGAGGCTAGCAGCGCTCTGGAGTAAATACTGGGGCTTTGCTTTATAACAGAGTATGCAATGGCATATCCCGGTCAGAATTTTCGGATTTGATGCACAGATTTTCAGGTCATGGAATTATGTTTCTTGTATGTTTATAAAGGTGATTTTGAAAACAAAGTATCTGAATGAAATTAATAATGATGATGTTGTGTATGTTATTCTTTCAGTATTGATGTTAGAGCTGCTGCTGTTTCCTGTTTGAAAAACATACTAGCCACCAAGTCTGGCAGTGATTTTTGGGAAGTTTATAAAAATAAAGCTGATCCCATGTTAATCTATCTACAGCCTTTCAGAATGTCTAGGAAGAAGGTACTACTTATTATTTATATGGCAAATGGGTAGAGAGAAGATTAAAGTATATATCTTTTAAAAGTAAATTTGAAAATATTTTTGAGATAGGCTTTGATGAATGCAAGGTCTGTGTTTTTCATCAGTCTGATTGCAAATGTGATTGCTTTTGTTCATTTGTTTCTCCTTTCTGTTTCAGCATTTGCGGCTTCTACATGTAGGAAATGACTGATTTGACTTTATAAAGCTGTGTACTTTCATTATTAGACAGACACTTTTTGATTACCTACTCGGTAATCTAATACATTCTTTCTCAGGATTCAAAAACTTAGTGAAAAATAGGTCAGAAAAAAAGGTGCCTATTTAAACGTAAATCAGATATTTGCTAATTTTCAAACTTTTGATTTGTAACCTAAATGTGATGTCTGATGTGGCCTTGTTGATGTTATCAGTAAAATTTTATTTTTAATACTTTCAGATTTCCTTGGAAAACTTTACGTTTACATGAACAAAATTGATATCGTCAGTCAATTAAAGCACAGTTAATATGTTTTAATTTGTGCAGACTGCGGTATTTTTTTTTAAATGCCATAGAATTTGTTTATATTTGCAATATATGTTTTCCTTCTAGTTTTTTGTAGTACCTGCTAATGATTCAGAGGCTTCTTTAGAAACTTTGGATGACGCAAACCTGTGGATTCCTCTGGGAGAAAGTCATGAGACCTGGATCAAGCACCTAACTAGTTCAATACTGGACAGTGGAGGCGTGCAAAATGAAGTTCTCCAGTTAATGAAGCCGCTATGTGAGGTGAGCTAGATTATGCCTATGTATACGTGTGTGCGTTGTGATGCAGAGAAAACATATAATACTTACCTTGATAGCAATTAGTATTTCTGCTATTAAGTTACTGCTTTCTCTTAATAGTAATTGAGATCTTTTGGACTCAGACATTGCAGATACCCATAAAATACACTCTTGAAGTAGAAGATTTGGGAGATAATTGTAAACATAGATGAACTTTATGTAACTACTTTAACTAAAGGACAGCATAGCATTATTGAGTGGTTTACATTTTTCATGTTATATGTTCCATCTCAAGCATTATGTGGTTGTTTGAGTAGCTGTTGGTTTGGTTATAATCTGAGAAAGAAAGGCTTTTGGTTCAGTTTCTTAGCAGCTGCTGTGCATGATTGTTTTCTAGGTGAAAACAGACTTGTGTCAAACTTTGCTACCATACCTGATTCACGATATCCTTCGTGACTCAGATGACTCTTGGAAAAATCTTTTGTCAGTTCATATCCAGAAGTTTTTTACAGCCTGTTGCAGATTTGCCTCATCTAGTAGATCTACTACACCACCAAATTCTGATTCAGGTAATGCCATCAAATTTTTGTTTCAGCCGAAAGAGGGATTCTGATTGTGAAAAAATTATTTTCTGACATTGAACATATAATGCACACTTGTAAGCAGAATTTTAGAAGCTTCTGTCCAATTGTTTGATCTTTTTCAGTGGAGATACCAGTAATTTTGAAGCCACACCCAAGTGGTTTCTTCTGTGTAGCTTCTTTCCTTATTCCTAACTGGATAATGTTTATTACTTGCTGAATTTAGATGTGATCCAATCATGTGTGTTGCAAGACTGAGTCTTGGATTGTCTCTTAATATGACTTACTGGCAGTTAAATTCTTCTCTTACTCAAACAAGAGCAATTAAAGGCAGTTTTCAGCTGGATTCCCCTTGGAAAAAAGAACAACCCTTGCTTTACTTCCTGCCTAATGTTGATAATGGTCTCTCTGTACCTTCAAAAGACCTGTTTCATTCCAGCAGAATGAAAAGAAGTTGTAACCGAAAGAACTGCAGCTGAGTATGGGTAATGCAGGAAGTTTCATTAAAAAGTAGGGACCTTCTGTGTCCTTTCCAATTAGATTGTGGTTGAAGTTAGCAAATATCTGTGTAAAACATCAGATCTTTGTTATTAGACCATGGGAATGGTACATGCACTTATTTTCTGTAGCTGAAATAATGTATTTCTTTTATTTGTGCACATTCTTTTATTACAGTAACTTTAGGTTAATATTTTTTTGTGCAGTAGCTACTGTGTTACGTCTTCCAACTCCCTTCTTCAGTGACAAATTATCAAAGGAAGGAGTCTGTACAATGTCTTGCAGTTTCTTTGTAGGCAAGTCATGCAAGCTTCAGGTTGCCAGAGAGGTAAAGGTACCTTTAGTGTTGCAGTTTGTACCATGAGTGGGGTAAATAAGCTTAATGATACTAGGTGTACTTTAAGGTACTTTATAAAAAGACACTGACTAGCCTGGCCAGAAAGACTAGACCAGTATTCATTCACATTTTTGAAGTCAGGTAACAAGCTGTTCCCACAGTCCAGATATTTATATGATTGTCCTGCTTTTAAGATAGAAAAGGAATAACAATTCCCTATTTGCTTCCTGTAAGCAGCCAGGAAAACTACTGCACAGGTTTATGCTCAGATGTACAGAGTAAACCAAAATAATGAAAAATGTGAAGGGATTTTTCTAAGCTTTATAAACTTCCAGTTCAGTGACACCAATGAGCAAATTGATAGAGACCTCTTCAAACATTGTGATTCTATGCAAGGGAACTTACTGAGGCAATAAAAGTAAAATAAAGGACATGTGAAAGCTTTAAATAGAGTTCTTCAGGTGAAAAACTGTCCTGGTACCAAAAAAAATCCCAAACATGAAGTAGCATACAGCTTGTTGTTTATGTACTTGTTTACAGGTAAACTGGAGGTGCACTAGCCAACAGAGGAAAGATGTTAGTTCCAAAGTTGGAATGATGGAACATCAGCGGTATTCAAAACAGAAATTAAATCATCTGCTGATGACCAGTTTCTTCAGGGAGAAACTGTTACCCTGTCAAAATGAGGAGAAAAGTCTTCCTAGAAAAGCGAGATAATTTTCATTCCAATCCTTCAGGATCCAGACTGTGGCAAAGACCAAGCAGTTAGACATGAGAGAGTTGAGCGCTTCCGAACAAGAGTCTTCCTGTTGATCCATTTTGATGTGCAAGTTCTAGGGCTTGGCTGTTAATCTTGGCAATTTAAAGCATATATGATGTGAGCGTCATGCCAATCACTGCTCTGTCTGAGAAGCCAAACCTAATAGTAAATTGCCCACTGTGTGAAAAGAGTCAGGTCCACCAAACTGAAAACTAAGAACGTTTTGGACTTAGTGCCTGTCAGTCTGGCCAGAATCATGTCTCAATTGAACCTGCTATTTTGCAGAAGAGGTGTCATTTTTTGTTAAATGAATCTTTCAGAAATACATGTTATTTCTCCTTAGGATTTAGAATTTCTATCTGATGCCATGAAAAAACAGACACTATGTTCGTTTTCTGTCTGTAAGCTTGTTAACAAGTGAATATGAACACCATGCTGACAGTTAGCATTACAGTCGTTTGGTCTGTTCAACAAATCCTGAAGAATGACTTTTTTCTTCCAGTTTTCTTGGCCAGTGCCTTTTCCTTCCCCTGACTCTTTAATATTTTCTGGTGCCTAAATATAAATCAGTCAGAAATTTTCAGTTACTCATCTGATCACACTATGAAGGAGGAAGTATCACTCTCTCTGGGGCGTTGACTGTACAGTGCTAACAGAGTGGATCCTGCTTATGAGACGCGGTGTCTACGTTTGCAAGTAGTGCGGTGCATGGGTATGGATGTGGAAAGCAAAATGTCATGGTGTGTTAGGAACTGAGTCAGGTGTCCCCACTGCGTGACTTTTGGAAGTTAAGTACGTGGGAGATGGCTGAAAAAGAAGGAGTTTGTGTTCCTTCTGTAAGATCTTTGGTAGCAGTGGAAAGTAAGCACTCATTTCTATTTGTTGGAACACACAAAATGCCCAGATACTTCTTTTTTATGTGGCTTTTGCTTTCTTTAGGGAAAATTTCTGCATCTTAATGTAGTGTAGTGGTAATCAAATCTTTGCTTATGCTTTCCAAATGTCTTGCTTCTTGTGATAGATTTAAAATGTCCAGAAAAATGAAAAAAATATTAACGCAATGACGAGAACAGAATCTGTAGCCATCTGATTTCTTTTTAATCCAGAAGCAAGGCATAGAAATATAAATTCTTCAGAAGTCTGTGTCGGGGAGATAGTGTTTTTTTCTGTAAGCATACACACTATAAAATCTACAGTAAAGCTACTAGTAAGTAGTTCTACGTCTTTGGAATAACTTTATATGGCTGAAGCCTAAGGGAAGAGGTCTGTTATGGAGCTTTATGCAATGATGTTGGATCATCTCTGAATTCTGTAAGAAGAAATTGAATGCACAGATTATTAATGCAAAGATAATTTGATAAAGACAGTTGCAGTATAAACTACAGTAATGTCACTAGCATCATCTAAGGAAGACAAATACATTTTGTAACAAACTATTACTGCCATTTTGGAAAGACCATCCAAGGAAGTTTTTAGTTATTTTCTTGAGTACAAAATATATTTTTTTATTTTGTAAAAAGATATGTTATGACAAAAGTTCATTATATTCTTTCTTTGAAATATACTTCCCAGAGCAAGAAACCCATAATTTTAGAAGTTTGGATAAAGTATCTCGACGAGCCATGCTTGCTGTTGTTGATTACTTAAGAAGACAAAAGAGGTGAATTATAGCTTTCCAAAATGTTGCTTAAATTTAATTATGACTGTCCTAAAATCTGTTGATGCTCTAGATAAAGGAAGAAGGATGTGGTAGAGAACATGTCCATTAAAAGGATGAAGATATAGTAGTGACCTTGCATTTGTTCAAAAGTGATATGGGTAGCCTTAAAGTATTCTAACTAACTTTTTGTCTGATAAAATTGTGGTATTGGTTTGGGGGCAAGGCTAAGATAAAATTGGGCTTTGGAAGGCTTTATAGTTTGATTGGATTTGTTTTGCTTAATGTTAGAAAGTCTGTTACAGCAATATTAAAGTCTTTATTTATTCAGATCTGTTTCAGGTACAGTCTTCGATGACTGCTTCTGGCTAGACCTGAATTATCTTGAGGTTGCTATAGCAGCACAGTCTTGTGCTGCTCACTTCACAGCCTTGCTCTATGCAGAAATCTACACGGACAAGATAAATATAGAAAAACAGCAACGGAGGTACAAAGCTTGAGGAATGCAGTTTCTTGACATTTCTGGTGAAATGGATCATGTTTTATGTGTCCCAGTAGTGTTTTGTTATATGAAGAGTCAAGGAAACTTTAAAAAAATCTTTAGGCATTTGTACTGACCTTGAAAATATTTCTAGCAGTCCTTGAACGTGATTCCTACCTTGCTAGTTTGCTAGCTGTGATACACTCAGAATAGTGTCATTTTGATTTCTAACCAGAAAATGCTCTGAGTAGTGTGTATTCTGGAGGAACTTGCCTAAGGCTGATGCTTCTGGATACTATCTCACTTTCTAAACTGAACACTTTTCAGATTCTATTTCTCATTATTAATAATGTGCTAATGGTTAGATTATGTCTCAAAGTGAATCAAGGAGGGAAGGAAACTACACAATGATGGCCAGAATTGTGTGTGTTTAACTTCCACAATTTTGTAATCTCTAGTATAGAGCTGGATGATCCTCATAGAAGGAGCTTGCGTGAGACATTCAAGGCCAGGCTGGATGAAGCTTTGAGCAATCTGGTCTAGTGGAAAGTGTCCCTGCCCATGGCTGGAACTGGATGATCTTTAAGGTCCCTTCCAACCCAAACCATTCTATGATTATGAAGAATTAATCTTTGTCATCGGGTCTAGCCAGATCCAAATAAGAACTAGTTTACTAGCTTCGTCTTGGCAACAAGTAACACAAGATGGTGAATGTGTAACAAACGTATGGTTATAAGCCTAGATATTATGTAGTTGCTTTTATTCTTTACTGGAAGAGAATATTCTTGCTTCAGACATTCACAAAAGCAATTTGATTTAATGAAAGATTAGACATTACAAGGTACCTGGAAAAAACCCACCTTGATGCTGAAATCCCTCGGTGTTGATCAAGTTGGTCAGTTCAACTGACCATTTTGTCATTGTGGTGGCAGTCCATTTTGAACAACTGGGGATATGGCAGGCCTGATCTTGCATTTGTGTTTATGCCTCTTACTTCTTAAGTGTTGTTTCACAATTTCTTTAGTTCTTTGTATGAAATTTCATTTAACTTTACTGGTTGAAACATTTATTGTAGGTCATCTTTTAAAGCAGCTAAGAGTTTGACATTTGAAGAAGAAAGTCAAAGAACAACTATTACTATTTTGAACGAAAAAAGTAAAGAAGAAACTGGGATAAGTTTACAGGTACATGTGTATGCTTTATAATTTGAAAGCAAACCTTCTTGTAGAATTACAATTAACAGTAGGTCTCATCTGAGCTGAAAGCAGATCTAGTTGAACTTCAACAACTATATTTGAAAGTTCTCCTCATGCTCTAATTCAAAGTGAACTCAGTGGCCTTGACAGACAGGTTAAATTGAGTATTCATTCACCTGAAACACTAAATAACTGGAAAATTTTTAATCACAGCAAACCAAACTTTATTCCCCAGAAGTACTGAGCTTGTGTTGGTAGCCATACAAGTATCATTTGTTTTGTTTTGTCGGAGAGATATGTTCATTAAAAGTGAGGAAGTGAGTTGGTGTAGCAAGTAATAATCAAAACCATGGTAGTCTTCTACAAGTTTATGTAATATGCAAAATCTGATTTAGTGACCATGTCTAAATTATTGTTTTCCATAGTTCATTATTGCAGAACTGTGCTTGCATATCTTTAAAATGCCTTGCTCCTTTGGTATGTCTGATGCTCACTTGGTACTACTGCCTTTTGCTTTGTGACCAGTCCACCTACGGCCCAGCACTGTTTTTTAGTATCTGAGCAGAGAAGTTACGTAGTCCTGAAGGGTTTAGCTAGACTACAAAACTTTTCCTCTTGTGACAATGGCAGGCTCAAGTGTTGCATATGGGAAGATTAAGCAATGATAACACGTTACATGGAAGGACCCGTATCTATAAATTTACATACTATGTCTAAAACTCCCTTGAAATGGATATAAAAGAGGTAATTCTTTGGTTTATGGTGTGTGCTCTAGGACCTTCTGATGGATATATATAGAAGCATTGGAGAACCTGACAGTCTCTATGGCTGCGGTGGAGGAAGAATGTTACAGCCATTAGCACGGTATAATTTATCAATATTCATATGTTCTTAAAAGTCATTGCTTTCGTTTATTAATAAGGAACTTAAATGGAAACTTCTTGTTAACTTACACCAGGATAAGAACATACGAGCATGAAGCAGTATGGGAGAAAGCCCTTGTAACATATGACCTTGAGGCAAGCCTCTCTGCGTCTACTCGCCAGGCAGGAATAATAGAGGTAATTTTATAATAGGAAATGAATGTAGGAATTGGCATCCAGTGTACTCAAAGCCATTTGTAAAAATGCAGAATTGTTTTAGGACTAAGAGATCTCTTTGGTCATCAAGTCCTGCCCACTGTCATCAGCAGCCAAAACGTATAGTCTAAGAGAACTCAGTATTTGTCCTGAAAATGTTGAGGCTTCCATTCCTCTTGTTACTCACCTGTAACCCCTATCTTGGGTAATGAATTTTGTCAAATATTTCAAAATGAATATATTTAATTTTATACAAATTTGGCCAGCTCCTAATATGACAGGGTATACAAAGTAACATAACTGGTTATTTTTGCCATCTCATTCTTTAAACTTCTCCATTATGGCAACTGTCTTACTGAAACTGTGTTATTTCTGATAAAATAAATGAATAGAATTGTTGTTGTCTTCTTTTGATCCTTTAAAAATATGTCACTTTCTTAGCCTAAAATTGTTTACATTAGTTCTGTAATAACGTAACACTGGTATATCTGTGTTTCCCCTCGTTTCCTTTTCCTATAGTACTTTTCTTTCCCTACCCCAAATTATTTAGTGTCATTGTTAAAATTCCCTTGTGTTTCTCCTTCATAATGACTGCACACATAAACTGGATAAGCGGTCACAATTGTAAAGTCATGATGGTCTTCAAACAGATAGAAGCTCAGGAGTTGTAGGAAACGTTTTCAAATCCCCACCAGGAAAAACAGTTCATTAAGACATAAACCCAGTTTTGACTTACTGCCCACAAATGATGGGATGGAGAAATGTGAGCAGATGGTTCATTTGAAACACAACATGGAAATCTATTTCAAAGAATTCCAGTCACAGCAGTAATGAACACGTTTCTCCAGGGTTGCGGGTATCAATAGTGTGATTAGTAGTCTTATTAAAAAGTTTTCATCTTTTATAGTGCTGAGTTTAGAAATACTTATGGTTCTGCTTTACCCACAAAGGCTTCTTCGTTTCCAAAGGTAAACCAAAGCCTTTTGAAAAACCGGTTCAGATGATTCAAAGAGGAAAACCAACTTTCAATAATTTTGTTAATTCCAGGCTTTGCAGAATTTTGGGCTTTGCCACACTCTTTCCATGTATTTAAAAGGACTGGAACATGAAAACACTGAGTGGTGTGCGGAACTACAGGAAATACGCTACCAGGCAGCATGGAGGAATATGCAGTGGGGCCACATCTCTTCTGTCAAGTAAACCAACTCATTTTTTTGCTAGTTCTTTATCAGAAAGGCAGTGCTTTCGGTTTGAAGCAAAAAGACGATGTTAGAATATAATTTCTATGAAGCAGGTCACCTAATTTATCTTAATCATTGACTTGAGTCTTCACTTAGGCCTGTCTCTTGGGTGTGCACATCACTTTTCATTTTCCTGGGAAACCGTACGCAGTTGATTCTTCTGTTTGATTGTTTTTAACTATAAACTGAAATTTTCCATTTTTGACTCAGATAGTAGATATGTCTTAAGTATGTAAGAAGGATAGGTAGTTTTTAATGTTTAATTTGTATGTAAATGAGGAAAATATGACTCGGCAAGGCACAGGAGGTTATCAAGACCCGGATAGGCACACACCAGTGTTGATTCATGGCTACTCCCTCATAAGGAGTAATCTCCTTCCTTGTGTAATGTTGGATGCCTGGCATTAGTTACTTCATATGACTGCCCACGATGTAGTGTGAACTCTATCCCTTCCTAGTACAGCTCCATCATCACACGTTTTGGGCGGAATACAGAATAGATTCACTACATCTTGGCAAAAGCAGCAGTTATGTGATGGAGTCTTGGTGTGTTCATTCTCTTCCCCTGTACTGTCTTAAGGCCATTGTTTAGAAGCACCTGGAGGACTTCACAGACATGTCCTGCTGAAGGGCATATGTCATACCACAATCAGAACAAAATTCATAGAGGTGGGCTCTCTTTGTCTCTGGGTTAGGGTCTGCATAAACCGCTTTGGTTATAAACTTCTTAGGCAAATAGCATATTCAGCTTTAATACAGGAGTGGAAAACCAACATGTAAGATATAAGAGGGAGAATGAGATGGCAAGAAAGAGAAGGGTCAAGAAGAAGAAAGAAAAGGAAAAAGGGCAAAGAAGAGGAAGTTAAATTGAACACTGTGGGTTTTTTCAGCCTTCTGATTTCATTTTTTCCTTTTCAAAATGATTTCTGAAGTTAAATGTAAAAATTGTTGATTCTGAACTGAAGTTACATACATGCCGTAATATCTCTTTCAGCATAATGCTGTGAGAAATGTGTTATGTTTAAATGTTATTGTGCAGCTGGTTTTGTGTCATATTTTTATACAATCTTGAACATATTCTCTGTATTCCAAACCCTTTGGCAATCACTGTTTTTCTTAGTTTTAAAAGAACAGCTTGAATTTATAAAATACTAAATTAATTTAAAATTCAAAGGGTTGCTTCATTTTTTTAATCTTGAAAAACAGCAATCCATCCAGCTGCAGAAAATGTACTACTAAAAATCTTTGACATAAAGATGAAATTGACTTCTTTGTAGAGAAATATAATTTTCCTCTTACTTTATGTTACTTCTGTTTTATTTTTAAGTGATGAGACAGGAAGACCAGGGTACCATGAATCACTGTATGATGCTCTTCAGTCTTTACGAGATAAGGAATTCTCTGCTTTCTATGACAGCCTTAAAGATGCCAGGTGACTGTATGCAAATATTCTGCTATTAGAGAGATGGAGCGCGTGTGTGTGTCTGTAGTCACAAGCTACATATAAAAAAATATTATGGGGTTTTAAGGGCTTAGATAATGACTCAGGCATAGAATAAAATTAATACTTCTGCAACTTGATTTCTAAGGTTGTTAACTTCAATTTGTCTTCTGTGCATATACAATTTGTGCGCTAATTGAAGATACATTTCCCCTCATACATATCCCTTACTTTGCGGTCTTCTTGAGTAGATCTGAATGCTGACTACTCTTCTTTAGCTGAGCTGCCACACAGGCTTTGGTGTATATATATGCTTACCCCATGTTTTAATGGTAATACAAAATAATTCCAAACTGAATTAAATTTTTAAATGCTGTTCACTGTATAGAAATTATGTTATGGATATTTGGAATTATATGTGGATATTTAAAGAAAATAATTTACTATTTCTCTGTTAAATCCTTAGAGTGAATGAAGTAGAAGAGCTGTGCAAAGGCAGTCTTGAGTCTGTTTATTCGTTATATCCAACTCTTTGCAGACTACAGCTAATTGGAGAGTTGGAAAATATAGGTCTGCTGTTCTCAAGGTATGTTTTCAAGCTTGTTTCATACTCCTTTCTCAGTCTTCAGGATTTTTGGTAACCAAGTCTAGCACAAAAATAAAATTACGTCAACAAATTCTATTCATCAATAACTCAAACTTCATCTTAAAAATTATATGGGTTTGATATTTATTATGTGGAGACAAATCTAAATTCTCTTTTACTTCCAGACTGGATTTATTCATGGTCTAGTCTTAATCATGCCATAATTGTGTTTTAAATAACTGTTTTCTTTCCTTTGTTTTGAGTTCCCTGGTATACTCCAAGGTAGCAGTTTTATCTCACAGCCTTTGGTTTACTAAAGTAACTGAGTCATCCTCTTCAAGTTTCTGTTTTAAAAATGTTTTCCGTTTTCTTGAGGATAACCATATGTATACTAAAAGTTGCTTCAGTTGAATCACTTTCTTCATGGACCAATATTACTGTTAGTATTCTAGCTGAATTCTTATCCTTGCTTCTTAAGCATAGGAAGGTATTTATCAATTAACACTGAATTTTTTCTGTTGTATCAGTGTGGTAGCTTGTAATCATCCTACAGTCATTTAGCATGTCCAGGACTTTAGGAAGCATTGCTATTTGCAGCTAATGAATCACCTAAGAAAATAATACATATATAATACAACCTAAACAGCTACAGTGTCAGAGTTTGGAATTTTTTCTTACATTAATCCATACCTGACCTGTATAATAAAATAGTAATCTTGGTCTGTAATCTTCTGAGTAGCCCTATGTTTAAATGCGGTTCCCTTTGCTGATGGACTTTCAGCACAAGAGTTTTTGATGCTGAGTCAAGAATGTTTACAGTGGAGTTGCTCACTAATGTTGATCTCCTGATCTTCATTTTTGTTAAAACTGGAACCCTGCCAGTTTATTCTGCATATTAATCATTGTAGGGTTGTATGGACTGTTTCTTGGTTTTAACTATAAATTGTGAACTGCCTTGGTAGTTTACTTTCGTTACTCATCGTGCATTTCACTAATATTTAGTGAGAATTAATTACAGGTCTTTCTTCTTTTGGTAACAATTGCAGATCTGTTACTACTCAACAACTGAATGATACTTACTTGAAATGGCAGAGACAGTCCCAGCTTCTCAAGGACAGTGACTTCTGTTTCCAGGAACCCATCATGGCTCTGCGCACTGTAATTCTGGAGATCTTGCTTGAGAAGGAGAATGAAAATACCAAGAGAGAATGTATTAAAGACATCCTGACCAAACACCTAGTGGAGCTCTCTAGACTGGCAAGAACTGCTAAAAATACACAGGTAACAAATTTCAGGAAAGATCAGTGACAGATGGCTGCTTTTCTAGTTTATAAAAGAACTTCTTTTGACAGTACTATAGATTAACTATTCTAAGTTTATTCAGTGAATCAATTAGTTGGAGACTTAAACGATGTGGAACTTACTCGTGCATTTTATTTCTGGGCATTTTTTCTGAATTTTGTTCATAAAGGTAAGCTGTTCTGTGAGGTAGCTAGTATAAAAGTGAAATTTTTAGTGAAGAATGCTCTTACAGCGCTGTTATTGCTTTTTTGGGTGCAGTTTTATATATCCAGCTTTCACTTGCATCATACTGTTGTAGGGTTCCAGAGTAAAGCTGCAAGAAGAACTCCATTGCACCTGTATATTTAGTATTGTCTTCAAGGTTTTATACTCTCAAAGCACCAGTGCACTGCAGTACATCTCTCGCTGCAACTGACTTAATGGGATTTGCAGTATCAGTAGTTTCTGCAGCTCCTAATACGTTTAAGGTCCAGAGTCAGCCTTGGCCTGTTCTGGAGGAGTAACTCAACAAGAATTTATAGAGCAACAATATCCTCCAAGAACCTCTGCAGAAAATAGTTGCAGCTAAGTTTGTGACCTGGAAAGATGTTTAACACTTTGCCTACGTGAAACTATCATAAATTTGATTTCAGGAAAGTTCTAACTCTTTTTGTGAATAATGATGAAATCGATAGAACAACTGGTTTTTGTTTCATAAATTTGCAAGGTTTACTCAGTGCCTCTGGAATTGTTTGGGAAAATTGCTGCTTCAGAACTTTTCTCTCTCATGCCTGCCCAGCCACTGACACTGTGGTGATGAGGCTCCTGTAAGAGCCTCAACGCAAGTTATTTCTTATTCACTTAGATTTTTAGTTACGGAAGATTAAAATTGGGGCGCCATATTTTGGGAGGGTTAGAAGATTCTGAAAGACTGAGCCAGTGTGTTTCTGAAAACGCTACCGTTCCAGCCTCTTCGGTGTTGTAGGTCATGTGCAACCTTTGGGGCATACTTCCGGGCCTTATCAGTGATTTGAACCATGGGATGATAGGCCTTTCCTTTTGGCACACTAGTAGTTGACAACACTAAGTGTCTGGATGTAGGAAAGTTTTTGAGGTAACAGTCTTGGCAGCTAGTGGCTTTTCTTCCTCTTTGGTGCCACTACCATCCGTCAGGAGAAGGAAGAGTGCCATACACACTGACCACTAATTGAAGTACCCAAACTTACATTGTCATTTACAGGCATTCTTACATTTTGCTTGTTTACCTTGCTTATTTAAAAGTTTGATTGATTTGGTGATTGGTTGGACAAGTTGCGAAAATATACTTTAGTCTCCATCTTTGACATAGTTAAAAAGATAGTTTGCTCTTTGTACTGTCTGAATTACTAAATAATGAGGATGTTACTTCACCAGTGATATGAGTGAAGAGGTACGCATACAAAAGAAAAGTGTATGGTGATGCCATTTTTCTTATGCTTTTCACATGGTCTCTTAGGATGTAATAAGAATCACTAAGCTAAAATTATAAATCCATTATTTCAGTGGGTACTGATTGTAGAATTTCTATACTTTATACCTCCAAGTAATTTAAAATGTTAAACATTGATGCTTTATTTTGGAGGTTGTGAAGTTTAATTCCATTGTCTGTTTTTATTGCAAACCAGGATTTTCTGCAAGTATATAGAAACACAACTTCATCTCTTTGCTGCAGATAAATTCTTAGCATTGGATAGGCAGAATATGCTGCACAAGTAGAGCAGATGAAGATGGAGCTTAAAAACAAAACTTGCTGTGAGATACATGTATTTGACTTAAAGATTTGTTTATAATGGTTTTCAATTTCAGCTTCCAGAAAGAGCTATGTTTCAGATCAAGCAGTACAATCCAACAGGATGTGGAGTTTCTGAATGGCAACTAGAAGAAGCTCAGGTTTTCTGGGCTAAAAAGGAAGAGAGTCTTGCACTGAATATTCTTAAAAGGATGATAAAAAAGTTAGATGCAGATTGGATTCAGGTATGTGTTATATAATGTACAAAATTATGGGAATTAAATTATTTAAGACCCTATGTTCACTTTCTGAAGTTTTCCCTTGGAAGAAAATTATAAATCTGTCTGCAATATTATTAAATCTTTTTTGCACTCTCAAAATGTCTGAAAGCAAAAAATTCTTTATTAGCAAATCTTATCAGGGGTTTTCAAGGCAAGACTGTAAGAGTGGCAAATATTAGAATTCATTATTCATTATTTTGCCTCTGGTGCCATCACTGTGAAATATATAGCTTTTTAAAGTAAGAGATTATTTCCCTTGATAAAAAATTAACTTGTTTTAAGCAGAACTGTTACATAGAGGTGTATCATCTTGTTCTGTGCCAATAGTTAAAGAAACTAGTGGCCAAGCAGGATTGTTTAGGCATAGCATTACTGAATTGTTTAGGTTGGAAAAGACCTTTAAGGTCATCAAGCCCAACCTTTAACCTGGCACTGCCAACTCCACCACTAAACCATGTCCCTAACACCACATCTACATGTCTTTTAAATACCTACAGGGATGGTGACTCCACCACCTCCCTGGGCAGCCTGTTCCAATGCTTGACAATGCTTCCCATGAAGAAATTTTTCCCAATATCCTATCTATACCTCCCCTGGCATAACTTGAGGCCGTTTTCTCTTGTTCTGTCACTTGTCACTTGGGAGAAGAGAGCAACCCCCACCTCTCTGCAACCTCCTTTCAGGTAGTTGTAGAGAGCGATCAGGTTTCCCCTGAGCCTCCTCTTCTCCAGGCTGAACACCCCCAGCTCCCCTCAGCTGCTTCTCACAGGATTTGTGCTCCAGACCCTTCCCCAGCTCTGTTCCCTTCTCTGGACGTGTTCCAGCCCCTCAGTGTCTTGCAGTGAGGGGCTCAAAACTGAACACAGGATTCGAGGTGCGGCCTCACCAGTGCCCAGTACAGGGGGACAGTCACTGCCCTCGTCCTGCTGGCCACACTGTTCCTGATACATATTATGTTAGGAACTGTAATACTGTACATGTTTTTAGAAGAAGAATAATAAAGATTTTATCTCTGGTCTTTATTGTGTAAAAGAAGACTAAAAGCAGACTAGGTGATCCTGCTCTGGCAGGGGGCTTGGACTAGATGATCTCTAGAGGAGCCTTCCAACCCCTGACACTCTGTGAATCTGTGACCACAAGATAGGTGACCTGTGCTTCCCTGGAACGTTAAAATATTGGTGTCATGTCTACCACCTGCCACTCCTGTTATATTTAAGACGGTTTTAAGCAAAAGCTTTTATACCTCTCCTAGTAGTTCAGTTACTTCATCTGTGGATTGCTGTAGACCTTTCAGAAAAATACATTCTGATCCTGGTGAGTTGATAGTTTTCGTTGTCCGTTTGTTCAGCAATGTTTGCCGTTGACACTTCAGTAGCGGACAGACCTTTGAATCCCTCATAAAGAAAGGATTTGCAGTGGGACTCTTGAAGCTCTTCCACAGGGAACACAAATGCAAATACTTCAATTTTTTTTTTTTCTTCTTTATCTTCTCAGAGCACTATTTGTTTATAACTCTATTGTTTTTTTTATCAGGTGGGCTGTCTGGTGGCTAGCTGCTCCTAATATGTTTAAAAGATGATTTTTTTATTATTTGTTGAGTCTTCTTCAAGTTGTTTGGGTTTTTTGGGCAGCCTGATGGTTGGGGTTTTGTTTTTTATTTGTCAGGATATTTTATAACTTTTTAAAATATATTTTCTTTTTCACTTGGACAAAACTTCATTGTGAATACTTTTGTGATAGAATTTCTTCATCATCATTACATTTGTGTTTAGCTGTGGTGGGTTTCTTTGGGTATTTTTTTGGAGTGTAATAAACATTCACGTTGAATCCATATACATTATTAAGGAATATCATGTTTCAGAAATGCTGGAGAATTATGGGACAAATTCTCCATACATCAAAAATCAAGAGTTGCTGCATCTCTTTAGGTTTTCATGATTGCTTCATGAATCAGTTGATGATGGGCTCCAAAAATGTAGTCCGCTCACCTTCCAATGTTACATTTACCCTGTCCACATGAGGAGGTTTCGTGGTTTTGTAGCCGATGATGCCCTTCAGTGTTTCAGTCGGCGTTGCCATCTTGATCAGGTGGTCTTTAATACGTACCCTATACTAAAAGTATTTTGGAAACTTGTCCCACTCTACAGTTAAAGTTGAGCTTCCAGTCTGGAGGCAAGTCCTTTGGAAACCTGCTCTATCATCTTCTCAGAGTGCTTTGAACCAAGTTTGCATCAGGAGGTTTGCATGATCATTAAATTTTTCTGACACAGTTATCGCAATTCCTGAATGTTTCCTACAGAGTGTACTGTGGTACTTCAGACTCATGGGGATATTAGAAAATACAATTCTGCAAATATGCTGTGAATTTATTTAATTTTTATTACATTTTGTCATTGTTTTATTCTGGTTTTAAGTGTTCAAACTGTCAGGTATTTAAAAATATGTGCTTTCCTTTAGTCTAACATAGAATGTGAATGTGATTTAAGGTTATTGACTACTGGAGATGTGGGTGGTAAATTACTGTGTAAATACATTACATGTAATAGACCCAAGTGACTGAATTATATTCAGGGTTTAAAAGCTTTATAAATTGCCTACATCATGCATAAAAAGTATCTTTACTTGATACCTCCCTCTTTTTTCTTTTTTTCCCAAAACTTGCTTTCTCAAAGGTTGAGAGTGATCCTCATCTGAAGCTGATGTATACGGAGTGTCTGAGGCTATGTGGAACCTGGTTAGCAGAAACATGCTTGGAAAACCCTACAGTCATCATGCAGAAATACTTAGAAAAGGTGCATCCAGTCTTTGAAATGTGCAATTTTTGAGATAATGATGCGCTAAAATTAGAATGTTAAGTAAACTTTACAATGCAGCTTTCATTTTTCTGGATTGAAAATATGGATTCTTATAAAAATGTTATACTTTCACATGGTACTGTATGACATTGTACTCATAAAATATTCAGATTCATAGTGAAACTTCTGTGTGATACTGGATTAAAAGTTCAGTGATAATGCCTACTAGTCCGGATTCCTTTTCCACCCCATCCTTTCCTTCTCAGGACAGATCATTTTCAGTATGGGGATTGTATTCTGAAGGGTCTCCTTCCAGGTGCTGGAAAGTCTTATACTAGTTTGTTGTGGCAGCACATAGTGTTTCAAAGTACTATAATTTTTTTTAAACTCTTAGTCAGTAGTAGAAACATTTTTATTAATATTTGCCTACTCTGCATTTCTTTATTGCATGTTAGTTTGTGAAACTCTACATCGTTGCTTTTCTCTGTTACTCTCTACATAGTTTCATCACTCTGATGATTAGACTTTCATATATAATTGCCATCACTTTTTGGCATTTTCTGGACTGTCTTCTATTATTTTCTCACCATCTTACAGTATAAAGTTGTAAAATGATTGTAAGACTTCATGCTTAGTTACTGTAAAAGATAGATAGCTGTAGGACACTCCTATATGCTTACTAAAGCTGTTTCATACAGGATAACATTTTTGACTGTTTGCACTGAAACACTCCTCAAAATTTAAATTCACTTAGGAGAAAAATACTCAGCCTGGTAGGTTTTATTTTGTATGTATATACAGTGCATCCTAGGCAGCATTCCATGCCCTGCTGAAGGAGATGACCCCACTTGAGCAGGCGATTGGAGAAGATGAGGTCCCTGCCAACCTCAGCTGTTCTGTTTTGGTGTGAGAACAGAGGTTAATCAAGTATTATGCAGCACTATTCCTCTGAGTATCAGAGTATCAGTCTTATCATTGTTGTAACTTCCCTTTTAGGCTGTGGAAATTGCTGCAAGCCACAGTGGAGACAGCAGTGATGAACTGAAGAAAGGAAAGATGAAGGCTTTCCTGTCTTTGGCTCGCTTCTCAGATAATCAGTACCAGCGAATTGAGAACTACATGAAATCCTCAGAGTTTGAAAACAAGCAGGCATTACTGAAGAAGGCCAAGGAGGAGGTTGGCCTCCTCAGGGAGCGTAGAGTTCAGACAAATAGGTGAGCATTCAAATGGAGAGGTGGTTACTATGGAGCCATCAGTGGCTCCAGCTGTACTAGTTCTCTGTCCTTCTGGGCAGGTGGTACGGCACAGCACACGTCTCTACAGCTGAATTTTTCCTTCTCTTCACAAGATAGTGGTCAAACCTGTAGTGCTTGTTGCAAATAGTTTCTGAACTGTGCCTGAACGTGGTCTAGGAGAGTGCTAGATAGTGGGTCAAAACTAAGCCAAGAAGTGTTACAACAGTTAAACAGTATGGATGATCAAGAGCCAGAGTTCACATTTGTTCCCTTGATCTGTTTAGTTTATTTGACAGGGAAAAAGGTACAGAGTAAAAACCAAATGTTTGAGATTTTTCTCCATCACACATTTGGTGAAATTGTAGGATTCATCTTAATACAGAACTCCTAAAGATCTAGTAAGAGCAATTGCAGGTGAGCAGCAAAATTTGAACTTTAGCAGTTGGAAACTGAAGTCCTGACACAATAATCTATACTGGATACTCGCTTTTACACCAGTATTGAGATTATATCATAAAAAAAGAAAAAAGGCAAAGACTGAAAATGTACATAGAGTGGTGGGTCTGTCCCACAATTTGTTTTCTCAGTTATTTTACTGTGCTTGTACATGCAAAACCAAAAATGTTAAATTGGTATGCAGGAGAAGTAGGAATAGCCTTGCTTGTAAGTTCATTAAGAGATGATTTGTTATTTAAAAATGTCTGTTCGCCTAGGTACACAGTGAAGGTTCAGCGAGAACTTCAACTGGATGAACGTGCCATACATGCCCTAACTGACGATCGTAAACGTTTCTTGTGTAAAGCAGTCGAGAACTACATCAGCTGTTTACTAAGTGGGGAAGAACATGATATGTGGATCTTCCGACTCTGTTCCCTGTGGCTTGAAAATTCTGGAGTTGATAGAGTCAATGAAATGATGAAGGTATATGCCTGCTGTTGCTTTTCCTTATTATGCTATGGCATTAAATTATCCACCTTTCTTCTCCTTCATCTCCTGTGTTTCTAGAAGACAAATGACCGTGCTGTGCAGTATGCTTTCCTATGGATCTCCTTAACTTTTCCCTCAAAAGGGGCTTTTTTCAGTCATCATTGCTCATCAGGTGTTTTTCATCAGTGAGAGCTGTAATTCTCAGTGCAATTTAATTTAATTTAATTTAGCATTTTAATTTGACAAGTCTCTGTGATTAAGCACGTCTCATGATCTTTCACTGTTGTCACCTTGTTCTTTATGTACCTTGGATATTGTCCATCTCCAGCATCCCATAGTATGTTACTCTAGTTTATAATATATATACTTTTAGGTGAAAAGGTGTGCTTTTAGATGGTCTCTAACACAGTAGCCAGGGACCAGTAAACTTTTCATTCTCAGGCTGGTTCTGTAATTTCTAGGATCGTGCAGGCAGTCTGTTAGTTCTTACCCGAATTATCTGTTTATAACAGAGATCTGTATAATTTAATTCTTTGATTTGTGTTATAATTAACTCCAAAAAATAGAAAGTGTTCCTTTACTCTTATTTTGAACACAGGTTTCTTGTCTTGAAGTAGATTGTATTTTTTTAAAGTAGGATTGTTTTTCTTGCCACAAAGAATCTCAAATGTTTCTGGATCAATATATCCAAGCTCTGCTCTGATTGAACAGAAAATAGCGTTTTTCTTACGAAGGACTTCTAGCCTTCAGGATTCACGGAGAGAGATGATGTGATACTCACTGCATTGACATTTGATCACACAGCAGTGATTACTCTCAGTTTAAAAACAAATGCAAAACCAAAATTGCTGTTTCTTACCTGGGATTTTATGATTCGAATGGTTTGGGTTTGTGTTCAGTACAGCTTTCTAACTGAATTTTCTTTACTACAGAAAAACGCAGAGAAGATCCCTTCATACAAGTTTTTGCCTCTGATGTACCAGCTGGCTGCTCGGATGGGAACCAAGATGATGGGTGGTTTGGGATTTCATGAAGTTCTGAATAATGTAATTTATGCTTTTCATATCTAAAGATATCTTGATTGGCTTAGTAGAATGATAGAATGGTTTGGGTTGGAAGGGACCTTAAAGATCATCTAGTTCCAACCCCCCTGCCATGGGCAGGGACATACTTGTGTGCATACTTCTAAACAACATGTATCTTCCTTTGTGCAGTTATAGCTAAATGAGTTATCTAGATGATAACGGTGTATTCAGATTGAGTGATGCAAAATCAGTACAGTGGTGGGAGAGGGTTGGGGAGTTTTTTCCTTGCTACTTAATTGATTTTCTTGTTGTATAAAAATAGCCTTATATAGGTATTAGAATGTACTTTGAAAGTATTTTAGTTGTCGAAATACCATCTAAGTATTACTTTTTATTTCTTATTAGGAACCTTAGAAGTTCAAAAGAATTAATAATGTTAATTAAGTAATTTTTTTCTTCTGTACAGTTTTCAATAATGAGATCTTTCATTTTTCTTGACAGCTAATGTCTAGAATTTCACTGGATCATCCACATCATACTTTGTTTATAATATTAGCTCTGGCAAATGCAAACAAAGACGAACTCCTCACAAAACCAGATGCAGCAAGAAGAAATAAATTAACTAAAAATGCACCAAAAGAAATCTCCCAGCTTGATGTGGTGACTACAAAAAATTCTGTTCTATTAATTACATTCAGTCCTTTTCTTGTGTTAAAAAAAGAAAAAAAATTATGTCAAGGGGTATTTTAGTGTAGAGCTCATCAGCTGACTTTTCTTAAATGGTAGGAGGAAAAAAGTACTTTTAATAATAAAAAAAGTCCTCATTTTGTGCACACATTGGTAATTATTATTGAAAAAAGTAATTATGGAGTTGAACAAAACATGGCTAACATTTGCAATAGCCCCAATTATTGTGAAGACTTTTGTGATAAATGTCCTTGATGTGTGATTCTGTAAAAGGCATTTTAGATACAACAAAGACTTGAGTGAGTTTATTGTTAAAAGTACGTCCTGGTAGGTGTCAGAACAAATGTTCTAACATCTAAGTATTTATCCTTGGGCAGTATGTCTTCTGTTCCTTTATATGACCTTTATATGTTAAAAGCCATGGTGGTGGGTAATACTGAACTGTGTTGTTACTGCTTAATTTTTATTAGAACCTATTTTTTGAATGATCTCCGATCTCGGTTAACACCCCTTCTTTCCCCCATCACTTGAAGCCTGGCACGGTTGCTTTGTCATCACCCGCTTAGCCCACACACTGATACACTTTTTCACCACGTTTTTATGTGGCTTTTTTTTTTGCCTTTCTCCGAGATCTGTAGTTCTTCAGTGGTCCCACCCTTAGGAGTAGGATTATGCTCAACTCAACTTCTGGTCTCTGAGTTAGGCACAGAAGGGACGCATGCTGTTTTTTGGAATTTTGCATATAGGCTTTTTCTCAGGTTAGGAGGAATAACGGAAGCAGGAAGGTGGTAGAACACCACCAGAACTGCCTGTCCCATTTTCTGAAGGATTTTTGCAAGTGTTTTGCACTTTGCCTGGACAGATTTGCTCCCTCTCCATCTCCAATAGTGTTTTACTTTATTAATTATCTCAAATTAGACAACACACAACTTTTATTCAAATTATTTCTGTTCATATCACAAAGGGCTGTCCATTTTGTCAGTTTTCTCTGTTTTCATAGGATGTATCTCAGTTGTACTTATTGACTGCATGTTATGTTGGATCTTTAATCTTACAAAGTGTAGTTTGCAAGATCTGATATTTCTATTCCGTCGGGGTTTTTTTAGGACCGAATGGAGGCTGCTAGCAATATAATCAACATCGTAAGAAAAAGGAGAGCTCGTATGGTGAGAGACATTGAAGCGCTTTGTGATGCTTACATCACATTAGCAAATGTAGATGCTACTCCATGGAAATCTCAAAGAAGTAAGTCTTGGAAAAATTATTTTTGTTTTTAATAGTGAAGATACGTTTTATTTTCTTGGATTAAAAAGTATATTTCTAAATATTGACATGTAGTTAAAGAAGATAGTGTGCTAGCACTGTATCTTGCTTTTGATAAATGTAGAACTGAGTCTGGATTAAAACACGTAGTAATTACTTGCACTTCAAGTAATTAGGTTAAGATTTCTGAGTATGAAACTCCAGAAAACTCCAGTTGTCCTGTGGTCATCTTCATCAGCTTGACAGAAGCATGCAATGAGGTTTTGGGTCACAACAGCAATGTAAGCTTTTTTTTATGAACTTTGATGTATATTTTTGAATTTTAAAAAAATTAACTTATTTTTAATTTCTTTTGATTACAGAAGGAATAAGTATTCCAGCTGACCAGCCTATTATTAAACTGAAGAACTTGGAGGATGTTGTTGTTCCTACCATAGAAATTAAGGTGACTGAAGTTGACATAAATATCCACTATAATATCAAATCTTAGAATCAGCTTCAAAGTTCTACAGTGAAAGTCAGGGCTTATATCTCTTCATCAAATTCCCGTGTTGTTTACAGGTCAGCCTGCCAGGGCTGCTTTCCTGTCAGGTGGGAAATTCAGCGTGAGGTGCTTTCCTTAGGCTTTAGAAGACCTTGACCCCAAGTACAACCTTTGCTGGATAAGTGGCCTGTGTTATGAAGGTGGCTTTGTCACTGTTACCACTGACTAGCCTTTTGTTATCAAAAGGAGTGGTGAGATACCTAAATCACAGAGAGGATCTTATTTTCTGGGTGATATTTCAGAGTTACAGGGAGGCACCTAATGTACAGAAAGGGAAAACTAAAAGGTATGCCTCTTGGGCTGTTTCGACATGGCCAGCTTATGGTTTTTACCATAAAATCATAGAATCACAGGTTGGTTTGGGTCGGAAGGGACCTTAAAGATCATCCAGTTCCAACCCCCTGCCATGGGCAGGGACACCCTCCACTAGACCAGGTTGCTCCAAGCCTCATCCAGCCTGGCCTTGAACACTTCCAGGGATGGGGCATCCACAGCTTCTCTGGGCAACCTGTTCCAGTGCCTCACCACCCTCTCCCTGAAGAACCACTCAGTAATAGCTTGCAAACAACTCATTACAACTTTGTCTGAGTGAAATGAAGGTAATATTTATATTAATTTTAAACTAATTTATAATTTCAGGTGGATCCTACAGGACGATATGAAAATTTGGTGACAATAGTGTCTTTTAAACCAGAATTTTGGTTAGCAGGAGGCCTGAATCTGCCTAAAATAATAGATTGTGTAGGATCAGATGGGAAGGAAAGGAGGCAGCTGGTTAAGGTAGGTTCTGTCAGTTGTAATGACATCTCAGAGGCTTGGCACGTGGGAGGTTTTTTTGAGTTCTCTTGTCAGTTTTCTCATGTACCATGAACAGACTTTTCACCGTTCAGTATCAGTTTTCTCAGCTTTAATAATAGAAATTACAAAGTAACAATAAGTAACATAATAATAGTATAATGTAAATAATAATATTATTATAATAAGTAATAATGATGAATATTTTCTTAATTATTTTTCAACAATGCATGTAATACACAGTAGCTTACCCAACAGCTACCAGACCTGCAACTTGTGTGGTCATGTCTCAGCCAGTGACCTGGAGTATACATCGAATAAAAACCATCAACATTTTGTGTTAAATACCTCCTTTTTTATTTGCTCCCTATATAAGAAGAATTACAATTCAGAGACAATCAAAAACATGCACACAGAAACACAGATGTCTCAAAAAATTTTATTTCTCTTTAAATTCATTTAAACATTTTTCAAAAAATGAAGAAGTAGGTGAGGATTTAAGTTAACGATGGTTCTGCTTAAGCAGCTGAGCTGTATTAGAAAACCAGAAACAACAAGTTGTTAATTACATTTTATTACAGGTGTTTATTGTGGAAAAATAACTTGTGTTTTGTGGATTTTGCTTTAACCAATTCTTTGAAGTTGTTGAACAGGATGTTGGATGCTGAAGGGTTCTTTAACTGCTTTTTCTGTTTATGCCAAAGGGGCGTGATGACCTGAGACAAGATGCTGTTATGCAACAGGTTTTCCAGATGTGCAATACATTGCTCCAGCAGAACACTGAAACACGAAAGAGAAAATTAACTATCCGAAGATACAAGGTAACCCAGAGCAGCTGATGCAGCAGAGGAGTAAATGCTACCAATAAAGCGTATTCCCCCCTTCTCCTCTTTTTAACCCAAAGACAATGTAAAAGTGTATGTATTTATGTGTTACTAAAGTAGTCACTGCTTCTTAAGGTATGGAATAAGCAATTAAAACAATTTAATTATGACAATTACAACAATTATTACAATTTAATTTTTTCCAAATCCTTAAAAAAAATCCAATGTCAAATATATATTTTAATTTCTTTTCAATTATAAGTTCATACGAAAAAAGCTTTGAAGACTATTAAGTCATGCACTGTCCTCGAATTGCAGGACAATTGCTAGTCCTTAAACTTGGGCATATGAGTGAGTTTGTGAGTTCTCGTTAATTGTAGTCTGGCAGTATTCCTTACAGCTGAATCCAGAAGCCCCATCTACGGTCTGTTCATGCAGAATCTGAGTTGCAGAACTGTTTTTATTGGAATTGGGAATACAGGAAGAAAATATTATTGTGAATGCAGAAAATGTATTTGAACAGGAACTTTACCCTCCTCTTCTGTTATGGGCTTGGCTTTATCATAATAGCTATGAAGGTGACCTTTGAATAAGTACCCTTGAAGTAAGAGTTCTTGTCTTTGACAAGTTCACTCCAGAATCTCTAAAGGGCTTATCTGAATTGCCAGCATAGATTTTGAAGAGGTGGAGTTAGAGCCACGATTTTTTAAACAGTTTTCAGTGAAGACTCAGGTTTTTATGTGAATAAAAATGAATGTGAGCAGGGAAAAAGCAAATGGGGGTTGCATTCTGAGATAAAGAGGCTTTCATGAAAAAAGAAAGTCAAAAGAAACAGGCAGTAGCTGTTTCTCTAAGGACAGGAGATTGTTCTTTCTAGCCAGGTCTGTCTGCTGCAGCTGTTGAGGTGACTGTCACAGCCAGTTATCAAGTGAAGAACTGTTCCCTAGGATGGGAAGCAGACTAAGACAAGCCTGATACGTTCACGCAGTGACCAAGTGTTTGTTTCAGATTTTACTTTTCATGTGCAATTTGCACAAGGCGTGTATTATCCCATTCCAGCGTAGCAAGCTGTTCTAGTCACAGGTCATCCCACACACGTGCACACCGAGTACTCATTAAGTTCTGCGGAAGCACGTAGTGGGAGGTGCGCTGGGCTAGGAAGAAATGTGCAAGTATTTGATAGAAAAACCTTGACTGTATTTTATCTACCTATGCATGTGTATTTAGAACAGGCATTGTGGTCAGCTGTATGGTTTGGTTTTTTCTTGTTGTGCTGACAAACGTGTGCACCCGTGCCCTACAGCCTGCATAGTCATAGCTCTGTGTGTATAACCCTCCCTCGTGCGGCGGTGGTTTTGTTTTCACAGGTGGTTCCCCTTTCCCAGAGAAGCGGTGTCCTGGAGTGGTGCTCGGGAACAACTCCCATTGGGGAGTTCCTTGTGAATGGAGAACTGGGAGCTCACAAGAGATACAGGCCAAAAGATTACTCCAGTTACCAGTGTCAGCAGTTAATGATGGTGAGTCAAAATAATTACGGAAAAATAGCTGGCTTATATTCTTTTTCACAGAGGGTCGGGGGAATTTTTACATATTTACAGAGAATTATATGCTATGCTTTTGGTATATAATAATGAATATGACCGGTGTCATGGAATTAATGGTTCTTCAGACTAACCTGAATGCAGCCTGGGGAGAGTTTTTACAAAATGAAGAATTGCTACATGAATGACTGTTGCAGGAATGATTTGAATACAGCTGAATCTCCAAGAAGTCTGGGAGCCTTTTTCTAGAATACAGAATCATAGAATGGTTTGGGCTGGAAGGGACCTTAAAGATCATCTAGTTCCAACCCCCCTGCCATGGGCAGGGACACCCTCCACTAGACCAGGTTGCTCCAAGCCTCATCCAGCCTGGCCTTGAACACTTCCAGGGATGGGGCATCCACAGCTTCTCTGGGCAACCTGTGATATTGGAATTCCAAAATGATCGTTACAGAGATGCAACAGAGTCAGTATAAAGTTATCTTACAGATTTAATTTATATTTGTCGTGTTTCTCATTGCAATGAAAAATCATTTTATTTTCATGAATAAATGAAAATTCTAAATACTAGGCCTTGAAAATAAAAATACGGTTTTAGAGCTGAGATTAATGTAATGTCTTAATTGCTGTTAGATGGTGTGAAGGGCTCTGGCTTCTCCTCCACCTTGAGACCCCCTCCCAGTGAATCAGTTCAGGGAGCTAAGCCATAAGGAGAGTAACCTTATGTAAACTGGCATTAAAATACCTGGTTCAGTAGATACAAGTAGGGGAAGGTTCCTTCTTCTGGTAGTGCTAGATGGATTCAGCTGGTTTAGTTTAGTTCCACAAATCACCTCACCATACGTTCAGAAAAAGGCAGATTTTACTTCATATCATCATGATTGTGTAAGAAATTATTTCCTTTTAAATCCGTATAGCACTAACAGCATGAGAGTACATTTGATTTAGGCTTTTTGCAGCTTTTGCATGTGAATGTGTGAGAGTGACTTTCTCACAGTGAAATGAGCCATCAGGTAAGCAAAGGTACCAGAACATAGTGCAAGGGAAAGTATCTCCCAGCAGGATGCCTTCACCTGTACATGCATGTGAAACGGAGACATTTGCTGAGCCAAAGAAACCGGCGTGTGTTCTTTACATGGAGCCCATAAGTTGTGTATGAACGTACAGTTGTTTAGTAAAACAACCATGGTTTTGTTCACCATATTCATCAATGACCTGGGTGAGGGGACAGCGCACCCTCAGCAAGTTTGCTGGTGGCACAAAGCTGGGAGGAGTGGCTTACACACCAGGAGGCTGTGCTGCCATACAGTGAGACCTGGGCAGGCTGGAGAGTTGGGCGGAGAGGAACCTACTGAGGTTCAGCAAGGCCAAGTGTTGGGTCCTGCACCCAGGGAGGAACAACCCCATGGACCAGTACAGACTGGGGGTTGATCTGCTGGGCAGCAGCTCTGCAGAGAGGGACCTGGGAGTGCTGGGGGACAATCAGTTGGCCGTGAGCCAGCGATGTGCCCTGTGGCCAAGAAGGCCAGTGATATCCTGGGGTGCATTAAAAAGAGTGTGGCCAGCGGGTCGAGGGAGACTGTCCTCCCCCTCTGCTCTGCCCTAGTGAGGCCACATCTGGAGTGCTGTGTCCAGTTCTGGGCTGCCCAGTTTAAGAAAGACAGGGAACCCAGAGAGTTCTACGAAGATGATCAAGGGAATGGAGCACCTCTCTTATGAGGAAAGGTTAAGAGCTGGGTCTGTTTAGCCTGGAGAAGACTGAGAGGGCATCTCACCAATGTTTATAAATATCTGAAGGGCAGGTGTCACAAGAATGGGGCCAGACTCTTTTCAGTGGTTCCCAACAACAGCACAAGGGGCAACAGGCACAAACTAGAGCACAGCAAGTTCCATCTCAACATGAGGAAAAACATCTTCCCTGTGAGGGTGACAGAGCACTGGAACAGGCTGCCCAGAGAGGTGAGGGAGTCTCCTTCCCTGGAGACTTTCAAAACTGGCATGGATCCAACCTGCTCTAGGTGAACCTTCTCTGGGAAGAGGGTTGGAGTAGATGATCGCCAAAGCTCCCATTCAACACCTAGCATTCTGTGAAAGAGATAGATGGGTACATTAATGATTACTGTAAAAAAATACACTAATTCATAGCTTGAACAGAGAAAGGAGTGAGAACAGCATTTGATGGGCGGGGGGGCGGTGCATAGAAAGGAGGAATGTATTTCTTTCAAAGGAAGAGGTAGTTTCCTTTCAGAGTAGTCAGTCATCGGGAAAACATTTCTTATTTGTTTAAAGGATGCACAGAAGAAAGGTCCTGAAGAGAAATACACCATCTTCGCTGAAGTCTGTGAGAACTTTAAGCCTGTGTTTCGTTACTTCTGCATGGAAAAATTCCTGGATCCAGCTGTGTGGTTTGAAAAACGATTGGCATACACTCGCAGTGTGGCTACGTCTTCTATAGGTATGGTGTTGGATTATTAACGCTGACCTTTTAGATTATGTAAACAAAGAGCTGATGCCATTTCAGAGGTAACGCCTGTTCTGCTTTTGTCAGTGTCAGAAAAGGGAGAGTAGGGGCAAAAAGTGCCATCAAGAATGTTAGCATTATTTTTGTCCTTTAAGATTTCGGATTCATTTCTCCCCCATCCCCCTCCCTTTCTGCGGTAGAAAGACAGAATGAAATTCTGTGGTTTATATAAGGGTTTGTATTTTTAGGTTCTGGTAATTTTTTTAAAGTTTCTACCTGTCTAATTCTGTTGTTTTGATTTAACATTCATTCATTTCACCTGTAGCCTCAAATGTTTTAACTGAGTTGAAAAGCTTAATCTTTACTTTCTTTGTACTGTCATCCTTAACCATTGCTGAAATGGAATTTTTAAGCTTTGGCATTTTTCCCATGAATTTTCTGTCTTAATAAGGAAATAGATGTCCTTGGATTGTGGATTTCCTTTGGATGTCTGTTGTGCTTTAGCCCCAGCCAGCAACTGAGCACCACACAGCTGCTCACTCACCTTCCCCCCTCCCCCAGTGGGATAGGGGTGAGAATCGAAGGAAAAAGATAAAAGAACTCATGGGCTGAGAGAAGAACAGTTTAATAACTTAAATTTTAAAAATATTTATAATATTAATAATAATTATTACTATAATAATGTAATGAAAATACTAGTAATTATTATTCTTATAATATGTAATTTAAAAAAGAAAAAAGGGAAGAAAAAAAAAGATGCAACTACTCACCACCAGCCAACGGATGCCCAGCCAGTCCTCGAGCAGCGATTCCCCTCCTGGCCAGCTCTCCCAACTTACACACCAAGCATGACGTTTGATGGCATGAAATGTCCCATGGGTCAGCTGCCCAGGCTGTGCCCCCTCCCAGCCTCTCTACAAAAAGCTTCTCTGTAAGAAGCTGGGAGGACGAGGGCAGTATCAGAAACGTGAAAAGCCCTTAGTTTGTTTCAAACATTGATTGACAGCAACTAAACCGTCAGTGTGTTATCAACACACTGCTCAGCCCAGATCCAGAGCACGGCCTCACACTAGCTGCTGTGGGAACATGAGCTCTGTCCCAGCCAAACACAGCACAATGACTCAGTTCTGTGTTGAGTCTCTGGAAGACGTTTGATAGTGGATTGTACACATTGCAGTCGATCCTATTTTAGATGTTAGCATGTTGGTTATACGCCCTTTTTTGCTGGAAAAGATGAAGTAAGTCTGCAGTTTAGCAGAATTCAGATGTAAGGCTTTTGTAGGAAATGCTGCTGCTATCCATGGCTATCAGCTAATAGAAACGCAGTAACTGGCATCAGTTGCAGTAAGGGGGATGTAGTTTGGAGGGCTTCTGCATTTAAGGACAGTAAAGCACTGAAATACGCTTACATGAAAGATCTTAGCAGTTGTATCACTGGAGATTTTTAATAGTAACTTAGGCAAGAATCAGTCAGGAACTATTTAAGTAAAGTTGAGCTGCCCCAACTGAATTATGGACTGAACTATGGCTACTTCTGTTTTCTGGATTAATGACACTGTGAGTTAAAAGATGTTCTTAAAAATAGTAATAATAACAAACCTTAATTTTACTGTGCACTTGCTTTTTATCTTCTTGGGTTTGGGGTTTTTTTTGAAAGCTGTGAAATTGTTTGGTTAACTTATCTACAGAGAGAAATGGGCAAGAAGTCTGTGGAATAGACAAAAAAGATACACATCTGTATGAGAGTAACCTTTCAGCAGTTGCATTCAGTTAACCGTTTTGGCTTTGTGGAATGGTATTTGCTCTTTACTGCAGTAGTATGCGTTACATGGGGGAAGAAATATTCTCACTTTTGATTTGTTTGCATGTGTTACGCTGATTCTAATAAACTTCTGTCAGATTTTTCCTGGTTTTTATGGCATGTAAATAAGATTTCAACACTTACCTTTTTCTTTTAGTTGGCTATATTCTTGGACTTGGAGACAGACATGTTCAGAATATCTTGATAGATGAACAAACGGCAGAACTAGTGCATATAGATCTGGGTAAGTGGGACAGGCAGGAGAACCTCCATTTTTCTTTACTGTAACATTTTTTCAAACATTTATTATCCTTTCATTTAGGGGTTGCTTTTGAGCAAGGCAAAATCCTTCCCACACCAGAGACGGTGCCGTTTCGATTAACCAGGGACATTGTGGATGGAATGGGTATTACTGGCGTGGAAGGAGTCTTCAGAAGGTACGTGCTCCTGTACTGCGTGGGGGTAAGGAGGCAGCAGAGCACTTTGGGCATTGTAATGGTTACACGTTAAATAGTTCTGATGCTTGAGAGGAGACTCAGGTGTCTGCTGATACTGTCCAAACGGACATGCTGTCCTCTAACTCAGACACCGGTATTTATATAACCAGTTACAAGTTCATTATTGTTACTCAGCTTTTCATATTCTGTCACTAACTAAAGGGTTCTTGTCACCCTCTGGTGGAATTCAGGGATGGCTCAGGGTTCAAAAGGCTCTGCAGCTAAATTCCATCCTTTGGTTTAGACTGCTGGATTTTTTTTCTTTCAGAACTATGTATTTCTGTCAGAGCTATACTACATATAAAGAGCTATTAAGTTTCTTTGGACCATTTTGTTCTGTCTCTTCTTTCTCGTCATTTTTGTGTAATTTGCAGTTGTCTTCCTCTTTTGAATCATACGTTTGATATCCCTTTGCAAGTGCAGAACATAAATACCACGGTAGATTTGAGCTGCAAAACAGAAAAATCCCGAAAGGGCTGAGTTTCTGTCAACCTCCGTCTTATCTCCTGTGAGAGACCCTGCCCTAAAAAGCAGGACACTTCACTCATTTAGACTTCCACGGTGTTATGTGTTTGCAAGCCCCAAATTACGTGTTTTTAAAAATGTACATAGTGTTAAGTAGTGCCTTAGGAAAGTACATAGTGTCTCTGTAAGGTAGCAATTAACATTAATGAGTAGTTCCTAATATACCTTTGTCCTGTGAGGGAACAGCCACTGCCACTTCTGTTCTGAACATGACGCTGCCAAGTTCAGGTTCGTATTACTTCTGCAACTTTGGTCCCACGATAGAGAAAAACATGAACTGTTTGGTTCCAGCTGAAGTAAACACCGTATAAAAGGCTCTGGTGCAGATACTGGTTCTGCCTCAGCCAGAGTGACCTGTAATTAGCTGTATAGGTGTAAGTGCATAAACAAATCATCTCAGACTGAGAACATAGTTAACTTGGTGGTGTGTGAGTTCATCCTGAAGTAGACAGGAGGCCTAATCCCTCTTTCACTGGAGTACCTGTCCCATAAGGACAGTTCCATATTCCTTCCACGAGCATGGTTTACTTGGGAGTAAAGGCAGGCAGCCGTGTCCGCATCTGCTCATTGGAGAGATTTCAGAAATCGCGTGATGTCTCTGGCTCCTGGATTCTGCTCCTGTCATGTTGAGGCGCCCTACCAACATCTCTGACGTGTTGCCGAGCACCGCTGGCACACGGGTTTTCATCCAGCCAAGCAGTTCTGCCGTTGTGGCGTACCTCAGCGATCAGCGTTGTCTCAGCGGTTAATCCTATGGACAGAAACAGTTCAGACAGTGGAATGGGCAACCTCTTTCGCATATGGAATATAATCGGTGAACTACCCAGTCTTCTTATGGTCTTATATTTCTAAATTTCTCCATTTTTTTTTTCCAAAACGGAAACATCGGAGAGGTTATGCGTTTATTAGAAATTAACCTGTAAGAAGGGTACAAATATCCATTATTTAACTCATGAAAATACCATTGCATTTCATTGAAAAGAACCTAAAAATACAGTAAACTATTTTCCAGATGCTGTGAGAAAACAATGGCTGTCATGAGAAATTCCCAGGAAGCTTTGCTGACTATCGTGGAGGTGAGCATTCTGTCAACCTTTCCGATAGTAACCCAGTAGATACCTTCAGGTTCTTGCCTTTGTGTGCATCACCGTACCAGACATTCACGTAGGGGGGTTTTGTTCGACTTTAATGTAACAGTGTTGGTGGGAGTTGTTAATTCATGTGATCCTCAATAAAATCAAGACCAGTTTACATTTTAGATGGGAACTGTTCATTTCAGGCAGACGCGGTTTTGCCTCTTCGGTGTGTAAACGCTTGTAGCCACAGTGCAGCACTCCTGGCACGAGCAGCGCCGGTTGAATTCAACCCTCTGCGCAAGTCACAAGGATCAGCATTAAACTGACTTTTGAAAGCAACTTGTACTATGCACGAGAAAGTGGTGATGTGCCTGGGGATGTGTTAAAAATCAGGGAGGGCTCAGGCTTCCAGAGGTTCTGCAACTGAATTCCATCCCTTGGTTTAGACTGCCGGATTTTTTTCCTTCAGAACTATGTATTCGTTGCTGAGGTGGCACTGAGTGGCAGGACTGTGTTGAGTACGAACAACACAAAAACCTGCAGATGAGCAGGTGCAGTTTTATTGTTGGATTGCCTTCTAAGCAATTTTTAAGCCAATTCTATTGGATTATTTCTTAAAAAAGGGTCCTAATGTTGTGGTTAGCGTGAGCATTCCAAACTGAGGGTTTCTGTCCCTGCTAGGGCACTGGACTAGCTGTGATTAACAGTTCAAATGAAGCAGCGGTTTATTCACTGCGCAGGTGCTGCTCTACGATCCTCTGTTCGACTGGACCATGAACCCCTTGAAAGCGCTGTACTTGCAGCAGAGGCCGGAGGACGAGGCCGACATGAGCTCTACACTCAGTTCTGGTCCACAGGAATGTAAAAGAAAAGCCAGGTGCACAATTTTTCTCTTGCTCTCTGCTTACTGCAGTTGCTTTGCAGTTTCCTCACTGCGTGTGCCCCGTGTTGCTCCATATCTAGTGCGTGTTTTTCTTTTTTCATTCTGCCAGCAGCGATGACCAGAGCTTTAACAAAGTGGCCGAGCGTGTTCTGATGAGACTTCAGGAGAAGCTGAAAGGCGTGGAGGAGGGAACCGTGCTCAGCGTGGGAGGGCAGGTGAACCTCCTCATACAGCAAGCCATGGACCCTAAGAATCTGAGCCAGCTCTTTCCTGGGTGGAAGCCCTGGGTGTGACTTGGAAGGATCCAGCACCTTTTTAGAAGAAATCTATTTTTATGCAGCAAGTGTCTTCATATTTCACATTGGTATTTCAGAATAAAAACTCCTGTCGGGAGCAGCCATGAAGGCTCACACGTGTCAGTATTCGGTGGGTGTTGGGGGTTTGTTTTGAAATAACCTGTTACAGAGAAAACATTTTTTGTCCACTTCAGTTCAACATACAGTACGAAACACCCAGCGGTGCTTTGGTCTGCCTGGTGACCTGCAAGGGCTTTGCTTGGGCTCACTGGGTGCATTATATTCTTAAAGCCTGAGATTCTTGGCTTTTGTGTATATGTTAAATAGCTGGAGACGTGTATATAATGATCCCGTATGGGAACGTGGCCATGGAGAATGTGTGATTTGAAAACCAGGAGTTGTGAAACAACTACCTAAAGTGCATTTCAAGGGGCAGTTATACTTTAAAGATGATGCTGCAGCAAATAGAAAAGAAAACCAGAGAAACCTCATGTTTAATGAACTGAGGGTTCTTGAGGTTGCTTTCTTTTAGCTTTGTTAAGTGGTTACTTCTTTATATAGATACAGACTTTGAGCCAAGTATAATACAGCTGCTTTTCTTCCTTTTGTAAATTATGTATCACTATTTTTATAACGTTGCTTTACGAGTACAAAACAATTGAAAACACTTAGCTTTTGTAGCTCAGACTTTGATAAAACAGACTGCCCGTACAGCAAAGCTCAGCGTGCGAGGTGCGCCTCGAAAGCCAGCAGTCGTTCTGGACCTGGGGAAACGCTGCGGTTGTACTTGGAGCACAAACCCTAACGCCGATTGCACGCAAACGTTGCTCCTTCTGAAAGAAAAAGCCCTGCTGTAATTGGAGAGTCAGTGACTATGGGTAATTGGAGAATCCACTCAAATAACAGTCGTACTGGTGTATTTAATAAACCTGCCTGAATCATCTTTACATTTAAAAATGTGGATACAGTTTGGCATACTCTCACCTGATGTTTGTTTATACTTCATGCATTTTTACAGCAGTGTAAGTGAAGAATTTCTGTTCTGATTAACATTTCACTGATTTTTATTTGTTCTGTGTGTCTACAGTTTGTTTTTATGCTGTATTTTCCTTCTGTCAGTTAATGGCAACATGGCAAGATGAGTCTTTTGTATTATGTTTTCATGAAGCTGACATAAATTTCTGTTGATTCTTGGAACCAAAAGCACATCCTGGCTTTTCTGTGGGGAAGAACCAGAACTCCCATCCCGGGGCACAGCGATGTGTTCTCTGACAGCGAACCTTAACCTGACAGAGCACGCGCTCTGAATGTACATTTTAAAGGACACTTTGGAAAGGGAGAAAAGCGCTACCAAGCAATTACAGAATGGCAGGTAGGAAAGGACTGAACAAAAAGCACTTAGAAGTTTTTATTTTTAAAGACAGGTTTTAAAAATCCAGTAATATTTCTGGAATTTGTTCTCATGCTTCCTAGAGAGGAAGTTCTTTAGGCACTGTTTGGGTTGTTTAATACTAGAACTCTAGCTAATCATATATATGAGTACTGCAGAAAAGCACTTGGCAGACCCTGTCCTTCCTTCATGAGTTACCGGTGCTCCAATTGAATACTTTCATCTTGCGGGGCTGAGTGTTTTTTACTTACAGCAAACAGGGAAATCACTAATACTAATACAGTTGTTGCAGGAAGTCTAACTTCAGAGAACTGAACTGTTCCTCTGCAATGCTGTTAAGTTGGTGTTTAATGCCCATATTTTGGATGAACATGTCATTGTTCAAGCTGAAGGAAATGCGAACACAAATGCGCTGAAGTGTTGTAAATGCATCTGAAACCTGCTCGTTACTGTAAGCTCCTGTAGCTGAGTAGATGAGAGATGATCCTGTAGATGAGTTGAACTCATCTACCATTCTTGAGGTAACTGTCACCTGTGCAAAGCCTCACGTAGCCCAGTAGTAACTCTTGGAGTCTGTGCTTGCTTTTTGGAAACCCCACCCAGGGGTGCTCCATGCAGAGTTCAGACAATAGTAAAATAATGAGTAAGGTAGTTGTACTTCCTCACTCATGACTTACCTGGAATTTCCAGAAACCTTCCAGTCACTGCGCTCCTGAGCTTAACACTACTGTTGGATTTTGTTCCAGCAATAATTGAATGTGCATCCAATCACTCAGCCAAAGGACAATCTGGAATTTATAGTTGTACGGCAGCTGGAACTTGCACATCCCACAACGTATGTCCCACCCGCACTGTCCTGTGCCGTAACTTCTTACCAGCAGGGCAGCACACCGTACGTTTCATCAACGCCATCCTCGTTCGATAGTTACGGTTTCAGCCCTCAAGGCTCCAGCCCTGCTTCCAGCCCCCAGCATGCCACGGAAGCTGTGGGTAACACTTGCCAACGGGAGAGTCCTTGCTCAACGAGTCCTTCCCACAGGCAGTTTCCAGATTAAATGCTTTCCTGGAGGAGAGACTCTTGGGGTGCTCTGGACCCGTGTTCAAGTGGCTGGCACTTGAGGACTAGACCCGTACTCCTCTTTTAAGATTTTCATTCCGTGAAGTTTGCCAGGATATCTGAAATAACTCTTACATGATGCAAATCCTTCATTTGAAAGTAATGCAAATCCTTTATTTGAAAGTAACATCATCTTAATTAAAATTTAAAAATGAAGTCAATTATTCTAAGCAGACATAAAAAATGAAGCAATATCTAACCAACCTCATTAGTATCTCTCACTCTTCTTGTCTTCACATTGGTTTGTGTTTCCTTTTTCTAGCAGACTGTGGCTGTGCCCACAGACCAAGCCCAAGGATGGATCGCCGTCTGGGGCTCGTGGGTACCACGCACATTTACTGCCTTAAGAGGAGAGTTTTGGGCAGTTGCTGAAATATCTCTCTTGCAGACCAATCTGCAGCTGGTTTAGGATGACGCCGAGTCCCGTGTTGCATGAATGGGGTGTAACGTGAGGTTGCCTGGGAGCGTTTGAGATGAGGCTTGTTGGGTCAGTGTGTGGTTGGGAGGAGCCAAACCTCACACGCTGCTATCCTTTGGGTCGCTTTTGGACCCTGTGTCTGGAATGAACTGTCGGCCAAACTAAAGCCAAGTATTACAGCCCAGAAGTTAGATGACTTTTAAGCAGCATGGAGATTCAGGGGTCCAGCTTGCTTGACCTGTGGCCCCCCAGCATGCTTCCTAGCCCCTTTATTATTTAGCAGCGTAGACAAACATCAGCTAAGTAAAATCCCAGATGAATTATGTCGTTCTTCAGGGCTTAGAGCTTCAGGCAGGGCCTGCGGTTAGCCTCCATCTTCCCTAAAAGCAATACTGGCCGCCAGAAATATCCCCTTACCCTTTCCTGAGCAGTGCTTCTGTGTTCAGTCAACTGCCAGAGGTAAAGCAAATGGCCTTGGACACACAGAGAATAATCTGAGTTTACAGTTGGACTGCAAAAGGTATTTATGTAAATGTTTTTGAAACAGGTTAAAGATTAAAATTCCTGGTGATCAGTGCTAAAAATAATTACCACTTTGTAACAGATTTTTCAGCTTTCAGTATAAAGTTTGTACATTAATCCAGCAATCTACTGTGCAGAGGCCTTGTGCTGTGCTTTTTTAAAAATGCATTCTGAAAAGGGAAATTACTGCAAACGTGATTTAAAGCAGAACTGGATTACACAGTCATTTGCGTTTATAAACAGCAGAGTCCACTATGAAGCAGCTGATACTTGCTGTTTGAGTCAGGCAGTGCTTGTTCAGTCAGCTTCTGTTGCTGAAATTACAACTCCACATCGCAATGGTGTAGAGTAAAATATAAACAAACATTAGCAAAAATTACCACTGAGGATTTGTACCCACTGGAAAAATGTCTTAGAGAAAAGGTGAACTCGCTGGCGTTACATCTGGTCCTGGTATGAGGTCTGCTCCTCTTACATGAAAGGGAGCAGAAGTTTCTGTTCTAAGTTACGGTGTGGGACCTGAGACAATCCATATGGATCAGGCTGTGACTTAAGATGCTGGAAGTCTAAACAGAAGAGTGGGAATGCAAGTAGACAAATAATTTAGACCGTTAAAATTACACAATTTACCTGTACCTGCTACAAATCCTTATAACACTAACGTAAAACTAAAGAAACCCACAAGTCACAGCCAGAGATGGTTCCATGTGTGTTACAGAAATGGAGATAGAAGGGAATTAACTTTCTCTAAGATCGCACGATTGTTAAAAAAAAAAAAATATTTCTCACAAAATCAGTTTTGTGGCCAAATTTTTTTTCAGACAGTGTAAGTCCTGAATTCCATCAAACAATTTCAATTATGTAAATGTAAATGAGAAGATGATTATGATTTTGTTTTGGTATTTTTGACTTGCCTCACTGCCTTAATCAGTTGATAATGTATGCTAACACACCTATACATTGCACAATACGCAGGTAGGTCATACACACTAAAAGCCCCTCGGCTATGTCAAAACACAGGAACCGAGGCCTGACTGATGCCCTATCAGCATGCAGCAGTCCTACCGGTGTAATTAAAACCAGTTTCAAATCAATTTATTTAGGTCTGTGAAAACCACTGTGGGTGCAAACCTCCACGTGACACACGTCTGTTTATAATTACGTCTTATCTGTTTATCTTTAATCTGTCATTTACACACAAGGTCTCCTAAAGCAATGACAAAACACGAGGTATTGTGTTAAGGTAGACATAAAGATAAACACAGCCCTTTGAGACTGTGGTTCTCCTCGGGATACACAACGATTGCTTAAAGCAAAAGCGTCCTGTCATCATTCAGTTCCAAATTACCAGCCTTGCTTTATGCAAAACATGGAAGTAAGCTTGTGGGCTCCCTGTTTGCACTGCTCCCACAGTCCTTTGCACCCGCTTCTCACTCCTACACTGTTTGTTCAGTCTTGGTTCTAATGGTTTCGAAGTATCCTTTTTTTTTATTATTATTCCAAAGGCCCCTACTGGATGCTGCTTTCAACCCATTTCTCCAGTACTTCATTTATTGTTTCCCATTTTCATCACAGCATCTGCCTTACAGATGTAGCTGAGGGGTCTTTTGGTAGTTTGCTGCTGTGCAAGAAGTACTCATCACTCAAGTACAGGCATGCTTGTAGCTTTTCAAGTTAAATAATGCTTTAAGAAATTGCATGTCTGTAAAATCATTTTAATAAATTAATCTGATGGTATGAAAAGAAAAATTATTTTTACATTTCCATCCTATTCCATTGTCCAATTACTCTTTATTAGAAATATGAATGCCTCAGCAAGCAAGGGATCCAATTGACTATACTCCGAGGAGTTGAGTGGATTTCTTAGCTGGAGGAGGAGGCTGTTATAACATGTTCCGTACATAAGTCATTTACTTTAAAAACTGGCTGTCACAACTGGGCATTTAACATACCCAATTTATGAATAACACATTATTTTGATATTGCTCTTCCAAACCTCTCTATGAACTAATTAGAAATTACTGAAAAATGCTTTATTACCCACTTAGAAGAAAATTAGGGCTTCCTTTTGTAAAACACTCAGTGTTTTACAGTCTGAGAGTGATTTATCCTTGTGGAATAATAGGAACCAGCTGTTTTTCCTGAAAGATTCATGAGATCACTCCCACGTACTGATGTCTGGCCTTTGTGACATTTTTTGTTATATGCAAGACAACACACGTTTCCTAATAATGGAAGTGCTACATCTCGACAGAAAGTGCTACAAAGAACATTTGCCTTTATGAGATTGTGTTTCTCTTCCAAAAGTACAGTCAAGAACAATGTAAGCTTAATTCTAAAATACATTAAGTACACACTTAATGTGGACTTAACTTGCCACCTGGACTTGTTCCCGTGTGATCTGCTCTAGGTGATCCTGCTCTGGCAGGGGGGTTGGACTAGATGGTCTCCAGAGGTCCCTTCCAACCCCGGACACTCTGTGAACCTGTGAATCACACGCAGTTGTATTACAACCTTGATTAACAAAACCATATGCCAACAATAAAAGACAGTAAAAAAAGTTAATCCTTAGAATAATTCAAAAGTACAGACAAAGTATACCAGAAATCCCGATGACTGCAGCAGTTCCATATTTCAAACCGTGGACTCTTAAGGCTTTGGGATTCTGCTGCCCGACTGCCTTGCTATGTATTGCTACAGGGGAGGGTTGGTGGCAATAACTGCATGTGACGCTTCACTGGGGAAAGAGCGTTTTCCTAGGCAGTGTCAACCTACATGGTTGTATTTGCTTATTTTCTCAAAGATGAGGTCCTGTGTCTGGAGTAACAACCACTGAACTTCAGAAATAAATGCCGAATCATGATTGGCAATGATGAGGCCAGCACAAAATATTTGCCATTCCCTAGTCCTTTCATCCGGAGTTCTAACTCACTGCACAGATGGTACGTGTAGTTTTTTCTCTAGAGAGTTATGAAAAGGTTCTGTAATTCCCACCTACACACTCATTCCGTACTTCATGCTAACTCCTACTGAAGGGGATCGTCTTGTAAAAAATTAATTAACTTTTCATCCTGGCGTCTACACTACAACTAGAACAGAAGTCTAAGTAGTGCCTAACGCTTCATTAGCCCCATGTATAATTGATGTGAGGTACACTGATGATGTTTTGTTCATAAGGCAAAATTAAATAATGAGGAGGAGGTTTGGAACAGAAACCAAATAATTATGGGAAAAAAAGCAGAAATTTAGTAAATATGCCAGACAGATGGGTGATAATTTTGGCAATAAATTAGCTTCCTTCCAACAATATCAGGTGTTGCAGCCATAATTCTTAGTTCCTAATTAAATGCCTTAAAAGCACAAGACATTTACATAGGACTATGATATTCCAATTTATTTAAATATCAAAAATCAAGAAGCAAGTATTTGATGCTTAAATCGAAGCAGATGCATGTACCAAGACATTTCAAGTAAAAGAACATTAAAGCATTTCATACCATTTTTCACCTCTCACTGTAGTATCTAAGTCAGAAGCCTCGGTACCATTGGCTCGCTCTGTAGCTACCAGAGCTAGAAAGGTACTACCCCAGAGCAATTTTAACACAGGGAAGACATTAATTGCCACACAGAAATAACAATTTCTTCCTGTTGACTACACAGGGTCCTTGAACAACCATGGTCCTTGCTGATGCATCTCGGCTAAGTGACCAAAGACAGGTGGAATACATCTGGCCACTCAAAGTCTCCCATAAAACCCAGGTTCAACTGAAATCAACTCTACAACTAAGACTGACATCAAAAAAGCTGTGCTCGTAGTAGGAGCAGGCCACCCACAAATCTCCAAGTGCGTAGGAATGACAAATGCTTAGGATTGCAGAGACTGGATTCAGGAATCTAGTTTTATTCACCTTGACTTGCTTAGCTGAATACACTTAACGTATTCAAATATACTTATTACTTTCACATAGTGGTAATTTTGTGCATCAGAATAACTAACGCAGCAAATACCACAGATCAAAAAATGATACTTACAGCATCTGGTCTGAATTTGGTGAAAGCACCTGCTGCAACACGTAGCAACTCTGCCTGTAGGTAGAAAAATAATAATCTACAATGCTTCCATCCTACTGAGAAATTAAGTCAGAAGCAGTGTATCACTGTGAATCCCCTATTTCAACTGCCTGGTAGTACTTGCAGAAACAAGCTCTTGGTCAGATTCAGGCCCTTTACCAGAGAAACTAGAAAACATGCGAAATATAATGAGGTTTCCAGCAAGCAAAGCTGCTTAAAGAGTACACCATCTACAGTCTCCCAGGAATAAGCAAAGGAAGTCAACTTGGATTATAAATATTTTTATAATTATCAAACACCTTTCAAGTGGCTTTTAGGAAATGAATTCCAGACCATTATAATTAATTCTAAAAGACAGCTTCCTTCTGTGTGCTTAGTTTCTTCCTTTCTTTCTTTGCTTCTGTTTTGTCTTTACTTTGATGTTCGGCTTTGTTTTCCCTTGGATCGCAGTTTCAGTTGTTTTCAACCTCACAGTGCGTCCATAACTGTGGGACCCAGAAAAGACTGGGGGCAATCAAAACCACCGTTTGATTTATATTGCTGTAATGAGCCTTGTTTTCCAGCACTAAGCCACAAAAAGAACACAGTGAGACAAGCCGCTAGTAGGATGTGAGTATCTGACACTGTAACTTCTTCAGCCCTTGTCTCCTGAGGGTAAACGCTCTTCACCAGGAGGATCTGGTCCTCTAAAGCATCTAAGTTCTCTGTTGTATGGAAATATATGGTAATATATTGGTATTCTAATAAACGGTATTCGTGTAAGAGAAACTGAACACCCTGTTAGAAGAAATAGTTATTTTTGATATTAGAATAAGCTACTAGTGAAAGAGCTTTTAGCGAGAAATACATACCGGTATAATCTACAGTCCCACATTCATCACGTAGAAAGGATGTTGCAATACGGCATCTAGATCCCTCAATTTATTTCTCCTGAAAAAAATCACTGGCTAAAACTCAGCTTTTCTCCAGCCTAGATTTACAGGGCTACTTCTAAAACTCCTAAAAATGTTTTAATCCTGCCCAACTTTTTTTTTTTTTTTTTTTTTTTTTTTTGTAATAATGTCAGGTTATCGTATCCAGATCCTTCCTTGAATTCTTTCCCAGCCACCTTCCTCCAGCAGTACAGCTCAGTCCCCGTGCTGTGGGCTGTCCCTCTGTACCTGAAGTCCCTGTAACGGCTCCTTCACCACATGCTATGGACCACAGCAAAAGGGAGGGTACCTAACTCCATCAACCCCACTGATCCATGGCCTGAGCCGTGTCCACTGGTAGAAGAGCAGGGACCCTCTGAAACACTGCAGTGCGGCGTGTTAGGGTAACCGACCTGAGCTTCCAGGTTCTTTTCTTCTCCGTGATGCTTGTCAGCAAATTCTCAACAATAGACATAATGCCAAAAACCAATGGTGTTTTGTAATTCCGTAAGGACCTTGAGATCTGGCCTGGGAGGGAAAATAGATTAAAAACTGACATTAAACTCAAAGACGCTAAGTAAAAGGTAGAGTAGATGATTCCAGACAGTTTTCAACAGGACATCTGCTCTGTGTGTTCTGTCTTACAACGACCAATAATGCAAAGACAACACAGTGGGGATGACACTGTGGACAGAGAACGCAGCTGTCTGCATATTAAGAGAGGGTACACGTACAGTTGATGCATTACAGTCATGGACAAGCAGGCACGCAGGACAGGTTCCATTCATGGAAGCATGACCTCTGTAAGTACATGACCGTGAGGGAAAAAAAGGGATACACGCAGAAGTGAATGGAAGGCAACAAGCAGGGATAACGGACGGCAGGGAGCAGTCTGTGAGCGGCCTCTCACTAGAGTTGATCCAGGAAACAGACTGAGGTGTCATTAGACAGCAGAAAGGGGATGAGAGGTGGACCTGAGGCCGAATAGGATACCAGTGGGAGTTGGGAATAATTCTGTGATCGTCCTTATGGTTGGGATACACAGGATTTCTTCTCCAGTGTTAATTCAACCTATTTTATCCTGTGTATCACAGAATCACTGTTTTGAAAAGACCTATAAGATCATCCAGTCCAACCAGCAACCCAACACAACCATACCCACTAGACCACATAGTGACATGGTCTTTAATTACCTATTACAGACCTTTTATTTTTCATTTCCACATGTGAATCACACAAAATAATCAGAGCAGGAGCGCATCTGTTCCAAAAAGCAGCAGAAAGGATTCAGATTGACAGAAGTATTTGCAAAATAAAATCTTGATTTATTGAGAAGATAAATGGAATACACATTTCTTAGTACAGGGAGCAAAAGAACTACTTATGACAAATACAGATTATTGCTAAAACCAACAATAAAGCTAAGAAGCCAGAAGAAAACTTAAAATCAAGAATAGCTCCTGGAAGACTTAAGCACTAGACTGGGAAAAGTATCTAGTAATGGACAAACCTCCATTATCAATGGCTCAAAAGGCATGAGCTAAAGTGCCTTAGATGTCTAAATACTATGACTCTGATCCTCATAAAATAGAGCATACTTTCTGTTTTCTCTGGAGCAATACAAAAGATATTTCTAGCTTTCTCTTTTAACCAGGCGGTGTGTTTCTGCTTCAGCAGGATTAACCATGGACAGTGGTTAACTTACTGATGGTTTTCTCTCTTTTTGATGCATAAACTTGATTTCCATTATTGCTAAAAAGATCACACGTTTTCAGCAAGCAGAGAACAGCCCTGTCAGTGAAGATACCTACACAAACCTCATTATCAGCGGGAGAAAAAGAGAACATGGGTTTATGTAAGGAAAGACACAAGATTTTCTACTACATGTAAACGTCTCCACAACAAAACATCATAAAATTAAATGTAGAAAATTATCATAGAATCACAGGACAGTTTGGGTTGGGAGAGACCTTAAAGATCATCCAGTTCTGACCCCCTGCCATGGGCAGGGACACCCTCCACTAGACCAGGTTGCTCCAAGCCTCATCCAGCCTGGCCTTGAACACTTCCAGGGATGGGGCATCCACAGCTTCTCTGGGCAGCCTGTTCCAGTGCCTCACCACCCTCTCCAGGAAGAGCTGCTTGCTGATGTCCAATCTAAATCCCCCTGCTTTCAATTTAAACCCATTACCCCTTGTCCTGTCACTACAGGCCCTTGTAAAATGTCCCCCCCAGCTTCCTTGTAGGCCCCTTCAGGTACTGGAAGGCTGCGATAAGACCTCCCCAGAGCCTTCTCTTCTCCAGGCTGGACAAGCCCAACTCTCTCAGCCTGTCCCCATAGCAGAGGTGCTCCAGCCCTCTGAGCATCTTTGTGGCCTCCTCTGGACTTGCTCCAACTGGTCAATATCCTTCTTATGCTGAGGGCTCCACAGCCCCAAGTAATCAACATTCACACTGATTCCAAACTTCCTGTTACTGAACGTGAAAAGTAGGTGTAAATTTGAAACATCTGATCTGTAGTCAGTGATAATTACTCTTAAAAACCCCAGGCATTTAAGGTGGTATAGATCACGTAGATATGACTTCATAATATACCGTAAATATTTGGCAATGCTTAAATGCAATAGTACATATGTAAGTTGCCGAATAATTCTGAGCATTTCTTATGCAATAGTTTCTAAATTCTGATTACCTTCAGGAAAATAAATTTTCCTGTGATAAAATGTTGTATCAAATAAAAAATATCCCCAAGGATACAGAAAACTGCAACTTTTTCCTGACCTTTAATACTACTGTATGTGTAGTGAATCGTTGACTTGACTTAAGACCATGGGTATTGCTATTTACTCTTTTAGCAAGATAATATATTTCACTCCTCACAGTTCCATGCCAGTCACAGAAACACACACTAGCAATTGGATCTTTTATTTTAAAATGAAGAGAGACACAGGAAAATTGTTTTTTCCCTGTAAAACTTGAACTGATCAGCTCAAAACAGGCAATCTGTGCACTGGAAGATGCCAATTTGAATGAGGACTCCTCTAGGGACAGTTCATGAGCCAAAAGAAGTGAAATCTTGGGGAAGTCTTTCATGAACACACAGCTAGCAGTACCATTAGCAAATTCAAGCATTTGCTTGGATCTGGTGATCGAGCTACCCTCATAAGCAGTAGGTGTTTTCCCCATTCCAGTCACCAGGCAGTATTACTCCAAAGCCAAACCTTCTGCTCATCACTATCAACCTTCTCAAGCAACTATGGTCCACTACCAAATGTGTTTGCTATATTAATTGAAGTTACACCCTGCTTTGATGACATGCACTTATGTGTAACAGTTGCCGAACTGGATCTGTTAAGTGGGTTACTAGGTGCAGTTGTCCTCAGTTCCTTGATGGATGATCTTGTTAAGGAAGCCATTATAAAATTGCTTCTGATGGGGATTACAAATGATATTCACAATAGAAAGGGCAAATTCTGGTCCCATTAGAGTAAATGGCATGGGATTTTTGCTGAGTACATTCATATTTATACTAAATAATAAGGCCTAGAAAGTTACCTAATCCAATATAAAAATTAAGTGAGGGAAAAGCACCTACTGTTCATAAGCAAATGAAAAAAATAGCTTGAATATCTTTGGGTTTGAGACACAGGATATCTTCTAATACTAGCTAAGCAATTTCCTATTTCTGGGGACTCAATATCTTGACAAGCTGCCCCCTAAATCAGTTCCCTAGAATCATAGAATGGTTTGGGTTGGAAGGGACCTTAAAGAATCACTACATCATTTGTCAAGACCAGCCAAAAACCTAAAGCAAGTAAGAAATTATATGGAAAATTGGCAAAGTTACAGAGAAGAAACTTTTATTCCTTGCCAGTTAGGTTTCTTTCTCATTTCTTCTTACACCACCAAGTACAGTTTTAACAGTCTGTGTCCAGGTATGAAGAGCCTAATGAACACGGCTGACAAACTATGTAGTTTTCAGGGCAACAGGACCAACATCAACTCACACCGAACTCACAAAATTGGCCCTTGAAAATTAATCATATCAGATTGTCCTCTCTGACATGTTTCTGAGAACAAAATGGCCTGTTCCTAAGGAATTTTCAGTTCTATAGAAAAACAGAAAATACATAATGATACCGGTCACTTAAGTAACCCAGTTTAATAAGTGAAAAAATTCAGACAGTTTTTGGGGCTTTTCACTTAAATAGTTTGATTTTTACTGCAAAACTGTGTTAACTAACCATCTTATTAACTTTGGACTTGTTGAAATGGATCACCATGCTACATTGTCCCAATTTAATAAATTGTTAAAATCCCTTTCCCGTAACTCAGCGACTTCATGGGAAATAAGTATTTTCTGATTAAATAAACATATGCTGATAGAGCCTAAAGACTTAAAGTGGGTTGCCTGAAAAAGAAGACAGAAAGAACTAAGCTAAGGCTCTCTTTCACACAGGAAATATTGCTGCATCAAACTGAACTGAATGAAAACTTATAAAGTTTCTCCTCTTTCCCTTCTTGAAAAAGGCATCAATTCATGAAGAATCAATTCTTTGTTGACTGCTGAGACAGACTTTCCTATGGGAAAGAAAAGAAGCAAAGAAAACAAATCCTGAGTGGCAAAATTAGCGTTTCGACTTCACAGGAACACTTGCTCCTGGCATGGAGCCTGCAGATACTCCCTCGATTAGCGTCCCAAGATCCGAGAGCCACGACACCTCTCCTGGCATTTCCCTATTACCAATCAGAACTCACGCACAGCAGAGAAACTAGCCCCTGTATTTTCAGTTAGGTTAGCACTGGTTACCGGGCCCTCACCGTTCTTCCAATGAACAATGGCATGTATTTATCTTTACAGCTACCTATTTGTATAATAATGTACATACATTTGTATTCTTCCTATACTGTCAAACTAATACTTGTCTGGATTTAGCTTTGCATTTTAATTTAATATGAAATTGCATGTAATTACTTTCTGTAATAAATTGTAATTTGGAGTACTGATGAAAACGAAGGCCTCTGGCAAGATCTGGCTCCTAAAACTGGCCTGAGCACCTTTCAAAAGCCATCTTGTGGGTTAGCACAGTTGGGCCTAATTTCAGTCAGAATTCACATTATTTACACAGCTTTTTGATCGCTGTTTCAAAGTCTTTGTCTTTGAAACAAAGTTGCAATGTCATGAGTAAATCTAGGTGGGTTTCTTCTTGTGCTTTATGTCTTCTTTTTACGAGGGCCTATAGTGACAGGACATAGGGGTAGGGGGTTTAAATTCAAAGTAGGGAGGTTGAGATTGGACGAAAGGAAGAAATTCTTCCTGGAGAGGGTGGTGAGGCACTGGAACAGGTTGCCCAGAGAAGCTGTGGATGCCCCATCCCTGGAAGTGTTCAAGGCCAGGCTGGATGAGGCTTGGAGCAACCTGGTCTAGTGGAAGGTGTTTCTGCCCATGGCAGGGGGGTTGGAACTAGATGGTCTTTAAGGTCCCTTCCAACCCAAACCATCCTGTGATTCTATGATCTACTCTTCCCTCCTGCATAAGAAAGCAGAAGTTACTGGCAGAGATGCAGCTTCTATCAGCAATAGATACCTCACCAAACAGCATAAGTAAACTATCATCTTAAGGACACCTGCCAGAATGAGTTAAATCTCTGCATGCGATTTTGCTTGAGTGGTTGTGTCAGAGATACAATGTTTTCTTCATTCTTCTGTATCTTATATTTTAGCACATAAAATCTTATTGTGTAACCCTGACTCTTAATATTATGGTTGTGAATTATCTAAACTTGTAATTCACTATCAGTGTACAGTAACACAGTATAGGCTATTCCTGAAGCACCCCTTTAATCTTATTTAGCTTAATAAGTTCACTTCATGCTTTGCCTTCACGACAAAGAATAGACCAAAGCATCTGTTAACAGCCGTCTTTCTTTAAAAGACTCACAACTTTTACCAGCAGAGTGTCTGGTTTGGGATATTATTGCTTGTGGGTTTTTTAAAATTCATTAAATGAAATGAACTGTACTGAAAAAAATCACCTGCTTCCTGAGGTAACAGCTGATGGTTTTGAGCAGAGAGGTGAAAACGTTATGACCTGCAAGCCAACCCAATGGTCGCTCTACACCGTTGTCACTCCGTCAGCCGACTTCCATGTTAAAATTAATAAAATACTCAAATCTTTTTCTGTTGCAACAGTGAAAAATTTGGTGAGCCTAACATGCAAGATGAAATCCAGTGTCAGACCTGCAGGATGCTAAGTTGGTACCAACCATTTTGATTTGTCCTGGCTGTCAGTCATAAGGTGACATATCTCTACAGCTGGCGTGGTATGGCAGCTTGCCTGGATGTTCCGGGAGAAAAAGAGTAGCTGGAAGTGTGGTTTCTGTTGACCCACAGGTAAGCAGTAGCATCTGCTAACACTAAACAACTTCTCTGAGTCACATAAGCTATAATGGCTATTACAGTCTCACAAACACAGCTTGAATTGGTTGGCTTTTAGACAGGTTCCATCCAGAATAACCTATTGCACAGTTTTCCAGCGTGAAGGTGACCATGTGAAGCTCCGTCCCATCTCAGGTAGGCCCTTTCGATGTTCTGCTGAGCTGCCTCGAGTATGTCTATGCTACACTGCAAATCTGTGGTACAGATGGATCCTGACTGATTTTCTTTTAGTGTGTGTGATGGGAATATGTTGTGCTCACTCACCAGTGGCCTATAGAATGTGCTGGCATTTAAATACATGTATAACTTAAAGAGTTCATTAATAGTCCCATTGACTGCTTAAAATGAATTACTTTGTTGATTCACAACTGTACTCAAAATCTTTAGTAATTGTCTCATAGATACAAAGTGTATATTCAGCTTCTTGAAAGAGCAGGTCTTGCACTTTCAGCCAGTCCAAGCACGTAATGCCAAATCAATGTATCCTACTTCTGGCGAATCCTCAGTGTACTGTATGACTGTGGTGTACTGTGATAATATACAGTAATGATATGTAATATTAATATGCCATTTTACAGACCTGTAAGCCAACATGAAAATATCTGCAGAACGTAGTCAGTATTATCAAGGGAGACATAAACACGAATAGTGTGAGAAGCGTCAGCACAGAAAGGCTACATTGCCTCTTGGAGACACTCAAGAGCTGCATGTTTTTATCCTCCTGCTATGTGACTAGATAAATGCTTCTTGTATGACCAAAATGTATTCACAGAATAATGAACATCTGGAGGTCATGTAGCTCAAGTTTCATCTCCTTGGGGATATCAGCGTGAAGATTTTTTTTCCTTTATCCAATTGGAATTTCCCATGTTGCAGCTTGTGCCTGTTGTTTGTAAGCCTTCTATGTACCTCTGAGAAGTCTGGCTTCATCTTAACTACACCCTCCCTTTAGAGTTCAGCAAGATAATCTTTCCCTTGCCTTCTTTTTTTAAGGTTGACCTACCCCTGTTCACTCAGCTTCTCCTCATACATCATGTGTCCCAACTCCTTAATCACCTTGGTGGTCCCCAGCTGGATCTGCTTCACTGTGTCAATGTATTTCTTGTATAGAGGAGTCCAAAACTGAACACAATACTCCCGTTGCAGTCTCACAACTGCCAAACTGAAGGGAAAAAACACACCTCCCTTGACCTGCTAGCCACACTCTTGCTAATACACCTCTTGCTTATCACCGCTCCCATGATGGGGCTCATTAAGGTATGTGCTACAGATGTCTCGAATGTGTTCAAGCAGACATGCAAAATAATCCTTTTTCCTTATTCTTACAGCAAAATACATAATTAGTACTGTAACTCTCTACAGTACAGATTTCCTTACATTTTTAACGACTCAAACCAAAAGCCAAGCATTACTACACATACGGCCTCATTAAAACGCTATAAAAGTATTCACAGACAAGAAGATTGTAGTGATTAAATCCTGTGAACTTCAACAATAATATATAAAATCTTACACTTCATCACCGCCCTTACAGAGAACACTTGTAAAACTGAAGCCGTAAAGGAGCTGATAATATCCTAGGTTTATGTAATGCTTCTTTTCCTTATTATCATTTCTTTGCAAGCTTCTCAAACGTGCTCAAACAGGTGATGTATGTTTTCCCTGTCAGCTCTCCTCCCTAACTAAATAATTTACTTTCTAATGTAATAAATGCCGGGCGTATGCTTCCCAGGATGGATGCTTGAATCTAACATTCCATCAGGCAAGCTTTGATTATAGGGTTTTTTTAATTATGAATCTACAAGGCGAACATGGCACAATACTGTCATGAAACCAGTATGTTAGTTATCTTGAGGTAAGTCTTGAAAAATAGTTTAAAAATGTACTGAATTTACATCTCCTTTATGTTCAACAGGCCATGACTTACTAGCTCTGATTTCAAGGTGAAATAGAGGTTGGGTGAGTATTTCCAGATGTGGATGCCTAAATGTATTAGAACATCTATATGACATAACATAAAAGGGCTAATTTTCTGGAGTGTTCACTGCATGAAATTACTATTCATGTTAAAGGGATCTGAAAATAAGGAACCTTAAGTAAAGGCTCTGCATGACCAACGTTTTTGGAAGTCAGACATAGGTACCTATGTTTTAAAATAGTGGCCCTGGCCTTTAAGACATACTATTTTAAACAAACAAACCTGTCTCCATCACCAGTGATAAGTCCTGCAGTGTGTTAAAAATTACCGCCACTGGTGAAAGCAGGACAGATTTTACTCTCTATATTAAATCCTATGTTGTGCATTAACAGCTGAAATTACTGTAGCAAAGTTCAGTACAGTGGTAACTATTTAAATACTACTACCGACTGCTAGGTGTACAAGAGATTTACTCGGTTGCTGTTCAAGAACTACTGTAGAATAATAGTAACTCGTCTATGTATGTCGCTTAAAACACTGTGTAATGCAGGTATTACACTTTACTTGTACAAACAGGTTTTACTGAATATTTAAGCAATTCCTGTAACACACACAGAGTATCATCCTGTCATCAAACTAAAACAGATCTGACATCTTTTCTGGCCTGGAGGGGCAATTGTTATGATTGCTTTTTGTTACAATTTAAATTGCATATAGTACCACCGATGGAAAGAAACGAGGCTTTGCCTTACCTTCTTTTATCTTTGGACGATCTGTAGTTAGAAACTGAACCAGATTTTCTCAAATGACTAAGCACGTCTAATGAAAGTGCTACCATGTCTCTACTGTTTTGTAATTTTGGCAGGAAGATGAACGTATTCATGCTTTGCAGGGTATTTCTTACCTCTAAGCTATAAAAGCAGCTGTAAGGCATTCTGTAACAAACTAGTCTTTACTTTGCAGGGATGCTCACTACAACAGCAAGGAAGGGTTTTTTTGGCAGAGAAGAATTTAGAATAGTTTTTTCCCTTTTTATGAGGGAAGAAAGGAGGGATGAAATGTTCACATTTACTTATATTCATGACCATTTAAATTTTATCTGATTCTTCTTCCAGTTTGAAAGACTTCTGTTTCCAGCCAGGCAAGTTTTCCTACATAGATTCATCCAAAGAACCCTAAATTATGTGTCATGACTCCTACTGTTCTCTCCCATTTTCTAAAATATAAACAGAACACTTTTGGAGTTTTGGCTTGAAATATGTGTGTGAGAGGTGGAAAACCTGGTTGCTTCAACCATCTGGTATGCTTAATTGCCTTTGCTGAGCACGCCACTTCCACAAGTACTGCTGAATATAAAACGCACATGGTATAATGGATAATATCACAAAATGAGATCGTATCATACAGTAAAAATGACTGTACACAGAGAAGGAAAGAGGAGCACATACTCCGTTTTTAAGTGCCAGTTTTGGCAGTGGGACCCTGTTCCTGAATACTGATGCAGAAAATTTTGTCAGATGAGCTGAACATATATTTATAGTCTGAAGTTTTAGGGCCGATTGTCATGTGAAGTAAAAATACAACCACTATATATATGAGTGTTAGCACCAGAACAAAGAGGATGATGGGTAGAGCAACATGTTTCAGCTTTTTCAGAACTGGCATAATGTAATAAATGACCGATGGACAGCTGCATTAACCTCTTTAGAAACCCAAAGTTCTTTTCATATCTAGCATACTGAAAGATTAGATTTTTATTCCTGTTTTCTAATGTATTTTATGAAAATAACTTGCAGTGTAGAACCAAGAATGAAGCCTGCATGAGGTGTAGAGTGTTAAACTTTGGACACTTAAGCAATTGAGTTGACAATCTTAAGACGTTTCCATTCCTTTTTGCGTAAGGAGAATTTGGTATCCATGAAAGACATTACCTGAGTGTAGCTGAGTCGGAAGCTGCTCAAACAGGCTACGTTAGCCAAAATGAAAATGCAGAGGACAGAAATGGGTGCTTGTGGGCATTGGTGGCTCCCCCCAGGACCGTTTATGCATTTTGAAGTAGAGGAACTTGGGTAAAAATCAAGAGAGGTATTGGGACCCATATCCAGGACTGGCATTTCTCCTCTGCCCCACCCAAAGGCACACTTCATTGCCATGGTATGACCAGGTCCTTCTGGCTCTGTGCATTTTGCACAGTTAGCCTCATGGCTGCACAAACTCAGTGGAAGACCTGAAGACCTCCTCTCCAGCCTGGAGCTAAGGCACTCTGACTTGGAATCAAACCAAGGAGGACAATTGGCTTCCCAATTGCTTAGTATGGTCTCTACCCACTAGGCTATTACGTAGAAAGCACAGCATAGGTTTTCTGTCATGTTTGAACCAAATCAATGAAGTCTGATCTGCTGCCTGATCTCAGTATAAGGTTAAGTATGATATAAATTCAGAAAATGGATAAGATCCCTCTGGGGACTTAGGGACAGGAAGAAGTAGTTCACGAACCCAAGTGAAAAAGACAGTGGCATCCTTAGCTCTACAGAGAAGTTAAACCTAGGCAGTCTAAAACTCTACTAACAGATTTCAGATGGGTGAATACTCAAGTAGCCCAGAATACTGTAGGCTGTATTGCTGAACTAGGACACCAGCACTTCACCTGGCCTCACCTGAAGTTTCTAAGTCGTTTATGGATTTGTGCCTATATTCACAGACATGGTCATTGGCAGGAAACACATCTTCGGAGTGGTGTCTTGGCACCCAAAGCACTGTGACTGTGATAGATAGACAGTCTGCTTTAAACCAGCATTTAAGTCGGCGATTCACAGCCACGGTGCTTATAAAAGTATTATTCTGATCTCTCCCCCTCCTTTTGATTTTCTTTCGAAACTGGTAAATCCTACATCACGTTCTCTGTTATCTTTCGTAGGCCACAAAATAATCTCAAAGCAACATCAGATTTCATATCTGTAAATCTCAAATAATCATTTTCTAGTTAGAAAACTGTTTTGTATACAAGAAACAACCTAACACTGAGGTAAACTTTATGAAGAAACCATAACACTGTTTTAGTATGTTGCAAATGCTCCTTTAGAGTAACTTGCACTGACTCATGGAAGATCTTCTGTGGATGACTGGTTCCTCATAAAACTTTGGTAACTAGGTCCCAGCTGGAACATGAGCAGCGCTGCGCTCTTCTCCCTGATGATACAGTACATCAAACAGATCCCCTAGACGCTCCCCATTACAGGCTCAGTATCTGTCTGGTGGTGGTCATGGAGACAAAATTGTGGGAACCAATGCTGTGGATCAGAGTCAGTGTGAAAAAGGATATGTAAATACAAGAATACGTAACTAAGAATGCTTGCTAGTGCATAAGTGTCTTAGATTTCACAGCTTAATTCCTATTTAAATTCTTGCACTGTAAGTGGGCGATTTTCTCCATCCGGTACAGTTATAGATCTTCCCTTAAAGGCTTTTTCCTGTGGCAACTGCACACTGAGTCTCTGTCATCAGGCTGAGGCACAAGTTCCATTCCATCCCGTATTTCAGGTTTGCTGGCTTGGCGTTCGGCATATTTCTGAAATATGTAAACAACATTTAAGAATGCTATAAGCACCAACGTATAATTCATGAAACAGAATTTTCCTCCTCCCTTCCACTCGCAAGCTTGCCTTTATCCAGGCTCCTTATGTCATTGTTTGCAACCTGTTTACAAAGTGTCTTTATAACACACCTACTAATAGGCTACACTGCCTCTAAAAACCTCCTTTAATGTTTTCCCCTATCCTATCATTAATGGTAATTTGAATATTGTCATTATTTGTGCCTCTAACCACTTTATGCAGACAATGCTGTCATTTTTGGACACTGAACAGTTCCAAACTTGGTGTCAACCTGTGGCTGCTGAAGCCGAGACCTAACTCTGTGCAGCAAAACAGGAAAAAGACATTAGTACTTTCAGAGCACAGAAACACCTTTCAGTAGCGATTCGCGTCTCCTAGGGAAGCAATGACTGTTTGACAGGCTCCTCCGCTCTCCACTCTACCAGCCATGCTTCCGGAATTTCTTTTCCATGTATTCACTGTTTTGGAATACAGCGGAGCAGCTCAGGAGGGGATGAGTATGAAGGGAAAAAGGAAGAAAGTTGTGTGCAGGTTATCTCCTACGTCTATCAGAAACCACACACCAAGTGACACTGAAAACAGGGCCATGTCTGCTATTGCTGTAAGGACGGACTGAATCTGGAATTTGTAGCATTGGTAGCAGTAGCAGCTGGGGGACAGTAATAAAGGGATCCATTGTACAAACCTGGAGCACTTTATAATAGTAGCAGTAAAACCTGTGAGGCTGAAGTAATTCTCTTGCCATTAATTGTCCTTCTTTGGCAATTTTTCTTGCTTCGTCATCATTTTCCTGGAAAATTGAGATGAAATAAAGGAATAATAGAGCAAGCAGTGAGTTACTGAAAGCCTGGCTGGCATTAGAATTTTTATTAAAGGGGCTATTCAAACCTGCAGCTTTATGTGCAATTACTGGTAGACTGCAAAAGCACACTTGAAAGTGCAGATTTTCTTAAGATACTGGATTGCTTTTATGGTTTTGTTTTTTTAAAAAGCTTTTATTGCTTTTTACCACAGCTGGTACCTTAGGGCTATCAATAACAACTTTTAGGGATAATTGTACAGTTTTGAAAACTCGGTTGATTACTGCTGTACTGTTTTGTCCAAGCCACAACCCTCTTCAAAATCAGGTCGGACATCTCCAGACATAGTTTTACAGAAGACAAAGCCACAGATGCTGTCCTCTCCTGCGCAATACAATTCAATGTCTTGCTTTTAAAGATAACTCTGCTTAAATTCATGTACTTACTCTCAAATTCTTTAGGTCTGTAGTTCAAAGCTTTTGCTGTTCTCGTCTGATTCTTTATGAAGAACTACAGTACTCCCAGAACATAAACTTTTCCTATGTTTTGTAGCCTACTAGCTAAACTTTAAGAATAAATGGTTATTTCAGGCACACAACTGTTTCGAGTTGCTTGGTTACATAATCCCAGCATCTCCTTCTGAGCACAGAATCATAGATACTTTAAGGTTGGAAAAGACCTTTAAGATCATCAAGTCCAACTGTAAACCTGCATGTTACTGAGCAGCTATTTTTTGGTACATTCAAACAGAACATGCAATGACTTCTGTTCTAGTCAGGACCTCAAAAAAGTGACAGAATTAATTTAGTGGTATCTAAGATTCTGGGCGTTTCTTTGAAGGTTACCTGCATTAGTCAGTATACAAAGGCTCTGACTCATGAAACACTTACTTAGAAGTGTTCTTTGAGCAACCTGGTCTAGTGGAGGGTGTCCCTGCCCATGGCAGGGGGGTTGGAACTGGATGGTCTTTAATGTCCCTTCCAACCCAAACCATTCTGTGATTTGCACATATCTAAAACGAACTCTTAAGTACTTCCCTGAATGGAGATGGTTACTTGAATTAAGGCCTTCCCACCTTACACTAACAACAGAATGTACTTTCTTTATCGCAGCATCACAATAGAGTTCATGCAAAATATGTATGTAGAAATATGAAGAGAGTATTAAGATCAATTGTTTACATGTTTGTTTATCACTTTGAACTTGAATTAGTCATGGAACTTACCTTTGCCCATTTTATTTTCTCTAGCAAGTCCTCTAAGTTTCTCTTAACTGGAACATAATGTTTCCAAGGTTTTAATCCAATATAAAAGTGTTCATAGTACTGGGAATCTTGCTTCAATACTAGGCTGTCACCCAGCAAGAGGTATGGAAACCTGTAGGCTGCTACAGTCCCGTCTACATTCACCTGGTATTTATACTGCATTATGAAGATAGAGGAAGAAAAGGTGAAACTTTTTGAATCGGAATAGAAACAATGACTGTATAAAAGATTATTTTCCCAGGCAAAATGTAATTGTGTTTATTAATTTTCATCTTCAAACCTGTTTTAGTGTTAAGCAGGTGTAGTTTCATGGTGTTATGGATAAAATAATGGAAAAAGTATTTGTTTTCAACCTAAGACTGACGGGTAAGAACCTTCGTGTCACATGAACTACCTGAATGTGTACTTAAATTCAAAAAGAGTAAATTTATTCTGACTTAAAATTAGATTATTATGTAGAATAATCTGAAACATACATTATTATATAAATTATCTGAAACATTACACTAAAGTAACCATGAACATACTGCTCTGGCAGATGCTCTTGGCTGTTACAGCACTTCTGGTATATTAACCTCTCGAACAGAACCTGAATTGCTATATATTATAATTGCTGGTTTACAGGATTCTGTCCCCTTTACCTTTCATACTCTGTTTCAGTCGCATTTGTGTGTTAAAGTGCAACAAAAACACTACCTGTTTTTCTAACTTGTTACTACAAGGACTATCTGACCTCCATAACATACTTGCAATGGACACAAGCTGTGTCCATTGTTTTCACATTTTCCCCAAATAAAGGAAACCCTGACGGCGAGAAATCAAATTTCTCAATCTATTTAAAAAATCTCCAAGAAGTCTCACTAAAGGACTCCATAAAGAAGGGTATAGCGGCTATCGTTGGAAGTGTCACGCTGTGCCCTTGATTACAGACGGTCTACCTACCCTGCACGGACTGGTGTTCCCACTGTAGCACAACTGTTTTGTTTACTGAATGGAATTAGCAAAAGTCAGCCACGTTTTTTCAGTGGATAAGAACTTGACAGTAAAATTAATCCAAGATTCTAATTTGCTTGCTACCTTAAAGAAGTCAAAGAAGCCCATCAGCTGAACCTTTCCCAGCTCTTTTTCTTTTTCTCTGAAGAAGAAATATCCTGTTATTCCAGCATCTAGCAGCTCTGGATTTTCCTTGGATAACTTGACAAGATGGAGACGTTCTTCTCGGCTGTCTCGACCTCTAAATAAAGCTCGCTCAGTTTTGTTTTTCCAGAACGGGCCTAGGAGCATTGAGTGATAAGTTAAAAGCAAACAGTAATGAAATGTTCATATGTTTAATGCCAATAAGGGACAGTGGCTTTACACTCAGAGACGTGGCAAAACAGGCACAATTTCTCATAGGGAATCCATAATCACTTATTAATCACAGGGCTTAAACTCCCAGTTCTGGCTTGAATTTTGGGATGAGAAAATGAGCCACTTACAAAAGGAAAATCAGAGAATTGCTTTTCCACTCAACAATTTTGTATTTAAAAAACTTGAAATATCTTGAAAGCTACATAAGGGATTATAATCAAATTATGTTAAGTAAAATACTAATAATTAAAGTAATTCTCCATCCATAAAGCCTGCCACAATAACCAAAATGTCTTCAGTAAAATCCACTTCTATTACCCAATAATTCAGTTAGGTATTTGAGGAATCACTTGACAATTACTTAAAAAGGAAAAAAATGGCTATACTGTGTCGACAAGATACTTAGCAAGAGCCTAAAAGACTTCATGTCTTAGTGCTTGCTTTTAAAAATATTAAACATGTCCTTCCTCATCCTGCTGGAAATTTCCTTAAAGGGCCTACTAAAGTGGAGGAGGCTCTTAGCACCTCCTAATTGGAAAAGCAGCTGTACTAAATCAATTGAGTGCTTCAAACTGATAACTTAATTAAAATATTTAATTTAAAAACTAATAAAGGCAAGAGAAACTGTGAACTCATAGAATAAAAAGAAACACCTCCTCCCTCAAGTTTTACTCCTTAGGTATTGTTCATGCCATTTGCCTGATTCCTAAGTATTCATGAATTTCCTGGGGCCGGGGGGAGGAAGACGCCTGTTGCTAAGGCTGACTTCCTTCAGAGCTAGGGAAACAGTTCAGAAGATCCCACTCTGGGGTATTTTTTATACAGACAGTATTTTCTTATTTGAAAGACGCTGCAGCATAGTACTAGTTTACTTCTTTCAGGATCTGAGTATGTAAACAGAACATTGCGCCACACCACTGTCAGGACCAGGATTACTATTTGATTAGAAGAACATATTCAAGGCCTTCACTGGGGAGACAGGCCTCTTGATTACATTTACTTTCCTTCTGGCAGGTCACAGTAGCTATCTTCTGGATACCTTTAGGTTAAAAGTCACCATTACTGTAAACTGGACTTCCTAAATTTTGGCTCTAGACCCACATTAAACCCTTAGTAGCAGTGTGGAAGGTGTTTACAGTTCGTAAAGACTAACCTGCTCTATGAAGAGACCTCCTAAGGCACTTGTGAACTGAAGACTTTAACACATTATCTGAATGCAACTTGCTTCTGTGATGGAGTTTACCAATTCTTTTTTTAAATCCACGATCTGTAATTTACCTGTATTTCCTTGAATAGAAAGGAGATCATTTGTGACTCCACGTAGGGTTTCCAGAGTCGAGTGGGTTACGTCATACGTTGGAAGGACTATATCTCTTGAATCCACAGAGCCGCACCATGAAATGACAGGTATAGGACCAGGTGTATCATTAGCTTTCCGATACTCAACTGGCCAATCTCCAACGTTAAGATAAAACTCCACATCAGGAAGACGAACCTAAACGTATAACCAAGAAAGGGTAACACTCTTACGTATATTCCTCAGTTCTCTCACATCATGCAGAATCAGTAAACCTACTGGACAGTTAAGAGGGGTAGCTGAGCCTAAGGTATGAATTTCAAGTTGCCGCCCCGTGAGCAAGTCTGAAAGAACGCTTACAGAGGCCAGGAAGAGGCTCGCAGAGTCAGGCCTTTGCCCCTGCAGCTTTCCTAGCAACGTCACTCCTGTCAAGTTCAGCCCCCACGCACTATCCCCAAGATACACTGTCATCTTGAAAAAACAAAATTCAGCTCTTACTTCAGGCATTACAAATCTGAAGATACAACAACAAATGCAGTATTGCCGTATTAGAACATGACTTAATGATCGAAAATGATACCTTTCTTGCCAGCGACAGGAACATTTCATCGGAGAACATTTTGAAGTCTGTATACTTCCCTAAGGAGCGACGGTAAATGTGATTACTGAGAATAGTGTAATGAACAATAGCACCTCTTGTCTGACTGAACTTTGCTGGGATTTCCTTGAGCATCCGCTGAAGGTCAATGGTGGGAAAAGAAAGAAAGTCCTTTGTAATCTGAGGTTCTTGGGATGGACAAGACATAACGTTCTGCCAGATCTCCGGGTCTTCTTCAGGGCAGTCACAGTATTCATGATAAACAGGTCCTGCGGAAAACAAAGCACTGACAGTCTGTATTTGTGATTCCACATCAATCATAATTCCCCAAACACATTGGAATATAAATCTAGACATGACAGTGGTTTGACATTTTTTATTCCAAGGTTTCTAAAGTTTTCCTGGAAAAATCATCCTATAACATTTCTGGGGTTTAGCAGTGTAATTGAGAAAACGGCAACATTCTTCTGTCAGAAATCAAAATACTACATTTTTTTTGTTATCAGGGTAAAATTATCTGCAAAAGGAAGCTCCCAAGCATGTAGGGTATGCAGAATTGTTCTGACTGTCCATAGCTATCAAAGTTCAGGTTCTACAGTTTTGATTTTAGACTAATTCAGAACCCTGACACAGTAGTTTACCTCTGGCATAAGGTGTTTTTCTTTTATGTATAATCAACTATCCTTTCTGTCCTTTGGAAGCAGAGAGCTTAGGTAAAGCAAAAGCCTCGTAGAGCATGAAAAAGAGCTCTTACTTCATGGACTTCTAATCAAAACAGGTTCTGTGTCACAATTTCATGGCTGCTGGCAAATGTGCACCAGCAAAAAGAAGGCATACAACTAACTTGAGGGCTCAGGACAGTTTCATTTCAGCCTGAAGTTTGTATTTAGGAAATCTTGTTAAAAAAACAAAACAAAGCAAAAAAAAAACCCATGACCGAATTCTGGTTAGAAGTAGTGTTGAACTGAAAAAAGACTCTCCAAAGACGTAACTTTGAGTTACTTCTTTTCTAAATCGCTGTCCATTTGAGAGCAAGAGAAGGAATTTAAAGAAGCAGATCTAGAATGAGAAAATAATTTGCCTTGTTTTCCCTGCTTTTAAATAGTTCTTTCATAGTATAGACCTGAACCGCATTAAACTGGGCTAATGGAAAGAAAGTTAAACATTGTTTGGTTAAAGAAATACTGTCTTTGTTGTCATGAAGGATCACACTTTTTAGAAATCACAGACATTTGAATCATAAGGTCTTGGGAACAACACAAACTCATTGCTTTTGCAGGTATTATTTTCTACTTTAGATAAAAATAACACAAGGTTTAAGTGAATACTGCTTGAAAACAGGAAAAATACAAGCATTTGTCTCTCATTCCCTACTAAATCTGAAGAGGTCCATTTCCTTATGCAGGAGGGAAGAGGAGATCATAGAATCACAGAATCACAGAATGGTTTGGGTTGGAAGGGACCTTAAAGACCATCTAGTTCCAACCCCCTGCCATGGGCAGGGACACCCTCCACTAGACCAGGTTGCTCTAAGCCTCATCCAGCCTGGCCTTGAACACTTCCAGGGATGGGGCATCCACAGCTTCTGGGCAACCTGTTCCAGTGCCTCACCACCCTCACTGGGAAGAAAATGCCCAGACACGTCACCTTAACATCAGAGGCCACAATCTACGTAGTTATGCATCTAGGTCCTGTAACTTAGCAAGGTATATTGTCACTGCTTACTGTGCTGCATAAGGAGAATGTTTGTGAGGAGACTCCATGAACAAGGGCAAACAAACCTCTGATTTCCCACCTCTTCCTCTAGCAGTAAATCAGTCCATAGCATTGCTGTAGCTGCCATCACACATTATATTATATCAAAAAAATACCCTTACCTTTCAAAATATAAGGAGATTGAGCTACATGCTGATCACCATAAAGTATCTCAATTTTTAACCCTTTTCTGACACTCCCGTACATTCGATACCGCATAAGAAATGTGCCATCATTTCTATCCAAAGGGCGAGGGGTGTAAATTCTGGTGGCTTCTTTTGGAGAAAGTGCTTTAATTACCACTTTAAACTGTGTTCTTCCTGAAAAGAGGAAAATGAAAACACATTAAAGCACTTTAAGCTGTTAGAATCACATACACGGAATAAAGGTGAGAGCAAACTCTACTGGATTAAGTCCATGGAATTTGATTTCACTTTGCACTAAAAATTTTTTTCTTATACCAAGTCGGTAGAAGTAATTTCCAGTGATGGAAGATCTTCCTACCAAATTTTCTTGATCATCACACACCTAATAAATGGAAACCCTGTAGACGGAGATAAAATGTTAAATAATGATTACAAGATAGAAAGACAGGCTAGCAGTATTTTGAAGCAAAGATTAGGTTTAATACCAAGTTTTCAAGTTAGTGATCTGAGGAACAGTCATTTCCTCTAGAGTAAGAAAGGTAGGAAACCAGGTTAAAATAACAGGAGAAAAGAATACTTGCCAGCCTGTGGAATGGCAGTTGCAGCATGCAGGAGTCAGACAGAAACTGTTCACCTTTGGGCTGCAGTTGACTGTCTTGCAAATCTAAAGTCCCAGCTACTGAAAAGCAGGGATAAGAGAATGGCAGTAGAGATATTTCTGGTTGTGTCCCGCAAATCCCACTCCTCTCTCCTTCTGGAGGTCAGAGGAGAGGCAGAAATATATAGTTTTTCCCCCTTTGTATATTTTGGGCATCTAGCTACTCGTTACCTTTCAAGATGGCCTACAGAAGAAACAAATTGGTAATAGCTGTGCAGGCCATAAACTGACCTTTAAACCAAAGGTCCACTCAGTATCTTGCAACTTACTGTCACTAGCAGAGACGTGCAAGATAGTAAGAACAAAGAGAGGAGTGTTTTTGAAATTACTGTTTTTCCCTCCTAGAAATCTGCAACAAAAGGACTTGAAAAATCACAACTTGCATATACTTAATTTCAATAGCCTTCAGTGAAGCTTTTCCATGACTGCTTATTCCCCATTTAAACATTCTGCCATTTTTTGCATCAAAAGCATCCTAAGGCAGTTCTTTTTGCAAAATCTGATCACATATTACAGAGAAGATGTTTGGTTTAAAACTTCTGTCTGACAACACAAGAATTACAGGCATCAAAGGAAGTTCTGGGAAACAATGAATTTTAGTTCCCCATTTGTTTTCTCCTCCTTGAATTAGCCTGAATTCTGTAGCCAGTTTCAAAACTGTCCATGAGTCAGACATCCAGAACTATGCAGAGAGTGGTCAGGTTCTTTCTAAATACATCCTTCAGCTCTTTCTTGCTCTGCCAAGATTATGTTGTACCATTCAACACCTGACAACAGAAACACAATGGAGAAACACGGAATAACGAGAATCACAGAACTGATTTGGAAGTGCCCTCGAGATCACCCAGTCCCACCCCCTGCTCGGGTCAGCTGGAGCAGGCTCTCCAGGACCCTGTCCTGTTGAGTTCTGAATACCTCCACAGATGGAGACTCCCCAGCCTCTCTGGGTAACCTGCTCCACTGTTTGACCACCTCCACACTAACAAGGAAGTTTTTGGTGGTCAGACTGAATTTCATGTGACTTCTTCCAGTCTTCACGAACCCCTCCTGTTGGCCGTGATCTTCCACAGATGATCAAAGGTGGCCTCGCAGTGATGGCAGCCAGCTCCCTGAGCACTCGCGGGTGCAGGCCATCAGGCACCACCAACTTAGGTATGCCCAGATTTTTAAGTGTTCCCTAACCGGATCCTCCTCCACCAAGGGTAAGTATTCCTTGTGCCAGACTTCCCCCCCTGGTCTCAGGGGCCTGGGATTCCTGAAGGCTGGTCTTACCAGTAAAGATTAAGGCAAAGAAGGCATTTCAGTGCCTTGACCTTTTCTGTGTCATTTGTCACCAGGTTCCCTATCCCATTCAGCAGCAAGCTCACATTTTCCCTAAACCCTTGTTGCTGTACTTGTAGAATCCCTTCTTGTTGCCCTCCACATCGCTCACCAGAATCAACTCCAGATCAACTTTGGCTTTCCTAACCCTATCCCTGCACAATCAGACAGCATCTCTACATTCCTCCTGGGCTGCCTGCCCCTGCTTCCACCTCTGTATGCTTCCTTCTTCTGTCTGTGGTTAGTCAGAGGCTCCTTGTTCACCCCTGCAAGTCTCCTGCCGTCTTTGATTTCCTGCTAGTAGGAATGGACCAGTCTTGAGCTAGGAGAGTATCAGGCAGCTGAGAGAGCAACAGGGAAAAACTTCCTCTTCAGAAGAGAAGGTCTATTTTAATTTTCATTCTTCACAATGATTCTGATGGAATTACACTTCTCTCAGATTGTGGATGGGGCATTCACAACCTTTTGGGGCAACCTGTTCCTGTGCCTCACCACCCTCTCTAGGAAGAATTTCTTCCTGATGTCCAATCTAAATCTCCCCACTTTCAATTTAAACCCGTTACCCCTTGTGCTGTCATTACAGGCCCTTGTAAAAAGTCCCCACCAGCTTTCTTGTCAGCCTCTTCAGGCACTGGAAGGTGCTATAAGGTCTCCCCAGAGCCTTCTCTTCTCCAGGCTGAACAAGCCCAACTCTCTCAGCCTGTCCCCAGAGCAGAGGGGCTCCAGCCCTCGGGGCATCTTTGTGGCCTCCCCTGGATGTCAACTGGTCGATATCCTTCTTATGCTGAGGGCCCCACAGCTGGACACAGTACTGCAGGTGGGGTCTCATGAGAGCAGAGTAGAGGGGGACAATCCCCTCCCTCGCCCTGCTGGCCACACTTCTCCTGATACAGCCCAGGATACGGTTGGCTTTCTGGGCTGCCAGCGCACACTGCCCGCTCATGTCCAGCTTTTCATCCACCAGTACCCCCAGGTCCTTCTCCTCAGGGCTGGTCTACTTGTGATAGGGATTGCCCCGACCCAGGTGCAGGACCTTGCACTTGGCCTTGTTGAACTCCATGAGGTTGGCACAGGCCCACCTCTCCAGCCTGTCCAGGTCCCTCTGGATGCCATCCCTTCCCTCCAGCGTGTCGACCGCACCACACAGCTTGGTGTCATTGGCAAACTTGCTGAGCCTGCACTCAATCCCACCGTTGCTGACAAAGATGTGGAACAGCACCGGTCCCAATATCCCAATACCCTAAACACTTCTTGGCAGAGCTCAGCAGTTAGCATGGCCCGAGCCAGCAGCTCTTCCCTGTCAGCAGCATACGTGCACTGCCTTGGTTTGGAGGCTACAGAATGTCCCCGTATGAGTGGAGACCACTCCGTGTCAGATGGCATCAGGACCTGGAAACACTCCAAAACCACTGCAATTTATTCATATGAATACTAATATCCATGAACACACCAAGGTCAAAACTAGGTTCTCGGTGCCAAGGGCCTATCAAGTTTATCTTGGGAGATTTAAACTAGCAGGAGAACCCAGCTGAGCTTCGCACCTTTTCACCTTTAGCAACCTGTTTGAACCCAAGGCTCTGCCCACATGGGTGAAATCAGCCTCCGCTTCACTGGCAGGGAGCGAGTAGTTGCATACGCAGGCCACGCTGCAATCCAGCACCCAGTTGCAACAGCAGCTGGAGAAAGTCCAGACCTGAAGTATCTGGGGATCTGTCAGACTGAAGACGTTGCCTGTATGATCTATGTCTATTCTCAAGCAGCAGACACGAGGAGGCTGTGCATGCATGGTACCCTCTCAGTACCATCTACAGGCGTAGTAAATAACACAGAACAAAATAACTAGCCCTACCCTGTATCAGCTAGCCACAACGAGTGGCTATCGCAGGGTTATCTTCATCATGGAATCCGCGATGCAAAAGTTATTTTTATTCTAAATTAAAACTACTAATACAGATCGTGTGGAATTAAGTTCTGGACTGCCAGAACACAGCCGCTCCCCAGGCCGGGATAAGTGCCTGGGACGGGTTGTGCTTGTGCCCGGTGAGCGGGGGATGAACGTGACGGCTCCGTCAGGGAGCAGCGGTGGGATAACGGAGCCCAGTGCCTGCCCGCACCGAAAGGTTCAGCAACCGGTGCGTGGGCAGCACTAAAGGGGATTGCGTTAGCGCCTCTGAGCGGGGCACGGGGGGCTCTCTGCACCCACCTGCTCCAGCAGCACTGGTTTGAGCTTGCTGGTTCCTTCTGTCAATCACAGGCTGTCGGGGGGGCTACGGGCGAAGCGCGGAGCGCTATGGAAGCTCTGTTTCTTCAGCTGCCCCAGAAGAAAGGAGCGTCTGACCATGTGTTCCCCTCCCCACCGGACGCCGCGGGACCGGGCGGGATGCTGCGGGGGGCGGGGAGCAGCCAGGGGCCGGCCAGGGCACAGCAAGCACTCGGGAGGGGGAAGGGAGGAAGAGGGGAAAAGGGAGAAGAGAGGAAGGGGTGGGCAGCTCCGACCGGCTCCTCCGAGGAATCGCAGCCGCGGGCAGTCTCCATCCCCCGCCCGCCCGCCCACGAGCGCACGGCCGGTACCTGGCGGGGAGCGGGAGAAGTTGTGTCCGGCCGCGCTGACCGCCTGGATGTAGAAGTACCGCACGGGCAGGGTGAGCCCCGCGTCCAGCCCGGGGCCCCACGCCAGGCTCCGCTGGGCGCTAACGGGCTCCGCCGACCCCGCCGGCCGCAGCAGAGGCAGCAGCAGCAGCAGCGGCGGCACCCGCCCGCGGCTCCCCATCGCCCGCCGCGCTGGCCGCGTCCGTTCGGGGCGGGGGGCCGGGGCCTCCACCGGGCCTGCGCGGCCCCGCGCCCGCTCCCCGCGGGCGGCCACCGCCTGCTCCCCGCCCCGCGGGGCGGCCCCGGGGCCGGGAAGGGCCGGGCTGACCCCGGGCAGCGGAATCCAGCGGTGCCTTCCCACCGCCGCCGCCCCCTCGGCCCGGGACGAGACGCGGCCCCGTGTGACGGCCAGAGCAGGGACCCCGTGGGGACGTGCTGGCGCGTTGCTCCCTGCTGCTGGGCTCCACTTCCCCTCCCGGGGAAGCCGAGCTGTCGCCGCTCAGCCCAGCATCGCAGCCCAGCGCCCAGCCCAGCACCCAGCCCATCATCCCAGCCCAGCATCTCAGCCGAGCACCCAGCACATCGCCCAGCCCAGCACCCAGCCCAGCATCCCAGCCCAGCATCTCAGCCAAGCACCCAGCACATCGCCCAGCCCAGCACCCAGCCCAGCATCTCAGCCGAGCACCCAGGACATCGCCCAGCCCAGCACCCAGCCCAGCATCCCAGCCCAGCATCTCAGCCAAGCACCCAGCACATCGCCCAGCCCAGCACCCAGCCCAGCATCTCAGCCGAGCACCCAGGACATCGCCCAGCCCAGCACCCCAGCTCAGCATCTCAGCCAAGCACCCAGCACATCGCCCAGCCCAGCACCCAGCCCAGCATCTCAGCCGAGCACCCAGGACATCGCCCAGCCCAGCACCCAGCCCAGCATCCCAGCCCAGCATCTCAGCCAAGCACCCAGCACATTGCCCAGCCCAGCACCCAGCCCAGCATCCCAGCCCAGCACCCCAGCCCAGCATCTCAGCCCAGCACCCAGCCCAGCACCCAGCCCAGCACCCAGCCCAGCACCCAGCCCATCGCCCAGCCCAGCATCCCAGCCCAGCACTCCAGCCCAGCATCCCAGCCCAGCACTCCAGCCCAGCACCCCAGCCCAGCATCCCAGCCCAGCGCCACAGTCCAGCATGGCTCCGGCAGGCACTCACATTCCAGAGCTGGAGGGTGCTCTTGGGGCCTGCTGAGAAATGCTGCAGGGAGCCCTCCTCAGTGAGGGAATGCTTGATGATGGGGAACGAGGAGCCAGGATATTATTCTCCAGAAATGTAACAACAAAGTCATTTCACGGGTTTAAAATGATGGAGTAGAAGTAAACAGGGAAAAACCTCCAATGATTTGCCTCCTCAGGTGGTTGTACGATTTTTACAGGAAGCATTTGCTGCTACTAGGAAATATTTTAGGGTGTCCGTAGATGGGGAGGCTTACGAGGCTGTAGGAGAATTAAATCAAGCTTCCATGCAAGCCTGGATTTTCACATGCAAAGCAATGAGAGCACGAATGAATGCTGCGTGGTTCAGGGTAACATGAACAAGTCTCTGTGCATACAGACCATGAAAAACAGGTTCCTTGAAAGTGGAATTATCAAGTCTGGTTTCCTCCTTCCTTTTGTCTTCAGTCTCCTAAACTCCCTCACCTCAGTTAACCACAGATCTCCACCGGCACACCATGTGTGATCCAACAGGCAAGAGGAAACACGTATGGTGTTAACCTGGAGTTACGTACGTGCTTCTTGGCCAGGTAGTAAGTACATCCCTGGCTGCTGCTCTCTGCAGGGATCAGCGAGGGTGGCTTTCCCCTCCCTCTGCTCCAGCTAGGAGCACATTTGGAGTAGAAGGTGACTGGGAGCAGCCAGACTGGATTCATCAAGGGCCAACCATGCCTGGCCAACCCAATTACCTTCAGTGATAAACTGGCTCTGTGGGTGAGGGGAGAGCAGGGAATGTCTTTTACCTGAATTTAGCAAAGATGTCACTGTCTCCCACAGTGCTCTTGGGTACGAGTTAGGATGTTCTGGATGCGGAACAACCAGATGGATAAAACACTGTCAATCAGGATGGTTAGTTGGGCTTGGAGGGGGCTGGTTAATGGGTTGTCTCTGCGTGGCAGCTGGTGACCAGGGGAGCACCACAGGGACATGGCCTGGGATGAGGTGATGGAGAGCTCTCTCACTGGGCTTGCAGATGATGCTGAACGGGGGGACTGGTCAGTGTGCTTGAGGGCAGGGCTGCCATCCTGAGGGACCTGGACAGGGTGGAGGAATGGGCCATGAAGTTGAAATGGGCCAATGCGCTTGGGGGCCAGGGAGCAGCGGGCTGGTCCCTGGGGAATGGGGTTGAGGAGCGCAGCAGAAGGACTTCTCCCGGGCCCGCCTACACGTGGCAAACAGCACTCAGCAGGCTGGTGGGGATAGGGCAGGGCTGAGGTCAGGCAGTGATGTCAGTCTGCAGATCAGGATCTGGCCCTGTGAGGGGAACCAGGGTCAGGCACAACTCTGGGATGGCTGCAGGGCTCTGGGGACATCAGCCTACAGGTGGGGCTGGGCTCGGCGGGGCCCATGACTGGCCAGGCAGGGCTGTGAGGAGATGGAAACCAACATCCTGCAGGTTGCTGGGGCAGGGACTGATGGCTCCAGGCTGGGCTGCAATGGTGTCCTGGGCCACGGGGGGAGGGAGCCCTGGGGAGGAGTCAGTGCCTGCTGGTTCTCTTGGGGCCCTGTCCCTGCCCAGGAGCCACTCCTGCGCTGGTACAGGCTGGGACCAACTACCTGGGGAGCAGCTCTGAGGGAACAGCCCTAGGGGTCCCATTGGGCAGTGAGGGGGACATGGGCCATCAGCGAGTCCTGGCAGCAACGACAGCCAACAGCAGTCTGGGCTGTATGAACAAGGGCAGAGCCAGAGGAAAAGGGCAGTCATTATCCCCCTCCACTCAGTACTTGTTAGGCCACATGTAGATACTGCACCCAGCTTTGGGCTCCCCAAGACATCAATAAACTGGATCAAATTCAGGGGAGGCCCCTGAGGTGGTGGGGCTGGAGGACTGGTGCTGTGAGGAGAGGCTGGGGAGCTGGGCTTGTTCAGTCTGGAGCAGAGATGGCTTTGGGGAGGGGATGGACTGTAGAGAAGCCCCCAGTGCCCATGGGGAGATCATCAAGATGGCAGAGGGTGGAAGGGTGTGAGAAAACAGGCAGAAGTTGAAAGAAGACGGGCTCAGCCTGTAACACATTTTCCCCATGAGGACAGTCAGGCAGAGTACATGTTGCCCAGTGAGGCTGTCCAGTCTCCATCCTCAGAGATTTCCAAGCCCCAGCTGGGTGAAGCCTTGAGCAGCCCGGCCTGACTGCGAGTAGGAGGTTGGAGCACAGAACTCCTCAGGTTCCCCCCAGCCTGAGCTACCCTGTGATGAAACCATGAGATTTCTGTCCCTTCTTTCAAATGCCAGTGAAATGCTAGAAAGGTCCAAAGTCATCCAGGGACATACGTAACCTAATGGATGAACAGAGATCGAGACGGAAACACACCTCAGCTCATAAACCATGTTTCCTTCTGAAATCAGGCTGAGGGACTGCGTCACTGAGCTCGGGTACCACATGTACTGGCTGTAGTAATTAAGGTTGAAAGGCAGCGGTGAGTCTTACACACCATTGCCCTGCACGTGGCAGCCAGGCTCCACTCAGGCCTAATTCCACCCAGCTGAAGCCATTTTCTCATGGAGCTCATCACCTCGTAAAACTACTCAACAAACACTACCCCTGCCCCCTACCTGGAGTATCGGCTGCTGAAGGCAAGTTGTAGGCACATGGCTTGCTAAGGGGTTAATGTGTCTACTGTAAAGATACTACCCCATGGAGAACTACTTGTGTGCTAGGGACTCGTCAGCTGCCAGGGAGGGAGTCCTGAGCCACGCGGCTGGCGTGGCTGCTGCCTCCAGCTGTGTAGGGGCCCGGGGCTGGCTGTCCCATTTTACATCTATGGCATCACTTGCCATCACCACCCTGGTGACAATATTAAGATGCTGGATTTAATTTCTTTTTATAATAAACTGTCTATGGCATTCACAGTAAGTGAAAAATAAACACGTACCAATACATGTTTTCATCTGAATGCAGAGTTTATTTCAAACAAAAAGTTTTAAATATGAAAACCCTATAAATTATGAACATTTATAGAACAGACTTTTGCCAAAGAAAAAGCTTGGAAGAGCGAAGGTGTCAAAATCTGGCTTTCCTAAACTGAACGGAGCTGACTGCTGTTCAAAGGGTATTTGTCCCTGTGTTTACTGTTTTGCGGAATACCACTATTCAGTGTAAATATTAGTTTACAGATCCCCAGTAGGCTGCAGTCTTCCACAACTGATTTATGACAAAAGGCAGTCTTTACTTGCTTACATTAAATCAAGCCTCCTGATTTTCTGTACATACACAGCATAGCAAATGAAAAAAAAATCGTGCCAACAAGGTGAGAACTTAATCCAACTTCTGTTGAACAGGTAGAAAATATTCACAAATAAAAATGTCCTAAGCCATCTACTTCCAGTAAAGAAAAACTGCATGGCCACTTATTTCCCTTGTAAATAGTTATTTTATTAATCCTTACGTAGGCTGGTAGTCCCAATTTTTGGATTAACATATTTTGCAGAAATGTACAGCAGCAGAAATTCCTCACTGATACCCAGCTGCTTTTATTGTCTTACTCTACAGAATCCTCTATGTACAGAGTAAAGCCACTTACAGAAAAACATAATTTCTCCTTAGAATACCAGTTTCTACAAGATCGCAATTATATGGTAGCCATTTCCTTCCAGTATTGCGTATGTCAGCATACGCTTATATCCTTCCAAAATAGGCCTCGTAGAGATAATTCTGACATAAATACATGGTTTATATTAGTTCTTCTATGTACAACAAAAGACAAATTACCCCAGTATAAAGTAATAATACTTATATAGGTACAGACTTGAACTACAGACCCACTTCTTTAACGAAGCTTACGTATAAAAAAATAAGGATACCAGTTACCTACTATAATATTTTCACCTTTTAGTGTCTTGTGGAGTAGTCAGTGATACAAGCAGTGCTTGTTTTGTCTAAAATATATTATTTTAAAATACCAGTATACTGTCCTTCCAGTTACAAAAATATAATTATGTCCTGCAGTAATTTTATTGAATTAAAAAGCATATCAAAAATATGGATCATCACTTCAGACCACGTGAAATTAGAAACAAAGTAGAAGTTAACACGTAATTATTTAAAAACACTATCTTCTGGCTCAGTGAGCCACTTCCGATTTTGCATATAAAGAGATCAAAGCTTAGTTAGAAATTTAATAGCCAGGGACGAGTTTTGGCTACTAAGTAATAATACTACATTAGTAGTGTGGCTGAGGAAGAGAAGAACAGCCATTCAGTTTGAAGGATAAGAAGTATCGCGGTGACAGCGGGAATGGTTGAAAAATACCAAAAAGGGATGGTAATTTAGCAAAAGGCAAAGAGCATTTCTTACTGGTTTTATTTACTTCGTAGGTAAGAACCTGCCAGTCTGTTCGGCGCAGCTGTGACCCGGCCACGTACCCTCTTGGGACACTTCAGGGGGTGCCCAGCAGCTGCAGCTGCCTCACCCCGAGACCGGCAGAGCGGAGAGGCAGAGGGAGGACCTAGGGACGTAACTAGTTTTATTGGATACGGTTGCTTCCCACTCTTAGGACAACTTAGGATGCAACCTATGGGGTTTATACAGGAACTAAATAGGGTAAATCTTTTTACATTTTGCATGGTTTAAAGTGGTGGATTAATAATCCAAATTAACCTGTTCCTAAATCAAAGGTGGAAATCTGGCCGTTCATCTCAGCCGGAACCAAAGCTGTGCTGGTTATCAACCTCCCATGTCTGCAAAGATTTCCACGCTCAGCTGTGTTTCTGAACATCCTTGGGAATTTCGGTGAGGTTTCCAGTGCTGTGCCCTTTGCGGGGCTGTTTCCCATGCACGAGCAGCGCTGCTGTAACTCACATTGCTCACTGCTCTCGCAATGCTCGGGAGAAAAATCCCGGTGTGGAATCCGCCCCAACTGCACGGCAGAACATACGCCACGGGGGACATTGCTGCTACGCTTCCCAGGAATGCAGAAAAAGAACATTCATACCGAATACGCTGTATAAATCAAACAGGTTTCGTTTTGTGGGGGTGTTTGTTGGGTGGGATGGATTGGCATTATCATACTTGATCTGGTAAATGAGGAAAATTGGAGTAGCAGCAATTTATCAGCAAAGTAACCTCTTGGTTTTCTGTTAAGTCTTGTAAGAAAAAGTAGCTCAAGCTAGAATTTATCCATTCCAGCACTGTGTAGCTGGCAGGAGCCTGAGCCACTGCTTGCTGACTCAGAGGAAAGCCATCTCTGGAGTTACACTGCCCAACGCTCCACAGCTGTTTACCTTCTACTATTCTGGGAAGGGATTTTTTAACATTGTTTTTCCCTGGTAGTAGAAACAACAATGCTGAAGCCACGTACTTAATACGAAAGTCAAATGCTCAGCTAACATCATATACTAACTTCTTTAAAACCAATGAAGTTGTACCAATTTATAGCAGCACAAGAACTGGCTCTAAGTATTTTACATGTTTCAGCCTGCCCAGAAACTACCGAGCAATCGTGCCATCTGAGCACCACGGGCCTTTCACAGCTCCGATTCTTTATCTATCTCATCTAGGTAGTACTCATCATCGGTGGTCGTATCACTGTCTGAGTCCGAATAAGCTGCTGGGTCTTCCCAATGGATATCAGTCGGCTCTCCGGGGGATGAAGCAGTGGATGACATCTTGCTCCCGGCAGAACCTGAGCTCAAAAGCTCAGCCCTGTTTACAGAACGGGTCTCCCCATCTCTGAGAGCACTGGGGTTATTAAGAAGACAAGGTCTCCATAATCGCCCTTCTGTGAGTGACCTTTTGATATTTTCCAGGAAAGCCAACTGTTGTTCTTTGCCAAATATACCGAATTCAACAGAAGGATACATCAAATTTCTAGTGCTGTAACATTTTTCATCGTCCGATGCCCAGTTTTCGTTTTCATCACAAGACAACAGCTCCGAGTAAGAGTTAAATCTCTTCTCATGTATACCACCTTTTGGTAGAATATCGCTGCCAGAGGCAAAGGTCTCCTGGGAATCTCGAGCACAAATGCTCTCAGAAAGGTGACGGTCACGCTGACTTTTGGCGTGACTCTTGCGCAACTGATAGCTACGCAAGTTAGCGTTTTTCAGGCTCTCAGACTGAGGGGTATTCTGACACTGACCAAGCACTGTCTGGGAAGTGACATTTTGCTCTGGACATCTGTCTGCCCGCAAGCAGCTATTTACGTACGCGTTTGAGTTTTTGTCAGTTAAAAGCGGCAAGGGAGGACTGCAGGCACGTCTGCTCGCTCTTCTTTTCACATCATCCAGTGAGTCTGATGTAGTAGCACTGGGAGAGATGGGCTGGCTTCTGTTTTCTAACCTCAGATCCAGCATTTGGGAGTTCTTGTTTCTTGTGCTTACTGTTTTATCTGGAAATAGAGTTGTAAGACTTGGCCTATTTTCCACTTTCACTGTAGATTTTTTGGGACTGATGGCTTCCTTCTGGGTGTACGAGCTTGTAAAAGACCTCCAATTTGTGTTATTAACAAGCAAAGAAGGATCATTCTGATTTTCAGTCTTCTTATTCTCAGCTGTTCTCGGTCTTGGCGTATTCTTATCAGGGTCCAGACTGTGATTCTGATTTCCATTGTCCAACTGCAGGAATGGCTGATGGGAATCCGTTGAAGTCAGTGAGTCAAGGGACATGTCGACCTCTGAAGAAGTGGCACTTCCATTGTTCTGTGAAAAAATGTTACTGATGTGCGGTTTGGGGGGTAAATTTTTGCTTGAAAATTTTCGACTAGTTTTGTAAACAGCTGCCAGTTTATTTTTAATTGAAGGTCTGTTTTTCCTTTTTTCTATATCTTTGACCTTGTCTCTCGTGCAGTCTGAGAGAAGTTTGTTCTCACCTTCTGCACTCTGTGTTATCTTCTGATGGTGTGTAACCCTGAGGACTTTATCTTTACAGTTAATGGTCAGGCTGCCTTCACTGTGTCTCTTTGATTCCTGCAAACCATTATGATCTTTACCCACCTGAGAACTCTGTGAGTTTTGCTCTTTTTTAATTTTTGAATTACTTAATTCACCAGTATCTGTGCTACCCACTTTGTCTAGCTGAAGTAATGGACCAGCACTGGGAGCTGTGCTTACCTCAGTTGCTTTGTTCTGAGACTCTGAAAGCACTTTGCTACAAGAGTTTAAATCAGTTCTTCTTGAACTGTCAGCCCTTAACTGCAGTCCACTACATTTATTATTATACAGAGGGGTCTTCTGGTGTAGGGAATTTACTCTCTGTTTGACCTGGGTACTATCCCTGTACGTGTCTTCCGCAGGAGGAAGCGTCACGTCAGCACGCTTTGTGTTACTGTTCCTTCCAAGGGGACGCTTCTGTCCCGGGTGGGTGAGTAAACTGTTCAGATTTTTTTTGGTGTTCACTTTAGGGGCCTTACAGCAGTTTTCAGAATTTCCCTTCTGCATATTTTTATTTGTTGAAGTTGAAGGGTTCTCTAAACCTCTGCCTGGCTTGGGAGGGGTTGATAAAGTGGACATTAGCGGTGTGGCTGTTTGTAAAATTTCCTTCTTCTCTTTCAGACATTTTTCTGTGTTTTGACTGCGTGAAGCATCAGAAATAGCCTTACGTGACTTAGCCGCTATTGCAGTGGATTGTGGACCACCAAAAGATTGTGGACCACCTTTTGTCACCATGTCAGAAAGCACATTTTCTGCTACGGAGGGATCTGCTGAACTATCTTTCCCGTTATGCACCACACGCATTGACTCTGAAGCGCGCATCTTCTCTGAGCTAGGAGGTAAGCGGGAATTCTCTTTTTCACTCTCAACACCAGTTCCTGAGTTCTCAGGTGTGACCAGAGCTGGAGGTACTGGGTCAGAAGAATATGAAGGCACCTCTTTTTCCAAAGTATGGGGGAAAAAAACATTTGCTAAACTAACATGACCTTCGTTTTTCTTGTTTTGGACTCCTGGTGACTGAGCATTTTCTTTGGGACAAGGTAAATCTGCATCCTCTGGGTTATCTCTAAAGAGATTACAAAATGTTCTTGAATGCCTCCGTGGTAACGTGTAATAAACTGAAACTAGTTCATGATACTTGATGTGATCTTCATCAACACAAACTGTAAACGTGCTTGTCGTTTTATATTTCTGCAAAAGATTTCCCCTCTCCGTACTGTCTGAAAACACAGAGGATTCTCTTCTGCTCAGATGTTTACAGCTGTCTCTCAGTTCAACTGAGGCACTACTACTTACTGAATCATTAGGACTATCGGTGAAAGGGCTGGGGTAATCTTTGTTATTTGTAGCAGCATTTAATGATCCTGACGCTAAAAAGGAATGTTTTGAGTCTGTACCGGACACATCTCTCTGAACAGAACAAAAGGCATCAGCTCTACATGGAGTTTCAGACCTTAAACCACCGTATGTTGTTCTACTTTCTCTAGGTAAAGAGATGGGTGTATCTGACATAATACTGCCAGCAATGCTAGCTGATTTTCTAGGCAAAGTGTAATAAATAACAAGTGGGTCAGGAGATTTGAGGCTGTTCCTGCCTGGGGAACCAGTAATGCTGCAGCTACTGGTATGTCTCAGCAAGCCGTCTTGCTTGTGAAGCCTTTCAATACAAGGTGAATTACTCCTTATTTTTCCTCTTTCTTTTTCAAGGCAAAAATAACTTAAACTATGTTCAGAGGTCTTGGGGTCTCCATCAAAGCTATGCATATAAATATTTCCAGAATTTCCATTTGGTGGAGAACTAGTAGTGAAATGTCCGTTACGGTCCCTAGTAACTAAAGTGCTTGTATTTTGCAGCGTTTTCTGTGAAATCTTTTTGGTAAAACCTGTTCTGCTCATTTGAGCTGTTTTTCCACCTTCTGCTTGAGCTTCGGTAATGGTGCAGTTTACTGAAGAGCTTGTTACTGTTCCTAAACATTTAGAATTGTCTTTATGAGAAAGTGCTTGTGGAGAGCTTTGTGAGGAGCTGGATGAACGCTCAGGAGGACAGGACAACGTGCCTTGGCAGTTTGCTAGTTTTTCAGTGGACGGAACAGAAGCAACATTCAGCAGTGAGGACTGTCTCTTTGGAGTGGCTTGGTTAATGGCTTGTGCACTTCGATCATCCTGTTTGATGTTCTCTCTTTTTGCTGTATAAAGTGTATGTTTCCATTCTTTCCAACTTGGAAGAGAAGGTTCCTTCCTGCTCCCATCAGCTGGCGAAATACAGGGAGGCTGACTGAAGACACTGTTGGGTGGGCAATCGTTTCCCTTCCTCTGTACATTTCTTTTATCACTGCCTGATGTATACATTTTTGCAGCATCTCCTCTGGCAGTGACTTGGGTTTGCCTCTTTGGTCTCATTGTGTTAAAGAGAGATGCATAGCTTTGCAACATGGCAGAAGCAGGGCTGTTAGAGGGGAAAGTCTGGGTGTTGCCATAGTTTGTATCTGCTTGTTGAGAAACTGACTGTAATGGCATGTCTTCATCCGGCAGTTTCATACCTTCAACCTTTTCTAGTTGTGTAAAGTCTGCCTTGGTACCTCTTTGGGTAACGCTGACGGGATTCCTGTTCAGCCCTATAGGTTTTGTTTGGTCTTGTGAATTAGGAAAGCCTGACTCATCAGTTCTGATGCTAGATGAAGACACTGAAGAGTTACAGCTTAGCCAAGGCTGACAGCCCTCGGTGAATCCCGAAAAAGTTCTATTTGCACTTCTTGTTATCCTTTTGATGTTTGTATTTTCTGGAGAATACACATGAAAATCGTTTTGCAGGCGCTGTGAACCAAACTTGGCATTCTTTGCATGTGCCCACTGCTGATCATTTAAATTAGCCATAATCATTTCAAAGCTGGCATCAGGGGAAATAAACACTTCGTCACTGCAGTACTGAGGAATATCAGCCCAAGAAGGATAGCTGTCTTTTCTTCCGTAAGGAGAAGTTTTTTGGTTTGCATACAACTTGCCATGAGAAGCACCTCTGTAGTAGGATCTAGAGAGACTATTTTCCGATTTGTATAATGGATAATTTTCCCAGTTATCAAAGGGCAATGGAGAAGTAGCTTTTTCAGGGCAACTAACCCTACTAAAGCAATTACTGCTTGAAATAGATCTTCTGTAGTGGTGTTTTGAGTGGAAACATGCGTATTGCTTGGTTTCTTGCAAAGAGCTAGGATATCTACCATAGTCTGTAGTATGAAACTCCATCAGTGACTGAGTTCTAAACATTTTTTCTTGAGCTGGCGTTTGTCCAGGAGTGTCCGGTGTGTTGTTCCATACAATAGAAGACAAAGGAATTCTCTTTGGGTTCTGTCGACCAAACCTTGGTACAAAACCATTGCTGCTCTCCCTTGCCAGCGGATGCTGTAAACTAGATGCCGACAGCTGGTCAGAAGATACTGATGATGGACATCTCCGAAGGGAACATACGGAGTAGCTTCTGCCAGCTGTATTTCTGTTCATACAACTCTTGTGCCTAAATCCACTGTCCTGCGTTATGGAAGGAGGATATAAGCTACCTTCTGAAGACCGTCCAAAAGAAGCAGAAGACAGCCTGTTGCTTAGCAGATGAGGATTTCCATCAATGGGATCACCATATTTATAATCTTCTTGAAAGGCTGTCTGATGCCAGTTTATATATGCATTATGTAGTTTCCTTGGTCTGATGAAAATCTTGTGTTCATCTTTGGCTCTTATTGTTCTCAGTCCATCTGGGAAAAATGTGCTAGGCATGTCACTCCAGTCATTTCTGTGTTGCCCCCTGCTAGCAGTCTGCCTCTTTGAAGTGGGGAATGCACTACTGTATTGGACATTTGATGCACTGCCGGTAGAAACTGTCCTGTCCAATGGGTCTTGGGCTTGTTCCTGGGCCAGCTGGTCATCCAGATCATTTAGAACTGCACAAAGAAAAAAAAAAGGTACTTGGTTTTGTTTTCTTTAACAATCTTCTGACTATCCATGTTAATAAGTTTCATGTACTACATTAATAATCAGAACTAGTTTTGGAAGGAGTCATCTTCCCAGCAATCAAAATCCTTCCCATACCACACATTCTTCCTCCACAGGACCTTTCAGCGGTCACCCATTATGACTACAAGGAAAAAAATGTGCTGCTCCATGACTGATCCTAAACCTGCTCTTTATGTAAATGCTAGTCTTTATGCTATTTAAAAGAAAAACAAAACAACTGGAAGTCTGAATTCTTACTCACACACTATGTATGTCTGTGTGCGTAAACCTTCCGAATCTAGTTTGTAAAGCAAAAAATCCCTGGGAAGAGCTCGCTAGGCAACCATGGATCCCTCTGTGTGTTCACAAAGCACAGTTACAATGTAACTGTAAGAAAACACAAAAGCCTGAAAACAATCAAACAAGCATAATCTCTAGTCTGGCATGTCCACCATTTGTTTAATTCAGAAAAGAAGTTCTCCACTAAATGGTAGCTTATTACTTTAAAAGGTGCACTGAAAATGGCATTTTCTAGATAAAAAAGGGATAATGACCTAGCTAGGAACCTGCGATTCATTCTACCAACGAAGCTGTATTTATATAGAGAGGGAGTCTCATGAACTGGAATTAAACACTATACAGCTCCAATAACCAAGACATTCAGTCCTAAGACTAAGTGACAGCAATGTATTTAAGGTATTTTTATTGGCAAAATCAATTATGCCTTCGCTAACAGTATTCTTTTTGTATTTTGAAAGTAGCACACGTAATACATAAACACAAATGGATATGGATGTCTTGTTACAGCATTTCCTAATCCATTCACATAAAAAAGACAGAGTGATCAGCCATTACAGACCTGTGTTGGTAGTACGGAATCATTAAGAAAGCATTGCTAGGTACGTGTAGTTGGAATAAAAGGTGATACAAAGGTACGAAATTTTTCATTTTTCTAAGTCCCTCTTCAGCACAGAAGAGAGAAGACTCCTGAAAGAGTCTGTTTAGAACAAGAAAATAGACAAGTTTTTTTGGAGTCTCCCATCTGGAGGACATCTGCCAAGCTACGTACAGTTTTTCTCTGTCAACGGGCAAGTGTGCAAAGTTATGGCTGACACCCAAGAGCGGTGACAGGCACGTGAGTTTCGGAAGAACCTCTGTCCACCACACAGTGCTCTCCTCTTCCAGCACCGCCAGCTTACCCACTGCTTCCCAATCGTGCTGTCAGTCTGTGATCTCTTGCCATTTTGGGTAATAGAAAGTAATATTCATGGACATTTTTTTGCACAGATCTGTGAAAGTTTATGGAAGAACATTTCTGTACTCCTACAGGTTGGGGCTGATCTTGCCTCGCTTCTCAGCAATGAGAAAAAAACCCCAAAGAACCACCAACTTTCAACTGGTTCTGTAAGGGCTCCCAGAAAGCAAACTGAATGCCGTAACACCTCTTGCTTTTGTGATTTGAGGCTTTAGGATTCATAAAACCAGGCTCAGTAATTCATCATTATCAATATTCTGCATGCAGGAAACAAGGATGAAATTCTTCTCACGCCTGTCTGTATCTAAAGGATGCAACACAGCCTCCTGTCAGAATCAGCAGACAGAAACGTGGGCTTTTAAGGTGTGATTCTTCTGAACTGGATCAGTATGAAATGACATGCACCCTAAGCATGACCAGTGACACATCTTGAAGTCAGTGGCAGAGCAGACATTCTGCTGTCAGATGAAGTCAGCAAAAAGTGGCCACTATGCTAGAAAGTAACGAGCCGTATCTTTACAGCCTATGCTTTCACAGAAAATTCCCTGAAACCAGTCACCACAGTCACTTCCGGTAACAACAATATCAGACAAAGTAAGGGCACACGCTTACCACTGAAAAACTCCTTCTCTAGCTGTTCATTCCACTCCTGTGTACTCTTCTGTATCGTTTCACTTTGGTTTGCATCAATACACTGACCACTTGTTTCAGCTGACATTGGGGAATTACACATTTCAGCCTGTTAAAAATTGTAAGGCAACATGATTTTAGTTCTACGCGTGGGTTCAAATCACGTTTCACATGTTACAACACAAATTGTGTCACCAGTCACAGAAGTCAGTAAACTCTTTGTGGGTCCATTAATTACTGTATTATTAAAATATACAACAAGATTGTAAAGTTGCATGCATTTTAGAGAGTTCTACATGTGTAATAAGGAGATTTGCTCATCTCGTCCTCATACTGTAGCACGTTATGGATACATGAGTTAAAATGACCTTATAAGAAGGAGCATAGTTTACTTATTTCCTCCATATGTATCCATATTGCATGTGTCTCTTAATTCAGATTTTCCTAATCACCTGCACGTGATCAGCACATTTTAAAATTCACACACCGATCCCCAAACAGAGATTTAATAATTTAACACCACAGTCAATTTTCATATTGCAAGGCAGCACTGAAGGGGGCTGTGATAAATTACCTCAGCAGCAGGGAAATGTCCTCCTATTCCCCATCTGAGTTTAGTTTACATGGTAAGCTGGAGTGGTTCCTACTCCACCCATATTTCTCTCAGCTCACAATCTCAGATGGTGTAAATGCAGACAACTGCTGAACTGCTGATTTATTTTAGATTAGGCTCTTCCTCCTTGTTGGTTTTTTTTTTTAAATAAATAAACAAACTACTTTTTAGTTCTCAATATTCATAATATTTTACTTGTCTAGCTATAATAGTCTATTATATAATAGGCTGGATTCTCTGGTCTTTGTCCAGTCATATATTAATATAGATTATCCTTTTGTTTTTGGAATACGAGAGAAGGGAGGTGGCCAATTTACCTCCTCTATAACTTTGATTATACACTGTACACCTTTTTAGTCCCCTCTGTGGTTATACCACACAATTGAAAAGGAGGAAAGACAGGTTAGTAATACATGGCAATAAAGTAATTACAATAGCAAATATCGTCCTTGGAGGAAATCTGTTTATTTTAACAGCGTGCACTTAAATTACATCAGAAATAAATCTGTTCTTTCATACTTAAATCGACCTTGTGCTTATAAAATGGAGCATTCAGCCAAAAAATAATTTTCTACTGTCAAAATTTACATTTAGATGGTAATTCTGCACATGGCAATACTGTAGGAGAGGCTCTAGCCTGCCCAAGTCAGCTACTCTTTTCCAACTTTGCACGAATGAAAAGAAACAAAGTAAACACACTAGATTATTATTAGGTGAGTTTTGACCTATTTGCAGGTTGGTTACAGTTGCCAAAATATGGAAGGCTTTTGGCCTAGGAAATTATCCATACAATTATTCCGTCATTAAGACAGAACTGAAATCTGATCAGAGCTAGACTTAGGGCTTGCCTAGGACAGCTTGGACTTGCATAGTTAACAGGGCAAGCTCATTCTACTGCATCCAACAGATTCACAACACAGGCTTTTTACTCAGTGTTTGAAACAAAAACTGCAATAATACTACTCAAACAGGTGTTGTATCAACAGCCTAAACAAAGGGGACTGGTTTTTGAAAAATCTGTGGTTTAAACAATGCTGACAATAAAGTTGATAAGCTCCTTACCGTTGCCATTTCTTCCACTTTGGATGGTGGGCCAGCAGAACTCTCATATCTGTAGGCAGAAGGATTCACATGTTGGCTTTGTAAAGGAACATGATGTAACTTTACCGGGTGGTAAGTATCCAGCAGTTTAACAGCTACTGAGAAGCATCTGGAAAACAGACTGCTCTATGAAGAACCCACCCTTTCCCTCCCAGAAAAATCCTGCTAACAAAAACATGCTGGGGAAATGTACCATTCAGTTTGAGCCCGTCAGCTTGCAAATGTCGTAGCTGCACAGCCAACAATGAACTCAACCCACTGACATCTCAACGTCTGCAACAGCCATGAAGTAATGATTTCAATCCAGCATTGCGATAAAATGGTATCACTTCCTTTTCCCAACAACAATAATTTAGTAGGCACTACAAATGGCCAAAGTTAACTAGTTGTAAATCTGTAAGTGGTTTCCATCTGCAATTCTGTTGTTTTCCTTTCTCTTTCATTTCACCCTGCTCAGACTCAGAGCTGTGCTCTGCCCCTGCGAAGGAGGAGAGACAGCAGATTGTTTTCAGTGTGAACTTTGGAACTTGGTGCTAGTCACATGAAACAGCCTTTATTTACTGATTTTTAACACATGATAGAAGGCTCTGCTTTCCTCAGCTATACAGGACTGCAAGGGCTTGGCAGAGAACTGGCTAGAGCGTCTGTGAGTAATGCAGTGGTTAGACCAAGATGAGAAGCTGTGAACATAAAAGGGATTCTGTTCCACAAGGTGACTTGCAGACATACAAATACAAAATAAACTACAGAAACAAGAACAGGGCTTGACTTCACTGAGCCTATTCGAGTCTGCAGATCCCTATTTACACCTAAGCAAGCCCCGTCTCTTCAAATGCCCTGAAGGACATGTCGCTCAGCTGGTGCTTATTGCCAGTTCTTCCTTGTCTCAGACACTGCTTTTCCCAGGAATTCTTGAGAGAAAGTGAAGTAGGGAAAAACAGTTCTGCTCCGTCCTGTTTGTCTCAGTCTTTCTGAATGACCTTATTCTTAGGCTCTTAAAACCTTCTTGTGCTCAGGTAGACTACTTTATTGTGCTTCAACAGCAAGTATGAACCGGCTGGTTGGCAGGTTCTTTGTGGCCCAGCCTTTCCTCCTGAAGTGCTTTGTCATTTGTTTGCAATGTGCTCGCAGGCAGGGAAGAACAGTTGAAAGGTGCAATTTGTTTTTGCTTCTGTAATTGTGAACTGTAAAACCAGGATTCCTCTCTGACATGGGGTCCAACTGAAACCAAAGGAAACAAGCCTGTTGGCCTCAGTGGGCTTAGGATATGGCCAGACAATCTGAAATTCCTGGTTTTTCCTTGCAGCACTGAATATGATCAGCCATTAATTCAGTGGATTAGGAAGTTTACAGAACCAGGACTCAGAGATGTATGTAGCTAAAATAAAGCTGAATATGCTTTCATGCTTCTACAACAGATTAAGAATGAAACTGATGTTTCAGAGTTTTTAACAGCGGTTTCCTGCAAACCAAGTTCAATGAAATCCCGTGGCTTAGCAAGTTACCCTAATTTTAATTATATGCATAACAAAAATGTAAAAGCTCTGTCAGAAGCTCTCTTTAGCTTTACTGCGCAAAGCCGCTCTACGCTTCTCCCCACTTGGTGCTGTGCTGGGTGTTGCATTAATCGCTCCTTGCAATGCAGCTACATGAAGTAGGCTTGCTAGAAATGTCTTCTGATAGTCTAGGCAAAAATTAAATTTTCATTTGCACCTCTGGCACTATTCTAAATTCCTCCATGTCTTTGTTGTCACTGTTCTTTCAGAAGTAACTGGCCACTGCATCCTGCTTTATTTTCCTCCCTGCCCACTTACACAGACAAGGTTATTTTCATCTTTTCCTTATGCCAATCCCTCCACTTCTCAAACTGCCTCATTATTTTTTCTGAACTCTTTAAAGTTTTTCAGCGTATCAAAATTAAACTTTTCCTTACTTCCAGAGAAATACTGCTTAACTTAAGGAAAAAGTAATTCAGTTTCTTTTACGGTTAAGGCTGTTGAGCAATGTTTACATGATTTCGCACACACATGCATGCACACAAACACACATATCCGCAAACATTATCTGTTATTCATAAACAGAAAAGAAGTTAAATTACTGCTCAATTTCAGAAATATTTGCCATCAGAAAAATACTACTCACTACGGAAAACAAGTAGCTATAGTTTACACTTTTTCACTTGTATACATATGTAGCGTTTTTATGACAACTGAATGTAAGATTAAAAGATGATTCTACTTACTACTATCACTACTGGTAACAATAATAGAAATCCATGAATTAAAATCTGCTGCAAATTAGTATTTTCACTGAGGTACCCATTTTCCCCCGGCCACCCCCGAGCTGTTCAATGTCAGAGTGTTTTCTTCTCCAGTTCTACCAGTGCGACGTAAGAAGCCAGCTAAGCAACAAACACATAACTCAAATATGCTGAGAACACAATTAAACAGCATTTTTCACGCTTACGTATTAGAAAAGAATAAGGAGGAATTCAGGAACACCGCACACCTTTGAACCAAAAGCGATCAAACATTTTACTACTTTCAGACTACAGTTACAAACCTTCTATTAGCATCTTCTGTATCTCCACATAAGCATACTCTTTTTTGCAGCATCCATAATTTATTCTCGCAGCAAAACACCACTGCAGCCGACGAAACTGTCTCTTCAGTACAGAAAGGACCCTCTAAACAGCCATTAAGTATTTAATTATTGAAAAGCTTCTGCCAGTGAGGCTTACTTACAGGATTTACAGTGCTGCCTCCTATTGTATTTCACTAGCTCTCCAAAATAACTCTACCTGGTGAGAGGCAGATTATTTCAGCGCTTTGTCTATGCATAAAGCAAACCACATGCCACGGCAACACCTAGAAGAGGGTGGGGGAAGTTTTCGACAGAGAGGCGTGACTAGAAAATGAAGCAATCAGCTCAGTTACACGTCAGGATTGACTTGTTTATTTTTCAAGCTGCACTTGGGAAGAAATCAAAGGCATCTGAGCCTGAGATAGATTTTCAGTGGAAAAGCCAGATAAACACATATTAGAAAAGATGATGCAATGAGTAGGCCCGGTCTATTTTTTTCTGCCTTCTTAAATTCAGAAATCATTTCAATGCCTAGGTTGTACAGCACAGCCTAGACCTTCGCTTGTGCACTGCCCACCTTAGCGTGCACCAGAACAAAGAGCCCTTGAAATCTGATTCTTGGTTACACAAGTGCCCCTTTCTTCTGCGGGGAGGGCTGCGGTCCAGTGTTGGTGTGTCCCAGCGTAAGAGGCGTTACCATGTCACAGGGAAGAGGAGGGAGCAGATGACACGTATGGAGCAGTGTTAAAACTTTGCAAATTCTTTTTTCTATGCTGGGTTACCAGTGAACATCCATAAAGCTAACCTCACGGCCTCTGTTCAAACCTCTCCTTAAATCTTCTGCTTTGATACAAACACTCCACAATGGCAAGCTGCTCTGCTACAAAACCCAGTATCACACTAATCATCAGTTCTTTAGAGGCTTGCCTTCCCTGTCAGTGTTTATTATTGTTGTGCCTTGTCTTAGCGTCATGCCACCTAGGAGCCCCAGGCACGGACCAGAATACCAGCCTGCGACTCACGGAGTGAAAATCAGCTCTTCGTGCCACAGATCTTGCAGCTTCATGCTCAGATTTCACAGCAGTGCACAATGCACCTTTACCTACGATTGCCAGTCCCAAGCATTACCCCAAGATGCACACAAAACAGTGTTTCACTTGGGTGTTACTGACATACAGGACCATACAGGCCAAAAGGTAGGAGAGAAGAGCCAGCCTAACTAGCCTGAGCGCAGCGCAGCTCCCTCTGAACAGCAGCTTGAACCCGGTGGATGGCAAGGGAGAAGGATGCTCATCCAACAGCAGCTCCAGTGCTGCATGAGACCATTTTTGGTTCAGATCCAGTTGAAACCAAAGCCCTGACGAAGCACTGGAGAGCTGTCCTGTTTGCCTGGCTAGAGCTAGAGCTGCAGGGCTGCCTCTAAGCTGCCTCTGGGCTAGAAACGGTGGGAACCAATGCAGCAGAGCTGCCTGGGGCCAGGACTCCCTGCCATGGCCTGGGAAAGCCAGCTGTCCTGTTATACCACAGCCATAGGGCACCAGATCCCCATGCTCCTTACACCTTGTCCTCTTGAGGGGGAATTAAATAGTATGTAGCTGCTGCTGAGTCCAGGGTCTTTCACATACTTTAAGCCTTTATGCGAAACCTGAGTAAAACACATTTAGCCAAGAGACTTTACCTATTACTTGCCACTTATTCCTCATTCTTCTGACACAGAACAGATAATCTCTCATTACACGACCAAGTAAAATCTCAGTCTTCCCAGTGAGGTGAAAGGCAAGAGACTGGAAAAATAATTTTAACAGAGTTTTCTAAGCAAAACACAGAACAATTAATAGACTTTTTTAAAGCTGCAAACAATGTATGTTCTGATTATAGCTCACCGTGATTCCTTCTGAGTCTGGTTTTTCCTTGATTTTCTAAAGGAGAAAAGCCAAGCAAAAGGTGATCTGAACCCCAGAAAGGAAGCCGAAGTGTTCTTTTGTTCTTGAGGATTTGCACAGAATGACATTTTTAGTTCTTTATGATCTAAAAATATTATAAAAATTTAATTTGTTTCAAGTTCTTACTAAATACAGAATTAAAATATACACTAAAAGTTAGTCTTCATAAACAATTTTTTTGCTTACCTTTTATGCCAGGAAAATGCAGTTTTATTGACATTTTTGGACAGGCTATGTGACATGCTGGTTTAATGACTAACTACAAGACTAAGAGAAAGACAAACAATTCTTTATAATGGGATTCCTATGGCCACTGGAGTACATTTTTACTGCTACAAACCGCATATCAGAACTCTGTTTTAAATGCAAGATGTCATGAATGATTTCTTTGGGAGGGTTATGATTTTATTTCTTCAAATGGACCATAAACCTGGTCTGTGTCTAAAAGCAGCTGGCAATTGGTATGAAGGAGAGGGTAAGTGTTGCTCCCAGATTAGGGAAAGAAACCGCAAGGCCTGCTAATAAAACATGCCACAGGAAACCTGACGACATAAAGAAACAAGACTTCACTCAGGAATAAGGCACTGCATCCTTTTTTTTAAATTTGAAACACCACATGCCTGAATCAGTACAACAGCCTGAAAATGGCTTATCCAATGCCTCTGGGAGACAGCAAATTCAGAAATGAGAGCAAAGGGTCACTGGTAACAGCAGCAAGGGGCAGCATGTTGGACCCAGTCCAAAATGAAGTGAATAATTCATGGCAGCAAGGGGCAGCATGTTGGACCCGGTCCAAAATGAAGTGAATAATTCATGTCATGTGATTGAAATCCTGTGTGTAAAACGTGGCTTTCACTTAAATAATTAAATATTTAGTGACAATCATTGTGTATTACAAAATGCTGCATCCTTTACCCCTTTCAGAGCCTAACCTCTTGGTGGCATTGTTTGACCTGACAATGAGGGTGACATCAGGAGAGGTCTAACAGCACCATGCCGTAGCCAGGATGGTCTAGGGATGTAGACAGAGCAAGGCTTGCGGGTAGAAGTAGTACCTTTTGTTAAACCAACTTATACAGTTGGAAATACCAGACAAGCCTCTGTGGCACAGAACCCCTTCTTCAGATCTGAAACAGAAACAGCAGCTTTCAAAGTTAAATACGAGAGAGCAGTGACACAGAGTTTAGTTAGCTAAACACATCAATTAGACCATCTCTAAAAGAAAAATAGCAGATAGCTGTGGACTAGAGGAGATGTTGGGGAAAAACGATCAGGAAAGAGAGATCTGTTCTGTGTAGGTCTGTGGTTTCAGGAAAATTTGTAGGGTTTCACTTTTCTTTTGAAACATCATTCTTCTTCCAGTTGCTATGAAGCACAAATAAGAAGATCTCAATGACAAACATGCAGAAATGTAAATGGAATAAAAGCATATATCATGCATGAAAATCATCTGTATGGAAGATGAAAAAGACAGTACAGAATGCCATGCTTGGTACAGAGACACCATGTTTCTTGTGCAAATTCATTGTGGATGGGCAACAGAACCTGTGAAATGAGATCTCCAGAAGTTGGCTTTGTCACCTGCCCTGATAATCAGCACTGGCATGCCTTTACCCCACAGTTACCAGGAAAAGTTTCCCACTGGTACAGTCAAACCTCTCTCCCCCAGACCTAGATTACCTACTTACTCCAAATATCATCAAGGTGCTTCTAATTTCTTTAAGAAAACGAAGTAAAACTTAAACAGTTTTTGTACGAAGTAAATGTTACTGCTTTGATTGGGAAGCCACTAGTGTATTTACTATAATTACAGCAAGTTCATCTTGATTAGAAAGAATTTTTTTACAGTGAGGATGATCCATCACTGGAACAACCTCCCCAGAGACGTGGTGGACTCCCCATTACGGGAAGTTTAAAAAGTGCAACTGGTCAGGGCACTGGGTAATCTCATCCAGGCTCCCCTCCACACATAAGGTTGGACCAGATGACCTTCTAATATCCTTCCAACCTGGGCTGTTCTATAATTCTAACTATGGGTTAAGAATATCAGGGATTTTCTCTTGTGACTCCCAGCTGTGCTTTTAACAGAACCTGCTTAAAGAAACAGTAATTTTGAAAATATCTCTTTTGTAAAACTTTGACATGAGAAGAAACTGAGTGTGATTTGAGAAGCTCCTTAGCTATTACACTCTGAAATGTTCTAAGACATTGGTTTGGTGACCATTATCATATAGATAAGGAGATGGAAAAATGCAACTCACTGGGGATTTTGCTCTTCCTTAGCTGATGCTCTAATGGTGGTTTCAGCATTCTATTGACATCAAAGTAATTCTGAAATTTCTTTCTTTGTATTTCTTCAAACCATTCTCCAGTCACTCCCTGCAGCCCTGTTTCAGACTTGTTTCTCTTCAGAAGTTTGCTAGAAAGAAAAACACAAAAAAACCCACCAATTCATTTTTCAGCCGTTTTAGATATTACAGAGATATCATTAGGAACTCCCCCTGTTGTTCATTTAAGTATTTATAGTATATTTCTACATAAAATTAGTTTTTAAAAGATACAGTGGGACATGATACATTCTCAGCAATCCCATAAAAGTTTTAGTGACAGCAGGATTCTCCAAGTTAGCAATGAGATTATGTGACCAGGTTAAGTGGACGACTCATATGCTTGCAATATTCTGTCCCTCAAAGAAGTGCATCCTTCTTCTTTGCAAAAATGAGGTAACAATTCATAAGCATTATAAAACTAATTGAAAGTAAGATTAAGTTCAGCCAATAATTGAATTAGAATAGATAATACTCTAACCAAGTGAAATATTTATTCACTCATTTAAGCAGAAGCAATAAGAGGATTATACTGTTTTTCAAGAGGAAGCTCACCGGGGCCCTGACAGTGAGGTGCCCATCATACACGTTCCGGGTAAAGGAGAATAATAAATTGTGAATTCAGCTAAAAGGTATTCATGCAACATGTTCAACGAGTTTATCATCACATTTTCCTCTTTCCTTCCTGCATAATGATTCTGCCCGTGTTTAATATGTATGGAAGCAACTAATCATGATTATGAATGTCCTGCCACACAGAGGCAGAGCCTGGACAAGCTAAACACATGTGTCTGCAGCTGAAGGAGCTGTTAAGTAGCAAGGTCAGGTTTTAGAGCAAGAGGTCACAGGGACTAATTGTTTATCTGGACAGAAAAGTTTATCTGGACATTTCAAGGCCAGGCTGGATGAGGCTTGGAGCAACTTGGTCTAGTGGAGGGTGTCCCTGCCCATGGCAGGGGGGTTGGAACTAGATGGTCTTTAAGGTCCCTCCCAACCCAAACTGTCCTGTGATTCTATGATAAAAGAACAACCTACAGTTGCAAAGGAGCTGAAATAGTGCAACACACATGCGAAATTACTGGTTTTCAAATTACATTACACAAGTGCCTAAAGTACAGATGCAAACACACCAAATCCACACCCCAACTGATTCTGTTGGCAACAGAACTGGCCTTTGTGCACAGCCCGGAGATGTAATACCAATGTTTTAGCAAGGCTTTCATGTAAATCTTCCACCTTAAGCAGTGGCAAAACCCACGTCTAGGAATACAGATGCTCTCAGAGAACACAAATTATTTCAGTTACTGATTTAAATAAAACCACATATTCTCTGAGACAATGTTACTTCACAGAACAAACTTTAAATTAAGTATCTAGTCTGGAAACGCCTGTGTTTCCACCTGGAAGCCATGCAGGGTATCTTGTCCACACGAGGACCCACTGCTCATGCGGTGGCATCTGAGGAAGAGGAGGGCAGGAGCGAGACACTTCGGGTACTCGCGCGCACGGAGGTTACACAGACACGCGCACAGGTACCTGCCATTTGAAATAAACCTGTTGCAGAGGGTAAAACGTCAGTGGTGCCCGATACTGCCGCGCAGGGGGAGCTCCACGTGCAGCCCGGAACCAGCCTGGCAGCGATGCACCACGCGCCCAGCCCGTGCGCTCAGCCCTGCGGCCTCCGCCAAGGGGAGCCAGGAGGGCGGGAGGGGCCGGAGCGCGCGAGGCCAGGCATGAGGCATTCCGGGAGCGCCAGCGGTGGCAGCGATGGCCCGGAACACACGCTCACAAAGCGACAGCGGAGACCACCGCTCCGCTGGGGGCTTTTACGGACCGGCCTGCGCGAACGGGAGCGCCTCCCGGCCGCGCGCGCGCTTGGGTCCCCCGGGCGGGCCCGGCCGCCGGCTGCCGCGGCGGGGGAGGGGGAGCCGGGCGCCCCCTGGCGGCGGCAGGCAGCACCCAGCCGGCCGCCCCCCACGCTCGCCTCCAGCCGCCGCACCCAGCGTTGGGAATGGGGCGTTCATGTCTGGGTAACGTGCACGCGGTTTACAGTTCTGCGTTCCGGAGAGAAGAAAAGCAGAAAACCCACGCTTACTCTAGCCCCGACCGTATCAGGCATTGCATGAACACGCCTTTAACCGAAAAAGGTATTAAAAATCTTGCACGAACACTGACATCAACATCTAAACACTGCAAAGCCTTTACTGGGACATGCCTGCCACTATCTGCAGTCATTATCTCTGAATGTGCTGCTTTTGAATTGTGCTGTCATCCCCAGCTCATGAAATAAACCCTTTAAATCGCTTGCGCCTATTTGTATTCACACACACGCCCGCCCAGAGACAGAACCCTATGTATATCGTTACGTGAGTACCAAATGACATTAAAACGATACGTAATGTGTAATTGCAATATGGCATGACTATTAAACATTTCTCATTTGCGATGACTCCCAGCCAAACCACATCATTTCCCTATCTACCTGCCCCGTCAAGCCTGCACGCCCCCTCGTGAGACCGATGAGCGACAGCCGTGAGCCAGGAGGAAAGCCCGAGTCAGGAAACAATTCCAGCAGAAGATGGTATCTGCACTCAGTATTGCAATGAACTTGCCTTTGAGGCAGCGCTATTGTCACCTGGACTGCAAATTATATCTTGAGACACTGCTCCGTAGGAGTGTCAAAACACCTAAATGCCCTCTAAGCCAAACGTGCTTCCCTGCCTGCTCCCATCCATCCTTCCTCCCTGTTTCCCTGCAGCCACTTTGGACACTGGGAGCCACTTCCTCTTGCGAGGGGACAACCTCATTGTGACTGGGAAAAGTACCTGTAAGCTGTTGCAGGATTAAAGGCAACTCCATTCCCAGGATAAAGGATAACTGGCAGGAGACTGCTTCACAAACTGGAGCAGGCAGCAATCCTACCTGACCTCACAGGCTGCACCTCATTACCTTTTCCCATCTATTATCCTACACAGCATCTAAACTAATGAATCACTCGGGAGCAATTCCTTTGCACTGTTTTTAAACACATCTCTTCCTCATTGGCACAAGGATGTCCCGGATTTTCTTATATAGACTTCTCCAGGGAAAAGTCAACCTAAATGTTTGTACGTACTCAACTTTCACGTGGGTTATCATAAATATTGTGACAAGAGCTGCAGCCTCCCCCTGCTACTTCCTGTTAGGATAATAAGGAGCTTTAATTACTACTGTGAGAGGAAAAGTATTTTCTCTACCATCTTCATCCTGAATATAAGCCAGAAGACAAATGTGTGAGGCAGTAGGAACTGCCAAATAGGACGTCTGGGGACATCCTCTGTTTGGAGGAGACAGAGGACTTGATCCCACTTTTGCCAAAGCAGAAATTATGATTCCTATGGATTTCAGCAGAAGCAGGATTTGGCCATAAAGGACTCTTACCACACACCTCACGAGAGGACAGATACATAGCAACCACCAAACGTGAGGAATTGCAGTGGGTGGAGGATAAGCAGGCCAGTATTTGCTCACCGGATCAAAGCTCTTAGTGTCTGAGAAGACAAGGCTGAAAGGATTGCAGATAAAACCAGTGCTGAAAGCATTAGACAAAAACTACAGCAGGGCAGTTAATTTGCAAAAACAGTTACCTAAGGCAAGCTTATGTCTTTACTCTGTTTATATTCCTTACTTTGTCCATGAGAAAAGCCTAGAGATGTTAAAAAACAGTGACTGAAGAACCAGTCCTTTCCTAATTTGTTTTTTTCTTCAACTTTATCACCTTCCCACTGCTTTGTACATTAATGGGTGAACTGTGCACCTCTCATTTCTATGCTCAGTTAATTTTCTAGAAGACTCTGACTGTTATCACAGCCATGGGTAGCTCTAAAATGCATATGCAATAATATTTTCTTACTTAAAGTTCCTTTTAATTTTGTAAAAAATAATTTAAAGACACACTTCCAAGCTGTCATCTTATTAAAAAAAAAAAGGGAAAAGAAGTATTACTGACAACCGTGAAGACTACCACAGCAGAAGTAATTTGAAAAAAATTACTCTCCGTCATTTCATATAAACATAAAATAGCAATAACAACAACATTCTGGTTTCCAAGGTGCCCGGGAAACTCCTGTGGCAGGTTAATCCTACCAGGAAGCAACATGAAGATACACAGAGCTAAGATACGCCTAGCACATCAGACACACAATAGGTCTATTTTCCAAAGCAGTCTTCATTCTTTGTAGCTGGTATATTTTTACACACATTAAAGTGATTTTGTTTATTTTTCTTTCTTACTGCTTTGTGTTTGGCTAATGTCAATAAACCACGTCAGCTTCAATATTACATGTGAAACACTACGCAGAAGTAGGTGAATCAGAGAGGAAAACCGACTCCCATGTTTTGGTTGCACACACCACAAGGCAGTGTAAAAAGACCTAAAGAAAACATACTTTTTCTTTGGCCTCTATATTTGTAAAAGTAAGTATTTCTGCAGTAATTATCTGGAAAATCAAGGCCTCCTCTATTTTGATGAACAAAATGTTGTATTGGCAATAATGCTTAAATCTAACCTGCTATGTCGTTGCTAATCAACCACTCAGATGATTGAATTTTCTCTGCCCCAAAACCACTAGTTTTCTATCTACATCTTCATCCTTTTAATTATTATTATTGCTGCTGTTGGTTTTGTTGTTATGTACTGATTTTATAATGCCCATAATCCCACTAAGCTGCCTTCAGAAGATGAGTATGTGACCAATAAAACTGAAGATGTGTATGGGCAAAGAGGACATGCCACAACAAGGAAGACCAAAGAGTGCTGGTTTGGTGTTTCTTCATGACCATGACCCGAATACCAACAAATGTAACGGAAGGACTTTCACTGTCCTGAACAGGCATCAGGTCAGGCCACTGGAGAGTCACCTAGTGGTGACACCCATGGATGAAGTAACTGGAAGTGCTCAAAAAGGTTCCCCAAAGGACAGGGGACTGAACTATATGGGATGTGTTTTCAATCCCACTTTGATGGCATGTCAAGCTGCCTGCTCACAATTATCCCTAAATATTTAGACTCCGGAAACGTGCAAAACCAGGAGATGAAAGCAGGGAAACAGTGAAAATGGAATTAAGCTTCTCTAGTTCTTCCTCCCAGACTGTACATTTAACAGGCAGAAGTACTTTAAACACAAAGATACCATTTCTCCACATGATTACGATACCTACCCTGCAGTACCCTTTCAAGCAGCAAGAAGGGCTACTTAAGCAGATAGCTGCAAACAGTAAATGTAATTTTGACCCCAGAACACTTTACTGACAATAGACATCAGATTCACACATTAAGTCATGTCGTGTGTGTCAGGGATACAGGCAGGGAATAGGCGAGTTAAAGGCAGAACAACTTTTCTACCCCTTCTAAAGTTCTACGTTGTCTGCTTATGGGAAAAATCCTTCCATTTCAACCTCTCTTCTTTTTCATTAGAAAGTAGAAAAATCACAAAATAGGACCCAGTAATTTTCTTTAATTAATGAGTCTATTTATATTCGTAAAATTCCTGGGACACTTCACAAAGCTGCTGAACTCTCAGAGCGAAGGAATAACCGGTAGCACGACACACCATCTAGGTAACAGAACATCCACGAGACTAAAAAAACCCACAGAGTAGTATTACACTACCTCTATTCATCAGATTTATTCTTTTAAATGAAAACCGATCACATGCTTTGAGGTAGCCCGATATGGTGGCAATGCATACATCCATTACGCTCAATCCACAAAGACAGCGAGACTCTCAGCGTACACGAAATGTTCTCACCGGATTTCCACTGTGTGCTGAATGCTTCTCTCCACCCCGTAACTCCCAGTGTCTTTTGTGTCTACGATTTTTGAACTTAAGGACCCTCTGTACAGTGGCTAAAAGTTACCTCTGTTTTTTCTCAAAGCATTAACTTCTCATATTAAACTCTATGAAATGAACCAAGTCCCAACACTCCGTTTCCCCTTGAAGCTTTTGTCTGTCTGAAACAGAAAACTAGGAAATACAGTAAGGGCAAGGGCAAGCTTTATTCTCATGCTGATCATGTAACTCCTCTCTGCTCTGGCAGCTCAGGAATCAGAAGTTAAAGCTCAGAATCAGGAGCTCAATGGCTGTCTTCACAGAGCTAAGTTTTTACAGCACAGAGCTTTGCAAACTGAGGTCACGCGAGCTGAGGGTGACCATCTCAAGCTGTAACAATGCCTTAAAACATTACTTTTAACATTAAACTATTTCTTTGGCAGCTGCTCTGGGTTTACAGTAAAGACATTATTTCAGGCCTGCTGGAACAAATAGAAAAGGCTGTAAGGATGTATCTTTTGACTGAATTTGTACACACTTAGAATATGAAAGCTTTTAGTCCTTTGGGCAGCTGGTCAACAGGAGTGAATGAGGTGAAATACTGCCAGTAATGTCACCACTCTGGATGACTCTCCAGCTTGGGTTGATCCTCTGCCATTTCCCCTACAGTGAGTGTGAAACAGGGGAAAGCTCCACTCCAAGAATGTTTTACAGATGATTTACAATCTCTCTGTACAGGCTGCAAATGGCAGGTCAAAAAAAAAAGGGTGTTGCTTTATTATGCTGTCAATACTCACAACCTACCTAACAATATTATATGGTAATAGCAAAACAAATCCATGATGCAACAGAATGGAAGGCTACCTATCATTTTTAAAGTGTGTCACATCATAGCTTCTGAACGTAGTAATTAATGTCTCCAATGAGATGAGTTCATTAATAGGAATTCCCAGTAGCATTAATAGATGCTAATGGGTGCAACGGATATAATTCTCCATGCAAAGATTCTGATTTGTTTGCAGGGATAGATGTAGTCTCAATCCAAAACCATCATATGACAGGAGTACGTTTTGGGGTCCAGAATTTCTGTCCCAGAAATCTTACACAGAAATACAGGTGCATATCAGGTGTGCCACATGATGGGTTGGAAGGCTGGGGATCAGGTCTTCTTACTTCTTCCAGTACATCTGAAGCTAATGATTAACAGCTGACATATTTACTCTTCCAGGGTAGAGCTGCTAGTTGATTGTGAGACCATTTATAAATATTGTTAGCATGCAAAGGGACAGCCATCTATGCAAGTAATTTACAGCTCAGCCATGTATTATAAATCTATCTGCCTTACAAAGAAGTACAATGCACATGCTATTCCTCATGTTATTGAATGACTGACTTTATGCAAACCCTTTCCTAGGCAACAGTATAAGGGGAAAAACAAGAAAACAGACACAGGCCAGGTGAGAGCTCTCCATTAAGGGAACTGGTTTCAAAAGAAGGTCAAGGTCCCATCTCTGTAAGCAGGTGTGTGTATAATAGCCCGTGGGTCTGCACTGAGCTCTAAAATTGAGAGGCTCCAGACAGGCTTAGACATTTGTTTGTAAAGAACTACGCTTGAAGCCTAGGGCTCTCAAAATACACCTTTGCAATCTCAGTGCAGTTTCACACAGAGCTGAAGCAGGATTCTGGTCAACAGAAGCAAGACAGAAGGTCAGAGTGTAAGTCCACACAGTTTATGTGTTACTGTAACACTAAGAAAGCCTCATTTACATTAAAAGGACAGCAGTCTTAAGAATGAATGTAAGCTCTAAAAGTTGACACAGGGGATGTTTCTCATCTGGAAATATAATTCTGATATACATGTCTATAATATATACTTACACAGATTCTCTGCTATAACAGCTTAGAATCTCATAATTTAGCACAACTCTTCCACTGGAAATAGAAAACTATAGTATAATAATACTTTTTAATATTATATTTATATGTAGATAGTGGTTTATATATACTTTCATAAACATAAACGTAAATATATCAACACGTGAATCTATAATGCAGAGCCCCCCAGCCACACCGCTGCAGTCATGCCTGGCTGCAGCTCTCTGCACTAAGGCCCCTGTATCTAGAAGTCCAACAATATGGCAAGCAGAAGTATTGCAGTCCCTTGATTATTCCAATCACAGATTAAACTGTGTGTAATTTATAGGCAACAAAGTGGCAACAGAGTGCGTTTTTCATAATTTACTATTAGCTTTTGTTTTGCAGTTCTGATGTGTTTGGTCACAGTATTGTACCAGTGAATATACACCTATTTATTTTTGAGGTAAGACTGGTAAAAAGAGTATAGTTTCTGGCAGCAGGCGTTTAAATATAGGTTATTAAATTTAATACTGTTAACATAATAATCTAGCTGCAAAGGATTAGAAATATTTCATGTGAACATTTAGATGCACAGATCCTCAGGAAAAATTCCCCATTTTTCCTTACTCGCTTTAATGCATTTCTCATATGAAATCTGTGAGTTGTGAAACTGTTCAGACTGTCAGCTCCAGGGAATTAAGTAATTTTTCAATTTCAAGCAAGTACAGGAAAGGCTGAACTGATGTCTGTCCTTAGTCTATATAGTCCTGGGCTAAAGTTACAGAACACAGAAGAAAATGGGGTCTCCGTGCCCAAAGCGCAAAACTCTATTGGGCCAAACTCCACTTGATTTGAAATCTCCATTTGAAAACTAGATTCAGAGAGAAAAATGACTTTAAAGGATGATTGGGTGTACATAAACCTCTGACAAAACCTAGATTTCAAAGAAGAAAAGGAGACAGACACATGCAACATTTTTCAAACGCTGTCAAAACAGTATCTGACACAAACCAATGAACGTCAGCGGAAGCCTTGACATACAGCCCAGCAAGCTTTGCTCTCAGCCCTTAGCCAGGTCTGCCCCCAAGAACCACGTCTACAGGAGGTGCAAGTGCTGCATGTCTAGACGGACCCAAGACTCTGAAGTACCTCAGCAACCCAAACCAGCAAAACTCCAGCACCTCGGGCTTCACCCGGGAAAGCACATGCTGCAGTCGTTGGCAGGATTACTAGACGCACGTAACCCGGACACACCACTGGAGCAGGACCGTGTCAGCACCAGGGGAGACTGCCCACCACCCTGAACATGAGTCAGACGTGTTCCTAGGCAACACTTTTTTGACTTCCCGGCATAACCAATTTAATATTTCTGAAATACGTGCAAGGACTCCAAGGTGTGTAAAAGCTCTCAGCACCTGAAAACAGTTCTGGGGTCCTACCAAGGGTGCTTGGAAGGAATATTCCTTTCCTTACAGCAATGGCGGGCAGTGCGTGTTACACTTCACTGGCCAGTGGCTACTGCACGTGCCACTTGCATTACTAACAACTTTTAATAGACATATATGAGAAAGCTGAGCTAAAGTGAGAGTGACCATACTTGCTGATGTTTTCAGCATTTCAGACAGTTCTCCGTGCGCCTCCATGGCTTAGTATGGGAAGCTGTCTTCTCCCACCTGATAGCCATTTCCAGTTCACACTAACATAAATTATAATTTTAATTTCTGCACTTGAATCGTGGAGGAGATAGAGGGTGTTGGGGACAAAGAAACACTACTATTGGGAACGTCAAACCTGGGAAGTGGACAGACTTCCTACAAGGTGCAAGTGTCCTTTAGTGGGTCACAAATCCACAGAAAAACTAACAAGATCAGACTATTCTGCATTAGTTATTCCATAATACCTCCCCATATTGACTATCTACTCCATAGTTAATGCTAGCCTGTACTGTTGAGCCTGACCTATTTATTCTTGCAGCCTGGTCAATTCATCCATATAAACAAAGCCCAATTTATTCTACATTTGCCACTGAGCTTGGACTTAGAGAATGTCTACCCACAGGCTTAACAGTAAGCCTTGGCTTACGTCTCGCCAGTTTCAACAAGTGTCTCCTTTTTGGCACCCCTAGTGACACCAACAAGTAGGATAGATAATAATAACAATAATAATGCTTATGATTTTCACTTTTACAGTGTTTTGTCACTTGAAAATGCAAACATGAGTTTGAACCCTGGCATAGAGCCTGTATTTGAATGATCACAGGTGTAAATGCTCTAAGCGTGTCCTCCCTGCTCCTGTGGGTTTGGCTGCCTGGGCCCAGGGCCAGCTTGGGAAGAGCAGAGCTGGTGGCCTTGGAGAAAGCTGTTATGGAGACAGCCAGAGGCCTCAGCAAGGGCCACCTCTCCTTCCCCTGGAAGTTGCTTTTAAATGAAAGCTGTCCCACTGGGCCTTGCCCCAGCTACAGCCCCAGACATGTCCCAGCTGTGTCTCAGCATGGCCACTGCCCCATTGATCTGGGTCTTGACCGACAGGCTGATGTCCCGACCTGGCCTCAGCCTGGCCACCCCACCCCTGGCCTGCCTGGCCATCATGGGGCCATGGCTGACCCCAGTCACCGTCACCAGGCCTGACCCTGACATGACTTCATGGCTTGACCCTGCATCATCGCCATGGCCCTGCCCTGCCATCACTAGGCTGTAGTGGACCATGGTTACCCTCACCGGGCCTGACCCTGACTCAACTCCATGGTCTGGCCTTGGCACTGCCACACCACCATGGTGATCAGGCTGGGGCTGCTCCTGGCTGTCGGGGCAGTGGGGTGGGCCCTGACGGTGAGGATCTGCCCTGCCAGCCCCTTGGGGAGCCCCCATGGCCCCAGTAACATGAAGAAAGAAGAAATACATTTGGTGCACTACCAAACAGTCTCTTCCAAACATAACACACTGCAAAGGTGCTCCTTGGTTTCCTTCTGCACGCCCCCTTCCCCATGTGAAGCCCCAGTCCTTGACTCCAGCCCTACCACAGGATAGGATTATGAAAATACAGCGATGAGGAAAATACTTGATATGCAGCTTAACTCATTACCTTTGGTTACCGTAGCCCCACTCAAACAAGTGGAGTCTCCAAGTGTGATTATTTATGACAGTAATTGTTTACCAAACCGTGTAAAGGTTTTTAAATTACAGTCTTCCCTGCCATTTTTGCTTCTATTTACACTTCTTTACACATTAGTGCTTCAAGGACCTGTTTTCCTAAGTGTTTACAAACCCCTAAACATGACAGTGGCACAGTATCAGTAGTAAATAATAACAGTATCTCCTCCACAAACAAGACACAACAGAGCGAGCACTTGCACCCTGAAACATCCCAGGTGGAGTATCTGTTATGAAAGAATTTCTTTATTAATGCTTTGTTCAGGGAGGGAGCTCCACTGGAACAACAATATACCAAAGTGGTGCTCTCCTGGTACCCTGCCTGATCTCCTCACTCATGCAACTTACGGGTATTTTGGGGTTGATTCTAAAAATTCTTTGTAATTATAAGGAGTTGGGCCTCTAATCTAGATCTCTAACACCCAAAAGTTATTCATAGTCTTTGAAAGGCCGCAAAAGGGTCAACAGGACTATTTCTGCAAATAAGCCAAAAACAAAGGCTGCAATGTCAGACCCTTCCAATTGTAAGCAAGGCAAAATAATTGAAGCACTAACAGGGCACTGAGTATGGCTGCATTTCCACCACAAATGCCTTCCAGGGTTATGAGTATGGAAAAAGGAGAAATAATACATTCCCCATGTGGCATTTCATTCCCACCTTCTATGGCCAGACTCGTGAGAGCAAATGTCACTCAAGAGAATACAATAAGGGATTATTTGCAACAAATGATGAAGCTGGTAAATGATCTGCCATAAAGCAGTAACAACAGCTGTGTTCCTGTAACAAATAACTATGTCCAAACGATGTGTTGTAAACTGTCTAGAACCAGGTAAGGAGGGGACTCATCTTTCCCACAAGAATCAGATGTTGTTAATGGGTCACCAAGTGAGGAGCAGTGAGTGGTGCTGCTTGTACCTCCCAGTTAATTTCTTTGCTTTTCATATTTAAATTTGAGGATAAATTGGAACAAACCTCTGCTTTGCTGCTATCTATTCTCATTGTCCTAGATCTGTAAGAATAAATCTATTACATAAAAAAAGCAAAAGCATAAACCAACCTGGAAATAAGCAAAACAAATTAAAGCAAAGGGAATGAGTGCTATTCTCTCCTAAAAGCTCCACTTCCCTTTTCTGCGTTTTTTTCAGTTCCTATTCCTAGACAGGGGCTGATGCCTAGGATATGTTCTAGACCTGGTAATTAATTTTTTCCCATTCTTTCTACGTAAAAAAAGAAAAAAAATTCTTACACAATACAGGCATAGTTACTTCCTGAAACATGATCTAGCAGGTAAACTGCTATTCAGGGAGGTAGGTTCATTTCCCTGTTCAGTGGTTTCAGCCTCTCAGTTATTTTTAGTGTCTCATTTGAAAGTGAAGATGACAGTATTTCCCTTTTTCTCAAGGATTAATAAACAAAAATGGCACAAAGCTATTGTATGTAGTTATAATAGGAGCATTATAAAAACCAGACAAATCTCCTAAATAAAAGTTAATAATTAAAGAATTCACAGCTCTTCTGCCCTTTTAAATACATTCTCTGTTGATCCGTAGCTCTTCTGCTGTATCTCCCAACAGTTTGTTTTTGGACAACCGACAAATGTACCAACTACCTGTTCCCATGCCACAATCCCCTACCTGCTGCCTCATTGAAGTAGCTGGCTCCATGTCTCCTGGCTCCTCTGTCTCAGTTGCTTTTTTTTCGGAGCCCCAAAGGCGACTGGAAAGACACCTGCTTGGGTACTGTCTGCCTGTCCACACTCTGCAGAGGGAGGAGCTGCCTCGCAGATAGAAGGCAGGAGCTCCACCTCTGTATCCCATAGCTTCATGCCCTATTGCAGCTGAGCCTTCCTACAGGGACTGCCAGTCCCTCTGCTACCTGCCAGTCTCTGAAGTGCTGTCCTGAAGAGATGGGAAGCAGCCATCCTCCCTTGTCACCCTGCCCATCAGCTTCTTGGAGAAAGGACAGAAAAGAGAAGCACCTATACATTTGTTAAGCCTTTGGGACCTGGGCTTTTGCATGCAAATATCAGCTGTCAATTCTTTTTTAATTTCTGTCCCCAGCAGCTGCAGAACAAAGCTCGAGAAGATGAGCCGGGTGCACCCTGAAGTCTTGAAACCAGAAGTCGAGTAAGGCCTGCCATGTTTTTATGTCACAATTTTCAGGCCTATTTAATTACGTATGGAAAGTTGATCTGTGGTACTTATAACTGTGCCTACAGCAAGCATTCATTGTGTCCTTATGGAAACTGAATTGCTGGGGAGCCATCCGAACATGACACTGCCCTCTGAACATGCTGGATTCCTCCTCTCCTCCTGGGCACCTAACTGTGATTGAAATATTTGGGAGAAGGAACCTTCTTCCACAAGTATCTGCAGAATCACCTGTTTCATTAACCAGTCTTACTAAAATAGCGTTTTGTGATTGAGTTCTGGGCTCCTCAGTTCCAGAAGGACAAGGAGCTACTGGACAGGGTCCAGCGCAGGGCCACTGAGATGGGGAAGGGCCTGGAGCACCTTCCATCTGAGGAAAGGCTGAGAGAGCTGGGTCTGTTTAGCTTGGAGAAGAGGAGGCTGAGGGGGGATCTTATCAATGCTTATCAATATCTAAAGGGTGGGTGTCAGGAGGATGGGGCCAGGCTCTTCTCAGTGGTGTCCAGTGACAGGACTAGGGGCGATGGCCATAAAGTGGAAAACAGAAGGTTCAACCTGAACATGAGGAAACACTTCTTCCCTGTGAGGGTGACAGAGCACTGGGACAGGCTGCCCAGGGAGGTGGTGACTTTCCAAAGCTGCCTGGACTTGTTCCTGTGTGGTCTGCTCTAGGTGATCCTGCTCTGGCAGGGGGGTTGGACTAGATGATCTCTAGAGGCCCCTTCCAACTCCTAACACTATGTGCATCTGTGAGTTGGACTTCTGTCTTAACACTGCAATTATTATTATGGAACAATGCGTGTATATTGATATGCAGACTCCATATTCTATTTTTTCTCCCACATTAGCACTTAGGATAAATGAGGTTTACTCCAAGTTGGTATTACGAATTACTGGATTTGATGCACAACAAAGAACAGTAAAGTTGGGTGTTACCCAAGTCCAAAACTAACGTCTACTTTTTCTTTTAAATTATTAAATACGTGATTGCTAAGTTTCAGTTTCAGTGTATATGGTAGTGAACAGTCAAGTGAGTTATACCAAAGTTGACTGATGCTGCTTCTCTGAACTTGTTTCGAGGGAGGAGGCGGGTACGGCTGGTTTGCTGCTGCTGTTCCAAGGTACTGATGAGAGGAGCCACGAGAGGGCACTGGAAAGGAGAAAACGGCCCAGAACACGCAGTCCTGGGAACCTGCAGCCCAGGACACACCAGGAGCTCAGCCCCCTGTCCCTAGCAAGAACAAAGGTCCAGCAGGTGCCACATTTCATTTCTCCATAAAGGGCAAAGTGACACAGAGGTTTTCCCAGCCACGCTTAGAGGCCTGAAGCCTGCCAAGGGAGCTGAGAGAGGGCTGGTGGTACCAAGGGGATGTGCTGGGGCATTGGGAGGGACAGGGAGGAACAGCACAAAGCGAGGCCCACAGCTACTCAGTGTGCACAGCTGGCCACCTCAGCCACATATTTCTGCCCAACACAAAGGCAATAGAGAGAAAGGGACATGGAGAGAGGCTGTGTAAGGCAAATAGCCTTTCCCTAGAGAATCCCCCCAGTACGCGTTTAATTTCACAAAGACTGTGGGTGAAAAGAGATCCAGTGGTTTTATCAAGTTTCCAGTGTAGATAAATAATAAGAAAAGAAAAAACCACATATTTGTCTGGAAACAATTAAGGTTATATAGCTGAGAGCTCAATGCACTTGAGGAGGAATTTGAGGATGTATTTCATGCTGTACTGCAACACAATTGTGTTTATCTGAAAAGCAAGTCCCCTGAACCATGCTTGTCATTTCTCAGACACAATAATTAACCTATGCAGGATGTCAGGATTCATCTTTTCATCTTCTTTCTGATTTTGTCTTTCAGAATTAACTGGTGTTAACACTTTTTTATACAACAAATGCAGTTTGTAAAAAAGAAAAAAAGCCCGCTCCTGCTTTTTGATTCCAGGGTTGTATCTGGGAATGGATTTCAATTTTTCATCAATCTTTTAAGAGATTTGCAGACAGCTATGTGCTTGCCCATATGACATCACAGCACGCACAGCTGTTCAGGAATTAGAACCTGACTCGTAGTCTGCCAGCAAATGCTTCATTCTCCATCAATCCAGTCTAGACTGGGCTATCCAGGGACATGCTATATTGTAAGTAAAGGTGGTCACCGAACAAACTTGACCAGTGAGCCCACTGGTTACTATTGACTTGCTCCCTGCCCCTGCCCAGCTCCAGCTAGCTCGTTCCAAAACCACGCTCAAGAGCAGTTCAGGGGACAGCTCACTTCAGTGACTTCAGGCAAGAAAGTAGTTTTGATGAAATTGCCCCTTCCATTCCACAGCGTCTCCTATACACCTCATGTGATTGAGGGCATAAATCAAATGGCTTCAACATCACACTTTGAAAGCATCCCAGGAGTAGGCTGCCACAGAGCTCAGGCATTGTTTTAAAACCTTTGAGCTGAAAAAAATGTGTACAAAGTTAATTATCAAAATAAAAGTAATAAGAATGACACAGAGCCAAGGGGGCAGGCATATGGGACCAAGAGGAGCAAGTGGAATTTTGTTTAGAGCCTCTGAAGCTCGCTGTGGTCATATAGGAACTGCAGAATTTGGCCTTCCAGGCTGATCACTGTTATTACTTAGATTATAGTAGCACAGGGCAACACCACACAGACTGGAACCTGTCTGCTCCTGACGGGAGTCCCCTGGCCTGAAGAGCTTACATTCTAAATAAGACCAGGTAGACAAGTGGAGTGAGAAGGAAAGTACTTTTATTAGGCCCAATTGAGATTAAGAAACTTGCCCAAGGACACATGCAAAGCCTTTGACAGATCCAGGGTTTAACCTAGATTTCACTATGGCACCTTGATCATAAGCACTTCACCTATCTTCTCCTCAACTTCTGAATACCTCCTCAACCGAGATTTAAAGTAAACTCCATTTCAGTAAAGCATCAGCAGAAATGTCCTCTCATACCATGTTTATGTTGACAGCTTTTGCATAAAGACAAACCACTTCCTATTGACAAAGTCTGAAGTACACAGAGAAATAAATACAAATTTGGGGGCAGGTGAAAGCCTGGAGTACAAGAGCAGGCTATTGCTTCCCAAGCCTCTCCACAGCACTGGAAACCTCACTGCATTTGCTCTGGCTTCAGTCTCACCCAGCGTTTTAAACTTACAACTACCCAGCCTCGTAATTCTCCATGTCCAGCAAAATATTCCTCCTTTGTTTTGGGTCATAATGGGACACATGGAACAGAAATTAATCAAGGAAAGAAAGGTAATGCCAAATTATGGAAGAAAGAAGTCACCAAAAACTCAGTCTGGGTTCGGATGCTGAAGAAAAGTAAGACAAGTTTTGGATGTAAGTCAGTGTTGACACATAATGTTTAACCATACCCATCATAAAATCCACTTGACTGAAATAAAAAATACACAGTACAAAAATCCACTTGACAGAAACGTTACTTATTAACATTCCTTCTACATCTTGCACAAAAGCACTACTTGGGAAAAGTGTCCACTTACAAATCCTAGAGGACACCGCCTCTCACTCGCAAACTGCCCACAAGGTACCCTCAAGCCTCATCTGGAGGAAGAAATGACAACCTTTAATAACAAACGGCTCATTTTTCAGGACAATTTTTATTAATTCCTCGACCTTTGTTCTCACTATCAACACAAACAGCTTTGGCGATTGCACACTGGGCAGATACGAGATGTAAACAAGGTCGGGGCTGTTCTGTTTCTTCATACGGATCATATGTGATTTGCGTCCCTGAACGCGGAGGGAATTCAGCTAAGTCACTCGAAAGGGTGTTGTGAACCACCTTTCAGTCAGGTGAGTGCCTGGCTTGGTTTCCAACAGCTGCCAGGATCGGCTCCGGGATCCGCCCGAGAGCCGCCACGTTTCCCGGCAAGGTCCCGCAAAACCTCCGCGGGTACCGGCGTTTCGCCTACAGCCCCCGCCCGCGACACGGCGAAACACAAGCGGCCGCCTCCTCCTCGGGGAAGGAGAGGAGCCACGGGGAGCAGCAGCCGTGACTCAGCGCCGTCTCTGTCACAACACGCGTTTCCCAAACGTCCCGATGCTGCAGATGCCCGGGACGGGCCGCTCCGGCGGCCCCGCAGCAGCCAGCGCTGGCGGGAAGCGCTGGCGCTCCCCGGTGCCCCGGCAGGACCGCAGCCCCCCGCGCAGCCACCGCTCCCGGCCCCCGCAGCCGGCGCAAACCCTTCGCTCCGCTCTCCCGCCGCAAGCCCCGCTGCCCGGCTCCGCGCCCCGCGGGGGTGCGGTGGGCAGCGACGGGGAGGGTGGTACCTGACTCTGTCCTTCTCAGCCCGCCGGAGCTCCGAGTCCCTCTGCAGCACCCGGAAAATCGCTCTGGCTTCCTCCTCGTTTAAAAAGCTGAGATCTGGCCCCCGAGGCGCTGCGGTCATGGCTTTGCTCCTTTGCGGGCGGGCGGGCGGAGGCGGGTGGGCAGCGCTGACCCCCTCGCAGCCTGGAGCGACACCAGCATGGCCGAGCCCCGGCAGGACCCGCGCACGCCGGCCCCGGCGGGACGCGCTTCCCTCCGCACGGCGGGAGCCGGAGCCGCGGCCGCCCCGTTCCGCACCGCCCCGGCGCGCGTTGGGCAACTCCCTCCGGGGCGAGCGCGGCCCGGCCGGGCGGGACGGGACGGGACGGGACGGGACGGGACGGGGCAGGGCAGGGCAGGGCAAGGCGGGGGCTGGGACCGCTCGCCCCGTGCCTGCTCCCCGCCAGCGCTTGAGTCAGGTGTTTGCGCTGAGCGCTTGGCGCAGCGTTCACCTTGGCACTGCCCCGCGGAGCACCGAGGCAGCGGTGACGGACGGTGCGGGTCCCCGCCGGGCAGCTCCGCCACGCCCTTCGGCCACCCGCCTCCGCGGGGCCGCATCCCGCGGATCCCGCAGCGGACGAGTCTGTAGTGTGGAGGAGTGGATGCAAAGCGTTCACTTTCCAACGGGACAGCGTTTTGTATTTACTCTCCTTTAAGGTTTTCCCGAAGAAATAGTGGAGAAGTTTTTGACCTGGGTGTTACAACCGTATCTCAGCCGTAATTTCATCCTCACAGCTCTAATGCAGCTCAGCTCCGTGCTGCTGCGAGCAGCACCAAGAGATGTGTCTCTCCAAAACGTGTCTATCCAGTGCGCTGTACATGTCGCATACGCAGTAAAAAGTCCTTTGAAAGCTTTCCGTCGAAGATGGGCTTTAGCTGGATGAGGCTTTGAGCAACCTGGTCCAGTGGAAGGTGTCCCTGCCCACGGCAGGGGGGTTAGGACTAGATGGTCTTTAAGGTCCCTCCCAACCCAAACCATTCTATGGTTCTGTGATTCCATGCCAAACTGCAGAGAGCGCAGCTGTAAACAAAATTTTTGTTATGGATTATCGAGCTGGTGGAAACGGCGCCATGGCGGTGTGCAGCGGGAGCGGGAACGAGCGGCACACAACCACCTTCCTTTCCCGCAGCGGGCTGACGTTGGGCCGCGGAAGAATGCTTCTCCACTACAAGTGTGGTGCAAGTGGAATTAGGGACCTTAGAGCACAGTGGGAATAACAGGTTGCAGGAGGCTCTGTGTTTCTATGTAGCTTCTGGCGTCACTAGTCTGGCCCAAAGAGGAACTTACCTGATTCCTGGTGACCAAACAGCAAGGCTATGAAACAACGGATGAAAACGTAATGAAAGTTATGAAGAATTATGATGTTTAGAAGTCGTTGAGAGGAAGTGTCTCCCACAGAGAAAAGACACATGCAACAACCAATCGTGTTGTTTGTAAAGGTGCAAGAGCCACAGCCATCACTGGTGCATTAGGAGCTTACAGAACTCTTTAAGGGTAAACATCCTGTCCTCCTCTTTCTGTTGCACTGAGCATAGTGGAGTGACTGTTCTATCAGCAGAAGCTGAGTGAACTCCATGGAGTTCTCCTGGGGTTTTCCCAGGCAGTGGGTTAGACATCAGTCTCCCTTTCTGCCTGGCACCTGCAGGACATGGGAAGCAATTGCGTTCTGCATCATGCTGGATCTGCTCCCAGAGCCGAGGAGGAACGTGGTAACACTTTTTCTGTACATCCATTGCAGTCAATCTCATCAATGCCCATTCTTGCCTTAAAAGCAATGTTTTATCTTATTGTTGAAGCTGTGTTTTTTTAACTTCCTATGCAAACATCTAAGGTCAGACTGGACGTGGCTCTGAGAAACCTGATGTAGTTGAAGATGTCCCTGCTCATTGGGGTTGGACTAGATGACCTTTAAAGGTCCCTTCCAACCTAGACCATTCTATGGTTCTGTGATAAAAGATTCCATACAAAATACATAGGAAGGATGTGTGTGTTCTTACGACTTTGTAAAAGAAGTGATGTACTACAGGTTTTATAAAGAAAGGATGGCATTTCCCCATGAATTTGGTGATGTTATCTGTAATTGTATTTATCCTGCATGTAAGTGAAGAATGGAATCATATTTCTATATTTCTGTCATCCTTTTTCTTCATTTCTTGCAATCTGATTAATTGGCTCTTTTTAATAATGAAAAATGTATGTTAGCATACTGTCAGTGCAGAGGGGAGCAGGTACAAGATATTAATTTAACATATGAGCAATGCATAGTCTTTCAAGTAATAACAAAGAAGTAAGTTTTTCATTCTGTACAAAGTGATGGTATTATTTAGAAGAGTGACAAGTACGTACACTAGTTGCTTTGGAGGGATGCTGCCAGACATCATGGTGGTTATTATTTCAGTATCTTTTATCCAGAATATTTAGAGATTTGGGCATAGCCATCTTGCATGGTAAGAAGACCTTCACACGGCATCTTTGGTATGTCTTGTCAGCATTGCAAAATGTGTGTTGGATCATGACTAGAAACAGCTTCTATCTATAGAGTCTTCTACCAGGAATTTATTTTGTGAAAAATAATCACTTTTCCATATGTCTCTTCTTTACTTCACTGCACTTTAAAGTTTATGTCTTTTTCACAAATGCATCACGATCCATGAACCTGATGAAATACATCCATGTTCTGAAAGAACTAGCGAATGAGGCTGCTAAACCTCTATCCATCCTATTCAAGAAGTCATGGCAGTCTGGTGAAGTTCCCACTGACTGGAAAATAGGAAACATAACCCCCATCTTTAAAAAGGGAAAAAAGGAAGATCCAGGGAACTACAGGCCAGTCAGTCTCACTTCTGTGCCTGGCCAGATCATGGAGCAGATCCTTTTGGAAATTATACTAAGGCACATGGAGAATGAGGAGGTGATTGGTGACAGCCAACGCAACTTCACTAGGGGCAGATTGTGCCTGAAAAATTTGGTGGTCTTCTACGATTGGGTCATGACCTTGGTGGATAGAGGACAGGCAACTGACATCATCTACCTGGACTTGTGCAGAGTGTTTGACACTGTCCCACACGACATCCTTGTCTCTAAGTTGAAGAGGCATGGATTTGACGGATGGAGAGCTCGGTGGATAAAGAACTGGCTGGCTGGTCGCACTCAGAGAGTTGTGGTCAATGGCTCAATGTCTGAGTGAAGACCAGTAATGAGCGGTGTTCCTCAGGGGTTGGGATTGGGACCGGTGCTGTTTAACATCTTTGTCAGTGACATGGACGGTGGGAGTGAGTGCACCCTCAGCAAGTTTGCTGATGACACCAAGCTGTGTGGTGTGGTCAACATGCTGGAGGGAAGGGATGCCGTCCAGAGGGACCTGGACAGGCTGGAGAGGTGGGCCACTGCCAACCTCATGGAGTTCAGCAAGGCCAAGTGCAAGGTCCTGCACACGGGTCGGGGCAATCACAAAAACAAGTACAGGCTGGGCAGAAAATGGATCTAGAGCAGCCCAGAGGAGAAGGACCTGGAGGTAACGGTGGATGAAATGCTGAACATGAGCCAGCAGTGTGCGCTGGCAGCCCAGAAAGCCAACTGTTTCCTAGGCTGTATCAGGAGAAGTGTGGCCAGCAGGTCAAGGGAGGGGATTGTCCCCCTCTACTCTGCTCTTGTAAGACCCCACCTGCAGTACTGTGTCCAGCTGCGGGACCCTCAGCATAAGAAGGATATCGACCAGTTGGAGTGAGTCCAGAGGAGGCCATGAAGATGCTCCAAGGTCTGGAGCACCTCTGCTATAGGGACAGGCTGAGAGAGTTGGGCTTGTTCAGCCTGGAGAAGAGAAGGCTCTGGGGAGACCTTATAGCAACTTCCAGTACATGAAGGGGGCCTACAAGGAAGCTGTGGGGGGGCTTTTTACAAGGGTCTGTAGTGACAGGACAAGGGGTAATGGGTTTAAATTGAAAGCAGGGAGATTTAGATTGGACATCAGGAAGAAGTTCTTCATGGAGAGGGTGGTGAGGCACTGGAACAGGTTGCCCAGAGAAGCTGTGGATGCCCCATCCCTGGCTGTCTTCAAGGCCAGGCTGGATGAGGCTTTGAGCAACCTGGTCTAGCAGAGAGTGTCCCTGCCCATGGCAGGGGGGTTGGAACTAGATGGTCTGTAAGGTCCCTTCCAACCCAAACCATTCTGTGATTCTATGATGATGGCAAGGAAACCCTGGCCACATTCCAGTATTTAGAGTCTCTATCACCTTATGTGCTCTAATTTCTGTTGCATAAACCTAAATTTTTTCCATGTTTTTTAGCTAACAGCTGTTTCGGGAAGATACACAAGTGTTTTCTTGTAAATAAGTAGCATTTCTTCTGTTTAACAACCTGAAACAGAGGGCCAAAATAGCATATGACAGGCTGCAGACATGAGACATCTATTAGTATGGTTAATTACCAATGCCACTAAAGTGGATGCTGACACACATACCTTAATTATAGGGCAAATTCTTCAAAAACTGCATTTCACAAATACTGTTGTACTAATGGATGGTGTTAACTCCACTTACTCTCAGTGGAGGATTTCAAAGCGTGGGACTCTAGAAACCCAGAGGGGCAGTTTCTAAAAGCTGATCTGTAGCTAGAGAATTGAGGGGAATGTGCAGGAGGGTTGGCTGAATCTTATAGCAATTGGCCTTAAGGCTCCTGTCAGCCTTGAGGCCTGGAAGAACTGTAAGGTCTTGTCTATTCCTGTTGAACTAATTACTGTGTAAATTGTCACGCACATTAGTGAAGGCTACTTTAATTAACTCCCTGCCATAAATGAAAAAAGCTTCATGGCAAGGCAAAGAAAAATATGAAGCATCTTTCATTTAAAATGTATTAAATCAGCTTATTGTGTTTGAAATAAATATTTCCAACACAAACCTAGGTCAAAAATGGTTTTATCATTGTACTTGTAACACCAAAAGCAGTGTTTTTCCCTCTGTTTAACAAGGCCATCATTTATGTCTCAGTTTACTAGTCATGATTGATTTATGTGTATTAAGTTAACAACTAGAGGTGCAGCTGAGTTTCAGGGGACGTGGTGGCTTGCAGTGCATGGTTCCCACTGCCACAGGTAGACATTTCCACTGAGCAGTGAGTGTCCTCCACGATCTGTCACTGGGCCCTCAGCTCCCACTTCAAAAGAGCTTTGGACTTTCATTTTGGCATCTTAACTGTGAAGTGGTATACTTTGAAGATTGCCTGGACGTCAACATCCAAAAGCTGCTCGTGTTATTGTAGCCGTTTGCATGCTACGCAGCCTCTTGTGAGGCCAGGAGGGAGCCAGGACCAGGCTGAGCAGGTTGCAGAGCGTAGGCCATTGTTGTCCACCCTGAAACTGCCACAGGCACTAGGCCTGCTCCCACAGGGAAAGCCAATCTTCAAGGTACACCACATTCACAAGTCACATCTTGCAGCCTATGTGGCTGCAGACTGCTGCTTTCCACAATTTCCTCAAGCACTTCCTCTTGCCGAGTCTCTTATTCACCTGCTTTTCTTTTCCTCCCAATCCCTTGAGCGTGGGCCGCTCCCTTCTCCCACTTTTAGACTAAGCCCTACCAACGTGGTGTATTTCCTCACCTTACAAGTAGTGCTTGCTGCTGCTGCTGCCTCTCCTCCTAACGCCTTCCTTCCCCATACATCGTCTATATGAACTCCTCAGTTTTTCCCAGTACAGGGTTGCTTCTGCTGAAAGAGGTCCATCAGTCCCTTAGAATGGCAAAAAGGCATCGTGGCAAAATATGATCTGGTTTTTGCCTACCAGGAGAAAGGCAAGAGCGATATCCCAAAAGCACATTAGCACTGCAGGGCAGCAAGGAACAGGGGTCACGAGAGCGGTATCTGAAAGAGTGGCTGCAGTCTCATGTGTGGACTTTGTGACCCTACTCCCAGTGTATTTGGTGTTGCTTTGGACAATAACTCCATGGCACTCGTTTTGCATTTTGTTTATGACTGGCTCTCTGTCCTTCTTCCTCCCTTACTTTTAGGATTCAGTTAATCGCTGATTTCATTTCGAATACTCATTGGGATGCACTTATCCCTCACAGTGCAAGACAAGTTGGGATTTTGGGGGGTTGCTGTAGAGGGCTGTGGCCTGGAAAGGCGTATGAAGAAGGTGGTTACCAGCACAACTCTGGAGTATAAGAGTGCTGCTTGGAATGAGAGGGGGGACATGTTTTGTTGAAATGATGGAGGATTTCTGCTTTACTGTAGGTCTGATGTCTTGACTGTCAGAGCTACAGGTTGGCTAGTACTGCCCGTAACATCGTCTCTTTTGGCAGAAACTATGTAACCTCCTCGTTCTCCTTAACTAATGCGCATAAACATAATCACCACAGGCCCATACCTGGGACACGGCAGAATTATGCATTTAATATATCCAGGTTATATGCCAGTGCATGCAACCTATTAAGACAGGCTTGAGTAAAGGTAAAAAGAGCCAGGCGTGACTAAACAATAAGGAAGAGATGTTATTAGAAGCAAGAAGGCAACCTGCAAAACACTGAAGTCATATCCAAATGAAGAAAATAGAAAAATTCATAAATGCTGGCTGATAACATATAAAAATACAATTAAGCAGACCAAAAAAAAAAAAAAAAAAGCAAGCTAGCAGAAGCAACGTGCTGAGGGGCTCTAAACTAGCACCAAACCCTTCTTCAAACATATGAAGAAGCTCATCAGAGGGTCTGTAGGGCCGATCAATGACCAGCGTGTCAAAGAAGCAGTACAGAGAGCAGATGTCTTCAGAGAAGAAATTGATGTTGGCTGTGGAAGAAACTAGGAAAACCCACATGCCAGGATGCTTTTCTGGAATATGATCGGACTGAAACTGAAATGACTGTACAAGAGGTTATGCAACAAATTTGCAACATGAACATTAACAAGTCACCAATACTAGAGGTTCTTTCATCCAACGGTTCTAAGAAGACACTGTAGCCTGTAACTGCTCACTGTAGTCCTTGATACCGAAGGACTGGAGTGTGGCAAATAGATAGCAGCTGTAAAATAGTTTTCAGAGAGAATCAAGGGAAGTATGGGATTATGCATCAGGCCTCTGGGTATATTTGTGGAAACTGTAATAACGGGCAGAATGACTGGTCCCTGGGTTCATACAAGTTACCTTGGAAGAGTAAGTGTGGCTTCTAAAAAGGGAAGTCCTACTTTCAATCCTCTTTTTGAAGGCTGTCAATAAATATTTGGACAAAGACAGCCACGTTGATCCAATCTGCTTGGACTTTTGAGGACTTTTGACAGTACCATCATCAACAGTTTCTATGGAAACTTAGTAGGCATGAGATTAAGTAAAAGGCCTTTTTTATGGGTAAATAACAGGTTCCAAGTTAGGAAACAGAGGGCAAGAGGACTGGTTACTTATTACGGTGAAGGAAGGTCACCACTGGAGTTTCTCAGAGCTCTGTGCTGAGGTCTGTGTTGTTCATTATGCTCTTAAGTGACCTGGAAAGACAGCCAGTTAGTGGTGGGGTATTCCTCTGCATTAGATACTGAACCTCGTACCATTTAACTTCACTAACAACCTGAATTATGAGATGTAATGCACCCTCACTGCAATAGCAGGTGACATTAAACTGTGGGAGAAAGATGGTGTGCTGGAGGGCAGCGCAGCTGCTCAGAGGGATCTCAACAGGCGAGAGAAATAGCCTGACAGAAACTTCTTGAAGTTAAAAAAGACAAGTCGAAACAGGCAAGTAAAGCTTATCTAAAGTTCTATCTAAGCATGAAAAATACCATGCTACCATACAAGCTGGGGACTGGCAGGCTAGAAGGCCGCCTTTCATGAAAGGACCTGGGGTCATGGTGAATGATCCCAACGTGAGCCAGCAATGTGCCCTTGCAGCAACAAAGGCTAACTGCGTATTGGGCTGCATCAGTGAGAGTGTAGCCAGCAGGCCAGGGACAGTGGCTGTTCCCTGTGAACTCAAGAGGCTGCATCTGGAATATTGTGTTGGTTTTGGTCTCCCAAATATGAGAAACATTAGCATACTGGAGCAAGTCCAGTGGAGGAGCACAAAACTGACAAGGAGGCTGCAGCCTGTCACACAAGTAGAGGCTGAAATGGGTTTGCTCAGTCTGAAGGAAAGGTTAAGGGGCTCTAATTGTTGTGTACAACTTTCGAGTGGGTGGTTACAGAAAGATCTTCTTGCAGGTCCACCATGAAAGGCAAGGTGCAGTGGAGAAAAATTATATCCAAAAATTCTTATTCACCACTAAGAAAAAAAGTTCACAGAATCACAGCATGGTTTGGGTTGGAAGGAACCTTTAAAGACCATCTAGTTCCCTGCCATGGGCAGGGACACCTTCCACTAGACCAGGTTGCTCAAAGACACACTTAGCCAGACTTTGAACATTTCCAAGAGGGTTGATCCAGCACTGTAACAGGTTGACTAGGGAGGCTGCAGATAGATAGGCAAATCTTGACTGGAGAAGGCACTGAGCACTGGAAGTTAGCCCTGCTTTGAGCAGTGGATTCAACCTGATGACCTCCCAAAGTCCATCTAGATTATTTTATGCTTCTGTGATTCTAAGTGGTTTACAGCATATGTCACACTTAAATCTTCAAAACAGAGATCTGCAGAGATATGTAACGCTTCTGTGTACTGACTGCAAGGTGTAAATGTAATCCATTGTGAGGAAGTTTGTTTCATGATATACATCAGTTTATCTTTTACTAGAGAATAATAACCAGGTTATCAGAGATAGTAACTATAAAAATGGTGATTGGTGTCCTTAGAATCTTATAATTTCCAGTGCTGTGTAAAGAAGAAAGGTATTAAGTATTAAAAAAAATTATTTAAATTTTAATTTAATTAAGAAAGTTAAAGTAAATGAAACACAATAAAAATCTCACAATCTAAAATAAAGTTGCATAACTGAAAAACTTGATGATATCTTTAGTTAATTATTTGAGCTAAAAGCATATCATGCTTTGTTTAAACCCTGAAGCAAGTACAGTTATTAATGCCTCAGAGAAAACTGTTTTATTTACATGCTCTGTTTTGGAGGAAAAGGTACAGGAACTATGATAGCAAAATCAGAATGTCTCTGTGAATATACCAGGGGAAATTTATATAAATTGTGGAGTGAAAATGCCTTCCATCCTAGCTGAGCAGCAGATTTTCTAGATCTTAGCTATATCACCGATAATTCTGTGATCTTTTTTAGCGCATAACTCCAAGAGTGCTTTTAGTGCAGGAGGATCACTGGGATAATGCAAAATCCTTACTCTAGGTAGTTTGCATAAATACCCCTAACAGTGGGAGTTGGAGGAGTAGCCCATTCACATCTGCTTTTAAATACCAGTGGCTACTGATGTTGGTCAGCTATGAATGTAGTATGCCAGAGAACAAACTTAAAGAGTATTATTGACTAAAAAATATTTTACCTTTCCTTTGCTTATAGCAAGCAAGTTGCACCTGGAAGATCAGATGAAAGACACATTTGTGCTTCAGTTCAACTCACTAGCTAATCCTCTTCTGCATACATTGACAATGACTCTAAATATCTCCAGCTGCCAGAGAAAGTACTCATTTCACTAAGTGTAAACACTTAGAGTGCAGACAGCTCCCTTTAAATGAGTTTGCCTAATTACCTTTATTTTCAATGAAGAAAACCAAATGCTTATAGTACACAATTTATCTCGTTCTAAAGCAGACATCTAAAACAGGTCGGATGAATCATGCCTTAAAAGAGGCTCATTCTCTCCACTGAAAATAAAGGGAGTCTGGCATGACTAGCTCAGAAGTGTATATTGTGTATGTCTAGAGTGAGGTGACAGGAATCCCATCCCACCTGTTTGTACACTTAATAAAAGAAGAATACCAATAAAGCATAAAAATGAACAAACTGTCCTCAGGCTTTAAAACAAGTTGTTTTAATCTCGAGCAATTCAGCTCTTAATTTAGGGTTGATTCCACTCCCATTGAAGTCCATAGCTGTATGTTTTAAGAAGAATTTAATGAATGAGGTTTGTCAATTATTTTTGTTTACAGTCTCATCGAGGATACTTGACTAAATGGATACCCAGTGCTTAATGAGAAAGGTTATACTTTGAACAAGATTTTTTTTTTGTAAATTAGGTTTTTTTTCTTCCATCTTTTACACTAAATATGTGAGCAATATAGATAAATCCTTAGGGATAATGTATTTAATAATTCTAATTCAAGTAACACCAGAAAGTGCAGTTATTGTTTCCTTCCACAGGATGACTAGACCTTTAATTAATATGTGAAATATATTAAACAAAATCCATCAGCATGGTACTGCTCTGTTCAAGTGACGACTGAAACTTTGCACTGCCAGTTTTGCAGAGCTCCTCAGTGCTGGACCCCAGATAACAATAGGCATATAGTACTACGCATAACACAGAACACAATGCAGTTGTAGTTGGGAAGTCTGATGATGATAGAAAATTTAGAAACCTAGTATAGGTGCTGAAAATGAATGGCTGTCTAAATGGAACCACTGAGGATTTGCTATATAGCCTGGGTGTAATCCAGTCATGATGCCAGTGTGGGGAACTGAGGAAAGAGTGGGCACGCCCTTACATGGCTGTGACCGTGACATGGAACACAGGAGCCTCTGTGCTGGGGCACTAATGGGAGAGATGAAGCCAAATAGTTTGTGTTTTCTTTCCTCCTTGCTGAATTCATGCTCAGTATCTAACTGGCTCAACAATTCATTGATTTGCTTGTGTAACCGTTATGGAAGTCTTGAAGGAGGGGAGAGAGGGAATTCTGTCAATGCAGGGAGTTAGAATCTGAGGGAGACTAACAAACTCTAGAGTGAACTCTAAACTTTTATTTTCTAATTTCTTTCTATTTCTATCTGAACACCTGCTTCACAATAATACAGGTTTGAGATTCTGAAGCCAGAACATCACCAGAAGCTGTGTAAGCAGGGTGAGAGGGAAGGCTGTTTTTCCCTGTCTCTGCGCTGAGAACTGGGCGTTACAGGTTCCCCAGACAACCCCTGTTTGACAACCCTGTTGCAAAGGCAAAAGAGGGCAGCTCAGAACGAGTCTTTCAAACATATTAAAAACTGAAGTATCAACTCTGCATATTAATAACAGGTTTAAATTAAAAAGACTGGACCACTGTAGTAGTGGCTGAAGACAGTGGGCTCTCTCCATTGCACCTGGTAGTAAGAGTATTTAACTAGATGGGGAAAAATAAGCAGCTCCAAGAGGTTAGAAACAAACAATGGTGCTAAATCAAATGCTTTTACATTCATTCTCCCTACCCCATTCTTGTGGCATGAGACTTTGGCTAAACAAGCAGCTCTCCCGTAGACTAGCTCTGCTGTGCCATTCCTAGCTTTCATCCACTCAACATCCTGGCTACCTTTGTGGCACCAAATCCAGGCACACGTGAATAGTCGGTCTGTGTAAGCATGTAAGGGAGAACCGTGTGATCTGCAGAGCTCTTTAATGGTGAGTACTGAAGATGATATCACGTAACGCTAGTAGGGTAACTTCAGCAGGAGTGCTCACCTCCCGGCTAAATCTGTGCTTGAATTGTTCTAATTGTGTCAAACTGTATTTAAGAAAATTTGGTGCAGGCTAACTGAAACTCTGAGTCCTGAAGGGATGCAGAATTAAGAAGTCTTTCCCGTTCCAATTGAATTAACTACATTAGTAGTTTTCCTGCAAATTATCTCTTTGTTAATTAACCTTGCAGACTTTATATTTCACACTGAAGGAAACATGAAGTTTGTGTGCATTAAAAGTGAGCAGGAAGGTTTTAGAGGCTGCATATATATATGTTGACATAAGTGCAGCATTTTCTGGTAGCTTTTGATACAGTGACATGCTGAAGAATTTATATATGATCTCATTTTCCTGTAATACCATCCATAAATTTTGTCTTATATGGGTCTATTTCATCAGATGAATAAATTACACACAAATTTTATGACACTATAAAGATAGGATGAGTTTCACTTTCTTAATTACTAGCACAGAAATCCTAGTACAAGCATTTTGATGGCAGAAGAGTTGCCAAAATAATTTATTGAGTTTTAGCTTCTTTTATTCACCAGCTCACATGAACTACATGAAAGCCTCTTTCTTATGAGCAAATGAAAAATACAGAACCAAGATGGCCAAGCTTTAGTAATGGCTGGGGTTTATCTGAGATTTGTACAGTCAGTAAACAATCATGTTCATCTACTCTGCTAGATTTGATGGTGGAGATGTTGACACATGATCAGCATGGCAACAGTCATTACCAAATTAGTAAAATTGCACAGTAATGGTTCTGTGCCACATGTAGGATGGGTACTCTATCTAGTATCACAGACCAATTTGCAAGGACTTGCCTACCCTACGAGTCCTTTGGTACCAGTCCTATTGCCTTACAGGCTTCCTTACCCAGTGGTGCTGGTATACCTGACAGCCTGTTTTTGAGATCAGTTGCCGCCCCAGGAAATAGAAAGTGGCACTGGTAAGACTGACTACCTTAATCTGGTAGGACTGACTGCCTAAGCATCTTAGCATGTTGAAAAGCAATGTCGCATTACCTGAGTGACACACTTATTCAGCAATAGCAGCAGCTGTCAGCAGCAGTGGAAGCAGTAGTATGGCACCCAGCTGGACAGATAATTAATCTGGAGGGAACTAGGAGCTGCCTATCACCCTTAACTTATCCCATCAGAATGGGCAGCCTCTGGTGATGTTAGCTACTTTTTTGTATGATCTTAAAAATCATGACTTTGGGGATGGGAAGAACAGTAATGAAAAAATGACCTATGTTTCTAAGGAGCAGCTGAATCCTGCTATCCAGAACAGCAAAATATTTCCCTCTGTCCTTAATTTCCTTGGTACTGTGATGCTTGGCAGAAGATACTTAAAAAAGAGGCAGAAATAATTCTGTTCCTTTGCAATTAACCCTTGTCACAGATGATTAGGTCAGAGCAGTAAAAATACTTTTTCATTCAAACACCTCCTCATTCAAGATCAGGAGCAAAACCAGTTCTTCTTCCATGCCCTAAAACAGTGACATTTGTACCTGTTTCCCATCAGCCTTGGTGACAAAGAACAGGTCTGTATTAATTCAGGACAAGGAAAAGACTTTGTTAGCCAAGGCAAAGGTAGTTTGAGTGCTGTGGTGTGCTGACCCTGGCCAGCAGCTGAGCTCCCACCCAGTCTCTTGCTCACTCCCCCTAAGAGGGATCAGGGAGACCCTTGGGATAGCAAAAGCTGAAAACTCATGGGTCGAGATAAAGACAGTTTCATAGGTGAAGCAATGCTGCATGTGCAAGCAAAGCAGAGTAAGGAATTCATTCACTACTTCCTATCGGCTGGCAGATGTCCAGACATTTCCTGGGAAGCAGGACCTCAGCGCACGTAAGGGTTACTTGGAAAGACATATGCTTTAACCACAAACATCCCCCTTTACTTCTCCTTTCCCTGAGATTTTATGGCTGAGCACAATGTCGTATGGCACAAAATATCTCTTCGGTCAGCCTGGGTTGGCTGTCCCTGTTATGTCCCCTCCCAGCTTCTTGCACCCCTCCAGCCTGCTCAGTGGTGGGGCAGAGAGGGGAAAAGAAAAAAATCCAACCCTTGACGCTGTGCAAACACTGCTCAGCGTCATCCAAAACACTGGTGTGTTATCAACACTGTTTTAGTCACAAATGTAAAACACAGCAGGGTATGGGCTGCTATGAAGGAAGTTAACTCTGTCCCAGCCAGACCCAGTCCCAGTGCTGCTCATGTTCTGGTGCTGTTGCAGCAAAAGTCATCATGAGAGAAGAGGAATGCTTGTGCTGGAAGATGTACCTATGGAGGAGCCTGATGTGTCTGGGGGTGGCACATCTCTGTCAACCCACAAATCAATTAAAAATCCCTAACATGTTAGATGTCTGATTGATGCTTATCTGGGAGAGAAGCGTACAGTTACGGTCCATGTTCTCTCCTGTTCTCAAGCAGAAGAAATTGTAATTGTACCTGTGTATATGTTTCATCTGCGTTCAAAATTCAAGCCATCAAGCAGGATGCTAATCGATGCAGGCTGGGTTCCACTGCAGGGCAAGCGTGGAGGAAGCTGTCAGGGAAGCATAAGGCCAAGGGTGTGGGGAGGAGCCCAGCCCCGGGCACGGCTTCACAGGTGCGGCCGACGCAGAGGTGTTCGGGCCAGCAGCAGGAGTGGCTCCACTGCAGGGGTGCAGCGAGGGGTGCGGCTCCAGGCTCAGCTCCAGAAGTGAGGTAGGCACGAAGACAAGGTCCAGGGCGGGGTGGGAGAGCAGCATGTGTGCTGGCAAAATGCCGACATCCTGGCTCTCTGCCCAGAAAATAATAAAAGAGGAAACCAGGAAAGGACCTACCAAATGACCTTTTTCCCTGGGAAACCTACTTTTGGCTCCAGCATGGGCTGTGTGGATATCTTGCTGGTGCCCAAGATGATGGAAGCAGCAGCATGGGCTGAGGGTGGAACAGAACAGGCTCTGAGGAAGGGAAATGTCCAGTGGAGAAGTTGAGTGAAAGATCAGGAAAAGTCAGAGGTAAGAGTCTGAAGTTAAAGCAAAGTGTTAAATTGGAACCTGCAGCATCCAGACCCAACAACCACCAGCATCGATGACTAGGAGGGAGTGTCAGAGAAACTGGTGAAAAGGATGGTGAGACAGCTGTGGAGAGTCACAGATCACTTGCACAGAGAAGCAATGTGTAATCTGACAAAGCCTAAGTGCTGGTTTTGGCTGGGATAGAGTTAAGTCTCTTCATAGTAGCCGGTATGGAGCTGTGTTTTGGATTTGTCCTGAAAACAGTGCTGATAACACAGGGATGTTTTCATTACTGCTGAGCAGTGCTTACACAGAGTCAAGGCTTTTTCTCCTCCTCACACCACACTACCAGTGAATAGGCTGGGGGTGCACAAGAAGCTGGGACGGGACACAGCCAGGACAGCTGGCCCCAACTCAGCAAAGGGATATTCCATACCATATGATGTCATGCTCAGCATATAAAGCTGAGGGAAGAAGGAAGGGGGGGACGTTTGCAGTGATGGTGTTCGCCTTCCCAAGTAACCATCACGTGTGATGGAGCCCTGCTTTCCTGGAGATGACTGAACACTTGTCTGCTGATGGGAACTAGGGAATGAATTCCTGTTTTGCTTTGCTTGTGTGCACGACTTTTGCTTTACCCGTTAAACTGTCTTCATCTCAACCCATGAGTTTTCTCACTTTTATTTTTCTGATTCTCTCCCCCATCCCGCCAGGGGTGGAGTGAGCGAGTGGCTGTGTGCTGCTTAGTTGCCAGCTGGGGTTAAACCACAACAGCCTACTAGTGAGTAGTTGACCCAGTCATGTATTTGGAATAATTTTGAACTGGGACAATACTTTTGACTAAAAGTCATTGGTTTGTGTCATTAAGGTAAAATATTATTGACCTAGTTGTAGAAAGCTTCAGCTCCACTCCAGTGGATGATCAAACCAAAGTGACTCCTAGAATAAGGAAAGGAAAAAATGGTGATTTTGTTGCATGAGAGTCAGACTGCATCAGTGTATGAAAGCAACTGGGAGGTTAGAAAGAGTATTGGAGAGCAGTAGTATTGTGGCCTGAATTGGAAGCCAAAAGAAGGAGTAAGTATTACTCATTGGTTTACAGCCTTCTTCAAATCTTCTACTGGATTTTTAATTCACATTACTTAATGGCATACAATTCTCTACTGTCACTGTCATGAAATGATATAATTGTCATTTAACAGAAAATAGTAAACATCAAATTCATGTTCATGTCTGTATTCCATTACAGGAATAAAACAAAGAGAAAATCTGGTACTTGTAATTCTGCATGGATCAGAAATTCAGAACTCAGACCATTCTGGAAATAGAGCTTGGCTTCTGAATGTTCTGAAAGTTACCCTCCTGCTGTTGTGTGTTGTTACTGTAGTTAGGAAACAGGACTTTGGACAGATGATTTGCACAACCAGGATATGCAGTGAGAGAACGGATATATGTCTTCCAGTGAAAATGAGCCAATAAAATAGTCCAGAATACTTTGGGTTAAAGGTAAACACAGTTTATATATGCTGAGGTATTTGCAAACTGAGTAACTTTGCTAAATTGGGATCCATTTAACCATATACTTAATATCAATGATTTGTTAGTAACTTTATGAAATAAGACCTGCAAAGTGACTATAAATTGGAGGCATTGTTAATAACAATACGAGCATATTATGTTAATGTGCTGATAAAGTAAACTATTGTTCAAAGTACAAGGCAATGGAGCCATTGACGATTTTTCTTATCTTCTGTCTTTTCTTCAGTCCCCTGAGTATTACTGTTATTTTCCACTCACTCCTCATAAGTTGTTTTCCTGATAAAAAGATAAACCCTGTATTTCCAGTGCAACTGCATATAATTTTACTGTAATGCCAGATTTCTAGGTGTTTTGAATCTCTTTATTCCATGTTCTTTGAGTCAAATTGCTGGTGTTTTTTTGTGGTTGGTGTTTTTTTTTTTGGGGGTACTGTTTATGTGTATCTGTGGAATGAGTTTGTTTCTCTGTCACCATTACATGAAGAAGCCTCTGCAGAAGACTAGCGTCATCAATCCATTTCGTTAAATGTGGTATCAGTGCAGGTATCCTTTTAAACATTTGTGAATGATGTCACTTCAACAGCTGTAGAGCTTCTACGTAACATTCTACATATCCTAGTGTGCAGCTATGCTATGGATATTGTAAGTGCAAAAAGCTACAGTGTGATCTTAGAATTACAGTGCAACTTCATTGCTCTAATAGGAAGCTCTTGGAAGACCAAAATGACAAATTACCAAGTAAGCGCATAAATACTTGTAAAATTATTTAAAAACCAACTAGCATATGCCACTGGTTTTGAAGGATCCATTTTGAAGAAAGCAAAAATTGGTTTTATTTATTTTGAAACTCAGGAGAAGAGGGGAACTCCTATGTCACTAGTTCTCACCTCATCTCATATCATGTAGTTGAAGTTGTCCCTGCTCATGGCAGAGGATTTGGACTAGATGACCTTTAAAGGTCCCTTCCAACCCCAAACGTTCTATGATATGTCTCAAAATCAGGTCTCGAGTCAGAAGAAAGGTCTCTAAAGGAATGCAAATGTATATGATGTAAACAAACACAGCTTCTATGTCTGCCCTTTTCACTTAAAAACCATTAATGTTGAATTCTATATGAGAAACTAATACTGATATCCTGGTAAATGCTGATAGGAACTTTCTACCTTTTGGAGACTATCCAGCCTGTAAAGTACTCTCCCAACCTAGTTTTAAAGGCTGCATTATGGTAGTAAAATGAAAGTCTTAAATACTCTGGGGTTTTTCCCCCCTGTTGTCATAATCTGTTCTTCTTCCTTTTATTGTTTCTATATTTGGATGCTGCAGTGGTACAATGATGTGGTTAAGTGATCAGGGTAATAAACTGTGAGGTTATGTTCAGATAATGATCTACTGATGAAGAAAGTCATGAAGTCAATCCAAGATATTTATTGTTAAGAAATTTAAATGAATATTGGAGCAAAATTTACACCCTGTGAATGTTGATCCTAGTCCACAGAATATGAAAGAAAATTAAGCTTCAGAGTTTCCAGGGAAACTTCCATCTATCCAGTAAGAAGTTAATCCAACACAGGAATGTCAACTGAGACCGTTGAGATACTTCAAAAGTAATAAATATACTGCGAATGCTTCTTGCACTTTTAAGCTGCACAGAAATGGTGATAAATTTACAGCAAGGGCCCTTAAAAATCTGCAGCTCATCAGAAACTTGATCACAAGAGTTTTAACACTCTTCCCACTGGGAACCGTAAGGGCTGCAGTGAATCCCTGGTCCTCCATGTGCACTGAATTTAAGCACCGCATCTCCATGTTGGCAAACAGGGTTTGAGGCCAGGTGCTGTGGGGAACCTTTTGCCTAAGCTGTTCAGATAAATGCCTTGCACATCAAATCACCATGTGAGGAGCTGATTTGATAATTCATGATATGATGAGTCTGCAATTCCTTTAAAAGGTACAATTAACTATGTCTATCGCAGGATTGATAAAGACTTTTATGTCTTTCCAGAAAGAGCATGTTTTTCAACAGCTTAATTTTCACTCCATTTTGTGAAATCTGAATTGATGCTCACATCCTTCATGAATTACAGTAGATCTTCAATGTCTTTATTTGGCAAAGCACTTTTTTTCAGCCCATACTGGCCAAGAACTGACACAGAATCTTTTAATCCTGTACAAGGATTTTGGGGGGCCTAAAAAAATGCCTGACATGTAGCAGTTGCCTCCCTTACATCTTTGAGGACTGTGAAGAGCTTTTAAAAATCTATCTGTGACACCAATCTGTCTTCCCTGTTGCACTTGTTGCCCACTGAACCCCTCCCTGGAGCCGCAGTAATTGGATTGATTGCAGAAAGGCATCCACGAACAGGAAGTTTCTCCTTAATATTACTGCAAGGAATGGGGTGGAGTGATTAGAATGGAGACGTAAATTAGCTGCTATCAGGAGCAAGGATCAAAGAGAAGGTGATGAATGGGCGGTTTTGGTTGCTATTGCTTTTGAAAGGTGACTGAAAGGAAAACAAAGCAAAACACACACAAGTTGGTGTAGGTGAGTTAAAGCTATTGGTCTGGATTCTCAGTCCAAATTCCCTTGTGCTGCACTGTTTAAAACACGTCCACGTTAGGGAAAACACATTTTTTGTTCTTCTCCTTTACAAGTACATAAATAGCAACTCAAATGCCTCTGCCTTTTCCTAAATTTAAACGGGAATCTCCCACTGGGTATCCTGGGTTTTCTCCCCTGTTCTTTAGCTCCTTTCCAAGCATGGGTTCTTCAAGCAAGACCTGTCTTTTGTGTCATCCTTGTATCTATGTATTATGCCACTTTTTATGGCATGACGAACAGTAAGCACAGATTTACAATGAACACAGTAACAATAGTAAATGGTAGGAAAAACAGAAGCTTTTAGTCACTCCAAATTTAAATTCATGTTTGTTTTTCCCTGACCCTGTCGATACAATCCCAAGCACAGAGGCAAGGCCTGATGAAAGGACACATTCTGGCCATGGTGTGCTTCTGCAAACACTCAGTGTGATTAGATGTGCTTCTTACAGTTTTATTCACCCCTAAAAGGAGCTACCTTCTTTCCATGTCTGACGTACTGCAGAGTGAAGCCTCGTGGACATCTACAGCCGAAGCCCAGCAAGGACCAGAGTCAAGTGTTAGCAGTATTTGAGTTGCTGTGCTTAAAGGAATGGAAGTGTTCTGCATCTTCTTCTAAGAGAAGCTGATTTATTCAGATGTTCTCTGCTTTATTTACCCTTTCTGTGCAGTGAAGGTGCCACTGTTCCCTGACGTCACAAGGATGTGAATAGACTGGATAGTACGGAAACCCAAACCGATGGATGAAGGTTGATGTGAATGAACACATGCAGTTTCCCTCTGTGCCAGACAAGGAAAGCCAGAACATAGAATATTTGCCTTGGACTTTACTGACTGACATGCAGTATAAATTCTTCACTGACTATTTACAGTCTGGGGGATAGGAAGCTGACTACTGTTGCTATTCAAATCCTGTATGTAGCCATCCAGCTGGACAACATACACATATGGCATACAGCAGTAGCACTGGGGCTTTTGCTGCTTTAATTTTAGTTGCCCCAATTTGTCCCTCATGGGATAATTTCTAGCTAGATAGACAGTGAATACCTATATATGAATCTTATAGAAACTGTCTGTTCATATCACTTAGATTTTATGGGCTGTAAATCAACGCAGAGCCCATCTTTGGTACATATAAAGTTGGGATGCTTGTTCCCTGTGTACATAATTTTACCTTTATTTACATCAAATTTTAATTGCTGTTTTATTATCTAGGTGTTTATTCTACAGTCTTCACAGGAAATCCTCTGTCACAGTGGATAACATACTGTTGTGAGCAGCAAGGCTGCTCTGCAAGGAAAGGCGGGCTGGGAGTGCAGAATGACAGCAAGGCAGGCAGGGACAGTGCCCTCCTCACTGACACGGCACCGTCCTACAGTGCCTGAACAGGGCAAACAGAGCAGGTCCTGTGGTGGTCACCTAGCTCAGCCACATGCCAGTGACTGCCAGACTGTCGTGGTTTGACTCCAGCTAGGAAAACACCACACAGCCACTCTCACACATCCCCCTCCCCTCCTCCAGCGCAGGGGAAGAATCAGAGGAAAAAGAAATAAGGAAGCTCGTAAAATTGAGATAAGAACTATTTACTAATTAAATCTAAATCAATATATACTGATACTACTAAAAATAAATAATTAAAATAGTAGAAAATAAAACATGATACAATATATACAATATGATACAATTTCCCACCACCCACTGACCAATGCACACCCAGATGTTGAGTGATGAAAATCAGACCCGGAGAGCCCGAGAACCACAGCCCAAGAGCGATCGCAGCCTGAGAGCCACAGCCCGAGAGCCCCAGCCCGAGGGCTGGAGCCTGGGAGCTGATGCAGCAGATTCCGAGCAAACCCTGTCAGCGATAACACGGCCAGGAACTCTAAACAACCCACCAGCTCCCACACGAACGAGACAGCACAGGAGTTAGCAAAGCAGCTAACACAGGAGGGTTAGCAGGTGCCCGGAGACATGAACAAGGGAGTAAGGGAGAGAGAGAAGGGAAGAGTAATGGCTACCGGACCCCCTTCCCCACCCAAGAGACCGGAACATGACGTACTATGGGATGAAATACTTCCTTGGTCAGTCTGGGTCAGCTACAGTATCCAAAGTGGACAAAAGACCTTGAATTCAGTGCAGGCCATCCCCAGCACCAGCTGAGGCCTTATCAATGTTTTCTCTTATCGTCCAGCAACACAGTTCCCTGGCAACCAGAGTAAAGGGAGTTAACCCTTTCCTGACTGAACGCAGCACACAGACACACAAGCCTGTGGTGATCCAAGGTCCAAGGTCAAGCCAGGGAGTCAACTCGGTGCATCAGGGTCCATGTCCAGATCAGTGAGGTGTATAGCTGGGCACAGGCATACTCACAACATAGCTCAGGCTAAGCCCAGTACTAAGGATTTGCCTCCTCACTCCTAACTCTGTTTTAGATCACTTCAAAGTACATTGAAAATCACGGGCAGTGTACGGATTGCCAGCAGTGCTTTTCCTTTGCTCTTCAAAATATTCATTTATGTAAGACGAACTTATAAATATAGCTTAAATATTGTTCAGACACAAGTGATTTGTTCCTTTGTGAGCGAAACAGGAGATTGACAAGTAACATCTGCACAGATGAGTGCCAACAGTTGCATGGTTATCCACGTCCTCCCTGGAAGCCATGAACCTGAGCTCTGCGGTAGGAAGTTTGTGCTGCCAAACTCCACCGAGTGGCAGGGCCGGTGAGCTTCAGCTGTCAAGCTCCTGAATTTGGCAGGAACCAAGGTTGTGTAGAGCTGTGTGGAGCTCTTATGGGGTTTTCGTTTGTTTGTTTTTATGAGTTGTTAAACCTGTGTAATTTAAATCCAAAATAGAGATGCTAATCTCATTAAATAATACTGAACATTTTGTGAACTGGATCCAAAAAATAGCCACTGAAAGATTTGTTTAGGCTTTAACTGTGCCCATGAATCAACCACATCTGCTGAAACAACCTGTTTCCTGAGTGTCATTGTTGACGCTAAAATGATTTAAAGGATTGCTAAATGAAGTGAAACTGGAACACGCATCTGCTGAGAGGCTCAGTGAAGCTTTTTAGGTCCATGTTTTCACACGCCTCTTATTGAGTCTTTACATTTGGCGAACATTAAACTCTTTGTGGAGAGATGTGGGACAGTCAGTTCCAGCTTGTAGGCACTTAAATGTCGTGTCTACATGTCATGCTCCCATTATAGTGAGTGGAGCTCTAGTCAATACAGCTAATGGACTCCAGAGGGGGATTCAGATGACTAAATGTCTCTTTCAAAAGAATCCAAATAGCTTCACAGTTTCCAGTGGGATTAAATATAAGCATGTAGTGCCCTAGGGTATAGAAGCACCTGCACAAGGTTGGCAGATAAAACATGGGCACATGGGAAATCTGTGCCCTTCTGGAGGAGTAGCTGAAGCTCAGGGACTTTAGATGGCAACAGAACAACTGAATCAAGCCCCCCACAGAACTGAATTCCCACCCCTTGGATCTGAGTGTCAAGAAACGTTAAATCATGTTGGTTTGTCTAACAAAAGTATCCAGAATCACCAATAAAACCATTGTTTTTCTTAACAGTGTTTCTGGTTTTGCTTGTCCTGTGTTCTTACAACCAGGAGTAGTACAGAAATGTTAGTGTTAGATTCAGAAATCCAGCTATTCAGGCACATGGATGTACTCCATCCATCGTGAACTGACCTTCAGTAGGGAACCGTAGACAGACCTGCACAGCTTCATACTGAAAACCAGTCTTGCACCCTTTTCTTGCACTAGCGAGTGTGTAGATAAGGGGATTTAGCGCAGCAGCTTCCCTGTCCCCACGATTTAGAATGTTGCGATCGCTCTGGTTTTTGGAGATCACATGTGGCTACTCATGCTATTGTGACAGTATCCTTTTCACCTGAGGTTTGGTAACACCTTCTACTTGAGAAATCTAGTACAACTGAAATAACAAAGCATGAATTTAAATTTATTTTTGATGTGACTTTGTCGTTGTATACAGGATGAATTTGGTTTGACAACTTTACAGTTCATGCAGCTGCTATCCATATGGGCCCACGCTGGATTCCTAGCAAAGCACAAGTATAGGGATTGTCAGTAGGAATGGTTGAGTGGTGTGGACATGGCCATGGGTCTGGCCTCACCTCTGTCAGCATAAACAGGTACTACCACAGTACTTCATCTTCAGTTTCCTCTTGCCTTCCCACATTGTCTTTCTGTGACTCCCAGCCCATGTCTCTCCTCTAAAACTGGTCTCATGACCCATTACTACCAAATAAGGGTCTAACATACATAAACATTTAAACCAGATTTAATTTCTACAGCCAGAGATATACAAGGGCAAGCTTGGTGGATTACACTTCACAGCCACACACAGAGGTGTTATTAAGTCATTATAAACAGGACAGAAATGACACCTCAGAGTTGACCAAAACATCTAGTGAATAAACTACCGAATCAAAATAATAAACTGTGACTCTCTCTTCAAATACAAGAATAATCAAGACATGAAAACAAGGATAATAAGGCATAAGTGCCTACTGCATAAAGTTGCAGTGTCATTTTTTACATATCTGACAAACTAAATATATTGTACTATGCTAATGGTCTGGGAAAAACAATACATTAACTGTCTCCTGAAATGACTCTGAAATACAAAAAGCCCAAGAACTGTGCTAAATGAAAGTCCTTTCTTTCCATAAAGTTCTTTTCTAATTAAAGGGCAGCATTTAAGTGTGTCATTTTTATATGAAGTCTCTAGCACCACGGTGTTTACCATTTGTTTTCGGAAATGGCGTTCTTCCAAAATGTGTGATCATCTGAAAGCTTAACTAATCTTTCGTAATTTGATTTGTCAACTCTGTATCAGAGTCAGGAAATCAGCTCAGTTTGCGAAAGAACTGTCAAACACATTCAAAATTAAACACATCTTTATGGAGTTCCCTGAACTGGAATAACAGCCTGTGCCCTGGCACACAGATCCTGGCCATCACAGAAAGGCATGCTTGATTATTTAATGGTTCTTTTTATTACGATAATAGTTTATTAGTAATTTTTTATTTCTACAGAGCTGTTACGGCCTCTAGTGGCTCAGCTCTCCTGAAACATCAGCGCGGTCCCTGTGCCAAAAGCTCCCAGAGGTGCAAAGTGCTACAGGGCACAGTGGAGTGATGGGGCCTGCAGAGTGCAGATGGGGCCATGGGTGTGTTTGGCATTTCTGTGAGGGAAAACAAGTTTCAGCAAACACTGTCATGTATTTCTTGCAAGATTTGTCATGCTTATAATTTTGAATAAAGATACCTTTGTTGACTTACAGGGAAAATGTTTCAATTTTTTATTTAACGTCCATCACATGTCTTTTTTAAAAAAGCATCTACATATAATAACATTTTTAAAAGACAGATGGTTTTATTTAATGACTGAATTCATGACACAGTAAGCCATTAATTTTTAAAAGTAGTTTCCATTTTATAGGTGGCCAAGTGTTTGACAATCTGAGTGAAAGCTTTTTCCTTGGCTATGGAAGCATTCCCTTTGGCCATGGCTTTCAACACAACTTGCTCAATGTTCAGGTGGGCTTTCACTGGCAAAAAGTTCATTCTGGGGGCCCTGCAGACTGAATAACGAATATTAGAATCATCAAGAGCAGTGCCCTAGAAAACAGTGTCCTTTGCCATTTTAAAATCAACGTGTTTGTGCAATCTTACTAAAGAGCTCTTCAGCTTTTCCCCTAAAGGATTCTGTTGTATCGTGCAATGTCATCTAACACTTCCTTACCAACAGTATCAATATTCTCGAGACTTGACAATCTGGGTTTGCTTCTGATTTTGAAGAAACTTAGTTAACTTTTCTGTGTTACTGTTTTTCACATACATCGAGTGTTTTTGAAGTATCATGGCACAAAGTTTAATGTTATCATGTAAACCTAAATCTGTCCTTTGGAGGATGGTTTTCATTTCAGTATTTAGTAAGTTGATTGCTGTCATTCTGATCAGTATAATTGATCCAGGTCATCGAGAGAACAGCAAAGCATAGGTCCTCTCTCCTCCCCCACTTTTCCCAGTCTGTTTCAACCCAGGTTTTAAGAGGATAACAGGCTTAAAGTCTGAATCTCTTGAAAGAATCCCAATTTGGAAACCTTTTGAAGGACGATTTTAATAACTGAGGGCTGTAGTGGTGGTTACTAAATTGTCCATGACCAAAGGGAATGAATATTTCTCTCCATGAATACATTGTCCTCTGGCAGGCTTTTCTAATATTTCTATATTTTTTCAAAATACAAACCAATGTGGACAAAAAAGACTAAATTCTAACATTTTCTGTGGTAGGAACATTTAAATCCAGATACCTGTAAGAAATTCTTCAGAATCAACTCTATATTGCCTATGTATGCCTGTATTGCCAAAGCTGTGATGGGTAGTGTGTTCCTAGAGTTTTTAAGCTGGACCATGCATTCATGTTTAGAGTAAGAGTATGACCGCTTTTTTTCCAGAGCAGAATATATTTTAGAATGTCTACATAAACCAAAGTCCTATAATTTATATACTTGATAAAAGCATTTTAATTTAATTACTTCCACAAGAAGAGCCCATAATGTCATCGGCAAAATCAGACTTACATTATTGTTGGGAAACAGCAGCTCGTTAGCAAGAGGAAAGTACAAACTTTCAATTATACCACACAATATTCTTGGTCATAACTGACAATATTTATTCATCACAACTTACCTATTTGCTCAGACCAGGAATCACTAAACAGAGTGTTTCTACTTCCTTGTAGGCCCCCTTCAGGTACTGGAAGGCTGCAATAAGACCTTCCCAGAGCCTTCTCTTCTCCAGGCTGAACAAGCCCAACTCCCCCAGCCTGTCCCCATAGCAGAGGGGCTCCAGCCCTCGGAGCATCTTTGTGGCCTCCTCTGGACTCGTTTCAACCGGTCGATACCCTTCTTATGTTGAGGGCTCCACAGCTGGACACAGCACTTCAGGTGGGGTCTCTCGAGAGCAGAGTAGAGGGGGAGAATCACCTCCCTCGACCTGCTGGCCACACTTAATATATCAAGGACAGCAAAGGTTGTGCACCGTCACCACCATTCAGGATGAACGCAGAAGTAGTGACGAAGGCTTGACTGTCAGGGCACAGTGAGGGAAGACTGCTCCCTAAGAGCCAGGTGCTAAGTGTGGTATCACAGCCCCTGAGCAAGGGAGCAGGGCATGCTCATGGGTGGCAGCCAGGGCCAACTGAGACAGACAAGTCTGTGGTGATAAGGTCAAGCTGGGAAATCGATTCCCTGGTTGAGATCAGCACCAGGATCAGGTCTGGCAGCCATAACCAGGGTCAGACATGGTCATTGGTGACTGGGCAGGTCCCTAGTGATGATGCAGGTCCCAGTCAAGACAGGAAGTCAGCCTTCAGCTCAGAGTCCCCATCAATGGGGTCTGTGGCCAAGGACGGGCACAGGTCTGGCTGAGCTGGAGACCATCATGACATATGACATAACTCAGGCAGGGCCTGAAGCTGCTGGGTAGAGCTTCAGTGGGGGTCCTGGGAAGGGGAAGCCTCAGGTGAGGCAATTAAGGTCTATGAGTACGCTCAGGGCCCTGACTTTGACACTTGGTGCCCCTCATCCTCCTTGTCACCATAAATAACCCTGCCCAGACAAATACATGTTTGTGCTTAGGAGTAGGAAAGCCCGAGTATGCATGAGAGTGCAATCTATGTGAAAATGATCAAAATTGATATTGTTTAAAATAAAAAATTGTTGTCTCCTTCTCTGTGGTCTTGTATGGAGCCTTGTTACATGTATTGCTATAGCAATACTCCCTTAATTTCCTCAAATGGCAAGTAAACAACAACGCTTGAATTATTTATTTGTCAGCTTGTAAAAGCACATTTTTCTTCTCCATCACTCTCTATTACACAGAAGGAGCTCTAGTTTTGCCACAGTTGTAGGGACAATATGAAGATATTGTCTGAAGTAGTCTTACATATTATAAATAAATCAAATTTAACACAGTAGAATTTGTTCCTGTGTGGAAGGGAAAATGTCACAAAGCACTGGCTGTTTCCCAGGCCAGCTGTTCAGGGTGAAGGGTGGCTCCTGGGCCTTTGCAGGCTGCCAGACCTCCAGCATGGGCCAAGGGGCTCGCCAGCATTTTACCTTCTACTGTGGGACACAGGACAGGCCGCTGTTGGCTTTCTGGTTTTTCTTTCCTGGTATATGGACCTTCTGGCTAATGAGCAAATAAATCATTAAAAAGCATTGGAAACATATAGGCGTAATGAACAGTGTTTGTCATGATAGCAGCAAAAGAGTTGTCTTAGAAGCAGGACGGCAAGACAGTATTTTCCATACGATTGTTTTCACTGAGGATTTATGACCATAGTGACTCACAGAGCACTATGTTCTGCTGCTGTTCCGCTGTGAGAGAGATGAGTCTGTAGGCAAAGCACAGGCCAAGTGAGCAAAGACAGCATGTTCAAACACAACACTTCTACCCGGACATTCACTTACAAAGAGGTTAAACTCACTCCAGTGCCGCAACAACAGAAATTCCACACAGGAGGGTTGTTTGTTTGATTGTTTGTTTTCTATTACAGGCTGACAGGTAAGTTTAAAGTGGCAGCTGAGTCCTGCAACAGTCTGTTAGACTGGGACCTTGGTTTGTATCTCAAGTTAATGTGCTGTAATCATGGGAAAGATACGCAACTCCCAGAAGCACATCCTTCAGGATGGAACACTGCCTCCTGCAAACAGCTTTTCACCAGGTACTTCTAAAAAAGACATTTTTGTTTTAAGAATAAAAACTTCAGTATCCTTGCTTAACAACAAATAACCCCAGAGAGAAAACCATTGCATTCAAAGCTGGACCTGGGAGGAGAGATCCCATTGGGGCATATTTAATGGAGATTTTTCCAGCCCTTCCTGAAATTAGGAACTTCAGGTATTTTAAAGGGAAACAAACATTTCCGTGACTGCAGGTTTCCCTGATCTCAGGAAGGAGGGAAAACATCTTCAGTGATACACTCAACATATGTAAGGCAAAAGTGAAGCTAATTAAGAGACGCTTCCTTTTCCCTCGGCTTTCTGGAATTCCAAACCCTCATCAGAGATGGTAATTATTTTGGGAGTCTTTCACTGTTCCCTCATCAACGTGTTTACTTCCTTCTTATGACATTGCATAAATACGTTTGTGATTTTCTCTTCCTGATGTGGCACAATAGCTCCGCAACCTGTTGTTATTTTTAATTCCATGTGCTGATGAAGGGCTAAAACTGACTCAGCAAATCGTTTCTGACTGTCGAACAACCGCAGAGCCGTGCAGACCTTCCCCGTAGGGAGGGGTTAAGAATCGGTGCATGTAAAGATAGCATAATATAAATTTGCAGCTTCATTAAGTGTAGTTACTTTGAGAGATATGTGCCTGTAGAGTCCACTCTTACACCACACAGAGCAAAACATTAGTTTTCCGTGACGCTCTGCCAACCCTTTGCATAGTTCAAGGCTCTGAGCCAAGGCCATTGACTATAAATGTGTTATGAAGGGTCAAAATGGCCATCAAATGGAGCTTAAATACAGCATTTTAAACACAAAGCCACCCCATCTGACTTTTAATTGCTTTTTTATTTTTCCAAATTTGTCAGTTTTCTCCTGTAAGTAATTAGCAAACAAAGCACCAACAGCCTTGTCACAGAACTCTTCCCCCTGATCCCCCACAATACTGTATTGCAAAGGGCAAAATTTATGACAGTACCAAGCACACAGTCCCTTTCTATAAAGGCTTTATTATTTTTTTAACCTGGTTTTATTTTTTTCATGTTAAAATCTCTATGACAGAGCATGTTCTGCATGCTGCAGTTTTGCATGCTGTGCCAAGAGCTTGGGTTTTGGCTTATATTATAGAATCACAGAATGGTTTGGGTTGGAATGGATGTTAAATACCATCTAGTTCCAACCCCCCTGCCATGGGCAGGGACACCCTCCACTAGACCAGGGTGCTCAAAGCCTCATCCAGCCTGGCCTTGAACACTTCCAGGGATGGGGCATCCACAGCTTCTCTGGGCAACCTGTCCCAGTGCCTCACCACCCTCTCCATGAAGAATTTCTTCCTGGTGTCCAACCTAAATCTCCCCACTTTCAGTTTACACCCATTACCCCTTGTGCTGTCACTACACGCCCTTCTAAAAAGACACCCCCCCCCCCGCCCCCCCCCCCCCCCCCAGCTTCCTGGTAGGCCCCTTCAGGCACTGGAAGGTGCTATAAGGTCTCCCCAGAGCCCTCTCTTCTCCAGGCTGAACAAGCCCAACTCTCTCAGCCTGTCCCCAGAGCAGAGCTGCTCCAGACCTCTGAGCATCTTCGAGGCCTCCTCTGGACTCACTCCAATTGGCCAATATCCTTCTTATGCTGAGGGCTCCACAAATGGACACAGTACTGCAGGTGGGGTCTTACAAGAGCAGAGTAGAGGGGGACAATCCCCTCCCTTGACCTGCTGGCCATGCTTCTCCTGATACAGCCCAGGATACGGTTGGCTTTCTGGGTTGTCAGCGCACACTGCTGGTTCATGTCCAGCTTCTCACCCACCAGTACCCCCAAGCCCTTCTCCTCTGGGCTGCTCTCGATCCAATCTCCACCCAGCCTGTACTTGTGCTTGGGATTGCCCTGACCCTGGTGCAGGACCTTGCACTTGGCCTTGTTGAACTCCACGAGGTTGGCAGTGGCCCACCTCTCCAGCCTGTCCAGGTCCCTTCCTTCCAGCTTGCTGTCAGTGGCAAACTTGCTGAGGGTGCACTCACTCCCACCGTCCGTGTCACTGACAAAGGCGTTGAACAGCATCGGTCCCAACACCGACCCCTGAGGAACGCCGCTCGTCACTGCTCTCCGCTCAGACATGGGGCCGTTGAATTTTCCTCAACCCTTATGCAACCTGTAAACCTTCCAACGGGCTGGGTAAGGCCCAGGACACCGCACCACGGCCCAGGACACCGCACCACGGCCCCGGCCGCCGAGCCGAGCCCAGCCCAGCCCAGCCGAACCGAGTCCAGCCCCGGCCAGGCCAGGCCAGGCCAGGCCAGGCCAAGCCAGCCCGGCCCTCCCCCGGCGGCGCGGCCGGCTGACGCACTCCTCCTGCGCCCAGCCCCGCCCCCGGCAGCCGTGTGCGTCCCATGCGGGGCGGTGGGGGTAACATGGGGCGCGCCGGCAGCGATGGCGGCGGCGGGTCGGCGGCGGAGGATCCGGTGCGGAGCTTCGAGCGCTGGAAGAAGAAGTACACCCGGCGGACGAGGAGGCTGCGGTTGCAGCGCAGGGAGCGGAAGCGGCCCGAATGGCAGGTGGAGCGGGAGGGCATCGGCCGCCTGGTGCAGCGCTACCCCGAGGTACGGCAGGGGCGGGCGGCGGGTGTGCGAGGCCGTGACGGGCAGCGGAGGGGCTTTGCCGGGCGGGGCGGGCTGCACCGGCCGGGTGGGCATGGCGGGCTTGAAGGAGGAGGAAGAGCGGCCCCTCTCTCCTTGTGGGGTGGGGTGGGGTAGGGCTGGGATCTGTTGAGGGGGTCTTGGGCAGGGCTGAGGGGCACCCTTAGCTGGTAGGGCGGTTCCTCTGGCAGTTGTCGGTGCCTGTAGGTAACAGGTTTGTTGGGTGACACAGCTCAGTGGCAAGCAGAAGGGCTTTCACCTCCCCCATGAGGGCAGCCCAGAGGAGAAGGACCTGGGGTACTGGTGGGTGAGAAGCTGGACATGAGCCGGCAGTGTGCGCTGGCAGCCCAGAAAGCCAGCCGTATCCTGGGCTGTATCAGGAGAACTGTGGCCAGCAGGTCAAGGGAGGGGATTGTCCCCCTCTACTCTGTTCTTGTGAGACCCCACCACGAGTACTGTGTCCAGCTGTGGAGCCCTCAGCATAAGAAGGATATCGACTGGTTGGAGCAAGTCCAGAGGAGGCCACGAAGATGCTCCGAGGTCTGGAGCAGCTCTGCTCTGGGGACAGGCTGAGAGAGTTGGGCTTGTTCAGCCTGGAGAAGAGAAGGCTCCGAGGAGACCTTATAGCGGACTTCCAGTACCTGAAGGGGCCTACAAGGAAGGTGGGGGTGTCTTTATAGAAGGGCGTGTAGTGACAGCACAAGGGGTAATGGGTGTAAACTGAAAGCAGGGAGATTTAGATTGGACACCAGGAAGAAGTTCTTCATGGAGAGGGTGGTGAGGCACTGGCACAGGTTGCCCAGAGGAGGTGTGGATGCCCCATGCCTGGAAGTGTTCAAGGCCAGGCTGGATGAGGCTTGGAGCAACCTGGTCTAGTGGAGGGTGTCCCTACCCATGGCATGGGGGTTGGAACTGGATGATCTGTAAGGTCCTTTCCAACCCAAACCATTCTATGATTCTATAAGTTTCTGTGACGCAGGGATGATCATGCATTCGTTTCCTTTTCTCCTCCAGGCGGCGGAGGAGAAGGCAGTAATCTCAGTCCCAGTGGTTCTAGTGGAGGTGACTCTGGACAGGCAGTGGAGCCAGCAGTAGTGAGACCCTCAGGAGGTGAATGAGAGGTTGAGAGCACAGTGAGGAGGAGGAGGTTGAAGCAGATGGTGTGTATGGCTGTAACCAGTGACTCTTGGTCTTTCTGACCAGGCAGCATGGATGTCTTGATGTTGGAGATGGGATGGAGATCCACAGAAGATGCCCTACAGGCAAACATCACAGTAGAAGAGTATGTTGTGTAACCTCAAGTCAGGAAATAGATATTTGAGTATTAGAACCAGGGTCAGTGGTGTTTGTTTTTTAACCCATATTCCTTTGAATTCCTCTGGAAGGTGGCTGGCTTGTGAGCAATACTGATTAGGAGAAAGTATTGTAATTGTGAAAAATGGCTTAGATGTGCTATGCCTGTGGTGTTGCTCTAGGTCCTGCCAGCTTTTGCTGAATTTGCAGCTACTGCTGGGGAGGAGCATGGCAGTTGTACTTGGTTACGCAGATGTCAGTGTAGCTGGTGGTAGAGACATTTCTAGGGGTTGTAATTTGATTGAGCAGAAGGTAATGATGAGAGGTATAGAAGAAATATGTCTGTTACCGTGAAGAGGTTGTGATAGCTCCTTTGCTTGAAATTCAGTAAGTTAGCATTCTGAAGCTTCACACAATCATTAGCTTTACTGGTTTGAAAGCAAAGGGTATGCTGCTTCCAAAGATGGTTGAATTACTGTTTTGAATCACAGATTATTTCTCAGGGAAAAAAATGGATTTATGATTCATTGTTTTTATGATAAAAATTAAATATGGTCACTACACAGATGATTAATACATTTTGTTGTGGATAAATTTAGGGTTGTTTTGGCAATGTCTTTCTACTTGTTGTAGAAACAGAGGACTTGTCTGCTTTCACAGTCAGCGTCTTACTCGGGTTGTTTGAAGCTTGTATTTTTCTGAGTGGGATGACCACTAGTAGTTATGTGTCTTTCCCTGTGGAATGAAAAACCTACATTCCTACAGTGCAGTTGGAGTGCTTGCTATGAGCTAGACTTAGACGCTTGCCTTTGCGTGGTCTCTGAATGGTGCATGCCTGAGCAACAGAAACTGAGTTAAAGCAGCTTGACAGAGGCTTTGTACAGAGTTTGTGAACTCTGCACAGATTGCAGGATGGTGGCCTTATTATGTACCAAATTACAGGCTATAGATTGCTTTGCATTTCTGTGTATTTGAGCACGGACAGGGAGATGTGTAGTGAAATTAATTTGCAAGTTGTCAGGCCCTAATAATTTCTACATTTGATAATAGCTTGCATTTGTTTGATAATGCCATATGCAAATCAGGCTGCTTTGTTTCCTTAGGACAGCACAGAATCCTTTAGGTTGGAGAAGAACTAAGGTTTGCCACTTGGTCTCCTGCATTTCTTTCCAATTAGCCTGGACCTGGTTATTGTAAGGGTGGGGGTTGTGAGGACACGCCATGTGCTTGGATCTTCAGGGGTTTCCAGTGAGTTCTGCATGAGGCAGATCCCTTGTTAGGGACAAGGGAGTTAGAAAGCTCTTTGGTAAGGTGCTCTCTGAATACTGAGCACTGACTGGGGTCCCTGGCACGTGGGCTGTGGGTGGGTTAGGTCTTCATGTGCTCGTCATCTTGCATGTGGGTAGCATGGCTGTTGGATGCAAGAGCATCCCCCTTGCCCTCCCACTTAGAGTACATTGGCTGTAATTTCCAGTGTGAGAATGACTGCAGTGGGTAACCAAGACAAAACTAAACAATAATAAAGAGAACCAAGATGATACTTGTTTACTATTTTTTTTCTCCATTTGTTGATGTGATGGTGAATGTGTGGCAGCATAGATGGAAAATGTGAAATGTAGTTTAAGTGTGTCTGAATCTTGGAACCCTTTTCTGTGTTACCTGTTGAAGGGAGAGGCAGGTGCTGGTCTGCTCTCCTGGGTGACTGGTGATAGGACAAGAGGAAATGGCCTCAAGTTGCATCAGGGGAGGTTTAGATTAGATATTAGGAAAAACTTCTTCACTGACAGGGTGGTCAGGCATTGGAACGGGCTGCCCAGGGAAATGGTGGAGTCACCATCCCTGGAGGTGTTCAAGGAACGTGTAGACATGACGCTTGAGGACATGGTCTAGTGGGTATGGTAGTGCTGTGTTTATTCTGTTATTCTGTTGATCCAGTGACTTTGTTGCCTAACTGCAAGGCTGTTGATGAATGTTGTCTTTTCCATCCAGTTGTGCTCATGAAAAGCCTTAACAGCTAACTGATGTCCTGGGAAGCTTTTTGTGTAAACTCTTTCTAGTCTGCTTTATGTCAAATTAGTCAAGTTAGATCAAAATACCACTTGAAGTATTTGAAATGAGCTGGCTGCTCTCATCTAGAGCAGATTAGATAGAATGAAAACTGAAAAGTACAGATTCATGGTAGATTAGAGCAGGTAATACCATCTGAAACAGAAACAAACAGTAAAAATTGCTGTTGTGTAGTATAGATCTATCAGAAGATCTACCTCTAGCAGATAGGAATCCTTCTTATTCCTGCCATTCGGACCTTATTTAAACAATAAGCCAGTATCTTTGGCGTTTAAGGGTACTACAGATGATTCTTGTGCTCCTGGAATTTGTAGGGCAAAGCAATAATACAGAAAGCTTTGACATGGCCTTTGCTAACATTCCTTGCTGTTTTAATACTGTTCTCACTATTTTTCCTTCTTGGACATTTTTCAAAGAGCTAGACTTATGCATGTAATGATTTTTAAATTAATATAATTATAGAATGGTTTGGATTGGAAGAGAGCTTAAAGACCATTTAGTTCCAACTCCCCTGCAATGGGCAGGGACACCCTCCACTTCTCAAGTATGTTCTAGAGTTGGATGTATACAAAGAAGAAAGTAGTAGGTGAGGGGACACTGCATTACTTCAGCATGTTTTGTACCCTCTAGAACAGCTGTGAAAAATTAAGTATACAAAATCTTAGCATTTGATATATCTGATGAGCTTCAGGGCTTAGGTGGACTGTAGGGCTGGTTGTGGTGCTCAAGTGTAGGGCTTGGTCTGAGGAGTGGACTGACCAGCCAGCTGTTACCCAGACCAGCCCCTCTTACCCCCTTTTGCCTCCATTTTCTTACACTGGTTCCTCCCCAGTCCACCTTGATCCCTCCCTTTCACTCCCTTTGATCCTTCCCTTAAACATCCCATCACAAGCAGCACACCAGCTAACTTGGATCCGGTCATACTGAACTACTACATATTTATGTTAACCACAGCTTAAAGAATGGTATTTAATTTCTCTGTTATGCTTAGTTGTAAGTGCTGATTAAACTTACTTTGTTTCAGATAAATGCAAGTGAAATTCAAAGATTTTCAGATTTTCCATTGTCAAAGAAAACCCTGAAAGGTAAGTACAAAGTTTTTCCTTGAAAAGTATTTTAAGTAAAAATTAATGTATTTGTTGGCATCTGCAAACGTTTTCTTAAACCTCAATTTCAGATAAGTGTTGCCATGTACAGTGTTTGCTAATACAGCTCTGGGCAAAACAAAAATAAAGATTTTTTTTTTTCCCTTTCCCTTCCCACACTGTCTCTTTTCTTCCTATACTGCACACACCAGGATTGCAGGAAGCTCAGTATCGCGTGGTAACAGAGATACAGAGGCAAACCATAGGCTTGGCTTTACAAGGTAAAGATGTACTTGGAGCTGCAAAGACTGGATCAGGCAAAACTTTGGCTTTTATTGTCCCAGTAAGTAATTTACATCCTTCCATTTGTTCTTAAACCAAGTTATTTGAGATGTTATTTGCATGTCAGACAGCTTACATGAGTAGATCCCAGGAGAAGTGTTGTAATTCAACTGTTCTAGGTGTTCCAAGAAAACCAAGATACTCATTAAATAACGCTGCTTGACGTTCTGAAAGAATCCTGTTCTTGACCCTAGGAAAGTTCTGTCACTTAGAAATTCCATTTTGCTCTTTGCAGTAGTAGACCCCGAGTGCTTTGTTTTTCTCTCTGGAATCAGTTTTCCTGATATAACTGTAGTTGTCCGATTCCTTCAAAATTTGAAAATTAAGCGTATGAAATAGAATGGGGAAGTTTCTTCAGTTTCTTAGATTTTTTTTTTTTTCAGATGGTGGTTTTGACCCCTTTAAAATTTTAGGATTTGGACTTGATGTAGCAAACTTAAGCTTAGTGATTGTGGACTTCTATTTCCTTGTTGTCTTTTGTGGACTCCATAGAAATCACTTCCAGGTGCAAGTGGGAAAACAGCATGAAAACCCCAGTCATGGATAATAGATGTTTGACTGTTTTACTCAAAACATCATGCTCTGCGTTTCGTTTCTTCAAGTTGAAAGTACAACTGAGAAGTTTGTTTGCTTAAAGTGCACATAAAAGTGGATACCAACCCATCATGTTATGATTAGATAAAGGGAAAAAGAAGTGTCGTTTTGATAATGGAGGGTTTTTTGTTTAAATATCACTTGTGAGCATAAAATTCTTTGGTGTCTATTCTGTCAGTAACTGTGGAAACAGTAGAGGTGTTTTGAGTACTCTCTCTAGCTGAGAAAATGTATGCTTTATGCTTTTTTTTCTGAATTTATTTTTTATTAGTGAAGAAAAAACTGTAGGTGGCTTCAAAAGAGTCTTGCGAACTTGAGAAACAAAGGAGATAACTCAGTTAATTTACAAGTAAAGTACTTTGTCTTACAAACCTTACTTTAAAACAGTTTTAGGCAAGAGAAGTGATAAGAGGAGCTGGGGACATGAGTGGAGAAAAAATTAATTGTACAAGGATGCTTAACAGCCTTCAGAATTTAGAATGCTTCAGGTATTCATAGCTATGAAGTCTTTGTGTTAGGATTAGCTGACTAAGGCAGGCTTTCTGCAGTATAAATTCATGAAGAGGAGGAATAATCCTGGTCTGAGGTCTGTGGTAGTTTTGGTTGGAATGCTCTGTATATAGCATGTGTCCACGATCAGAATTAAAGCTCCAATAATTGACTTTCTTCTAGTTGTTCGTTTTCTTTCTGGTTCTCACAAAACCTTGCGAGGAGGGAAGTTTCTCGTGTTTTCCTACATCTGATTTCTATTCTTGTATAAATGATTAAGGCTTAATTTCCAGAATTTAGCAGAGCAGGATTCATTGTGCAGCAAAATGTTTATGATTTACTACCCATTACTGTCTGTCAGAGATTGGTACTGGGGAACTTTGCTTCAGCAAGTATCATTCCCATCAGTTAGAAGTGATACATAGTCAAACGATGTGAAATGTATACCCATGTTTTATAAGTCATTATTGTAATTAGAATGGCTTTATCTTTTAATGACATTTTTTGTTACCAATTTGTTGTTGTGACATACTTTCCTTCTGAGCTGTTTATAATGAGAATATGGTAATTTTTTTCAGGCTTTGGAACTCCTGTATCGCCATCAGTGGACTTCAGCTGATGGACTGGGAGTGTTGATAATATCGCCGACCAGGGAACTGGCATATCAAACCTTCAAGGTTCTGCGCAAAGTGGGGAAGAATCATGAGTTCTCAGCTGGCCTTATCATTGGAGGAAAGGTATGTCCTCTCCCAGAGTTTGCTGTATGGAGGCATAAATGAGTGTTACATTAGGTTCTAGTTTAGGAAGGAAACCCTGGAAAATGAAAAGCCAGGGAAGAGATCAGACAATAGGAAGTTATCCATGACCCACTTGTTTTCCCCTGTGTGTACTCTGTGTCTTTTGAAACATTCATATATTTACAGTCTTTCCAGGTTACGTGACTGGATGGTCCTTTCTGCCAAGCCTTCCAGGACTATCCTGTTCATTTAGATTATTTTGAAATACTTTTGACTCAAGCCCCAGGTGTGAGCATGCTGAAGAAATTGTGGTATCTGTAAAAAGAGTAAAGGCTGATCCTTGACTGTTCTTTCTAAAAATTGTCAATAGGTTAAACTGGCCTTGACCATCTCTGGCACTGGGCTTCTAGTGTGAACAGCTAGAGCTAAGCTGGTTTAACTCCTTTTCAGGATCTGAAAGAAGAGTCTGAAAGAATCCACCACATAAATATGCTGATTTGCACTCCAGGACGGCTTCTACAGCACATGGATGAAACTTCCTATTTCTATGCATCTGATCTGCAAATGTTAAGTAAGTTTTCTTGGGTACTTGAAAGTACTCAGAAATATTTTGTAACAGTTCATAATTGTGCAGGCCACTTCTATCTTAGTCATGGTGTGTAAATGGAATGGCATTGAAATGCACTCATGTACAAATCAAACAAAAACGGAACAAAATCTCATTGTGTGTACTTCTCCAGCAGTTGCTAAACATGCCTTCCTTAGGATGACTAGAGGAAGTAGGTGAGTTAGTAAGGAACCCAAACCCAAATTCAATGTAGTGTCCTGTATAATCCTTCAGAACTGTCTTGGCTAATGCTGGCCTTTCCTTTCTGGCTATGGCTCTCATGTTTTTCCTGACATGATCACTAACTATGTGAAATATCCATTGCAGTGTGTGTATATTGGGCCAGTTCTAGAAAACACTTCTTTTTTCAATTTGAAGAGAGATTGTTGCTCCTTTCATTATTTTGTTAGCATTGTTAACGTTTTCATCCTTCCCACCTGAATAAAAATTTAAGTGTAATGAAGAGGTTTGCCTGCAATTAAGAACTGCACAATTTTTAGCATAGCCTGAGGAATTTAGAAGCAATTAGGAAGCTAATGAAGCTGATAAAATGTGAAATTATACTTGATACACTTAGTACAATTCATGGCAGTTAGACAAGAATTGCATTAAATGTAGGCTCTTGTCTTAAAGCTTTTTCTCTGTGCTACTTTGTTTGTACCCTGTGTTTCAATGGTAAATTCAGCTTAGGTACAAGAGAGCCTGTTTTGCCCTGTCCTGAGTAGTACAGCACTGTTTTATATTCCTTGCTGTTGTTTCAGTTGTAATTTGCAGTCTGTCTGCAAATTGCTGAGTTGTTTACTTGTAATGCTAATCTTTTATGCTTCAGCATGTGAAACTGAGGGCTATAGTGCATAGATTATGGGAAATGCTATGACTTCTGCCACTGTAAAAACAAAAACCCCACATATTTTATGGACTACATGAATATCTAAAGAAAATCCTGTCATATACAGTACTTAAGTTAATCTTTACAGTTTAAACAGGCATGGTTTTTTGTACTATATGGATCTGATGTAGGTTTTTTTAAATGTATAAATAAATCTAAAACTGTATTTTCTCAACCTCTCAATTCAGTTCTGGATGAAGCGGATAGAATTCTAGACATGGGGTTTGCTGATACAATGAATGCGATCATAGAAAATCTACCTAAGAAACGCCAGACCTTGCTTTTTTCTGCAACACAAACAAAATCAGTGAAGGATCTTGCACGGTTGAGTCTGAAAGATCCGGAATATGTTTGGGTTCATGAGAAAGCCAAATTCAGGTATGTTGGACTAATTTTTTTTTTCCGTGTTGGAGTGTCAAATAGTTGGTGATTCTACTTAACTGCTGACTATCAGTTCCCTGAATCAGAAGTTAGCTTGTGCATCCTTCTTCCTGCGATGTCTGATCCTGTTGTCTACCTTCCTGAAAGCAAGGAATTTCCCAGATAAGGGAGTACTGGTTCTGACTGATTCGTTCCGGGGAGGATGGACCTTGGGCAGCTTTGCAGACTGGAAATTTTCTTCCCCAGGAGTAAGCCCCAGAGTGGGTTATAGCCTGGATGGAGTAGTGTCCTGACTGTAGCATTTGCTTCTAAATTGCTGCTTTTTTGTCATTTGGCTTCCTTGCCTCCTGTGTGTGCATACTTACTGTGCAGCACCACCAGATGTGTTGCACAAATGTAATTCTGCTGCGTGCCGTTGATTGTTCTGACTTTGCAAGGAAACACTGCTCCGTTGGGAAGGTGTAGAACGACAGTCTTGTCTGTGTATTCAGTGTTAGGGGCCCAAAGGAAAGCATGTGGCGTTAGTCTGTGTGCAGTAAGTCTTGTGGCTTCCTGATGCTCTGGCTTTACTGTGCACATGAAATAGATTTGTCTTGCCATACAGTTTGGGTCAGAATGGGAGGACCTTGCCAGAAGTGCAGTATGTGGTCTGCCAAGCTCAAAAGATTCAATGTGTCCCTAAATAAAATAAAAAAAAAAAAGCACGTTGCTTTTTAGAGCTTTTTTCCTTTCAAAATCTGAGTGAAGAAAGTATTTTGCATTTCTGTGTGTTCTATCAACTAAGTGTCACATTGCTTACGAACATGTATGATTTTTTTCTGCATTTCTATGAAGTATGCATATATTTCCATATGTAAGATGCAGGAGAAAGGTGAGGCACAGGGATAAAAATGGCTTTCCCAAGAGCCAACAAGAAATGGTTAACAAAATGAACAGCAGAACCAGCTTGAATCCTGAGGCAGTTTTAACTATTTGATTTGATTACCTTTGTTTTATGCTCAAATAACGTTTTTTTTTAATCAATAGTGCTATCAAAGGCATCTTAAATAAACATGGTTGCCTGAAAAAAAAATGTGGTTAATAACCTCTTAGCAGAAGAGGATGTACAAGACTACTATGTAGTCTTCATTTTGAGGACTGACTATACATTTGTTTCATAGATCTCACGTTTTTGTGAAGTCTATTTTAAAGTGCATTTAATTTTTTTAATTAATATTTGGGAGAGTGCAATAAAATAATAAACCAGAATTTTTTGGGTCAGTGTAGAATTCACTGCCTTAGTATGCAATACTGCCTTATGAAAACAGTTTCCTGTGACAGAGTTAAAAGTGACTAGCAGAACTGGAGCAGTGCCTTGTAATTTCATCCTCTCAAGTGGCACCTTGAATAAAATAATTTTCAACACCCTTGGTCTGTTTAGGGGGAAGCAGAGAAATTGCTTCCCCCTAAACATGAGATGAGAATTTAGACGTATTTCAAGGTCAGATATGCTGATGAATTTTTTTTCCATTAGATTATTTTGCGAAGAATAGAAAGGTGAGTTAAGATGACAGTTCAGAGCTTTACAAAGTCACTTTGCCTGTCAGGGTGCGATCAGAAGTACATCAGTGCTCTCTTTTTGTGCGTGATTAGACTGTGCTTTGACATTGCCTTAAGCACAAGTGATGCTTTAATAAGACTAATAGGCAAAATTGCATTTTAAGTCAAGGCAATTTGAATGTCACTGCTTAGACATGGAAAGAGCTTGGCTTGCTAGTATTAAATGAATTTAGAAGTAATGTCAGAAGTCATCCCCTCCTCCCCACTGGCTTTTAGTGAGGAAATTGATTCATTTTTCAAGAGTAGCTTTCTAGTGGAGCTAAGACTTGTTCCTCAAAGCAGGAGAACTTTCCAGCCTGCCTTTCTTTCCTTTTGTTTTTCCTTCTATTTTCTTGGTATTTTTCAGACATTTGACTGAAAAGAAAGGGCAGGCAACTGTGTTGATACTGTGTGCCTGTGCATTCTCTCTCTTCCCTTATTTTCTTTCTCATTTTAATGTTATGTGTACTAACCCTATCTAAATACTTTTTAAAAATTTTTCTTTTTTTTAGCACCCCAGCAACTTTGGATCAGAACTATGTTGTTTGTGAGCTTCAGCAAAAAGTAAACATGTTATACTCTTTCCTGAGAAGTCACTTGAAAAAGAAGAGCATTGTGTTTTTTGCAAGCTGTAAAGAGGTATGGCTGTTCTCCCTCTTTCACCCCCTGTAGCACTGTAAATCTGTTAAAATGGAGATTTTTGTGTGGATGTCAAGGCACCAGAGAGGTTTGATTCTAGACTAGTTTGCAACAGGAAACTGGGGGAGGATAAAACATTACCTACTCATGTAGGCATGTCATGCAAGGCCTGTCTGCTGGGAAGCTCAGTGACCCGGGCTCCATGCGGGAAGGTCCTGGAGACCTCAGTGTGCTGAGCCATTTTTGTGCTCTGCTGTTAAAATGAATGCTAAAAGTTATGTCATCAAAGGCCAGCTGTTTCACTTCTGTCTCATGACATGTTTCATAATGGGGTTACAAAGCATTTTAATGTTGTACCTGCTTTCTTTACAAGCTTTTAAATCTGCCAATATAAGAAACTATGAAATAATGCAGGGAAAAGAGTTTTTTTATGATTATATAGGAATTAATTCTTCAAATATCTATTTGTACAAAAGTTCTGTGACTATTCTGTTGAAGTTATTCGTTTATAAGGCACAGGTATTTATTCCTATAACCACTGCATGTATTGAATATTTTACAACATACAATGATGTGGTAAATATTCATTGTAGTTCTTCCTCTTGGGCAAGAGGTTACAATATTTTTGTTGTTCTGCTGTTGACTGGTGAGTACAGGAAGATGGTAGGGTTAGTTGTACTGCAATATACACAGTTTCTGTAATTATCTGTAATTTATTTTTTTTTTTTTAAGAAAATAGCTGCCTGCTATAAAACAGTGCTGCATCATGGTACTGTATGTAAGAGTAGTCTAGTGGAGGGTGTCCCTGCCCACGGCAGGGGGGTTGGAACTAGATGATCTTTAAGGTCCCTTCTAACCCGAACCATTCTATGGTTCTGTGAGTAAACATGCTGCTTTTATTAAGAGAAGCTGTTGAAGCTTGAAGCAGTAAACCAAGACTGTGTAGAGCGCTTTGAGTGCAAGCGTAAGACGCTACACCCCTCCAGTACTGTCTAAAAGGACTGATGGACTAACTAGTTGTATCCCAAGTTGTTCTTGCTGTTACCCACTCTGGCTCCTTTTATTTATTTGATGTGCTAAGTCAGTTGCTGTGTACTGGGCATGATCTTAAGTTTAGCATTGTGTGGTAAATGTCCTTTTTTCCCTGATTTGTGGGTAGGTCCAGTATCTATTCAGAGTGTTCTGTAAGCTTCAGCCTGGTCTTCCTGTACTGGCACTCCATGGCAAGCAGCATCAGATGAAGAGAATGGAAGTCTACACGTGTTTTGTTCGGAAGAAGGCAGCAGTACTTTTCGCTACAGATATTGCAGCTCGTGGCCTGGGTACGTACCCACAGAAGCAATAGTTATTCACAAGGTAATGGACTAACCCTGTTGAGAATTTATTGGACTTTATGCTCTGCAGATCAGCCTGATTTGTAAGAAATGAAGCTGTAGTCTGCCGAAGAGCTAATGAGGGTGTCTCAGAGACGCTTCTTCAAGTTCTGCCATTTCTTTACTGAAGACGCTCTCTTAATTTGTGCTTATTTTTTCTGTTTGTCCTAGGAAGATGTATGTTGTCACTAGTTTCAAAATGGCATTTGAGGTAGTCAGTGGAAGCAGTGCCTTATTTATTTACTTGTTTAAAGTCTAGACAATCTAATTTTACCAGCCATGTTCTGTGACAAATATCTGGAACAAGAGAAAATGGAAATGGTGATGTATTTGCTTCCATGTGCCTTAAGGCAAGATTTTAGCAGTGTTAAGTATTTCCGGTGTGCCTGTATCCTGTGGGTTATTCCAAAGGATATGAAAAATTACAAACCTAACTGTATATGAAAATGAAAACCTGTAGAAATTTTAATGTCTGAACGATGGATGGCATTATAGGACTGTATTCTTAAGGAGGCAAAAGAATAGATGAAGGGAAAAAGCAAGAATATTTATAGGACTTGTTTTGGCGTGAGTTTCTTTCCTCTGGTCATTACCTTCTGAATTATCATTTACTACTTTATATTTGTTGTGGATACTTTGTATTTTTTTCTTTTTAGTACTTGGAGGCACTGAGGTATGACACAAGAGTGTTTTGAGGAGTCTACGTGATGTTCTTTCAGACAGCAAACTCTGTTGTCCACAATTTAAGGTTTTGTCAGTATTCTACAAAAGGCAGGAAGGTGCTTTAAAGACCAAAGGCAGGAATGAAAACTGTTTATCATGACCATCCTCAGCACTGAAATCTCACTAGTGAGGATCTGGTGTGGATGTGGTAGTTTAGGTTGAGAGTATAGGTATGCTTGTGGAATGCAGTTGAACTACAGATTTGTTCCGGAATGAACACAGACTTACTCCAATACAATGCATGCTGCTGCTGGATGGAGTGCAGCAGTTAGAAAGTACTTACTAATAATACCATTGACATTCACTGTTGACATCTTTGTCAGACTTGGTCACCTTCTCCTGTCTTTGAGAAAGACTATGGTACGCTGTGTAGACAGGTGACATAGTGCCGTCTCACCACAGCTAACTTCAAACCCTGGCAGTGTGTGATACTGATACTGTAGGTGAAAAGTGGGTCAGATATTGTTATTTAATTATTAAACGTGGTGGTGTTTTATCATCTGTGCGAAATAAAGCATGTCTGTTCTTGTCAAGTGTGAAATTACGTTCCATTCACTGCAATGTCATAATCTAGGACATGAACACACCATTAATTTTAGCTTTCTTTGAAGAGGATGATTGTTTATGATATGCTAATACATGCAATTAATTTTATTTTTATTTCAGAGGTTGCACCCATTGTCTGTAAATTAGTCTAAATAATGGTTCTTACAGGAATTAATACTCCAAAATAGCATATTGCTCTTGAATAGGAGGATTTCGAGTATAGTGAACTTAAGTTTTGTCTTTTTTTTTCTTTACACAGATTTTCCAGCAGTGAACTGGGTCATTCAATTTGATTGTCCGGAAGATGCAAACACATACATCCACAGAGTGGGAAGAACAGCTAGGTTTGTTTTCTCTTTTCATTAATATTTTAACATTTAAAATTAAATTGCAGTGGGGACACACAATTGGCTAAAGACTAACTTGAAAATATCAAGATATAAATTGGAAAGCAAGAAGGGCTGTATCACCAAAGGAACCTTTTGATTACTGAAGAGTAGTGGCTTGGCTTAATGATTTCTTAGTGAGCTTCAGAGACTTCTTACAGCAGACAGAAAAAATATGCCCAGTTGTTTAATCTGATCAGGGAAGATTAGTGAGGAAGTAAAAACTCTTTTGCACTTGGCAAGATTACCTCGAAGGCTGAGTTGAGTATGTTTGTTGTTGGAATGCTTGTTTTGCCACTGCCATTTGTAGATAAATAAGGCTTGAGGCTGTGGATCCAATTTACTTGTGCTATTGGCTCTTCAAAAGAATAGAAATATTTCTTCCTTATTTTAATTTTTGGATGGAAGGAATCAAATCATGTTAATTACAGGTTAAATTTTTAATTTCCTAAGTCTTTTGTAGAATTATATTCTTAGGGATGGCTTTAGTTAAAATAGTTGTGGCTAAGCTTTTATGATGGGAGTTACCCACATACACTGTTGAAAACCTGGTCCTTGATCTCTGAAGTAGCTTTTTAAGAGAAATAGGAGTTGTTAATGCGTATAATTTACTAGATCAGAAACTTGACACAATTATCTGAAGGACGAAATGCAAGACTTGGCCTTGTATCTTGTACATAATTTAATTTGTTTGTAGTAGGGTTCTCAATATTGGCAGTCATCAGACCTAACAATAACAGTTTGTTAGGACTTCAGCACTCTGCACTATTCGAGTTTGAAATCTGTCTTTCTGCATCAGATGACATTAAACTTCGGTGACTCTGTAACAGGAATGTGTACTTCGAGCCCTCTTTCAGAATGTGGAAGTTCTAGCCATGGTTTCATTGCAATTGGTAACGCTTCTGCCTCGTTCTTTCCCGTGCCCTCCATTTTCCTGTCTACCTGAGACTGGAATAATGGAATAGTACATTTTTAAATGTGTTTTGAAAGAAACTGTGAACAAAATCAGTGAATGTTACATATAAATAAAACATGTAGCATTTGGGCTAAATTCAAGTCTAGATGTAATTTCATGCATCCCAATTGAGGGAAAAGCATTTTTTTTCTTTATTTTAATCCTGCGTGGCTTCCATAGACAGGCTTGTAATTTTGTCTTTATGACAGACTGTCATTGTGGAAGAGAAAACAATATATTTGGTACGGCTTAATTGGCAGTTTCTGGAAGTCCTGTTGAGCTCTTCTCGAGCTGTGTCACTGAGTTAAAGCATCTCCCTGGAGGTATAATCCTCAGGCCTCTGTTCTCATTAGACGCTGAGAAGAGCCATTGATTGTAAGTGGGTTTAGAGAGGGGAGGCAACTACATGAAGACAAACAACCCCTCTTTTCCACAGTGCTTCTAAGAGAATGTCACTCTGATGAGGATGTTAACCTTGCAACCTTAAAGGTCTGTCTTCAGCGGCCTCTTAAATGCAACCTTCTGTGACTGCTTGAGGGACAGATTTAAACGGAGAGTTGGTGGCAGGGGTCTGTCCTGTAGGCTGCGGGGCTGTGCTGGCTGACTGCCTGCACCTTGATTCACTGGGCTGTTTACATTTCCTTTTACGTGAATTTTTCAGTAGCCAGACCTTACTGAAATCAAGAGTACATCTGAGCAAGCTGTTGGAGCTGGCAGGGTGGTGGCTGATTTTGAAAGCAAATTCCTTCTGTAGGAAAAGATTTATGGGTATTTTCTGTCTCTTAAGCTGATAGGAAGATCAAGGAAGGTTCTGTCTACACTGGGCTTTCATTTTGGAGAAACACAGTCTCTCTCTGTCTTTAAAGTAAAGCAGTTCTGGAAAGTGATTTGCTCAGTGAGTTTAACAGCATGAAGCAAATCTGTGACAATAAGAGAAGGGAAATGGTGTCTAGTAGTTTTAAGTAAATACTGAGGACTAATATGTTAATGCAGTTTTACATGTGGTTAATTGAGAATGTACTTCTCAGTGAACTCTTACGTGTTTAGAGGGAAATTTCACTTGTTTTCAATAGCTACAGTTAGTATGAGAAGCTTGTGTTTCTTCTAGAAACTTGATAAAAATGAACTGAACCACAGTTTAGTAGTCCTCATTAATGAGGTTAGAGATAATTACAAATTTTCATGGGTTATGAGAGTGTATAATTGCATGGAATGAAAGCTAAATTAAATATCTCAGCTAATTAAGAGACTGTTAAACTGTAATTAAAACTGGGACGCCAAATACTGTTTACTTTTGAAATCAAATTATTTTGTGATACAAAAGTAAATATGAAAGCCAAGATAGAAATTATTTTGGGGATGGGGCTGAAAAAAGTTTGACTAACAATCATGGATGTGTTCCCACATGTTTTAGGGTTTTGTAAAGCCTTATCTATGATGAAAGATAATGATTGATTTTTAAGTGGGTAAGACCACTGTGTTCCCAAAGTATCGTTTCACTTGCATTTTGTCCTACTGCAGACCGTAAGTTGCAAATCCTGCATTTTTGATTTATGGTAAAATAAGATCAAGAAAACCTGGGTGTTGTCCAGTAATGCTTTTACGTTATAGTAGCATTGGCATTTCTTGAGTTTTTGGTTTTTCAATCAATATCTTGAAAGGTATGCTACAATCGCTGTGATTGGAAGCTAATCCAATTGCTTTTAAAGTATTTATTTACAGTCTTAACTAGTTCAGTAACAGATTTTCTAACATACTGGCAATACCATGGGCAGCCCCATAAATATTTTTGGCTATATTTTTGTCACACAGTCTCTTAGAAAAGACTGTAGTTTAAAATAGTAGATCACAGTGTTTTCTTATGAGCTTTAGTTTCAAAAATCCTAAGTAAATAAGAGCTGCTCGCAGCAATTGTCTGCAAAACTAAGTTCTTTTGTCTTTTAATGTCTATTGAAGCCTTCTGTTCTGTAACCTATGAAGCCTACGGCTGAAAATGTTCTTTGCTCAATTTTGTAAAACAAGTTACAGTGCCACTAGGGGACAGCAGAAGATAATAATTTTTGAAGGACACTGAGGCTCCCTTTTTTCCCCCAACTGTTTTTCCAAATGTAATTTGTAAGTTGTATGGCATGAAGGAAACATATATGTTTTTCTCTCAGTCTTAATTGCACTGACGAGTAGAAAAGACACTGAAAAGTCTGTTTAATCCTTCTATTCGTGCGTAAATATCTTGTATTTTGGATGTACCTGTATCCTGACACATCTCAGTAGTTAATTTCTTTCTTTCCTAGCTCTACGTTACTCCCTCTGTGGTTTTTTTTAAATCTCCTCCTTCAGAGGAGACTATTAAAAACTGTTACTTGAGTTTAGTGATTTTTCTGTCAGGAGTCTTCAAAAAAAGATGTTTGACAGCTGAATGATAAACAGAATAAGTCTTTTTGCTCTGCAGTTCTTACATGTGGTATGTCCAGAACTTTATACAGGCTTTAGTTCTGGCTCAGGCTCCTGATGGTATTTAGCCCAGGCTAGTTGATTAGGTTTCTTAGGTGCTTAAAAACTGACTCAGGAAAGTCGCTGTAACTTTGTTGTTGTGAAACATAATGTGCATACAGACTTACATGTTCCGTCTAACTCTGTGAGTGCTTTTTTCCTTTTGGTAAATTATTTTCTGAAAACGTACAGAATAACAAAATTCCATCTTCCCAAAGCAGGATACTCTATTGCCTGCCATCTTTGTATGGGCTGGTATGATGATTAGAGTCAAGAAGATCTATAGGTTTTTTTTAATGCCTTGTGAATGCTGAAGAATACACACATCACATTTTGGAAAGGTGCAAGGGGCAGGTCATGTAATGGTCTTAGTCTGCCATGAAGTAGAATGCTTTGAAGCACGCCCACTGGGGCTCTCCTTAAGTAATTACACATTATATGTGTGACAGTGAGACTAATAAGCCTTTAGAATTATCCTTGCAAGTGACAATAAAGCATTTAAAATGTGACTGACTTAATGGAACTGTTTTTCAATGATGGAAGCTTGGTGATTTTTTTTTTAATTAGGAAATATATCCCAAGGATGCATGTCTTGGGTCTTGAATAAACAGTACAGTCAAGATGGCAGCTCCTTTTTTGATTATTTTTCTTATACTTAAGACCATTGAAGCACTCCTGCTGACGGTTCTTTAAAAATAAATGCAGTATTTACACCATCTAATATTAAAATACAGTCAAGTCATCATCCAAACTCAAGTTAAATTAAAAAAACTGCTAGTGGAGGTCACACAGTTGTTGACACCACATATTTAACTTGCAATTCACATTATTAAATTCTCTAAAATTGAACGCCTTACTCTAGCTACATTTCTGACGGTGGCCTGCAATGCAGCTGTCGTACTGACTGGCACTGTGTTAACCATTAGAATTCTCCTCATAATGGCACGGTGGGAATGTTCCAGTACGCTGAAATATTAAGTGGCCAAGGTTATTCCCTGCTGACATGAAGCTATCCCATAAGCTGTAATACAGAATGAATAAGCACATGTATTTTAATGCAGTAGAGGAGACACAGCTGCTTTGGAAAATGGATTGCTTACAGTCTAGGCTGGAGGAACCAACAATCTCCCAAGGCCTTTTGAATTTGATTTATACTGAGACTAGCATGATAAGATTGGTGAACCACTGCTTGTTCGTGTCCACTATTTCTTGTTGATTAAGTCTGTCTGGCAAACAAGGACACCTATCCAGTACGACTGAATGCAGGGGGTTACGGTTTTATGGTTAGAATAAAACCCAGTTGCATGGTTCTCATATCATGGCAGTAGATATAAATGGGGGCTACTGTCTGGACAGAAGGAAAAGGATATCAAGTGATCAGAGGAGAACAAACCAAACCAAACCCCAAAATAAACAAACCCCGAAGCAATCTATGACTTCATAGTAATATTTACTGATATTTTTTGGGGGATGCTGAACTAATGTCTATGCAATGGAGATATAGGAGTGAACAAAGCCTTAGGAGTGAGCTAAGGCAAAACCAAAAAATGAAGCCAGTTGACTTTTTGTTGTTTAAGTACTCGGTGGGATGTTGGACTGTTCACAGCCCATGGGGGAAGAGCTCTTCTCCCTGGGCGAATCGAGGAATCACCAGTGAACATGAGTTGTCTGCAGTGATGGCTCAGCTGTGAACAGCAAGCACACTTTCTGGTCTATTGTAAGTTTTGTTGGGCTGCCTTAGTTGGACTTGCTGTAGATGATACAGCACAGTTTCAGTTAGCAGTGCACACAGATCTCTTGTTAAAGTTCTGTTGTTTTAAAGAAAAATATTTATTGCAAAAAGAGACCATTGGTCATGTATATGGGATAGAAATTCCAATACTCATACATTTGTTTTCTGTGCTTATTTGTCACTTGAAAAAATAGAATAACACGTTGCCACTTTAGGGAGGAAACCCAGCAGCAAGGAAGGTGTGATAAACAGTAGGTAAAACTCTTCTTGCTCCTGGGCTTGAGGAAACAATGTTTTCTTGGTTTGATGCTTGTATTTCAGTAGTCTACATCACGTCAGAAGGCCTGAAAGGTAGTATAATTGGAAAATTTTGCCTGAATTGAGCCAAATATGAGAGATTTAAAGCTGTTACTTTAAGAAATATGCTTTAAAATGGTAGTTTATATAATCAGATTTAATAGTTGAATTTAAAAACAAAACTGTGAATTATTGTATTCCTGAGGAAGGCCTTAGGGGTGGATATAGATATTAGTTTCTCTTTATTGAAGGGTAGTGTGTAGGTGAACAGATTTATTCATATGCATATCAGATTGAAATAGGTCTTCTCAGAATAAAACTCTCCGTTTTTATGTTTTGGATATATCTTTATAGATGTCTTTTATTGTTCCTTTACATAAAAAGAGTGCAACACAGACAAACATCTGCATCAATGAAATGCTTTTTCCTTCACTACCACACTTATTTTATGAAGGAATCGAAAATAATTAAAAAATAAAATACAAATTACATGCTAGAAATAACAGAACTTGACTCTAACTTTTTTCTAGTTTGTATTATGTTAAGCATGATTGTTACGGTTTTAGCTAACCTATAGATTAAGAAGTCACTGTGACCTAGCTTCCAAAAAATTAGAGGTATATCTGCATACTCAGATGGTGATTCTCAATTTCAAGTACTTCTTACAACAGATGAGGAACTGTACTATGCCAGGTATTTTTCTTCCTCATCCTCAAGTTTCAATTGCAATAGTTTGTACATTAACAAATTCCTGTATAATTTCATTGCCATATTCTTTCAGTCTTTTCAAGAGTAAATATGTGCTCTAGAAGCAGGAACCTGTGCTACTTTCTAATTTTTGCTTGTCTGTTATTCCACATGATGGATTTGTCTTGTTCTGGATTCTTTATGGAAACTAAAATTTTATGCAAAGGTGTAAAGAACATTATTGCAAAATCAAATAGTCCAGAACATTTATGTTCTGAGAAGGGTGTGAATGGTGCACAGTGAGTAAATGTTCATCTTAGATGGTGAATAATTTGGCTCCGTGGTGGAAGTAACTATTAAATAGTTTTGCAACCATGTATGATGAACGAAGGGTCCAGTGAAAGAAAAGTGAAAATGTGTAGTTATATATCATAATGCATGTGCAAATCTAGGCAGACTTAGTGGGTTTGGTTTTTATGCTATTCCAAATGCTTAACTTACTGACCTTAATGGATTAAGGAAAGCAGACTTTTCCTACTTCTGATAAGTCTCTAGCAAATTTGATTGGGGTGACAAAAAGTTTGTTGAGAAACTGATTTGGTTTCTTTGATACCTGATTTTCTTTGAAGGGATCTACTGTGGAGAGCTTCTGCAATACTTGCATATCTGAAGGTGGCTTGTTGGCTTGGAATGCAAGACTTTTTAGGAATGGGCTTTGATTTAAGTTAACGAATTTTGCAGTGATACCTTACTTCTGTGTCTTTCGACAGATTAGATGACAGCATATGTTGATACTATCCATCCTGGCCCAGTTATGCTAAAAGTAGATCTTTAATGAAGTCAACTTAGTAAAGTCCCATTTAAGTTACAGATTTAAAAAGAAACCCCCAGAACACACAAGGATGCTGTGTGGGACAGTGTGAAATGCGTTGCATGAGTTGAGGTAGATCATACCAGTTACTCTTCCCTTATCCACCAGTGCTGTAACCCCACTGCAGAAGACACCAAATTTGTGAGGCATGATTTGCCCCTAGTGAAGCCATGTTGGCTGTCACCAATCACCTCCTCATTTTTCATGTGCCTGAGCATGGTTTCCAGAAGGATGTGCTCCATGATCTTACCAGGCACAGAGGTGAGACTGAGTGGCCTGTAGTTCCCTAGATATTCCTTTTTTCCCTTTGTGAAAATGGGGGTTATGTTTCCTACACAGGGTTATGTAGGCAGGAAACCTACATAACCCCCATTGAGGCCCTACGAGAAAGCTGTAGCGAGGGGGGAGCTTTTTACAAGGGCCTGGAGTGAACAGAACAAGGGGTAATGGGTTTAAATTGAAGGCGGGGAGATTTAGATTGGACATCAAGAAGAAATTCTTCCCGGAGAGGGTGGTGAGGCACTGGCACAGGTTGCCCAGAGAAGCTGTGGGTGCCCCATCCCTGGAAGTGTTCAAGGCCAGGCTGGATGAGGCTTTGAGCAACCTGGTGTAGTGGAGGGTGTCCCTGCCCATGGCAGGGGTGTTGGAACTGGATGATCTTTAAGGTCCCTTTCAACCCAAACCGTTCTATGATTCTATGATTACTCTTTTCCAGTCAATGGGAATGTCACAAGACTGCCAGGATTTCTCAAATAAGATGGATAGTGCCTTGGCAACTTCATCCACCAGTTCCCTCAGGATCCATGGATGCATCTTGTCAGGTCCACTTGTGCACCTTGAGGTGCCTTAGATGATCACGAACCTGATCTTGTACAGAGTGTGGTTCTTCATTCTCCCAGTCCTTGCCTTTTCCTTCTGTGGCTTGGGTGGTATGGCTTGAGCAGATGAAGACTGAGGCAAAAAAGTCATTGGGTACTTCAGCCTTCTCCATATCCTGGGTAACAGGTCTCCCATTTCTTTCTGGAGAGGGCCCACATTTTCCCTAGCCTTCCTTTCGTCATCAAGGTACCTATAGAAGCTTTTCTTGTTGCCTTTGATGTCCCTGGCCAAATGTGTGACCTCCAAAGCATAACTGTTATATACTTAAGGTTCCTTGTGTGTTCATGTGTGGTAAATATCTTCTAAAACATTATCACCTCCTTCATATTGACTTTCTGTAAGGGGAAATATTCCAATTCAGGAAACTGTAATGCAAGTATCTTTGTATCTCCAACCCTCCTCCCCCAGGTTTTATGATTACCTCGTCATCTTCATTTTCTCCTTTGCCATTTTTTAAAATAGATTATTTTTTTCTTGCCAAACAAAGCAGAAATACTGCCTTTAACTTGGTTGAAATTTGGCTTCAACTTGTATCTTCTGAAATACAAATGTTAGGGAAACATACTGCGATACATCTGTTGAAGACAACCTGCCTAATATTTCCTGTAAGGTCTGCATATCCAATCAGGCTATCTTTGCAGTTCTCTTTCCATTGCTTTCTCATAATTCTTTTCCTACTGGTTTTCTGCCCTACAGCAGCAGTACACTGGTGCCTGATGACCATCAATCAGATGATACCCATTCCTGTTTTATTCTGGTATCACGGTGACTTGCCTGTCACTGCCAATTGAAATACGGTACATTTGACTGAACTGTATGTTACAGTGGTCGTGGCAAGGTGTTGTGAACTCTGGGAAGCGTCTTACTCAGAGGGAGATGTTGCGTGCAGCCTGCTGCAGTCCAGAGGGGCTTGAAGGGGCTTCCTTGGAATCCTGTGATTCTGCTGTTTATAAGTTCGCGAGATAATTCACTTGAGTCATAAGTAAATTTCCATCCTGGCCATGATTTGGGTAGGTTATCACTGGAATTCCCAGAAGTTCAGTAATACTGGTAGTGATCTACCTGAGTTATCGTAAATTCAGTGCTTCCAGGGTATGAGTTGTTTCACTCTCATCCCCCACCATAACCAGGCAACTGACCCCTAGCATGGCCAGTACTGTTCCCCGCCTTAGCAATGCAAGAGTGTTTTGATATGATCAAGGGATGCTTAACCATCAAACTCCCTGCACAATGGCTAAGACTTGACAGGAATCTGTAGGACTGCAGAGCAGTACAGGAGAGTTGAGAGAGGAAGAAATGCACCACCACACAAGGATGTAAAATAACTGTAAAAGTAGTTAGAACAAGCTCAACTCTGGCAGCATGGCAAGGTGGAATTGATTAGTAACCACAGTATGTTTTCATCTATTGCCTTAGTGATAATGGTAGTATTGTTGACTTTAATAGTATTGGCTAGGGGTGTATGCAGCCTTTGGCTGGATCTGTTCAAGGGTAGGTTGAGATATGTTATGATTAGCAAAAATTGAGTGTCTGTTTCGCCTGCATTTTTCTAAAAGCATTTTTCTCATCCTGTCCTCACTGAATTGTTGCCATGGCCTTAGTTCCTTCATGCTTGATACCAGCTGTCTGCTCAGCCTGATTTTAGCACAAGTTTAAGATAGATTCTGTCAGGGTGAATAAGCTAGCCTCTTGATTTTAGTGTTTTATTTATTTTTTTGGTATGGAATGAAACTGTTTGGAAAACCATTGTGGGGTTTTTTTGTTAGGGAAATGGTGCTCTGGACATTTGAAACCATTTTTATCAACTTCTAATTAGCCAGTACTAATTTGTCCTAAATAAATTATCCCATTTCATTCTTGTTGAGCCTTTGGTGCTTGCCCTTAATTGTAGGCATCCTTTTTCTCATCTGCAGTCAGTGTAAATATGTCATTCCTACCCTTTGCTTTATAGGGCTAGCAATAATTTGTCACAGCTTCCTTGTTTGTAAGTCCAGACTGAGTTGCGGGGAAGTTACTTACCTTTTTGGCAAGTATTGAAGCCAGTGGACTCTAGAAAATAAGACATTAAAAGTATATGATTTTTTTTTTCCCCCCAAAGGCTTTCTGCAAGTGAAGTAAGATGCAATTTTCCATAGAATTAGAATTAAGTGTCTCTGGTATCCTAAGAGACTGGTAAAATCACAATGCAAAGATGAGTCCCTGCTCTGGTTTCTTGATCACCTTGAGAAGATGACAAGATAAGTAATGTCACCAATTACTACACAGTCCAAGAAAGTTTGGCTACTTGGAGGTTTTTAATTTTATTTTCTCCAGCACAGTTGAGGTGCATACTTAGTGAATAATAAATCACCAGAGTGAATTAGCCTTTTAGGACAAATGTTTGGTTTTGGTGATGATGGACAACATGAAGGTTGCAGTCAGCAAGAATGGGGAAAACTTCTCATGTCTTCTCATCTGCAGAACTAGTTGTCCTGCTGCTGCTGATTTTCAGTAGCTGAGGTTGATTCTTTGCTTCTTTGTTGTTTATAAAGGCTAAAGGTTTTATCTGTCCATGGAAAATAATTCCAGAAATGTTCTTTTGTTGGCTTTGGTGGAGACAAAATCCCTTGAGGATACTGAGGGATGTTCTTTTCTCCCATGTTTCAGACGTTGTAATGGAAACAAATTATGAGCAGAAAATCTAAGTGTCCTTTAATGTTTATGCCAGTTTTTAGTAGCTTGTGCTTTCATATGTTTGCTAATATAGAAGCTTTTAGTATGAAAGACATGGAGAAAACACTTCTGAAAACTTAAATTTTCTAGTGCAACCTCTCTTTTTGAGATTATCTTTAAGATATTTTTTTGTATTAGCACATTACTCAGTTCTTTTCTCTTTTGAGAAGTCAGGTAAACTTTTTGTAAACTTGGCTTATAAACTACTTAAGTAAAATTCCTTTTTTTTTTTGTTTTGTTTTGTTTGGTTTTTTTTTGTTTTGGTAGGCTTCCATTTTGCTTTCTTTAACTAAACACCCACTGGGGACCCTGAACAGATACAGACCTTCCCAGATGAGCGCTTAAGATTGTTTTGCTTTCAGCTTTCTCAGTTCTGTACTGATTTCACTGTCACGTTTAGCTCTGAAGTACGTTTAAAATACTGGCATTTAAAAGAGTGAATATTTCCAAAATTGTTAAGGAAAGATTAGACTGCATCAGTAGTTACCAGATGTCTTTCAGTCCCTTTGAATTTCTGAAGGCATCAACTCTGAGAAATATTTTTAATGTTGCTTGCTTTTTTTTTTCCTTAGTAGTGGTTGCCAAAAGATCAGAAAGTGTACGTGTTTGGAAACCTCTTTCTCTTCTTTGTTTTTATGTGATTGTTTCTTTACTTAGCTACAGTACTATTTTCTCTGTATAAAGGCTTTGAAAGACTTAGTGTAAACATTGGGTTCGGTGTTGTCCATAGATATCGGATTCAATACTTGTTTTCTTTTTGTGAATTACCTGTGGAATCTGCTTTTAGAGTTACATCTCCTGAATTTGTACTTTCTGAAAGGAAAACTGGCTTAGCATAAAATGTCCTTAGCACTAATGACACAGCAACACTTTTCAAGGGTGAGATTGAAGCTTCATCTGATCGTGCTTTGAGAGTGACCTTGTGGGTATGGAGGAAAAGCTATAAAAGCAAAAGTAATGTAGAATGATATTTCCTGTATTGTATCATTTCAGAGTTTGGTTTGTGGCTTGCAGAGTGGATATGTGCATTTTCTGGCCCTTGATGGGTATTTCTTCCATGTTTTCTATGGCACAGGTATCTTGTAGTGTGTTGCACATTGAATAAAATAAATACAGTAAAGCAACAGCTTAAGAATGCCAAGTCAGGCACTCCAGGATAAGAAATGCCAGAAGCAACAAAACTACACAAATCACTTCATGACTGACTAAATTTAAGGAATCTGCAAAAACCATTCTTTGTAGGTGTTTATAGAGCGTGATCAAGACTTTTTTTTGTCGTCTTGACAATTGAGGAAAATTATGTTAAGAGACTAAACAGACATTCTTTCCAGACTTTGGATCATTCTCACAGCTCTTTTTGGAATCCTTTCCTTTTGTAGCATCTGTTCTGAAGAGAAAAGCAGAACGATGTGTTATTCTGTACTCCAAATTGGTGAGACTGGTACTGGCAGCAGTGTTATCTCTGTTGTCCTGTCTGGTGTAAGCTGTGGATAGATAAAAGAGAATATTGTCATCTTTCTTTCCAACAGTGCTTTGAGAGCTCAGGTTCTTTTGATGAATAATTAGCTGCCTTGGAAGTGTGATCATCAATTTTTGCTGTAAAATGCAAAGTCCTCTAAGGTTCAGTGGCTTTCTAGGATTTCATTGCTTATTCAGGCAGTGTCTGACACACCCCCACTTTGTGGAAATATTACCTGGAATCTGGCTGGGTTAGAATATGTAGAGCTTTCTTTCCAGGTCTATGCAAGCAAGTTATATTATTATTATTATATATTATTATATAAAGGGCCCAGACATACAGGGGATGTTTGGTCAGCAGTGACTTGTATCTTCCTATGCTGTTGATAATAAATTGCTTTAAACCAAGCATGTGGGTTGTTTTAGAACTATTTTTTTTGAAAGATTCTACAAGATATTTCTGCGTTAAGAACATTTTAGGTCTACTAATTAAATGGATTAAAATCAAGTTAGTATAGTTTTTGTACAGTATCTCTCCCTCACCCACAGTCCTAAAGCATTATTTTTTTGGGACAAAATCCAAATGTCTTACCATTTCTTTTGGTTCTCTTACCAAACCATATAAGCCCAGTAAATTTACAGAGTGTTAGTATGCGGCAGAGACTCTCCTCTTGTACTGATTTGCTTTCCATGTAAAATTTCAAAATCTAGAATGTAAGCATTAAAATCCCATGTTGAAAACATTTATTAAACATTTTAAAATTACTTTTAGAAGTCAGTCCCTAAACCCAGCATGTTCAGCATTGGGGGGGGGTGGGGGGAGAAGGCATCTGAGAGCATTTTGTTGTGATTTTTAAAATTCTTCAGATGGAAGCAGAGAGCTGTAATAAAAGCTGTCAGACTGTTGTAACTGCAGATTTTGTTGCTACTTGCATTGCTTACTGTGCTGTGACAGATAGTGTTTATAGTGTTCAAACAGTTCTGCGGTATTGTTTTTGCCAAGTGGTAACTGTTTGTACTTGGAGAAATGTGGGCTCCCCATATTCCATCTGAAATGATTTTTATCAGTTAATGGTATGATTCTTGGTTGGTGTGCCTGGCAGCATCCTTCTGCGCTCTCTTAAGCCAAGGAGTCTTGACTCTAGTACTTTCTGAAACAACACATGTCCTCTTTTCTGTCCACAAAGACGGTACGGGTGTTTTCTTCTGTCACTGCTGAGCTTTTATTGGAAAGACATGTGACCTACCCTGGCAAAGTCTTGTTCTCCGTGGTCTCTGACCCAAAGGCAAATGAATAACTTCTCTCACCCTTCTGCTGGTAGTTTATACCTGTATAAACCTATATGAAGTGTAATACCCTCTTCTTGTTGGTTCTCTTGATGGAGAAGGGTGAATGCAGTTGGAGCAAAGACCCAACAGGAGGATAGTAATAGAACCTGGAGACATGAAATGGCAACAGGCTGAGTGGAATAAGGATAGAGGAAACAGTTAACTTTCCTTATAGAAAACAGAAAGGACAAACCATAGGGGGGGAGGGGAAAGACAAATATGACTGGAGTAAGAATCAAACCAAGGCCTGTTAAGGTAGTAAATAATTTGATATAAATTAACACTTAAAAAATAATATGGTGAGAATTTTCTGTTTCAAATAAGTGTAAAGCTTGTAATCATAGCAGTGCATGTACAGGCTTGCAACCTGCTGCTGCTGGGGGACTTCCCTGTGAGTAGCACTTGGCAGTTTAGAGCTGCTCTGCATAGTAACTACTCTTATTTTGCTTTGTCTCACATGTTCCTCTCTCATTGGTTGGTTGTGTGTTGGATTCTGTCCCATTTTGGCATATTTCTGAAGTTTAGTTGGGTTGTTTTTTATATAATGGAGTACTCTATGCAATATATTCCTATCAGTCTGTACTGTAAATGTAAATGAAGAAATAGTATATGTGTTTCAATAAGCATGGACTTAGAATGCAGATAAGCTAAGTCATCATTACTACTTTTTCAGTACGACTAAAACCCATTGCCTTGCTTGGTTACTAATGCTTTTGGGTATTCTTTTTTTTCCTGTGAATGTCCTCAAGTTGCTAAATTTGCCAAAAGTAGGAACTGACATCTTCTTTCACAAAAGGAAAGTGAGCAAGAAGATGCTTTAAGAATAAAATAGAAGAATTTTTATGTCTTTGACAATTTGACACAACTGTTAAATGGATTGAAGAGGGAATGCTATATATCTTATGGGATCAGTCATTGTATTTTTTTCTGTTACACCTAAAAACTGCTTCTGTAAATGAAAGAACTCCAGGGTTTATGCTTTTCTTTCAGTGATGTCTGTGTGACCTGTTAGGAAAGTAGCCTTTATTGAACATGCAAGTAGTTGTTGTTGTTCGGGATCAAGGCACGTATCCTTTCCTAGCCTTCACACTTGGCAGGATGTGCAAAGGAGCATCAGTTGTTACCAGGTGTTAAGACTTGACTGTTGGCAAAGGCTGAATGCAAGCAGCTAGATCTTCTAGCACTGTAAGCTTTGATCAAGTGCCGGTTGATTCCTACAGAAATATTTCTAATCTAGGGAAGCAGAGATCCACTGATCTGAATCGATGTCTTAGACCCAGCTGTTTAGGGCTCTAGGTGTAGTTTTGAAGTCAGCTCAAGGGGTGGAGATATTGGCAAGTCACTTCACTGGTTTTCCTTTTCTTATCCCTTTGTATGGTGGCCATTTTTGCTCTTTGAACTGCTTATAAGGAAGCAAGTGTAAATTCTCATTGGTTATTGAAAACATCAACCAAAAAAAATGTATTTTTTGCCTGTTTGCTTGAGGTCTCTCTTTTGTGGTTTCTTTCCCTGATCAGATACAAAGAAGGTGGTGAAGCTTTGTTAGTATTGCTTCCCTCAGAAGAAAAAGGCATGGTGGAACAGCTGGCACAGAAGAAAGTACCTGTCAGTGAAATCAAGTAGGTGACTAATGGCTTGTCTGTTGTTCAGCCTTCTTTCTACAGGAAAAAATGTGTGATGAGTCTATGACAATGCTGATGGAATAAAGTGCTTGAATTGCCTGGAACTGGACAAATAAGGGAGATAATTTGATTTTGATAGTGTTGTAGAAGTAAAAGACCTTGAGAGGTTAGCTATTCCATTCCCATTCCCAAAGGCAGGATCAGCTGTACAAATCATTCTTATCAGATGGTGGTTTAACTCACCAATGAATATTTTCACCATTTCCCAAAGAGATCTATACTCAGCAGTTCCTGCAGTAAGGTTTTTTCTTCAAGTGTCTGATAAGCCTTGTAAGTAATTTAAATGAAATATTCCTTTTGTTCTGTGCCAAGGATATATAGAAAACTATGTATTCTTTTACTGTTTGCAACTACATTTATGTAATTGAACATTATCGTGCTATCTCTTTCTTTTGCAGACTAAACAATTACTTTTTTTTTAATCTGTCCTGGTATGTTTTTATACCTTTTATCATTCTTGTTTCTCTTACCCATCTTTTCTGTAGTTCTAGACTGTTTCTCCAATTTGTCATGATCTTTCTGGATCATTTAGTTGAAGAACAGGAAATAAAAGACACAGCTAAATGGTCATTCTACATACCAGAGAAAATATTCTGTTGGAGACTTGTAGAGATCTATGCTATCTGTACAAAACAGAACTGACTTTGAAAGACTTGCAGAAGCATATAATGATACCATGTAAAAATAATAAAGCCCATTTCCAGTTTCTGTTAAAAGCAGAGTAATGGATGTGTAGGAAAGACAAAACCCCTAATTATAAAAATAATAGAAAAAAAACCCCACACGCCACTGAAAAGAATCAGTGGTAATTACTTAATTAACAGCTATAGGTAGGAAGTAGTTTATTGTTCTTTGAGCCTGTCAGTCTAATGCTAAATCAAAAGAGGAAACAGAATGTGAAGAAAATATGGAAGAAGAATTGAAAGCAAGCTAGAAAAGGTGGTATGAGCATGACTCCATTTTGTTAGATTGTTCAGGTTACACCATGCCAGAAATCGTAGAGTGGAGCTAGAAGAAATCCAGGGAGGGATGACAAGGTAGAAAATTAGGTTTAAGCAGAAGTGGATATAAGCAAGGCTAGCACTCCCTTACTTTGAAAAGCTGTGGTTTGAATGTGTGTCATGGTTTAGAATTGGTAATATATTTTAACAGCCTGCCCTGAGATCCAGCTTTTCAATCTGCAAAACATACCTTATTAGTATTTGTAACATCATAATGAAGAGGAATGCTTTTACTTAGAATTGTCTGCTTAGTGGGATTAAGGCTTAAATGGTTTAGCATCATACTTCTAAGATGCTGACTAAAATACTTAAAAAGATATTCTTGTAATGACTTGTGGATTGCAAACCAGTTTAATCGTAAAATTTTTTAATTACAGATATTCTTGGGTTGTTTACTTCTAGCTAGTTTTCTGATTCATATAACCCTGGTGTTTTTGTCAGTTGATAAATTGTTGAAAAAGTTCCATCAACCCATGGTTCGTGTTCCAGGTCTTCTGTTAAAATTTTCTGGGTTTTTTTGAGAATATTCACCTAATTATAGATTCTCAAGAATTGATTTAACTTGTGAGTTGGAAGGTAGAGAACTTTGCTCACTGTCAACAGAGTTTAACTCTTCAAGCTTCTGAAATTAATTCTGAAATGTTTTTGTTTCTAAAACATCACTCTCAGTTAAAGTGTTTGTTTTGCTGTTCTCATTAACCTGCCATTTTGCATAGGGCTTGCAAGAACCAGTTTTCCGTTATTTTCAAGGTTTATGTTTTCTGACTTACAAACAGCTCTTAACATTTCTTTATTTCATTTATACAGGGCTTTTAATACAGTTCCATAATTGGAAAGGAGAGGGGGGAATAACTTTTTTTCCTTTTCCTGAATACCTATTCAGAAGGCTAGGGTTTGGGCTGGTTTCTTAATTTTCAGTTTTTAAATCTAAGCTCCCTGTAGAGCTTGTTAGTATACCACACCTTTGTAATCAGCACAAGCTGCCAATTTACAGGTAGTGCTTTTAACAACGCATCTATTTTGCTTTGTTCAACCACAGCAAGAGAAAATGCAAAATATGCAATAATAAGTATTGTATTTTAGAGCATTCAAATATAGCAAAAAGCTACTCTGAAAGTATTAAATATTATACACATATTTATACGAGTCTATAGTAGGAGTTAGCAGGGCATGTTGAAGGACCTTTAAACTAGTTTTGAAGGGGCAAAGGAATAGAACCAGGCTTGCTGGAGACAAGCCTGAGAGTGGCACACCAGTGTTTGAGGGATGACGAGGACCTTAGGTCTGCTGCCTCAGTGGAGGCAGGGGATGGAGACCCATGCAGCAGCAAAGACACAGGGGAAGCGCTTGAGAGTAGTCATGTAGGAATTAGGGCTTGGCCCAGCAAAAAGGTGGCAGGATCAGTAGCCCAACTGAAGTGCATCGATACGCAATGTGGGCAGCAAACATTGTCCAGCAGGAAAACTGATACAGTTGTCATCGTGGAAGCAGTGGTGGGATGACTCGCACAACTGCAGTGCTGCCTTGGATGGCTACAAACGCTTCAGAAGGGACACGCCAGGAAGGAGAAGCAGTGGGGTAGTCCTGTATGTCAAGGGGTATTTCAGTTGTCTAGAGGTTAATGATGGTGACGTTAGGTTGAGCGTTGGTGGGTGAGAGTCAGGCAAAAGGCCAACAGGACAGATACCATGGTGGGATTCTGTTGTAGGCCACCCAACCAGGATGAAGAGGCAGAGGAAATATTCTGTAAGCAGATGGGAGAAGTCTTGCAGACACTAGCCCTTGTTCTTGTGGGAGGCTTCAACGTACCAGATGTCTGCTGGAAATACAATGCACCAGAGAGGAAACTGTCTTGGAGGTTCTTGGAGTGTGTGGAAGCCACTTCGTGACACAGAGAGTGAGCCAAGTAGGGAAGGCTCTGGACCTGTTGTTTGTGAGCAGTGAAGGACTTGTGGGGGATGTGATGGTTGGAGGTTGTCTTGGGCATAGCAATCCCAAAGAGATGGTTTTCGTTTCTTGGAGAAGCAAGGAGGGTGGTCAGCAGAGCTGCTACTTGGGACTTACGGAAGGCAGACTTTGGCCTCTGTAGCAGCCTGGATGACAGAGTCCCTTGGGAGGCAGTCCTGAAGGGCAGAGAAGTCCAGGGAGGCTCAACATTCTTCAAGAAGGAAGTCTAAAGCAAAGGTCGTCTATCCCAGCAGGGAAGACAACCAACCTGGCTGAACAGGGGAACTGGCTGGAACTCAGGGGGGAAAAAAAAAAATAGGAGAGTTTATGACCTCTGGAATAAAGGGCAGGCAACTCAGTAGGACTGCAAGGATGTTGTGAGGTTTTGCAGGGAGAAAAATCAGAAGGGCCAAAGCCCAGCTAGAACTTAAGTTAGTTACTGTTGTAAAAGGCAATAAAAAAAAAATCTTTCTATAAATACGTTAGCAACACAAAGAGGACTAAGGAGAATTTTCATCCTTTACTTGATGATGTGGTGGGAAACACCGTGACAAAGGATGATGAAAAGGCTGAGGTACTGAATGCTTTCTTTGCCTCAGTCCTTAATGGTAAGATGAGTTTCCTCCAGGTACCCAGCCTGCTCTGATGGTAGACAGGGTCAAGGAGCAGAATGAAGCCCCAGTAATCCAAGGGGAAATGGTTAATGACCTGCTGCACCACTTAGACCCCCATAAGTCTATGGGCCTGGATGGGATCCACCCCAGGATGCTGAGGGAGATGGCAGAAGTGCTCACCAAGCTACTTTCCATCATCTATCACCAGTTCTGGCTAACTGAGGAGGTCCCAGTTGACTGGAATTTAGTGCATGTAGCTCTTCTCTACAAGAAGGGCTGGAAGGAGGATTCAGGCCTGTCAGTCTGACCTCAGTGCCAGGGAAGTTTATGGAGCAGGTCATCTTGAATGCCATCACGTGGCACATAAAGGCCAACCAGATGATCAGGCCTAGTCAGCATGGGTTTATGAAAGGCAGGTCCTGCTTGACTAAGCTGATCTTCTATAACAAGGTGACTTGCGTAGTGGATGAGGGAAAGGCTAGACTTCAGTAAAGCCTTTGACACTGTTTCCCACAGCATTCTCCTGGAGAAACTGGCTGATTGTGCTGGTTTAGTTAAACCACGACACTGATCATGGCTTGGATGGGCGCACGCTTTGCTGTGTAAAAAAAAATGGCTGGACGGCCAGGCCCAAAGAGTTGTGGTGAATGGAGTTAAATCCAATTGGTGACTGGTAACAAGTGGCGTTCCCCAGGGCTCACTACTGAGACCAGTTCCGTTTAATATCTTTATCAATGACCTGGAGGAGGGGATAAAGTGCACCCTCGGTAAGTTTGCAGAGGACACCAAGTTGGGCAGGAGTGTTGATCTGCCTGAGGGTAGGAAGGCTCTACAGAGGGATCTGGACAGGCTGGATCAGTGGGCCAAGGCCAAATGAATGAGGTTCAACAAGGCCAAGTGCCGGGTCCTGCACCTGGGCCACAACAACCCCCTGCAATGCTACAAGTCTGGGGAAGAAAGAGGCAAAGAAGGGCTAGAGAAGGGCAATGGCGCTGGGGTAAGGGTCTGGAGCCAAGTCCTGTGAGGAGCGGCTGAGGGAGCTGGGGTTGTTTAATCTGGAGAAGAGAAGGCTCGGGAGATGTTACTGCTCTCTACAACTCCCTGAAAGGAGGTTGCAGAGGTGGGGGTTGGTCTCTTCTCCTGAGCGATAAGTGATAGGACAAGAGGAAACGGCCTCAAGTTGCGCCACGGGAGGTTTAGATTGGATATTAGGAAAAATTTCTTCACAGAAGAGATTGTAAGCATTGGAACAGGCTGCCCAGAGAAGTGGTGGAGTCACCATCCCTGGAGGTATTTAAAAGACGTGTAGATGTGGTGCTTAGGGACATGGTTTAGTGGTGGACTTGGCAGTGTTAGGTAAATGTTTGGACTTAATGATCTTAAAGGTCTTTTCCAACCTAAAAGGTTCTGTGATTCTATAATTTCAAAGGTTTACATACAATCTGTAAACTGAGTTTTGTTTTGATAATATCTTGAGATTACTTCCTTGGATCTGATTGTGGTATTTTTGGTGGTTATTGAGCTTTTTTGTTTAAATTCTGCTTTTGAGAGGAAGGGGAAGAGAGTGTCTAGTGAAAACAGTGCTTGGATTGTGGTGTTAAAAGCAGGGGAAATGAGAGGAAAGCAGAGGGTGTATCTACCAGGAAGTTTGGAGAGCACCGTCTGATCAGTTCATAAGACCAAGGAAGCCAAGTTCATTTTTATGTTATGGCACAGTCAAGTGTAGCCATTTATGTAATTGCTAGGGTAAGAAACAGGTTCAAAAAGTTATACTGCTCCTTAAATGTAAGATTTGTACTCATAGAATAAGAAAAGAAAGAAACAGCCTAGTTACAGTGACGGACAATGTAATAAAATCCGCTTCTATTCTTTGTATAGTTGGTTCTAACTCATTCTGAGCTGTTTAGGCAACTGTATGAATGGCAATAATTCATTTAAGTGTTTAATTTTTATATTTGTCTCTCCAAATAGTCATGTGTATAATTTGAAGTATTTTTATTTGCTCAGGAAAAAAAAAGCATACAAACTAATTAAGGGCAAAACCCAATTTAATAATGACTTGTTTCTTATTTTTGGAATCCCCAGCATGAGATGAAGACAACAGGGGGCGGTTGTCATATTACAGCCTTGGAAAGAATCCAGTATTATGACTCTTCTTTTAATATGCAGTGTCGTGAGTTTACTCATTCATTAACAAGTGCATAACCTCAAAAAGTGCTCGGGGCACCGTATTCTTGGATGACATTGCTTAGATTTACACGGCATCATCTTGCTATGATGTTAACTGAGAAGTATCTTGTGTTTTCTGTCTTTTTCAAACCCTCTTATTGCAAATTTCAACCAAATTACTCAAACTAAAATTAATGTGCAGTGATCAAAATGTTGTTACGTCTTGTCTGAGATTATTGTCTGTTATGTTTGGAGCCCCAGTGATGTGTTATCGCCTGTAAATAATCATACTCCTACAATAATTAAGTCATAGAAAATAATGAGTAATATCAGGCCCAGGTGAGAGTTGGAACTTGGTATACAGTTCGAGTTTGATGGTGACAATAGCGAGTAGTTGATAGTCCCAACTACTCTTGAGTGCAGCTCCAAGGCCAGTTTTACATTTACTTAAGGCTTTCTTGTAGATCGTGTTTCCCTAACTTATAAGCAGAACTTATCATAGAATTATAGAAGGGTTTGGGTTGGAAAGGACCTTGTCTAGTTCCAACCCCCCTGCCATGGGCAGGGACACCCTCCACTAGACCATGTTTTGCTTCTGGTTAAACTATGTTGGCCATTGTCTGTTTGCTTATTTTCTTTAGATGCTTACAGACTGTTCTTTCAGTATCAAGAAAAAAGTTTAACTTCCTTTTTTCTATTTTTTTTTTTTTCCCACTTGAGGATGAGCACTATGTTTACCTGCCCTGTCCCGTAGATTTTTACCCCTCTCAGATGAGTTCTCATGAATAGATACCACTATGACTTGAAGTGGTCTGACTTCTCTCTAGTTGCTATGGAGCAAATGTCTTTTGCCCCAGCTGATGTATCTAAGTACCCATTATTCCATGATTTGCAATTCTGGTGTGAGCTTGGACTGTGCTGTAGCTGTTGTTAGCTGTCTGATTGTAGATGCCACTTTGAGTGAAGACAAGGGAAAAAAGACACTGGCCAATTTAAGTGCCTTGAGGTCATCTATTAATAGTTTTCCTGCATTTCCTGTAGCTTAACAGCTTCTGGAATTTTTTCTTTTTACTACTGATGGTGTGGGTTTTTGCAGCGGGGTAGTATACTTTATGTTTGTACTCACAGAATCATAGAATGGTTTGGGTTGGTACCTTCTAATACAATTTGGTATTAAGCAAAGCACTGCTTTTATTCTATTACTCTGCCATTTTTCTTTTGTTAGGATGATAAATATTTTCATTGTCACCTTCTCAGTTTTGTTCTATAGAATAAAATGTAGATAAGCCTTCTCTCTATTTACTTTTTTTATCTTGGTATTTTGTGTGCATCCCATCCTGCCTTGCATTTCAAAGACTTGTTGGTCAGTTTGTATCCTGCTGAATTTTTCATGTCTCTTCTCTATTCACAGTTTCAGAGTAAATTATTTGCTGGCTTGAAGCTGGAACTCAGCTTTTTGATCTTTCACTAAAACTGTAGCCAAATAGCTTTTGCGTGCACTACAGCCTTCCACTGGCCGTATCTGAGAGAAATAAGGAATTATAATTGTGAAAGAATAAAGCTTGATGTTTTCATATTCTTTGGTAATACCCTCCAACCTCTTGCTTAATTGCTGCTTTCATATTCAGTACGAATAATTGATCATAATGGCTTATGTTACAAAACATGACTGTATAATGTAATCAGTCATGTTTTCTAGACTGACTTAGTGCTATGGGAAGAAGTATGATTTTATTTTTCTTGTTTTCCTTCAGCAAAGGCTGTGTTTTGTTGTACAGTACAGGATGACATGGCTCACAGCCCCAAGAACCTGATTAAGGAATCTGGTAGTTATGCATCTCTTTTGGCCTCTAGTTAAGGGGTACCCTCCTACCACGTTTGGTAGGTTTTATGATAGTTTTGGGTGGCACTAGCAGGTCAGACCCAGAAGTAGATAAGAAAAGATCTGGGTGAATAAACCTGGAATAGTGTAGGTATCACTGGAATAAGTGTAAAAATCCAGAGTCTGTGAGAGAACTTGAAAAATGTCTTATTAGATTTAGTGGCATTTTCTATAATACAATCACTGGTTTTTATTCACCTGATCAACACCTTGAGGAGCTGTTAAATCTGTTTAAACTCAGTGTCCTTTATTTTTGCTCATCCGGCTGTAAGAAAGAAGTACTTAAATTTCAGTATTCCCAGGACAGTGGATGATATTTAAGCTTTCAAAAATGCTGAGAATTTTCTTATGAAGACTGCTATCACAGTAAAAAGTAGTACTGTAGTTTATTATGCTGCTTCTATATTTTTTTCTCAGCATTTTTATAAATCCCAAGTTTTTTTGCTGCTGATTTTGGCTTTGCTTTGGAAGAAGTTTTATCACCTTCACTGAAAACTGCGTCAGTATAAGAATTCTGAGCTCCTATTTCATAGAATCATATAATAGTTTAGGTTGGAAGGGACCTTAAAGACCATCCAGTTCCAACCCCCCTGCCATGGGCAGGGACACCCTCCACTAGACCAGGTTGCTCAAAGTCTCATCCAGCCTGGCCTTGAACACTTCCAGGGCGGGAGCATCCACAGCTTCTCTGGGCAACCTGTTCCAGTGCTTCGCCACTCTCACAGTGAAGAATTTCTTCCTATTATCTAATCTAAATTTACCCTCTTTCAGTTTAAAGCCATTATTCCTTTCTCTTTTCTGAATTATTCCTTTGAGGAGTGCATGCTTCATGCTTAATATGGTTCCATTCTCAGCTTGTTCAGAGTGGTAATAGCTTTATGCATATGAATATAATGCAAAAAACATGAAGATACACTCCTGAGAACTTGATAGGTGCTTATTTTTGAATGTTCTAATAATTAAAAATAATTTTTTTCTTTTTAATTAGAATTAATCCTGAAAAACTTACAGACATCCAAAAGAAGATGCAGTCTTTCTTAGCTCAAGATCAGGAGTTAAAAGACAAGGCTCAAAGGGTAAGTCATCTGCTCCATTGTAGTTCTTGAGGCAAGGTAGTCAAAATAGAGCTGCTGTTGGAATAACTGTCCTCCTCATATGTGTCCTCTCAGCCGTGTTTGGAACTGCTAAATTGTTCTGATTTTTAAGCTATCAAACATGGCATCAGTAGTAACAATAATCATGTATTAGAGTTGGTGGTAGGTATGTCTGCTATGGCCTGTGTGAGTTGACACAGGCTCAACATGGGCTCCTGACCCTAATTCCTGAAGAACCACCTGACCTACTGCTGTTGTGCCCAAGTTAAGGCATAGCTGGGAACATAATTTTAGAGTCTCGGGTATGCAAGTAATTTTTGATTTAGTAGTCACTGCTTCTGAGCTGTTTGAGGTTTTTTACTGTTTTGTTTGGGTCTTTCCCAGCTTTTTCATAGAATGGTTGGGGTTGAAAGGGACCTTAAAGATCATCCAGTTCCAACACCCCTGCCATGGGCAGGGACACCCTCCCCTAGACCAGGTTGCTCCAAGCCTCATCCAGCCTGGCCTTGAACACTTCCAGGGATGGGGCATCTACAACTTCTCTGGGCAACCTGTTCCAGTGCCTTACCACCCTCTCCATGAAGAACTTCTTCCTGATATCTAATCTTAACCTACCTGCTTTCAATTTAAACCCATTACCCCTTGTCCTGTCACTACAGGCCCTTGTAAAAAGCTCCCCAGCCCGCCCAGCTTCCTTGTAGACCCTCTTCAGGTATTAGAAGGCTGCAATAAGGTCTCCCCAGAGCCTTCTCTTCTCCAGGCTGAACAAGCCCAACTCCCTCAGCCTGTCCCCATAGCAGAGGTGCTCCAGCCCCCTGAGCATCTTCATGGCCTCCTCTGCACTCGTTCCAACTGGTTGATATCCTTCTTATGCTGAGGGCTCCAGATCTGGACACAGTACTGCAGGTGGGGTCTCACAAGAGCAAAGGGGGACAATCCCCTCTCTTCCTCTGCTGGCTACGCTTTTCCTGCTACAGCCCAGGATCCGGTTGGCTTTCTGGGCTGCCAGTGCACACTGCGGGCTCATGTTGAGTTTCTCATCCACCAGTACCCCCAGGTCCTTCTCCTCTGGGCTGCTGTTTGAGCCCTGCACCTGGGGAGGAGTAACCCCATATACCAATACAGGCTGTGATCAAATGAATATAAAGCAACTTTGCAGGAAAAGACCTGGGGCAACAATTGTCCTAGTGGAGCACAGGGTGGACGTGAGCCAGTGATGTGGCTTTGCATCAAGGGTGACCGACCGCATTCTGGGTGGCATTAGGCAGAGTGTGCTGGCAGGTCAAGAGAGGTGATCCTCCCCTTCCCCTCTTCTCAGCCCTGGTGAGACACATCTGGAGCATAAAGCTTGATTCTGTGCTTCCAGTACAAGAAAGACATGGTCTTACTGGAGATGAGCAATGAAGAACCACAGAGATGATTGAGCACGTGCAGTATCTCCTGTATTAGGTGAGAAGTGTAAATAAGATGAGGCCAAAGTCTTCTGATTGGTGCCCAGCAGCAGGAGTGGGGGCAATGGGCACAAATTTATATACAAAAAACTCCATTTAAACCCAGGAAAAAAGCTTTTATTATGTGGGTGGTTTAACACTAGAGCAGGAAGCACAGGGAGGTTGTGCAGTCTCCATTGTTGGATATTTAAAAACTGGGTGCGTTCCTCAGCAGCCTTCTCTGCTTGACCCTGCTTTGAGCAGGGGTTTGGACTAGATGATCTCCAGAGGTTCCCTTCGGCTATTCTCTGATTCTGTAAATCATAAAGCTATTAAATCAGTACAAATGCATCTTTTTTCATCATGTATCCTTGGTAGCATGATTGAAGGGGTTCAACAAATTGGTAGTTCTTCCTGAGAGGACTTTTCTTGGGGAGCTGATATAGAACATTTTGAAATAAAGTAGCAGTTCTCATTCTTAGGCTTAAAAAGTTAGAAATATGAAACTATGCAGGCCTCACATGCCCACTTTCTTAATCAATTTTTATTGTTGTATCTCCTAAATAGATAGGACATTTTATATTTTCTCAGTGGTAAAATGCAATGCATTGAGAAAGCATTTTAACTTTCGTTTGGATTTAGATGCAAAGCAAAATAGCTTAGAATAGCTCTTCCAGGTAAGATGGAGAAGCGCATGAATGGGACTATGAATGGGATTTCTTTGCTGTACTGATTAATGTTGGGAGACTGCATGAACAGTATGTGAATTTCGCCAGGATTTCAGCAGGTTTGGGGAAAGTAGGAAAGCTTGAAATAAACTGGTTAGGTTCCTGGACTAGAATGAGGTAGTTGTAAAAGACACTCTCTGTGGAAGATGGCCTGTGAAACCATTCTGGGCATCACGCTGCCTCTTCTTGCCATCACTGGACACATTTACTGACTTTTGCTGGGTGTTATAAATCTTTAGGCTATGAACTCGTTGGGATGGAGTTGGGATGCAGTACGGATATCAGCAGCCTGTGAATTCTGTAGTTGTACTAAGTGTCTCCCAAACTATATAAAATCAGGGGTTCAAATTAAGATGCAGGGAAAAAAGAGGATCAAGGAAAAAATTAGAAAATCTTTTAGGTGTTTTTTTTTTTTTTTTTAAATGCACATAGGTCAAATTCAAAGAGCACTATCAAAGGGCAGGTGATCAGAAATTCATAAATGCAAAAACTTAAGAAATACAAGTTCTGCCCACAGAAGAGATTGCAGAAATTCTGGATTAGTGTAAATAACTTCTAATTTGTCTGAGCTAGCATGAGGACTGATGGCACCTGAAGATATTCTGGTAGACCTAAGTGATAGGGTTAAATGGAAAGGGGATCATGAATGCTTAAAGGCAGACTGAGGTGTAGCCTTTCTGCTGAACTTGGAAGTAAAATGAGGCAACTTGCCATTATTTAAAACTCTTAAGGTGGGGTTCATGTCACCTAACTTTAGATGTCCTAAGCAAGCTAGTCTGCATGAGCTTTCATGTGTAGCTGATAGAGAGGAATAGACACTTCTAGGATGCATCCGGACACAGATACCTTAAAAACCCTCTGGGATGGATGAATGGAGGTTTCTTTGCGCTGCAGGGGTAGCCTGTGTGATGTGACCTGGCTTGGATGCCTGCTGTACAGACTCTTACTGGGTCAGAGGAATGTCATTCTTACTTTTCTAAACAAGGAGTCTTAAAGTGCCTGAGGAAGTCAGTGGGAGCTTTGTGAATAAAACGTCGAAGGCAATGTCCAAGGGACTACTTTTAAAACTATTTTTGGCATTTAGGTATCCCAGCTTTTTGTAGTGCAGGAAGTATTCTTATAGCATGTGGAATGTCAGTGTAAGCTTCATCCTAACGTTGCACAGACCAGATGTACGGGTGACATATTACCGTCATCAGCAACTGCCACGAGAAGTTGCAGTTACACTAGTTTGTACCAGAAGTGGCAGAGCAGCTGGTTGGGGGAGGACAAGAGTAGGAGGAAGCATCATCTTACTTGGAATGGAAACACTAACAAGCCTCGCTGTTGCAGGCTTTGGTTTTTTAAGATCTCTTAAAAGGCAAAGAAAGAACATTCTGAATTGGGCAAAAGAAAATAATGATAGAAGTTTAAAAATAGCACCAGCGTAAAAGCAAACATGGGCTGTCTGTCAGTGTTACAGATAAAAACAAGTTAATTTTGTAATTGTTTTAATTGCCATTTAATTACCCTCTCAAGCCATTTTTGTTGCAATTTTTCATTTACAGGCATCAGTCCAGTGTCATCTTGCAGGCAAACTGTGTATGCATTCATGTTTTTTTTTAAATCTTGAAGTATGGGCAAGTGGTTTATTATAGAAGTGTCCCACCTTAACAAGATTTACGTATGGGTGTTCAGACATACTATGCAAATGTGCCGCAGTAGTCTTACATATCAATGTGAATAAAGCAATAAAAATAATGCAAATGAAACCCTGACCTTGGATCATTATCTGGAATGCTGGATTTCTCAAAGGCACGGCTGTTGTGCTGTCTAGCCTGTCTGTTGCAAGCTGCCAGATTCTTGACGTTTGTAAGAAATAAATTCCCTACCTGAGTGGATCAGATAGCGGGGAAACAGCACAGCTGTGCGCAGAAGTTCACGTAGGATGTAGTTTACTGTGTTGAGGACATGAGGTCTAAGTCATTGCGTCCTCTAAACTTGTTGATTTAATTAAAGCTCCTTTTACTTTGCCAAAGAAAAAGGGAAAAAAGGAAACTCTTGATTGCTAATTGCTTCAACAAACTTCATGGTTCATTTTACAGGAAATGGTTCCTCTGCTGTTGTTTGGAAAGAGAGGGTGAATCAGATTGGGACTCCTTTGAAACCTGTGCAGTTCCTCTCATGGACTGATGCTGCCTTTTGGCATTTCTTGTAATTTTAATATTTAATAAGTCAATTCAGTTATGAAAAACAGTTTAAAAAATAATGTGTATTTCTTGCTAGTTTGAATGTTACTGTGTAGGGGGTACTGGGGCACTGGAGTGATGTTTGCCCATTAAATTCTTCATCACACCCAGAGGGATGTGCAGGGTGTTACAGCCTGAGATACCAGTCATGTCCACATACCTTGAATTCTGTCAAAACAGCACATACATTGAATTGTGTGTGTTTTAATATTTAAAACAATTACCCAAGAAATACATCAGAAATCAAAATTTTAATGTAGCAAATTAGTAGAGCATAGTACTTGTTGCCTTATATATGTCTAGTACTTGTACAATCAGGTGGTTTTGAGGTCCTTTAGCTACTGTTATAATAGAGATGTGATATGTTTCTGATACCCAACATTAATATTTTCCATAATGGTGTAAACTAAACCATATATTTTTATAATATTCAGTTATTAAAGAAACCCCTTGAAGTGATATCAAAGCAGCAAAAATAGTGGTGAACAACAGCAGTTGATAAATGAACAGGAAAAATGTTCAGACTGACTAAACTCCCTCAGCTGTCCAGCCGTGTGTGCACAGAGTGACTAAGTCTTAGGAGAATTGAATAAAATCCAAGGGAGATGACAGTATTTTTAGGAGGTTGAAGTGAAGGTACTGAAATCAAATAAAAATCTAAGTAGTTATTTGCTCTTCCTGTACTCTGTTTCTCATTTTGTAAAGTAACACAACTCTTTTGTATTTAACTTTTCTAGTTTGGGTGTAAGCTCCTGGAGTAGGGAATATCTTTCGCTGGAACTATTCTCTGTGCCTAAAATAATACAGAATGAGGTCAACTGAAGACTTTCATCATCATTATATTACTGTTGAATGATCTTTGAAGCATGTAACCTTAATTAGGTGCCCTTTTCTTTGAACACTGAGAAATACCATCCTGCATCCAGTCCATGGCAAACTTGAAAAATTGAGTCTTGGTGGGCTGAACCCTGTTGACAGCTCACAGACACGAGTTAGAACATATGGCAGTTGTTTGGTTGTTTGTTTTTAGTTACTGTAGGGCTTGATACATGTGCAAAAGCTGTGTTCTTTCTGCCCCTTATCTATCACCTCTGAATTTCTAGACCATGTGTACCAAGGACATATTAGTGAAGTAAGTGGATGGCTTTATAGGTTATCCAAAAGGCAGAGTGAGATTTCTGCCCTGTGGCATGCAGTTATTGTGTTATGCAGGGCTTCCAGTTTCCTAGGTGAAAGTCTCCAACTAATTCAAACGTCAACCTTGGGCTGGCCTTAGTGAATGTTGTATAGTGAATTTATGTTGGTCAGCTGAGCTGCGTTCACTGACTGCGTGTACGTGGTGAGCTGGTGGCAAATGCAAGGTAGTAGGAATTATCCTAGGCCACAGTGAAAGGCAGCTACATTGGCGTTGAATCATGTTCTGATAGTGGCTAAGATTGTCAGGACACCTCAGGTTGATAGCAACACGGTCTGTTCTTGCTTCCACAGAAATCCTATGTCAGAATAGCATGGCAACATTCAGAAAAGCTGGGAGAAAAAAAAAGACGGAATTGATGTTTTCCTCCTGACTCATTTGCTGTGTTTTCTTTCTGTAGAAGACAACATTACATGCCATTGGGAAATTCAGCCATTTAATGGGCTTTTAATGAAATATTTGAATACTGGAAGTCGCATCACTTCTGTAGTACTGATAAATTTTGGCTGATATGTGTCGGGTAAAAGAATTTCATTCTGAAATCCATGTTAGACCACTTAATACTGGAATTCTATTTTGTGTTTAGAGCAACAGTATAATGTTAGTTTCATACATTGGTAATGGAATGATTTCATTTTTTGTTAAATACTTTAATTTTTCTTTCAGTGTTTTGTCTCCTACTTGCGTTCAGTTTACTTAATGAAGAATAAAGAAGTATTTGATGTTTTCAAATTGCCTCTAGCCGAATATGCACTGTAAGTATGATTGACTTGGAAAATGGAAACTGTGTAGCGAGAAGTTTCGCAGTGTGTGATAGCTTTAAATAGGTGTTTTGACTATGTTAACACACAGAATTGGACAGTCTTGTAATGTGTTTACAGTTTCACATTTATGCCATGCTTTTGCATATTCAAAGACATTCTAATGGAAATTATGTGTAAAAAATATATATTTCTACAAAGAGAAATAACTCTTGTGGCAGAAGGTACATTTGCTATGTCCAAGAGAAGACACAACTTGTGAAGTAAAATGATAGAGAGCAATATATTTTTTTTCTTTACAGATTTGCCTTTTGGTCTCATAAGTGAATGCCAACCTATAAAGTGTATTGTTTAAAAGGAAATTGGAGTATCTAAAGATGATATATTGCAGTCTCATTTTGAGTGTGATTGGGGCATTGCTCCTTGGACACAAATTACTTTTCAGAAGTTTCAGTGCACTTGGTAAAGTTGAAATATCTGCACTGGAGTGAATAGCACCTACTTTACTAAGTCTACTTTTGTACATATATGTGAAACATTCCACAATTTGTCTAGAGGGAAATTAATTTTGACAGGTTGACTTTACAGATGACAACCATCCGAGATGGTTTTAAGATGTGAAGTTTTGGAATAATCTCATGGGAGTCAGAAGGGAGCAGGAAGGTGCTCAAAGTTGCATGGTAAATTAATTTTATGTCCCTGGAATTTCATAGCAGAGAAGACTTAAGTCTTCAAACTTGTCAGCACATGGCATAATGAACTAAAATGTGACAAATTACTAGACTGTTGAACACCTGGTCTTCCTGTGCTCTGCTGTAATTAACATGATAATGTTTTTTTAAGGAACATAAACCTATTGTAAAATGTTTTCTTACTTTATGGATTGAGAAATTTTTAAAAAGGAGAACTAGAAAAAACTTGAAAGTTTTCCCTACGTGCATTGCCTGCCTCTTCACCTGATTTGTCAGCACCTTAAAACCCTTGTTGTAGGTCTTGCTATGCTGAATGTAAGGCGTAGTGGGAGAAGATTAGGACTTAGAGGGATGACCGCACAAATTTAACCAGTGTGTTGAGAAGCCAGTTGACGGATGGTAATAATGCTGAATTTTTGGAACCCCCAGTGCTTCTTTCTGTGTTTCAGCATGGCGTGCCACCTGATACTGATGTGGACAGAGTTCGGTTCTTCTCAGGCCTCTGTGCCAGGACTTGTTCCTTCATCAAAGTCAATTCTAATCCCAGTTTTGTGAACTTACTGCTAAGTCATTCCTGTATTAAAGTAGAAGAAACCAGGCAGTTGTTTGGAGAGAGTAGGAGAGGTTTAGTCAAGACTGTGACACATATGGAAGCATAATCAAAAATAAGATAAAAAATCTGGGAGTTAATTTGGGGATTCTGCTCTAAATGAACAGTTTGTTGGCACTTTTCTTCCCCACTCTCCAGAACGCTAGTCTACCTAAATACACCCCACAGTCCCCTGGCTTTCAGTTCAGTGCACATCCACAGATACAGTGGATCAGTCAGCTTAATTTATGTCAAAGGCCCTCAAAGTCTGGTACTTTTGAATTCTGCATTCATAAGCAGCCTTGGTTTACGTTCTGAGCACAAACTCATGGCAGAACCTGGAATGAGAATCCTTTCTTCCCTTTACCTTCTCTGTGTATTCTCCGAAAAGTATTTCAGCCTTTCTGTGGAGATTTACTGCTAGCTTGATAGATGTTACGCCACTGCAAAGCCTGCAGAGAAAACAAGCTCCTTAATGCCCCTGTCAGGTTTGCATTTCAGTCTGTCAGTCTGTTGCCTGCTTTCTCCACTGCTCTCTTGCCTGACATGTCTGTCCACAGAGATTCTCTTAAGCATTGTTGAATGAGTCTGCAGAACAGCCGCAGTCTTTTTGATTTTTATATATTATGTAAAATTATTTTTATATATATATAGTTTTCTAGGTATATAATAATTTTATATAAATTGTGTTTACATATCTATACACATATACCATACGTATTCTAGAGACTTACCACCTTTAAGCTATGGTACGTTAGTATTCTCTCCAGTATCCCCTCATTACGAATTGCTATCAAGAATAATTTGCTGGAGGACAACTTGCACAGGCCTTATGTTAACATAGGCAGCCTTTAAGTTTGGTGAAGGAGAACTTCGATGCTTGCATAAAAGAGACATTAGTCTCTTCATTGCAATAGACAGCTTTGAAAACAGAAATAAAGGTAAACAAACAACAGGGCTGAAAGAATAATTAGTCTGGTCTCCTGGATAGGAGAGAGGGTACCAAGGAGGCAGGGATTCAAAACACTTTACTTCTCAGACACTTCATTTTGTTAAATACTAATATCTCTCTTTCTCTCTCTCTCTCTCTCTCTTGCTATGTATATATATACATCTCAGTCTTCAGGGGCAGATCTTAACAGGCCAGTGTGCTGACTGGACAGGTTAGTCACAGCTCTAATGGGTATCTAAGGAAGGGAATTTCATCTGTGATTTTTGTCATGTCTTCCAGGAGGAGTGTAACACATTTTTCTCTGTTTATCCCTGTATTGGTACATAGAAAATAAATAAAGCAGGTTGAAGTTGAAGCCAAGTTATTTGGGGAATGTCTGATACAAACATCTTAGTACTCAGCTAATTTTGCTTACAGATCAGCATTACAAAGCAGTAGGTAGCTGCAGGTGCTGTCAGGTCTGAAATGGGTGATACCAGTATATGTGAGCCATCTGTCTGACCTCTGACTGACCAGGGAAAGCAACCCCTGCATGCTCACTGCCACCCCTTGACCCTCACTGCATGATCAGGGCAGAGGATTTGGTTGGTTGTCTTGCTCCGGCTGCCATGAGCAAGGGCAGAGCAGCCCATCATATCCCCCAGACAGTGCCCATGACAGGCTTTGCACATCTTGTTATCCCTTTGCCGATTCTTGGCCCTCCATCTCGCTGCCCTTGCACTTCCATACTTTTCTGTATGTTTTCAGCCCCCATATACGTGTACCCAGCCTTTGTATTTCTCATGGTGTTACCTGGTTAATCTCAACCTGATTCGGCATTACTCACGCGAACCTCAGTATTCCCTCCAGTGATCTATAGAGTTTGGACATTTCTCACGCAACTCCCCCTCAACTGCCTGTGAGATCCAGCCATCCCTTTCTGAGCTTTCTGTAACTTCTGCTGACCTTTCTGATCTTCCCATGCAGACCTGTGAACAAGCTGCAGTCTTCTCTCTCAGAGTCCAGGGTCATTAGTCTTTTAGTCATCATTCTAGTTTCTTCTAGGATCTTGAACTACCTCTTCTCATTGTGCAGCCAAGCCTGCTAGTGACCTTCACTCACCTTAGGAGTAAATATACTTGCATATGCATGAGTAGCAGTTCCAGCAGAGTGCCTCTTGGAGTTGGCTAATCCAGCTGACTTGGAGAAATGGTCTTTGATCCACTCTAGAAATCTCTGTTGCTTGTGCTCTACTGTTGTTGCCCTTTGAGCAGGTGTCAGGGTGTCTCAGGTACTAAGAGCAACAGAGCTGGCAACTGCAATGTGGAGGTGGCTTTGACTTTTGTAAAAGAAGGCTACATCTCGGTCTTCTAAGTGATTGGATTCCAACTGTGACAGTCCTCTTTGGCTCTCTTTGATCCTGACACAAGCTTGGTGAGCTTGGCTTTCCTTATTATTAGTAAAGTACCATGCATTTGGGCACCTTCACGTAGAGGGCTAAAGCTGACTAGTCAAATAAATAACACAGCAAAAGCAATTTCTCTGTTTTGGTTATTAATCAGACCATCTGGAAAGACTGTTCATTCAGATTTGTGTCACTTCAGTTGATTGGATTTCTTTTGTTTTCAAATGGTTGCTCATCCTGTCTCCTGAAAATACTTTAACTGTTAAATGTAGATGTAGTGTATATTGGAGGACAAGTAATACATGCTTCTCTTGAAATAGCTTCTGGGAGTACTTAACCTTTTTCAGGTTATTTTAATCTCTGTCTGAACCTGTTCTAACAGTAAAACAAATCACCATGCTGTGTTTTTATGTGTTCAAATAAGTCTGAAGTTCTGGAATATGTCTTATGTGTGGTAAATGTAGTAACTTTAATATTAGAATGAAGCACAAATTGTGTAAAAATGTTGTGCAGCGGTTCTGCAGGAGGGACCTCTGATTCTTTACAACTGGCTTACACTTCAGAAAGGACTGGGTATCTTCTAGGTACTTATTAGGAACTCTTGTGACACTTAAAAGGTTGTGCTGGTCTTAAATTTCCTGTTAATTTGTTTTGCTTAAGGGCAGATTTTGCCATGAGTGTCTGAGAATCTCTCTTTTTAAGTAGTTCAGAGAGATGCCCAGCTTTTCACTAGTCCAAACAGAGGCATAGTGAAATTACTGGTTTTATGTAAACATATTCAAGATGGAAGGGATGCAATCCAGAGGGACCTGGACAGGCTGGAGAGGTGGGCCACTGCCAACCTCATGGAGTTCAACAAGGCCAAGTACAAGGTCCTGCACCTGGGTCGGGGCAATCCCAGGCACAAGTACAGGCCGGGTGGAGAATGGATCGAGAGCAGCCCTGAGGAGAAGGACTTGGGGGTACTGGTGGGTGAGAAGCTGGACATGAGCAGGCAGTGTGTGCTGGCAGCCCAGAAAGCCAACCGTATCCTGGGCTGTATCAGCAGAAGTGTGGCCAGCAGGTCAAGGGAGGGGATTCTCCCCCTCTTCTCTGCTCTTGTGAGACCCCACTTGCAGTACTGTGTCCAGCTGTGGAGCCCTCAGCATAAGAAGGATATCGACTAGTTGGAACGATTCCAGAGGAGGCCACAAAGATGCTCCGAGGTCTGGATCCCCTCTGCTATGGGGACAGGCTGAGAGAGTTGGGCTTGTTCAGCCTGGAGAAGAGAGGGCTCTGGGGAGACCTTACTGCAGCCTTCTAATACCTGAAGGGGGCCTACAAGGAAGCTGGGTGTGTGTGTGTGTGTACTTTTTACAGGGGCCTGTAGTGACAGGACAAGGGGTAATGGGTTTAAATTGAAAGTGGGGAGATTTAGATTAGATATCAGGAAGAAATTCTTTCTGGAGAGGGTGGTGAGGCACTGGAACAGGTGGCCCAGAGAAGCTGTGGCTGCCCCATCCCTGGAAGTGTTCAAGGCCTGGCTGGATGAGGCTTTGAGCAACCTGGTCTAGTGGAGGGTGTCCCTGCCCATGGCAGGGGGATTGGAACTAGATGATCTTTAAGGTCCCTTCTGACCCAAACAATTCTGTGATTCTATGATCTTTCTATAAGCATAATTAACAAGCCTTGGGAAAGGTAGTATTTTAAGTCTGATACACTATTCATTTGAATTAATTTTTAAAAATGTTTACTAATGTTTGATTTTTTCTTACTCAGTAGCAAAGAAAAGTGTTATTCCTCTTAAAGCCATACAGTGTTCTTTCTTGGGAGTTTTACTCTTTTAACTTATGTCCTGAAAATAACTGTCAACTTGCTTTGAGTTGAAGGAGGTACCTGAGCATTGTAGGTTTCTGTTTAGTTACTTCTACCCATTCCCTGATCGGTGTTTTTAGGAATGATGATGTCTGACTACCTCAGTTTCTGTTGTTGAATAGAACAACAGAATGTCAGCTGTGCTTTCATTTATAGTAGCAAAATAATCCATTGGTTTCAGTATTGTCTTCAGAAGCTGATTTGATATGTCTTTCTGTAAGAGCTTGCTCCCAAGAAGTCATTGTATTTCACACCAAAATCTGAAACAGGATTGTAGCTGAATTTGTGTTGCTGTTTTAAGGCTACCGTGGTCTAAGGACTACACTGCGGTGTTGGTATGTTTTTAGTGTTCTGTGTTAGAATTTAGGATATCTCACTAAGTAACTTAACTGCTTTTTGTCTGTCTTTATGAGAAAACCTTGTGCGTACCTTATTCCAGAGATGCGCATGAATGCCTGCACTAAAACCAAAGAACAGCTTCAGCTGGAGTAGGATTGTGTTCTGAGTGGCATTTAATGAATTGATGAAAACCAGAAAAGGAAATATTAGCTGATGGAAAGAAAAGCTGGTTCATATTTCAGTTTTTTTTAGTTGGACTGAACTCTGGACTGGGCAAATGATTAAGAAATAAATTCTAAAGAAACTGAAATCTTGCAACATGACGAAACTTTTGGCAGCAGTGGAATGTGTTTGTCCCAAATTGTTCCCCTTTTGGAATACACTATAAAAAAGAAGCGGTAATGAGCCAAAATGACGACATTTCTTTGAGAAGTTAGGCCATTAAAAGTGTTGGGGGACTGTTTGTACACAACCTTGTTTAGGCTTATCTACTGTTACTTTCTTACCAAATTTGACTGTAACACCTTCCCTTTCCCGCCAGGTCTGAGGGCTGCATTCTTTTAGTTCAGATGTCATTTGAATTTGGGTAGCACTGATCTTTTTTGGTAGGGTTGCTAAGCAGTGTAGAAAGATTGGCCAGCGCTGATAATGTGATGGAATGATTGAAGAATGACATCAGAGCAGAACAGCAATCTGGTGGGTGGGATTTCATATTTGAATGAGCAAACCTGTGCTGAATTCTCTTCTGCATCATGGACTGCTCTTTTTGACTTGTCTTTTTGAACTTTTCCCATATAGACAGTAATTTCTTCACCTTGTCAAGCATTTCTCTGCAGTCATGATCCTGCTCTTTGATACAAGCTCTGGAGACACGGAAGGGAAGCTGTCATAAAAATGGAGTGTCTATGTGTAGAGAGAAGTGAACCCTGATTGTGTGCTTGCCATACAGTACTGCTACTTGCAGTACTTTGTCAACAGTTGGCAGCAATATTTGAGGTAGAATAATGTTGTGAAATACAGAAAGGCAAAAAGGTGCTTCTCTTGTAAAGGATTGGGGTTTTTTGCTACGTCGATCCCCGATCCCCTTTCCGAAGAGTTTGCACATTTGCTGAGGTTACAGCAGTCTCTTTATGCGTGTTTTACTGTGCTTGGTGTTAAGGCCCAATTCCAGGTTGGAATCTCTTCCAGCTCCTGCACTGAAGCATTATATGTACGTTGGTTATTTTGTTTCAGTTAGTCTGTAGGCCAAACACATAATTTGATTGCAGAGGTAATTAGTGTTAGCTGTCAAACACTGAAACCAGCTTAAGACTGCAAGTTGCTCCAATTTCAGTTCCCAAATGTGCTGTGTTACCATCTCAGCAGGGCACTGCCAGTAAATGTGCAACATGCGCTGGATAAAAAATTACTTAGATTTGGTTTTTTTTTTCCCAAAAACTTGATTTCCTTTACTGTTGCGGTGAATTGCTTGTAGAACAGCATTTGGTTACCAGAAATACTTAAACAAAATGAACTTTACATTAAAATTAAGGCTTTATTCATTGTAAACATTGTGCCTAATTCTAACAGCATGGCCTGCTTGTTGGGTGTGTGTCTGCTTTTCAGTGTTTTAACCTGTGGCCAGTACCAAAAGTGCCCAATTTAAGCGCAGGTGTGGTTGTGTTTGGGTTGGTTGGTTTGTTATTTAAGCTGTGTGCCTCCTCTGACTACTACAAACAGTTCAAGGCTCTCCAGGGCCTACAGTCCACTCTAGCTGCTCTACAGTACGTTTGCATGCCTTGTGGGCTGTTTGCAATGACATTTCCACCAGGGAGTATAGATTTGATTTTCTCCTGTGCCATAACTCAAGTTTCTTTATTCAGAGCTGTACTGTGAAGAGAAGGCATAATGCTGTCTGCTTGAAATGAGCAGCACTGAGGGGGGATGTAGTGTATAACTGCATAATTTGGATCTCCCCCTCTACTCTGCTCTTGTGAGACCTCACCTGGAGTACTCTGTCCAGCTGTGGAGCCCTCAGCATCAGAAGGATATTGACCAGTTGGAATGAGTCCAGAGGAGGCCACAAAGGTGCTCCGAGGGCTGGAGCACCTCTGCTATGGGGACAGGCTGGGAGAGTTGAGCTTGTTCAGCCTGGAGAAGAGAAGGCTTCAGGGAGACCTTATAGCACCTTCCAGTGCCTGAAGGGGGCCTACAAGGAAGCTGAGGGGGGTACTTTTTAGAAGGGCCTGTAGTGGCAGGACAAGGGGTAATGGGTTTAAACTGAAAGCAGGGAGATTAAGGTTGGATGCAAGGAAGAAGTTCTTCATGGAGAGGGTGGTGAGGCACTGGCACAGGTGGCCCAGAGAAGCTGTGGATGCCCCATCCCTGGCAGTGTTCAAGGCCAGGCTGGATGAGGCTTGGAGCAACCTGGTCTAGTGGAGGGTGTCCCTGCCCATGGCAGGGGGGTTGGAACTAGATGTTTTTTAAGGTGCCTTCCAACCCAAACCATTCTGTGATTCTGTGGATCAAAAGAGTCTCTTCTATGTGCGTGTGCACATGTATATATGTAGCCGTTTTAGTTGGTGAAATACTTCACTCCTTTGCTAACTGTATGTACAAGTCCTGAGCATTACAAACACTATCCATTCTGTATGGTGGAGTTTTTTTACACGCACACACTCTCTTGTCTACAGCTTGTCAGGTTCTTTGCTTGCTTCCTTTTCCTGGGAGCATTTGTAATTGTTCTTGAGAGTTCCCAGTTATTTTGTCTTCCTTGCCCAATGTTCACTGGCATTTTTCAAGCTAGATTGTCCTGTCATAGACTAAATACTGTTTTGTAAATATGTTGCTCAAATTGTTTCAATCTGAATTCCCATAATTAAAATCTGATTGCTTGAGCCATTGATGAAGACCTCCAATTTAGACAACTTTTGTGTATCTACCTTTCAGATTAATTTATTTAATTCCATCCTTTAGATCACTTGGTCTCGCAATGGCACCTCGTGTGAGATTTCTTCAAAAAGTTCGGAAACAGCTGTGTGCGAAGGAGGCAGTCGATGGGACAGATCACTTGGAGACAGAGCAAAATAAAAATACCATCTCCTCAACAAACAATGAAGAAGTGGAGAAATGTGGAACTAATTTCAGTGGAAAGATGTCTGTTAACAAAATAAAGGAAAAGGAGAGAAGGAAAGAAACTGGGGAATGTTCTGCTTCCAGTGAAGGTGCTGAGGAGAGTGGTGAGTCTGAGGATGAATCAAAAGCGGTATCTGAGGAGGAGGAGAAGGAGGAGGAAAAAGAAGTTCCTGTACCAAGCAGGGTTCCAAACCCAGATTCCATGCAATTCTTTGAAGATGATGATGACGATGATGATGACACTAAAGATCCTGATTTGCTAACAGTGAAACGACGGAATGTTTTTGGTGTGGGAACTGAAGATAATTCAGCACCGGTAAGTGCACTTTATAGTAAAGCTCATGAATGTTAAGGATTTTATAGTGGACATACTCTAAGTAAGGAGGAGGAGAAAAGAGAAAATTCTGCTCTTAGCAGAATACTTTAATTCAGATGTGTTGTCCATATGTATCAGAAAGTCATATTTGCTCCCAAAGATAAGTGGTGTGACTTAGCTTTTATCAATTTATGTTATTAGGAGAAAGTAATTTTATTTGCATAACAAATATCTTCGTAGTTGCTTTAATTTACGAATAACGTGATTTGAATACCTGGGAAATTTTGACAATTTTAATTCTTATCACTTACTAATTTGCATGTGCCTCTTTGAAATAGCTGCCACTTTCTGTCATAACTTTGATGCTGTACCACAGTTTATGGCACTGGGAACCAATCTGCAATCCATGATGAGCCACTTTCCAATACGAACCCTAACAAATGATTTTTACAATAACGCAACCTTCAGACCATGATTTTTGCTTTCAACAGGACCTTTGCTATTGGGGGAGGGTGAGCAGGGGGGGAGAGAGAGCGGGCAGGCACACTTACTGTAAAGCATGGTTATAAAGGCTTATTGAAAGTGTTCATGGAGATCTTTCATTTCCTTGGTGAGTAGCTTTGTCACTCAGGATTTCTGTGCTTGGTGTTCTGAGAAATGTTGCTTTTATTTAATCTTTAAATACAATCTTACAGTAACGGTGGGTTTGGTGGGTTTTTTTTTATTATTTCTATAAAGCAGATTTGGTACGTGCATATTGTGAATTTTGTGTGTGTCCTTCGCTATCTAGCAACTGTATCTCTGTAGTAAAGAGATCCAAGTGAAATAGCCATCTGCTTCAGCAAGATGTTTTTCTGAACTTCCTTGCATGCAAGGGGAGCCTCCTGTTAAGCAAAGTATTTATTTTTTCAACTGGTATTTTAAGCCTTTCTTTTTCTGTGCTATCATTTAACAACACAGGGCACTTGTTATGAACTTACGCTACTCAGCCCACTAGCTGCATTTACAATCAGCATCTTTCCTTCAGTATTTAGTGAAGTGTTACAAACTAGTTTTATCAGCCGTCTTGTCGAAGGTGAGCGGTCGCACAGCATCCTAACCACTGCCTGCACGCTCTCCTCTACTGTGAGGAGGCTGCTGCAGGTTTCCATCTTGTCCTAGAGCTGTGGGAGGAGGATGTTCCTGTTATTCTAAACCTGAGGTGTCCTGCCCTGGTACAGCCTCTGCCTGGCAGTAGCCTTTATTTATTAACATAAATTTTGGTTTAATGTAGGAAAGATATTGCTTTTTTAAAAACAAAGTAGAGTAAAAGATTTCTGCTTCAGTTAAAGAATGGTATTTTCACAGCTTTCCTATCACTCCCACAGTTTTCTGTGCTGAAGTACACAGGCAATTTCATGTTGCTTTTGTATGTTGGAAAGGGAATTAGGAAGTTTTGTTCAGGAAATGGTAAAAGGAGAAACTTTGATATGAAAGAATGAACAAAGCACCTTTTATGAAAAATACCGGTGATTTAGAAAATAATGTGAAACCTCACTGGGTAACCTATTAGCAGTTTTCCAGCATTAAGCATTTATAGGTTCGTTTATGCTCAGGCAAGTCGGACATTATTTTCTGTGATTCAGCACTGCTAAACTGCAGTAAGGGTTAGTGGTTTGGGCTTGGTGTGCGAGTGTGGAGGACCTTGTGTCACCTGAAATCTCTTGTACGTGGGGCCATTATAATGAAATATGTGGTTATTCTTTTAAGCAGCTGTGAACAAAATAATGCAAAGTTTCAAGAACTGTATCATTAAGAACGTAAATATAATTTAACTAATCTACGGAAGTGCCTGTGGTAGTGCAATACATAACTTTTAGGAAGCAGAAATGCAGACTGTGCTGTGCTTAATGGTGGGAATAGTCGTGATCGATGCAATGCATGTGGTAGTGTGGTGTTTATGTTACTGTGAGAACTGTTGATAAATTTGTCATTTTCAGTCGGAATGAAAGAATGAAAGTTTTTGTCACTAACCATGTATTGTCTTTCAGTGTTTTGGTATACAAATGTGCATAATAGAAGTTACATAGAAAGATCTAGACACTGTGCGTATTTTGTCATGTGCACAGCACCACATCTTTTGGATGTTAAAAACAAATTGTAACTTGCAACACTTCTTATATTTTTTTTTTTTTCCCCTGATTTGTGTATTTTCTGGATAAAAGTTTTGGAGATTATTCCTGCATTAAGGTAGATGTGTTCATATCGAAAGAATTGGAAAGAATGGATTCCTCTGGAGTGAGAGGAGCACAGAGCAGCGTGAGCGCAGTTTTCCTGCTGCTGTGTTGGAGTGTCCTTCTAGGGAGGACTTGGGAAGCCGTTTGACTACAGTGTACTGGATCATTGCTGCATTTCTGGGATGAGGCTGTGCATTAGTGAATAGTGTCAAACCCTGCAGTGAGTCTGGGAGTGTGAACATAGAGTGTATACTCTGCTACATCAGTTAGTAGTTGTTTCTTTAATGTATTCTGTGTGCTAAATAAGATAGGAGTCCTGTGGAAACATGAGTATGTGATTATCTAATTGGGAGGTTGAGTATGCCCACAAAGGTTGAATTCAGTTTGCGTTTGTGTTTTTAATGTCCATGATTGATTTTGCAATTTCACTGCTCTTACAGGATGCTTATTGTTGACAGTAAAACAGTCCTGCTGTGATTGTTGAGGTTCAGGATGTTGTAGTAGATGAAAACTTTACATTCAGATCCTGTTTGAATAGCTGCTGTTAGAGACACCTTTGCTTCCTTATCCTTGTGCCTTCCCTAGCCCCTCCCGCGGAAGGAATGAGGTGAAGGGAGCAGGGTTTCTGTAAACTGATGAGGGAGTAGAAGGGGATTTGTGTGGCTTTCTTAGGGCACTCGGGTTTTGGTGAATGTCCGTGGTGCCCAGCCTAACCGTGACAGGAAGATCATGGTGTGTCCTGAGACACGGCCAACGTTAGTTCCTGTAGTAGCATGGCTTGCGGCTGGATTCCACTCTGTCCTCTCGCGCTCTCTTAGTGTGGCCCTTGGCCATGTGTGTACTCTGTCCCTGTTCATATGTGACAGCGCATACAACGAAAAACCTGTTCTCTCTGCACTGCTGGATGAAAGAAGAAACCTTGGATAAGGTTACCAAGGTGAAAGACCTTGGTAAATATTACAATTTTGTTATGAGCTTCAGAACTCATTTTTTAAGAGGTGCTCACCAGCTGCCCTATTTATGTGTTTTACTTAAATATGTGAGGATTTTTAGCTGGTGATCTGGGACTAATTTAGAAGTACAGTGTTCTTAGGCATAAAAAGAAGGTCAGCTATATGCACAGAGACATTAGCCGATATGCAGTATTTAGCTGTTGTGTTAACATTATGGAAATTATCCTTTTAAAGTGCATTTAATGGTATTAACAGTATTGATGTTGCAAAGACTATAAGTATTCCCTGGTTGAAAGTTTTGTTTTTAAGGATAATTTTAGGAAATTGGTTGTTGCGTTTGAAAAGGCAAAGGCTGTACTTCTTAAACTTCAAACGTTACTTATTTTGCGAACTAAGATTAAGCCTATAGTATTTTTTTCTCTGTTTTAATTTTAGGCCTCTTGTCAGACACATTGCACACTGTCAGACTTGACTTCTGCTCTCAAATTTTGTTTTAGGATAGAGAATATTAAACCTAAGATTATTGTGACTCCCTCGTTGGTCCCCTGTCTCTTGATTTATGGACCCCTAACCTTTCCAAGTGGGGTACTTGCTGGGTGCTTAGAACACTGTAATAAGCATGACCTTACAGAGGGCTGCCTTACATAGTGCTTGCAGATTCCTTGGAGTTAGTCAGGACTCTTGAAGAGCCTGCTGTTTGAATACTGTGGCTGTGGAGGGAAATAATACGCCATGATTCTGTCTCAGCTAGCCAGCTTACCTTGTCATCCAGTAATACTACATACAATGACATTTTCTTACACTTCTCAGGCACATGAACACTGTAAGCTCAAATATTATGACCTGGATGTGTACATGTTTATAAAAGCAGGAGAGAACAGACAAGGGTAAACCTCTCTTAACCAGAGATGATATGCCAAGAAGCAGAGAGTGTGCACCAAAGTGAGGACATAGTTCTCTAGAATTTTCTTCTGTGATGTTGAGAAGAAAGCTTGTTACCAGACAGAGAAATTAAAATTCATTTTCAGCATTGTGATTCATCTTAATTGCTTCTCTTACATTGGCTTTTCCTTCTGAATGGGATCTCTTTCCTTCTGTTCCATGTCATGAGACAGATTTTTACCATTCTTCTGTTTATATACTGCTTTTTCTCTGTGAAGCATCTTCTCATTCCTCTTACCAGCTCTTACTAGCTCTTATTCTCCATATTAATTTATTAAATGTGTGACTTTGTGGTGCTTTTCAGGAGTATGGCGAGATAGAAAATACCCAAAGGAGGGAAGAAGCAATGGAGTGAGCTGGCTGACTCTGGTAGCAGCATTGTTTCCCTTATGGATAGCCCTCTGCTTTTGCCGTAGCAGTGTGTTGTGTCCAAGAGAAGAAAGCTGCTTCGGGCATCCCTCTAGCTAGAGAAAAAGCATTAGTCCTTGGAGGCATGTTGCAAAGCTGGCATTCTGGTAGAGAAAATACAGAAGTGATTTATTTTTAAGTTAAATAGAAGTCAATACTGTGATGCATTGTATACAATAAATTCTCCTTCATACAGAATCTAAGTGCCTTAGGTTCTCAGCCTAGTAACAGTGTGCTTCTGTATTTGTAGTTGAATTATAGCAAATCATGATTTATAACAAGTACAAAGTATTTGCATACAAGTGAAGTAGGCCTACATTTGGATATCAGGCAAAGTGCCTCAAGAATAGGGTGTTATGAAAAAATAACTTATCAGCCACAGATGGAAAAGAAACCTGCTGATGGTACCTGAAGCCTCTCTATGCACAACAGGCAGCAAAGAATGCACTCCACAGAGCAGATGGAAAACTTCAAAGAAAACACATTTTCTTTCTGTGCGATTTCAATACCTTATGTACAATCCAAGCTTGTTTTTTAAGCATGTCTGTGATGCCCAGTTATATTCTATGTAATCTTAAAAAGTCGTCTTGTTCAGGAGTGCTTCTGTAAGCTACACAAAGGGCAGAGCAAAAACATTTCTTTGTGTTGTTGGACAACTTTTGCTCTTGAGATTTGCAGGATGTTCATTCCCCTGGATTTATTATTTTTAAGTAGAACATTCATTACTTACTTGCTAGGTTAAACTGTATAACAAAGCTTTTGCAGGGAGTCCTTTGTAAAGACCCATAATCCATGTTAAACTCCAGATACATAGATCACTTACTGTTTTGATCTTTCTTCATTGCTCTTTCAGGTTAGCTGCTTTAGTACCATTCTGTCTGCTCCACATCCATCCTCAGATTTCCCTCTAATGATTTCTATTTCAATTATTTTTTTTAGCAACTTACTACAAACTCCTGTAGTCTGTGAAAAAATAACTGTAAATATTGGAGTTTCTTGCACCTTTAAGGCAGCATTCCAGGTATTTGTGTCAATCCCTGTGATGGTTAGAAAAACTGGAATATCTATAAGATTAAAATTCTCGGAGTTACTGGTAAACTATGTATTTAAAATAAATGGTTGCTATGTATCTCTTAAGGTATGTGTGTGGCATATGGTCATCCTAAATATTTTTAATCATGTTTAAAATTTAGATACAAAATATAATTTGGGAATTCTATTTTAATATCTGGCCTTATAGCAGCTTTCGGTATAATAGTCTATGGAGTACATAATTCTGATGTGCTGGGCTTAGTGTCTGTGAAAAGTTTTACATTTGAGAATGCTTTTGAACCATCATGAACTGTGGTATTTTTGATGTCCACAGTCTGTCTTCTGGGCCTTTGTGGCTTTTGTAAATAAGAATCTGGCATAGAAGGATGCCACGTGTAGAAGACCTGCTTTGAACATTTTCATTGCAGCTCTTTGACAAATACCTTCTCCTTTGAGCCGGGAAAGGCTTCCCCAGCGGCTTTTCCAGCTGGCTGCATTGTGCTGCTTGTCTTCTAGAGCAAGGGGTGTTCACGAGTTAGTAGCCACTTGTAGCACGCTCCTGAACTTTTTTCAGTTATTGAAGCTGTGAGTTAAAAAATCCTTACTTTCATACTCCAGCTGAAGCAGCCTCACAAGTCATGGAACCTGCTGAAGTATCTCATCATTTGCTGTCCTTAGGAGACGAAGATACTTTGCAAACCGTTTCTGTGGCTAATGTGGACTGATGTGCTTTGAAACGCCCGTTTAACCATGTTCAGTTGCGAACCTGTTCTTTAGCGAAGATCTTGCAGGTGGATTGATGGTTTGTGCAGTGCAGAGCGCCGTGAGCAGGCCAGACTATTACTTACTGCTCGGCTTTCGGCATCTGGTGTAAATTCGGGTTGCAATGAGGCATGCTTTGCCCTGTGATTGAACAGACCCGAAATGAGAGATGCAAGGTCTTGTATCTCACGAGTTAGGGCACTGTATGATTTAAAATGATTCACTAAAATATAATTTGTTAAATACTTCTAGTACGTTACTCAAGCCTGCAAGAATACCCTCAAGTTTTAATTGTGCTTAATCACTGATTTATAACCTTGTTCAATATATTGCAGCAGTTTCATAGATGAGGGTGAGCCAAATACTCTGCATTAAAACTGCTGGGTTGTAATCAATATTCCCTGAATCCACAGGATTTATAAATTCTAAAATGCCACAATTGCCTGTAAAATCATTAGTGCCTGAATACTTGCTGTCTGATGGCGTTGGACGTATTTACCGCTAGGACGTAGTTTTTGGATAAGTGATTTTCTAGAAGTTGAGTGCTAAATTTTGTGAAATGCTACTAGCAATTGTATAGCAATAATTTTTGTAGGAAATGCTGCTTCCTGAAATAGTAATAAAGCAGACCTACTAAGACATACCTGGAGTCTCCCAACTACTGTTAGCACAGTGTGTGTTGCTAAAATTATGACAATCATTCTTTATCATATGTGTGAATGTCTTCTCTGACACAGGCATCTGCTACTGTAAGGATGGCTTAACAAACTACCCATGCACATTTGAAATAATATTTTGGGGCAGATTTCTGAATTCACATGTGAGCTGTGTAATTTTTATCTGGAATAGTTTGATAATTAGGAAAAAAAAATATGGTTTTGGTGATGATTCATCAGCTGCTAGCCAAAATGAGTCCCTGGGTAGTTCATTACAGTATCACTAACATGCAAATTGTAATTTAATGACTATTTTGAAAAGGAATAATGTGTGTTGTACACTGTTTCCAAGTAGTGACCTGCTGACTGACCAGGAACTAGGCCAGTGATCACAGAAAATCTGCTTGGTCGCATGGAGCTGATGCTTCTTGTTTCCGTGAGGCTTTGATTTGTCCCTGCTGAGCAGAGTTGTAGAGTTGGCGGGAACAGCTGGGAGGGGAGTCTCTTACCTTCTGCAAGCTGGGCTCTGCTCTCAATCTTGGGTAAAACAACACCTACTGCCTCTGGGGATAAAAATCTCTTAAAGGAGCTTTGCTTTGAATTAGTGGAAGGAAATTAAAACAAGGCCACAGGTGCTAGCTTTATTTCAGTCACAATAAATGAACTATAAATTGCTTTTGGGCCAACCTGGTAGAAGTCTTAGACGTGTTGCCTCTACTATCAGCTGCTGATCTAGCTGATGCTCAGCAGATCAAGGTAGGCTGCTCTGCCTGCTCCTTATGGTCCTATATGTTCTGTATAGACCCCTGAGAAGTAAAAGTGCTGTGCTTGAGAAGTGAGGTGTCTGGCAAACATGCTTGAAGAAAATGAGGGTGCATTAGTAAACCTCTCAGGAAAGCATACAGATGGGAAGGTGTTGGTGTCCTTGAGTGGGGGAATCCCATGGGAAAACAAAATTTTGAGGAGGGAGATAACACTGTAATTTCTTTCAGATCTGTCTCCTGTGTAACCAAGACCACAAAGCATTATTTAAAACTGTTTTTCATGGTATGAAAAAACTCTGTTTGTCATGTTGACTGTCCTTCTTGCAGGGAGATTGCAGATAGGCATCTGGAGAAGATAAGACCAACCTCATTAGGATTACGATTAAAACTAGGTTTTTGCACTAGCGGTGTGGAAGCAGAGGAATGTGCCTGAGATACTTCAGCCATGCCAGCCTTGCTATGAGCAGGCTGGGAAGGGAATACAAACCAATCTCTGTTTGAAATAATGGCTAGTACTGCCACTATTCATTTTAAACTTGAATTGCTGAAACTGCCTTCACTGCAGAAGCATGGTCTGAGCTGTGTGTTGGCTTGGCAGTGTGCTGGCAGAGTCAGTAAACTGGTTTAGAAGATGCTCTTGGATAGTGTTAAAAGTTTGACTCTTTGTGAGAAAGGACAAGTACCTGTCCTTGTTGGCTTTGTAGGGAGATGTTGGTGAAAGACAGCTTTCCTTGTTTCCATAATCTCTGCATTGGTCAAAACTAATACTAGAAACATAGAATGGTTTGGGTTGGAAGAGACCTTAAAAAACATCTAGTTCCAACCTTCCTGCCATGGGCAGGGACACCCTCCACTAGACCACATTGCTCCAAGCCTCATCCAGCCTGGCCTTGGACACTTCCAGGGATGGGGCATCCACAGCTTCTCTGGGCAACCTGTTCCAGTGCCTCACCACCCTCTCTGGATATCAGGAAGAAGTTCTTCCCAATCTGAATCTCCCCACATTCAGTTTAAACCTGTTACCCCTTGTCCTGTCACTCTAAGCCCTTGTAAAAGTACCTCCCAGCTTCCTTGTAGGACCCCTTCAGGTACTGGAAGGTGCTGTAAGGTCTCCCTGGAGCCTTCTCTTCTCCAGGCTGAACAAGCTCAACTCTCTCAGCCTGTCCCCATAGCAGAGGGGATCCAGCCCTCTGAGCATCTTCGTGGCCTCCTCTGGACTCACTCCAACTGGTCGATACCCTTCTGATGTTGAGGGCTCCACAGCTGGACACAGTACTCCAGGTTGATGTTTTGTTTACGTTGGCACTTGTTACCTCTGAGTCAGTGCTGGAGTCCTGAAAACACCACCTCTGTGGTGGCAGCTTTCCACCAGGTTCACAGGAGAAGGGTCAGGTCTTGCAGAGTATAAAGCGACATTATGTATTTGACTACATAGGACTGTTTCTGTCTTGGTGGGGAACTAATGCATCCACCTCATCATTTTGGGGAAATACTATTTCTGCAGTCAGTACTCTTCCCCTGTATATACAGTAGTACCCTGAGTTTGATGGTCTGTACTTCTGGGTGGTGTTCTTGCATTAGGCTTCTTTATGAATCATTGACACAGGGTGGGGGGGGTGTCTTTCTGGTGAGGTTGCAAATCCCAGTGTCATTCCTAAACTTGTTTTTTTTAACATAGAGAGACAGAAGAGCAAGGTGATAATCCTAAACTGGATATTAACAGCTGCTTTCAGCCTTTCCATCTGGGCTTTGTTTATGTTAAGATACAGGGAAAGCCAAAATGTACCTCAGCTGCAGCAGTTTGTGGACTTGTAATGCGGTAGGCATATATTCAGCTGGATTCTGTTTTACTCCAGCCGTGGGAATTCACTGATTTGGGCTTGCAGAAATGGGTAATTCCTCAGTTTGCTCATGTATTTTGGGAACTGTGCACTGATCTAGAATTACATCATCTCTGCTAAAGAATAAATCACTGTGAACTGCTGGTGTTATTTCCTGTGATGTTGAATTAATGTGAGATTGCGTGTGGGAAGAGAGCAGCTTTGAAGAAGTTCTGTAGAAGTTTGCACATCCTGGCTCAGGAATGAGTACTGTGTTTCCCAGACAGGTGTCCCATGTATTTTCTCGTGTCCTGTTTCTTGAGGTGTTCACATCAGGTTGAAATTTGAGAGCGGCTTAAATTGAAAATGTGAAACACATTTGCAGAAAGAAGTTGCAATTCTGAATCTCTTGTCATGTTGTTTTCGCTGCCATTTCTGGAGCCATCTCAGATAAAAAAACTATGGTGATTTAGTTATTTATTTATTGTGGGTTATAGTAATTTGTTACTTTCTCTAGCAAAAGTTGCAATAGCTTTTTGCCTGAAACATACAAATAAGTTCTTGTTTATCTGTTGATTTTTATGGTGGTCTTAAAAAGCTGAAGCTTTTAAAAACTAAGTATACCATCTGGAATATATTTATATGTGTATGCTACATGTCAGAATGACATGGTCACAAAAAATAATGACCAGTAGCAGAAATCAAGAGATGCTATCAGCAAGAGACTGTAGTAGGTCAGTGAGTGATGCAAAGTCTATTTTGATTAGTGGTCTGAAAAGAAATATTCATTTCCAGCTTTAGGACACAAATTTTGGATGGATATTTCTAGCACGTACAGCTCTTGGAACCCTCTAGACAGACGGAGGCACACTGTAAAGGAAAGCTCTGTAAACAGCTGCAACAGAAGCTGTTGGGGCTGATGGCAGGAGGGGATTGGAAGGAGACAGGAGGGATAAGGTGAGAGACCAGAGCTGAAAGGCCATAGTATTTTCATGGATATGAGAAATACATGAGGCATCTTTACATCCTGATGCTTGGGGAACCCCTAGGATACTGTCAACAGATTCCTGTCTCTCTCAATGTCATGTTTCATGAAAATTTATACCACCTTTTTGCTTTGATTTTTTTTAAATACGTGGTAGTATGTTGCTCACTACCACAGTTTTATTATATTGACTACTCATCTGTTATGTGATCTCCCCTCCCCTTCCGTACAGCTCCTTAGTGCTACTGTAGTTACGTTTTATAGATATAAATGAAGCAGTCATCTGATCTGATTTCCGTGGAAATCTTACCCCAGTTACTCTTCTGCCACTCCTGTACTGAATGCAAAAGTTGAGTTTTGCTGCAGTGCATCTTTCAAAAGGCATCCTGTCTGCATCTGAAGACATGAAGAGATTCTGAATCCACCACTACTAGTGACTTTTCCTAGCGGTTTTAACTCATTTACTCATGTTGCATTGAAGTGTGGGATTGACGAATAAAGACGGCAGAGGATGTAATGAGAGGACAGCAGCTGAAAATAAAGGTATTCCATCAAATATTCCTTCAGGCCTGCAAAAGAGACTTTATTTTGGCACAAAGAAGAATGTGAGAAGAAAATGTGGTACTGTTATGGAGGAGGTGAATGATAGGATATAAATTGAAAATGCAATGTGCAAATGCAAATTAAGGCAGCATTTAGCTTAGGGACACTTTGTTACTGAATGTTATCAAGTGTTGCAAGTAATTTGGAAGCCATCCCATAGTTCCTTAGGTATGCAAAAGATGGTGTGGGAGTTGAAGGTTGCATATTTTGACTGACTGAACTTGAGATTAATTTCTGCTCCTTGCTGGCTCAAGTATTATAATTAGCTTAACAAGGGAAGCCTTAAAATAAAAGTTTTATGTCCCACGTCTGCAGGTAATTTTTCTTTCTTTGGTTCCAAGATCAGCTTTAACTCTAAGCCCAGGAAACCATGTTAGGTTTTCATTAGCCAGTTTTGTTCTTGTGGCTGTCTTTCCCAATCCTTTTTTAATGTGGTGAACTTAAAGCATAAATTACTTTGACTTCTCTCCATTTTAAAGTATTTTATTTTTTAGTGTAGCTGAATTTTTCAGTGGGTCATTGAAGCTAATCAATCTTGAGATTTCTTTGTTACTGCTAATTGTCTTTTATGGTTGGAAAAAAAACCCATCTTCATGCTTAAAAAGAGTCCAAAGGTAAAATAAAACACTTATGAGCAATCATAGTCTCCTGAAAAATCATAGTCTCCTGAAACATTGCATGATGCAATGTAAAACAGCTGCTAATGATTACAGCTAAGACAGTCATAATGGAATATTTACTGGGTAAATTGAGAGACACTAACAAGTAAATAGTAGTTACCAGAAATATTAAGTGCTTCTAGTGAAGAAACATTGGAGAATTGAAATGTAAATTCAGGTTGAGTCTTTCCGTCATGTGTGAGAATCTTGATAAAACAGAGGTCTTGGCATGTTGTTTCCAATTTTTGCTGTAGCTGTTGAAATAACAGTGAAAAGGAATGTCAAATGATGCTGTTACGTACTCAATGTAGTGTAAGTGCTGTGGTGTCTGACATGGGTAGGGCTGACCTGGCATCCACACTGCACTGGTGTTGGAGTAGGTGGAAACTGATGTAGTTGAAAACTGATCTCATTGTCCTTTTCCTATGGGTCTTCAGCTAGGTGAATTTCTCGCCTGTGTGGCTGTACCAGCCTACCAGCATATTCTCTTCTACTGGAACTTCTTGGACATAATACCTACAGAGCCAGGCAGTTCCTCAGATACTTCCTTGAAAAAAAGATGTAAAGTAAATCAGAGCAGCTCTTAATTTATGTGGTTTTGTTTGTTGTGTTTTTTTGTTTGTTTGTTTGTTTGTTTTTGCATGTCTGAACATTAGGAGTCTAGAAATGTTCCATACTGTCTCGCTGGTGTGGGATGTTTGCTACCAAGTTGATACAGCAGCTGATCAGTTAGATGAGAAGACTACCTAAGAGGATACTACCCCCATATGGTGAAGGAGAAGGGACTTAGGCAGGAGGCTCTTTGGCGTGCTTGAATTTTGCAGGGGTGAGGCAGGTAACTGGATACCCTTTTTTTTTTTTTTTCCCCAGTTGCTTGTCTTTGCCTGGACAGGGCTGTAGCAGTGTCCCCATCAGAGGGGAACAGCCTGGTGCTCCTGCTGAGGGGCTGCTGCAGACAGGGCTGGGGCTTCCGTCCGCATGTCACACTGCTTCCCAGGGCCACTATGGGGCTTGAGCTATGCTGACAGTGAACATCTTTGCTTCCTTGTGTCTCACCTTTGTCTGCTGCTTCAGTTTTTTTCAGGAACAGGATGCTGCAGCATTGCCCCTCTCCTGAAGGAGTGACTGTTGCGTGACACATAGTGAGTCATATGGGAACTCTGAAGATACCCAGTTAGATAAAGGGGAATCAGTGGCAAGGATTTTAGTGTTTAAACTGGAGGAATAGCTGGTTTTACTCTTGCTTCTAGCTCTGAAGTCTGAACATAAGGAGAAAGCTAGGTCAAATACATAAAAATTACCAAAAGCAATTTTTCTGCACGTATAACTGTGTCTAAATAAAGCTTTTACAGCTAAAGAAGTATTAGCTCTTTCCTGAAGTTATTCATCTGAGAAATTTAGTGCTTCTAAAAGACATATTCCCAACTAAATTAATTCTCAGTTTTGCAGCAGGAAGGCTCAAATCTATGTTAAAGTGTTTTTTTCAAAACCAGATTAAATAGAAATTCAGATATAAGTTCTATAGAGGTACATATTCAGCAGGTTAATGTTTATATTAAATATTCGAACTTTTACATCTGGATTATTGATCAAAGTGGTCTTTTCCTTGTACGTATTTCAAATAGCCTTCAATGATACTTGTGTAGGGTTTCAGAGGACTTGGGTTGTGTTGGAACGTGGAGCTCAGTACCTGGACAAAAGGACCACAGGAAACTGTGTGTGTGAAAAAGTGTGTCTCCGGGTGGCTTTCAAGAAACAGGGTGTCTGCATGCCCAAAGAAAGCGAAGGAGAGTAATATTCCAGTATGGGTTGGTAAGGGGGTAGGAAAATTGTAAGCTAGGCTAATAATGATGCTACAAAATCAATAAAATACGAATATTTAATTTCCAAATGCCACATTTACTAAATTCGTTTCAAGAGTAAACCCAGACTTTCATATTGTTAATTCTCTTTGGTGCTTTTGATCAATTCCTTTAGCATTTCATCCTCCTTGAAACGTGGTGGGCATTTGTGAGTCACAGAAAAAGTGCCCTGTCTTGCTGGAAGCCATGAATATATCTGCAGAGATATGAAGCTCTCAAAGCTCACGAGTATCTGTGGAGATGTCAGTGACCAAGGTTTACCTTGGGAATGTTTAATGAGGTGGCTCAGCAAAACACCAAACCAGTTGTTTAGGTAGGGGTGACACACAGTTTTTCACAACCAAAGCTGTGTGTTTGAGTGTGACATTAACCTAGAGTGACTCAAGCTCTTCAGTCGTGAGAGATAATAGTTAAGGTTAAGGAATTTTAAGGTTGTGGGAGTGTTCTAGCTTACTCTTTTTAACTGAACCTGTAACCTGTTTGTTTTCCTGTGTTCGATTTGTTTACTCTGAGCACATGTTGCTATAAAAATACTCTGTTACACATAGGTTGCTTACAACTCACTGGGCAGTTCTGTGTATGTTAATGTCTGGTGTTCATGAGCCGGGTGTCTGTAGCCCCTGTTGCATGGAAAACTGTTAAAGGTCAAAGCTTATGTCTCATGATAATCTAAATGCGAGTATGGAAAGTGCATTCCTTCTTTTTGTATATCTTAAGAAGGAAAAGCTCTGGGTTTTATTTTTGGAGCGCTCTGAAAGCAGGATTTCCTATCCTGCCTAGATCAACGAATTATAGTGGAGTTTCACTGTCTGGAGACAGACTTTTGCTATTCTCTTACCTTCAGCTGAAATCTATCGAGAGCAGTTTAGGGCTATCTGTCATCTGCCTTTTCAAGCCGTCCTTCCCGAGATCCTGCTGGCATGGATAGCTACTGCACTCGCCTAAAAGGGCTCTGTACAAAATAGAAATTCAGCACTTGTGCTGTGAGACCTGGGGCATCTGAATGTCAAACTCTATCTGATGAAATTGCATTCTTCTCCTATTTTAATAGGATTGTGAGGATAATATAGTTTAAATTTATAGTTGTCATAAGGATAAGGTCAGCAACTAGATCAGACATGAATTGGAACTGACCCTGTTTTCTTTTCACTTGAGTTAATTTACTGACTTACTAGGCTACTGATTGCTCAGGATTCAAGGCATGACTAAGTTGTGTGACAGCTTGGGTTGTCTTAAACTTTTTTTAAAATAAAATATATGACTTATATACATCAAATATTTAACCCTTATGTTTTATATAGACAAAGTGTATATAATGCATAAAACCAATTTGTCTTATATAAAATACTAAATTATATATATTTATTTCCATATATAAAAATTCATGTATATGAAAAAGATTCTGCACAAATACTTCCACCTCCAGTGTCTCTCCTCAGAAACCTTATTACTGAGTCCCTGAACTCAGCACATTTTATATGGGGTTAATCTTGCTAATGTCAGTGGCAAGAGTCTGATGATTAACATTTTAATTCTTGTGGTATTTCTTACTGTCTCAGCTAAGAGTACCAGCTCTTAACAGGAGTTTTCAGGGTTTTGTTCTGTGATCATCTGGAAGATGCTCTGTTTTATAAGGCAGTCACCAAAGGCTGCAGAGAAGCAGGGTATTCCCCTCCCTCAGACTACCTTTATATCATAGGTATTTCATATGATGATTATAGGATAAACTTATTGCTGTACAGGAGCAGTGCCTCACTTTATGTTCCCTTCTCCTTTACTTGCTCCATGCTGTTTTGTCTTCTGTTAGTACTGTTTCTGTCACAAATGCAGGACTTAACTGACTTGGGAAAAAGAATTTCTCACCAACCAGTTTTCTTTCTGCACAAAGATAAATCTGCTGACTCTCCCAGCCTTTAAGTTATTCTGAAATGCTGGTCATTAGATTTGCAGGAAAGTAAATGAATTGATATGGTCTTGAGCTCATTTTTGTATGTTATCACGGCTGGATGCAAAGATTTCCTGTTCATCCCCGGGAACAGTGCTAGGAGTTCTTGTACTGCTTTTCAGGAGTAATTGTAGCAACATAAGCAATCCTGTTGACCTTCAGGTGCAGGCTGAGATGCTGGAGGATAAGGTTCATGTTATGGCTGTGTATGGTAATGAGTGGCTAGGCTTGAGGAAAACCAAGTTGTCCCTCTTGGATTATTCAACCTATGTGATATACCCCTTGTGCATCAGGAGCAGCAACAGAAGTCGCTTAACTATTCCTTAGTATGAGCTGTGATTACTTACAGGGATGGAAGGGATTTGGGTGTTTTGTATTTGTTTGGTTCTGTGCAAATTTCAGAGAAGGTATTGCTCAACCAGAAGGCGTATGCGATAGAAAAAGTATATGAAGAATAGTAGATTCATGAGAGAAGGCAGAAACACGCAGATATGTGAACAGAAATGGGAGTTTTCAGTGGCAATTAGAATTTTTTAGTTCTTCTGGAACACGAGCTAATTTAAAATGTATGAATTGTTAATACTTCACCTTTGTATTGTATCCTTATTTTGTGTTGGATATGCTAATGGCAGTTAAGCCGGTGAAACCTACTTGTGTTTCATCAGAAAGCTGCTACAGTTGTCAGACATTATTTTGTGAACATCTGTCACTTTTAATATTGGGTTGGCAAACCCCCAAATCGGTAATGAATAAATGAATTCTAAGATCTGAAGGGGCTGTGACTGTATCAGAAAGCTTTGGTGGCTAGCTGCATCCACAAGAGGCAACTTACTAATTAGGGTATTCTGATATATGGGATGTTGATGAAAGCACGTAAAACTTTAGTTGAAAGAATCTTAAAACAAACAAACAACAAAAAATAGTAATCTGCAAACAGGAAAGCCTACCCCAGAACTCCCTCTTGAGATTCAAATTGAGGATTGCTAATCCCAGCTGTGTAGTCAGAGCAATGTGCCAGCTGTCCCAGACCTGGATATGACAGCTGACTGCTGTAGGCAGTGATGAGTGTTAGACAACAGGAGAGATCATTTTTTCATACTGCTGGGGGGGAAAAAAGCACGTAAAATACCATTTTTATGATGGCTGCTCAGTATGGAATGAGAGAACACGGAGGCAGCGGTAGCAGCAGCATCCCTTCTTCTCCACCCAGGTGTGGCCAAAGCGAGTACGGCAAAGTGCTGCATTGAATAAGTGTGGGTTTTCGGCAGATGAACTATTCTGTTCCTGAAGCTATGAAACAGGATATTGTTCTTTTTTGTTGTTTTAAAGGCATTGAGATACATGGGTTAATGCGGATGAAATTTTCTGGGTAGACTCAGAAGGTGAGAAAAGGTAACCCCGAACTTCAGAAGGAGAGAAAGTTTGCTTTAAGAAGTGTTACAGACCTTTCTGCATGGCACGGAGCAGGTCACCCAATCCTCCTGGCCCTTTTGGAAAGCGTTCAACCTGTGTGCTTAAGCTTAAATGTTTACTCCTGTAAGTGCATTCATAGATTTAGCAGGTAGGACCTCAGTGCTGGCTGCATCACGTTCTGTGATGGCAACTGCCACGTTTTTCAGAGCTGGGCATGGTAGAAACTAATACTTCTAGTGGTTGGGACAATTTCAGCATATCTCTATTTTTTAAAAATGTGTTTAACAGACATCCTACCCCCTCCCCTGCCTCCCCTTCCCCCAAACAGCATCTGATGATATTCTTAAATTGGAGACTTCTTCCCTCTGCACTCCTGTGATATGAAGGAAGCCTCTCAAAATTTGATTTCAAGAAAAATGTTTTGCTAAAAAATACCTGTTTGATTCTACAAGACTTCCAGAACATTCATTTTTACCACTATAGGTTAGAAATAAAAACGGAGAGAAAGAGATTGAACAAATGCCTTTTGCAGATTTTTTTTTCTGTTAGGAGATATTATTATAACCAAATACTCTAGTTCTGTAAAGTGTAACGCATTTTTGATCAAACCCAATTCTTGAAATCCATTATTACCTGTGCATGAGTTTCACAATCTAATTACTATTACATGAGAAAAATTCCTGCCTTCTAGTTCAATTGTGACTTTAATTTCATATAATGTCTTGTTCTTGTATTATGAAACAGAGTGCATCTCTGCACTTATTATATGCAGCTTGAAGGTTTTAATATATTTTTTCATTTTAAGGGCAAAGATTCTTAAGGTTTTTATTTTCTCTGTGAATAAAAGTTATTTTAAGTGTTCTTCATCCTTCCAGTTTCTCCTCTCTGAACCTCCTGTTTCTCAATAGAGACAAACCAAATTCATTAAGAAATCAAAATGAAGTTCTTAGAAAGTAGTAGCTTTAAAGCATGAGTTTCTGGGAAGTTTGTAGCTTGGTGAGAGAATTATATTCTTTCACCAGTGTCTGTTCTGGTAGTATTTATGCTTCTTTCATTTTGATAAAGAAGGGTTGTACGGCGTAACTGTAAAGCAACCAGCCTTAGCGGTGTTCTGGTGCTGAAACTGTATGGTCACAGGCATCCAAGCAAACAACAAGAGTGGAAAAGACCTCATGCATGACTTGCAGAATAGGATTATGGTTAGAAATAAAGTACTTGAACTCTGGAAGGAATTACATAAAATGGATAGTAGTACAGAAGGCCAATGGCATCCTGGTCTGCATCAGGAACAGAGTGACCAGCAGGACTAGGGCAGGGATTGTCCCCCTGTGCTGGGTGCTGGTGAGGCTGCACCTGGAATCCTGTGTTCAGTTTTGGGCCCCTCACTGCAAGAAAGACACTGAGGTGCTGGAGCGTGTCCAGAGAAGGGAACAGAGCTGGGAAGGGTCTGGAGCACAAGCCCTTTGAGGAGCGGCTGAGGGAGCTGGGGGTGTTCAGCCTGGGGAAGAGGAGGCTCAGGGGGGACCTTATCACTCTTTGCAGCTACCTGAAAGGAGTTTGCAGAGAGGTGTGGGTTGGTCTATTCTCCCAAGTGACAACTGATAGGACAAGAGGAAATGGCCTCAACTTGAGCCAGGGAGATTTAGATTGGATATTAGGAAAAAATTCTTCACCAGAAGGGTTGTTGGGCATTGGAACGGGCCGACCTGGGGAAGTGGTGGAGTCACCATCCCTGGAGATAATTTAAGAGACGTGGATGAGGTGTTTAGGGACTTGGTTATAGTGGTGAACTTGACAGTGCTAGGTTGAAGGTTGGACTTGATGGTTGTAAAGGCCTTTTCCAACCTCAACTGTTCTATGACTCATGTGTAGGTAGTTAGAAATTTGAAAGCTTCTCTCTCTCTGAACAATGTCAGAACCCTAAAAAGAACAGCTCGAATCTCTGGACTGACTGTCTCAGAAAGTGTTTATTCCTGTTGCACGAACTTGAGTTTTAAACTTGTTCAGATCATCTGGCCTGTGCCCCATGCTTTTAAAATAGAGTTGGTGCTTATATCTGAACCAGGAAAGTTTTAAAGTCAAGTAATATATAAAATACATTTGTGAAACCAAATGTGTGATGATTCACATCTCAGAAACGCTTCTCTATAGCTGTGGCAGCAGCCAGCTTGCAGTAGCTATTGGTGCGTTTCCTTGCGTGCGAAGATGTACTTCAAATAACCCAAAAGTTTAAAAGCACTTTGCTTGTGCAGGTTGTTATCCAATAATTGAATTTGTAATTTTGTAGTTTACTAAGACTTCATGAGTATACTTATCTTGGCGATACATCCCAAGAGATGCTTTTATTGTTTCTTGAATGACAATCTAAGTGCTGTGCTCAAGCACCCTAATGAGAGGGCTGAGCATATAATGGGGGAAAGGAGCTGTTACTGACAACATGTTCCCTGTAGGTTTAGTTAGGGCAGTAAATAAAAGATACATCATTTACATAAGCCTATTAAGTGCTGTTCTCAAGGGCAATAGCAGTAATTTTCAATGCTGTTTTCAGTGCTGACAGCCGATCCATTTACAAATTAGATATTGAAAAGGGTTCCAGTGAAAGGATAAGGTGGATTGGCTTGTTGCTGCCTCTGGAAAATGCAGAAAGTGTAAGTCCTCCTGTGAGCAGTGAGTGCCCAGTCTCATATATTGTCTGGAGTGAATGGAAGAACAGGCTATGCTAGTACTGTCCTTTGAGAGTGAGGTGATTTCAAAGATAGAAGTGCAGGTGTAAAGAGATTAGTGAGTGCAGCATAGGGTACACGTGGATATCTTTTTTAACATGAGAATATACAGATGTTTGTTTTTCTTTGTAAAATAAGTCCCAAATTAATCACAATGGAATTCAACATATGTTGTTTACACTGGCTTGTTTAAATCTGTTTCACAACAAACATTTATTTGAACCACTCAAATTTGTGTGGAGAAAAAAAATCTTTGGTGTTTGTTGGAGTGAAGGATTGAAAAAGTTCAGTACATTATCCCTGTTAAATAGAAAGCTTCTGTATAGTCTCCCTTTAAAAAGGGACTCAGGGTAATTTGACCTGGTAAAAGTCTATGAAAAGGCCAAAGTAGACTTTCCTTTAAGTGTTTATATTGTTGTTTCCGGTTTCTCCTATAGTTGTCCCCTATGGAAGGCCTCCCGTTGCGTTACCTTACTGTTGGAGAGGGTGACACAATGGTAAGGTTGGCCAGAGTTTGTGTGCGCGACTCAAAATTAAAAATGATCTGTTGATAAACACAGTTATGAAATAAGTGTACCAAAATCCTCCTCCTTTATTCAGAGATGGAAAATTCGTCTAGTCTGAATTGTTGGGATGCCAGTATGTGCTCAAAGTAGAGCTTTAACATTTGTCTAGGATGTCTCAGAAGCAAATGTTTGGTTTTTGTTGTCTTTTAACTCAAATGTATAGAAGGGTATTCAGTGCAAATAGTTTTTGAAAATGTTGACTGGTGTAGAAAAATGAGCTCTAGAGACAAGAAGAGAAAAGATTTGGACTGTTTTAAAGCCCTTCATTATTCTGAAAAAATATTTGTCATAGCTGAAAAGGCAGATTTTAATTTACGGAATAGACAAATGGTTATTCAAAGTCAGCACTGGGTTGTGTTCCTAGGGATTGAAATTACAATTTTATTAATACTGTGTAATTAAAATGACAAGTGGAAAATTAGGACTTGGCATTTGGGAATAGTTTTATTGATACATTCCATGATGTATTTTGCGTGATTATCCAGCCTGCAAGTGTGCATAACTTCTTAGACTTGTGGCCATTTGTTGGAACTTAAATTAATGGAAGCCCTTTCAAACGATGCTACAGAATAGTTAGTAGTAGATACTGACTTTGTGATGATGATTCAACCATAATTATCTCTGGTCACAGAAATGGTTTAACAAATGTAATTCCTGTTTGTTGAATGCTTTCCCATGGAAAATGTGCTGCCTTTATGCCCAGAATTAACGTGTCAGATTATCGCTGCAGCAGTTTTCTGTGCCAGTAGAATAAGCGGCTTTGATCAACCCTTGCAATCCAATCAAGAGGATTGTAGTTTGTCAAGTGAGACTTGGTTTGCCTGCTGTTCTGTGTCTGAAGTGGCAGGATCTTTAGGAAAAAGGCTGTCATCCTTTTAAGTACTTGCTTGGGCACTAGTGGAATTCTCAGAGCTGCACAGTATCAAGATAAAATATTGCTTAAAATGAGTATTTGGAGAACAGTCAATCTGAAGAACAATGAACCACTGGAACAACCTCCCCAGGGACTTGGTGGAGCCCCCACTACTGGAAGCTTTCAAGATGTGGCTGGACAGAGCATTAGATAAACCCAGCTAGGCTCCCTTTCCCGTGAAAGGATGGACCAGATGATCTTTCGAGGTCTGTCTTTTATTCAGTTTTAATGTGGTTATGTGACAGGTTGGTAGTATTCCTGGTGAACAGGTATGAAAACTGAGGAGTATCGGGAGCATCCCCAAGTCTAGTCGGGGCTCCCAAGCGTCGGCTGTTCAGCGCAGTGACCTTAACTTGCAGCACAGCACTGCTGGATGCTGGCACTCGCAGCAGTCAGCTCCTGAACATGCCTTTGCTGGTGTGACTCTTCAGGGTGAAGTAATGCTCCGTGATAAGCCAAAGCCCATATGATTATACTCTGCAAAAAGTCCAGAGCTGGTGGGTGAACAGCTTTATACATTAATGTGGCGTGAATTAAGGCAGCGCGGCCAACCTTAAATTGTCGGAAGCTGAGCCACCACTGTCCCCAGGCATTAGGGGTCTGAGAAGACGGCGTGAACAAGCATGACACCCAGGCTTGATCTAGAGTGGCTTGATCCTTCATTTCCTCTGTTGCAGTAAGTCAGGCAAAAAGCAAACACTGCTGATTTCAGAAGGGTTCTGGTCTCTGGGATTGCTGAGTTACTCTTTCTTGACCTCATGTCCAGTTTCAAGTGGACATTGAAAATGGTGCAGACAGCTCTGCATACTGGTTTAGATGCAGGTGCAAGTGATAGAGTTGGGATTGTAGATTTAAACGTTAGTGACCAGAGTTTTGCTTCTTCAGGTTGTTGTTTTTCCCATATGGCTTGACATTGTGCTGCCTTCAGGAGATTTTTGGGTGTGTGTATTAAAAAAAACAAACCAAAACCCAAACGAAAAAACAAACCAAACCAAAAAACTTACAGAAAATTCTAGAATTATTGGACTGCCCCTAAAATAGAGTAGCAAATGTTGTATTCTTTTAGTGCTTTTCATTATGAAAACACCAACAAAAGTTATTCTACTCTTTCAGAGATGTTAAGGAATTATAGGAATAGTGAAATTTCAAAACTGGTTTGAACCTGTTTAAGTAAAAGGAGCTTTAAGGTATCTGTTATCACCTTTAAAAAGAGAGTTTTCATCCCAGTTATGTATTCTATTCTTCTTGAATATATTGCTTTGAATTATATGGGTGCAAATGAGTTTTAAAAGGAAGAAGAGCTTTTCTTTGGATTTCCTGAGATTGTATGGATTACAGCACCAAGCCAGAATGATTTGCTTATTCTGTACAGTGCATATACTTCCTGATGTCACACATGGCTCTGCAGAAGGGTAGTTGGGAAAACATGAAGTACTCATGATCAAATCTGTGAATTTAATTGTGCTTACTCATTTACTTGAAGGAATGGTTTAAAATTAAAATGTGATACTCAACATTTTGCCTTGTACCTGTGGTGATTCTTCCCTTTGCTGGTGTTAAACAGCATGACTTACCCTGCCTCGCTTTCCTTTATTCCATATAGCAATTAGAACAAAACACTTGCCTACATCAGTGTTGATTTCCAGGTCAGTGATGTGCTGATTCAGCAGAATACTCAGATTTACTTGTCTCTGTGTTGAATCAGCAAGCTAAGTACCAAGTCAAAAGCCTTATACTGTGCTTAACTTTGATGGTAAATTTTGCTTTATAAGTGCTGCTGTACTTGTTCTGAGGGTTTTTTCGAGTGGTACTTCGGTGTTTTAGAGGGATACTTAGAGCTACTACATAGAGTCACGCAGGTTTGATCTTATTTTCAGAGCACCCAGTGCAATCTTTCCCTTTAAATGATGCGTTTATTTTCATAGAATTTAAATGGTAGAACCAGAGTGGGTCCTTAGAGAAATCCCCCAACCCCCAAGTTCACGGCAGAACAAGAACTGCTGTGTTGAAATGCAGTTCTGCTTTTTAAACCCTCTCTCATACCCAGTAATGAACCTGGAGTTATGGATGAGACTGTTTATTTAAACTGCCTTTAGCTGTATATATTTAAGAAGTACCTTTTGTGTAAATTAAAGCAAATACTAGTTTTCATCCCCTCTGCCAGTGTCACTTTAAGCAAGTTGCTGCCTGAGCAGTATAATACATATTTAATTTGGAGCCTTTTCCACTCATAAATATTGATAATATAGCTGGTATTAAATGAAAAGGTTGAAATTTTAACTGTGCAAAACTAAATTGAAAACTAGTTATGCTGCTTTCTTAATTTGATGAAACTGTGATGACTTAATGAAAATTGTTTTGAATAGCTACTGATATTTAAGAAGATTTTAAACTTTAATAAAAACTCTGGACCTTCTGGTTTACATTCTTAGTTTTCCCTCTTCAGCCTGGAGCTTTTAATGTGCTTAAAAGAAAAATAGGTTCTTTATCTTTTTCTCGCTGTTTATTTTTGACACAAGGAAATGATTTGTACTGATACATATGTTATAAAAGCTAACGGAACTTTTTGTTTGTCAAGACCCTAATGTGTAGCTCAGGTGTTTTACTGGGTTTGTAGATTGGCTGCATACTTTGTGTTTTACTCTTCTAGAAGTGGGAGCAGAAAACTTGCCACTGAATCCTTACATCGATCATCCAGTGATTGTCCTCTCAGCTTAAAAAGGGGAATGAAGATTGGCTTCAGCGTTGAAGTGTCAAAGTGTCCCACGTCTTGCATGTGGAATGAGACTTCCTTGACTGATTTCCCCCTCGTATTTCTCTGCAGCTGAAGTTTGCATGCCTTCTGCAGGGGTGCAGTGTGCATTGGGGGTCACCCCATCACTGCATGCAAGCCAAGTCCCTTGGAATGGTGGGAGGCGAGGGACAGTGTGTGGTGTGACCCACAGCTCTGTGGGAGCTGGTGGGAAGCCAGCTCAGCCCTCACCAAGTGGTCTGGCCCCTGGTGTGTCCCCTGGGCAAGAAGCATCAGTTGTTGGTCTTGTTCCCCTGGAATGAAGTCTGCTGCGAGGTCTGAACTAATGTCTTCTGTTTTAAATAATGCTGAGCAGTTTCACTGATAGGGACATTTCTCTGCAAGGTTAGAAAGCCCTGTCGTGCATTTTATGTACGTGTAATGTACAGGATAGTGAGTCATTAATTGTACAAGTAGAGTTGAGGGGCCAGTACTTACCTGGCTATTCCCTGTTCCAGGATGCTCATGTGTAATCAGATTAAGCCTTAAAATAGTTGAGTTATTTTTTCTGATGTGTTTTGTATAAGATATGGAGGTGCTGAAGCGTGTCCAGAGAAAGGCAATGGAGTTGTGGAATGGTCTGGAGCACAAGTCCTGTGAGGAGTGGCTGAGGGAACTGGGGTTGTTTAGCCTGGAGAAGAGGAGGCTCAGGGGAGACCTTATTGCTCTCTACAACTACCTTAAAGGAGGTTGCAGAGGTTGGTGTTGGTCTCTTCTCCCAAGTGACAAGTGACAGGACAAGAGGAGATTACCTCAAGTTTCGCCAGGGGAGGTTTAGACTGGATATGAGGAAAAACTCTTCACTGAAAGGGTTGTCAGGCATTGGAACAGGCTGCCCAGGAAAGTGGTGTAGTCACCATCCCTAGATGTGGTGCTGAGGGACGTGGTTTAGTGGTGGACTGGGCAGTGTTAGGTTAACAATTGGACTTGATGATCTTAAAGGTGTTTTCCAACCTAAATGATGCTATAATTCTATATAGACAAAATGTAAATGGAGGAGTAGGAGTCTGACAAAGGCACATTGTGCCCATAGAAAACACACCAGGAGCTTTGATAACCTGCAATGCTTTTCTCTCTTTACATTGGGAAAAATGACGCCTTTAAGCATCCAATCACTAGAACATTTTGGAGCATTCATACTCATTCTATAATACCTATTCCAGGGGTGCTTTATTTTCTTGGGAATTATTTACCATATTAGGAACCTGCTTCGTTGAAATCTAATAAGGGCATGCCCTAACTTAGTTTGTTTAATTCTAGATACATTATTATCAACCTTTCTGGCAGGACACCCTGGTAATGCAGATATCTCATTTGTGTATGAATAAATTCAATTGCTAGCGTATTGCCTTTATGTCTCCAAAATCCTCCAATTCTATTTATTGTGTCCAATATTAGTGAGTTCAGCAGGCCTAATTCTTGTGCGTAGGGTGAATTTTGCGATGACCCAAGTGGTTACAGGTTAGTTTTGTGGGAACTAATAGTGCAGTTGGAAGAGGCATCTTTGTCAGCAGGTTGCAAGGCTCTTTTTGGCATGCATGCGAATTTAGCTAGCAAATACTGCGTGCTGCTGTCAGTGGTCTCTAGCCCTGAAATGATTGTTTCCACTGAAACATAGATCAGTATGTTAACACTTTCTGCCATCTGTGACAGCATATAGGCAGGCTGCGTTCTGTAAAAGACTGTAACTAAGCTGGCACTGTGAGGGGAGAAGTGGGGACGTACGAACTGGCAAGACACTTAAAATCTATGAAATCTGTTGGCTTCCGTTCTTTCTTCTTGGTGGAGTGGGACTACAGAATTACCTGCATCTGTGGCTGCAGAGGCAAGTCGTGTAATGCAGAGTGAATCTGTAGAGCAAACCCGGTGCCTGCACTACACACACTGGGTGTTTCTTTGGAGTTGGTCTTTTCTATCCCTGTGCACCGACTGCCCTTAAGCTGCAGAGCATGGAAGGTGCATTCCTGGGGCGCATCTGCAAGTCTTGTTTCATCCAAAGGAACCCATTTCATGTGCTCCGAGACTGCTCTAGTGAACTCACCAAAACATGGTTGGTAGGAATGATCAGGACAATAATTTTGAAAGCATCCTTTCATGCAAACTGAAACATCCCTGGAGACAACCTGTAATGCTGATGGTGTATTTTGTGGCTTAGTTTGTTTAAATAATGTCTTTTTATTACATAATTTCTTGTTCAGTAACTTTCCTCTCTACTTATTCCTTATTATCACTGACATTCATTCTGGACAAAGTGTGATCTACAATACCAATTTACTTTCATTCTTATCGGAGTGCAAACTAAAGAAACATGTGTATACGTATACCCACAACTATGTGTGTACATGCTTCTGGTGAGCAGTTTATATGTCACTAGGTGTTGCAGTCTGTGTCTTCTGACCCAATATATTCCTCGTGGAGACTAAGGCAGGCATTCAGGGTGGAGAGACGTCCCACTATTAATGATTAATAGCATACGCTGTATGCTGTTTGAAGACATTGGTAATGTCGTTCTGGCACTGAAGCCAGCTGTAACCGTTACACTCTTCAGCTTGATGTTCCAGCTGCGTTCACGAGGACCTGGTTGTCTTCCTTTCCTTGCAAATGGAAGACTGCACTGTGCCTGGACAGGCCTTGGGGGACCTTCTTATGATTTACTACTCTCATTAGTCCTTTCATTATGAGATTACTTCAAACAGTGCGATGTAGTGACTTCTAAACGTATTGTTCTCTCTTACAAGGTCAGTGTTTTTTCACTGTGTGTTTATGCAGTTCATAGCGCAGTGCTCATCTTTGATACTGAGATGTTACTGTAATGTGACTTCTAATTTAAAGGAGACAGGGATTTATAATTGTTTGCTCTAATTTACTTATGAAAGCTTCAAATATAAAATTTGAATACCCGAAGCTCCTTTTAGATATTCTGTTGAAATTCTGTACTTCCATTGGGGACGTAAAAAATGGGAAGCTCTTAAAAGACTGTGATCACGAATGAAAAGTGATTTCACAGCATGCCCAGCCTCAGTCACTGCATCCAAAAGTGGGGCTTGCAACGTTAACCTGGAACAATCTGCACCGGTGTATGTCATGGAATTGAAGGTTCCACACCAATATGAAACATTGCTACTTCTCCAGGTGGGTGTGTGGCTTTCCAAGTGTGGAGCTGATGCTGCCTGGTGGTATCAGCCAAATGGGGATTGTCTGCAAGGTTGGCCAGTAATGGGATTCTGGGAGCTAAGCGGTTGGTTTTCAGTATTGTACTTGAGGGTTTGTTGGGATCAAACAAACCTATCAAGTTGGGTCAAACATTTGGCCTTTTGCTTAGGGCTGGCGATAGGGACAAAACAGGGAACATTTCTGCAGCCAGTGCCTTCCAACTGCCCAGCAATCGCAGTATTAAGAATTCAGAGAACTCTTTAAGGTCTTCTCTAACACGAAAATCTGTCACTGCTTTTACAGGAAAGATAAGGCAGATGATGTTCCTTCTCTATTCCATCTTCAATTATAAGCACGTCACTGAAGGGAAAGGAGAAATTAAATCTCTGGTTCTGGACAGAGACACAAAATTTTACATGTTATTAGCTATCTGATGCAGTTTATAAAATAGCATAGTTTAATAGTTTTACAGATGAAATTTACTGTATAAAAAGGTATATTTCTAGAATACATCTAGGAGGCAAGAAAATTCTTGTATCAGATCTATGTTGAAACAATATTGGTTTGTCAAGTCATTCTCTTCTGGAATTAAAACTGTTATTTCTACTCTGCAAGGTCACACTGAACCTTGTATGCCACCAGGATATTCGTCACTAAACAGTCCTTCAAAATGTTCTCATTTTTATTTTAACTCCTCCTTTGTATTTAGTTGAAATTCATAGATTCACAGCATGTTTTAATGAACTGTTGAAATATAAGAGAGTTTTATCGTCTTGGAAGTTTTTTTTAGGGAATGCAAAGTCTTGGAATGGACTCTCAGGTTTCAGGATTCAGTTTCCTACCATTGCATGTAGAAGCACTATCATAGCTTTCTTGTCTTCTTTTTTCCTCCCAGTTCCATTTTAGGACAGACTTAGGCTTCTTGCCTGAATTATTGTGTGGGAAGCCATACTTCTCTAGTGATTAAGAATGTTCTGGTTTACAGCTCTTTTTTTTTTTTTTTTTTTTATTTAATTTATATCTTCCCTCTTCCTGTGCAAGCTTTATTTTTAAATCTGAATAACCTACATTTTGTATTTACTCTCAATATTTTAGTTGCATATCACTTGATTCTGTGTTGTGTGAAGGAGAGTCTTCTAGTGGGTTCATTATATTACACACCCTCATCCCTGTGGTCTGTTTAACACATAGGATTTGCTTGTGGTTGCCCTGTGCCCCTCCATACCTCTGATCCGTGTTGCTTTGTTCCGTATCCCTTGCAAAGGGTCTGTGTCTCTGAGGCAAGATGATCAGAGCAGATGTAGCTATCAGAATGCAGAATGTATCATGAATATATAATGTTTAGTTTTCTGTTTTGTTCCTGATTTATTTGCCTTTTTGATTGCACTTAAATGGTTTGCTCATGCTAGAAAAATTACACGCAGTGATTTTGAGGTCTTTAAGTGGAAGATCGTAAGTGTGCGGATAGTGCTGTGTAGACATTTTGCTGTGTTATTTTGTGTTTTCTGTAATTCAGTACATCATTTTATTACCAAGTCGCTCAATGTCACTGTGATCCTTCTCAATAAGCTTGTCGTCTACAGATTTTTCTAACTTAGGTATTCACTTCTTGCCTCAAAATTTCTTGAATATGTGGAGCAGTACAAATCCTAGCTTAAATCCTTGGAAGATCCTGTTAACAACCTTCCCACATTGTGAAAAATGTCCTTTACCCTTTTCTGTAACTTAATTCTGTATCAATATATGAAGTCTGCCTTCTTGTCCTGTGGTATTTCTTCCTTTATGTTCTTTTGTGGGCTTTCCAGTGACTGCCTCCCTGTTCTTTTTCCTCAGAGAATATCATTAATGTAGACTTTGTGCAAAAGTAATTAATTAGAATTCTGAAAATAGCAATGGCCAGACTGATATTTCTGTTGCCAGAGTGATAAATGTGGGTAATGGGCAGCCGAACAGCGAGCGAGCAGGATGCAGATGGTGAGTGCTCTTAGCGAAGCAGCTGCGGGAGGGATGCTCGGCTGTGCCAGCCCAAGCCATGCTGCGCGAATCCTGTTGGGAGGAGCTCGCCGAGCTGGATTGGAGGCAGATTATGCTGAGCTGGAGGCAGATTATGCTGAGCTGGAGGCAGATAGTCCTGAGAGCAGTTGAGGAACTGGAGGTGGCCGTTGACCAGCCAGGAAGATTCAGCTTCTTTAGGTGTGTTTGCAGTTCCTTTGTTCTCATTGCCTTTTACAATTTTTCCCTTTTTCTTTTCTAGTATAAACAAACTGGTAGGACTTCAGTTTTTTCTCAGCAGTTCCTTCCTCCCTCCAGCTGTTCATACTTCCTTGCCTTTCCACCGACGGTTTCTTTGGCTTTTTCCTTCCTCTCTCCTCCAATGCTTAGGGAGTCTCAAATCACACCGTGGCAGCTGCTGGTATTATTTTGGGACCTTCATTCACGGACTACTCACACTATCAGTTGCTTATGCCGCCTACAGGCCATTTAGGCTGTGCTTAAGGGATGTGTAAGCTCCTCTGCAGCCCTGCATTTAAACTTGCAATAACACCTTGGTGCTATCTTCAGAGTTGCTAGATGACTTGTAGCTAAATTACACTGGTGTCTCGTCCTGACTTAAGTACTAATTTTCCATGTGGCACTGTATCAAGAACTTTATTGAAGAACAGGTTTTTCTGCATTTCTTTTCTTAAAAACTTTCGATCACTGAAGGTTGTTGGTTTAGCCTGGCATCTTTGGTCAACCCCTGCTGAATCCTGTCCTATTTTATATTTTTATGTCTTCTGTTACTGTTTCCACCAAATGTTGTTCCAGATACTTTCATCCCATTGAGTCACCTGGTGATAGTTGCTCTATTTTCCTTAGGCGCCACTTGTTAATATGGTGTATCGTTCTGAAAGCACGTTCAGATAGTCTGTAATCCTTCATTCTTCCTGTGTAACGACTCCACCAATATTATTCTTACTCTGTCTTTATGTGCAGTCCTAAGATTCAATTTGTCCTGAATCCTATTGCTTGATTTCTCTTTCTCACACAGATCCCTATTTCTGCTCCTTGTAGGTTTTCAGTAAGTTTTCTTGTAATGGTTATTTATTCAAGAAGCTCTGTAATCCTACAAGTTTGGGTTTGCTTGAATATATATTAAGAATTTCACACTTGTTGGCAAACCCTCTTTCCTAATGAAGCTGATGAGTTCTCCAGCTGGTCTCTAGTTTCTTAGTTTCTCAACCTGCCCCTTTGAGGCTTCAATTTTTCATGCTCGGTGCATCCAAGGCAGTAGGAGCTGGAGCTTGTGACACTCATACTTCACATCTAAGAAGCATAGGTCCAGAGGGATCGGTTCTTGGAAGAAATGAAATGCCACCTTCAGGGACCTCAGGCCAAATTTGACTCTGTGGGTGGCATTTGCAATTCCCAAAAACCTGCTTTCCTAAAGTTCAAACTGATCGTTTTTAATTCTGTTTTTACTTGAGGCTTATTTCCTTAGCGTGTTATAACAGGAATATGCACTGCTTTTCCTATCGTCTCGCTGTAGCGCCTGGGGGGAAGGAAATGAGATTTCTTAATGTCTGTTTCATATCATACCATACATTACTGACCATTAATGGCCAAGGATGGCAATTATAAACAAAGTGAGAAAAGTACATTCAGTCCGAAAGTTATAATCTACTAGATCTCATAATAAATAAATATTTCACATAGCCACCAAATAGCTTAATATACTTCATCCAAAACTCTGTAAAATTGGGCTATTTTTGTTTATTACATATTTATTGAGAAGTTTATTCAACATCATGTCCCTGATTTCTGTCCTTAAATTTTACTTTGCTCTCCTGAAAACACTTTTTTAGCAGTTAATAATCGCAAACTGTATTTTGTTAAAATTATGCTAAGTAATCCCCTTCTATTTTTTTAGTGTTCCTTCTTTTGCTCATTTTTTTGATACTACTTCTGAATGACTGATAGTTATATCAAAATTGTCCAAAATTGGAAACTTTTCTTAGACTATCCAAATAAAACCACATAAAAGTGACCATTGAAGTTGCTATAAACAAGCACGCTTTTGACATTGGCTGTACACAGAGACACAAACATGTAAATGTGCTTCTAACAGATCATGAATCTTTGTGCTACCAGTTAACAGACAAATTTTTAACTTTCTGCTTACCTCCACTGGTGTGTCACCTTATTCTCAGTGTATTCCGGTCCAAACTGAGGTGCCTTTAACCTTTTGTGTGCCTTACCTTTAGACTAGCATTTCTTTCATAACCTTCCTGTATATAGAACTGGAAAGTCTGTCAGTAAAACTTGCTTTATATTTGCACTACTGTGTCGCTTTTTAGAAAATGTGGGGTTTTCTTCTTCTTTCTTCTTGCTACATTTGCTGCTTGTGGAAGTTGATTTGGTCTTTAATGAGTTAATGCTGTGATTCAAAACACAGCTCTACTGCTCTGTGGTGCTGCATCTTCATTCCCTTTCTGATTGGACCTTATTGTTGTCCAATCTTCTAAATTTCCTATTTGTTTTTCACCTCTCCTTTCACTTTGTAGCTTTTCCTAGTTTCACTGGGATAAAGGCTTGTTTAAAGAAAAAGACAAGTCATGCATGAGAATAAACAGTAGCAGTATAAGTGGTATATGTAGAAGTAGTAAACAAGCAGATGCATGAAATGTTTGGGGGTAAGCTGATCTTTAGAGAATGAAGAGGAATTTCAGAAGATGCCTGTTTGGATTAATGCTTTTTGTTTGTGTGGGGTTTTTTTGGCTTGGTTTCCTGCCCCCCCTCCCCCCCATTGGCTTTTATACTCAGAGCTTGCTATTTGTCTTCAGTGCTTTTTATTTACTATGTTATGTAACCTCCATTTGCTAGAATTTGCATTTTTGCCTTCATGAATATATTATTTTTCAGAGATATTTTGGGTTTCAGCTTTGCTGAAATTTCTATTTATTTAAGAAATACATCTCTGGAGGCTCTAGAAGAAACAATATCCTACAGTGTTTAAGCTTTGGTATTTCTGAAGTATTTGTTGCTTTAAGAAGGATTTATAGACAAGGATAATAGTAGGATATTAAATTTGCAATCAGAATAAAAATTGCTTTACAGATGTAATTTGAAAGAAATCTAAGGTGTTGAAGTAAATAGTCCCCCTATCACTACCTTCATTAGAGGATGCACAGGCAAAGACAGCAAGGGATTTTTAATCATAAAGCTTGCCTCAGTTAGAGGTTAACAGTTTGCATTTGAAAAGAGATTGGTCTAAAGGCTTAGCACACACATTTTCCTTTCTAAATGCTTGTTAAAACAACTAATCAAATGCTTTCTATCAGATTTATTGCTTTCTTTCCTCTTGTCTTAGCCATGTATGTCACTAATGTAGAGTGATATTTTAGCAGAGTGATTTGGTAATGGCTCACCAATAAGGCAGCATCTCATCTGGGCATAAAGGTTCTGCATTTGATGTTGTGTTTTCTTATATAGTACAGTGTCCAGGACACAGCTAATGAGGACCTGTAAACGGTAAAGGTTGGGACACAAAGGAGATGTGCTCCTTTACAGTGATGCTCACCCAGTGACACAGCAAATGTGAATTTCCTCTGCATACTACAGCTACTGACAAATAACATTGGCGAAACAGTGGGTGAGGAGCACTTACTGTAATCACAGCACTGACAACGGGGAAGCAGCAGGATAAAAATAAACACCTTGTATTTCACTGTGACTTCCATTACTGTACCAGTGGAGATTTTTATATGTTTTAGGGGCAGTGGGAATCTTCTCTCGTGGATACTTTAGGCTGAGTCCAGTAGAATTTGTGATGCATTTGGGGTCCACAATGCATTTAAGTTGCTGGTTCCTGGGTTTTGGTCTGTGGACCAACATGAATCTGTGAGGCTTATGGGATGAAGCAAGCTGAACACTAAGTAGGATTGGAGGAAGCAGAGAGGCAAGGTAATAAAAAAAGAGAGCATGTCTTTCTGCTATGAAGAAAGGCTGAGAGAGTTGGGCTTGTTCAGCCTGGAGAAGGGAGGGCTCCGGGGAGACCTTATAGCACCTTCCAGTACCTGAAGGGGCCTACAAGGAAGCTGGGGGGGGGGGGGGGGGGGGGATTTTTTACAAGGGCCTGTAGTGACAGGACAAGGGGTAATGGGTTTAAACTGAAAGCAGGGAGATTTAGATTGAATATCTGGAAGAAATTAATCACAGAGAGGGTGGTGAGGCATTGGGACAGGTTGCCCAGAGAAGCTGTGGATGCCCCACCCCTGGCAGTGTTCAAGGCCAGGCTGGATGAGGCTTGGAGCAACGTGGTCTAGTGGAGGGTGTCCCTGCCCATGGCATGGAGGTTGGAACTAGATGATCTTTAAGGTCCCTTCCAACCCAAACCATTCTGTGATTCTGTGGTCTTGAACGTAGATTAGCAGTTCCTTTTCTACAATGTAATGTAAAAATCTTGCATTTGAAGGCAAGGGAACCGTAGAAATCTGTTTGCTTTGCTAACTAAATTAACACAAATATAACACATGATTTGTAGATGTTAATAATACACATTTAAAATAATCCACGCATGGTCCTGACTAAATGCAATTTTGATTTTGTTTACCGTAGATTATAAAATCTCTAAGTAAAGGCTAGGACTTGGTGCACTAGGCAGGTAGCATACTGCATATATCCTGTGGCAGAGTTGCCAGTTTAAGGTGAGAAAACAGGTGGACTCAAAGACAGATGGAGAAACACAAGGTAATGGAGACAATTATGAGTGCTGTAATAAGCTGTAGTTGCAGTGTACCATCTGCCCAGCTACAGAGAAGGATTTTGTGATATCGTTTTGTTCATTTTATTGTAGTGTACTATTTTCTCATTCTGCCTTAAGGATGTAGCAATGCATGTGTCTGTATAACTATACGCTGAGCAGTGTTGGTTGGTAAAGTTTATAATGGAGGTAGAGAGTTGGTCCTTGGCTCTCAGCTGCATTCAACGCCCAGATTTGTGGGTGCCTGGGACCTGCTTACTGGAATTACAGTTGGTTGAGGGAGTAATAATCCAATGATAACTGTTCCAGTCTTGCGATAAAGCATTTTCTTCTATGGCTGTGTTACTGTTTTGACTATGTATGACTGAAGTTTTTAAGATTTTTACCCTAACTACTCAGCTGAAAGTAGTCGTCTTTTCATACAGTGCAAAAATACTAGGGAGATCAGTGCGATCATGTCTGTCTGATATGTGGCATTCCTAAGTTTTACCCTAATTGGAGTAATTGGATGAATGTTTTTAAACCTATCAAGTGTCTGGCTTCTTTTGCCCAAATCAATCTTTAAGGCCTGATAGGCTAACAGCTCAATTCACCAAAGTAATACGTTTGATTCCACCCCTCTCTACCGCTGCTGAGAGTCCAGGAAAGTTAAATAATGGGGCTGTTTCCTCAAAATCCTCTTTCCATCAGATTTTGAAACCTGCTGACCGACTTGATCCTGGGTTTAGGGGCAAGCAGGCTGTGGTGACTAATGTAAGGATGCTGAAAATACATTTTGAAGAGAAAGATGCATGGAGAAACTACATTTAACTAACTGTTAACGTCTGGTTTGGGAAGTATGTTGAAGCTTATTTTGCATGGGGAAAATGTGAAGAAAGTGTTTTCAGTAGAAAACTTTGTTTGACAGAGCTGTTACCTTCCCTAGTGATATCCTTGGCTTTTTTTCTGGCCATTGCAGTAGTAGGATGCCCATTTGAGAGGCTTTAACAGGGCTTAATGAAAGTTTTCTCGTGTGTGGAACATTTTCAAGGCTTCTGGCAATGTCCTGCCCTGGATAATCTGGTGGTTGCAGGGCAGGGCCCACTTACTTACAGAATTCTTAATTCTGGAGGTATCTGATCCTGCCAGCATGTGTGTCATCTGCAGCCTTTATGTAGAAAGTCAGATCAGATAGGTAATAAATACTGGTATTGGTTTCTTGCAGCTTAGTCTAACTTCCGTGTCCTAAGCTTTCATAACTCAAAATATGGTATGAATGTTTTATGTGGGGAACTTTAAACAAAATTTCTCAGCAAGGATTGAATGAAAGTACCTTAATGAGGTATGTCTGCTTATGAAGGCCAATGTGATATAGTGTGGGGAGAGCCTGAAAGGTGGTTCTGGAAAGAGCAACAGAGTAAGGAATCAAGATACCTGTGTGGAAAGACTGCTGTTTGTAAGCTGTGCCATTTGAAATACAACTGGTGTTGCAGTTTGTGGGAGGGGTACAGTAGAAGAGGGCATGGGAAGAGTATGAAAGATTCTAGGGAAGAGAATATTTAGCAAGGAGCTGGTGCGTTTTGAGGGGGTCGAAGTGAAAATTGCTAGAGCACATGCTGAAGGGTGGGTAGGGGTGTTTGTAAGGACAATCACAAATTTCTCCTGGGTAGGCCAGTCATCCGACGTTACTCCTGTAGGGGGAGAAGGGAGGTAATGCTTCTCCAAGAGTTGATTCAAAGCCCCTAATGTTTACCTCTGCTCACACTCACCCCGCTTTTGGCACAGAGCTAGCCAAGAGAGAATAGTTTTTCTTTGCTTCCTTGTGTGCTTCTCTGCTCTCCTCGTTTGCTTTGAGACCGCTTTGGGGGTCTCTCATGTTCTGTGCTTCAGGTAAGAAAAGTACTAAGTCAGTACGGTACAGTCCTGCTCTCTGCAAATGGCCTCCTACTTGCTCCATAGAATATTTGCAAGGAAAAAAAGAAATGTAGAGAATATATTTACCATGTACGCAGTTGATATTTGCACTGTTACAAAATTTGTCTCTATCTCCTAAGTAAAAATGGCTCCACTACGGCTGAAAAATAACACATGGAAGAGTGACTGTTTGCGGGGGTATTGAGAGTGAACGGCCTAACGCACTGACAGAGCGGTGTGCTGCATTGTTGTTAAAACCCCGCTACAGAAAACCTTTAGCCAAAGCGGTTGGTAAATCATTGTCCCTTTAGATGTGAAAGTGACATAATTACAGTTTTTTTCCAGGATCTGATCTGAAATGTCATGTTAATGCTTTGGAGTAAAATGACTTTTTAGTAATCTAGAGGGCAGAACGTGTGACTTGTGTGGGCACCTGCTGGTCAGTAAACTGCTCGCCACTGTGGTTTTGTCAAGGGTCACGTCGGTAATGATTGCTTACGGCGGGGGGTGCAGAGAGTGCCCTGAAGTTAGAACATAGGAATGGTGAAAATTGTTTTGTGTTGAGGATTTTAAAATTCTAAGTAGGTGGTTTTTTTCCAGTTCACCTTTGAAAGAAAAATATTATTCTTAAGATTAATTTTATATCCCTCTATTTCGTCTCTTTCTAGAAATGTAGTAATTTTCCAGATACGACTTTCAGAAAGTTTGAAAGGAGTCTTATGACTGATTCCCTTTAAAATTAAGTTCATTTCTCAAACCACTCAAGCATTTCAGAATCATTCTAACTGTCCAGAGTATTGACATCCTTGTGATGATTTTGAAAATCCTGTACCAGGAAACAAACTCATGGTAACTCCTTTGAAAATCCAAGTGTTACAATTTTGCAAGTGAAGGACTTAATAGCCCCAAATCTCAAAAAAGAAAAAAATGAGAGTCTCTCTGAACCACAGTCCTTGCAAATGAGCAATCCGTGAAATTCTGAACAAGTGAAACCTGCTTGAGCAAACATTCATGGAAAAGGAATTTATTTCTGCTGTGGGAAGTAAGCTTGCATTTTCAATTAGAATATTTAAAGTCAAGGTTTTTTTTAATGACATACCTGCTGCCACTTTCAGCAATTTTTTTTTACCCCAAGGGAAGAAAAATATTTCCTTTTTTTTTTTTTTAAAAATTGTGTTTATGGAGGTGTGGGGTGGTGGTGGTTTTTTTTTTTTTATTTGGTTGAGTAAAAGTATGGCTTTTTCTTCACATACTTTTTATTTTAGGCAGTTAGAGTGGGATTTATCAAAAGGCAAATTTTATTAAAGCAGTGTAAATAAGTAAGCAGATGGATTCTCACTTCTTCTTGGAAGTATCCCAAGTTTATAATCTGTTTTGTATAAGCGTCTATTAAAGGTAGGTGTGAAATATATTAAGAGGAAATGTTTACTGGTGGGTTGGCTCTGTGTAATATGTAGTTTTGATTACTGATCATTCCAGTTTTATCGTAGTGAAAATATTGATCTCTTTGCACTGATGGCCTGTAGCTGCCTCATTATTTTTCCTGTAGCTGCACTAAATACTGAAGCCTACTGATGTTCTAAAGAGCAAAGTAGTTAAATAAGATAATAAAATATGGCAGTTATCTTCTGGGAACTGCTAAACAGTTGGAAAACATATTATGGTTATGTCCTTGAAAGAAGCTTGCTTGTGCAATGTAGTGTGAACTTTATATCGTGCTTCTTGTCATATCTTGATTATTGACCACTGAATACCCTGAGTTGCTTTTTCCATTTAAAACCAAATCAAATTTCCTCACTTTGTAAGGGAAGTTTCACGTTAGACAAAGCGTAAGAGTTGCACACTAGGCTGAAATGAAAGATTACCTTTTATCCATCACAATCTCTCAAACTCTGCTTGTCTGTGTTAGCCTAAACGTGGATATGCTTTTTATGTTTTTGCTCAGAGCAGTTGAAAGTGATAGCTTAAAAGAATCTTACCTACATTTCTGAAATGGCTACAGGAATAAAATCTACTGAATGCATGATAAGAAGTTACTGCACCGTGAAAAGCTGTACTGTTCAAGCATGGAAACACTTTAAAAAGTGCTTGTAAAAGCATTTCAGGGTTTTTTCCCTACCAGAGTAGGAATAAGTCATAGGATCTTCTCCCTTTTGAGACAAATCAAAACAGTATCTACGCAGCGATACAGTGGGATAACCTCAGTTTCTGCAGATGCAGTAGGAAAAATTACGTTCTTAAAGTTTTCTTCCTGTTATATATGATCTTTCACAATCTTGGGGGGGAGGGGGGAAATGTATGAGGTGCTGTAAGCGTTATCTCAAAGGAATATACTTTGCAGTTTTAAATTCAACGACTTGTGCAGAAGGTCAAATTGGCTGCTCTGGTAAACTGGTCTGTTTGCAACAGCGGTATCTGACTGCATTATCACAGCTACAGAACTTGAGAAAATACTTGCTTTGGTGAAAGAGGGACTTAAATTACTCTTTATCTCAAGTAGTTTCATCTTGGAATACTGTTTTCAATAGAAAAAGGTCACTAGCAATGTGGAGAACATGGATGTCTTCCCACTCAGCAGTGTTTCTTAGGATCTTTTTAGGAATTCTGCTGAATAGTTTTAGGAGGATTTTTTTGTTTAAAATAAGATGTGTCTATTCGAATGCAAATGTTGAAAATCCATTTTCCACATTGGCAGTTGATCTGCTGTTATTCCTGATTTTCTTGCTTTTTCCTAACTTTTTCTCTGCTCTTAAGACTCTGCCCAGCTGCCTTTACATTCTGGAGTCGTGTACTTTCGAGGTGAGTGGTGTTTGGGGTTCTTCCATTGATCTGTGATCAGTGGCACCATGTGAAAAAACTTGCAATCGAAATGGGAAACATTTCTCACCATCTTAGAAATCTTGACTTCCTGACAGATTATTCTTAACCAAACAAACGTTACCTGCCATATGTGACCCGTTCATTCTCTGAAACTGCTTCAGAACCATAATTTTTTGACTTTTTTTTTTTTTTGGTAAGAGATATTTCCTTTCCCTCTCATGCTAGCTATCTAGATTTTTTTCTAAGGGAGACCTCTAGTGAGATGGCAATAAGACCAACACAGCCCACAGAGACTGCCTGTAAGGAATAGATTTGTCAGCAATCCCCCTGCTTCCCCCCCTCCCCGCCTTTCCTTTTTTTTTTTTAAGTACTGATAACAGATTCCTAGGCATACACCTATTTTTTTCTTCCTTTTCTCTCATCTGTTTCAATTACTTTTTCAAACTCCTGAGTTTTCATGACACTGGGCTAGGTGAGCATTCCTGTCTCACTGGGGTGAGAATGAGCGTGGGGCAGGCCTGGGGGGTCATGACTGGATTGCAGTGGCCCATTTCTGCAAACACAAGCTGCTGCCACTGTGTTACCGGCTCCAGGCTGTGTTCCTGGTGTGCCTGATGGCTCCAGCTTGCTTCTTCAGGAGATTCGCTAAGGCTTAAATGGGATAATTCTTTGGTGTTAGAGAAGTGCAATAAAGTCTGGCCAAGACATGTCTGTCAAGAGAGGATTTCTTAATTCAGGGAAATTTCTCAGGAGACCACATTCTTTGAATTACAAGGATGGGAATTAAGCCTGAAAATGGACAACGTGCAGCTTTTTTGGCATAAAAATGCTTCAGGAATGGGAATGTGTTATTTAATTTGTATTGCTTAACTCAGTATGATCCCATTATTGATCTATATACCCATTATGTCCTGCAGCAGAATTCCCGACAATTCATTGCCCTTCCAGTGGGAAGACTGGAGACACCTCTTAAGAGGGCAGAAATATCTTTATCTCCAAATGTTGAACCTTTTCTTGCAAATGGTCTGGCTCAAATGTTGATGCCACTCCTAACTCCTTGCTTGTGCCTTTATGTGACCTGGCTGCAGTGTTGGCCTTGTCATGAAGATGGGGGAGAGGTGGGGGTGACAGGTCAGCGCCACGTGTCTTCCCTTTGCTGGTTTCGGAGCATTCTTTGCTAAATTGGTGATGCGTTTCCATCAACTCTGCTTTGTGAAACTTCGTTGTTAAATTTTAAGGGTTTTCAGTAAGCAAAAGAGACTTCCAGATCTAAGCTGTATATTTTGTGAATAGCTAACAAGAAACATTTGCTCATATGTTGTCCTTGTAGACTTTTTTCTGTCTTTGTAGAATGCAAAGTCCACATTTATTCAAAAGTAGTATAATTAAATTGATTTATTTATTTAATTTAATTATAGGAGAAAATAGTTTAATTATTTAAATTAAATGATTTAATTTAATTATAGGAGAAAAATCTGTAATGTTATATAAAAACAAGGTTAGCTTTATGGTAATGAAGTAACTATATCAAGTAGGTCATGTTCATTCCTTACTGTCTATGAAGTCCAGTGCATTCCTCTGTAAATAATTACTAGCTGGATTTCAGCTTCCAAATATCTTTAAAATATGACTATTATGGTTCAGACAGGATAACTGGAACATCAGTTTCCCAGAGACCGTAGCAGAGTTGTAAACGCAGCTCAGGAGGAGAGATTTGGTTGAATGTTAAAATGCAATTGCCTGCCATAAATTTTAGGCAATTAGTATTGTGAACGACAGATATTTGTTCCACTTTCAAAACAACTGTCATAAATGAATATAGATGTTCTTATAAGCTGGGAAGAATGCTATTGTCTCCGATGTACTCTTAGTATTAAACGTAATAAAACATAGTTTTGTTAAAAAAACCCACACCTGCTCTGATAAATGTTTTTACTGTTCTTAGTGGCTGATATTTTAAATGAATATGTAAAAATAGTGCGAGTTCAGTAGTATGAGAGGTACAATACTTACTGAAGACTTCATCAAACTCCCTTTTTGTATAGAAGGTCACTGTAATAGGTGGAATTTATAGTAGATCTTTTTACGTTTCAACAGGGTTTTGTATGCTTTTGAAAACTAGTACTGAAGATGTGGAGCCAGATTATAGCCTCCCATCACCAAGTGTTGGGAGATAAGGTGGGAAAGCATTACCTTTACTTTGTGCCTTATAAGGTACAAGAAGTGGATAGTCAAATAAAATGATAGTTGATTCAGAACTAGCTTGATGTAAAAGCTGGTGTATGTGCATGGTCAATGAAACAGTGCTGTAAAAATATATGTAACAAAACTTAATACAGACTTCAGGAAAAAAACAATGGTCTGTTTTTTAAAGGTCAGTGGAAGTCATCTTGCCTATGTGACATCTCTCTGACATGAAAGTTAGGGAGTCCTTAATAGGAAAGTGGAACTGATTTGAAGATGAAAATGTCCTTTTTGGTTCAGTACTGAATCCCAGTGTAGTATCTAATTGGGGTTGTTCTTTTCTATTCAATGCTTTAAAAGTTCAGTGCTTTTTAGAAATACTAAGTCCTATTGTATTAAGGAATTCCACTTCCACTGAAGTGGAAATTTGGTTAAGTAATCAGCTTCTGAAGTTATAGTTAAATCAGTCATGTTTTGTCCTAAGGTACAAAACATGCCATTTCTGTAGACACGTTGGATCCATGTCTGATGCCTGACAGTGCAGAGCTGAAATGTCCCTTTCCTGATTTCCATCTTTTTAATTTTAGTGTCCATCAAAGTCCATCAAACTACTCTTTCTGAGGAGTCTGGTCAGGTACAGAATATGTTCTTGATAGCAGATGTCTTTAAGAAGGCAACTTTTAGGGAATGCTGAGAATTCATGCTTCAAATTGGGGTACTTGAGAGTTTAAAATTTGTGGAACATGATTTACCAGTTTTTCATTTCTGTATTTAAGTAGTTTTATTGTGTAAAAAGTGAAAGCTCAGAAACTTGTAACAGTTTCTTCACTTACATTCTTAATGCTGCCAATATCATTGTCATTTTGTGCAACAGTGTTATGTGAGGAATATGAAATACTGCACCAAATAATAGCCATACTGAATTCTAAAAGCAAAGCATTCTTTTTTGTGTAGACTTTGACTTTGAAGACAGCTGTAAAGACTGTGATGTTTGAAGATTTCAAACTAAATTTTAGCATACTTGGGTTTACTAAAGTGGCTGAAGATTTGTCATAGGTTCAAATATAGATTAAACACGTTTGTGGGTTTTTTTCCTCATTTCTTAATTAATATTCTGTTGCAGCATTTGTTGTTGTTTGTAACTACAAATTGAGTCCTGATCCTTTCAGGGCCTAATGCTCTGATTAGGTTGAGCCCAGTCCCTGGGGTATCACAAAGAGACGTATCAAACATATCTGGCTCTTTTCATAACATTATTTCAGCAGTTTTTACAGAAGGGTAGGATGATTTGGCTTTGTTATTCCTATTTGCAAGAGCTGGTTTTGAGGTTGTTTTCTATCCTTGTTTATTTTCCAACACACATTTTCATGGTGAGTTTATACTAGTCTATTCAAAGAGTGTTCTTAAGCTTAAAATGTTTCTTCTCCCTCTCCTGTGTTTATCCTGGATATGTTTACAAGAGAGCTGTTGTATTCCCTCTGATGCTTCATTCAGCTCTTTTCACTTCTCTCCCAAAATGGGCTCTTCATCCTGGTAACTCTTCTCTTCACGTGCTCCATCTGAATTCATCCTGACTTGGTCTGAGAAGTGCGGTATGCGAGTTCACACCACCGCCTTCTGTAGTCCTGTTCGTCCTTGTTGCCTTTTACTGGCGGTGGTTTGCTCCAGAGGTCTTGTGGTTTGTATTTGTCTCTTCCATGCCTGTGTGAACAGTGGGGCTCACAGTCATTCTGTGACGGAAAGTGCCCGATTCCTTTTCTTATTTCGTCAGTTTGAACTCTCACTTTAGATTTTAAATTCTGAATAGCACTTTGTGCTATGGAATCTAATCTCATTTTAATGTGTCTCATTCTCAAGGCTATCTCATTCTTTTGAGTAACCTGTTGCTCATTCTCCTGAGCTGGCAGCAGCTCTCAGCTTTGTGCCATTGGGATGTTTCATTGCTAACGCCACTGGGCAGAGCGGGGACCATGGGACTGACTGGCAAGAGTCACTAGCACCCTGGTAATTTGTCTTTCAGCACAGATCCTTGTAGTCACCATTTATAACTGTTCCAAACCTTGACTTTTTTTTTTTTCTTTTTTTACATAAGTTAATACTTTTCAGCCTGGTATTATGTTAAATGTTCCACTGAAATTTAAATTAATTAATCCTGTTATATTGACTTTGACTAAAGAGTCAAGATAAATTTTTATTAGAAATGTGCCAGTGTGCCTTTGGCATTCCTGTGCTATAATATATTCCTTATTCTAATTTCCATTCCATTTTTGTAATTCATCATTCCGCCCAAACTCGCTTTTTGGCTTTGTGTCATGTTGAGGTCAGACTGGGGACCTGTGTACGGAGTAGCCTGCATCATATTTCCTTCCCCTTCACCATTTTTCATAACTATTGGTATTTCCAGTTCTACATCACCTGTCACTTTCGGTAGGAAAGTTTTATTAGAAAACCCCCAAGCAAACATAACCGAAAATCTACAAGTTTCGTGATTTCATGTGCTAATATTTTCAGAATTCCATGATGGGATTATCTGGTCATTTAACTCTGTGGAGAGGGGAAGGATAAAAAAACACGCTCAAAATAATTTATATTTTTTCTTCCAAGCGAGTGGACAATTTTCATCCATTTTCATCTTTGATTCCTAGTTGCTCGAATCTAAGTTGCCTTTGGCCATTTAGTACTTTAGTAGCCTTACGGAGAGCTGAGCTAACAGTGAGGGTCATGTCAAGTTTGTGTTCAGTGCCTGCCTCGCTCATAGAGCTTAGCAAGTCTCTTTTGTTTGTTTAATTTTAGTAGTGTTGCGGAGGAATTCTTCATTGCTCCCTTCACACAGTCTTGGTTTGTGACCCTCTCTTTATACCTTCATCTTCTCACAGTCAATATGTATTCTGGGATGGTGATAGGAGTTCACCCTTTTCTTCTGTCTATTCCTCCTCTCCATTTTGAGGTGATTATTCTATTTTGATCTCAACCAGAATTTCTGGTCCTCTTTTCCATAGCTAAAGGTCTAAATCCTGCCTGAACGTTTTCCTGTGAGGACCTCTGTGGTGAATTAATGCGATTCTTACACCTAATTGACTAATTCTAAAGGGAAAGAAAGAAAAGGACAATAAACTGAACAGGCTTCTTGAAATCTGCACATTTCTCCAATTGTGTGAAGTGGTAAAGATATTTATGCTTTGCTGCTGCTTCAGGAGCAACAGGAAAAATCTTAGTTTACTTCATCATATCAGCCTACTACACTTTGGTCATTGTATCCTGGCAACTGAAGGTATTTTTAAGTGAGTATTTCATTTTTTACCATCAGTCTGAAAATTGTGAAACTCAAAACTTCCGACAAACCACCACAGAATTCTAGAGGAGTGAGGAGGACTGAGAAAATACAAATATTTTAAATGAAACTATATCGCTTTCATGAGTTCGTTCTTCTAGTTACATCCCTTTATGTGTGAGGCATTCAGAATGGAAATGTATGAAAATATTGAAGGTGTAAGCTCAGAGAAGAGGTGTTTGGGACCAGTTGACTGGGGCCATACAGTCCATCCTTCATTCAGTTTGCTCTGAGCCCTCCTATTTGTTCTTAACAGATTCTTAACTCTCTCTCATAATTAAGCACTGGGAGTTATGTTGAGTTTAGACTACCTGAATATATGTTGCTGAAACAATTGAAAATTTTTAATTGATTCTGCTGGAGACAGGGATGTGTATGATTTTTAAACTTAAAAAAAAGAAGTTGAAAATGTTAATTGTCTAAACTTCTATATAAATTTGACCTCTTGTTAAAAATTGACTTCTACAAAGAAAGGAGCTGTGGAGGATTTCAGCTCAAAGGCAAAATGTTTCAAAAGATATTGGAAGTCAGATTTAAATTGTGGGCAATTTTGGAACTCCAAGACAAGTAGTTGCTAGTACTCTGGGATTTAATAGCTGTTTGTAGAGATGGCTCTGCTTACAGATATCAAACTCTCTCACACAGCTTTGAGTGGGTAACCTGTTCGACAGGGATTTCTCCCAGGGCATTTCTGTAGTGGAATGAAAGCAAAACCCTAGCAGACTGATTCAGTCATGTTGGCTGTGCTGGTTCAAAGGGATGTTGGACCATTGGATTTACTGAGTTTGGAGAGCAGCGTTGTTCTACATGCTTCGCATAGTTCGCACCAGGCATATGTGCACTTTTTCTCAGGTTTACCAGTGGTTGAGGTTCTTCCTGTGAGATCTTAAGGTACACAATATGGTTTGCTACTTTTCTTACCTGGATTCTCAAACTTCTTTAAGGTGCATTTCCATCTTGGCTGTGACGCTGACTGGCTGTTACTGAAAGGTCTGCGTGTCCCTGCTTTGCCAACTCCTCCCTTCCATGAGCCTGCTGTAGTGCTTGTCTGACCCTGAGAGCAAAAATAGCAGGATACGGTTTGCAGTGTTAGTGTTAGCTTTGTACCAGTTTTAAATCTGTGAAGCAGCTTTTCTCAGGGTTGAGAAAGGACCTGTGCTAGCGAAGGGCAGCGAGGAGTGGTGCCCAGGAAGTACCAAGACCGTTTCTGGCAGCATCGTTAGTCTGTATGGAATACATGTACAAAGGAGTCAAAATACTCAGCTTTTTTAAAAGAAGGGAAATAATAGACATGAAATATTGTTTTATGGTGGTTGTTATTGCGGCTTCTCTGTCAACCTTTAGTTGTGAAGAAATTGCATCTTTCCAGATCATCTGTGATTGACATCTGGCTGGAATAAGCTGGCTATTCTTCTGGGGTCACTTGCCAGCAGTGGTTGGTGCGTGGGGTTGGGCCTTGATGTGGTTCTGAGATAGGTTGTGCCCTCCCTACTTGGGAACTAAATACAAATAAGACACTTGAAGATATAAAACCTCGCAGATTGCCAACTAGTGTTACCTATTCTTTCTCTTCGAAGTGGCCTCAGGCGGAGGCCAGGTGGGTGCTCGTACTTGTGATGACTCCTGTGCATTGAGAGAAATGCATTGAGGCCTCTGAAGGGGAAGGGGTATGCGCCATCTGTGTTAATCTTAGGTGAAATAAAACTCTGAAAAACAATGATGGTTATCACACTGATCTACTGCTAAAAAGAGTTTTACTGCTTAAATGAACAAAAGCCAATTCTGGGTATTTAAAAAAAACCAAAACCCAAAACATCCAGTGGCTGTTGTTTGCGGTCATAGCCTGTGAAGGGTATCATTGCGGTGTGGTGATTAAATGGGCAGGGTTTTTGGTTTTAGCATGCTTCTTTGTTACTTTCTGGTGGCAGATCAGGATAATGTGGTGAGCAAAATGTTTTAAGAAGCTTCAGCCTTGGCTGCTGCTGTGTTCCTGGGGGCCGCATGGGGTGACTTTTGAGGGAGAAAGGCAATGTCACGCTGCTCATGGGTGGTGAAATATATTCAGCCTTAAAGAAAAACAAAATGAAAGTGCGATCTTCTCATCTGACCTTTTGACCTAAGATCCCTCTGCAGAGTATTTTTAAGCCATACTTTTAATGATGTTATGGCATTTATTTAAACCTTGGCTGCCTTAATAATTATGCAAAAGTGTTTGTTTTGGAATAACTGTCTTACTCCTAGAAAATAGCAGCATATATATTAAAAAATTGATCTTTATTCTTTAACTAAAAACACCTCAGATTTTCGGTGCATTAAATATCACCTCAGCATTGCCTTCTTGCTATGTCATTGAGTAAATACATTTCTACAAGTATTTCAATATAACTGTCTTGCACTAAGATACCATGTACAGGCTGGGAGAAAAGAAGCAATTCTGGTTCATATGGAGACTGAAAAATTACAAGTTCCAGAATGTAGCAGGTTCTCAGCACACCTGAAGGTATTACGGGTCCTTTTCATCCTAAACCAACGCAACCTTCCCCTCCCCTTCCTATTTGTCTCCCCTCACCCCTGTTTTGAGTGTGGGCCTTGGTTCATGTCAGCAATTAGTGCGGGATTAATAGGCAGGATCTTCCACCTGCTGGAAAGTGTGAAAAGATCTCAGCATTGTTGGAGATCTGTAATAGAGCAAAAGGTACAAAGTAGGTTCAGGTTTTCCTAGCTCCTCAACTCCACATGAATGTGTTACGGGATTTGAGTTGGTCATGTGGATCTTTGTTTTGGATTTTTGTTGTTTGGAGGGTTTTGGGGGTTTTTTTGGTAGTGTTTGGTTTGAGTCTTGTTTGGGTTTTTTTTTTGTGTGGGTTATTTATTTTTTTGAGATGACAGAAGATGGCTTCATATGAAGTCGTTTGTAATTTGGTTCAATATCAAAGACACATTCATGCTCTCATTTCTAATTTGCCATGTTTTGCTGGAAATAATATCTTCATCATGGCCTTTTCTTCTTCACAAAAGGTGAAGTTCTGGAATAGGGACGATGAAGAGCAGTCAACAAAACAGATTTTGCTTACTAATTGATATTGTATGAGGAACACTTGTTCATTTACTAAGACGTAATCTTCAGGATAACTGCCTTTACTTTTCTTGTACTTAGAGAAATTCTTGGTGGAGAATTTCATGCTTACTGCATATTTCTGTTGCATTTTACCAGAGGAAGATCATGTTGTGATGATGCATTACTTCGTAATGATAGGGAGGGATGGAATGGAAACATTTTGTGTCTTGATCTGGCACTGCAGTTACTAGTGGTATTAATTATTTTATGCTTCTTGCATATTTTCAGTTCAAAGTGGTCTTTGAGTTATCATAGAATCATAGAAAGGTTTGGGTTGGAAGGGACCTTAAAGACCATGTAGTTCCAACCCCCCTGCCATGGGCAGGGACACCCTCCAGTAGACCAGGTGGCTCCAAGCCTCATCCAGCCTGGCCTTGAACACTTCCAGGGCTGGGGCATCCACAGCTTCTCTAGGCAACCTGTTCCAGTGCCTCACCACCCTCTCAGATTTATTAGGATATCTTAGTTTGTACGTGTTTCTTTGAAATACATCTTTCTACCAACCCTAACCCCAAGAATAAACCAAAGCTGTGTTAATACGTTTGGCTCTGAATTAACCTTTAGGAGTGTGTTTATCTTCGTTTAGTGAGGCACACTCAATTATAACTTAATTTACCTTTTGCCAAGAGCTATGTGAAGTAGTTCACTGTTCTGTGTTACACCTTTCTTTTAAATAAACTGCTTGAGAAGTCATGGTCTTGTGTTACTAAAGGCTTAATGCTTTAAAAAGGGATGCTGCTGCTGCTTATGCTTGCAGATAATGGAGACTTTCAGGCTAATGCAATAGCTGAACTGAAAAGTGCTGTCGTCCAGGGCATTAGAGACGTCTTCCAGAGTGAGATACTACGTAATTACTATAACTCATGACTTCCTTAAATACTGGTTTTGTCCATATTTGATCTTGTACTTTAAGAATATTCTTGTACTTAAAGAATTGGAAAATGGTTTTGGAGATGAATGACAAAAACTGTTGGCACATGCAGATACTAGAGTTGTGTGTACAACTATGTAATTTATATTATTAAAATCAAATGCTTATTTTGTGGACTGGGGAAGCTCAGCTCTTCACAAAAGCATCCTTTAAAATATTGCTGTTCTGTGAAGAAGTCAAAGATATACTAAAAAGGCAAGAAAGCAGAAAGAGGCAAATATAGGGAGGAAAAAAGCATGCAAAATCGGTTGTGCAATGCTGCTCAGTCATGGTTCCTTCTGGCATTGTGGGATTTTAAATCAGGGTAAAATATTAACATTCTTTTTTCAATATAGAAAATGAAAGCAATGAAAACTTTCTCAGGGATGGTAGGATACTGATGCACTTTTTTTTTTTTTTAATTTTCAGGATTAGTTTTAAATTTGTAGATGATAAATACTGCTGGGAGGATACAGGAATTGTGCTGTGGAAGACATTTCAGGAGTAGCAATGGTAACCAGGCATTTCTAAACTACCTGTAAAGAAACGAGGAAATAGTTAAAGCAGAAGTAAACCTTCTAACATGAATGGGATGTAGGGGTGTGTGTGGAATAAAGAAAATATTTTCTCTCATCTAAATTCAAGGTTGAAAGTGCAGAGCTACTGATGGAACCCCCAATGTCCTGAAAGGGTAGTTGGTGTTGATAGTTCTGGTGTCTTTGCCATTGTTTAGGTGGTTATGATATTTAAGCTGTAATTCACAGAATAAATTCAGTAATTTAATATAAATGTTGCTATATTGACATTTTTTTAATATCTGCTTTTTTTTTTTTTTTTTTTTAACTTACTTGCTAGGACGAGAAACTTCAACCTCTATCTCTGTTTAGACTTTGCCAAAACTCTCAATATTAAGTCTTGATAGCAGCTGCTGAAATGAACAGTCAGGTAGTCAGCTAGAAAATTACTTTAGTTGTGTTCAGTGTTTTGAAGGTATTCTAGCGAAATATTGCTATGTGGTGCCTGAAAAGGGAGTAAGGTTTGTCACTGAAGAACCATTTAATAAAGATTTCTGTTCTTTTGGCTCTTGTCTGTGCTTGGAGAGAAATACTGGGCATGGAGCCATTTACTGGTGCCTCTTTCTCCTTTTTTCTTCTGTCATAGTTCATATACAAGTAAAAATTATCTTCTAAATTAATGTTATTTTTAAAAATACAATAAATTGTAGCAAACACCTGTCTAAACATAGAACCAAGCTCATCATGTAAATCTATTGCAAAAAATTCCAGTTGTTTTAGCAAGTTGTAAGTTGGCAAGTTTTTTATACCTCATTCTTGCATTTTGTGTTAAATAATCTTATGCTTAGTTCTTTTCAACTTTCATGGCTTAATCTAATTTGGTTTATAGAAAATAATAGTATGTTGTTTACTAAGAGATCCTCTCTAACCAAACTCTTGCACCCAAACACAAAGCTCTGCATGTGAATCTGAATTTCATTAATCATCTCTCCTAAGAGTAATCAAAACCAAAGGCAAGCATTATCTAAGCGTGTCGTTGCCATAGTAGTTCTGTGTTTGCTATGGTTTCTTGTACCTGTTGCTGTTTCTTTCATCTGGAGGGTAATTTAAATGGGAATGGCAGTGTGATAAACTGCTGGTCTTACGCTCTTTGTCCATAATGGTTAGCAATATTGTCTAGTGGGTATTAGAAGCTTTTCTTATTTCCTCTAAATTTCTTCCTGTTGCTGTGATTTTGAAAGGCATCGTATCTATCTTATTCTGTATGCTAAAAGAGTTGTTTTTCTTTTGGATACCAATCTGGATTTATCCCTATCTTCACAACTGTTACTGTAAAAGCCATGTTCAGTTCTCTGTATAGGTTGTTCTGCCATGGAAAATGGTCTCTTTCAAAATCAACATTCTTTCAATAGGTTTAGAAAAGAAGTAATGCATAGATGGAGCTTTGTGCTTTTTCAGTGCCTTTGTTGAAATCTTGCATGATGCTAGTTAAAAAACCCAAAACACACTCCCCAACAGCCTGAAGAAAAAACACCTCAAAACAACAAGAACCTCATCAATCCACTCTTTTAATTTAAGACATCACTTGAGAAATTCAAGATTATGTTAATCTTGATACTTGACCTGTGCTTTAAAAGTTCATAGAGAAGCAAATAGAACAACAGGTAAGGAGTGCTGGTTTTGTCTTTTGAGTACCAACCTACCTATCTCCATATTATTACAACTGTCTTGGTAAACGCTGTGCTCAGTGGCATACAGAGATGCTATGCTAGTTGGTTGGATAGTGCCTGTGAATTTAAGCTCCCTAATTTTTAAGATTTAATTAAAAAAGAAAAAAGAATACTTCACGAAAGCAAAATTAGCCTCACGTGTGTTACATTAAAAAAACCCAACACATCTTAACAAAAGCAGCTTGTTTTCCTGGGAAAGGTTAGGGGAGTTGGGTTGTAGAAGTGGAGGGATGGTTGGAAGAACTTTGCACTGCTTCTTCTCAGTAGCTTCGATACAGTGCAAAGCGGCCAGCAGTAAGCCATCAGCAGAAACTGGGACGGACTGAAATAGCTCTCACTGAAGAGGAGAGGGCTGGAAATTAAAATAGAGAGCATGTAGCTACCTCAGGTTGTGAACGAAAGCAGCATCCATACGTCTCCTTGCGGTCATGCCACATCCTAGGATTTCTGCTTCTCTGATCCTTTATACTCAATGGGAATGCTGGCAATATGGACCGGACTTTGAATTCTGGTTATTTTGCTTCTCTTGATGTTTTCCTTCTCATATTTTATAATTATGTGTAAGGTGTGAAGTTATATCTCACTGCTGCTTCTATGGTTAGATATTTGTCAGGAGGAGTGAAAATTCTGTGTATTCTAACTTTATGTCTGTTGTAGGTAATCAAAGCCTCATAGGCTGAGTTTGGGAAGTTTACGGGGTTCAGAGGCAACTCTTTATGGTTAAGCAGCTTTAGACTAGTGGTTGGAGGATACTCAATCCTCAGACAGTTTCAGAGTGCCTCCCAGGTGAAACCCGTCTCTGTGTGCTCTCCATGGCATGAAGAGGAAGACAGCCTCTTTGTCTAAGGTTTGGTAGCCCCAGTCTGGCAAGTCTCTGTCTTACCATGTAAGGAATGACTTCTGAGTTTGAACTTAGTAGCTTGGCAGGACTGGCATGTTCGGTGATAGTACAAGTGTGATATTACTTGCTCCTGGTGTGGGCAGTTTCTTGAGGAAATACAAAACAAGTGTGTGATACTGAGTACCACATCGATTTTTGTTTCTCAGAGGCGGTTGCTGTTGAATTCTGGGTAAAGTAATGTAATAATGTTGGGAGACACTGAAAAATATTTCCAGGTACAGCACCATTCTTCATAGGAATTGTAAGGTATAAGCAGGGGGGAGAAAAAAAGCCCACAAAACCACTAGAAAAGCAGTAACGCTTGTTACAGCTAACATGACCGGAAAACGGATTACAACTTTTTTCTACTGATATTTTACCCTATCACAATAATGTAGCCCTGTCTTTGGACAGCTTCTGTAATGAATATACTGTCCTTGCTTTCACAGGCTTGTTCAGTTGAAATTAAAAAGGAAATTATAGTTAGAAATAAAGAAACTTTACATTTGGTGATTTGTAATACTGCAAAAGTCAAAGCGAACGTGTTTGTCCTGGTTATGGTAAGAGATTGTAAGTGCTTTGATCCTGAGTTACTGGGGATTACATACTCAGTCTAAAGTACTGACTCGAAAAGTGGTATTAATAAGAAAAATTATTCCATATTAGAACAGCAAAATTTACTGACATTTGTGTTTCTGATACCCTGTATTTTTAGAAAAAAAAAATTGAACAATAGTAAATCTTATGTCTTAAAGTGGTCCTTATGTTCATTTAGCACACCTCTGTCATAGATTCAGCTAAGAATATCAGATCTTTTAAGCCACAAAACAAAAGCCTACTCCTTGAGAAAAAGAAGAACTTGTATATTAGCTGTATTGTTACTGATTATATACCAAAATGGTTTAATTTTTTGTTTCGAAGAGCCAGTTTATATTCTAACTCATTAAATAATCCAGCAAGCCATCTGCCATGTGCAAAAGGAAGAAGCAATCTAGGCTTTTGATTCGTAACAACAGAAAAACCCTCAACCCTGCAGCTGAGCCTACGTTTTATGAAATTTTTGTAAACGTGTGTGACTCTTACCTGTAATGCTAAACTGTTTTAAAGAGCTGGATTATCACTGAGCTTGTTGGATCAGTTTTGCTGTTGCCACATCTTCACAGAAGAAAAGGTGAGACCTGAGGATCTGTTCTGTTTGGCATAGGGCAAAATGTACGCACTGGTGAGCAGCAGGTCCTCACTGATGGGGGAGTGTGCATGCACCAACTTGAGTTCAACCCCAGAATCCCTTTGATACCTAACAGCAACAGGGAAACCTGTGCCTCGGGTCACACATGCCCACTTTGTTTGGATCAACGGCTTATTTGATGGTGTAATTCGGCTTTAGAAATGGATTTGCTGAGGTAGATATTAGTTGAGCAGGTTTACAGTGTTTTCTGAGCAAGCAGTTGGTGTGGGGAGCTGCTATGCCCTCGCAGCTCACTTTAAAATGCCCAGGCCCATGGCTTGCTCTGGCATTAAGGGTTGTCGGCAGAAACCTACCGTTCACTCATGTCTGCTGACGTGGCGGTGGTTCTGCCTGCAAAGCCTGTGACCCCAGATTTCAGCTGTTTGCTGAGTGGTTAGAGAGGAGTCACTGCTTCTGCCGCAGTTCTTCGCAGCAGTTGAGGCCAACAGATGGAGGGGAACTTCTGTCAGCCTCCAGCAGCTGGTGTTGTCTGCTGGTGTGGTGAACTCATTGTGAATGAGAGATGAAGCCATGGAGAATGTGGTTTAAGTGCCAGCCTGCTGCTTGTAAATTGTCAGGTATCTTCTAGTACAAAAGATGAAAATGGGAAATGAGTGAGCAGAATGGCTTGAAAACGCAGGGAACTGGGGGTTGGCACTGAAGGCGAGGAAAGCCTGAGTTTTGCTACCCGTTGGTGTTAGGCTTCTTGCAATGGAGGAGTCAGGCTCCTGCTTGATGGGAAATTGATCTTTTAATGTGGGTGTTCAAATACGGGGTCAAAGCAAAGACAGGTAGTGGCATTAGAAATTTGAGTGAGGGGGTCACAGGGGTAGCGTGGGTGGAAGAGGAGCCCATGAGCTGAGATGGATGTAAACAACCCATCCTGTGTCAAGGCTGTGTGCAGTTGGAGGAACTCCTAGCCCAGATAAGTTCAACACAAACAGAAGCAGCCACTGCGGCAGGAGATACGGGGACAGGCTATTGAATGTAGGGAGTATATGGTCTGAAAGACACTACTGGAGACATATGGAGGGAGAGTCTGAGGTGACAGCAGAGAGAAACTGTAAGACTATGTAGGCACTCCTAGGAGAGGACCAAAGCAGCATGTATGGTACCCCACAGTAGCCCCAGGACTATATACACCTGATGGCTGACCTGTCTGACTCTTCTCCTGGACCATGTAGTCTCCCCCTTTGGACAGGGAGGCCACGTCAGGACCCACTGCACTAACCCACCCAAGTTCCCTCCTGGAACTAGTGAGAAGTGTCATCCTACTGCCTTGAAGTACATCTCTCCTTAAGTACGTCCTCTGGACTGTTCCTGTTGTTCTAAGTAGTAGTCCATACTTTGAGGCAAGGTTTTTATGCTTACATAGACTCTTACGCAATTTGTGTTTGCAGGATAAGCGCCAGGAGTGAGGGAACAACACAGCTTTCTGAGCTGTTAAGCTGCACCTAAGGAGTAGTAGCTGCACAGTGCAACAAAAATTGTATGACAGTGCTGAGGACAGGTGCTGCTACCGTCACTATTTTCTATAATAGATATGGTCATTACTTGATAACACAGCGCAGTAGCTGTCACAAACCATTTTTCCTGTTAGGAAGACTGTAATTTTTCTCTTTTATAGCTCATATTTCAGTGCGTTAGTATGCTGACCATAATGACAGTGACTTCTTGAGTTAATTTTTTTTGCTTCCTTTTATAGAGAATTTGGTATAGAACATGAAACTGATTAGAATGACCAAAATAAAGTGATAAAAAGTGCAGCTTTTTTTTTTTTCTTCCTCTGGTTGCTTTGACCGCTTTCTATTATTTATCACGTTTAGATGGTTTAGTGACTGTTTTTCAGGCACTGTTTTCTGAGTCGTAGAGTTTTGCAGTCTTTACAGGATGATGAGTGAGTTGTGAGTGAGTTGTGTCTTCTCTTACAGAGTCTCCATGTATTTCTGCGGAATATCTTTTCCTATAAAATACTTTCTGCAATGGTAGTTACTGCTTAAAATGTCCTCTGTGTGTATTGTGCCCCGTTAGATGCCCGAACACATACAGCCTTTGTTCTTGAAAGGAGAGCTCTGGGAAGAAGAGCTGCAGGTTGGAAATCTCCACGTTCTGTGGTTCCATAATGTTGCCAACAGATGGGTGGCTCTGAAACCTATTCAGGCCATCTGTGGATGTGACAATTTATTTTCCACTGTGTTTTACAGGAGTAATTTAAATGGTACTCTCAGAGTTGCAAACTACTTCCAAATGCCAAAATACTCTAGATGAATCCTCAGTCTCCGTCCAAAATAGAAGTGATTTCTTCACCTCTTCTTTCTAACGGCAAGGTTGCGCACTGAAAATATAAATAACTTCAGTATCAGTGTGGTAAATACAGGGGTATTGTTTTGCTGATAATATTTGTTTTTCCTGGTCAATGTTGCTTTCTCAGTTGTGGCCAGGAGAGAACAACCTTAACCTGTTGGAAACGGTGTTAATGTCTGGATTTCACAATCTGCTGATTTATTTATTAGTTTCCCCGGTGTCTTCGCCACTTTGTTTCACTACAATGTTTTCTCCTATATTGCTAATAACTTTGGTAATTCTTAATGTTGTTTAATACTACGTTTGGGAAACACCTTTTAGCACTGATCTGCATCCCGATGGGACTGCAAGGAACAAGAGCTAGGAAATAGGAAGGATCTTGCATGGCCAGTTGTGCCCTTCATTGGCACAGAAATAACTCAGACTGGTGTGCTGCGGTGCCTGGGGACAGCGTGCTGACAAGTGAAATGGAAGTGGTGTCTGATCACTTGCGGCTAATGTCTTTAGTCAGTTATAGTGGGTTCTTGTCTGGTGAGGCTTGGTGACAGCATAAGCTGGTGAATCTAGTGTCCTCGTCCCAGAAAGGCTGGTGAGATTTGAATAAGCTAGGTGTCCTGCTGCTGACAGGATTTAAGTTAAGCTGAATTGCTCTGAGAGTAAAGGAGTTCCTGCTATAAACACTTTTATGAAGAGGTCTGTTACCTGATTTTTACTGGAAATTACTCTTATTCATACGTTTTCGGAATTACATTTTAATACATCTAATTGCTTTTAAGAAAGTTTGAAGCATATACTCTATGACTAGGAAAAAAAAATGTCTCATTTCTTTCATACAGAAAGCATCAAAATCAAAGTTGAAGAAAAAAACAACTAAAACCCAAGAAGCCAAAAAAATACTGAAGAAGAAATTCAAAGTCAACACAAAAATAGTTTTTACTGAAGATGGAGAGGTAAGATCAATTCAAAATAACTGTGTTTTGGTGGGAACTGAATGTGTAGTTTCTGTAGAGACAAAACCACTTTATATCTGTATTAAAAGATAAGATTTTCAAGTGTGTGGTTTTTGTAATTGGTTTAAGTTCTGCACAACTGTTCAGCTTCCATTTAGAATTCAATTCAGCTGGGAAAAAGAGGAATGCTGAGCAATGACCTCTTTTCACCTTTGTATGTGTAACATGCTTGTATGAGAGCTGTTAGTGGATGTACCAAACCGTACCTCTTTTCTGCCTGTTATCTTCAACTTCAGGTGATATCAAGAGCCTATTTTTTTCCTTACAGAAATGTAAAACAATTTCCCTGTAGGTATTTGCCAAAGCTCCCCCAGCTCTTGAGTTAATGTACTGGAATTAAAAGAAGTCCCTGGTTTTCTTTCCAGCATTCACTGTTTCTAGATTAAAAGTCTTATTAGGAAAGCTAAGGAAGTACCACATTTTTGCCTACTGGTGCTGATGTAGCAGTGCATTGAAATTTGCCAGTAATTTAACTGGATCTTTTAATAGCTGCTGGAAAAATGTATTTATTTTATACCAAAAGGAACTATTGTGGATGCTAGTCATTCCAGGGTTTCGTTGTGGTGATAACCTCACTAGCAAGTCTCCGTGCTCCATAAAATTTCCTAACATTTGATTTCATAGCTTCAAATGCTGTGTACCTGGTTTTTCCATTTCCAGCATTAAGAAAAAAGTAGCTTTTTTTCCCCTCTAGATTAATTTCAGTAAGGCATAAACTGAAAAAGAGGTCACCTTGACAAGTATATAATTTCTTTGTAACCAAAGAAAAATAAAACATTTTATATTGCAGGTGAAGGGAGTATAGCTATATAATTACTGACATTAGACAAAATTTAAAAGGTTTTAGAGGTCGCCTCATTGACTGGAAATTACATCTTCAGATATTTTTAGATATTCAAAAGCTGTTGTCTCATCTTAAAATATGTATGTAAATGTTGTATATATCTATGCAATGAAGCAAAAAAAAAAAGAGTGAGGATGGGGAAAAAAAGTGAGGATGAAAAAAAGAAAAGCACAGAGAGTATAGTTAGAGAAGCACCACAATAGAGAAGGGGTGACGTATTTAAGAAAATGTAAAGTTTGCATCTATGAACGTTGTTCCTATTTTATTGTTTTTCCTCGGCAGTGTAGGACTGCTTTAAAGTTTCACTGTTCTACTCCACGTGATTCTCTGATAAAATAAAACTCATAAGAAAAGTAACTTTCTAGAAAATGCAAGTACACAATATTTTAGGAAAGGAAGTGGAAACAGTAAATTGGGTTTGGTACCCAGATGAATGACACCCTGTGTGCATTATTGAGTCCTAAACACCGGTGGTTTTGCATTTGTGTCTGAAAGATAGTCTATATTTTCTGCCACATAGTTTCTTTTAAGAGTTACTTGAGCTATCAGGTCATAAGTCAGGTAGAGAGATACTTTTTGGTGAACATGTAGTCTTTCTCTTCACTTTAGTGAAGCGTTCTCCTGAGGAAACAGGCTGCTCGTGGCTTGGGTGGGCATACACTTTGCTGGGTAAAAAACTGTCTGGGTGGCCAGGCCCAAAGAGTTGTGGCGAATGGAGTTAAGTCCAGTTGGTGGCCAGTCACAAGTGGTGTTCCCCAGGGCTCAGTGTTGGGGCCAGTTCTGTTTAATGTCTTTATTAATGACCTGAATGAAGGGATTGAGTGCACCCTCAGTAAGTTTGCAGAGGACCCCAGGTTGGGTGGGAGTGTTGATCTGCCTGAGGGCAGGAAGGCTCTACAGAGGGATCTGGACAGGGTGGATCAATGGGCTGAGGCCAATTGTCTGAGGTTCAACAAGGCCAAGTGCCAGGTCATACCGCATGTAATGCTACAGGCTTGGGGAAAAGTGGTGGAAATGGACAATCCCCAATGGGGATGTTGGTTGACACTGGCTGAATATGGGCCAGCAATTTTCCTCGGGGATCAAGGACGCCGATGGCATCCTGGCCTGCATCAGGAACAGCATGGCCAGCAGGACTAGGGCAGTGACTGTCCCCCTGTACTGGGCACTTGTGAGGCCGCACCTTGAAGCCTGTGTTCAGTTTTGGGCCCCTCACTGCAAGAAAGACACTGAGGTGCTGGAGCGTGTCCAGAGAAGGGAACAGAGCTGGGGAAGGGTCTGGAGCACAAGTCCTGTGAGGAGCGGCTGAGGGAGCTGGGGGTGTTCAGCCTGGGGAAGAGGAGGCTCAGGGGAAACCTGATCGCTCTCTACAGCTCCCTGAAAGGAGGTTGCAGAGAGGTGTGAGTTGGTCTGTTCTTCCAAGTGACAAGTGGTAGGACAAGAGAAAATGGCCTGAAGTTGCACCAGGGGAGAATTAGCTTGGGTATCACGAAAAATTTCTCCATTGAAAGGGTTGTCAGGCATGGGAATGCGTTGCCCAGGGAAGTGGTTGAGTCACCATCCCTGGAGGTATTTGAGACCTGTGGATGAGGTCCTTGGGTGGATGCTTTAGCGGTGGAATTGGCAGTGTTAGGTTAACGATTGGACTTTATGATCTTAAAGGTCTTTTTCAACCTAAATGATTGTATGCCATGGAGTTTTCAGATATTTAAGGGAAGCTGGGTGTGTTCAGCGTGTCATCCACAAGTCAAACTTGGATCATGAAATATTTCCAATGCAATTTTTGTATAATATCCCCTAAAACCCCTTCATATCTGTTCTCCTTGCTTCCCCCAAAACATGAACCTGCAGTCATGTTTTTGTGTGTGGTGTGATGGAGGCTTATGTCAGGTAATAGCTTGGAATGCTAATTGTTTACATGGAAACGTACTGTTTAGATGTACTAATATTTTGTTCTGTTGCACGTATTTTGGAGAGAAATTTCTTTAAAACAAATAAAATTTTTCTCCTAAAATGACTAGCAGGTTTATAAATTACTTGTTCCATTAGGCAAAGAGAGAAAAATAGGAGAAGTTGAAGTGAATTCATTAAACAGTAATACGGTGTAATGGAGACATTATTTTCAAATACTCTTTTTTGACTGAAAGTGATGTTAAATAAGATATCAGAGTTTGTATTGTGCAGAAGATTTGGGTTTTTATTTCCTTTGCAAATGACCTTTTTATTTAGTCTAGAAAAATAATGTATTGGAATATTTAGGACAGCAAAATTTTGAGCTGAAAAAAATTATTCTAACCATTGTTTTTCTTGCTGACATCTATCATTCAGTTAGTGCAGCAGTGGCCACCTGTGCAAAAGTCCAGTCTGGCGAAAGCAGATGAGGAAGACGATGCCAGTGGTATCAACCTAGATAAAGCGAAAGAGATACTGCGGGAAGAAGATAAATTTGACAAAGAAGAATACAGGAGGAAAATAAAGGATAAACATCGGGTAAGTTGATTTCTGCCTCAGTTACTGAAGTGCAGAAATAGATACTGTCATATGGATTGCTCAGTGAGGAAAACTACATAAATATATTGTGAAATAAATGGCGTACACGTTCATTTAAATTCATTGTTTTTTTTCAGGACTGCATTGCACACAAAATTGTTCTGACAAGTAGCTGGATAACACAAAGCCTTATGCAGTACCAGTTGTTGGTATCAGTGAAGCTTTATTTACAACTTTAAAAGCTGGTGAGAGTTTAGTGAGAGCATGTAATATATATTTTTTTTAAAGCAGAGTTGAGTGGAAGGGTTGGTTTCACAAAAAAAAAGTAATGTTTTGCATACGTGCTCTAACCTGCTGAAGAAGTTTAGAGGGAAGGAGAATGAAAGTGTCTCTGAAATGTCTTCAGACTGCCACTTGCTCGGCATTCAGTGTTTACATTTCAGGTGTGCTTACTTCTTGCATCAGTGTTATTAAGGCTACCAGAATTTATTTCATGAATTATTCAGATAGTGTCATGTAATTCTGACTGTAATTTGAAAATTTCAGTATCTGCAGTCTGGCTTCTCTCTGGCATTTAAAAACCTTTAAGTTGCAGACCATAAGTTTGCAAACTGCTTCTGTAGTGGACCAAAGCAGAGTTTTCTGACCTTGTCTTGTATCAGTGATGTGGAACACAGCAGGATGTCTCTGAGTTCAGGGATCATTCTGTTAGTCATTGCGAGAAGGGTTTTTATTTCTAGAGGTGATGGATAAATGCGAGATCCCAGGACTGTGTGTTATTAAAGGCCTGCTTTATACTCAAAGCTTCTCATTTCCAAAGCATTAAAAAGTGTTGTTATATTACCCTGCTCAGCAAATGCTGACTTTATCCAGTTTGACTTTACCCACTGATTGCTGGTGATTAGTGCTAGATACTCTAATGTCTGTTACGATTTGCATTTGAATGAAATAATTTGGGATTTGTGAAAGCTTCAAGTTGCCTTTGGGCACTGAAGTATTCCAGCTAAAGTCAAAGCATACTTCACACATTTAATTTGAAAGTCTACTCCTATGGTCCTTTTATAGTTATTTGACATCTACAAAAAATCACACCTCTTTTTTAGAGAAATGTTGCATTTGAAAGTAGCTGCAAAGTAATAATGTTTTCTGTGCAATAGGTGAAATCACAGTCGATTTTAAAGAAAGCAATGCTATCAGATTTCAAGGATGCAGCTTAGTGAACAAGGAGAGACTGACTTAGGACTTTCCAATCAATATGCTGTTCAATAGCAAATTCATATACTTTGAGTGACACTGTTACATGTTTGGCATCAGATTTAAAGGATTAAACACTTCATCAGTAGGTCTGGTAATGCAGCTTCACCATTATAATGCTGAGGAGATTATGTTGATCAGCTGTTTACCTGCATTAAAAAAAAAAATAAAAATTCAGCTGTGGAGGTCCTTTTCAGAAGTGAGGCAGGCAGAATGAACGGGACTGGCCACATCATCAATATCATGGGGTTTTTTGTATTTATGGAAAGTGTCAAGTTTCTTGTAACCTACCTTACTGCATGAAGGCTTTTCACATTACATGTAATTATCCTTTTTGAAAGGAAATAAAAGAAATTAATGGTACTGTGTCAAAAAGAAAGAAATGTATTAAAAAGAAGACTTCTGATAGAGGTTCTGTGAAATCTATATCCAGTTTTTAGAGCTGCCTTACTGCATTCAGTCATTGCATGCACGTTCAGATTTATTATTTGTGGCTTAACAATTTGAGCTGAAAAATAGTTCATATGGTAAATTCTCTGTACACGATGAAGTATTCATCATACATGATGCAGCCCTGAGGAGAAGGACTGGGGGGCACTGTTGGATGAAAAGCTGAACATGAGCCAGCAGCATGTGCTGGCAGCCCAGAAAACCAACCATTTTAAAATTCTTTGGGGAAAAAAATGAACTTCCTAAAATCAAAACTTGCACGAAATAGCTTATTTTAGGTGAATATGGCCTGTAAGCTTAATATGAACTTTCCTTGCAAAACTGTTTCTGATGAAGAGCAAAACTATTCAGAAAGTATCCACAGGCCATTACTTTTAAATCCATTTGTGAATGTCGTTTAAATGAGCACAGTTTTCAGTATGATCAGAAAAATGTTTTGGTGCATTCATGAGATGCTTGGATTAGATGAGATGTCTGTTGCAGTGCCTAAAGGCTTGTGGAAACTTGCAAAGCATCTACACTATAATTAGGTTTCCTTCATGAGTCTCACATTTTGTTATCTTCCCCTTCCTCTGAAAATGGGGGGAAAACTGAAAATCAGATGGATAAAAATAAATAAAAATCTGAGGTATACTTATGATGTAATTAATGCTTATTGAAGTTTTGGAAGCGAAGTGAATTTTGGCAGTTGAGCAGAAAGGAAAGGGCAGTAACACTCATCAGGATGATGTGAAAAGAATTCTGCATTAATGGATATTTAATGACAGCCCAGCGAGAGGTTTGGTTTTGGGCTCTTTTGAAATGTGTAAAATGTTATAAACAACAATAAAGGGAGAGGTGAATAAAGTATTCAGAGCATGTTTTTACACTCCATTTTTCAAGTTTTCACCTGAAAATGCACTGTTGTTAGGCGGAAAATAGTGGCAGAGGGGGGATTCATCTTGCTTCTTAATAACCTCTTTTTCTGTATACTAACCCAAGCTCAGAAAAATGCCCTTTGGTGTTGAAGGAAAAATGAATAGCAGCCCTATTTCTTAGCTCACTTTCCATCAAGTAAGTTATGCTGTGAATTTGGGATGATCAGTGTAAAAAGATGGTGGGAAGCATTTTTAAATTTTATTTTATTTGGGTGGTATTAGTAGCAAACAAGCTGTCTTCAGAGGCCTGATGCTGCAAGATGCAGTAGTGCCGTACCTCCCTGGAAGATGTTAAGCAACCGTGGCTGTAGAGATATGGCAGCAGTTAGACTTCAGGTCACAGCAGGGGATCTTTCAGAAGATGCTGCACTATAAGCACTGGACCACAAGTCTGTATTTTAAATGTAATATATATTTTCTATCTTTGAGACTCCTTGCAGAATCCTCTAGTGATACTGCTGTTGCTGGGAGGAAACTGGAGATGTTTTGTGGCCCTTGTGCTACTGAAATGGTGCCAATTTGTACAATTTGATATTGAGTTACGTGGTCTCTTAGTTTTGCTCATGCTGTTCTTAAATCAGTTGAAAATATAGAACTATTTTAGAAACTGTATTGAAACACAGGGCCTCTATTTGGTTTGTCTTCTGTTCCCTTAACACAGTTGTTAATGGGAGAGTGGGTAATTTTAATGAGGAGAATACACTATGGTAGTTCACTTTTTGTATATTTGCTCTCCCAAATATTTAACTGGGGTGTTGCACTGGATGGTAATAAACTCTTCATAAAGGATGGCATCACTAGATGGATAGACGAGGGGAAGGCAGTGGATGTGGTCTACCTTGATCAGCAAAGCTTTTGGCCTGGTCTCCCATGGCATCCTCATAGCCAAGCTTAAGAATTGTGGACTGGACCATTGGGCAGTGAGGTGGATTGGGAACTGGCTGAAGGAAAGAGCTCAGAGAGTTGTGGTCAATGGGGCAGAGTCTAGTTTGAAGCCTTAAGCTGGCCTCTGCCATGAAGGACAACAGAAATCCTTCTATAAATACATTAGCAATAAAAGGAGGGCTAAGGAGACTCTTCAGCCTTTACGGAATGGCAAGAGGGAAATATAGCGACTAAGGATGATGAAAAGGCTGAGGTACTTTATGCCTCCTTTGTCCTAGTTCTTTAATAGTAAGACCAGCTGTTCTCCAGGTACCCAGTCCCCTGAGCTGGAAAACACCAATGGAGAGCAGAATGAAGCCCTCACAATACAAAGGGAAATGATTAGTGACCTGCTGCACCACTTAGACACCCACAGGTCTATGGGGCTGGATGGGATCCACCCCAGGGGTACTGAGTGAACTGGTGGAAGTGCTCAGCATGCCACTTTTCATCATTTATCAGCAGTTCTGGCTAACCAGGGAGGTCCTAGTTAACTGGAGGTTAGCCAATGTGATGGCCATCTACAAAAAGGGTTGAAAAGAGGATCTGAGGAACTACAGGTCTTTCAGCCTGACCTTGGTGCTAGGAAGGGTTATGGATTGCCATTACGCAGCATGTACAGGACAACCAGGTGATCAGATCCAGTCAGCATGGGTTTCCCACTGACTGGAAAAGGGGAAACATAATCCCCACCTTTAAAAAAGGAAAAAAGGAGGTAGGGATGCCATCCAGAGGGACCTGGACAGGCTGGAGAGGTGGGCCTGTGCCAACCTCATGAAGTTCCACAAGGCCAAGTACAAGGTCCTGCACAGGGGTCGGGGCAATCCCAAGCACAAGTACAGGCTGGGTGGAGAATGGATCGAGAGCAGCCCTGAGGAGAAGGACCTGGGGGTACTGGTGGATGAGAAGCTGGACATGAGCCAGCAGTGTGCGCTGACAGCTGAAGAAAGCCAACTGTATCCTGGTCTGTATCTGGAGAAGTGTGGCCAGCAGGTGGAGGGAGGGGATTGTCCCCCTCTACTCTGCTCTCATGAGACCCCACCTGGAGTGCTGTGTCCAGCTGCAGGCCCCTCAGACCATTGACCACAACTCTTTGAGTGCGACCATCCAGCCAATTTCTTATCCACTGAGTGATCCACTGTTAAATACATGTCTTTCCAATTTAGAGACAAGGATGCTGTGCAGGACAATGTCAAATGCTTTGCACGAGTCTAGGTAGATGACATCAGTTGCTCTTCCCTTATCCAGCAGTGCTGTAACCCCATTGCAGAAGGCCACACAATTAGCTCTTACTAAAGCCCTGTTGGCTGTCACCAGTCACCTCCTTATTTTCCATGTGCATTTCCCAGCACAGTTTCCAGGAGGATCTGCTCCATGATCTTGCCAGGCACAGAGGTGAGCCTGACTGGCCTGTAGTTCCCTTGATCTTCCTTTTCTCCCCCTTTGTAAAAATGGGTTATGTTTCCCCTTTTCCAATCAGTGGGAACTTCATGGACTGCCGTGACTTCTCAAATACGATGAATAGTGGCTTAGCAATTTCATACGCCACTTCCCTCAAGACCTGCGGGTGCAACTCATCAGGCCCCATGGACTTGTGCACCTTCAGGTTCCTTAGATGGTCTTGATCCTGGTCTTCTTTTACAGTAAGCAGTTCTTCGTTCTCCCAGTCCTTGCCTCTGCCTTCTGCAACTTGGGCGGTGTGGCTTGAGCACTTGCTGGTGAAGAGTGAGGCAAAAAAGTCATTGAATACCTCAGCCGTCTCCATACCTGCATGACCGGGTCTCCCATTTCCTTCCGGAGAGGGCCTATATTTTCCCTATATTATAAGAGATCATGGAATACTGTGTATAACAGTTCAACAAACAGAAGAATACCACCCCCCTTGATTGTCTTTATTTTATCAAATTTTTACTCATTATTGGGAAAAAAAAATAAATCAGTTAATACACAGGAAAAATAGATGCTGTACAGTGCAGACCATTCAGTGTGCTGGAAGATAAATGCACCCATGAAAAAACAGTATTTGTAGTTTGGAATCAATCAATACATTAATTCTGAAGAGAGATTGCATCATATTTCAAAGGAAATAATCTGAAGGGGGGGGGAAATCTCAGAGCAGTATTATGCTCTTTATTAAGTAAAGCACTTGAAGAGTCCTTCACTTTGAGGGGAAATTTGTCAGATTTCAGTGTAATTGTACAGTTGGCTTGATGTGGTGCTGCGTGAGGACGATAAAATTCTCTCATGTAATAGATCTGCCAGGATAGGAGCAAAATATAAAGGGAAGAAGGTTGCTGCCCAGAAATGCGTTTAGCTGAGCAGCAAAAAAGAAGAGTATTGGAGATGGAGAGATGTGTAAAGTAAATCAGGAGAGTGTTACTTTGTTAGAAAGCCTACGTGAGCCCTTTCACAGCTATTGTGTGCAGACAGTGCTACTATTATGTTCCTAGCGCAGAGTTATTAAGGTAAAGGGAATGGACACCGACGACTGGGTTGACAGGTGTCCGTTTTCAGTCTTGGCAGCAGCATCCAAACGGCCTCGTGGTGCTGCTGGTGGAGGCAAGGTCTTGCTCATTGTTGGCTTTTCTTTCACTTCAACAGCTTGATGAGCTACACTTAAAGCTTGAACTGCCCTTAAATGTTTTCTAAGAGTTTTCCACCAAAATCAGAGTTCTTGCCCTCATCTTGTTGATGTGAAAAATAAGAAAATGCAGTACCTGTGAGTAGGTTGTTTGCGTACACCCTGGGCAGATGAATGCCAGGAAAGCGCAGCTGTGGTTGGAAGCTGAAGTAACGCAGGCTTAACTTCAGCTGAGGTGGAATTGCAGCCTGAGTGCAGTAAGGGAGCTTGTCCTGCCAGAGGATCTAATGGCTCAGCTGCCCAAGATGCTAACTTCTACCTGTCCTGGCTCTTTGAAGCACCGTAGCAGCTTTTGATGGGTCCTGCACGCTTCACCTGCTGAGGACTCGGGACTGCTGGGTACCTGCATCTGCAGGAGCAGGTGCAGTTAGTTACGGGGTTTTTCTGCCTTGTGCCATTTGCACACAAAAATGGTGGTTACTGGACTGCCTCTGTATTTTAATGACTATGGCTTAATATCTTTTATTGGAAGGCTGCTTGTCAGAAACAAACTGTATGCGTACATGTATCCTACCTTGTACTTCTTTCCTCTTCAGTCAATGAACACCCCAAATCGCTTTTGCAACAATATATATATGTAAAACATACATATGTCTATCCTTAAAATTTCTATCCTTAAAACATGTTCAGATGTTAAACGAGAAAGGAATGTTTTTCAGTTTTGTCCACTGGTTTCCTGTGCTGGTTTCATTCTAACAATGTCCTTTTAAGTGTCATTTTCTGTAGCTTGTAGTTTCATTCTTTTAAGTGAGAGTGCCTTTTTTCCAACTGCCTCTAAGACTTTTCCCAGTGCTTGTTTAATGTTTACGATTGTCACTGTGCTGTCTTTTATATGCCTTTGATGCCACACTTTTCCTATGTTGTCTTATACAGGTCATAGGAGACCTATGTGTTTCAGTTTCCCTACCTATAAAGTAAACATCAGTTTTAACATCAGCTCTACAGATGAGGTTTACATCATTATATTTATATAGTTTATTGCTTGAAGAGTTTATTTAATAGATTTCTAAAACCATATCTTAAGAGATTAAACCAAATTGAAACAAACACAAAATAATCAAAAAGCTTTTGCTTTTTTCCCTGAAGGTACTAAGATTTGTTTATTTAATAGTAACCAGTTTTGTACTTAATTTCCGGGCTTTCTAAAAACAATATTCAAAGAAATACTAATAAGTTGATTCAATTTTATCTTTCAGTTGGGAATGTTGGTATGTTTTGGTGGTTGGAAAATTGCTCCCATGTAGATGATTTGCTAATTTCTGTAAGGTGACAAATACTTACCTACATAGCAATATAAAATGTAGCAATGGCCAAAAAATGATGACTGACTTATGTGAAGTGTATTCAGTCTTCCCCCGTTCTGTTCATTTTAAGGAATTAATACATAGTTCCTCAGAAATTCTAGTTTTTCTTCCATCCACCTGAGTGGAGCAAAGCCATGGAAGAGAGGACACAGTTTGATTCTGTGTTGGCTCATGTGTGTGCAGCTTGTGGAGCTGGAAGTTAGTAATCTTCCTTTATGGGCCGGTGCTGTATTTGGTAGAGCTGCATTTTCAGCTAACAGGGCGGTTCTAAATAATAAAAACATATTTTGAATGTAAGGAGCACAGACTTTGTGTGAAATCTGAGAGAAGACAAATGTGGGACATCACAGTGCCATGTATTAAGTCAATTTTCAGAGCACATGGGCTTTAAAATTTGGGTGGAAGGCAGCTCATGAATACAACAGTGCCTGTATACGAGAGAGGCTATGAACTTCTGAGCACGTGTTTGTGCATTTCTGCAGCACAACTGACTGTCCTTAACCATGTCCCACTAAAATAACGAGAGAGTAACATACCAAGAAATGGTATCGGGTACTGCTGTCAACTAAGATGTATTTGCAAATGACAGCCAGATTTTTACAGGCAACAGAGTGGTTTGTTCCAAACCTCAGCCACCTCTAACTTCTGTTCTGTGGTAGATCATTGCTTCAGCTGTTAAAAATAGTTTGGAAGCTCCAAATTACAGCATTGGTATGTAAAGGATCAATTATTAAAACCCCAGCATTAAAATCTTTGATCAAAACCTTTGGGAGTTCTTGAGCATTTAAATAAAAAGACTTCAGATGACTCAGATGAACATGAATTTTTTGCAGGAAATAGATTTTCCATGGTTTTTTTTTTTTTTTTAATGCTCTTGGGGTTAAATATGCCATAAGATGCATTAGTTGTATTGAGTGAAACTAATTTCTTGCCTTTAGGTAAGCAAATAGAAAAGGTCAGGGAAATTTTAGGCTGGTAAAACTGCAGTGTATCACCAACTAAAGGAATTTATTAAATGTAAGTCTGAGCAGTTATGACCTGTGTGCAAATTCTTTAAGAGAAAGAGAGGAGAAATCTATTGTACAAATTGTTTACAAATTAAAAAACTGAAAGAAAAATTACTGTAGGAAAAAAAGCTGTTAATACATGGCAATAAACCCTATATTTTTTGAATATCACAGTTAATCCTCTGGACAAATTTAAAATGAACTCTTAATCAACTTTAGAAAGAAGGAAGAAGGGATTTCCTGGGGTGGGAGTTTGGGGGGTGGGGCAGGGAAGAGCTTCCAGCTTTCAAAATTGCTGGATTTTCTTTTTCTATAACTAAAACCTTTGCTTTTAAATAGTCTATATAAGCATCTTTCACATATTCCTAACCTCACCAATTAGAGACAGCTGCCATGCTACTAGTCATTCTTTTATTTCCCTCAACTTGAGAACATGAAATGTAAATGTTAGAATATTTCTTTTTAATAATTCTTTTGGAGTCTTGAGAAGTAAAAGGACTATGAGTATTTTTTTTAAAACCCAACAGTGGAAGAAAGAGGAAATACAGGTGTGAAAAGACACCAGTGGCAGATGACTGAATTTCAGAGTTAAGAAAAGGGAATAGCTTTTCTGTTCACTAGAAGCTGCTTTATCCGTGGCTTTGGCTTTCTGTTAGGCAGAGCTGGTTCTGGTGTCAGTTCTAGTGCTGGGAAGGTAGAAGGTTTCAATCCTGTAGCTCTTTGTTTAGGTGAAAGCCAAATCATTTAGCCGTATTACATGATAATGACTTAAATATTTCATCCCTGTTTTTACTGAGGTTATTAACCAACTTTGTTAAGTAGATGTGTAATTGGGGAGGAAAAAAAAAAGATATTTTGCAGGAAAGTTTAAAAAGCTGATCAAGAAAGTCTCTGATCTGTGTAATACGTAATGAAGAACTACATGGAAGGAATACAGTGCTAACCAGTGTGCTTTTGTGGAAGTTAGATGTGTAGTGAACGGCGTGTGTTTATCTGGTTTTATCATAGCAGAATCTAGTTTGTAAATAACATCTATGGAATACACTAAAATTTCTGCAAAGCTTTTCACTTAAGTGTTTTGACTAATAAATAAACATGGCACAAATTAAATGGACCAAAACCTCAGTAACTGGAGCATCCCAAACCAGTGGCTTCTGATTAAGCCCATGTGCTTCTAGTGCGCCTATGGGATTTATTTCATGGGAATTATAGTATTTCAAGGTTTTTTTTAGTAACAAGGAAGAAAGCTTTCTTGCTAAGTTGGGCTCAAAGAAAGCAAGCTGTGTTTTTAAGACAGGCATAAATACAAATTTCTAGGAAGAAGAAATTTAGAATAGGATTTTAGGGCTGAGAGCTCTTCCCCTAGAGATATGGACCTTGAAAAAGATTTGGGTGATATGGTGGTTGACCAAGTCAGTGTGAACTATTGCAGTGGGTTTTTTCCGATAGGATCAAAAGACCTGATAGAATTACTGAATATACTAACAGAAGTGACAGGTAGGGTTGAGGAGATGGAGAGATTTCAGATATGTCTGTTCCTGAAATATTTAGAAAAGTAGACCTATATGCTGAGAGGTAACTGGAGCTGATTTTTGTTACCGTGTAAAAGAGAAAGTTGAGAGGAAGCATGAGAAGCATGTACCCAAATAAGGACCTAAACTTTGGTAAGAGGCATTCCTTCAATGTGGTCAAGAGACCAGTTAGTCAGTTTAGACACAGTCTGAAAATCAAAGATAAGTAGGCTCAGACTAGTAACAGCAGTAACTAGAAAATACAGCTGGTTTTGAAAGATTGTGGTGTACGGTCCTTCAATGAAATGTTTTAAAATCTAGATGGAGTATTCTTCTAAACCAGGATGTGAGCACTGCAGGAGATTGATTCAGTGATTCCATCCTACAGCTGGTGGTGTGTTTATTGATCCCATCACTGCTCCTGTTTCCTAAGTCTATGAACCTGTGGTTCTTGGTCTATCCAAACTGCTCCTTAAATGACATCTAGATAATTTGCGCCCAGCCACTGTTTAAATCCTGCATACACCGTGTTACTGACCTAAGATGATAAATGAGTTTTCTGGCTACTGCCTTTAAAGTGTGATTTCTTGATATTGGTCTAAAGGGGCTCGAAGCATTTTCGTAGGAGTTAAACTTCAACAAATTATTGCACTGATTTTTGGTTAAACGTTTCTCATCCTCAGTGCTGATAGCCTGGAAAGGATGTGACTAGATCTTGCAGCTGGGGAGAAGGTTCTCTGTGGGTGCAAAGGACAGGTATTCAATATAAATGCAAAAGAAAATAGGGGTGCTTGACTTCACTGTTGTAGATAAAAGTCTGTAATCAGATTGTGATTTTTTTTTTTATCTGACAGCCTTAAGGTGCTGTGTTATGAAGCTATGATGTAACAGTGTCTCTACCAGTAACATACAGAATGAAGTATTCATACCTTGAAACATAATCTTTTGTTTTTCTGCCCTAGTAAAGGCATCTCTAAATTATGTGCTATTTTTACAGGAAGTGATTTATAGCTTGATAGGAGAGTGATAAAATCTGGCATTCTTACTGTGTTACCCTTTAGATATTCCAAGTTTTTTTTCTGTTACTTTTTCACATGTATGAAAACTGAGGTTGGAGAGCTTAGTCATTACAGACAGTTGCAGACTTATCCATAGATGAACAGAACCTATTCACAGGAAATAAATCAATATTGAACTGTTTGACTGGTTCAACTTTGTCTCATTTAATTACTTTTTACAGCTCTCTTGCAATACGTTGTGTGTTCTGCATTGCCCATATTTCTTCCTAGCAGTGGCAGTGTGGGAATGAATGGCATCGTAGTTAAAATACTCATCTGAGTCTATGGACATCTGTGTTTCTGGCTGTGCTGTAACACTGCTTTGTAACCTGAGGCAAGGCGGTTAATTTCTGGGTTTTATGCAGTCATATAAAGGGTGCCTTTGTGATGTGGGGATATTACCTTGGCACCATTCAATATACAGTTGTCCTCTAGGAAATAAGGTCATGACTGGAGAAAAGTATCTAAGCATTTGCTCAGCACACTGTATGTACTTCCACACATGCTTGAAGCTGCATATAAATTTAAGCAGTGCCTTAACAGGATTGCTTTCTGGAATTGAAGCCCAGGTTAGAGCCTGATGGCTATTCCTGCATTAGCAAGAGAAATAGCCCAGTAAGAGCAAGATTGAAGAGTAAGGTGGTTGGTGCTGAGAACCAGACTGCATGCTGTGTGGTGGTGGTGGGTTGCACTGTATTAGCTCTTACCTGATGCTGTAAACTGGAGCGCTTGGGAAGTCATTCCTCTGCTGGGTATTCATGACATCCCACAGCTCACCACTACCCCCAGTACAAGAGGGCATTGGCAAACTAGGGCGAGTTCAGCTGTGTCGCTGGGATGCTGGTCCTGCGAGGAGAGGCTGGGGGAGCTGGGCTTGTTCAGCCTGAAGCAGAGGTGGCTTCGGGAGGACCTGACAACAGCCCCCAGTGCCTGCAGAGAGGTTATGGAGGAGACGGAGATGCAGTCGGTCCCTTCACAGCAGTGCAGAGCGAGAGGGCAAGAGACGATGGCTGTACGTTCAGAGACTCAGCATGGAAGTAAGGGAAACTTTCTGTGTGAGGACAGGCAGGGGGTGGCACAGGTTGCCCAGAGATGTTGTGCAGTCTCCAACCTTGGGATTTTGACCTGGCTGGATGAGGCCCTGTGCAGCTTGGCCTTACCTCAGAGCCATCCCTGCTGTGAGCCGGAGGTTGGACCAGAGACCCCCTGATGTTCCTCCCAGTTGGAATGGTCCTGTGATGCTGTGAATGGTTGGAGTGTATTGGCTGTGCTCCTGAAGACTGCCGTGTAGTGTGAGACACAGCGGAAGCGGGCCTGATTAGGATAATGGCTTCTGAAATGTGCTCCTAACTCCAACTTGGTGGCAACGTAGCCGTGCCCTATGCAGAACCTGCTTTTGTTTTTCATTGACAAGGAACCAAATCCTGTCTCTCGTGCTCAAAAAAAAAAAAAAAAGAAAAAAATCTCCTGTTGATTTCTGCTCTGTCTTGTTTTTCTTTTGTACTCCTGATTTCAGTCTCTGCACCTATTAACTTTAGAATCGTTTTGTGTCTTTACTGTTCTTTAGAGACTTAGGTGTATTATGCTGTCTGGCATGCTCCTCTTCTATGGCATTACGTCAATCTCCCGCTTTCATAGCTGTCTTTTCAGTGCTCTGTAGAAAAATCCCTTGAGCAGGAACTTTGCTGCTATATGAGCTTAAGCCTGTGGCTGTAGTTAAGACCCTGTGTGTTTTCATATACAATAGAATTTTTCTATCTGAAATTTTCTGGACTATCCAATTTAAAAGCTGCTTTATCCTGCTTTGTAATATCTGGTATGTTACTTTTTAGCGCTGTTTCAGTTTTTCAGCGGTAAAGTTTGAAAAGGATCACAGTTTAGTAGAAAAATGAGAAAACCTCAATGGTGACCTCAAAGACTGAAAAATGCAAACCTAAACCATTGAAAAACAGAGTGGATGATAGTGGAAAACCTAAGTAAAGTCATTAGAAAAGCACAAGTAAAAATTATCAGAAATCAATACAAATTTGACTTGTAAGAGAAGGAATCATAGCGTGGATGACCACGTTATGACCATGAGGTCGTGATGCTTAGGTCTAGTTTGTTGGAGAGCAGACTGCTTGTGTCCATCCCAAGCAGTACTTGTTCCTGGTGGCTTCTTTTGCCCCATATGATGGCCTTGTGACCATAAAAGTAATTATTCTTTTTATTATTGCTTTTTCTTACTTTAACAGACCTGAAATAATGAAACAGCTGTGCTGTATCTGTCTGCAGTGGTGGGGGTTTTGTTTCATAGCATGCATTGAGGGCCCTGGCTTGAAGCTCTGAGTGTGTCGAGGTGCTTGTACCAGACAGTTTTGCACACAGCGCTGGAGAACTCTATGAAGCAGAGACACACAAGCCTCGTGCAGTTTTGTCTCTTTCTGGGGCGGGAGAGGGGATTAAATCTATCTATCTGTTTAGTTCTGGTTTGGAGAGAACAGGTTGACTTAGAGAGTTTGAAAGTAAACTCTAACACTTCTGTAGTTTGAGCAATTGGGAGAGGAGAAAATGGCATGTAGCAGACAAATGGCTCAGATGAAAATGAATTTAGATGCCCATTTTGAAACTCTTGGCGGCTATGTTCTCCTTTTCCCAGGTCTGCACTCAAACACGCTTCTTTTCCAAACAACTTTGTGTGTGGTACCTACCCAAGTGCTTTGGTAGCATTGTCGTGGTGATCTGGCACCAGGACTGCTGGAGCTGTAACTTTCTTGTTCCTCCCATGAGTGACCTAAATGTGACTGGTCTTCAGCATTCTCCGTGTTGAGGTCTTGCCCCTGGACTGATGTTACTTATGTCCCCTTTTATGTGGACTTTGTTCCAAATATGCTGACACTAGGAATGGCCAGTATCGCTCAAAGAAACCAAGAGACTTGTATTCCAGAAGTGTTTTCATGCTAGTATAAAAAGGTTTCTACACCAATGTCATCAGCATCACAAAAGACAAAAGAAAAAGAGGGCGCGGTTTGCTTTTCTAAGGGACATGTGCCCTCACCTGAATTTCTGTATGTACCTCATGAAATAGATAATTTCAATAATGTTCAATTGCAGGGACCTGACAGAGTCTAAATTAGAGATAATCCTTCAGTGGCTTTAAAAATAAACCAATCCGAGTAAGAACAACAAAAAAACCCGCAGCAATAAATGTCAACTGAATTAAACATCTTGGCCACTGTTGTATGCTCAGAAATCTGGCAGGCAGCTTTGGCTGAATTTTATCATTGCCTTTTGCCCATTTTCCCTTAGCAGAATCCCTTTAATGGAGGGAACTGAATGTTATGGTTTCTGAATCGATGCAATTACTAAGGAAATGCTCTTCTAGAGTGTTTGTTAATAATGGAGATATGAAAGCTAGGGAGAACACGTTTTAGTTTTCACTCCCCAGTTCCTTTAGCAATTCTGAAGTTGGGAAAATTATCCTTTTAGTTTGTTAAATGTATTGGATTTTATATTAGGCCACTGAGAAATAAGAAAAATTGATCTCTTGGTGCCATTTTCACTACCTTGTTTTTGAGACAAATACTGACTTTGTCAAAATACTTAGCTGCATCATTCCTTTAAGAGTAACAAGTCTTGATAAAGATAAAATGTGAGGTTGAGTAGCTCTTGTAGTTTTGTTTTCTTTAAGAGCAAAATGAATGAATAATATTCAGATCTATTTTTTAATGTTTTTTCGTCAGTAACATGTAGGGTGGATGCCACAAGTATAGCATGTGTGCATAAAAAATATCTAGGGGGCTTAACTTCAATCTTAAAATTTTAAAAGAAAAAACCAAAACCAGACCCAGGAGTTTGCTTTAAAACTGTGCATCTTGTTTGTTTTAGGAGAAAAGGCTAAAAGAAAAAGCGGCAAGGAGAGAAGCCAGGAATAAGAACGCACAGGTAAGGACTGTTGCTTTGATCAAGCTACTGGGTTTGAAACTGTTTTTTAATTATTGCATTCCTTTCTTTAATAAGCAATGTTGTGATGAATGACTCTTGAAAGACATTTTATTTTGCTTGCCTTTTTTTTTTTTTTTTGACTCCCTTGCTCTGATGGGGTTATAATGCCTTTCGGTGGAAGGATACTGAGAAATCATGAATATGTGTGTGTATGTATGTGTGTGTATAAATATATAGAATATATGGAAGCCTTTTGGAATTGCAGCCTCCATTCTGTATATCAAGCGAGTTGCAATTTCAGCTGCAGTGCTGATGCCTTTATTTTCTGAATGCTTGGTCATGTTTATAACTTGCAGGCAGTAGGATCTTTTGTGTGTGTGTGAAATCACATTTAAAGCCTCTTCTGCTGAACCTTTTCTTTAAACAGCAAGTATTTACATTGAAGTTTATTCTTTCCCCTTTTTAGACCCACAAATAAAACCTTTGCTACCTTTTTCTTTATATGTAGTTACGAATTTCCCAGAGGCTGTTCTAGTTTTGCATATTACTTGGTGTGTGATAAACTGAGATTTCATTCTGCTGCTGTGCTTTTCCAGAATATGGACAGAGTAATGTGTGCCATTTCTCACACTGCATCTCCTTATGCTACACATGAACGGTTGCGGTTTATTCTTGGCAGTTGGCAAATATCTTACTCCCTTGAGAAAATTGATACTGTTCTTTGTCCGATTTTTGCAAGCTGGCTGTGTGCTGGGAGGCTTAAGTATAGGAAGATGCTTCATTCTGTAGTTCTGAAGTGGAAAGTAATTACAGTTTAAGATGAAAAGCTTAGTTATACTAAGTATTAAGTATGATTCTGTCTTCAGAGATGGCAGTCTATGAGAACTGTTGGCATCGTGACTCCCCAATCAAGCAATAGAAAATTTCTGCAAGTAATTGAATGTATAGAGATGCATACTTTATAATGTATTGAGCAAGCATTTTGGGAAAATTATGGAATGAATGATTAACAAACATCTTAATATAGGGAGAAAACATCGATCAAATCAGGCTGTATTGCATTTGTAAATGCTGCTTGTTAATTTTGCCTGTTTTTAAGGAATAAAAAAACCAACCTCAAAGTCATGTTATTCAGCAGCTGGATAAATAAACCCCTTCCTTTCAAAAGGATCTGCTTGCTGAAGTACTTGTCCTAGCTTATGCTCTGCCACAGAAATGAATCTCTGTTGGAAAACGAATGAAGTTGAGGAATGATCTGTTGGGGAGGGGTGTGGTGTGGTGTGTCCATGGATACAGTATGGGTTAAATGTGGACCCTCACCCCCAAAACTGCATTAGATAAACCCTTCACTTGGATGCACCTCTGTCTCTTCTGTGCAACACTTGGGAGGCTTAGACATCCTGGTCTAGGGCAAGATGGGCAGATGCTTTCTGTGCGAGTGCCAACCGTGCAAACCCTCTATTGGACTTACTTAATTTTATTCCCGAAGCACTTAGCTCACTCTCTGCAAGAAGGTGAGAGCCTCAGGAGCTGACGTGTCTCCCTGATGAAAACTGTTGGGCTTTTTCTCTTGTTTAGAGGCTATTTTTGCCAGAACTGTGTGCAGCCGAGCCCTGTCATTTTCACCAGGGCTCATTTCAGGGAAAATGCTTCCACTGGGAAAGGCTGCCAGCTTGGAGCCAGACCGTTCGTGCCTGGAAGTAGAAGGGAGCAGTAGACAGTAGATAAAGGTGGCAGTTTCCGTCTGTTGGGTGTCTGAGGAATTAATTAAGAACACTCCCTGCTTCACAGAATCTTAGTGATGAAGCCACAGTAGCTGAAGCTCTCCATAGTCTGTAGGGAGTATGACTCAAGCAGCTCCTGGGAGACACCCGGGGGCAGGGGAAAAACAGTAAAAAAGTGTCAAAACAGAAACTAGTTTAGAAAATATATGCTGCCCAAATCAGATGTACAAAAACATTTGCAGTTCCACCAGTGCTTTCAGCTTACGGCTTGTGACCCACTTCTCTGCCATACACAACTCCTTTGGCAATTCAGAGGGCTTTCTTGAAAGAGAAAGCAGTAAGGAGAACCAAAAGAGCAGAAAAGGTATTTTTAGCTACATTAATGAAGTTTAGCAGCTGGAGAACAGGGCTAGATCAACAGTCATGAGCAGCCGGACACTTCAAAGCAGCTATGGTGGTAATTTGTTGTCCACATCTGTCTGCTCTATTCCCTTGGTTTTATTAACTACGCCTGCCTTACATGACCAGCTCAACAGGGAATTACTATCTTTCAGTAGTACGCAGCCCACCGGGTCTGACATGACCAAAAAGGCAATTGACTTTCCCATTCTGATTATTAAATAAGAATTCATCAATTGTGACTTTTGCATCTCTGTTTTAGTACAATTCTGCCCTGTTGGTTGTGTCCTGTTGCTGACCGGCAGGACCTAGTATGTTATTCTAAATGTAGGCTGGGTTTTTGTCCAAAATGAAAAGCGAATATGTTTGGAACTAAAACTTTATGATTTACCGTTTATTTATTTTCACTCTCTAAACCATTCATTGGTGGGATTTAATCTTAGTCTTAATCTAATTTTAGTTTCTTGGATTGTGAAATATTAGGATTTCTCTGTCCTGTACCTGCTTATCCTTTCCTGTGCCAGGAATCTTGACTTCTTGACATTTCTCATTGACTCTACCTGTAATTCTTTAACTCATGGCCTACCCTTTCTAGTAACAGCTTTCCTTCAGTTTTATACCCCCATATTGTTTTGGCGAGGAGGGGGAGTATCTCCATTTTGGTTTTGGTTTGTTTTCTTTAATTTCAAAGTTTTAATGCCTTGCATGAGTGCAGCTTTTGTCTGTATGCCAACAAAAAGGAAAGACCAAAGGAGGGATGGGCCTCCTGTTTTTCTTCTGCTGCCACATGAGCAGTTGCAGGGGAGGTTTTGCTCACCCTTCTCTGCACTGGGATGGGACAGGCCCCTTGCAGCTGGAGTTGAACACCTGGATTCTGGCACGCTCTGCTGAATGTGCTTGAGCAGGGGATGAGATGAGTAGGTAGCTGCAGTGTTATTGACTCCACCGTGGATAAATCCCCATGCAATAAATAAGCTGGGTAAGAAGTGAGGCCTCTTAAAGGATGCTTTGGAGAAAGTGGGTTTTTTTGAATTGATGACCATTAATTAAATTTAAGTGCAAAGGGCTGTGAAAAAAGATAAAAGAAGTTTTCTCTTATATTCATATTAAAACTGAAAACTGAGTTTTGGGGGGATTTTTTGATCATCAGATATTTAATTGTCTCCTGGTTTAGGAGAATTTGATGAGATATTCACAAATGCAGTGTTTTAAAATGAAAAAAACCAAGTATTGTCCTCACTCGGTACAGATAAAATTGCAGTCCTCAAGCCCTCAAACAGATTTTGATACTGTCTTCTTGAAGATGGTCTACAGTTGAGGCAGTTGTGTTTTGTTTGACCCAGAAGTAAAGCCGCAGTAACATGGGCAGCTGCTCCAGGGCAGTAGCTGGGTGTTACTTGGCAAAGCCATCCCTGGCCTCAGGCAGGGTGTCCCTGCATGGTGCTGCCGTGCAGTGCTCTGCTCTCTTACTTCTGGTAATCTATCACATACTCATTTCTTGGCATACAGAGGACTTTTAGCTTTCAACCAGCATTTAAATCTCCGTGCTCTGCAAGCAACCAGCTGCAATGAAGCTAAGCAGGACTACATTTCTACTTTAGCAAGTTCAGTGTTTTGCTGTCCTGATGCCTTAGAGCAGTATTGATGTGTTACAAATTACAAAACAAGGAAAGTTTCAGTTTCTTTTAAAGAAAATTACCTTTGGAGGAAAGGCATTTTCCAGGAGCAGTTGAACAGGTCTGTGGGTTGAGGTGGGGGAGCAGAGCAGGAGTCAGGAGAAGGTGCTGTTTCCTGCCCCAGCACTGATGTGCTGTGTGATCCTCAGCCATCGACTCCCAACATCATGCAAGAAATGATAACTAGCCCCTAAAAAATTGCGTCAGTATCTGCTAGAAATAGTTCGGACAGCATCTGTAAGCAGTGCCAGGAGGTAAAACTTGCTCAGTCATAACAGTCTGGTGCATGAATTCAGTCGCTGGCAATCCTTACAGCAGTTACAGCATGCTGCTGTCCAAAACAGAAAAAACCTGACCAGAGGCTGTTTACCCATGGTCCATAAGAAAATTATAGCCTGCTGAAAACCTAGGGAAATCCAGCTGGAACACATAGTCCTTAGTGAGATGGTTTTTCTGTTTTAGAAAAGAATGAAATGGGCAAATTATTGAAATAAAGTTGAGGATGGGGATTTATCAGGCCACAAAACTGACCTCTACTGAGTGAGATCCAAGCACTTGGTTGTCGGGGCACTTTTTCAGAGGAATGAATTCTTACTGAGTAGTTGTAGAGCATTAAAAGATCAACAGCAATATAACAAGTATACTTTAACTTTTCTCGTGTCCTCTCTTTCTCTCCTGCTCTCTCCCCAACATATTTTGCTGTTCCCAAAGGAATTATTACTTTTACATATCTTACATAATATATACTTGATATACTTATATATATATAATTTAAGATTTTCACAGGGTCACAGTGACATTAGGAATCTTTCTACTCTGTTATGAAGGGATTTATGTGAGCACATCTACAAAATACACCTGGGTGAGCAGGAGGCACATACTTAAAGATGTGACAGATTCAGGAATTGATATCTGCCTTTATCACATCACTGCAAGGTATAATCCTCAATATATCATTCTGTTTTCTGCACTTTGTGCCATGCTCTGTTGAGTTTTTAACCAGAAAAATACTTAAAAACACAGTTTTCTTTTAATCTTCAGTACCCTCCATGGGATTTGAGATATGGTTGCTGAATGTAGCTCAAGAAATCTTTGCACGGTGTGGCAAAATTCAAACAAGAAAGGGGCAGTCATGTGCCTTGGGCAGCTATTGCTGATAATCCAGTGGGAGAAATATAATCTTTAAAATATGATGAAAATTCTGCATCAGTGTATCAGTCCTGTGATTATTGGAACTGACTTCTATTACCTGACAGGTCTGCTTCGGCCTTGAATTTACTTCTCCTTGAGTTCTAGCGCATGACCTGGTGTTTAGGCTGGAGGCTCTAGATTGAGTGTGAATGTGAACAGTAATTGTAGTGTGGAAAAGGGGTTTAGAGGAGTGAGGGAGGAATTTGGTCTGTGCCTCCTGTGAATACAGGTTCCCAAATACCTGTGCTCAGTTTATGACTAAGTGCTCTTGGGCAAGTCTTCATGGAACGCCCTGCATACTGATGGTTAACCGTGAAGGTGCTTTGGTTCTGGATCACCTATCATGACCCTCTCATGGATGTTGTTGAGGAGTCATTGCTTTAGCACCTTGTGATTTCTGGAGCTGGGTTTCAGGGCTAGATCCTTCTGGTAGTCTGGAGGATGTTGAGGTTGTGGAGTTTATTTTGTTCACAGAACACCTCTGGAGAGGGTTATGTTGACCTGATACAGCCTCAGGACAGACTACATCTTGTCACTGCTGTTTGATAGTTGCAAAGGACTTGAAGTCGTGCATCATCAATAATTATTCTTGATTCTGCACAAAGAACAGCTAAAAATGAAGCAATGATACTTCTGTTCAGCTACAAGATCTTCCAGTATCTCTTGTGTGGGGAGCTTACAACTGAAATTACCATGTGAATCAGGTTCCTTTTATTAAGTCAAACTTCTTACTTAAAACAATTTAATTAGCCTTAGTTTAGAAGTAGCTCTGGTCTGTTAGCTCTTGTGTTCCATACACATTCCCAGAAACTGTAAGTAGCTTTATTTATTCATTACAAATTTGTTTTTGTATTGTTTTGAATTTCCTTGAGAAGCTCTGTGGGTAAACAGAGGAATTTGGAATATCAACATTTTAACCTCCTGAGTAATTTCAAACAGGTTTCTTAAGGCAGAGTCATGAGTTCAAGTTGAAGTTGTTAGATGGGGAACTACTTGTATTCTGAAATATTTTTAAAATCAACACATTCAATAATATTTAAGTTAATACTTGAAAATGGGTATTATGTGCCTGTATGGAAATGTTACCTGTATTTTGGTTTTTGAAAATAATGTGTTGATGATTCTAGTTAATATAACACTTAAAATTCTGTAAGTAAAACCGTAATAAGTCCTGCTTTTTCTGAAATTAAGAAAGTATATGATTAAACCTGTATTTCTGTGTCGTAACCATGAACAGATAACAAGGAAAGATTCTGATGGATTTGCCAATTATGCACGCTTCTGTGACCCTTTTCATTGCAGCCACCAGCACACTGAGGATTTAAATATATTTATCAGATTGACCATTTAAACTAATTGGCCATAGCCATAGAAATTGAATTTTGTGAGTATAATATTCACTCTTACTTTTAATCATATGTGGTACGTGATGATAGTCTGCTGCTCTACACGCATTGAGCTGGTGATTTACCAGTTGCTGAGGTGATTTCTTCATAGTCCCAGCAGAAGCGTGGTTTCAGGGGGCCATGGACCTTGCATATGCCCTCTTATCCCCAGAAGGTCTGCTGGGATGAGGTGGATGCACAGTGGATCAACCCAAATGCATCTTCATTGGAGTGCCTGACATACTTGTACCCTATGCTTTGTTGAGTTTGCTTTCAAATTTATGGTAAAGAGAGGAAACTTATTTTTTTTTCTTTAAACTTTTATTGTTTTTCTTATTTTTGGTGGTTACATTTCTAGGGCAACTTTTGATGAAAGATGTAATACGGATTTGTAGAGGAGAGGAAATGGATTTCTGGTATGTTAGGGAGCACAAAGGTTATTGTCTTATTTAATTGCAAGTGATTTTTCTTAAATTTGTAAGGCAATATTGAAGAAATATCTCCAGGAGCAAGGTTAAACTCCAGGAAGATTACACGATTTAATTCAATATTTCTTAGGAAGCTTTTTGTTTCTAGAATGTTCGTATAAGTTTTATAGCACTGGAACAGGAATTTTGGAGCTATCTTAGGCTTCCACTGCTGAGCTTCAGAGCTTTCAACATGTTAAAGACTACACATTTTTGTTTATTTCAGTATCAACAGTATTTTGGGTGGGGAACTCAGTATTTTTTTTAATTAAAGGCTTAGGCTATCAAAATTGTGAATTGAAATAAGTATGTGCCAACATACATGCATTTCTCTCTTTCCCTTGTATTATGTGGGGTTTGTTACCATTTATTTGGATCTTATTGTTACAATTAACTCTTGTTAGCTGTAGAATTAAGGAGCATTTTGGCACTCTTCCACCCAGGCCCTTGAATGGGGATCAGCAAATAACCAAGTGGCTACTTGAGTCGCTGCTATAGCTTGATCTCTCCTTTGAACAAGGGAGATATACAGTATTCTGCTAGCTTTTTCTTCTTTGCATGTCGCTGTGGATATTGGGAGCAGAAATCCACTATCGGGTTCCTCCCCACATATGTCAGGGTGGTGGGGCACAGGGAAAGCAATACAAGAGCTGTTAGTCTTGCACAGATGCCTTTCTGAGGCTAATGATTAAATCCCAGTACCTAAGCTGATACACAATTTTCCATTTGAATACTGTCGTAGTTTGACGACAAGCCTGCTCTACCACTCCGCCCCCCCCCGGTGAGGAAGGGTCAGAGGAACAAACCAGGAAAAGCCCGTAGGAGTTGAGATAAGAACTATTAAATTGTATAAATGAAAATTAGGAAGTTACAAACAATGCTAGTGCTAATGAGTAATTTAAGTAACGGAGGAAGAGGGTAGAACAAATGACACAGGATCTCACCCCAAGAAAGGAAGAAGGAAAGAAAACCCCACCTGAAGGGAGCAAACCCCCCCACGAAACCGCCCGGGGGCCGAGAGAGTAAGAGAGAGAGAAAAAAACTTCCAAATCCCGACTCCCAGACCGATCTGCCCAGCAAGACGCTGGCTCTGCCCAGAGCACCAACCACTTGTCACAAGGTCCCACCACAAACAACCCCCCAGCCCCCTTGGCCGGAAGCCCCCTCAGACCCTTCCCAGGGTCGTGTCCAACCACAAGCCTTTCCACCCATATCCCCACCCCCTCCCCGCTGGTCCTGCAGTGCCGTGGCCCCGGGCTGGCACTACCTATCCAGCTTGATGTGCTATGGGGTGAAGCAAAACATAGACTAGCTGGTGCAAAGCTAAGACAAATACATACTTCATCAATTCAGGCAATGTATTTCACTTCAATACCTGTATCTAGAAAACCAGAAGGTGTGCAAGAAAGCAGACAAAAATTCTTTGTGCACTGCAAAGTGCAAACAAATATATTCAAGGGCCAAGACCGTCCCACCTGCGCTTCAGATTTCCATTTCAGCATTGATTGAATCTTTTCATGCTAACTGTATAGCACTGTGTTCTGTAAACTTAAATAGGGGAAGAAGAGAGCACTGGGACTTTGCTTTGTGATCGCTGTCCATCAATACATAGGCATTTTGGTTTTGAATATGCTTTCTTGTAAAGGTAGACAAGTGTACAATTTAAACATAGCTAACCACTTCAACGTGCTTCAGAATTTACTTAAATTGAGAGCATCTTTTCTTCTTGGCTTCCAAATCAGTTTCTTCACTGATTTGATGCCCTCCTCGACAGTCCCAGTCTGAGCAGAACACAAATGGTCACTTTGCCCCTGCCAGACTCTGGCCAAGGAATAAAGAGGCAGTAGACAGTGCTAGAGCAGCACATCCACTAGTATGGAAAGAAGGGTCTGGGGAGGGAAGGGGGAGAAAATGGAGGGAAAAATAAAAATGTTCTAGAGTGTTATAAACCATCTTAGTCATTTTCATCTTAGTAAATAGACACGCTATATGAAGTCACTTATAATGATATTTATTTGTTAATCTGCTCTATATTACTAGTCAAAAGTGTTGAATAACCAGTATTTTGAAATTTCTTTCCCTCTAAAGCACACATTTCAGCTGTTATACCAAACTCATTTGCTGTGTTCCATATATCACAGAATCACAGAATGGTTTGGGTTGGAAGGGACCTTAAAGATCATCTAGTTCCAATCCCCCTGCTGTGGGATGCAGGGACTCTGCTGCATATCTCAGCTATGAGCTTCTTAAGAATGGGTTAGAATCATAGAATTGTTTAGGTTGAAAAAGACCTTTAGGATCATCAAATCCAATCATTAACCTAACACTGCCCAGTCTACCACTAAACCATGTCCCTAAGCACCACATCTACACATCTTTTAAATACCTCCAGGGATGGTGACTCCACCACCTCCCTGGGCAGCCTGTTCAAATGTCTGACAACCCTTTTGATGAAGACATTTTTCCTAATACCCAATCTAAACCTCCCCAGTGCAACTTGAGGCTGTTTCCCCTTGTTCTATCACTCGCTACTTGGGAGAAGAGACCAACCCCCACCTCTCTGCAAACTCCTTTCAGGGAGCTGTAGAGAGCGATCAGGTTTCCCCTGAGCCTCCTCTTCTCCAGGCTGAACACCCCCAGCTCCCTCAGCTGCTCCTCACAGGACTTGTGCTCCAGACCCTTCCCCAGCTCTGTTCACTTCTCTGGACACGCTCCAGCACCTCAATGTCTTTCTTGCAGCGAGGGGCCCAAAACTGAACACACGATTCGAGGTGCAGCCCCACCAGTTCCCAGTACAGGGGGACAATCACTGCCCTAGTCCTGCTGGACACACTGTTCCTGATGCAGGCCAGGATGCCATTGGCCTTCTTGGCCACCTGGGCACACTGCTGGCTCATATTCAGCGGTCGTTTTACACCAGGCAACTTTCCAGCCACTTGTCCCCAAGCCTGTAGCATTCCATGGGGTTGTTATGACCCAGGTGCAGGACCCGGCACTTGGCCTTGTTGAGCCTCACACAGTTGGCCTTGACCCACTGATCCAGCCTATCCAGATCCCTCTGTAGCACCTTCCTACCCTCAGGCAGATCAACACTCCCACCCAACTTAGCGTTGTTACAAACTGACTGAGGGTGCACTCAATCCCCTCGTCCAGATCACTGATAAAGACATTAAACAGAACTGGCCCCAACACTGAGCCCTGGGGAACACCACTTGTGACTGGCCACCAACTGGACTTAACTCCATTCACCACAACTCTTTGGGCCTGGCCACCCAGACAGTTTTTTACCCAGCAAAGCGTGCACCCATCCAGACCATGAGCGGCCAGTTTCTCCACGAGAATGCTGTGGGAAATGGTGTTAAAGGCTTTACTAAAGTCTAGGTAGAAAACACAACAGTTTATTGGCTGATGAGCAGGTGTAATCTTGCAGATGTGTTTTGATGATGTTGACATCCTCATGCAGTAAGGAATCATAGTTTTAAATTGAGTAGCTCTGTTTTCTCAGCATTCCCCCTGTTTATATTCTTGGAATGTGTTGCTTGCAGTATTGTACGTAGGCTGCTATAGCTACTCTCACCAGTCGTAATTGCTACTAGTGATGAAAATTGGTTTGTGCAATCAGAAAGCCATTATCTGCATTCTGACTGATAGTGCTGCAGTTGCCAACATTTTAAAATTCTTCTGACCGTTCTTTTCGGAATAGTCCAGGGTCATATAGTCACCAGGATTCCAGCTGCTTTATGATAAATTTTATGTGAGCATTTAAAGAAAAGGAAAAACCTCTTAGTGGCTCTCTGAATGTATTATTCTTTTCCAAACAGTTTTTAAAGATCTAGTGTTTTGTCAGTCCTCCTTTGCCAATATACTAACTCAGGGGTAGGGCGGTATCCCATGTTTCACCACAGCATGCAGTGTTGCTGTAGGTTTTCTGTTCTTTAACACTATCAATCAGCTGCATTGATACACCAGATGATTTGTTTTTAGGAAATGCCAAACTAACATGTATGGTTGTTTAACAGACTGCATGGGGGGTCTGGTAAACCCCATACTTCCCCCCCCAAATGGAGCACTACCGTCTATCTGGAGGAGTCTGTTAGGACCTGTGTCTTCCTGTGATGACTCCAGGTTTCCCTCAAGGTTTCCTTTCCTGAAGTCAATGCACAATTTTGATTTTCTATTTTTCCTCCATTTAATGTTTCCTTTTTCTCGTTTTTTTCCTCTTGTCTCCTGTGAAATTTTTTGAGGATTTCCGGGTTTCTTATCTCTTGCTGTTTCCTCCTCCCTTTTTCTGTTTCTACTGAAGGAGCTAAACTCAATCTGCTACTGCTTCTACTTGGTTACTTGCCTTGTGGAAACCAAGAGTAGAAGCAGTGGAGAACGTCAGGAAGAAGGATAATAGCATTGTCTGGGAGCACAGCCTCAGGAAATGGGCTTAGTATTTCTAGGGAAAAGTTTTTGTGTGTGTTTTGCGTGTTTTGAGTTGTTTTGTTCTTTCTGTACTGTTTCATGTTTTCCTGACAGTCCTTCAAATAAATAAGTATTGGTGATATTTTGCTGGGCCAGGCAGTCACAGTACTGCTGGATAAACATTCATTTTTCCAGTCCCACTATTCCTTCATTATAAGGAGAACTGGATTAGTTTCAGTCTCTATTACTCCTTGCACACATTTATCTTGTCATGAGAAACCTTTCAGTAAAAGAGCATCAGTAAAGGTTCAAAGCTAATTACTTCTATGCTAAGAAAAGCCAGAATTAAAGTTGTCAGTGCTTATCCATTGCTGTATAAATATAGTGATGCAGATCAAGAGAGATGACTCTTTCTCTCTGTCTGGTCTGCACTTCCTGCTGAGTCAGATCCTCAACTCAGAGTTTGCTTAGCGTGTAGTAACGGGTGGAGGAGACTACATTTTCAAGCTATTCAGTATTTTCATTTGCTTATGGTGTATTTCCTAGAATACACAGGTTTAATTCTTTGCTAATATTTATTTTGTGAAGAGGAATTCGATCTAGGAAACCTGAATTATTTTCTAGAGTAGAAATTATAGAATCATAGAATGGTTTGGGTGGGAAGGGACCTTAAAGATCATCTAGTTCCAACCCCCCTGTCATGGGCAGGGACACCCTCCACTAGACCAGGTTGCTCAAAGCCTCATCCAGCCTGGCCTTGAACACTTCCAGGGATGGGGCACCCACAGCTTCTCTGGGCAACCTGTTCCAGTGCCTCACCACCTTCTCCATGAGGAACATCTTCCTGGTGTCCAATCTAAATCTCCCTGCTTTCAATTTAAACCCATTACCCCTTGTCCTGTCACTAGAGACAAGTCTTCCCCCTCCCAGCTTTCTTGTCGGCCCCTTCAGGCACTGGAAGGTGCTATAAGGTCTCCCCGAAGCCTTCCCTTCTCCAGGCTAAACAAGCCCAACTCTCTCAGCCTGTCCCCATAGCAGAGGTGCTCCAGCCCTCGGAGCGTTTTCGTGGCCTCCTCTGCACTCGTTCCAATGGGCTGATATCCTTCTTATGCTGAGGGCTCCACAGCTGGACACAGTACTGCAGGTGGGGTCTCACAAGAGCAGAGTATAGGGGGACAATCCCCTCCCTCGACCTGCTGGCCACGCTTCTCCAGATACAGCCCAGGATCCGGCTGGCTTTCTGGGCTGCCAGCACACACTGCCTGCTCATGTTGAGCTTCTCGTGCACCAGTACCCCCAAGTCCTTCTCCTCAGGGCTGCTCTCGATCCATTCTCCACCCAGCCTGTACTTGTGATTGGGGTTGCCCTGACCCAGGTGCAGGACCTTGTACTTGGCCTTGTTGAACTCCATGAGGTTGGCAGAGGCCCACCTCTCCAGCCTGTCAAGGTCCCTGTGATATGTGATTGTGAAATTGTGATATGTAAATTGCCTTTTAAACTGTGCTAGAACTAGCAGGGACTCGCATGATGCCTGGTTTTTTTGGTTGGTTTTGGGGTTTTCTTTAAAGTTTGCTCTGGGAGGTGCAAATCCAGGGACCCTCACTGCAGTTGTGGAACTATGTGCTGTTCTGGTCCCTCTCTGCTCAGAAAGGATGTAGTAGAAAGAGATCTGGAAAACATGAGGAAAAACTCAAAAAAGCCTGATGTTAACAGAGAAAGAAGACAAGTGAGGGAAGATACCAGGACATTTCCTAACTGATTGAAGTATGAAAGTACAACTGTTAATTCTTCATAGGGAAAATTCTCCCAAGTGCAATTCCTTCTGAAATTAAGCTTATGCTGCACTGCATGGCACTGCATGCATCTGACCCAATGAAAAGATTGAGCTCAGTTTCCTCTCCTCCCAACCCTGTCCACCCTGTACAGATGTCATTAAAAACTGATAGAATGTGTGCATGAAGCTGGATGGGGAGAACACAGAGCAGTAGGGTCCTGTTGCTTAAATGTAAGCAACATTGAAGGCCATGAAGGCCATGAAGGGTTGGTTTGCAAATGCTTTGTTTGCCAAACATTTGAGATTAAGCTTCTTAACCTGGTTCTTTAATTTCCTTAGTATCAGTTCTATCCTTGTTATCATTGGGCAATACAGTGTTGTAACAGCTGAGAACTGAGACTTGTGTGTGGGTCAATGCGCAGTTGGGGTGACTGGGCACATGCCAAACTCTACACACAGGTCTTGCAAAAATGTGTTGTGGCATTCCTACCTATCCTTTTTCTTTTTCATGGTGCCTGAAATTCCCTGAGACCTGGAAATCCTTTCGTTTTGTAATTCCTTAGATGGTCAGATGCTAGTGGAAAATACTTATTTATAAGTAGAATTGCCTTGTAAGCAGTTACGCAAAGCAAACACTTACTACTGATAGAAAGGTAGGTTAAGCATTTGTCAGTAAGGAGGAAAATCTTGATGAAAACCTGAAAGAGGATTTCTTAATCCTATCTGCGACTTGATTTTTCCATGTGTAGTTATATGGATAGCAACACAACAGTTTTATGAAGTAGTCCATTAATGTATGTTCTTTAGGTACTGTTTATGTGGTATAGTATTTCAGTATATCAAAAAGCAGTTTTTTAGATGGATGTTCATAAGGATGAATTGTGTTTAAAAAAATCAGTCAGCAGCATGTAATAGAATTAGACTTGGTTTATACAAGTATATCGCTCTCCTCTGTTCATTCCTCTTGGACAATCTGCCAAAGTTTTGAAATTTTCAGCAAGGGAAATTGTGGGTGGACAAGGGAAGGTGATTGATTAATTACAGTCACAGTCAACTTACATTTACTTGATTAACATGAGCTGCTGTTTGAGCTGAAAGCTCATAAAGATCGTTGGGCTTCGTTTGAAATGGCAATCTCAAATAGTCCATTTTCTTTGACAATTCATATGCTGTTCAAAATGTCAAAAGTTATTAGCATTTTTTATTTCCCATCACCTAATATTCTAGCAGTTCACATATCTACAAAAGTGGTGCTTAGGGTAATTATCACTGTTCGAGGTATTGACTAACGTAGGAGATGCATAGAGTTTATGAAATTCATCCTTCCCAGACACTTGTGTGGCAAAATTCTATGAATAATACAAAAGGTAACCCACTTTGGTTAATAGTATATTTTTCTGATCTATTTTTTTAAATTATTCATGTGCTACTGTTGTCATATTTAGTTTAGAAAAACTCACAAGTTCACTGGTGATATTTTTCTGATACCTGGCTAAGACTTGCCACCATTTCTGTGATGCTATTATTTCTAGAAAGTTAAACTGGAATAAATTCTAGTTTACTTCGGGAAGAAGGGCAAGTGGAATAATTATCCCTGAGCTGGTTTGGCAAGTGAGGTGTTGGTCTCATGGTCTGAGCACAGGGTAGGAATGACTGCTGGGAAGCGGGTTTTTCTCAAAGCAGAGGCTGTAGGTGAATGCAGCTTTTCTAGAGTGTCATTTGGCAGAGTTTGGTCTGAAGATACTTTATACTCCTAGAGCTTAGTTTTTAGTTTCCTGTGCCACAGCAGGGAAAACTGAATAGGCGGATTAAATAATTACATGATCCAGTGAATGACACAGATCTATAGATGCTGGTTAACCTTAGTTGTACCTTATTTTGGGAGCTATTGCCTGCTTCTGTCCAGCACTGCAAAACGCTGCTCGGGGCTTGGAATAGCTGTTCTTGTGCTCTGTTACAGACACAGTGAAGATAGTGTGTATAAAAGCGAAGATATTGCAAGAATTAATGTTTGCTCTGTGCTTTCAAATAAGAGGGACTGGTGTAGGTGCTTAGTGCTACCTGGCTGGGAGTACTCTCAAGTACTCCTTTCTGACTAAAGATGATGTCCTTTTAGGTTTTGGGTTCTTTCCAAATGAATTCTGCCCCCTTTGAGGTATGAGCATTTTATTAAAGCACTTTGTTTTGCAGTTTCAGGTAGGCTGTCAGTCATGTAGTCATCATATCTGTTTTGGACAAACAGGTAATACAAGCTTCCCAGCTCAAGCCTGCTCTTGATTTATGATAAAATATGAGCATGTTAACTATCCTTTTGCAGTATTTGAAAATGTTTCCCAGTGTGCTCTGTTAGAAGGTTATTTTGTATAGTTCTGCTTTAAAGAACACTTCTATTTACATGCTAGGGTTTCAGTCACATTAAATACTTTTATTGTTACTTCTGACCATGCCACTGAACAGTTGCTGAATATAAACTGTATGTAATGGTTCTAGCCATATCTTGAACGCACCAAGATTATTAGGAGTTTGAAAAGCTACTGCAGGAAGGGAATTTACTGTAAAAGGACATAAATTTTGAGGCTTGGTCTGGGGCGATGAAACTGTGCTCTCAAGAACTTATGGACTGATGGTACCTCAACAGCCTGCGTCAGTAGATTGTGCCATTTGATGTATGCTTCATTTCTTCTTTCTGTCTTTGAAATTTTCTTTTAACTCTACAAAAAACATATTAATGTTTCATTTCTGTTTCTCCCCTCTTGGTCCTTGCATGGAGTCACTGTGTTTCATGGAATCCTCTTTTCTTTTTCTCTTTGGTTGTTTATTCACTCTCATAATTTGATGGAAAGTGACTGAAACTTGCACTTTTTACCTCTCCTGACCTCTCAGTTTTAAAATAATTTTTTTTTTTATTTTCTGTGAAATGTTACTTCCATATCTTAATTGTGAAGGAAGGGGATCTACTCACCTTAACCAGGATGTGATCTGAATTTATAGTACACCTCAGTGTTGTTCTGAAAGTTAAGCATTTTCCTCAGCTCAGTGTGCACTTGTGGTCAGCAAAGGAATGATTAGAAAAGAAATACAGAACAAAACACAGGGCGTCTGCAACACTGCGTTTCTGGGCAGCCCCTCTCTAAAAGAGTATAGAGCGAGTGGGATGGACGCAGAAGGTGATGCACAAATGTACTGAAGGATTTCCGTAAAAGATTCTTTCTTGGAACGTGGACAGTTAAACCCACAGGAATATGTGCACTACTGTAGCCTGTTGGAACAACTGACAGGAGGTTTGAAACAGGGGAAATAAAACCTGAAATACCAAAAAATATGTAAATACCTATAGTTATTTTTTACAAAGAGTACAGTAACATTTTACATCATACTGTGGCTGGATAATGAGAAATCTGAAGTTTGAGTTGTGTTTAAAAATAGGGCAGACAAATGTGGGGAGGTGTCAGTGCTTCAAAGCTGCCCAAAGACGGCCGCTGCTTCGGGAAGCCCGCACCTACTGTTACTGCAGCTGGAAAGGTGTAATGGGGAAGCACCCTCCTGAATGTCCTCTCTTGCATAACTTGTCTCTAAACCTTTGGTGTGGTTGCTGTCACAGGGCTGTTGGCTTGACTTAGGATGACTGTTTTCACACAGTCATTTTGTGCAGGAGCAAAACCCTTAACCCTGCCTTGCCTTTCTCACTCCTGTGTCACTTGACAGCCAGAAATCCTTCTCGTAGGTTGACTGTCAGGTGGTGTGAGCTTGAGCTGGACAAAAAGCCCACAGCTAGGCTGCGTTTTCTGTCACTGCTCATGATTCGCATTAATATTTGCACAGAGTTTATGCTTTGTTGGTTGTATCTTTTACTACTTTTTTCCTCACATTTTCCTCCAAGGCCATTACTTTCACATCTTCTGAAATGATCTTTTGTCCTCTTGCGTTTTCTTTTGCAGATTCCTGAACTTTTTGGTAGTTGTTCCTGTCTTGTTCACAAACTGTTATTTGATAAATAAGATAAAGATCTGATAAATAAGAGAAAGAACACATTATCAAGGTCTCTGCTCTTTTCTTTCTTGATGATGAGCTAAGGTCACTGTTTTGCTTCAGTCATTGTTAGTTAATTCCTGCAATGTTATCTTGGGGGATACTTTAAGTGTTGGTCGTGTGTGAGGGACACATCAGAGCAATTTTGTTTTTTTTGAAGTGTGCTTCCCCCCTTGCTCTGTCAGACTTACTGGGTGTCTTCATATTTACTGGTTAAGTGTGTTCTTATTCTACTGATTTGCCTTAATTTTCATCAGTTTGTAGATTAATACTTTCGGTTTGGGGAAGAGGATGAGTAGCACTCTGCTGAGGAGCTTCTTGACAACACAGTGCTCACACACATCACGGCAAGCAAGGAGCATCTCAGTGTCTAAAACTAACAAGGGAGTATATGGGAAGTAGAAAGAGACACAGGTATTGCTTCAGTTCTTGAAGGTGTAGCAGCAAAGGAGGACTAAAAGGCCATCTGGAGCCAAGACTAGAGGGGGATGTAAAAGTTAAAAGGCTGTGGGTATGCTAGTAGCAAGAGGAAGTTAAAGGAAAATACAACTGATAGGGACAATAGAGAAAAGATGAAGTACTCAACTCCTTCTTTTGTGTTGGAGCAAAGTATTCTGCCAGACAATACTGGCAGTATACTGTGTTCTCTGGGTGTACAAGCACGGGTTGGGAGGATGAATGAGAGAGCCAATGATGGGAGAACAACAGGCTGGAGAGTACTTAGAGAATTGTAAAGTATTCATGAGAGGGGACTGGTGACAGATGACTGGAAAGAGGCTAATGTTGTATTCCTCCCCCAGAAAGGCAAGAGGAGGATCTATTGTTGACTATATTCATCCTGTTCCTTGGAAGATCATGAGGCTTGTCCATTTCCAAACATTTACAAGAAGGTAATCAAGAACAGTTAGTATGAATTTACAACAGGCAAACCGTGCTTAACAACCTGTTTGCCTTCTGTAATGAATCGGCTGCAAAGTGGTCTGTGTGCAGAGTAGTGCATGCATTTCACCTTGACTTTAGTAAGGCTTTTCGCCCTGCCTCCTGCAGATTTCTCATTTGGAAGCCATGGTATCAAATGAAAGCGCAGTCTGTTTCTTGAAGCTCATGAAGTCCAACAGGAGAAGTGCTCATGCTGGCTGAAGATTGACTGGCAGTCATGCTGAGAAGTCACCAGGGATTATGGTGAATGCGAAGTGGGATATGAGCCACGTGTGAACAAGGCAAAATGCTTTACATTGGAAGATGTACGGTTACCAGAATGAGCAAAGTTACTATCTTGCTTTTCTGCACCTGGGGCTGTATCCAGATTGCTGTGTCAAGATCTGGGTTATCCAGATCAGGATGGATGTGGAGAAAGTGTTTAGGGTATAGTGAAATCTACCAAGATGATCTGGAGCACATGAGCTATAAGGAAATAGTAAAGGAGCTGGGCTTGTTCACTGTAGTGAAGAGGAGGCTAAAGGACAATGTAATAGCATCGTTGAAGGGCAGTTGGAGAGATGGTGGAGCCAAGATTTTTTTTGCTATTGGCAAGTTATGTAAATTTGCCAAAAATTGTGAGTCAAAAGTTTCAGAGTGGACACTGAGGAAAAACCTGTTTACAGGAAGGGTAGTGCTGATGTGAAATAGATTACCAGAGGTAGAGCCTCCCTACTTTGGGGTTTTTGAGACTTAGGTGGACAGAGCCTCGGCTGACCTGATCTAGTGTTTATGATAGTACCACCTTGTGTGAGGAATTTGCCTAGGGATCTCCAAATTTCTCTTTCCACCTACCTTTCCATCTCTTCCCTAAACAGCGTACTCAGTTTTGGTTCCTTCCTCCAGTCTTTCTACTCCTGGAGTTAGACCTTGGAGTTTTCAGCCAGCAGGAGGTGAGCGGATAGCAGGCAGTAGCTAAATTTGGCACTGAAAAAATGACTGTGCCACCTGCTTGTTCTTCCAGAACTCATGTCTTAGCATTGCATTGCTACATATGATATTTTATTTCTTTAAATAGGTGCATTTTTCCCAGTGAAATTATACAAAACTTACATAAAGGTCCCAGTTGACAGATGTAAAGCAAAGAAACAGCTAAAATTAGAAGAGGTAAAAATAGAGGTTGGGAAGCTGTCTGAATGATCTTACAAGCAACAAATTTATGCTGAATTCTGCCAGTTAGGCCTGCTTTATTTATTAGGTCAGACTGTAGCTCAGGCAGAGTTCATAGAAAAGAAAAATGTATCAAGCTGAAAAACATGCATTTAAAATTTTATTGAACTCTGGCAGAAGTCAGCATGTCTTTAGAATTGGTTGATATGGCCGGGATGTTTGGATTTGGCCTTTGGCAGGTCCACTGTTGGAGCCCCAAGAGAGGAAGACACGTTATTTATGAACTTTGAAGATAATTTACTTAGAGGCTTATCAGAAACGTGCGACTGTATGATGCACTGAATGGTTGGTGAAAGGACCTTCAATGTCATAGCATTGCATCACAAACTGGAATTTTCTAGTAAGCATATTTGTGGGGAATGCCATCCAGTTCCCTCTGTTGCTGGTGGATGCAGTGTTCACCTGTACCATGGCAGAAAAGACAGATTTCTGTATTTAATTTCTCTTTGAAGGAGTTGCCATATGAACACAGGTCAGGAGTAACCTTGGGGTCACATTTCGCTGCGTGCTGGCTTCTCTGTGTGAATGCGTTTATTCATAAAGAGGCTAGATAACCACTGCTCTTCTGAGAGTGGTCTACTTTGCCACGGGATGAGAGCACTTCATGAGGAGTCAGTGGGGAGGAGTTGTGTGTTCACGCTCCAGTTTACTCTGCAGTGTTTCTTAGTGATTCCATTGTCATAATTGGTAACGCCAGTGATACGGAAAACATTCAGAAAATGCCTGAATGTAGACAAAGACTGAGAGATTTGTGCAGATAATATTAGTGACTTCTGATCCACCAAATAAAAGACCAATTCTGTTAATTAGCTCTGCTTATAAAGGAGTTGACACACTTAGAGATGGTTATTACAGATCCATGAGAGTAGTCTTCCAGGTGCTAAAGGAAATCTGCTGTATTGTCTTTTCTGACAGGCATTTGAAAGACAAGTCCCTGTATAATTCATTAGTCATTGCATTTAAAAAACAGTCTTTGGTTGAAATTGTTCATAGTCTTACAGATCGCTAATTGCATTTGGCTGTCAGACACTGAGTGAATTAAACTCCTAGAAGGCTTCTTGGTAGGAACACAAGAGTATTAAACAGATTAATACAGTCTGCATATGTAAAAGTGTTTGGTTTTGGGTTTTTTTTTATATGTCACTAAGAGTTTTTACAGTAGCATGAAAATATTTCACACTTCTGGAAGGATATCCCTTTGTATGACAGCCTAGAAGATATGTAACAGAATATCACTGCACCCGTTAAAAGATGATGAAAAGATGGATTTCTGTGTTAAAGGATGTGTTTTCTGCTTCCTATTTTTAACTTCTGATGTTAGCCAGAGGAATCAGAAAAAAATCGTTCAGATCTGGTTTCTGATAGTAAAGAGCTGACTCAGTAGCCTGTTGTCAGTGATGGATATTGTCTAGTGAAGTCTTTCCCAGTCTGTGAATGGTATGCCAGTTTTGGAGCAGGTCTGTAAGCCTCTCTGGAGAAATGAAGTAGAACAAAGTGACTTTGGAATGGGACGGGGATTGCTCCTGGCCAGGGTAGAACAGAAGCAACGTTGTTCTGAATGGAGTTGTCTGTGGGCCTGTTGGAGCACTGCTGATGGACAGGTAGGAACTGGGACAGTGATTCACTCACTTCTCGTTGCTGTTCTCCGTTAGCAGCTTCCAGAGAAAGGCAAAAGTATATCATAAGCTTTCTAGCCAGCTTGGCTTGTTCTGTAATGGGTTTTAATTCCTTCTCTAACCCAGTACAAGAACTCCTGCGGATCATGTTGTTCTTTGCTATCCCATTTTAATCCTGAAGTTACAAATTTTAGTCATAATGAATGGCCAATTCTGATGAACACTACATTTTCACTGTGTGAGCAGTGCTGCTGTAGTCTTTTAGTTACACCTATTGTGTGGCTTCTGGCTACAGCCTGAGCAGCAGTGTAAGGGGAGGAGGAACATGTTGTTTCCTGAACAGGTAGTAGCAGCAGGATTTTCCTGGTTGCTGAAGTCTGGAAGTATTCCAAAGAAGGAGAGTATTTTGTAATTATGTGTGCTGTTGAACGAAGATTATTTGGCCATGGTGAAAGTTTTATGTTATAAATAGACTGGTCCTGCAGTTTTATCGTATTTTTTTAATGTTTAACAGCTAGACCTCAAAACAAACTGTAGATGTTTTCCGTGTGGAAAGTGTTTGGTATTATATCCATAATATGCACAAGAGAATAATTTCAAACACACAACAAGAAATTGAAATTTTCAAGTTTGACTTTGTTTTTTTTGTTTGATCTGCAGTCTTTGTGATGATTCTGAGTAGGACTAGTACTGGTCCAGCCCTATTCAATATATTAATCAGTGACCTGGACGAAGGGCTAGAATGTACTCTCAGCAAGTTTGCTAATGATACCAACCTGGGAGGAGTGGCTGCCAGGCCAGAAGGCTGTGCTGCCATCCAGCGTGACCTGGACAGGCTGGAGAGCTGGGCAGGGAGAAATCGAATGCAGTTCAATAAGGGCAAGTGTAAAGTGCTGCATCTGGGGAAGAACAACCCCATGTTCCAGTACAGGTTGGGGGGTGTTTTGTTGGAGGGCAGCTCTGGGGAAAAGGACCTTCGTGTCATAGTGGACAACAGGATGACCATGAGCCAACAGTGTGCCCTCGTGGCCAAGAAGGCCAGTGGCATCCTGGGATGCATGAAGAAGAGCGTGGCCAGCAGGTCGAGGGAAGTTATCCTCCCCCTCTACTCTGTGCTGGTGAGGCGTCACCTGGAGTGCTGTGTCCAGTTCTGGGCTCCTCAGTTCCAGAAGGACCAGGAGCTACTGGAGAGGGCCCAGCGCAGGGACACTGAGATGGTGAAGGGCCAGGAGCACCTTCCATCTGAGGAAAGGCTGAGAGAGGTGGGCCTGTTTAGCTTGGGGAAGAGGAGGCTGAGAGGGATCTTATCAATGCTTATCAATATCTAAAGGGTGGGTGTGAGGAGGATGGGGCCAGGCTCTTCTCAGTGGTGTCCAGTGACAGGACTAGGGGTGACGGCCATGAACTGGAAAACAGAAGGTTCAGCCTGAACATGAGGAAACCCTTCTTCCCTGTGAGGGTGAGAGAGCACTGGGACAGGCTGCCCAGAGAGGTGGGGGAGTCTCCTTCCCTGGAGACTTTCCAAAGCCGCCTGGACTTGTTCCTGTGTGATCTGCCCTGGCAAGGGGTTGGACTAGGTGATCTCTAGAGGTCCCTTCCAACCCCAACCATTCTGTGAATCTGTGTAAGGCTCATAATGTAAGAAGTCAGAGGATAGTTTCATACTGCTGATTTGGGGATGTTCATTTCAGGAGACCATTTTATTTTCAATGATTTGTAAAATCAGCTACAAGTAAAAGATTTTAAGCAGTATCCAGGATATCACCAGCAACCCTATAGAAATCTCCAGTTCTGACACAGCTATAAAGTGATAGTTTAGAATTTTGTTATATTTCTCTGAAAAAAAGAGGATGTCAGTGGTTCAAGAATGCACCTGGCCACAGGAGGGAAAACAATAAAAAAAAAGCTCACGAAATTGTTCTTTAATAACCACAACAAACTCAGAAGAGTGGTCAGAAATATTTGAAGTCACATCACATACTTGGTGCAGTGAGCATCTCAGTTCAATGTGTGAAGCTTACACACAAACACCCCACATCTCTGCGCATATATGAAAACATGTAGTATTTCTTATCCCTCTGAATACTGATCTCTAAAATTACCTCTGGTAGTAAGATGCCTGAAGTTGTCTTTATATAGTACTCTACTTAGGCACCTTTACCTCAAGTGTTTTTCAGATATTTGAATCACAAGCTGTACACCGCGGTGAAATAGTTCTATAAACAGTATTAAATAGTTCTGTTTAATAGTTCTATTAAACAGTATTTCATAGTTCTACTAAACAGTTCTATTAAGCAGTATTAAAAACCAAAAAATGAGCTACTTGCCCTGATTTATGTTTCATTATCAAACAAAATCATACAGAATCTTTTCAGAACATTTTACTGTCTCTTCCTGACTCCTAATTATTGGCAGCTTGAAACATCAAATAGATCTGTAGTTGCTAGAGTTATTCATCCTTAACCCTGACCATTCAGTGGAAATATTTTCAGTCAGTTTTTGCATGTCACTGCTTTTAGACAGCTGTGTAGTGCTGAAAATGTTAGCACAGAAGTCTCCTTGCCCATCAACCGTTACAGATACAATTTTTCTGTTGTTCTAAACCATGCATTTAAAATATGATACTTGTAAGCAGAGATATGAAGTTGCCTGTTGGAAAATCGTGATGAAGGCTGGTGATAAAGTTCTGTCTGTATTGCCATACCAACAACCATCTAACTTACTGAAGGACTGGGAGATGGCCTCTGTAATTCTAGTTGTATTTACCAAACTGGTCTTAGAACTGCTTTCCCACTCTAAGGAGCTGCTAAATGAAGTGAGTCTGCCTTCAGTCTAATTGAAAGGATTTCTAGAACACTCACTGCCGGTGAATGTAAGCCTTGTTTAAAATAGTTGTATGTAAGTCTTCATGAGCTGAATTTTTAAACTGTCATTTAGCTCTGATTTCTGAAGTGCTATTCCTGTGTGTGCTACCTAGATAGGTTAATACATTGTTATCCAGTATTTTAGCCTAAGTTTTGCAGACCTTGTGACTGTAGTACTGAGTGCCTCGTGGTCTTCTAATGTGTTTTTCCTTGCAGCAGCCTGTGATTAGGATTTACTTCTGTTCCTGTGCAAGCAGATTGGAGGGAGACACTGTGTGGATTCCTTAGACTTTGTGTCTGACTTTGGGTTGGAGTTGAGAATTGAGACAGTTTCCCAAATGTCAGGCTAGTTGCTTGCTTGCTTGACAGTCCTTCCTCTCTTTTATCTGAAAGGCTTTTAAAAAGAGAGAAAATATAAAGATGGAATTAAAAAAAATTACAGCACATACATGATGTGACAATGATACAATCATTTCTTCCAGCTGATTAGTAACTGTGGGCTAAGCCAAGTTGCCACTACTCACCGGGTTAGAATTTCAGTGGAATCAGAATTTCAGCAGCTTTGTCAGTTATTTGGCAGTGAGCCATACTGACTCAGATATGTGTAGATTACAATTAAAAATGCAAATATGGGTTATGGTGGCTTCTTGTATCATAGAGTGGATTGTGTTGGAAGGGACCTTAAAGACCATCCAGTTCCAACCCCCCTGCCATGGGCAGGGACACCCTCCACTAGACCAGGTTGCTCACAGCCTCATCCAGCCTGGCCTTGAACACTGCCAGGGATGGGGCATCCACAGCTTCTCTGGGCAACCTGTGCCAGTGCCTCACCACCCTCTCCGTGAAGAATTTCTTCCTGATATCCAATCTAAATCTCCCTGCTTTCAGTTTAGACCTGTTACCCTTTGTCCTGTCACTACAGACCCTTGTAAAAAGTAAAAAATTTGAAAATAACAAATGTTTTTGTAAATGTATTAAAACCTTTCCAGGCATAATACTGTGTAATCTTACTAGCTTTTCATGAATTGATTGCCAACAGTTTTATGGCACTGTTCCCTGAGTTATGGCAGTAAAGTTTGCACATCATGGTGTCAGTCCAGCAAAACAGAAAAAACTATGGTACTCAACCTTCATAATAGAGTCTCATTTGGAGAGTTAAATTGCAAGGATGTAGGAAATGCTGCTGCAAGGCTAGAAGCGAATACTCTGGAGGCTCAGGGTATGGAGGGCTGCTTCCATAGTACATATGAAGGAGGGGATAGAGAATGATGGGCCATAACTTCTCCTTGACTGGTTTGCCTGAACATTCCTGACTTTATTTGGAAGATGTCTTTGAAATTCTTCAGAGAAGTCATACGATTTGAAATTGTGGTGCCTTCTCATTGCTTGTGAAGCATCCTCGTGAGTCATCTTTTCTAGGAATGTTTTTAAAAGGCAGTGGGACAGATGACATAGGAATATTCTTCGTAATGATCAGGCAATATCCAGTAGTTTGAGGAACAACTGGAATTTTTTTCTTTTTGACCATTGCGTATTGATTTTGTAAGTTTATTTATCTGTTGGTTACTTCCCTTCTTGTTCCTTTGAAAGGTACTTAAAATGAAAAATTCTGTCCTAACCTGCCTTTGAGCTAAGATCCTGACTTTATGGAAGCTCTTTAAATGCATTTTTTAAAAAGAAAATCTGAACATAGTTTTAGATATTTTTTTTTTTTTTTTTTTAAGTATCTTATGATAGACTTTAATTTTACAGAAATCAGTAGTAAGTGTTAGCTTGGACAGTAGCAGGCTGAATTTTTTTAAAATAAAATCAAGTCTTCTAGTATTATATATTCTTCTTATACAAAACATATTTTAGAGTAGCTCAGTGCTAATAATATGGCTGGCACGGAATAAAAATGTTGATTTATTATTTGAAAATGGTCTTTAAAAGTAATTAAAATACTACATACCAACGACATCTGTTTCCGTGGCCAAGTGGTCAAAAGCTGTATCAGTACACTGCGTTTGAAGGAATGATGATGAGATACATTGGTTCAGTTTCTATGATCAAGTCAGTAAATCAGGGTTAAAATTAAAAGCAAGTTGTTTGTATAACTTTTATATTAAAATATATTAAAATATTAATGATACATTTTACTCTTCATTTTGTTTTTGAATTTTTTCTGCATTCTGTGGAAGCTGAAGTTAGAATATATTGCTGAGCATGGTTTAAAGTCTGTCAGATGTGGGTGCATTTTGCTCTTGGGATCATTAGGACTGAGTGTTTCTTTTTGTTTTGCTCTGTAATTTAGAGGTACAGCATCCCCTACAAACTTGGAGCTGTAATGGGAACTATGAAAAGTCTTTGTCCTGAGGCATTTTATAGTTGTGGGTTGTGGCGCTTATATTGGATCTCAGATTTCCCCTGTAAAGGTTTGGGAAGTGTTTTAGTACATGGCATGGGAGCAAGGTGGTTATGGAGTGGTTGCCTGCAGTTGTGAGATGCTGGATCCAGTGACCAAGACAAGCCCCTTCCATTCCTGCATTACTGGATTTTTTGGTGCTATGTTAGCTTTTGTTTTCAAACAACTGAATCGTTATCTCTAAATAATAAATGGTAAAGATGTCAAAAGGTTGTGCTGTAGTTTTTTTCTCTAATTTCCAGAAGTTGTTATTGTCTCAGGGGTATTCCTAGTGTCTGAACTTACCTTAGGGCAGTTGTTGTGGGAAGAGGTTCAGTGACCCAGATGGCACACAAAAAGGAATTTTAAGCATGGCAATATAGAAAACATTGCAGAATTGTCTAAGTTGAAACACCTTGCAAATATTCATCGATGCAGTGGCACTTCTGGCATGGTACTGCTTGTCCATACTGTTCTGGATGTGATACTCATTGTTTGGGTGGTCAGAGTTTAAAAGAAAAGCTATAACCAGTTGCCCCAGACTTTCTGTACTCTGTAATCTCAATTACTTGAAACTGTGCTCCGAGTGGGTCTTTGAATTTTTCTCTTTCTCTATTACTTATATTATCAGTCAACAAAAAAGATGAAATTATTAATTCCTAGATTATTTTTGCATGTTGGTAGGTGATTTCTTGTTGATGCTGAAAACCAGAATTCTCTGAAAAGATTGGTTTCTTCAGTCAGTTGCGTGACTTCCCCTGTTTGAATTCATCTCCAGATGAAAAGAATGCAAAACGATCAGGTCTGCAGAATAGCATGTTGCTGACATAAAGAGAAAGCATAATTGTAAAGCAAGCAGATTGATGCAAAGGTATTTAGTTGGAGGTGTTGCTGTAGCCTCCAGCCATCCAAATGTTCAGAATATTTTTGAATAAATTAAACATTTTTTTGCTTATGTCCTTATGGCAGTTACATTAATCATAACTGTGCTAAAGGAGTTACATTCTGGCAACAGTTTCTGATTCATTTTTCTTAAATGGAGAGTTCATAAAAACCCCTACTTTATAGTGCGTGACTTTAAGTATTGCAGCATTATAAATTAAATAATACAACTGATTCCTGTAGCTGCCTCTTGAGTGAGACACAGTAAACTTTCTAGGAGGAAAACTTGTGCCTAACACCACCTGAGCAGTGAATTCACTGGGCTACATGGTGGGTGACTACATTAGTCAATTAAGATTTTTATTTTTGTTTTAAGATGAAGTAAAATATCTTATTAAAAAATACTCTTTTTTGAGTCTTAAATCACAGACCATTGAGCAGTGATGACTTTGAGTGCAGCCACAAACATTTGAACAACTGAAGGGGGAAAGTCCTGTATGTCCAGCATGCTTTCCAAAAAAATAAAATTATTGCAAGCACAGCCTAGCTCAGATATTCCCCATGAGTTTAGTAATTTGAATTTCTAGTTTTCTTCTAATCTCCCAGTAAGGAGGTGGAAATCAAGGAAAATGCCTTTGTGATTTTTCAGCACATTTGTAAATGGCCCATCATTTATCAGATTGACTTCTAGCAATGTTGGTAATTGTTTTCTTGAAGCAAGTCAGTGTAAATACTGCTTGCATTAAAGTGGCACCTTTATTTTATGGAACTGGCCTGCTTGTTTAGGAAAACAAGTGCTAAACTTGAAGAGCTTGTGACAAAGCCAAGAGAAATTTGTTTGATCCTAAAGATGCCTGCTAGTACTTTTAAATAACTGTGAATAACTGCATATTCTAGTAATTAACATTTGTAATTAGGATTTATTTTAAAAGCCTATACTTATTCAGGTGATTAGCTAAGAACAATTGAGTCTAGTCTTTTGAGCATCATCTGAGCCAGGATTAAAGGTAGGGCACTGTAGATAATTATTTTTTTTATTTTACAGTTAAAGCAACTCTACTCGAACAGTTAAATTCTAGGCTTCTTTGTGAGCTGTAACTGGTCAGTGTGATGCCCACTAAAATACGGGTGTTTTGTCTTAACTAGATTTTAGAAGTTGTTTAGATTGGAAATTTGATCATCTGTGTGTAATAGCTGATTGTTGATATGTCCATTCTAGCACTTAAAAATATCTGGCCCGCGTATTTTGGAATAGAAGACTTTGTTTTATGCTTTCACTTAGAGCAGATTAAAGCAAATACACGTTTCCCCTGAGCCCACCCTAAATGGAAATTGGTTGCTTTCTGTTCATAACTTACCTTTTGTGTGTTGATTACTGATGGAGAGATCTCAGTTCATTTAATTAAGGAGTGGTAGATAATGAACTAATCTTCTGACATATACTGGCTGCTGACCATCTCCCTAGGAGTGCTAGGCTGTGCAGTAGTGTGAAGAAAGCTCACCCATTGACTGAAGGTAACTGAAGTGGTTCCATATTCTTCTTCATTGGGACCATAGGGGATCCCATCTTACTGTGGTTCTGGGCAGCTTCAAATAGGGTAAAGCGTTCTCTGGAAATATTATTTGTTTGTTGAAAATGATGCTTACCTCTGGTTGGAAGTAATCCTGGAGAAATAAGCATGCCTGTTTTAAATTAGAGTGGATGATAAACTTAGTTTTATTTCTTAGGTGTGATTTCATTGACATAATCAGTATTTCAGCCCTTCCAGTGCAGCCTACTGAATTTTGTTTTGTATACTAACATTAAGTGTTATAAATTCCTGGGTGTAGCTATGCAAATGTTCTCTAAATACCTGATATATGACAGAGTAAATAATTGCTCTTATTAGGAGACTAAACAGAAATGGGTTGACATGAAAAGAGTAATAGGACAGGTAATTAAAACCAATAAAGAAATATTGAAGCTGTCATATACCAACGTGCATTATTTTGGTTAAATTGTCAAGCAAATTAGTAATGATAATTTTGGCGCGATTAGTGAAACATACGTTAAACCACAAAAGCATTGAAAGGGCTCAGTATGTGTACAGCTCACTTTTTATTAGCCAGTTATATTTCTTTAACATTGGGAGAATTCATCTGGTCAGTGAGCAGAGGAGGAGGGAACATCAGGCTTCCGTCTGGCGTCTGTGAGGGACTAGTATGCTGTTCATAGGCCATGATTTTTGAAACACTCTGGAGCTCACTTGATCCTCACTCCACTGCTTGATTTTATTCTGAGCAATCCTAATCTGTGTGTGTGTACACCTCACTGAGCTATTCCTGTTTAATGATTTTCTTGTAAAAGTGAGAAAAATAATGAGCATTAGGTCTCTTTCTTACAAAAATGTGTATGACCTGCTGGAAAATGAATATATAATACTCTTCTTTATGAATTGTATTGTAAAGGTATACATATTCTTTTAAAAATCACAGTATCAAGAAAGTACAGGGAGTTGAATGTTCACAGAGGGTAACACTTGCTGCACTCAAATCACCATCAGTTAAAAATCCCTGCACCCTGGCAGTTTTAGAGAGGTTCCAGAATTAACTGCATTCAAATACATTTCGTACAAATGTGCCATGGTGACTCTTACTTTTTCCTTTAAAATCCCCGTTTCATCCATCTACAGAATTACTCTGTTCAGGCCATGCATTTAACTCTGCTACACCTTTTGAAGCAACTGGAGATTTAAGACTGATCCGTTGAAACCTCTTCAGACTTATTACAGCATAATCAACACATTGGTTCTTGCCATTCTACCCATATTGGAAAGAAAATAAAATTCATAAATTAGGTACCTGCAAGTGGAGGAATTTGGAAAATCTGCATTTGGGTTTTGTCTTTATTCTACCTCATCTTAATGAGCCACGTTTGTTCAAATTCAGAAATGTCAGTGGAGCAATAGCAAGAACATTTTGGCACTGTAGTCCTTGTATCTTGCAGTCCGTGGCTCTACTTAGCATGCAGGATGTTTATTGTTGTTCGCTTCTCATTCCTTCCAAATGCAATGGAACATCATTTGGTGCATCTTCATTTCCAAATAAGCGTTCTTTACCAAAATGAAAGCGACTGCGGTGTGCATTATGCAAATCATATCAGTAGCACTGAAAAAACTGAAAAGGTGAAGAATAGGAAAATAAAGTTCAGAACAAATTTGACAAACTGGTTGTCCAAAATTCTCGCCAAGAAAATTCTAGATTGAAATTCTAAGCACATTTGCAAAGTGAAATTAATTGATCTTGAAAATGCAGTACACTGCCTGCCTGCGATAAAATGAATTTAACAACATTTTAGCCATGAAGCACAAACAGCAAAGCTAGAACCAAAACAGCTTTCCAACATTTGAATTTCTTCTTACGCTCATTTTTATATAGTACTTCTCAGTTTATCCACACACATCTTTCAAGGGTTTTACCTCCTCTTATTTGTGCTCTTTATACATATGCAGCATTTCATCATCATGTGCACACAATCTGTTTGTTACAGGAAAGACGTTGTCAAGAAATATTATTAAAAGACTCATCTTTCAGGTTGTTTTCTGCACAAAATCTTGATTTCTCAGAAACTTGTAGTAAGCGTTGTATATTTTGTTTGTCTGTGGCAGTCATCTGTGCAAGGTGCTTGTTTGCACAACTCAATACACACAAGAATTGTTGGAAATCCCTTGTACCAGTACATGGCCGTGCCTGTGCCAGTACATGGCCGTACCCAACCTCTGGCTACCTACTGGTCTGAAAAGCAAGAGGAAGTTCACACGGAAAATCAGAATTTTCTGGTAGTACAGATTACTTCAGAGGTTTAAAAAAGGCAGTTTAAAGCACGGTTTGTGCTGAATTAGTACTGAAACATGAGCAGGTGCTGCATTCTACCTCTCCGATTTTCAGGAAACAGAGGGAAGTTGCTCAGCTAAATCAGAAGTTGGTAGTTTCTTCTCTTGGATACTAAGCAGGTTTCCCTCCAGCAGGAAAATAGCTTTCTGGTCTTTCAGTAAAGCCATGTAGAATTTGTAAATATAAACGTGCTGATTACAAGAAATTTTGGGTTGGAATGTTCTGAGAAAGTATTTTATCCGGGTCAAAAGGTGAATGCTACAGTAGTAATAAAAACTGTTTCTTGGCAAATGTAGAGAAAGTAACCTTTGAAGAAAAGGATTGTAATGGGTGTGTGTGTGTAACCAACAAACCACACCAAAAAAACCCCAAAAAAACCCCCAAGAACAAACACACCAACTGCAAAACCAATCACAAAGCCACCCGTCTTGTGTCACAGTGTAGCAGCCCATTCTCATAGTTCTCCTGAAGCTCAAAATACTGGTTTCTTCAAGCTGGGCTTCCCATGTTGTTTGCAAAGTACCATTTGGGTTTGGTAATTTGGTGTGCTAGTTATTCTGGTTTCATTTCTTGCTTGAGACTCACTGGAAACTGTTCCTTTTGTGAGCGGAATATGTGGAAGGACCACACGGTAAGTTTGCTGCTGTTTTTTGCTGGGTGAGCGGTCCTTCGTGCTCACAAGGCCAAGATCCTGGGTTTAACAGGCGTTGCCAGCATCTCCTGTCTGGCAAAGGTACAAGCGCTTCTAACGTGCGACTGTGCGCAAGCTCAGTCAGAACTGCGTGGTACTCACGTGTGTGGTGAGGTGAGAGGACTCCATAAATACAAGGTGCATTGCTTGTCAGAGAAAATGCAGCGGAGAAGACTTGGGAACATGAGTGGGATTGGCTTGCTGAAAGGTTTTCTCCTGCCTGCGGCTGGAGGGGAACCACCTTTCTGTGGGCAGTGTCTGCCTTCTCAGCAGAAGGGGCAGAGATGAGCCTGAACCTGCGGTGGATTACACCACAACCCATGGCACAATCCAGATCGGAGGTCGCGTGGCTTTCCTACGCCGGGCAGTAAACACGTAGCTTACAGGGCTGCTGCCATGCAGTTCCGCTGTCTCTGCTCTGCGAGACAGAGCTTCTGAAAGGAGACATTTAAGGCAGTTAGGACTTCAGCCTTCTGAGCTTAATCTGGGCACATCTTGGTGTTTCTTATTTGTGATAGTAGGGAGTTGCGAAGATTCCTTAAACATGATGCATCATGTGGAAAAATACAGAGAGGGAGACCTCATCTGCTCAGAGATCCTCAGCACCAAAGGACAGGAATAGTGGACTCCAAGGGATAGGCTGATGCATCAGAGATGTCCAAGAATCTCTTCGGCTTTATTTTTTGATAATTTACTTTCTTCCAAAAAAGTGATCTGTGCACTGTATCATCCAAGGATCTCATTTATCAGCCTGTTGTCCAGGAAGCAGTATTTGGGGTGCTGAAACGGAGTGCCAGCAAGGTGGCTGAAGCCCTCAAAGAGGTGGATTATGCTCAGTAGTGATGCCTCTTCATCACAACTGTGGAGTTATGGAACAATGACATGAATTATGAAGTCGCTTTAAGAAAAGGCATTAAAAATAACTTTTTTATCTCTTTTTAGTTTTGCATAATGTATAAAACATGGTTCTGTGCGTATTTAATAAAAATAGACTTAATACAAAAAGCAAGTTTAATTAAAACTCATAACTGGAGATGTCAGAATGCTGATCACAGGTTTGAATGTACCTCTTTCTAAATTTAGTTATATATTCTGAATTTCATGATAGATATTATGTACTCAGTGCTTTGGGAAGTCATGCATAATGTAACAAGGATTTTCACTTAACAGTACCTCTAGCAAATGTGCTAATATTGAATGCCAAGTAGAATGTGATATAACAAATGATGTATTTATTTTCAATAGGTCATTAAATTTCATCCTCAAAATTTTGTGAAACTGCAAGAACTTAAAAAGGAAGCATAACACATTTAAGTTACATGAGTGAGGAGACAGGTTTGCGGATGCAATCAAAACTCAACTGAATCTCTTATAATCAGGTGTCTCTATAGAGGCAGAAATCATTTTAGTTACTCCATAAAGCTGAAATCCTAAACTTGTCTGTTGCAAAGATGTCCTGAGGAAAGTAAAAAATAAATATTTTCAAGATAAAATATTCCCCATGAAAAGATACTTGAGTTACATAAAGAGGATCAGGCACTTCAGGGCTTAGGGTCCACCGTTTCTCAGCGAATTACTGCTTTGTCTGTAAAATTATAGTAATTATTAACATTATTTTAAAGTGACAGTTCTTTGTTTACCTTTGTTCATCAGGTGAAAAATGTTTCTAAGAAAAAAAAAAGAAAACGGATTGGTTTTCATGTTACTTTAAGTATTAGGTCAAGAACTGAAGGAGGATGTAAATCCAAATCATTGCGTGACAGGTAGTGAAGAAAGTAGCGATTGAACATAATTTTTATGCATGGGGCATGTTGTTGCTGGTTTGGGATTTTTGCTGAGATTGAAATGGTAAACACGAATGTTTGGTAATCGACTCACCATATGGCTTTGTAGGTTCTCAGACCCAAATAAATCTTCAGGAGCGGTTTCTAGGAGGTACTAATATTGCCCCAGAAAACTCTGTGTGTCCCTTCAGCTGTTCAGGAAATCTTGTTCCACATTTATTTCTGCCAATGGTAAAACACATCAATCTGAGTTTGGTTGGCTCGGTTTGTTTGTTTTTCTGAAGAAGTGGGGATTTGCATTAAAAACAGAAATTACAGGTTGAAGTGTCATCCTACAGTCTGATACATTGGGTGGATTATAGTTGGGATTGCATGGGGACCTTGGGATGCAGTAAAGGACATGTGTCTTGCCAGGGGTTTCTAGCAGGAAAACTCGGTAGAGACTCTAGAAATACATTCCAATGGTGAGATTATTTAAGTACTGGAATAAGTCTGTGAGGGGACTGTGGGATGCTCATTACCAAAGAGTTCAAAACCAAAGGTGGGAATGTTGGAGTTGTACCTTATTCACCAGGGAGGGGGATGGAGTTGGTGGCCACCAGCCCTGTTTTTCTGGAAGTCTCTCTGTCTTCTGTTGACACAGCTGCACTGCAGCGTGTCAGAGGCTTCTGTGTCAGGATTGGAGATATCCCAGCTAGGAAGGTGAGACACACAGGTTTTGGATTTTCGGAACATGGCCGTTCATTGGGTTTTTCCTATGTCAGGCACCACTTAATGGTATTTGTCTGTGTGTATTGATATGATCAGTGTAGTGAGATTAACCAGGTATCCAGGTGCTGCCAGTCTCAAGAAGTTACTGCTACAGCAGCTCAGCTAGTTCATGTCTGAGATTCTTAGGGCAAGCCTGAAATCCAGAATTAATTAATTTTTTTTTAAACTTAAAACAGGCAAAGTTTCTGGAGGTTGATGATATAATGCAGAGTTAGAGCCTAAACTTTACAAAATAACACTGTATAAACTCATGAATATTACATAGTGTCAGGCTTAGGTTTTATTTGGTGTAGTTATTCTTATTTGTAGTGAAGACAGTGCTTTTCATCAACGTGACCTAACAAGAAAGCGTTTCATGGAGCTGCACTAAATCCTGTTGCTGGCGGTCTATTAGGGTAATAAAAGCCTTTGCCTTTATATCGGTTGTGGACAATGAATTAATGAGAACTGGCAATATGTCTACACTCAGGACAGTAGATCCTGTTTTCCATTTGCTATTTCTGTTCACAGTATTTACTAATGTATGTCAAATCATAATTGCAAGCAGATTCTATAACGCCAAGAAGTCAGTAGAGCAAATGAGCTGTTTGCAGTAGAGTTCATAAGGAGCAGTAAAGTTAGGCTAAAGTAACTTTTCCTGACAGTTTCCTAAGCAGGCTATGATTTATTTTTAAATCTATCAGATTAGCATTTACCCTTCTTGTTCTCCCTTTGCTTGACATTTTGTATTTATGTTGCAAATATTTGGGGGATTTGGTGTGGTCAACCATCTTTAATCATTTTTAAGAACATGATGGCTAAAAATCAACAGTTCAGTACAAAGAACAAAACAGTTATGTAAATGCATATTTTGATTTGTTAGATACATTCTTTTCTTTTTGAGAACTTAAAAATGGTAGGAAATGTGAAGGTATTAAAAAATTATCTATCAAAAAATTTACTAGAATAACTTTAAACAATTCAAGAATTAAAGTTGCTGCTTAAGTTTCAAATACTGATGGGATTTAGGCAACAATCATTAACTGGGAAAGTGAACTGTGTTTTCATAACAAATTGTATCCTTCCCTGGTTCTGAAATAATATTTTCTTCAGTTAGATCTATTTGGTGAATTCAATTCAATGTGCAGTTAGAGGTTTAAAAACATACTGGGATTTGAGGAACTGGATGTTTTGTTTATTCTTACTGTCCTCTTTCAGTCGTGAACATAAATAAGGCTTAAGGCTGTTAGCTGTACCAAAATCTCCTAAGACAGAATGCTTGGAAGTAGTAGATTTTGTTAGCAACAGAGAATGTATACCTTCATAAATGTTAAATTTGCAATACAGCACCTGCTTGGATGAACTTTATTTTTCTTCTTTATATCTGCTGTATTTAAGATGGCTCTATTTAAACTATTAATCAGTAACATTCAAATAATATATGTAAGATACAAGTTTTAGAAAATAATTAAATACTTGTTGAAAACTCGTTCAATTTCAGATGGAATAATAGTCAACTTCACGCTAACCATGATTAAAAAATGAATAGTAATCACTTGGCAAATAAGTGATGGCATTTATCATATGCTAATGTCATTACGAAAAAGAAAAATGGAAAAGCAAAAACTGGGACTCTAAATAGTTGGCATGAAATAGTACTAAATTCTGTGTAAAATTCCATGTAAAACAACTGTGCTTCAGAATACTGGAATAAAAACAAAAGTAGCAGTGGTTACTCGTGTAAATCACTGTGTGAATTAAAAATTTGCTGATTTTAATCAACAGTAGAATTAGTGATTTAAAGCACTAATTTAAATCAGTCAACCCTGACTTTTCTATCTCTGATTGTGTGAGAAATTAATGTAAAACAGCATTGTTTTGGTACAGTATGAGAAGTTCAAGTTTGTACCTGCCTGTGCAACGTTAATAACATTATGTGTAGCCACACCAAAGTTTGATTGTTCAGACAGTTTTACCAAAATGTAATTTTCTGGGAGCCCAATAGAGCCATGTTTCACAAAAGCTATTCCCACAAGAGCTAAATGCCAAGGTAATCAATCATATAGTGTACTGTATCCTGTTGTTATGGATATAATACATTATTTATGCAGTATAAAGATCTTTCAGATGCTGTTGAAATGAACAGGCAAGCAAATTAACAACTTTAAGTTATAATACGTCCTTAGCTGAAAATTGTGATTTCCTAGGTTAAAATTTGTAAAGATGCCTTCTGTGCTTACAGCGTGTTTGACCCTGATCTGCTGCGAGTATGAACTTTTGGGGAGCGGCGAGAAGTCAGAAACCTATCATATGCTAATTACATCTACAGATGCGTGCCAGATCTGCTCTTAGTATTTGTACACCACTTGTATTTCCGTTACTAAACCCAAGAGTTGTTACTCAGTCACTGGAAATAGGGTCAAACATTTGGGCAGCAGTTCAAAACCCACAGGCCGTTTGAGGTAGTACAGTGTGCGTATGATCAACACTAGCCTGTTTAATATAATTAGGCACAGGCTTACGCTTTTGATGGAAAGTTGTCTCAACTTTTGATTTTCCTCTCAAACATTTTGTTCTTGGGCTGAGAATGAGGGGATAGTCATCTTCACTAGGTTCATTTCATAAACTATGATATTTGTATGAGAAGCCCTAAGAGACTGATGGAAAACTGTATAGAAGTGGGGAAAAAAACTGCCTCCGTAAATAGCTAAATGTTGAAATGAGGACAACCTTCTTCCCTTCTCCCTGTCAGATCTGGCAGTTCTTTCCAGTTGGTTAGCAGGAAAACCTGCAGTCGTACCTGCAGAGCGGTTTTCCAACTCAGATCTCGTTACCCTCCCTGGCTGAAGAGATCTGCAGCAGGGACATTCAGGGGCAAAGGCACAGCACTGCTGTACTTACTATCCCTTGATAGATTTTTAATACTGTCACCTACCTACTTTTTGAGCCCGTGTAAGCTCCTAACATCTTTTGTATTCTTTGGCAAAACATTCATGGCTTGGCCACTGCCATGTGAAGAGATGCCTTCGGATGTTTAGCCACATGTTCCCTGGTTCTGTTTGCTGTTGATTTAATTCCTCTATACCTGCTACTAGCTCTTCTTACTCTTCACTGTTTATCTACCTCCTTCTAAATCAGCTCCAGTGCCATTCTGATGCCTGCTTACTCTTCCCCTTTCTTATTGTTTCCCATTTTTTTTAATAGCTTCAGTCAGCTTTTCTCTCTAGGAGTTGCCTTTGTCATCACTTTGTCACCTCCATCAGATCTTGTCTGGCTAGTCTTCCTCTCTTTGGCCCTCTCACCCGTGCCTTGCAGTTCTTCCCGGTTCATCTTTGATTCCCACTTCCACACTGGCCTTTTGTACTTTGAAGCTGCCACATTTCTTGCTGCTGTTCTGTTCACTTGCACATGTAGACATGTCTTGGTTCTACTCAGTAGATGTCATCCATCCTGTTCTTTGGCAACTGCTCTCCGCTTTCCCTCTTACAAGGTTCCTCTTCTGTGAGAGCCCTGACTGACATCAATCAGCCTTCCTCTCGCTTGCTGATTGTTCACTTGGCCTTTCCATAGCTGCTCCAATTTTGAGGGGTTTTCAGACATGACCACCCTCTCTTCTGGTGCCTGTCTTCTCCAGTAGTTCCTTCTTCAGTCTCGTTCTGCGACAATGTTTTACACAGCTCTGCCTTTTGCTTTTATCCTCCTCTTATCTGTGAAGAAATCCTGTCCATGAATACAAATTCATGTCTGTACAAATGCGTCTTATCTCAGTCTCTCTATTCCAGCTCTACCTTGTTGTCAAAATTAAAATCTTAGCTGATGTTTCATGGATTAGGCGATTACCAAGAAAAAAATTCAACCTTCTTTGTTATCTTCTTTCATGGTTGCTGTGAGTGTCACCACTATCTCTCACTTTAGCCCATGCTTTAGTATTGCCATGGTCACTTTCTGGTGCTTATCTAAATCCTTCTTAATCCTCCTTTTGTCCCTTCATTTTCCACAGGTGACAAATTACATGCTCGCTCTTTTCTGAAGAGAACCTTTCAGTAGCATCTCCCTGTACTGACATTCCCCAGCCATATCGCTCACATGATGTTACATTTTATCTCAGTTCCCTGATTAACACTAACTCTCAGCAATTATTCTTATTTAGGGGTTTGGGGGTTTTTTTGCTTTGAAGTTGCTTTACATATTTTAGACCTGAAAAATTTTGCTTCTTTCAATTGGTCTAAAAGATCTTGCCTAGATCTTGCCTTATATAAATCTTTCTTGTTCTTCCTATTTGGTGTTTCCAAGACATGCCTTTCCTACTGGTTCACGTAGTTAAAATTGTTATCAAGGGATATTGTAATTTTCTGTCTTGACTTCTGCAGTACCTCTCCGCCTTCCTTTATGAATGCCATTTGCTCCATTAGTATCTATTCAGAATGCTGCTGCACAGTTCCCTCTCTCCATGTGTCCCCACAGACCCTTACCTTTCAGCACCTTCATGGTCTCTCATCTGTCAGTTGCTATCAGGAGCTTAGTCCTCTCTGCTTATTGCCCACTTGCCTATTTTTCAAACACCACCTGGATTTTTTTTTTTTGCCTCAGCTTTTCCTCTCACTTAACAAAAGCTTCTGGTGGATGGCTGCCAGTCTACCTCAGAAACTCTTCCAGTGTCTTCATCCAGGATCCTCTCTGCAGCAAAGCCTCTGGAAATACAAGAGGGCAGCTCTCCTGCTGTGTCAGTGCTCATGATCTTCCCCAGGCAGCTTGCTTCCTTGTCCTTTATCAGGCTGTTTTCATCTGCTCTCTCGTGTCTTCTACTTAACCCTTATGCTCTTTAGGTCAGGAGTTGTCTTTTTTCAAGAAGTTGTAAAAAGGAATTAATAGCTTGGAATGTTGGATTTAACAATAGCCAAAAAAAAAAAAAAAAAAGGCTCTGCAAGTGTGCAGCATCAGTCAGGCGCTTTCTGATTTACTGATTACTTGTTTGTGTATTTGAACAAATGTGAATCTCTTGCTGCTGCTAAACAGATCCTGAACGAAGGCAGACAAGGTCTTGTTCTCACAGCAAGCAGTTGAGTCAGTGCCGTGAGCAGCAATGCTGCTTCTGGGTTTCTTTTCCTCAATTCTCTATGTAGAAGCAGCAGTAGCAGCTAAAATAACTTTCACTGCAGGGACTTAATTTGATTCATACTTTTCTCCCTGTAAATGTGCTATTTTATGTACGTATTTTGTACAAGCATTTAGGGTACGTGACTTAGCAGTATGGTGAAAACATGGAAGTGGTGGTGTAGGACAAGCACCTAATGCCAGTGTTGCTGTTTCTCGTGCACTGAATACAAATCAGTTGTTTCAAGGAAATGAGCACAACTAACCAGTTTACAGAATTATGTGACTTGTGAGGTTTCCATTCTGATTACTTCATGTCAGTGCTGCTGTTGATCGGCTCACTCTTGCAAAAGGCACCAGTGGCTAAGCAAAGGGTGGTCTCTGCTCCCTGCCTGTGCCGTGCGTAGTGCTGGCGGTGGGACGCCTCTGCTACGTCGCGGCAGGGGATGTGGTTCCTTCAGGCTTGTTGGAAAGTGCCAGAAAGCGGTGCAGAGAAAATTCTCTTGTGTCGGCACCGTCTCTGTGGACATATGCTGAGGTTCCCTGGAGAAGACTGATGTGTTGAAATGTTTGAACACAGAGACTACTTTGAAGAATTACTTTCTGTATTTGAGCTGACAGCTGTGACTGCTGTGAACCTAAAACTGGAGAGAAAGAGAGAGTGTAAGGAGACAGTCCGAGGACTACATGTGGAGAATATGTTTAAAAACAGTCCTCTGTATTGTGATTTTGTGGCTACTTTCGAGAGGGCCTTAGACTTCTGGATGTGTCTGTTGACATGTTTAATCCTCCCAGACCTTTTGACTAATTTTTTTTAGAAGGCACAGCAAACGAAACCCAGGGTTTTTTCCCTGTACTGCTTGCTCACTTGCAAGCCAAATGACAGCCAGACACATAACATTAAAGATTTCAAAATAAAAATTGTTTAGACTTTTCTGTTTTGAAGCCGTTGCATTATTAAATGCTTTAAATCAATATTGTTTCAGACAGGGATTTAATGTGCATGGTAGCATCTCTGTCTGGCTGCTGGCATGGCAGGCGCAGGAGCCTTTATACTTCACCAGAGATGAATCTACTACTCTGTTAACTCAAATGCCAGAGACTTTGTTTATGGTACTCAAGATCCTAGGTTTGATCTGTTATGGCAGATGAAACAACCGTGTGCTCATGCCCGTATTTCATTACACCAGAACAATTAGCTTGCACTCCTGTGAAATCTGTCTACAAGCAGTCTCTAAAATCAAGAATATATACAGTGGGTTAAATCCTTCTGCTTGGCAACATTTCATATAGTCCAGTGTGTATTTTGCTTCCGATGCTACCCACCAACTAACTTTGTTTCTTTTAGGTTGTATTTTCATGTCTGTAACATGAATTACATTTAAGTTAACAGTATAGTTGTTTTCAGTTATTCTGAAGTTTCCCATGAGAATTATTTTAGTCTGCCTTTTTTTTAAAACCTCACTAATAATTGTAGCTAGTAACAACATGAAGAATCTTGTCTTTACAGTAAGTATTCCACATGGGTCTTATAAAAACAAATTCTAGTTGTGAGATGTACCCATTATAATTCAAACGCAGGTAACAGCAAATATGTTTTAAAAAAAGAAGTCTCTGAGTAGATTTAGAAGTTTTCAGCATTTCATTCTGAGGTAGATAGGTTTGTAATTGTAAAGCAAATGTACCAAATTATGTTATCTTTCTCTGTATGCATTCATTATGTTGCTATTGATTCTGGTAGGGACTGTAACCACTGTGTAGAGATCAAGTCTACAGATAAAACATTTACTTAGTACTATGAAAATGGCAGAAGCTTTACTAACATAAAAAAGCCAAAAGTCGTTGTATGGAAACTCCTACAATTTTTGTGTTTTCAGTGATTCTGAAGGGTGATTGTGGCAGGAGCCATTTCCAGCACAGATTTGAATGTCAGTATATATGCCTCAGTGTGTGCTAGTTTGGAACACAGGCTTACCCATTCACTGACCTAAAAATGTGGGGCATTTAGGAATGCTGAGAAAGAAAATTAAGTGCTTTCTTGTACATTATTTGAGAAAGCAAGATTCTGCTGGCAACATTAGGCTAATTATATTATTTAAGGTGTCACATTGCTTAAAAAGAAATAAAAAATGACTGAGTGAAATTGAACCTTGGGTGTGACTGCTAGAGATTCGGAAGGGTGAATGATTTGAAATGAAACTGAGTTAGCTGTCCCTTCTCCTGAAACCAAAAATTATATTCTATAAAGTGGTGTGAAACCCAGGAACTATGGCTAACTCCTCCCACAGCCTGAAGATCCATTAGATTATCAGCCCAGAAAGCCAACCATATCCTGGGCTGCATCAGGTCAAGGGAAGTGATTTTCTCCCTCTGCTCTGCTCTCGTGAGACCCCACCTGCAGTTCTGCATCCAGTTCTAGGGCTCCCGACATAAGAAGAATGTCAGCCAGTTGGAGCAAGTCCAGAGGAGGCCACGAAGATGCTCAGAGGGCTGGAGCACCTCTGCTATGGGACAGGCTGAGAGAGTTGGGCTTGTTCTGCCTGGAGAAGAGAACCCTTCAGGGAGATGTTATTGCAGCCTTTCAGTACCTGCAGGGGGCCTACAAGGAAGCTGGGGGTGAACTTTTTAGAAGGGCCTGTAGTGACAGGACAAGGGGGAATGGGTTTAAATTGAAAATGGGGAGATTTAGTTTGGATATTGGGAAGAAATTCTTCCTAGAGAGGGTGGTGAAGCACTGGAACAGGTTGCCCAGAGAAGCTGTGGATGCCCCACCCCTGGAAGTGTTCAAGGCCAGGCTGGCTGAGGCTTTGAGCAACCTGGTCTAGTGGAAGGTGTCCCAGCCCATGGCAGGGGGATTGAAACTGGATGATCTTTAAGGTCCCTTCCAACATAGGACAATTCTATGATTTGTTTCTTAGTGCAAAGTCTGTGTCTGTCTGACTAACTTGAACCCTTGGTTTCTCCAGTTTTGGTTACCAGCCTTTCTGCCCACACCCATGGAACTTTGGCCAGTTGTTCTCAGATAGTTAACTCTGCTTGTGTCCACATCATCTTTCTTTCATATGCCTTGATTGCATTTATGTGCTTCAGATCAAGAGAACGTTAAGTCCTGCAACATCTACCTCTTCTCTGCTCTTCCCACCGTTTTGTATATCACTTCCTACTTATCCATCAGAAGAAACAAACCTTGGAGGAGTGGCAAAACCAACTGTGGAATGGATGTGGATGTCACCTGTTAGAATGTTCAGTGTTGATGCAGATGACGAAAGGTAGATGACAACAGGAAGAAAGCTCTCCTGACGGTCACAGCTCATGACGGTTAACGTAGAACACCACTGCACACACCTTGGAAGGTGGCCTTTCCCCCCTCAGCTTGCAAGGTCCTTCCCTTAGTGGCAGCGATGCTTTCTGGGTCTTGATATGAAGGCTATTGATGAGCATTAAAAGATATAGACTTTAGTTGCCCGGTTTTCATGTGGTTTAGGCAGCTCTTTGTGTGTCAGATCAGCACTTGGTTTGCTCCACTGGCTGCCAGTCACTTTTTAGTATCATCTAAGAGTTTGGTCTTGATCTTCAAAGCAACTGTTGGATCAAACACCCCAGCAACATCAAAGGCTGTATTTCTATTTGTGAACAGCCAGAATAGCTGAATTCCTCTGGGGCAGTGTAGATGATGAAATATCAGAGCAACCATGTATCAGCTGGGGACACGGTGTTGGGGGTACAAGCTATGTAAAAAAACCCTATCAAACAATAAACAACCAAAACCAAACCTGTGAGGAAATCAGGTGAGTCCACAGTAGGATGTTTTAAAGGAAATGTTACAAAACCTCTCTGTGAGTGTGTTCCATCATGACCGTGATGCAGAAAAAACTCCCATTTTTATATGAAAAATAATTATCAAAAAGAGGAAAATTAATAATATTTTGAATGCTGTCAGATCTTTAAAGGGTTTATATTTTTAAATATCCTTTTATATGAGCCGTAATATGCCGTGTTTTCAGAAGTTGTGTACTTGTGTCGGGTAACCTCCTAGCAGTATTTAAAGCTTATATTTTCTTTGCATTGAAATCACAAACACCACTTACTGAGAGAGGCCATGCCCTTAGCCAAAGCTAAAGCATAGCCCCAAGGGAACTGAATATTGTAAAAGTGTGACTGTTGGTGGACTCAAGTCTGATCAACATCTAAGCAAACCTTAAAGGTCTTGTTTCCAGCTGATCAGAAAGATTCCCCTGTGCTTTAGAAAGTTCTGTGAACAGAACTGACAGTACCAAAACAATTCTTTCTCCCCCCTCAACCTGGTTGCTAGGAATTGATAAATTGCTCAAGGGGCTGAACATAAACATTGCAACTCCAGACAATTTAATTGGATTTAAAAAATCCATTAAATTAGATATAAATTAAATACCATAATAAATATGTATTTTATACATTAAATCTTTGAAGAGACAACATTTTCTATGTATGTATAGGTTTTCTTGGTTTTTCAGTTCTCCCCTTTTTATCTCATAATTTTCGCCTGAGTGCCTAATGCCTGGTAGAAATGAGACATCATTCTGCTTTTTCGATCATCCGAGTCCCCCAAGTGTCTGTTTTCTTTAAAAAGTACACAATTTCTTCATTTTAAGCTTCTCCTAGCCTAACGTTCACCTGAGCTCTAGCAGCCATTCAGCCTTCTTTATCAAGCCATCATTACACGTTGTAACTAAGCCAGCTGGAAGTTGAATTGAGGCATTCTGCCATGAGGCAGGGCAAAAGCTCGAGAGGAACCTGCCCTGTTTGCTTCGTCTGGCGTGTGTTTCCAAAATGCCTGCAGTAAGGTAGAGGGTGATCGTTGTTGACTTGGTACAGTGTGGGGGGTTGAAGGCAACAAGACTTCCAAAACCTCCGGCACACAAATTTTGCTGAATTTTTCTAAAATGTTGAGTTTGCATAAGAAGAATCTCCTTATCCCTCAGAGGACGACTGTATGAATGCAGGAATGTTTTCACCTCAATGCCACATTCAAACTGAAATTCTTCGTGCAGAGTTGCTGTGGAGCTAGATTGCAAAATAGATGGGCCAATCTGCCTGGTATAAAAAAGAGAGAGAGCTTGTTACCCCCGAGCAGAATGAAAATAGAAAGGTGAATCCTGTTCTCCTGACTGGAGGTTTGGCCTGATTTGATGTCTGAATGGGTTTCCTTCCTCGATTGAACTTTGTAAGAAATACACACTCCAAAGGGCATTGTCACTAACCTCAGACAGAAACTACAGGTGATCAAAATCTGTTCCTCTGTTAATATCCTCTTGGATAGTGATTGCCTTAGGAAGGATCTAACCTGAGTCTGCAGATTGCATCCGATTTGGATCGGAAGAATTTTTACAAGTGTTCTCTTGAGCTTTTTTTCCTCCAGCTCTGGTGGTAAGTAACATGAAGTTAAGTCACAAGGTTTCTTCTTCCTGACTGGCTGTTATAAATTTGAAGGAAGAGGGGAAAAATAGTGAGTTTCTATTGTTCAGCTATGAATGATAAATGTTCATATTCAAGTTCTTAACAATTTCAGGGTCTTACAAATATTTTAATGAATATGCAACAGGCGATACTCGTAAGAACTATGACCTCATGATTCCTGATGAATTAGAGGCCTCTGCCAATTATTTGTTTTCTTATAGTAAGCAGTACCTTGAAGACATCTCTGTGGATTTTCTGCTGGAAAAAATGAATATGAATGTGTAACAAAAGCAAAAGTTTGATTGTGTATGTGTAATTGTCTTATGTGTGCATATATAACTGATAGAAGTTAGGAAACAATGCGGTCTCAACATTTTAAAGGTTAGGAAACAATGCAGTCTCAAGATTTTACTGAGATAACAGAATATGAATGAACAGCCCAGGTCTAAAAGATGACTGTCAATAAATGTTAGTATTACAGAACTCTGTTACATAGTGTCACACATACTTTATTCCATAAAAGTCTTGTACTCTTTTAATTTTCAAATATATAGTTGGTTTGTGCCAGTTGTACTGAAAGAATAGATGCAATGAGAGGGACAAGTAATGAGCAAATAATGTTTAAAGAAGTAGAAATAAACTGTAATTTAATGTAGAATGCTTTTCAGTTATGGAAATGTATTAACAAAAAGGTGACCTTCAGAATAGTTTTCTGTTGAGTTAGTAGTGCTCTGTGATATTGTACTAAAAAATGAGCTAGAAGATATTTTTTGTAAGCAGAAAAATACTTAAAAAACAAACAAAAAAACCCAAACAAAAAACCCACCAAAAAACCAAACAAAAAACACAAACAAACAAACAAAACCAACCTCATTATGAAGTAGCACCTGAAGTTCCTGGTAATCCGCATGCTTTTCAGTCAGTGGTTATGTTACCTTAGGCAGTTTCTAGTGCTGCTGAGTCTGACAGTGCTTTTAGTGATTGTATACGCCTAGCTGTACAATTACCTTTACTAGTATTTCAAAATAGTCAAAAGCAAAATGTGTGCTGATTCTGGTTTTCTTCTGTCTTCTGATTGCAAGTCTGTCTTTTATCCCTTTTTTCTGCTTGCTTTCCGTGCACTGCAGAAGTGTCACTGGACAAGCAATAAGGGACTCTTGCAGTGGTGACTAATCTTACCCCTCAGCAGCTCATTTCCTCTCACTCACTCTGTAGGGAACTTTGGTTTGGGTTTTGTTTGGGTTGTTTGGTTTGGGTTTTTTCATTTATTTTTATTGTGAGGTGTGTGCACATACGGACAGTCTTCTTTTAAAACCTGGTGATAAGAAGGAAATGGTGAAAAATCAGTACAAGAATGAACTTTAAGTAGTTAATGATGTGAACTTACTTGTGGAATAATGGATCATTTAAATGAGTGCTGTTTTGGAAACTCAGCTGTGTGCATGTTGATTAGATATGTAAACAAAAGGTAGTGATGTCTTTAATTATAGTTTCTTTGCACTTATTTTTGCTTTTCAGCATAAATATGCATGGCTCTAGGGTACATGTTTCTTAGAAATGCCTGTAAGCTTTTTGTGTGCGTGTTTGTGTGCATATACAATTGCATATGCCCTCTGGTCCGTCTGCTTTCCTTGTGCCTGTTAGCAAAAATCTGCAAAAGTGGTGCCATCAGTTCAGGACGGTGAGCAGAACCTGTATCTGCAAAAGCAGTCAGCTTTATTGTATTATCCAAGACTTCTACGGAGCAGCATCTTCTCTGCCCCCTTTGTTAAGGAATTAGCGAGACATTCCTAGACCCTGGGGAAGCTTTCCGACACCAGCAGCCTGTCCCGGGATGTGCTGTGGGGAAAGAGGGAAGCTGAGCCCCAGAGAAGAGGGATGAGGGGGTCTGGGAGGAAGCCTGAAGAACATGCATCACTTGTGGTGGATGGCTGAAAGTCCCTTAGGGCGGTTAATTCGGCTTAAGCAGAGTTTTGGTTTTTAACTGCAAGGACACCGGGATGAGTTTTAAATCAGAGTATTTTATTAAATACACCTTGCAGCAGTGATTAATGTGTCCACAAGCTCATATCTCTTTGCCAGTGTGTTTCTGCGAGACAGTAAAGCTTCATATTACTTAAACACTTTCTCAGATGACTGTTGATTAGTTGCTGCCCAAATCCCTCTTAGATTTGGTAGATTTAAGATGACGGTATTGGGACGGTAGAATTGGAACATAAATCCTTGTGCTTCCTTTTTGAAAATATTTCTTTAACCTTTAACAAACAGCCTTGGAGGAGAGCACCGATGATGACAGGAATGATACCGTTTTTCCTGGCTATAATAGCGGTGGCCTTTGACTGTGGTCGAGGGCAACGTTTTTTGTTACGGCATCCCTATTAATGGGGTTGTGGCAAGTGACATAGACTTGTGTGCTTGTTTTGTAACTGTGTTTGTCACCTGGCAGGCTGAAGAGGAAACGGTGGCCTTTCTTGCTCACAGTGGAAGTGAAGAAGAGTTTGATCCAAGTACTCTTCCAGATCCTGATAAATACAAGGATTCTGATGAAGAGCCAGATTCAGAAAGCGAAGACAGTTACAGGTATGTACACATCTTCCACGTTCATTTTGACATGCTCATGTTTGTTAGAAACTGTTTTGTTTAGATGTTAGGAACTCATTTTACAGTCATCCTCTTGCTCCTGGGACTTAAATGCTGAGGTTGTTTGTGAGGTAGGTGCTGAACAGAAATCTGTACAAACCAAAAAATGTATTATTTTGTAAGCTGTACAAGAAAGACTTTTGGGTCAGTGATGAAGGCATCTCGGTGAGGCTGTTCCACATGCAAAAATCTTGACTAACGCCCTGGATGTTTTATGTGTTTCAGAAGTACATTTCTGTACTCTCACTTTACAGGTTCTGTTTGAAAAGAAAAACGTTGAAGTCATTTGAGGATTTGGATGAGCATTCTGTACCTGTGCTGTATAAATAAATTCATGCACAGTGAAACTTGATAAGTTTTATGTTTCAGTGTTTCTCAGACTCTTCAACACTGCAGATGAAGTGGAATCTGAGTTAGAAGTGTATATATATAAAGTTAACAATGTTAAACTTTCCTTCTTAATTTAAAACACTGTTTTTAATTACATAAACCAGAAGAACTTGTTTCATGTAGTTTAACAGAAAAGCACAGGGTGGGGATAAGGGTCTGTAGTTGATGGCAGCATACTGCAGTTCTTCAGCACATACTGCAGGAAGATGGAAGGATACCACATGAAGTTCTGTGTGGTTTTTGGCATTAGCTTCACTGCAACAGGAAGTCCACCTGTGTGTTTCTGACACACCAGCCTATTGTGTAACAGATTCAGAAACATGATCTTGACTCTTCAATGGGAGTACAGATCTCTCTTTTCTCTCCTCTAGATGTCAAGGTTCATAAATCTCTTGCTTTCCACGTTGGAATCAGCAAAATCCTGGTGGCTAGATTGTCGCTAGCCCTGTGTCACTGCACCTTGTGGGTGCTGTATATAGGACTGTGTGCATAACCTTTTCACTGCCCTAAGCTGATTCAGTATCTCAGTATCATGTATAATGAATTAAAAAGCTGTGTACAATGCAAGTAGTTTCCTAAAAACAAGCAGAAGATGATACTCATCATTCTTGAACAAGATTCTTCTACTTCTGTATTTATGACCATTTGACTCTGCCCATCAGCTTTCGGTGGGGGAAGCAGCATAATTTGTTAAAGAAGTTCTCTTTTGATGAAGTTTAAGATTTGGTCTTTAGTGGGGAGGGCTATATAAGAGGATTTGTAGGTTGCTTTTCACATGTTACTAGAGTTGAAATATATCTATCAGTTTTTGATAAATGCATCCGGTAGTGGTATTTGTATATTGCTTCTAGTGGAGCCAGGGTAATACCATGAAACTTTATTCTCAGCCTCCCCCGGCTAACATCAGTAATACGATTAATACTGTCTTTTTAATAGATGAGATTCTGATGAGTAAAACCTGGATGCAAGGCAGCGATTTGAGCTACAGGATCCTGTAAAACCCGATTTTCTTGGAAGGGACCATCTCTGTTTGGTCTAATATTAACTATGAGATGAGGACCAGAAGTAAAGTGTATGTGGCAATTCTACATTTATGTAGGACATAAACGGAGGTGCCATGAGAAGTATTTTGGGATACTAATGCTTCTCTGTCTGGGACCACAGCAGTGCTGGTTCTGTCATTTTGCCTTTGAGAGCAAATTCTGAGCTGAGTTCTGCAGTAATGTGTTGCTGCAGGTGATAGAGAGGGAATCTTGATAGTTGCTGGTAGTTTGTTCCTTGGAAGGAAAAAAAACTAAGTTTATTGAGAAAGCCTGAAGTAAAGCTTTGGTAAGTGGTTGGACACTGAGCAACACTTGCCTTGGTGTGTATGCTGTTGCTGAAGGACAGATTCCTGGAATCCATTAAGCTGATGGACAGCTGAGCTGGTGGGAGGGAGTTGCCAGCAACTGAGTATAGGAAACCTAGTGTCACAACAGTACCTATTAAATATTTAATTACCTCAGGCATGTCCTAATTGCTGCTAAATTGTGCATATTTCTTGTAGGAAGAGGGTAGTGTTTTAGTGCTGCATTTGTTAAACAAGACTTGGCATTGTCCCAACTTATAGCCTTAGCTAGGCTTAGCTGTCTTGACAATACAGTGTTTTGGAGCATAACCACTTCGTAAGTATTTTTAGAAAGTTATGGGGTCAGTTGGTTTAAAATTGGGAATTTTGTCTAGTTTACTTTCAGTATCATTAAGTAACTGTTTGTCTAGAGGAGATCACTTCTGTCTTTTTTTATGTATGGATACATCACTTTTTGTATTGATCTTTTCCCCAAAGATGTCCGCTAGACTCAAGATTACCAAAGCTGTAAGAATAAAAGTTGACAGAGATGGACGGATTTTTGGCAGTGGTAATCAGTGCAGATATTTTTGGAATCAGTGGCTGATCTGGCCCCCTGGAGTCAGTGTCTGCTCTCAAGGAGAGCTGAGGCTCAAAGTCGAGAGCCTTGGTCATTTCCCCTTCCTATGGAGTAGATTGGAAAAGAAAGAACATACAAAAAGGAAAGCAGGAATGTAGTAATAATTTCTGACAAAGTTTTTTTTCTCAGTAAATCTCAAAACACTTTACAAAGGAGGTCAGTATGATTTTTGTAGGCACAAATGTTGAGGCACGTAGTGACTTGTCCTAAGATCATGACAGTGACGCAGGTCTGGGAGTAAAATTCAGGCACCCAGAGGGACCATTGAGTGCTCCTTCCACTAGACAGCATTACCTTTGAAACTACAACTGCTCATGTTAGTAACTGATTTTTTTAAAAACATTTTTCTTGTTTTCAGTGTGCCAGGTTTACACATGTAAATTTAATATCACGTGGACACAGTTTAATTCTCTTTGGTTTTCCATTTTATTGGACTTGTGCTAACTTGAGTTACTTTTTCAGGGAATGCATTTCTAGAACTTTGATGTCTACAGTATTTCAGTTATCCCAGGGAGATTAGTCTTGAATGTAATTTCGGCTGAAGAGAGTAACTGAGCACAAAAGATACAATATATATATGTTTCAACTGGAGCTGAGATATGACTTTCTTTCTGCCATGTATTAAGGCTTGTCAGGTTTTAATTTACTAAGTGTACTTTAAATATGCTGTTTGGACTGTGTTTGGAAATGACTTTAGAACAAAGTGCAGTGGTAGAACATTTTCCATGGTAACGCTGCTGTCTCCATTGTATCTGTATATTTGAAATGTATATTTGGAGGGCAGCTCTAGTGAAAAGGACCTTGGAGTCCTAGTGGACAACAGGATGACCATGAGCCAACGGTGTGCCCTCACGGCCAAGAAGGCCAATAGCATCCTGGGATGCATTAAGAAGAATGTGGCCAGCAGGTTGAGGGAAGTTATCCTCCCCCTCTACTCTGTGCTGGTGAGGCGTCACCTGGAGTGCTGTGTCCAGTTCTGGGTTCCTCAGTTCCAGAAGGACCAGGAGCTACTGGAGAGGGCCCAGCACAGGACCACTGAGATGATGAAGGGCCTGGAGCACCTTCCATCTGAGGAAAGGCTGAGAGAGCTGGGTCTGTTTAGCTTGGGGAAGAGGAGGCTGAGGGGGATCTTATCAATGCTTATCAATATCTAAAGGGTGGGTGTGAGGAGGATGGGGCCAGGCTCTTCTCAGTGGTGTCCAGTGACAGGACTAGGGGCGATGGCCATACACTGGAAAACAGAAGATTCAGCCTGAATGTGAGGAAACCCTTCTTCCCTGTGAGGGTGAGAGAGCACTGGGACAGGCTGCCCAGAGAGGTGGGGGAGTCTCCTTCCCTGGAGACTTTCCAAAGCCGCCTGGACTTGTTCCTGTGTGATCTGTTCTAGGCGATCGATCCTGCTCTGGCAGGGGGGTTGGACTAGATGATCTCTAGAGGTCCATTCCAACCCCTTCCACTCTGTGAAATCTGTAAAATACAACTTAAAATCTAGGCAGGCTTTACTGATGGAATTTTCTTTTTTAAAATTATTAATTTTACCTTGAGCCTAAGAAAGAATAATTTATTTGAAAGCTTGGATTTTATTTGGGTTTTGGAACTTTGTCATGTGTGGAAACTAATTTGTCAGATTTCAGATATTTCAGATTTTGGATAGGAGACACAAAGGCTCATCAAATAAAACTTATTTATACTTTCTGTAAGATGGTAGTGGAGGGTGTCCCTGCCCATGGCAGGTGGGTTAGAACTAAATGATCTTTAAGGTCCCTTCCAACCCAAAACATTCTATGATTCTATGATACGTGGATTTATGACCTCCTATATGTTTGAAATTGTATTTGACCATTTAAAATTTCAACATTGTTCAGTTCTTTAAAAGGTGGTCTTTCAAAGAAGCTTGTAAAACATAAATCCTATTACAATTTTCGCATGCAGTATCAGCACTTTCTTGCCATGCAACCCTGCTGACTTACACCGTTACGGGGTTTTGGGCATTTGTTTTATGACTACAAAGTTTTTATTTGGTTTTGCTTCCTTAAGTAAAATGTTTGTGTAAATCTGTCATGTCCATTTAGTGTTCTGGGGATTATAATCTGTCTGGGTCACTATTTTTTGTATCCCTTTGGGGGTTTAAGCTTTCCCTGGCTAGGAGTAAAGCAGCGGCACAACTGAAAGAGGAAGATGCAGTGAAGGAAATTAATTTAGGGCTGGAAAAGGAGGAAATCAAGAAAGGCAGGAGAATTTGAATGACCAGAGCCTATGGGTAAAGGAAAGTGGTAGCTGAAGAGGCTGGTGATGAGCATAACGCCATGAGGAAGTGGTACTGATTTTGCATGAGGGAGCAAAGAGATGGAGGGGACGTATGCATGAAAGGAGGAGGGAGGATGGTGGGGATTGGGTGGGTCAAGAAGAATAAATATGAGGACAGGAAATCTTGCTGACAGTGGGAAGGAGGGGTTTCTGTTAAATGCCTCATGCCTCATGCACCTCTCTTAGAGCTGTCACTGATGAGTATGATGAGTTGCTGCTGGGGCTGGGAAATATTGACCTGATGATTTTAACAAAAACAAATCAGCCAAGAGTAGCACATGGTGAAATTAGGCTTTGAGATTAGAAAATACAACTATTCTGGTTTATATTTCCAAAATTCAGAGATTTTGTTCAAAGCGTTGAATTGAATTAGAAATATGTTGGGCTACACTAGCTGCTACTTGCCTTAAGGGGAACAAAGGGATTCTAAAAGGGATAATTCAAAGCAAGTATGAGAGACCTAGGGCATCTTTCTTCAGTAGTCTTTAAAAATAAACCATCTGTCCATATTTTAAGAAGTCAAAAACATTGTTAATCTTTTCTCCCACCCCTCCTTCTCCCCAGCATTTTTTTTTTTTTTTTTTTTAAATTGGGGGAGCTGTACAATTCATGAGTTAAATTTGCCTTTGAATAAAATTCCCTTCTGGCCATACCCCTGCAAGCAGAGTAATTAATGACTCCAAGCATGTAATATAAGATTAATTTTTGTATATCTACCAACATTCATCATATTTGGTTTAAGGCTATCAATGTAAATTGTTAATGAGGTGAAAAATTTAAGTGTATTGAATAGGGTGGAAGAAAAGCAGCCGGATTTCTTAAATATTCATTTTGCAGTCAAATTGAGTTTCTGATATTGCTAATCCCTCAACCGCTTTAAATGAAAATGTTGAGCAAGAACAAAGTTACAATTGACCTCATCGTTACCTTCTTTAAATATTTAATAGGTGCGACTGATCACATTAACTTTTAGATCAGCATGGAAAAGATCTTGGACATGAGGCGAAAGGAGAAATGTCTTACTTCTGGTACTGTTTTGTTTGTGATTTTATGGCTGGCCACCGGCTGACAGAGATGGAAGTCAGCAGTCAGTGCTGCCTGGTTCTGTACCTCCTTTAGTTATGAAAATGCAGTTTATTAAACCACCTTCTTATACCAGGATGCTGACGGTGCCCTGCTAAATTTTGTGTGATTCTTGATGCAGTTGACATTCCGTTGTCTTTTGAGTTGATTCATCTGCAAATCATGGTGCTCCCACTACCGTGTGTTATTCAGGTCTTATCAATGACTTTGTGAAGGCCAGAACTTCATGTTGTGATGGCCAGAAAAGCACCCTAAGTCAGGCCTTGTAAAAGGTCTCTCTAAGGGCTTCATCATGCTGTTTAGCTTCAAAATTTGACATGGAGACACTGAATTGGTGTTGATAGAGGTGTGATATTCTTATGCCATTAAAGTCTTTAGGATAGTTCTGCTCTAGCTCACGGTATGAATAGACCTGATGGTGGAATTTCCTAGTGAAATTTGGTAACCTGTACTCTGCAGGTCAGACTAGGTCCTTCTGTGGTTCCTGTGAACTTGGCAGCTACAGAAATTACCTTTTCTGTGTGTGTGTGTCAGGGAGGAAAATAATAGCATGTCATCTGCAAGTGTCTGCACGAATGAAGGAGAAGTGGGATGAGTATTTACTGAAACTCTGCAGTTCAAAGCTTAACTTTCAGCAATGGGAGGATGATAGTGGTCACCCAGAAGGAGAGGAACAGATTTGAAGAATGTCAAATGTGTGGGTCGCAGCCGAGGAGGAGTGAGTGGATGTGAGGGGTAGGTAGGTGGCTAGCAGCATCTCCAAAGGCAGCGGCACATTTTGGAGAAGGTTAAGCCAATGGCAGAGGGACGTACAGCACATCAAAATGGTTTCATTGAAGCCATGGTTACCTCCAGCTGGAGCAGTTTCCACCCAGGGCAGTGATATTTGAGCCACATGATAATCAACCCCGAATGATTTCAGTTCTCGTACTGGTGTACAAAGATAAGCTAAAACTGCTTAGGCCACATACATTGACTGGAAACTCCAGTGGTCCAGGACTGGGTCAGGTACTGCTGCTTTATGGGCAGCAACGCCTGGGACGGGAACTGGGAAGGAAAGTGCAGTCACAGCCTCAGGCATCTGATTTGAGTCCACCGCCACTTGTCCACTAGAGGCTTTAGAATGTAAAGGTGACCTCAGAGCAGAAGTGAGTTGTTGATGGTTGGTTTGAATGCTTTTTCCCCATCAAATCTTCTAGATACTTCCCATGCAGAAGTAAGAAATATTGAGCATACTTTCTTGTGGTCAGGTTTCCATTTAAATTTTTTTCTTCTTCCAGATTATGGTACTTCAGCTCCAAACCAGACTTGTCTTCTGGTTTTAGTACTATTACATGGAGATTATTCATCCCTTTTCCTGCAATTGTTTTTAATAAATGTGGGTTTAGAGCTGTTTTGATTTACATCAGTAGAATGGCCAGTAAGGGAAATAACACAACATGATATATTTTCATTACCATTTCTATGTGCTGTAGCATTCTGACAAGTAAGAAAGAAGCTGCACTGGGCTTTATGGAAGGGACTGCAGTAATTAATCTTCATTAGGATTGCTGCCATGGCCTTGTGAATTAAAATTTATTACATGGAAAACGGTTTGTGGCACAGCATGTTTGATTAGCAAAATGCCAATATTTATGGAATAAATTATTCCTAACTTTTCTGAACTGTATTTTATTAGCAGTTTTGTTCATAATTCCTGTACATTTCTTTGGGAAAGAGCTCGTGTGCACTATACTGCAGCCTGGCAACTTGACTCACAGCCTGCAACTCAGTGGCAAGGGGTTTTGATTCCAGAGCAGAGCTTGTAAACCTCAGCTCCAGAGCAGGCTCTGGTAACTGTTAACTGAAGCAGAGCCTCTCTAGAAATCTCGCAGTACTACGTTGTTTAAACAACAGCAGCTTGGCTGCGTGGCTGCCCATTTCAAATGGTTGACTCTCAAGCACTTAAAATCTAAACCTTACAGCTTGTCAAGACAGACTTTGAAGCCCAGAAGTGATTTAAATACTAGCAATTAAGAACTTAATGTTTTTTCCCGGTGTCACCTCAAAACACACTTATGGCATCATTTTTTAGCAGTTGAATTAAGAGAGTTTCTTGGTGCCTGGCTGTCAGGGTCATAGTTGGATCCCCTGTTTTCCAGATGCCATTCAAATATGCTGGCATTTATTTAAGGGACAGGATTCATAAACTGTGCTTTAGTGTTTGAGTAATAAACATTACCTAAAGGAAGGATAGTACCCTCCTTTGTTGTTACAGCTGTGCAAATGGTGACCGCAGAAATTACCGTGCCTGTTGGTAAGTCAGCTGTTAGTACCTCCTCGCCTGTGTAAACACAGCCCATCCCAGTAAATCCTTCCATCCGGCAGCTTCAGCCGTGTGGGTCGCTCAGGCGGCTGAAGAGCTAAATTGCACCAGATGGTAAAAGGAAGGATTTGTAATCCAGCTGCACATGCCGCTTTCTAAGTGTTATAAATAGAAGATGAAGAGACACATTGGCTTTGGTGTTTGGATCTGAATTGTGGGGTTGCTTTCTAATTGTGTTGTTTTGTTAGAAAATAGTTCACCTTAGAATAGTTGTATTTTGTTCTGGCTGTTAGTGGACGCCAGCTGGCAGTCATGAGTTTGTGTGTTTGGGAGGAATAAGGGGCTGTTCGTGTCCATGGGATGTGACCAACGATAAAAAGATTGGCTCTGCAGGGTGGGCTGATGGACCTTTGGTCAGTGGAGACCGAGGAGGGATCCGTTTGACAATAAGTGCAGAAGTCACCCCCGTATAGCTGCCCTTCTACCTGTGCACCTGCGAGTTACACCTATTACATCTCCTTCAAAGAGCTTTTTGTCCAAACAGTGAAGGAGAAGCACCCAGATGGAGTATGGGATACACCTTGGCATCATGATGCCAGGCATCTCTCCTGGTGATTTTCCAGCTTCCTTCTAAAATTGCCACTTTCACCCTTTGTAAAAGCTATATCTCTGACTGTTCCTCCAGAGTAGTACAGCCCCCCTCCACGCCACCCAGACCACCGCTGGTAAAAGTCCATATGCAGGAACAGGGTTGGGGGTTGGACTAGCTGATCCTTAAAGGTCCCTTCCAACCCAAACCCTGCAATGGACAGGCACTGTCTGTCTTCCCTCTGCATCTCAACATTATGAACACCTTACTCTTACGTTCCACACGAGACTCTGCTTTCCTTCCAAATTTTCCTTTATCAAATACTGTTTTGCTTCTACTTTTTGTGCATCATGAAAACACAAGCCTCTAGCTCTCTTCATCACTCGGTGGCTTTGCTGCTGCTGCTTCCTGTGTTACACTTTCCTCCTTACTCACCCCTCCAGCTTACAGCCCAGTAGGGGTCAAATTAGTGTGAAAATACACCTGCTGACAGGTAGATACATCATCAGTATGCACTAATCACCGAGCACCATGATCCCTCAGTAATAATAACAGCAGCTTGACTCGGCATAATCTTCCCACAAAGGTTATGATGAAAATTAATCATAATAGTGTTGATGTGCTTTTGTTTATGGAAAAAATTAGAATTCTCAGTTCCTTCTGAATGTGATACCTTAAAGACACCTGAACCTCTGAAACTCCAGAAATGAATATAATTTTTGGTATTTAAAGTCTGCTGTTTCAGAACTTGTGAAGTTTCTGCATTGTTTTAATTGCTAAGATGTTTTGAACTAATGTCCTAGATGAAGCATTAGTTAATTATGAATGCAAACGGGGCTTCAGAGTCCATTCAAATGCTGGAAATAATTGGCTGTTTTGCAACCAAGCTAAAATGGTTTTACTTAATGAGGTTTCAGCCTTATGCTTTTAAAGTGAACCCCCATACTCTGTCCTAATCAAAGTGAACACCATGAAACTCCATCCCAAACCCACACTGGCCACTTGGAAAAGTGAGAAGTCGTAGTGCTTTAGAGTATTTTCATATACTGTCAGTACAGTTTCAGCATTTATGGAATATCTTAAGCACTACAGAAAGAAATAGACCATTCCCCAGGGAAGGAATAAAATAAAGGTTGGTAGCAAGCACTGAAAAGCCATCCACACACGAATGACAGCTCTTAGCTGGCAAAGTTGCTATATCCTTTTAAATGTACCAATTTAAGACAAGTGTTTGATGCACAATCATCAGCTACTTAAAGAATCATGGGATGGTTTGGGTTGGATGGGACCTTAAAGACCATCTAGTTCCAGCGCCCCTGCCATGGGCAGGGACACCCTCCACTAGGCCAGGTTGCCTTGCGCCGTTTCTTTCAGGTAGGCAGGGAGGGACAGTATAAAGGTAGGGTGTCTTGTTTGTTTTACTTGTGGAAATGCAAGGTGTTTCTCCTAGGATTTCCCTCCTCTCTGTGCACTGCCATGCGTAGGCAGGAGTTGGCACCATTCTTCCATGAAGGGTGGGATGGACGAAGGAGGGAGGGAGGGAGGTGACACATCCGCAGTCCAGTACGAGGCCATCATATTTGATGTTACTCCTCCATCGTGGTGGAGGGGCAGCCGGAAAGCACAGTGTATGAACCAGGCAGCGTTGTGCTGCCGATCCCTCGCAGAGAGCACTCGGGAACATCTGGAAAACTGCCATGGTTTGGGTTTGGCTGTTTCCCAGTGAGTGAGGAACCCAGCATTTCACAGCCTGGTAACGGGCCCTGTTAATGGAAAAACAGGGTGGGCAGTTGAAGGTGGGTCGAACTGGGCATTGGGATCCTGTGCCATGTTGGTGTGAGGGACAGTATTTCCCAATTTGAGCTATTTGTTATAAATGCTGACCATCTGTTTTAGAAAAGCCTAAACTCAGTCTTTCAAGTTCCATTTTTATTTCTGATCTATTCTTTAAAATACAAACATGAAAAACTGGGAATGCCGTTTTGTTTCAGTCAGCTTGTGTGGAGGGGCTGATTTGGGGTGCGAGGGGTTGCATTCCGCTTTTTTTGATATGAATTCTCATTCTACCCTGCAGCAGAACAGCCAGCTCTCTATACCCTCTACGTGGATATTGCATCTTAGAATAGATTTAGTTATATTAGATTGTTTTAATCTTAGATAATTTTCTGTATTAAGGACCAAAACCACATGAAGACTCATGAAAGCTTGGGCTTGCTTCCTGTTGCTGTCATGTGGCCGTGTGATGGAAGTCAAACTGATCAAACAGATAGCTGTTTTGTCCAGATTACAGGCTGCAAAAGGCAATTCATTCAAGTCTTAAGAAAAGCATAAGAAGAAATAGGAATTCACCAGGGAAAAGAACTGGGTTTGGGTTTTTCTCTTTCTCTCATGCAAAGAGGTGGTTAACAGCTTCCAAGGAAAGCTTCTGAAAGAAGGAGAAAGAGTGGCTGGAGTGAGATGGACCCAAATCAAAACTGTATTAAGTGTAAAATTCACTAATGAAATGACAGCTCTCAAATTTTTTATTTTTGCCGCATATTTATTTTAGACAACACCTCAAATGCATGTCAAGATCCACTGACATCTCACTAAATCAGTTTTGTCGTGTTGTCTGTCACTGTATAAGGCAGCAAATATTAGATGAGGCTGATAGCGATGTCTAGATATACTATAATCAATTAAGACAGCAGAACATCCAACACCACCTCAGCCTGAAAGCAGTTCTAATTTAGACATTCAGAGTTCATCGGCTTCTGTTGCTTCACCCTTCTGAATTGTAATTTTGTTTGCTCTTATCTTGACATAAATTTGCCTTGTTTAAAATGAATTGTTTGATTACATGATGATATTGATTACCACAGTTGTTAAAAAGACTAATTGATTTGTTTCTGCAGTGAACTTGAGGAGAAGAGTGAAAGAAAGAAAAGAAGCTATAGCAACAGCAACGCAGCAGCAGAAATGCCGCTGAAAAGAAAGAAGGTGAAATTCAGCCAAGAGGAGGACCCCGATTTGCTGTTAGATACTGGGCTTTCTCTGGCAGAGGATGAAGAGCTTGCACTACATCTGCTCAACAGTCACAGCTAATTATTTTTCTGCCTGTTTTCTTTTCTGGGACATCTTCACAATTTTGTCAGTAGTCTACACAAAATGAATTTGGCATCTGGGCAGCTGGGTACCAGTGGATGCAGATAAATGGGTTCCATGTGCAGTGGGATCACCTTAGATTGGCTCAGAGATTACAGACAATATTTACTTTGATTTATAAGGCTTTCTAAACCGGCTTTCCAACCTAGATCCCCAGATGTCAGCCTGCAGTAACACATTCATAATTTAAAATCTCCAAGTTTTGAAGCAATTATCTTTTTTTGATTTTAATATTCTTTAAATAAAAACAGGATGCTCCTTTCTTGACTGTGTTAAGTTTGTTACTTTAGAAGATGTGTACCAAAATTACTAAAGAAGAAATACTGTTGGCAGCTCAGATCATATTCCTTAAAAATAAGATGCATTTTTCTGTGTATCGTGCACATATTTTAAAAATATTTTAATAAAAATTTCTGAAACTTTGGTGTAAACTTCTGGTGTCTCTTTCAGCTTTGTTGGGAAAGCATTTGTTTATCCTCCAGTTATCTTTTCTGTTATGATTCTGTCACTGTTAGGCAATTCAGAAAAACACTTTTGGAAGCTAAAACTGAATCTTGCATTTGAATCCCATATGAATGGGATTCAGGACACCGTGGTGCCACAGAAACGTAGAGCATAACGCTGCCTGATAGAATTGGTTCCAAAATAGATTTTTGTGGCAGACTCTCAACTGGAAATGAGATACTTTTTTTTGTCATGATCAAATATAATGAAGACAAAGGATGTATTGTTGAGAATATTGTCAAGTAGCATCCCATCTTGCGCATGCTTGCCCATAACCGCTGCACCTTGATGAACAGCAAGGCATATGCTATGTGAGTCCTTTCCCAGGGAAGGGAGGAAGCGGGCATTCTCTCTAAAACAAACCAAATTATTAATACAATACAAAATTCATAGTTATTTAAGTAGATTTTCTTTTCTTGCTTGCACCGAAATGCCAGCTATGAGCCAAATTCGCTGTGTCTACTTGCTTGCATCCTTGACTACCCCCTCAAGAATTTTTCTAAACGCTGTGCCTGTAAGCATGGTTAAGCCCTTGCATCTGCAAAAAGAGCTAGGCAAAGGGAAGGCTGCTGTGAGAGAAGACAGAGAGCAGGACAATCCAGTGTTTTGTTTGCTGACACAAGTTTTTTTGAGAGCAAATGGGCACGTGAAGTGCTGACTGTCTGTTTTCAGCAGCCCCGTGTCTTAGAGAAGTTTATATGGCAAAGTCGAGAGTAAAACACTGAGTATGTGCAGATGCCTGAGGGCTTTCCCCTGCTGCTTTCCTTCAGCAAATCATAAAGTGCACCTTGTCTCAAAAAGCTGTATCTCTTTGATCTTCCCATCACCTTTATGAAGATCACATTGAAGTAAATACTTTTTTCAGTATCACCTTTTCCACTTTTTGGTTACAGAAATCAGTGCCAGTTGGGTACAAGCCTTTCTTCCTCTCCCTGTACCCCAGCGCTGTCTTTTGGGCTCAGTTACCCAAAACTGAAAATATACTGCAAATTCTTGTCTCCAAATGTTGCTTCCGCTGTTGTGCCAGCAGGCAGGCTATCGTCAAAGCACTATTACAGGCAGAGCACATCTGCCATCTGCTCCTTCCTGACAGCGTGGAACGAGAAGGAATGACCGACTTTCGCAAACAGCTAAACATGAAAGATGGGACCTGCCTGGCAGCTGATGCACGCTGTCGTTTAGTCCACGGTGGGCCTGGAAAATACTGTGATCTGGGAATAGTATCGCTGATGAATCTGTTAGTGAAGAAGGATCTGATATGATGCTGTTGGGACTGTGCTTCAGCTCCACCACTGAATGGCTGCTGTGAATGTGGCGAGCGGTGTCAGCACTCGTGTAACAGAGGTCCTGCTCCTGCAGCCGTGGAGGATATCCAGCAGTGAACTTGGACGCACGGACCACCAGCAGCAGAAAGGTATCTGAAGATGAGCTGGATGCAGATGATAATACATACGGTGCTGTATGCATCTTACTCAGAGGTATTTGCAGTGCACTTTGTGGGGATCAGTTGTACGTCACCTGGTGTCTCTCAACTCAAAGCTTTGCTCTGAGAAGGTTGAACATAGTTTGTTGGGGCAAGCAAGTAAAAAAACCCAAAATATTTACAGTTTCTTACTGGCATATTCTCATTCGTATGCTGGGTGTGAGAGAGCACTATTCTTACCCAGTGAGCAGTGAGATTAAAAATTAAATTATGTATATTGGAAGGATTGTGCTGCACTTCAATTCTTGTGATGTTTTCCTTGTCTGTGTAAAATCATTTTTCAAGTGCTCTTGCTTTGGTATTTTGGGACAATGGAGTCTATAATGTATTTGTGTCGTCTGATACAGGGACATTGTTTCTCGAATGCGTACGAAGTTAGTCCGTGTACATCAGTCGTGGCTGTCCTTGAGGGGATGCATGGATCTAGAGCGCAGCTCCCACAGGAGTGGAGCCTTGTGAGAAAGCGGGGAAGGGGCTTAAGGCAGATGCCCCGTGCAATGAGCGTGTCTAAGAACCGGGAACTGCTATGTGTGCTAGAAAGAACAAGACAAAAAAGCCAGGATTCAGCATTCTGAGGTGGTGGCTGTGGTTCCCAGTTTCCATTCCTGTCAGAAGTAGGTCTGGTGCAAGAGGCTCCTCACCAGCCCTGCTTTTAGCTGTGCTGGAGTAAGGACAGAAGCACAAAGCGCACAAACCAAATTGTGATCTCGTAAATGCAAGGATTAACTTGACTGAAGGGTGTTTTCCCAGGAACTTTTGTGCCTTTCACTCCCATGGACATCTCAACCTGCTGCCAGAAGACTTGGAATGTGTGTCCTGGGATCACGGGGCAGGTGGAGTGGGGCCAGTTGGGGACGCCACCCATCGTCTCCCTTTCTCCTGGTCCCAGGTACGGCATGTGCTGCTGTAGCATCGGAACAAATCCCAGGCTTTTGCGAGTTTGTACTTCACATGTGCTATAATCCCAGCTTTACACAGCAGAAAGGGAATTGTGGGGATGGTTTGGTTCACCTGCGATGGAAGACTTCACTGATGGTTTTATGCAGTTGAATCCAAAGCTCCTAAACCACTTGTGATTTAGCAAGAGCAGCCTCCCACTTGGCACCTCAGCTGCCTTCTGTGTGGGGCCTTCCCCTTCAGGTGTCGGGGTGAGCACCCCAGGGTGGGTTTCAGGCTTCCTTCTCACCCCCTCAGCTGCAGCCCTCCATGGGGAGGGGAGAGAAGGCGGGGCTGCTCCTCTGGGCACGGCCAGGAGGTCTGGGTATGGCAGTGAGCATTTTCCAGGGCCGTCAGCCAGGAGATATCCATAAATCGCCAAGCAGGAAATCATGGTTTAAATCATGGATTTTCATATTAGCTTTTATTTATACTTTATATTATAGTGGTTGATTTCCTTCTGCTGCTAGAACGGGTCCAGTGTGTTGATTTATAGCTGGGTAGAACGTTAAGATGAAATCCAGTACGTTCATCTGGTTCTGAGGGTACACGAGGCATTTATAGAATGGTACAGTTCAGCAGGCTTTGACTCCGAGTCAAGGTTCCGCTTTGTGACGTACAAAATAATAGAGACATTGGTTTACTGGGTAACTTACTGCAGTTTGTTTGAAGCCTCTTACGGATGGAAACTGGAAGTTGGGTGTAAGTCAGGAGACACCGAAGAGTTTGGGTTTTTCAGATGGGTTAGGCTGACAGTAAATGTGCTGGCTACTGAAGGTGTCCAGCTTGCGGTGTTTTCAAGAGACATATAAAACATGTCACTGCAAAGGTGCTGTTCCGTCTCAGCATCATAGAAAGTTCTCGTAGGTGTTCACTATGTAAAGACCTTACTGATGCAGCACGTGTAATTGTGTGAAGAGTAGAAGAAATTTAGGTTCTAACACGAGTGGTTGCAAATTAATATTTGACATTTTAAATGGGTGTTTTCTTTTAAATATTGTATGAATAGAAATAAAAAATATAGGTTTTAGTCCTTCTGCAACAGAGTCCAGCTCAGGCATAGAGCATTGACTGGTGTGTCCTGCTCTCTGGCCAGACTCACAGAGAGAAATGCCTGCAGCAAAACATTAAAAACTAGAGCGCTGTGGTAGAGAACGTTCAATTCAGACTATAAAAACCAGCACAAGATCTGAAGACACTGAAGTGACCCTGTGGGCTCCTATAATCCCGGTATGATAAAATTGATACAAAGCGTCACAAGATGTATCTCGGTAAAGGTTGCAGGTGGGTATTTTTCCTTATCCTGCCGCTCTCTAGTTCCACCTGATTGATACTTATTTCTTGTGAGGGGTTGAATATGCCTTGTAGCTGCGATGCCAAGCTGTGCTAGGCTGCTGCAGGAACGGCCACTGTGGTTCAGGATGATGCTGATTTTATGCTGGAGGTCACTGCCCCAGCCATAACCTTCCTCTGACTAAAAACCGGCGGTTTAAATTAAGCTGGTCGGATCTGTCCCGAAACAGATGAATCCGTACGCCGCCCGTTTTGGTACCTGGGCAAGGGACTGACAGCAGGCGGCCGAAGGACAGTAACGCTCTCTCGTGCAGCAGCCGCTGTCACTCTTCATGTGATAGGGACCTTGAGCAGAGCGTAGCCAGACCTTGCACCCAGCGTGCTTCGAGCTAGAACATCCAGAATTCAATTCCAAGAGAAATAAAATTTCCAGTCAATAGTTCTCGTAAGAAAAGACTATTACCTTCACTTTTGGACCATATTTCATTAGATTTCTTTGTTTGCTCTCTTCTCTGGTGTTCGCAGCTCCTCTGAATTTAATCTCATCCTTTCAGATTAATTTTTTTCTGTTCTCAGAAGGATTTGCAAGCTCCATCTTTAAAAGGTGGAACCAGATGCCGGAAAATTGCACTGTCGTCGTCTTTGTAAATCAGAAAAATTGTTATCGAGGCTTTAGACCATACCAAGTGAACACTTCCATAATGAAGTACTCCCCAAACTCCAGAGGCAAATGATTCAGTCAAGAACATCAACAAATTAGAAAGCCTAATGCAGAGGATTCTTTTCAGGCCTGTTAGGAGGAGCTATGGCTACGATTAAATCAGTAGCAAGGAGTCGGTCTGTTCCAAGAATGCCTTGTGCTTTGCATATTTTGGTCCATGTCTGGCCAGAAGCCATTTTTTTTTTTTGCAAAGAAAACTCTTTGTCAGATTCAGTCATCTAAAAATGATTGCTTAAATTACACTGGGCTATCAGCTCGTGGATGTACCCAGGAGTGGAATCTCTTGGGTAGATGCTATCTGTAAGTTTCGCACATCGTCTGAGACGTGTTTTGTCTATAAAATATAGACAAGTTTAATTAAACTAAATTAGTTTTGTTGAGCAGTTTTTGAAGTCCTTTTGAGTTGAAAAGTAGCCGTGCTGAGATTTCAGCTGCATTAGGAGGGAACTAATGAGCACTGTTCTCCTAATCACATATGGGATGCTGGAGGAAGATAATGTTCCTGGCTATGGCCTCTCCGGGGCTGCAGAGTCCTCTCTCATGCACAGCTTGTCCCGCTGATACTAAACCTAAGCGGTTACGAGCAAGCCGTGCGTGAGTACGGGCTGTAAATTGAACTTGCTGTTACTGGTGTTGATGTGCTTTAGCTTGTCACGCTTAAGGTGAAATGGAGTTTGGCTCTTTTTTTTTGGCGAGTCCATCATCGTGCACACATTGTGCGGCACTTCATAAGGAAGTAAAACGGTTCCTCCAATCAACGTTTAACGGCCATACTCAGGTGATCCTTCCCAACGCTTGTTTTTGATCATATTAAATGCAACTTGGTTTTATTCCATGGACTCAGTGAAAGCTAATCAACTTAGTGTAGGTACTAATTTAAGCTTGGTAGTCACCAGAAATGCCTTACAAATTGCATCTCAGCAGGCTACAGGGGGTTTATGCCACTGCCCCGAGTACAGTTTTTGTGTATTTGGAGATGCTGCCAGGCCTTTGTGGGAAACACTGGGATCTGGTTTTGTGTTTTTTAAGAGAACTTCATGTTCCCTTCTCAAAGCCCATACTAAAGGAATCATTTCCTTTAGCAATGAGGTGGGGCTATTCCAGTACACCCAGCTGCACTCAGAAACTTGCTGATGTGCTTCAAATTGGTGGCCTGACTTGCCAATAAAAGGGCTGCTCATGGGTGGGCGAGTGTGCCTTTCCCTGGGTCTGATCCAGTGCGAGCTCTGCCCAGCTTCCAGCCCTGGGCAGGCTGACGCTGCTCTCTCAGGGGTAGCTGCTTTTATGAGTAACATGGGAGGTGGTAAAAAGCCTCCTTCAAGAGACTCCATGGAGCCATTCTTGACTAAGGTGACAAGAGTCATGAGGCTTAAGTTAAATGACAAGCGAGACCTTCCAGTTGGGTGTCGGGGATGTGCCGGTATGCACTGTTAAGTGGTTCCTTCCTTGGGTGGTCCCGGCACCCTCAGGCTGTGCTCTGCAGCGATGAGGTGACAGAGTGGCTGGAGCCCATGGGCCAACTTGAAATGGGACAATTGAACCTTCACAGTTCTGTATTTGGCTCCAGATGGGAATTTTGGACAGTACTAGAAATTTTCCCCAAGGCAACTCCTGCTGTGTCCAGTCAGTTTGTATACCCATGTTAGCATCCTGGGTGAAGTGTCCCAGAGACCTGCCCAGGCCGTTGTGTGCGATTAAGACATTTGTAAATAGTGGATAGAACCTGTTCCTGCAAAACTGGTCACACAGGACAAGCTCTTGTATGTAGTTAAGATACTTAAAAGATGGTTTGTATGTAGGCAAGGTACCTCAACAGCGGTGAATTACACAAGCAGAAGGATGGTTGCAGGAACAAGACCAATTGGATGCCGAGAACAGTGATTTCAGGAGTCTCTCCTGATCCAGATGACGGAGGTGCCACAAGGAGCTTTGCAATGGAGACTTCTGTTGCCACCAGAAAGCAGATGATCATCCAGTTGGGAGATTTGATTCCCCACGTGAGTGTTACCCTGTGCCAACTTCCCAATAATTTAGGTCTTTTTTCCTTTTAACAAACGCTCAGAATGTCTGTGCAACCTTAACCTGATTGGTTTTGGCTGAAATGGTCACTCATGGGTCCAGAGAAAGCAGAGAAACACTGGGAATTCAGCAAATGATGTGGTGTCATCCCACATAATATTGCACACTCAAATGATGACAAGTCAGCTTCCACATGGATCCTGTTTGATTCCTACATGGATGCTGCTCAGTGGCCTTGACCTGCGAGGACGGTTGTTTGATGGAGAGCTGCGACGTGTTTAAGAAACGCAATAGTAAACAACCAGCGAGGTTACGGTGAGCAGCAAACACCCATTTCACTCTAACACTGTCTGAAGCACACGGGTGCACACGAGCCCCCTTCTTCCTCCAAGTGATCAAGGATGGTATTTGCCTTTATCTGATTGGTTTTGGAATTTTCTTCTGTAAATCCCTCCATCCTACATCAGGAAAATAAGAACATCCGATAGCCTTGTAGGGAGCTACCAAGCTTGTGTTTGGCACCCTCTTGCCCAAACTCTCTCTCCCCTATTGCAGGGGAGAAAGTCCCTCGCAGGGGCTCAGGGCTCTGGCTGATGTCCGGCAGTGGTGTGAGGTGACAGGAGGATGTCAGGGGCTGGGCCAGGAGCTTGCTTTCAAGCCTACATCCTCACTGACAACGATTTTTTTTTAAACTCCGTAAGTCTGTTTTCCTAATCTCACACCTAGGAGAAAGCCAGTGGAGGGGGTTGCAAGGGAGCAGCATGCATGGGATACTCGGCGTGCAGCGGAAACACCACATGGCCTTCCCTCAGGCTCCGCTCTTGTCCAGCATCTGCTCTGTGGCTGTGGCAGCTGAGATAGATTGTCCTTGGCCCACCCAGCTGCTCAGTCATCTTTATAAAGATGGGTTCTCATAAGGAATTACAGAATCACAGCATGGTTTGGGTTGGAAGGGACCTTAAAGATCATCCAGTTCCAACCCCCCTGCCATGGGCAGGGACACCCTCCACTAGACCAGGTTGCTCCAAGCCTCATCCAGCCTGGCCTTGAACACTTCCAGGGATGGGGCATCCACAGCTTCTCTGGGCAACCTGTTCCAGTGCCTCACCACCCTCTCCAGGAAGAATTTCTTCCTGATATCTAATCTAAATCTCCCTTATGCTCTAAATCTTCCTTATGCTCTAAATTATGAGCATAAGGAATCAAATGCGCTGGGTAGGATGAAGAACTTGCATTTCTTAAATATATGTGTGAACGCACTAATCTAGTTCCCTGTTTAGTGACTAATTAAGCCCATTTATTCTTTCTGCATCTTGTAGATGCTGATACATTATTTTTTTTGCAAACTGATTTGCTTCTTCAGCACCTAATTTCGACATAAACAATACCAAGCTGTTAGGGATGCAGAATTGCCTGGGTAAAAGAGCAGCTCTTCTCCAGAAACTTGCTAAATAAAATCAAGGGAGGGTAAAATTCTGCATTAAGCTCTTTTTTCTTTTTTTTTTTTTTCCCACACTGAATTTACCCTGCAAACATCTGAGCTTCTGGTTTCCATCCTCTATTTCATACGGTGGAAATGAAGGATGGAAGCACAGGACATTTGATTGAATCCTCTCTGGTTATTTGACAAGTGGGATTGCAAGACTCTGCTTAATATAAGCTCTTTCATTGCTTTAGCTACTCAGAATTATTTTGAATGTTCAAAATATGACTCTCTGTGATAATATGAGGTCTTAGACATTTAACAACAATTCACATTCACATTTCTGATGGGTAATATTCAATATTTCACCCAAATATTCTCCTTTGTATTGTGAATATTCATCATTTTCCCATCTCCTCCTGACTGCCTGCACAGACACTGAAATTTCCTGTCAGTCAAGTCATAAAGCATTAAGAGGGGCAGTTTTTCTCAGCTAAGTGAAAATATGAGCTTGTCTATTTAGCTCTGCAGCGATGTTAGCATCCATTCTGTGTTCAGTTAATGTATGTGCCTGCAGCAGCCACAGCTTCTGCAAGAGCAAGTAACACCACAAAATCATATGCTGAGTGTTTTATTAGGGAAATACAAAGCTCAGTGTTTGATCCGCCACGGTAAGTCACCAAAAATAGTCCCCTCGCCCCACTCTCTGCCGTTTACCTCCCCATTTTCCTAGCCTGCTCTGTGCTATTGGGTACGACTGCCCATTTGACAGGCAGTACCTGCTCTGGAGCAGTCCGGCAAAGCTGCTGGGGTCCTTCTGGGTGGGGGGCCAGTGGTGGTCCAAGGGCTGGCAGGGAGCTCATATTGGGCTCTCCTGACTGCAGAGGCTCTGCCCTGTGTGTTGCAGTGGTCTCCATAATGCATTCCTGCGAGATGTCTGATCTCCTGCTGCAGCCTCCCAGCGGCAAAACCTCCATGGACTCACCGGGCAGACTATCCACCCTCTCCAGCATCTACTTACCACCGTCTTGACTCCTCTTGGCCTTCTGGTTTTGTTCCCTGAGCTATGGCCACATCGCCCTGCAAGCACGGCCCTTGAAGCCAGGCTGTGGGGTCCCCCTGAGGACCACCGAGGCTGTGCAGGGCAGGGGGTGATGCTGCAAACCTCTGTCAGTGCTCCCGTGTGTGTGTACCTGCGTTAGGATGATCTCTCCTGGAACGTGGAGCTGCTGACTCCCTGGTGAGGGTCATGTACTCTCCCTTCACCAGAGGCAAAGCCTCCCCCTCATTAGCCCTTGTGTACTTCAAGGTCAAGGTCTGTGTCCAGGCAGCTCCCGTGGGCCATCTGCAGAGTTAATTGTCTATCATCTGTGGAGAGTGTCTTTGCTTAGCTGTGCCTTTATTTTATAGCTACATAAAACTTCACAGATTCGTCGTGGTTCATGTATGCTTGACACGAGGAACGTGTCACCCCGGCACTGCCAGCTCTCACTGTCATCCGTTACATGCCATGGAATGGTTTGGGTGGGAAGGGACCTTAAAGACCATCCAGTTCCAACCCCCTGCCATGGGCAGGGACACCCTCCACTAGACCAGGTTGCTCCAAGCCTCATCCAGCCTGGCCTTGAACACTTCCAGGAATGGGGCATCCACAGCTTCTCTGGTCAAGAGAAAATTTTTCATCTGAGAAGTGCGTAAGGTTCAGTGGAGCAGAGGCTGAGGAATGAAGGACACCTAACACTCGGTGTCCCCTCCAGCGGGACCACTGCCCTGGGGTGGTCTCTGTTCCGCTGCGAGAGCTGTAGAGAGAACAACCTGGTTTTATTTTGCAACTCCAGAGGGCATCCCTGGTGCAACGGGTGCTCTCTGGGCAAGAGGTGCCCTACACAGGTTGAGAAAGTGATGTGAGTTCTGACGGGGCTGATGGAACGCCCAGTGCCAGAAAGAGTGCAGTGAAGAGGACAACTACGAACTTGGAGAGAGAGGAGAAATTTTTCTGAAAATATTGTATTGAGTTGCCACGTCATTAAGAAAACCATGATCTTGATCAGATTAATGGGTGATTACCCTATGAAGAGCAATTTTAGTATTATATATGAACGATAATGAAAATCTGTCTAGCATGGCTCATTTCAATTAAAAATAGGTGTTTTAGCTGCCATTTGCCAGTCTGGGATTCAGCTGCAGCTAATGAAAGTGCACAGTCGCTGCTGAGGGTTTTAAGGATCCTGTTTTACAGTGTGTAACACTCATTTTACGAGCAGGGCTGTTGACCCCAAGTGAACACGGAGCCAGCGGTGGAGCTGAGAAGAGACCCCTGATCTTGGTGCAATGGTCTTTTAGGTGCAGATCCCGCTGGTGCCTCTGTCTTCCTTTCCAAAACGACATACCAGGTTTGTTGTGTGCTGTGGGATAGTCCGCTGTTAATTCCCTCTTGTGCACTTCAGGCCCTCTTGGGCCTGAAGAACTGCTGGCACCAGCCTACCGCCCTTGTTTGAAAAGGGATGGACGAGCGAGGGCCCCTCTGTGTGTTAGTGATGGAGCTTTAAGTACTGCTGGAGGCATCTGAAAGTCACCGGGTCTCCTCTTTGAAACGCTTGGCACTTTCTGTGACTCAAGGTCAGCAATAAAAGTCCTGCTGATTTGTTCAGAGCAGAGGTGGCCTCAGGGCTGATGTTTCTCAAAAAAGCCTCACTTTTGACCCCAGCTCCAGAGAAATGGTGCCCCAGCTCGTGACCTGTCCCCTGTGCCCACGCAGAGCAGCACTTACTGGTCGGAGCTGCGTTCAAGGGCCTATATTTAGCTGAAGTGTTGTGAAAGTGCAGCCAGCGAGGCTGTCTCGGGGGCAGCTTTGGGGAACTGCTTTTCTTTTCTAGGCAGTGGTTCCGTTGTATCAGCAGCGGTGGGGAGGCCTGGATGGAGGAGAGAGCAGGATTTCAGCTTCTGATGTCACCTTACGGGTTGGCGTAGGTTCCTTAAGAAGTCTGCATAGCTAATTGCTGCGAGGAGGAAGGAGGAGAGGTTGGTCACAAGTCTTTGTAAGAGTCTTTTTCTTGTCTTGGGTTCCTTGCAAAGACACAGTCAGGAGAGTGAACCCTGCCAAGAAAAGGGAGCTGGCTGACTGACCCTGCAGAGCTTGTGTATGGGGTGGGAAAGGGGGACAGGGAGGGCTGGATTCCCCGGTCTGGGAGGGAGAGCGGAGGGAAGAGATGAATGTTTCACCAGTGACCTGGTGAGGGAAGAGTCCAGAACCTGTCCTGCTTCTGTGGGCTGGGACAATGGATGAGGTACCCTCCAGTCTAGTGCAAAAACATATATTGGCCTTGATCCTTCAAAATTCCAGTTTCTCCCAGCTTTTCTGGTTTGCCAATGGACTCTCTCTCTTTTCTCCCCTCCCCTGAGCACCTCACCATCTTGAAAGGAGAAAGCTGCCAGGGCTTTTCGACAACACTAGTGTCAAAGCATCGTTATTCCATCAAGTCCTCTTGTATTTGGATGAGTTGTTGGCGTTGTCTCCTTGCTCCCTCGATTCCCCCAGGTAGCTGATCCTGACAGAGGATACAGCCATGGAAGTACAGACACTAGTAATGGTGGGCTCATGGGCATTTAAGGCAGTTACAGCCACGGTAATGGTATGTCCCCTTCCAGGACAGGTTGCTCATTTGTGAGCAGTAGCTCAGAGCTGAAGAGCCATGAGAAACACTGGTGGAGCTCTGCAAGGGTGTGTTAAGGCTGCTCTGCCCTCATTGCAGGGAGGTGCACGGCTCTGCCGTGTCGTGGAGACCTGTCCTGTCTCACCAGTGATAGAGGGGATATATACATAGAAAAAAAAAAAGGATGTAGGAGCTGGGCTGATGGTGAAGTGGCCAGCTGGGACACTTTGGGGCAATTTGCCTGTATAGCAAACCCTCTGTCTTTCTGTCCTTCAAGAGCATGAGCTGTGTAGGCAGGCAGTGTGTCAGGCTGCCTTCAGCATAACCGGGCCCAGCCAGGAGGGGCCCTGTGGCCATTTTGGTGAGATAAACTGGGCACGAGCCAGGCGCAGGGCAGTATTGGGCTGCAGCCTTTTACCATCCTCTGGGAGGCTGCCCCTGCTATCCTAGAAAATGTGGTGCTTGATATGTGGGAAAAAGCGTTTTTGTTCGCTTGAGATCACTATGAAACTTTCTCTGTGGCTTATAAAGAATAATCTGGTTTAGAAGCCGAAGTCTGCACAAACAACATGTCTCTGTTTAGTATGCTGATGTGAACAGCGACAGCCGGGTGGCGATGGGCTGCACGGGGGCAGTTGGACAGGTAGCGGTGTGCCGTGTAGACGGGTGCATCAGGAGGCGAGCGCGCCTGGGCCACGCCGTGTGCTGCAATGCTCTGAAGCTTCGTGTAGCTTTGCGAGGATTCTGCAACCATCAGCCGCTGACGAAAATAAATCTGTGTATTAGCAGGGACACCACGGATGGCTCTCGGCTCATCCCTTGATTGGTGGCCTTGCAGAGGCGTTTGCTGCATTTGTTGGAAAAACGACTTTTAAAGCAGGGAAAAGTATTTGGCCGTTTTCTGACGCACTTTGACCACAACTGTGTGCGTGGGAATGAAACTGCAAAGGTGACTGGTTAAATTTCCCAGCCTGGGCCTGTTGTATAGGAGCAGTTTCCGTATCTGCTATTCTTTCAGGAATTTGCACTTGATACATATGCAATTCAACTGCAGCAGGAATTACAGAGTCAGGAAGGGGTTATAATTCACTGTAATGTTAAAAATGAGAAGCTATTCAAAAGTGCCCTATATTCTGAAGAGAAAATAGCAAGTTCCTTTGTCTATGAAGCAGATTTGATCATGGTCTGAAAATATTCAAGGCAAGGCCTTGCTCTGAGCTACTGTAGGCAGTAGCAGCATGCATTAGCATCGAACGCAGCTCCTGAGCTCACTCCAAGTTCATTTTGCTTTCTCTCCTGAAGCAAACAACAGGTTTGTCATTGAAGTTGGTAGCTGGCAAGACAAGGATGCAGAAACTCTTGGAATGAGACAAGGGATTGATTTTGTATCTGCAAAACCTGAGCTCAGATGTGAAAAACCTATCCTAATCCCTGCACTGGCACCGGTGTTAATTATTATTTATCAAACACAAGAGGGGCTCTGCCAAACAGAAGAAACAGAACCAGGCAGGCTGGTTCTGGGTCCAACCTCCCCCTTGAAGAAATGTGCAGGGCAGGCGGCACCAGTGGCCATGTCCCCAGAGGTGTATTTCCAGCCCCTGAGGAGCAGTCTGGGAGAAGGGCTGTTTGGAAAGGTTTACAAGGGCACAAACCCTGTTTGCCTGGAATTCTGTGTGGCCCCTTTGTCCAGAAATCTAGCTGGTGGCTACCAGCATCTCCCCAGTGGAGCTGTGTCGGTTTAGACCAGCTGTGGGTTTGTCTGCTCAGTACATTGATGTGAACCGTGAGCAAACACCTGGAGTCTGCAGTGCAGGAGATGAAGGGACTGGAAGTCAAACAGCTTGACAACGCCTGGGAGCAGGGGGAGGTGGGAAAGGGATGCCCTGTGGTGGATGCTGGGGTTTGGGTGCTTTGAAGCCCTCTAGTTTGTGACGATCTGGGTGCTATTGCCTTGCCTGCGAGCTCGCTGCTGCTCTCAGCGTATCTTCACACACTTGGAGCTAATGAGCGTTTAGCCCAAGCAGCAATGCAAATGTGTTCTCACCCCTGATAGGAGAAATCTGCCGTTCCCTCAGCTTTGCTTCTGGTTTGACAAGTGCTTCATAGCAGGCGATAACAGGCCCTGACACAACTGAGATGCTCTTGTAGCACTTTGTACCTCTGTCAGTTTTGCTGAGCTTGACTCGTGATCTGTTTTTAGGGCTGATGAGAGACTTTTCCAGGATATTCCTATAGTGTGTAGAAGCATTTCTGTGAGATGTTGTGATGGGGCTATAATCTCTCGTATGATCTCTAATCGTGCGTCCTGGGCGGTGTTGCTCTGAGAGCAAGTCTCTTCTATGCTGGAGCCCACGCCTGCGTCCCAGGGGCACAGGCAACCCCCAGCGTCACACAGCAAAACATGCGTTGTTCCTGGTTATGAAACAGACCCAAGTGAGTCTCAAAATGAGGCATAAATGCAAAAAACATGGCTCCAAGGAGTTTCGGATGCTGCTCAGGTGGCCATGAAATACACAGGACTGAATATTAATAGCCACTCTCTTATCAAAAATATGATGTAGCAGAGGGATTGGGGGCAAACGCAAAAGTTTTGTTATTTTTGGTTTTTTTTCTGGTATTGCATACAGTTTCCTTAGCACTAAGGTAGCACTAGGAGACAGCTCCTCAGAAAAACAAGGACGGCTTTGCCATGTAATGCGTAGCTTGAAGCTCAGGCCAGGTATTGCTGCTGTTATACAAGTGTCATTGCTCTGCAGTGGGAAGTACCAGAGAGAATTTTGCAACAGTCGAAAAACGTTGCTTGAATGTATACAGCAGGTTTTGTTTGGTTTTGGGTCTTCTTCAGGACGGATAACATTTATTTAATGACTGCTCCCATTAAAATTGCCATATTGATTCATTTGCCAAGAAAATAAATTGGTGAATATTTCGTATCATACAGTTGTATTGATCTTCTAGAAGCTGATGGCGGCTTTCATCGTTGAACAGCACATTAACACCTTAATTGATATATTCTGAAAGCTAATTAGAGGTCAGCTAGGCTCCTTGTGGGAATAATATTTATTTTTGATGTTGACGAAGTGCTCCAAAGCACGAGTCATACGGTATGATTTAACAGTGATTAAAACTTGGCTACAGACATAGACAACCTCAGGAAGCTGCCAAGCAGCCGAGACCAGAAAGAGTGAAGTCCTAGATGTGTATAATTACTTTGTGCTCTGTCACATATGCACACATCTCCGTCTGTCTGTCAGTCAGTGAAATATCTGGAGAACAGTTGCAGCACTTTAATTATTCACTGTCAATCACCCTCTAACCAGCACAGACATGTGTGCGTGCACGTGCCATGTGCAGCCTTATCTAGAAACTCTTTGGAGAAGAGGTTATTAAGGTCACACAGATAAGAAACATTAACTCTTCCACCCGTCATATCTTACAGCGCGGCTCCTCTGATATTCATGTTTCTCACCTTATAAAATATAATAACTATTTTTCCTGTAACTCATGTATCCCGTCTCCCATGCACATGCTTCCCATTGCTCACAGGGAGAGAAAGAGGGACCGACACGAGGACTCTGTCCCCACAAAAACCCTCCGGTGATCACACAGGTTGCCTGGGACAGTTAGCTCAGGGTAGACATCTGCATCTCATCAAATGGATCCCAACACTAATCGTGTGCTGACCGATCTTGTATGTATCTGCCTCCCAATTCGCTATGAAGAATTATCTTTCCAAATTTCCTCCACTTCTGTGGATGTTTCTGGCAAAGAATTCCCTGTGTTGTCAGTTTACTACATTTGATATTTTGTTTTATTTCTCTAGAGGGAGGTGTTTGTGATGACACGGTCTGGTGTGTTGGCCCTGGCTGAGGCCAGGTGCCCACCAAAGCTGCTCTGCCACTGCCCTCCTGAGCTGGGCAGGGGAGAGAGAATATAACAAAAGGCTTGTGTGTTAAGACAAGGACAGAGAGGGATCACTCACCAATTACCGTCATGGGCAAAACAGACTGGGCTTGGGGATATTAATTTAATTTATTGCCAATCAAATCAGACTAGGATAATCAGAAATAAACCCAAATCTTAAAACACCTTCCCCCACCCCCACCCCCCTTCTTTCTGGGCTCAACTTTGCTTCCAATTTCTCTACCTCCTCCCGCACAAGCTGCACAGGAGGCTGGGGAATGGGGGTTGTGGTCAGTTCATCACACGTTGTCTCTGCCACTCCTTCCTCCTCAGGAGAAGATCCTCACACTCTGCTCCTGCTCCAGCATGGGGTCCCTCCCACAGGAGACAGTTCTCCCACAAAATTCTCCAGCATGAGTCCTTCCCATGGGCTGCAGTTTTCTTCACAAACTGCTCCGGCATGGGTTCCTCCATGGGGTGCCATCCTTCAGGAGCAGCCTGCTCCAGCCTGGGTCCCCCTGGGGTCTCAGGTCCTGCCAGCAAACCTGCTCCAACCTGGCTCTTCTCTCCATGGGGCCACAGCTCCTGCCAGGAGCCTGCTCCAGCATGGGCTTCCCACAGGGTCATAGCCTCCTTTGCGCATCCCCCTGCTCTGGCGTGGGGTCCAGCCCAGGCTGCAGGTGGGTCTCTGCTCCCCCGTGACCCTCCATGGCTGCAGGGCACAGCCGGCCTCGTCATGGGCTGCACCACAGGCTGCCAGGGAATCTCTGCCCTGGGGCCTGGAGCACCTCCTCCCCCTCCTTCTCCACTGACCTGGGAGTCTTCAAAGGTGTCTCTCTCACATAGTCTCGATCCCCTCTCTGGCTGCAACTCCACAGGTTTTTTTCCCTCTTTAACATGTTTTCCCATGTACCACCATCACTGATGGGCTTGGCATTGGCCAGCAGCAGGTCCAGCTGGCACTGGCTCTATTGAACGTAAGGAAAACTTCTAGTAGATTCTCACAGAAGCTATCCCTGTAATCCCCCTGCTACCAAAACCTTGCCAGGCAAACCCAATACACAGGGTTAAAAGGTTTCATGAAAACTGCAGGTGAGCTTTACCCACAGCACGTCCATTCTCCTCCAAAGAGCAACGTCAAGCAGCCCTGCCTTTTCCCTGTGTGCTTCTGCAGGGTCTGCTCTCAGCCTCTCGTTCACAGACCGAACAGTTTGCTTTTTATTACTATTGAAGGCTGTGACTGTTTTTCAATTTTCTTTCATTTGTGGCAGGTACGAGCTCTATCTGTTCTTCTGTAATTGATTCCTGTTCTCATTTCTTTCCTCCTGCCTTCAGACGAGCTGTGCACTCTGCAGAGCTCTGTCAACGTCTGCAGTCATTGCAGCTCTGCCTTTGCAGCAGCTGCCTCTGCCCAGCAGCATCCCGGCCGCTGCCCGTGCCTCCTCTCCTCCCGTGGGACCCACTCATGCCGTGAACCGCACCGGTGCTTGGTGGGATTTCCTGATTTGGTTTTGTATCGCCGTGCCCTGCTCCTGTGCTGCTTTGCTTGCCAGAGCAGGCAAATGGCGTGTGCGTGCTTGGGGCAGGCTGACGTGTTTGCAAGTGTTGCTGACAGAGTTTCCAGCCTGTGTACCTGCAGCAGGTAACTCCAGTTCCCCACGGTGGTCTTCTGCATCTCTTCTGCTCTACTAAGGGCACTCACCCCAGTTAAGAATCTGAGCAGGCACCCCAGAAAGTGCTCGCTAGCTCCTGCAAGCTCGGTTACCTTCTGATGAGCTTCCCGTGAGCTGAACTTGTTTTAATTTCTGTGTTGCTTCTGCTGTAGCCCTCCGGATTTTGTCAAATCCCAGCTCACATCAGAGAGGGAGTCTGAAAGAGCAGCGTTGTCTGCAGGGGACATCGCTGGCCACTGGTGTCGGTCCCTGGCAGGTGACTGCAGCGTTCTCTCCAGACAATGCTTCTTACTTTCTGCCAATATTTGGCCTCTTCTTGCTCTCAGATGTAATCTCATCTCCCCTGATGTCTGGAACAGCTGCAAGAGGACAGAGATCTCCTCAACATTTACAGAAAGGTTTTCTGTTTCTGTCCAGCTGCAAAAAATCATCAAGAAAAGATTTTGTTTCTGTTAGTCTGGGCAAGGAATTTGTTTATGAAACTAAATTCATGTTTTCTCTTGGCAGTGCTCTCTTTTGGTAAACCTTCATGAAGCAGATATTGTCATCGGTTTCCCAGTGGCCTCCCATTTTTTCACAAGCCCAGTCTTGTAGCAATTGACCTCCAATGTTGACTAGTTCTCGGTTTGGGTAACCTCCAGGCTCTCCACCTTCTCAGCTGGGAGCTGATCGTGCTCCTCAGCCTCAGCACAATGGCTCTCAGCACCTTTTTCCAAAGTCCTCTGGGACCTGGGGCTACTCTTGCACCAGTATTTCCTGAGCTGGAGTACGTTTGGCTTCCCCAAAGGGCTCCGTCCTGCCTGGCCGATGGGATTCGCAGGCAGCCTCTGCTGGAGGAGAACCTGGAGGTGAGCAGGGTCCCCTGCTGGGGTGGCTGTGGGTGCTGTGGAGCTCTGTCCCTGGCGGGGAAGGTGTGATGGAATCACGCCTGCATCTCTCCTGCTGGGAATGGCTGGGAGGATTTCTGGTGCTCCAGAGCGGCTTGGCATCAAAGGCACCGTGCGCTGGGGGCTAAAGTCTGCTCACTGAAGTGCAAAGCTTAATGGATCAGATGCCTGTGGCTACAAATGAGCTCTAGACAATGGAGTCTGGGGTAAAATGCATTTGTGGAGGCCTGCTTGCAGTGACTGATGGGGCAGGCAGGTGACGCCTGAATAAATCCGATGCTTGCAGGTTTGCTGGTGTGATTGAAAGCCTGCAGAAGGTGCTAGCCAGGGAGCAGCTTTCGGCATTCCAGGCTGGCCTCATGCACTAGGTAACGAGATATTATTGAACTGAAATGGCTGTTAGAAACCCCAAAGAAGAACCAGACTTAAATTCTTCATCTTGCAACAGGTAAAATACATTACACGGTAACTAGGCTTGATCAAGCTTTAATACACAAGCTGCATTTCTGATGCATGCTGGTGGAGTTTCGGTGTGCTGCTGTCCATCTCACCTGGGCTGCAGTTTAATGGCAAATGGGATATGATACAGGTGACTTGGAGAGCACGAACCTTGCCGGGACCACGGGAATGTGCAGGTGCCTACGGGTTGTTGGTTTTGCTGAGAGGTAGGAGCTAAAAACCTTTCTGGATCTGGGCCTACGTCCTTAGCCAGGATGAGCAGAAGTGTTTCTTCTATCTGATAAAGGCCTGGGATATGCTGTCTTGATTAAAGTGGTAGGATATCACTTCTGGCCACTCACTTTCAAAAGACATTGAGATGCTGGAGTGTGTCCGGAGAAGGGCAACGGACCTGGTGAAGGGTCTGGAGCACAAGTCCTGTGAGGAGTGGCTGAGGGAGCCGGGGGTGTTCAGCCTTGAGAAGAGGAGCCTCAGGGGAGACCTTATGGGTCTCCACAACTACCTGAAAAGAGGTTGCAGAGAGGTGGGGGTTGGTCTCTTCTCCCAGGTAGCGAGTGATAGAACAAGGGGAAACAGCCTCAAGTTTAGAGATTTAGAGGTTTAGATGATTGGATATTAGGGAAAACTTCTTCACTGAAAGGGTTGTCAGGTATTGGAATGGGCTGCCCAGGGAAGTGATTCAGTCACCATCCATGGAGACGTGTAGATGTGGCTCTTACGGACATGGTTTAGTGGCAGACTTGGCAGTGTTAGGTTAACGATCGGACTTGGTGATCGTAAAGGTCTTTTCCAACCTAAAAGAATCTATGATTCTGTGATCCTATATCACCCTTGATAATTCCAGTTATTACCTGTGTTCAAGACATGGGAATTATGGACTGAATCACAAGCATGATTATGGACTGAATCACAACCACAGTTTGGTCTCTGGAGTGCTGTGTGTTGGGGGGGATGAAAGGGTTTGGGGGAGCAGTTGTAGTTACACAGCTCGTTGGGAAATGATTATTGTTTTCTTTTGGAGTGGCATGGTGAGCTCAGAGCTGTCTTCTTTAGGAGAGGGAGGGAAGCAGTTTCATTTATTACTTTCTCTCCTCTTTGAAAAGCAGCTTTCCAGGACAAATGATGTTGAGTCAGGGTAGTAGGTAGAACTGCCAACGCTCATAGCAGTGTCTTGGTCCTAGAGAAAGAAAGCAAACCAAAACCAAATGTCAAGCCAGACCAGCAGTGCCTGGATGGGATGTAAAGCTGAGGTGCCGAGGCCCTGTGACATCTGCTGAGGGGCTGTGGGACAGGTTCCTGCAGGGCTCCCCACCTGCCCCAGTGAGCTGTCTTGTCCTGGGTTTGCAAGGTTGTGGCTGGGATTCCTGCACTGTGTGCGCCCAGTGCAGGGCATGCCCGGGGAGGTACTGTACCTGCAGCACATCGGACCCGCTGCGTGCCCAAGGGCTGTGTGCGGGTTGCAGGCAGATGCCCTGGGACTGTAGGATGACCCTGGAAATTCAGCTCAGGTTGACTTGGAAACAGCTGGAGAGCATCTGCTTGCTGCAGAACTTCAACTCGCTCACTTAGTAAGTGACATTGTAACGTTTTTCCCCTCCAGACCCCAGCAAGTCTCACCACCATCCTGGGGACCCAGGAGCTGGCTGCACTGGTTCTCTAGTGGAAATCGAAAATACTTTCTACCACAGACAAGTTAGCTTTTTTGCAGCGTTTCCTTTACATCACTTTAGGATGACTTGAGGCTCAGGAGAGGGAAAGACATTTTTACTTTGTAAGTATGTCTAAAAGATGAAAGAACTGGTGCTCCTGACAGGGATTTGCCAGGTGTTTGGAAATAGTTACATGGTTCTGCAATTCTGCGTGCTGTATCAAACAGTCTTGAAATCATCATAGTTTTTTGTTTTCTTCCACTGATTATTTTCACATGTATGGAACAGAGTTTGGAAGTAACTTTTTTGAGGGTTTACTGTTGAGGAAGGACACAGACTAGGTGACCATGATGTTGGGTTTGATTACCCGTTGGCAGTGCTCTTTAAAAAACTGGCACTAAGGCTACTTCCGCATATTGTCAATGAACAGCGGTGGATTAATTAGAACATTGTAAAACCCATAATATCTTGGATGTGGTTTTGTTCAGAGGAAGAGAAGACCTGGCATTGAACAATTAAGGCAATTCAGTTCTAATTTGGATTTAAAAATACTTTGCACACTTTTAATGCTGTGTTTCAATAAAAGTAATAAATATGCATTCATATGAAAGTCCATTTTCTTGCCCAGGATGTAAATGTCCAATATGAAATATCAGAGTGAGGAATATGGGTTCCCTTGGACAGCATGTCTTGGTCTAAGTGTTGTATAATTCATACTCCGCTCCTGGTGTGGTGGCACAGAAACTGTTCTTTGTATATAGCTTTATGTAACTGCTGTATATAACCTGCTATAGCTTAACTGCAGCAATTTAAAAAGCAATGACAATTTATTCCCAAGTGTGGTCCCTGATCAAAGTTGGAGTCTCCATTTTAGGTGTTAAATATTTATTCAAAGTGCAGATCATACATTTCTGGTGTGTGCAGGGAATTTATGATAAAGCACCGTTCCACACTGAACACCAAAGTATCTCCTACCTCCTGCTTTTTTATTTTTTAGCAAAGTAATTGAACATAAAATATAATTAGACCAGTCCTTTTACCAGCAAAGCTTTGGCTAGCTCTCCACTTTTATTGCCTAAGCGTGCAGGTCCAGCAGCTGTGGGATGCTGGGTGGGTGCCTCCTCCCCCCCACGCTGGGTCGCTTGGTGCCTCTCTTGAGGGTGTGTGGGGTTTGTTGATAGTGCTGAGGGTTTGTTCGTTGCTCCTGGCCATGCCAGTGCTGTTTGCCTGCTTTGGCCAGTGATGATAACTTGATGCCCCAGCCAAGGACAAGTGCTTCTTTGTGTGCCAGACACAAACGGGACCAGAAACAGCCGGTACATGGGACTGTGATCTGCAAAAGTGAGCAGACAACTTCCCTGCCCCAGTGTAGACAAGGAGGGGTGAAGGGTGAGAGACAGGCACCCCCAGAGGGAAACTTAAACCAATCTGAGATACCTGTCCAAAGTAAAAGGCGTGAATCTGGAGGTGTTTCACTCTCCATTTGCTATAGGTGGAGTTTGGACAAGCAGGTGACTAAATTTAGATAGCTGAAATTAGCTGAGCTGAATCAATCTACGTGAGTGCCAAGGACACACAGGACGTCTGTGCAAAGGCAAGAAGAGCAATCCAGGGCTTTTAGCATTAGATCATTTGTAGCTCAACATTCACCTGGAGGAAGTTTGCCATTTACTGATCGACCCACGGTACTTTCTGCAGTGCTGACCCAATGTTCTGGCTCAGGGAAAGTTTTGCCTGCTGGCAAAACTGGGAACAGTGTCTACTGATGTAGGTAATGTGTCTAGCCAAATTATTGGTTTTGGCAGATAGACTCCATTTTCATAGTGCTTCATAATTTTCTTTCTTCTGAGACCCTTTTTCTTTATCATTTCAACCCAATAATACTGAAATGTATTTTTTGCTTCATATACCATGCAGTAACTCCTTGCTGAAAAAGCTTTGATTTACTTTTTTGTTCTTCTTACACCCATGACATTGATTCAGGGAAAGGGAACTTACTGAATTTGTGGTCAATAAATGACCAGTTAGCTAGGTGATGCCAAATGAAAGAAATAGAAACTCTTTTTCCATACTCTTGTGAACAAATCACAGAGTAATTTAGGTTAGAAGTGGCCTGTCGCCCAGTCCCACCCCTTTCTTGAAGTGGTTCCAGCTGGGTTAGGTTGCTTAGTCCAATTGAGTTTCAGATACTTCCAAGGATTGCACAGCCTGTCTGGGAAGCCTGTTCCAGAAATGACAGGAGGCCAAAACGTACGTACACAGACGTGGGAAACATCTTGTAACAATGGGACGGGACTGGCAGTGCAGTGGGCAGTGACCTCAGCTCTCCAGCTTAGCTACTGAATGATAGTTACCAAAAATATTTTTCATATCTTGTTCCTAATGACACAAAACACTCTTAAATTCCAGGAGCATTTCTATAGGATATTGAACCAAAAGTAAGGCCTTACAATTTCTAAGGTATAAGCAGTCTTATTTACAAGTGAGCTTCAAATATTTAAGAACTGCAATGGAGTTTTCATGTTTGCAGGACTAAAAGTGAGGGTCATGTTTTGTATCATCTGATGAAATTAGTGCCAGATTTGACTCTTGAGGACCAAACCCTGAATGAGTCTACAGGAACAATTTATCATCCCAGGAGTGAAGCATCATCTTCTTTCTTACGAAGCGGAGGTTAGGACAGAAACTCGTTGACCTTCTCCAGGAGGACAGCTGGGGCACATTGAGATTCTGATTGCTGTCATGTCGATGGAAACAGAGAGAAAATCTCCCGAAATGACGTTGGAGCAGAGTATCAATAAGCAACCTGAGAATGAAGGCCATAATCTCTTTGTCCCTGCGTTGTACATGTTTTCTCTGCAGCCTAATTTATCAACAAAATCTTTGTTTGAGAAAACCAAAAGCGGCTGCTATAGTTAATTTATTTGGGGACACACATGCTGATGAGCTTGGGGAAGATGTTATCTCTGTCTTTTTACAAGGAGACAGATAACACCATGATGTATGCAAGAGCCGAACTGTAGTGCGTAGGTTATGAATGAGATGGCTCTTTTGATTCCTGCAAAGCACAGTGAGGGCAACTCTCTGAAGATGACTGAGAGGTGGGGAGCAATGGGAACTGAAGGTTACAGGGACTTTCACACGTTTCCACTACATCTGCCTGCAACATTTGCCACCACCCTGCATCTTTAGAGCGGAGTCTCCAGGACCAGACACCCATCCAGGTTATGGTAAATGCTCTTATTTCTGTGCTCAGAACCACCACCACTCACCCCTTCAACCCTCTTCTCAGTAGATGTCCATTGTACACTAGCATCCTTAGTTTAATTTTAGTTAATTCCAATCTGTGCACCGAGGACACTGTGTTAATGGACACTGAGATGGTACTGAGTCATATACGTGCTCTCGCTGGGCTTTGTTTTGGTTGTCCTTCAGCAGGATGGCTGTAGTTCACTTAACCATTTCATCGTGTAGGTGACTTCATGCACAAGGACTTAACTGATTTATTTCCTCACTTTTTGGACAAAGTGATGCCCAGCTTTTTAGAGAATTACTGCAATGGTGGAAATGTGACCTGCTCTGGTGAGCCAGGCTGATGGATAATGGCACAAAGGTTGTTGATGAGGCAGAGTTTACTTGAAGGTTTCTCTTACCAGAGCAGGGAAACAGACTCCATGGATGTTCAACCTGTGTCTTGTCAGCTTCTGCTTGCCCTGATAGAGTCTTTTTGTTTTGTGTAGGTGCTCTGCCCTGATGTCCTTTGGGCATTAAAAGAGTAGAAGGGTGCAAGGTCATAAGCATATTGCACTGAAGAAATAAATACATTAGGCAATGGGATGAGTGGTGCTGTGACTTAATATAGCTCTTTACTGTGGGGGTGATTAAACATAAATAATCAGGCATTTAAAAAGAATAATGTAAAGGCTATTGCAGAAGAAATATTGTCAGAACAGTATTCTCTCCAGGTGGTAGGAGCCTTGAGAAAAGTCCTGCTCCAGTAAGTCAAAGGAAGATCAGGAAGTACCAGAGCTGACTGAGCATCACTTCTGGTTTTGCTTCAGACCTCTACACTCCAGGTTACTACCAACCTTTTGACCACAGGCTGGGTATGAATGCCTTCCTCTGTGGCTAGTTGTGTCTGAGTTTGGGCTTCTCTTGTGGTGCTTGTGGAGTTGTGCCCCTGAGACCAGGGTAAATCTCTCAGAGCTGTCTTCCTGTGAAAATTAGGTGTTCTTCACCACACAGCTATGACCTATACTTTGTAGGTAGCTGGATATGTGTGTGCCTGTAAACAACACAAACAGGATTTGGCCTTTACTCTCTGTCTGCTATTTTGTTTAAGCCTCTACACACATATGAATGTATTTCCTTACACATGTGATAGATGGTTTCTGAGGCTGCACAAATATCATGGAGTCATGCCGCAGACTTGGCGCCTGGGTGGTCTCACCTCACCCTTACCTCAACACTCGGGATGGGTTTCAGTGGCAGGCTTCCCGGGACACTGCACATTGGAGGGCTGTCAAATGCCCAAGTGGCTCCTCAGCCTGGCCAGCTGTCTTCTCTGAGCAAAGCCCGAGGGCCAGCGTCAGGGTTAAACAGGGGAAGGCTGCAATGTCTGTGTTGCACCTCTTGCTGGGCTGATTAAGCATCTGGGTAAAAATATCTGAAGTGTTTCAGTGACTTGGGTAAATAGCTGTCTGTCACAGGTAGCTCAAAAATCACCTTTGTTAATGCAACTTGAGAGCCTTAGCTAAAGGTACATGTTTGAAAGTGTTATCCTTCATGTTTAATGAACAAGAAATCAATACAACAGGACCGATCATACCATTGGAAGGAAGCATAACTCTAATACAGAGTTGAAAGGATCATCATCTACCTCACCATCACACTGGGCAACACCATTTCCTTTCTGGTCCCAGTTTGCCCTCTGTTTCCTGTCCAGGCTGTGTCTAAGCTGTGAATTCTTAAAGACTGAGGTTAGATTTTATTTGTTTGATGAGGACCTCACTCAGTGGGGCATGCACTTTGGCTGAGGTTTCCACATGCTGTGGTTGTAAGGATCCCTCTTCATCTTTCAGTTACCAACATTCACTCTAATTTTTCTATATAAGCACCAAAAGAGATGGCTGTGGCCACTCTGATTCTCTGGCTGACAGGAAAGGAAACCTATCACCTGTCCATTTAGCTGGGTTTACAATATCCCAAAGACTGTGCACATGGAAGAAATTATATTAGCCTGCCAGGAAGCATAAAACAGCAAACTGTATAATTACACAGTCAATTGTAGCTAATGACCAGGGAAATGGATAACCCTTGGTAGCATAGAATCAGCCATTGGCTTCCTCTCTTATTTTGATCCTGATGATGAAAAAAGAAAAAGCAGGAAAAATGTTGTCCTCTAACCTGTGATCCAACATTTGCCCTTAGCCCATTGGATAGCATATTTTGTGATATCAAAGGAGTGCTGGATTGTGACTGGGCATGCCATACTCTAGGTTTCAATATAAAATAGTCCTGCAAAGCCCCCTTTGTTCTTGTCTTGTTAGCTAGCAGAAGAGAAATTCTCACAAAATGCTTTTCTGCCCCCTTCTCAGTTATTTTATAACTCCTCAACACTAAGCCAAATCACATCTCACATAGTCTAAATGGAGCACATGGGCTCCACGAAAGGAATTGGCCGAGAAGATATCCTTCTTATGATCAAAAGTGCAGCAGAGGAGGGCAGCAAAGTCTCCATGTATTAAAAACAGGTTGAAAAGTAGAGCTGCAGAAATATTTAAAGTCTATTGTACTGCAATGTCTCCTTATCTATGAGATGCAACTCGAATGTAGCCTGTCCGCTTGCTTTAGCTCTGCAGTGAATCTCTTTATGTCATTCTAAAATCTGTAAATAATGAAGGCTATCTATTAGGAAAGTACCAAAGGTCTTTTTTAAATCCACTTCATAAAGGAGTCCTGCAGGCTACCATTTGGAAAGGGCCTGGGCTGCTGTATCTCATTTGAGCCCTAATGTGATAAAATTAGGAGCCATGAGATGTGAATCTTAAATTCAATCTCAGTGTTGGCACAAATCAGACAATGAAAGTATCTGTCTGATTAGGCAGTTAAACAAGAAGAGATGACTCAAAATATCCTTTCCATTTCAATAACTCCTGTGAGATTAGGGGCCCTTTGAAGACCATGTCAAACTCCCTTTCACGTTAATACACCTCCATTTAATTGAAATGCTGTGAAAGAGGTTAAAGGCAGTTGTAACCTGAGGAGTATTGGGTGCATTCCAGCGTCACATGGAGACTTTAAAACGGTTGAGAGATTAGGAGTGACAGACTAGTCCCCTGAGCAATTGGGTTTTACACCCCATCTTTCTGCTTTCCAAGTCCCACAGGGTTTCTCTTGTCTGGTGCAATGTGTTTTGTGGGTTGGCAAATCCTTTAAGTCAGAAGTGCTGCTCAGCTAGAAGAGCGAAGTGAAGCGCAGGGTCTTATCGAGCAGCGCTGAGCAGAGGGTGCAAGATAAACTTACCTCCAGCTTCTCCTACGCCACCCTTTCAGTGGAATCTGGTCTTTAGCAGAGCTTTTGGCTGGTGCAGGAGGGGATGCAGCGTGTGTTCCTCTGCCTGGCTCAGGCTGTGGTCTCCATTCCTACTATGGCTGCAGGGACTGAGCACTCTGCCTGAAGGTCCCCTGCGCCTCCAGTGCTGCAGGGAAGCTGCCTGGTACGTCAGAAACATAAGCAGAGGGAGATGATGGCCAGCTCTCTGCTAGCGACTAGGCTAAACAACTAGGCACTCAGCACACACAGTGCCACTCAGAGCGGCAACACAAACCTGGCTGCCCCCTCGCGAAGGATGGCATGCTGGTAGCAGGGAAGGTAAATGCAGAAAGTGCTTTGCAAAGGAGATCCCCAGCTTGCTTAAAAATGTCTCTATTGCTCTGTGTTAGACTGAGTTATTTGTCCTGTTTTGTATATGGAATAAATTGCTCTTGTTCTCCTGCCTTACACTGCATCCTGAACATCTTGTTCTAACCGCTTTAGGCTTCCTATAGTTCCTGTCAGGCTGAACAAATAAAACGGGGGAAAAATGCCATAAAATCCCAAACAGATTTTTCAGCCAGCTCCATTATGCTGTCTGTGCTTGGCTGGGATGTATTACTGTGCCCGGTCGTATTACTGTGAGAGTGTTGTGCTCCTTGGACAGGGTTGAGTCAGTGCTGCTCCACAACAGAGCTTCGCACGGGATTGGCGGAGACCCGTGTGCCTGGGCAGGGCCAATTCTTTTGTGGTTTGAGTCCTGCTTTACTCGATTTTCTGGCAGTGCATACAGCATATTCCAGAAAGATCTAGAGGATGTCTGCAGCTCTCGAGCGAGGCCTGCAGTAGCCTCAGCTGTACGCACTCGACTGCAGCTGAATTGAACAGACTAGATCAGGCGGGATGAAGAGAGACCAGAGATCACGCTCTGAATGTCAGTGAATGAACAGAGCGTGAACCTCTGAGACAGAGGTGGATAGGCAGAAATATTAATGTTAAGAAGTTAAGAGATTCAAAGTCAATGTAAGAGTGCTTTTTGTCCCCGTTAGGTCCTAAACAAACACTCACAGTTTGGAATGGTGTTGTGTGAACTACATTTAAAACTTGTCTAATGAGTTTTCCATCCATTGAAGCCCTCTCTTTTAAACTGCAAGGCTCCTATGGTGGGCTATCTGCTGGTTTGGAGTTTTTCCATCAGACCTTTAGGAATCCTCATGAGACACAGAAACACACTCACAGTTCTCTTATTTAATATTGATCACTACTTTGTTTCTGTGAATGCAAACACTCGTGGTTTCAGTACATGTTTTAGCAACTACCCTGGCTTTTCAGTGAGAGCAATTCTGCTTGTACTGCCTTAGAAATAATCGGTTGGCATGTTTTTAATTCAAGTGTTTAATTATCGCAGGGTGTCCAGAGATAGGAACGAAGAAGGTGCTAAAGTAATGTACAGAAATAAATAAGTAAGGATTTGTCACCATGTATTTACTGGATTGCATGAAATAAATTGAATGAATAAAATTGAATTACTACCTCCACAAACTTGACGTTAAATTCCAGTTTACTGTGCGGTCATTAGTCAAACCAGTATTTTAACTACTTATTTTGGTCCAGCTGCTGTGATGCTTACTCTACAGAGTGTCTTTGTAAAGTTATCTGGAATTTTATCAAAGTTAAGATACATGAGGACAAGTTCATTGCAAGCTACTTGTTTATAAACAAACTAAAATGGGCTGGTCCCTGCATAGTGCAAAGAAATATATAAATAATAAGCAGTATTGACCTACTCCCTGTCCTAGAAAAAATATACTCTAACCTAGATGTGTGAAGAGTGGTGAGAACATCACACAACATGGACAGAAGACAAAGAAAGGCAAGTCTTATAATGAGAAGGCTCTGTGGTTCTGTTACATATATTAATTTTATAGGCTTATGTTCTTGGGGGATACAGAAGGCAGTGGATTTTGAGAAGGTGTCTGACTGAGGAGGGGTTATTAAGACCTCTCCTCCTTTCTTATTTGTCTGTTATCACACTGGGTATTGTGACTGGTATGCTGATCTGTTTGTAGAAGATATTTTGGCTGAAGAATCAGCCTTCTGATTATCAGTGCTAGCCAGAAAGTCCTACATTGTACATTTTTCTTTGTTTGGTGGGTCTTTAAGTCTCTAAGTCTCAATGCAGTAGATCTGTCTGTGGCTGCAGCCTGCCTCAGGGCACCTCCTGGGCAGGTGAGACCTGTCTGCCTCTGCCCAGCCAGCACAGACCCAATTCATCCTGTGGATAACAAAGGTAACATTTCATTTTTCCAACATTTTGATGGGAAACAGAAGCTGACGAAAACCATGGTGGCAACTACTGTTTTGCCTTGGGCTATGTGACTAGTGAGGCACTGGCAGATATGCTAATTAACATGGGGAAAAATAATTTGTTAATACAACTGAGCAGGAGGGTATAGGGGAGGGGAGGGCAGCATACACTGTATCTGACACCATGTAGAAGCTGAAGCTCATGGGGTGGAACCACAACATGCAAGAGCTGAGCAGTCAGCCACAGACCTGCACATTGATGGCTCAGAGTGATGTCCTGTGCCTCAGGCCCTCAGTTCTGGAGTGGTCTACATGAGTTTCGTGGTACTGATGCTCTGACGTGTGGTGCGTGATTTTTGAAACAAGAATAGCTGTCCATAAGAGGACTTACACACCAGAGTGTGGAGCATTTAAGTGGCTATGTCTTGGCAGTAGACTGCAGAGCCCCAGGGAAGAGGCCTGTCTCTCTGCAAGGTGGAGGGGAAGATTTAAGCACAGGCAGAGAACAGCTGCATGAGGCAGCATGCTGAACAGGCAGTAGCTATGGCAGGTAACAAAGGTCCCTTCAGATGGGGATGTGTTTGACATGATTTCCTTCTCCAGGGCTTAGATCTTTTCTCAGACGTAAGAGAAGCAGCTTGGGTTGGAGCATTGACCTGAGGGTAGGAATGCTCTTCAAAGGGATCTGGACAGGCTGGATCGATGGGCCAAGGCCAACTGTGTGAGGTTCTACAAGGCCAAGTGCCAGATCCTATATTTGGGTCACAACAACCCCAGCAATGCTACAGGCCTGGGGACACGTGGCTGGAAAGCTGCCTGGTGGTAAAGGATCTGGAGGTGTTGATCAACAGACGGCTGAATATGAGCCAGCAGTGTGCCCAGGTGGCCAAGAAGGCCAGTGGCATCCTGGCCTGCATCAGGAACAGTGTGTCCAGCAGGACTAGGGCAGTGATTGTCTCCCTGTACTGGGAACTGGTGAGGCTGCACCTCGAATCATGTGTTCAGTGTTGGACCCCTCACTGCAAGAAAGACATTGAGGTGCTGGAGCGTGTCCAGAGAAGGGAACAGAGCTGGGGAAGGGTCTGGAGCACAAGTCCTGTGAGGAGCGGCTGAGGGAGCTGGGGGTGTTCAGCCTGGGGAAGAGGAGGCTCAGGGGAAACCTGATCGCTCTCTACAGCTCCCTGAAAGGAGTTTGCGGAGAGGTGGGTGTTGGTCTCTTCTCCCAGGTAGCGAGTGATAGAACAAGGGGAAACAGCCTCAAGTTGCACTGGGGAGGTTTAGATTGGGTATTAGGAAAAATGTCTTCATCAAAAGGGTTGTCAGGCATTGGAACAGGCTGACCTGGGGAAGTGGTTGAGTCACCATCCCTGGAGGTATTTAAAAGACGTGTAGATGTGGCACTTATGGACATGGTTTAGTGGCAGACTTGGCAGTGTTAGGTTAACGATTGGACTTGATGATCGCAAAGGTCTTTTCCAGCCTAAATGAATCTATGATTCTGTGATTCATCAGTCTGGATTTACAGTTGGAAGCTTTTCCTAAAGGTTAATACTGCCAAAAAAAGGAGCAGGGATTAAGGCTTTATTTTACAATCCAGTAGTTAGGATGAGAGAGATGCTCTTTCTGTTATAAAGACCAAGGCCAAACTTTTCCTTGCCTGAGGAAACTCAGTGCCCTTCTCTTCTTCATCAAATAAGAGATTTTTGACCTGTGCATGAAAAAAATCGTGGGATGAGAAAGCATACAAGTGAATGCCCATGGCACTTGTGTTTTCACTTGAAAGATTTGGGTCCAAATCTCAGCTATATGAACAGTTTATACGTAAATACAATGACTGCTTGACATAAACCACCCTGAATATGCCCCTGCCAGCAAGCCTGGCAGCTGGGCCCTTGTAGATAAGGCTTTTCCATGGGGAGACAGGGAAAGGATTTGAATTAGATTTAATTAAATTTTACTTTCCCTTGTTTGGAATAGCTTCACAGATCGAAAAAGGATAGTGATGTTTTCTATTTAAAAAATCCTTATGCAAATAAAAATTATGGGCAAAGTTTCATGTTTCTGTATTATGGCACTTACCTGGTGTATCATTAAAGCACACATATTCAGGCAGCAAGTATTTGGGGGGACAGCCCACAGGAACATAGCGGTGTATGTACTATAGCAGCCATTGGTCATGCAGCTGGCATGGATCTCTATTGGCTTGTTTTTCAGGTGTAACATATTCTTTCATTACATTTCTAATATAGATAGATTCACCACTTTTGTATTCTCTGTAACGGAAAGTACAATCTTGATTAATTTTGTTTTACAGCTATAGATAGCTGAATTCCTTCTGTCTAGTTTTGGGTATAACAGTTACACCATTTCCATTTTTGTTTAATTACCCTGAGAAAATAACAAGATGTCTTTTATGTCCTTTGAAAACATCTCTTTGGTTATTTTTTCAAAAATAAGTGTTTCTGCTTATAAGAAGATTTCTGCAAATCATCAAACACAATTAAAGTATTTCAGTTTAAAGAGAAGCAATTTCTTAAAAAACAAGAACTCAGTCTATCATTCTTTCCTTTATTCTGACAACCTTGTTTGTGTTGATTAGCACTGTACTCTACTCCATATGTTCTGCCACTGAAATTAATTTGAAGAGGATCATGTGTGTGGCTCAGTTCAGAAGATGACACTCTTCCACCCCACTGAGGATTGGCAACATTCTCCTTCACCAAGCAGCATCTTGACCTGTGCTTGTGCATTTCTTCCCCTCAGTCTTGGACTGATATATGGCCTTAGAGAATCCCGTCAAGCCTTAACCATTGTGCTAAGCTTGGTGGTTTAGCTCCCCTTATCATACCAAAACACTCTCGCACTGCTAAGGTGGGAGATGCTAGTGACCATACGAGTGTCAGTTGCCTGGTTACGGTGGGGGATGAGAGTGAAACAATTAATCCCCTGTCAGCCCTGAACCTTATCACAATTTGGGTAGATTGGTACCAGCTGAGAATTCCAGTGACCGCCTACCTGAATCATCGCCAGGATGTAAAATTATTTGTGGCTAAAATACATTATCTTGCTAACCTATAAATAGTGGTTCCAAGGATAGATGACCCGTTGAGCTCTCCTGGACGGCAGCGGGCTGTCCCCAACATCTCCCTCTGAGTGGGATGCCTCTTAGGGTTCACAGACTTGATAGTTTGTGAAATCAGAGAATGGTTGACAAAACCTGGGCTGAAAACGTCTTTGAGGGTCAGCTCTGCACCCGCTGAGAGATGAACTGACATCCTACATGAATATTTTCACAGAACTCAAGGGGAAATTTTAACAGGTACCTTTATAGACATATCTATCTATCATCTCTATTTCTGTATGTGTCTGTCTGAGTGTATGCATGCAACTTTCTGTCGATAACTTTGTTAGGTCTTTGATTGTTACTGTATGATTCATTGAGAGTTAAGTCCTGCTAGGGAATAATATAATCTAATAGTGTGATATATCTGAACAGTGTTAATGAACTTTAAATTGTTGCTATTCCCAAAGCTTTGCACAAAGCACAAAACTCCACACACAGTGATACTTTCCCTGACTATTTAGACATAAAGTGTTGCCCAGGTCTGAGACTAGGAGTGGATTCAGCTGCACCTAAACTTCTCTTTCGAGGAGTTTAGAAAACAAGAGGGTCCACTCTGAACCTCATGACCAAACAGGAGGAATTTCCTTGCCCCTTTTCCCGAGTTCATATAACAACAATCCAATCCTGACTTGATTTCCCTGACTCTCTAGGGTAATTTTTAATTAATGTATAAATGATTTTAATCCAGTGCTAATTTGATTTCACCTTTGTATGCGTTTCCATGTTGAATAAGTAGTAGAGTGGACCTTGCCATTGAATCCTCTTAAGTCACACTTCTCAAAAATTAATATTAAAAACAATAGCTTTTCCCCTATAATTTGTGATGCTGATCTTCTAAGCAGCCTAGACCACTCATCATAGCTTCCATTTTGTGACAGGAAGAAGAGAAGGAGCAGTGAGGAAGTGACCAAGCATGGTACCACCCTGAATGCTCTGGCGATGATATGCCAGCCATCCCTTTGTTGTGTTTTGGTGCAGACTCCACTCTCTAAGTGAACCCTTTTCTGTTTACCAGTTCAGCAACTCTGTGGATGACCCTGACTCACCAGGTTGCAAACCAGTGTGTTGCACTGACCGTTGCCCCTCCATGTGGCCACCATTCCCCAGCTTCGTCTGATCAGCATCCCTGCAGGCAGGGGTACCTCTTGGCTCTGTGCCATGCTGGGGCTAATTTTGAAGCTTACCTTTGGCTGAAGCTGCAGTTGTCCTGGCCTGGAAAATTGCCAGGAGATTGCAAAGCTCAGCTCTCCCTGTGGCTCTGTGAGTAGGTTTGCTTCCTAGAGATTTCCCCTTCTATTTTAAGATGGAAGAAGTCCAGACAAGCTCTCATCTTCCCTCCCACCAGTAGGCTTATGCCAGTTTTAGTCTGAAGCAAATGAGGCAGTTTTGTTCCCAAACACCCATATACACACTTCTGTGCATTTCACTGTCTTTGTTGGCTTTCTTTGCTCTGCCACTTGAAACTCTGTGACATGGGGACATGCTTGTTCAGCAGACTGTTATCTATCTTCTCTGATTATAACAGCTGGGAACATCATTTGAGGGCTATTGAGCCAAAACAGTTGTCTATGAGGAACTTGCCAGGGCTAGCCAGGGCTTGATTTTACCTGGTGGAAACGATGAACCTAAATAAACAGAAGTATTCCACCCCACAGTTTTCATCCTAAATTTACTTTACTGACTAAAGACTGGTGGCTTAACTTCACAGTCATTTTGCAAAGTCTCACTTTTACATGTTATTTACTATCTACTGTTACACTTATTTCCTTTCAGACTAAAAAGATGCCTGCTCTCTCCTCTTTCTCCTGTTCCTTTGGCTGCAGAATAGTGTTTCTAGAGAAGTGGGGGTCCAAACTGAACTTTTTCATCTGACAAGCTGGTGGTGCTGCTGGTGATGGCCTTGGCCAGGAGTGGGGATATAGGGTTTGCATTCCTAACCCCTGGACTGCATATGCACTTTGCCCACCGTTGGGCTTAAGCCATTTTTTAACCTGTTCTCCTTCCACCCTGGCAACTATTTCAGCTCCCCACCTCCACGCAGTTGTCAGTGTTGTCTCTTGACTGTTGAGACGAAAATTTGGTTCAACTGACATAGCTGGGCCTTTAAGACATTTACTGAACCTTGCCCTTGCTGCTTTTAAGCTATTGCTTGTCCAAAGCAGAGGTGCTTTCCCCTCACCTCCTTGCCTTGCTCTGAAATTGATGGAGTTGCACACAACTTGGACACACTCTGCATCTGTAGAAGTTTAGAAGAGACCAGCTCCCAGTTTTTGAGGCTACAGCAAACACTTTAAAGGATATTTTATACTGACGCAGACACTGAGGAAAAATATTTGCTGCTTGTCTATGTTTATTATCTCATATGCAAGGAGAGCGTTCTGCAATCCTTCACTATATTGCCAGTAATACAAGTTTCTGCAGTCAGCTCTTCAATTTTCCCATAAACTAACCCTCGCATGTTTTCCTCCTCATCATTTTTTTAAAGGGATCGTTAAGTTCCCCTCAGACAGACTCTTATGATGTTGCAGGTTGGGGGCCTTCTGCTTTATTGTGCTGCTTCACATCACATGGAAAGAAATACCACTTATAAAACAGGAGATGAGATGAAGTGGAGACTCTGCCATGTATGTTGTGGAACTTACTGATCACCCCTTGACACTGTCTTAATGCAGGGAAAGAATACCCCAACATTTCGAGTGGTTTGTTGCAGCTGAAGCAGAAATACTAATTCAGAACTGTGATGAAGCCCACTGGGTGCCAAGCATCCCAGCTCCTGGAGGTGTCCCTGCAAGGGGCTGAGCATCTGCTCCCACTGCCTGAACCCTGCGGTTTCTATGGATGCCGGCAGGCGTAACTCATTAGCCAATGATTATTTCATGTGAAGGGGAATAAAAATGGAGAGAGAACACTGGGAATTTGAAGATCAAAGCCGTTATTTAAGGGTTTCGTACATTTTGTCTCAAGGGTCTGTGATCTGGGTCTCATAGCACTTACGTTTGAGATGCAATCGAGGTGGTCTGATGTTCATGTGAAATTCTTTTGACAAGTCTAGACAGACACAGGTGAAGAAAGTTAATGAAACAAAATCTTCAATGACATTAAGAAGCTTATTAACTCAGAAGCTTTGAGGAAATACTTCCAATCTAGATGGACACCTGACAAGAGTTCCATCAAATTTTCATAGATGCAATTAATTCCTTCCATTTAGAAACACTCAATTAGATGCTTCCAATTAGGTTGCAACCTGTATTATTAAAGTGGTATTAACCCTCCAGACCACTGCTACTGACATTAAAGATCTGTCTAGGAATGAGTAAACAGCTTGATCTTAAATGAAAGCTATTTACCTAAGGCAAATCTTTTTGCCAGGTGCCGATGTGAACACTTTTTTCTTTCTAATGTAGGTCATTTATACAGTGGCACACTGCAGTGCAATGCTTTACCCTGTTAGCAAGACCAGCCTGGGGTGAGCCGGCTTGCAGGCTAGAGCTGCTGAGCCTTTCTGGGGCCAAGATAGCCAGTGGCTGGTGGGAAGCCTCTGCCAGGGCTGACCTGGGCTGGCCTGGGCTTCCCTGCACAGTGCCACATCCTGCAGCACAGCTGCACCCTTCTTCCCAAGCCTCCCATCATTTCAGAAATAACTGAAGACTCAGATACTTCCTTTGACCTGTCTTTTAAAAATACAAAAGTGACTCCTCTGATTTTATACTGACCCGACAAACAGATTTTTTCCTCATTGTTGGTCTGTGCTTTATCTGATTAGCTAAGATTCTTCTTCATGTGGCATATTGCTTATTCAGAGTACTCAAAATCATTGTTATTTAGTGAATTTCTTCTCTTTTCCTTGAATATAAGGTGTGGGGAAGCAAAAGTCTCAGCTACAGGCTATCTGTTTCTTCTGGAAGTTGGTAGAAATGGTCGTCTTTTCTCAACAAATGAACGAAGGCAGAGAAAGTGTATGTTTAAGGAACAGAAAATACAGTATTAACAGATGGCTTAAGTGCTTATTACGAACCAGCTGTGTGAATATGGGGGAAGAGGGGAGCAGGCAGGAGTCCACTCAGAGCAAGACAGCTCATTGGGATGTATGCTGCTGTTTCACACCTAGGAGGTGTGACTGTCTAAAACGGTGCTTATCAACCTGTGTAGGTCTTGTCAGCCCACACAGAAAGCGCAGAGATAACACAAAGCCTCTGGTGCAGCCAGAGTTCGACCACTTGAATATACCTGATTCTGGAAATCCCTTCAGGATCCATCCTGGTGCCAGTAGGATGGCTCTGCTGAACATACTTGAACACAATGCCATGCTTGAAAGTTGGTGTCATTAGTCACTCAGAAATTGCTGGAAGCTCTGCATTTTGTGCCATTGCTGAAATTTGGTCTTCTGAATATCAAAAATTCTACAGCAACTTTGGAGAAGTTGCTGAATATACCTTCTAGTAGTAGTACTCTTTCAGGGTAATGCATCAAGCATTTATAATGTTTTGTTTCCATGCACCTAGAGATAGCATTCTCCATTCTGGACTAATGACCTATGAAATCCTGAGTTTAAATACAAAGGTCATTTGTAATTTACAGGAGGGCAGAAAAGTGTCAACTCTCCTTTAATGGTTCTACTGGTTTTTTCATTCTTTTGAACTCAAACAAACAAAAATTTGTCTTTGAAAAACCTTTTGCTTCCAGTGAGGAAGCTCTGTATGTTGAGTTTCAGCTGTGATTGAATTTATACTACAGCCAAGTCATAAACCCTTGAAAATAGGGTTTATAATAGAAATTCCAAGTGCAATCTTAACTGTAGCAGCCAGCTTGGTACCACAAGCTGATCTAGTTCTTTACATAACACTTTTCCTTTCTGTGGTGCAGGCCTAGTCTTGTAATTTCTAATCATATACCAGTGTATATGTTCCTTTAATATTGGGGGGCATAGGACAAAGCTGATATCAGTGCTATGGAAATAAAACATTGCTTCCAGCAATACGGCAGGGCCATGCCTTGTACATTATTTATTCAGTTAAAGGTCAAGTTTTGGGCAACTTCAATCTGAATTATTAACTTGATACTGTATTTGTTTGTTGTATAGTGCCTATATACTAGAACCATCCAGTTCTGGCCTTCTAGTTCTTGATAATCAATATCAAAGTATTATAAGTAATAAGTTTCAGGAAGCTGTGAGAGTGAAGATGGGAGAATTGTAACTCCTTCTGTTTTCTCCCTGTTCTTTGTAAAAGAGAGGTGAAGAATAATTAGCATGGTGTTCTGCCCTGGTGACGAACACTGCATGTACTGTCCTCAGCAGTGCTGTGTTGCTATACATGCATAAGGTGATCCTAAAATGGGAAGGTATCAGGGATGAGAACAATGGTGATGAAGTCACCTTGCTTGTCCTGGTCCCTGTCACAGAAGATCTGCATGACCTTGTCTGGCCAGAATGTGAAAGTTCTGATTTGTGGAAATTACGGAGGTTTTGGAAGTTGCGTGAATTTCACAATTGAACAAAACTTAGATTTTGCATAAAAAAGAAAACCAGCATCTGAAACAGCTAACAGTTTGGGAGAAGAAGGGCCAAACTGACTGTCCAAGAGTGGATTTGGTGGGTCAAAGAAGGACTCAAGTCCCCAGATACTCTAGTGGTGGGCCGTTGCCTCTCCCTTGCCCTGGTGCCTTGTGCCAGGGAGAGGATGAAACATTTAGCTGCATGTATGAAGTAGAACTAATTGTCCAGGTGAGATTAAGAGAGTGCCTGGTACTATTGGCTCTGCCATCCTTGCCCCATCAGTTGGCAGAGAGCAAAGGAAAAGATCATGGGCCAAGCTGTCAGCAGCAGAGGAAAAAGTACAGGGATCTGGACTTCCCTCTCCAAAGAAACACAGATTTATGTTGCAATGTAAACGGATGAAGGTCTTGAGGAAATTTGGCTATATGGGCCTACTGTTTGGTCCTGCTGTGGCACAGTTGGGTCTCCGCATTGCCTTTTACCACATTTGTCCTCCTCCTGGACAGCAGAAGTCCTTTTGCAGCCCATGCCTCCTTATCCTGTTGTTAAGCAATTCATATGGCTGAAGCTTTCTGCTGCTTAACATCTGCTGGTGAGCACAGCCGAGCTTTTTGAGCTTTTCGTTCCATCCAGGGGCTCTCCAGGACCCGCATCTGCATGTGCCTTGCAAATCCAAATATGACTCACACTTTGGGCATGCTGAAAGCTGATAGCAAGCTGCCTTCCTACCGATTAATTGTGGAAGCAGCTCCTGTCCTCAGTGGGGTTTGACTGCTGCTCTTGAGGCCCTTAATTTCCACAAACTATTTCTGACAGTTCACTAAAAGTAACCAAGTAAAGTAGGCCTTTTTTGAGTAGGCTTGTGTTTTCTGTAATGAGATCCTCTGCTGTGAATTTTAGGGGTCTGAAAATTGGAAAAGTTTGAAAACCACTAGGTCGCTTCTGTAAATAGCCAGAGAATTAAATATTCACGTTCTCTTCAGAACTGAGGCATAACTGGTCTTTCATCCCCTTCTGGAATCAAATTTCTTTTGAAATAATTGAGAGATTTTAATTTCTTTCTTTAATAGGTCATATTATCATAATTTAAATTAATGTTCTCCCACACTTTAAATATATTTCCAATTTTATCCCTGCGATCTTTTCAGCAACTTTTTCAAATCTGAAGTGTCAAGCCCTCCGGGTAAAAGTGGGTCACTGGTACTAAAACCTGATTGATGCAGTAAGATTGCCACTTGAATTTCTATTATATTCTGGTTTTACATGGTCCTGAGTACACATTATTAGCTGTTCTCTTGTTTGTTTAAGCTGGGACACGGTTTGTATATATTGTTGCTTTTGTAATGATGAGCATGAGAAAGACTTCATGTTTTACTTCAAAAATAAATATCTTTCAGGCTGTTGGAATGGCTTGTGAACACTGAATTGTGACTTGACAGAGAAACAGTCACCACTGAGAAATACTTTTACATATCTTTGGAAAGTCTTTGAAAATTATATAATTAATGAAAATTTGAAAGTCATATTTTAAGTTTCTTAGGTACTTTAGAAAAGGCTTAACCCCTTCCCCCAAGCAAGCCTTTCCCTAGGGGGACAACATTCCTGCAGCTATCCTACCCACCTGCTCTGCTTGCCTCTTCCCACAACTATGATGAATTTTGATCCTCTTTGTTGCTCTTAGACAAACTTGGGAGAGGGAGAGGCAGCTCATGGGCTTCTGTGGGGCTGGAGGAGACCTGAGCCAGGGCACCCCAGGTGAGATGTCGGCCAGGGGCAGCTGTCACCCTCCCCTGGAGTGACAGGTGGCAGACGGGCTCTGTGCAGGGGGAGAGATGGGACTGCCATGCATGCAGAAAGGACCTTGTGGACCAAAGCAAAGCACACTGAAACTCGTCTGACACAGGTGATGGGGGAACCCAGACGTCTCTGGTTCAGCTCTGGCAGAGACAACCAACTCCTGCCTGGTTCACGCCTGTTGAAGTCTTCTGACCAAAAAGAACCAATGAAGACTGAAATAAATATTCTTTAGGAGACCTTGCCTGGCTGGATGTAGTCTTTGAATGGACTGGGTATTTTGGCTGTGCCAAGACCATATTTTCCTTCTAAGAAAGGAAAAAAAAAATTTAGCTATTAGTTTCTGAGGATTCAAAGAAAGCAAATTAAAATTAAAATTGCATAAGTTAAGTCTTCAGCAAGAGGGCAACCAGAAGACTTCAGTGAACAGAAGGACTACACAAAATCATAGAATTGTTTAGGTCGGAAAAGATCTGGAGATAGTGTTAGGTTTTTGGAGAAATGCAAAATCCTGTTTTGTCCTTTTTCAGGAGAAGATATCTTTCCAAGTCAAGTTTCACACCAGCAAACTGCCTTCTTGGCATCAGTCCCCTGGAACCCCTGGCTTTGGGGGTCACTTTGCAGGGGGGCAGAGGAGGAGCAATGGGGATTTCTCCTCCTCCTGTCAGTGGCTCTCTGCCCCCTTCCCTGGCTCCTCTCTGCCTGTGACTGTCACAGTGATGGCACCACAGTTACTCCTGCTTATGCTCTCTCATATATCCTCCTTTAAGATTCTTGATTATAGGTACTTAAATATAATTACTGTAGATTTTACAGCACTCTGGGACAAGATAAAGGAGAATGAAAACCAGTGAGGCAAATGTCCCTTCCTCTGCTCTTCAGGGAAGACTTTAAGGTATTTTTTTAAGGATAATTTATGAAAACCTTAATCAGATTATGCAGCTGTTCCTTTCTATCTCAACAGCATCCTCATGAGAGCACTACCAATAGGGCTTGCCAGTAAATTTCTGAAGACCTCTTAATAGTATTAGTCTTTCTGCATCTGAGGAAATGTTTTCTGATGTGAGTTTATATTTGTCCTAATGAAACTTTTGTTATTAGTTTCAGGCTGTTTGTCCAATTTATCAAAATCCTAACATACTCACACACTATCCTCCTAAATATCTCTGGTTGCTTCCAGCTTTCTATCCCGAGTTCTTTGAGGTTTCCAGCTTTAATAAATTCAACTGGCAGCCATCTGATTGAACTGCCCTTTGCTTACTGCACTGAAAATTTTACCACATCAGATTTATAATGGAAATTTATAATGTTGAGAAGCAAAGCGAAGGGAAGGGAAGGGAAGGGAAGGGAAGAGAGAAGAGAAGAGAAGAGAAGAGAAGAGAAGAGAAGAGAAAGAGAAGAGAAGAGAAGAGAAGAGAAGAGAAGAGAAGAGAAGAGAAGAGAAGAGAAGAGAAGAGAAGAGAAGAGAAGAGAAGAGAAGAGAAGAGAAGAGAAGAGAAGAGAAGAGAAAGAGAAGAGAAAGAGAAGAGAAAGAGAGAAGAGAAAGAGAAAGAGAAAGAGAAAGAGAAAGAGAAAGAGAAAGAGAAAGAGAAAGAGAAAGAGAAAGAGAAAGAGAAAGAGAAAGAGAAAGAGAAAGAGAAAGAGAAAGAGAAAGAGAAAGAGAAAGAGAAAGAGAAAGAGAAGAGAAGAGAAATCACATATCTCATCAGCAGACTCCTGGCAGTTTGTCTGGAAGAAGAGGGAAGGCATGGAGGGGTCCAACTCTGGCTGCTGTGGCCAGTAAGAGGACACTGCATCTCATTCAACACCAGCTGAGGTGAAAGAGAAACTCCTGCTCACCTTAGCATGGACTGAACTGGGATTCTTTGGCAAGTAATTTTTTTCCATACAGGAAATACCAAAGAGAGAGAGAGAGAGAAGAAATCTCAACTGTACTGGGATCTTAAAGCTCTTAATTAAGATGTTTCTGATGTGTTCCCTAGGAAATGATTATAACTTATAAAAAGAAAATTTGATTAATTTTTTTGTGATTACCAGCCTCATTAAATAATTTGCTCTGCAGTTGTCTGAATACCACCAGGTCATTTAGAAACTCAACTTATTGTTTTATTTATTTTAATAGGAAGCATCATTAATAATAATAAAAAAAAGGTGTTTCATCTCTAACAGAATTCTTTTAGTGGGAGTTTAAGAAAATTATTCACAAATCAAAGGATGATTTTACTCCAGTGGGAAGGTGACAGATTGCATTATTCATTATTATTTCCGTGATGCCATAATACTGTGCAGCACTTTATGCACAAAAATGAAACCATGAGTTGCAAAGAATAAGTGCTGTGAAGAGGCAATGTACACATGGAGAAGAGCAGAAAACCGCTGTGGTGAGCTTCAGATCTTGCATGTATCCCCTTCTATCTGCCCAGGGAAGCTGTGGATGCCCCATCACTGGCTGTCTTCAAGGCCAGGCTGGGTGAGGCTTTGAGCAACCTGGTCTAGTGGAGGGTGTCCCTGCCCATGGCAGGGGGGTTGGAACTGGATTGTCTTTAAGGTCCTTTCCAACCCAAAACATTCTATGATTCTATGATTATTCTTCTTCCTCTTTGCTTTTCTTCTTCCTCTGTCCCCTCTCCTAGTTTCAAGTCCACGCTGATTTGAAATGGACAATTTAGATTAGTGAATGACATAAAAGAAAAGGCTTTGGAAGAGGCTAGAAAGGATAGAGGGATGCAGATGTAAAAGTGAAGCTGAGCCTCAAGACATGTGGGTAGCAGTAGAGGCTGAGACTTGGGAAGGAATGAGAGCAACACAAATTGCACAGGCAGAAACACAGCTTGGAGACTGGATAGTCAGGTAACTGAAAGTCCTGCTCATTGCCACTATTTTTGTTGTTTCTGTTACATAAAGAGGTTCTGCTTTGGGGTGTCTCCATGTTAATGACACAGAGCAAAGGGTAAGAGGAGAGGCAGAGGCACTAGCAAGCAAGGTGCATGCTACCACCTCGCAGACAAGAATAATCCCAAATCCTTTCCCACATTTATGCCCTTATTCACGGGCTCATAGTTAATACCTGTCAAGGTATGTTCCTGTGAAGGAAAGATAAGTAAATCCCCAATGGGATACCTCTGGCTTACTTCTTGTGGTGGATGGCAGAGTGATGGTCCCAGGTCTTCTTTCGCTATGGGAGCTCTGGCAGGGGGAAGGGGAGGGTGGTAGTAACCAGATCATGGCAACAAATACTACTTCAACTCAAAAGGGAAAGGATTTTATTATTTTTAGCCTGGTTCCAAGTAGTCTTTTTGTGTCAAGCCATCATCCTGCTTTTTGTTTATTTTGTAGCCTTGAGGATAAATACAACTCCGTATTTCACACTGATGTTAAAACATTTCCTTTTTAAAGGATCAGGCCAAGTTTATAATGAAGTGATACTAGGGGATGGAAGCGAGGGTCATGGTGGCTATTATATCCTCTTCTCTGCACATTCTTGTGCTGCCTTGGTTCCCTACAGCACCTGGAAATATGGCAGTAGCACATGGAGAGGCCAGATTAATCTCTGATGGATGAAATTTTCTCTGTCTCGCAGTTTGCAGTGTAGCAATTAGGCATTTGGTGAATGGGGGAGAAAGTGCTTTGTCTTATTGTATGTCCTGCTGTGTGCTAGAAAAGGCAAAGACAAGGGAGAGTGTTTTGCCACAGTTTGGAAGGTGCAAAGGTGTGTGATGGTCTCTGCTTCCCCTGGGATTTCGTCCACAGCCTCAGGTCTCTCTGACGGATGCTCTGTCTCCTGCCCAAAGATTCACTATTTTGGCTGAGGGCCACACTAGGGGCTCTCCTGGAAGGACCTCTGGGACCAGCGCAGCCCTAAGCAGATGTTCAGGCACTCAGGGCAGCTGGCAGGGCACCTGTGTATTATTTATTTACTAGGTTGTCTATGGTGCTGTCCTGAAAGGCATCTGCACAGCTCAGAAACGTGGCATGCCCTGAGGAGGCAGGAAAGTGTGCTCGCAACTTACCCATAGGGAATGAAAAGAGGATAATTTATCTCAAGCTCTCCCTGTTGGTTTTGGTGTTGTTTTTCTGGGGGAGCTTTCTATGTTGTTTTTGTTGCTGGCTGGTTTTGTGAGTAGTTTTGCCCCCAAATATGAGGCCCGTCCTACCTCTTTTGCTTGGTTATTTGTGGCATCACTTCCTTGGTAAACCAAGAAACGATGCCCATGTCAGAGCTTGCTCAGAATGCAAGGGATTGTTATTCAAACCTCTCTGTATGTCAGTCCTACGTTAGTCATGATGAAATGTGACGTGGCATGTCATATCCAAGCAATGCAAAGGACACTAAAAGCAGTAAGTACTGAGCCTGCTTCTGGCTAGTATCTCTGTGGGAAGTGGAGCATCAGGGTAGGGCAGGGCTTGCAGCAGGGACATGGTCCAAGACAGCTCAGGTACCACACTTGATATCTTGTGGTGTTAAGCCAAGTCTGTTTGCAGAGTCGTCTGACTAACAGATCTTCGATGGACATAGACAAACTTCTGACGAACAAATCCTCCATGCTGCAGGTCCACTCTTTGATTGATGGGGTTTCTCCTCCTGCCCCCCAGGTTTATGTAACAGAAGAGAAACCTGCTGTAGTTAGTGCAGGTTTCTGTGGAGAGAAGCTTATGCATACAAAGGATTAAGTTTTCGCAGGCATCTCTTTCTTATTAAATTTCATGATTTTTGATTTAGCACAGAAGTTGAAGAGAACTTGGTGTTTTTTCTCCACTGCCAAGGTTGTAATTTGAATTTCTGAGCTCCTTGCAGGTCCGTAAATTGTGTGTTACCACAGGCCTCTGCAGAGCAACCTGAGACGCACAGACCTGCAGAGGCAACAGCACAGGGGCACAGAGAGCCTGGAGGCTGCCGGGGCTTGTACGCGTCAACCTGCCAACATTTTTTGAGAAGATGAAATTATGCAGAGACAAATTACCTTCCAAGAAAATAATCAATCCCAGGAATTTTTAAGCTGATATTGTTCGAAAACTTGGCTATGCACATGCATATGCTCACTGAAAACAGAAGAATTTCTACATCATTTCTGTCCCTACAGGCCAGGGCTTCTGGAGTAAAAATGGTGCCTAAAATAAACCCACATCACACTAATCCTAGATCTTGTTTTTTTTGAGGAGATTAAGCTATTTCTGATTTGCACCCAGTAATAAGTCCGAGAAACAGCCACAAGGCTCCAGGTGAGCAGCTGCTCCTCTGGGCTGAGCAAATCACTACAAGTAAGAAGAGACTTGGGTCAGGGAGAAGCTGCTGCTCTGAAAGAGGAGTTTCTGACATTATGGGGTTGACCTAATCTCTGTATGCCTGTCTCCAGACTCTGGTTGGCCATTGTCCTCTTTGTTACCATTGCCTGGTGATGACCCCTATTAACGTTCCTAAAGAAAAATGCCAATACACCGGAGGACATCATCAGAGCAGAAAAGCTCTGGTTATGACACAGATGATGAAGGACAGTGGTGTCTATACACGTAAATACGGGTTGGCTGTGCTTCCCATGAGGAAATGGAAGAACGGTTATAGCAGCCCAATAAGATGATGGTTTCCCTTGGGGTAAGAATTGGTTAAGGACACTTCTTACAGGTTGCTACAATGGCCTGAAAATTCATCATCCTCTAAGAAAAGAAAATGGAGTTACTCTGCTCATGTTCAGCTGAAATGAGAAGAAGAGCAATGAGAAGGAAAACCAGAAAGAATAAGGCTGCAGTAGCTGGCAACCGGAACTAAGCTAAGTGACCTTTGCTTTGATGTTATATGATATGGCAGGAGCCAGGGAAAAAAAAAAGATATTCCTACTTGTAACCCACACCTAGATACAGGGCTGGTGTATGAAAGCACATGAGACTTCTTGAGTTGTTTTGGATGCCCAGTCCTAAGGAGGTTGCTGCTTGACATATATTTGTCAAGAATGTGTCCTGAACATGAAGGCAGCATGAGGAGCACAGTCCAGCCATACCAACAGCCCCTCGTGTCCCAGGGTGGGAAAACAGGCACCACACCAGAGGCTGAGTGTCTCTGCTGTAGGATCTCACTGAAGCACCCTGCAGACCACCAAGGCTGTCTGTCCTGCAATCACCCTGACACAGTCCTTGCTGGGTGAGAATCCTGCAATACACCTCCCGTGGATGAAAAGAGAGAGCCTGTGATAAGTAATTTTAAATGCTGACAAAAGAGCCATAGAAACTAAAGGGAAACCCAACTCTTAAGCTTTTAATACATTATTTAGGAACCTTGAGATGTGCTGTCTCAGCCTGTGATGAATACTGAAAGCCTTGCTGAATTTTTCCATGGAACTGGATTAAATGAAGTTGAATTTGCAGTGATATTACAGCTTATTCCTTGTCATGGTTTAACTCCAGCTAGCAAAATACCACGAAGCCGCTCTCACAAATCCCCCTCCCCTCCTCCAGTGGAGGGGAAGAATCGGAGGAAAAAGAAATAAGGAAGCTCGTAAAATTGAGATAAGAACTATTTACTAATTAAATCTAAATCAATACATACAGGTACTACTGCTAATAAATACTTAAAATAGTAGAAAATGAAACATATAGTACAATATATACAATATGATACAATTTCCCACCATCCACTGTCCAATGCACACCCAGATGTTGAGTGATGAAAATCAGACCCCGAGAGCCCGAGAACCACAGCCCGAGAGCGATCGCAGCCCGAGAGCCGCGGTCTGAAGGCCGGAGCCCGGAAGCCTACGCAGCAGATTCCGAGCAAACCTTATCACTGATAACACGGCCATGAACTCTAAACAACCCACCAGCTCCCACATGAAGGAGCCAGCACAAGAGTTAGCCAAGCAGCTAATGCAGGAGGGTTAGCAAGTGCCCGGAGAGACGAGCAAGGGAGTAAGGGAGAGAGAGAGAAGGGAAGAGTAATGGCTACCGGACCCTCTTCCCCACCCAAAGAGACCGGAACATGACGTACTATGGGATGAAATACTTCCTTGGTTAGTCTGGGTCAGCTACAATATCCGAAGCGGACAAAAGACCTTGAGTTCAGTACAGGCCATCCCCAGCACCAGCTGAGGCCTTATCAATGTTTTCACTTACCGTCCAGCAACAGAGTTCCCTGGCAACCAGGGTAAAGGGAGTTAGCCCTTTCCTGACTGAACCCAGCACATCCTTCACTGATGTATCAACATTACATTACTGTTTTTTAAAGGACTCGGAGGAAATTCCCAGTAGGCCAATGCAGTGCTGCAGTGAGTGTCTGCATGTTGTGGCTAGTGGGAGAGGCACAGAAAGCAACGCCAACCACCTGGTAAGCCACGTGCCCCCGTAACAGCTCTGGGGCTTGGGGATTGATCCTGCAGGGCTTCTTTGCAACAAAAGCGCATTCTCCTCTAAGAGACCGATTTGCTTGGTGGGATCGAAATCACTGTTTAAGGAAATTCATATTCAACAGAGGGCTGCCTCATTTAACAGTCTTTTGCCATTAGGCTTGCGTCATGATTGTGTTGACTTTCAGTCCTATGCGCAGGTGAAAATACAAACAAGGAGTTGTAAGAATTAGCACTCGTAATGACATTTTTCAGAAATAAACAGAATTAAAATTTCCTGTGGTATTGATCAACAATATCTAAGTGGTTGCCTAGGGGTATATACAGCTCTGTTTTGTCAGTCAAGGGCAGAAGGGTTATATTTAACTCTTCAGTTAATAGTGTTCCTGTTCTTGCCTTCTGATGTGAAGCGTGTATTGGAATTTCTGTCTGTCCTGGGCCAACCAGTGTTGTTGTTTTGCACATCATTAGTGCCCGATCAGCCTTCTGGCCCAGTGAAACCCTGCCAATAGCACTGAAGCCCTCTTGGGTCTATGGGATCATGGTAGTAATGCCACTGAAGTAATTGCCTGTGCTCTGTGGGGAACATGGCAGTTTTCTTGACTGCTTCCTTGTGAAGCTGCTTCTTATTGGGTACAGCTGAGGAAAGATCATGTTGATTGAGGTGACCTTTATTTGAATAGGTAATTGATTATTTCAAAGAGGACATGTGGGAGATATGTCCCTGGACTTCGTTCAGCGCAGACCTATAGGAGAACTGGTTAGTTAATATGAGGAAAATGGAGATTAAGGAGCAGGTGAACAAGCCTTCCTTTGCTGATTCTGTATCTAGCCCAGTGGCCTGACTTTCTCATCTGAGGACCTGCATTGTTTCCTTCACGTGAATTTATCACAATTGAGTTAATCCCCTGGGATTTGATGAGCATGTAAAACAACCATATTGTACGAGCTAACACCATACTGACCTATCATTTCCAGATATATTCCTGTGGAAAGTTACCTTCCTTAGAGCAAAGGGGAAAAGGAAGAAGAAGGAGAGGGATTTTCCAAGGTCCTGTCTGATCTGCTGGTGATATGCCAGGTCAGGCAAAAGCACTGCTCACATCCACACTTATCTCTGACAAGGGCCAGCAGTGGCAAGAGTGTAAGAAGAGGGCAAACGTAGTAATACATAGCATAACTCCCAAACTCAAGCAATCCATAGCTGAAGGACTGCATGAGCCAAACTTGGTACATTTTATATTAAAAACCCTTGACTGATTTTTCTTCTGAGCTTATTCATTCACTTTTGAACCCTTCTACATTTCTAGTTTCTGTGGTTTGCTGGCAGCAAGGAGTGCTCGAGTTGGACCATGTGAACAGTTTTCTCCATCATAAAGAATAGGGTGACTTCTCTCATCCCATTTTCTTTTTCTCTTACCTGTAGACATTTCTTGGTGTTCTTTCTGTGATCTAAATAATTTCCAGTTGTCAAAAACTCTTCTTATTCCCACTCTGCCCTCTTTGGCATGCTGCTTGTAGGTTCAGAAATCTGCTCTGTTGTCATGATTTTTGCCTTCTCCACCAAGTTTTCTTACTCTCTGATTCCTCATTGTGTGGAAGCAAATTCACTGTAGATGCCTCATTCAAGCATAGTGGGAGGGAGAATAAATGCAGCAGTTAAAGAGGGCATTTTCCCCTTCATCTGTTCTGTGTGCTTTCATCAATCACAACCTGAAAGGAGACCTTAATCTGCCTCCCTCCTTCCCTGCCACACACATTTTTGTGGCAGAACCTCCTTTTGGAAAACTTTTTCTTGCATCATCATGGCCAGGGGCCTCTTGCCATCACATGGTTTGCAGGGCTTTCATGGGGCAGGGCAAAGTCAGGTCTGGGCCTGGAGAGCAGAGCTTTGCAGAGTGGTACACAGAGGACCTGGGAGCTCTGATGTTGGGGTGTGAGAAGTGGGAGCATCTTATGCACAGAAGGTGAAAGTGTGGTAGAAGACACTACTTTCCCTTTGTCTTCTCCTCTGTTGTCCTAACTAATAACCTCAAAGGTAGTTGTCATGGTCTGTTTTCCGCATATACAGCTTCCAGGTACAAGTATTTTATTTTTGGCGAGCCACTGTCTCCCCAGCTCTGCAGCCATCAAGCTTGTAGATGCCCTCAGACCACTCAGCAGCCTCCAACTCAACCCTCCATCATGAGAAGAATTACCTGTGATTCCTCCTCTTCTAATGAATGTCTGAAATGAGCCACCCTACAGCTCAACATACTTTCTTCTCCTACCTGAAACCTGCACAGTGCTCAGAGCTGCCTGTATCTACTGTCTCCAGAGTCTGGAGACGGGAGAGGGGAGAGCATCGCTTGGGAAAAGGCCTGGGGGAGTCCCTTGGAAACTCAGGAACTGGTAAGCTGCAGGGACATGATGGCTGGCAGCTGCACAGAAGCAATGTGATTTGCATTGTATACAAAAAACCACACTGTATATTTGAATCACCTCCTATTTATGTTAGCATAGTGGAGGAGCAGTCTCTGCCCTCCCATTATGAGGTGGGTAAGGGGCCAGCAGTCGTGGCTGCCACCCAGCAGTGAGACCGGCAGAGCCTTCTCTGCTCTAAACGGTCTGGGCACACACGGTCGCATCTGTATTGCCAGCTCACTAAAACTGCATATCTCTATGTGAACGTCAGAGCCTCTCTGCTTTTCAAGTGACTAATGGTTCTGTAATGCCTATGGCGGAGATCAACCCTGCGCAAGAGCCTGCAGGTACAAGTAAACAAGGAGCGCTGGAGGCCGGCAGCACACCAGAGGCTCCCGGCACAGGCAGCCTACAGACGGTGCTGATGGATGGTCTTGCTGCCCACCTCACGCAGTGAATTATTGCGGGAATGACTGTGGCTGTCCTTGAAGTCAGCAGATTTCTGCAGTGCACTTTAGTGCTTGGAAGCTCACAAGCTTCCTCCATCATTGTGGTTTGTGGTGGCAAGCGAGAAGGGAGGTGGGCAGGGGTTGTGTAACCAGCATCAGCACAATTGCATCCCCCTGGGGCCACCTGGCTGCATGTGGGGAGCACCCCAGGTGAGTAATGAGGGGAATTGTGTCTTCAGGTACAAGCCTAATGTAAAGAGGTGGTATGACGTTTGGGCTTTTCTCCTCCCTCCTCATTTACAACCAGCTATCTCTGTGTAAAGGCATGTTTCCGCCTGGAAGTGGAGAAGCCTTCCAGTGCTGACTGAGCTAGAGGCACTAAAAAAGTGTATAGTGGTGGTAGAGCAATGCCTGGGCCAAGAGATGGGAGCCTGGCTCACTGTTTTGCAGAAAAGGATCCCAGCAAGCACTTGCATGGCTTTATGTGGGTGTTCAGGTATGGTAGAGGGATTCCTGCACTGAGATCATTGCCATCATGTAGTGGTCTTCCTGGTTCCTGCTATCAGTATATGCAATTTTTTTTTTTTTTTTTAAATTAAGCCTGAACTTAATTGGGAATTTAGAGTTTTTCCTATAGGTATGGAAGAGCTGTGCTTTTTATCCGATTACAGGGAAATATGCTGTGTGCATCTTACACGCAGTTTGATACAGTGCAAACACAAATGATTATTGTGAAGGCAGGCAACAATGCAGCTTTTGATCAGCTATGAGATCAACTCGTACTTGATGCTTGTGACATTGAGGTGTTTTGATAACTTGAGCTGATTCCTGCAAGTCATTTTTCAAGCTCTCTTCCCTACTTGATGATCAAAGATAGCAGAGTGCATAATTCATGGCCTTTCATATTCATGTTTATATTTTTGGTTTACAGTAGGCGAATGCATTTTCCATTTTAACGAAATCTATGCCCACCCACTACTCAGTTATTGGAATGAGGGTTAACCTGACAAATACGTGTACTTACCACAACTCATCTTCAGGAAAGAGGTTCTTTCTGAGACAGTCACCCTGCTTGCAGTTCTACAATGTTTATGGCTTCAGCATATTTGGGCCACTGATGTCTCTTCCTTTTAGAACAATTCTTCTTCCTCTGCTGCTAATGTTGTTCTGTCTATAGGGTAGAGTAGGAGTTTTGAAACTGAACGCTGCATGAGGCTGCTTCTAAAGGCTTGTGTGACAGCTTTCCCCTACTCTGGAATGACTTTTAGGCATATTCAGAAATTTTGTTTCTTCTTTCTTACTTTCTTTCAGTAATAAATAGTTCATAATCCTTGTAATTAATAGCTGGTTTGGCTCTGGTAGTTTGTACTTCACTGGTGACATGATAAAGTTGGACATGAGCCAGCAGCGTGCGTTGACAGCCCAGAAAGCCAACCGTATCCTGGGCTGTATCAGGAGAAGTGTGGCCAGCAGGGCGAGGGAGGGGATTCTTCCCCTCTACTCTGCTCTAGTGAGACCCCACCTGGAGTACTGCGTCCAGCTCTGGGGTCCTCACTAGAGGAAGAAGGATCCTGAAGTGGCTGGAAGAACTGGGAATTTGTTACAAGAAAGAAGCTGCTTGCTCTGCTTGCACATCCCACCTGGTGCAGAGCGAGCAGGGTAGAAAATGACTGATTTCTGGTGCTTCTTGTACTGAAGAAAATAGAAAAAGCACTGACAGTTGCTAGCACTTCCCTTGTGCTAGGCAATTCTCATCATTAATGCTTACTTGTACACTCATATGCTGAGCTGTGGGGAAGGGGTGATCAGTCTTTGCATGGATGCTTATCCAGTAAGTAGAGTTTTCTGTCTGTGCTGACTGTTAATCCTGCTCAATATTACCTTTGTGCTGGCCTTTATATATCCAGATTTCAAGCGAAAACACTCCTGATCTTCCAGTCCAAACCAACTTCCTTTAGAATTATCTGTGCGGAGACAGTAGTCCATGAGGCCATATAATACAGCAACTAAAATATTATTCTTCAAGGTAGTTTTAACTTTGCAGCATCATTTGCAACCTGTGCAGTTAACATTGCAGTTGTTCTCACTGACCTGCTCAGTTACTGGGAGGCGGCAGAAGGTGCTTTCTGTGATTCAGACATGTCTGGTCAGTGGGGAGATGAGGGTGCATGGTGGTTTTGGTGTATGAGTGTTGCTGGGTGATTGGCCAGCATCTCTGTAGAAGTGGAATTTGGGGCTGTGGTTAACACAAGTGCTTCTGAACAGTCTGCTTTGGTCCTTGGACAACTGAAAGGGACTGTAGCCACTGTGGCCTCAAGCTCAGCTGGCTCCACTGGAGATGACCACAGTTCCAAAACCCCTTCAGTGGGCGCACATAAAGACTGAATCCTGTGGCTGTCACTTTTGGAACCCCTATTCTTGGCTTTTTACACCTCATTTTGGTTAGTTATACTTACATTTGATAGAGATTGAAACTTCTGTATGGAGCATAATTCTCTGTGATCTTGGAAGTTTCCTGCATGTTGTGCTGTGTTTGAAACAAGCTCGTTGGAGCTTTGGCAAATACCATATTATGTCATTCACTACTGTGCTGGATAATGTGAAGCTTAGCTGAATAACTTGGAAAAAAATGACAGTAATAATCAACTGTCATCACACAGAGCTTTCCTGTGTTCAAATAAATCAGTTGCCAATTTCTGCCAGACACCGCGAGGAGTGTCACAAATTATCAGCAGCTCCTGGCAGTTCTGTCTCCAGCATCTTGAACAAACGCAGCAATTTTTAAACACGTGTTCTGTTTGCTGAATTCATTTAGGGCCAGACAAGTCTGTGTCTTTCTGGTTTGGGTGGAGTTTTGTTTGTTTGTTTGTGGTTTTGTTTGTTTGTTTTGGGTTGTTTGTTTGCCCCTTCTGAAAATTTCCTGTCAATTACTTTCTTTGGAATTAAAATTTTCTCAGTCACAATCAATTAATCAGTTCTACCCATGCTCATTATCCACAGGGAACTCTTTTTCCATCCCCAAATTCATAAACATTTCAGGGAGCTTGTTGCTCTTGTGCAGGCTGGCCTGATGACACCTATTTTCTTACAAGTTCCACTTGTATCATAATTCACTTTCTCTAACGACTTTTGCTGACTTTCTTATTTGCAGGCACTAGCAACTGTTATGTGTCCCTGTTCTCAAGTCTCCCTCCTCTTTAGCATTATGTGAGAAAAATCTGTTACAAGACTTTTTTTTTGGCCTTTTTACTTGTATTTTGTAATGATAAGATCATGTACTGCAAATTTGCTGGAAGAGGAAGACAGACTTCTCCCAGGGATATGCCCAAGAGGTTTGACACCAGTTACAATCACTATCACTGTGGTGTTGTGCACATGTTAATAAAACTTCTGACTTCCAGGGTGAAATGAAAATAATTCCTTTTTGGTCTGAGACTGATATGCTTTGTTTGGATTCATTCCCCACTGGAGCACTTTCCTGCAGCAATTCTGCTCCAGCGGCTCCTTGTCAAGCAGGTCACTGAAGTACAGTTTCTGCGGTAAAGGAGATTGGCTGTGAGGGTGACTGCTTCTTTTGTATTTGACACTGCTATTCCAGTAGTGTTCTTTTCCAGTTCTTTTGGGGAGTTGGTATTTTGGACTATTGTCGCTTTCACTTGAATCGGATCTTGCCCAGTTCCTTCATTTCCTAAAAAGTGACCATAATTGCTTTGCCACATGCTGAACTGCAGTTTGCTGCATTCTGCCTCTAGCTCACACTGTCTGTGGTTTGGGAGGAGGGCTTCTAGGTGTTACTGTGCTGCTTTCTGGTGCTGCTAGAACATCACCTGCTGACCTCACCTCTTGTCCAGCTTGTCAGGGTCTCAGAACTTCTCATGGAGTGGCCCCATGGAATTACTCATATGGGGGGGATACACCAAAGGACATCGACTGTTACCTCCATCTTCCTAACAGTTAGTTGGAAGTGGTTAACATGATGAGCTTTCTGTCCAGCCTCTCCGTTCTCAGGGGTATTTCTGCATAGTTTCTCATGAACATCATTTTCCCTTTTCTCTGCCGTGGCCAGAGAGACCCGCTCTCCTAAGAGATGGCCTTCAGTCGCATGTACTCTATGTGCTGTACTTCCAGACCCATCAAGACTTTCTCCTCTACTTCTGGGCACAATGCCGCTCTTCATGGCACATGCTGTACCTGCCGTGAGTGTCCGGCATCTCTGCACTGTGTGCTTCCCACTCAGTGCTGTAGGTGGTTATTGCCCAGCTGTCTTTTTTACAGCTTTTGTCACCTAAGTGTTGTCATGGGTGTAAATGAGCTCCATCCCCTGCATTTTGGATGTGTCACAACTTCTTTCTATTTCTCAAGGTTTTTTCTAATATTATATTTTCTCAATATTTTTGCTTATATGCTTCTGAGTTTGCTGTCTTTATCCCTCACCAAGTGGTTCTTTCCTGTGAAACATCATCTTTTATTAACGGCAATAGATAGGTTACCTTCTCATTATGTAGCCCTGGTCTTGGTCCAAAAAATGTTTCTTTACACAAAGGCAAGTTTTGAGGAAAACCATGGCTTGTCTGCATTTTCCTTACCTCTGTTAGCGAGCTTGCCACTAGAGATCCTGCTCTGTAAATATCCTTGCCTTCTTGCCCATTGCAAAGGTAAGTAGTCCAGTCTTCAGACCAGTTAGTTTCCTCAGTTCTTGTGAAAACCAATTCAGTAGGAATAAATTTAATTTCGACCTGCAGAGGGGTTGGACTAGTAACCTAATCTAGCAGGGGTTGGACAAGATGGTGTCCAGAACTCAGCCACTCTGTCATTCTGTTAGGCTTCTTAAATTTAACTTAACTATGACTTACCCTGTTTTTGTGGATATGTAGGATCCATCTAATTTTTATATTGTGTTCAGGCTTCAGAACAGGGAGCAAAGTGACAGTGCAACACTCAGGATTTATTGGCTGCATTCAACTCTCCCTAAAATAATGTTCCCTAAATTGTTAGCTTTTACCTTATCTGTAAGAATACTGCATTGCCATCCACTGGGAAGTTGCCTATCAAAACATAATGGATAGAGTGTTATAAAGATCCACTGCACTTCTCTTAGATCTGTAACTTCTCTAAGTCCTATGGATCCTCTGGTGTGTTGCAGGTGTACCAATCACTTTGGTCACTGTAGGCAGCCAGTGCTGCATCAGGTTAGCAGCCACCTTGGTGCACAGGGCAGGGGAGGGGGGCAGCTGGTGGGGCACACCGTTCCTGTAGCTAGTCCAAGACCAGATGATCATTTTGGGTCCCCCACCCAGGTCTCCAAGGATCTTCCTGCCTCCCAGGGCTGGAGCAATTATGCAGTCTAACAAAGATGTCAGGGTGCTGCAGGCAAGCTTCTGCCATAGAGGAAGACGTCTCTAGGAGGGGTTTCCAGTGCAGAAAACTCAGGCTGCTCCTTCCTGGCTTCAGCATAGTCAAAGGTGTATGTGTTACCTCTAATAATCTGAAGTGATACTCTGCATATGTAGCTGGACATCTGACAAAAAATCTCTGAAAAGAAGGCATAATTAATGTAACATCTGCACTTATTTGAGGTTAAATATCCTTAGACTATCATTTCTGTCTGAAGTCACACAATAATTTGTAATCATTGCTCTAAGCCATAATGTTTTGAGGCATGAAACATGGGCTGCCTCGAGGGCTTTGCTAGCCCCAAAAGTCAGGCTAGTAGGCTAGTCACACGCGAAGAGATAATGTAGGGTATATATCTTCAATGTCATTATAAGAAAGACGTGTAGTAGTGCAGGACATTTCAACACCTAGTCATGAAAATTGAGAGTAATCACTTGTAGCTTAAAGACACCTGCATGTTCTGTATCATAGGTGGGTAGCACTGGACCCTTATGTCTTGCTGTTTGGAGCTGTGCTCAAAAATTCTGGCACTTCATGCAAAAGTATTAAGTATTGCCATATGAGAAATTGTTTTCACATTTCTGAGGAAACTTGATCTTCAGAAAAGTTATGCTTTTTGTCTGGAGCAGAAAATTTATATAAAAACACTCCTTGCTAGAGGAAAGAGCGAATGTACTCACAAAAATATTAGTTTACATACATGAAAACAACTGATCTGAAAATGCATGCTGAGGGTTCCTTTGTTCTTTCTTTTTGCAGCTCTCCACATGGCTGACCCGCTGGCTAAGATGTTAATTCAAAGGTTCCCAAACTGTTCTGTGAAATCCTTGATGCTGCTCTGCAGAGAGCAGACTGCATTTGTTAACAGCTGCCTCCTCCTTGGCTCAGGCAAGGAGCTGTAATTTAAAGAGGACAACTGAAATTTTATTCCTGCTGGTGCCTTTTGCTGTAAACAGTTTGTTTATCCACTGAAGGGAAGCTGTATGGCCAGGTACACTCTCTACAAGCCAATGTTTTAGGCAGTAACTTGTGTACCAAGAAAAAATATCTGGAAAAAAGGCTCACCACCAATTGTTTGTCATCCTGTATTTGTGTGTGTCAGCAGCTGGATGGTAGCAGACCATAAGCACATTCTCAGCTCATGACGTGTCAAGGTAAAATGCCAGACCACCTTTTCCTCCTTTAGCACGAGCAATCAACCTCCCGTTTGCTGAGGAGGGAGAATGGACACAAAGGCACCACCTCCAGATCAGATGGTGTGTGGTAACTTGGTTCTTTTAGTTACACTTTTCCATGTGTCATGTGGGCAAAGTCTGAGAGGTGTCTGGTACATGATGTCTGTTCACAGCTCAGCTTGCAGTGACCTTGTGCAAGCACTCCGGCTGTTACCTCCCTAGCGCCAGCAGACAGCTCCTTCGTCAGGCTCCGGAGCTTCTGCTCCCTTCTCCTCCCAACGAGTCAACACAATGTAAGCCAGAACTGGTAAGGATGGGACTGTCTGCAAGGTTTTCAGTGCTTGGGTAGTGTAGGTGTGAGCGAGGTGACCAAATAATTACAAGTTCATTTAATTGGGGTGGGGGTGGGGGGGGTAGGCTGCTTTTTTTTTTTCCTCCCAAAGTTGGCCTTTCCAAAGCCTATCCAAGGAGGCCTTCCCTTGGTTCAGGAGTGTCTGAGCTCCCTTCCCTCACCTCAGTTAGTTTCCTCTGATTGCTTCCATCCCTTCACCTCTAGTTTCATCTCCTGCGGCACCCTGCTTCCCTGGGCTGTGCTGGCAGGCAGGCAGGGTGTCTTCTGCACCCGCCCCCAGGAAAGCTGCATACTCCTGCCTCAGCATCTTTGGCTGCTCCTTTTTTCACCAAATCTTGCATATTTAATCACTTTGGCTAGTGCAGAAGTTAATGGTGGGTCTCTGATGGCCAGTCCCCGTGTACTCTGCAAGTGTATGTGAGCAGAGACAGCTGTCAGCTGGCCCTTCGCCTCCATCCCTCTGAGATCCGGTAATTGCTGATTGTCTTTAATGCTCGTGGGCTGCTTGATTGGCAAAGGACTGTGTGGAGTTCCTACTGCAATAATTAACAGGGACACATTTTTTTTCTACTTTCATTCTTTGAGTACTCACAAAATCAGAAATGTACCCTAAAAGATGAAGGGATAAAGTATGAAGGGTTTGCATGCAAGGGGGATGGAGCTGTTGTTTTCGTCATGGAATGACTGTGAGGTTCCCAGATGCTCTGAAAGTATGTCTGTCTGCAGGTTTCATAGAACTAAGCAAAAGTTTCCCTTCACACCTTTCCCCCCACCCCCACCCCCTGAAAGGCTGCCAAAATGAATGCCTTTCTATTTTAATTTAGAAGTCCTGATTTACTTCTTGGGTTTTGATGACAGATTGAAACCCAAACATGTTTTCAATCATTGATACTCTGATGTGTTTTTGAGAAAGAAAAGCTGGGGAGTGTCTTTTTACAAGGGTCTGTAGTGACAGGACAAGGGGTAACGGGTTTAAATTGAAAGAGGGGAGATTCAGATTGTATGCAGGGAAGAAATTCTTCACAGAGAGGGTGGTGAGGCACTGGCACAGGCTGCCCAGAGAAGCTGTGGATGCCCCATGCCTGGAAGTGTTCAAGGCCAGGCTGGATGAGGCTTTGAGCAACGTGGTCTAGTGGAGGGTGTCCCTGCCCATGGCAGGGAGGTTGGAACTGGATGATCTTGAAGGTCCCTTCCAACCCAAACCATTCTGTGATTCTGTGATGTTTATTATATTATCCGAAGTCTAGTCATATTATTGCCCACGGCTGGGACCTTAATTATAAATAATTAAGAATTTCAAAGGATTTGAATTGGCTTAAAAGTTTGGCAAATAATCTATCTGCAGAGCTCTGTTAAGAATGCCCTGTTTTGTTGTTGTTGTTCTTGACCTGTACATGTCCTACATACTGATGCCTAGATCAATTGAAGAGGTTCCCAAAGGAAGTAAAAGAATAGCAGCTGCAATTCCTTGAGCAGGAATATATCCACTGCAGACATTTTCCATTCTGTATATAGAGATTTTAAGCTCTGATTTATTTGTAAGGCCTTAGGAGGAAACTCAGTCATCATTTGTAGCTCAGTGAAGATCTCTGGCTAATGCAACATGTGGCTTAAATACTACATCTTACATTGACATAACCAGGCTGGCATTTCAGATGTAAGGAGCAGCTGCCTGGCCTAGTTTTGAACTTGAAGTCCACCATAAGCACCAGACTGCTTCTTAAGTGGGTTTAACAGCTCAGATTGAAAGGAGTTTGGTTTGATCTAGGTTGGTAGTTTGGGAATACCTGTGCAACCTACCTACTTTATTCCTGCTGCAGGGTGCGTACAGCTTGTGCTTAGCTAACGGGTGGTGCCAAGCGTTCCTTTTGATATCAAAGGAAGATGGAGGGCTTTGCCACAGCGCATGACTGCAGATAAGATGAAGGACAAAGCAAAAATAATAAAAGTCGAGAAAAGGGCAGCAAAATGAATAAGGAATGTAAGACTTCAGAGGCTTTCTGACTAGAGAGACTTTTAAAAGATAATGAGAACTTCCAAAGAGAAAGGTTATGTATTGGACAAACGTAAAATATTCATACCATCTTCAGAAAGAACTGGGTGACCTTGAGGACTGCAGTAATTGAAAGGGACTGAAATTTAACAGTACAAAATGAAAGGTCAGGTACTCGCTAACTAATAACAAAACCTTTATTACAAATTGGGATCTTATCAGCTGTAAATGACAGAGGAGGGAAAGCTTCTGGAGGTGCTGATAGATCAGAGCGTGGCAGTAAGTATCCAAAATTACGTGTCTGTGAAAAGACTGTTCAACTAGTCTAGCTGCTGGCAGTGGTGGTAGAAGAATATCAATGACATTTTGTGAGGAATGCTAGAAATACTGATTCCAGCACTAGCATCCCAGGCTGCGTTTGGCAAAGTATTGCCAGCAGGTCAAGGGAGGTCATCTGTTCCCCCTGCTCAGCCTCGGTGAGACAGATCTGGAGTGCTGTGTCCAGTTTTGGGCTCCCCAGTGCAAGAGAAACTTGGACATATCGGAGCGAGTCAAACAAAGGGCCATACAGATGACTAAGGGCTTGGAGTGTCTGACATACAAGGAAAGGCTGAGAGAGCTGGGGCTGTTCAGCCTGAAGATGAGAAGGCTCAGGGGGATCTCATCAATATATATAATACCTGATGGAGTGAGTATAGAAGATGGACCCAGGCTCTTCCCAGTGGTGTCGAGTGATGGGACAAGAGGTAACTGGCACAAACTGTAACACAGGAAATTCCTTTTAAACATGAGGCAATGCTTGTTTACTGTGAGGGAGACTGAGCTCTGAAACAGGTTGCCCAGGGAGGTTGTGGAGTGTCCATCTTTGGGGATATTCAAAATACACCCAGACACATCTCTGAGCAACCTACTCTAGGTGATCCTGTTTCGAGCAGGGGATTGGACCAGATGATCTCCAAAAGGGCTTTCCAACCTCAGCTTGCCTGTGCTTGTGTGATTCCCAGGAGAAGGATTCAGGCTGTAAACAGTGCAGAGGGGTGACACTGGGTTGAGAAGCGACCTGGAGTGCCAATCCAGCTTGGAGGCCCGAAACGTTCGTCTAAAAATGTGTACAGTGTAGGGTGTGAGGAGTAAGTACCACAGAGAGAGGGACTATTTATTGCAAAAGGCCATGGTCCCACAGTAAGCGTTTATGTGTGCCATAAATAACTGGTAAGTTGAAGTCAAAAGGGGTTATTTAGCCATCAGAGTAACCACATTTACTAAACAACCTTCAAGACAGCAGGTACAAAAAACCCCAACCCAAACCAAAAAAAACCAAAAGGTAGCAAAATCTAACTTCTTTTAAACAGCTGCTGGAAATGGTTGGAAAATAAATGCTCTGATACAATGACTTAAGGAAGTGGGGGTCCCTCAGTCTGGAGTATTCAGCTATATAGGTCTCGCTTGGGTTACTTCATTTTCTGTCTCCTCATGGAACAAGTCAATGCTACGAAGTATGTTGATCTCTGCAACTCACATTTGTAAAATATTACTAAAAAAGGGTTGTCAGGAGTCAGAGAGAATGAGAAATCCAAATGTGTAAGAACGTCATCTGTAGTTAAAGTAGCTGTGATTCAGAGCCACGATAGAGACTTCAGCAAAATCAGTGATGGAAATAGTAACATCGCTGTCAAGATGAGACTCAACAGGGTGAGAGGCCTGGAGACATTACTTTGAAAATACCACACAACATTGCTTTAAGCTGACCCTTTCTTATCTTTCTCTTAGGTCCCATTTAACACATCAGAACAGGAGATTAAGGGTTTAGGTTTTTTCTTCAAATGCCTTGCTCAAAGTTTCTAACTTCAGCTCCAGATAGGTGTGTCAGAAAGTGCTCTTTCACTCTTTAGGATAAAAATTCCAGCTAAAATTCTTCTTGTCCTGTCACTTTTGTTAAAGATGGAAATTGGCTATGACATTTTTGGGCTCTCTTGAACATCTATTATGTGAGAAGGATGTTATGAGGATAAGCTACAGTTTTTGTTCCTCTATACTGTTGCCTGACTCTAGGAAAGATTTTCTAGCACTACTTCTTTCAGATTTCTCCAGAAAACTCGTTTTTGTCCCAAAGCTCCAAGTCAAATGGACTAAATAGCATCTTGATAACTCATCCTTTGAGGATAGTCTATACATTCGTACTTCCACAATGTGCAGATTGTTCAAGCTATGTGGGCGATTGAACATGACAGAAATCCCATGAAATTGATAACAATTACTTTTCACACAATTGTTAATGCCAATTAATTCCTTCACAATGGATAATTACTATAATTTATATTGAAACATCTGTGGGAAAATAGAAGGCAAAATGAAGCACTGTAGAACAATTTTGTAGGGCTGTAAAATAAATAAGTAGATATATAGCTCCAGTCCCAGGTGCTTGAGAAATGAGCAATGCACAGGGAGTCTGCAGCACTGAGGACTTCTCCTTCATGGCCTCTGGGTAGTGGAAGTGTTGATTGTAACCCTTGCTGCACAGTTCTCGGTGGCATGTTTGATGAATACGATTGCTCTGGTTGATTTGACCACATGGTTTTGGCTCCTGTATTGTTCCTTGTGCACTTTTCTCTTTATATCAAGCAAATGTCTTAATGTGTCTGTGCTGTCTACTGTACAGCCTTTCAGGTACCTGCTGATGAAATATCCTCTATCACCTGAAACCGGCTTGGCATTGCTGTAGTCCCTGGGAAGCAGAGCTGTCACAGGTCTGCTGAGACAGGCTCCCTGCTCCTGCCAAGAGCTGCTCTCCTTGCTCACCTTCACACAGGCATGCCTCAGTCCCAGACTGAGCTTTGCAGCCTGGCTTTGGATGCCAGATTCCTCAGTGAAGTATGCTTGGGCCACACAAGGCCTTCGTGTTTCTTCCTGCCCTTTTGATGCAATCAGAGTCGTCCCTCGGCCAAACCTTGGAAGAGCAAGCGGCTTTTATTTCCTCTCAAGTAGTCTGGGAAGGGCCTTGCACATCTGCAGTATCTCCAGCTGTTCTCTGCAACACGCGTGCAAAGGCTGTTTGCAGGCAGCACAATGAATTTGGTGGGATGTTGGGCACAGACCCCCATCTCCCTTTCAGTTCATTCCCCCTCCTGGACCTACCAGGGTGTGGTGGTTCCCCTGCCCAGATAACACTCGATTCCCTTTGCAGCTGAGCTTCAGTCTTCCCCATTTCTTTGATGGTTCAGACTTCTGCCAGCAAGTCACACTAAGTTCTCCATCACACTGCAAAAAGGAGGGACACATGTGCAGTGCTAAAGACCTTTTGCCAGTTTGTAGGAGTGGCTGTGGATGTGCAGTGACTCACATCAGCTGGGAAGCTGATGTCTCAGTTATATTTGCAGGCCTGCATATTGTCCAGACATTGGTGCTTTATCATAGCTTTGTTCTCTGCTGTCAGAAGCATTACACTGCAAATCTTCCAGCTTCCCTAGCATGCATGCCTGTAAATCTTCACCTGTGTGGCTGCAAATTGAGTATCTCTGAAATTGCTCAGTAGCTCACGCTGGGAGATGTTGCAAGAAATGTCAGCAGGTTTGAGTGCAAATTGAACCCAGTGGTGAATAGAGACTGAGAAAAATTTGGCAATGCAGATTTCACTGCAGGTAGATAACACAGGCCTGATAGCTAGCAGCTGAATATGTTTGCCATCAATTGTCGCTAATAAACCATCTGGAACATCTGTTTGGACTTTCAGTCTGATGAAATGCCTTCCCAAGGGATAGGGTCATTGAGAAATGGATCAGAGCTGTTGCAAGTTCAAACAGGCCAGGAAAGCTGTGGTGGCCAATCTAGCACTCACCAGCTCTTTTCCTCATTGGAATGCAACAGCCTCCTCATCTTCCCAGGGCATGAGCTGGCAGTGCTCCTTCCCACTACCCTGCTGCCTGCGCAGCTCCCTGTCTCACCACCCCTGGGCTGCACTGCCTGCAGCCAAGCTGTTTCTCATCACCATCCTCCTCCTACATGAGGCTGCTTGCTGTTGTCACCCCATCCGGCGTGAGCCCTGTGGTGACAAACCATGAGGAACTGGTCCTGCAACATTTCAGAATTAATACAGCCTGGACAACAGCCTGTAGCTCTGGTAGCTGGTGCTTGTTCCCTGGTGTGATATGGGGGTCCCTGTCCTCCTCAGTGCAGGACAAGGGTGGTTTTCAGCCCTGTGTGATCTGAGCATGGTCACTGTTTGCTCTGTCTGCTTCTCTTCTGATAATGCAAACATTGCCTGAGACTTGTGCTTAAATGGATGGGAAACCAAATCAACCGATTATCTTTGTCTGAAAATCATTATTGTTATAAAACAATATAAGGTGAAGAATTAAGATTGGATTTGACTTACCAGACCTTTTCAGTGCTCAAAAGTTTGCATGAAAACACCTTCATGTGCAAAATACCTTCTGTTTTCTGATGACAAGGGGAATGCAGAACAAGTGCAGATGGATGATCATTAAGCTGGGGGTGTTCAAACTATGTTTTGTTGCCTTTACCTGGGCTCTGTGACTGAGAGCTCTGATTTAAAAAGAAAATAGTATTAATTTTGTCATGTGCAGCAGTGATCACACTGAAATTATCTGCAGTTTTTGCAAACTACCCAAAGGGATGCTGAACTACTGCACTCTCCTGAACCAGTTTGCAACTGCAATCTAGCCTCACGTCCGTGCTGCAGGGTCAAAAGGGTCTCAGCCTCTCTGACTGGATCCATCCAGGTGCTTGATCATCCTATTAAGGGTCTAAACAATGAAACTACCACCCCTTTGCTTTTGTTTTTGAGGAATACTAGAATATTGCAGATCTAGTAGAAGAGACAGAGAATAGAGTGGTTTAAATCAGTTTCCCATTTCTGAAGAGAAGGGTTTACTACATACTGTTAAGATGCATTAATTCCTCCTGCAGGAATGGTTTTGCTCTGTGCCCTACCTGAGTCCTGCACTGCAGGAAAGTGGAGCCAGCCAAGCCAGCTGTTTTGTGAGCTGAGGGCTGGGCTTCTTTTCCAGACGTAACTCTTTGGTGTGTTAACTGATCCAAGGGTGATGCTAGCAATGGTGGAGGTATGTAAAAGATAATAATATCCCCATATCTGGTGGAGACATGGTAGGATTTATTGCAAGGGCTTGTTCTGACTGTCTGGGATAACGTGTGCAGCTCTGCATTCCGACTGGAAAAAGTCTGCAGAAGGGTTATTGTGGGTAACAGGAGAAGGAAGAGCATGTCATATCCAAAAACACTAAAGGAGGTTTTCTTGTTTAGCCTAGCTAATTGAAGGCTGGAGGGGATGCAGCTGCTGTCTGTGAAAATGCTGGTGGGAAGAATGGGGTTGTTCTGAAAATAGCAAAAATGGTACAAGAATGGAAGGTATATAAATGGGCCAGGAAGAAATTCAAGCTAGAAATAAGAAGGTGGCTCCCCATCATTACAGTGATGGAGTCCTGGAAGAGCCTTCCAAGTACAAAAAATACAATGATTGCTTCCAAAAAGGAGCTTGGTGTGGTTATGAAACAGCTTCTTTATAAAGTGTGGTGCCAGTGGCAGACCTCTGTCACCACGACAACTATTCTTCTTGTATATCTGTTTGTTAAAATTGCTTCTAAGTGCCTCTTCTCCAAAAGAAGAGCGGCCACTTTTCTTCTCCTCTCCAAAGAAAGGTAGCCACCATAAAGAAAACATGGCACACGCACAGAGCATACCTCAGCAAAGTGGCAAGTGGTCCATCAGCCTTTTGTAACAGTGGCTCACTGAGGTCCCTGCTGAGCTGGCCACTTAATTGTAATATGTACACATCTTACAGGCAAAATTACAATTTCACAGGGAAACAAAAACAAGTTAGCAGGGCAACAAACACAAAATCAGTGCACTAAGATCTAGTGCTTTATGTTCAGGGACTGGTGCTGCTACAGTCTCCAGGGTTGCGTGTTGTGACTCCTCTTGGGAAGTGTGATAGTGAAGCAGTATCCTTTGAATCATGTCACACTGTAAAGTACAGCTTAAAATTTCACAGAATAGAGATCTGCTGCAAAAGTTGTGTTTGTTCAAGGTTCGGTCTTTGTTTCTTCCATTGTCTAGAGAAACTTAGATATGGGAATATTAATATTTTATGTCGATTCACAGACAGGTCTTTTTTCACTCAGGTCCCTGCTAGCAGGTATTCCTTATCTCTTTCCTTTTAGAGGGTTGCTATTACCCTCCAGCTGTCCCTGTTTTCCCTATATTAAATGTACAGTAACAGTTACGTAAGTAAAGAGAATTTTCTTTCACGTCTTGTTGCATTTTTAAAAGTATTTAATTGTCACTCAGACCACAAGTATTCTCCACAAAGTATTGGTTAGACTTGTGGATGGTGGTCAGCTCTAATGAAGGTGACCTTCCCTGTTCCCCACCTCTAACATCATTTTATCCCCTATTATTTCTTACTCTCTCAAAGGACAAAGCAGTCCTGTCTGCCAGATTTAGCTTCTTTCTGAGAGTATTTTCAGAATTCCTGCTCTGGTTATTAAGATGGCAAGGCATCCTCACTGTTGTTTTAACTGTGGTACCTTATTTATGCTAATGGAACCATGGGTGAAAAGGAACTTTCTGCTCCTCTGAAGTTAATGTTAGAGCAGTGAAGACTCCTATGGTGCTTATTTTCATCTTTTTTTTTTATTTATTTTTATTTGTGAGCAGCTTGGACTTGAAGGTGCCAAAAAACTTCAGATATTCTGCTTTTTTATTCTGATAAACACACTTGAAAAAAATATTTATATGTAAAAGAAAACACCCCAAACCTCAAAGCTCATAGGGCCCTGCACAGTTCTCCTCTTTCAGTGCTCTTTTCGGGGATTTTCCTGTAGCACTTCTCTTCCCCAGCAGATCCATATTTTTCGAGTAAGACGAGAACATTATCTTATGCCTGCGGCCTGACTGAAGTCAATGAAAGGTTGTGAATTGACTGCAGTGGGTACTGGATCTAGGTGCCTTTCACAGGTTCTCCGGCAGGTTAAGCAAGCTTAGTTAACCAGAAAGTATTTTTCTCAGTATTGCATTTTATTCTGAGTAATATTTTATTATACGCCTTTTGGGTTAAAAAGGCATTAGAAAATAGTCTGGAGGTAGGAGATGAAGTGAAGGCAGCTAGTTGTCCAGGGTGGATGTGAATGTGATCTGTTCTCCTTAATATCCTTACTAAAATGAATTTAGCATGCTGTGTTAGTAAGAAGTCAATGAAAGTTTGTGCATCACAAGAGGTTAAGTGCATGTAATACTAGCAAACCAGACCACGGCCTGAACGTTAGCATACAGTAACTTGACCCATTCCATAAAAACGATAATTCCTCATTGTAGCTGCACCATTCCTGATCCCTTCTTTCTGGCTTATTCTTTACACACCTTGCTGTAATTGTTAAAATTAGGCATAATACATTATGGTGTTCTGTAATTAGACAGGTAATTTTTTAATTTTTCTGTGGACACTCATCTGTATCAAGCTTACTTCTGTGACAAGGGAAACTTCTTCATTTCTCAATTTTTTGTCTGGTCACATTCAACCATATGAATGTGATCCTTCCACTAGAGTATAGGACCTCTGTGTTCTCTGGAAGTCACAGTATCCACTTGCCCCTTTTCCTATTGCTGGGGTAAGCTGGATGCAGAAGGACCCACTCACATTCACAAGACTGCTGGAGTCTGGAGTGTCCTGTGGGGAAGACACAAGCACTTGCTGTGGATTAAGGGTCAGTAGTGTGGAATCAAAGGACCTTTTGTTTGTGAAGCACATTCTAGCTGTTTGATCTCACTGAGCAAATGCAAGTCCTGTACAGTTCCACAGCCTTAGTTAGTCTTTGGAACAAGAAAGTGGATTGAGTTTGTAGTAGCACCAGCAGCATTTTGTCTCTCAACATAGACCAAGTTTAATTGTGTGAGTGGGAACGTTGAGATAGCTCAAATAAAAGGAAGACTGGATTTAAACTGCTTCTTGGGTGCACCTATTGACTGCTTTTGCTATGGCTTAGCAAAGACTCTGGCATCTGGATGTCTCTCAAGCATCCAGGGCAGGAAAGAAGGAGTTGCTCTCTTTCTGGAACAGATGGTGCAATAATGTTTGGATGATGCTCAGCTATCCTTAGTGATACCTGTGGTTTATCTCAATCCTGCTTTGTACCAGGACCTTTCAATGTACACAGTGGCCCATCTCAGTGATTAACATAGCAATGACCATGCTGCTTCAGGAAAAAGTTCATCTTGCCCAGGACACTCTCCACCAAGAGCCAACAGTGCATGCTCGGATGAAGAAGGTAAGAGTGATCGTTGCCCTAAAGTAGAATCATAGAATGGTTTGGGTCAGAAGGGACCTTTAGTTCCAACCCCCCTGCCAGGGGCAGGAACACCCTCCACTAGACTGGGTTGCTCCAAGCCTCATCCAGCCTGGCCTTGAACACTTCCAGGGATGGGGCAGCCACAGCTTCTCTGAGCAACCTGTTCCAGTGCCTCACCACCTCCTCTGCGAAGAACTTCTTCCCGATATCTAATCTAAATCTCCCCTCTTTCAGTTTAAACCCATTACCCCTTGTCCTGTCACTACAGACCCTTGTAAAAAGCCTCTCCCCCAGCTTCCTTGTAGGCTGCAATAAGGTCTCCCCGGAGCCTTCTCTTCTCCAGGCTGAACAAACCCAACTCTCTCAGCCTTTCTTCATAGGAGAGGTGCCCCATCCCTCTGATCAGCCCTAAGTAATACCTATGATTCCAGCACTCAATGCTTTAGGGACTTTCTGGATAAGTGGTCTCATCCATACTGCTGTGTTTAATGCCTACGAATGGCTGATCTTCCTGGAATTTGTCTAAGCCCTCCTCAAACCTGCTTAACCCTTCAGCCTAAACAGTGTCCTGTGGCAGTGAGTTCCACAATGCCATCATGAATATTACACAAAAAGGATTTGATTTTGCTTATTAAGCTAGTGAGGTGAGGTGGGTTACAATTTGTAGCTTATACTTCTGCATGATGAGGAGGTCATGGCTACTGAGTTTGCTGGTGCGATGCAGAATTTCTGGCTAGCTAAGCCCTCTGGCCACAGCAGCACAGTGCCAAGTGCTTACTAGCCCTGTGCCCAGCCACGTTTGGGGGGCCAGCCTGAAGCAGCCTCTTTTCACACTTCTCCAATGCCCACAGTCTGTCATTGTAGCAACTTGCCCAGCATGAGCACCTCTGTCCACCAAGCTGGGTGAAGATCTTGTGGTGTTAATGGGAAAGAATGTTCAGGCTGAAACTCAGCCTGAGTGAGATGAAATTGAAATGGCTTGTAGGCAGAAGTAGAAAATAAGTTATGTAAGTGAGTTAGCAACAGAGAGTTGGTTTCTTTAGATTCACTAAATGGGAGGCAAGATGAGTCCTTGTCCACTTATTGATGTAGAACAGAACAGGTCTCATCCATTTTTCTACCTCTCCTTAGCTAGAAAATCATTACCTTCTTTTAGATGCAAGCATTGCTGCAGCAATCCAGGCTGTTCCCTACAGGAGTCAACCTCTGCAACGTGCTTTGCCTGGGGAAGGACACAGCTGCTTCCCAACTTGGCTGTGCTTTCCTCAGGGGACTTGGTTACATTTACACTCCTGAGTCCTCCTGGCTTTTGGTTTCGTTCTGGATGATGTTCAAGGTGTCGATTTTAAATGTAGAATACTTTGCATCCTGGTGTTGAAGGATGCTTCTGCTTCTGATGCTGTGGGAGCTACGATAACTGCCTTTAAGAATAGATGGGAAAGGCCTGGTATTTCTGGTGAGGACCTCTTGACCAAACTTTCCACTCCTTTTTGTCTTGCCGTGACTGGCTCTGTCATGTTTACCTTTGAATATCTTCTATTTTTCTGTGGCTTTTTTTGGGAGACCCTGGGTCTATATCTGTGTTAAGACATGAAACATGCCTGGGACGGTCCATGTCCCAGGTTGGCCCATGTCCATGGCATTAAATTCTCATACTTCCAGCACAAAGTGGTCAGTTACTGACCGTATTTTTTGGCCTTGCTATCTCCAGTGCCTTGCTGGGAAATATTTGGGAGGCTCCTAGATGACCAGGAGCAAAACTGTGGCAGGAATCATGGCAACAATTCACGAGTCCAAGTGATTTAGTTCCAGTGATCAGGAACATTTTCTGGCACTCCTTATTACAAATAGAAATGTAATAAGGATGACAGATCATCAGTGATTAGGGTGAGGTTTGCAGAAGAACTAACTAATGACTGAGGTTTTGGTAAGGTTTTGCAAAAACACTGGTATTTATTACTAATTATTGACTTGGAGACATTTGGAAAGATTGTTTGCACAAATAGACAGCTTTGGATAAGAGCAGTATGATTCCCCAGAGTGGCTCTTGGGCATTTGCTCTGGATGATGACAGAAGAGATAGGAGAGCATTATTTCAGGATGCTGCTATGTCTGTGATATCTCACTGGTTGCTTGGCCACCCTGTGTGGGGTCTGGTGGGGAATGCTGGAGCACCACAAGCTAGTTCAGAAGGGCTTGGGAGTCCTTGAAACAAGGAGTCACATGGCTCTGTGAAGAAAGGTCCAGGTAACCCGGAGGAATTACGTCTGAAAAAACAGTGAGGTGGAACCAGACTGTGTCTCCATGGCATATGGCTAGCACCAAGAGCGTAAGTCAGTTAATCTAATACCTAGGCTGTCTGATCAGGACTGGATTTATCTCTCTAGGATTGAAAGTTCAGGAACAACATGACATATAGAAAAAATTAGAGGTCAGGACAGATGTTGTTGCAGTTTATTTCAGGCATCCATCAGGAATTTTTGTTGCTGCTATTCTTTCATAATTCTTACCTGGGATTTCGTGCCCCAGTCAGGGAATATTTCCAGCTCCATTCAGATTTAGAAGGGCAAGGCTGAAGGAGTTTTGGCTGTTGAGGGAATGGAGGGAAGATGATATAAAAGTGGTTGTCTGGATGTGCAGGTTTTTGGCAAAACACAGCTTTAAAGATTAAATTCTACTGGGAAATAAATAAGCAGCCAGCATAGCTCAATGCCTCGTGCTCCTGACAGCAATCTCTGCCTCCAGCAGCAGTTTCCCAGTAGCTTCACATGCAGCAAGTTTCTACATGGTAATAATTTCAAAGTTTCTTTAAAAAGGAAACTTTTCTAATGCCTTAAGGGCAAGAACTGACTTGTCATGTAGTTTTCATTAGTAGCTAATACATTTTGGTTCTACCATAACGTAAAGTAAATCCTGGAAATTTAGGTTAAAGCCTGACTTTTATTAATCCAAATGTTACAAAAAATACTGATTAGCAAATCAGGTACCTTTCTCTTCCTTAGTCTTGTGGCTAACTGGGGTATGTTCTTTGTTTTAGAAAAGACAGGATGTCTCTCAAGATTTCATTAATTTGAGGTTTGCTTCATAAAAAATTTGAGAGGATCTTGGGATCTCGAACACTGTCATAGTGAGCATTTCTGAATGCCACTGCACAGTGCATTTCAAACATACAGCTGGGTTACATTTCTAAAAATGGCTACAGATTCATGAATTTGGAAAAGCAAAGTTATACTGATCATGATCTTACTTTTGCTGGCTATAGGTCAGCAGAATAATGTTATTAGGAAAAGCTAAAAAGGGTCATTCATCTTCTGCATATTGCAGCAGCTCAACATTGTAGCAGCATAAAAACCACTTGAGAATCTCTGGCCACAGCTTTAGGAGTTCCAGAGCATATTGGCAACTGAGATAATAACAATGATATTCTGTGATTGATGACAGATTAGGGAAAATCTTGATTGAGAATTGATGGGCTCCCATTAGTTTCTGTTCTTTGTTGTGCTGCATCTGGGCCAGCCTCTGGGATTTGATTTGGCAGCTGGTTTGTGAGCCAGGAGAGTCAGATGCAGCCTTAGATTTTCAGCTCTTTGGAAGTGACATCTGTTTGAGTGTGATCTGATTTTTTTTTTTTTTTTTTTTTTTTTGGTAGTAGAGATTATAAGCTTGTTGATTGCAGTGTCCTGAAAATGTTTGCGATATTATTTCTTTTTCCTTTTCTTTTTCTTCTCCTTGGTCAGAAAAGGTTGGCTCACTTGGTAAGAAATTCAAGAAGAGGTCATCCAAGACCTGAGTAAATAGAAATTCCTTATATTTGGGTGTGTTGACATGTGGTTTTAGGCCTGGGAAAGTTCCTCATTTGCATATATATTTATTGTAGGCTGTATGGATCATGCACTGCTTGATGTTACAGGTTTACAAATCATGTGTTGGACGTACGCTTGTACAACAATATTTTTTCTCCAGAAGATGCCCAAGATGCTCCATATCTTTTTCAAAGATACGGAGTCAGCAGCAACACATAGCTAATACTTGAATTAGGAACTGGGGTTGTACAAAAGCACACAGTACAGTTTTACAATGCTCCAGAGGGAAAACTTTATTAGGCAGAATTCATAGTCCTTTTGGACTCTGAGCAGTGCAACTACCACGGAGTGATGCATCATCTTTAAGAAAGAGTTTCATTAGAACCTTGGTTTTCTCTCTGATTTTGCGAAGAGGCACAGCTCATATCACAATCTAAAAACTGCTGTACTTTTTAAAGAAACTGGGTTTTAACTGTATGTCTCAACCTGTATACACCCAGTGCTACTTAGCTTTCCCACGTGCATCAAGAATACAGTCTGGGGGAGTAGAGCAGCAGGGTTTGCATTGACTTCAAAGCTTCTCTGCACTAGAGTTAAAAACTTTGTAGGGCACTTTGGGTGGTTTCCTATACAAATTCATGTTTAACATTTCTTCTCTCAGCAGCACAAATAGAAGTCAAGGGGTGAGGGGGCTGTAATAGATCACTTTGTGCTCGATTCTTGCCTGCTTGGTCTTTTATACACTATTTTGTGCAGAACATTTTCTAAAGGAATGAGAAATTAGATAAACGTCACATGGCACTTCAGATCTGCATGTGGAGATTTGTATTCAAACTGTAGAAGCAGTAGGTCAGAGACTGCTGTTTACAGCAGTGCTTGATTAGAGGGAAAGACTTTCTTTCAGATATCATCCAGAAAAATGGAGCTCTGATACTGTCATCCCTTGAAGTGGGGACTCAGCCCTAATCCTTTCCGACTGAACTGACAGCAATTTACAAAATGTTGCCTTGTTAGTATGATGTTTGCAAAGTTTTCTTCCTTTCATCTGTTCAGTAAGCTTCAGATTCTCATTTTTCTGTAACTGCTTACAGTTTTTCAGCCTACATCAGACACAGCCTTTCAAACAACGCAACTTTATTCCTCTATTGATGACTTGTAGCTATTGGACATCACTTGAAAAATGTGACAGGAACCAGTCCCTCTTCTCAGCTAGATGAGATAAATGAGGCAGTGTTAATTAGCTATGGGCCATACTCGGCAGCACTCTGTGAAGGCTGCCTTTCTTCACAGACACAGAAGTGGCAGAATGCGGCCCAGCCTTGAGGGCAGTTTTTGAAGCCTGGTATGGAGATTTAACCACCCAGTTGCAGTTCAAGCCAGTGACAATTGTTTCCCTAAGCTTTCAAACCCTGCTCATTGCTCTGAAAAAGGATTTAGAAACATCCAACTCTGCAGTGAATAACAACAAAAATGTTTGGCACTTCTTAAGCAGTTAACATCTGCTCATATGTTAGTTAATTAACAGAGCAATATTAATCTTTGGAGAAGCCTTATCATTCATCAGATATAAAAAAATAAAAGGAGATAGCACTGCTGACACAAGGATTACCCAGGCTTCACACTGATCTTATCATTTTAAATTAAAAATTTGTCCAGAAAGAAAAAGCTGCAACTTGAAGTCTCCCATTGACTTTGCTCTATCTCGGCTAAGGGCCCAAGTGTGACCTGTCCACATTAGTCACACCCTGCCTGGTCTTATATGAGATTCATTGACCCCCCCTTCTAAATGACGTTGAGGTAGCATTACAATCTCTTCTGCGTCACACAAATACGTATGTATGTTGGCTTTGCCTATGTATATTTGACAAGTTGTCCCCCCTCAGTTGTTTAGAATTACTTAGAAATGATGGGACTTCATCAGCTATTAGTGATTGTAAGGTAAATGTTGTGAACCCCTGTAGCAGTAGTATCTATACAGCTCTTCCAATACTAAATATTTTTCTTGAACACCACTTCTGTCAGAAAGGAACAGCGTATTGTCATCATTTTACTGACATGGAACTGAGATACACGAGCTGGATTTCAGCTCCAGATTCAAACACCTACATTCTGATGCTGGCATGTCTGCAAGGTATCTAAGATCCTGTCATAGTTGATGGAGATCTAGTCCATAGAGCCTGGAGAGAGGTTGTCTTCACCCTAATACTGAGTGGCTCCTCACTGAATCACAGAGGTTGGAAGGTACCTCTGGAGGCCATCTTGTCGAGCCCTCCTGCTCAAGCAGGACTGCCCAGAGCTGGTTGACCAGGACCATGACAGATGGCTTTGAATATCTTCAAGGATGGAGACTCCACAACCTTCCTGGGCAACCTGTGCCAGTACTTGGTCACCCTCATATTAAAAATGTGTTTCCTTACTTGTGAATAAGGACCTGCATGAATCTGGGGTTCACTCAGAGATAAGTGTGACAGGTTGTCATGGTTTAACCCCAGATGGCAACTAAGCACCACGCATCCACTCACTCACTCCTTCCCCGATGGTGGAATGGGGAGGAGAATCAGAAAAAAAGGTAAAACTTGTGGGTTGAGATAAAGAGAGTTTAATAGGACAGCAAGGGAAGAGATCATCATCATCATCATAATAATAATAGACTATACAAAACAAGTGATGCACTATAATTGCTTTCTACCCACTGACCAATGCTCAGCCGGTTGCCCAGCTGCAGTCACTGCTCCCAGACAACTCTCCCTGGTTTATATACAGAGCATGATGTCATATGGTATGGAATGTCCCTTTGGCAAGTTTGGGTCAGCTGTCCCAGCTATGTTCCCTTCCAGCTTCTTGAACAAACACCTTGTTCCTGGCAGAGTAGGAGAAGCTGAAAAGTCCTTGACTTAGTATAAGCACCAACTAGCAGCAACCAAAATGTCAGTGTGTTACCCCTTATTCTCATGCTAAATCCAAACCACAGCATTATACTAGCTGCTAGGAGGAAAATTAACTCTATCCCAGACAAAACCAGGACACAGGTCACACAGGACACTTCAGCTGGCACCTTCAGCTGCTCAGCACAGCACAATGCAGCAACACTGGGCTGTGAGTAGAGCACCACTGTTGTTCTGGGCCAGCTCTGGAGGTTTGCTTTAGGAATCAGTCGGAAAAAAGCCACAAAATGGTTTTGGCCAAGCCAGGAATGGAAGTTGCTTCTCCCAAGGGCCACTCTTCTTACTGCTTTAGTCAGTGCACCATTCCTCCTCTTTATTCAATTAGTAATTAAATGCAAAAAGTTTAACAAAAGTATCGCTGTACGTGTTCATTCTGCAATCCAAAGGTTATGTCACTTGGTGGGAGACAGAGAGTAAAATGTTCATAAGGCACAGAGGCCTAACTTGTGCAATTGGTATCAAATTGTTCAGTAAAACACACGCACATAGAGCAGACTGCAAATACCACTGTATTGACATAACATGCCCACTGGGCCCAGCAACAGAAATGGCAACGAAGCTATGGAGAGCATACCGGCCCAGAATTTAGAGAGAGGGTTGAAACAAGAGTCAACCGTGAGCAGCTAGTACCCAATAAAGACAAAGGTTAGAGGCGCTATTTAGATAAGAGGAAAGGGAAAAGTGTCTTCTTTCCTGAAGGAGACATGTCTTTATTACATTACATTAGATTTGGAAGGGCACTATGTGATCAGTAAGAAGTCTCTTGTTTTCATATAAGAGAGGGAAAATTGAAATAGATCTTTGGCTCTTCCTGCAAAAATGTCAAGAAGTGTTACAGAGATTAATTTAGTTTTAAACAAAATAAATCCCACCATCCCAGAATTCTGAAATCCATCTGGACATAGAAAGGGATGAGAAAAATACACAGACGCGTATCTTCCTCAGTGGGGTTTTTTTTTTTTTTTACATCCTGGCAGAAACAGAATCTGATGTGCTAAAATACTGAGAGGGAAGATGTAAAGTCAAGTTATTTCTGTCTCAGCTGGACTCAAATGATGCTGAAAAGCCAGCTGGCAAAGCTTTACTCTATTTTGTGTCCTTTTGTTGAGACAGAGAGGAAAAGCACCTGGCTATTTATCTAAATCAAAAAAATGAAGGTTAACCTTGTTCCTGCTGTTGCATAATACACTCAATGACCGTGAACGCATGTGTTACTACTGAAATCCAGCTAAGGAGCTGGAATTTCTGTGCTAGCTTCCAGTTATAAGCAAATCACATACTGTAAATATGCTTTGGTGCAGTGTGTTGAAGACTTTGCAAATAGATTTTTTTGTCTTCTTTTGCTAGCTGGGGCAATCTGACCGAGTGAACTCGGCAGAGAAATGCTCAGTTATGTTTACGGTTGCTTTCTGTTATTTCTCTGGAGCAGCAATTTATAGGTATAGTGAGTTGGGCTCCTTTCACTGGTACATTGGCTGTTTACTTACTGACAATAATGTTTAGCTAATTTTGTTCTCTGAGACCCTATAACTGTAGTGATCCTGAGGATACACATCCCATGGTTCTTTTTTTTGGGTTACAGTGCTTTACACTGTCTTGGTGTCTCAACAGCACAGGCAGTATTGAAAATGCTATGTAAGCGCTTCTACTGACACAGAGCTATCTCTATTATTTTTGTACAGCTGGGTTGCTAAAGTTAATGCTAAAGTAAGAGACTACAGATGCTTTAAGCCATCACATGGTCCCTTTGGTTTAATTTATTGGGAAGCTGGCTGAACCTCTGACCCATAACAGTAATATCTGTCTTGCAAGAGGCAAATACATGGCATCATACTGCATGTGTTGGTCAGTGCCTGACACACCTATTCCAGGGCTCTCCTTTAGTGCCGTGGAGCCAGGCAATTCTCCCTCAAGGGCAGCAATAGTAGTAATGTGACCAAATAACATACTTAAAGCCTTGTATTTGTTGTTTAGGACCAGTGTGTTTCCAGAGAACAGGATCTTCAGGACAATAAAGCATGCTGAATGCCTATCTAATCCCTCCCTAATGTCATCTATTCCTCACATTGTGGAAAGTCCGTTTTGCTCACTCCTGGGTATCTGTCTGACTGTCCAAGAAAGCTGCTAGCTTTTGAACTTCTGTCTTCTTTTGATGTCCACTTCCTGTCTGGGACAGAACGAAGGATGGGGACCTGTAGGGAAAGACAGAAAAGTCTGGTCTGGACAAGTCTCACAGCTATTCAACGTAACTTCACTATTTTAAAGCAAAGATATTAAACTACATTTATACATTATGTTACCAGAATATATTAATGTATTAACAGAACATATTAATTGCAAGATAAATCGTTATTTCTGTGGCACAGGAATCTGTCCCTCTCCAAACCCAACGTGCTCCCTCCTCTCTTTCTCCCTGGCCAGGCTTTCAGTCCGCAGTCATAAACCACCCCTGCTGCCGCCTCCACTTCTGCTGACCCAGGAAGGCTGGGGAGATGCTGCTGGAGCAGGGAACATGCCTGCTGCCTTGGTGGGGCAGTGGGGAGGTGCCACATGAAGCAAAGGAACTGGGATGCCTTCAGTGCTGAAATGTGTGCCTGAGGAACCCTTTAGCTGACCCTTGTGAAGTGCAGTGGAGAACATCTCTGAGTGACTGGCACTGACAGAATATGTCAAGGTACCTGAGTGTTTCCAGTTTTGCCTGAAATGAAGGCTTCAACCACATGTTCCGTAATGCTACATTGGCTCTTGAGTAAGTTTGTTTGTCATTAGGTTTCCAATTGGTTTTTTTCCCTTTTTTTGTCATTTGCAGCATGTTCTTGCTTTTTTATGACCCTATTGCACATGTGCTCGAGTGTTCTGGCTTGTGCAGAGACTATTTCTGCAATTGCTTATTCCGAGATTCTTCTTTACAGAGCTGCAGGCTCACATTAACATCAGTGAGTATCCTGATATATTTGCATTTTGTGATTTAAACACAAATGAACAGATCCTTTTACTGATGTGCTTAGAGACAGTGGTGAGGGGTGTGGTATAGCAGCCTGGATGATCCAGATTTGCTATGACATTCTGCCTAAATTATTGAATCTATCTTGCTCTATGCTAATTAGGTCTTTCTGTTTGGTGATAAAACCAGACCTGGCAGAAAGCGGGAACTTAATTAACTTTCATGAAGCAGTTACACAATAATAGACCTATGATCAATTAGCAACCTGGATTTACAATACACAAGTCTTATAATCTTGTTTATTTTTAAGCAGTTGTAAAATTAGTGAATAAATGAGCAATAAATGCAATATATCTGGATTTAAATAATTTCATGTAATATGTTCTGGATATTTGCAGTTAAAAAGTAGTTTGAATTATATTTATTATGAAGATTATGGCATAATATGAGAATAAACATGTGTACCCTAATGACTCAAAATGGATGAAGTTATTGACAAGCTTGTATTTGATCAAATTTCATTGAATATTATCCTTAATGGGCTTGAAGAGGGAGGAAGCTGCATGATAATGAAAGCAGCAGCATTACTGAGACCAGAGAAAACATGCACGAAATAAATGCTACAAAGGGATCTAGACCTACTAGAAACTTGAGCAGAGAATAACAAATTAAAATAAAACTCAAGGGATGCTAAGTAGTAAATAAAAAGGCCAGTGATTTGCAAGAGCAGAAGCTGTGTATAAATTGAAAAGAAGGAGAAAAATTGCCTGATGGCTGTAGAGACAAGCACCAAGAAAAGCTTAAAAGGGCAACTCACCTCCCCTGTTTTGTGATGGGTCGAGGCTGTTATACTCTTAAGTGGTGGATTGTGCGAAATCTGTGTCAGAGTTCAGAAAGGAGGTTTACTGGGATAATGCGAGAGCTGTGCACCTTGCCTGCTGACACATTTCTGCAAACCAGTTCTGCTCAATGGCTCCAGAGGAATTGCACTTTGGTACAAGCCTTGCATGTGAGGTGTCTTGGGAACGAGAACAAGCATTTGCCTGTGAAGGCTTCAAAAACATGAGCTGAAAGGATCAAACGCAACACAGCAAGACCAAATTCCAGCCTGTCAGTATCAGCTCAGGTGTTTCAAGGGCAATGTAAGGAGCAAACGAGGAAGAGATCCAAACTGAAACCTCATATCCAAATGCTCCACAAATGTTTGGATTCATGTACAGACTTTGTGCTCACTTTCAATGTAAGTTAAGAAACTACACTCTGGCTGTGAGTCCCTCCCAAGTGGTGGTGAAGTTGTCTTCCTGATTATCACCCCCACCTTATAGTCCCAGGATCTCTCTGAGTAGTGTTGAGTTTTATTCTTTTTTTCTGCGCTGTCTTCACAAGTCCAGTTCTCTTCCACCGCTCCAGCTGGCCAAGGTCATCTAGGCAGGAAGACTAGAAGAATTTGTTTAAGCCCATTGCTGATGTGGCACTGTAGAATGTTGGGTCTGGGCCTGACCTGGACCACAAATTACCATTAGCAAGGGAGAAAAACAGAAACAAGATTTTTTTCTACCCTGTATCAGCAGAGTGTCATTACATGTTTTCTGACTGTGATTTCAAAATCAATGAAGTAGGACGTTTCTGTCATTACTGCAGTCAAAATATGGTGGCGAAACGGTATTATTTGTTTGCATTTGCTTTTAGCCATCCCTCTGCAGACACAGTACCACAGCTGCCCAGTCTCCGCGTGCTGCAGTTCAGCTCCAGAAAGTACAAGGCGACTGCAGCTGGGGACAGCCGCAGAACTACTCCAGGTCTGCACAGGTGCAGCGGGGACGTCTGTTTGCTGTGTGCAGAAATGTAAGGTACTTGGATTCACATTCGTCTTCAGAAACCTTTCTTTAAATAGAAGTAGAAAGATAATTACAACGTGATTCACATTAGTCATTAGCTACCTCATCTTGGGGTGGCCAGGGAGAAAAATGGAGAGGAGAGGAGGAATAGGTGTCAGATTTTCAGTTCCTGACCCACTGATGAGGTGTGGCAGGTACTGTGTGACCCTGAGCAAGTCGTTTCGGTGCCTGCTAAGGGTTTGAAGTTCAGAACCAGAGAGAAGAGGCGGGGCTGCCTTAGGTAGGTGCTGGCAACCTGCGGGTCGAGCCTGGGCAGCCAGGGTCCCTGCTGCCCCAGGGCAGAGCCAGGGCCTGGCCGTGCTGGCTGATGCACAGATGTAATTGCTCATCACTCTTTTGAACCCAGATGCCAAGGTCTGTTTTAGGCTCTGTAATGGTTGGATAAAACACAGCCCTTTATTTCTGTTTCTCTAACAAATCAAGGTGATGGTCTTGCTTGTCCCTAGGCTGAGGGTTGTCCTCTGCTGCTTCCCAGAGTGAGGCCTGGTACTCATTAGGAACAGTATATATAACAGTAATAAAACTGTAATATGAGAACTTGCAGCGTGTCCTAAATAAAAGACTTTTTTACAGTATTTTATTTCTTCTTGGGAGAACTGTGTCTTCCAGAAAGTAGCTCAGAGATTGACTGCGCATTAAAACCTCATGCCCTGCTGTCATTGGACGTAAATCTAATTAAATTAAAGGTTCAGATTAACCAACGCAAAGGTCTCCTCTGTAGGACTCAGTCCCAGGCTTTCTGTTGTATCTCATTCCATCAATTTATTCAGTGTCATGTCTCATTACTCTGCATCACTCACTACACTCTGAACAACGAGACGCAAATCATTCCTGCAGTGCCCTGGCACCACCACAGCAAACAGCACTTGAGGGCATCAGCAGCTCACTCCCAGGGCTTTAATGGCACTTCTGCAAAAAAAATTCAGATCAGAAATGTTTGCTGGGACTACGTGAGAGAATTTGCTAATGCACTTCTCTAGGAAGGCATTTACTGCAGGACAGAACTGGAAGTGCGAGAGCATTTTCAAATGCTTTTTTCTCTATGATAAGCTGACTGAGCTAAAACTTTACTACCCTGGAAAATGCACTGTGCATTCACTTTGTGCTCTACCTTGTCTGCAAATTGCCATTTTAGGTAATTGTCATTGAATCTGTATACTTTTTAACTTAAAATAATTACTGTCTATTTTCAAATGACTCTCAGGAACCATCAATTTCTGCTATTTTTAAGCTTGGCTGAGACGAGCTGAACATTCCTGCTCTTCCATTAGTTTGCTTGATTGCACCATCATATTTTCTGTATTTTGTCTTCCATTTTTACTCACAGGTGTATTGTCGTGTCAGTTGCAGGCCAGCCTGAACCTTTTTTAAGCAGACTTCCTGTTCTTTCAGTGAACAGTTTTCCGTAGCTCTTATGCATGCAGGCAAAACCTTGACTCAAAGTCTTGGTTCTTCTGAATTCCTGTGCTTTAAGAGTTCCTCTAATGATGTCTGTTGAGATGTATCTGATAAGAAAGTCCTACAATGTCACCTGTGTACACTGAGAGATGAAGGCTGAGATTTGTGTTCTTAGGTCTATAGATATACATCTGGATTGCTAGGCACAAACACGCAACAACGAGCACATGTGCAAAAACAAAGCCGTGAAGAAAGTAGAAAAGCTGCATTCTTGCAATAAATAAATACATAAATGTACCCTAACTGAATTTTAATTGAAATATGAGTCAAAAATATTATGTTGCGGTTGAAACTACAGCAAAATAGCACACCCCAAACTATGGTATCTGAACAGCATGTCATAGGGCATATGAAGCAAAATTTTGCTCAGTCTCAGTGAGATGTCTGTTGCAGCATCGTGTCCCCTTTCAGGTACCTTTCTACAAGTTCAAGGCAGACCAGCTGGAGAGAAGTCGAGGGAGAAGTACAAAAATGCCTGAAACCTAAAACCACGGACTAGGAGGGAAGGCTGAAAGAACGGGGTTGGATGGGAGGAATTAGAGAAGTTACTGAAGTGAAACACAGTAATCTTCAAATATGTAAAACAGAACTGCACAGAAGGCAGTCAGATGTTCTCCATATCCATTACAAAGATGAAGTAATTGGCTTGAATTCTAACAAGGAAGATTTAACTTAAACATTAGGCTTCATTTGTTACCAGTGCAGCTAGCTGAGCTCCGGAGTAGACTGCTGGGGAGCCTGGGGTTTCTCCATCACTGGAGGCTTTTAAGAACAGACAAGCATATACCAGGCTGGCATAGGTAGAGTGAATCCTGCCTTGTGCATCCTGATAAGCTAGATGACCTCTACACCTCTTCCAGCCTGGTTTTCTTCGGTCCCTAGGAAAATTCTGAAAGTGCTGCTGTCTCATGAGGACAGCAGTGAAAACCCATTCCTTGATGGTGATTTGTTTGGGATGCTTTTACTGCAAAAGCTAGCAGCTTTTACTTGTACTTTCAGGTTTGTACTTTTGTGCTTTTATGGGTGAGGAAGAAAGGAAGCCAAGGTAGATGGGCTACAGTTCATTTAGTTGTGTGGTCTCTTAGTTGCCCTGTCTAGTTAAACACAGTAAAAATGTCAATACAGATTCCAACTCTGTCATTTCTCTCAGTCAGAAATTAAACTTGCTCTGCCAGCTCAGCCCCTTCCTTTTGATTGATAGAACAGTGCTGAGCTCTTCATCATTTTTCTTTGCTGGTCAGCCCAGAGAAGCAGCTCATTCAAATTCTTCGGGGTGGTTATTTTGCGAGAAGTGCTATAAAATTGCAAATCATTGTTGCTGGTTAATGAAATACCTTTCAGCAAATAACAATATCTTTTGGCTACCCAGTATCTCTTCTGTTGCTTCATCTTATTTGCAGTGATTCTTGAAAATGAGAGGCTTTTTTACAGTTCTTTTTCCTTCTGATGACTTCTTAGTACTGTCTTCTGTTGTTTGACAGGTGCTGGAGCTGACCAAATTATTTACAGGCAACGTAAGCTGACGAATGTGCCAGTTTCTATTGGAAAATAGTTTTGAATCAGCAGGGATTTCTGCAAATGTGGCTGGTATTTATAAGTGGTTGCTAGATACCTGGCAAACAGCCCTGGGTGAACCCGCTGATGGCTGGTAAACCTCAACAATTCATTATTCAGATGGTGTAACTGAGCTGTTAATCCACAGTGTTTCTATTCACTGACCAGAGAATTGAAAGTTTTTGAACAGGTAAATGGTGAATAACAAATGAGTAGTAAGTCTTGCGTGCAGGAGAACCCTTCTCCATAAAGGGATACACAACAGCTTTCATCCTATAAGCAAAATCCCATTTGTGTCCATGTTTGCAGACTTAATGTACACATTTATGCCTATAAAAGCAGCTTTGCATTCAGGTACTGGCTGTCCTGGTTGTGAGCCAGAGTCAGCGGAGCAGGGCCCATCTTCCCCCCTCCAGATTCCCTCATCCTCCCTCTTGACTCTGAGGGGCTGATGAAGCTGAGACGCAGATGACAGGTTTGCAGCACATTAGCTCCTCTCCTACCATGGGCAGATGTGTCATGGGTACCAAGGCTGCTTCAGAGCCTGCAAAAAATGTTCACATTGGCTAGGGGGTGGTTCTCAACCCTTTGGAGTCTTTTTACCAGTGTGCTCAAAACATCTGCATGGTCTTAGCAGATGTGACATGGGGCCTCGGGTAGGGCCACAGCCTTCAGGAGCAGCAGCTAGTGACCGCGGGACATCCTGCAGTGCCTACAGTGATAGAAAATGCTGGAGACTGTTCTGCCAAAGCCTGCTTTTGGTATCTGGGGGGCTGTAAGGGATGCATCCTACAAAGTATCTTGGCAATGCAGAAACTCAGAGGTTGCTTGAGTGATTCTTGTCAGCTCCTGCAAGAAGCAGCCAGCAAAACTTAGATCAGTGCTTGCTAGTCAAAATCCATTTGCCCACAACGAAACACCGGTGATATCTCAGCCAAACTTCCAGAAAACTCCTTGTCCCGTTGCTAACTCTGCACACTGGATGCTGCTCCACTCAGCATCTATTACATCCTCCTGGCACCTCTGCTTTCTCAGCAGCTTCTAGTTTTCTAGTGCTTAGACTTTGTCTTTGATTAATATAACCAAAAAGTGTGAATCTTTTTATACTGATTTCTAACACAGTCTGCATTTCTACACTAGTATTTGTAATATTTCCATTACAAGAAATCATCGTCCTTCCTGTCTACGAGATGCAGGAATCTTTTCCACAGTGCAAAACCTTCAATTTTCTTACTGTCTGCACCATTGATTTCCCACAATTCATATCCTGTAGTTGTTACGGAAAAAATGAGTCTTTCAGTACCTTTGCATATTTTGAGATACTGCAGGTTTTTCCAGACTTTCATGAAGGACAGGGTTCCCTCATATTTTTCTAATTTCTCTGCATCAGTTTCCTTGCTGAAAGAAATACAATTTCTGTTTCTGAATTACCAAAGGAAACTGTAGGCTTTACCTTTTGTCTATTAGTAGATTTGTTTGCATCTTGGTTTTAATTACTGAGTTATTTAGTTTGCTACATTTAGAAACAGCCCATATTTCTCAGTAACTTTTTGTACTGAGTATACTATACTATTGCACTTTTTGAACAGGCAGTCAGAGCAAAGAATACTCTGCCATCAGTGAACTGAAGGTCACTTAGGATGTTCTGCCACAGAAAATCAAATCCTTCCTTGGCAAGCTTTACAAAATTTTGAAAATACTGGGAGATGTTTGGTCTTTTTTTGTCCTAGGGTTGGTGAAATGGAGAGTTGGCCATGTGCAAGCTTACCTTGCCCATCAGAAAGTGCAAGCATCAGCGAGGCTGGCCCTAATTGTTAATCTTGGCTGTGTTAAAAATCCTTTATTTTTATTTTTGCAAACCTGCACATTTTCCAGTGTGACCAGAGATGTACCAGCCATGGAACAACAGCTCTTGGGCACTTTGGGTAACTTTTAAGCCATTGTGCTCCATCTGTTGTCTTCCAGGGTGGTGGGTGGAACTGTCCCTGTGAGGGGAAGTGACGGTTTGAATCTCTCAAACCAAAGAGGATATGGTCTCCAGTGTCTGTCACTCTAATTGCTGAGCTGTTTTCCCATAGGGAATGTCATGATTGCCTCAGTCTAGTTTAGAGCTCTAGGTTGTGATACCTGATCTCCCACACACAACTCACTCAGGGTGGAAGGATGGAGTTTCATGTCTCAAGAGAAGAGAAATACCAGACCTGGTCCTCTGCAATATTACCCTTTGGTGGATTTAGCCATCCTCCCATGTCGGCTGCTGGCTCATGGAGTCTCTTGGAGTCTCCTCTACCTCCTCGGGTGGTGCTTGGGAGCTCAGGGCTGTTTGCCACTCCCGGTTGCAGATATTTCGTATTTAGGTGTGGCAAAGAGGAACGGGGCAGTGCCAAAGCCCTTCTGTAGATATAGCCCTCAGCACTTGTGTGAATTTAGTTAATTATTTGGTTATTTTTTTTCCCATGAACCTTTATTAAAATGTATTATATCTTTTATTTTTGTGTCCATGTTAATTTGCGTATATTCAGCTTCTATTTTGCATCCATTTCTCACAAACCTAGTAGGAATTATAGGCAGCTTTCTCTCAACCACACTGAATTTCAACTGTTTCCATATCGTTCATTGCTGTTCATCAGAATGATTCAGATCTTTTAAAATGTTGATTTATGGCTGTTTTCTGCAAGAAGCCTAGGAGAACTTGAATGGGAGGAAGCTCTTAAATGTTCTATTTGTCTCTTGGAAATAAAATTGTAATTATCAAATCAGGAAAGAAATGGAAACTTGCTTCAATTACTCTCACTGATGACACACTTTCAGCATAAAATAACCTGCTCTGAGGGAAGTTTCAGCCTTGCTGGAACATAGCTCCTCTGGTGAATTGGGCCACCAGCACCAGAAACACATAACTAAAAATAAAAGTAACTGGATGTTAGATGACTATGGTTGGTTGCACACTTAGGTGCTGACGTATCATCCGACTTAGTCATGAAACAAATAGCCTTGAAATTGGATGCCTGAATCAAGGGTCAACACCACTGGCAAACCTTGATTATTTCCATTCATAGGCTTGAAGTCTGAGCACCCTGTTGGTTTAAAATAATATTTCTTTTAGGAAATGGAGGGTAAGAAGTTCATGTTATGACAAGATTTTAAGTGAGAAGGGAAAGGTGAGGTGATGTCTGCGGAGGGAATGCTGTGTTTATTAACTCTGCCACTCTGACAGTAATTGGTAAATATAAAACTGGAGCTGCAGTGACCAGATTATGATTTTTTTCACTTTTGGATAGACGATGTTGGTGAACAAAAGCTAGCAAACAGCTCAAATCATAGGAACAGGTAGCTGAATATGAATGTACTGGTTTCTGTGGGTGAACTGATAGGTTCCACTCAATACCTTCAGCTTGTCACTATTACCTCTGCTTTACAGACACAAGGCACAGTGCTGCCATTCCAGGATGATTTCTGCCTTTGGTTGGGAATTTGATATATTTTACTTATTCTGCCAATTAGGATTTTGACTTTCATGTGCTGGGCAATCGTCTCTTCAAGTATTTCCTAGAAATAATTCTCTGCTTTGGGTTGTAGAATGATTCTTAACACTTGGGGGAATTGTAGCACTCTGCAAGCTGTTAGGCTTACCACAATCACTGTTTTTCCTTCATGCTTGTCGTTTCCTAGCTATCCAGGCTTTGCCAAGCTCAATGCACATAGCTGTACTTAATTTAAATACAATACAAATGCAGATGCACATAAAAGACCAGCAGAATTAATTATGTTCGGAGTGCTGGGAGAGCCATTGGGAAAGTTCTCACCAGGCTGATACTCCCGGTCAGCATTTCCTACCCACTCTGCTGGGTCTGTAAGCTCTGGATGACATCTGACTCAAGCACTCCTTTAATTTATAACACTGACAATTAAATGGCAGTTCTCCAGCCTCTGCCCGAGGGGATAGAGCTATAATAGGCTTTAGAGGTGAAGCTACTATATTGCAGGATGAATTTTGTATAAAACACTAATGTTAACACGTTGATGCCCTTCAGCAAATATAGTTATTCAATAAGATAAAGCTTTTTATGATATTCTCCTTGACATTTAATAGCATACTTTAATAAGTTAATGTACCTATGCAGACTTCTTCTGCCAGTGTCTAGCAGTCCAAAGTAGCTCTAATTTGCAGGTTTTATTTTCTGTGTTTGTGATGAAGTAATAAAATCAATCGATCAAAGCCTCCAAACATCAGAGGTTTGAATACTTCTCTGATTTCTGTAATCACTTATTTTAATGGCTGATAAACCAGAGCTGAAATAACATTTGGTTTTAGTGCAGAGAGTAGTGATTATACAACAGTTTTGTGGGTGCTTTGAGCAGAGGTCGCTGTTGTTCTTTATGCATCTTTAGCTCAGCTAATTCTCTGGGATCATTCCACCCATTACTCTGAAAGTCCTTTAAAATTTAGTAGGCTGGAACAGTTTGGGGTGTACATAACAGTTACGTGATTTTGTAGCTGATAATGGAAAAAGATGAATGTAAGGCAGAGGGAATGATAGCATGGGAAGGTCTGCTGAGGTGCTTAAGAGAGGGATCTTTGGTGCAAAACATTGTATATTTGTTTGGGAGGAGGGCTGGAGATGTGAAGGGAATGCTGCAGCTGGGACCTTACTCTTCATTGCTTTATTCAGACAGGAACATGGGCAAATAGTGGTGGTTGGCCAAATGGTACCATTCTCCTTTCATGGGGCAGACTGCATGCTGGAAGGGGAAAATGCTGTTGCTCCTGCCACCCCACAGTGTTGTGCAGGAGAGGACAGGTTTAGGTTCTCCATGCAAGCCCCACCACTAGTGTTGCTAGTGCATATTATTTCACTGCTTTCTTTTAAGCTGTTTCTGCCTAGCAGCCAGACTGCAAGTTGCTTTTCTGAGTATAGCGTGTGTCTGGATTGCACTTCAGTGATGGAGTCTGTGCTGATTTCTTTTGAAAGATACCATCTCTAAAATGGGTATATGTCACTTACCTCACATAGCTCAGAAACACTCATCACTGCATAGCTGCTGTGTGTCAACAGGCGGGGTAAGCTATCTCCAGGATGCTCTGTCCCCCGACACTGGTGTGTTCTGTAATAGGGAATAGTGATGAGATTGAATCATACTTTATAATGGGCAAAGGCAAGTATCAGAAGGGAGTTAAGGGTTTTTCCTTTGTACTTTTCATGTCTTTTGATCTGACACAAAACTGACAGAAGGTCCTTGACAAGGTCAGAGGGGCTACTCTTAAGACATTGGACTTCCTCAAGCTAGATATGTTTGCAGCTGGAAGTGGCTAGTGTGTGTTCTGAATGACATTTCTTCGGCCTCTTTCTCTTTCATTCCTGCACACTGTACTTTGATCACACTACCCTTTTCCTGTTCAAATGCATTCAACACCTCTTGTGCCAGCCCTGAGCCACACCTGCATAAAACCACTGCTATGGGAAGGGGCCAACACCTTCAATAAAGAAAATTTCCTCTTCTGGGGGTCTGAGAAGAGGATTGCTTCATACTGAGGTCTGTCTTTCCCTACTAGATTTAAGAAGCAGCAATTCCTGGTTGAGCTATGCAAATGGAATCAAGGCCAAATGATCTTTCCCAGCAGTTATTAATTTCTGTTCTATTTTTAACTATTGATTTTTGCAATCAAATCCCACATACAGCCTTTTGTCCAGTCAGCACTGCCCCGCAATCGAGTCTTTAATTAAAAATCATTGTTGCAATGCCAAAAAGTGAAATGTAGTTCTTTATCTGAAGTCAAACATTTTGGCAATACAACAATCCTGGTCAAATTAATTCTTCCTGTTGGGGACAGCAGGAATGAGTGCCAACATTTTAAGTCCATTTCAATTTGCTTTAATTGGGTGTGTAATTATTTTTCTACAACTAATCAATTCCCATACTATAATTGCAATTATCAAATAATGGAAAGACTTTAGAAAATTCAAAAAGCAAGATCTTGTTAAGATTTTCTTAAAGAAAAATCTCTAAATTATTTCAATTTATTTTCATTTCTCCCCAGAGGATTTTTGCTTTCCTTTGACTTAGGTCAAAGGGCAAAATGCACAAAGGCAAATGGCAAAGATAAATATCTCCAGGATGATTCATAACATCCAGGGAAAGGCATATTCTTATCTGATCAAAAATATTCCCCAATGTCTTTTTGTTCTGGAGTAAATGCAGACTTACAGACTCTGACTGCAGATGGCACGGCGTGAGGAGGGAAAACTTGCTGACTTTATCAGCAATGGATAGAGGAGGAGGTGCATAAGCCAGGGGGAGATGCCTGAGACCAGTTTCAGACAGTGTGAGTCTATCACTAAACCATGTCCCTAAATGCCTCATCCACACATTTTAAATACCTCCAGGGATGATGACTCAACCACCTCCCTGGACAGCCCATTCCAATGCCTGACAACTTTCAGTGAAGAAATTTTTCCTAATAACCAATCTAAATCTCCCCTGGAACAACTTGAGGCCTTTTCCTCTTCCATATCCCTGGTGTGAAGTTGGGTTTGGGTAAGACATAGTGTATCAACTGATCCTATTGTCAAATTAACCCAGTTGATTGAATAGGAGGTTGTTAAAAGCATCTGTTCTGTTGCCATCAGAATATAGGGGAGACCCAGTAAAGAAAATATCAGGTGATACGAAGTCCAATAATGCTGGTGTTTTCTGGGCGATATTAATAACAACCCAGATTCTAATCCTGCCAGCACCATCTCTATTTGACACAGAATATTTAAGACATAGACAGAAAAAATCTCAGTTTGTGTCACAGCCAGCAACTCAAATCAGAACTTCTGCCTCCATGGCTTGACCACCCTGCAATGCATTTGTTAAAAGCTAGATCCTAGTCTGCATTTTTTGCTGCTACAAAATGACATTATATTCTCCATTTCCTCGTGGATGCTGTGCTTCCAAATGTATCCCAACAAAACAGCAATTAACATCAACACACACTGACTAACACATGCCAAAAATTGCCAGAAGGATAACCTGCATCCAAATGGGTAGATAATAATCCTGTCACCATGGTAATCCTAAACTCAAACAAGACTTTTCTTATGCACAGTCATGAAGACTAGAAAGATAGTCTTAAAAGATGTGTCATCCTCATGGCAGAATGGACAGAGAAAAGAGCAGTTAAATGAAGGTTTGTCTGCAGAGCAGAGAAGCCGGTTATCCATAACAATCTGATTGCCTGCGAGATGCAAAAGCAGGATTTGTGATGGTGTGAAATAATAACGAACAAGATGGGAGTGAAGGCAGAGTCTGGAGAAGACAAATCCTGCCATTAGACTGTGACTAGAAAGCGTAACTGGGGAAAAAGAATGAACGGGAGAGAAAAAAATATAACCTGTGAAGCCAGCAGCAAACAATTCCCACAAATAGCTGGAAATGAACTTCACCACAATTACTGTAAGTAAATTAAGTAATAGTCAACATTATATCAGTGGACTGAGAGCTTTTCCAGAGAGGGAATGTGATGAAAAAACTTAGAAATAAAGCAAGCTGAAGTTTTCATTTGAATGTCTTCAAGTACAAGGCTGAGGTGTTTCTTTGAAGCTTTGTATCTGGATTTGACTGGATTTGGCCCCTTTCCTGGCCACCAGACAACCCTGCTGCTCAGTGAAGTGCTGATGGGTTTGGGCTGAGGACATATGTGCATGTTTTCCATCTCTACCAATTCTCTTCACTGTGGGTTTAAAATGCAAATGTGAAAATGCAAGAGATGCTCATGAACGGTATGGCCTCATGGCAGTGTGGTGCCCCAATAGCTACCTTCAAGCTCTGGTAATGGTGAAACCCTCAGCCGTTTTGGCTGGCTAGCATGCCCTTGGGACTCAGAAACCTCTGCTAATAATCATACATGTCAAAGCACCCTCACATATTGCCAGTTCCTGCTGGCTTCAGTACAAATTGAAACAACGTGAAAATAATTATTAAAATAAATGCTTCGTACCTTGGGTAGATGTCTACTATACCAAAGGAATTGAGCTTATTGATTTAAACTGGTTTTCCTCTTACCAAAAGGCGTGCTTTAGATCTCCCTAGCCCAGGCCATGGCATGGCTTGCAGCGTCCACTGTGAGGTGTGGTAGGGATCTCCATCCAGCTGCGTAGTGGAGAGCAGGATCCCATTGGCTCTCAGCACGGCTCCAGCTCTGGGACATGACATGGTCCCTTGCCTGATCATACAGAAGTAGCATCCTGAGAGGCTTCAGCCTCTATATCTGTGCTTTGCTCACACCTGGTGACCACCTCTTTTGCTTTGGGACACATGCCCAAACATTTTCTTACAGTTTTACACATGAAGGAAAAATTGGGTTCAAAACAGCAGCCCACCTACTGAGGAATTAATCTATTCAAATCCAAGACATCAGCACTGCACAGACTTAAGCTGTCTACCTATTAGTTTCCTGGTGTTTACAGTGTTTGGTCTGACCTATGCTATAAATCCTAAATGGCCTGGGGGCTGCCTACCAGCAGGGCCTCTCTTTCCATGTGCTGCCTGTAGCAGAAACACTCCCCAGAAGGTCCTGACGCTATTAATCTCTCCTCAAGAGAAATTAAAAAGTCCTAAAGCCTTTCCTTGTCTCTAATCCTTTTGTTGTCTTTCTGTCATTCAGTTCACAGAGCTAGAGCTGACCAGAGTTGAAAGTAGTATATAGTGAAAAGACGCTCCATTGGTTTATTTAATGGTACTAGGTTACGGAGGCCGTAGAGCATATGTGTTATTTTCACTGATGGTCAGAACTGCAAAACCAAATAAAAAATGAGTGCCTGAAATAATCATAACATTTTTTTCCCTGTTGTTTCAGTCAAGCTATTAACAATCTAGGAATCTCTCCTGTCCTGTATCTCAACTGATTTGAAATATGATAGAAAACAAGCTTCCCGTACTGCTAATAGTGCATAACATCCATAACAGCTGCTCTGTTTCATCACAAATCTATGTATTTGGGGGAGCAAGATAAGAGTCAGTGTGTGTGGAAATCACATAAGCGCTGGTTTTAATAAATATTGTGAGGGTTAGAGAGGTGAAATGTGCTGAGGATTAAAAAAAAAAAAAAAAAGAAAGAAGAAAAAGCTATTGTGGCTTAAAAAAGTTACTTTGTAAAGCAGCATTTCAGTTTTGCTTTCAAGAATTTGCTGTCCAGACTGCCCAAAGGAAAGTCTGGCTCTGGCCAGTGAGCTGTGACCTGCTCATCCAAACCAAGCAACCATCTATCAGTGTCAGGGGCAAGGAGGAATTGTGCAGACTCAGTGACAGCAGTCAGGAAAGTGAAAGTTCTAGTCTGGCCATAGTGAGAGGGAGCATTGGTCCCCAGCACTGGGCACTGATCCCCAGCTTGGCCAGACTCGAGAGGGTTTTGCCTTCCCTCTCTAGCCTTGCCGACTGCAGTGAGACTATGCCAGCCTTCACCTTGCTCATCTCCCATTCTGCTGAGCATGGACAGTGATATTTACCTGCTATGGGTGTTTTGTGGAAACTAAACACCGATGGTTGTCCTTCCCCAGTTGATCAGTAGACCTTCCATTGGTTTCGAAAGGAATTGTGCCGAGTCCTGAGCCACCAGTGTGTGTGGTGCATGCTGAATAGGAAAACCAGGCTTCTTCAAGTTTATTTGCTTTTGTTGTATTACCCCAAGGCAGCAGAGCAGAGAATCAGTCCCTTTCCAAATCGTACTGGAGGTAGGAATGTAATTACTGCTACCTTCAGTAAAGAAAAGCTTCTAAAAGCTTTTCCATTTCTGGGAACAATGGTCTGTGTATCTCTCTAGGCTGATGATTAATGCATCTCCTTCTACGTCCCTGTCGTCTGATGCAGTCATCTCTCTTTCCTGGAATGAGTGTGTGCGTTTTAGCCGTATGCACAGAAGTACGTGAAGACTGGGCACACCTCCCCTGGCACAGACAGCAGGGGACACCTCCAGGCTGCATAAACACCTGAAGGGAACTTGCTCAAAACTGCTCACTGTTGGGATAAAGCTTTTTTTTTTTTTTTTTTCCCCTTAGAGCATTTGACTGAGAGAGGGACATATATTATCCTTGTCTGAAGAAATCTCAGAGCCAAGTGAGGCTTGAGCTTTGCTGTGCCTGAAAAGGTAGGGTTCATAATGCATAAGAAAACTGGTTTTCTTGATGACTGGTTTTCTTGATGACTGATTTTCTCAGAAAAATTCAAGGCAAAACGCATAAAATCCTCAGTGTTCTGTATATTTAATCAGTGGCAAGAAGTTTCTCACATTACTCACACACAAATCTCTTTTTGATCAGCTTTATGTTGTCTTTTTCACTACCCTGCTGCCAACCTTTGCTCCACATGGATTTGCTTGGGCTCCAGCAGCCTTCTTGAGTTGTCTTTCTGGGGTTTTATTTCACAGAATTATCTTGGAATTAAATGCTGGTGATGATGCTTCTGAGCTCCTAACGGTGCTGTGGGACATATGCAGATGCAGACAGAAGGTCAACACTGATTTTCCCTCTGTCATGTATCTGTTGGACCTGTCCTCGGAGCAGATGTTAGCTACACAGGTTTGCGTGAGGAGGTCATTTGTTGAACTGTCGAGACTTGCAAGCCTTTCCCAGGAATAACAACTTCATCACCATGACATTAGATGTGCCAAAAATGTTTATTAACACAATCACCTTCTGTCTGAGCAGTTATGCTATAGGAGTAGAGAGAACAAGTTGTATGTTTTTGGCCTCAAAACCGCTTTTATTAATGAAAGCTGCAACTAGCTCTCTCCCCTCCCACGTGGGAGATGCATTGTTTGCATGAAACACTGCAGTGATGTTTGAGAACAAAATGGCCGTAGTCTCTATTTTTGGGTCAAAAAGCTTGGGAACACACAGGTAGGTACACAGGCATCAAAAGCTTCCCAGCATTCCTGGGTGTCATCCACCACACAGGTCTCTGACATGTAAACCGTATAATTCTGACCACAAGAGACAGATGAAATAACACTGCTGCTAATTTTCTCTACATGAAGCCAAATAATTGACCAGATAAAAAAAAAGTTGTGCACCATCTAGTAAAGACAGTCTACTGTGTAATTTGTAGCACAATGATTGGACTCTTAAAAATGAAACTCCTATTTCTTTCACTGGGTGTCTTGCACATATGAGAAAAAGTAGAGGGATTTGTGATCTGTTATATGTAGAAAGTGGCCTGTTGGGAAGAGGCCCACAAAGTCTCAGAATTAAACGAAATATTTCACCTAGAAAATCTGACCCTTTCACGTAAAGTGTTTCTTTCTGTCCCACTGTACTCTGTGATCTTCAGTGTCTCCGAAGGCCGTGCTCCCAGGGATGGAAACCCACACAGCGAAGCATTAAATAAACAAGCTTTTGAATTTTCAAACATGACAACCTACTTTGAGCTGCTTGGCCTAGCACCGAGAAAGGAAAATGGAGAGTGCAAAATCCAGCATCCTAGAACCACTTCTTACCTACTTTTTCTCTCTCTTTATCTGTGTGCAAACAAAACATACTTGTCCAGAAACAAGCAGAAGTCTGGGGATACCGACGAGCATTTCTGCTCACGGCAGTAGACCTTACCATGGGCTGTCTGTTCATTAGGTGGATTTTTCTCTCCCAGCTGAATGAAGTGCTGCACATAGCACTGGCACAGTACAGCGTTGCCTGGTGCTTGTGCTGGCGTGGGCAGTGTCCTGCTGGTTCTGGTGGTCACTGGGAGCACAAACAGGGATTTGTCTCCAGGCTGTTTCAGCATCCCAAGTTGAGGCTCACATCGATGTCCCATATGGCTCCTAAACTCATATGGCTGCTAGACAGCACCTAAACCCATTTTCTCTGAATTCTTTTTTCCTTTTGTTTTTCCCACACTCAATCATTTTTCCAGGCCACAGGCAGCGCCTGGAAATTGTAGGTTTTGTAGGTTTTCTGCAGGCTGCCTTGACCATAATATTTTTCTCAGAAACTTCCCTATGTTATCACCCTTTTTCATAATTTCTGCTAGGTTCTTCTTTGAGCAGACATTAGCAGTTGTTGTTTTGTCACACGCTTCTGTTTCTCCAAGTCCTCCTTGAGAAAGGATGCGTTACAGGAGTTTTGTCCCTTCAAGAGTTGTGCCTTTATAACTTTAAGATCAAGCAGTGAAGTTTCCATAGTGCAGAAGTTTGCCTAGGATATTCTCAAGAGGTTTGAGACCTGCTTTACTTGTTATCATAAGATCGCATACGTGCTCATCAAACTCTTCATTTTCAAGAGAAAATGTTTCATTTTTTACTCTGATCATAATTTTCCAGTGTATTAATCTGTTCCATAGCAGATCTCCTTCCTACAGCAAGTTTGCTCCAAATGCTGTTGAAGAAGCTTGTGGAAGCATCTTTTGCCCTACTGTTTCTCTGATTCCACGGTAACCTTTTACTTCTATTTCAGGAGTGATGGTACCCTTCACATTTTCAATGTACTGATTCAGATCATAACCTTGGTATCACTCATCATGCTTTTGCTCAGCCCTTGAAGAGGTGCTGTGATTGTTGTGGTGATACGAGTATAAATCTTGACAGGCAGGTCACCGACCAATTTTTTCTGAGGTTTATACTTCTAACTATTTTATTAACTACACTTACACTGAAAGTTTGGCCTGATGACTCCTTTTTCTGAGATTTGATTAAAACCAGTTGGTATGTACTAAATTTTATTTTATGTCGCTCAGTTTTACCTTATACTCACATTTCTTGTAAGAACTGACCTGACTTCAGAAGAGCTTACAGATGGCCATAAATTGTAATTCCTGGCAAATTTGCTATTTGACACAAAACTGTCTCCTCACTCTTCTGCAAATCACTTATTTGCCTCAGGGCTTGCAAAATAATCAACTCTATTAATGCCTTCCACTTATCTAGGTCTCTGCGTGCCTCTTGCTCCAAGTCATTGTATATCACTTGCTCCAATACTCTGTATGTTTACAATGCCCGCAGGAATGGAAAACCAGACAAGACATCGTAAACTAAATAGTTTCCTAATTAACACGTTTAATCTAAAACACCCCAGCATCTCAACTTGGAGGGAGAAAGGGGAAGGAGAAATGTGCTATCCTTGAAAACGCTCTTCCCATATTTATCTTGATGGCACAATTATTTGAAACTATGCAAAAATACAAGAGCATAATTGTATCAGTGTAGCTGGAAGGTTGCTCTAACTTATACCTCCAGCCCTCTGCAATAGTTTGAAGTTTGTCTTGCTGTACTCATATCCCTTTCGGGCACAGCTCTTTTCCTTTTCCACTGTGCTTTGTTGCTTTCTTTTCAGCCATTTAAGGCCAAGTAGCATTGTCCTCTTTACTGCTGCTGCTGAAGCACAGCAAGACTTTGAAACAGTCTCCATGACAATCAGAGATACGCAGCCTGGATCTAACAGGGGCGATACATGACTGTGACTGCATCTTGCGAAGCAAGGGTATGTATGTGCTGGTGCTGGAAGACAGGGGTTAAAACCTGCTGGTCCCTCCCTCCTTTTACGACTGTGCGTGGCGGTATGGGGAACCTTCTTTGCTTTATTCATCCACCATATCTCCTTGTCTGGAGATGTTCCCCAGGGGCTGATTTTATCTGGTGTGAGGTTTAGAAAGGGATGGGAAATATTAATAGGTGAATGATCGTAACCATAGAAAATGGAGCCAAAAATGCAGTGCATAGAGATCAAAATGAAACACAGTATCTGCCTCTGAGATTTTGAATGATATAAAAAAGGGAATTTAGTCCTGTTTTTTAACTTCCTGTTACCTACAGAATTGAATTCTGGAAGCATTACCTCCTGCTTATTATGGCAGCATGTTGTGTTTTGTTCAGCATTTTCATGTAAAATGAAGTTTTAAAATACAAGATGTGCTGGTTTTGTGGACATCAATCATTTGTACAGAACAAAGTATTCAAATGCTACAATTTACAAAGTACTGGATGACAGTAGACAATTTTTTTCCTTGGTCTGAAGATGTACAAATAAGGACTGATGCTGCAGAATGAAAATGAACATGAGTTCTCTCTGATTAGCAGGATGTGACTTTTTTTTCAGATTGTCCATGCTAATGTCTTTGCCCGTTGCATAAATGTGATAAAACAGCTTTAGGCTGATACTGTTTAGCTATCATAAAATTCCCTCTTTAAGGCAAACTTCAGTCACATTAGTTTGAGATTCTTGTATTACCAGATTCTTTGTATCATATTTGAGCCAACAAGCATAATCAAAAAGTATCCTGAATACTGAAATAGGGGACGTTTGTATGTTAGTTTTTAATGGACCACATGCAAACAGCCATCTAAAGTTAGTGAAGGTGAGAACTGTATAGCATGACATATGGTGAATAAAATTGATAATATTGGAACAGTAATGAGAGCTATGTGATGCTCATGTATCTATTAATATCTGTATCCACAGACACCCCCATGTATTCTAAATATATGTACAGTAGCTCTAACTTTCAGCAAGTAAAATGAGAATCCATAATGCAGTAGAATGGAAAGAACATGAAAATGAAAACAAAGGCAAAGCCACAATAAAACTGAAGCAATCAGAGGGAACAAAAGAAGAAAAGATACTTATTAAAATTCATTCTATAAAAGGAGGATTGTGAATGTAGGGAGCTATTTCCAGTGAGAAAGTGTTTAAGGGAAGCTTCTTGGGTTTTCTGCAGCAGATTAAATATCTGACCCTTCATGTGTACTGTGACCATACAGGATGTCTCTCAAGGGAAAGAGTAAGATAGGATATTTAAGCATTTTAGGATTAAGAAAAAACATTTTCTTCATTTTTCTTAACATGCCCTGACAGTGTTAGTCCTAACCTTTTAGAAAATTCTCCATGTCTACTTTGACCTTGGCTCCATCTAGATCCTTTGATCACCTTTTCTAGTGTGCCAGTTCCTTATGTTTACTGACCTGTGCCAAGCACTCTATAGGCTTCTTCTGTATATATAATTTCCCCCTTTCCCTAGCACATTCTCTGACAGATTTTAATATTGTTCTGAGGTTTCATCCATTTCTTTTCACCAGAATCCCATTCCTTATTTCATTAAAAACGCAACTTTACCTGCTCTTCTTTCATGCTGGAAATAGGTTTGGAGAGAATCTCAGTGAGGTCTATATGAGAAATATCCAGAAAAATCTCTTGAGAGCTTGAAATAATTCCAGTGCAGAAATTGCTCTAAGTACTGTGTTGCTAGGAGGAGAATATGTCCTGTGGAAATAAGTCTGGTGGGAATGAGATTTGACCTCCATGTTATAGGGTATCATCTCAAACAAAGAATACACACACCTGGCTCAAAGCCAAGAGAGCTGGTTGGGAACAAAGTCAGGGCAATCGGAGGAAGAGCCAGGACACTAAGAACTGAGCCCAGGGTACAACTGAAAGAGTGAGGGAAATAGGAAGACTCAGCAACCTGATACTGGCATGGATCTTTAGCCAAGTCCAAGACTTTATGTCTATTATACCTATTGTGAGATTGGTCCAGAGACAGGAGACCTCTGCATCCCTCTTGCAAATCTTTCCCTGATGACCTTTTGTTCCTAGTCCTGCATCTATTTCCATTCTTTTCTTGCTTGCTGATTGCATCTTTTCAATGTTTGAGTCACGTTCGTGGTCACTGCACACCCTATGCATTTCTAATTTAATCACTCCCTGGGCACCAGCTCCTGTATTGCTCTCATTTGTTCTGAGATTCTTTGAAGTCCCCTGTGATCTGTGAAAATCTCACTAGAAATGAAACAATATCCACCACGTGTTACACCTCAGTCTTGAGGAGAGCCATTCTTGTTGCTCTGTGTTGCTGCATCGTCTCACATACAGATGCAAATTATATAGACCTTTTCTAACACCATGCTTCTTAGAAGCATAAACATAACCTGATGGGTTTTATCCTTTTAGTCCTTATCAAGTTTCTGTCATCCAAGAACCTTCTTCTTAGAGAAACCATCTTCCAGACTAATTTTCTTTTCTCTTGTCCTGGTGTCATTCACTGCATTTTTCCAAGGTGATTTGTGTTTTGTTATTTTTGGTCTCTGTTACTAATTACCCTAATCCCTTTGTCCTATATCTCTGGCCTCCCTGTTTTTCTCTTCTTAATTTAGTATCACCTGTGAATTTATTAATATGTTGTTTACTCCTCTTTCTAGCTCATTACTGGCAGTATTGAATAAGGCAAGACTCAAGCTGATCCTTAAATATTTACCTGTCCTCCCTATAAACTGGTATTCTACTGTTTGTTTATTAGCTTTGTTTTGGTCCTTCATTCCAGACTTCAGAACAAATGAGATCTTGTTTTTGCACTAGTAGGTTCAGTTGAGCTTTTTAAAGATGTTTTTGTGAAACGTAGAAAGTAACCTTCTATTCTCATGCTCTCCAGTATTTTGTCAGTGTAGCTGCCTGTCTCTGAGCGAGAGGATGATCAGACAATTGTTCAAAAATATGGCTTAAATCCAAGAGTATTACATTTATTCTGTTCCATTCATCCATTAATACAGTTATTCTGTAAAAAAAGTGTTAGCTTTGTCAGGGAAGATCTATTCTTTATAAATCCTACCTCTTATTGCTCATCACTGCATTATCTCCTGCAAATGAAGTGACTCTTTCTTAAGACTTTTTCTATTGTTTTTGCCAGGCTGGAAGCTAAATGTAAAGCATTGTAATTAGTAAGATCTTTCTTCTTCCCTTTATGAATGCTGAGACAGTGCTGCATTTGCTTTTCTGTTGAATGTTGGGAGAAGAAGGGCAGATAAGGGACTTGTGTCTTTCCCCTCTTCAGCACCTCCATGTGCGTGCTGTGATTCCAACCACATGACGGTGCAGGAGATGCGGTGCACTGTGACCATCACTGCTGCACCTAAATCTCAAGGCTTTGCAAAATAACTTCTGATGAATGTTACAGCAGCTTTCAGAGAATCCAGGAGGAATGAGTTGGATCATGTGCTTGTTTTCTTAGTGGCTTTGATTTCAGTTTGTCACAACCAATTGGTTATTGTCAGACGAAGTGCCGAAGGTCCCCAGAAGTTGTGCTACCAGAGCACAAATTTCTTATGCCTGTGTGCCTATAGCAGAAGCTGCAGCTATAAATGATCAGAGTGTACTTAGTTTAAACACTGCTAGAATTGCCCCATAATTTCTTCCTGACATATTCTGCAGTGGTGTCCAAGTTTGAAAGGTAAATTAAGCAATGCTCCTGACACTGAATCTTATTGCCACATGAGTAATACAACTGATTTTTCAGTTCCTCTGCCACACTGTACATTTGGACACTACCAGATATCAGCAAATACAACCTCATTTTCAGTATAACATCTTAGCGCAGCCATTTAAAAAAGTAAAGTAAGGTTGCCTGGAGGTAGGGAGGTGGAGGTGTCTAAGAGGCATAGTTGTCTTCCTGGATTGGTTTGAACTAACTAGTATGTGCTTCAGTGCATTTAGAAAAAAACACATTTATCCTCCCCTAAGAGAAACATTAAAAGGTCTAGAGAGCATGTTCATCCAGAGTCCTAGGATCCTAATCTGGAATGTTATGGACTCATCTAAGTCTTCACCTAAAAATGTCCAAGATTTACTTTGGAAAACTAGGTTTATCACAAAAAAATAATTTCTAGCATAAGTAACAGCCATCTGTTTTGTTGTTCTTACTTGGTAGTGCTGAGTAAGACCTTTGCACTGGTGTCCACAGCTGTGCAAGCTGCAGCTGGGAAAGGACATGGGCTTAGGTTTTATTGAGATTCTGTATCTGTGAATATGTCGTGTTTGGTTTTGAGATTGTGGGTTCTAGCCATGACCATGTTGTCTGAACTGTGGCTTTCCATTTCCTTCACCATTCAGCTAGGAAGAATATACTGTAATTATTTATTTTTCCTTTTCAGGGTCCCACAAAGTAAGAACTATAACAGCAAACAATGCACTGATAATCTCAGGGTGAGAAGCCACATTCAGCAGTGCTTTAGCCTGGATGGAGAAGTGATAGCTTTTCTTTTCATTATAAAGTTTGAATGTTCAGAAGTGGATTTACATTTTGCTCTATTGCATCATGATGTGGGAATAACAGGATAAACAGCTAAGGAAAGCACCTCCAGCAACAACACTATCTAAATATACCATTAACTGTGAACCAAGACAGACTAGAACCTTGCTTTCATAAACATTAGAAAATATCATGATGTATGCCCATATTCTTTCAAACTACATATGTTTATTTCTATTTACAACTGTGTATATATCTATATGTATTTATCTGAGTTGAATTGCTTATTAAGTAGAATCGATACAATATGTTGTCCACCTCTGGTTCATTGTGTCTGTGTCACCGTTCTGCAGTCAAACCCTAAGTACAAGTGAGTTCATTTTTCCTGGTAATTGTATGATCAAAGAAAGATCAAGCAAAATCAGGCTGTGTATTTTTTGGTTGATCAGATACTTTCCTGTGTGTTGAAACCAAGGTCCAGAGAACTTAACCGGCTATAACACTGCCTTTGCATTATCAATTGGCCGTTCAAAGGTCTCCTCCCAAATCAGACAAAAACTCTCTTTGCTACTGTAGGGCATATTAACCAAAGGCATCCTTAAAAATCCTTATCGCCTTCTTCACAGAGAGGGTGGTGAGGCACTGGAACAGGTTGCCCAGAGAAGCTGTGGGTGCCCCATCCCTGGGAGTGTTCAAGGCCAGGCTGGATGAGGCTTGGAGCAACCTGGTCTAGTGGAGGGTGTCCCTGCCCATGGCAGGGGGGTTGGAACTACATGGTCTTTGAGGTCCCTTCCAACCCAAACCATTCCATGGTTCTGTGATAATCTTACAGGCAGAAATAGAGTCATACACAGACCCTACCTCAGCCTGACAGCCTGCTTGCAAGTTTTTTCTCGCCCACTTGTTTCAGCAGACTTCCAGCGAAGTGGATTGTACTGCAGGACAGGGGAGAAAGTACAAGAGCAGAAGTTGCTTACACTGCTTCTATGTTTTTACATGTACTGCTTTCTCCAAAGAAGTAGCTGGATCCTAACAAAGGTTGGAAACAGGGATCAGATCTGTTGTCAGTCTCCTGCAGTATGAGGTGATCCAGACATAAGCATTATGAACTATGCAGTAGGCAGATCATATGGGCCACACATTTAGTTTTATTCTAATCTCTGCAAGCTGGATTGTTGTAAGACATGACGTTTAACATCCCCTCCCCCCGACAATGTTGTTAGCATCAACTGTTATAGCCCTGGACATACTTCTTGTGCAAATAAAAATCTGATTCCTCCTTTAATCTTTCTAAGTTGCTTAGAACCCGACGGATGTGAGTAAACCTAGCATCGTAAAACAATATGTATTTTATAATCAGGAAGAAATACATTGTGGTCAGCAAATATATTGAAATTTAAGCTTCCAAAGAGGTTATAAACAACAATGCATAAACCAGGTTATATCTTAAGATGAGTGTGTAACAGCAGCTTATAAAATGAACATTTGGAAGTACTTTTCAAATTATCTGCAGAAGTGGAAAGAAAAGTGGTAAAAATATTTCAGGCTCCACAAATACGAACACTGATTCAACGAATTAAGAAAACAGTTAGAGGATTGTGAGTAAATGAAGTGCCTTCAGAAGTTGCTTTAAATGCAGATAACTGAGAGGACATGTGTGCATGTATAGGGGGAGATCCCAACCATTCTTTAGGGCAAATCTACAGGCAGCATGCTCTCCTGACAGGATTATATTTCGCAGTAAATCCCATCAAACCTCTGAAATCTAATCGGTGACTAGAGCAAGGATAAAACATGTTTCATGTAAAATGACTGTCAGAAAGTGGACTGGAGCATTACCAGGAGACTTAACATTGCTGCCAGAACAAGGAAGGTGAAAGTCCTGTAGCCTGGTATATAGTAAATGGTCCACAGCTTAAAATTCCTGTGAATGCTACCCTGAGCTGAACTGGCAGTGTTCAACCATTTGTCCCTCTGGTATAGACAGGGGCAGTGCCCAGGCTCTGCTCTGAGCAGCCAGATCTCACACTGGTGCCTGAAACTGAGTCATATCCAGCAAGGTGAGACTTGGCGAGGCCCAGAAGTGTCCCCCTCCCTCGCTCTGCCATAGAGTGCAGTCTGACTTGCATTCCCATCATGAAGACGACCATGGTTTACAGTACAGTCTGTGGGCGTCCAAAATATGACCATTTATGTTTCCCAAGCAGCCTCCTTCAGACTGCACTTGGGAGAAGCAGATGCCAAGAGGGTTCCTATATTGTGTGAGGCACTCCTAACATTTCCTGGGAGAAAATTAAGGCCTCATCTACAATAGGAAAACCCCCCACAATCTAAGTACAAGTGTTAATTGACACACAGTGAAAACACTTTGTATCACAGAATCACTGAATGGTTTGGGTTGGAAGGGACCTTAAAGATCATCTAGTTCCAACTCCCCGGACACTAGACCAGGTTGCTCCAAGCCTCATCCAGTCTGGCCTTGAACACTCCCAGGGATGGGGCATCCACAGCTTCTCTGGGCAACCTGTTCCAGTGCCTCACCACCCTCTCCGGGAAGAATTTCTTCCTGGTGTCCAATCTCAATCTCCCCGCTTTCAGTTTAAACCCATTACCCCTTGTCCTGTCACTACAGGCCCTTGTAAAAAGTCCAGTCTCCCGTCCCGTCCCCCCCGGCTTTCTTTTAGGCCCCTTCTAGACAATCACTTGTGGATTTTTTGAGATTTGTAGACAGAAAAGGAAAACAAAGGCATCTCTACATCACAGTCAAACACAGACTTTGGCACTTCAGAGAGAGCATTCCTTTGTATCTTCCAGTACCCAAAAGTAAAAGATTTTGCTGAGAAAACTGTATGAGAAGAGTACATTAAAAGTAAAGCAAAACAGAGGATTCATGCTGTCTGCCACATGTGCTTCAAGAAGCCTGCAGTGGTTAAAATCTATGAAGGCTGAAGGATTAGAAACACAGCCAGAACTCCAAGAAGGCCCTTTGGTACAGGACTTAAATTTCCCGATGAAAACAGAAGAGACAGAGTACTTTGCTTATAAAGTACATTGACTAATTGAATGTGATTGGATCTTGCCACTTAATAAATTACCGTTATCTGCTGAGCCTTCATAAGTGTGTGTGGATGCTCTTAGCCCTCCTTATCTGTAAGATGAAAAATGTGTTATCTTAAGCCACCTTCACAGTATCAAAGCTGGTGCACATTGGTTTTCAGCTCAGTGAGGAGCATGTGTACGCTCAGTAACAAGTGGTACCTTGACAAAGTGCTATGAGCTGTTCACAGATCTTGGATTATACAGCGATAGGTGTACGAGAAGTCGAAGACAGAAACTTTCACTGGGCTAAAAACAGTGCAGCTCTATTGATCTGATGCCAACTGAAGATTGAGTGTACTGTACTAAGACAACTGGGGTATCTACTTTGACTTCTCAAATTATAAAAAATTCAAAAGAAGTGGTAACTATGGTCCCTTTTTCTGTCTTTCATTCTAAGACTCTGGAAAACTGGTGAGGAACAAACAACAAACACTTGGACAAACACAGATTAATTAGAGGCCATCAGCAGGGGCAGGTGAAAGAAGTTCATACTTAGCCATCTTGATTAATCTCTCCCAGGTGGGGAAAGTGAGAACAGAACAGGGTGAATATGTGGCCGTCCTTCACAAGGACTTCCAGATAGATTTCAGTGCCCACTGAGAGAGTATTCTGTAAGGGTAACAAATGAACATTGATGTTGAAATGCTCCGTTGGTTTGCTAACAGAAATCAGAGATGGTAAATGGGGCAGGAGGGTGGAGAGAGACAGTGGGATAAGAGTGACAAGTGGGAATATGTTGAGCCTGTTCTGTTTCTGCTATATATAGGAGATAGCAGTTATCTTACAGAAGGAAATGTAGAACAAGATGTGCGGATTTGGAGATGATGTGGAACTGACAACCTGAGAAATGCCATCCATAAAGGAAGTAAGTTGAAGATGTTGAGAAATCTGCCTTATGTTTAGGATATGAGGGATGAGCAGGCAGTGCAAAGCAAGATGGGGAGACCAGAATATGATGGTGGAAACTGTGTTCATTTTCTCATTTAAAATCTTGATCTTGTGGCAGGGAAGTAGCTCAGAAACCAGAGGAGGGAAGAAAGCCCCAGCCCAAACAGATCATCAGGACACATTTGCAAAGAGCTAAACAGAGGAGAAATAATTTAGTTTTCAGAGAATAAAGTTGTTAGAGTTGAAAAAGTGAGTGTACATGCTCAGAGACCTTACTCACTTATGCAGAAGTATGCCAAATGGCTTTTCCGTAGTGGCAATGGTAATTAAAAGCACAAGAGCAGCACTGCACTGGAGGCTCAGCAGCCCTCCAGGCAGCTGGCATCAATACCTGACAAGTGGCTAAGAAAGCATTTGCTGGCCACGAAGAGAATCTGAAATTGTGTAGCTAATGCATTCAGTGTTTTCTCTTGGATATCAGTATTTCAGGATATTTTCACCTACCCCAGACCATATATAAAATACCATGTATGCATTGTTCAGCTGGAAAAACAGTTAATATTCTCATAAGTGCATATCCATCTGCATGGATTATATGCCCCAGTGTCATTTAATCTGACTCCACTGTCTTGAAATCACAGACTTTATTCCTCTACAGCTCAATGGATCTGACGTGAATCCAAGGCTTCAGATACAGAATTTTCAGAGTGGAGAGATTGTCACTGGAGCATGGATGAGATTCAGTGACGGACGCATGACACATCCAGCCCACCCAGCTCTCCCATTCACACTGCAGGGATCTGGGCTCAGAAACAGGGCCTGGAAACTCCTGCGGAGACTCGGCAGTGGCACCAAAAAGGAGAACAGGAGCAGTCAGGCCAGCTGCCTGCTGAAGACACTAGGAAGAAGGTGACTGAGGCTTGCAGCAAGAAGAGCAAGATGACTTAGATGTGATAAAGTAAAAGGAGAGCACCAGCCTGGATAGAAGGAAGGGACAGTGAATCTTGTGTAAAGATTTTTTCATATAATATTGACAATGTTTTCTTGGATGCTGCCCAGCCACCCTCGCAAACGAACGTGCTCCGTTGACACTGACACTTCTGTGCCTCCTACTCAGCTTTTCTCAGAGAAGGAGGGTCATGGAAAAGTGAGGCTGATAAAAAGGAAATCTGCCATTTTCTGAGCTGAGAGGAGCAGTGCCAAGATCAATACAGCATGAAACAATCATCAGACGTGGCCTATCAGCAGCGTCTGTAGCTGCCATTGCAAACCTCTGTGTTCCTGGATCATCTCTGGAAACAAAGGAAGGATTTCCTTGTTGTTACAAGAAATACCCATCAAAGTGATTTTAATGGAGAAAAACAAAAATGGCAAAGGGGTTCTGAGGAGCAAATAGTGTGAACACTTATCTCAGGTACAAATAAGGGAATTGCTGCTCTCAACACTGTGGATTGGGAGTCCTCAGTATTCCCTCATGTAGTCCTCACTGATCCATAGGCAAAAATTCTGGCAAACATTGTGTTTAGGACAACATCGTGAATGGATCTGTCTTTTATCCACAGAAATGTTGTGGTTTTACATGTTTTACATCAGTACTGCCTGGCTTTATCCCATTTGCTGTCCTCAGAAAGCTTTCCCAAGATCCTGCTCCCCAGTAACGTTGCTAACAAATCAGAGACATGAAGTACTTTCTGCTCAATTAAGGAGAGAAAAACAACCCTTGTCCATGCATTATCTAGCCTGATGATAAAACTGGTGCTGAGCAGTTCATACGGATGTTCAGGAAAGGCTACAACAGGCAGCTACACAATAATGTCTCCATAACATACATTTCCTCCTGATCTTTGTTATTCAGTGACTTGTGGTCACTGCCCGATAGTATTTGGATTTATTCAATATTTTTTAAAGAGAAAAGCTGCAGCAATCTGTGTGTTCTCTTTTACACAGGTGTGTGTGCTTTTTTTTTGGACTCTGTCACAGAAAATTTTTTTGCAGGGAGAAATCTTGCAACACTGAGTTCTGTGCTTGCTGCCTGTCCTGCTCTTCCCTCCCTCTAAACCTCTCAGGGACCCTATGCATTTATTCCCTGAACCAGTTAACTGTTCACCATCTCTGAAGTATTAAATAACAGCATGGAGATATTCCGTTGTGGGGACAGCTCTGCCAGCCAACACCCTCTTGTGAAATGAGGAGGATGCTGCTCCAGCCACCTGACTATCCCCAGACGAGCAGGGCAATGAGAGCTAATATGGCAGGGCAGCTAGGTTAGTCACAAAATATTGACAGCTTTAGAGCCTCTTGTAGGTTTGGGCTGACCAATTTGCTCTGATAAGTGTTGTCTTTATACTGTGTATTTCCATCACAGATGCTGCAATACAGGGGCTGCTCTTCTTCTGCCACTGACCTTTTCTGTGGCCTTAACTAAATGGCTTTACATCACTGGTTCTTTAATCGAATTGCGTTCTTGTAGAGAATGATCCCTCTTTAATGTTTCAGTATCATGATGTTAACTTGATGGGGACTTTTAGCATTGTAATGTAATTAATAATAATGAAATGTAACAAGTTTAGAAGAATCAAGCAGATTTCTTATGGCCTTGACTTAAAATGTTTTCTGTTCCATGATGGTATGAGAGTTTGCCATGCTTTTGAGGAAAGCAAAAATGTGTTTGTAATGTCATGCACTGGAAAAGTTTTCAGAATAATGTATACTTAGAGAAACGCTTTTAATATCACTTCACTGTTCATGCTCCTGTAGTCTGCCAGTTTTACACCAATCTAGTCCTGTCTAATTTTTTTCCTACAAAACAAGATATTAATAGAAGATGTTTTGCTGCTCTTGTGCACTAATAATTTGTTGGCACACAAAGATTACTTACAGACTGCTCTTTTTTTAGCTGATTTAGTTTGTTCAAAAAATCTAGTTGGTTATATAAGAGACCATTGTGCCTTTGCAGATGCCTTTCACCTGTGTTGCAGAGCAATATTGTGCTGTGGTTTCCAAAGTTCTGTAATCCACATATTTGCTTTTCATTCTTATTCTAACTTTGGTTGCTTATATTACTTTTCCAAAGCTACTGTTTCATTTGCCTTTCAGCAAGCGAGACTTCACCTTTCCAAAGTATTTTACCCATATTTTTACTAGGTTTCTGTTCTAATGCAATCCATTATTTTCAAAGACTTTCAGCAAGAAGAATATCACTGTGCCCAGAGTAAACACATGAGCTGATCAGGAAAATCATCACTGACCATTTTCAGAGACTTTGGCAGGGCAGATATATAGTATAAGAAATCTCTAAGTTCACTCATGCCTCAGGAATTCAGCTTTCACTAAAGCACTGAACCGCTTCTCCTTGTTCACATGCTCATGTTCTCCTGCCTTTCATATAAATGCATTGTTACACATATCTACAAAGAAGAGAATAAAACAAGACAAGCTGTAGCCAGTAGTCACAGTGACAAGATTATTTTGAACTCCCTTTAAAGTTTCTCATGTTAATGACTGGCAAAAATTTAGGTCTTCTGAAAAGCCTGTGTCCAATACAATGTAATGTCAGTTGTATACATAATAATTTCCCAAATAAGCTCTTAGAACAGAGGAGTTGGGGTCTTTCAGACATGCAGAGTTCATCTGTCTTTAACTTTAAAGCCCCAAGAATGCACAAATTGTGCAAGCTTGTAGTCCCCTGTTAACTATACTTTGTGTTTATATAGCAGCTTTATCTTAGAGTTCTCTCCAAACTTTAAGACTCCTAGCACTTCTTTTATGTAGGTATTATTACCCCTGTCATTATCATTATCACATTTTCCATTTTATAGGTGGTAAATGAGCAAAATCACACTGTGAGTCAGTAGCTGAATTGGGAATAGAATATTGTAGTTCTGACTTTGTCCCTTGCCTTAATTACTCACTAACATGATTGTTATTTGTGGGTTGAAGCGATACAGATTGTGTTCAGTGTAAAATCTCAGCAAATAACCAGGGTTCTTTTGATTTGCAAGATTTCTGTTTGTACAGCTTTCATAACAGTATTTTTCAGCTGTTCTAGTTTTAAGTAGCTAGTAAGAGATGCTGTCATCTTCCAATTAAATATATATAAATACATTTTGTTTAAATGATACAATTGCATAATAGACTGGAACAGCTCAAATGAAGCTTAGTCTATAAAGCAGTGAAGTATTTAGGTATTTAGGTTGGGTCCTATTTTAGTCATAGTAAAAATCATTATGGATATCTATCGAGAAATGTACTTCTATAAAGTATCTTGTTTTAAATGACAGATGTTATTAATTAGTCTTTTTTTAAAATGTGAAAATACCGTATGTGATGAATAAATTAAGTTAGAGCCACTTGTCAGACTGTTTTGGGTTTTTTTAAACAGAACAAAATTTGGCTGAGATACAAAAATGTCTTCATTCGAAACACAATGAACCAGACAGTTAACCTAATTTTCTCCTTTTCCAGGACTGTTTTAATCTGGAAAGGCAACCTAATCACTTCCTTGGCTCACCATAGGTAGCTTAGCTTCAAAACATCCCACTACCAGCAGCCCATTCCTTTACTTCTTGGTCATCAGGTGTCATAAGAAATAGCAGAAAAAAATACAAAAATTGTCGTGAGCGCTTACTCAGAATGCCACAAGTTATAGTCTCATGAGAAACTGAAAGTACCTGGAGAACTGAAAGCATGATCCTGACATAGAGAAGGGTAAGACACTATGTGAGGTATCATGATTGCATAGTATTCCAGTCAAGGCCACTACTCGCAAAGGACACCTAACATCACAAGTTAGGTTGATGCTAGTGGCCTTGTATGACCAAGCTTTTTCCTTCCCCTCCCCTCCAATGCACTTTGTCCCCACCATCTTCTAGGAACACTCCTTGGCCTTCACACTGTGATGACACGTTGTCTATGAAGGTGCTAACACAAGCCCAAACTGTGCCACAAGACATGCTAGCGATGAAACTGTATCGACACCCACGCATATATCCTTGTCCCCATCTACTGCTCCGGTGAGTAGTTCCACATCCAGAGAGGATTCCAGCAGACCTTTTCAAAGACCACCATGCCTCTCACACTTCTGGATGCTAATGATCTTGCAAATTAAATTCTTATCTCCAGGCTTTCTTCCCTCAACCATCAATCTCCTGGACAGGGCATTCAACCAGGAGCAGAGATTCCCGCTTTTTTTTTTTTTGTCCAGTCTTCTTGGACTTTTTCTGTATTATTCATCCAAGAACTATTTAACATACAATACATAACTGGCCTTTTGAGCATGAATCAGAACCCAGGTTTTACATTCAGGGTGGGTCGGTCCCTAAACAGCCAGGCTAAAGAATAGTGTTTCTTGGCAAATTTCCTATACCATGTACTTGGCTTCTTTAGTGGTTTTGTGTCACTTTGTTTCCCTAGTCATTGTATGAGGGGTACTAGCAGTTAATGCTGGCTTCTGCCATTCTGATTGCAGGGTTGAGTATCTGAAAGTTAGAAAGCTCAATCCTTTAAAGAGCCAAGCCCTTTTCTTTGACCACCAGGTTGCCCATTCTCAGGGCTGCAGAAATATTTGGTATCCATCACAAGTGTTACCATAAACGTCCTTCCAGCTTTTCTGATGAACAGTGGCCCTCATCTGCCTGCCAAATTGATGTTGCACAGTGAGATATCCTTCTTTTAAGCATATTCTTCATCCTTGCTGTGTAATTCTGTCACGTACTCCTCTTCTACAGTGGTCCATTCCTAGCTTCTTGCCAGCTAAAGACTGTGGCCCCAGGTAGAGTCAAAGTTCGCACACCTTCCAGCTTGCTGGACCCTCTGCTGGTGGATAGAATGAAGCTCTAATAATAATACAATAATACATGCCCACATAGAAGACTTGGGAGTAGTGACTCTGAAATACTTGTTGCTTTCTGTGGAAACAAATAGTGATATTCCTCTTTTCCTTCTCTTCTCCTTTTCTTCTCCTTTCCCGCCTTCTTCTTCTTTTAAATAACAAGTTCTTGGATGCCTTTGTCTTTCCTTCAACTACACTGTAAAATTCTATCCTCTGCCAATGGTGCACCTACGGGTGCAAAATTCAGTTCTTGGTGAACCATTGTAGAAATCCACACTTTCTTAAATGTCTATTTTTCCAAGGAAATAGATCCCCTAAATAAGCATACAGAGCCCCCTTTCCTACTTTGTACTTGTCCCAGTTATAAAATAAAAAATGCTTGATGATTTCGACAAGATGACTTTCAAGGTGACTTCTCAGTGTTATGTTTTGTGGATACAGCAGTCACATACACAGTCTTTATACATCTGACAACTGCAGAAAAAAGATCCTAGTTGTGCAATTTGTCTCGTTAGTATGCTGTACTAACAAGGTTACAATTCACCACATTTGTTCCATGCCATGTTGGCACTCTACAGACTGATCTTTAATTCATTCTTCTTTAATGACCTATCCACTTGCTCATAACCAGACCTCCAGGTCTCCTAACCACTTTATTAGAAAAGTTACAGTGTATTTTCCCTTCCCTTCCCTTCCCTTCCCTTCCCTTCCCTTCCCTTCCCTTCCCTTCCCTTCCCTTCCCTTCCCTTCCCTTCCCTTCCCTTCCCTTCCCTTCCCTTCCCTTCCCTTCCCTTCCCTTCCCTTCCCTTCCCTCCCTGCCTTGCCTTGCCTTCTCTATTTATCTCTTCACAAACAAGACTAAATGCAATACAGCTTTTTATTCTACCATCCCAGCTGTGTTTCTACGTTTCCACTCATTAGGAAGACATCCTGTTCTCCTAGTACCTGGCCCTGAGAGTTTATGATGTGCCTTAACGCACACTCTGTGGTAAATGTCCAACTCTTTCTCAAACTTGTGAAGTAAATACGCCAAGCTGGAAAGGACTTCATAGGATTGGGAGTGGCAGGTGATATGTGTCTCTATATGTGGGAATTATAGCATTTCTCTTTTTTTTTATGCTGTCACAATCTACAAGATTTTTAAATGTCCCTTCTCATAAGGATTATTCCATATCTCTCTAACCAAAGCAGCTGAAACAGCATTGAGTATTAGGTCCTTATAAGCCTGTGATTGAAATGACAAAGGATGTTTTTATGTTGTATAATTTTCAGTTATGTAATTCCAGTTTCTTGTAATCTCTCTTCTCGCTGCAATGTGCTGCTCCCCAAATAATAGCTATTTACAGTTGTCACCCTACACTGTATCTCAGGTGTTCTACCTGCTCTTCTTTATTCTATAAAATGCATTCTCATGTTCATTTGTGCCTATTCTTTCATTTTCTGTTCTGCAGACTCAGTTTTCCCTTTGCTTTCACAGCTTTTTCACATCGATGTTACTTCAGCATGACCCAAAGAGGTGGGGAGAGGTGGGTTAGCTAGGCTATGCTCCTGGGCCCCTCAAGGCAAGCAAAAATATTTGTATCATAGCAATGATTTACAGACCTAATTTTCACTTCTGAGGAAGGTCAGACGAAGTAGAAAGTGCTAGCAGGAAAGAATGACTGTGTGTAGGATTCTTCCCGGTTCTGTATGCTACAGGCATGTCTTATCTAAGTACACAGAGAAAAGTTATGGTACCAATATTTCCTTAGAACATGTGCAAAAGAGCTAAAAAGCCTCCTGCTATCATGTAAGAATATTGCCACATCCAAATATGGTTTCGTAGGACTTTAAAAAACCTGGTCACTCTTGTTGTGTGTTTATTGCATTGATATTTTCTCCTTATTTCCCGCTGCTGCTGCAGTTGGGTTTATTTTATTTTAGAGAGAGCTTTATGTTCTCTCGGATCATCTCCTGATAAAAATCAGATAATTCAGTTAGTTTCCCAAAGTATTTTCAGTCTAATTTCAGACATGACATGGTGAAGAGCATAACAAAACTTAGCAGAAGGAAACAGAGAGAGAGAAAAACAAAGAGTTCAGTTATAAAAGATTACATGGTTCTCCAGAAGAGTCTAATACACTCAGTGGTGAAGCAAGTTTAAAATGAAAACACAGTAAACAACTGTTTCCTTGCTGATATCCCTGGGAAAATAAGCACTTCTAAGACGAATGATCTTATTTTTGTACGAATGGTTTATTCACAAGCACATCCTACATGATACCAGGTAAATGCCAGGAATAACGAAGTGAAAACCTTGAGCTCATTTGTCTGACAGAGCTGTGTCTCTTAAAATCTGATCATACCATCATTCATAAGACGAAGGCCTCTTGCCATGGAGGGGACCATCCCTTCGGCAGCCAGGGCAGCTCCATTTGCTATGTGGGTTTTTGAGAAAGAGGGGAAGAAATGCCTGAAAGGGACTGTTGCTGAAAGGTGCTTGATCCAATCCAACCAGCAATTAGTGGCATATTTAGTTTTACCTTTCTTTTGGGCAGGTGCTCATATCCTGGGTTGGATTTGACTACAGGGCAAAGCACCTTGCAGAATAAGCCCTTAACGTTTCTGATCTGAGTTTAGAAAATACGATCACAAAGAAATTTTGCATTTAGGAAGTTTGGTTGTGGTACTGTAATTAAAAACTAACATTCCTTCCCCCCTGCTCTGAATTACAGCCTCAGCAGAAAAAAAGGTGGAGTGGTATAAATCTAGTAAAAATTAGTTTTATGATTCAGTACAATTTTTAAAATTAATTCAAATTTCTGTAAGAGAAGTGGAAAAGGTATTCCCAGCAGTCAGTATCAGGATTTCTGTTACTATTGCGATAGTTCATGTAGCAGGGGTCTTTTGGGTGCCAAGGCCCAGGAGATAAAAGCAGAACAGAATAATAATGAGTGCTACTAACTTCCTTCTTCACGCAGTAGTTGATAAAAAAAAAAAAAAGGATTATAAAAGACCCTGGGCAAAATGTGAGCTATGTACTTCGCTGATGAACAGCACAGTGAGCTGGGAGTTGACTGAGCATGGATTTTTTCTGGTAGAGCTAGAGGTAAATGGCTTTGTCATCCATTACACTTTCCCAGCTTTCTTAGATTTCCTCCCTGGAACACAGCCAGGATGTTACGGGGAGTGGGAGGGTTGTTATGTGTGTGGAATGAACAAGAAAATCTCCTGTCTCAGTCTGAGCCACTTGCTGCCTGGAGGTGAAAGACCCAAATTCAAGTCCCTTCTCTACCAGCATCCTGCCTGCAGACGACAGCCACTGGACTGTTATCTTGTGTGTCCCTTTCCCATTGCTGCTGTTCCAGTTTGTCTAAATATCCAGATGGGTAAAATGAGCATCTGTCAAGACTGCTCTCTTCCTGGGCCATGGGATAACCTATGGAAGGTGTGGTTGTTTCTTTCTCTGCCTTGGAATTTTCCCCCTTGGCACCCACTGGTGGGATGGGAAAGTGCCCTGGATCACGCAATGCAGATGCAGCCTTGGGGCTGCACAAACCCACCATAGTCTGGGGCTGGATCTGACCCTCTCACAAAATTAGACTGAACAAGTGCTTTATCCTGTATTAAAAGCTGGAGTGAATGATAGGTTGAATTAGCCCTGAAATGCATTCATACCGTGTTAGGGGGAACAGGTGAGGCGCTGTTAACATGAAATCAGATTTAAATTGTGGCTCATTATGCCTAAACCTCTCTCCGGTCTAACTAAGCAAAACAAGTTTCTTTTTTCTCCGTCAGTGATATCCACTGGTTCAGTCAGTTTATGTTTTGCCAACATGCTCTCTATTTAAAAAATATAATTTAAGTCTGCTCCTCTGAATTCTCTGAAAACTCTGTAAACTATTAAGAAGAACAAAAGGATTAAATCTGAAAAGTCATTACTTTGATTCTGCCTTTCTAAAATGTATTGTCTGATTAAAAAACCAAATATTTTCAGTGTACAGTTACAGATAAAATCCTGCCCTTTTTTCCTCCCTTTGTCTTAATTTTACCGAAATCTGCTGCTCATCAGTAGATGTACATATGTTGCAGCTTTGGATTTCTGTTATTATAATTAAACTGGAGATCTGTGCTCAGTCAGGCATGCCCAATGTTGTCTATTTATTTCTTCATAGTCTAGACCCATATTCTACACCTGGTGCCATTTAACACCCTGTTGAATTCAGCAAAAGCTTAATAACCTTTCTAAGTCAGCATCACATGCATACTTCTTAATTTTTCTTCTCACCATCCCATGTGGTAGGTTTCTCCTCTACCAGAACAAGGAAAGAATATTTCTCTAAAGTAAGAATAGAAATTGAGTATGTAAAATTGTCCTTAAGCTTCATACGGAATCATCTCCAGAGAATGAAGTAATTTTGAGCCTACATCACCTAGACTACCCCTTTCTAGAAGGTGTGGGGGTAGGAAAGAAAGATAGAATATCTGCTTCTGAGCTGAGTAGCATGGGAAGCAGCCTTGCCAGACGTAGTCAAGCTACTTCCAATCAAAATCTCTGGAGGACAATTACAGTATCTTTGCAAGACAAACATTTACACGTGCAGGATCTTAGCTGATCCTTAGCACCTACCTGTGCATATGAAATGCAATTCTGTTTTGTTTTTAAAATTCATTCTATTTACAGTGCTAGGGTTTCAGACCATGTTTAAATCACGGGGCTTCACCTATAGGAGTGGGAGTATGTAGAGTCCTAAAAGACTTCTATACAGATGGCCTTAATCCCATGGGGAGACTGCAAATTAATACGAGGGTCATTGGCATTCATCGAGTACTTGGTCTGTCTGGGAAATGATGACATCAATCTCGGTGCGAAAGGGATCATGCATTATTCTATATGCAATCAACTGCTAAATTTAAACAGTGGTGGGACAATAAATTCTTTTTCAAGAAGGGTCATTAATAGCCAAGGGCCTGAACCATCAAACCTTTACTTACATGAACAGTCTTTGCTCATACAGGTTATCTCATTAGGCAACTGCCTTGGCAAAAAAGGGCCTTGTAATACAGGGTCTGAGGAATTAGCATCTGAAGGAACAACTTCTCTAATTAACAGATTAAAAAAATATCCATGTACAAAAGTCCATTTGGGGGATTTGCAAATATGCATGCTGTCTGCTTCTTAACAATGTGAATCCAGAGGAAACTGGGAGTTATCAAGGTCGTAATGGGTACAAACATTGTTGTAAAATTCAAAACCTATCCCCTTAATATAATATCCTCTATCACACAGTAGCCAATCCTACTTCAGCAAGAAACCTAACCCCTCCATAAATGTCATGCTACATATATACTATGGGGAAATTCACTATAACTAATGAGCAATTTTTTCTTGAAAGAGGGCACTCCTTTATTTTCACGCTAAATAAAGGGAGGGCTTTTCATTACCACATTATCTATTGGATCTGTTCCTTTATATTAAAAACTAATTATATCAGTTCATCAGAGCAAAGGAATAATGCACAGCTACTGGTCCGTAACAATATAGATTTCTTTTTGCCCCAGTTTTCTGAAATTCCCTGTATTCTGATCATGGGTATTTGAATCCATATACTTTGGTTGGCTGGCAGCCAGTAGGAACCAGAATGCCAAGGTATATATAATCACAGTGCAGACATTTCCCCCCTTGTTTCTTTCCACAATGCTTCTCTTCTGACTGTCTTTCTCATTAAAAACCGTAAAATTAGTTGCCAGCCAGAGCAAGAACTACCTCTGCTTTTCATTTCGTTTAGCTGACGCAGAAATATTCCAAAACTGTACATGAACAAAGACAGAAAAGGGGCTGAGACAGTAGTAAGAGTTAAACATTTGCTGAGGTCTCAATCCTTACTGTTCTTCCACACTCCCTGGACCCACCTTTACTCCCTACAGTTCAGGAATAGCCCTACACTTGAAATACTGATAGCTTTGTGTTACCTCTTCCGACAAGTAAAACCTGAAGATACAGTCAAATATTCTAGTGCAATAACTAAGTGGTCCTGTCTATTAACCTTTGTGACAACCACATCATGAGTTAGTAAATACTTCGGCTTTGACGTTTATTCAAACCACAATTTGGTTATTTCCGCCATAAAAAGGGTTAGCAATCTACGATATCATTATACCTATATTACAGCTGCCAGTGCTGTTTTCTGTGCAAAAGGGCATTCTTATGTTGGGTGTTTTCCTGTGGAAAAAATATATATTACTAATCTTACAGTAACTTCTGAATGGTAGTCTCAGATCACCTTCTACGACTTCACAACCTCACCACGCTTTTTGCTTTAAGTGGTATCCTTGTCCCACCTTCAGTTTAGCCTAAAGGGTTCAGGGGAGCCCGGTCAGGGACCACAGACCTGATGGTTTATACCACACCCTTGGCTGCTTCTGGGTGGGATCAGAGGTATTCTCCAGGGCATAGGCCATGATCATAGAATCATAGAGTGGTTTAGGTTGGAAGGGACCTTCAAGATCATCCAGTTCCAACCCCCCTGCCATGGGCAGGGACACCCTCCACTAGACCAGGTTGCTCCAAGCCTCATCCAGCCTGGCCTTGAACACTTCCAGGGATGGGGCACCCACAGCTTCTCTGGGCAACCTGTTCCAGTGCCTCACCACCCTCTCAAGGAAGAGCTTCTTCCTGATATCTAATCTAAATCTCCCCGCTTTCAATTTAAACCCATTCCCCCTTGTCCTGTCACTACAGGCCCTTGTAAAAAGTCCCCCCCAGGCTTTCTTCTAGGCCCCTTCAGGTACTGGAAGGTGCTATAAGGTCTCCCGGGACCCTTCTCTTCTCCAGGCTGAACAAGCCCAACTCTCTCAGCCTGTCCCCATAGCAGAGGGGCTCCAGCCCTCTGAGCATCTTCGTGGCCTCCTCTGGACTCGCTCCAACTGGTCGATATCCTTCTGATGCTGTGGGCCCCAGAGCTGGATGAGCAGCTCCTGTGCCCCCCACCCTGTTTTGCAGCCCTCCACTCAGTTGCTGCTTTGCAGAGAATAGTCGGAGGAAAGAGTGGACGGCCTGAACATTGCTTTGACGTTTTAGGCTGTGGTGGTGGTTTCCTCCCTGCAGGCAGTGAGAGGAGAGCACGGAGCATACATTAACGCAGACCTCACGCGTGCACATGGGCGGAAGGTATGGAGGAAGACAGGGGTACAGGCATCATATTGGTGAGGATACGGAGATGCAGCTGCTTTGGAAGTGGGGATGTGCACGTGTGCAAGGAGCGCTGGGCTGAGGTGTGTTTCAGGCAACGACACTGGGAAAGCATCTGAGGGAGCTGAATGAGAGAAGCAGTGGGCAAACGAGGGGGCAAGGGCTTGACATTCAGTTCTGGAGTGAACTTCTTTCCTCTTTGTGCGGCCTCCACAGCACCCTCCAAAGCATCAGACTCTGTGATTCTGGGGAGAGGAAGGAGTAATAGAAAGTCCATTCCTCTGTTTTAAGGGGAAGCCTTAATTTGCAGTTGCTCTGCAAATGGTTGGGACTATCTCAACTGGGTTGAACGTAGTTCATCCCCTGTGGTGTAAGTCTTGACCTAGAACAATTACAGAGTTAATAGTGACTGGGCAAATTTCACAAGCTGTGGTGCATTTATCAGAGGCAAAAGCAGTACTCAAGAAATATATCTTCAAACAATAAAGTGCTTAAATGTGTGGCTTACTAGCTCCTACCCACCTCTGGGACAGGTTCTTGGCTATCGGGGCCAACAGATCTAACAGATCTTTGCTCTTGGATGAAAATTTTCCCAACTCACGTCAGAGCTCATCTTGTGCACGTTTTCCTCCAGGCTTTCCTGGTGGCTTCAAGACACCAGAGAAGACTGACACTTTCTATTTTTCCTTAAGGTCCTGTTACTCGCATTAGGGCCTTACAGTAACTCTGTTCCCAGCTCCCAGGGTTAATCTGGAGCAGACAACCTGGGACTGAAGGGATGTCCCGGGCCATGAGGTCTTGTCCGGTGGTACCACAACCGCATCGCTTGTTCCTTTTGCACACGTGAGGAGCTGCATCCTAAAGGCAGCTATTATTTTTTCCTCATTATCTCTACTGGAAGTATTTCTCACATTGTAAGTTTTCTATTATGTTTAGGAATCTTCTGATTTTTAACTTGAATGTAGTGGTGGACAGCTCATATCTGTTCAGTTGTGAAGAACATACCTGCGATAAACTTAGCCTTGGCAAGTTTTTACAAATATTCCCCGCGCCTGTGATATCTGTTACAATTTGGTACAAGGGTCCTCGGCTCCCACGGATTCACGCTGGGCTCACGGGAAGCAGGCAGCTGGGCCGGCTGCGTGGAGAGACGGGCGCCGGGGTGGCGGGGTGGGGTGGTGGTTGGTACCGCACGGGTCCCCGGCATTCAGGGCGTGGTACCGATGCGAATGTGGACGGGCGACGGCTATGCCCAGCAGCCGGGAGGTGAAGACGCGGGGGCTCTGGCCACGGTGTGGCTGCGTGGCCGGGCACGCAGGGCAAGGGGCTGGCAGTGGCCGGCGGGGATGGATAGCGGGTACGTCGGGGTGGTTTTGGGGAAGGGGGAGACGGGCCGGTCTCAGCGTCCGGGGCTGCGCGGCGGGGTGAGGGTGGCAGGGGAGGGATGGGGGGGGGTGCCGGAGCGCCCTGCGGGCAGGGGCGATGCGCGGAGCCGCCCCCTCCGTCCCCTCCGCCGCCGCGGGGCCGTGCGGGGCGGTGGCGAGCGGGCCCGGCCGCGCTGCCTGACGTCACCGGCCGGGGCGGCTATAGGCTGCGGGCGGCGCTCCCCGAAGCGGCGGCGGCTCCGCTCTGCGCGCTCACTCCGCGCTGCCGCAGCCCCCAGCGCCCGCGGCGCCCGGGCGCTCCCTCGCTGCCTCCGCCGGCGCAGGTAAGGGGCTGCGGGGCGGTGTGTGTGTCGTGGGGGCACCGGCACGGCGGGGCAGATCCCCGCCGGGGTGTGGGAGTCTGGCAGCCGTGCCGTCGCTCCCGCTCGCCCTCCCTTCCCGCGGCAACTAGTTGGGGGCGAGCGGCCGGGCGGTGCTCGCCCGGGATGCCGAGGAATTGCGAAGTCGGGTGTGTCGGCGCGATGCCCCGTCCCGACACCCCTGTGCCGCCCAGCCCCCGGAGCGCTGCCGTGGCGGGGCTCAGGGAGGAGGCTGCCGCAGCCGCGGGCGCGATGTTTTGGGGAGGGGGGGAGCCGCCTAGGGTGGGTACCTCGGAGCGCTGATGTGTCCGGCTCCCTTTGCAGGCTGCCCTGTCACTTTAGAGCGAGCGTCGGGCTGAGCCGGCAGCATCCCGGGCATTTCCAGCGAGCGCGCGCCAGCAGCCCGGCACTGATCGAAATTTAGGCGTCTTCAGAGAGGGAAGGAAGATCCTCATCTTCCGAAGCCTCCTCAATGAGTGCCAAGCTCTCCAAGGAGTTGAGGCTGTCCCTGCCACCTTGTCTTCTGAACAGGACATCTGCCACCTTAAACACCAGCAGCACCTGCATCACGCAAGTGGGTCAACTCTTCCAGTCCTTCTCGTCCACCCTGGTTTTAATTGTCCTGGTCACCCTCATCTTCTGCCTGATCCTCCTCTCCCTCACCACCTTCCACATCCACAAAAGGAAGATGAAGAAGCGGAAAATGCAAAAGGCTCAGGAGGAGTACGAACGGGACCACTGCACCCGCAGCAGCAATAGTGGCAGCCAGCAGCCTGGGACAGGGGTGCAGGGAGAGGCATCCCAAGGAAGAGACAGCCGGCTGGGAAGACCCCCCCAGGACTCGGAGACCCAGTGCCCCTCTCCCTCGGCAGCCTCGGGCTCTCAGCAAGCTCGGGTTTGTTTGGACACAGCTGGTGCGGGGCTGTTGCAGACCGTGATTTTGTCATGAGGGTTTGGGGGAGACCTCGTGAAGACGCTGGTTGGTGTTTGTAAATACCCGAGTGATTATTCTAGTCCCGAAGAAGAAGAAATCATTGCTAATTCAAATGAACAATCAAGCCCACGATCCAAGCGCATGACAGATCACATTGCGTTTCTCATTGACTGTGTGAGGAAAGGATGCGTCTTTTTACTGGAGAAGGAGCTGCACACAGCTACCAAATTTGAAGTCATCCAACTGGAGGAGATGGTCAGGGGTGGGGGATCCCTTTTTCCCTGGACATCATTATCCTGAGGACCGGGATGATCCCACTCTCTCAGGATTCCTGCTACACCCTATGTCGCCATTGCATGGCGTGGTTTGGGGCGTGGGTGAGTGGCATGGGGGGAGAGGCAGGTCTGGCTGGTGCCTTGGGACCCCATGTCCCATTGGAGCAGGGCAACAGCCCATCCCGGTCTCCCATTTTGTGCTAGGACCTATGCCCCTGTCCCACCCCTCTAGCTCCTTTCCAGGGGTGGGTATTGTTTTGTATAGAAATGGCCACCCCTAGTTGGGCTTAACCATAGGAGCCCTCCAGCCCCATGGCCCCGTGCCCCCCAGCTGCAGTATCCCACCATCTGGAGGGGTTGGAGCAATGCCCAAGCTTTCCTCTCCCCTCAGCTCCCCTCATCTTCAAATGCCCTCCCCCATCCCCATCCCCCTGCCATCAAACCCAGGTAGCGTTTTGTGTGGCAGGGCGAGGTGATGTGCAGTAAATGATCTGTCCTCTCCCAGGGGAGGGTGTCCTTGTACCTACTGTTGGTCCTGAAACAAATCCAGTTCTGCACCAGGCACCCCACACTGAATGCCTGCGTTTACAGCTTTGCCTCCTAGCAAGGAATCCTGCAGCAGTACAGTGCTGGCTTCTACTGTTTTTAAGCTGGTATATATTTTTAACGCTCCTAATGTAGTAGACAGCTAGGGACGGACCACACTTAATTTTCTCTCCTTTCCCCTTTTGGGGAACAAACCATGCAGTTGTGCAAAATGTCCGCTCTTAAACTCTGGCAAATATTTATTTCAGAAGTGGCTGCTGTAGTTTTTCCCTAGCAAGCACCAGGAGGTTTTTTTGTCTGTGGATGGCAGGTGTGAGTGGCTGCTGGTGTGTGTTGGAGGAAGTAGTGTCGGGTAGAGAAAATGTGTCTTTGCTCAGCAATTAAATCAATGAAGGTGCCTTAACAGGGTGCCATATCCAAACTTTGAAACACCTTGTGCGGTATCATAACGGCAGCCCTTGGCTCCTCATGTTAACATCTAAAAAATACAGCAAAGCAAAAGTGATCCCAAGGGATTTCTTATTTTTTTTTCTTTCTATCCCAGCATTCGAAGTGGTTTGAGGAGATAGTAATAGTCCACAGTTTTTAATATTTTATATCCACTTATTCCCTCTCTGCTGTTCTCTGCCTCCCAGGGGTGACTGTTAGGCTAGAAAAATCCCAGGCACATGTACCAGGGAGGTCTGGGGCCCTAAGCTGGGAGTGAATGCTCTCAACCTGTTTAAAATGAGGAAAGAGGGTGGCAGAAGTGCTCCATAATCCTTTGACAGCCCAAAAATGCAGCGGGTTCAGTGCAGCGTTCCTGTTACCCAGTTGTACCCCTTTCCCATCTTGCCTGGTCTGACGGGAAATTGGTGTTGAGTTTGGATCTGTGCCTCCAGCATTTTAGGCGAGTACTGTATCATCCAGCTCGAGGAGCTGCTCCGCCAGCTGAGCTTAGTGTGGGAAGCCTACCTGTGCCCGAGTGGTGGCTCGCACATCGCGGTTTGATGGGTGCGATGGCTGACTCACCGCCAGACGGTATGACCGGACGCGAATGGCTACTTCATTGTTGCTGGGCAAGGAAATTGGCTTTGTTTTGTTTCCCCTAATAAAGGATGCATGAACTTTTGTGTTTAACCTCATTATGCAACTGCAGCACAGTATTGCACCACAGGGAATAGATTTAGGACAACGAAAAGTGTTCAGTGAACAGTAATGGAGCTTCCTGATCGTTGATCTCCACTAAATAGAGAGATATTACTTGCCCCTTTATTTTGTGCCTTTAGAAAAAGAAAAAAAAACCCCACACAAAAACCAGTGTATAATTTCGAGGTTTATAAAAGCAATAAGATGTTCCAAATCATTCCAGTGCATTTCTGGTTGATGATTCCACTTCTTTAGTGTCTGAAGTCAGATACTCTTCCTTCTGCCTTATGCACTCAAGGCATGCAATAATTCCCCAGAAGTGTACTGCTTGTCACATCTCATTGCGGTTATAAAATTGCCCTATTTTTGAAGAAAAAAGAAGGAGGGAGAGATATATATATATATATATATCTTTATATATATTATGGATATATGGGTATATATATTACTTATACAATCTCATGACACTAAAAGTAGTTGCAAAAATGTACCTAGAACTAAAATATGTTACCATGTAAAACTCTATCCTCTGTTTATTAGCTTTGATTTAATATTTTAATATCTCTGTATTTATGTAAATCTATGTAAATTATGTGGTCTATAAGTAAAATTTCATACTGACTTTAATTTTCTCAGAGCTGTGAGCTTCTTGTGGTGTCATTTAAGGTTTTGCATTTCTAAAGTTAAATTGTACAAGATACGAGAAGTTATAAATTCCTATTATCACACAGAAATGCTGCAATAAGGTTCGTACGTACTCCCAATGCACAATCCTAACTTCAAGTATTGCAGACTTATGAGGCTTAATTGAATGGTCTCAGGAGATCTAGCTGATATAAGCAGGACACGTAGGTTTTCATTTTCATGAAACAATAAGCAATCTAGGGAATAAATGTGGATTTTTAAAACAGAGTTTATGCTTGGAGGTTCTGTCAAATCAATTGCTTCAAAACCCTACAGCTACAGCTAAACTTCTGCACTTAGCATTCAGTATTAATAAGGCTGATGCTTCTTTCCCCTCCCCCCACCTACTTAAACTAGAAAAGTGTAGGAAATTGTTCATATTTCTAAAGCATACATTTTCAGCTAACTGTGAAACTGCCCGAAGGGTTTTGAATATACATATTTTATGCAAGTGTAATATCTATGTATCTGTATCCATATATTTAAATATTTTTGTGTAACCTTTTCTACGATATTTGATAGAGATGCCGGGTAAATGCTTGTACCATTCTTGTATGTAAGGAAGGATTTCTACCCTCTCGATGCGGACATTCTTTTTCCTGTGAATTTGCACTGGTTTCGGCAAGTTATGATGAAGCTGAGTGCTGACTGCTGGAAGAACAGACAGTCTTTCCTCTCTTAAGGGGCACATCCTCTGGCTGGATTTTCCTGGTTCTGAGTAAGAAGTTGGGGTCTGTTGCCCACTGGCATCCTGCATGTGTAAGAATAAGGAGTGCTGTGGCACTCAACAGTTCTGTCCGGTCCAGCCATCGTCCCATGGAAGAAGCACGACAGTAGTGACTTGTTTTGTCGATCCTCGTGAGAACTGGTGGCAGCGCTGGGGCTGGATCCGAGAGTTGGCGATGTCTTGTCCTGCACTTCTGTCCTTGGAGCCCGCTGCTGCCCTGGAGCTTCGTCAGCTCCTGCTGCCATCAACAGGAGGGGCTTCCACGGAGTGCCATGGGACTTGGACCCCCTCCATAGTCCACATGGGGTGTGACAGCCCTCCACACCACCACAGCTGGCCCTGCTTTGTACTCATCCTGGCAGCCTCCATGGGGATGGAAACCACTGCATCCCACGAGGGCTGGGATGCTCCAGCTTGGCAGCACCAGGGAACCTGCACTGCTGCTGTCAGCTCTGCTTCTATGGACCGAGGCATTTAGGTTTCTACATGGATCCTATGTGGATCATGGACAGAGAATGCTATTTCATTAAACTGTGTCATTCCAGCATTTTTTTCTGTGGGATTTTGTCTACTGCACATGTAATCTCGGATGAAATTTGCAGGCTCTCCATCCAGGCATGTTTCAGCTTTTGATACATCTCTCTCAGACATATATCTGTCTATTTAGATATATATCTCGAAAGAAATGCCGGACAAAAAGCAAAGAACAGAGACTCCATATTGCAGGCAAAACTGTCCTATGACTAAAAACTGGGGTTTTTTTGCTTTTATTTTTGATTATTTTAAAGGCTACTATCTTTAATGTAAATAAGAAGTTACTATGTGATTAATGTTTTCCATAGCATTTCTGAGTAGTTGCTATCTTGTTTCTGGAAAGCTATGTCCAGTGTTTTGAAGCAACTGTGCTTTTCTTCTTCTATTGTTATGAATATGAGTGCAACTTTTATGTAGGGAGGAAAAAGAACATGGTTTGACTGTTTAGACATGACTGAATTATTTTAAATCCAGTTACAGGACTTGGTTGCTTTTTTTTCTTTCTAGTGTTTATTCTCTCTGCACGTTTGTATTTTTTCTATGGGTACTTGAAACCCTACATTTTAATATGTTTGCAAGATATGAAGGGAAACGTGAAAAACAAAGTAGGAAACATTCTTTTTCCTCTTTTGTGTAAATAGCAAAATTTATAATGACTTAGATGATACCATTTGATTACATTTCTCATCTACATAGAAGTTGGCATGACTCATATACAAACCTTTAATAATGCTTTCATTTATGTTAAAAATTAGAACTACTTTTATTCAGTTCTGATTTTCTCATCTCTTCTGGGTATCTAACACTCTTTTTTTCCCTGAAGCCAAGTTTTCCATCTGATCACTAAATAAATTTCTAGTAGAACAGAGCCTCCTTCTGTTTTCAGTCTTTTACATTTAGGTCTCTGGTCTGAATCCAGCCAAACTCAGTAGCAGAAAGTGTGTTACGAACTTCCAAAAAACAGATGGAGTCTCCTTGAGGAGAGAGGTATCTGTCTGACACGCAAACAGGTGAAATGCCTGGCAGTCGTGATGGTTAGGTTTCCCTTTTGGAGTTGTGGAAGTGAAGCCTCCCCATCCCTTGGGTGGACGTGGGTGAAGGGCGACCCATTCCAGACACAGCAGGGACAAGTGTCAATCTCCTTCCTCATACTGTTGCTCTAAACCATCGTTTTCTATATGACACTAGTTCTCATTTCTGTAAATTGTATGTAATATATTTCTTATTCAAAAAGAAGTTTTGATTGCTTCATTGGTACTGTATGTTCTCTGTGCATAACTGCAAGAATTCATTCTCCAACCCTTTTAACCCAATACCTCCACAAGCATCAATTTTGTATGAGTTAGGAAATAAATAAATATTTGGATCAGAACACTGTCAGTAAAAATTGCCTTTATTTATATAATACGGTGTTCCAGTTGGCTTTCCTTTGTTGTTTTCTTCCTTGAAATGGAGCAATATAATCTTTTCATTATTTTACTTTCCTAAAGAGGACAAAGAATTTGAAGCAGGCAGTGAAACACACACAAACGGGGAAAGATTTCACATTGCACAACAGGGCAAAACCCGTAGGTTTTGTCAGTTTCACAGTAATTCTTTGTCCCTTGTTTTTCAGATCCCCCCTCAATCAAGCAACCTTTTAAATCTAAAATCTTTTGAAAGGTCCCACCTATACCAGGTAGATTGCCTTTCTTTTATGGTTTTAGCTTTGCAAAAAGCACTAACACACAGTCATTGACAAAGTACAGGTTAAAACTTTCCAAACATGTAGTAATCTAAAAATAATAGAGTATCCTAGGGGATTATGAGTACTGTAGATAGAGGGTAAGTATAGAAGGTTGGAAGGAGAAAGTATCAGTGCCTTAATACAATAAAAGCAGCCTGTGCTGGAGGATGAATGAATAATTGTAAATTAGTGCCTTTACATTTTATTCCTGGCTCTGTCAGTCAGACATTGTGAGGTGCTCAGCTTCTGAGCTACTTATGTAGAAACAGATATATAACTTATCTGTTAAAATAAAGATGTGGAACCTGCAAATATCAGCCCTGAAATTAATAACTTAAGCCTCATATACATTAACAAAATACCGGTAGCTTAATGCAAATGAAGAGAGTGTTTACGTGAATCACCTGGACAGTTTATTCAAGTGCTTTCATTTGGCAGCGAGGTCCAAGCGGTACACTGCACAGCTGGGAGACGGGTGGCTGGGCAAGATGCTTGAACAGTCACACCGAGGCTCAATTTAATTTTTAAGTTGAAGTGGAATAAGCATTATGAAGGAGAGCCAAGGCGACTAATGTTTATTTTACCATTTCGTCACTCCTAACACTTATTTTCAGTGCAGAAAACAGCCTTGTGTGGTTTTGAGCAGAGTGCTGACTAAGGTAATAAGAATATAGGAAAAGACAATTCTTGGGAATAAACCCATCACTAATGAAATTCATGGCAAACCTCTCTGAATTCAGTGGGGCCTGGACTATGCCCAAGGCGATACTAAATCTCAGTCCCTGCCGGCTGTCCACCCCGTGCCAGCGTCATCAGACCCTTAATTGCTGCAGTTACTATTTCTAGGGCACATGGATTTCTCCTGTGTTTTGACTCACAGTCTGAGAGTTCCTGTGGGGAACAGCGTGGGAACACCTGGGGGTTACGTACGTGTGATAGGCTCATGCTTGCTTCTCGTTAGCTTTCGTGTGTCCTGCTATTCTCTGAATCTGACTCCCCACTGGAGAGGGACAGGGGCCTGATTCAGCCACTCTGGTTAGACTTTCCATAAGATAGGCTATGTTGGCCAGGCTTCTTTTATCTTCCATTCAGCAATCTCAGCCTATCTCTGATCCTAGAAATCTTCTGTCTTTAGGTGATCAGTTGGTTTGATTTCTGCAAAGATACTGTAGGCATACCGATACTTTGCCCTCATCTTGATCCAGCATTGCCATGCATTTACCCATAGCCCAACCGCATTGGTACAGTATCACAATCTCTGCGGCAACGCAGAAGCTTTTGAGAAAGTGCTGGATTTCAGTCTGAGAAATCCCGGCACGCTTCCCAGCATGGTCCATTGGCTCTGACACAACAATCACATTTCCTGATTAAGCTCTCAGCCCCAGACCACAGGCTGAAACCGCTGAGAAATCATCATTTTTTCATATTAAGAACACCACTCTAAGGAAAAATATTGGTTACTACAGAAGCACGACTAAATAAATTAGAGGATGTGGTGATAATATGGGTAATAATATGCAAATATATATATAAAACCTGTGAGACAGACAAGGCCAACTGAATATGTAGTAACAGCTGACCACCCAGTCCACATTTTCTTCTTTTAAATCAGATTATCCCAATCCATTCTTTTACTTGTGGTCTTGAATGCTATTAGACATATGCTTTTACTTTACTTTACTTTTTGCTGCTTAGCTAGAAAAATCAGTCAGTGAGCCTCTGCTTCTCTATGAGCTCCAGCGGAACTGTTTAAAGACTATTTGTTTTCATTACAGAAATACAGTTTCTACTAAACCATCCTTTTGACAGGCCTCAGCAATAACATGGGGAGCCCTCACTTCTAGCACATGCGTTAGAGCTTGTTCAAATTGGCAACTGTGATGTGTAAAGAAGGACAACTGTCCCCGATGATCATATGGGGTCAGTGCAAAAACCTGTAAACAATGATTGCATTTGAACAGAAAGCAAGAAACATGTAAACCTGAGACAGCTGTGACTTTTTACCTGTCTACAGTAAAGAAAGTTCACACCTCTGCTCATCACTTGAGTTATTCTGGATTTATATACCTCTAGAACTGAGCTGAATGCTTGGGCCATTACCTGTAAGACAGAGCTTTGCTGAAATCAGTTCATCTTGGGGTGAAGGGATGACGATAAACCTAGTGAAGGAGTGGAAAAGGCAGCTGAAATGTGACAGATGGGTTTCAGTATCACTGTTTGCATGGGGCTGTAGCCATGCTGCAGGGGTAAGGGCAGATACCTCTGGCCAGTACACTTGCAAGGCAGAAAACATAACAGTACCACATAACTCGGTATCAAATCTGGGTGTAATGTCTTCTATAAATGAAAACTTCAGATATTACAGCTTCCAAAGATACTCTTGACATCACTATTTGGAAACACAAAGATCTTTCTGGGTTAGAACTGGTGATTTGGTGAGGAAAATCTCTAGGATTTCCTCCACAGTACCTTGGCTTGAGTAACTTCTCAGCTTCAGGAGGTTTCCATTTGCCTTCCCATCTGCTGTCTGCTGCCAGCACTCTTCCAGACCACTTCACCTGAATTTAGTGTAACGTCTTCACTAACTTTTTTTACTCTGGTGTGAGTGAGTAAAGTACACTTGCACGTATGTATAATGAATGAGCTAGGGAATCACAAGGGAGCAACAACCCCTGGGAGGGCAATGGAGTAGCATCTAGCAGCAAGGGGAAAGATGCAGGTGCACTAAACCCTTAGTATAGTTTTGTGAGGAAGCGCTTTGAGTCCCATTTAATCTATCTGGTACCTAATATCAATGTCATGGACACCTAGGATTAAAATATGCATAGCCTGCTATGGCTGTGGAGCTTCCTCTGGTTCTTGGGCACTGACAATCCTCACTGCCACAATACCCACAGCCTTCTTGACACCCCATGGTGTCCAGCTGCATTAGCTTGCTTTCTCCCTATACCCTTTGAATGAGATTCACAGAGCTCACAGAGTGTTAGGAGTGGAAAGGGATGTCTAGAGATCATCTAGTCCAACCCCCCTGCCAGAGCAGGATCACCTAGACCAGATCACACAGGAACAAGTCCAGGTGGCTTTTGAAAGTCTCCGAGAAGGAGACTCCACCACCTCCCTGGGCAGCCTGTCCCAGTGCTCTGTCACCCTCACAGGGAAGAAGTGTTTCCTCATGTTCAGGTTGAATCTTCTGTTTTCCAGTTCATGGCCATTGCCCCTAGTCCTGTCACTGGACACCACTGAGAAGAGCCTGGCCCCATCCTCCTGGCACCCACACTTTAGATATTGATAAGCATTGATAAGATCCCCCTCAGCCTCCTCTTCTCCAAGCTAAACAGGCCCAGCTCTCTCAGCCTTTCCTCAGATGGAAGGTGCTCCAGGCCCTAAATCATCTTAGTGGTCCTGTGCTGGACCCTCTCCAGTAGCTCCTGGTCCTTCTGGAACTGAGGAGCCCAGAACTGGACACAGCACTCCAGGTGACGCCTCACCAGCACAGAGTAGAGGGGGAGGATAACTTCCCTCGACCTGCTGGCCATGCTCTTCTTCATGCATCCCAGGATGCTATTGGCCTTCTTGGCCACAAGGGCACACCATTGGCTCATGGTCATCCTGTTGTCCACTATGACATGAAGGTCCTTTTCCCCAGAGCTGCCCTCCAACCTAACATCCCCCAACCTGTACTGGAACATGGGGCTGTTCTTCCCCAGATGCAGCACTTTACACTTGCCCTTATTGAACTGCATTCAATTTCTCCCTGCCCAGCTCTCCAGCCTGTCCAGGTCATGCTGGATGGCAGCACAGCCTTCTAGCCTGGCAGCCACTCCTCCCAGGTTGGTATCATCAGCAAACTTGCTGAGAGTACATTCTAGCCCTTCGTCCAGGTCATTGATGAATATATTGAATAGGGCTGGACCCAGCACTGACCCCTTGGGGATGCCACTAGCCACAGGCCTCCAACTAGACTCTGCCCCATTGACCACAAGAGATCCTTCACGTTTCCCCAGATATAACTCTGCTCCCCTGGGTGTCCAGCCCCATACGTATTTAGCTCCCACTCCTTCCCTACTGGGCTTGCACATGGCATGTGTGGAGCTGAATGGGTGAGGGTGAAATCAGTGCTGCCAAGGTCCCAGTTACCCCTGCCTTCTTCCCCACGCAGCCACCAGCACAGGCTTCAGCCCCAACCCAGCCACCCACAGATCCCTTAAGGAGTCAACACCATTCAGTTCTCCGCTCCTCCGTCAAACATCCGTGAAATTAGCCAATGGATGCAAAAACTCTTGGGGGAGGACAACTGACAGGCAGTTGGGCAGCGAATGTGCCTGCACAATAATGCAGGCGTTACTGAAATAAGTTATTTTTCACATCTCATGAATTGTAAGTAAATTTCAAGACTTTTTTGGTGCCTGACTCATAGTTTTGAAATGTTTGGATCTGGCAATACTGCTCAACAATATCTCTGAAGCCCATCTGTGCTGTTTATATGCTCTTTCTTCAACCCCCAGGCATTGTCTGTTTCCTTTGGTTTTCCAGACTGTAATCTTTTGAAGCAAGGAATTAGGGGTTTGTTTGATAATTGTGATGGTTATGTGAAGCTTGTTCAGAAGGTGAATCATAGATTTCTAAGACTAGATGGGGATCTGGAGGCATATAGCTACAAAAATGATCTACTGTCTGTCACAAACAGGTTTTTAATCCAGTAATTCATGTCTCCTGCCTGGCAGGACCACTGGCACAGAAGCATTCATTTTTCAGAGAGTCGTAGCTGGTTTCCAGCTTGCAAGTGATGATTAATCCAGTTCATACTTTCGTAAGTTGTTTCTGCGATTAAAAAAGTAGCCTAAAAATATAGGGTTTGCCCCTTCAAGGCAGTATTTTTTAATATACAGAATGAAGTTAGCATATGCAGTAGTTATTAGGACACTGTTAAAAACAGGCATCTGGCAAGGAAGGTAAGCCATCTGTGAAAATACAGTTCCTATTACATGTAATAACCCAAACAATACCTCAGCTGTTATAAATTCACAGCACTGGGAGTGCAAACAAAACTGTGTCCTGGGGGAAAAATATGGGAAAGTGTTACATATGCAACCATGTACCTACTCGGGAGGTGTCAGCTGAAATAAATGAGATGTTTGTGGTTGCTGTGGAATTTTGCCTCACAAAATAAACTATATTTTTGGATTTACCCTTCCGTCCCTTCATTGCTTCCCCCATATTCCAATGTCTCTTTAGGAAAAAAAATCTTGTGCTGAACCTCCAAATATTTCCCTGTGCCTCAATAACAGCAAAGCAGGCTGAGGTTTGGGTTTTTTTGACCTGACACTGCATTGAAAGGATGAAGGGTTGGACTGAAACCCTTCTGAATTTAAGGAGAAGCTTACACCCATTTTGATGGGATTTGTAGTATATCAGAAATATTACTGATGCATACCTCATAGTTTTTAGAGTCTGATGTGCAACTGCCATATTTGCAAGTTCAAATCCCTTTTTACAGTCAAGTATCTGAAAATCATTTTGTCTGCTGATCATACAAATTTATTTTTCAAAGAAGACTTAAAGGTGTAATGGATGGAGGGAGGTGAGTGAGCGGCTGTATGGCACTTTGTTGCTGGCTGGGGTTAAACCATGACAACATAGAATTGTATTATCAGTTTTCTTAAAATTAGAATTAAGCCTGCCATTTTATGACACTTTTTAGGCTAAAGTAACAGGGATGTGTAACTGTAGAGGAGATGCAAATAAAATGTAGAAATAAAACCTCCTTAAGTTACAGACAATCTCATTTTGTCTAAAAGCGGACAAGTTTATTCTCATCTTTCCTGCTATAAACAGTGCAGTACTTGTAGTGTTAGCAGTTGCAAGTTTTATTCTTGGATTTAAGGATTTTTGCAAAATAAAACCATCAGGCTCTAGGCTTTTGTTGCAAATGAATGTCCCCTCCTTCCTCACACCTGAAGGTAAAGTCACCTTGGTCTTGGTGACCAAGGAGAGGCCCATCAGCAGCCAGTTTGAAGGCCTGGGTAGAAAGCACAATGAGAAATTCAGGGTTCTCCAGCTTGACTGGATGTGGGCTAGTGGTTTTGGACTTGAACTAGTCCTCCTGAGACCCAAGACAATTATGTTGGTCATGGTGCAGCTGGCAAAAATTCAACAGTCTTGTTCTTTCAAAGATGACTACAAAGTTCTTTAGTGGGCTGCATAGAAAAACAGTGGGCACATATGGTCCACAATATTTGCATTTATATAGATATAGTTCTATATTATGTAAATCTATCTTTATAATATCTTTAATTAATTATCTTATTTTTACTTTATATTTTATTTTATATATTTATAAATATATGAGCAGGTGTGTATGATATATATGTGTATGTATGTGTATCATCTGTATACATATATATATGTAAATTCTCACACAGATTTTGCTCTGATAACTCCTTTTGAAGTCCAAGATCCAACTTTCAAGCTAATGAAGCTTCTGCAAATTTTGGAGTTAATTGTTCTTTTCTAGCTGCTTTCATCTGATTCCTCAAAAAAAGAATCATCAGTTATTTAAACTTCTTGTTATTTATAACAGTATAAGCAAGTGGCATCAAAACAATTTTTTTCTAGCTTAGGCTGGGGAGTAAACTTCATTTTGTTTTGTCCTAAGAGAAAGAAAGTAGCATTCCCATTGTGCTGGTTTTGGTGGGGACACAGTTAAGTTTCTTCATAGTAGCCGGTATGGGGCTGTGTTTTGAGGTTGTGCTGAAAACAGTGCTGATTTATTGATAACACAGGGATGTTTTCGTTACTGCTGAGCAGTGCTTACACAGAGCCAAGACCTTTTCTGCTCCTCACCCCACCCCACCAGCAAGTGGGCTGGGCGTGCACAAGAAGCTGGGAGAGGACACAGCCAGGACAGCTGACCCCAACTCACCAAAGGGATGTTCCACACCATATGATGCCATGCTGAGCATATAAAGCTGGGGGAGGAGGAAGGGGGAGAATGTTTGGAGTTATGGCATTTGCCTTCCCAAGTAACCATTATGTGTGACGGAGCCCTGCTTTCCTGGTGATGGCTGAACACCTCCCTGTCGGTGAGAAGTGCTGAATGAATTCCTTGTTTTGCTTTGCTTGCATGCACGGCTTTTGCTTTACCCATTAAACTGTCTTCATCTCAACCCATGAGTTTTCTCACTTTTACTCCACTGATTCTCTGCTCCATCCCACTGGGGTTGGGGGCTGAAGGGGGAGTGAGCGAGTGGCTGTGTGGTGCTTTGTTGCCAACTGGGGTTAAACCATAACAATACTTATCAATGAATATTTCCTAGGATATCCAGATAGATAGGAACAAGGTCATGTACTAAAGAAAGCTGGCGTTTTTCTTTTAATGGATAAATAATTCAGAAAACAGTCACAGGACAGTGCAGAAAACATGCCTTCTAGTGAGAACTTAAAAAACTCAATCTGTTCTATATACCCAAGAAAAAGCTGAAAGATGATTTTAGCACATTCCTATATGGGAAATATATTTTTCATGGGAGTAATTGGTTAGAATAGAATAAAAAATCCTGATGTGACACAAAATATAGAAGTTGATGCTGTATAATATGGAGAATATTTTTGATTGTAGCGATAATAAATTGTGCTGTGGTAGGTCCTTATCATTCGAACCGTTTAAATCCACATGTTATTCTAAAATGTCATTACTTCTAAAAAAGTTAAAAGGTTGATACAAAGATTTTTGGTTAATGACATTCCTCAGATGGATTTCTAGAAGAAGGCAGACAAGATGATTGTATCACTTTCCATTAGTCTTCAATCTATTGAGCCACAAAATACATTCTCCACCATAAAATATATATTTTTTTACTGTATGTAAAGGACAATACTTTTTTGCATAAATTGCACAGAAATTGACAATTAAAATAAAAATAATTTTCACATTTTTATGTCACACATATTTTTGTTGCAAGACATTTCCTGAAGAAGAGGGTTTCTCTTTGCTTTCTCATAATACACCTTCACTACTGCATGACACATTCAACTGCTGGAGGACTTTCAATACGCTTGACAAACGCTGTTAGGTGCATAATGGTAAAGGATGCCTCAAACAATACTCCAATCTCTTCTCTTACACACTTCAAGAGATGAACTGAAAGGTTAAAAAGTGTGTAAAGAAGGCAATTAGAGGAAAGAAAATAGTACTGGATTAACTCCAGGTTTTTAACTATAATTGAGGTTGGTCATAAACTGAAAATATTGTGGGATTCACAAACAACCTTTTTATAGATCAAAGACCAAACTTTGCAGTTTACTGGGTACAAACAGGATAGTAGCCTTCAAAAAGTTCTCTAGTGGTACTCTGGTGTGCTCTTGGCAATCTCCCAGAGCATCAGGATGTATATGTATACAGCCAGGTTTGACGTTTGTATGTGAAGTTTTAACCACGGTTGTTTGGGCCCAAGGAGACTGTGTTTTCCTTTGTTTGTTGTACAGAGAGATAAAGGTAATACCTAACATCATACGGGAAGAAAATGACCACTGGTCCTAAACAAGTGGACTTGTTAGTACATATGGATTCATGGGAACTAAATTCAGTAGTCCGAAGAAAGGCATTAAGTGCTCTGGAGAGATTTGCTGCATCAGCTAACCTCATGGACGGCTGCAGAAATTGTTTGCTAACTCCTGAGCGATGCAGGTCAGATTCAAAGAGCAAATGCACTGTACATGCTGGAGGAAAGGAAGAAGTTACTGAAGGACTCAAAGGCTTTGTGCAGTGGGGGTATTGTGATAAGGGGAAAGAAAGTTATAGAATAAAACCAAAAATGGATGGGAAACATGTTCCAGGTTTTGCTTTTCTTAATGATCTCTCTGAGCCACTGGCAGTGTCTCATGGTTGTGGGCAGAAGGAGCAGCTAACTCTGGGTGCTTGGGAAGCATAGCACATCAGCTTGGTCCTTACTGCAAGTCCAGAGTTAAACAGCAAGTAGGTGTGGGAGTTTAGAAATGCCTTTGGGACCATTGCCTGCTTTAGCCACTTAGATCCTTTGCTGGATGTAACCCAATGAATACAAGGCCAAAACCCCAAAGTTGCAGTGTCCAAGTCTTTTATTGGATCTCGCTTTAAACATCTCCTCAGTGTCTGATCTACTGAAAACCCCACCCACCCCCAACCAATTCTATATTATAGCAAATACACTTATTAAAATAGCGGCTGATGTCCTTGCATAACCTCATATCCTAGCTCAGCTTCCCTTGCAAAGCAGATGTATTCACTCCCCACGGTTTTGTCTTGCTCTGCCTCCTTTTTAGATTCAAATCTGTAACAAGTTTATAATGATGTGGTTAGCTATCTGTATAATTTAAACTATGAGCTCCTTGGGGTGGTGACTGTTCACATGTACCAGGCACACAAATGGTGCTGTGTAAACACAGAGGATATGCCACTAATTAATAACAGCTCAGTTCAGTTCCAAGGCTAACTTACGCAAGTGGGGGTATTTTAATGCTAACTGTTTGCTCTGAGGACTGTCTTCTATGTAATGCAAAGTGAGAAGATCATTCTTAGTGTATGGGATTGTTTGTGACATTAATTCAGTCCCAGATGTGTTGAATTGTTCCAATATGCTAGGCTGAGATGCTGAAGCCATTGAAAATGGATATGGCGGGTTGTTAATGTGCTTGATTATAAGGAAATTAGAACACTTGTTGAAACGTTGTCAGCTGAGTTTAATTTCCAGTGGATTTATTGAGCATGAAACTCATGGATGAGGTTCTATTTTCATGTATATTTTGCTTTTCCAGCAGCATTGTATTTCCACTACCATATTACTACTACAGGAGATATTTTTTACTCACTGAAAACAGCAAAACGTTTGTAAATGTCGTTGTCCATGGAACAGTGATGTGCTCTTTTAAAGGTTCCATTCTATAATGAGAGTGACCTCAATTTCTGTCACTGCTCATAAGTGACACAGCTGACAAGCTGCCCATTCTGCTCCAGTGGCAGCAAAACTATCTGTACTCAGGTGTAGAAGCACACGGCGTGTTGCCTTCCAAGGCACAGAATAACAGCAACATTGATCCGTAAATCACTTAATTAGTGTGAAAAACACCACACAGTTTAGTGTGAACTGGAGGCAGGTGATGCATTCACAGCTCAGGAGACGGAAGTCTCCAGACAATTCATTTGGGTACTGCAGCTTGTAGCTGCTCTGTGGAAACCAGCTGCCAGCACATCTGGTGTTGTACAAGGACACCCATTTGTGTGGGTGAAGAAGTTCAGATCTTCTGCTGAAGGCCCGTTTGGGATTACAGACTTCTCACTTATCTCTGAGACTCTCCTACCAACAAGACTTCTGCACCCACTGTTGACCTGATCTTGAATCAGCTGTAGAGGACAAATGCTGTTGAGACTTTGAGCTGAGACACTGTTGTATTAAGCCTCGTTTTTGCATCGGTCATCCGGGAGAATGCATGAGAACGGTGCTGGATGAGATTTCCCAAGCTATCGAGCTGTAATACTAAGAAGAGTTTAAAGTAAGGTACAATCAAGTATTTAACTCAGCTAGGAAACCTTAGGCAGTGAAGAGTCTGATGACTGTGTCTGGGACTCACAGGCATGGGCTTCTCCTCAGGTGTTGGAGGGATGTTGGAAGAGAATCCTCAGGTGTTAGAGAACTGTTCAAGTCCTTCCTCAGCCTATTGTAATTTTAAAACTCCAGCCAGAAGAATAACTATCTTTCTTGAAAGTGTGCTGTGATGGGTCTTTCTCAGCTTTGTTTGACTGATTATTCCTTATTTTTCATGGATTGATTTAGTATTTTCTGACTTGGAATGGAAATTCAAGCACAGTATTGTATTGATTGCCTAAGAGTCCTTCTATCTTTTTAGTGCTACTTCTTCTGAGAGATAATGGATTATGTTAGATAGGTAGGACTTAAGGGAATTTATCTAACTGTAAGGAAATGAACCATAAGGTGGAATGTCCCTTATGGAATGTCTGTTGGAAACATTAGGTGGAGATGACAGGTATTAGTACAGCTCCTGTGAGGCAGATATGAAGTAAAAAATAAGGGAAGTTATCAGGTTTGGGAGAGGCTGCTGGAAATATTATTCTGATATAGTGGTTCTTGAGTCACCCAGGGGATCTGAAACTGGCCTGATAGGCTCTGTGTTTGTGAAACATTACTGCTGTATCAACACATGTGCGGGCTGCTAATGTTTATCTGCACACTCCTGTGAGGAATATTTGGCTTTTTCTTTTCTTTTCTTTTTTTTTTTTTTTTTGGTCTCTCTAATGCATTTGACATTGATCATAGCTATAAACAGGATTTAAATTCAAAGGGAATTGACCTGTGGCATACTTCAGGTATGCTGTGTCCTGCACTTATGAATAAATTGATTACCAGACTGGGGGTAGAGAGGAATTTTTCCCTAGTTGAGACCATCAGATTGTCAGAGTTGTCCTTGCCCTATTCTGCCTAGCTGTTAAAGCCTAGCTGGCAGTTTTGTTTAACCACTTTTAAGTCTTTTTCTTTCCATTATTCTAGGTCACTGCTGATGACTACTTGCTCTCCTGTTAAGCTTGATTTAAGGTGATAGGGAGTATTCTGTGGCCTGTGACATGGAGAGAAATTTGGCACACCCTTTTAACCTGAATAATTGTTGTGTGGTTGTCTGGGGTTGCAGTGGATGGGACAAGGAGCCAATCCCATTGTGCTGGTTTTGGCTGGGATAGAGTTAAATTTCTTCACAGCAGCCAGTATGGGGCTAGGATTTAGATCTGTTCTGGAAACAGTGTTGATCACACAGGGATATTTTTGTTACTGCTGAGCAGTGCTTACACAGAGCCAAGACCTTTTCTGCTCCTCACCCCCCCCCACCAGCAAGTGGGCTGGGCGTGCACAAGAAGCTGGGAGGGGACCCAGCCGGGACAGCTGATCCCGACTCACCAAAGGGATGTTCCACACCATATGATGCCATGCTGAGCATATAAAGCTGGAAGAAGGAGAAGGAAGGAGGGACATTCTGAGTGATGGTGTTTGCCTTCCCAAGTAACCATTATGTGTGACGGAGCCCTGCTTTCCTGGGGATGGCTGAATATCTGGCTGCCGGTGAGAAATGGTGAATAAATTCCTTGTTTTGCTTTGCTTGCGTGCACGGCTTTTGCTTTACCTGTTAAACTGTCTTTATCTCAACCCATGATTTTTCTCACTTTTACTCTTCTAATTCTCTCCCCCATCCCACTGCAGGGAGAGGAATGAGTGAGTGGCTGTGTGGTGCTTAGTTGACAGCTGGGGTTAAACCACAACACTTATATTCTTCTTCTGTACCCTGATCCAGAAATATAAATGCAGGTTCTTTAATTCAGAGAAGGATATAAACCATGTATCCACTGCCAGCTGCATGCCTGCAAGGTGAAATCTACGTGTAAGGTGTGCAACTAAGAGGGTACAGAAGGATGCCTCAACCTGCTGGGCTTGTGAAATAAAAATCCCAGTAGGTTGACACAATAAAGACATGATCTGGGCAGCCTGTTAGTCTTTTTCCATCTTTGCCATCTGCCCAGTTGCACTGGTGTAAGACACCAGTCTTACAAGGACAGACCAGACAGTCTCAGTGAGAGGAAGGTACAGTGCCTACCTCAAGATACTGTGAAAGATAGTGGAGCTGCTAGAGTGCTTTAAAAAGAGAGAGATGAGGATCATGTCTATATTCTCCTGCTTCCCTTCCAAACCAAGCTCATGAGTTGTTGGGGTGGGAGGCTCAGCTTTTTCCATGGCCAATCTGTACCCATGTGATATACTTCAGCACTTGAAGAAAGTCACGTCACTGGACTAAGATTGGCTCTGTCCTTCCAGGGCAGTAGGCAGGACACTGTGTTGATCCCAGATTTGCAGAATAGCTCCTTGAGGGAGGAGTAAAGTCCATATGGTTGTTTTAACATGTGTCAATGCTGTAAAAACCTTGGCTACCCCTGGAGAGGAAGCTGGTGCACTGCTCTCTCATTGTTTCCTTTGTTCCTTGCTACTTCACTTGGGCAGTTGCAGCAACTTCTGATTGGAACCAAGATAAGAAAACCAGTATAATTCTAATTTCAGAGAACATCCTGCCCTTTTCACAAGTGAAATTTTAACTTGATTCCTGGAGTTACGTCTGCATTGCATGGCGGAGCCCTGGGACAAGCTTCAGCCTTGTGGCAACTCTCCCACCATTAAATCATGTCCCTGAAGGGAGAGGGAGAGAGCTCAAGACAGTCACAGTGGAGACTGGGACGGGAAGATATGAAGGTGAGATGAGTGAACGGCCATCAGATTTGTTCGCATAAACACATTGTAATTGAGACTGGAAGCTGATGAAATAACAATAGTTTCTTATGTAATGCTAAATACTGCTATTTTACTCTAATTTTTATGACAATTTTTCTGTTTCACTGAACACTGAGCAGAAAGTTTCTTACAAATGAGCTCTTAAGTGCATCATGTAAAATTTGAGCATGCCAGAATAATCTGCTCATTTCAAAGGATCTGATGTACTCAGGCTTTTTCTTCCTAACTGCCCATGCAGTGCTTCAGATTGCTTATTAGAGTAGTTAGGCATATAGAATATTAATAAGAAATATCATAGCTTTCTATTAAATTAAATTGACAGATTAAAATTAAAATACTTTGTATTATCTTCTTTTTTGAATTGTGGGCTGCTAATGGAGAAAACATATTCAAGGTGATTTTTTAGATCATTTTTTACAGGAAAGCTAGTTAAAGGACAAATACTCAAATCACTGCATTTCAGTACAATGTTAATGCAGATACTCTGCTGGATGGTGATGAAAAATGAGCGTATTTATGATGACAAACTGTAACATTAGGTACTGTAACTGCCAAATTTAAAATCTGAATGGTAGACAGAGAAACTTGTTTTAGGCATTTTTTAAAAAGCTGTTTTAAAAGGACAACTGTGATAAGGGCAAGTGTTCATAGATCTGGTTTGTATGCACGGATTTTCCACATATGATAGGGGGGTATAACCACAGAATAACAGAAAATAGGCCTGGAAGAAATATCATCAGGTATTCAAGCCTGTGCCCCACTCTCCTGCTTTATCAGAGCAAGGGGCCTGTCTTTCCTCGGTGAGCATTTCATTAGTCACTAATCACATATCTCCACATTTGGTCATTCTAATACGTATAAATCCTTTAAGAATTATCATAAGTAAAATGCAGGGCTTTGTAAAAGTTTGAATTGTATTTTTATATGCTTTTTTCAAGGACAATGCAACAATCCCTATTTGTGAGTGGCACTCAGCTTTGACAGAAAAGTCCCTGGAGAACTGAAACCAATTTGAGAGGTAAAGTGTTACAGTTTCTTGTCAGAGCTGGTCAACACAGCCATAAGACTTTCCTATTGTAGTTCTGGGGTCAGTGCAGCTTCCTGCCAGCCTGGGGGCATTTCAAAACTATTTCTAATTTCTGTTCCTGAATATCTGAAGTCTGGAACACCTGAAAAGAGATGTAGGCTTTGAAGAGGAAGGAAAACTGATGACATCATCTTGACCTTGTAGACAACAACAGGTGAGGACTCAACATTTGGGAGGAAGAGCTGAGGTCTCCACAGCCATTTATACTAAGACTGTAGATTTCAGGGGACTGCAAATTAGATTTGTGTTCCTTGAAATGGTAAATGTCAGTGATGCCAAGATTTTTAATGTAAATGGAATTTTTCTGATCAGGTGTGATGCCTCAGTCTGCACATGACACACAGAGAACGTGGGTGTGGTTTCTTGATATGTCCAATGGTAGGCTCCAAATGCACTAGCTGGGTCTGAAGACATGGTACAGCCACTTCTCACAACTAACTCATTTCTTGACTTTTTCTCTGCGTATCAGTAGATTTTGATCACTTCCTGATCATGCTGCATAGGTTCCATTTGGACTAGGTGAGATGCAATAAAAGCCCCTGATATTCTACAGTGCCTTTACCTTGGAAGCCTTGTCTCCAAGTCACCTTCAGGCCACAGAGAGCTGTGGTTCCCTTTAACTCTTGCTCTGTCACTACCAAGAACTTTTCCAACCATTCCTCTCTGTCTACATCATCTAGGGGAGGAGCCTTGGGAAAGGGCAATTCTTCTTAAGAGCCCTGGTCCTCAGGGCATGGATTCTTGTCTTGTCATGTCTGGTTATTGTATAAAAAAACAGTTGTTGTAGCAGAAAGTTCATAATCTAAGCAGACAGAATAGTTAAAAGGTGGGTAGAGAGAGAGGAGATGTGACTGGAAGGTCCAACACCACACAAATGATCAGTGCTTAGAAGTGGGTATAAAAGAATAACATCCTGGGGTCTCTGTCCCAGCATGTAGGAGGTGCTAACTACCTGCCAAAGTTTTTGCAGATGACTAAACATCAAGTACACTTTTTTTTCCCACCTGAAAATTCTTTCCCAGTCTCCTCAGGGTCTTACACTTCTCCCAACCCAGACTTTCTCTTTTTATCCCCAAGTTGCAATATCTCGCTTGCCTAACATAAGCACATTAAAAACAACAGCATGACGCCTAGAAAGAGTACTGAGACACTGGTGCCTCCTCCCTAAGGAAATGTTGCCGTGGCATGTCTGTTTGGATTGCTTTTGACTGTAGTCAATGGAAGCTTTGTCTATAGTCAATGGAAGGAGATAACCATCAGAAGGACAATTTAGCCTCAGATTGGAGACAGTTTAGGTAAATGCCACACTTTCAGGGAAGTGAGTTTGGCCCCTGCCATAAGAAGGTTGCTTTGGATCTCTGCAGAGATGTAACAGGTAACCACTTCCAAAAAGTAGTAGTTGCTTATCACAACACAGTGTAAGTGACCGATAGATATGAAACATATTAATTGTCATTCTTTACAAGAGAAAAAAATTGAATACTGATGACATTTTTTTTTCTTCAAGATGTTGTCCTTCCCAGCTGGTGTAAGACAAAAGGAAACAGACAACCAGTTCAGATCCACTTGGCCATAAAAAAAATTGTGAAGTGGTCAGAGCATTCATCTACTGCAAGGATCCTACATAATTTCCCCTTTGTCTTCTTAAAATGTTCAGTATTGTTAATTGATTCAAATGATGATAAAACTGTTCCTGGAGCCTTCAGCATATTGGCTGTAAAACAGACCCAGTGCTGCCTTTTTGTTTCATGAAATGGCTGTGTTTCAATGATAAACATAGCCAAAGGGGAACATCTTGGTTAAAGTATTTAAAAAATAAAAAAATAGTACATTTCCAATTAGTTGAAATCTGCTTTAATAGGACACAGTGATTCTTTAACCAAGGTTTTCTTCTAATTGTCATCTTTCTTTGGGACTTATGGGTGTGGGCTGAAGGAGCTCATGAGTTCTTGGCTGACCATTTAGAATTAGAGTTGAAATACTGTCAAGTGCTTTGAGCATTGATATCCCTGTTCAAGTCAACAGGGATAGAAAGATTTGGGGTGTGCTCTGGATTTGCCCTGAGTGAATTTGGCTGTTGGGCAGTATAGCCTGAAGCTGGAGAATGCGGAGCATTCCCAGGAACAGGAGCTTGTGGGGTCTGGGGAAGAAAGGGTGAGGTCATGGAAACTTTAGGGACATTTCTGGCAAAGGAGAACATCTTGTACAAGAGAAAGGAAGGTGAGGAGTGACGGGAAGGGTGGGATTATTTGAGAAGAGAGGAAAGAGTGTGGCACAGAAGTCCTAATGGACTGAATCAGGAGGAGTGATAGAATGGCACCATCTCAGTGGGGCAGGAGGGAGAGCAGAGCAGGCAAAAGGAGGTCTTTACTATCCCATCCAAGACAGAGAGCTACTAACCCCCAAACCTCTCCCCCACTTCAGCATGCTACTGGTGTCCCCCTTACTGGTGCTGCCAGTCAAGCCTGAGCTTGTGCTCCCAACTGACTGTGCACAAGGGCATGCTCCATGTGGACTGCAAGTGAGATCTGGGCCACTTTGGCAGTGGAAAGCTCAAACCCTCCATGCACAGTATGGCTTTTGCTTAACCAGCCTGCCTTAAACAGGCACAGCACAGCCAAGAGTCCTTTAATTCCTCTCTCCCTCAGCTGCCTCTAGCGCAGCTCATCCGAAGTGCAGTGCAGAGATGCTGAACCTGAGGATGCAGTTTCATGGTCCGTTCAATGTGACTGAGACATCTGCTCAGTTGTTTTTTTCTGGGTTTTCAGCTAGATAAGTTCCCTGGTCTGACTCACTGCATCCACACAACACCTTGTGCTGGCACAACGGAGGGAACATGGCTGGGGGCAGAGAGCAGAGGGTAGAACTATCCCTTTAGGTAACAGCCCACCCTTAGGTCAGCTCAAATCAGTTACGAGGACAGAGCTGGATCTTCAGGGACTCACAGTCAGCTCCATGGACACAATATGGGTGTCGACTTCCAAGTGTGAAATTACTGTCCTCAACCACTGCATATTTCAGTTTTGCCACACACATCATGGGGTTACTAACACTTTCATAGAAAAGGGAAATGTCAGGCATAGTTGATCCATGTTTGTAAAATGCCAGATGCTACAGTAATCTGAGTAAAATGTATCATCTCAGCTTAACTTTGAATAAGACACCTAGCAAATCATCAAATTCCTGTGTATTGTATCACTTAAGCTTTTCAAGCAACCCATTCTCTGTGTGGCAGGTTATACTTTAAAATTATACCAATGCCAGAAATAATAATAAAAAAAACCCTCTGGGAGGCAGGTGCAGGCTCTCAAAATCCTTTGCAGTGACTTGACCCCCCAAGCTTACAGTCTGTTTTTTTATGTGTCTTCCTGGAGTACTGAACACGATGGGTCTGTAATTGAACAGCAGAACTTCTGTGTAGAACCTAGTACAGTAACAGTCACAAATAATAGCAAAAGTAAACTCAGGTTCTTTACGGCCTGCAGACAATGACACGTTATAGTGTGGTGCTGTAGAGTATGTGGAGTAGGGAAATTAGAGCCCTTCCTTGTCCCTATCTTGTTTGCCTCATGGGGGAAAAAATGATTTTCACATCTTACGTCTGAAACACCGGGGTCACAGTTTTTGCAGTACTAGTTTAATTCAGTTCTTCTTACAGATGAAATCCCACTGGTGGATATAGAAATCTCACCAGGTGAGGAGCTGTAGTTGTTGACGATGCTGTGAGAGACATATTGTGATGATGATAATATTCTAAAAATATGAGAGTGATTAGATTACATGAAATACCATGTATTTTTATATGAAATGCTATCAATAATAGGAAACCTCCATTTGTTCCTATTTAATTTTTTCATACTGCATGTTGAGCTCAGATTTTGGGTGACCTGGAGTGTGAAGGTAGAGTGATTATTGGCAAGTAAAAGACAGTATGAAAAGCTGACATCACCATAGAACACCAATAGAGGAAAGTACATCTTGATCTTCAGGTTCTGATCCCTCTTATTGCATCCCATTTTCTCTCTTCTGTAAGCATATCAAGCTCAGTTGGTTTGTTGATGAAAGCAAGGGGAAGAAATAGAAAAAAAAAATAGCAGAGCTGAATGTTCCATTGTTCATTAACTCATCATTCATAATCTAATGGTAATGATTAGAATGGTTGGTAACAAGAGTTTGGGAAATGTCAAAACAGAAATGACAGATAAAAGAAAATCTAAACAAAAAGCAAAATCACAGACATATTTTTTGCAATACCACAGTACGGCTGTGAGTTTTTTGTCCAACTTTCTTGCAGGTAGCATTTCTTAGATCTAAGCACATGAAAAATTGAGAGAACAATTTTATGTTATATTGAAAAAGGAATAGATTTATTGAATACTTAGACCTGCTAAAGAAAACCATTTCTCTAATCTAACCAATATACTGTATGATCCTCTTTCCATGGCTAAGACCTTGGGTAGAAAAATAGTTGAAATATAAATCCAGCAGCTCAGATTCAGGAAAGAAAATTAAGGAGGTGTTCATGGCCTTCTGTTAGTCCCAACTGTTGCCTGGTAACTGTCTAAAAATTAACTGTGCATCACCTGGCTTCTAAAGACCGTGGCATCACTAGGAAACCTGGCATCTGCTGTGTCTTACACTGAAAAGCAGAACTTCATGGCTTGGTTATTATGATTTTTTTGTCATAATCAGGGAAGTTATTCAGCAACAGAGCTGAGATACTTATGCATGCTTATAGTAAAGTCATTTAAAATATTGGGTAAAGTACAAACCAAACTTGTTTTAAAGTATGGAAATTTCACACAGATAGTTTGTGCTATTACTGTGTGGCATTCTACAGTTTCCTCTTTTTTTGGGCAGTGTAGATACTGTCTTTAATTTCTTTGTTGATACCTGCACCTTCTGAGCTTCAACCAAACTTTGCATGAGACTAGAACCTGAAAACAAAATGCCTGGACAGAAGCTGTAGTATGGCTACCCCTGTAATGGAAACCTGGCAAGCGTACCTAGATCATCAGATGAACCTTGCCCAGATTCATGAAAGAAACCAGATTCAAAAAACTTCCTGGGCTACTTGATGCTCCATTTTGAACAGATTTTAGGGAAAGTTTGTATCTGCTATTCCAGTGGCAGTGCTGAGAAGACTGTGAAGATTTAGATGGATACAGATGGGAATACATGACATCATAGGTGTTTAACTGGGTGAAACCTGTGTTTTACAAATCGTAGTCATAAAATCACTTAGGTTGGAAAAGACCCTTAAGATTATTAAGTTTAGTCATAAATTATTCTATTGAACTGAGCTATTAACCTGGGACTGCAGACTGCTCTCCTCTTATGCTTCTGACTACTGAACACTAAACCTGAAGGCGCTGCTGAAAAACTTATTTCAGTGCATTGGAAAATGTGATCTGAAGCGGTTTTTTTCCAAATTGTTCACTTACAGATGCTGTGTCAGGTTATTGTGTAATATTCATCCTAACATTAATTTTCTATGCTTACAGTGCTCTCCTTTGCAGATCCTCAGAGAGTCCTGTGCATATCAGTTAATTAAGCTTCATAATACCCATGTGGACGCATTGTTTTATTGACTTAATTGTGCAGAAGGAAGAAGAGAATCACAGAGAGATTAAGTGACCTAGCCAAGGTCACTTTGTTAATTAACATTAAAAGTTTGTTCTAATAACGAAGGCAAGCACACTGTGAAAGTAAGCGAAGCAAAGCAAAGGTAAGTTTACCATCCACATAGATTTATTTGCTATCACAGAACTACTTGAAAACTTGAATTTAGGGATTTGGTTTAGGTAAGCTCCTGAAGTGGGAGTACAACAGAGAGTGCTGACTTCCCTCACTACTAATTTTACTCATCTGTCCTGATACTAGAAAGGTGTTGACTCCCCTCCCTGTACTGCGTGTGGTCTGACTGGAGGTAGCAACCTATATGGAGACCAGATAAAGCTATAGGTATGCACTATACTAGAGTGTCATTGGGCACAATGGTGGGGGAGGGAGTCCCTATAACCCACCAAGAGACATGAGCATCACCTTAGTCCCCCTGGGCTGTCACAGGGGACCCTCAGCCCCAAGGGCAGGGGAACAACCTGGGGCAGAGGGTTTCCAGGACACTTTTCAGACTGTGGGGCTCACTGCCTACAGGGTGGATATAAGACAATGTGGGGTGCTGCAGAAGAACATTTTGGGGTAGTACAAGACTTTTTATGGGATATTCATGGGAGGAGCTCAAGGTGGGGAGTGGGAAGGATCTGGGGAGAAATTAATATTTAAAAATAAAAGGAAGGGTCTGCTTGTGTGTGAATAGCGGCTGTTCAGCACACGTCTGGGGTCAGCAATCCCACACTGGCATACATACTCTCCCTCATTCCCATTGAGGGTACGACGGACAGTTTTGACTGTGAGTATTCCTGTCACTCAGCCGATGTTTTAAATGGGAAAGAAGAGGGGAGAAAACTGCATATTAGGGGCATATGGAAAAGGCAATCAGATGTCTCTGTTGACACGAAAGATCTCTATGCACACCTGAGCTATCTTTTACCCAAACAAGTGGCATCAAAGGACTTAGATAGTAATTTGTTTCAGGAAGGTCAAACACTGGCATGTGTGGTCCTTCAGGAAGCTAACAAACCTTCATTCTGCAGCACTAGGAGCCAATGTTTTATATGGCTTATAAAGCTTTCCAAGCACTATTTTCTAGCATCGCAAGTGACACTCATGTAAAATGCTCTGAGACGAAAAACTTTTGTCAGCAAGCTTTTTCTAACATCAAACCTTTAAAAGCAACCAAACTGAACATTTTTACATTTTCAGACTTGCTTTTCATGTGCAGGGCAGGGAGTGTGTTGGAAACAAAAAGAAGATAACTTTTTTTTTTCCTCAGGAGGAGAATGGAAATCCAAATTGTGCACATTCTTGCATCTTTCAGATTGCTAGCTGTGGGGTTTAAGCCCAATAATGATTATTGCCTTGAAGCTGGGAATCCTGTGTGTATCAGTACAAGCTCTTTTTTTTACATATTCTTTGCACATAACAATGGATGACAATCTGTGTGATAGATAAATTACATCCCACTCAATTTGAGTATAGCTTTCCATTTCTCTTTTGGAATGACTGCCCCAATACTTTCAGATGAGTGAACTAAAGGGCTGGAAAAGACAAACAGCTAAGGGGAAAATAACAAAGCAACAGAAATGGTGACTGTAAATTAATGGACTAAGGGAAGAAGGGTCACTCCCCATCACTGTGTCAGCTGCTGTAGAGGCTGACTTGAAACAGTTCCAGAAGAAAAGGACCAGGGCATTTTATACCAGTGCTGTGCTATGAGAAAAGTTCTTGCTTACTGTGCTATGGGAAAAGTTCTTGCTTACTAAGCCCTAAATTTACAACTCCTTTAAAACTTTTGTGTGTTTCCACAGTTCATATAGTACATACAGTGGGGCCTTTATAATAAAGATCTCCTGAAAATGAGAATGAGACTTGTTATGAAACTGATTCAGATGAACTGGGTTCTGTTAGAAAAAAATCCCCCTGGAAAAGAGTTTCCCAAGGTCACACACCAAATCCTAGGCCTGAGATGTTAGAAAATAATTGACTGGTAATAAACTGAGTAGCGTAAAGCAGGTGTACAGCATAGGTCTGTGGGGCTACGCAGTGCTGTCCTGGAGGACCTCATTCTGAGTGTCTGCAAAAGCTGCATGACGGCTGCTCAGCCATGCCATGCCAGGACACTGTCTCCAATTTTGAGCTGTGACTAGTCTGGCCTGGCTCAGGTCCTCGGGAATATGCCCATGGCACAGCACAGGGATCAGTTAGGAATACCCAACATAGCTGCAACCTGCCATGACAAATTGTCTCCTGGTCATCAGCTGGTGGAACTGTAATAAGCCAGGGTGACCTGGAAAATTGGTGCTTGCATGAGAAATATGGCAATGGGATGTCTTTGAAATTTAGGCTTATTATTAAAATTTTGATGGTTCCCTCCTGCACTGTCAACACTTGAATGAATTACTGATTAATTTTACCAGTCCCAGTTTTCACTTTACAGTATTAATACTATCCGTCACTAACTCCTGACACATTCTTGTAGAACTCTGTTGAAAGTTGTCTGGGTAGCAGTGATGAATCAAGGCCTAACAAAGTTTTTGCACTACTTTTCTTAATTCTTGCTAGCATTTATAAATACTGGGCATGGAAAAACAGCCTTTTCTCAAATGCAGCAGAGTTTGAGACTCTGAATGACAAATTTAAAAACATCTGATAAAAGTCTTTTTGGTCTGTTTAAGTTTTGAAACAGGAAAGATGTCATTTTGACTCATAGACTTTTTGAAATACCAGTAAAAAATTTGAGCCTACTCAAAGATGTTGGGATGCCATGTTTGTGTGGGATCATTTTCTAGACAGTCATTTACTTACAAGCAGTATGCTACAGCTCAGGAGACACATGGCAGGTGCATGCTGGAAGAACCCACTGTTCCACCTGCCAAGTTTATTTTAAATATACATAGCACGACCAAGCTTGCAGTCCAGCTGGAGTGCCACAGTCAATGTGGCAAAGCAATGACTCGTTTGTTAAAGAAGCAATGGATGGAAAATGACCCCAGCAGATCTTGGCCAAAAAAAAGTTGATGATTTTTGTTTAATACACTAAACCACTAGCAATAAAAATGATCCCATTGGTTTGGTGAGAAGACCATCTTGGGGAATGGTCAAGGACATTTCTGCTCAGCATAGGCTGGAAGCCACACTCTCAGCCTAAAAATCATTGCTGTTTCCTTGGACCTGTCCTCCATTTTCCTTGCCAGGGAATGACCCACATCAGTGCAGGTTTGCTCCCCAAAGCCCATTTCTGGTATTTCGGTCATACATGGCCAAAACGAGATTTATGGACAGTAGACACTTAGGTGACACCTAGAGTTAGGGCAGCACCCTGTGTTCACAGCAGTATCTGAGAAAGCGGCAGTCAGGAGTGTGAAGTGCTTTTGATAACAATGTGAGGAGAAAAACATCTCCTTATTCTCATTTGACATTTCTCAGTGCATCCTATCTACCACCTGTCATTTAGGTTATACACTTTCTGCCACAGAGATTGTCTTTATTCTGGGTATAATACTGAATCAAACACATTGCTGATGTTTTAACTTCAACTTTATATATTAGATGTGCTGAGTGCTGCTTGTGGGAAAATGTCAAGGCTCATTGTTGATTTGATGTATGCAACAGATTTGTTTTTTGAAAAAATGAGCATGTCAGCAATGAGCTATTCTTGGTTACAGCTCTGCCCTGTAGACCTTATCTTCATTTACAAAATAGAAGACCTTGTGCTCAAGCCAGTCTACTAATGTGGGAGTCAAAATGGCTAAGACCAACAAGCGAAGGGTCAGAATAGTGCCATGAACTGTGTGAAAATACAACTCTTCAGTAGGCCCTGTCGTTTTGGATTGTGTATAGTGTTACCATCTTAAAAGAAGACAGTGTGGTCATGGAGATTCGCACAAATGAGAAGTTTATTTCATGAACTTTTCCTCAGAGGCCTTGCCCTCAGGTTTTATAAATGAAAACAGCTACTGTGAGGGCTGAGATGCAGCAAATGCACTCAAAGTGTAGCTGCCAATGGTTTACTGTCAGGTGGAAGTAGTATCGTTGGAAACTCTGAGAGTGCTGGCCCTGGGTTCTAGAGCTATGTAAACGGGTAATAGGAAGATGAAGTGGAGAATGTACTTATTAAATTCTCAGATGACAAAGATGTGTGAGAATGTGAAAGTGCAGAGAGGTTGGGAATAGAATTCAGGATTATATGGATAAATTGGAGAATAGTTCTTAAAACAGATGGAGGTTCTGTATTCAGAAAGGGCATGGAAAGGGTCTTAGAGTTTGCCACGGTTTATAAAATAACCACGAGTCAGTATTTTTAGGCTGTGTCAAAAAAATCCCAAGTATCAGACTGGGACATTGGAAGAGATGCCTGGAAATAATCCTGGTATTCAGAATATATAGAGAGTTTAGTCTGGGGCTCTGTATGTTGACAAAGATGTGGAGAAATTGCAAGAGACTTCTGAACAATGTGGCCTAAGACAGACAGATGAAGGAATTGTGATTCTTTATTCCAGAGAAAAAAAGGCAAGGAGATGATATCACAGCAGTCTACACATATGGAAAATTCAGTTGTAGAGGAGAAGACAAAGTGTTTTCTTTTATGTTCTTTCTGTAGACAGAATAAGGAACAATGGCCTTTAATTTCAGTGAGTGGAATTCAAATTAAAGAAAGGCTCCCTAAGGCCTTTTCTGTAGTGAGAATTAATCCCACTTTCAGCAGTGGGTGGCCTGCTGATAATGTTGCCTGATATAATCCCAGAGCAGAGACATGGAAAAGCCTAATTTCCACCAGTGGCACTTACTCCAAGTAATAACTGTTGATGTCAGGGTTGCATCCCAACACAGACAACTCATTTTGGCAACCTTGGACTTCTTTCTTTTCAATTTTAAGACATTTCACTTTGGGAAAATGACCTAAACACCCAGCTAGGCTGACAATGGCCACAGTAGCCTGATGTGATTGCAAACTACCATGAACACTAAAGAAGGGATTTTTCAGAGGACAGCCAACTCACCCTTACTTGCAGTGAAGGTAATGGTGGTGGTGTCATGCCAGCAGAACATATCCTACTTTCTCCACTGTTGGTTCCAAGGCAGGTCATGCCTGGTAGTTATGGCAGCCTCAAGCTACACTTGCTGCTCAGGGATGATGCAATCCAAAATGCTGTGCTGTATATGCAGCTGTTACTACACTAAGCTGTAACAAATAAGCCATTTTAAATGCCAAATCTCCATGGAAAACAATTTTTTTTCTGTGAAATCATGTTGATCAAATTTTTATCTGCTACTTTAGGACAAGTCCTGACTTCATGAGTTAACATTAACTGATCTGTTATCTTTTTAATGTACAGGTTAACTCAGCAGAGACAAATAACGGTTCCTAATATCAGCAGGCAGGTCTGTAACAACACTGAGGACTGTGTCTAACTGGGGAGTTTGCAGTCAGCAGCTCTAGAATGGCTGGATACCAACAGTCTGGGCAAGTCAGCCTTTCCTCTAAGTCCAGTCTCAAATATTTTGCAATCCTTTTTAGTGGTTTGTTGTTTTTTTTTTTTTTGCTTTCCCTGTTGGCAACTGCCATGTGATACTGCTGGGAAAATATGTCAGGGTAATCCAGCCTTGAGGCAACTGCATTTTGGGGACAGCCTGAACAGGGAGAAAAAACTTTACACCAGGATACCCACGTTGAGACATGGTAGGGATTGATGCAGAGCCTTCCCAGAGAGGGAGGGGGAGACAGGGATGAAGAACCCCCCCCCCCCAAGTTGTGCTTCTCACCTCCAAACTTGACGAGTTTTTGCAAAGGTGCATTTTGTTTGCCTCAAAACACTGCAAAGTGAGGTAAAGAAATTACAGTAACTCAAAAGAAATTAAAATATCTGTGCTACCACGGAGGTCACTTCATACATCTGGCAGTATAGCAAAGCTTGTGGAGAATCACACCCATGTATCAACAAGTCATTGTGTGTTCATTTTCCCTTTGCTTGCAAAGTCTACTTTTTCTCCTATTAATGTAAATGATCAGGACGATGGCTACTGTACGTTTACGCTGCCATCCACAAGTGTGGCTGTAGATCATGGTTGCATATCAGAGATACCTTTACTCTCTTAAGCTGGATAGCTCCTGTCACATAGTTACAATAGAACCGTTTGCAGCCTCTAAATACATATCAAAGGTCCCAGCTACCCCTGCACTCTTTTTCATGCACAGGGCAAACACTGCGGGCATGAAAAGATGAAAGTAATTGATAATCAAATTGGAAATGGTAGGGAATAAATATGGCAATACTGTAGCTGTCATTAAATTGTTCTAGGCACGAAAAGTCTCATAGAATACCACTGACCCTACAAAGCTATGATTTTCTATTTTAAAACAGCAGCTGTTCTCTGTAATTCCTTCCTTACCAAATGAGACTGAGAAATGCTCAGTATTGTCTTGGGATCGGTTCACTTCTTTTACAGATCTGAAAAGGGTGCCTGGGAGTAGCAATTAGCATAGGCATCAAATGGATGTTGGATCTTCCTAAAGAAGCTTTCTGACATTCCGTGTCTCCATCTTGAAGTGCACTGTGCATCTTAAAGAAAAGATATGGAGTAGGAGGAGCATAAATGTGATAGAAAACATAACCAAGCGTCATGAAGGAGAGATGCACAGGATCTCTTGTGTCAAAAAGCCACCAAACAGCATTTAATGACGTTTTCAAATGCTGGGCTCCTCACCAGACTGAGCTAGCAGCACCAGTGACTTTGTGGGAGACTACATGCAAATTGCTCAATTGAAATTCAGGCATTCAAGTTCCTTATTTAACCTCTTTAGGATTAGAAGAGATTCTGGCCTTAATGTTGTTAGATGAACAGCTGCTGTCTTGAGAGTATCTCCTTAAAGTGAATAAATGTCTCAATTGCTCCTTTCTTATTTCTGTGCCTAGAGTTCACTGTTTAATTCTAGATTATAATTGCATATTTTTCTGATATTTTTTCTGTTTCTTGCACTTTACTCTGGATAACTACAGCTAGTCGAATTTAATTAGTCCAGTTCATTTTGTAAAGTAGCTGAGTGCAAGTGAGTTCATCCTTAGAGTGTTCGTAGACTGCATTAGGCCCAGGTATGTCAGGAGAGTGGTGCAGTGGCTTGAAGAAAATCCTTTCCCCTTTCTGGACAGTGTTATTCATTGTCTTTTAGTTTCAGTTGGCAGAGCTCCTGGGATGCAGAGTGGTAATTCCTGGCCCAGAAGGAGCTCAGCTTATTTCAGTCTCTTGCTGTTGAGTCATTTTGTGCACAAAAAATGCTCACATTACATTCACATTACATACAAGATATTGTTACCTATGCATTTTTTTTCTGCTTTCCAGAAGACTTCAGTGGAGGCAGGAAGCAAGCAAAACCAATGAAATCCACAAAGTGGAAACCTAAATGGTGGGTGTTGCATGTGCTTTTACAGAAATGCCTACGACATGCTTCTGTTGTTTCCCTTTAGTGGACATGTCTTCCTGTGTCCTTAGAGGTAGTTTTTGGGGACGAACCAGTCGATGATTTGGCTACAAACAATATGGCCTCAGCAGCAGCTGCTTTGCAAACAATGTCCAGCTGCTAATCAGGGACAGGAACCCACATCTGTGAGGGAGCAACTCTTGTGGACCATCTTCAAATGACTTCTGGCTGGCCAAAGCATGACTCAGGCCATTGAGTTGGATGCTTGTCTTTACAAGAAGTTATGTTTCCTCCTGGGCAATTTAGAAGCGCTTGATGAGTGGATGGTTCATCATCAGCTATTATTGCTCATCTTTTTTCGGTCAGATTCTTGAAAATCCATGTCTGTTGTAATCCATAGTTAGCATTCATTTGCTTGGAACTGGAGGATGACCTGTATTACCTCCTGAAGTCACTTCCAGCCCAGTCATCTGTGATCTGTGCCATGAGACTTCCAAGACTACATGCTTAAAACACTAAGGTTTTTGTCTGTAACAAATACAAAACCCAGTTCTTTTCCTATCCTATATCCAGCCGAAAATCAGCAGTTGATTGCCACGAGTAGTCTGTGCTTTAACTGTTTAATAAGCACTGTGAACACACACTTTTAAAATTCATTAATCTACATCTGAAATTTATATTTTTACTGGCTGCTTCAAAACTTGAAATTACATTTGAATAAATCTGTTTTCTTGCACTTTGATGATTTTTATTACATGGATTTTTTATAGAGTGAAATAACTTTCTGTTTTCTTAAGTTTTTTTACAAAGATAAGCAAACATTTTCTTTAGTAAACAGCAAGATTCACAACACATAGCTATTCTGCATGCACTGTTTATTTTGTGTGTGTAGACATAAGGGTATTCATTATTTCTGGGTTGTGTTAAGTCCATCAAATTAGATGAAAAAATGGGTTTTCTTAATGACAATACACATAAAAATCTCTTATGTTAAAATGGAATCAGTATTCCTACAACCTATAAATCAACATTTAAGAAAATTTGTTCTGTAAACATTCCTCCTTCTGCTCACAGTTTGGAAACAATTATTTTTGCCTTTCAGGTTGTTGTAAAAATTTTAACTTAAGGCAAAATAGTACTGTGGATTGTGTAATTTAACTATTTATATAACAACGCAGGCACAGCTCTGATCCTGTCAATGTCCGTGGAATAAGAACCACTGACTTTGGTAATAAATAATTTTAATCTTATTCAAGTCCAACTAAAAAGAGGTGACTTTGTAAACTGCTGACTACCTTAAAATCTGATTGAAAAATTTCCCATACAAAGTTGTTTGAATTAATACTTCATAGAGTTGGGCTCTTATTTAGTATCTAGAGATAGCTATCTCGAAATCACTAGTATTTGTCACGATTGTTTTTATATTTAAAACTATGGTAATACTCAGTGGTTTAGGCAGCCATGTAAACACCATCTGTGCAAAATATTTGTAATTATTTACAAACAAAAAAAATATACGTGAAGTTTGTTTTACAGCACCAAGCTGGCACACTAATCTAGCAGAATGTGTCCCCCAGTCCTGTCCATATGCTGATTGCTCTTAGGTCAGTGATGTCCAGTGCAGTTCCTGGCTCTTTGGTTTCTGCGTGTAATTATTTTGGTTTCAAGAACAAATAAAGAAGTCGGAAGAACTGTGCCAACTTGCGTGAAGGGAAATGCCTGGTCATCCCTAAATCAGTGCTATTCATTGGTGCATGGAGGTGTTTTTATTGCCTCAGCAGAATGCAGTTGAAGGTTATGTTTACCCTTGGGGTGGCAAAGGGTCTCCCTCCATCTGAAGTGCTATCTGATTGCCTTTGGGTGACCGGGTGAAGAACCAAGCCAAACTCTTGCAAAGTCCCTAGAAGGCCATGGGGCAAGAGAAGTAAAAGAGAAGTCACCAAAACAGAAGTATTTCTGTGCACCACATATGTTGCCTAGAGTTTGTTCTCAAAAGTCAGTGTCAGGACAACATCCCATCCACAAGCACCTTTAAATACATGTCACTGGATGGCCATGACAGCATACTCATAAAATCTTACCTGTGATAATACAGGCATCGCATTTCAAAGGCTGACTCATGGGTTTCAGTATTTTTTAGGTGCTTAAAGAAAGCCACCTTCTCCTAGGGTTGTTAATAATAACAGTGAAAAGCATCCACATGCCAGGGCACAAATATCAACCTGTGGTACAGGTAAATCATGAAGCTGCATCTGGCCAGGAATTCACTGCATTGAGCATTCCCAGATGCTGAAGGGCCTGTGATCTGGCTGCTGACCTCTCTGCTTCTGCCAGGCTGGCCCTGGATCCAGCAGGATGTGCCAGGTGCCAGAAGGACCACAGGCACCAGAAGGGCTGAAGGAGGGTTGCAGCAGTCCGTGTTGCTGGTCCAGTTTGTTATGTCATGAGATTTTTTCCTGCACTTTTGATGTTGCTGGAGGGAAGGAGATGGCTGTAGTCCTACCAGTCTGTGCTGGTCTCCTCATTCCAAGCTGCCACTCAAGGAAGGGCAGCTGGAAGCTTTGGCTGCAAAATCATTACTGAATGACACAACTGCCTGTGGTAATTTCCCAGAGCTGCGGGCCCAGCCCAGTGCCAGCAGCAGTGATCAGAGTCCCAGAGTGAATCATGCACCATCTGTGCTTGTGGGCTGACTGTTTGGGTATGTAAAGTGTTGGGTAAATATGCAGCCACAGCACAGAAAGACAAACGCCCCTCACTCCTCTGTAGAGGAAAGTGTTTGTACCCTCTTTATGGGTCTAAAGAGGTAGAGCAGGTTATGATGGGGTTTATGTTGCTACCCAGAGAGCTCACGGGTGCTGCTAATCATGCTGTGTGTGAAGGGATATATTTGTGGTGCTGGCACTGGGTATTTCTAAAAGAAGACTCGTAACAAACAGGGAGATTAGACAGAGCCAGCACCACGGCTGAGTCTACTCTCGGAGTAGGTTGGATGAAGCAGCCAGGTGGGGAGGAAACTTTTGTTTCCTTCAATGCAGAGTACAGAGTAGGAGTAGAGGAAGGTATGTCTGGTCTCTGTCCCCTACCTTGGATCTGCTTAGCCCACTTTCACAGCATGGGGATAGCTATGAGGTGTTCCCCTGATGTTGGAACTTTGTTCTGACAGAGCAGGTAGTATGAAGAGACAGACTCCAGGAAAAAACCATGAGGGGGAAAGGGACCTGCAGCCATCTTTATGGTGAGTGTGCTGTGGTAGTCATGGCATGAGCAAGAGAAGTGTCAAGAGGGGGTGTGTGCTGCCTGGGCAGCACACCGGATAGATGCAAAGATAGTGGGGGTGGTTTGCGTGGCCCCATGGTTGTTTTTTTGCTGAGGTGCAGCATAGAAATTACTTCTGTGCTCCAAAGAGAAACTCAAGGCCTCTCCAGTGAGGAGGTGAGCAGGTACACCCGCAAATATGGGTGACTCTGCCAGAGAGCATCGGCAAAGCTTCCCTAAGAACTTCACTACCTTCAGCTGTGTGTAATGGACTTGTCTCCACTGAACAATAATAAAGGTTTTCTTTCATTCCTACTAAACCGCAAGTAGGTCACCAAAGTTAAATGCAAATGTCTGAACAATTTTCTGTGGTACTTCACAATAAGCATACGAGCAGCCAAACAGGGATACCAAAATATGGTGAGTCAGAGCTTTTTGAACACACAAAGAAATTAAAGTATAATTTTTATTTCTGTCTGGAGTCTTCTCTTATTTGTTGTACATGATTCCATGAGGAAATGGATAGCTTTCAGGATAGGATAAGGTGTCTTCTATACCTAAGTCATGGGGTTATCACCCTTAATACCCAGGTAAACAGTGATTACAAATGAATAACGTATATCAATAACTTTGTGGTCGGGTTAAAATGAAATAATAGGATGTGTTCTGTCCCTTTCCTATGTCACTGCTGCCAAAACTTAAGTATAACTTGCATCAAGACAGTCAGAGATGACACCTAGAAATTACACATTTGAGACATCTATTATCGGTTGATCAAATTGACTAGGTATAAAAGGAAATTTATTGATTTTCTTAAAATAAATTGTTTGAACTCTTTGATATGGGGTATGGGGTGAGAATATGGTTATGGGTTGACGTGTGATAAGACAGGCAAATTCTAGGTAGAAAATTATTATATTATATGGTATTAAGTATCGCAAGTTCTCTCTGGCTGAGGAACTAATCCCCTGGAAAGATCACTGGACACACTGGGAAATTATTCTGGGAAAAGATGTTTATATACTTGCTGGTAATTATATTAAAGACAGGCCACTAGGCTAAACGTGTTGGTTTATGTACAACTATTCTTATCTTCTTGTGCTGTTGTAAGGTCTAGGTTTCGGCTAAGGCCGAAACATCGTTCAAGAGTGATGGCAAGGCCTGGTGTTGGCCCTGGTACCGGGTGAAGTTCCTCAGGCGCCTGCAGGTAGTGGTGCAGGACGAGTGGGTAAAGGAAGCTACTGAGTGCAGACCAGAGTGGGAGGGATGGAAGGAGCTGGTGAGCCTTTTTTTAAGGTAGGACAAATCATGCAAATGGTTGCCTAGCTGAGGAGGAAGTGGAGTGAGTTATCTTTCCCTTCAAGTACAGCCATGGGATGCTGAGCACTTGGGACAAAATGTAATATGTCAGCTGTGTAGCTCTGTTTGCCCTGCTGTCCCCTGGCTGGTTACAGGGGTAGATCTCCTGTGCTCCCACAGACTGTATGGTCACCAGGACAGCCATAACCCCTGCTACATGAGACCTCTGTGCAGCATCCCCCATCCCCTGTGGGCCTCTACCTTGTCAAACTCTCCCGCAGGTAGTCCAGGACCGTTTCTCCATCCTGCATCCCACTCCTCAGGGCTGGATCCTGGACCTCTCCCTTGTACCACCAGCAGAGCTCCCTCCTACCCAGACATCCCTGGGAAATCCCTGTGTGGGTGCCCACTGGGGTCTTGTCAAGGGGCTCCAGCAGCCCCCTCCTGTGTGTCTTGGCCTGTGGATGGGCCCTGAGGCAGGCTTTGGGTCCTGAGAGCCACACCATGTCTCTCCCCATTCACTCCAGGGGCAGAGGAAGCAGGTGATGCTGCGGCCAGGGCAGTGTATGTTTCTGGCGGTTTGGGGTGGTGGATCTGCAGGGCCATGGACGTTGCAGGATTTCCGTGAGCAGGAAGCCATCTCAGAGCCTCCCCAGCTTCAAGTCAGAGTATTTTCATGGTGAGACCCATGGCTGTGCTCCCAATGGAATCCCTGGTGCACACCCATCCTAACACAGTCAGGAGTTACAGTTTAGTGCAGAATTGGGAATTAGGAGATGTTAGGGATTAGAGCTGTGGTCTGCCATGTCCTGCCATGAACAGGACATGCTGCAGGAAACAGCCTGTTTAAAGTGAGGTGAAGCATGTTCCTGATGTCCTCTTGGGAGTTTCTCAGCTTCTAATTGAATGCACAATTCTTAACTTGTGAAAGATGGAGAACTCCAGCTGCTGGGCTTCTGTCACTAAACTACTAAAAATAAGTATACTGTAGAGGAGACAAAACATTAAGGAAGACAATAATTTCTTATTCTTGTGTCTGGATTCCTTATCTTTTCTTATGTTGCTTTCTGCCTGGCTATAGGCAGTAATTGTGGAACATAGGATAATGGAAACAATAATACAGAATATAGAAATACAGTGCATAAGACCAATTATGTCCTTATATAAAACTGCATGTGCTTCATTCAAGTTGACTTTCAAATCACTGGAACAAGAGTCTACAGACATTCCTATGGGAAATTACTCTTTGGCTGGGAAAATTTAATCATTAAGAATCTTTCCCTGGTTTTCTTTCTAAAGTCTTGTTTGTTTAATATCCTACCATTTCTTCAGATGCCTTCTCTAATCAATTTCTCCTGTTTCTCTTTGTTCAAATCCTTTAGATTGTTGCGAACACTGGTCATGGTGGGGGCAGAACTGTCAAGAAGCACTGTTCATTGGTTTAATTTACATTTAGTTTTGTTTGTGTATTTTTTCCCTCATTTATCTTAAAACTGTAACAAACTGTCAAATTCAATAATTATAACCCCCCCTGCTTCGTTTTTAAACAATAAAGAGCACATTCAAAATGGAAATCTCTTGTGTCAAACATCATGGGAGATATCAGTAGCTATACTTTGGAAAATACATATTGCTCAGCCATTCATAACAGCAGGTTTTGCCCTAGAAACTTTAGTCTTTAGATTTAATCATGTCATAAACTCCCAGGGCTGTTTATAAATACAGTACTTTTCCCAGAACTGTATATTGTCTTAATTTCATGAGTCCGCATATACCTGCTACCGATAACAGATGTTTAAAGGTTAATCCTTTCCCACAGATTCAGTTTTCACCTGTCTTCTTTTCCTGGACTAAGCGAAAACAATTACAGGAATTGTAGCTGTAGAAATTCTGCTTAATGTGGAGACTCTTAAAAGAGCATAAAAAGGTTAGACAGATTATTCTCAGTACCATTACGAGGACTGGGTTTGTAAATCAACATCTGCACTTTTGATAATGCTTTACTTTGTTCATTCCAATCCATGAATTGAAACTTAAATTCCTGGTATTTTTCCCGACCTTCTACAAGCTCTCAACACTCCAGTCTAAGTGAAAAGGTCATTATTAGACGGGAAGAAACCACTGGCAACAAAAAGTATCCTTCACTCCTCGTGTCACTTGCAGCTCAGTGGACCTCCCTACAAGTCTTAATGCACAATGCAAGGTCTAGCAAGCAGACAACAATAACATTGCTGAGGCAACAAACCAGCAAAGAGAAAAACAACCACAAAACCAGATTATTTTTTACACAATACCTAATTCAGCTGTGAAACTTGTGGCTGCAATGAGATCTAAAAGGGATGGAGCAAACTCAGGAGTAAAGTCCATTAGGGCTATAAAACACAGCCCAATGGTAGTGTTCCTCTGTTGAAAGCAGAGTACAAGGAGACTTGGAGAGAAAGGGAGATCTCCTCTTTTTATTAATATTAATATTAATTGTTTCTGAATTCTGCTTGGATTGTTCAAGCTGCTTGCATGCAGCTGATTCAAAAAGAAGTGTGGGATAAACCAATTGCAGAACAAAGCAGTGGGCAGTGATATACCACCTCCCAAGGAAACCTTGCTCCAAAGTGGCAAGGTTACTGCACGTGGGCCAGGTAGATTTTTACAGCTGATTCACTTAAGACTGGAGGTCTAAGGTCAAAGATACAGAGTCAAAGACCTTGTCTCTTCCCCCTCTTCTGTTCCTCCTTCCTCTTTTCATGTTTCCTTATCTCATAATTAATTCCTTGAATTAGATCCTTGCAAAAAACAATACTGTCTGTTCATCCCTCAAATCACACCAGCGCTGGCTGCAACTATGTACAGTCAGCTGAAAGCACTGCATAATTTATCATCCAACAGCAGATTTCCTTGTAGTGGCTGTGGTACGGAGACTGTCTTGTGAGAGAGGCAGGAATCTGTCCTGGTCTTCTCTTTTTTTCCCCAGTGTATAGACCATACCTCGAATTTACTGGAATTAAGTCCCAGGGTGCTGAATATCAACCTTTGATCACACAAGCTGGCACAAGTTATGTTTCTTGTCAAGTTGTTTTCTCTCTTGGCTAGAGCAACTGCTTAGGAGATTGTTAATGAAACCTCCTTCTTCTGCATTATTATTTCCCTATTAACCTGCTCACTCCAGTTAAAGAGAAACACCAGTGTGCACTGTACCATCCCTTCAGCTGCCGCTCCTCAGAATTGCAAGCTCTGGGATGTTAGAGAGCTGTGTGGAGAACAGCACGATGCAGCAGTTCCTCCTCACTGCCTGTTCTTCTCCAGCTGTACTTGGCATTTACACACTTTGGGAGCAGGGGTGTTGTCGATGCCAGGAACAGACACAGGAGATATTGTTCAAGGTAGATGCTGTTCAATGAATCCTACAACAACCAAGAGGCACCTACATACAACGGCAGTTGAGGGACACGTCCAAATCCAAATTCTGGCACAGTCACATTGCTTGTAAGTTAGTCCTTTAGAATAGCTTGAAGGGGTCTTTGATCTCTCTATCCTTTCCCCTACAAGGGGATCTTCCCTCATGGTAAAGATCGTGCTGCAGGACTGAGAAGCCAGGTCACAAGCAACAGTAGCATAATTTATTATTTATCGAGTGCAGGCATCACACCAACATGCAGCAGTGGAAATGAGACTAGAAGAATTCAGGCATCATTAGACCTCCTATGTCTATGACTGAAAACCTGGCTGAAAACCTGGCTTTGACCCCCTTTGGTTTTGTTTCTGTTTTTGCTTTTTTTTTTTTCTCCAAGTATTTCTTTCATGTAAGATATTTAAAGAGATCAGAAAAGATTTTTTCTCCAGGAAAATTAGAAATTAGACAAATAATTTTGGAATGTTTTTTTCACCTTCAATAATTGCCATTGCAGAAATGCTGTGATCTGTCAAGCTCAGTACAGAAAGGCCAGAAGGAGAATTCATCTCTAAGATGTTAATTGTCTCTGATCACACCCAGCCATCACTCCTATTGCTGGGGCTGCCTATTGACTTGCCAGTCAGTGCATTTTGGATGGCAGGATCTCTCATGTAAACAACTGTTTAGGGAAATTTGATAAGGGCTATCAACTCTTTCCATAGCTGCTGGATAATGATGCAAGAGGGACAAATTCTCCAAGTTGTGTAGGGAACCAGAGCTGCAGACGGACACCCCATGCATTTTCAAGAGCATGTAGGTCTTTTTAAGTATCACTGTAAACCTGTAGCACACAAAATAGGTAATCTATCAAGTTACAGTAATAACCTCTCGCTGAGTTTCAGGTGGTAAACACCCTGAAAAATTTGGCTCCAAGTAATTTCTTGGGGGAATTAAGTCCAAATATGTAGATGCAGAAGAGGTATTGCTTTCAAAATAAATATCCTACAGACCTCAAAACTCTTCTTCACTCTGTTGTCTTGCCTTCCTCCAAAGTAATCTGCACAGAATTAATGACATTGCATTTCTTTCTATAGCAACAGCTGCCTCTAGAGAAAAATATAAGAAACAGAATAAATTCAATTACATTCTATGAATGACCGTTCATGTCATGTCAGGTAATTGAGTCTGCAAACAGGGTTGAACCAGGTTTCCTGTCTTTATAGCAAAATAAAGAAAGCATGAAGAACCTCCCTGCTAATTACAAATAAATACAGGAATATTGAAAGGAACACAAGATGAACTCTAATCTAGGCAATTACTTCCACATATATTTATTGGTGTATTATGACAATTCATGAACACCCATCTAAAAAGGCATTTCACAGCTGCTTCCAAATAGGACCCAAGCTGTTACAGTGGTTTTATTCAGTGTCTACTTTTTCAGCAGTAACCACTGAAAAAAAACTCTCAGACAATATGAATATTCTTCAGAAAAGTCTGCTCTGGGATAGCTTCTCAGACTGCTATCTCACTGAAGCCAGAGGGTTGTTTTTGAAAGAGCTAGAAGGGGAAAGCACAGCCTTAGGATCAGCTTCCTGGGGGCTGCAGCCACTGTTGAAACTGAGGTGCTTCAAGCCAGCTCTGGGGGTTCAGTTTCAAAGATGCTCCTTTCCCAGTACATTTCTATCAGTGACTCCCAGATAGCCAGTGTTTCCTAGAGAAGTGGAGCCTTTTCTCCCCTTTTCTGGCTTAACAACAAAACAGACATTTCCGCAATCCCTAAAGATGTTTTTACTCCCATCCCTATCAACTGCAAAGTCAGCAAAGCCCAAAGTAATGGGTGGGTTAACTCTATAACAAAAGGCTAAGCTCATTGTTTAACCTAGAGAGACTAATGATTAACCTATAGAGACTTGTTTTGACGTCAGAATTTGGAACTTGTTAATGTGAAATGTATCTAGGAGCAGAAACAGATTCATTTCCTGCTATGGCTTGGAGTTGTTTCTGAAGCCAGCCTATATAGAAAAGCTCAGGTGAGCTTCATACACTTGTAGAGAGCCAGCACAGGGAAATATAGTACACAAAAATATGATTGCATAAAACCATTATGGAAAACCCACTTGTCACAAAAATAAGCCTTCTGAATATAATGTAAAGGGATTTACAGGCTCTCCTTTGCATTTCTGAGATCATCATATGTTACTTTCAGTCTGCAAGGAAAGTTTTGCCACTGAGTGAGAAGGAGGATTCCTGGTCAAGTGCCATACCACTTGAGCAGGCATGTTCCATGTCTATGACTCCAGAAATGTCAAGTCACAAGAACATTCTTTCCTTTTTCTTTGTATTGCAAAGGAAAACAAAATCAGATTTACTGTGGGTACTGTAGTTGCAAGCTTAAACATAGAGATATTATTATTCCTCCATAGCAAATGTGAAATATAAATCTCTGAGCTATTGGATGTTGTTACATTCCCTCATTCTATCTGGCAAGTTATATTATGACATTCTTTTATTTAGGAATATAAAGACTTGTTTATTACTTTTTCTACTGCAAATGACTAATTCATCCCTCTGGCAACTAGAAACTTCCTGGTTTTGTTTTGGGTTTGTTTTTGGTTTTTTTTTTTTAAACTGCAAGGAAACTGATAGCAACAACTGTATTTGAATGCTCTGCTCTGCATTTGGAAGGAAGAATCAGCCAACAAGTTGGCAAATGTTTTGTTTGAAAGGTTTCCACAATTTTAATAATAATTGCCCGGGATTATGAAATTATTTCTGAACAGTTTATTGTAATAAATTGTAATGGTATTTCCCTCCAAGTTTTAATTCTGTCTAATCCTTGTTTCTTTGTTCAACTTTTGAGGGAGAAGATAACAGAGATTAAATTAAAAACAGCACACCAAGAAAACATATCTTAAGCACTGATGGGTGATTTACCAAGATTTTTATAGCTCACAGACTCAAAGCCAAGGTCTATCTCTGTTTTATAATCTCAGTACATTGCAAATTTTGCATAGAACAGATAGCAGTGATGGCTAAGAAAATCATTACACTTTAGTGAAACAAACAAGAGCTCCACAGTATTCATCACAGAAATGTGGCAAGTTAGTAAAAGTTGGGCTATAGCATGCTATATGAAAAAAAGAAAATAACTCTCCTTTCCTTTTTTTTCACATTCCTTTATCTTATTTTTTCTGAAAGTCTATCCACTGTTCATACCTTAGAGAAATGTTCTGAATCATGTTACATGAACACAATTCAGATCAGCCATTTCAAGTTTTCTCTGAAACATGCCAAATTGTGTTGCACTATTTACTGAGCAGCTTTAAAATCTTGGCTCATTTGTATTTTTGATAAAGAATTGAAAACTTGCTTTGATAAATCATTGCCTTTAGTACTAAGACCTATTTGAACTGTCTGTGAAAGTGCAGAAGACAAATTATCTGCCAGCAAGAGTGAGTGGGAATATGATGGATGAACTAGCAGGAAAAAAGAAACAGAGGAACCAAGGGAGGAACAACTGAGGGGAAAAAAGAACAACTTACTGCACCGATCCTCTACTACTTGATTAGGTCCATGGTGTGTTAGGGCTGAGAACAGACCTCTGCTCTCTGGCACAGCAGAGCCTGAGTGAAAACACTGGTGGCAGAACCTCATGGTGCAGCTATTTTCTCCCAAGGGAGCAGGTCTATAAAAACAGTGACCCTGGCTTCTTCAGAGGCTGGCTGGCTGGTGAATGGGGGAACCTCCTCTCCGTGAGCCTGGGCATTGATCTCACCCATGTGACCGTGGTGGTTCCTTTATGCTCCAGTGTGAGTAACTGTTTCCCTATCACCAAGGAGTTGATACATCATTTTTCTTCTTGACATTCCTTATCACACTTCTGTAAACCAGTAATTTCAACCTTTTTGATTTGTGGACATCTTAAAAATTTCCTGGGAAATGTGAGGACCCTGTTCAAGGACTTTCTGTGGGATGACGGTAGGCTGCCTTTCCTGAGCCCCATAGAAATAGTCCCTGGACCTCCAAAGGGGTTGCAGAACAAAGATTGTAAAGCCAAGATATAGGTTTCTGAGGTGAAGATTTTTTGGTTTTTAATATCAAAAGCTTATCATAAAGGAGCCTGCATGTCTGATTGCAACTGAGCGGACATTGATGCACAGTCTGTAAATAATCACTGTTTAATCAAGTGGGAGAAAGACACTAAAAAGAGAGAAGCAGCAGAGAGAAACAAACCTCTCTAACAAAAACAAAAGGGAAAATGCTGCTTTTTACATAGGGAGTCTCTGAGTTTATTATGCTCCTGGTTCAATTAACAGTGACAGCTTCCAGCTCAATTGGCAACAAAAGAAATAAACTCTGCTGAGTAACATGGCAAAGGAGGAATCCCTCTGTCTCTTCCTGGTGTTTTAATTGCTGTGGGAGAAGTCTGACTGGTTTAGATTCAAGGATCCTCTCTCAGGAAGGTGATGCTTGTTCAGTGTTCTTCCCAGGTTTGCTGGTAGGCTGCTTTTCTGCCATTTGACCCCAAGGCTCACCCGCAGAGGTTTCCAGTGGGCTGACTGGCTAATCACGCAAGTGGTGTGCTCCCCTGGGATGTCCAAGGAGAAGTATACAGGGACCTGATTATTTTCTGGTGCTGATCTGAATTCTGATCAGATCCCAAAACCAGAAGGAAAACGAATCTCTAATTTGAATTCAAGACCAGCTGTGTGAGCAGCTAAATCTCTGAGTGCTGTAAGGAATCTGCTGTTGAAGTCCCACATCCAAAGCTGGTAGTTAATAATGACATGTAACAATAATGAAAAGGGGGGAGGGGAATCAATGTTTACAAAGCTTAATTAGGTGACAAAAAAGTATAGCTAGCCTATTTTCCCTTTCCCCCTCAGTTATTTTACCAAGTGGAAAGAAATCAGTCATCTACAAATGTACAGGTTTAAGATCTGAATTCGATTTTTATTCTGAATAATAGAAGGAAAACTTTCTCCAAAATAACTGAAATTTCATTCTATGCTATAAACAAGTCTTGGCTTAGGAGGGTCAGACCAAAGTCATGTCACACTTCACCAACCCTATTTTTTAAAATCCTTTCTTTGCCACTGGTCACTGTCACAGACAAGATAGTGGGCTGTGTGGACCTTCAAGTCTGACACAGAAGGGCTCCTATGTTCTTGAGATCCATTTCCTCCTCATCTGGTGTCACGCAAAATATTTGTCTGCTTCAAACAACATAGCTATTGATCCCAGGAAAAAGGACAGTATGTTCTGGATTCTGGGAACACCAGCACCCTTCACACAGAGGAGCAGACCCTGCTGAAGCTAAACCCACATGTATTTCATAACTGCACCTTCTGTACGAAGCACAAACAGTTGCCCAGAAAGGCAAAACACTGCCTGCCAGATTGCACTGTGTGCCCACTCAGGATAACCTGAACAACAGGACACTAAGCAGGATTCGATGTTTTCCTCTCCAGCAGAATACCTCCAAACGGACTAGAGAGTGCTCAGTAATTACAGGCTAGAACCTATCAGCCCCCATGGTGAGGACTGCAGTCAGGCGGTACTTCAGTGCTTCACAGGATTACTATTTGCTCAGAAACTCAACTATTTGTTGATAGCACTGTACTACTACACTTTACACCAGCCTGAATCTGTCCTTTAACCTCTTAACTCAGTGCAAGATCTTTGTCCATAAATGGCATAAATTTGTTAAATATACTGATTCAATCTGACTCTTCATTGAGAATCTACCTGGGTCTGTAGCTGCTCTGCAATCAGATCATCATGAATGTTTGCACTCTGGGCTGCAGTTCCAGTTGCTCTGATTGGAAACACTGGTCTCCTGGGTTTTGAACACTACTCTTTTCATAGCAGTGTTCAATCACTGAAATCAAAACAGTAACACGGATGTGAAACTGCTATAAATTAGAGGAGAATCCCATGAGCCAGAAAATCCCTTCTTTCTTCTCCCTGGTTTAACTGGTTGGCTTATTCACCAAATGTTTTGTGTTAGGCATTATTTTTTCCTAAGTGGAAACAGACTCATTTCTTAAAAAAAAAACAAACAACACCAACCACAAACCATTGAACACAGAAAGTCTGTAAATATATGAACTTAGCCCCAAACTGAGTCACCTTATACAAGAAAATAATAAATCTAACCACCAAGCTGGCATTTTTGTTTAAGGTCATCGTGGCTCCTGGTAGGTGGTGTGGAGACAGTAATATCTGGGTATGTGTGATTATGTGACATCAGTTTGGTATGGACAGTCCCATTTGTATTCTGTCAAAGGACACCATCAAGGAGATGAAGAAAACAAATCAGTTCTCACCCATCTGCAGGCCTGTAAAAGCACAGTGCGAAGGTTAAGCTCCAGTGCTCAGCCCTGCAGCCAGTCCCTTGTGAAACAAAGGTTATGTAAACAACCTTTATCCATAAACCCATTTGCTGCTAAAGTGGGCAATAAAAAACTGGTCAAGCTGGCTCATGGGGAGCTGGATCGATCCTGACCTCCAATTACTCGATAGAGGTGTTGACAGCCCTTTCCCTAACCACCAGCTGGACAGATGCAGCCCCAGTGAAGCACAAGTGGAAGTTCCTTAGTGGGAGTTTTGCTACCTGCAGCTTAACTGTCTGGTTTGCACCATCTGCTGAATGTTGGAGATGGGTTCAGAGATGCATTGAGAAAACAGTCAAACCTTTTTTTTTTTCTGTACCTTTCATCCTCTAGATACAGAGCAGGAACACAAGGGATGGCTGTACTTAGAAAAATTCTTTTCTGTTTTTGAAAACAGAAACAGCAAAACAAGCCCACTTCATGGGTTTAACAGAGTTTCACTGTGGTCAAAATGAGGAGACCTGGCATGTATACATGTTGTGTATTGGGAACTACTCCAGCTTGCAAGTCATGCTTGAAATTAGGCTTTACATATGTGATTGCCTGCATGTCCTGAAGGGGCCAGATCACTTCAGCCCTTTCATGTCTTTAGTCTGTCATCAACATTATCTGCCTAAGTCGAAGACCTCACAAATAAATAACAACACTCCTGTTACATATAGTTTGTCCAGCTAGTCCTGGGTTTTCATGGGCACGGTTTTATCTCTGTGTAATTCAGGGTGCTGTAGAAACAGGCGTGCAGTATTTCTAGATTAAACATGGAAAGGAAATAACTTCCAGGACATTAAAAGCCCTTCTGTCCTTTGGGCTGATGATTTCCTGACGTTGGCCAGTTTCTGCAAATCACCGCTTTCAGAGAGCACGTGGGTTGGAGTGGGTTGGAAATGATCTCGTTACTTCAGCTGTGGTGGAGGGAGTTGCTTCTGGTGCTATGTGCAGGGCTGTGGGCTTACTTCTAGAAGAGGTCATGTGTTCAGCATTTCTTTTTGCTCAATACTTTGTCTTTCCAATGACCTGCATAGAGTGTTTCCTTGTGGAAAATAATGTCATAAGCAGTGAATCTGGATCTTTACCTTAAAAAAACCCCAATAGAGGATTTCAATGCCTTTTTTTTTTTAATGCTTTATGCATTTGTATCAGCTGTTTTTAAGGGATATACTCAAATACCAGGCAATGATACATTTTTCTCTGGCTATTTGTTGTTCTTTTCAGTGTTGCATAATTTTCAATATGCTGAGCAACAACATATTGAAAGTTGAGTCAGCTTTATTTGAAGGCCAGATGAAATTGTCCAGGCTGAAACTTTACTGTTTTTTACAACAAATCATGGTAATAACCATATTGGAACTATTATAATACAAAATAGATTGTGTTGTGAGAAACGAGGCCAGATGGGACTCCAGCTGTCACCTTAAAAAAGAAAACATTAGAGTCCAATAAAAATGTACTTTGGGTTATGTTTCACTAAATGTTTTGCAATAATTAATTCCAGACCTATACAACTACTATCACTTTAATTTATAGCTTAACTCTAAATGTTAGGTTTGTGCTTGTTTTTAAGTAGCAGAAGTAAGAACGTCTTACTGTATCTGGACTGCTCCTAATTACATTCAACCACAACAGCAGAGTAAAAGTCTTTGTTAGTGTGTTGCTGGATCGTGACTATAGTTTAGTCTGTCCACTCAGTAGCACAGTGTAAGAAGTTACAGCACTTCACATGCTTTTGGGCATGAGGACTTCAGTTTTCTGCTTGCTGTTGGTTTTCATATAGTTCTGGTCAAACAACTTTTGGATGGATATTTTCTATTGGAAATTGCTGATTCAATAAAGTGAAACTTCTCTGCAGAAAAGGTTGTTTTCAGCATACTTTGCTGATTTACAAATGGCTTAAAATATTGTTATTGGGTTCTATTTTATGCACATACTAGGGTCAAAATTGTTTGTTTGGTTTTTTTAATTTTATCAAAATAAATTATTTTTCTTGATCCGAAGCTACATTTTAAGAAACTATTTAGCTTGAAACTTTAGAACTTCATACACTGAAATTCTCTGCAGAAAGACTGAGAGAATTGGGTTAGTTCACCCTGGAGAAGAGAAGGCTCCGGGGAGACCTTATTGCAGCCTTCCAGTACCTGAAAAGGCCTACATGCAGGCTGGGAGGGAGGCTTTTTACAAGGGCCTGTAGCGACAGGACAAGGGGTAATGGGTTTAAATTGAAAGCAGGGAGATTTAGATTGGATATCAGGAAGAAATTCTTCATGGAGAGGGTGGTGAGGCACTGGAACAGGTTGCCCAGAGAAGCTGTGGCTGCCCCATCCCTGGAAGTGTTCAAGGCCAGGCTGGATGAGGCTTGGAGCAACCTGGTCTAGTGGAGGGTGTCCCTGCCCATGGCAGGGGGTTTGGAACTGGATGGTCTTTAAGGTCCCTTCCAACCCAAACCATTCTGTGATTGTTCCAATTGGAAACTAAGATGGGCTTAGGAAATTTTGGACTCCCCCATTTGACAGATTTTTTCATTTTCCACCATGGCAGTCCCAAGCCAAACTGATCATGTGAAGACACATCTCTTATTTGCCTCATGGCAAATCCCTGTCAGGGCTTTCAGTTACCTTTGCTCCTGTAACAGTGAAGCACAGATTCACCATCCAGTTAAATTTCCTGAGGATTTATGTACTGGGGTTAAAATGTTCAAGCCTGGCCATTTATAGAAAGAGACATATAAATCCACACTTAACACTTAAGTAGGTGGCCTCATTTTTTGAAGTACCATTTATCCAGAGGCCATGTTTATTTAATGTTAGGCACTCAAGTGCAGTGTTCCAGTCTTATCTCTTTGAATTATATGATATCAGAAGAAATGGCCTACTATAATGTTTATGCTAAATGTACATGGAAATCACCCTGAGAGCTATATTGTACACAAGAGAGAGAGAAAGACAGAAGCAAACCCATCACTTTTAGGTTTTTTTACATGTTCATGCTGCTTGGGCTGTCCCCTTGCTCCTGACAGTGAAACACAGAATGTGTTGCTCTATCTGTGACTGATCATTGCTTCTGATCACTGCAAGGCATGCAGAAGTTACTACCATCTTCATACAGACAATATGAAAAATGAACAGGAAGGGAAGACAGAATGGCAGATGGAGGGTTATACATATTCTTATCAAGAACAAGGTTGTGCAAAATACTGTAAATGTGAGGATTTGGGCAGAAAAACCAAGGCAATATTCTTCAGTCAAGGCTGATGTCTTGAAATAATATATCTTGTGGGCAAATCTCTTTTTTAGATAAGTCAGTTTTGATTTAGTGTGTTTCTGATATTGCCGATTGCTGGTATTATTATTAGCCATAAAAATTATGATGATATCACCTTTATAAAACACCAGTGGTGCAAGTAGCACATAAAAACTTTATTAAAAAATCATCTTTCCTTGTAGCTATGTTGTAAGGCTTAATTTCTCAAATGCCTCTGACACATGGCTAAAAGATGCCACACAGTTGAACATTATAAGCAGGACAGCCACAGACTGCTTTCTTTTCCTATGGTTCTAATAAAATGGGCTGCATTTTCTTCTTGCAAAAAAACCCTATACAAGGTTTCTTCAGTTTCATCATTGCTTAGCCGTTAATATACAGCTAAAAATAGCAATGCTTACAGTAGTAAAAAATACTGCTGTAGCGTGAAGCCGTGGAAAACTTTACACGGTGCAATGCACATTTAGGTGACTGTCTTCTGCAGCTGCCATGAGCAGCTTTCCTGCAAGGGAAGAAGAAGGAGAAAAGGAAAAATGTGTTTGGGAAAGGGGAGTGTGTCAGCAAAGGAAGACAAGGGCTTAATTTCAGAGGGCTGCCAAAGTCTCTCTGCCATCTACAACCAGAATACTTGAGCGTAATCACCTATTACCATACTGTCATCTCTTGGCTCATTACTGCTTTATTTTTCAGACATTTTCTGAAATACAGAAAATACAGACATGTAAGAGAAAATACAGACATTTTCTCTTACAGCCCTCTATCAGGCAGGCAGGTTCTGTTCCTACATGGCTGGATCATGGGTGCCTTTAGGATCCAGTACTTCCAGAGATCTTGTGACTGGACACAGGTCCCGAGACCTTGTGTTATACAGAAGCCCTGCGTCCCTTGGGGAAACTGACTCAGACTTGGGAGTTGCTGAATCCTCCTTCCTCCTTTGTCCTGCACGGAGTACAGAAGTGGAGGGTGTACAGAGACCCAAGCCCTCTATAGTGGCAAGGACAGATATGGGGTCCTGCTGGGGAAGAGCGAGTGGACCACTTAAGCAATGTCTGCGGTTCATCTCCAAGGTGCTCATGTTTATGTGGTGTGAGACACCATCTTATCTATCCTAGAGAATGGAGATGGGAGAGCATCTTAGGTGATTGAAAAATATGAACCAAAAGAACTTGGAAAGGGATGATTCAGGGGAAAAAAAGAAAAAAATGCTGTGGGAAGTGAGGAGAGAGTGAGAACATTAGTCAATCCCAGGAAGGCGTTATCTCTAACAATTTGATGTGCTGCCTTCAAAACTGCTTCCCTAATTGTTCATAATACATACATAACTATCATTTCAATCCTATGAAAATACAAGGTTGTCTTGCAGAAAAGCCTCAGCATGAAAGTCTGGTTCAGTGTATGTGGTGTCATCTGTAACAAGCTCAACTGGGAAGGGTGGCAAGGGCTTCTCCTCCATCTCTGTCAGGATGATCCTCCTGGAAGCCTCTGTAATCTCCCAGTTACATTCATGACATTCATAGCCTTGAATCATTGAAACTCTAGTCCTGTGATTATAAAGAACCTTTGTCATGACCTGCACAATTGTGTTGATTTCCCTTTGGTTATTCTGAGGGTAGGGGGAAAGAGTTACAAAAAGGAAAATCTTAAAAACATTGAGGAGATCAGGCTGAGGCCTGAGGCAGACTACAGCACTTGTAGGGAGGTAAGTAGGAGCTTTGCTGTAGGGAGGGACATTAGAGAATTGACCACGAGTGGCATTTTACTATCTGGAGGCACACAGTGCCACAGGAGTCTGCCACAGGTTGACATTTATGCTTCTGCTGGCATCTCCATGACAAAAGCCACCCATAGACAGTGAAGATCAGGTTCGGGAACACCTCAGGAACCTGAAGGTGCACAAGTCCTTGGGACCTGATGGAATACCTCCACGGGTCCTGAAAGAACTGGCAGATGAGGCTGCGAAACCTCTATCCATCATATTTGAAAAGTCGTGGCAGACTGGTGAAGTTCCCGCTGACTGGAAAAGGGGAAACATAACCCCCATCTTTAAAAAGGGAAAAAAGTAGGACCTGTGAAACCGCAGGCCAGTCAGTCTCACCTCTGTGCCTGGCAAGATCATGGAGCAGATCCTCCTGGAAATCATGCTAAGGCATGAGGAGAATGACGAGGTGATTGGTGACAGCCAACATGGCTTCACCAAGGGCAGATCATGCCTGACAAATTTGGTGGCCTTCTATGATGAGATCATGACCTTGGTGGATAGAGGACGGGCAACTGATGTCATCTACCTGGACTTGTGCAAGGCCTTCGATACCATCCCACACGACGTCCTTGTCTCTAAACTGGAGATGCATGGATTTGATGGATGGACCACTCGATGGATAAAGAACTGGCTGGCTGGTTGCACTCAGAGAGTGGTGGACAATGGTTCAATGTCTGAGTGGAGACCAGTGACGAGCGGCGTTCCACAGGGGTCAGTGTTGGGAAAGGTGCTGTTTAACATCTTCATCAGTGACATGGACGATGGCATCGACTGCACCTTCAGCAAGTTTGCTGACGACACCAAGCTGTGTGGTGCAGTTGACATGTTGGAGGGAAGCGATGGCATCCAGAGGGACCTGGACAGGCTGGAGAAGTGGGTCACTGCCAACCTCATGGAGTTCAACAAGGCCAAGTGCAAGGACCTGCACCTGGGTTGGGGCAACCTCAAGCACAAGTACAGGCTGGGTGGAGATTGGATAGAGAGCAGCCCAGAGGAGAAGGACCTGGGGGTACTGGTGGATGAAAAGCTGGACATGAGCCAGCAGTGTGTGCTGGCAGCCCAGAAAGCCAACCGTATCCTGGGCTGTATCAGGAAAAACGTGGCCAGCAGGTTGACGGAGGAGATTCTCCCCCTCTACTCTGTTCTCAGGAGACCCCACCTGCAGTACTGTGTCCATCTGTGGAGCCCTCAGCATAAGAAGGATATTGACCAGTTAGAACAAGTCCAGAGGCGGCCATAAAGACGCTCAGAGGGCTGGAGCAACTCTCCTATGAAGAAAGACTGAGAGAATTGGGTTTGTTCATCCTGGAGAAGAGAAGGCTTCAGGGAGACCTTATTGCAGCCTTCCAGTACCTGAAGGGGCCTACAAGGAAGCTGGGGGTGGCTTTTTACAAGAGCCTGTAGTGACAGGACAAGGGGTAATGGGTTTAAACTGAAAGCAGGGAGGTTTAGATTAGATATCAGGAAGAAATTCTTCATGGAGAGGGTGGTGAAGCACTGGAACAGGTTGCCCAAAGAAGTTGTGGATGCCTCATCCCTGGCTGTCTTCAAGGCCAGGCTGGATGAGGCTTGGAGCAACCTGGTCTAGTGGAGGGTGTTCCTGCCCATGGCAGGGGGGTTGGAACTGGGTGGTCTTTAATGTCTCTTCCAACCCAAACCATTCTATGATTCTAAAAAACTCCCAAAGTGCAGAAGACACTGGCTTTGTGAATTGTGCCAACGTAGCTAGTCATGTGCTCCAGCAGTGTCCCGTGCTGACCTACGTTATGAGTGAATGGAAAGCCTTTCAACAGATATAAATTGGCATTATTTTGGAAGAGCAGAAGAAACAGTAAAAATTAATATGGGTGCATTTCTTGGGAAGTCACAAATGAAAAAACAACCTCATGTATGGTCTTTTGTGTAAAATTTTGTGCTCTTCAGGATAATATTGTGGATCTCACCAACCAGCTCATTTGGCCAATCTGCCTAGACACACACTCTTTGCCTGCTGGCTGTTGAGAGCCTACAAAGTGATGATTTCTCCTCCCCTCTTACGGGTTCCTGAAAGTGAATCTGCTGGTGTTACAGGATGGGAGCTAGCTCCCTATAAAATGTTCCAAGTCTTGACTGCAAGTGTGGAAATTGTACATTTATTGTTGCTCATTTCAAGTGTGTTATGCATTGCGATGCTACCAAAGGGTACTAAAGCTTCTGTATTGAGTCTGGCTGAAATGGCATTCATTTTCCCCACAGCAGCCCTCATAGTTCTGCGCTTTGTACTGGTAGCCAGAAAGGTGTTGGTAACACACCAGTTGCTAAGAGAAGCATTGATAAGGCCTCAGCTGGTGCTGGGGATGGTCTGCACTGAATTCAAGGTCTTTCTCCACTTCTGATACTGTAGCTGACCCAAACTGACCAAGGAAGTATTTTATTCCATAGTATGACATGTTCTGGTGCTCTTGGATGGGGAAGGGGGTCCGGTAGCCATTACTATTCCCATTACTCTCTCCCTTAAGCTCTTGTTTGTCTCTCTGGGGAACTTGCTACCCCTCTTGTGTTAGCTGCTTTTCTAACTCCTGTGCTGGCTCATTCGTGTGGGAGCTGGTGGATTGTTTAGAGTTCATGGCCGTGCTATCGCTGACAGGGTTCGCTCGGAATCTGCTGCGTCATCTCCCAGGCTCCGACCCTTGGGCTGCGGCCCTCAAGTTGCGATCGCTCTTGGGCTGTGGTTCTCGGGCTCTCTGGGTCTGATTTTCATCCCTCAACATCTGGGTGTGCATTGGTCAGTGGGTGGTGAGAAATTGTATCAAATTGTATCATATTGTATATATTGTATCATGTTTTATTTTCTACTCTTTTAATTATTTATTATTAGTAGTATCTGTATATATTGATTTAGGTTTAATTAGTAAATAGTTCTTATCTCAATTTTATGAGCTTTGTTATTTCTTTTATTCTCCGATTCTTCCCCTCCACTGGAGGAGGGGAGGGGGATTTGTGAGAGCGGCTTCGTGGTATTTTGCTAGCTGGAGTAAACCACAACAAAAGGGTAAATATATGCAGTGGAACCTGAACAGCAAATGGCTGTGTTAAAGAATATTGATTCTGGCAACTTAGGTACTGCTGGAGCTAAAAATTTCAGATTATTAGAATATCACAGAGATGCCTTGGTATTTGCCCTGAGTAATTCTGCTGCTGTTGCTTGCCTCTGTCTCACACTGAAGAAAGAAAGAAAAGATGAAAAATATGCAAAAAGAGACTTTTGAAGTCGATGTCACAGACAAGCAAAATATAATACACGAAAAGGCCAAATTTGCTAGGAGGTGCCAAGAACAAGGGCAAACAGCTGAAGCTTTTATTACTGCAGATCACAGTTTTGCTGAACATTGCATATACGGAATGTTAAAAGAAGAATTAATGAGAGTCAGAATAATTTTCGGCAAAAGGGACAACCAGTTCATCAGCACAACTTACGCTTAGGCCCAGATAGCTCGCTAACAGCGGCTTGAGCAAAAGCGATGCTGACCTACATACTGGCAGTACGGAAGAGATTGCAGCAGACCAGTGACGAATAGGAACACAAACATGAAAAAGCAGCTGCAAGCAGTTTTAGTATCAGAAGTAGTGCTGTGAGCAAGGCAAAAAAAGCCAAGAAACTTTAACAGGAGAGAAGATAGAAAAGTTGTGGGAGACATGGCAAAGAACCATGCCACACAGGCCATGAAGACCCTCTGTTCCCATGTTGTCAGAGCAGCTAGGGTAGCAGGGAAATGATAACTAAACCCATGTTTCTACTCTGCAACCTGACAGGACAACATAGTTTTCCAGAAATGCACATTATATAATCAAAATCATGCATTTAAAATGGGAATATTTGACAGCAGTCCCTACAGTTCCACTAGAAGATTAGAACAGTAGGGTTCTAAACACTACAGAATGTGTTTTCAGCCACTTCTCTGGAATCCTCAGGATAGGATGCAAAGCTCTTTGTCAGGCTATTTTGTGGTGCTGAGTCTTGCATTATGTCTATCACAACATTCTCACTTGGCATCCATCTGGCATATTTTTAGTCCATGGGTACCTGGAAATTAAGCTATGTTAAACTGTGACAACAAATCATCATTCAAAGACCCTTGACCTTCTCTTCTACCCTGGAAGTGCGGCACCGAGTTGAGCAAAATCTTTACATCTTTCCCAAGTTTGCATATTGATAAGGAGCATATGGCTAGAAATATGAGAGCCATATGACCCTCTCAAAACCTGTTCTGTTGCCCTCCACTAGCCAGACTGGCCTTCAAGGAAGTGGGTAGGTTTTGAATCATTATGAGCCAGATTGTTGGGAAGGAATTAGTTTGTCTGGATTCAGTAGACTGATTATTTCTGCAATATATTTCACCACATTTTAGCAAACAAATTTGTCTCAGGGCTGAAGGCCCTCTTTATAAGCTGAAATGGAAACAAATTGAGCTGTTCAGAATATGAGCAAAGATTGGAAATAGGCCTAACAGCAATGTAAACAACTGAAAAATTCAGTGTGAAAAATATTGCTGTCGGTTTCTAGTCTGTATATATATCATAGAATCATCGAAAAGTTTGGGTTGGAAAGGACCTTTAAAGGCCATCTAGTCCAACTCACCCTGCAATGAGCAGAGACCTTCAAACTAGATCAGGTTGCTCAGAGACATGTCCAATCCAACTTTGAATGTTTCTAGGGGTGGGACATCTGTCACCTCTCTGGACAACATGTTCCAGCGCTTCACCACCCTCATTGTAAGAAATTCCTTCCTTATATCTAATCTAAATCTACCCTCTTTAAGTTTAAACCCATTACCCCTTGTCCTATCACTACAGGCCCTTGTAAATGGTGTCTCCCCCAGCTTCCTTGTGGGCCCCTTCAGGTACTGGAAGGTGCTATAAGGTCTCCCCGGAGCTTTCTCCTCTCCAGGCTGAACAAGCCCAACTCTCTCAGCCTGTCCCCATAGCAGAGGGGGTCCAGACCTCAGAGCATTTTCGTGGCATCCTCTGGACTTGGTCCAACAGGTCCATGTCTTTCTTGCACTAAGGACTCCAGAGTGGGATGAAGTAGTTCAGGTGGGGTCTCACCAGCATGGAGTATGGGAGGGAGAAATGAGATCCTGTATCACCTTCTTATTCAAAATTGTTTCAGTGAGGTCCATCCAATAAACATGAATCTTTATTACCTACTAGGCCATACACAGAGTCAAAAACCAGGACAAGCATGGAATCACCTTTCCTCATGATACAGAGAGTTCTTTTCTGGCAGGAAAGCCAAGCTTTTTGTGTGTTATCTAACTTAGAAGTAGGAAGGAGAGATTTATGGGGTATCCATTTGCTGAGGGGTGCAAGACAAGTAAAGAAGGGAGAAGAAAGGACAAGAGACCTGCTCTAGTGGGAGAGGAGAAGCATATTTTAAGGAATGTAGGACTCTTTTAACTAGCAAGAGTTGTTAAGCTGGTATGTTCTTCCTAATTGTGCTGACTTTGCTTGGGATGAAGTGAATTGTCTTCACAGCAGCTAGTATAAGGAAGCCAGGTCTAGTATGAGACAGCCAGGACAGCTGACCCAAACTGACCAAAAGGATATTTCATGCCGTAAGATGTCATGCTCAGTACATAAGTTTGGGGAAGCTGACTGGGGGAATCAGGCTCTCAGGTCTCTCGGGCTCTGGCTCGCTCTATCTCCGGCTCTGTCTTTCACTGACTGGGGTCTGGTTGGGCGTCATTCAGCGGGTGGTGAGTAGTTGTATCATTTGGTTTTATTCTATTGTTGTTCTTTTCATTGCATATTATTAGTAGTAGTATTTTCATTATGCATTATCAGTAGTAGTGTTAATATGATTAGTATTATTTTTATTTATTTTAAATTATTAAACTGTTTGTAACCTGTGAATTTTATTACCTTTCCCACTGAGGGAGGGGAGAGATAAGTAAATGGATGTGTGGTGCTTAGTTGCTGACTGGGATTACACCACGACACTAATTTACCTCTTTTCTGGCCCATGGTGGCTCTGTGTCTGTGTTTTGTCTATCCTTGCACTGTGTGCACACAGAGGTCCTGATTTTATGTGTCACCTTGGAAGCCAGAGCCACCAATGGATGCAGTGTCAAGCTCAGATAATGTTTGCTGGAGAATAAAGTCCTGTAAGTACCAATGCAAGTGAAAGAACTCTTCAAAGGCTGCAAAGAGGCTCTTTAAGGCATAGCAGGCTATAATCTTTCTTCCTTGTACCGGGAATGTTTTGGTATCCAGTCTGTCCATCAAACTTCACCCAAGGCTGGGCAGGTAAGTCAAAGCACCTTCAGTGTCAGTCCAGCAGGACTAAGCCTGCATGTGCCCCTTGCTGATCCAGGTGGGTTTCATGGAACAAGGTAGCGGCGTGAGGGCAGTGAAGAGCTCTCTGACCGCTTGGATGCTGTCTCCTTGTTGTAGGGAAAATGATGTGAGCCAAGTCTCTCAGTAGACCCCCAAGCTGTGGGAAATGCAATTTACCCAGTCGTGATAACTGTGCATTCCCCACTGTGGTTACATGGGCTTGTATGTTGAGAGTCTAGGAAGTATTCCTACTGATGTAGTACAGTAGGAATTTAATTTGTCTTGCATATAATTTTTTATATGTTGTAACAGAAGGGAATCAATTCTGTCTGTGATCATTAAACAAACGCTCTGGAAACGTGGCCTAGAAACCATTTCAGGTGCTAAGCCTGTGTTTGCTCATGCTGCCACAGCACATAACTACTGGGAGCTCAATTTTTTTGTTTTCTGCAACAATTTGGAATTAAAAAATGAAAAAAAAAAAGTTTTTAAATTAAAATAAAACCAAACCCATTTTCCATATGTTTGAATGTTGATGAAAATACTGGCTTTTTATTTGGTTTACTAAATAAATTGGGTTTATTCGGCCACACTGTGCATCATGTGTGCATTGAGGGTGTGCATGGAAAGTTTATTTCTAAAAATTTTGAGTGTGTTGGACAAATTCAATTACACTGAGAAAATGGTAGAAATCTCAAAGGTATTCAGCATTGGTGAATTAATACAAAATTTATTTCAAGGTCATAGCTAGCCATTAAGTATGTTTTTACAAGTTTTTTTGTCAGTGTTTGAAAATATTTTTAATATTGTCACTCCACAAACCATTATCCCAATAAAGTCATAGGCCAAGCACAAAACTGGAGCTAAGATATACATCCAGGGGGTGAAAGAGAATATCATAAACAAACAAATGATGGCAAGAATAACACCGAAAGAATACAGCTGCATGAACATAGTATGCAATAAAAGAATATAAGTCAGTTTTAAGAAAAACAATGCATCCTAGAGGTGAAAGGATTTTGTTTATTGTCGTTGTGGTTGGTAACGCTTTTTCAGAGTATGCTCCTATAACTTTAGAAGATTTTCAAAGAATTAACTCTAAATATGATGCCAGAAGTATACAAAATGTACTGTTTCCAAGCTTAGACAATGATAACATAAAAAAGTCCAAAATGGGAATTCGAAGGAATTATATTTGTGAGTGAAATTCCTAGGAAGCTAATACTGGCACATTATTAATTCATTATGTTTTCTAACTAGATGACATTAGGTTTAGAATGAGCTTTCTGTTTCTCCCTCCAAAGAGGTTTGTTATTTAATAAACCTCTTGTGTTCTGTTTATTTTTCAATTCTGACCCTTGCTACCCAACATAAGAAGACTTTGATGGTTTGCATGGGGGTAAACCTAACTGCTAAGCTGCAACGTCAGTTTTTCGTGCTGTGGAAGCTCTTCAGGCAACTGACAATTTGTCACAGTTAAAGAGCACTGTAATGTGAATCTCACTCACATGACTGTTCTATTTCAAACAAAATTGGGGGTCAGCAGGTCCTTTCTACAGATTTTTCAATTTCTAATTCTGCTATTTGGAACGTGCTATATAGAAAATCTCTTAAAATTGAAATAAACTATTAGAGTGTTGAAGAATGCTTCAGTGCTGCTAACAAATTCTCAAGATGGTAACAGTTTTATTATTTGTACTACAGCATTGCCTACAGGTCCTGGCAAAGACTGGAACAGCTCTGCATGAAGACTTCTTCAAGGACAATCTAAAAAGTTTTTTCTCTCGAAAATGTTATGGTGTAAAACATGGAAAAAAATATCAGAGAAAAGAAATACTTTTTCTTTTTCACTTGTGGGAATCTGAGGCAAACAAAGAAACAGATAAATATATTTGAAAACGGTGGACATGGGTTGATTTGTGTAGTATTTATTTCATGTGATTAAGGTCAAATATAAGGAGCAGTTACCAGTTAAACAACGTGGAATACATAACCTTTCTTAGTCTACTCTCCAATGTTCCTGATTGCCTTCCTCAACCTCCCAAACAGAGGATTGTTCTCTCTTCAGATCTGGTGGCATTTTCTTGTCTCACTGCTTCTGAAGTGCTTTCTGTCAAAAGAACCTGATTTACCTTAAACACTTCCATACAGATGTGTAAAACACATCCTTCTGACAGGATGAGCAGAGAAAGTAATTGTACATGCAGTTATGTTGCTGTAAGGTAATTATAACATCCATGAGAGAGCTCATGAGCAGTTTGAGATTGGCTGAGAAAACTACCCCTTTCAGATAAATACAGCCTAAACAGCGTGTCTTGCCCATGCCTGACATCCATGAACATGGGCTACCCCACAAAGCAGGCAGGATCTAGAGTAGCTATTCAGAAATGGGAAGACAGGTTGATGTGCCAGGAGTCCAGGTATACAAGATTCCTGAATGGACTTAAAGAGCATTAGTGTATTGTAAAGTAAAGAAGTGAGTTGAAAAACAAATAATAATGAAGATAAGAATGACTGCAAAAGCATAGGGAAGAGTTTGAGAAGGGTCATTAGTAATAAAACCTCTGCTGAGAGCACCAGAGACCAAGTGGAATACAGAATCATATAATAGTTTAGGTTGGATAAGACCTTTAAGATCACCAGGTCCAACTATTACCTTAACACTGCCAAGTCCACCACTAAATCATGTCCTTCAGCACATCATCCACACGTCTCTTAAATATCTCCTGGAATGGTGACTTAACAGCCTCCCAGGACAGCCTCTTCCAATGCCTGACAACACTTTCCTTGAAGAAATTTTCCCTAATATCCAACCTAAACCTCCTCTGGCACAACTTGAGTCCTTTTGCTCTTGTCCTGTCGCTTGTCACTTGGGAGAACAGACCAGCAACCAACTCTCTGCAACTTCCTTTCAGGTAGTTGGAGAGAGTGATAAGGTGTCCCTTGATCTTCCTCTTTTCCAGACTAAACAACCCCAGTTGCCTCCATCACTCCTCACAGGACTTGTGCTCTAGACTGTCATATGCATGAGCGGCAGATCTGGTAGGCAGAGTGTGTCCTGGATTTTAAGTGCTGATTTTAAGTTCCTTAAACCTCCTCAGATACAGGAAAATTAGGACTTCTTTTTCCATTCAAGATGGCTGTAAGCATCTCCCTGGAAGCCAAATTCTGTCTTCAAATCAGTGAACTATCTGTGTTTAATTTTTCCAGGCCTAACAGTATTTACAAGTGACTTAAAGTTTGCATCTCTTTTTCAGCGGACTCCATTTTTTTAATTGACTTTGCACTTTCCTCTCTCTCAATGTGTCACTGCTTCTCTGTTTAAAGCAAAATACACAATGTCTTTGGTTGTCATTCTGTGAAATATTTTTTTAATGATGAATATCTTGTCCCTCTTCTCCACTCCCTCCTTCCCTGTGAGTTTACCCACTGATTTGCTGTATTTGTTTCTCCAGATATTTCAACCTGCATATCAGTTCTTGAAAGCGAACATTTTGAGTGATTAATTATAGCAGTGTGAAAATGTCTGCTGAGATATTTGACCTCACACATCTCCAGCGTGGCTAGCCAGTCCATTGAGGTGTTTTTAGAATGTGTGACAATTAATCAGATTCTCAGAGCTGAGGCACTCCGCAAATCTTACTGCTCTACGTCTCTCAAGTTGTATCTGACATATCTGCAGTCAGAAGTAATTTCTGTAAAGCTTCTCAACATTACACTGTCATCCACTGGCTTTCTAGATCAAATATTCTTATTTAACTAATTAGAAGGAAGGAAAATTTGTCAGGAATATTGTAAAAGAAAAATTAGGAAAGAGGAATAACAAGCATAAACAGTTCTACCGTTAGCCTTCATCCCAACACACATGCACACAAAATGAACAGCAAGGATACCCAGGAAAGAACCACAAACTTCTTCCTTTTACAGCTCTTCCAGAGTAGAAATAAGGAAGTTCATTATTATCCCTGTCACCCAACTCTTTAAGATTCTGGTCCTGCCAGCACTTACAAATTTATTCATAGTCTAGAATGTCTTGTCCAGAATGCAAACTCAGTGAATGATTTACCCCAAACCCTCTATTTAACATTTTTTTTCAAAACCAAAACAATTCTTAAGACTTTAATTAAATAGAACTGAGATTAAATTAGAAAAGGAATCTCATTTCCCTTGCATGAAGCTGGTGGCAGTTATAAAGTGTAACCCAGCATTGCTTCATGTGCGCATTGCTCAGTGTACATGCAGAGCATTGGTGTGAGGATATTAAATACAATCAGGAGGCCTCACAATATTTTATGGATACAGAATTAAATTTAAACATAAAAGTAGTAATTAAACTGGGATTTCAGCTGAGTATTATGTATTATACCGATCTGATAATTGCAAAAGTATTTAAGGAAATGAAAATACTTTCAGCTTAACAAAACCCTCTTTCTGATATATTGAAAAGTGTTGTGTTATACTCCTTTTTATTCTCCATTCTTTGCAACACTTTTTTAGAACTGGAAAAATTCCCACTAATAGGGTTTCTGAAATCAAATGCAGACAATAGTCTTAAGGGACACTGAGGGATATATTAGGGGTGCCTACTATGAGTGAGTAATTTAAGCATTAAAATTAGTTCTTCCCATGGCCTGTATCAAGATTTGGTACTCCTGGGTCTACCTGGGTTAAAAGTTTGAATGGTTTGTGAAAGTAGGTTGCATATCTCGTCTCTAGCCTAAGCCCAGTTCATGATCCGAGCACTTTCTGGTCAGACTGATACTGCAGAGCTGGTCCTTCCTAAGGTATTTTTTCATACAGTGTGTTATTCAAACTTGTACCTATTTACTGGTAGTTTGTTTTGGGTGAAATCCAAGTGATTTTTTTTCTTCCTTTCTTTCCCTGCTGAAATTAAAAACTAAAGCAGGCAAAAAATGACTTTAGTTTAGCCAAATTACTTGTCTTCCCCTCACTGAAATATTTAATTTCGTTTTAGATTTCCTTTGTTCCCCTTTTTTTGCTATTCTGCCTGGGGAACTTTCAGGCTCAATCATGAGACTATTACATTTGTAATACCTGAGGAAAAAGCATTTAGCAAATTCATTTGTTTTGATTTTCTTAGTCACAGCCATTCGCTAATAGATTTAGTTGCACTCAGATTGCATTTGTCCAGATCTAGTCTCAAGCTCATTGTCTACTTTAGCTTTTAATGACTCAAGAGTCAGGATTTCCAGTGGAGCCATTGGTATCTGTCATATCAAAAAACTAAAGGCACATAAAATCAGAGTGGTTGCAGAAATGAGCTGAAGAGGAACCCTCCAGCCGAGCCTTGCTGATTTCAGTGACATCCATGTTGTCCCAGTTGTTGGTCCACACAACATTTTTCGCGAGCTGCACACCATGGTCCCCTGGCAGTCACATGGCTGGATGTACGTGTACCAGACACTTTGGGACTTAGCATTCCTGGGAGACGAGCTGTGCTGCCGAGGTGTAGTCCCATGCATTGTCCCGGGATAAGGGTACATCTTGTGAACTCCTGAGAAAGGGAGTGGGCTCCTGCTCACCATTTAATAAAGCCTGTTCCTAGTGGTTCCTTTTCCGAAGGACAACACAATACCTGTCAGAGAAATGGCTACGTACCAAATAATTAAATGTTCTGGGGTGCCACATACCTGTTTCTGACTCTTATTTTCCCCAGCGTTCTCATCACATACACAAGTGTGCTCAGAGCCAAGGGAATTGTCTGCCAGGTCTTTGCCCAGATCTGCAGGTGAATTACTACACCTGCCCTGTGGGAGGAAGAGGGACTGTGACTGTGGATCCCAAACCCATATCCAGATGACTGGGCAAAAGCGTTGCTTCAGATGAGTAGGGAGAAACGATATGTATTGCATAACCGGGGAGAAAAGCTGATCCTATGAGAGGACGAGGAACTGGCTGGGGAGAAAGGCTGATCCTATGAGAGGACGAGGACCTGGAGCCAGGGTTCAAGTGCTGTCCCTCCCTGCAGGAACACAGTTCATTTCAGAGGCCTCTGATACACCATTTGCAGCCTCTCTACTTGGGTTCTTTCCAATGTAAAATGCAGACACAGCCGTATTTAACTTCATAAATCTCATATGTTCTGGATATAAGGCCAGTTTCAAAAGTTTCAATTTATTAATATCACTAAAACCTCCTAGAATCTTTAGACATAAGTTATCCTCTTAGCGCTGTGAAGAATTATTAGTTTTTATGCCTACAAAACTGCAAGATATTTAATCCAAATCTTAAAGAGTGGGAAAAGAAAGCAAAAGAGTTTTTCACTGAACCCCCAAGGGCCTATTTGCCTGTTTGTGAAGGTCAGGTTAAAAATGCCCAGACTTTTCAGTAAGTGTGTACCCAGGGGAAAGCGTTTTGCTCAGTAGGCTTTCAGAGACAAGTCCTTGCATTTAACCCTTTTCTTCTCTGAAGTTGTCCCTAGTCCCTTCATTTTCTCTGTCCAGACTTCCATGGTTGCCCCTTAAGCACCACTCTACAGGAGACTTATTTTCAAGTTGCTAGCCCCTGACATTCCTACAGGGAAAGAGGATGTGGTATGCAGGCATCATGCTTAGGGATAAATTGCAACTCCGGGGCATGAGGGGACAAACTGCTAGATTCAGCAAAAAACAGAGCGACAAGATGACAGTAGTGACAGAGGAATGTGACAAAGAGTGGCTATGTGAGAAACACCCAAACTCTGCAGGACATTGAGGGGTACTGGGCCTTTGGGGAGTAGAGCTGAGCGGGATCAACAGTGGCTCAAAGACCATGTCAGCAATGCTATGCAGGGACAGGATTGCCCAGGTGAATGCCAAGTTTGGGTATGGATGTGGCAGAACAGGCACTGAGGGGGGAAAAGGCTTCAGAAACAGGGGCGGAGGCTGGGGTCTGGGAAGGGAGGTGCAAGTGGCAAAAGGAGGGCCAAGAACCAGGAAAGGTCTTGAGGACAGGGCTGTGAGCAACCTCATGCAGTTGGAGATGTCCTGCTCATTGCAAGGAGGGATGGACTAGGTGATCTTTAAAGGTCCTGCTCAACCCAAACGATTCTATGACTCTATGAAAGGGATGCCAAGATGTATAAATCCCACGATGGGTGCCAATCTAAAAGTGATGTGCCAGGCAGCCTTGGGTTTGCTGATGGTGGTGGAGCAGTACAGTCACTCATACGTGCTGTCCTGACCATGCCGTGAGGGTCAGGATCCACCTGAGGTGGGAGCAGGTGGGTGTTTTCCTTGGCTGGGGAGAGGGCAGACAGTCACGGACAGACAGATTGAACTCTTCCTTCATTGGCGAATGTATCTCACATAAACTTCCTGGATGCATTTTTACCTTTACCAAAAGGTTGTAAATTCTTTCTCCCTTTCTTCGACCCCCTTGCCTGGTACCAGATGTTTCTGAATGTATCAGAAGCTACCTGCAGATACAGGGTTAGCTTTGTATTTAATGGAATAAAGAGGCAAAGGTACAAACACAGCCATGTCGTTATACTGCATTAAACAGTGAAACAAAGCTTGGGATTTGAGTACAGGAAGCTCAGCCCTCGAACACCACTGAAGTATCATAAATCTTTTATTACAGATACAGAAAATAACAAAAAGAGATTAATTCCATTGATGCTTTATGTAGCTCTTTTATTCAGTGTTTCTTTTTTACCTTCATCTCAAGGAAGTTTTGTAAGAAAAAATATCCTTGTTTGACAGTCTTTTTGACAGCACTAAGTCTAGAAATAACCAGACTTCTTAGAGAAAAGTCCAAATAGTCTGATTTTGCTGTAATATCCTGTTTTCATCAAGACAAAAGGAGACAAACATACACAAAAGGGCCGAGAAGATAGTCATAACGTAAGGCAGCTTTCATCTCCCATGCTGTTTCTTTATAATATTTCTGTTGGAGAAACACAAGTTCTGCACCCTTTTTTACTTGTACCTCATGCTAAAGTCCAGTGTTGAACTGCTTAACCACTTCTTCTTTTAGCTTTCTCTCTTATCCAAGGTTCACAATAGTTTTGCAAAAGGTTCAGTGTTAGCTGGCTAAGGGATAATTCTTCCTCAACACAAAGCAGCGGGAGAGACAAGGAGGAAGGAATGAGAAAAAAGTTAGGAGAAAAAAGACAGCAGTATACAGGTTGGAAAAACTTTAGACAGTCAGATAATCTATCCAACTGTCCTGAAGTCTCTCAAACACTCTTAGGCCATCTGTTATTTTTTATTAGAATCTGAGCCCCCAGTAAGTGTTATGTTTTTATTTAACTCAGGTTTGTTGTGTTTAACTTACCTTTTTCCAGACTGATTCTCACCTTAATTCCTTTTTGTATTCCTAACCTCCTGAAATCCTGCTAGAGTACTTACTACATTGCTTCTATATATTTATGATTATGGCTCTATAACCTCTCAGTTCAGACTCCTTTGCAGATGTAATCAAGGTATTTCCTACCTACACTGTCAGGTAGTCGAAGATGTTAAACCAAGCAGAACACCTACTGTTGTTGGAGGACTCTGGGCACCTGGTCTACATCCCTTGCAGTTTATAGCTGCATTTTGTTTTGGTCTTTTTGTTGGCTTTCACTTGCTGTGAGAAAGAGAAACCTCCTTCTCCATGTCTGGACTTGAGAAATCCAAACTGAACAATCCAGACTGGAGCTTTTAAGCACCTCCCTGGGCACAGAAAGGTGGTTGCTTTAACCTGATACATTGCTGAGGTCTGTTGTGAAGGGTTGATTCTCTGTTGCCCCATTTCAGCTCTCACATTTGGTATGGGCATGTCCCAGCACAAAGTGTAACCTTGGTCAGACTTCTGTGAAAAGAGTAATAAACACTTTCTCAGCGTGCTTTTGGGATCCAGTAACAAGGGGGGTAGCTGGGAGACTCTTACAAAATCCCACATTGATCAATAACTTCATCAGTGATCTGGATGATAACATCATCTAATAATATAATAATAAGTTGGACGATATAAAAATTACAGCATTAACAAATTTGCAGATGACACTAAATTAGGTATGTGGTTGACGTGCTCAGTGGCAGAGGATCAGTCCAGAAAAGCTATTGTGGTTAGGCCAAGAAAAATGTTCTAAAATTCAGCAGAAATGCAAAGTTTTGCTGGTGGGCAAAATAACCCTGTGTATCAGTACAGGCTGAGCACTGGCTGAGTTGTTCTCCTAATAAAATGGACTGGGGGTTATGGTGGATGCCAAATTGAGTGTGAGCCAACAGTGTTAGTCAGGCAAACTAAGCTACATTAGAGGGATCATGTTCAGTAGACTGTGACAGTTTATCATTCCTTTCTATTTATTTAGAACTGCTGAGGCTACCCCTGCCTCCGGTTCCAGGCAACCCACTTCAAAATGGTTGGGGAGCCCCATAAAGGGGCTACCAAGGTAGTAAGGGGCCTAGAGGGTACAAAACTCAAGGAATCATTGTGGTATTTAGTCCGTGCTACTAACTATAGTCAAATGCCCAGCTAGATGCTCAGGTCTTCCATACCCCATGTAGCCATGGTCATTATAGAATCACAGAATGACAGAGTAATTCAGTTTGGAAAGGAGCTCAGGAGGTCTCTGGTCCAACCTTTCTCACATCAAGGTCAGCTTGAGGTCAGACTAAGCTTCCAGAGCTTCATCCATTTGGGTCTTGACAAACCCCCAAGGACAGCAAGCTCTGTAGCATTGTCAGGGCTTAGACCTGTCTTCACGAGCCTTCTCCAAACCACTGCCTACAGGTTTACAGGAGCAGTGATTCTGAAAACCCTGGGGATATGTTAAAAGAGACTTTCAGCATATTAAAAGATTGTTGAGGGTGTGGGCTATGGACTCCTGCCTGTGTCCTGTCCAAAACAGTGTCCCTTCAGCTCTTTTCTTCCATACATACATCCCAAAAAATGCTTGGATCATTACCAAGGTTTTGGGGAGCTTCTTGGGTCCTGTAAAGCTAGACTGGGATATCCAGATTCTTAATGCTGTGTTACAGAAGAGATGAGATCCACCTATCCCCAACCTGAGAAGCATTGCCCTAGCTAAATACACCTTTGTGTATTTGTTACTGTGTGTTACAGAGACTGCAGGGAGCTTTTTTATTTTGCTGTCTTACATTCAGTAACTTGAGCACATAGTCATGATTGGTATCTTTTTGAAACAAAAATGACTTAAAGGAATGTACATCAACTCTAATAACAGTGATTCAAACCTTCACTTTTTATGTACTGCAATAACAAATTTTATTTACTTGCTTTGATAACATTATATGGCACACAAATGTCTATATTTTTATGTTTATAGACACATTTTTTCTCCTTGTACCACTGTCAGTTTTCTCTGTGTTCTGGAAGTGGCACTGCTTTTAAATCTGATTGTTACCAAAATGTCCTGCTTCCACTTGGAGAAAACAGAACCTTCACAAGTATTTCTCAGAAAGTTAACAGGCGAGATGTAGGTGCAGGTGGGAAAGGGAGATGAAGGAACCCCTCACTCCTTCCACTTGGAACACAGTCCTGCCACATGATGCCCCAGAAAAGATGATGAGATGGTGACATCCCTGATATTTTATCTACAGAGTGATAGGATGAAAGCAGAAAGCGCTTTTATCTCTTGACCACCTAAATTATTTTCAAACTTCTTAATGTTAGTGTTTCAGACATCCTGGGTCCAGCTCTAAAATGTTTACTGATATAAAGAACAATTTGGATTTGCAATATTTCAAGATGAAGTCTAGTTTGGCAAAGTACCTTTTTCATGCTGGGAAGTACTCAGATGGGAGTACTAGTACTCGTTTTCACATTTTTGCCGTTAATGAGGCTTTCCAAAGGACATAGGCACCTGAGTTATTACTGCCAAAACTTCACCTTGACACAGTTTGACATGACTCTAACTCAGATCAAGACCCAAGCAAATAACCAGGCCAACTGCCTTGATGCAAAAGCCGCCTTGCACGTGTTTTTCTCAGGTTTTAACAGTGCCATTACTGAGCAGAGTTCTGCTCCACACCTGCAAACTCTTGCAGACTGGGTGGCTTGTAAAAGGCTGTGCACTTCTTTGCTGGTCTTTGTTAAGGACAGTGTCTAAGTCTGTAAAATAAAGACTGTTCATTCACAGCGTTCCCTTCACTTGGAATGGCTAAACGGAAACGCAGTGATTTATACACTCATCAGCATTCTTCATGGCTTCACTTGTTGCTAATGTTGTCAGCTGCTTTTAAACTTATTTACTTACTTGTGCATTTAGGAGTACTCGGGCAGTAGAATAAGGTAAATAATTTTCTCCTGTCACTTAAGGTACTCCTCTAATTTTGCCTAATTGACTAAATTAAAAGCATTACCATAAAATGATTGTCACAGTATTTTGGAAAGCAAAAGCGGAGCATAGCAGATTGTCTAGAGAAGCAGCAGAATCGTCTAGAGAAGCGTATGTCAGGGCCCTGAATGAGCTAGCGGCCCTGATTCCCTCCTCAGGGCTTCCCTCACCCTGCCTAGTGCCCAGGACCCCATCTTAGCTCCTCTGGGGCTGTCAGTCCCTGTCCCAGTGATGCCATAGTGGGGCTGGTCTCCAGCTCCCACAGCCCTGCACTGCCCAGCCATGGGCTCCACTGAGTCTTGTCTTGCCCACCCATACGCCCATGTCCTGCTCTGGCCTTAACCCATCCCCAAGGAGGTGCCTGACCCTCGTTGGACCTGATAGTGACCTGCAGATTGACTTTCTGGCTTCATCTTGGACATCCCTCATCACCACAACTGGATATATGATTTAGAGCAGATTTATGGATTAGATTCAGACTGGAATAGTGAGCAGAACACTTGTAGATTGAAGTGCCTGCCCTGACACTGATAATAAATGACAGGGACAAAACTTTTGAGCCTACATATCCTTGTATGGTCTGTAAAGAAAGGCATAACTAACATGGACAACATTTTGTGTGCAATTTGGAAGTGAGGAAAAATGGGGTTTCAGCAAGAGAAGCAGGCTGGGTGACAGCAGAGAAGCAGATGTGCAACTGAGCAGAGTGAACAGCTCAGGTGCTCTCATCTGTGCTCAGACCTGGGAGAGCATCTGGAGGTTGATGCCAAGGGAAAATCCTGGAGAAATCACTAAGCCTGTGAAATCCAAAGGGCGAAGGAACCTTTCAAGCATTTGGGGAACTACAACAATAGGAATTACAGTATCTTTTGGTTGAACCTCAGGGCATTAAAATCTGGGTCTATTCTGCAGTTATATAACACTTCTAATTTTCAGAGATATGCACAAATCAGGGCACACATTTGTACCAGAGCAAAGGCAGGCTAGTGTCATCTGCTGGTACCATTATCTTGAAACCAGGGCTAATACACTCCAAGAAAAGACAAATAACCTTGCAAATAGTAGGCCAGACTGGAAGCCTGTTTGGTCCAGGATGCTGCTTGTATAAAACTGTTGCCAGTGAAACAGAGTAAAACCTGTCCTGGACAACTAGCATCTCTTCTGTCTGCATCCTTCTACTGGCACTAGCCTTTGAGTCCAGCCCATGGTTCACATGTGGCTTCCGTTTAGATGGCACAGCTATTCTGGATTCTGGCATACTTTATGTTTACCTAGACCCCTTGGTTTGCCTCATTTTCTTCTTCACCCAAACACCTTGTGGCTGTTTTTTTTTTGTTGGGATTTTTTAACTTACATTTTGGAGTGAGCAAATTTTCTTAAAGAATTTTCTGCAGTGATGATTAATGCTTAGGCTCTTTCGGATTATTTGAATCATAGAATCATAGGTTGGAAAATTTAGGTTGGAAAAAACTCTTATAATCAAGTCCAGCTCTTATAAACAACTTCAAACAACCGTTAAAGCTGACACACTGTACAAACTGATCAGAATATAACACAGTCCTACATAAATGTTTGCAGTTTAACATAATCCTGACTGGTTGCAGGCAGGCCACCATGCATGAATAACTTGGATATCTCCTTAAGTAGGGATCAATTAATCTAAATTAAATTCTAACAGAGGTACCCCACTTGAATAAAAGCAGACATTTTAAACCCATTCAGAAACACCTATTCCTTTCAAAACTGGCCCAAAGAAGTCTACCAGTAAACATTTATTGAAGTGTATGACCTCTTAAAAGCTGACAGAGAGTATGAGAGGTAAAGCATAGAAGCATAGAATCACAGAACGGTTTGAGTTGGAAGGGACATTAAAGATCATCCAGTTCCAACCCCCTGCCATGGGCAGGGACACCCTCCACTAGACCAGGTTGCTCCAAGCCTCATCCAGCCTGGCCTTGAACACTTCCAGGGATGGGGCATCCACAGCTTCTGGGCAACCTGTTCCAGTGCCTCACCACCTTCTCCGGGAAGAATTTCTTCCTGATATCTAACCTGAATCTCCCCGCTTTCAAATTACACCCATTACCCCTTGTCCTGTTGCATAACACAACGTAGGTGGATTTAACACACCTTCCATCAACATAATATTTCCATGCATCAAGTATAATGCAAAACTCAGAGTGCAGTCCTCCTGCATGAGCATCTTTAGTAATTCAGCATGGGATGAAATAATCAACATTACACAACTTAGAAAGACACCCAACGGGGCCAGCAGAATACTAAGGGCCTTTAAAAAATTATCCCTAAATTATACGTTTCAGCACTCCTAAGAACACTAAAAATGGACAGTGATTGTTAAATAATTCCACCACTCCCAACAGAAATATGCAGGAATTCAAGCTGTACTTGTCCAGACCCAGCAACCTCTCCTGTATGTTTAATATACATGGGTATAGGTACAGGCATAGGTATAGGTATATGTAGATATATATGTATATGTCTGTTTGTGTGTATGTGTATGTGTGTGTATATATATATCAAGGACAAGGAGGTGATTCGGGGTAGTCAACATGGATTTACAAAGGAGAAATCAGGCTTTACAGGCCTGATAGCCTTCTACAGGGATATAGCTTGCTTGGAGGAGGAGGAGGAGGAGGAGGAGAGAGCAGTGGATATTTTTTATTTTTACTTTAGCAAGACTTCTTACACTCTCTCCCATAACATCCTCATTGACAAACTGATGAAACGTGGACTAGATAAATGAACAGTGAAGGGCACTGTAAACTGGCTGAACTACTGGGCTCAGGGAGATGCCATCAGCAGCATGAAATCCAGCTGGAGGCCAGTAACTAGCTCTGTACCCCAGGGACTGATACTGTGGCCGACATTAACATCCTCATTAGTGATCTGTACAATGGGACAGAGCTCAACCTCAACAAATTTGCAGACAACACAAAACTGGGAGGACTAGTTGATAGACAGATTCTTGGACTGCACCAGGAAGAGCAATGCCTCCAAGTCAAGGAAGGCTATCCTTCCTCTCTACACAGCTCTGGTGAAGCACATGTGGAGTGCTGGGTTTAGTGCTGGGCTCCCCAGTACAGGAGAGACCTGGCCATACTGGAATGAGTTCAGCAAAACACCACAGTAATGAGTAAGGGATCGGTGCAAGTAGGGTCTGAGAGAGATGGGAATATTCAGCCTGGAGAAGAGAAAGCTCAGCGGGATCTTATTATTACGCATAAATATCTGATGGGAGGAAGTAAAGAAGGCAGAGATGGATTTCTCAGTGGTGCCTAGTGACAGGTCAAGAGTCAATAGGCACAAACAGAAATAAAAGAAATTTGATTTAAACATAAATTTTTTCTTGTGAGGGTGGTTGAATACATGAACAGAATACCCAGAGAGATGGTGGTGTCTCCATCCTTGAAGATATCCAAAACCTGGGTGGACAATCTCCTGAGCAACCTGCTCTAGGTGACCATGCTGTGAGCAAGGGGGTGAGACTAGACAAACTCCACAGGTCCCTTCCAACCTCAACGATTCCGTGATTTTATGTGTGTCCATATATGTACCTGTGTGTGCATGTACACACTCACACCATTTCATTACACCCATTTTATTTTACAGCAATTCAAATTATTCCTTTCAGTGGACATTATTGTGCTTGTATAAACACTGTACTTTTGCTGCCATTTGTTTCCATCCAGTCCTAAGCAGAACCTGGTAGGGAAGAGTCTCCTGGAGGTAAAAAGGTTTTCCTCATAAAGGAGTGTAGAAATAGCTGTACAATTCTTGTGAGCACTAGAGCAAATATTTGTCATTGAGGCTTGTGGGAATGGCATCTCCTTTACCCTGGTCTAGGATAATACTGCACAAAGAAGAGGAACGCTGGGCAAAATCCAATTAACATCTGCTGACCTTCAGACAGACCAGTGACTGATAGGCTCAAAACTTTTTTGCAGGGTAGCATTTCCAACATGCTGAGTTACAATGTCACCCTAAGACCAGTAAAGAGTGAATTAATTGCAAGGTCTGATATGTGGCTAGGTGTGACTCATCCCTGCTCATGGACTTCACTGAAATTGGTGGACAGCTTTAGAATAGCCATAGTTCCCTCAGCCACCATGTACTGGCATGCTTGCTTCTCCAAGAGGGAAAGAAGTCGTCCCCCTTCCTGTGCTGGTTTCAGGAAAGAAAGAGCTTATTTTCTTCACTGTTTGGAGGGCTGGCCCACGCTGGCCAAGGGAGTGTTTCATTCCATGGTGCCTCATGCTCAGGGCACATGGGCAATCCTTAGGTGGGAAGTGGCCAGGGGGTGGGGGGGTCGTTAAAGCTTTTGCTGACTCCTTAGCTCAGTCGTTACTCCTTTGTTAGCTCTTGGCGCAGTTAGCAGTTTGGTGGATTCATTCCTTAGTGGGGTGGGAGAGGTCGGCTGGCTTTTTCCCAGTCATGTTGTCACTAAACCTTGCAGCCCTGAAGACTCTGCCCCTGTCTCACAGGCTCTTTTACCAGGCAGGAGTTAGCACGAAAGGTAGTGTAGACAGTGGGCTCCCCAGCACTGCACACCCCCAGCAGGAATGTTACAAAGGTATGGAAAAATCAGGGGGTTGCAAGGCATGGAAATACCCAAATTTAAAGCCTGCAAGTTAATTTCACACCCGTTCTGTATGGGTATCGTGACACTTCATCTGATCACATACTTTTTTGCTGCAGGGTCCTGGTCTCATCCAGTAGACACAAATTATGTATGCAATTTATTATGTTGTATTTTCTGAAGCTCCTTGAAAATTAAAATCGCATTGTGCCACACTGTCTTGATCTCAATGGGTACCTTCATCATTGTCACTCCAACAAGTCCAGTGGGACCAGAGACAGGTTTTTCAAAGGTTTAAAACCCTACCCAGTGTGGACCTGTTTTCATGGGGCTGGCAAAAGATGCGATTCTGGTAGTGAGTCAGGTGTCAACCCAGCCTTCATGGCTTGGAGGTGAAGCTCCAGAGACAATCTTATCTCAGCCATACCTCTGGAAGTCAGTTGTGCTTCTTCACTGAAGCACACAGACAAACCTGGTGGGACTGCACACAGTCGAGCACTGTGACACTTACCATCTGTTCACTGTAACCATCCCTCTCATCTTCTTCAAGCCCTTCCCTGGTCTGTGTTGTGGCGCATCCCACAAGGGATTAAATTTGCTCAGTTGGCATTGACTGCCAAACCATGTTCATACTCTATAAACTGGGCCAGACTGCTTCTATTGCAGTGTCACTGAAGTTTATAGTCCTAGTAGGGAATCTGACATTTTGTATTAAAATAATTTCAAACCCAGAGAAGAAAGAGGGCAAGGAAAAGAGATAATGGCTTGGGTATGGTGAAAATGTGGGCTGAGGTTTCTTGAAATTTTGTCCATTAACAGATCCTATTAACCTCCTTATGTCAGGATGTTAACTGTTATTTGCTAAAATAAAATAGTAAGTACTGGTCTTTCATATGGAAGAAACATGCTTGGATTCAGACACACAATAACATGTTCACTTCTTTGGGTTTATTGCTGAGAATACAGTTTGCAAAAAATGGGGATGTAAACCTCTGCAACCCCAGCTGTCACCTCCTCATCCCCCTGCCCCTGTGCCCAAAATCCCAAGACTTGATGCAGCCTTCATGGTTGCGTAGCTGCAGCTCAGGCTGCTGTGGACACAAGAAAAAGAGCCGAGATATCCATAGAGCAGAGCCAGGCAAGGACACAGGTAACACCACAGGCAGAGGAAGGGGGATTGAGATGCCATTGCTGCCATCTCAAGCATTTATGAGAAAAAAACTGTTGTAGGAAGGTATAAAACCCTCAAGAAACAAACAGGGAGGTGAAATAGGGCAACTCAGCTCCACTGAGGACGTGCCCTGTGGCTGTGAAGACCAACCCTCCCTCCCCCCATCAAGTAGTGCCTGTGCAGCCAGTAAAGGTGTTGGGTGCTGTACAGGGGTGGTGAGATCCCTGTGCTTGGCTGGGTAGCTCACCAAGAACCAGCTATCCTGTGCATGGATGTGCTTTGATCTTTTAGATGTTTAAATCCTCCTTGCAGAATCTTTCACACAGCTGAAGATGCCCAACAGAGAGGGATGGAAAGAGGGGAGATGTTTTTGCTGCTATTTGTCCCTTTTTCTTTCAAATCAAGGTGCATACAAACTATCTAAAAATCAGGAATCTGATTTATCCTGACATCTAATCTCCTGTGAGCAGGACTAAAATTCAACTTCAACTCAACTGACCGAAGTGTATGACAATGTGCACTCAATCCTGTCTTTCTGTCCAGTTTAAGCGCAGGACAGCGAAACCCAGGTTGTCACTCAGTTAATGTGCTGAAGTGCTCTCACTGATGTGACTGCCCTGCCATGGGGTCAGTCATTCTGGAGGGAGTATTTCCAGCGGGACGTCACAGGACTGCGGCAGGATTATTGCTGGGAGTAGCTCTTGTCTCTTGGGAGAGGATCTCGAGCACAGGGGAAAGAGAAGGATATGTCTGGGCAGTTTTCAGTATTTCATGTTTGGCCTGATGCCTTGAAGTGGACAGAAAAAAAGAACTAAGAACATTTTAATTTATGGACCAAACAAAAGGTTCTTTTAATTAAAATTTAGGAGCCAATTTCAACAAGCGGTGTTTGGAAGGCAGCCCAGAAGAAAGAAGACATTATGCTATGACAAAATAAACTTCAGAAAGTCAAAATCCATTGGTAAAATGAATCTAAAATAAAGTGAGGAGAAAACCCGGGAGCAATGGAGGGGACAGTAAGAAGCTATGCTGAATGCAAAAGAATTAATCGCAAGAGAAGTGTATGAAATTGCACAAAGTTAGAGCAACGGGTCAGATTTTCAGCTGCTCTGGGCCAGCTTTAGGAGACAGAGGCAAGTCCTGTCTTTGGAGACCTTCTCATCCATGGCAAAAATTAACCCATCCCTTAGCACATTTTTCTTGCAAACACCTCCGATTCACCTCTCTAGGAAGGGACAGGATACTTCATAGCAGGAAAGAGACCCCGAGCAAGGTTGTTTCAGGCATAATTCCTCCTTCTTGTAAAACTTAGGGGGTAGAGTAACGGGTGAGGGTTCAGATTGTGCCTGTGATATAAGGCTGTCAAGATATTTTTGTGTGTGCTCCCAGTATAACTATAAATAGAAGAACCTGAAGTGCCAGGAATGGATCAATGGAAAATAATCAATGTTTGGATGCAGCAACATTTCATTTAGTTGTGTGAAGGTTCCTGGGTAACTGAAACTCTCCTTTGGGTCATTTCCATCTTTTTTCTCCACCATTGTCCTGTCATCTGCTAAATACTGTTTTGCCCTGCCAGAATCCAGTCACCATGGAGTTAAAAAAGAGATAATTTTCCTGTCATTAACCATGGAATTCTCCTTTTTAAGGCTTGACAGTCTGCAGCAAATCCAGCCTACTTATCTTCTTTTCTGACTATTTCAATGGACTACTTTTACCCTTGTGTTGAAAGATCAGTTCTGCATCCCATTTCAGTTAGCAGCAGACCCTTAACTGCTGCCAACATCCTTTCCTCACCTGGATACCTTTCAAGTATGTGTTTTCATACATTTCTGCCTGCTCTTCCTCATGTTCAGTGGCAGACCTGGTGTAATGATGCCTCCGGCATCCCTCTTTCATGCCTTCATCATCTCTTCTTTTTCCATTAGGCCCACAATTGCTTTACGCTGGCTACTCACGTGCTCCAACCACCTGGCCACAGCCATGATCTATTTTTCTTCCTATTTACCAATACTTTTTTGAATGCTCCATTGACTCTTGTTGTCGGTTCTGAGTGCCTTGGGAATACCTTTTACACCCTTTTTGGACAGCACCTGGCACTGTGAGCTCCTGATTTGTTACGAGGCTCTTAGAGACTGTAACAAGATTAATGGGAATAATAATGAGGAGAAGGATTGGGTTATGTGGAAACCACTTTGGCATATCAGCATCATTTCATGGACGGACTCTTACGAATAGAATGCATGTCACACCACTAATAAATTTCTCAGGAAAGGTAAAACTTGAATACCTGGGGAAATGTATGAACAACTTCTCAGTGAGGGAGTTTTCTTTCCGCTGAGGTTGATATGTGAGCTGATGTGAGGTGACATTTCACTCAGTACCTGAGTAAATTGTTGCCTCTGGGCAGATGGCATTGGATTCCAGTGCTCCCAGTTTCTCACCTGTAATGAAACAGGAAAAGAGGAAAATAGTTTTTACACCCACTGCAGTAGGCGTGGGCCAAAAAATGGAAAACAAAAAACCCCACCGTTTCTGTTCTAGAGGGAAACAGGCAATTTATGGTTTTTTCTGCTGGTTTAATCAAGACACGGTGTCTTGTCCCACCCAAACCTTTTGGTATTGTACTATGATGAATTTAACCATAACTCTGATGCTTGGCTCACACAGAGCTGAAGGGCAGAGAGCAACTTCTGTTCATAGTCGTCTGTATATTTTATCCTGATTCTTGCTCATGAACTGTTCATAGATTTCATGGACTGTTAAGGTCAGATGGAACCATTATGGTTATCTAATCTGACTTACTGCATGACACACTGAATGCCACCTCATAATGCCTGCATCAAGCCCTTCGTGACTGGTTGAGATAGGCACTTTTTTTTTTTTTTTTTTAAAAAGTTCACTTCAGCCTGTACATAAATGTGTCAGAAATTACAGCAGATCACTGCATCTCTTAGGAAGCTGTTAATATGGTTAATGGCATTCCTGTTAAACACCGCTGCCATTCCTAACCGGAGGGCAGCAGCTTCCTACTGTTCTTACCCAGAGGTGGTCAGCCATTTACTAACAATTTGGTCCATCCTTATTGAAGATATTAAATATTCCTGGTTTACTCCAGCCTAGGAAGGATTATATGTGCACCAAGGCAGCATGAAGTCAGAGGAGGTAGAACGGATAAATGAAGCCTAAACTGTGGATGGTGTCCCACTTTTCTGACAGTATTTAAACTTAAGACCTCAAAAGATCAAGAAAAAGTGAGATCACTGACATCATTCTCATAGATTAATTATCCTGTACAGCATGTGGTTCAGTTCACCCTAGACATCTGATTGTGGAATTCATTTAATTAAATGGTAGTGGCTAATGTCACTTGTGATGCCCTAGGATGTCCAAGATGTCTACACAGGGCTGGCAGATAAGATACAGGACATCAGTGGGGCCTTGCCTTGCAGGAGTGGCAGCTGGAGGTTAGATGGCTGCTTAAGAAGGTGTCCCATACCTATGTGAAGGCAATCATTATACAGCTGTTTTCTAGAATCATAGAATGGTGTGGGTTGGAAGGGACCTTAAAGACCATCTAGTTCCAACCACCCGCCATGGGCAGGGACACCCTTCACTAGACCAGGTTGCTCCAAGCCTCATCCAGCCTGGCCTTGAACACTTCCAGGGATGGGGCATCCACAGCTTCTCTGGGCAACCTGTTCCAGTGCCTCACCACCCTCTCCGGGAAGAATTTCTTCCTGATATCCAATCTAAATCTCCCCGCTTTCAATTTAAACCCATTATCCCTTGTCCTGTCTCTACAGGCCCTTGTAAAAAGTCCCCTTCCAGCTTCCTTGTAGGCCCCCTTAAGGTACTGGAAGGCTGCAATAAGGTGTCCCCGGAGCCTTCTCTTCTCCAGACTGAACAAGTCCAATTCTCTCAGCCTTTCTTCATAGTAGAGTTGCTGCAGCCCTCTGAGCATCTTCGTGGCCCTAATTCTAGGGGATCACTGAATGATTTTTTGGACTCTGCTATTGACTAGGTGTCTGTTATCTCTAATGTTGCACATGTAGCTATCTAAATTTGAGTGTCTCTCTATTGAACTGCATACCTAGCATGAATTCAGTCCAGAATTAGGAGTACTCAATGTTAACACTAATAGAACTGAAGAATTTCTGTGTATGGCAGTAATGGACTTTCAGGGGTCTAGAGAAATTCACTGATAATTAAGAAGGCACTTGGAGATCTCACAGAAAAGAACCATCTCACTAGATTTCAGGTGTCTCCATATGAACTAGCTATTGGATGTCCACTTTATAGTCAATAGAGAGATATAGGACTCCAGAGGAGCAACTCGTGCTTAGATTTCTCCATGAAGAAATCCTCCTTCACAGACTACAGAAAAAGCTCTATGTGTCTCGCTGAGGTGTCAAATTCTACACTACAGTTTGGGGCCAGTTATTACTATCTTTATGAGTGATCTGAAGAAGGTGATCGAGTTCACCCTCAGTAAGTTGGATGACAACTACACCAAGTTGGGTGGGAGTGTTGATCTGCCTGAGGGTAGGAAGGCTCTAGAGAGGGATCTGGACAGGCTGGATTGATGAGTTGAGGCCAATTGTCTGAGATTCAACAGGGCTAAGTGCTGGGTCCTACATTTGGGCCACAACAACCCTGTGGAATGCTACAGGCTTAGGGACAAATGGCTGGAAAGCTGCCTGGTGAAAAAGGGCCTGGGAGTGTTGGTCAACAGCAGCTGAATATGCGCCAGCAGTGTGCCCAGGTGCCCAAGAAGGCCAGTGGCATCCTGGCCTGCATCAGGAACAGTGTGGCCAGCAGGATGAGGGCAGGGATTGTCCCCCTGTACTGGACACTGGTGAGGCTGCACCTTGAATCTTGTGTTCAGTTTTGGGCCCCTCACTGCAAGAAAGACATTGAGGTGCTGGAGCGTGTCCAGAGAAGGTCAATGGAGCTGGGGAAGGGTCTGAAGCACAAGTCCTGTGAGGAGCGGCTGAGGGAACTGGAGTTGTTTAGTGTGGAGAAGAGGAGGGTGCAGAGAGGTGGGGGTTGGTCTCTTCTCCTAAGTGACAAGTGATAGGACAAGAGGAAACCACCTCAGGTTATGGCAGGGAAGGTTTACGCTGGATATTAGGAAAAAATTCTTCACAGAAAGGGCTTTTTCCAACCATAAAACCGTGACCAGAGTTATACAAAATGCATGTTTTCATAATTTCATTTGATTCTGTGCCAAACCTCCTGTATTAATCATCCAGGAGTCCAGGAATTAATGGCATTTTCTCATTTCTTGTAATTCATAAAGCCTCTAATAGATTTCTCCCTTTCATGGTGGCAAACAGTAAAACTGCATATCTGTCATACTTAATCAACGAGAAATATTAGCACTAATTTGTGTTAAAGAAGAACTGCTTGTGTAGATTTTACTCAACTCTACTGATACATAGCACTAAATGACTTGAAATAAATTCCTAGGAATAAAACCTAAAATAGTATTAAAAAATCAGTATGAATCCTCAGTCCCAGAATTTTCATGAATTTAGGAGATATGAGGTGGTCATTGCATACAAATTGATTTTTCTGGCTGCCAGCCTGCTAAATGTAAGTATCTAGATGGTGGAAGTCCATGCTCATACATTCTCACACATAAACAATGTTTTACAGAAGTAAAAGTATAGTTGCTTTATGGTTTAATTCAAGCTACATATTAGTGTCTGCCTCATGGAAGATAAAATTCACAAACTCTCTAGTCATTATGCTTTTTGGAGGTGGAAAAATTCAAAAGCAGAATTCAGAACTGGTGCAGATGAACACAACTTTGCTTCTTTCCATTCTGTCTGTGTGACTTGTTTATAGCAGGGCTGAGTTCTACCTTTGTAAACAGAAGTGTTTGAAAATTAGATGGTGTGAAATTCTGGATGTACTGATGTTAATTAAAAATTCCCCCTTCAGCCTTCCAGCACTTTTAATGCAGCTGGGATTTACACCTGCATTGCTCCCCAGCTGCATGATCAGAGTCATTCCCACTCGTTGAGCAGGACTACGCTGGGGTTGGGAAGCAGCACAGCTGGAGACTGTGGACTTCTCCAGAGAATAGACCTCTGCTCTCACCAGGGCTGCCTTGCTCCAGCACTAGAGAAGCAAGACTACTTCTGCTACCATATCTAAAAATTGCACCCAGTATTTTATTGTGCCATGTATACCTGGATATTTACCTAGATACTAAATGGGGAGTCCTGTCTCTTAGAAGGTGTTTTCCCAGTCATACTGGGATCATTGTCTCATTCATACCACTGTGCTGTCATATCACAGCCACAGAACAAAACCAGAAAATATTTCTTTCTGATAATGAAGTTGCATGACTCTGGTTTTCTATATAAATTGAAATGCAGATAGCATCACAATCATCTTGGGCATGGTAAACAGTGCTTTTTTGTAAACATAGTGTTACAAAATTGTGGCTCTGCTGAGCACAATTCAGCCTATAAGAATTAAAGTATACAGGGACTTCGAATGACAAATTAACTGCCCTGAGACTCAGTAAATCTTTTCACCAGAGGAACAGAACGGCAGGGTTAGAAAGATTTACTCCACTCTCCATATTTTAGTTGAAACAAGCTACAAATGGTCTTTTGGAAACTTGTTTCTGTTTCCACTTGTAGCTGGAGTCTCAAGCTATTTGGGTTATGAATTCACCTTTCAAACTATGACATTCTGCAGTGGTTTGTGCACCGTATTCAAGGGTCCTTATTTTTTGTCACTCTGTAAGACATTGTAGCCTTTCATAAGTCCACAAGCTATATAAACCCGTAAGTATTCACTCATATTTCCCAAAAGCATGGCTGAAGTAAGGATATGGGGGTGGGTGTGAGTTGTGGAAAGGAAGGCTGCTTGCCTTCTGCTCCAGTGTGTGACTGCCAGACTGTAGCACAAAGCAGCATTCACTGGAATGGGGCTATAGACCCTAGAGATTCCCAGTGAATCCATGTCTGAGCATCCTATTTGTTTAGTTCAAGTGAATTAGTTAAACTGTGGGAAAAGCAGTCAAAGAGGAAGAACTGTAGTATTACCTTTTATGCTTAGTCTTTCCTCTCATGACTTCACTCCACCCAATGTTCTTTACCAAGCCTTTGTTACAGGTCTTGTTTTATCTTGATCCTTCTGTTTCACAAAAACACTTTCTTTTAAAATATGAGCAGAAAGCTCCTGAGCTCCTGCACTTCCAAAATTTCCATGACTTCAGAGATGGAATAACTTTAAACCATGAGCGCTAAACCTATGCTCATGAGTAGAAATGAAATATTTAGGATCTGAGGAAGCTTCCATTTTAGCTGTTCATCCTCTTTTCCGTGTGACATTTCTATCCAGCTTCCATACACACACCTCATTTCAATTACTGACTTAAAAGAACTCTGGGTTTGTGTAGCTACTCATAACAGTGAAGGGAAAGGTTTCAGAGTTTTAGATTTATGCAAGCATCTGTAACAAATCTTACAAGCTCAATCCTTGCGAATATATCCCCACTGTTTGAAGCCATTTTATTTCTGGGTCTTGATCTGTTGAAAAAGGAATCTGGTTTTCACATTTCTCTGGTGGCAGCTCTAATGCATTTTGAGTGGTGGGAATCTCAACTCAAAATTTCATAGTAGGCTTTTATGTGTGTGTGCACATGTATAACACAAGGGAGGTTTAAGAAAACAATGTAACAGAAGATAAGAATGGTGCAGGTTGTTCATTACCAAGTCAGTACTAACAAGATTAAAATACATAGTTGCCATACTTCAGAAAGCAGAAAAATTTCCATTACCCTATAAATGACCTTTTAAACTTTCTCCTATATATTACTTATCACATTCAGTCCAAGCTGACACATGCCCATCTCCGCAAGCATGGGGACAGCCAGCAAAATCCCTACAGTAGTCTACCATAAAAGTGTGTGAATAAATAAGAACTACTCTCCACCTCTCAGTGTTAGTTAAAAAAAAACAAACAACATCATTGAAAATTGTTAGATGTTTTAACACGTTTCTATATTGTGGTTTCAGCTGTGCACAAAAAGGGTTCCCTTTGCATTATGCTACCACTGCATACCACAGTTAAAATATAATGATAAAGAAAAGTGCCAGTGAGGTTTATAAAGTTCTGGTAGGGATGGGCCAAACTGTCCCTAAGGTAAGAGCTACCCCTGCATTTCTAGTCATTGTAAGAGATAAAACTGAGTTATCTATTTATTGTGGAAATCTCTATTTTGTTTCTTCACATCAGTTTCGAATCATCGGTCTATTGAAAGAAGAATATTCCTCTGGGTGCAAGGGGATTTGAAAATGCAAATGATCAAGTCTGGATTGTCAAGAGTGAATAAAGACCTGGGGACAAAATTAGTATAAGGCTCTGAGAAAAGTCGCAAACACCACTAAATTCAGACTGTTTCTCAGACTGACGTACGGTAGGGTTTTGTTCCCTTAGTTTTCTAAGAAAGATATCTACTACAGAAATGTGGGTGCAAAGACTTGGAGGTCTCTAAGCTAACCTACCACAAAAGGGGGACTAACTCATCACCAGGCCAGGTCTGCTAGGACCCTTTCTAACCAAGCCTTGAACACCTCCAAGAATGGAGATTTTTATCACCCCTCTGGACACCTTGTTCTTCTGCTAAACAATCCCTCCACTGAAAAATGTTTTGCTAAAGCCTAGTCTGAACCTCCCACATTGCAGTTTGTGACTGTTGCCCCTTGCTAACTCACTGGCTTCCAGAGAGAAGAGATAGTGCTGTCCTCTTTACAACTGCATTTTGAGTAGTTGTCAGGTGCTATGGTATCTCTCCTTAGCCTTCTCTTCCCCAGGCTAAATAAGGTGATCTCCCACAACCTCTCCTCGGGATTCGTCCACTCTAAATCCTTGACCATTTTGGTAGCACCTTTCTGGACCTTCTCCACTTTCTCCCCATACCTCCTGAACCAGACTAATTACTCCATTGCCAAGTAGAGGGGAATAATAATAATTTCCTTGGATCTGCTGGTTACGCTTCTTCCAATGTTATAACTTTAATCTAGACATCTACTTCTGAGCTGCTTCTCTTGATTTTGTTGATAGAGAATTGGAGAGAAAGAAGGGCCTCTAAGCATGGTTCATCTCATATTTAAGTAGGTATCTAATACAGGGCAAATAAATCTTGTCCTGATAGTGCTTTTTACTTTCCATCGGAGTGGGAACTAGCCATGCTGATGAAACCTACAGTGGAAATGTCTAACATCAAGTAAAATGAATCCCACCTGTCCAGTCCCTAGGAGTCCTTCATTAACGAGTAAATAAGGATGACAGAGGACATGTAATTAATCAAAAGCTGCTAAGGAGAAAGTAACTATTTTCTCATTCCAATATACTGAAGTCTTGATGATGTTTTCTATGTGTAGGGCCAGATTTTCAAAGATATTCAAGTATCTAAATATGCAGATAGTCACCTACTGGAGATCAACTAAACAGACAATTTGGCAAGGTATTCAAAAGCAACAGTGAACTGGGTTCCTAACTCATCTCCAGGCTTTGTAAATGTCACTAGCTATCTCAGTTCCTTTGAAAATCTCTTTTTTAATGCCCTTATGATCATGGACTTCTAAGTTGCTTAGTTACTTTTGGAAATCAGACCCAGCAAGCCTGCATTTCCTGAGTGTCAGCCAGAAAAGCATATGATTACATCTGGTACATCAATTTCCAAAGTCTGCCTGGGAAATATCAGTTCACTCTGCATCCTCATAAAACCAAAGCACTGTGTTCTCTGCTCATCTATAAAATATGCAATCAGAATGTGTATCTAGATGCAAATAAGTCTTGATGCTAATGCATTTGCACTGCAATTCCTTTCACAGTCTGAATGCCTTTAATTCCCTTTACCAGATGCAATTTCTGCAAAGAATTGGCAAAACAGTTGCAATTAAAAAGACACTCTCTAAGCTATTAGGATGAAAAATCAATCTTCCCTGACTGTCATCTGTAATTCCCAACTTGCAGGTGGGCAGCCATGTAATTATATATCCATACCACACACACATATATCCATATGCACATTCACTTTTTCTATATCAGGATTGATTACTTTTGATGATGCAAATATCATTTTCAGGATGATATGAAGCTCAACATTTGTTTCACAATAAACTAATAAACCTGCCCTGTGATGCCTTAAAATACCCATTTGCCAGAGGAGGACTCTGTGTGTTTGAAAATAATTACAAGAATGAACTCCAGATGGTCTCGCTGTCAAGGTACAGTGACTCTTTGTTTGGCTTAACTAGCATGAACTGTGGCAGAGAGAAATCAGATCATCACACAGCTGAGCAAAACACATATTCAGTGACATGTCTCTTCTTTCCTGGGCTATTCAAATAGAATACTTTGAACTTCAGAGATAGAAAACAAACCTGTGTAAACAGGAAAACAAGCAACAGAACACATAAATGCTGTGTTTGGTGTCATAACTTCCAGTTATGCATCTGTACAGTATGGTGTAACATTGAACATTTATATAGATGATTCATGAGCATATTCATCATTGTATCCTTTAGTACATATATTCATGGAATACACAGCAACCTGGGCAAAACAACATAAAACTACCACATACAGGATGAAAGTAAGAACCAGGACAGTCTTTGTAAATCCAAACACAGCTATCTGCTGCTGCCAGAACTGTAACTGTCTTCCTCTTACTGCTACCTCTTCTGGCTCTTCACAAAGCTCAACTAAGCAAGCTGCACGGCTAGGTGTGTCCAGCCTGGACAAGTTGGTCCCTCTGTGAAGAGTGTGCTGCTTCTCCTGACCACATCCCTGCCTCTCCCCTACAGCCAGCTGTCTCGCTGCCTGCAGTACAGCAGCTTGCTCAGGCAAGTCTGGCCCGGAACAAACTTGCTGGGTGTGCTGGGACACAGGATGTCTCGTCTGTTCTGGGGGGCCTTCCTGGGCACTGCTGAGATCACACTTTCAGACTGGATGGCTAAAAGTCTGGAGCATGGACTCAGCAGTGCCCTGCCCATTTGGCATAGGGAAACCTGTAACAAGAGAGTACTGGAATGCTCCTTGGTGTTGTCAGAAAGCTAGCGCAATACATGCCATAATAATTATAAATCAGAGAGATGTAAAAATATTTTGGTATTGATGAACCTACAATTAAGAATTGTAAAAAACCCACCAAACTCTAAAGAGTAGAAACAAATCCTCAAACAGGATACAGGTCTCCTCAATCCCTGGATAACATCATGAATAAAAGCTCAGTTTAGTCTGGCATGTATTCCTCTTTTTAATCCATCTCGTATTTCCATCATGTATTTGGAAATCTGTTTATGAGCCTGAATAGTTTGAGGGATTTATGGCACGTCATTTTTGACAACACAAAAATATTCCGGGAAGCCACTAACCATGGGCTTTTCATCAGAAGCTGCAGACATCCACTCACATATTACACGACTGAAAGCCACCAAAACAGCCCATGCAATGTTCAGCAACCTGTGCCTGTCATGATGGTACAATGACACTACAATGACAGTAGTCGTTGTTGTACCAGACCAAAGCTGCTGGGCTCCTTTGGTTTAGCTGAACCTTTCCTACGCCCCTACGATAAGTTTACAGCATGGTCCTTTATGAGCCCTTTTGGTCACCAGTCCTGCAGCTGACAGGATTTGGCTTATGCTGCAGCTAACTTCTGAGGTTTGGCCCCCAGGTTGGGCATCACACACTGAAATAAGATCTGACGAACTGAAAAAACAGATTCCTGGGAAGGAGCTACAGCTTTTTTATCTGCTCATCCCAGAAATCTGTGTTGGACCACAGGGGAGGGAGAGTGCTGGTCTAGTAGGGGGATTTAAGAGGCAAAACATGCAGTAGTGTTGAGCTATATGTAGAGTTGGGAGGATCATAAAAACGGTTTTCATTGGAAGGGACCTTCAAAGAACATCTAGTTCAACCTTCTGCCATGGGCAGGGACACCTTCCACTAGACCAGGTTGCTCAAAGCCCCATACAACCTGGACTTGAACACTTCCAATGAATGGGGCATCCACAACTTCCCTGCACAACTAGTTCCAGTGTCCCACCACCCTCATAGTAAAAAATTTTCTTCCTTATGTCCAATCTAAATCTACCCTCTTTCATCTTAAAACCATTGCCTGCTGTCCTGTCACTACAGGCCACGTCAAAAGGTCTCTTTCATATAAACCCCATTTATTAATTGAATGGCTACAATAAGGTGCCATGCAGCTTTATCTTCTCCAAGCTGAACAACCCCAACAGTCTCAGCTGTTCCTTGTAGGAGAGGTACTTCAGCCCTTTGATCATGTTTGTGACCCTCCTCTGGACCCTCTCCTACAGGTCTATGTCCTTCTTGCACTGAGGACTCCAGAGCTGGCCACAGTACTCCAGGTGGGGTCTCATGAGAGCAGAGTAGAGGGGGAGAATCACCTCCTTTGACTTGCTGACCACGCTTCTCTGGATACAGCCCAGGATATGGTGGGCTTTCTGGGCTGCCAGTGCACACGTTCAGCTTTTCATCCACCAGCACCCCCAAGTTCTTCTCCACAGGGCTGCTCTCAATCCTTTCATCCCCCATCCTGCATTGATATTGGGGATTGCCCTGGTCCATGTGCAGGACCTTGACTTGACCTCGTTGAACTTCATGAGGTTGGCACAGACCCACTCCTCAAGTCCGTCAGGTTCACATCCCTTGTCTTTAACATGTAAACTGCACTAGTCAACTTTGTATCATCTGCAGAATTCCAGAGGTGCACTCAGTCCCACTGTCTATGTCACTGATAAAGATATTAAACAGTACTAGTCCCAGTATGGACCCTTGAAGGACACCACTATTGACTGGTTTCCATTTGGACAATGAGTCACTGACTATAACTCTTTGGCCATCCAGCCAATTCCTTATCCATCTACCAGTCCATCCATCAAATTCATATATCTCACCTACTTAGAGGTATGAATGTTGTGGCAGCCTGTATCAAAGGCCTCACAGAAGTCGAGGTAGGTGACAAGCTGGCTCTTCCGTTGTTCACTGATGCAGTCACCCCGTCATAGAAGACCACTAGACTAGTCAGTGTGCAAACTCTTGAGGCAGATCAACACTGAGAACAAGTGTAAAATAACCATTGGTACCAACAAACCTTGAATACTTAGAAAGGTGAGAATCTCCGAGCAGAGGTGAACACTTCATGAACAGCCAATAGCTGAAAATGAGTAATCTCAACAATTTAAAACGACATTATTAAGGTTCTTATAAAGGTGGTGCAAAAGAGGGAAAAAAAAATCTAAATGTGATCATTAATGTTTTAAAGGCAATAGGTTGGGAAAATGGAACTTCCAATAAAATTAGAAGGTCACAAGAAGAAATTAGAAGGCCTCAAGATCACATAAAGGAAGTACTTATTCACAGAATCCATGTCAACTATGGAGATTCTTGTCAAAGGAAGTTGTTGAGACCAAGAACTAACCAGGAGGTTTTTGTGGGTGTCAGAATTGCCATAATTAATTATGTTCTGGATGGTACATTAAATCAGACATTTCAGACCTTATTATCAACTTTTGTACACTGCAAATGAGAAGAGAAAGGGGAGGAGAAGCAGATTATCTGATACCTGGCTACTGCAACATCTTAATCACTTACTCTAAAACTTCTTGTCTGTTAGAGACAGAGTACAACCTACAGACCTCAGGTTCAACCTTACAATGCAGCCTCTGTTTTGCACAGCAGTTGCCTGGCCACAACCTTCTGAGAGACTGATTATTCAGGTGTCGTTTGCATTGAATATTGAGGACACGAGAGGATTAGGAAGGTCGAGCAGTACTGGAGCATGAGTCATCAGAATAGTGTCTCCTCCTGAATGTACACAAAGAGCTTGTTTTGTTTCTCATCAGCTGTGACTGGGTCAGCTAAACATGTCCCAGGACAACCCAAACTAATGTTTTAAGCCTTTCACAGTCCACAAATTTCCTTGATCTTCAATATCCCTTTTTCTGCCTTTAATAATACAGATAACCTGTCATTCCAATTATAATGCCTGCCTTTTCACTTCTCTCCTATTTTCAGTTGTATGGCATGATGCACCACTTGTTCCAGGAAGATCCTATTTATGAACATTTTCAGCCAGAAGCTTGAAAAGGCTACTGGTGCCCTTCAATGCATGGTGGGTGCCTTTGAAATCACAGTGCAACTGAGGTGGGACAAGCAAGGGTGGATTTCTAGATTTGTAAGGCTTTGCTTGCAGAGAAGTTAACTTTCTAGGACATGGTAATAAAGAAATATTGTGGGATTTCTTCATTTTCGTTTTCTGATTATTCATATAGTTACACACTCTCTCCTGGATTCAGAATCATTTATAAATTGCAACTGGGACAGACAGCAGTTGAAGGATAATTGGGTAGTTTACATAAATTAGATCCCTTAGGTATACCCAGGACAAAGTCAAGATATTCAAGCAGAAGAAAAGAGATGTAAAAAATACAGAAAAGAGATGGAATTAACCAAAAAACAACCTACTTAGTCAGAGCATGTAGCTTACTAAAACATATAACAAACCTAAAGGGCAGTAATCTATTTTTGGTTCTTGATATGACTGCAATCAAAGGACTATGGAATATGTCTTCTGTGCATTATCTCTATTATCTTTTTTAATAATAAGGCGGTGAATGACTGTAGGTGGGTTGTCATATTTTACAGGAAAAAATCCTCCTGAATCCCACCTCCACCATACAATTTTCTTCTCAGGCTGATACTGCATTGAACTATTCAAGTTTCCCATGAAGTCTTTGGTTTATTTATTACATGTTTTCCATAACCCTTTCGCACGCTGATTTCTAACAAGTTCTTTGAGATATGCATTGCCCTCCCACAGAATAAGCATGAGCAAAGGTTATTTTCTGGTTATAAAACTAGATATTGCCAAAGGCTGGATGGGATAGCCTTTCCTTGCCAAAGCTGATGATACTGGTTTGAGATATAACAGCTGGGAGTAGAAGACATGCAAAATGTTATTTGAGGTGGCTGCAAATAAAGGACATATTTAGACAGAATAACCATGTGTTCATGTATTTTACTGACTCCATTCAGGGACAAATACCAAATAAGAAATTAGAGATATCAAATCCATTAGCAAAAACTGGGAGGCGCTCTGATGCTATTTAGTATTTCTATTTAGCAAAATAATTTATTTTTAAATTATAAGATATTTTTATTAGTAATATTTGTCTTGCACAGCTAGGGAGCCAGCAGTTAACAAGCCTGGGTGGTGTGATTCTCTTTTTCATAGCAATGGAAAAAAAAAGGTTGCTTTCAGTGTCTTGGAGACAGAAGGAGGAGGATGGAAATGAATAGCTCCCTCTCCAGTCAGCAAGTATGAGGCTGTGGTGGAGAATAGATTTTCAGAGGGGCGTCTGCTTAAATGACTGTGTAAATGCTGAGATAGCACAATGATGGATGTTTTGTAAAAGCCTAGGTAGGTAGATAGATATGACAACCAGAATAGTTCTAGGTTTAAATTGAAATGAGGCACTCCATCACCATGTCATCTCTGGAAAGTCACTTGACCTTCTTGTTCCTGAATCAGACCAGCTGTAAGAGCTGATAAAAAGCTGATTTTCACTGAAACCAAGAGCTTAATCCATACTTACGGCTTTCCAGGGAAGCCTTTTAGTTGCTGCGGGTGGACCTGGGCTCAGGTCATCGACTGAACACATCTTCTTTGCTATGCCTTATCTTGTTCTTCTCCCTTCCTCCTCCTCACTCCCTGCAGGGCAAGCACTGACCATTAGATCCTAGAGATGTCTGAAAGGCTGGAGAGCTTGCTAGTCGGGGCTTTTCCCTCCCTTCTCCTACTCCTCTCTTTCTTCTTGTTGTACACATGACTTTGTTTATCAGGAGTTTTATATTTCAGTGTTTTATAAGTATATTGTGGCACAATGCTATTTATCCCACAAGGACAAAGCTGACAGCACGATAATTAAGAAGAGAAAAAATGCTAAGGGTGAGAGCAGATTGCAGTGAATGACTGATTATTTTTGATAAGGAAATTGCTCTGCTGGTAACAGAAACCACAGTATTTAAGAGATGAATGGAGATGCCAAATAACAAATACAAACAAATAATATTTTCCTTTATGTAAATACAGTACCTGTGTTGTTCATCTGCAACATAGATTCTAGTTCTGCCAGTAACTTCCAACAAGTGGGTGACCATCAAGAGAAGCTTATTATTTGCACATAGATGAATTGGTTGGTAAATTCAGAACCTGCATATTTATTATGTGACTGGAAAGTGAATTTCATTGTCATTGGCACGGCAGCAAGACAAAGCATGGACTCCCCCAGAATTAGAGATCTGACTCAAAACAATTTGTATGAATAATGATGCCTGACATTACTGTTTGGTAAGGATCCTGGGAAGCTTCGGCAGCATGAATGCGTGAATGCCCCAGAAGTCCTTGTCAAGTAAGTAATTGTTACTCCCATTTTACAAATGAGTGAATCACAATAGGAAGTCAGGGAGATGACATCTTTGTGACAGAGCTGAGAACAGCCTTTCAGAGCTGCAAGTCATCACCTCCGTCTGGAAGGATGCGGACTAGGCAGGTGACAGAACCAGCATCTGGAATGGTGATTCGAGCTAAGTGATGTTGAATTTATCCCAGCCAAGATCAGACTAAACAAACTCATCCATACATCTCTATTTGCCATGCAGACCTGTGAGAAAAGGGGAAACGATATTCCATTCAAACAGTATCCCGTACAACACAGTTGCCAACTGTTCTTGAGCTGTATTTGGGCACCATGCCATTCAAGTGCAACTTGTATACCAGAGCTGCATTGTATGGCTGATAGCAGAGGTGTGTTTGTCTATAAGATGCTGCCATGCATCTTTATCAACAACAGGTTGCCCAGAGAGATTCTAGATGCCCCATCCCTGGAAACTTTCAAGGTCAGGCTGGATGGGGCTGTTAAGCCTGGAGAAGAGAAGGCTACAAGGAGACCCTATTGTGGCCTTTCAACATTAAAGGGAGCTTATAAGAAAGATAGGGACAGAATTTTTAACAGGTCCTATAGTGATAGGACAAGGGGTAATGGTTTTAAACTAAAAGAGGGTAGATTTAGACTAGATGTAAAGAAGAAAGTTATTATGATAAGGGCGGTGAGACACTGGAACAGGTTGCCCAGGGAGGCAGTAGATGCCCCGTCGCTGGAAACATTCAACGTCAGGTTGGACTCGGCTCTCCACAACCTGATCTGGTGGAAGATGTCCCTGCTCATTGCAAGGGGTCAGACGAGATGGCCTTTAAAGGTCCCTTCTAGTTCAAAACATTCTATGATTCTACACAGATCCCTGGCTTTTGGAGTATTCTGAGAGAGTCATAAGTCCAGTGTCACTGAGACCCCTGCAACCCGGCAGAACACATCTATCAACACCCTACTCTTCTCCTGCTAAGGGAGACATTGACAGCTCCCACCTGCAAACCATTCCTCCTGCCCCAGCTCTTAAAAGTGTGTGATATGTCTTGTGGCTCTCAGCCAGGGAAGCTTTTAGGATGCAGATTGTAGGATCAGGAAAGCTGGCCAGTCTGCTTCTGGCAGAACCATTAACACCTCTTATTATCACTGAAGATTGTGTCTTTCATTTGATTAGCAGGAGAACTGTGAAGTAGATTCTCACAATAATTGGTAATTCTGGCTATATTATGCTATCTTTGTCAATCTCCCCTAAAATCTCTCTGTTCTATTTCTCTCTCCTTCTTAATGGATGAGAAGAAAGGAAAATCAATCTGTTGAAAATACAGAGGGAAAGCAGAACCCCTGTTCTCCAACAAATCACACATTCCTAGTAGCAGCATTCTGTGGCTTTTAATTTCACCGAAGGAGAGCCAGTAATTATTTATAGTTTATCACAACTGGAGAAAGGTTTCCTGAGGTACAAACTAATTATGTTTTTAAATAAACTGATTGTCCATGTAATAAATGATCACATTTTCTAATCATTAGGAGATTTATGTTACTTTATTCAATCAACTGTGTGTAGAATTGAAACCTTAGTAAATCAACTGGAAAGAAAATATCTAGATTAAATGGAGAGTACTGCAACTATGAGGCATTATAAAATGAACCTGTTAGGAGGGAATAGGCTGGGTACACAAAGCACCCTGATATATATATATATATGGTTTCATACATTGAAAGAATGGGTATAATTGACAGCCAAACCAGAATCTATATTCATTTAAGGTTAAGTCTTAGCCTGTGCTGCACAGATTTGGCATGTATTAGAGGATAAAAGCAAAGACAGTCCTGTTGACTGCAGGGTATCTCAATCACAGTCATTTGTTTAAGGACAGTAATTAGAATGAATTCAAGAATGTAGAATAGGTGATTGCATATAACATTTCATTTGTGGAAGGCAATAAATGACATGATTTTATCATGAAATTAGTCATCATCATAGACTTCTCTTGTCGATCTATAAAATGAAATGCCATGGAGAGCCACCTATTTTTCATTGTTATGCCAACATGGTTTTTTCATAATGTACATCATTAATATAAGCCTGGAAACTGGAACATGCAATCATAGTAATAGCATTAATAATGTTTAATTTATGTGTTATGTGCGCAAAAACCTTTTGGTACTTGAAGCAAAAACAACCTGAAAACACAATTTACCCTTAGCAAGGCAGCTTGCAGTGCAGCAAAGCATCTGTAGAGTGAGAAAAAACTCAAGGTTCGGACTGCTGAACAGCAGTGGAGTGAAGCAGCACAGAGGTACATTGTGAATGGCAGGACCAGGAGCAGAGACCCACTGCAACAGGGGCAGATCCTGGGTTGATCAAACCCAGGGTAGAACAGGGTTGATTACACCCATTGCAGCGCTTAGCTAGGCAGTGCAAATGAGAGAGGGGCTGGAATTCCAGGAGGGCATACAAGGTTTTATTTTTCTCTTCTACATTCAAAATTAACCATACTGGAAGAAAGTCAGTGGGGATGTGGGAGTTTTTGTCAAACTCACCTTGCATATGTGATTAAACATAGAAAATGACAGCTGAGCTTTTCAATGAGCTGAATAATTTTGGGGAAAAAAAATGTAAGCATGGAGTGACCACACATGCAGGTGGGCTGAGAAACCCAGCAAGGGCAGAAAGCCCTAGCAGGTAGTTGGTGATGAGCTGGGTCATGACACACTGCAGTGCATGTGTAGTCATTCAGTATCTCTGTGATTTGGCCACAGGACCTTCCTCAGTGTGTTACAACAGAGAGGAAGAGGCTGAATTCACCACTGAACTTTCACGTCCCTGCAAGTATATCTATCGTCATTCCCACATCCAGCCATCAGTGTGTCTTTGATTATGTGAGCAGGACATGCTGGTCACATACCTGAGAGATTTTAATTAGACTTGGAGCACCGGCACACATCCAGATTTCTCATGGATCTGGATTGCCAGACACCAGCAACAGTTATTTGAAGGTCTTATTGAAATGCTGATGAGGTAAACTTCCTCCTTGCACTGATTCAAAGTGAAGGACTAGTGGATATTCCCTTGATGAGCCAAAGCTAAAACAGTAAGTTCCCACCCAAGCCAGGGACCAATGTGGCAGAGCACTTGGGAAGAACTCAAGATTGAGTGAAAGTGCAGGACTGGGGCATTTTCTGAAGAAATTGTGTCTGGGGGGATCAGAAGTGAAGCAACTGAGAAGGGGAGAAGAGCCCTGGATGACTGAACCATGAGACATTCCTTCGAGCAGAGCAATTCCCTGCTGAGGGAGGGAAGATGCCAGTTCACTTTCTGGGACTGATCTCTCCATCATCATCCCTCACATCCTGGCCCTGACACAGAGCAGTGGGACTCTCAAGGACTGCTTCTGTCTGCCAGCTCTGAGCTGCTCCTTAGCTCCCTGAGGAAGATGCTAGTAGGTAAGATGGGACCACGTGGGACAATTCCTCAGCTCTTGGATATGTGACATTAGCCCCATGGCTCTTGGACATAAGTAGATTTTGCTCACAGGGTTAGGACGGATGGTGAAAGGCTAATGACTCACTGAGAAATCCTGGCTTCCCTCTGCTTTCAAAAGGCAGAGACAAAGGGCAGGTTCAAAAGTAAGCGGATTATTACAAAACCCTCTCAAAACCCAATCCAGGAACCTGGGAAAATGAAGTGAAGCGTTTATGCACTGAAGGAGCTATTCTTCCTACTCACAAACAGAAATAAATGGCTAATAAGCAACAGTTATATGAAAGGTGAGAATTTAATTAGACTGATAAGTCAGCAGTAACTAATTCCCGGAGCATTGTCAGAACAGCAGCAGTTATCTCTCCTTCTAACCAGAGAGGTGACTGCTACCTCTCATGGGTCTCCACCAGCCTCACATGGGGCTGCCACTTGTGCTGGCTGTCATGGCCCTGTTTCCCACGTGAGGCTCGCAGATGGGTTACTGCCGCCTTCAGCAGAGCATAAGAGCATTGGGAGCTCAAGGAAGAGAGTGTGGGGACTGGCTTCTACATGGGGCCACCAGACTTGTGCAGGCGGATTGGGAGGAAGTTTTGCACAGCCCATCCTGACTTCAGATTGGTCCTGCCAAGGCTGAATTGACAAGCAAAGGGGGGCCCAGGAGCTCAGTTTGAGCCCTGGACACCAAATGTTCTGCTTAGCTGGTAATTCTGGCTCTGTCCTGCACACTCTCACCAGCTCTCCCTAAGACAAATCTGCTATAGACAAGCCACCAGCTGGGTGCAGGATGCCCCATGTCAACTGGCCTCCAGGTCCAGCTTTGAGCCCTGACTCTATGTTTAGCGGCAGAGACGTTAAGTTTAGAGTGCCATGAAAACCCTCACAGAGGGTCAGGTATCATAAAAGCCTGCTCAGACTCAGATAAATCTGGGGTTCATGCAAACTATGCAAGTTTCAAGATCAGACTCCAGCCAGAGTAACATTTGTTAGGTAGAAGATTCAGTGCTAGCTACATCTACCCTGATTATACTAAATTGCCAGACATACTGAAATCATCAGAGAGCACAAGAATTTGCTCTGATATACATCACATTATTGGTATAATACAGCATTTCCAAGGAAGGCACTTTCCAGGAGAGTGAGGAAATTAGCATAATTTCAAAGCAGGCACTTAATTTCTGGGAGGCTAGAAAAGATCTTACATTAGTTAAAGTGTCACCTTTTAATCAATAGAAGTTTGCATTTCTTCAGTGTGTCAGGACAACATGAACAGGAAAAATGAAGTGTCTTTGGTCAATGCCTTCAACTGCAAGGGAATGTTTTGGGTAAGGGTAGTGAGAAGTATTTAAATGAGTTTGCTTGGTGGTCACTGGGGGTATAGATTCATGTTGCTGTCTAAAAATTCAGTGATACTGTACTCTGCGATGCTAGCATATGCAGCTGCAGTCTGACTGGCTTTTGTAGGTGTAGTTGTATAAAAATTTCTCTCATCTTTTCCCTCTTCCCTTCTGTGACCCACTTAGTGGGTCTTCAGATGATCCTTCAGTAATTTAAGCTTAAAGAGCTAACTCTGGCAGAACAGACTAGAAGGTCAGACGCTTGACGTGTGAAGGCAGTCAACGGTGGCGGAGAAAGAAGGAAAGGAGGGAGGGAATAATAGCCATTTGAAGGTTAGTAACTCCTTAAACCACCACTACTGGACCTGTGAACCCATGGTCTCATGATGTCCCTGTCACTGAGGTAGGGGCAGGTGCTTTGAAGCTGTGGGCAGATAGTGGCATGGATTCACTGTGATGAGTATTTAGCAATCATCTGTGGATCCATATTTATTTGTTAGGTTTAATGCATACTTTGCAATTTTAATTTTAAAATACATTCTAAAAGAGCCTGTTACTAGTGTTATGCAAAAGCTAATCATTCTGGAAGCAAAAATTAATTTAAAATTTATTTGAACAGAAGACTCTTCTGATTAAACCCGTCCCCAATTACACCCATCCTCTCAGATCAGATAAGCTGGCTGTTGTCTCATGTTGGTTCATATGTTGTTTGTTTTGTCATACACAAAATCTATTTATTGTTCTTTCATTTAAACAAAAATGCAGACTCGTACCCATGGGGAACCAGGGAAGGAAGGATTGTATGTATGCATTTGAATGACTACAAATGTCTTCAGTTTCCTTCCCCAGGTGTATACTGCCAATGTTCCTCAGCAGATGTAAATCAGTAGAGGTCCAATTGCTCCAGCAGAGCTGAACTCAGATGGTTTACGTCCACAGGGGATTTGGCCAGCTGAGTCTGTGGGTAGAACAGCTCAGTGCTTGGCTTTACATTTTGAAGAGGGTTGTTGGCAAGAAAGCTTTGCAAGGCAGGGAAAGAACATTTTACCAGCCCAGGACATTTCTGTAATAATATGTGTTATTTATTCACTGCAGTCTGAACTATTCCAAAAGCAATTGGAGCTGCTCTTTGGAACTATTTGTATAATTTATGTCAGGTGAACAAGAAGTAGAACTGTCCCAGGGAGAAAGAAACTGCCCAAACCACCCACGGAGCTGAGCAGCAAGCTGCTCTTGGTGGATCCCCAGGAATCTCCCTCTGCCTCTCTGTCACAGAGGTTGAATTTACTCATCAAGCCCCTTCTTGCCAGTTTTGTAGGCTAAGGTGATTTGAGGAAGGTTTGACACAAGATAATTGTTGGGGGCTGAAGTGGGCATAGCAAATCTTTTCTTCTTTTCCCTCAAGAACAGTGTTAAACAGATCTGAGCAACAAGGTGCTACAAATACCTACTCCAGGTCAATTCAGCAAATGATGCAGTATCAGCAAATGTCAAGTGCTCAGAGGAAAATATATGTCCCCAAATAAGCTTCTGTTGTATCTAATGTCCATGAGCTGATCTCTGACCTCCTGATATTTCCTTGCATATTAAAACAAGCCTAGATATTTCTGTCCAGCTGAAATTCACCAAGTGCTTCCTGGCAAAGCACTTGAACAGTAATTGGTTGCATTTGTTAAAAATCCAAGCTTATTGAAATGAATTCATTTTCACCAGCTATTCAAGAAGGGATGGGGATGACTCTGTGAAAGGTGAAGGAATAACCAAGAGTTATTCAGGAGATATGAATGAAGTGGATTGATAAGATTTAAAGGTCCTTTCTATTACTTCATAATTTAGGACAAGATTAATTCACTTCTCTGGCACAGTGGAAATCTGCATGAGAAGAATACAACAAAAATATACATGACAGTCTGTTACAGTGAGATGGAGTTAGGGAGATGCTACAGAGATGGATGCTACCTGCTACTTAGAGCATGACAAAACGGCACCAAGATCTCTCTGCTAGGAATGGCATGGGAATAGTCTACCAAAAGCTGTGAGAGCCTGGATAAATGCTGTATTACTGTATTCTATGGAAAGCGTCTAGAGCATGGAACAGACATGATGTACCATCTAAAGAAAGAAGTAACAAATGAGTGGAATATCTGAGCACACACCTTATAAATGTTTAATGATGGAGTATTTCATATCAGTACAGTAGAGAAGATTACAGTGATTGCAGCAGCATATTGATACTCTTTCACAGACTGTTGCCTGTTTAGCTGCTGAGCCTCTGTGAGATCCACCTTTGGCATTTATGTGATGATGGCGGTACACATAAAGTGGGAAGATAGTGACCGAGGTAATGCAGAAAAGCAATAGACTTTATTGTCCGACAGCAAAACATGAACAAGTAAAACAAGATCTTTGTCGATAAATGTCTTCTGAATTAAATGCTTCGGGGAAGTAGGCTGGCAAGTTTTTCAGTGGAACTATGGAACTCTCATTGAGGGTGAAAATTCATCTCACTGAGCTTTAGCTACCTAAACGTTAGGTCAAAGCTAGTCTTGCTGAAATCTTCTGCAGTCAGTAGAGAAATGTGGGCACTCCTGAACACTTTTATTTGATTAACAATAAAAAAAACCAAACAGCTGTAGGCAGATAGAAACAATTTAGCCTCTGCTGCACTCAGTTTGGAGTAAGCAGGGACAAGGGCTGTGCCAGAAAGCAAACACTTGGGATTACCCTGTGGTACTTGAGACACCACAACTGATATCTAGAGCCCATCACTGAAAGTGTTTTCCTGATTCATCATTTATTATTTTTCTATATGTATTCTTTTCCTGGAGTTGACAGCCTCATGTGCTCATCCCCACTAACTCTTCAAGGCCTCTACCTCCCCGTAGCAGGTACTCACAAGACAGAGTCACTGCAGAAGCAGCAAGTTACTCTTACAAGTAACACTGCTAATCCCCAAGAGCACTGCAGTTGTCACTAAAAGGTGCAGAGGACCCAGAAGTCCCATGTATATGTTGCTATCATGAAATCCATCTCTGTTGTTTGTATTTTCCTATGACAAATAGTCTGCGCTTGAGTGTGAGAATATGTACCTGGGCAAGGAGGTGTAAGAAATGCATATGCTGGGAAAAATGAATTCCCTAAAAGTGGAGCTGAAGACCAAGGAGGTCTGGCATTTGCTTTTGGCAGCCCTGCATCTACTGGCATGTGCTGTCAACAGACATGCTGCTGTGTTTCAGAAATTATCACCACACGCTGATCAAAGCTCCCTTGGTCATTAAAATCCCTGTGTTCCCTCTTATTTGTTGTGCAAGCTGCATTTAAGTCATCTGATTCGTACATTTTCTTTTACTCTTTTATATAACTAATAATCATTGAAATGTAGAAGAATCTTAGTAACAGGTGAGAGCTTCTTTGTAATAGTATTGAGATCAAATCATCCTGTAAATTAAAATATGTATTTTCCTTCAAATCTCCTATAATTCAGGATTGACATTAATTACAGTTTTTCTTGCCTATCTTAGTGTCTCTCCATTGCTGTCTTTTAATACCCTGTTCCTCATTTTCCCCACTGTGCCCATCTCCTGACACAAATAAAGGATACATGAGCAATTATTGGGATTTTCAAGGCAAATTTGGCACCCTTTTATTTACTTTGATTCAGATGACAGCCATATCTGACAGTTTTTTCAGAAACAGCATTTGTTAGCTGAATAAATGTAGGTTGACAGTGTTAGCAGACCATTTCCATTTTGGTTAAAACACCTGAAAATTTACTTTGCTTCAGTGTTGAACATCATTTATCTCTACAAAAACACAGAGAACGAAAAACACCTGGGATCCAAAGCATTTCTGTGTACACTGTGTTTTTTCATGTGATCCATCGAGTCAGTGGAAATTACCCTGCAGTTTGCTGCTGGCCGTGGTGATTGACTGACCCAACTTGGACAGCCAGTGTCTTCATGACCTACATTTTCCTTGCTCTGTTGAAAAAACCCAGCCAGAGAGTGAAATCACTATTTCCAAAGACAACTGCAGTAGGTCAGTCTTCCATGTCTGTGGGCAGTTAATAAACATCAGAGTGGTGGTGGATCAAACTCTTCCATCATAAAAAGCATGCCAGAAATTATGACATTGATGGACACCACTGTATATTTTGACTGTGTAGGTCCAGATCCTTGCTGGCTGTTAGAAGGGTGAGAGTTGAGAATGGGCTATAGGAGAGAGGATGTTTTGTGTGTAATGGCCCAGCTGGTTTGTGGTCCTGTGCTATCCAGCCATATGGACTGTTGTTCTCTTTCTACTTCCCTCGGACTGTTAATGAGGACGCCCCAGAACAAGCTGGGACTGGGAGGATTAGCAGCAGAGGTGTAAGTAAGGTACATGTCCTTCTACACCTGCTCCCTCCCTACTCGACCGTCAGCAGAGCTTGATGCTCCCTGGTCTCCCTTGCAACTTTCCAGTCCCTTTCTTCCCCTGTGGTGAGCACACTCTGCTCCTGCACTCCTGGCACCAGCCAGCCTGGCTTGGGGTAGAGGCAGGACTGGTGTCTGTCCATGTACAGACTCGACTATCTGCAGCCAGCCCTCTGCTACCACCCCACTGGCTGGTGGGGAAGGAGCAAGGGCCTCCCTGCTGTTCCCCATTCTTCCATGTCCTAGTTGTCCCCTCCAAACTGGTCCCAGGCAGCTGGAACAGAACCCAGTGGAGCAGGAGTGGGACATCACCCCACTTCTGAGGCTCCATTTCTTTCCTCCTCCTGTGCTCCTTGCAGGATAACAAGGCCAGGAGATGGAACTCAGCCCTTGCTCACAGCCACCCATACTGCTGAGCTGTCCCACACTCCCCAGGGTGCTTTGGCCCTGGGCACGGCCTAGGGTTAGCATGGGTCTGGAAGGGCTCTGGGTAAACAGTTTGGATGTATCCACCTCCTTTTGTGGTAGGAGAAGTCAGCTGCATGGACGTGAGCAGTGCTGCGCCAGCAGGGCCAGAGCTCGGTCCCTAAGTCAGCTAGTTTATCAGTAGAGGGAGACCTGCCTACAGTCAAACACGTTTGATAAGGTCAAGGAGAGGGTCAGAGCTGGTAGGAGAGGGAAAGGACTGGCCACAAAGTTGCTAAGGGCTGTGTCTGTCCTTTCACTGGTCTCTGTACATATAGCTCAGTGATTTTGGTGGGTGACAATGAGGTAAAAAGGGCATCCACTTCGCAATTACCTTTCACAATTCCTTATAGAACTACCCTGGTGCAACCCACCAGTCTGAGTGAGGACCACCCCTCAGCTCAGCACTTGAGACTTAGGCTGGATGTTTCTCCCCTGAGGCTGCCCACCTGCTGTTTCCACCACACCAGGCATCTCACAAGAGCATCTATAGTGAATTCACTGCCCTGTGACAGGGGATGTGGTGTCCTTATGTAGATTGGATCAGGCTGAAATGTCAAATGCTCACAGGTGTCCCTGGCTTCCCCACGGGGGAAGTGGATGGCCAAGGCTTTCTGACATTTGTGCTATAAAAGCAGGAAGATGTTCAGCAAAGTGGCTGTGAGGTGTGGATCCTCCACGATTACAGCATGTCCAAAAGTGAACCTCATCTCCCAAGACAGACATAGCCCTTACCACAAAGAAGTCCAAAAGAATGAGTCAGTACATGCAGGAGACTGAAGGAAATATATGTGCAAGTTGCTCCTTCTAAATGCCATGTTCTAAAGACAAACTCCAGGGCACAGGTTCCTCAGGGACAGCCATTTCCAGTGACTGCATATGATCCTGTACAACATCATCCCCTCACAGAACAGCTGGTGAACTGAACTCCAAGAGTTCAGGCTCATTTCATCAGTCTCCAGCACTGCTCGTGTGGGAGAGATTGGATTTCTACCCAAGCTGCTTGTTATGACACCAGTGGGACAGTTGATAACCGCACATCTAACCCAGGATGGGTAAAACATGACTGGCAGAACTGGTGCCCTAGCAGGAAGGATACTAAATTAATGCAAAAGGACCTCATTCGATAGTAACATTTGCTGGCATAAATCAGTAGTAACTTCATTGGTGCAAATGAGGTTACTCCAACACAAATCCTGTAGGGACATGACCAACATTGTCCCTGATTCCAGTTTTTTAAAGCAGGATAAGAAGACGGTGTACTGGGCGCCCATTTCGTTGCAAGTTTGTTCACTGCAGAAGCAGAGACACCTGTGGAAGAGCTCTTGACACTTCTAAGCCTGCGCATGAATCACTGCACACACCACAGAGCAGCAGGAGGAAAAACCTGGAAAGGTCCTATTTCTCTCTGCAAGTTGTCAAGTCACATTTTCATTTTTAAATATTTCTTAGGATCTCCAAGGTGGGGGGAAAAAAAAACCCAAACCCTATAAGTATTTTCTAAGCTTGATTAGTTTCATATCTGTAGGTGACATCCAGCTGCAAACCTCCAGAAGCTGCCTCCTAGACTTAGATGCTACACAATGATGGAGGGATGCAGGGCAGATTTTCTAATTACTGCTTGCAATCAACTCTAACCACACATTTATCTGTCAAAGCTTTCTGACAAATTACAGGCAAGTGTGTGGCCTGTCTTACCCACTGCAGCATAATAAACCCCGCGATTCATCCCAGTGAAGGGATGCTCTCAGTCCTGAGACCAGGCAGCACCCTGGCCTGGCCTGACACTGGGCTTGTGCTCTAAGTATTGAACTGAATTCTGTCTTTTTAAATTGGTTCTTAGTATGAAGAGCTGCACTGAAGGGCACTGAAGGGAGGAAAGCCACACAGATTCATTTTCATAACTCCTCCTTACTCAGCTATGGGACATCCCTTGGAAAAGGAAGGTAAGAAAAGTAATTGTTTTCTTCTGCAAAGTACATGACAATAACTAGGTGGCTTTAACCACGTAAAAGTCCTTTTTAAAGGAACATAGCTCAGTCTTTTAGACTAAAAGCTTAACAAAGCTTTTCAATCCTCTGATCCTCAGAGGCCTCCGTCATGGATTCTCATGCTATAAGGACACAGGAAATCTTGCAATACTTTAAAAGATTATTTGGCACAGCTGATCTCCCTTTCAAACAGGTTTCTAAAGCTATGTATTAGAGAGATGCTATTGCCTTGTCTCCATCGCATACATCAAGCACAGAATCACCGGCTGAATCAACTGCCACTCCCCTGCTACTAGATTATGCCTCTTTTTGATGCATACTCAAGAAAGGGCAATGCATGAAGAGATTAAGAATTAAGTGGGATCAGACTTCATATGGTTGTGTTTTCTGAGGCCATCTGGTTAGCAGTATGTATTAAGAGAGCGAGGCAGCTGCTCTAAGTATAACAGTAAAGTTGATGAATGCGGATTAAAACCACCAAGAGTTTAGCATTTGATATCAGCCTGGGGAGACACTACACATGCCCTGGTAAACAACTTAATGTCATCACCTGAAATATTCTCCACAAACTGACTTGTAGAATTGGATCTTTTATATAATATCTTATGGTTTTGGCCAGGCCATCTGGAATACAAGCTGCCAAAAGTCATAAGAAGTTTGTTGCTAGCTTGTTTCAGTACACAGAGTTGTGGGGGGTTTTAAAGGACGACAGAAATACACATAACAAGGTGTCAAAATATTGGAGGAGAATTCCGCTAAAACTTCACCCTGGAAACAGGTGGCCTTTTTTCCTGAACCTTAACAGATTGAAGTACACACAGAGGAGCAAGAAGACTATATTGCCATTTCTTTTCATTGTAAGCCAAATTATCTTTCTTTAAGCTACAATATCATCCTTCTTCACCATAAACTTCTGGAGCACAGCATGTTTATATTTTGCCTGCTGAACACAAGAGTGCAATTCAGTCAAGGGAGTAAGCTCGTGCTGTCCTGAAGCATACTGGGATAAGTTGTGCACTACAATTTATGCGTGTTCAGAAATGTTTCATTGAATTGTGGCCACAGTCCCCTTCTACACAAAGCTGTTGTTCTTACTTAATTCTTCTGAATTACGGATCTCAAAAAGGCAAGAGACCAGATGGTGAACACCTGATGCAGACTGAAAAGTCATTATTACCAGTTGTGTAGCACAGCTTTGTAACCACTTACCTAGAGTGAGCAACAGAACAGAGTCAGCTGAGATTGGGACCCTGTTGGTCTAGCTGCCTACCCACCTGACTGGATCTGTGGGTCTGCATTTGGCTGACCTAGAGCTTGAGGGGATCCAGGACGTGGAAGCTTGTGCTCATCAGTGTTGACACAGCTGAAGAACTATTAGAAGGTGAAGTAAATATTTCACCTTGGTTTGTTTATCTGTGATGTGTGAGAAGCTAAGGAGATTTTTTCTTTGTTCACTTTCTTTTCTTTTCTGCTCAGGTGACAAATTGAAATGTTTGCCCTATGGTTTGTGAATGACTTCATAGATGGCTCGAAACAAAACAGAATTTATCACAAAAGATACTCCATGAAATTAAACCTGATTCAGACAGAAATAAATTATTATTATTTCTATTTGAGTTGGTCCTTTGTTTTACCTTTGTTGACATCCATTTAACTGGAATAATTAACTTTATTGAGGGAATAAGTCTTTGTTAATGACAGCTTTTCTTCTGTTTCATTCAAGTTTGAAATGCCAGGTCATGATGGGCTGGCATCATTCAATAGATTGTTTCAGTTTTGTATGCATTTAGAGTTGTTGCACCTTCAATACCTTCTCTGACAGGAAATGCAAAATAATAAGTATATTGTCAAGACTGAAATCATCAGATACCAACATTACACTCTTGGAGGTGTTTTCTTTACCATCGTTTAAGCCATGGAGGTTTTACTTGCTCTGACCAGAGCCAGTCCTGGAAGCAGTTACACTGCAGAGATGGGTGGAGGCTCCATGCTTAATTCCTGGAAAAGATGCTTGTTTGAATGCTTTCTGTTACAGAACTGGTGAATACTGTCAGTCACCATGTCACTGCTTTCTTCTAGACAAGGGAACAGGAACACACCAAATCTGCTGGGATGTGGTATGAAGCACACAACGCTCAAGGTTCTTCCCCACCTGAATTGCATACAGGAGCAGTCATCTGCCCCTGGGCAGCTTATTGTGGGACTGGGACCACAGTTTGATTAAACCTGAAAAAAACGACTATGGAACAGCAAAGCAGGCAAGCACGACAATTGCAGTGCTGCTTCACCCCTGAGAACTTTCAAACAAGCAAGGGCAGCCTCAACCTGACATTTTTCATATTACTAAGCTAAAAAAAAGGCAACAGGAGGAAAAAGGTCTTGTCTGAGTGACACAAGGGAATACAATTTGTACATGACATAAAAGGAACTCTCTACAACAACAAAAATGTTTTATTCTCTCTTTTTGAGCAGTAAGTCTCAATTTGCATGATTGTCACATACTGAGGAGAAGAGAGATGTACATTGACTTTCTTATGGTTAAAACCTGTGGTGTTTCCCACCAAAAGACAAGATAATGTGGGGGGTTCCCTTGACCTCCACATGCACTTTGTGTTTTGACAATTGGTAGCAAATTCTGCCTGAGTGTAGCAAGAACAGGTAAGAATTTTGAACATGGACACAAGAAGACTGGTGGGAGCTCAGTGAAATGTGCAGAAAGCAAAAGTAAAGCTTCCTGTATCAGAGAAATAGAATTATTTATCACAGTGCCCTTCAAACTTCCATATGGAAATTTGTCTATTCATGACCTGTTCAAACAGCTACACCATTTGGGTGATGTAATTCACCTTTGTAGACCACAAGTCCATGACTAATAAGAAGCTGGTGACAACAGTTTTCTATGGAGATTAGGTGAGATTTGCTCTGTGACATTTGCCTCAACTCACTGAAGCTGGAGGCTAGATCTGTTCATGGATGCAATATAAACCGTGTATTTAATGGACATGAGGAGAGCTGCTGATTGATAGTGTACATTAGAGGAGTCACCTGTTTGTTGGTGTATAAGACAGAAGTTTCAGCAATATTCAGCAATGCGCAATCTGAGACACTTGCAGAGGCTGTGTCTGTCGAAAATCCTGGGGACCTTTCACGTAACAAAGCAGTCTCTGTAAGGAGAATGATGTCTCCACATTCACATGTGCAGGACCCAGGGGGGGAGCTGTCCCTGAGCCATGTGTTTTTTCCAGAGATGCTCTGTGGTCCTTGTCCTCTCTCTGGAAAATGGCATTTCCCTTAGTGACTTCATTTACAACTATTGTATTTATTTATATCTATTCAGCCTCCAGCATCCTGACCAGTACCTCCCATAGTAACCCAGTGCTTCACCAACAGGCCCCAGCAGGATCCTGATTGGCTCCTCTCCTTCAATATGCCTATATGACTCTAAAGTATTGAGCTGTCTTTCCCTGTTCCTTGTGTCTCTGGAAAGAAATTATTTCCTGTGGTCAAACAACAGAAAGCATGACATTAAACAAGAAAACCACAGGGATTCACAAAATTGTGCAGCTATTCCCCATGTTTTCTACCTGGGACATGTATAGAATCACAGCATCATAGAATGGTTTGGGTTGGAAGGGACCTTAAAGACCATCTAGTTCCAAACCCCCTGCCATGGGCAGGGACACCCTCCACTAGACCAGGTTGCTTAAAGCCTCATCCAGCCTGGCCTTGAACACTTCCAGGAAGAGGGAAGCAGAAAACTAGCCTGTACCTTCAGCAAAGCCAAGTATGAAGTATTTGTTTGATAACACTGGTAATTTTCCAGAAAGTATAAAAAAATTCTTAGTTTAGGTTCCATACCTATGAAAATTATTGAGTGAATGAAGAAACAATGAAAAATAATTTAATGCATAGCCTCCTGTTGCACCTCAGGGACACTTTGCCAAACAAGTAAAGCTGTACAAATATAGGATCTCATCTCATGCCATGTATAAGCTGAGAGAAATTTGCTACTTCGATCATAATTGCCTGTGGCAACAGGTACCAGACGAAGCCAGACTGGCCGTCACGGATGGCTCTTTGCAGCATTTAGTGCTTCTTTGAGAGGGCTTGCTTCTGCTCTAGTGGTTGCACTGGGGACCCATTTCCAGAGCAGAGACAAAATCAATTTGTTTTCACAGAATTTTCAGCAATTTCCTAGGGCTGGAGCTGTGTTTACTCTTGATCTTTGCGATAGTGAAGGAATTTGCAATGTATTTCCACAGTGTTAGAAAACTCTTACATTAATTATTAACTCAAAGGACTGACGAAATTTGGAATCTCACTGTATCTGTAAATACATATGTAGGATTTTAAGTTATAATATGTCATTGCTATTTTCAAAACCTAAATTGCAACCTTGAACAAAACGGTTATGAAAAGCTCTAGCTGCATTTTCATAGTAGTGACTATTGGACAGATCTTTGACATCGTCTGATCTGTCATTCTTTGTCTTGATCTTGCTCATTAGTTTAGCAAAATGTGCAAACCTGTCTTCAAGGGATTAAGGTGAGGAGGGAGGAAAGCTGTGACCAAACTAAAGAGGTGCCCAAGGAAAGAAAAGAGGCAGTTTCCCTTAGCAGAATGGATCTGGTCCAAACATAAATGTTTTAGATCTTCTGTAAAATGCAGAGGGCCTTCAACTCTAATTACCTTCAGCAGGATTTGAGCACTTGAAACACTCGGCACAACCATGTTGGTCCTTGGAGGACTGCATAGTTGCATTTGCAGCCCTACTAACCTTACTGATGCCTGTTGATTGCACACCACATTTTGTAGGCTGCATATGTCCGGCTGACCTGATGTCAACATCTGTTCTTCCAACAGGCCTAATTTCAAAATGTTGGACTAGGAGTATCACATTGCCTCATATTATTTTTGTCTTGTTTGTTAGAAGTATGTCTCTTCAGAGATCAGGTACTGCGGGAAGAAAATAATTGTCTCCTTTCAGCAGTTAGTAGCAGCTGGGGTCTGGGAAAGGTGGGAAAGAGAAGCACCTGATTCCAACTTGACTTTGGTGATTGCTGCCTGCAGAAGTGTGGGGCTCCCTGCATCAGAAATCTTTATGAGGCAACTGGGCTAAGCCTGGAAACATTGACATTTTAGTGATTTAAGACAATAGCAGCCACATACATTGCAGAAGGAAAAGGCTGCAGTTCTACATTTGCCAAGTCCCCTCTGTTTCCTCTGCTAAGGAAACAAATAATAAGAAATGCCCTAAGAGAAGAAAGGGGAGAAGAATACCAATGTAATCATCATCTCACACTGATTTTCAGTCTGATTTAAAATTAAACGTTTATATTATCAAGCAGTCTAAGAGGGTCTGTAAATATGAGTAGATTTAAAGAGCTTCAAGCTTCCCAGCTTGAAGGCTGTTCAGCAAAATTGAAGATCGCACCAAGTTAGTGATTAATGGAAATATTAAATGCATGAAAGGATAATGTATTCTTATTCAGAACAGCATTGCATTACCAATCAGTTGTTTTGTTATAATGTGCCCCAATTATACTGTGCTATTAATGCAAATACATTTTGATCAGTTGAATCAATAAGAGAATTTCATTATTACAGCTTCTTGTTCAGTTTTGGAGACCCTGGAAACAATGAGGTCTTGATTATCTGTTGTGTAAATGTTGACAAACGTTACTTATATTGCTTAATGCACTACTGGAAGACACTGAGATTTTACAGTGATGATGATGGGCCACTGTATAATAGGATAGGATAAGGAGGAGAGGAGAGGAGAGGAGAGGAGAGGAGAGGAGAGGAGAGGGAATTGTTACAGTATTGAGGGGTTTCTTCCAATGCCAGCTACATTTAATATCTTTAATATTTCTTGTCACTTTTTCACTCTTTTTCTCATTGTAATTGCCTGTCGCAGCAGGCAGTCTATTTTTTTCTATATTCATTTAATACTAAAAATCCTGCGTTCTAATCAGTGAGCTCAGCTATGGCCAAAGAAAACCCCTGAAAAAAAGGAAGATGCACCAACTTGTTGTAAGACTTCATACCCACTGTTCTTTTAATGTTTCAGAGAACACAATAGGACTGGTCAACATTTTTTACTTACAAACATTTTTGATGGAAAAATGAAAAGACACCGAGAGATGAATCAGTGCAGTAGGAAACATCAAATGGCTGTCTGCAAGTACAGCTGATGGTAAAAAGGATTAACTTAAAAGAATACAGGCACTTGAAATAAAAGCTAAAAAAGTAAGGCATTTTTCTTTGGGCACAATGTCTGACAGTAGCCAAACAACTCCAGTCTAGAGCTTGTGCTTTAAAGTGAGGTGGCAGGAAAACCACAAAGAGGAAAGCAGAGAGCTAGCAATGATGGCAGAGTTACAGATCACACTCGAAAAAGCCTGCCTGTTATACAGTTCTCTCATGACAACGGCCATGTAGGAGCTGATCAACAGCTTCTGGCTCAGAGATGTTACCTGCAGGGAAAAAAACCCACCATATTTTCTCCTAAATATTATCATTTTTTAAAATTAGAAGCCAACACCATATTGGGTTTCTTTTTCATATTTTACTTCTTGTTTCTCTTCCAACACCCTTAAATTTCACATTAAAAAACCCCATATTTTCCAGCAAGTTTTATGCGCAGGCTCAGGTATGTTAATTTGATAATGCTTGTATGATTAGCTCAGTGAATGCAGAGATCATTATCTAGACAGATGAAGCATTTTAGATTTGTGGTTTTTTGAAAAAGTCATCATTTTCAGAAGCCTACCCAGTTAAGAAGAAAAATCAAATAAAATGTAGTAGGTTTGACTTGCTACTCCTTCATTAGACTTTCACCTCCACAGATCCAAGCTAAATGTAAGAACTGGTCATCTCGCGGTTTTTAATGACACGTACACAGATGTTAATTTTCTGTTCATTTTTTATTATCCCCACTGCAGGCCTGAAGATGTGCAGAAATGCAAAGAACATTCTAAAATACGTAACTGGAGAGTCTTCTCTTGGTTATGCACTGGACAAGGATGACACAACATAACTGAGAACACACCACAGCTCGTTGCAGATGCAGGAACTGCTGTGATTTCTAACAAACAGCTCTGCACTGAAGTGACACTTTTAGCTCTCCTCGCTGCAAATATGAGTGTGGTCACCCTTCACCGTTTTGACTCCCTTTAGCACACTGAAGATGACTTCAAGCAGAATTTGTTGTCCTGAGTCTCCCCTCATCCAAGAGAGCCGGCCAGGACAATAAGCATCCAAAAGTAATGTGCAGGAGGTGTAGGGCCCTACTTCTGTCCTTAATTTGAAGATATATTAGGAGCCTCGTCCTTTTTTTGTGTCATTATGAGACGGTTGGTATCTCCTCTGGAGGTGATTTTTCCCAGTCTTCCTGCCTGGGACTGCAGGCTTTCCACCAGTCCCACAGGGAGAAGGTGGGAGGGGGGACAAGATGGCTAAGTCCTTGTGCACAAGTCACCCTCTTGGTCCACCTCCCCACTCTCAAGGATTGCAGTTTCCTGGATGGGGAAAATACTAATTTAACCTACTTGCACAGGGCTGTTGTAATAGTTGGTTCAGCGATGTGACAGCGGGTGACCTGGAGCCAACACCTGCATTTTGGTGGATTGAGTGGGTGAAGCAGGAGGGTATCTGGCTGACTGCCCCAGGGTGTGTGGCTGGCCACACCACCCTGCTCGTCTGGGCATGTGGAAGGCCACCTCAGCCCCCACCAGTGAGTCCCCATGGGATGCCCCCAGCGTGGACCAGTGCCTTCATAAGTTGTCTACATGGGCTCAAGCAGCAAAAGGACAACACTGCCATGCCAGCCCTTAGGCTTTAGCAGGGGTCAGGGTCTGTCCTTGAGCCTAGGTGTTCTGGACACATGGAGCACTCCATGTAGATTCAATATCTTGGCAATATACCAAGAAAGTGACAGAAATGGCATAAACCATGTCCCTCTGACAGTCATACTCACCCAGATGGCCTCTAGCACATGATGTCCAGCCCCAGCAAGGGGTGTGAAAGCTAATGGCCATGGGGCTACCCCCTGGGACCAGGTTGCAGAGCCCTCCAAAGCTGTCCTTTACAGTCCATGTGAGGGCAAGGACTCTGAATTGCTTCCCTTCACCTTGCAAAGCACTTAGTGCAAAAGAAATGTTGGTGAAATACTGCCGTGGTTTAACTCCGGCTAGCAAAATACCACGAAGCCGCTCTCACAAATCCCCCTCCCCTCCTCCAGTGGAGGGGAAGAATCGGTGGAAAAAGAAATAAGAAAGCTCGTAAAATTGAGATAAGGACTATTTACTAATTAAATCTAAATCAATATATACAGGTACTACTAATAATAAATAATTAAAATAGTAGAAAATGAAACATATAGTACAATATATACAATATGATACAATTTCCCACCATCCACTGACCAATGCACACCCAGATGTTGAGGGATGAAAATCAGACCCCGAGAGCCCGAGACCCACAGCCCGAGAGCGATCGCAGCCCGAGAGCCGCGGCCTGAAGACTAGAGCCCGGGAGCCTATGCAGCAGATTCCGAGCAAACCTTATCACTGATAACATGGCCAGAAAACTCAAAATAATCCACCAGCTCCCACATGAAGGCGCCAGCACAGGAGTTGGCAAAGCAGCTAACGCAGGAGGGTTAGCAAGTGCCCGGACAGACGAGCAAGGGAGTAAGGGAGAGAGAGAAGGGAAGAGTAATGGCTACCGGACCCTCTTCCCCACCCAAGAGACCGGAACATGATGTACTATGGGATGAAATACTTCCTTGGTTAGTCTGGGTCAGCTACAGTATCCGAAGCAGACAAAAGACCTTGAGTTCAGTATAGGCCATCCCCAGCACCAGCTGAGGCCTTATCAATGTTTTCACTTACTGTCCAGCAACAGAGTTCCCTGGCAACCAGAGTAAAGGGAGTTAGCCCTTTCCTGACTGAACCCAGCACAAATACCAAGAGACCTTTTGTCAGTGGGAGGCCACACGATGCTGAGCAGAGCCCTGAGACACGGATTGTAACTTGAAGCACTGACAAGATCCCAGCGAGAAGTGCTCAGCAGAATGTTTCTGAGGAAACCAGTTTCTCCTGCTGTGATAAGGTCTCTGAAATATTTCAGAATGAATACAGGAAGCATAGATCTGTATGTGCATTCATCAAAGATGCTGCAAGCACTAAAGCACCTGACCTGCCTATATATTTTACTGTATTATTTACAAGCAGCAATACATGCAAAAGCTCTCTCATAGTTAGACATGAAAAATTGCTAAAGGCAACTCTCTTTTAGAGAAAAGAGACATCCCCTAGAAGAGGCTGTTGTTGGCTTTGTACTTCGGGAGGATTTTTACACTGGTTAAATTCTGACCGGTACAATTTTATTCCGAAGAGATGGACAGATCTGCCACTCTATGAAGTCCAACCTCACTCCCCTTCTGCAGTGGGAGCCAGTCCAACTGAAAATTCCCTCCTGTATATCCCAGGCATTAATGCCTGTAAAGTACCAGTGAACCCAGTGCCAAGAGGCCATCAGAGACCCTGGTGCTACCCCAGTTCCCCCAGTCTGCATTGGTCTTTCACTGTAAGTCTTGTTATGAAGTGCTGGAGAGCCTGTGAGAAATACATTATAGGTTCACCATGGTCTGTTGGCTCAAAACATCTGGGAACAGCTTCCCTGGCATCCAGGCAGGGATATAAAGGAGGTAGAAGATCTAAATCTCACTACCTGTGAGATGTAATAGCCCTACAGGACTTTGCAGCATCCTCCTCCATCTCATGGATGCATCCCACATAGGAAACACATATTGGTGATCAAAGTGAAATAGGATTCAGGCTGATTGGAAAAGGACAGGTGGAGGAATAACTCTGGTGATGGCTGATGGACAGCGTGCTTTGATTGTCTTTTTAGTATTTAAAACTGGAAGCTTATTTTTTGGTGCATTTATAAACATGTATTTTAAGAAAAAGTCTGTAACTCAGGGTGATGGGAGTGGTGGAAGTTGATTATAAAGTGTATGGTTATTCCTAGCAGGATATTTCTTCATCACTGATGCAGGTGGGAAATAGGAGCTGCTGTGACTCATCAATTTTCCTGTTCATGGTGTCAGGTATAAGTGTCATTCTATATTCAGAGATATCCTTAGCAAAGGTGACAAAAAACATGAAGTGCAAAACCAAGTAAAGCAAGAAGAAAGTCCTAAACCACTGAAATGCAGTTGTTAAACCCCCCCAAATTTAACACTAAGCTTTCTGGAAGAAATTGCCACAGAGTTAATTTAGTGGTAGCAGTGTGGCAACTGGGAATTCAAGCTGAGTTTGTCAAGACACCTCAGTCTGTTAGAAGTAGAAATCTTATTAAAATGTAATGGGATTTTGGAAACTAATAATCGTAGGCTCTTCTTAAATCCCAACCATCATGCACAAACTAGACGCATTTCAAGAGACAGGGCAAGATCTGTAGCTGATGTAAGTCAGAGAAAGTCTATTAGACATGAATAGCAGTTGTCCACTGAGGTATATAAGTATCACCTCATTTGCACTGGTGACTTGAGCACGATTCCAGTCTGTGCAAAAGTTTTAAACCTGTATCTTTCACATATTCCTTAAAATTCTTAATTAAAGTGATGCAAAAATGAAGAAGCAAAATCTACATGCCTGAGCTGTAAATATATCAAGGAAGAGCATCTGGGTTTGTTCTGCATTTGAGAGTTACCTAGCACATAAGGAGCTGTATTAGCCTAAGATTAAGAATTTGCAAATTGCCACAATACATAAAATATAGATGAAGACTTTTGAGGCCTATTTGTACATTCAACTTTGCCTGGAGTTGTGTCTCCAAAACTTTTCCCATGCCATTTCTTCAGAAATTCTGCAAGGCACAAGAAGCCAGGAGTCTTCAGGAGATGCTGCAGGTAGCAATTATCCACCACAGCAATAAAAATCACTAGTGAGACATCATTCCTTCCTGATTACACTAACAGCCTAAGGGCTTCAGCCTTCTAAAACCAGTTATCAGCAACTGAAGAGGAACAGAGTAGCATCAGTGTGAAATCAGGGAAACAAGAAAATGTGACCAGTGACAGATATCTTATCCACTACACAGCGAGTAGCCTGTGTTTACAGCTCTGGTGTCTGGTGAGACAGCTGGTATATGAAAACACACCTATATAGATAGCCCAAACAGCAGAACAGCAAATAGCCTCAAGAAGTCTTCGGTGATGAGTTGCGTGCTTTCCTGGACCCAGAAACATGATAATGGTAACTATGTTGATTTACGTTGGACGGTGTATAACCCTGCAATGCCTACCATAGCTAGGGATGCTAGACCTATCCCCAGCATCCTAGGCACCCCTCCGTACTGGCAGCTGGTTTTTATATTCACAGCCGCATCCATATCTTTACACAGTTGTTCCTTCACAAATCTCTGGTATGATCTGACTACACCTGGGACTAAATGGCAAGGTTATTCTTGGGAAGTTCAGATGGAAAAATAAAAGTTGTTCAGGTCAGAAGTTCATTGTACATTGACTAACAATGCAGTGCCATAAGCCCTAGAGTATGTAGATCCATTACTGAAGTTGCAGGGAGTCTGTCAGCTAAGCTAGAGAAGGCATCAGTAAAAATCTGTATTTTAATTTCTTCAGATAGTTTCCTTAAAACATACTGCTAAAAAATACGTTTTTATAGGAGAATCGCCAATATAACTTGATTTTCTGCCTATTCCATATAGTCATTCTTTAAAAAGAACAGACTGTAGATTTGTAAAACTGAAGTGCCTCTGTAGTCCACGAGTAGTGTGGTTAGCATACAGTATTGGATAATTCAATTTCATAAACAATTTCCATCCACAGTGAAAACTGGAAGAGTATATACTTCTCCACACTCACCACTCCACTGTGTATTGTGTTTTATGCATTGGTAGTGTCAGATTTACACAAAACTAAAGTGCTAGCCCCTTATATGTTAATATGCTAGACCGTGGTATTAATTCAGGCTTTGAAAGAGGACTGGTCTGAGGGATGATGTGATAGTGGCAGTAAAGGACTTCCAAAGGAGTTGAGTACTATCAGCTGTTACTTAGTCACTATCATCTCCAGTTCATGCAAGCACCTAGAGCTTCAGAAGGGCCCCCTTTTCTCACTCTTCTCACTTCTTTACATCAAGAAGCCTAGAAATGGACAATTGGTAAAATTGCATAACTCTGACTGGGCCCTGACCCACCACCTTGTTCACCCAAAGCCAGGGGGCCAAGGTAATGGTCGGCAGTAACCTTTTCAACTCATGTTATAGGAGTTATAGTATTAGACATGTACATCAATAGGTAACTATGGCACAGCTATACCTCTTTTTTCCTGTTGTCGTTCTCCCTCTCTTGTTGTACCAAGTGTTCTGGTTATAATTGAGATGAAACAGAATTATTACAGGAACGTACGTGCATTAGAACATGCCGTCAGCTGGAATTGTTCTTTCATATTCTTTTATGAGTAGCTGCTGAGCAGTCAGGGGAAAGTGAATATAAGCCCTTGATACAGTCCGTTGCTTTGTGTAGTTGTGTGAAACCTATACTCTCAATGCAGTTATCTGACTGAGGTTCTTTACACCCCTTGTCCCTTTTTCAAGTGATGGACTGCAAAGCAGAGGCAGTGCCATATATTAGGGTGGCCACAATATGGGTACGTGTGATGTATTGCAGTGCTGTGGAGCAGCTAATGCTCCGCTGCCTCTTGTACTACACAGCAGCTCTGCAATGAGTAGCGTAGATCACAGGAGAGTGCAAGATGGTCCTGTTCTTCCAGTGCTATAATTAGATCCATTGCTCATCTGTCACCAAAGTGCTGTAGCAACAGTTGGCCGTCTGTGACACCACTCTGCCTTCCATCAGGAACACTGACACATCTGCATGTTGCTGTGTGCAGGGGCTCAGACCTCTGGCTTAGGGCTACATCACTTTAGCTTCTACTCACTCATCACCAGAAATGCCGTCTCCAAGGGGCAGAGACAGCAAGTGTAAAGCTGTATGGAAACATCTTTCTGGATATCTCATTCTTCTTCCTATATCTTGTGTGTCTTGCCCTCTCTTTTAGTGTGCCTTTTTCACTTGGGATGCTCCATGGGGACACGTCATTATAATTTAGGTTCCCTTGTGCCATCTAGAGCGGTAATAAATCCTGAAGAAGGTCACTGTCATCAGTACATTGCAGTATGAGCATCACAGAGAAATAGGTCTGTCTCTATAGGGAGGAAAAATTTCTGATACTCAGAGACTCAGCCCTTCTCACGTGACAAAAGGTACATCTCTAGTGGCAATCCTTGGAATTCCCAGGTCCAAGGGATTACATTATCAGAGGTTATGTTTCACTTTGCTGTTCCATAGCAGTCCTCCTCAAGGACACAAGGCACTGTGTCCTGTAGCAAGGATGTTTGATCTGAACTTATGGCAGCTGGACTCCAAAAATTAAAGTGAGTTATTTTTCAGTATTTGTAAATATTCCTGCCCAAGTAGGAGGAAAAGTAGAACCATAGCAAATGTTCAAAGACAGATAGTTTTAAGAAACAAAAATTAGTTCCCCACACATTAGTTAAAATGCTTAATTTCTGTCGCAGACACTTTATTTATGTGTTTTATTTATAATTTATGGCTGTATCAAAAGCCTTTGTGACATCAGCAAAGGCACAACAAGGCCAGTTTATGGTCATGACTGTCTTCCTGAAGCTGCCTGCTTAAAAATATAATCAGGTGGTGGAGAGGCTGAAGATGGCAGTTTCACTTCCCTGCACAAAGACCTGGAGAGTGGTGCCTCCCTTTGCCTGGTGTCCGCTGGAGCCATCTGAGATGAGTGCCAAGGGGTGTTTCCCATAAAGTCCCATCATGAAAGGGCCTTCAGATTTTGTAGCTGCTTCCAGTCTTTTCTGCAACAGAGGGAGCTGGGGGTATGTGACACTTCCATCCTCATATCCTCCAGCATCATCCTTTCCCTCAGGGCTATCACCAGTTCTCCCTTCAGAAACAGCAGCCTCTGCTGCTCTTATTAATATGTCAGTCATCTCTATCCACACAAAAGTTGCAGCAAGCATTTTTCAGCTGCACTGTCATGAAGTGCTCTACAATCATTTGAGCAAGGTGTTTCCAGCAACAGCCAGCAGGGAGATCCCATGGATATCAGACCTTTTTGCTGGCAGATGGAAGATGGATGTACTCCTGAACTTCTGTGGGTTTAGTTCAGCCACATCATCTGGAAAAGCTGATCCACATCTGAGCTAGATGAGGCTTTCCTATTTGATATGTGTCATAGAAATCATGTCTTCAGCTGACACCTTGCCACTGGAGACAAAATGAATAGTATCAAACATCTCCAGAAAGAACAGTTCTTAAGGAAGAAAAACCGTGTTTTCACACTGTGTGCTATGTCCAATGACCTCATTTTCTCATACTAAGATGTCATTTTCACATGCCAGACTTGTGAGTGAAGAGGTTGTTACTGTGCTTAGCCCTGGGCTCCATCTGTTCTCTTGGTAAGGTGAAGCACTGCTCTCTCTAGGGAAGAAGAACCAATAATGAAGGAGCAAGAGGCTGTCAGGGGTCTTGTAAAAGCTTTCCATGCTTATCAGCCTTCAGCTGGATCTCCTCAGTGCAGACCTGGCACCACCTTTCCTGCCTGGATCTCAGCTTTCTTGGGTGGTTTCTGTTGTGTTTTATGTCATCCAGTGTTTCAGGAGGCCATCTGGTCTAACATCCCCATCAGAGCAAGGCCAGCTTTGAAATTAGATACACCTTCAAAGTTAGATCAGAGCATATACAGCCAAGCTGTGAGTATCGGGCTTTTTTGTTGCCCCTCTGCTTTCACATGTACACATTCAAGGTAGCAATGAATGATTGCCCTTACCTGGGCATCTTATTTGTTTCACCTCTCTTCTTATTCCTTTATATCTATGTGGAACTACTTTTAAGATGGATTAGTTACTAAACTGTCATCCCTGTTGGTCACAGCTAGTAAGAGTAGGCCAGTGTAATACAAAGATGATGATGGGATAGGCTGCTAAGAGAACTTAGACTGGGAGGCACCTCAGGGGTCTCTGCTCCAACCTCCTGCTCACAGCAGGTCAGCTCTAAGGTCAGACAAGTTTGCTCAGGGCTTCATCCAGTCCAGTCTTGAAAACCTCCAAAGTCAGAGACTGCACAACCTCTTTGGGACACCTTCACCTCTGCCTAATTGTCCTCATGGAGAAAAAGTGTCTCCTTACATCCAGGCTGGAATTCTTGTTTCAACTTACATCTTTTGTGTCTTCCTTCCTGCCCAGATCCTCTTTGGAGAGTCCATCTTGGGCTCCTTGATGACTGTCCCACAGGCACTGGGGGCTGCTGCTAGAGCCCTGAAGCCATCTCTGCTCCAGGCTGAACAAGCCCAGCTCCCCCAGCCTCTCCTCACAGGCAGGTGCTCCAGCCCCGCCATCTGCCCTGAACTCACTTCAGGTTATCAATGTCCTTTTCCACTGGGGGAGTTCAGGGGTGGACAGAACTGAGGTATCCAGGTCCCTGTTGGCCCATTCCTCCAGCCAGCCTAGGTCTACCTGAATGGCAGTCCTGGCCTTGAGCATGACACCTGGTCTCCCCAATTTGGTGCCACCTGGAAAACTGATGAGAAAGCCTTCTGTTGTCTCCTCCGCAGCACTGGTAAAGGTATTAGACAGGACTAGTCCCAGGAAAGACCTGTGCAGTGATCTTGAGCTTGAACTGAGGCAAGGGTCCTGTTGTGCTGCTCCTGTTGGTATTGGGGGCCATGTCTTGTGGTGTTTCGCCATCACTGCTGAGCATGTGCACTCTGCCCTCAGCAGAGCTTCCAGCCTCTTCCCATGCACCTTTCTGCCAAAACTGCTTCATCTTTGAGCTGCTCCACTTCAGTGTGCGCTGGGCCTGGCACTAGGTCTCCCGCACTTGCTGAACGGGTGGTTGGTACTACCCCCTCGGCAGTCAGCTGGAGTCAAGAGCACCTTAAGATGAGGAATAGGTAGGGTTTGCTATATGTAAATGTTTGGGCACCCTTTCCCAACAGCAGGAGCTGGGACACACCACACTCAGATAGTTTCCAGGAATCTCCAAAGAGCCCATAAAAGTGGGAGGATCTCAAAGAAAAGCCTAGAATCAGTGGTGCAAATTCTTGCTGTTGTTGGCTGCTCCTGTTTGCTTTGCTCTGGGGCATGCAAAGACCATGGTCTTAGTTGTTCTGAGCACCTGATTATAATGTTTGTGCATATAGCTGTCATTAATAGCAGCTCATTACTTATTTTATGGAGTGTCTAGTTGCAGCAAAACCAGCCTTTGTTGTGACGTAGGAAAGGTGATGTAGGAGAGGACTTAACAGATCATTGTAAAGGTTGGGGGCATCCCCACCACTCTTGAGAGGTTTGCAACAAGCAAACACTGAACACAGTTCAGTACTAGAATATCACCAGAAAATGCTTAACCTCAAACCTATGAGATTTTGGCAAAGTCTGTTCTTCTGTCTTAGAAAATAAATATTCTGAGTACCCCTCTTTTCCATGGCACACGTCCTCACCCTGTTCCCTGTCAGAGATCCCCTGGACATGGGGCATGGTTGCAGGGCCCTCATTGCTGCCCCTATATCATCTTCCCTGCAAATGGGAATGCTTCTTCCATCTGGTGTTCTCTGCCCCACAGCAACTGAGGGCTTTGTTTGGAGAAAGGAACACAAGAAGCCAGGACAGTTTAGGGACATGATGCCATTGAGACCAGGCTCTGAGGGAAAAGGTGTGGACATGATTGGTTTATGAGGGGAAAGGCTAGGGACTTGACTCTGATCCCATGCCTTCCACACCCAGGCACAAGCCTGTGTGTTGCCCACTGATAGCAACAAACACTCCTCTCTCTGCTGCTCATCCCTCTCACCATCCAGGAACAGCAGAAAAGGGCAAAGGGACAAAGAGGCAAAGCATGTCCCTTGCCCATTCCTGAAGATAAAAAAAAAAAAATTGACTTGGAATTTACTTTTTTTTATACTTTTCAGTGTGTGATATGAAAGTGATGTGAATAAGGCTATTCTTTACTGATAATTCTGAGCTTTCAGCACAGAAAAATACATAATCTCTAGTCAAAAATGAAAAATAAAGTCAACATTTTATCTTCAGCCCTCTGCAATTTTAGCTGAGGGAAGATAACGTGCTATAATTTTGAATCATTGATTGAAAACTTGTTCACCACAAAGTATCATCATTGTGCTCAATTTTTCCACATTCACATTTGTGCTGACACGGCTCCAGTGAAATGTTAATCTCATCTAATCACTAGCACAGAGCAGTTAGGAGGTCTGTGGGTTTTTTGAGCGTATATATTCAGTACACCAATATAGCTGCATCAGTGGAAAACCCCAGTAAATGTATTTCTTGATTGGTGTAATTCAGTAGGTTCTTGTCAGAGGTCGTAATTAACTAGCACGTAGCACACGGACAAAAATGTTCGTGAAGCTGCTGCTAGATTGGAGATAAATCATTTATTTGGGAAAAGTAGGACCACAGTGGAGAAAAGGTGAAATAGTGTGTAACCAAAATACTACTAGAAAAAGTGTCGTCGAGCTGAAATACTAGCTTATTAGACAAAGACCTGTAGACAGACAATGAAATGTATGTGCCAGAATCAATTAGGACCTTATGAAAATTTAATCAAAGTTTATGGTAAATAATTCCACCCTAGATAAAGCTACATTTCATTAATTTTTTATTGTTACTCATTTAAATTGAAGTGATTACTGCGCAGAGCAGAAACTTCATTGTCATAAATTAATCTAAGCACAGTCCAGGGATCAGTTTGGGGTAAGATCTTTGCTTTGTGTTAGGATTCCTGGTCCTGCTCCAAGAAGCAGTACAGCCTGTTAATGAATCCCTTCAGGTCTAACGTGTGTATTGCCCTCAGAGCAGGTTCCGGCCATCAGGTCTCTCCATGTACAAGCAAGTGACAATTCCCCAGCTAAAACATTCCTGTTTAATCCCTGCTAAATGAATCCCTCGTTCCTCTCCAAAGTGCTCGATAGGTTTAGGTGAAGGACTGGAGGAGGGTCATACCCGTACCGCAGCAGCTTGGGCTCTCTCCATGCCAAGGATGGGGAAGGCTGCAGAGTCTTCCACATAAGCACTTAAACTTTATGCATCAGTGACTATTCTTTCTTCCTCAGACACTCATGTGAAAACCTGAATGTATCCAGGTGTATATTCTGCATATGTGTAGCAAAACTTATGAGGGACTCAGGTTTCCAGATGGTGGATCCATACAAGTTCCTTAGGCTTTTTGAAACCAAGACTTGTTATCTCTGTATGAACAAGACAGTAATCGCATTGCTCATGTCTGTCCGTTCCTATGCTGGCTGTGGACTGACATGCCTAAAGTTGTGTTTACCTGGAAGCATTCAAAGACCTAACATGCGTGCAGGTGACATGTGTTTCTGTGCATAGTTTGCAATATTTGATTTGACTGAAAGAGTATTGGTTTAACACCTAGATGGGGGTTGGAGGCCCTGGAAAGTAATTCTAGAAAGCATCCAAGGAAGACAGGATGCATGAACCATTCAGCACTTTGTGATTCAAGGGTGAATTAAATTTGTGGCACTACAAAGGAAGAAATAATTATTAAGGGTAAAAAGGTGGCTTTTACCTTTATGTACAAAATCAGCTAGACTAGGCACATGGTAATGTGCAGTTCTGCTATACTGGTATTAAAAGAATCATGAGAAGTTGATGAAAGTACAAAAATACCCTAAAAAATGTGGAGATCGAAGGAAATATAATCCTTTGGGAGATGTAAAGAGCACCATCACTTTAGCTTAGGGAGGTTATAAACTATTGAAGCAAACGACTGAAGAAAATGGTTGGTTCTACATCTCCTGATGTGTCCAAATGCCTTTCAGAAGTTTGCCTATGTCAGGCACAAATTATCAGATTCAGCACAGAGATAACTGGGTGGAATTAAGTGGACAGTGTTCTGGCAGTTTCTAGTGCTGAGGCTCTAGATTTTATCTGTTTTATTAGATATACATTATGTAAACTTACTTTTTAAGTGTGAAGTTTATGAGTATTCTTGCAGAGCATTCATTGAGTCTGTAAACATAATCAATTGGGTATTGACATAGCAGGTAGCAGTTTGATTAGAAATACAGAATAGCAGAACACCCATGTGATTAATGAAGCAGCTGAGACACAAGTGATTTCGCATTAGTGGGGCAGGTGTTCAGTCTAAGACAGCAAGTGGAGTGTTGTTTCAAAGAGAGTAAAATCAACAATATTGCTGGAGCTCCTCCCAGCACAGAGAGCTGCATGAACGTACTCCCACTGGTAAAGGTCAGATTGATTCAATGACTGTCATAATTTCCTGCAAATAAAACACCTAATTACAAAAAATAAATAAACAAGTGGTAAATTTAATGCAGTATGAATATATCATACTCTATACTCCGTACTACCACAAATATCAATGCCTCAGCTGTCTAGGCAGCTAACCAATTGTATTTACGATTATAAAAATGAATAGAAAAATCTGATAAATCTTCACATTTTGCACTGATCTCCCTCCTTTCATCCTTGCCATGTGCTTGGGACTTTTCAGCCTGGACAGGGACAGGCAGAACAGCCCCACAGCAGCAGTTCAGCACTAAACCTCTGAACTGGGGGACCAGTTTCTGCTTCCAGATGCCAGAGTTGGGGGAGCATCCTGTCCTTGCCCACATTAAATCAAGCCCTTGACACATGACCACCAGGGAATACCTTTGAGTTTCCCCAAAACCTATTATTTGTGCAACTCAAGCTGCCCTACAAGAAGCACTGCATGCCAGCAAAATCGTCCAAACCCAGTATCTGTTGTTTCACTCAGGAACCAGATGAAACAACAAGCATGGGATGGGACAGGCCAACTTCTCCCCAGACACCCATGGGTGCCACAGGTCCAGGGGCAGGAAATGAAGACCTGTGCTATTCTTAAATGGAGTTGACAACCTGTCTTCAATGAGAGCTTTTGGTCTGCAGCTCCTTTGGGAGTGAACTAAACAGCACCATCAAAGGCAGCTATAATTCTGCATGCAGGAGGTTTATACTATTCCATTCAGAAGTAAATTCAGATAAGCTTTCCTGGGAATTTAAATTTATGAACCCCTATTCATACCTGTGGGATCAGAAGTAGCCTATTTCAGATCTTATATGCACTGGTGATATCCAATAGTCTCTTATCACCTTCAGACTTGCTGCTATTTATGGCATGTTGATATCATATTTCACCATGGGGATGCCACCCTACCTATTGCCACATTTGCAACGTAAAATGTCAGGCAGGGGAATTAATATGCAGGAAATCCAGGCAATGGACTCCCATTGACATATAGCACATATTTGTCCTTCTGCCAGTGAAAACTTTTGCACGGGGATTTGACTTCCCCTGGGCTGATGATGAATGGCTCTGCAAATTTGGTTTGGTTCCATCCCTTCCTAAGTGCTGATAAAGGTGAAGAGAAGTGAAAGAAGGAAATTAAAACCTTTCTCCTCAAGGGTTTTGGTTAACCACATCCATCTGGAACATTTTTATTTTCAGAGAGAGTAATAAGAAAAACAGATGAACTGCACAGGAAGGTATTAGCAAGTTTCTTCGCTCCCATTCCCTCAAGAGAAAGCCCTTTCTGCACATCTACCTTATATTTCTACTTCACCTCTCCTTTTCTTCTTCTTTTCTGAATTTCTCCAGATAACATAACATAGTTTTCTCCTCTCATGTTCCCCAAAGTTCTTGATGTTTGATGAATAATCTCTGTTTCTCTCCTTCAAACCAACCTGAGAATCCCTCCCCTTGCTATGAGTCCCCTCCAGCAAAACCCCACCTGACCTATATTTTCAGTCCCTTCTTGACATCCCATGGGGTAGTTATTACCCCCATATCTAAGAGGAACATTACTCACAGAATCTTTTCATTATTTTGAGAAAGGTCAGGCTGCCTCCTGGCACCGACCCCTTCAGCAGTGTCTTAGCATCCCACTGCTTCTCTCACTTCCCTGTGTAGTGAACCAGGGGTCCAACAGCTCTGGAAAATTGACATCTGACCTGCGTATTGCCTTCTTGAGCCTCAAAGGCAAAGTCAACGCTTAGGCTTGCTATTCCAGGTGAAGGTCTCAGTGCACTGAAAGTCTTCAAAAAAGGGGACGTTTGTTCTGATGACACCACCCTTTTGGGGATGAGCCATTACCCTTAGTCCTGCTGAGTTTCCTGTACAAGATGTGCTTCCTGGACATACAGATTTCCTGGAAATTAAACCATTTCAGGGAAAACACAGAAGAAGGCACTGATGACGTTGTTTGTATCAGACCTGCATTCCCATGATGTCCCATCCTGCACTGGAACACAGATATACTCTCTGCAATCCCATTGGGTTCCATCTCGTTCTCAGCTATTTCAGCTCCCGAGTCCCCCCCCAACAGCACAGCTCTACAGCTACATTGTGGGACCATGGTTTGAATGGTTAAAACAGCCAAATGGACATCTAGGAATGTGCCTCATACTCCTGCTTTTCCCTGCTGTGTTCCTGCCTCTCCCTCTCCATCTACTGTTAGGCAGTGGAAGGCAGTGCCCCCTGAGAATTTCCTAATATTTGCAGAAGGCTTTAGGAACCCTGAATGGGAGTATCCCTAAATACAGGCACAGGCTGATGTCAAGACAAAGAGGTTGAACTTAAAGTAACGAAGCCTGAAAATGGCTTTCTTGGAATTTTTCTCCCCTTCTGAAAGTTCAGGAACAGTACAGCATCCCAAAGCACTTCAGGGTCACCGTGAGGGAGGAAACCTGAAGCCTCAGAGATATGATACTGGCAACAAAGTGGTGGGCTTTTTCCTTTTCTTTTTCTTTTAGGTACAAGATGCAAACAGGTGCAAATAGGTGCAAACAGGTGCAAACTGTGGTTTGTGGATCTGTGTCCAATGCTGATGTAGCAGCAGGATGCTAAAGCTTCTGCAAATGTTGCTAAAGTATTATTGCCCCAATAATTCCCCTTTTCATCTACATGAGGCCTGGCAAAAGTTGTTTTCTGATAAAATCACCCCGTGGTATGCAAATGTATTTATGTGCTGTGCTTTTGTTATCACAGGCTTACTAGGTTCAGTCCTGGAATGACTGATGGATGTGTTGGTAGAAGGACACTGAAGAAATGGACAGTAGAGAACAAGGAAAATCTGATTAAGCAAGTGAAATAAGCTCTGGCAGCTCCCAGGCTGACTTAGTTTGACTGTCCAGCAGTGGGGCCAAATGGGTATGTGGTACTTGGCCCACAGGTCTGGTTTCTTCTGCTCTGCAAACTTGAGGTCCTACAGCTCCAAAAGTCGGTAGACCCAGTGCAGTGTGCAACTCAGCTTTGTCAGCTTTGCTACTTCGCCAGGCACAACAGGCTCTTGAGCCAGAGCTGGGAAGGTAGTGAGGTCAAGCCAGCCTTCCTAAAAGGAAATTCACACAGCAGTTTGCCGTCATGTCCCAGGGGTCAGGGTAGCATGGAGTGCAGCATTGCAGTCACCAAGGTTCATGCAGAGCTGAGATGCAGTGGAGCCCTTGCATTGGCCAGCTGACAGCCCAAATGCTGAGAGCTTAATACAGCACTTGCTGGAGAAGGAGGACAAGGAGAAAGGCATCACCAGAGGCATTGGGCTCCCTACGCAAGCAGCTTTCGCTAACAGTACTGCTCGTTCTCCTGAGGGATGGAGGCCTTCTCCTCATAGCCCTGTACAAACATACAGGAAAGTGTAAATTTTATAAGCAACTGAAAAACAATTCTTACAATAGGAAGGGTCTGGAAGCGTTATCAACAGCTGCTCCCGTGTCCCCGGCAGTGCACGCACACAGCCTGCCATGTTAAGGACACTGCAGTGTTATGTGAATTAGGAACAGAATTTCCCGGGAGCATTCAACCGTGCAGGTATACAGCATACCGAAGAGGTAGTTATATTAGTTATGGGTATGAACATGCTTCTCAGAATGTGTAGAATAGCTGGGCTGAATGTAGCATATACACAGCATTCACTGAGAATGAAAGCTGTTGACATCCTTCCAAAATCTGAGCTAAATTTTGGGCAAAAATTACAGTTCTGATGGGACACTGGTATGAATTGTGGGTTTCCTTCAGTTTCTGGAAGATGTGGATGTTTTTTTTCAAACTACAGTTTAAAAACCCCCTGAAATGGATTCAACAGACTTCAGAAGTCTCAAGTTGGTGTAACAGGGGTCACTGAAGCCTTCCCAGGCCCTGTCAGTACCAGCAATGTGAGGACACCAAGGGGATTTTTCCTGTAACATCTATAGATGAATCTGGAAATTCCGACATGGTATTAATTGTCCAGAACAAGTGTAGGTTGGGATGAATATGAGCTTCATAAGAGGTAGCCATTCCTACACTTTAGAAAGAAAACTGGTTTACTCATTGTATGACATTAATAATGTCAAGTTGAGACCTCTTCTTCTTATATCTTGATTATGTAGATTCTGCGTAATGCAACAACGGTCTAGAGGAAGACTTGGTGACGGAGGTTACTTGTGCAAGAAGCTGTGGGATGTAGCACTTAGGGGTGGATTAGGTGGCAGCAAACAACTCTCAGCAGAAAGGACCACCAAACAAACAAGAGTCAGTAGCTTGGATGTTGGACTTCATAAAATATGAGAGTGAGTGGATCCATGTGCAATGAGAAAGATCTGGGCTGGAAAATAAACCAGTTACTGGAGTTAGCAAATATAAAAAAAAACCCCGTGTGCAAGTCAAGCTAAGAAAAGGGAGGAATAAGCTTCTTTCAGCAAAACTCTTATTTTGAGAGGTGTGATGATGGGGCAGACAGGAAGTGAAAATATCTCAATGCCAATTCAGTTGCATGTCAATTGGAAAAGACTTGAGTGCATTAAAGACTGCTAATTTTTGTAAAGTTTCAGTAGGAAAACTAGACAGGAGGTGGACAGTAATTAATGTAAATTGCAAGGAAAAGCCCAGGAAATCAAATGTTAATAGCCTCCACAATGAAACAAAATGAGTTAATCATAATTATCATTATTACAATGTGTATCAGGGGAATTAATAAGCATAGGTTAATTGTCATCAGTGCCATCCTAACTTTCTCCTAGTGCATTTGCATGTTTTCTGCCTCTTATTTGGTCTCATTAGTTTAAAGAGATGCTGTCAACTTGATATCCAGGCTTTTAAAAAAAATAAATTAAAAGCTGTTGCCCTACCCCTTGCACCAATTATGACTTTGCAGCTATGTACTGTTATTTTTTAAATTTTTTTTTCTGCATGTACAAAAGCTGCAAAAGGAAAACAAACTTCTGTGGAACAGTGAAAGTCATTAAAAAATATGCCACCAAAAATTCAGAGTAAACAAACTGGAAAATCTATTTCTTTCTGGTCTCCTTCAGGACTCAGGATCTAGAGACCACAGATGAATACGGTACCTGATCAGAGTTGTTCTTTCAGATAAATGTCATGCAGAGTTACAGACGAGAATCAAAGCTTCAACTGTGTCTCTCTCATGTTTCTTAAGAGAGCTGCACTTTACAGGAAAGTTATCCAAGTTTCTTACCAGTAGGGAATGGACCCTGGATAAATGCAGGGGTTGTTGCAGCAGATACTTTGTGTTGAATTTCAAGTGAAAATTGAACCTTCCCTAGCTTATATTATGACTCTAGGGAATGATGCTACCAGCGATCTTTGAACCATTGTTATTTCTCATTATGGAGATGGGCCCATTACAAACGAGTCATATGTAATTCGACTGGTGCTCCACAATATGCAGTGTGTTATTTGTGTTTGTCATCCCTTACACCTGGCCACAGTTTTCATTATTTATATTATTATAATGTCCTTTTTATATATTAACTTCATTACCTTGTGGAGACAAAATAAAATTTTTTAAAGCTTTGTTCAATTTTCTAAGATCATTCTGCAGGGGAGGAATGGTTATGGATAAACCCACATTCCAAGTTGTCCAAGGTTAAAAAAGCCCAAACAAATTCAACCTGTATACTGCATTAAATGTTTATAAATGCCATCAAAAGTATTATAAGACTTGAGGCTAGAGGTTGTATCCTTTTATTAAATGATCCACTAGGCTTGGGAAAATTATATCGGTCTGTCTAATAAAAGATATTTATTTTACCCATATTGTAGATTTTATTACAAAGCCATGGATAGCTGCCAGTGCAGTCAGGCCTGAAATGAGCACTGACACGGTGATACCAGAGTGCTCAATCTGTCTGTCCACGTCTGTCTGTCTTCTCGTTGGGGCACCTGCCTGTTCCCACCCGGTCCCCAGCTGCAGATGCTGCCCGAACCTCATAGCATGGTCAGGACAGTGGGTTTGGGTGGTTGTCCTGCTCCAGCCACCACCATCAGCAAACATGAGATTACCCAGCACATGCCCCAGATAGAATCCATCATGGGATCTCCACATCTCACCATCCCTTTCCTGGTTCTTGGTTCTCCTTTTGCCATTTGCACCTCCCTTCCCAGACCCCAGCCTCCCCCCAGTTACACAACCTGCTTCTGAAGCCCTTTTCCCCCTCAATGCCTGTTTTGCCCCATCCATACCAAAAGTTGGTGGTTTTGATTCATTTACTTGGGAAACCTTCCCCTTGCATGTCATTCTCTGCATCTTTAATAAAAGCTTTTAAAGGTATTTTTGATGGCATCGGACCTGAGATTAAGGATTTGCTTGTTGTCATATATTAACAGGGCCACTCCTCTTGTCTGGACCTGCTCCTCCCATGACAGCACAGAGGGGTGATGTCGGGGCACAAGGGACAGAAACAAGAAAGGCATAACAGGAAAGAAAAGAAACAAAAAAATATCTCTTCAGTATGGTTTAGAAGGTGGGACAGCAAGTGAACATGTCAGGAGCCTTTGGGAGAAGGTTGTCGGTCCCACATCCAAAACTGGAGCTGAAAGAAGTTGGCTGGAGCAGCTGGCTTGCTCCACACTAGGCCATCTCTCCTCACTCCCCTGAGCCATACCGCATGAACACCTGCAGGCTATGGCCCAGGGACCCTCCGTGGCAGTGCAGACCCTTCCCCATGGCACAGGGGTGCCATGCTTCCCATGGCCGATGTCTGTCATGGCCTGCAGGACGACAAAGCCTTCTATGCCACACTTTGGGTGCTGGGGCGAATGAGAAGACTTAGAAGCCTCCCATATTCTAACAGCTAAAAGGCCAGGGGCATGACAACCATATACAGATGAAGGGTTAGCCATGACCAGAGCTTCCTTCCTTTGAGAAATTCTCTGATACGGCTCCATGACCAAGATCTACCTCTCCTTTAGTGATAAACTCACTTAATGCCAGGACACTGGTGATTTCTCAGCCTCCTGCATTGTGTCCCAAGCTAAATTTTGCCATCTGTACATGGATGCTTGGGTTGGCTCCCTGGAGAAGAGGTGTGAGGGGGATGTAACAAGAGACACGGCTAGGTCCCCCCAGTCAGGGGGAATCCCCTATGACTTCTACAGTTCTGTAACATCTCTAGGTTCAGCCTGCAGGATAAGAAAGCTCTGAGTGCAGGTGGATGTCCCATAGCACGGCTCTGCCTCTGTCTCTTCACCCATCCTGCAGACCCACATGAAGCCCTGCCCCAAAGCTAGGCTTTGTGTCACATCAGAGCTGTGCTCTCATCTGCTTTGTCCTGGGAGGCTTTTGTGGCGATGATCTTCATCACCAGTGAAGATAATATTCAGGGATATAATAAAATAATATAAATAAAATAATATAATAAAAAGGACCAACCTCAAGACCAAGGATCACAGAGGTGTACTAAAAAGGAACATATCTGAGATCAGATACGGTTGAAATAAGGTTAAATGAAAGTGTGCATGTAAGAGAGAGAAAGCAGAGGTTATGTATATGCAAGCACACCATGTTTATACTCTGCCTTCTGAACAGGAGTGCCCTGAACTTTGGTACGTGCCAAGCCTGTGGCTCTATGAATATCCTCTTTGTCACTGAGGACTCTCTTGGAAGAACCCTAGGCTGCCTTATCAGCCCAATCTGGCCCTGTGGTGCAACAGCAGAGGCACTGGGACACCTGGAAGGAATTAGGCAAAGCACGGAGTGTGGGGTCCAACCAAACAGGCGTACATCTGCCCTTCAGAGAGCTTTGAAATTTCCCTGGCTGTACCAGCCGGTCACCCTAACCCTGATCTGAAACAGTGTGGGCAGTCTGCAGCCCATGCTGAGCGCAGCCCTCTCCGGTTAGCAGCAACTGTTTGGAGAGGAACAATGTTCCCATCTCACCCCCATTTCCCACCTCCAGCTGAAGCCTCTGAGTGTCTGATTCACTGGTGTCTTAACACACCGGATCTCATGGGCTTTCACATTTCTGAAGCCCTCATATTCAAGAAGGACATTCTTCCTCTCCTCTGCTACTGGGAGAAGCGGGTGGCTGTCATCTAGGTCATGATGAACTGTCACTTCCACTTGCATGCCATGGGAGAAGGGCTACTGGCTACTGAGCCCCTGCTTGCAGAGCTGCAGAGTGTGCCTCTCCACTGTCTCTCAGGTTTGTTAAGCAGCTGCTATAACCCACTGTGGTTTTGGACGAATTAAACATTTACACAAGTTTTTTTTCATAAACTGAGAGCTCCAAAAGCATCAGGGTGGGATTCAGCTATGAGAGTAGCCCCAAGGGCTGGATGTTTATCAGAGCTGCTCTCCGAGGTGTCATGTCAAACCCTGCTCCCAGGATCACATCAGGCAGCATGGGAGCCTGCCACACACCCACCCAGGGAAGCACTGACGTGAGTAAACCTCCTGGCTGCCTGAGAAGCTGCTGCCCATTCTCAACATTTTATCCTGATTACTGGTTCAAACATTGGTGCTTGCAGACTTCCTTGAAATTCCTGTGGAAGAGAGGATTGCATTAGGAAAGGATAAAGCCTTTCAGAGAAAAAAGGAATTATCTTAGTTTGCAAATGAGAGCATATTCCTTGTTTTCAAAATGTTTTCCAGTTTTATTCATCTCTAGGATTTTGACTTCTGGTCACCATTAGAAAATGAAGTGCCAAAAAGTCATAACAACAGCATTTTTGTCTAGTGCTTCTACTCCATCCAACAGTGGCAATCCCGGGGAGAGCTTGTTCTCACAAGCTTTCTAATGTTGTGAAGCCCTGAGTTCTGCAAACTGAACTGAGGATACTGGCGAGTTTTATGAACTTACACGTTGGACCTTTTAATTTTGTCCATTGTTGTCCTCAAAAATGACTTGCTTGGTCTAAGTCTGGGTTGTGTTTCCAATTCACCAGCTCCTTGAAATGACTCTGTCTTTGCTTCCACCTCCAGCTGAACACTATTCAAATGCAGAACTGCTGAATTTAATCTCGGCATGCATCAGCTTTCGAAAACAGGGGCACTTGGGAAACACCTTTTTAATTAGAAAATAACGTAGCAGTTTTGCCAGATTTCCCAAGGACATTTTGCTTATGGAGGACTCACTGTCCCTGTTCTCTGTGTCGTGTAAGCAGGCTCTGTCCAAGAAGGCTATACATGAAAAGCAGAGCCTGCAGCCTTTCTGCACGGTCAAACCAGCACCATGTCATGTTGGCTATGGGAAACATGGGACAGGAACGGACTTTCAGATTCATTAGGCCCAGTCCCTTGATAGCAGACACCATCACATTATAGTATCCCGTTCTTACAAATATTGAATTGCATCTTAAAAGTAGCTTTGTTTTTTGCTCACATTGTTCATGTTGAAAAGCTGTCACCAGGAAATCATTCTTATGGGTGGAAATGGTTTAATTTTCTGCTAAAATCTGTTCACGGCTATACACATTTGTTCTTCTGCTAGCACTGCCCTGCAGCTTTTGTGTCGGTAGATGTCTACCCCCTGATGTTACATATAAATCAAAACTGTTTCTCTTCTCAGAGTGTACTTTGCTGGGTTGAACAAGTCAAATTCTTCCAGTCATCGCTTGTATGATCATGTGTCCATTCCCCATCTCTCCTAGGTGTATAACCTGGACTTGGCCAGGCTGAATTTGTCTTTTTTGAACATGAAAACCAATATGCACATAGGAAACAAAATGCATGTGACTTTTACAATGTTGTTATTTTTTGTCATTCGTAATTACACTCTATTGCCCCTCCGGACAATGTTTTAGCACTATAAAGCTGATCATCTTGTACAAGAATAGCATGTGTTACACCAACACAGTCCATCTACATAGTAAGGAGTCTAAAACTGCCACACACCTGGTTTTACCTTTATTTCTTTGCTGTCAGAATACTGTAGAGAGGCTGTGTATCAGGTTCACGTGTCCAGATTTTTTAATGCTCTTCAAAAGCAAGAGGGGTTAAGCACTGGGGGTCTTATCTACTGGACCCTTACGGAAAAGGATATTTACCTGGAGAGGGTTATTGAAGACAGGCAGTATGATTTCTTCTGAGGATGCAATTGGCTTAAGACAAATCCTGGAGACCACGTAAATTATGTCCTTAACTTCAGAGCTGACCAGATGTATTCCAACTGTGAGGTTGGGAAACAGAGCAATCTGAGCAAACAAGCTTAAATTTGCTCCCTTCTGTGTCCTATCTATATACTTTTAGGACAGTGATATGGAATTGTGCTGGTTTTGGCTGCGATATAATTAATTTTCTTCATAGTAGTTGAGCCAGGCTGTATTCCGTAGCATTCTGATCTGTCTGAGATGCTTCCACTGTGGTGTCCTTCTGCAGTTGCACTGAAATACAGTCCTCAAGAGCAGCCTGGAAAGCAGGTAAGAGGATCAGCCCCACCCTGCCTCTTCTCTGTGTAATTCCCCATGCTTGTGCAATGGGCCTTAAAGAACAGTAGTAGCACATCCCTGCATATCACAGCCAAACATCAAGTTTTCCCGTGTCTTAAGAAGTGTATCATTCCCTCCCTCCTCTGTTGTGCAGGGCTCACTCTTTCAGGGCATACTGCAGGCACCATTCTGCTGGTTTTGGCTGGGATACAGTTAGTTAATTTTCTTCACAGCCAAAATGGGGCTGGTTTTGGATTTGTGCAGCAAACAGTGTTGATAACACAGGGGCTCTTTCTCTTCCCAAGTAACTGTTAATTGTGATGGAGCCCTGCTTTCCTGGGGATGGCTGAACCCCTGCCTGCCGATGGGAAATGGTGAATGAATTCCTTGTTTTGTTCCAAAAAAATTTCTTTGTTTCATCTCAATCCATGAGTTTTCTCACTTTTACTCTTCCGATTCTCTTCCCTGTCCTTCCAAAAGGGAATTGAGTGAGTGGCTGTGTGGTGCTTAGTTACCAGCTGGGGTTAAATCATGACGGTAGCCCATTTTTTCAGTATGTTTTTTCCTGGCCAACCTAAAACTATGGAGGAAGTTTTACTTCTGATGTAGGCAGGGGTCTACAAATTGCCACTGCAGGCAGTTATAAAGAGATATTTTGGGTTTATACTTGCTGTATGCTCAGATGATGTGGAAAGAGTATAGTCATATTTTACATGTAACTGAGATACCCCTTTGCCATCACTGCTGTCTGCATCAAACCATTGCTGCCTATACTGACCTGCTTCTCTGTTCCTGGTGGCCTTCCGAATTATAATCTGCTGTGTTTGTTAGGAGTCCATTAAAATCGATGGACCATTAAAGCCTGCCCGGTAAATCTGGCAACAGTCAACAGATTAAATTCAAGGTCCAGCCAAACATATTAGAAACATTTTCTTGCTGACCACAGCCGCTTTGACTGAGACGTGTGTCCGAAAATGAAATACTGTAATCTCTCTGGCTGTCAGCTAGCCTGCTGTTATTTGTGCGAAGGCTTCCCCCGCTGCGAAGATAGCTATATTTACAGTGTTTGTTTATTCAGCAGCATATTATGTTTAGCCATTAATCTTATGGTGACATACTCTGTTTCATTCAGTTAACTGGAAGAGAACACCTTGTGTATAAAGCACAACTTTCCCTTCATCTTTTCTTCTCCAACCTGAATTGCCTGGTCTTGATATGATAAAAATAAGTTTTAGCGTTTGAAACAATTTCCTCATAGTAAGGTCTCTTTTGACAGAAAATGCAAAGAAAATTTCCTGCTGTTTACTATGTATATCCCATATATACCCTACACACAGTTACACTTGTACCTCTGTTCATGGGATTAGTCCTCCTGCCATGAGTAGGACTGGTCCCAGGGGTTGTTATGCACCTTCTTCTGTAAGACCTCAGCCATAGATGATAATCGCTGCTGTGTCATTTTCACATTTTAATAATGACATTTATCTCATGAACAAAAGTTCCTGGGTATACATAGAATTTCTTACAACCTCATACATGTCTAAAAGTAAAGCATCCAGCCCAAGGGGGTTGGCTAGGGTTTCCAGAAGTCAGAGAAGAGTGAGAAGTCTGTCTAAATGGCAAACCGTTCTGGGGTTTAGAGCAAAAGTCCCTTCTGGAAATGCTGTATGGCTTAGTCTATGCAAACAGCATTTTGAGGGTGAAAGCAAGTGGAAGGAATTCCCTTCTGCCTCACAGATGAATATTATTTCAGAAAATAACAGCCTGCTACACAAGACAAAATAATAACACAGTAGAGGGTTTGTTTCATTTTTATAGGACAAACTAACTGCTCAGTAGAATCTTTTAATTTTACATGAGCCTATTTTTGGTTCCCTCAGCACTGGAGAAAACTGACTTGATGTAGATAAGGTCATAATGCTTTTTCACTTTAACCCAGAACTACTTATTCACCTAAAAAAGAGAAAAATTATCTCAAACCAATCTTTATGAATTTCACTGAAGAGTAATACATATAAAAGTATGGGATAGAATAGAGATAAATATGAATAAGTAGCAGCATAGTAGAGCCATAGAATAGCTTATAGCATGACTAGAAGCAATATTTGATCATTTCCAAAAAGCTATTTCTTAAATTAATCACACAGGCTTTTAGGTACAAGATCTTGTTGCTGTTTGGCAAAGATGTAGGTATAGCCTTATTTAATTATCCAGATCTTACCTAAAGTAATTAAAATAGACTATAAAATCAACTATCTGAACACATGTTCAGTTAGATGAGAACAAACAGATGAATTTGATAGTCATTTTTTCCAAGCAATTTGCAGGCTGGAACTAATTAATACAAAAACGATTACAAGAAATATACTGTAGCATTAACCTCTAGCTCAGATTTGTTCAGGAGGCTAATAAGTTATTATTAGCTTCAGATAAGTTACCTGCTATTGTAATTTTTATGGTGACACAAATAAAGCACCTTTTCTCAGTTTAATCATCTTCGTTCCAACCTTTTATCCACACCCACCAGTGGGTCTCAGCTGAGCAATACTCATTTTGCATCTAACAATAGCTATTTAATAAAGCACTCATTAGCGGGCAGCTGCCGGCTGTTGTTCCAAGTCTGCACCCTGAGATATGGCAAATGCCTTCATCTCTGTTTGGCGCCTGCAGGACTTATAGGTGTTCCAATATATGGCTGACTGACCTGTAAAGGGAAGGTATTTCATCTTCCTTGACCAGTCCTCCAATGTCAATCAAGTTTCTGTCACTTGGGTTTGTGAGGATTTGTGCATGGAGCCACATATATTTCAGTATGTTCTCCAAGAATTCCAACCTAATTCTTTCCAGGAGAACTTGCATGAATTTATTTGATTATTTTTTTTCTTCCTGGAAGTGTATGAGGAACTGCATTTGACATTTGCATTTTGTTTTTTCAGTGTGAAGCTGCAAATTAGTCCCAGATGCCTTGCAGTTTGGACATGGAGACTCATGAACTTCTGTAAACCTTTTGATGTTTTCTGTCTGTGATTAAAAGACTATAATAAATCTACCCACAATGATGTTAAAAGGTTAAAGCTGGAACAGGTTCTTAAGAGCAGCCCAATCATCTCTCTAGAAATATGGGATTTCATTAAACATACAAACGTTTCTTTGCTATAATTTCCCAGATTATCAGTTTTTACACAGAGAGTTCTACATTCTGTTTTCCAAAACACTCTAATCTTCTCTCACAACACCTGATGGCTGCAGAAGAGAAAATGCTTTTCCACATAAACTGGAATGTATTGCTCTATCGTAATGCTGTGGTCAAAACTGAGCAAGCTCTCAAGAACTGTTGAACGGGTATCAGACATACGTCAGTGTAAGTATGACTAATGAAAACTTGGGAAATAAATTTTAACCCCATGTCTAGCTTTGACGCCTAAATAAGCTCTTCCTTATTATCTTCTTCTGAAACAACTTCAACATCTTCAGAAAAGGCTGGGGGAAAACCCAAGGGACTACAAGGCATTCAGATTCCCTTTGGTCCCTGGAAAGGTCATGGAGTGAGTCCCCTCAGAGCACATTCATGGGTGCAGGAAAAAGAAGAATGTGACTGGTAACAGTAAACATGCATATACAGAGGGTCAGTCATGCCTGGCCAATCTAATTGCCTCCTATGACTGTGTTTCAGGATAAGGGCAAAGTAGTTGCCATTTTCATTGTCTTTAGCAAGGTGTTCAAGTGTCTTTCGCACTGTAGCTATGGGAGAAAAAACAGACAAATTATAATCTGGATGGCTGGTCGGGCCTAGAGAGTAATGGGTAATGACTCATCTTTACCTGGAGATTGGGAACAAGGGAAAAATCATGGCCATCTGCTCTGGGACCTGTCCTGTTTGAAATCTTTACTAATGGATGGGAAGAGGCAACAAGAGTCCTCCATCATTAGGTTTGCAATGACATCAAATTGAGCCACCACTTGATATGCTCAAGGTCAGGGCTGCCATCCCAAGAGACCTGGAGGACTGGACTGACAGGGACATCATGAAATTCAGCAGTGACTAATGCGAAGTCCTTCAGCTGAGTGGAAGGACCCTTTACAACAACACAGGCTTGAGTCTTTCCATGGAGCAGCCCTGAGGGAAAGGCTCTGGAGGTCCTGGTGGGCAGCGAGCAGACCATGGGCCAACAGCATGCCCTAGTAGCCATGATGGCCAATGGCAGCCTGGACTGTATGAACGGGGGCAGAAACAGAGATCAAGGAAAGTCATTATTCCCCTCTGTTTGGCACTTGTTAGATACTGGCACACATAGATACTGCATCCAGTTTTGGCCCTCCTCAGTAGAAAAACATCATTGATAAACTGGAGTGAGTTTAGGTGAGGCCTCTGAGGTGGTGGAGAACCCAGTCTTGTTCAGCCTGGAGCAGAGACAGCTTTGGGAGCACCTAACAGCAGCCCCCACTGCCTATGGAGGAGTCCTCAAGTAGACAGCGATAGGCCTTTCACAGCTGTGCAGGAAGGGAGGGTGACAAACGGAAAGGACGAGAGCAAACAGAAGTTCATCCTGTATATAAGGAGGAACACTTTCCCCCATGAGGACAGTCAGACAGATACAAAGGTTGTGCAGTCTTTGAACGTTTTCAAGACCCCTCTGGATGAAGCTCCAAGCTGCCTGCTTTAATCTCAGAGCTGAGTCTGCTGTGAGCAAGAGGTTGGAGCAAAGGCCTCCTGAGGTCCCTTCCAGTCGGAGCCATCCTTTAGTGCTTTGATTTCATACATACATTCTGCTTATGAGACAGAAGATTGGACCATGCAGCCCCTGAACTGGTCTGTCCATCTTTCCAGGCAGACCATCCCGCCACTGCCATGGACATGGGTAACCTTTGACTGTTTCTTTTCCGTGGCTCCACTTTTTTCATGGTATGTAAGGCCAAAGACCAAAAAGAAATGTTGTCAGACAAAGGGCAGAAGGGCTGTTGGGGAAAATGAACAAGCTCAAATTCACTCAGGTGAGCTGCTGGGGGCAGGCTGGGGTGGCCAGAGGCAGACATGCCCCACACATGTGCTGTCTGTGCTGGGCAGGTTCCCTAAAGCCAGATTCCCTCTGTCCCCACCCAGGAGGTGGGTTTTAATGGGAAATATTCCTGAGGGCATGGTTTAGATTCAGGTCACCAAATCTTTCACAATCCTCACTAATACTTTCTTTCAAGTTATACTGTCACGTTCAGGTGACAGAAAGTCCTCGCTTAAGGCAAATATTAGAGATCCCCAGAAATTAATCTCATTTAGCTACTTTGGGTCTTCCCTTTTTTTCCTGTACATCCATAAGGTAGTAACATACCCTATCATCTCCATCATATGAGGACAGGGTATGCAGTGCTATGTGGAGAGCTCTGTAAGGAACAATTCCTGTTGTTCAGCTGTTATTTAATGTTTTTATTCTTTTTATGAATGTAAAATATCACATAGACCATTTTCAAGCACTTTTTTATATTATGATGGCTCAAATCCTCACTGAAGTCAAAAGGCCCACAGCACACTCAGGGGCTTAGAAGGATAAAGGCAGATTACAGCTTTGATTCTTCTTTATTTTTAAACCCACATATCATGTTGGTGTGTTGTGCAAGGCAGTTCGCAGTGTGCTGCCTAGCCTGGCCTCTGCTTCCTCTAACTTTATTTGCTACCTCTGACTTTAATTAGGCAGGAGGTTGGTGACCACCCATGCTCCTTTTCCTTCACCATTCTCTCTTTTCTATACACGTTTTCCTGCAGCAACAGCCTCTCAGAAATTATACGATATGTGTGACTTTATCCCAGTTTTGCCACTCTGTGTGAGCACACTGACGTTGGGATGGTTGTGCTGGAGTGAAGCTGGAACAGGGCTGACATTGCCAGCACGCTGGCAGTGAAGTGTAAAGTGGCTGTGTCACACCTGAGCAGATCAATCGGGTCATTCATGTGCACTGAGCCTGCGGAACTGAATTGCAAACCTCAGAGACACCTCAGGACTACTTGCTTAGGTAAAGATTTGCCTGTCATGGTCTTAAGTCAAGAAGGGAAGGCAGGAAGCCTCAGGGCATAACTTAACATATTTAAGACACACAGACTTTTAAAATGTCCTAGCTCGTTGGGAGCTTTGTTCTGACTCATCATCTTGTGTTTTGTACTTCACACATAAAAAGTGATGGCAATTTTCCACATTTATTTGGTAAAGAAATCTTTTTTCCAGTGACTTTTATTTGACTTGTTTGCTGCACTTCTTTCTTCTTCTGAGTGTCATGTAATTTCCCACCAGCTTTCTTTCCTGTTCGTATCTAATTCTTTCCATCTTTATGAAGAGGATTTGTCCCCTACTCTTTTTATCAGAGCCTTTTTATCATTTTCTTTGCTCATAGTTGGAATCTTTCAAATTTCTTCTGGTTTATCAGAATCCTCCTGTAGTCAAGTGTTTAGGAGTGCATATAGCTATCCAGCTCAAATCTTTCCTAAAGACATATGAAAAAGAATAATTACTTGTCTGGTCTTATAAATGATACCCCACAGTATAATACGCTGTAAGACTTTGTCTTCTGCAGCAGAAATCACAGTGCATACTCATATTTAGCATGTTTAATTTATCTACTATCAAGCTCCAAAAATAATAAGTTATTAGTAACTTTGGAGCTCCCTGAACCCTCTGGGACTTTTCCCTTTAGATATAAGCATCAGCTTCATTAATACCATTATAATTTATTCATCACTCTCTAATGTTCTGTTAAATTCCCCTCGACTTTCAAAGTTAGAATTAAATATGTGTATGAACCATGTTCATTTCTGGCTGAGTAAAGGCCCTGCAGGGTCTGATGAATTCAACATTTAGCTGATGAATGACAGTCAGTCCCTTGCAGCAAGCTCGGTTATCAGTTGGATTATGAGTTTTGGAGGGTAGGAATTATTGCCTGTTTTTCTTTTTCTTAAGCGTGTTCTTTCACCACAAATGTCAAAGGGTGTTGTGCATCTGATGTCAGTGAACTGATACCAGGAGTTCGTGTCATCTTTTAGTTTCAGGAATGAACCTTATTCACAGTATAGCAGGAGATGCAGTAGGCCCCATGTTTGGAGTCATTAAATCTGCTCTGGCCGGTAATACAACAATGCTATTGTTCAAACACAACTTCTAAGGCTGGATGGGAAACTTCCATTGACCCTCCAGCTCCTCTTCTAAGCCAAAGATAAGAGGACGTTATAATCCATTTAGGGCTAAAATCTACCCAAGCAATAAAGTCTTAGATCGTTCTGATTTTATTAGGAAGTACTTCTGCAAGCAGACTGGAAACAGAGCCTTAACTACCGCATGTCGAGGTTGGTGGCTCCATCCATCAGCCGTCAGGAAAGAGAAGCCGAAAACCTGTAGAAGCAGGGCTGACTGCAGCTTGGATTTCATAGCCAAATTTCACAGGGACCAGTTAATCCTCTTTTGGCCCTTGTGTCTGGAGTCCACATTTATCAGAGACCTCCAAGGGCGAGGAGGTGTTGGGAGGGATGAGATCTGCGAAGAGCCTTGCTGGCATCCCCCTGTGATGCTTCTGCAGCTGCTGTAGAGAGAACTGCCGCAATGTTGGGCACTCAGCACATGCTGCTGCGAGGCTGTGGCAGCTTGGGGTGCCCTGGGGGGAGTGAGTTTCTCCTCCTAACAGAAAGACACACTGCCCTGCGGTGAGAGGAGACTGTAAAGAGGAGAGGTCTGCCATCTCTGGGGATGTAGTTTCCGACGTGCTGAAAGAAAGCAATTGTTAGCAATTTTCTGGGAGAGAAGCAGCATGTGAGTTATTGATTGATTCTTATTGTCAGGTAATCTGAGTGCAAACTTTCTGTGAGGAAAGGCCAAAGTGTCAAATACATATTTCACGATTTTTGAGAATGTCTACATCAAGCTGACAACGGGCAGAACTAGAGGTCCCTCTCTTCATGTAATATATGCTTCAAAATTCAATAGCATTGTCATATAATTCAAGTGTTTGCTTCAATTATTATTCATACCTTCTGTTAGCGCTGGAGTTGGGAACAAAAATGAAAATATTATTCATAGAATGTATTACTCCCCAAATTCCATGAATCTCATTGAATAAATTATTCAACTACTATTATCTTCTTCTTCCCCCTCACTCCTCCTCCCCGTCCCCAGGGATTTTCAGATGACTACACGTAAGGAGGACCAGGCACAGCTGCAGGTGTTGGACCAAAGTGAAGATGATGTAGCTGTCTTGTATGACCCAGGTGGATGGACATGAACATGCAACACATGGTGTGCATATCTCCTTGATTTCATTTTATGTATGGGACCCCAAAAGGTATTTCTGTACAGAATCCCAAAACTACATTGGATCCCTAGGCATAGACAAATGAATCATATCCTGAATAATATTTAAATTAATACACTTTCTTCAGGGACAGTTCGTGTCTGAGGGTGGCCCTGCTCGTCACTCCCCAGGGACAGACAGGCAGCAGCCGCTTCTGCTTGGTGTCTGCTGCTGAGCTGTGCTTTTGTTACTTCTGGGGAGGCATCAGTCAGGAGAGGAGCAGTGCTCTTTCAGACATTTTTGTGGCAGTACTGGAAGCTTGTGCTCTCTTATAAATGGTATTTATTCAGATAATTTTATAAGCTCAGGGCTTAATTTTAGACTATTTGCAGTTATAGGTATTAAAGCTGAATTCTTCACCTCCTCTGATGAAGGAAGCTTCAGGATAGGGCTGCACCCTGCAGCCCTGGTAGATATTATCTTGGAATTATGGACTTTTTTTGCAACCAGGAAGTTACCTGGAATATTGCATGCCCTGTCCATATCTGCTGAAGTATGGGAAAAGGCTGAGAGCCACGTGCATCTTAAAGAGTAGAGTACAGGATCTGGTCAAGAAGGAACTGATCTGCAACTCCTAGTGCCATTCGACCACACACCAGCTCTATGGGCAGGTCCCAGCACTGCTTCTCCTCTTTGTCCTGCTTGTCCTGGTGTCAGGGGTTGGACAGAAGTTTCTTCATAGCATCTTGTAAGAGGAGACATACTGACAATTGCACTGAGTCCTTCTCCCTCTCACAGCTCAAAAGGAAGGCAAGACAGGAGGAAAAGATTCATTTTTCCCAAGTCTGTACATCTACAGGGCAGGCGATGGCAACCCAGGCTCCCTTTGGAGCTCAGTGGGGTTCTTACCTGATGAGAGAAGCTGGACATCATGGGGCCTCGTTTTATCCTTTCTGAAAGGTATGAACAGGGCAGATTGCATCCCTTTGGCCACTGTTTCTCTCGACTGGCTGTATGGATACCAGAACAGACACAGACACCCACTTCTGCTTTGTGGATATTAACATCTGATCCCACAAAACCCACAGTTGTAGGGCCTCAGTGGTCCCAACACCACACTGAGCCCTGTGTTTCCATGGGATAATCCCCATACCACAGGGGACCGGGGAGCTACAGAAGAGCCCGTAGCATCTTTTTTGAGACATGAACTCCATTTAGTCAGGGCTACTGATGATCTGCCCTTCAGGCTTTGCTATTTGCAAATGAACCTTTTTATGTTTTTGCCGCAGTCATTACCACTGAGACAGAACTGTGTTAGCAGAAAAAGTCCTTACTGCTCAGATAATAGTTTCTGTGTTCCCCCCACCTCTGTCTGACATGTGTGATAGATGACAGCTACCCAAGAGCCTTCTCTATCTTCATGTAATCATCATTAGGTTCAAGTGTCTGTGCATCACTGTAGGCATCAGGCTTGCAGAAGCTAAGCCACGTTTGTGGACAGGAGCACCAACCTGCATGTTGCCTTTACTGCTTACATGTTGCCTTTACTGCTCTCCGTGATAATTTACAATTTTCTTTTCAATGTGTGTCTAGAGCAAGTGATGTTCACCTTGTCTCAGCTCTCTGTAGCCTGTTTCACTCTTCCACACCTCGCCCAGTGAGCAGGTCATGTTCTCCTTATGCCATTTCCCTCGGCATGGTGAGAAGTGAGCATAACTGCTACTCACCCCAGGACACCGAGTGATTTGTCTGAGGGGAAACTATGGCTGAGGCCATTTTCACCATCCAACTTGTAAAAATGTTTTTTTTTCCAAAGTCTTAGTTATTCATTATCCAACTGTCACAAACATTTCCATTATGCTTTTCTGTGTGTGGCTGATCTTAGGGTTTTGTCTGTCTCTCTCTCTCCCTTCCTCAACTCTTGATTTGTGTGGGATGTTTCAGAAATTCACATCCTTTCTAACGTTGACCACTGGTTCAGGCCAGTGGGGGTTGGGGAAAGCAGTGTTCACGTTCAAAGAAGCATAGGCATGTGTTTACCTTGTTTAACTACTATGTGTAGCCTTATAAATGCCAGCTTGTAATCTTCATGTACGTGCTTCACAGAAATAAAGCTGTAGGACAAAAGCAAGGTGAAGCATGAGTTATGAGGCTGTGGAGATGGTGCAGCAGCCCACGTCCTCTGTAATGTGGCATAGCCCAGTTGTTTTGCCCTCACCGGATATTCGTCCCGAGCGAAAAGTGAAACCAGTCTTTCATGAGCTGCAAAACAAAGCACAGATTTTGCCTTTCAAGCTGTGATATACTAAAATGAAATGGGCAGAAAACACTCCATAGACAGCAGGTCCTTTGAGTTTTCCCCCCCAGACACTGCAAGTGTTCAAGGAGCTGGTGGTGGCTGCTCTGCTGTTTATTGTCTGTGCCATCGCTGCCAGAGCAGTGCACGAGGACCCTATGGCGAGTGGTACCTTGTTTGCCAGCTGCACAGTGCTCCTAGCACGAGGACACAGGGAACCTACAGAAGCTAGGGAGAAACGTGATTCTTACATGCTTTATAAATGACTGCTCATTTCATAGCCATCCCTGCAGCTGCTTGCAGAAGGTGCACAAGAGGAGCAGCGCCAGCTCCCACAGTGGGCTCCTCAGTCGTGTCCTGTCAGCACACGGTAGAGTTTACTGAAACGCTTCTTTCAGGCACAGCATGGGCAGAATTGCTCATCACCTTCACTCATTTCAGCCAAAGAAAGGAGACAACTTGCCTGGTGACACCTTCAGTGATGAATGTCTGCAAAGGGGTCTGCAAGCACAACCCTGGAAAGACACCCATCTTTTTATCTCATTGGTTGCTTCACTGCATGCCTGCAAGCTTCCTTCATTCTCTGACTAAAACCCCCCATGAAGCCAGTTTGAGCACATTATGGGTGCCTCTCCCTTCATGAGAAGGGAATTAGCCTTACTAGGGTTGCAGTCTGGACTAGAGGGCTGCATGTGGGCCCAAGGAGGAGGTAAAATCCCCTGGCTGATCTGAATGGATCACCATCTGGATCATGGGTGTGAATGCAAAGCAAGTGTCTTCTCACCCATGTCCTCCCATCTCAGGTCGAGAAGCAGAGCCCACCTGGGCTAAGGGAGGTGCAGTGGTCAACATTTGTCTGCACCAGAGAGCTGTACAGGGTGGACGGTGAAAGAAATGTTTACTCCTGTGTGCTGTCTGTCCTGATCTAGAGCATGTTGCAAGCCATGGGTTTGAGAGACAAATTCCTGCAGGTGTGCAAGAGCTGTGAGGTTCACACCACGGTCCTCCAAGGGGACTCCCAGCGTGGTTACAGGCGTGAAGCTGGCCCCAGATGGACCCGGCAAGCCACGATGGCTCTCTCCCTCTCGCAGCCTTACCCCAAATTGTGTGATACCCCCCAACCTGGGACCTGCCCTTATGATGCTCACAGATCAACAGTGGCTGAAGGAGCTCAGCGATGATGCTCCTGGCAATCCCTGTGTGAGAGCTGGGGCAGCTTCTACCCTTTCTGTTTTCTCTAAGAGCTCCTCTATCCTCTGTCACAGGAAAAACCTGCTCAGCTTGTGTTGTGCAAATCAAATCAGGATCAAAGCAATTTTTTTTTTTTTTTAATGGCATATAATTAACGGGCAATCAGTGAACTGTATGGGCAGGATCAATATCAGTAATATGACAGGCAAACTACAGCACTGGATGCCTACAAAATGTTAATAAACACCTACAAATTTCAAAATAGCCTTTATAACTAATCCCTCTCAGCTCTAATCCCACAGTATGCACAGGAACTCAGAGGCCACATGGACCACCAGCACTCACTGGTCTTTTGGCAACAGGGTCTCCCCTACATGCACACCCATCCTGTGGGATGTAGGTGCTCCCCATGCAGACACCAGTGACAAAAATTCCCCCAGGCTCACACACAGGCACTCCAGGCGTGGGTCCCCACTGCAGCATTCCCCGTAGTGTCACCCCCCTAGCTGGATGCTGGCTCCTCCTGGTGCCCTGCAGAAGTTGGGATGCTGGTGGTACTTCTGGCAGCATCATACCAACTTTTGATTGCTGCTGGTCCCACCCCAAGGTCTCGTGCTGCTCTTATAAGCCTTCTTACGCTGACTCCTTCTTTGCTGTAATTCCATGGTCAGTGTTCAATCCAGCTAATTGTCACTGTCTTCTTTAACACACTCTTTTGGGCAAGTGAAGGCAATTTGGGATATTCTGCTCCCATGTGCTCTAGGTGTGCACCTTTCCATCTTAGCAGCTGTTTTAACTGGGCCATTCTGCCAAGACTGGACTTCATGAGCATCCCCACAATTTTTCCAAGAGGGAGTCATATGGCTTTGCCTGCACTTCCCACTGCAGTGAAACTCTGCAGCCTATCCTACCCTGTCCATTGGACCACTAGATCCTGTGCCACAAAACTCTGCGTTTTGCCTGCTCGCTGACTGCTGACCTCTATCCTCTTTGCTGTGCAAAAGGGGCTGTGTGACCACCTGGGATCCCACCCGACCCCTCGGTCTCCTCCCCTTCCTCTGTCTCTTTTTCCCTGCCATGGAGCCTTCCTGCCGCCTTCGTCCTTCCCAGACTTGAGCCACCCATCAGCCCTCCCTTGCCCACAGTCACGTGCCATCCTTTCTGAGTCTTTAGGTCCTGGTCCTCCTTCTTTTCCTCTTTGGGGAAGGAGTCAGTCAAAACCACATAAAGGTCTCTTCAGTGGGGCTGAGCTTGATATGTCCCTCTCATGGAAGATGCCCAAAACCACTTTTCCCTTCCAGATTTAGTGTCTTCCAGGTTTTACAGAAAAGAAGGTAGAGTTATCTCCATTTTTTTTTTTGCCCTGAACATCCCTCTTTGAAGTTGTGGAAGAAATCAAAAACGTTTTTGAGAAAGTATTTTGTCATAGTCAGAGACCAGAGACTTATGGGCAGAAAAGCACCATCAAGGTTTGGCAAGCTCAGCTCTCTTGGATTCCCCTCATTTTAGCTCCAGTTCCTTCTGACTGGGCTGATTTTAAAGGGTGGTTTTGTAGGACGTGTGTGTGCATGTTGTGTGTGTTGGTGCATGTGTACATGTGTTTTCGTTCCTGTAATGACGGCTGCAAATGCAGCATTAAAGAAAACAGGACTACCAGTCAGTTACCTACTGCTAGGTGTTTGACTGCAAACACAGACGTTGTCTGCATTTCACATTAATAACTTTTATTATGTTTTCCTAGTCTTATTCCCAACTATGTGCCTTAATATACTTTGTTCTTGCCCTGATGTTTTTTAAGCAAATCCCCAAAAGCAAATAATAAGGATGAAATTGAGTTAGGTAGCAACAGTAAACTGAAGATATTAACAGTCCTTAGCTTGGCATTTATAAGAGATGAGGATTATTTTTGAAGGCGTACCCCGTGGATAGTCAAAACAGTTTCTTAATTAACAGTGTTAGGAGAAAATGCTAGGTATTGCCATGTGGTTTGTTTTGTGTAAATGGGTCATGCAATGGTTTTTCTGTAGGTCTCTGCAGCAAAAGGCATTTGCTGCACAGCTTACTGCTCCTCCCCCAGTTTCAAATCAAGCAGAAGACAATTCAAAGGACAGTTTTTGTGCTTATCCTATTTTTGGATGATATCCTACAGTTTCACACGATTTATATTTAAAGGGGACGGATATCTTCAATTTGCATTAGTGAACCCTGTCTAACATATGCGGCCTTCTGCAGCAGATATGTGGCTAACTCCCATGTGCATGGCGGCCGACCCGGTAGGCAGCCGGCACTGGAGACTGCTGCTGCGCTGGGTAAGTTCTGTGAAGCATGTTCACACTGCAGCTGAGCCATCCAGCTAGCTTTCCTTCACACCTATTTCCATTTGTTTTATTGTTCTGTCTGAGTGACCTCCAGCCCCCACCCCAGCCCCACTCCTGGAAGACATCAGTTGTCCAGGGATGCGGTGGGAGCAGCGCAGCAGAGGCTGAGCACCATGGCTGGCACAGGCAGGCGACAGCTCTCAGGTGGTGAAGGTGCCATGATGTCACCCCATCCTCACTGGCTGTACCCCCCTTCCCTCTGCTGGTAGCGGTTCCACTAGGCACAGCCTTGCGCTCCACTGCCACTTCTACCTCAGCACCAAGGAGAAATAGAAAGCCTTACAACGACAGCCCAACTCACGCACACCCTGCCGTGCATGGAGCCTGTGCTCGCTTTAACTCCCCTTTCCTCCTCCTTCGTAAGGAAATGTCTTCCTCATCTACGAGGATCATCAATGTGCCAATCCCCTCCTGGAGTAAAGCCCTTATTCACACAGTCAGGGTCAGCTCAGGCAAGAAAGAGCATTTCGGTGGTTAATTGTTTATCCTCTCTGCCACTACAGCACGAAAATCCTATCAAAAGACAGTTAATTATTTAAATGCCTCCTCCATTTGAATTGCTCATTCAGGGCTGTTTCTTACATCTCAGTCACCCTGAGGCTTTTTTGGCTTTGAAGGAACCTGTCATGGTTTTATATTATTTACCAAATAATGCTGCTGCTGACCACAAATTTACTAAAGATCTAATGGAGACAAAGCAGCCACTGTATTACCATACATTTTTAGTCTGCACTGACTGAAAATACGTTGTATTGTGCTGAAGATAATCGCACGGAGAGCAATTATAGAATCTGGAGAGGATCAAACACAGTAATAGGGATATAAAAGGAAACATGCATTCTTTATATGCTACTCCCCATGCATGTGAATGTTTCTTTTTTATCTTTCTTTTTACAGATGTTTCAAATTACATAGTAATTACAAATTCAAAAGGATTCTTTTCACACAAAACCATCTGATCTTAGCCACTCTCCTGCATAACACTGGAACAGCTTCCCAAGGCTTGCTGGTAAGTTATCCATCACTGCAAACACAGGATGGTTATGCACAAGATATAATGTAGTTCTTTCAGGACTCAGGTCTTAACCCAGAGCCTTCTGAAAGGCTCAGAATAGATGATCACAGTGGATCCTTCTGGTTTTATTGTCTATGAAAAGATATAAATAATGTCTTGGGCAGAAAGTTGATTGATGTGGATATTACTAAAGTGTCCTTATAATCTAAATCTGTAGTCAACTGACTGAGAGTGCAGAGAAGTTTCAGGATAATTATTTAAGTTAGTTATCATTTATAGCTGCCTTAGAAGATTTGTCCTACTACCTAGGATAAAAAATTAGTGCTAGTGATTACGTCGTGACTTTGGGAAGTGCGAAACCGTGGATCAGTGCCCAAGGAGTGTACGTGGCGGCAGCTGCAAAAGCACTGTGTGAGCGAAGGTGATTAATAGGCACAGGGAGAGCCTTCAGTTTAGATCTGAATCAATTCTGCTCAAAACCTGTAGGCAAGAAGGCATGTCAGTGGAGCACACAGGACTGTATTTCCTTGTAAAACTTGCATATGGAGCCTTCCAAAGGTGCATGTCTATGCATTATAGGTTCAACAGGCAGAGAATGCAGAGAGGCAATGATGGATACCATTTCCTTGTGAGCTACTTCAAGGAGAACTCTTGCCAAGATAGTCAAGGGACTCAGTCCAAATCACCTTGAAATGAGAGTTTTTCCATTTGCTTTAATGGGCCAAAACCCATCTATCATGTACTGAGAACCACTGAAGAGAAGGAGGGCTGCCCATGTGTCCTGGTCCAGAGCAAGCTCACACAGGCAAGCAGTGCTAGTGGAGAGAGGGAAAAAAAAGATAGTAGGTGAGGTTTAAGACTCCCTAAAAGACTCCCTAAGTCATTCTACTATATTAATCCCTGCACACTGTGTTTGTGGTTAAATTCTTCCAAAACCATCTGTTCTGAAAAACGCTGTCACATATTTTCTTTGCAGCTTCTGCAAGACTGCTATTCTTTGCTTGTGTGAGGAGTTACAGGAAGTGTTTGCTCACTATTATGCTACTATTTATCAGAATATGCCCCGGAATTGGTTTATACCATACCAAATAAAATTCATCATAACAAAATGCCAATCTTGCACCTTGCAATTTTAACCCTGTTTGCTTGGTTGTTAGCAAGGTCAGCACATAACCAGAGCCTCTTCAAGCTTGCATCAAATCCCACCCTTTTTTGGGGTATCATATTCCATGAAACAGGAAAGTCCAAGAAGTTTCTGTTCAGGAAATGTCCTCCTCTGTCTATCTCTGGAAGCATATTTTTATGATGTCATGTGTGCTGATCTACAGACTTCTCAGAAAATAATATTACAAGAGATACAACCCATTGTTTATCAGACCTGTATACCATGTAACAGGCAAATTAATCACCTAATGAAAACAAAAATTTGAATGGCATACTAGCATTGATTTCACAAATACATGTCTCTTGATCCATTGTGAACGATGTTTTTGTATTTCTGATCACATAAAAAATGGATGTCCTGCATGTCCTCTATGATAATGGACAGGATCTCTTGAAAGATCACTGGGGATTATACAGAACACAATCATATGCCCAGAGCAAACATGGTGTACAGCAGACATGAATACAGGATGAAAAGCCTTCCCTGTGTTCAGCTCCCCTTGCACATCCTGAAGGGGATGGCCCACCAGCTGCCCATGGTGGCCTTGCAAGCACCAGAGACATCTTCTGTTTGGCTGATGACATCTTCTCTTTCTGACTTCCCAGAAACGAAGTGTGTGAAAGAAAAAAAAGAGGAGAAAGATAAAGGGAAACCCCAGACTTTCCATTTTCATTTGTAGTCTAGTGATTTATGTTCCCTTGTTTCTAATATTTCTTCCATTGCTAGGAACTGGCTCTAACTGCTTTGCTACTTCCTGGGAGTAATGATCAAACCAGCAGACACTCTTGTACGAAAGAGAAATTTGGTGTCTTCGCTCATTGTAAAGGTATGTGTTGGTCTGGATATATACTCCTATACATCAAAGCCTTCTGGCAGGACTGAGTTTGAGATATAAGAGTCTTTCATTATATTAATACCCTCAGTCTTCATTAGGAAGATATTTTTCTCTTTAAAGAAAGGAATCAGAATATATGGCATAAGGTTTTTAAAGCTTATGGTTTTCATGGAGGGCCTTTTTCAGTTTGATTTAGTTTGCAAGGTCTCTGGGGTTCTTTTATCATCACCAACTGCTCACATTTATGCTGTAAACAATGAATTGTATAGATGTCTATTTTGCGGTTATGCCCGCAGAAATCTTGACAATGAGCAGGCAGCCGTGCGCCAAGACCTCTTCCTGACAGCCTGATATTGCCGTTTCACTCTGCCTCTTAATCTGTACAGAGGTTATTTGTTTGAGACAGAGGCTTTTCATACTTGCTTTTATACTGTACTTAACACAAAGATGGTAACACTGAAGTAAGATGCAGTATACCACGCTGATTGGAAAAAGGGGCAGGAAAATTAATTAGTACTGTTTTTTTCTGGGATTTCATCTGGCTGAATTCCTAATGACTCACTTCATTAGGAAATGAGGCACTACAAATACACACACACGTGAACCCTTGGATTAATAGAGGATGGGTTGGCAGCAAAGTAGGTACCAAGGATGCTCACTGGCTCCGGATCACAGCAGCTGAGCCTGATTTTTTATCACTAAGCAGGGTGCCAAGAGGTGATTCTAACATACAGGGAGCTGAGAACATACAGAAAAGTGAAGAAACAGCATTATGCATCTCAAGATATGTTGTGTGTGAATGTATTTGTGGGTTGTCTGGTGTGCATTCTGGTTGCAGTACTGTATTTCTATTTATATAAAACACTAAGGGTATAATTGGACACTTAAAAGATTAATCTAAATGTGTTTTAAAAGAAAGCAGCAGCAAAATCAGCAGGAAAAGCATTTGGTTTCTTCCTTCCTCCCTCTCTGTACCACACAACAGTGATCTGTGCACAACTTTTGTAGCCTTTGCTCCCTTTGATGCTGGACTAGCAGCAAAGGAACTCCAGGGTCATGTTTCTGGAGACCACAAAACGCCAGTTTGTGTTTAGCAGTACTTATCACCAGCTCTCTCAGCCATGCTTTAAAGGCTTGGACTTCCTGGGTAGAGACCAGGATCACGGAGACATGAGGACTCAACTCCACAGCTATGGCTCAGTCAGGCTTTGAATGAAAATCTTAGGGCACAAGATATGGCCCAAAAACCAATAGTGCTGAGACACAATAAAGTTTTTTTCATCTGTAGCTGGAAAGCAAGGCATGCAAATCATCTTTGTGTTAGGAGAGATTTTTATATGATCCCTTGGTTGAGCAGTGGTTGACCAGAGTCAGCGGTAACACTGTCAGAGGTTGACAGTTGTTGGTCCCTGTCTTCATCCTTCCCTAGTGGATTTGCTTATAGGGCAATGCTCTTGGCATCCACTTCTTTTGAAAACCAGAGCCCTCAGCTAAATCAGGGTGTACATTAACAGTCCAACTGATGTGTCTATTCTGTGTTGTCTCCTATTCTGTGTTCTCTGCAATGTGCGAAGAAAGAAATACACTGGTCAAGTGCATGTCACACTGCAGAAGTGAGCTTGGAAAAAGTAATGAAAATACCAGAAATTTCTCCTTTTCCCTACCACCTTTTTCTGAAGTCAATGCAGGAGTGTTCACAAACTGCTGCTATATCTGACACAGCAATTCATCACAGCTCAAATGCAATAAAAACCTGGCCCAAAACACAGAGCCACAAGATTTTTCTCCTACCTTTTCTAATGCCCCACCAGCGTGCCATGCAGTTCTGCCACCTGCCCTGTAAACTGTGTCCACATGCATCGCTATGCCCACACTGGGGCAAATGTACATCACCAGTGCTGGCCCTGGAAAAGGAGGAATTAGCGCACACCTGCAACATATTCCATGTTAGACAGGTAAACTCTTTAATAAAATGGTGGTAGAAGATGTTGATCAGTTATTTAGTGGCAATGCGACTTACATGCCAGATCCAACTGGTGATTAGCATCACCCTTCCTTCCAGGAAGGAAGGCTCCACTGTATTTTTCAGACTTGATTAATAATTTATTTGGCATCTGGAAGTCACAGCAAAACAGCTCATATGGAAAGGGAGGATGTAAATTGTCTGCCTCTCCCAGGCACTCCCAGGTTATTATTCACAGCTAAAATACTATTTGTAAAATATTTGTGTATTTAATATTTTAAAAAGCAGCTCTGGCACTTGTGTCGATTTCAGCAATCTCGAGGCGGAGGGGGCTGTGTGTGTGCTACCGATACTGTCATCTGGAAGACATGCGCTCATCGCCAACTGAACCAGCCAAAAGAAGATTTTAGTATGCGAGGGAGCAGGCACTAGAATAAGGGGAGATGAATGTGAGCTTAGTGCCTTTTGAATCAAGGTTGTCATCCATGGAAGACAAGGGGAACCTTTCCAAACTGGGACTACGGTCACACACAGACGGCACACCCTTCCCTAAACTGGGCATTGCTGGAGCTCAGGTCAGAGCATATGAAATGCAAGAAAGTTGCTTACAATTTTTACAGCTGTACAGGTGATATATTACTGTCATTCTGCAGCCATCACTCAGTGATGACCTCAGTCAGGTTGCGACAGCTTCCCTGATCATCTTCTAGGAATTCACCTCCTAAAATAACATAGTATTTTAAGCTACTTCTACTGCCATGCCACTTACTCGCTGTACAATATCTGCAGTATTTCTTCTCAGAGTTGTAATTCTATTTACCAACCAGAGATTCTCACGAGTTGCTAATAGCTTTCATCATTGTCTTATCAAGTTGTTTTTAATAGAGGATGACACTTAATCAACTGAAAAGGGAAAGAAAAGCACTAAATGCTATGTCATGTTCCAGCTACAATTTTTCTTTTTTTTTTTTTTTTCACCCTTTTTAAGAGATTGAAGTTGCAGCAGCTGAAAAGGAATAGCTGCTGTGCTCAATCTTGGCTTTCACAACCACGACATTCAAAGAGTGCCCAAGTTTGTACACCTAAATCCACAACTTGACCTACAACAGTAACAGAAATGAAATATTGTCTTCTGTTTATTTAACCCTGGCATACAGACTGTACTGTCATTATTACTGTTTACCACTTCCATGGGACAGTATCCGTTGGGGCCAATCCAGACCAGCTTTCCCCTGTGTTACACTGTGCACACACGTAGTCCAAGACACCGAAGAACAATTTGGCTGGAGTAGGACTATGGACTAGATGACCTTTCAAGTTCCCTGTGAAGACTTGGTGTGTAAGTGTGGTGGCTGGGGACAGTGCTGACCTGAACAGCAGAGTGTCCAGATGCATGGCTTTGTTGTTGGAAAAGCTGTACCTTGTGGGGCAGTCTTAAGGATGCATATTACAGATGCCTAAACAAATCTCTGGAAGGTAGGCAGTATCCCAGAAACGAAGACGACAAAGATGAGAAAGGAAGCAGCTAGGAGATGAGCGGTTAGTCTGTGGCAGAGCCAAGCCTTACCATGCAGTCTGATTGCTATTCATTTACCCATGCTGCCTCTCCTGGCTAATTTGTCGGCCTGAATGAAACTGTCAGTGAGGAAAGCACTGTGAGCGTGCACCGTGTGCTGTGATTAGAAAGGGCACTGCTGTGGAGAGGAGCAACAGAGCAGCCAAGCAGAAGTTTTCTGTGTATTCCCTCTGCCTTTCCTCCTGAGAGGTACTTGCCTTTTATTCCCAGCTCCTTTGCTTTTAGTTCTGCTGTTGCAGCTTGCACCTCTTCTCCAAAACATAAAATGCAGTTGCTTTCAGTGTGATGGAGGCAAAGGGAGCTAATGTTCCTTCTTGTCCTGGGTGGATAAAAATGCCACGGCACTGATTCTGCATTGCAGGGAAGGGACAGCCTAGCTCTCAATAACCAAAACAAATCAGACCATTACTGAAATATTTGGGATCACTCTTTATCAAGATTTTTTTTCCAAATTCTCCATATACAGAATACAAATGCCCCACAAATATATTACTGCTTGCTGACATTCAGTCATATTTGTAAGTTAGTTGTCGGTAGGTAAATCAAATCCATGTTGGAGTGATTTAACCTTGAATGCAACAGAATGTACTGACATTTGGCTATTACTCCCTGCTTTAAGAAAAAAAAAATCCAAAGGCTTTTCCTAACAGATCAGAGATGATGAGGGCTTGTCCATCATTTGCTGTAAGAGCATGAATTAGAATCGTTGTGTACTGGAAGGGGGAATGTGATTTAAGCAGAGGCTCCCAGGGTCATTTCACTTTGGCAGGTCTGAGGGGTGCTGGGCAAAGGTGTCTTCCTTGCTGTGGAGGAAGCAAGCAGGGCTTGATAGCATGCCCAGGGCAGTTTGGTGGCATATTCATTCTCTGTTACTCCTAGGGTACAATGGAGGATCCCAGTCCATGGCCAGGATTTAGTGTCCCTGACTCAAAGGGGTCCCATGTGCTGCCTAAGGTCAGCTCATCTCCTTGACACATTCTTGGAGTGCCATCATCTATTTTTGTTGTTCCCTCCTTAGTAACAATATCTGGGCTTCCTGCACCTCGTCCCTCCCCAGTGCGCTGGTTGGGCACAGATGTGATTTAACCTCATGAAATCTCCTGCTGCATCTGAGGGGAAAAAAGGGAATCAACCTTGAAGAATAGGAATAGGTAACCTGCAAAGGTGCACAAATACATTCAAGAGCTGCACGCAGCGCTTATCTGGCAGTGTCTGGGTGGTCAGTGGGAAAACCGGGTGGAATTTGTTTAGCTTAACACTAAAAGAACGAGGTTGAAAAATCACAGCCTGCCCTTGTTTTTTAAGGATCCAAATTCCTTTTATTTGGTGTCAGGAGAGCAAGAACTTGGGAAAGAAAAACAAGATTTATGCATTTAACCCCTTCAGCCTGTTGAAGACATGAGCTGTATTCCAAAGCAGACTTTCAGAAGCTGAGAGCACAACAGTGACTGACTGCATATTAATCCCCAACAAACAGTTTCCAGGGTGAATGGCACAGTTTAGAAGAGGAGAGACAGCACTCTGCAAAACACTAAGTAGCAAGCAGGTGCAGCAGAAAGTGCAATGATAGTAAAACCAGCTTTGAAAGGAACAGAGATCTTGCAAGCCAGAGTTGCTTTAGCCTGCAGGATGGGAAGATTAATAATGAACATAGATTGTGCAAATGAATCATATCATAATGGATGCCCTGAATGCCTTGTGATGGATGGCTAGACAGTTAGGGCCACTAGCACTGGTGATTGAACTGGAATACAAAGCAGGTAGGAAGGAGGTTTGGGTCGGAGAAGGGCACAGGCAGCATCTGTCAGTAGGAAGGCAAAACCCACCTCCTGGGAAACAACCATACCCTCCAACCTGTGATACGGGGCAGAAAACCAATGAAAAGTGGACAGCCATCCCTTGGGCAAGGACAGCAATGGCCGGCAGTGCAGAAACTGGTGGATGAGCTCAGGAGCAATCTTTATCACCTGGAGCTTCAGTGTGGATAGTTGCAGAGTGACATTCCATTTGGAGCTTGCGTGAAACTGGTTTTCTGCCCTGTGATCTGCTCAACCCAAACAGCATTTACAATTTGCAGTTTGAGTGGAAGCCTGAGCATTTCACACCAATTCACTGTGGACAGAGATAAGACTATTAATAGGTGCTCTGTATATATTATCTTTCTCCTAATACAGCAGTGGCTTTTCAATTTACTGGCAAAGGTAGCAGAGTTTGCTAACTGGCACCTGATAAATGCCATGTCTGCCTCCCTGGGACACCCGCCAGTAAATAAATTCAGTGCAAGCTATTGAAGTATTGCTAGGTGGTGAAGAAATGTCACACAGGGCTGGCTGGCTGGTCCAGAGGAATCACAGAATCATAGAATGGTTAGGGTTGGAAGGGACCTTAAAGACCATCTAGTTCCAACCCCCCTGCTGTGAGCAGGGACACCCTCCACTAGACCAGGTTGCTCCAAGCCTCATCCAGCCTGGCCTTGAACACTCCCAGGGATGGGGCAGCCACAGCTTCTCTGGGCAACCTGTTCCAGTGCTTCACCACCCTCTCCATGAAGAATTTCTTCCTGATACCTAATCTAAATCCACCCTCTTTCAGTTTAAACCCATTACCCCTTGTCCTGTCACTACAGGTCCTTGTAAGAAGTACACACACACACACACACACACACACACACACACACACACACCAGCTTTCTTGTAGGCCCCGTCAGGTACTGGAAGGTGCTATAAGGTCTCCCTGGAGCCTTCTCTCTTCCAGGCTGTACAAGCCCAACTCTCTCAGCCTGTAGGAGAGGTACTTCTCATAGTGGCAACACTCTCACCTCATAGGAGAGGTGCCCCCTGATCAGCCCCCCTGCTCATCTTTGTGGCTCTCCTCTGGATTTGCTCCAACTGGTTGATGCCCTTCTTATGTTGGGGGCCCCAGACATGGACGCAGTACTCTGTGTGGGGTCTCACGAGAGTGGAGTGGAGCGGGAGAGTCACCCCCTCTCTACCTGCTGGTCATCCTTCTTCTGACGCAGCCCAGGATATGGTTGGCCCCATGTCCTTTTCCCATCTCCTATGGACCCCAAGTCCTCCCTCCTCAGGGCTGTTCTTGATCCATTCTCCACTCAACCTATATTTGTGCACTCTTTGAATGCAACCATCCACCAAATTCCTTATCCTCTGCGTGGTCCACCAGTCAAACTCATGTGTCTCGAATTTAGAGACAAGGATATCGTACAGGACAACTTCAAATGCTTTGCACAAGTCCACATAGATGAAGGCAGTTGCTCTTCCCTTATCCGCCAACACTGTAACCTCAAGGAGCCACAGAGTTTCAGAGGCTGTCCCCCACTACATGCCACTACCAGCCCCACCAGGGCTAGTTGTTTTCTCCCATGTGTCTCTTCCCAAGGCCATAAAAAGTGTAGTTGACCCACTGGAAAAAAGTCAGATCCAGTGAAACTGGTAAGAGCTATGAAAAAAAAAGAAGAAAGAAAAACAGCATAGCAAATAGTTCCCTGCACTGATGATAGGCACACTCTGGAAAATAAAACAGAAAACCAAACAGAAAGAAAGAGGCTCTCATTACCCCCCTTGCTGGGTAGAAGCAAAACTAATTAAAAAAGCAGCAGGAGAAGGGGCGTTCCACAAAACCTTGCTGCACAAGCATGGCACCTTTCTTCTTTTTTTTGCCAAAATCTTTATACATTTTCAAGTCCTACCCACCAGAAGTTGTAGGTGAAAAAATCAAATAGGTTGCTAGGCCCTGACTTCTCTTCTGGGACCCATGTTTCTGCAAGTGCAAGGCAAGAAATGGAGACATTCCCAGCTACACCATGATTGCTCTTCCCTTTCTGACTGCGCTGAGGCTGGTTGGTAACTGTATCCCATTGCCAACTGTAGCCATTGCAAATGGGAAAAGTGTATCACCAGCCCTTGGATGCTATTCCAGCAGCAACACATAAGATGAAGCCAAACTCACACAGCCAGTCAGCTCACCATGGACCTCCAGCAACTGGCACCTGTGTTAGCACAGGGGTAGAGGGAGAGGAAACGGGAGGGAGGTAGGGAGGTAGGGAGGTGGAAAGGAAGGAAGGAAGGAAGGGAGGGAGGGAGGGAGGGAGGGAGGGAGGGAGGGAGGGAGGGAGGGAGGGAGGGAGGGAGGGAGGGAGGGAGGGAGGGAGGGAGGGAGGGAGGAAGGAAGGAAGGAAGGAAGGAAGGAAGGAAGGAAGGAAGGAAGGAAGGAAGGAAGGAAGGAAGGAAGGAAGGAAGGAAGGAAGGAAGGAAGGAAGGAAGGAAGGAAGGAAGGAAGGAAGGAAGGAAGGAAGGAAGGAAGGAAGGAAGGAAGGAAGGAAGGAAGGAAGGAAGGAAGGAAGGAAGGAAGGAAGGAAGGAAGGAAGGAAGGAAGGAAGGAAGGAAGGAAGGAAGGAAGGAAGGAAGGAAGGAAGGAAGGAAGGAAGGAAGGAAGGAAGGAAGGAAGGAAGGAAGGAAGGAAGGAAGGAAGGAAGGAAGGAAGGAAGGAAGGAAGGAAGGAAGGAAGGAAGGAAGGAAGGAAGGAAGGAAGGAAGGAAGGAAGGAAGGAAGGAAGGAAGGAAGGAAGGAAGGAAGGAAGGAAGGAAGGAAGGAAGGAAGGAAGGAAGGAAGGAAGGAAGGAAGGAAGGAAGGAAGGAAGGAAGGAAGGAAGGAAGGAAGGAAGGAAGGAAGGAAGGAAGGAAGGAAGGAAGGAAGGAAGGAAGGAAGGAAGGAAGGAAGGAAGGAAGGAAGGAAGGAAGGAAGGAAGGAAGGAAGGAAGGAAGGAAGGAAGGAAGGAAGGAAGGAAGGAAGGAAGGAAGGAAGGAAGGAAGGAAGGAAGGAAGGAAGGAAGGAAGGAAGGAAGGAAGGAAGGAAGGAAGGAAGGAAGGAAGGAAGGAAGGAAGGAAGGAAGGAAGGAAGGAAGGAAGGAAGGAAGGAAGGAAGGAAGGAAGGAAGGAAGGAAGGAAGGAAGGAAGGAAGGAAGGAAGGAAGGAAGGAAGGAAGGAAGGAAGGAAGGAAGGAAGGAAGGAAGGAAGGAAGGAAGGAAGGAAGGAAGGAAGGAAGGAAGGAAGGAAGGAAGGAAGGAAGGAAGGAAGGAAGGAAGGAAGGAAGGAAGGAAGGAAGGAAGGAAGGAAGGAAGGAAGGAAGGAAGGAAGGAAGGAAGGAAGGAAGGAAGGAAGGAAGGAAGGAAGGAAGGAAGGAAGGAAGGAAGGAATTTCCATACTGAAGACATGAGAACTGTGTGTTATACAGTTTCATAGATACACCAGTGACATAGATACACCAGTAAGCAACATGATTATATCCAACCTCTTGCCCTAACAGGCTCTGTGATTAACAGCAAAAATTGACCAGTTAAATATAACCACCAGGCCCCAATTCCCTTGTTAAAAACTGTCCAGGAAGCGTATGACCAAATTCTCACCCTGGTCCTGTAATATGTGTGAAGGAAACACAGCCCTTTAAAACGTATCCTTAGCCTGATACAGCCTTTTCTTCTCCAGGCATCGACTCTTTGTCATGTCCACTTTATTGAAGGTATGAAACAGAATAGCAGGTGAAAATAAAAGGAAAAGTTTGCGCTGAAAAGCCACTCTACCAGACTACGCTCTCCTATACTCAGCAAATCTGCCTCTGTGTCAGTCAGATCCTCTCTTGAGTGATGAAAACAAGCTCTTGCTTGCAGAAGAGCTGACACAGCCCAGAACATGATTTACATAATGCAGAAGGAGAAGAATTTATGCATTACATTTCTGCTGCAATTAACACCATGATTTTGGGCTGACCACTCAAATATTCTCCCCTGAACTATGGAGGTCTGAGCCTGTGCCCTCAGCTCGGGGAAGGGGCCATGGTGCCTCACTGCCCCACAAGGTACCACTGTCAGGTACCCTCCACTGCAGGGCCAGGCCAGTGCATCCAAAATGTAGGGTCAGGAGAGGCAGAAAGGCCACAAGGAACACCTGCAATTTGGGCTTGGGTGTTGTAAACGTGGGCAGAGCAGCAGACACTGTCAGCATCTGGCCTTGAGCATGCAGTATGGCCATCCCAAGCCCTGTGTGTATGTAGTTCAAGAGCGCCTATTACTCATAGAGTCATAGAATGGTTTGGGTTGGAAGGGACCTTAAAGACCATTCAGTTCCAACCCCCCTGCCAGGGGCAGGGACACCCTCCACTAGACCAGGTTGCTCCAAGCCTCATCCAGCCTGGCCATGAACACTTCCAGGGATGGGGCATCCACAGCTTCTCTGGGCAACCTTTTCCAGTGCCTCACCACCCTCTCCGGGAAGAATTTCTTCCTGATATCTAATCTAAATCTCCCTGCTTTCAGTTTAAACTCATTACCCCTTGTCCTTATATTATTCCATATACATCAGGGCTACACAGCAGCACAGGAGCTGCTTTCTAGGTAGCACTCCAGGCCATCATCTTCCCTAGAGCAGCCAAGAAGACCATTTGCCTCAGGGGAACAGACAGCAGTGCCAGGAGGGAGGAGCACACAGCAAACTGTCTCACCCAGATCCTAAGTCTTTACTTGATTTCAGCTCTGCTTGACAGAGCAAGTGGGTTTCACATCTTTAAAAGCCCTTTGCTTCAGTTATTTTTTATCACTCTGGATATGCTTACAGGTTTCCTTGCTCCTCCTGCGCACACTTAAATTGCATTTATTCCTATGCTTCCTCCCTTCTTTCCTTCCACCCCTCCCCATACCTTCCCCTTCAGCAAGCTTATCCTGAGGAGACACCCATTTTGGGGAAAAACCCTTTTCTGACTTTATGAGGACATTTGTATGAAAACAGAGTCTCTGATGTGTCAGTGTGTTCTGCATGTCCTATTTTATTAATTTTTGAAGCTTAGAGCAGGGTTTCCATATCCTCTTTCTGGATCCTAACATGCAGTCTGAATTTCAAGGTTGTAATCTCCTGAGATCCCTCAGGAAGATGGTCTGGGAGCAGAGGTGTAACAGATGAGATTTTACCTGCAGACACTGTTTAACTGTAGCTGAAAAACACTGCAGTAGGGCATCTGTGAGCCTCCCAGCTATAAAAAAACAGACGATGCCTGTTAGTGTTGCTATAGAGCCAGAGTGGCATTTCAGGATTTAAAGAGATATGTGATACCACAGATATATTCTGTCTGCCCTAGCAAGAGATGTGGGCAAGGGGGTGCAGCAGCCCATCACCAGGGATGGGAAGGGTTGAGTGCGAAAGGCTCACGAGCACGCTGATGCCCCTTTGCTGGCCCTCAGGGTTGGAGTACAATTATTTGGTAGCACCTTACACTGAGTAAAGTGAAATCCCCAGGGTTCAGGAGCCAGACTTCCCACCGGGAGAGGTCACAGAGGGTTGCTGAACATGTACACGTGTCTTGGCTTAACGAAGTGCTGCCCAGCTTTCAGTGTCAGAGGAGGGACCCTGTTTCAGCTGTGGAAGAGCTGCTCAAGTAATTGCCTGGGAACAGTCTCTGCAAGCACTTTGGGGTAGTCAGATAGAAAGGAAAGAAGGGATATGAGAGGTGAGAAAGATCACTGAGTGTATGAAAACCAGTGCTTTTTGACACAGAGGATTTGTATGATGTCCCAGAGACTGACAGTGTCTAACGAGGTAATCCAAAGGTTGAACGGGGGACTGAAGGTCTCCTTGAACTTCTAATTACCAGTCACTGGGATAGATTCTTTCACCTCCACTGAAAACATGTGTCCATTATTTCATATTACAGTAAGGCTGAGCTTAATACTTTTGTTGCTGATTTACTTTATTTGGCTTCATTGCTTTTACATTGTCAAGATTTTATTTCTGTTCAGCAGCATGTACTCCTCACCTTGTTCCATGCTGTACTAATCATGCTTTTATTATGTATTTTTAGATCCTTCCCACAGTGTGCAGAGATCTGTGGGGCATTTTTAGACCAGAATATCAATAAAGCTTACTGTCAAATCCCTTGGTAGAGGTATTGCCTCTACTTATTCTGGTCGTTCCCTGAAAAAATTAAATTGTTGCAATGTGAGTGCAGAGCAGGGGTTCAAGGTCCACTGCATATGAAAATGGAATTGATTACTCCCAATGAACAGAGGCTTACAGCTCTTAAGAACATTATACAATAAATATGTTGGCACATACTATGCATTTGGCATGCTAAGTAGTTTACTGAACTACTCCCTGCAGCATATTTTAATGAAATGCTGACAGTTTGGCATCTTACTGGATAACTGCATTCAGTGGCATTGGTCACAAGCGACAGATGTTAAGGAAGGGATACAAAGGACTCCGTAAGACGGCAGCTCCTCCATGACTTTCTGCTCTGTGTTGCTACACTCCTGGAATTTATCACAGCCAGCAATGAGAAATCAATAATGAGCACATGGCATTCCTTCCGTTCAGCATCTAGAAACTTCAGTCTCTAAGCTCCCACAAAAACAAATTGCATGCAGAGCATTTTTCCTAAAGAACTTGGCCTTATCTGCTGGAGGGGTGCCATTAGCATCCCATGTTAGATGAGGTGAGAGAAAGAGCAGCTTGGTGATGGAGGGGCTCTGCCTCTCGCTCGGGCCCTGCTCTGCTGGTTGATGCACAGGGCAACACAGCTGAAGATGGGGGGAGCAGGGGGGCTGCAAGGGACACTCCTGGGTCCGGCCATCTCTGAGATATGGACGACACCGGTGCAGAGCCTGCGGCTGGCCCTACCTCTCCACTGCTTTTCTAGCTCTTCTTGTGTGTGTGCCTGAGGAGAGGGTTTATTCATGACAAGAAGATTAAAAAAAAAAAAAAAAAAAGTTAATCACAGGCAGTTTTTTTTTAGCTGAAATAGTTCCACGGTGGAAGTAATCAAACTTTACAGACAGTTCTTCCTATCTTATATCCCCACCTGCTCCTAATCCTGCCATTACCCGAGGTCTCTTGCCAGAGTAATGTTTTTCTTACATTCACTGCGTCAAGACTATAAACAAACAAACTGATGGCACCTCACCTCTCCCAGGATCACAGCTCCCTTTGAAGGCCGACAGGATGGAGACGTGGCCCTGATTTCTCGTGTCGCTGGTGCCACCCAGTGCCGAAAGCCTGGAAGTGGCACCGCAAAGGCGCAGCCCGAGGACCCAAGGCTCTGAGGGCGCCCCGCCATGGGGGTCCCCTGGGTGCAGGCCCCTGCACCAGGCACAGTCCGTGGCTGAGCTCCGTGGGCTCTCTCCCTGCACCTTCCCATTTCCATGTAGCTGATGGGCTCTTCACACTGTGACCTACCGAGCTCAGCAATGAGGAAAAGGCCATCCTGTCATGCTGCCAGCGTGAGAGATTCAGGCAATACGGTGAGGAAGGAAGGAACTGGGCATCTCAGACAGAACCTGTGAGGTATTAGAAGCCCATACATGTCCAAAAAACAATGGTTAGGTCCCATTACGCATAACTGATGTGCCTTTCAGATAGGCAAAAATCTTCTAAAAGGACGTGGTGTCTTTCTACACACTCTTTAGTGACCACCTTTCCCGTATACCAGCCAGAGATGTGCTTTAAGCAGAAGTCTTTTCCAGCCTACTTCTATCCACTTCAAAAGGCTCATCCCTTCTCTGATGCAAGGCTAGGTGTGAGGAGAGTGACTGTGGGGGACACCAGTTGGTGTTCCCATGTGGGTTGAATGGATTTTAGCATCCATATTGAAAGGAAAGGCTGAAAGTTCAGAAGCCCACAGGAAATACGCTCCAGGCCTCTGGTATAGAAGTCATGCCCGTTCGGATGACTTATCCTCAATCCAGCCTGACCATATTCTGTGAACACTTCCATCGTCTGCAGCACATGCACTGTTACAGATTCAGGCTGAAGGAAAATGGAGAGCATCACCTCAATGATGCAGAGTGAGAGTCCTAGCTTCATTCTTTTAGAAGTGCACGCAGCATGTTTGACCTTTTCGGGACCATTCGGTTCTCTGAGCAGGGAGAGTCTGGGGCTGCAAATACAAAGTGTAACAGTACAAATACTGCTTGCAAACACATTGGTGCGAAAAATACATTATGGCCTTTTTATACAAAAACTGTTACTGGATAGAGTCTAAGTCAGGCTATGAAACAAAAAGAACATCTCCATGAGAAAAGGACCTAGTGATAACCTGCAACTCGCCACTGAATCGGGTGTGGATGATACCAACAATGGTCCAGAATGGGCCAGTCCCCCTTAAACATGAACCTGCCCCAGCACGACACATATTCCTATCTTGGATGGATTATATTTATTTTTTCTAACTACCTGAGGGGTTTGTGTCCTTAATGATGTTGGCAGCATCGTGCAGGTTGCTATGCCAATTCATTTCTCTCTGAATCGAACTGGGCTGTCCCCATGAGACATGTCCCTCAGACTGTGTTGAGCCTAGGAAGTTAGTTGGGATTCATATTTATATCCAGCAAGGAAGTGAGGCATTTCCTGCCTCAGTGTTATTTTGACCTTGAAAGACAGCTCTGAAACCACTCTTACAGAGACAAGTACACAGACTTCTTACAGAAGAAGTGTCAAAGAGGGCATTGAAAGACTGTGCCCTGACAGCCAAAGCCCATAGGGATGAGGAGGTATAGAGATTTTCTTCAAAGTTTGAAGCCAGTAACACACTTTCAGGTGGTGTATCCATATCCAGGTAATACATTGCTGTCAAGATGTTAGATATGACACTGGGGCACTTTGAATCATCTTCCTCCACATGGTCCATGTGCACAGGACATCATCCAGTTCTTTGGAGGGCTCCTCATCATCTAGATCACTACAGATTATTTCCAGTAGCACTGTTGATTGTCTCAGGTACTGGAGACCTTCATCTGCAGTAGTCTGCTTTCCTGGGGAGCTCACAACATCTTCTTTGAATCAAGTGTGAAGAGCTTGCCTTGAAAACAATTGATAGGAACTGACTTCAGAGACTGCAGGTTGCTGCACAGGAGCTTGCCATCTTAGTAACTCTCTAACTATAGTGTGTTTCATACAAAACTGCTGTTATCTCGTGCCCACATTGGATGACATGAAGGACTGTCATGTGTTGACCCTGGCTGGGGGCCAGCTGCCCACCAAAGCTGCTCTATCACTGCCCTCCACAGCTGGGCAGGGAGAGAAAATAAAAACTCTGGTGGGTCAAGATAGGGACAGGGGGAGATCACTCACCAATTACCATAATGGGTAAAAAGAATTGACTTGGGGAAAACTTAATTTAATTTATTACAAATCAAATGAGTAGGATAATAAAAAATAAAACTAAATGTTAAAACACCTTCCCTCCACCCTTCCCTTTTTCCCAGACTCAGTTCTTCTCCCTTTTTTCTCCTCCTTCCCCCCTTGAGCAGTGCAGAGGGATGGGAAATGAGGGTTGTGGTCAGTCCATCACACATAGTCCTTGCCACTCCTTCCTCCTCAGAGGGAGGGGGACTCTTCCCACTCTGTTCCTGCTGCACTGTGGGGTCCCTCCCATGGGGGACAGTCCTCCATGAACTGCTCCAGCATGGGCTTCCTACCAGGTCACAGTCTCCTTCAGGCATCCCCTTGATCCAGCATGGGGTCCTCCCCGGGCTGCAGGTGGGTCTCTGCAGGGCTGTTTCTCTCACATATTCTCACTCCTCCCTCCCTGGGTGTAATTGCGCAGTTTTTTTCCCCTTTCTCAAATACATTACCCCAGAGGTGTTACCACCATTGCTGATGGGCTCAACCTTGGCCAGCAGCAGGTCTGTCTTGGAGCCAGCTGGAGCATAGGCAAAGCTTCTAGCAGCTTTTCACAGAATTCACTCCAGTAGCGACACACACACACACCCCTGCCGCTACCAAAACCTTGCCATGCAAACCCAAAACACCCTCACATGAAGTTTCAATCAAGAGAAGTAACACAGTACCTCCATGCACACCATGCAGAGCTTTGCATCATTACTGTTTATTGATATGAGACAGATTAAGAAATGTCCACTTTTACAATGCATTTTCCCTGTTTCATTTATACTGCTTTTGACACAAGCCTGTCTCAGCAGTAACTCGCTGCACTGCCAGCTGGCAGTCTGACAGCATGTATAAGCCTAGGTTTGCAATCACAAATCATGGGCAAATGGACAGCCATGGGTTAAAAGGGATGGTTTTGACTGAAATGCCTTGCATGCAGTTTGTTAATGCATGGACACTGGAATAAACTCTCCAGCTGCAGAAAGTTGTTTTCCAGCCCCGTTGCCCAGAAGGATTCTGGCCGCAGTAGAAAGCAGCAATAAATCAATCAGCCAGCCACGACACCAGTCTGTAAGTGCATTGCATAACCAGGTAAATAAACAAGTACTAGAAACAGTACAACACTGTAGCTATTTTCACCTTATCAGGCCGAGCCATTCCAGACAATCGATAGGGGGGTATAAGAAAGGTCACTGACTAACTGAATAAATCTCATCAAAACACAATGACTAAACAGCAGTAGCTCCCTTTGAGAAGAGAAAGGCATGGCCTTTAACAGAATAAACCCAAGATTACAAAATGCAGTGAACAAATATTAAAGCATAAACACTACGGACTACAGAAATGTAGAAAAGTAGGATATTCAAAGCACTGACCTTTTTTCTCCGCTTCTTACAGCTGCAGGGGTCTCTATTCCCTTTTGTCACATGGAAGAGGAATTTTGGAGGAAAATACATGCTGAGCTAACCTGATGGATGCACTTGTAAAGTAAAAGCTTTACTTATTTTTTGATGTTCTGGAGATGGTTTTAGTTAAAAAAATATCTGAATACTTTTAGAGCCCTAAAGATATTGCCCAGACTAGCATATCTTTATGTAGGTCAAGTGCTGCCTTTAAGCCACTTCAGGACATATTTTGAAGTCACCAAAGTCACCTTCACTGAAGCAAATCCCTCAGGAATCAAGTACTACTGAAGTCAGTCTCTCCTGCCCAGTGCTTAAGAAAAGTTTGGCTGAACACTTATCCTCTGCCCAGAGATAGTGATGCTGGCCACACAGTCACACACCATGGCGGATGTACTTGGGAAGGCTAACATTAATAATAATGCTAAGGAAGCTACTACTTGCCAGCTTGTGTCGGTTGAAAAGGTAGAAGCTTTAGGTGTGAATCATCCATTGACGATCTTAACCTACTGCCTGGCTCGGTTGTCATCTGCTGCTCCATGTCAATCCAAAGCATGGAACATTTATTTCCCTGCTGTGTGTTACAGTACAACCACAGACCAGAAAATCTACAGCCTTATGGAAAGCTCTGTGTCACTGTGCCTCTGATGGGCCACACAATGGCCTGCAACATGGCAGCAGATGCTGCTACATGACCATTTACATCTTCCAAGCATCCTCCAGCAGAGCCTGCAATTCTACTTGGGTGTTTGGCAGTAGCCACCAGCTCTACGTCCATCTGTGCTGCTAAAGCTAAAGTGATTGTACATTAGACTCAGAGGTTTGTTGACAGCTATAGACAGGGATTCCACTTTGTTTATGCCCATTAACGTGCAGAGACCAGATCAGCAATCAGCCCTGCTCATTAAGAGTGCTGACCCAACAGTAGATTTCTATCTCTGAGTACTTGGAATAAAACAATTATCATGGCTGCTTTGTCTCTGTCTGTTGACATCAGCAACAAACAACTCCTCTGACAAGGTGAAGCCTCGAAGAAAATCTGAAGGAAAAGGGGAACCATGCTATCTGAGCTAGGTGTCCAGTTATTGGGGTTTAACCCCAGTAGGCAGCTCAGCACCACACAGCCACTCACTCATTTCCCTCTGCTGGGATAGGGGAGAGAATCAGAAGGGTAAAAGTGAGAAAACTCAGTTGAGTTAAAGGCATTTTAATAGGTAAAGCAAAAGTTGCACGAGCAAGCAAAGCAAAACAAGGAATTCATTCATTACTTCCCATTAACAGGCTACATCCAGGATAGAAGAGCTCCATCATATATAATATTGTAATTACAAACACACACACACCCTTTTTTTCATCTACACCCATCTTTTATTGCTGAGCATGACATCACATGGTATGGGACCTCCCTTCAGTCAGTTAGGGTCAGCTGTCCCAGCTGTGACCCTTCCCAACTCTTTGTGCACCCCCAGCCCACTTGGTGGTGAGGTGGTGTAAGAAGCAGAAAAGGCCTTGACTCTGTGTAAGCACTGCCCAGCAGTAACGAAAACATCCCTGTGTTATCAGCACTGTTTGCTGCACAGATCCAAAAATAGGTCCATACTAGCTGCTATGGAGAAATTTAACTATGCTAGCTAAAACCAGCACATTCTTCACCCTTTATTCCATACCATTTATCCCATGTTCAGGTCCACACAACCCAATACATCTCTATTAACCACCTCATACCTTTCCTGTCCTTTGTTATATGCACAGATAGATACCATTCCCTTAGTCTATGGTGCACCCCTGTAAATCAGCTTGAAAATGTCCACAGCATGTCAATTGAATTCTTTTAGTCCATGACTTTGGGCTCCATCTGTTATGATGGCCACTCAGGACAGGAGTGGTGGTGTGTTGCTGGAGTCACCGGGCACCAAAGCCAGATCACTGCTGCACCTGCACCGCACTCTCCATCGGTTCAGGTGGTTCCTGCTACAGTAATTCCTGTAACATGCAACTCACATCATAGGCTACAACAATTTATAGGTATATCCATTACAATATCCACCTCTGGTCCCTTTGGGCAGATTATAGGGCTTAACATTACAATGAACATTTAACATTGCTCCTGTTGTGGCTTGGACTCATCCACAGTGTCCAGTCCCTTAGGAGAGTACCTGCTCCAGTGTGGCCTTATCCATAGTCTTTGCAGAAGTATGCCTGCTTCAGCACAGACATACAAGCTGAATATCTGTGAAGAAATCTAACCCTATCCCAGCTAAAACCAGCACACCAGGAGTGCTTGGTGGTTTTATGGGTGGTTTTTGGGGTTTTTTTTTAATTACCTTGTTAGACATCTGGATTTTAATAACCTATGGTAGCAACAAAGTCTTTAATAATCTACAGCTGTGAAAACAGGAGATAGAGAGAGTAAATATGGCCAAACACCTGGCTTTTATTTAGGTATCTAAATGGGATCCTCCCCCTCCCCTTTATTAGCAACATTATATAAGTAAACAAGTAATTAACAGTAAACAACAGGACTTGCAAGGTCTCTGAGAATATCTTTCACTCAGTGAAAAACAGCCTTCAGAGACAAAATAAATTAATTGAGGTCATCAGGTATTGCTGGCACAAAAGCAGGGTGGGCTAAATGGTAATGGTTGCTTGGAACAAGTTGGTTCTTACCCTGCTGTCCTAGGGCTGAGGCACAAGCAGAAGAGGTGTTTTCAGCAATAGTGCTGTGCTGATGGTATTTGAATAAGGTGTCTGTATGAATCTTCTGAAGTCTTCATACAAGGAAAGCCTTGGTCCTTACTGAGAAACCGATAAGTGGCTTGCTCTACTTTACCAGCAAGTACTTGATTGCTCTTGACAAGCTGCAGAAGGAGATAGTGCTATCTGTGTCTGTACAGGCTGATGCCTCCCTGCAGACCAACTCACCAAGCCTTTGGGCTAACAAAATGTTCTACTTGCTCAGCCTGAAACCATTGGGTGAAAATCTCTGAAGGGAGCGAACCATTATCTACCCAATGGTACTGGAAGCCTAGATGGGTCAGGATCAGGAGCATTTTATGCCTCTCAGGAGAAGGTTGCTGGGCTGATGCCATAGCCAGGTAAGTCATGTTACCTGCCCAGTCGTGGCAGAAGTGATGCTATCTGGTGAGTGAGCAATTTGCTGGGTGGGGAAATCTGTGTCAAGATACAGAAAGTGCAACATCAGGCATCAGACGGGTCAGCTATTTGTATGTGAGCACAACTACAAACAAGGTGAGCAGATCCTGAGCTACCTACCAACCAGCTGCATAGCTCTGAACTACACCATCTGGAGGTACCTGAGCTGGGCAGCACCGGCAGTAACCATTCACCCTCAGTTCTTCAGGGAAAAGTAGTGCCAGGAGTGTAGATTTAAGCAGTCACCTAAGATTAAACATGGAGAAATACTGACTGTGCTGTAAATCCCAATGACAAAAGGAAAAGGTGCCCAAGTACATTAACATAAATACAGCTCATGTGCCCCCAAAGTGACCTGCTCTTTGAAAAGGTAGGGCTCTTTGCCATCAGAAGATCATCACAAAGACTACACAGCAAATGCCCTAAGAGTAGGAAAAGGCACACTGGTCACTGGTAAGTGCAGAGACAGAATAAGTCAGACCAGAATAGAGGGGAAAAAAATTCACTGTTCTCCTGACCTACTCTTAATATGCCAAAATGATTTAACAGAGACTTTAGTTACACGAAGAAGTTAAGAGCTTATTTCTCTTTCTTAAGAAAGATTACTGATGAGATGCAGCCAGGGGAGCATGTCACATTAAGGCAATAACCTTTGCTAAAATACTTGGGAGAACAGAACTACAATTTGAACACTATCCATTGGGGAAAAAAATTAAAGGTTATTGCTCATTATAACTGCATGATAAGAAACAACTTGTGTTGATATTCATAGGGCTAAAAAATGGTTTGCAGAATTAGAACTTGAGACTTCCATAGGTTTTACAGGGTGAGGAAAAATCTGTGCAGCTAGAGACCAAGCATAGCTCTTGGGTCTCTGTATGTGCAAACAAGTAAGTTGCACCTGCAATTTATAAGATTAATCCCTAAATTTGGCATATGAATTTTGCTGATTTCAATCTGAATATTTTGCAAGACTTTAGGTAGCATTGTAAAGCATGATGTCAGTGAAGAGTTACGAGAGAAAATACTGAAAATTAAATAAGCTTCCAAGCAAGTCATGAAAATTGTGCAGCACAGCCTGCACAAGATCTTTCAGACACAGTGCCTAAGGCCCCCTGAGCTCTTGTACTGCGCGAGAGGTGTCTCACTGCACACAAATGTATGCACTGCTGCCATCACCTGCACGTGCCGTCAGTCTCTCAAAAGCAAGGTGCCACAAACCAGATGCAGGGATATTTAGCTCCATCTTCAAACCTTACCCAAAGCAGACAAGAAACTCCAGGATTAAAATGTGTCCTCTGTGCCTATCATGTAACTCTCACACAACCTACTGGCACAGCTTTGCTGCAAGGCAGTAATTTCCTCCTGCAGATGAAACCCCTGGGATGATTTACAGAGCAAGCAAGTGCAGTGGCTTTGGCTTGCTTTCAGCATTTTGTAACGGATCCTGCTGTTGTTTAGCATGCATCCGTTCGTTTTGTGTAGCACGAGGACTACAGTGTCGTCTGGCCCGAGGCAGAATTTCTAATTTGTCCAAATAACATTCAGCATAAGCTCCATATGATAATTAATCAAGTCTTTTCATGGCATTTTAATCACAGTATTGCCATGGCAGGATTTCCTTTTATTTAAAACAAATGTTGTGCCTTGAAAATTGCTTTAGGGTGGGGGTTTTTATCCTAGATTCGGGAGAGTGCAATTCATCATTCTTAAAGATTCTTTCTCTCTTAATGGTTTAGTAAAATGATAGTGAAAGCAGCACCATGATTAAAACAGACTCTAGATCAGGAACCTGTTACATCATATATGCAAATGTTTCGGTCTGCTAAAGCTTTGGTACAGACATTAGGCAGCATTACTACAGAAGAACATTCACTCTCCAGAAAATGCAATAGGACTAAGGGTCTCTGAAATAAGAAGACATAAAGAATAAGAAAAGAAAATTTGGGGCGATGGCACAGGACACAAACTCAACCACCTCAGGGAGAAGAAAAGGAACATCAGATTCTCCAGAAGTGAAAATTCATTTTAAAGTACAGTGATTTTGAAGTATATACTGATACAAAAAGGATTTTCCTTTTTTTTGAGGAAAATGAAGGGTTATTCTGTTGTATATTTCAATGCCTCTTCATTATTAACTCAAAGCAGTTCTCCATCAAGGGATAAAACAGCCACAAGACCAACTTCATCTCATGGCCTGTCATGGCATTCAAGTTCTCCAGCTTTCTAAAATGGCATGTCATAATAAGCTGTCAAATGTCAATTTAAAGTTAATGGAGGCAATACTCTCCTAGATAGTGTAGTTTATGCTACAGAACCAGGCTTTATCTTTGCTTTTTATAAGGAAACAGGCAAAATATATCCTGTAATATCTGCTGCACTGTTTGCAGAATCCCTTGATAAAAGAGCCTGTTTAAAATGCTGTGTTGTATGCTGATTTCTCTGGTTCTCAGCAGGATATGGGGCTTGGAACACTGAAAACTCTACAGGGGAATTTTACTTTTCTAGTGTCTTCTTCTGATATGCTGGTTGGTTGGCTTTTTTTTTCTAAAAAAAAAAAACCAAAAAACAACAGAAAAGGGAAAGAATGAGACTTGAATTACACGCTTTAGGAAAATATTAACTATAAAACGTAATCCAAGCAAGAACTTCAATAGAGTAACACAGACATATGTTCAAAGAGAACATTATAATGCCCTGGTTTTGCTTCAAGCTCAGCACTCTTTTTTCTCACCCTTGCAGCTGTATAAAGTAGCAAATATGGAGGGGAAAAAAAAATCAATACTGGCAGTTTTTCAACTCCGTTGCTTATAAGCTGTTTTCAGTGACAGACTGGCAGCTCCTGTGTGCTTTTCATAAAGAGCCTAGAGACGCCTTTTCTCCGAGTTTGGCGGGCAGGTACTGCAGAACCCATTCCAGCAGAAGGTATTGGGGGGGGGGGGGGGGGGGGAGATGGTTGTTCTGCCAGAGGGCATCTGTGAGTTCTGGGACCAGGAGAGGGTTTTGGCAGACAGCTCTGCACATGCCTTTCCCCACGTGTGGGCACGAGGCTGGGCACTGGCCACCCCACATGTGGATCAGAGGTGCAGAAGAGCCCCCCAGGCTGGGGGCAAAGCCTGAGAAGCACAGCATGGAGACCAACCGTCCTGTCTGAGCTGTTGGTGCTCGGGGGAGAAGCATGAGCTGAGCTGGGGGCTGTTTGACAGCCCAACTTTTCTGTTATCGTGCAAGGGGTAGCAAGTCAATTGACTGTTGGACAGTCAATGCTTGCCCATGGGCTGCCGTCCTCTTGGCCCTGTTTGCACATCTCTTTGTGGTTCATTGATATGTCAGATTCTCTCTAGTCAGCTGAGACAGCGGTCTTATTGTTATGCTGAGCTTTCATCCCACTGCTCTTCCACTCGATCCAAGCAGGCCTTCCATGTGTAGGGTGCTCGTCCTGGACAGACGCTCTGCTGAACTTACAGATGCCTCTTATTGAATTTGCCTGCTATTCTCTCTCAGGTATTGACATAGTTTCTTTTACGCCTTTGAGTAACAGAACAGGGAATGAAATAAACCTTGTACTGCAATGACCGTGGCATGGACTGTTGGTGGGGAGGCAAGGTCTGGACAAACATAGTATCTTCTGTCTTTTTAGCAGACGTCAAAGTTGAATTTTCCAAATTCACAGTTGCAACTTCCTATGACCAAACACAATGCTAGAAAGGTATAATTTTATTAGACTCCTGGGTCCCCTGTGGAGTATCCCAGGCACCGTGTCACCCACCATGGGTGAGGTTGAGCTGTGTCATTTTCTGAGCCTGTCCAGGGCCATCAATCAGGACCTCAAGGGATGTGCAGGGGAGGCTGCAAACCAGGGCTTCCCACAGCAGCCTGAGGATTGCCCCTGAGCAGCCCCAGAGCCTACTGCCCTCTTGATGGCAGGCTTGCTGGTGGCCTTGGGCATGTTTTTCACCTGGCACTGCTCCACTGTGCTGGGCAGTGAGGCATCGAATTCTGGGCTTTGGCCCCATGTGACAGAAGGTGAAGGCTGAGAGATAGAACATTCAGTGGGCCAGGGAAGGGCTGAGGGACACTGAGCCATGAGGGGTTCTATGGGACTCAGACACATCTCAAGGATATCTGCAGACTTGTGTAGAAGGACTACACAGGACATGTGAGAGGGGCTTCCTGACCTTGGGGACAGGCAGAGCTGGAGGGGTGTTATCGTGGTTTGACTCCAGCCAGCAAAATACCAGAAGACACCTTCACAACTCCCCCTCTGCCTCCTCCAGCAGAGGGGGAGAATCAGAAGAAAAAGTCAAGTTTCAGTTAGAGCTATGACGTAGTTGCCATCACAGAAACATGGTGGGATGGCACTCATGACTGGAGTGCTGCAGTTGATGGCTACAAGCCCTTCAGAAGGGACAGGCAAGGAAGAAAAGGAGGTGGGGTGGGCTGATATGTTAGGGAATGTTTCTACTGTGTAGAGCTCAGTGACGGGGATAATAAGGTTGAGTACTTGTGGGTAAAGATGAGTGGGAAGGCCAACAAGGCAGACATCCTGCTGGCAGTCTGTTACAGACCACCCCTTCGGTCAGTTTGGGTCAGCTGTCTGAACTGTGTGTCCCCACACACAGCTTGCAGTGAGAAAGTTGGGAATGCAGCTGCAGTATCAGAAGCTGAGAAAGACCCTGAATTTGGTGCAGGCACTCCCCAGTACCAGCTAAAAAGACCCCTTATCAGTACTATTCTCAGGGTAAAGCCAGAAACTTAGCCTCATACCAGCCCCTGTGAAGAGATTAACCCTTTCCAGATTAAAACCAGCACATGGGTGAGGGGAACAAAGCCCCCCAGGTCCCTGGTGGCACAAGAGTGTTTGTAGGCTCAGACACCCCAAAGATCCTTGGGGCACAGAGGGGTATGTGTGTGGAAATACCTGTGTGGTAAGGATCTCTGAGGGCACAGGGGGATGTGTGGGGCAGAGACACCAGTGGAGTCATTGGGGAACCCAAGGGACTGCAGGGGGCATCCATGGTGTCAATGCATCCCAGGAGACCCCCCCATAACACCAGCACCAGGGAAGCCCAGGGCATAGCAGGGCAGCCATGCACTCTGGGGGCGGGGAAGGAGCCTCTCGTCCCTGTGGGCCCTGACTTTTTTTTTTTTTTGCTGACGAATTTCCTCCCCCACCCTTTGATAGGAAATGAGCTTTGCTTCTCCAGCACTAGACCGTTTCTTTCACTTTCTACTGATTTCCCAGAAATCAGTAGAAATCAGCCGGGGGAGCCAGGTATAAGAGGCAGCAACAGCCCAGCCCTGCAGGGAGAAGTGCACCCACGGTGGCCACAGCATAAGGTAGGGGCTGGGGCAGAGGGCTGCCCCAGGGTTTCCCTCAGACCCACGCAGACTTTAAACCCAAGAGAAACGGGAGGCGGGGGGGGGGGTGGAATGTTTCTGTGGGGAGGGATGTTTCTGTGGGGGCTTTCTCCCTGCAGGGTCTCCAGGGGGTCCCGGGTCTCTCCCATCCAGCTTGGCCTCGGCACTCGCCATGCAGGCTGCCTGGGCACACTGAGGGGCCAAGGGCACCTCCCTGTGTGGGTGAGGGCAAGGGGAGACTGCCCCTGTCCCGGTGTCCCCTGTCCCAGTGTCCCCTGTCCCAACTCATGACCAGGTCTGAACAAGGCGCCCGGTTTCCCCCGTGCACCTTAAGCAGAGGCAGGAAGATTTACAGAGCTGTTCAACATGTGCTGCTCTTGCCCCTACCCGAAGCGCAGGAAAATATGTGTTGGGAAAGTGGAAAAATTAATTGCTTTTTGAATTGTTTTCTATTTTTGTAGTTTCAGAGGAAAAACATAACTGCAAGCGTGGGAAAGGGATTGAGCAGGTTTTGAGGTTTTAGAGACCGAGCTGCAGAGAGAGACAAGCAATGCACAATATGGCTGAGAGCAGTGTTGGGGGGAGAAAGGGGGAGATGAGAGAAGATGACGCAATGCATAGAGAGAGACTACAGGACAAACTTCAGCTCTTTTTCCTTTGCTTTCATAAAGCAGAGCTGGTTTGAGCTTAACTGCATTCGTGTGGAAACTCCCAGTCCATAGAAGTTGCTAAAAATGTGCCCATAAAGTCGAATTTCCAGGACAGGGTGTGAAAAACCAAACAATTTTTCCTGCTCCTGAGCATTCTCAAGAGGTGTTTTCAAACACAAACATGGCTTGAAGGAGGATTTGAAACCAGTAGGGCTGTAACCACTAAATGAGATTCTCCAGCTCATCACATGGGGCAGGGTGGTGAGGTACAATGGGTTTCCCAGGCTGGTCCTTTAGCTATGAGGCTGCCAGTTTTGTTGCTGAAGTTTTCTCTTTGGCTGCCCAGGTTTGAGCTGATGCAATGGAGAGTGCAAAGAGCAATGGAGAGGATGAAAGCAGAGAGAAACCTCATCCTCTGCGTCCGTCTGTCCAGGAAGTCAGCAGCAACCTGCTATGTGAGAAAGGAGGTAAGAGGAAATGGTGTGGGTGGAGGTGATGTAAACAGCGACCAAACCACTCCTGTTGTCTCTAAACTAAAAACTTCCTCCTTTATACAAAAAGGGAAAGCCCTGTAAAACTAAGTATAAACAGGTCCTTGCCTGTTAAGACTTCCAGCTCCCGTAATGAAGGGTGAACGTTATTTATAAGAAAATGTATATAAAGGTGGTCTCCCATCAGTGCTACCAAAGATAAAAGGTTGCTTCACTTGGTATCTAAAAAAGAAAATAAAAAGAGAAAAGAAAAAGATGGTGAACTCTGTCCAGTCTCCCTAGGCTCAAAGAAAAGCTATCTGCAAGAAGCATCATGTCACACTTGTCTGACAGCCAGTCTTTTACCTCCAGCACCAGGGATTTAATCAGGGGGTCTGCAGAACTAGAAGCAGAAGATGCCACAACTTGCACTAAAAACCCTGTGATAAGCTTTGTCCTCAGTGGGGAGACACACCTTGCCTTTACATTTGTATGGTAGTTTCAAACAGTGGGAGGGAGCAGTGCTGGTGTGTGTGTTTTTACAGTGCTGTCAGCAGGCTGGGTGGCTGGCTGAACATCACTTTGCAGGCCATGCACAGCCTGCTCTTACCACACGATTATGATACAGAGACAAATTTGCTCCTGGGTGGTTTTCTTTGAAAGGGGCAGAATGGGGCAGAATTTCAGAAGCAGGAATCAAAGCTTCCTGACTTCATAAAACTTGGTGCAAGCCCTGTTCCAGATCAGTCCTTCTTGTCTTCTTTTACACGTGTTTCTCTTTTATGCTCTTCAGTGGCATTTTATTTCCCTGAATCTTTGTTAAATTTTCTCTACTAAATCTAGATAACTGTCTTGGATTAGATATGCCAGCTTTAGCTGGCCAAGATCAGTCCACTCATTAGCGTGGAAATCTGGGCTGTGAATGCTAGCCCAGCTCACTTGGATTTCAGCAGATTCTATTTCGAAACAGAGAACATTTTAAAAGCAATTGCTGCTTCTTCATTATTAGCAGCAAAGTGAGAGAGCTTAGCATCGTAGCAGATATGGTGAAGATGATAGACACTGCTTAATGCGTACATTTTTTTGCACCAGGAAGGAAATCCACACCACCAAAAAGCAACAAGCAGCAACATCTCTGCACAGACTATCCAACGGATACGACGCTTGCATCCCAGGTATAAGCTTTAGCACCAACCATTGAGGTGGGAACCCTGTTTCTCTAGGTCCAGAGTTGTCAAGCTATATGATTTCTGAGTATCACTTAGCCAAGGTCTGGAGCTGCAGGGGAATCCAAGGACCCATCCTGTGAGACCTGAGCTTTACCCTATTTGGCATCCCACAGAGAAGCTGGTAAAACAAGTGGACGCTTGCAGGTTGCAGAATATTTTAACCACAGCTGGCTGAAAAGGGGCTTATGGCAAGGGAAAGTAGTTGAGATTGATACAACCACATTCATTAGATCCCCAGAACTGGAATTCATAGTCCTTACCTGTGAAACCTGCTACTTCATGATCTTCTTTGAAGAGTGTATACTGATTTCTGAAATATTCCCAAAGGGAGGCTGTGATACCTGTTCATCCCTGTCAGAGGTGAGAAGTGAACCCTCAACTGCATGTGACTGCATGTCCTTGGAGACACTGTCCACCAGTTCAGGTACAGTGTGACTGGGGAATATCTTGGTGAAGCAGAAATGGTTAGGAAAACCTAAGCAAAAAGAAGGTCATTATTCAATCTTGAGGAGTAGAAGGGCATTTCTACTCTCTCCTATATATTGCCTAGCTGCTGTTCCCCTCCCTGACTGTGTTGCAGCATCTTTAATTCACTTCTGGGCTCTCAAGATGTTAGCCTGTGAGACTAAAGCTAGGCCCAGCCTGGGATTTGTCCTTTTGAAGGAGTACCCCTAAAAAGTGGCCTGGTTAAGACCACTCCTGGACAATCTTTCCTCTGCCCTGTTCTCTGACAAGTTAGTCTGCAGCTCCCTGCACTGAGCATCATGAGCCCCAAGGCTTCCTGTGTGCATCTCTGCTGGCCAGCTGGTGGCTTTGGATCAGGGAGGAGGGGATGGGAAACAGGGACGGGATCAGGAGAAAACCTTTATCTCACTTTGTGCTCATTTCCAAATGCTGTAGAGGAAGAGAAATTCCAGACACACATGACAAAGGCAGAACTCATGGGAGATCACCATGCTGGACAAAAATCATCCCCTGAGTTCAGAGATGACATCTCTGCCAGAGCTAATGAGGTGAGAGTTTTTGTTTGATTACCACTGATGTCAAATGAGCATATGCAGGCCAAAAACTTGACAGAAGTCATGCAGAGAGAAAATCAGGCTTTACCCAGGGCACTTTCCTATTATTGATGATCTAAACCCATAAACTGAGATATTTGATGCTGAAGAAGAGATATGCCTCTTCCTGTCTTACTCACAAGGCCCCATGAAGAAGCCTGAGCATGGTTCTTGCTTGCTCTTGTAAGCTGGGGGTCCCAAAGGGATGCCATGTCCCAGCACTGGGCTCTGGGAATCTTTTTGGGGTGGAAGAGGCAAAAATAAAAGGGTGACTGACAATTCCACAGAGCAGTTTGTACTCCAAAAAAGATTTCCACATTGCCATGTCCACTCAATATCCAGATGTTTTGTGTCTTCAGGGTAGTTTTGGGAACTTTTTCTTTGTCCTTGCCTTCATTATCACTGTCATTATGGCAAATATAATCAGGTGTCTTGCTTCTTTTTCTTCATAAAACAAACAAAAAAGGTAAAATTTGACATCTGACGTGTTTCCTTCCCATGGAGGAAATCCATTGTGAGAAAGCAGTTTGGAGAAAGCCAGTTTCTGCCACAAGACCATTGGATTTTGTTCACATAAAAAGTAAAATCTTTATTTGAATATCCAATATTTCCCACTGAATTTGTCTTGCTTCTGCTGTTGATCAAACCCACTGCCAACCTATAAAAGTTCTGGTCTAACAGACTGCATTGGTGTGTTACAGTCTAGGAGCAGGGTCAGAACTCTGAGTGAACCTTCAAATTTCAGAACTTGTGAACATTTGGGCATTACTGGACTGGGCTAAAATATCCTAAGAGCCTGGGATTTCTGTGCTGCCAGTATTCCTGCTTTGAGACAAGCAATATTAAGTCCTACACTGTTTATCTCTTTTTCTTACCTGTTCCGTTCGGAGTTATTTCCTGGCCTGTACACACATTCTGCTCCTCTCTGTGGCTCAGCAGCCCCAGCCCAGGGACCCATACCCAACAAGTCCCAGCGTACCAACAGCAGAATGCTGTGTCACTGGAAAGGGAACACTGTTTGAGTGCTGGTTCCAATCAAGTGGGGCTATCAGAACCCCAGGACCCCCAGCAATCAAGGAAGCCAGAATGCCTTCTGAGTGGGAATCACACTGCAACTGTCAAAGAGTAAACTCAGTCTCGCCTGAACTCTGCAGGGGACCCCTAAGGGCAATGGATGAGGGCTGCATTTTCCACCTATACAGCATACAGGATAGCATTGTTCTTTTGGGTATGGGAGGGGGTCACTAGCATGAAATTTTCAAGGTGACACCCTGAGTTCACTTGTCGTTATGCTGAGATGCAGCTCTGCTCTTTGCACTCAGAATTTTCTGCATGCAAAGCTGAAGCCATGAAAAGAAATATTGGAAGAAAGACTGAATTTCTTCAGCTCTGCACCCTCCCTGGTCCTGTGCCACTTGTATCATTTGGGCTGTTGGGTTTGAATTATTGCTGTTTGAATCTCTTTAACTTTAAAACTTTATTTTCCAAGAAAAAGGTCCTGGTTCATCAAGGAATAGAACCACCTGTGGAACGAAGATGCTATAACAGAAGAGGTAACTGACGAGTGTATTTTAGCATTCCAATTTCTGATCTAAAGCAAATCTGATGCTGACTGTTGTGGAGAGTAGGCCTGAGAATGCAGGGTCTGACTGGAAGTCAGAGGCTCCTGGCAATGCCACGTGAAGTTCTTTGAATGCTTAGAGGTAATTGGCTTGCTACCGTGAACAGCCCATGGGGCTAGAAAGACAATTAGTAAGAGTAGCCTCAAAGTTCATTATTCCGCATAATTGTACATGTCATTGTACATGTCATCCTTCCACCCATTATCCCATCCATAACTCCACTAATGTGGGATGTGCTAACTATTGTCCTTAAGCCCATTCCCTGCCCCCACCTTTGCCCCCAGCAGCACAGATTGCTTCATGTCCCTTTCCCCAAGGAAGCTGTACCAAGCATCGGTGGAGCTTGGCAAGATAGGTGGGAAGTCGCACAACAAGTGGACTAGGGTTCTTGGTTCAAAGACCCAGAAGACCATAACCAGGCTGTTTAACCAGGATTTTAACTCCAAGAACCTCTCTCCCATTCCCAGTATGCAACTGTCTTATAGTTTTTCTTGGCTTGACGCATCTTCTGCTCATGTTAACCCAAGCATTCTTCTCACTTGCAGATGACTGTGAAAGCACAGAAAACCTAGGACCCAATAGCAGGTTTGTTGATGTGGAGATCTGTGCTGTGGCATTTCCCATTAGACCTCAAGAAGTTTGAGTTCTGGGAGCTTGCTGGGAAAAGAGCTGTCTTTGGGAGGAAGTGTAGCTTTAGTACTATAAGGTTACCCTTAAACTTCTTCCTCCACCAGCAAATGGCAATGGAGACAGGTAGAGGCCCTTCAGGACAGCAGTCAGTCTCTTTGCAACACCCCTCGGTCTACAGCACGCCGTCTGTATCTGAGTTGTTCACACAGTGGCTGGATGCTTGCATGTAGGCAACTGAGACCAAAGTAAATGCCTTATGGTAATCAGGATGTTTGTACAGGACTGGAAGAAATGATGCAGAAGATACTCCTCCAGGAGATGCAGCCAGAGGCTGGGGGAAAAGCATGTGAGTGTCTTAATGTTGGTCCAAAGTGGATCAGGTGAAGATGGTGACAGAGTGGTGGAAGGGGGCTTGATGTTGACCTCACAGTATTTCTTTCCCTTCCAATAGCTGCCTGGAGAATCCGTATCTGTTCAATAAAAGCCTTAAAACAGAAGAAACAATGACCCTAGTGTTTGTTGCTGTAATGTCAAAAAAATTGAAGTTTTCTGAAGAGTCATCCAAGATCTGTGTTGCTTTCTACAAGCAACCTGGACAATACCAGGAATTTGCTACTCTGAAAAAAAGGTAAAAATCATTGCTAAATGTATGTAGATGTCACATTTTGGAAAGCATACAGCTTACCTTAACTTCAGGGTCCCAGCCTGGGCTTCAGCTCCCATCAGAGATACTTAAATTTAGGTGTCTGTAGAAGTGAGTTAGTGTTAAGTCTAACTTTTAGGTCCTGTGTCAGATCTGCACAAAGGTCTAAAACATTACAGAGCTTCTTAAATGTCACCAGATGCCTTGCATGCGAGAAGATGGAGTGAATAGAGTCACCTCAGTTCTGGCACAGTTGTTCTCGGTGGGAGTATCTCTAGATGTATTTCCCATTCTTTTTACGAGGCAGATGCAACTTTGGCTAGGACCAGGGTTGTTCACATCAAGACTTCCTACCAGTTATTTTTATTTCTCTCCTGTCTGATATACCTTCAAGCTCGGGTCAGATTGTCAAGTTTTTTTGCTGTTATAAAGATTAGAGGCATTTTTTGAACTTTGCATTTTCAATGTGAACGTCAGTTGTTCATTCTTGCTGCATAAACTGATACTTGTACAGCCCAAATCCATCTGGGATTGAACCTGATGGAAGCTCCTTGTGGCGTAGTAACTAATTCATCATCTTTATTCTGTTCTAGTAAAAAACTGTTCGTGGGCCATGCAACAATCCCCATTTCTGACCTACAGAGAGGAACAATGTTTTATAGATATGCTATCCTTAATCTGCTCTCAACCAACTGTAATCCAAGATTCTGTGATTTAGAGCATATTTATGAAATGGGCTCCAAGAATACAGACAGTCAATTGCATCGAGTCATAAACATTCCCAAGGAAGAGATCAAAGCTGGTGGTAAGTCTTGTGCTTTCTTAAATGGTAGGACTGGGATGAAGTATGACCAACAAATCCTTGCATGCAACAGATGAATATAAATCCTCGCTTGTTTTGTTTCACCGTGGGGCAGCACCTGCTTCCTACAATGGAAGCATTGTTATTGTGGGGATTTTAGACACGTAGGCTTATGGGCTGTTTATTTAACACAAACAAATTCTTTATATAGCACAAACACAAACTATTCTGGAAGGAGTGTTTAAGTCATTTTGCTTTTTCCCAGAACAAGCTCAGGCTTTTAATTGTTGGGCAAAACAGAGTATGCAATGAAGGCTTGAATCACCTTTACATCTACCAGCAGGCCTTCAGTTGCCTTTCCAGAAGGGTGCAGCCGGAGGTCCAGTGTCAGATCTGCCACCCTGTACAGATGTTTTGAATAGGCCAGGATGTCTCAAAAAGTAGTAGACACTTATTCTGGGGGCAGTTGAATCAGCCATGGGTTATGCACACCAGGTCCCTCTAAAGTGTATGTGAGATCTCTAGGACTGAATTTAAATATGCATGGTGAGTTTTATGCATTAGTGGCTCAGTTACAGCTCAGCTGGGCTTAGCATTCATATATAGCAATAAGTATCCTTAGCTTGGGACTAGTTTAAGGCTCATCCTTTGTAGGTTTGAAGGTTCATTCACAAACCCTGATTCCTCCCCAGGGTCATGGACCATTTTTGAAAACATGAAGTGCTGTTTTCATGAAAAAAAGAAATTTTACTTCAAAGACTCTTCAACCAAAGTGCCCAAAATGTCAGTCAACAGTGCTATCATAGAATACCTTCTAGATGAATTTATCCTGACCGTCAAGCTCCAGAAGGGCTTTAAGGATATAGAAAGGAAACTGAAGATCTACAATGAGACCTTCAAAGTCTATCTCGGGGATGCTGCAAAAGGCAAACCCTATCCTCCAAGAGATCTTACTGATCAAGTGGTAAGTATACACCAAGCCAAAGTAGCAAGCAGATCCCAGATCCCAGCTGCAGAAGAGAAACTTCTGCAGCTACCTCTAATTTCACACAGTTTCTGGACCTCAGACAGAGAACATCAAAAGGCTGGACCGTATTTTCATTGTTTTTTCCAATATCTCGGTTGGACCCAAAGACTTATGAGGTCAAAGGCGATCCTTCTATTGGAATCAGACCCAAATGGTGTAATTTATAGAACCAGTTTTGAGGCTGGGTCATGGAAAGACTACCCTGATTTTGAGAATGCTGCATGGAAAAAAAGAATTCCACATGCAGTTATATTCTGGCTTCAATGCCTTATTTTAAAGTCTAAAATCCGATTCCCATTTGACATTTCTCATGGGTATGAGCCTTAGGATGCAGTTTATGGTTGCAGATACCTAAAATAAAATTGGCATAAGGAAAAATAACTGGGTGCATACATGCTGAATATCTTAGCTCGTGTTGTAGGTGCTGAGAAGTAGCCAGTGGAGTCACTGAGGGATTGGAGAGAGCCAACCATTCAGTAGGCACTGATGTCTAATCAGAGGAATGGCTTACTGGTCCTTATCAACTTCATTGATGGATCCTATCTGGACTGAAGTTTCTTCTTTCAGGTGTTTACTTTCCTGAGCTGAGTAGTCCTTTCAGTATGAACAGGTCCACCTGAGCAAGCCCTGCCCGCCCCCCCCCCCTCCGCCCCCCAGCTCCCTTTATTACTAACAAAGATCCATCTGCAAGGGACAAAGGGGAGGATATTTTTTCTTATCCTAAGGTGGACAGGTGGAATTTTGCTCTGGACACATCCATCTCTTTCCATGGATTAAACAGCAGTCCTGGAAGAAAGGTTGAAGTCAGTATTCTCATTGTTCATAGAAGTGAATCCCTGTCCTGCAAATGCAATAAAAAGGCAAAATCTCAATGGCTAAAGGAGACCACTGATGTCCACTCCCACCCCAACATGGCTTCTGTTTGAGATCGTACTAGGTCTGGCTGGGATGGAGTTAACTTTCTTCATAGCATATGGTGGTGTGTTTTGCATTTGGGGCTAAAACTGTGTTGATAATGAATGTTTTGGCTGTTACAGAACAGTGCTTGTACAGCACCAAGGCTTTCTCTCTCCCCCACCTTCCCACAGTGAGTATGCTAGTAATGGACAAGAGGTTGGGAGGGGACATAGCCAAGACAGTCAACCCAAATTGACCAAAGGGATATTCCATACCATTGGATGTTGTCCTCAGCAATAATAGCTCAGAGAAATGAGGAGGAAGGAGGCATGTTTGCAGCTATGGCATATGTCTTCCCTAGCAACTGTTACATGTGCTGAGGCCCTGCCACCCAGGAAGGGGCTAGACGTATGCCTGCCAGTGAGAAGTAGTGTATGAATTCTTCTTCTTGCTTTGTTTATATGCACAGTTTTGGCTTTCCCTATTTAACTGTCATTATCTTAGTTCGTGGTCTTCTCACCTTCTTTCTATTTTCATCTTGGCCCATAGGATAAGAGAGTAAGTGGGAAGCCTGGTGGGTGTTTCGCTGTTGGCCAGGCCCAACCCACCAGTACTGTTTAATGGGAGCCCTGCTTGAGCTGAGGTGCCACATCAATCTGGAATGGTCTGGGACTTGCCTCAGAGGAAGTCAGCAGCGTATATCCAGAAAGGGGATGGTTACCTAGGTTACAAACAGCTAGGTGGAGATGTTACCTTACATTGGGGATGTACCCTAAGAGGTCACACATAGTGGAAAGCCTGAAATGTACCTGGGCTACACAAGGTGCAGAACAATCTTGACCTGTCAAGTCATCTGTAGGGAAATCTCAATGAGAGGAGTTGAGGGATAGGCACTGCATATCCGTTTAGGTTAAAGTTATCTGTCCTTTGGGTTTCTCAGTCATGGAGTCATACTCTTATACAAAGCTAGGCCTCTGAGACAGTCTCCATTATTCCTTTTGATCCCCTTTCATTCCCCAGCCCACCTGGGAGACTGAAAATCTGTTTACCTATATTTCATCTGTGTAGAGCTTGAGCATCCTAGAATGGGCAGCTAGTAGGGTCCTGGTGCTGGTGTGGGTTCAGCACCAAAGAACTGCTTGGTTATGACAGCCAGGAAAACATTCTTCCTGCAATACTGCCAGAGCAGTGAGACACAATGGAATCTAAGTAATTTGTTAGCTGCTGAGAAGACAGGAACCTGTCTTTAAGTACGTGGTCTAACTGTAAGGCTTTTGCCTCCAAATAATGGTTCTTAGAAACTTCCATATTATATCCTCCTTCCTGATACCCTCCCAGCTCCTCAAGTAAAGTTGTCTTACCTATCTTGGTGAAATTCCCCTTCCTTATTGTCATTGTCCAGTTGCACGATAACATGATAAAGTTCATGGAGAAGATCATTGGACACCTGGACACAGAGGAAAACAAAGATGATGGGCTGCTTTTTGCCTTACACACTTCTTCTTGTTATCACATCCCACTGAGCAAAGATGTAATCATCAAGACTGAAAAACTCTTCTGGAACATAGGCTCATTTCAAAACAAATTCAAGAAACTGAGAGGCAAGAGGTAATTAAAAGTGTCATTTTACTTTCCTGAGTTACAGATCCTTCTGTAGTCATTCAGTTCATTGGGCCACTTTCTCTATGGAGTAATTCTGTGAAAATAGAGATGGAATGTGGTCCCCCAACACTCTCTCCATCACTTCAATGCTTCCTAGATGTATTTCTGTCACTGGCTACCATAACCTGTGCAGCCTTTCTCCTCTGCCAGCTCTCCCATGGAAGGAGAGCCACAGGTTGTATTTTTGGCAGGGATTGGTTTGAGATTCAGACCCTTACATTTATGTACCTCTGTAGGTGTCTGGGCTTCTGTTATAATCTTTGGAGATCCAAGACACAGCTGGGGATCAGTGTCATTTTAGATGCCATGTACTATCTCACCAGGCCTCCTGCTGGCAAACTGAAAGGCTCATAGAATCACAGAATGGTTTGGGTTGGAAGGGACCTTAAAGACCATCTAGTTCCAACCCCCCTGCCATGGGCAGGAACACCTTCCACTAGACCAGGTTGCTCAAAGCCTCATCCAGCCTGGCCTTGAACACTTCCAGGGATGGGGCAGCCACAGCTTCTCTGGGCAACCTGTTCCAGCGCCTCACCACCCTCTCTGGGAAGATTTTTTTCCTGATATCCAATCTAAATCTCCCCCCTTGCAATTTAAACCCATTACCCCTTGTCCTGTCACTACAGGCCCTTGTAAAAAGTACCCCCCTCCAGCTTCCTAGTTGGCCCCTTCAGGTACTGGAAGGCTGCAATAAGGTCTCCCCAGAGCCTTCTCTTCTCCAGGCTGAACATGTCCAATTCTCTCAGCCTTTATGAGGATTAATGTCTCTCAGAAGTTCTGATTCATATTGGAAAGCCCTGCAGGTCTGTCTTGGATGTCTCAGACATCTCAAAGAGAATTAGACACTTTTGCATAAACAGCTGAATTGAGCCCTACAAAAATGGATATATTAGACCGCAAAGTCAGATTACTGTATTCTGTCATGATGTCTTGATATAACCTATAGCATTTGAGTTATGTTTCTTTTGATTTTCCTGTGCTACGTAAAACTTAAGGAGGGAGACTCTTTTGGAAAAGTGGGGGAGGGATTCATTCATTGTACATGGATGTCTGCTGGTAAGGTCTCTAGATCCAAGCTCTTGCTCTTTCACACACCTTCATGCATCTACATTTTGGCAAGTTGAATGCCATTGGGTTAAGGGGAAAGCACACAACCACCACTGCTATCCTAGGAGGTGGGTTTGGGAGCTCTGACCACTGATGGGTATTTTTGGGGGTTCTCTTTCTTTTCAGCAATTACATTTCATCTCTGAAGGAAATATGCTTAAGTAATAAAGACAGCACCTTGTTGATTTGGCTGATTCCGCTGGTGTATGCAATCACAGAGAATATGAAGGACCCCTTTTTTCCACAAACCATTCCTTCACAATACTTGCTGCAATTGAGAGATGATGAAGAGAAGCAGAGGTAGGTTTGAAAGGGATAGAGCCTCAAGGCTAGGTCAGGGAAATAAGTTATTGTACCATCAAAATAATTTTTCGTGGGTTTTGCTTGTGGACTTCCAACCACCAGAAACTTAATGTTTCTTCCCTGGAATGCAAGCCATTGCCTTTCTCATACAGCCCACTCCTGCCCCGGGGTCTCACTAGGAGAGGAGGCTGTTTGAAGGTGAACTGGAGGAAGGGGAAGCCTGAGCTGAGGACTGTGCAGTCTTATTCAGACAGCCTGTTGGGAGTGGCCTTAGGGAGTTAACTACCCCTAGATCCTCCTTTGGGTGTTGTTTCACAGGAAGAAAGGTGAAAATATCTCCTCCAAAATATCCTGTCTGTAAGCACACCGCACAGGGAGAAAATGCACATGTACACTCACACAGGATGGTGTCTTCTGGACTGAAAGTCTCAAACACAGAATTTCTTCCTTAAAAGCCTCAACAAAAAAAATGGTCTTACTGTGTAAATTAAAGCTATAAACTTTCATATGTCTCATTCAGTGTTCAGCCACCTCTTCTTTAAGTCTAGTACCACATTTGCCAGGCACAGGAGCATATAAGATAGCACAAAGTGCCTCCTGATACTCTGAAGTGCATCTGCTATTGATGGTCCATTTTCATAGGAAGGTCCTCAAGATGATAGAGATTCACAAGTCATTCATTGAAAGCTGCGCTCCACTGGCAAAGACAGTCTTGGAGATATTGGCAATGAAGAATTTCACCAAGGAGTCCCTGCACCAGATCAGGCTTCCACCTCAGCTCCTCCTGGATGCTGTGTACCAACGCATCGTTACAGTCATCTGTAAACCATCCCAAGTGCATGTAAGGCAGTAAGAAAATACACACAGTAATAGATCAAGTTCTTGTTGGTGTTTCTTTTCTAGGTTACGAAAGTTGTGCAATTTTGTATGGGTGAGCCAAAAAGTCTCCCCAGCTTCTGAAGAAATTTTCAACAAATCTAAAGGGATTCAATCATAGGACCCTGGAGTGAGAGCTCAGTAGCCATGCTGTGAGAGAAGTGGCAAAAGAGAAAGGGCAAGGGGATCTCATTGTTTATTGACCTAGTTGGAAGATGACTAGCCAATGCTTAATCGAGTGATTTTCAACCAGAATCTTTAAACAATTTTTATATCCTGTACCAAAAGCAGTACCCAAAATGAACACTGTAGGGATCAAGCAATTGGAACTTTGTTTAAAGCTGGAAAGGATGAAAGAAGGAAGTTAAAGTTCTATATTGCATTTTTTGGGGGGGAGTGATGTTTTAAAAACAAAATTGGATTTGTTTGTGGGATGTGTTCTGTGATTCTCACTTATTCTTTAAGTAGACTCTTGTAATATCCTCTGATGCCCTGGAGTGGAATTCCACTTCAAATCTGCTTCTTGGTGCTTATTACAGGGTTTAGCTCCAAACCACTCTGATGTATACTTGAAAATATCTGATCTAAGCTCCCCCACACCATCCTCTGAACTCCAAAGATGTTGGAGACAGCTGGCTTCTGTGGGATTCGAAGGGATTTTTTCAACAGGAGCTTCCCTTGTCTGGAAGTGCTGTGGGTTTTTTTTTTTTAATATGGGCAGAAAAAAATTCCATGAGGGTTTCACACTGATCAGTTTTCATAGGAGACCACCTCAGCTCTAGCAATGGATGTGTTTTCACAGTTGTTTTCAGTGTATGTTTTTACCTTCTATTCAGGAAAAGGATTTGAATGGAGTTTTGAACGACATTGCTGCAAGGATGAAATTGTGGTTCAAGAACTTGTAAGTGCTAAACTTTAGAGAGGAGAAATATTAGTACAGTTCTGTGAAGGAGGTGGGAAGGAATGGCTAGAGTTGTGGTTGAGCAGACCAAGGGAAGTTGTAGTAAATGTTAGCTGTCTGTCATAATCCTTTAAACCCCGCTGGGGCTGAGGAGTATCATGTGGAAAGGAGGTGCACAGGGGAACCTGTCCTGCCAGACAGTCTACCTCCATCTTATCTTGTGGGATTCAGCTCCAAATTCAGACACATGAGTGAGTCTAGTTGGCTGGGATTGCACAGCGTTGCCCAGAAAATGAAGAGCACTTAAGGTTGCATGACTGTTTGTTAAATGCTATTGTTAGAATCAGCACAAGGGGTGTACAGTGGTTTTCTGTGTCCACAGGTGCCTGCCAGGGGGAACAGAGCAGCTGACAAAGCCCACAAATAAGGAGGATGCCTTGCCATGTCTGAATTTAACATACGCATTGCTTTCATTTTCCTTAAAGCATTGGCATGCAGTGCCAAATAGCTTGATAATGTCACTGCTACAGATACTTGACATGTTTGCTGCAAAATCAGATGTGTTGAAAGCAGATCAGGTAAAAACAACACTATAGCTTTCATGAAGACATATACCCATGTCTTTTTAGCTAAGAAGGGCCAGGAGTCCAGGTTTGCTTCATTCAAATGTGGCCAACTATAGGAGTGACAGCAGAGCATGTGGCTGTCTTTCTCCGTTAACCTTGTCAGTATTTGTGCTGGGGCAGATGTTTGCGTGGACAAAGAGGTGTTAACAAACCTGGTAGCATCTTAGAGGGTGCCAACCGTTTCTTCTCTTGGAGGCCCTTGATGGTTGTGGGAAGGACTTTGTTTTCACTCTGTACACACCAGTTAAGGATCAAAAGCCAGAAGAATAATGTGTCTCTCCTTGCCAATTTTCTCCTTTTTCTTATTTCCCAAGGAATTTCAGCAGTTTATCTCAGAAAGGTTCAGTGAGTTTGAGCATTACATGAAGGAGTGGCTGGAAAAATCCTTGCCCAGGCCACCTATGGAAAATAAAAAGTTCCTAGAAAATATTTATGTGAGTAGCAAGAAACCACACAAGAGATAACCACCCACCCTGTAAAGTCTGTCTATAAGGCCCAATTAACCAGCTTTGTTTTTCTGCCACAGATGTGGAATGACCTGTTCGTGCTTAAGATCCTCTGTGTGGAATGGACCAAGGAATGGCAAATCCTGATACGCAGCATGGTTGGAAGGTGGCTGGAGAAAGTAAGATATGGTTACTTAAGTCGAAGAAGGGGGGTGATGCTCACACTTCTCCTGCCTCTAGGATGCTCTGTTTTGTCCTAGTCAGTGCTTGGATGATGGGGGTTGAAGCAACCTCCTTGCTGGTATAGAGGGGTATAATTACTTTCCCACTGTGAGAACACGATATGTGGCAAAGCCTCAGAAAGCAACTGCAGCTTACACCTTTCCTTCCCACAGGTAGACAGCAGCAAACTTCTGGACCTCTACTTGGAATTTATGAAAAAGAACAAGTATTGGAGTACAAATCTGGAGAGCTGCTTTACAGATTGTGTTGTTCAAAGGATTAGACACGCTGAGAAAAGTGAGGTACAGAGTTTCTGTCTAAATGCCACCATCCCTTCTTGCACAGCTGAGCATTTCTACATTCTGCCACACTGAGCTGACACATTTTTCTAGCGATATTTACTGGCCTGCAGTGGGTTAATGGAGTGGGAAAGGAATTTTCTGTAAAGGTGCAGGTTCTGCAAAGCCTATTAACAACTAAGAGGAGAAATTTCTTGTCCTTACAGGAGCCCAGGTTAGGACAAATGTTTAACCAACTCCTCAGGACAGACAGGTCAACTGTCAGGCAAGTGCTTTCTGCTGTTGTTGAGAAAATATTCTCAGACAAGGTGAGCATGTTGGAAAAAGCACACAGCTTTGATGACAGCATGGGCCCAGTTCTTGCAGAGATCCTCAGCTCTTCTGTGATCTATAATCTTCTCTCCACTGTTGGTGAGTTTTCCAAGTGGCTTTTTAAAATTCTTGTTTTGGAAGTGAGCTTTGATGGGCTCTTAAAGCCAAGCAACATCTGATGCGTGTGTCACTGAAATCCCACACCAAACGAGTTCAGCCATGGAGCTGGATGAAGTTGCGATCAAGTTCTTTCTTTTGCTAGAAGGGAATATGAGGTTTCACCAGCCCTGTCCAAAGATCTGCCAAGTTTGTTGCCAACACAAAATGGAAGAGGCAAAATATTCACATATCCTGGAAAAATGATGTTTTATTTCAGAAACTATGAAGCATCTCAATTTCTTTTTCCCGTTGAAATGGTGTTTTGTTGCACATTCATGGGATGTGTTTCATTTTTCAAATGAATTTTAAAAAAATTACTCTTTGGAGAAAAACAAACAAACCAACCAAAACCAAACAAACAAAAAAAACAAACCCAAACAACAACAAAAAACAGAAATGCTAATTTTTAAGCACCCCCAAGGTTTGTCACCTGTGTGAAGTAGGATTATGACCAAATCTAGGCCAGGGTCCTCTAACGATACATTTTGCTTTTCATGTACCTGAAACTCGAAAAACGCTGTTTTACATTGATGGGAACAAAGTAATGTTTTTCCCATATGCTGGTGTTGACAAATTAATTTGAAAACAACCAAATCTGTGTAGTCCACAAAGGTGACTGTAGCAGATCCCCTTGCTCTTTGCGGCTGGAAGCAGTGTGCTGTGAAGCTGCTAACTCTTCCTGTGGATGTATGTTAAAAAGAAATCCAGTGGGGAAACTAATTCTTGTGAAAGCACTGCTCTATCACTAGATTTAATCTATTTTACAGAACAGTCGAAGAACAAGCTTCAAAATCAGATCAGTAAAGATGGAGAAGTCCTGCTTTCCAAGTTTTACAATTACTTTTGCCTTTTGGGGCATGGAGTTTTCTCAGGAAACATCCCCTGCAACATACTGTTCATCATCTTGCAACATTCAGTGCAATTTCAGAATATACTGTGCATCTGTGGTAAGCTCACAGTTTCCAAATTTCTTTCCCAAAAGAGTAGTTTCATGTGGTGTGTTTTCCTCTGCAATGTGGCAAATAAAAAATATGTCTTTTGGAAAGGTATGTAAAATACAAAGAAAACAAAAAATGCTCTGAAAGAGAACAAGCAAAAATACAAAAAATATAGAAGTTGAATACAGGCAATATTTTTAAGCCCTTTTAAACACATGAAGGACAGAAAACAATTCTCTTCTTTACAGTGGATAGCAATTAAAATATTGCAGTATTTTTATGATTTAATTATAGAATTGTATTAGTGCTGTTAGAATCATAGAATGGTTTGGGTTGGAAGAAACCATTAAAGGTCACATAGTTCAACCCTCCTGCAATGAGCAGGAACATCTTCAACTAGACCAGGTTGCTCAGAGCCCCATCCAGCCTGTCCTTGAATGTTTCCAGGGATGAGGCATCTACCACCTCTCTGGGCAACCTGTTCCAGTGTTTCACCACACTTGTCATAAAAAGATTCTTCCTTATATCTAATCTAAATCTACCTTCTTTTAGTTTAAAACCACTACTTCTTATCCTATCGCTACAGGCCCTACTAAAAATTCTGTCCCTATTCTTCTTATAAGCTTCCTTCAGGTACTGGAAGGTGCTATAAGGTCTCCCTGGAGCCTTCTCTTCTCCAGGCTGAACAGTTCCAATTCTCTCAGCCTGTCCCCATACGAGAGGTGCTCCAGCCCTCTGATCCTGGGTTTTTTTTTTTTTGTGACTGACCTCTGGAGCTGCTCCAACAGATCCATATCTTTCCTGTACTAAGGACTCCCCCACAGTACTCCAGGTAGGGTCTCACCAGTGTGAAAAGAGGGGCAGAATCACCAACCTTGACCTGCTGATCACGATTCTCTGGATACAGCCCAGGATACGGTTGGCTTTCTAGGCTGCCAGCACACACTGCTGGCTCATGCCCAGCTTTTCATCTACCGGTACTCCTTAGTCCTTCTCCTCTGGGCTGCTCTCAATCCATTCTCCACCCAGCCTGTACTTGTGCTTGGGATTGCCCTGACCCCTGTGCAGGACCTTGCACTTGGCCTTGTTGAACCTCATGAGGTTCACATGGGCCCACTTCATGAGCTTGTACAGGTCCCTCTGAATGGCATCCCTTCCCTCCTGTGTGCCAGTCACAACAGTCAGCTTAGTTTAGTTTAGTGGTTTTAGGTTTTGTTTTCCCGTTGCTATTTATGCTGGTTGCAGAATAGCTTTCAAGGTCACAGGACAGTTTCAAAATCTGCCTATATTTTACAAAAACCTGGAAGAAATTTCTTTCAAATTCTTCTGCAATTATAAATTTCATCCACGTGTCTCAGAGTGTTTTAGACTTTGGCAGGGATCACACTAGAACAGCTCTGAGTTGATACTGCTGCTTTTAGATCAAGGGACACAGCCTTTGTGCAAATTCAAACATACATTTTGTAATGGCAGTGGTGATGTTTCCAGTAGTTCTTCTCTCTCTCTCCAAGTGATTTTCTCAAAAATCATTTATATGTGAGGCCTAGGCATGGGTTTTTTTTTTTGTTTGTTTCTTTCCCCAGATTCCTCTTTCTCCGGGTGTATAGCAACAGTGCTGAAAGACAGAAGAAAGGAATATGAGGAATTTCAAGTGCAGAAGGAACAGAGATGCTCGTTTCTGTATCTGTGCAGTATCATAGAGCTTGTGATAAGAGGTACCATCCCATTCTGTTTGAGAGAATGGGATTGCCCATGTGGTTCTTGAGTGGGAAACTGTCTCCTAAAATAAGAGCTGGTAGCAAATCCTCCAGGAAATGGTGCTGCATGACTGTCTAGTGGCAAGCAGTATCTGGGAGGAGAGTGTAAACAGGGAACTCTTTAAGGAAAAAAGTAATAGGGAAAGTCTGGTTGGGGGTTACGTATGGAAGGAATTCAGAATAGTGGGAAAAATCTATCTCATGAGGGAAGATTAAACAGTGCTAGTTATTTCATTTTTCTAAGAGACATATAAGGCTGTATTACCTACTTTGAAAAAAAGTTTGTAGGGGGAAAGAGCATTTCTGACAGGACAAACAATTTCAGACAAGATCTGGGACCTGAAAAGAGAAGGACAGAGCTAGCAAAAGGGAGCAGAAACTTATATAGGTTGGGAATACTCACCGAGTGAGCTCTTCCTGCTGGGCAGTGGAACATACATGTTCCAGCGCTGGAGTTCTCAGGTTGGGTGCAAAAATCAATAGAAGTGTTTCACCACCTGGGGTGGGCCAAATGGTGGGGTAAGCCTCTTCAACCTCTGCTTCAGGGACAAGTTGTTTTCTGAATACAGACACTACCCAGTTTCAAGGCCTTGGCTTGAAGGCTCCCTTTCTCATCATGGAGCAAGTGATTTTGTTCACCATTTGTTTTGGTGTTAATCTTGGATTCATTTTTTTCCCAAGGACTTTGCCACAAACACGCACACACCCCACACCCCACTCTGGTGTTACAGTCAGGTTCAGAATATTTCCATGCTTAGAGGGTAGGTGTCTTTCTAGCTGGAGAAATGCACTAATTTTTTTGTTTCCACTTTGTTTAGTGGATGTAAGAGCTGTGAATAAAAGCATCAGACAAGGAAGTTTCAAGGATCAGATGGCTGTAAGCGCATTTTTTGCCAATGGCAACAAGAAAATTCCTAAATCACACCCCCTTGATAAATACAGTGACATGATGAAAAAAGTTCATATCTTAAAGGACAGCAAATATTTTCAGAGTCTGTGCAAGCAAAAAGCAGAGCAAATCAAAGCCACAAACCCTGAAGACAAAATTTTCTTGATAGAAGATGTGCAAGAAAACATTTATAAGCCAGCCATTGCAGACTTTAGGAGTACCTATCTGACCCTCAAAGATTTTTCCATCACCCTTGGGACTGTGCAGAGCCATTTTGAGAAGCAGTTAGCAAATGAGAGTCAGCTCACAAAGGAGTTTGAAATTATGGAGATGAGCGAAGGGAAAGGGAATGGAAAAGCTGCTTGGGTAGATGCTGCAGTGGAGAAGATTAAGAACTATCTGACCCTGTCTACAGTGGTGAACACTGCCAAGATGATTGATGAACTGCGGAAGAGGCTTGAGCTTAATGGAAATTTTCAGATTCTCAACGACCTAACAAAATATGTATGTAAGACATATATGGATATCTGGCTTATACTGAGTAGTCTTGTGGCTTCTGTATGTGCAGGTCTAAATGGGGAACCTTCGCTTTTGTGTGTCTTAACTTTTAACTAAATCATACTGGACACAGTGGAAGGAATTTTTCTTGGGGAATATAAATTTCACTGGGATAGCAGTCTCTCTTTTAGCCTGTCACCTTTATAGTGGAGCAAGTGGAGTCAGGAACATGATTCAGCTCACCCTTAATCAGACCCCTGGTCATCCACAAATGAGCTCTTAGTGCCGTTATAGATGCCCAAAGGCATCTGTAGCAACTGTGTGAGGCTGATGGATGCAGACATCTGTCTGTGTCAGCAACCAAATTCCGCATCAAGTAATTTGGAATAGAAAGGGAAGTATTATCTTCCCCAACCTCCACAGAAAGTTCCTGGCAGAACCAGGAGTTAAAAACTCCAGGAGTTAAAAAACAGATCCAAACCTAATATTCTCGACCAGCTAAAGCTATTCTTCATCTGCCTTTCACGTGTTCTTCTTTGCAAACCTGGTTGCTCCAATCCTGTATAAGTTAAAATGTTATATTGTCATAACCTTTCTATTTTGGTAGCAGTGATGGGGTGCTGCATGGGTAGCTAGCTTCCAAGGAGCAGCCGGATGTTCTGTAAGGTTTTGTACTTTTGATAGCTTTCCATGTTTTGGACAGGTTTCCCCAGAAATTTAAAATTGGAACAGACCTTTTAAATTTTGTGGAAATGTAATTTAGTGATCAGGATGTCAGTGCAGATGTCAGACAAGTTTTATGTCATGACCCTGTGCCTCTGCTGCAGGGATTTTTACTGGAATAACCAGACTGGGTTTATGAAATATATTGGAGGAGAAGAATAAAAATCTCCGGGGAGCTGGCCCTTTGGAAAAGACCTTGAGTGGCTGATGAAACTTTAATGTGTGGGGCAGAGGCAGAGCTTACCTTCCCTCTTCTCTTACCAAGGGACACACAACAGGATGTCTCAGTTGTTTGGGTTTTTTTTGCAGGAAGAGATGGAATTCAAGAATAAGAGACTTTATTATATGACCCAGGACTTAATGAAAGTGAAAAATAGTTTGACCAACCTTCCAGAAGAGATGCTGGACTTTCTGAGGGTACTTCTTGAATGCACAAGGAAAGGCTTTGTCTCCTGGATCAAAACCATAATAAAAAGTGAGTCATACAGGGATGTAATAGAGTCATCAGATAAGAGAGGTAATAGAAAGGGATCAGTTAGTCCCTACTTGTCACAACAGTCAGAGGCTTTGTATGAATCCACTGGGTGAACTCCTCAACTATGAAACTCCTCAACTATGTGTTTCGTTTTTGGATTTCTCATTTGTTCATTTTTTTCCAGATAAAATGGAAATCCCTGTATTTGTGGAGCTGGCATCAATTTCTGCGGGTGAAAATGACAAAGATATTGACAAAGTGAGGTTCTTCCGTGATGCCATGGCTGCTTTAGCACCCATTATATTTGACCTAAGATCCACATCTGGATTTGAACAGTTCTCTGACACCCTTTCATTCATCAGTGAAGCCACTGCAAAAGACAAGAGTCTGTCCGAGAAGTTGGTGAGTCTACAAATTCCATGTTCCAAAATTGTTTGGACTTGTACTAGAAGAATGAATTTTCAAAGTCCGGTGCAATGCCTTAGGGGGGTCAAGACATCTACATGGGCATAGCAGATATGAAATAGGACCTATGAGAAATCCATACTGTTTGGGACTCAAGTCCTGTTGGGACAATTTAAAAGACCTCACAGGCCTATGTGAGGGCAAATGGAAGGGGACCCATTAGTTGTCACATGCAGAAGGAAGTGAATCCAATGCTCTGTGTTTTAGGAGTCTGGTCTAGTACTGTCTTGCATAAAACTCTCCACATAAACTGTAACATCCTGCTCAGGGTACCCTTCAACTGACACGTTCTTCCAAATTGCCAAAGACTGGCAGAGAACAACAGTTTCAGAAAATACTTATTAACTGGGCTTGGCTTTCAGAAAGCTTGTAAGATAGATGCAAATTTAGCTGCAACAGCTGTGCTTTGCCTCTACAAGTGCAGCAGGCACTAGAAATCCCACTCTCACCAAAATCATCCTTACAGAGCTGCTAACTGGCTATTAGGTTTCATTCTGTTGTGTTGGGTTTTTTTCTTTAACAGAGAGTTTCTTGTGATAACAGAGAGTGGATACAGATAGTTCATGACTCTCATGGCTCCATAGAGCGTTCCTCAATCTCTCAAGCCAGAGACATCAACAGCAGAGGGATTTTTCACATCTCAGCACCTCAAAAATTCAAGGTAAATGTTCTCTTTGAAGCATTCTTTCCAGGAGGTTGTTTCTGCCCAAAGAAATTAACATCCGTGAAATCCATGTCCAAGGAGAATGTCTGATAGCCAATAGATCTCCTGTCAGGTTTGAAAACAACCTCATGTCCCATTTTCCATTAAGCCTTGACCATTTTCAAGGAGAAATAAGAAATTTTTGTCCCCAGGAAGGAGAGGAAGCAATATTTTAATACATAAAGAACTCACCTGATGATTGAGAAAGTACAAAAGAAAAGAGAAATATTTAAAATGAGAACTGCCACTCCATTGTTCAAGGATGTCATGGTTTAACCCCAGCTGGCAACTAAAAGTACCACACAGCCACTTGCTCACTCCTCTCCTGTGGTATGGGGGAGAGAATGGGGAGAGTAAAATCGAGAAAACTCATGGGTTGAGATAAAGACAGTTTAACAGGTAAAGCAAAGCCATGCACACAAGCAAAGTAAAACAAGGAATTCAGTCATTACTTCCCATTTTCAGGCAGATGTTCAGCCATTCCCAGCAAAGCAGGGCTCCATCATGGGTAATGGTTACCTGGGAAGACTAATGCCATCGCTCCAAACATTTCCCTGCTTCCTTCTTCCCCCAGCTTTATATGCTGAGCATGGCATGATATGGTATGGAATATCCCTTTGCTGAGTTGGGGTCAGCTGTCCCGGTGTGTCCCCTTCCAAATCCTTGTGCACCCCCAACACACTCACTGGTGGGGTGGGGTGAGAGGCAGAAAAGGCCTTGGCTTTGTGTAAGCACTGCTCAGCAGTAACAAAAACATCCCTGTGTGATCAACACTGTTTGCTGCACAAATCCAAAACCAGCCCCATTTTGGCTGTGAAGAAAATTAACTCTATCCCAGCCAAAACCAGCAGAATGGCGCCTGCAGCATGCCCTGAAAGAGTGAGCCCTGCACAACAGAGGAGGGAAGGAATGATGCACATCTTAAGACATGGGAAAACTTGATGTTTGGCTGTGATATGCAGGGATGTGCTACTACGGTTCTTTAAGGTCTGTTGCACAAGGATGGGGAATTACACAGAGAAGAGGCAGGGTGGGGCTGATCCTCTTACCTGCTTTCCAGGCTGCTCTTGAGGACTGTATTTCAGTGCAACTGCAGAAGGACACCACAGTGGAAGCATCTCAGACAGATCAGAATGCTAGAGAATACAGCCTGGCTCAGCTCACAGAGCTCCAGAACAAGCTTATGTTGATCACAAAAGCTGAGCAAGGCAGAGAGGAGGCAAACCGCTTCCTGGAGGTAAGCCACAGGTACCACCAAAATGTGCTTGGGGAACAGTGTCCATAAGACTTGGGGTTTTTTCTAGAATTCTTTCATGGAGACTCATACTTGATCTTCACCTTTGATCTTCAGGTAGCAGACCTGATCTTCAGAGGTAGCAGACTTGCAGACCTCACATGTAAAGCAAATTATAAATACAGCCATTCCCTTGCAAAGTGATAGTGGAGTGTGTAGAAGTCTGACTCTCTGAGGTCTCGGCCTCACCTACATGTCAATGATGTGGATATTTCCACCCCAAGCAAGCCATCTAAGCTTCAGCTGCAGTGAATGAAAGAGAAACAGGAAAATCCAGGGGTGTGATGGAGGTCACGGCAATGTAGGCACCCACCACAAGTCAGATGCTTTGCATTCCAAAAATGCCTTTTCCTTATTTCCTATACAAGCTGTTTATCCAGAAGGTGTTTGAAGTGAGGTGTTCTCTTACATAGCTGGGAACCCACCTCAACGGCTTTCTGTCTGATCAATTATAGGCAGTGCTGTGTTTCATTCATAGATGAAGAAAACTTACAAGGGCCAAATATGTCAAAGGTGGGGGTGGGATAAAGCTCATAATCTTTTGGGGTAGGATTTGCTTGCTACCTGAGACAATGGAGCTGTCCTTTCTCTATAAACCTCCTTCCCCCAGTAGATTTGTGCTAGTTACCGTGGAACCAAAGTTTCTGAAGGGGAGTAGAAGTCTTCCAGGAAAACATGCACTTCTAGGGCATGTCCTTGGCCAAGGAACATAGCCTGAGAAAAACCTGTACATCAAAATTGAGCCAAATTTCTTCTTCTTGTTGTTCAACGGGTTTTAGCAGATCTTTGGAAGAAAATGTTATGTGAGAAGTATTCAGTATCTGTTGAAAACACATGATAATCCATTTCTATATTTTGTCTATGGCACGTTACAGATCCTGGAAAAAGTTCAAATGATTGGGAAGTTGTACCTGCAGCTTCTCAGGGCTGGCAATATCCTCTTCACAGACTGGAAGGCAGACATCTACTGCAATCCCCAACACAGAGTGAAAGTTTACACAGAGTTTGGAATTGCTGGCATCCTTGTGCAGAGCATCAGACCTGTCCTGGAGGAGCTGGATGGCCTTTGCAAAGCAATGGAACACTGCCTGATAGAGTGGAAGAAATATCTGCAGATTCAAAGGGACACCTACTATCATCTCAACCTGTTCACTGCACACCAGCTCTTCTATTTATGTAGGCAATTGGCTGAAGCTCACAATAGTGTAATAAAGCCACAGATTCTTAATATGCTTTCTGTCATAAAGCATGACATTAAAGCTGAAGATATTAGAAAAGCCCTGGAGCAAGCCCTAATGACTCCGCTCGACTCTGTCAACACATCAGCAGGAGACATGGGGTCTGTTACCTGGCATGACTATGTCGTTCGTTTTCCCCAGTTCATCAAAAGCCTGGCTGAATCTGGCTATGATATGTCAGTGGCAAAGGCAGCCCTGCAGAGCTGCCTTCCAAACTCTGACATTACAGAGCAAAAGCTCATGAATTTTGCCTTTGAACGAGGTGATGACAAGAAAGAAGTTGAAAAACTGAGCAAACTATATGATGAGCAGAGAGAAGCCTTTCTGGAGAAGTCAAGCAAGTTTAAAAACAAGAACAGAGATGTTAACCAAGCAACTTTTAGCACCCTTGCAAAAGATGAACTGGCCACCTCCTTTGAGAGTTTGCCATCCATCTGTGACAAGGTGAATCTCCTCTGGGATGCTTACTGTAAGAAATTCGCTGGCCTTGTGTCAGACAAATACATCAGCCTGGATGTCTTTGGTGAAACACTGAAGCAGTTAGCAGCTCTTGAAACCACACGTATCAAGAGAAGTTTACCAGCAGGCCTTGAAGCCAGAAAACCTTCTCTCATCATGTGTAAAGAAGAGGAAATGTTACTCTACATGCTCTCTGTTTACAGACACACCAACACAGCACCTCTCCCAACATATGATGAGGTCCTGGTGTGCACGCCCAACACAGAGGAGGAAGAAGTGGAGCTGATTGTTAGGAGAGCTCTTGCATCTGATTCTCAAAACCAGAAGATCTACTGCTTGCTGGGTGCTGAGAAATTAGTGTACAAAGTTTCCAAACAACTGGAGTACCACTTCTTCCGTTTGCTGCAATCTTCTACAGTCCCTGACTACCAGTTCATTATCTTTTGCAATGCCAAAGTTCACAATTCTTACGTTATCACAGCCTTCGACACCTACAAAGTTACCCTCCCGTGCTACTCTGCGACAGAAATCCAGGCATATCTGAGAACACACCTCAAAGTGCCTTCTGGGATGGCCCCTGTTGCTCAGGCCTTTGAAGAGCCCTATCAGCAGAGTGTGAAGTTCATATTTTCAAATCAAGCAGGAATGGGTAGGTGATAGTAGTCCTAATGTGAGTCATATCTCACACTAGGAGGCCTTGAGAGTAATGTGATATGCTACGGAGAGCTCTCCACTCTCCTCACACATGTTTAGTTTTGGCTAGTGAATTTCAAGAGGGATTTAGGCCACCTGGAAAGAGTTCAAAAGGGAATGACAATGCTCTCTAGAAAACACTAGATTTGAAGGAGCTACGGTTGTCCCATCTAAAGAGAAACAAATAATGGTGTGAGACTCTGGGAAAGAGCAAGAAACAAGACTCTGTCCTTGGGATAAGCTAGATCACAGGAAAGGGAATCAGTTGCCTATATAAGCCCAGATGTCCTCTGAAAGACCATAGGCTAGCCCAACTGGCCTCCACCAGCCATTCCAGAATGGAAAAAAGTATTCTGTAGGCCTTTTGCAAGCCTCAGTAAGATGTCTCATGCTTCCTACTATTTCTGAAAGCTTTCAAGACATGTCTATAGGCAGTAGGGTTTTCTGATGTTTTGTAGGGCACATCTGAGGCCAGTTGGTGAACATCCAGGTGTTCTGGCTATGTCTGTATTGGTAACCTCAATGGGGCTGGAGTGGGGGCATGAGTTCCTTCTTGGAATGGGCCACACTGCTAAAATTGTGAGCACAGGTTTGTCCCACACATGACTGGGATCTGGTCCCAGGTATTGTTCTAAAGAGGCTGTTGAGAGAGAGTCACTCAGTTTGGAGGGAGTTCAGAAGTCTGGAGAAAAACTGTCTCATGCATGTGAAAGGGCAGACGGTCGCTGAGGGTAAATCTTGGCTGTCTCTTCTGTTTCTTAGGGAAGTCTCTCTTCGTGGACAATACACTCCAAAAGATCCGTGCCCAGCTGGGTGATTTACCAGTGGTCCACAAAACCATTAGGCTGATGGAGTCAGAGATCGATTTCCAGTTCCTTCTGGAGGAGCTACTCTCTGTTGAGGAATTCCCGACTGAAACCCAGCCCACCGTCTTTCATATTGATGTGTCACCAGTGGTGAGAGTCTTTGCCTTGATGGTTGAATGTAGAGTGTCCAAGACCTCATAGCCTTTTTTAGAGGAGGGTATTTGCACAGCCTCTTGTTCTGGCCTGTTCTCATCTAGAGTAGTAGCAGCAGGTGTTTAAAAGTTAAAGTGAACAGCAAGAGTTTTGGGTACAGTTTGGAAGCTCAGGTGTCTGCATTTGCCTTGTTCCATGCCCTCAGGTGTGGAAGCTGTGTGAAATGGGTTCCATTTCATAAAGCAATCTTTCCTCCTACAGTGGTATCAATCAGACTGAAGGACACTGGAGGATGGCTGAATTCAAACCAAGTGTAGTGGGCTGACCCTGGCTGGATGCCAGGTGCCCACCAGCTCTGCCACTCCCCTCCTCAGCTGGACAGGGGACTAAAGTTATAATGAAAGGCTCATGGGTCAAGATAAGGACAGATTCAACTTGGGGGAAATTAATTTATTACCAATCAAATCAGAGAAGAAGGGAACGAAAATCAAATCTTAAACATCTTCCCCCATCCTTCCCAAGCTCAACCTCACTCCCTCTTTTTTGTAACTCCTGAGCAGCACAGAGGGATGGGGAATGGGGGTGGTTGTCACACATTTTGGCTACTCCTTCCTCCTCAGTGGGAGGACTCCTCACACTCTTCCCCTGCTCCAGCATGGGGTCCCTCTCACAGGAGGCAGTCCTCCATGAACTTCTCCAATGTGAGTTGTTCCCGCAGCCTGCAGTTCTTTTCACTAACTGCTCCAGCATGGAGCACAGCCTCCTTCGGGAATCCACCTGCTCCCTTATGACCCTCCATGGCTTCAGGGCACAGTTGACCTCAGCATGGTCTGCACCACCGACTGCCAGGGAATCTCTGCTCCGGCACCTGGAGCACCTCCTCCCCGGCCCTCTCCACAGACCTGGGTGTCTACAGGGCTGTTGCTCTCACATCTCACTCTCTCTCCACTGCAATCTCTCTTCCCTATGTTTTTTTTTTCCTTCTGAAATATGCCCAGAGGCACTACCACCATTGTTGATGGGCTCGGCCTTGGCCAGCAGCAGGTCCATCTTGGAGCTTACTGGCATAGTCTCTAATGGACATAGGGGAATCTTCTAGCAGCTTCTCACAGAAGCCACTCCTGTAGCCCCCACCCCTGCCTCTGAAACCTTGCCATGCAAACCAAATACACTGAGTGATCACACATAGAAGTCCCCATACACAGGGAGAAGAAGGGATGGATTCTCCAGCTCACATCCAGTCTGGTACCCCTCTGGAAGGGCTTTTATTTAAACAAGAGGTAGTGAACTTAGGGCAGAGAGTGAATCCAGATTACCTAGTTCTACCTTGGAAGGCTGCAGAGCACCAAGCATCCTATCATATAAACAGTTACAGCTGTCTCAGTGCCTCCAGTGAATAGCAATCCTGCACAAGAATGGAAGCAAAGCTGTAGCCTGGCTGCAAGTACTACTACCTGCTGTGGGTAGTAGAATAAGTGTGTTTTGATAGAAATTTATTTCACCAATATTCCAATGTTTCTTTCTTGTCAGGTGTCAACAGGTCTCTACCGGCTGCTGATCGGTCTGTGTATCCTAAGACACATCCAAAGTCCCAACGGCTTGGTCTGGAAGTGCAAATCCTCTCATCTTTACTTGATTGAGTACCTGGCACAGGGCAAAGGTGTTAGCAGAACAAGGAAACAAGAGGTATTGCTTTGGGGATAGTGTGCTAAGGTCATAGGAATAGTAAGAGAGTATGTTAAGATAACCAGGTCTGCACTTGCAGTAAATCCACTAAAATATGAAGTCTCTTTTAGAGCTACACGTAATTTGGGGTCTGTCTTTCCAGTGGAGTGATGGGTCATCTACACAGAAACAAGCAGGCCCAGTGTCTGGAAGGGAAACGTAAGGTGCTGGGGGGAGGAGTCTGGGTTTCTTTTTCAGTCCGTTCCTGGTGTAACATAGACATCCCACATGTTCAAAAAATAATAAAAGTCTCCCATACAAGAAATGAGGCACAACACTCTGAAAGAGGAAATTGGGAATGTGATGGAGAGTTACAACATCCTGAACGGCTTGGAGAGGGTGAATGGGGAACAAGCATCCACCATCTCTTCCAACATAGTAACCAGAAGCACCAAACAAAGTTCACAAGATCAGCTTAGAACATATGAAAAGGGGGTGATTTTTCCTGTTATGGGTCCCAAAACTGTGAGGGGCCTTGCCAGAGGGGGTTGTGTGTGCCCCCTTTGACAGGCTAACACAGGTGCAAGGTGAATCTGGCCAAATATTTGGAAAGGAAAGTCATTGTGTCTTACTAACCAGAGAAAGCAGATGAAAATGGACAGTACCCTGTGCTGAAATCTGTCTGTTTGGCAGATTATTTGGTGAGTGGAAATAATCATTCTTGCTCTATTCTAGCTTTTCTGTGGACATCCGTTCAGCACCAGGACCCTGCAGGTTATGGGCATGTCAGTACATATGCATCTAGGAGCATGCATGCAGGCTTGGGCAAATTTGATCTACATAAGATTTTCCCCGCTTCCTGACCTATTTGTGTGCAGAGAAAATGTTCTTGAACTGTAGGCAAATCCAGAAGGTTGGGTAACTGTCTTCATTGTAATCTGTGCATTCTTTGTTGACTTTCTTTCAGATATCCAGTGAAACAGAAGAAAAGTTCCTGGATCTTTTTCCAGCAGTGAAATGTGTATCACCAGTGCGGGTACTTAACTTGCTGGAAGACCCCAGCTCTGGTCACCTTTCTGAAATAAAAGAGGAGTTTGACCGAGACAAGTTAAAGACTGAAGCTTTCCAGAGGTCGTACCAGTACCTCAGCAGATATAAGAGGAAGCAAGACCTTGACAATTTCATTTTCATCCATGAGAGGACTGAAGGGACAGAGAAAGACTGCCTGAAGCTCTTACTGGAGTTTTGTGGGAAACACAACCCTTCCTGGACAGAGCTTAGCAACTTCACTCATTTCCTCAGCTTCCAGCTAAGCAAGTGTGAGAAATCAGTTTTCTGCAGCCCAGCAGCTGGAAAGGATTTCAAGGGGTTTAAAACATTTGTGGTAAAGTTCATGATCACTATGTCCAAGGACTTTGTTGTGCCCTCTCTTGATATCTCTGATGAAAGTGTGCCAAGTGCAGAAAATGATGTTGAGGAAAACAGCATTCTGAGACAGTACCAGTTAAGACGAAAATGGGAGCAAGAGTCCCACCCCTATCTAGTCTTCCACGCAGACAATCACTCCATGGAGTTCTTGGGTTTCCACATCAACAATAACTTGGATGCTATTGATGCCCATTCTCAAGCTGTTTTGGAAAAGAATGTCATCACAGGTAATTTATACCGCGTTTTGAAAGCCCAGCATGTTCCTTTCAATAAGAGGTTTGAAGACTTGCCCAGAAAAATGCAGCTAGAGGCCCTCTGCAGAGTTTTTGGTGTGAACTACACCCAAGATCCAGACAAATCATATCAGTTGACACTGGACAACACCATGAAGATGATTGCCATTCACCTGCGGTTCCAGTGTGGGATCCCTGTTATCATCATGGGCGAAACAGGTTGTGGGAAGACAAAGCTTGTGCAGTTCATGTGCAGCCTGCAAAGGGCAGGGAGGGACATTCAGAACATGGTGGTGGTACGTGTCCATGGTGGCACTACCTCCAAGACCATCTACAAGAAAGTTAGGCAGGCAATTGAGCTGGCACACACTAATGAAGAAAGGCACAAAGTGGACACTGTGCTCTTTTTTGATGAAGCCAACACATCAGAAGCTATCTTTGCAATCAAAGAGGTGCTGTGTGATCGCAGTGTAAAGGGAGAGAAGATTCTCACTCACCGTTTAAAAGTCATAACTGCTTGCAACCCTTACAAAAGGCACAACAAGGAAACCATAGAGAAACTTGAAAAAGCTGGCCTGGGGTACCGAGTCCGGAATGAAGACACACTGGAGAAACTGGGCTACGTTCCTTTGCGGCAACTGATGTATCGAGTCAAGCCCCTTCCACCTAGTTTGTTGCCGCTTGTCTGGGATTTTGGAGAGCTGAATGAAAACACACAGAGCCTGTACATCAGAGAGATTGTCAAGTCCGCTATGAACAAGAAGATTGCCAGTGAAAATTTGGGCATCTTTACAAGTGTCATTTCAGCTTCCCAGAAGTTTCTCAGGGAGAAGAAAAATGAATGCAGAGTTGCCAGTCTTCGGGATATAGAGCGTTGCATGAACATTGTGCTCTGGTTTTATGAGTTAAGAGGTCTGCTATTTCCTCAGATTGATAAAAAGTGCAAAAAGAAGCCAGAGGCAATCTTAAATGATGCACAAAGGGCCTTGGTCCTTTCAGTGGGAGTTTGCTATTATGTGTCTCTGGAGAACCGCAAAGATTACCTGGAGGAGATCGCAAAATGTTTTAACGTCCCCCCATCCCAGCTACAGCAACAGATTGAACTTTGCCAAGAGGTGTTTCTTGATAACCTCTCTATTCCTGAGGCAACAGCCCGCAATGATGCTCTGAAGGAAAACATCTTCATGTTGGTTGTATGCATGGACCTGCGAGTTCCACTCTTTCTGGTTGGGAAGCCAGGAAGCTCAAAATCCCTGTCTAAAACCATTGCTGTGGATGCCATGCAGGGCAGGCTGTCCAGACATCAGTTGTTCAAAAGATTCAAGGAGGTCCAGCTGGTGTCTTTTCAGTGTAGTCCCCATTCAAAGCCAGAAGGAATCATCTCCACTTTCCGACAATGCGCACAGTTCCAGAAGGAGAAGAATCTGGATGAGTTTGCATCTGTGGTCCTCCTGGATGAGATCGGCCTCGCAGAAGATTCACCAGAGATGCCACTGAAGACACTGCACCCGCTTCTTGAAGATGGATGTGTTGATGAGGAAAACCCAAAATCTTACCATAAAGTTGGCTTTGTGGGCATTTCAAACTGGGCCCTAGACCCTGCCAAAATGAACAGGGGTCTTCTTGTATTTCGGACTGACCCTAGCAAAGAAGAGCTAATTAAAACTGCACGGGGCATCTGTGCTACACAGCCTCACCTTGAAAGCATTGAGCATTTGCTTCCTTTTCTGGCAGAATTCTACTGCGAGGTGCTAAAAAAACAAAAAACTGAGTTCTTTGGCCTCCGTGATTTCTACAGCTTGATCAAAATGATACTGTCCTACATCCAGGACAAGAAGTGCATCTCTCAAGGGGATATCATTATAAAGGCCATTCAGAGAAATTTTGGGGGCTCCAGTGATATCAACCCTGTTGAACTCTTCCGACACTGCACCACTGAGGTGCAACTTCCTGATAACTTGGAAACCAGCCACACACTTCGTTTGCTGAAGGAAAATATGGGCAAACAGCAGACAGGACTCATTTCTCGATACCTGCTGCTGCTGACAACCAACCATGCGGCTTTCCACATCATCCAGATGACACAGCTTATAGATGTTGAGAACTGTGAAATCATATTTGGCTCTGGTTTTCCACAGGACCAAGATTATTCCCAGGTATGCCGGTCTGTCAATAAAGTGAAGATCTGCATGGAGACAGGCAGGCCTGTTGTTCTTTTAAATATACACAACCTTTATGAGAGCCTTTACGATGCACTTAACCAGTGCTTTGTTACCCTGGGAGGAAATTGCTATGTGGACCTGGGTCTTGGCACTCACAGGGTGAAGAGCCGTGTGAAAGATGAGTTCAGACTCATTGTGATAGAAGAGAAGAATGTAGTCTACACCCAGTTTGCCACGCCACTGCTGAACCGGCTGGAGAAGCACTGCTTGGACATGAACACCATTCTGAACTGGAAGCAGCAACAGCTGAAGCAGGACCTGCAGAAATGGGCCAAACTGTTTGTTTCCATTGACAGCAGGAAGTTCTCCAGTGTTTGGTCCACCAAGCTCAGCCCCAAGGAACAAGATGTCTTCATCGGTTTCAGCAATGACACGCCTGCAGCTGTTGCTTTGCAGAGCACTCAGAGCAGGTCCTGTGAAGACCTTACGCCCTATGAAGAGGAAGTGCTCTCTATTGCCAAAAGGAAACTTGCTCAGTGTGCAACCCCTGACTCTATCCTGCGCCTTAAATACTCCTTTCTGGATGATGCTGAGCAGATCCAAGACTTGTACTTCCACAAGCAGAAGCACAACAGCCTTGTTAGTGTTTTGGCAGAGACAGTTAACCAGCAGCCAGGGAAGGAGAAGACTGCTGGTCTCTGCCTGCAGGTATGGGTGTTTCAGTGTAATGCAGTGAGGGTGGTCTGTATTTTCCAGATGAGGAAGTTTGCCACACAAACTCCTTAAGCCACTGGGTAAATTCCACCGTTGAACAATGATGGGCTTCTACCTGTCCATTTTGACTCCTGCCCCATCAGTTGTATCACACATGTGCCTGGCTTCTGCCTTGTGGTCCTCCACAGTCAAGGTGGGCTCTGCTTTCTCCTCTTGACAAGCAGTGGGTGCCAGCTCCTAACTTTGAAGGCTCTGGAGGTTCAAGGCTAAGATACCCAGAGCATCATTCATTGCCTGCAAACAAGTGACTAGCACCACTGGGTGGGTAAGCACGGCACATTTCTGAGTCTTACCTTTAGGAAGCATTTGAAAGGGTCCATAAGGGAATAATTTCAATTCTCTCACCCATTAGGGATGGTAATATGACAACTACATAATATTTCCCTGGAATTTATTTCTCTTTCACTGCAGGTTTCTACACATGCAAGACTTCTAAATGAGAGAGATCTAGAAGCGATAAGGAAGACACTTAACCTTCAAAATAAAATCCACTGCCTCTTCCTGAGCCAGTTTGACACCGAATATGATTTCCGCCAGGAACTCAGGTGCGGAGAGATTTCCTTCACAGCTTTGTTAATTTTATAGTGTGGGGTTTTGAGAAAAGGGGGCGAGGGGGAGCAGGGAGAGTGTAGACCAGAGGTGATTTTATGAATAGAGAAATAACAGACCATTTCATTGTCTGCAGGAATTTTTTTGCACAATCATCAGAAGAGAAGTTGCTCCTCGTCCAGTTTCACTTTGATGAGCCACAGAGCAGCAAAAGGCTTCTAGCTTGTGCCAAGTAAACGTCCTTCTTTCTTCTTTCCTTCTCTATTTCTTTAGTTAGTTGCAGAGGTAGGAGAAGATGCAGTGGCCAAATAGCCATAGGACATAGCGTTGGTTGTAGTGACCTGTTCGGTGGGGTTGTCGCAGATGTCCTTATGTATCTTTATGTGTATGTCTGTGTGTGTGCACTCATGCCTATGTTCTGTAGCTTAGATTTCCAAGCCTGTGTTTGTTAAGATATGAAGATAAAGTACCCTTAATATCTCAGCTTTCGTTTGTCTAAAAAAGCATCTTCTTCATTCTGGGAGTGTGCTTTATACATCCTTCCCACATTAAAACCACCTTCCCCCAGCACAGTTAACTCACACAGCACAAGCTACTCCAAACGGGGCCTAACACCAGATGACTTTTTTTCCTTTAGTCATCAAACCAAAAGACTTAAACCAACATCTGGTGCCATTTGAAACATCCTAGGGGTCCATGACACCTCTCAGGGCTGGCTGATTGGATACAAGGCCTTCAGGAGACCTAAGCCATTCTGGGCACCAGTGAGGGCTTAAGTAATTGACAGTAGTATTATATGAGGTTAGTCTCAAGCCTTTGAAGTGCCTTTGTGACATCCTCCTCCAGCCAGACACATCCTCTCTCAATATGATCCCTTCTGTCTCCTTTCTCATTTTCCTACAATTCCGATTCATATCTTTTCTTCACCAGCTCAGCTATTGTGTATGTTGTCTCCTGAAATGCTTTGTTCTGGGTGGATTTGTGCTTTTCTAGAGAGAGGGAACTGAACCAGAAAAGGTCCTGTTTCTAGGAAAACTATGCTGGGTTTTGACCTGTTTCCCCTCAAGCCCTAGATTGGTCTGTGTTGTGGCTTTTGTTGGCCAATTTGCCTGTATGTTTGTGGCAGATACTGCTAATGTTATTCTCATGATTGCCAGAAAGAACATATGATTGAACAGAGAGTGGGTGTACCATATCCCCTATCATGCACCAGCCACTTATGAAGAAAATTAACTCTTTACTGTCTGAAACCGGCACAGACCCATACATACAACAAAACAAATTCAGATTAAAATAAAGATTCAGTATTCAGCAGGGAGGCAAATTTGTCATGAGAGAGCTTGCTGAGTCATGTGACTGAGTCATTGCTTGGAGAGGGTGTAGGGGAGATATATGGGCGTGAGTCCTGAAGTAGCCAACACCATCCTGGCTCTTGGCCTTGTCAGAGCAGGGCTGGGCTGAGCTGAGCTTCTCTCTTCCCTTTCCACCCCTGCAGTGCAGCCACACCTTGAGTTGTTGGTCTCTCCAAAAGCTCTGTCTGAGCCCCAGAAAAGCAATTGGTGACTTTGGGAGACTCTCTGCCTCACTGACACAGAGAACAGACTTTTTAGGCTCTCTGTCCTGATTCTAGGTACTGTATCACAGATGAGAGAAGGAAATCAACAGGCACGGGCCCATCACATGTTGTGCTGACCACTCAAGTCCCACGAGTTCTCGGAGGCTGCAGCTACCTGGCATTTGAGAGTGGTAAGGTTGAAATTGCTATTTTGGATCAGGGAGAGAGTGGGAGGAAAAGGAGAGGTTGTGCAATGGCAAGAAGAAGGATCCATGGAACTGCAGACCAGATAGCCTCACAGTGATCCCTGGAAAGATGATGCAGCAAATAATCCTGGAAGCCTTTTCCAAATACATGAAAAGCATCAAGTCAATATGTATTTATTAATGAGAAATCATGTCTGACCAACTTGATAGCTTTCTATGATGAGATGTCTGGCTTGATGGATAAGGAGAGAATTGTGGATGGTGTTTATCTTGACTTTAGTAAGTCTTTTGACACCATCTTCCATAACATTCTCACTGACAAACTAGTTAAGTATGAACTAGATAAATGGACAGTGATTTGGACTGTATCCAGAGGCTGAACTGCTGCACTTAGGACATTTTGCTCAACAACACAAAGTCCAGCTGGAAGCCAGTCACGAGTGGTGTTACCTCAAGGATCAATACTGGGGCCAGCACCATTTAACATCTTCTTGATGGCTCGGATGGTGGGACATAGTTGTATCTTCAGTAAGTCTGTTGATACAAAACTGGAAGGAGTGGCTGGTATACCAGAGGGCCATGCTGCCATCCAAGGGACCTGGACAGGCAGGACAAATGGGCTGACAGGAGCCTCGTGAAGTTCAACAGAGGGAAGTGCAAAGTCCCGCATCTGTTGGGGAATAACCCCAGGCACCAATACAGGGTGGGCATTGACAGCTGGAAAGCTGCTTTCGCAGAGAAGGAGCTGCTACTCCTGGTGGACATGAAGTTTAACATGAGCTAGCAAGGTGTCTTGTAGCAAAGAAGGCCAACATAGCTTTCATTAGGCAGAGCACTGCCATGAGGTTGAGGAGCATGATCCTTCCCATCTACTCAGCACTGGTGAGACCACACCTGGACTACTGTGTCCATTTCTGTGGTTCCCAGTATAAGAGAGACATGGACATACTGGAGCAAGTCCAGTGAAGGGTCACAAAGATGATTAAGGGACTGGAGTATCTTTCATATAAGGAGAGGCTGAGAGAGCTGCGACAGTTCAGCCTGGAGAAGAGAGGGCTTGTGGGATCTTATCACTGTGTATATAAACATGATGGGAAGGCATAAAGAAGATGAAGCCAGATGCTTCAGTGGTGTCCCATGACAGGACAAGAGGCAATGGACACAAACTGAAATACAAGAAATTTCATTCAAACACAAGAAAAAACATCTTTATGTTGAAGATGTTCAAACACCTTTTGGGTTATAGGATCATTTTCTTCCCTAGTTAATGCATGAGAAAGAATGACAGTTAGGGCATTTGTGCCCATTAGCAGTAGGAAGATGGAGAGGGGGAAACAGAATGATATAATTGTGTCCTACCTCAGAGCAACAAGAAACAGGAGGGGGTAAATCTTCGATCTCTCAATATCTTATTATCTAGGCTTCTGGTAGGCCAGGGCAGCCAAAGTTTATTGACTTTTCTTTGATGGGCGTGGTGCACCAAGGAGAGCAGGTCAACTGTTCACAGCAGTTATGTTCGGTACTACTACTTCTGTCATGCTTACTGCCTCCCCAGGTGAATGGATGTCGATCCACTTGGATGATCTGATGCCCCCAGACAACTTTACAGCCAATCTAGGCCAGCTCGCCAAAATGACAATTGCTGAGATTTTCATGACCACTTTCCAGGGGCAACTCCCAGCAGGTAACCAGCCATTTGCTTTTCACCCACTACCTACACAGCTCTATCCCTTCCTCTGTGTCTCATTCGCTCCCTCTACAGCTCTAAGTACAGCTAGATCAAGTCAACTCAATACACCCCTGCCATTGTTTTCAGGATGTACGGACAAAGGGAGGCAAGAACAGTTGGGAAGGGACCCCAATTCTTGTCCTGACATACCCATGTTTCCTACTGGGTCCAATCCAAAATTGACATCTGGTTAGTGGCCATTTCTCCCCAGAGGGGACAAAGTCCAAGTTGAAATTTCTTAGCTTGACAGCTGTGTAACCCTCTGTGGATTGTTGAGGGACTCCAGATGCTTCCTTTGGCTAAAGGTGTCTATGCTTCAGGTTTCTACATTTTTCAAGGGAGTCTTATAAGTGATTCTGTTTTCAGGTTCTCCAGAGGAATCTGCTGCTCTTGAAGATCCAGCCAAGTCCAGCCTTTTTCCAGAAGGAAATGTATGATTTAACTTGTTTTTATTACTGCAGCTGCCTGACATTATACAGGAACTGGTTTAGGAAACAATAGACTTCATAGGCATTTAGGGATCCAGTTCTACTGGTCCCTGCTTCAGATGATAGTACATTTGCCACTATGTAAAAGTAGTTGCAGACCTTTGTGTGTTGCAGAGTGAGGGTGAAGTGGTCCCCACCCTATGACAGACCAGCACAAGGCCAGAGTAGGCACATTTAAGCCTTCTGTGAACTTTGACACAGCATGAAATCTCTTCCCCAATTTTTCCATCCCTTGCCAGGGCTTTTAGCACTCCTCTGCAATGTTGGGATTGATTTACTAGGGATGGGATGGTGAAGTAGACATATACCTGGGAGTCCACTGTGTTAAGTAGGAATTGACTAGCAAATGCAATGGAGTGTTAGGCAATATATACTGATCTCCAATCTTTTCCATTCACAGCTCCTCAACATGGACTCTATGATCAAACAAAGCATCCAGAAAGCTGTGATCCAGCTGGAAGACAAGAAAGACAATAGTCAGCGTGCCACTGAGAGAATCATGATCCTTCACAACTTGCTTTTCCAGGATCATAGTAGAACAACATGTGAGTACAAACAAAGTCCCATCATGGGTTGGCTTTTTTTATTTACTCATGGCTTCATCTTGGACATTGCAAATGATGGAACAGGTGAATGAAATGAGTTGCTTAATGGTCTGTCTTAGTGCCCGTCTTAGGCCAGCAAGTCCCAGAGGAAAGAGGACTAGGTTTACTCAGGGCCTCTTCTGCGCTCTGTGCACCCCATGTTGTGTGTTCTCAAGAGTCTGTACTGAAACATCCATCTTTTCGCATGACCTTTGATGGAGACCTTGGTAGAAAAATCTGAGGCAGAGGTCACTATATAATCCCATGACTATTTTGGAGCCCAAAGCTACCCAGTTGAGTTCTACATAGGATTGATACACATTAATTGTGCAGGTGATGTGGTGTGTGATTAGAAAACTTTGTCTTCAACGTAAGGGAAAGTGTCTGGTTTCATCAGAAACCAAGCACCAAAATCCTTGTAGGTGCATTTGGAAATTATTGTTTCCTGCATATAGAAAGGCTTTGTGGTGCATGACCTGCTCTTCTTTGAAGAATAGGTTCCTGTCAGGTGCCTAGGATGTTTGTTAGTGACTGAAAAATAAAAGAGGCCGTGTTGCCATTTCAAAGATGTGTTCAGTCTGGGAAGCTCTTGTGGTTCTGTGGCAAAACAGAATTTATTCTGTACTAAATTTGGACTGTAATAAAATGTCCCTCAGTAGAAGATGTTTTCTTGTGATTGCATAGTGACATCTTCATTCCTCACCACAATGCAGGATGAATTTTGTTTGTGGTTTTATGAGTACTGAAAAGGAAACAATCCCAGTATCATACAGATAAGAACAGGATGTCAACTTTTCTGCAGCACTGTGACTATTTTTATGACAGGCAATACGAAACATTTCTGTACATCAATATGAATATATGACTATTTTTACGCCAAAGAACCTAATTCACACAATTATTTTTAAAAGACTGAGACAGAGAGAAGTGGATTTTCTTTCCTCCATCAAAAATGGCATGTCTTTATGTCATGGTTTAGGCCCAGCCAGCAACAAAAGACCACATGACCACTCGCTCAGTCTCCCTCCGTGAGGGATGTGGAAGAGGAAATAAGAGGAAAAGCTTGTGGCCTGAGTCAAGGACAGGGAGGGATCACTCACCTGTTATGGTCATGGCCAAAACAGACTTGACTTGGGGAAGAAAAATCCACTTAATCAGTTACCAATCAAATCAGAGTAGAACGAGGAGAGAGAAAACAAAACAGATCTTAAAAAAAACTCTTCCCACCCACCCCACCTTCTTCCCAGGCTACCTCCTCCCTCCCAGAGGTACAAGGGGGTCAGGAGATGGGGACTTCCCCGGTCAGTTCACCACACCTTGTCTGACACTGCTTCTTCCTCAGCGGGATTAAAACTCCTCACACTCTTCCCCTGCTGCCACATGGGGTCCCTCCCACAGGAGACAGTCCTCCATGAACCTCCTTGGCATGAGTCCTTCCCACGGGCTGCAGTTTTATCCTCTAACTGCTCCATCATGGGTCCCTTCCACAGGCATGTTGTCTGTCAGGAGCAGCCTGCTCCAGCACGGGCTGACTGCAGAGTCACAGGCTCTTTGGGCACAGCTGCCTGCTCTGGCATGGGGTCCTTCACTGGCTGCAGGCGAGTCTCTGCTCACCGGTGACCCTCCATGGCTGCAGGGCACAGCCTGCCCTCTCACCACAGGCTGCAGGAGAACCTCTGCTCCAGTCCACCTTGTCCTTGCCTTTTCGCACTGACCTCAGTGTCTGGAGCCAACCCTCTGGCCCTTCCCCCACTACCAAAACCTGCCTCCCACCACAGGAACCCAACACACTTTACTAAATGTGTCCCCCAAAATCAACTCAGTAGAAATAATGAGGAAAGGGAAGAGACTAGGATAGAACGTAAAGCCCTAGGATTTTATTGTGGAGGAAAACCAAGAACTTTCGTATCACTTTCTGTAGCTGTCTTTATTTTGAAAAGTTTGCATGTACACTCCTTTCTTTCAAATGTTTTAATGCACATTGTTTTATAATTAGTTTTTAGTCGTTTTATGAGTGTGCTGAAGAGGAGAATTTGCCACCTTCTGCAAGAACGTGAAGAAATAAGCCATGAGCCAAGGGAATGGGTTTTCTGCAGAGCTGTCTCCTGTGAGTTCATCTTTGAAGACACTTCATTCAGGTACTTTTATCTGTGCAACCTTTTCCAAAATTCTGACAGGTGTGTTTCTGAGCGTTAAAAGAGCTGTGGTGTGTGAAGCACAATATTTCATGGGTCTCAGATATGACAACCAGGTGGGGTTTGTTATCTGGAATAAAGTAGATCGTCTCTGATAAGTAGGGGATTGGTCAGGTACAAGGAACACATCTGACAGGCCATGTTATCACTTCTAGGCATGCACTCTGGATGCATTTAGAAGACATTGTGGCCAATTTGTTTGCTCAAATTCTCGCAGTTGTGGATGCAAACAACAACCTGGATCATTTCTTTCCACTGTCTCCACTCTCAGACCTGTGGCTTCAGATGTTCAAAGAAGAATCATTCCTGAGAATTAAATATATCAGCAAGTAAGAGATCTGGTGGGAAAATACAGTATGTACATTAGGAGAGTAAAAACCTGCTTTCATAATGCAGCCATCTGCAGAAAGAAATGGTGAAACAACAAGTCTGAAGTTAAGATAAGCTCACATAGCTTATAACCTACCTGTGATAAGTCCTTTGTGTCATTACATTGGAATCAGGATTTTCCTGTTCTTTTAAACCTTCAGCAACTCAAAAACATTAGCAAGGAATTCCAGTTCTTTGGAATAGTGATTGACACAGGATAAAGTCAGAAACAACAGGTCCAAATTTAGAAACTTGAATTTGAGTTCCATAAAGTCAGAGCAAATGAATCCCCTCCCCAGCACAAAATGCATTTAGTGTCCAACTATCACATTTCAGTGAATCACTGAGCTTCCTCTGAACAGCAACTGTGGTCACAGATAAGACAGATGTCTGAATTAGTTGTCTTTCTCCTGCTGCAGTCTTTTTTAGCCTTCAGCTCACAGTAACAGGAACTTTTTATGCTCCTGTCTTGTTTTCACTGTTGCAGAGTTTTTTACAAAATATCTCTGTGTTCTTTAACCTTTTAAGCAGAACATAGACCAGTGGCAGTCAGAAATTTCTCTGTGATGCTTCAGCTCAGTACCATAGACCATATGACATGATTGTTTCATTCTGTGCTGTTTAAGGAAACAAGATGCCAAGATTTCCGTGTTGTCAATGACTGAAGACCCCAACACATCTGTGTTTTGCCAGTTCCCATTCAGTTGGGTTTTGAAGGCCTACCTGGAGGAACTATGGGAGAGAGTCTATAATATGAAAGGTAACATCAGGATTTTCAAGAGGGTATTGCTCTTTAAGCCAGGGAAGCTGATCTCCAAAGTTTCCCATCATAGCCAAAGGTTCTGGCAGGAGCAACCATAGTAGTTCTGTTCCCTGCACAACTATAATGACCTAGAACCTATGTTATGCACTCCTGTTTACCTGTCAACTTCTATTTATTTTCTGGTTAGACATCTCTACCTTTTCCTCTAGGTCATCCAAAAGTGCCTATGAAGGAACCAGCCAAAGTGTTCCAAGGGCTGATCAAGAATGTGTTGATGCCAGATGGCAGTAATCCAGACATGATGCGATGTTACACAAATGACTTCCTAAGGATGACTTTTCCTGGGCAAGATCTTTCTGTCTATGAGGTAAATGGGATTTGGTGGAGTACAGGCTTTACAGGACACTGGCTTAAGTGACAGGGCTACAGATATCTATGGTTCCATGAGGTGGGGAAAAAATTAGCTGCTCATGTTCTGCACACTTCCCAACAACTGTTGGTGCTCAGTCTTAATTCCACCATAAGAAAAGGTTTTTTGATGGAGGAGTTTAACTGGACTGCTACAGCAATGCTGAATGCCATCCTCAGTCTGCTGCTGTTTGCTTGGAGCAGAAATAACACCTTCTATTTTATCTGCAGATACTGTCAAAAGCTTTCCTAGTCAATGCGAAACAACTCTGCTCCTCTGTGGGACAGGAGGAGATAAGCTTTTCCCCCATTTGGCTTCATATGGAATATTTCTACCTACGAGAGGAGTATCAACTTTTTGTTGACTTGGTAAAAATTGATGACACTGTAACAAGAGAGCTGCAAAAAATGTACGAGGAGGACCCGCCAGAAATGGTGAGCAAAAGGGAACAGCTGATGTTTCTCAGAGCAAAGTGGCACAGCCTGTTTCTAACAATGATCACCAGCAAATATGCAGCGAAAGTATGTAAGAAAAGAGTCAAGACTTCAGGGAATCTTTCCTTGGAAGTATTTTCCAGCTTTCAGTAAGTCTTAGGGAGTTTCTGAGCTAGTGGTCGTACCCAGCTCATTCTCTGCCAAAGGTCATGTCCTTCATCTTCCTCTAACCATTTTTTTAAAATTTCATTTATACTGTTTGGTCTTCAAAACTTCTATAATCTGCACTGTGTAGAAAAAGTATTGCACAACCTTTTGCTTATGTTTAACTTCTGGGATGGGGTCCAAGTCTGGATTCAGATACTGTAGCTTACATGTCTACAGGGGTATGTTTACATTTGCAGTGGTTGTCTGATCTTCTGTGATTTCTAGTGAAAGCATGGGCTACAGAGACAGTGGAGAGTGACTCACGACTGAAGAGGTGCAGTTCAGTTGCCCACAAGTAGGCGTCTACCGACATTTCAGATGCTGTTTGGCCTTCAGCTCCTGCTGCAGTAGGGCATGAGTCTCCTGTAGGTCCTGTGCCCTATCTGCCGGCTCCATATAGATGTCTCAGACATCCAAACACATTTCAACTGACAGCAGAGACCTACAAGAGGACAACTGGATCCCACCTAAATATCTGTCTTTCCAAAGAACAATTAATCTAACAATATCTTAAACATCTCTCTGTGAAATGGAAGAACTGCTCTTTGGAGATACCTGTTTCTCCCTTCTGAATGTCAAGGGGACTGAAGGCAACAAGTTTCGAAGCTTAGAGCTGAAAGTTTCACTGTGGAGGGAAAACAGTTCTCTGGTTCAAGTATTCAGACAGTATTCAAGACAAAAGTGCAACAGAGTTACACTAGGGTACAATTATGGGGTTTGTACTGATCTCACTTCATTACCTAAGAAATTCCTACTATGGTATTTGTTGTTGTGTGCACCAAGCTGAGGTTTTTGGAGAATTCCCCATCTCAGCCTCCAAAGCTGTTTCTTTCACCAGGATGCAATGGGGCTAGGTCAGCCATAAAAGCTATTTTTTTAATGCTCTTCTTTTAAATATAATTTCAGTTTGTCACTCTTGACACCTTGAACATCCTCCTCAAGAAGGTGCAGCCCACAAACAACCTTCTGTCATTTGAGACCTGTACAGAATGGCTTAGAATGGTGCAATCCATTAGGCCCTGGATGGAGTGGATCAGTACGGACAATTACCAGATTCATTTTTACAAGAAGAAAAGGGAACTCTTGAGGAGTGTGTTGTAAGTCCAACCCCGCTCAACAGCCCTATCTTTGTCTTTCAAGTAACAGTTCCTTTTTCAGACAAGCCAAAATATTTTCCTTCAAATTGTTGGCATGTGTTTACCAAAAGATTATTCCAGCTCCCACCAAAAGATCTGAAAACTAAAATGCTTGAAGCTTAAAAATACAGTGTGTGGAGAAGGAAGTGTGTTCATAGCCCACACTTTTTCCCTGGAATTCCTAACCCAGTGTTTAAATTAATTAAAAGACTTCAGGCAAATATACAGGGCTTTATCTCACCTCTTGTATGAGCTAGGTGTCTACACTGTGAGCTTAATCCATCTTTTTCTTGGGAAGCTGTAGTAATTAGTTTGAGAACCTTGATCCCTGAAACTGTTGGCCCCTTCCTAATCCTTTGCTAATTCTGTTGTCTGATTATCACAAAAGCATTGGCAAAATCACTCCAAAAAGCTGTGTTGGGAACTATGTGTTTTGATCATGGTCACACACCCACCATTCCTTGACAATAAGACCTGTTTTCCTGGACATCCGACTGTGTGCTTGATCATGCCCAGGATGCCTGCTGTAGTAGAATAGATACCTCCACGAACAAAACCCAGTAACAATTCAATAACTCAGTTTGGTCTGAGGACACTCCAACAAGTGAGGTAGACAGGACCATGACATATATTTCTCTCTTTGCCTAGTCTACTTTTCCAAAGCTACCCCAGGAGGTCTTGTGTCCTCAAATCATCTCACAGTCCCTGTGACCTGTCACAGAAATCTTGGTTGGAAGGGACCTCAGAGATCTGTAGGCCAGCCTCCCACTTCCAACTGCACCATTGCCAACAGTAGAGTAGGTCACCTGTGGCTTTCTCTGGCAAGTCTTGAAGCTTTGTTCAATGTCCATGTGTGTGTTTTCCAGACACCAGTGGACCTGCACCAAGATTGTCTACATGTTCTTTGACCACTTGCTGCATGATGAGACACAAATAGATGCGAAGCTTCTGACACTTCTTGGGAAGCAGTTCATCTTCACCTGGAATGTATGTGCTCAGTGGAGTGCTTGCCTGGACAATTTATAGCCTTGGAGTCCAGCAGAGTTTGGAAGGAAGCTTATCTGCCAGGGATTCTTCTGATCCCAGATTGAGGGAGAGCAAAGAAATGGGAAAAGTGTGGGAAGAGGGTGGAAACACTGACATTTCAGAATCATTAGGACAGCCCCCCAAAATAATAATTTTATTTAAAGGAAGGCTTCCTTGAAAGCTTAAGACATATTTCAGGCCAATTGTCCCTGGCATTTCATGAGGAAAGATACTTGGTGCATCTGTTTGATTTTACTGTAATTTTGTGATGCTAGTGTTCCATATTGTTCCTCTTTCATATGCCAAGAAGGTATTTCCCTTGAGTTTTCACCATCTTTTCTTCCCTACAGCGCCTGACTGAAACACAAAATTTTGAGCCAGCAGAAGCTTTTCAGTTGGTGACAAAAGTGCTCAAGAAATGCAACGAAAGTGCTGACAGTGTGTATCTTGTGTAAGTCCAAGACAGAAACCCACAAACTGTTCTGGGGACATTTTACATCAAAACTGTTTCTGGTAAGGGGTGGGGTAAAATCATAGAATCACAGAATGGTTTGGGTTGGAAGGGACCTTAAAGGTCATCTAATTCCATCTCCCCTGCCATGGGCAGGGACACCCTCCACTAGACCACGTTGCTCCAAGCCTCATCCAGCCTGGCCTTGAACACTTCCAGGGGTGGGGCAGCCACAGCTTCTCTGGGCAACCTGTTCCAGTGCCTCACCACCCTCTCCGGGAAGAACTTCTTCCTGATATGTAAATCTCCCCGCTTTCAGTTTAAGCCCATTATCCCTTGTCCTGTCACTACAGGCCCTTGTAAAAAGTCCCCCCCCACCTTCCTTGTAGGCACCCTTCAGGTACTGGAAGGCTGCAATAAGGTCTCCCCGAAGCCTTCTCTTCTGCAGGATGAACAACCCCAATTCTCTCAGCCCTCTGATCATCTTTGTGGCCCTCCTCTGGATGCGCTCCAACCAGTTGATATCCTACTTATGTTGAGGGCTCCAGACCCCACTCCAGGTGCAGTCTCATGAGAGTAGAGTAGAGGGGGAGAATCCCCTCCCTCGACCTGCTGGCCACACTTCCCTGGACATAGCCCAGGAAACAATTTGCTTTCTGGGCTGCCAGTGCACACTGCTGGATCATGTTCAGCTTTTCATCCACCAGTACCCCCAAGTCTTTCTCCTCAGGGCTGCTCTTGATCCATTCTCTGCCCAGCCTGTACTTGTGCTTGGGATTGCCCTGACCCCTGTGCCAGACCTTCCACTTGGCCTTGTTGAACTCCATGAGGTTGGCAGTGACCCACCTCTCCAGCCTGTCCACGTCTCTCTGGATGGCATCCCTTCCCTCCAGCGTGTCGACCGCACCACACAGCTTGCTGTCGTCAGCAAACTTGCTGAGGGTGCACTCGCTCCCACCATCCATGTCACTGACAGATGTTAAACAGTACCGGTCCCAACATTTACCCCTGAAGAACACCGCTCGTCACTGGTCTCCGCTCAGACACTGAGCCACTGACCACAATTTTCTGAGTGTGGCCATCAAACCAGACCATCACTACTCAGTGGGGATGAATCTCCTCAGGCCAAAGGATTTCTCCTGGAGACTCCTAATGCCTGAGCGTGTAATGCCCAACCTCAAGGCCATGGAGCAAAGTCTTTTCCATGCAGTGTTGTGCCTGGCTGGTGACAGAGGCAACCCTGGAACTGAATGTGATGTAATTGATGTAGGAACTCAGACGCCTAGTGAGACTGTGAATAAGGCCCATCCCTCTCACCCAGCCATACTTAACATGACAGGCTACATCTCTTAGATGGGACAGTCCTTGGTGGAGTCACCCCTCATTAAACTTAGCAGGTGTTATTCTCTGCTCACTAGTAAGGCTAGTTTAAAATGACCATCTGGTTTTGGTGCCTACACCAAACGTTCAGCATGAGACTCCCATACCCACCCTCAAGTCTGGCACCAGTGTAAAATCACCCCATAGTTGTGTCTTCCTTTGATGGCATCTTTCAGGAAGGGTGTGAAGGACTGCAAGAGCTGTCTGCTGGAGATCACTGACCCAGCAGAGCTACCCTGTGGCCACATTTTCTGCTCACAGTGCATCCGTGAGTGGACAAGCAAGCAGTGTAAGATCTGCAAGAATAACTTCCCAGAGGATTACACACCCACAGCTACAGCAGCCACAAGGTACGTAACCAGTAAAACAACTAGTTTTGTTGTGTTTCAGTCTCTATCACTTTGTATAAAATACTGGAATAGTTACCAGAGCAGAGCCCACACAAATGTCATTAACACACGAGCTCCATGGAAATGTCAGTATTTACCATGGTAGCAAACTCTTGGTGGTAAAAGGATTCATGTGAAGTCAACTCCAGCCCTTTTACCTCCATCTCAATAGGCAGTATATCCAGGTATACATACCCCATGACAGTCCATTTTCCTTTGTTCTCTAACTATCTTGAGTGGAGATAGGAGAGAGGGAAAGTACACGGGAAGAAGAAAGTTTGTCTACAGTATTCAAGAAAAAATGCTGTAGTGGGTTTTCTGGGTTAATTTAAACACAGTTAATTCCCCTCTCTGTTTAAACACTGTTTCTTCTCCACAGTCTAGGTGTACCTGGTCTCCTGGTCACATTCAGAGGCAGAAAAGAGAAGTTGTTTCTTTGCTTCATTGTGATTTGATGGTAGATCTTGATTTTATTCCTCCCTACAGGGAAGCTGTTGCATGTCACAACAAATTCAGGAGGAAATGTAACTCCTTCTTTCTGGAGTTTGTCACCACCTCTATCTTGAGAGACAGCAGCACACCATCCCCAGAAGTCATCACTCAACTGATCCAGTTTGTGGCCTGCAAGCCATCCAGCCTTGAGCACCAGCCCATAAGAAGGGGTAAGAGCCTGACTTCACTGGGACCCTGACCTAATCTTGTACTGAGGAAAAATAATGAATGTCATCCTTCATTTTCAGTGTGCGAGTCAAAAAGTGAGCTGTCACCCTTTGAAGAGTGCATGGACACCAGTCCAACAGTCAAGCCGTCCCTCTTGAAACTGCTCCTGCGACATGGGTTAGCATGAGCTAGCTCCCAGCCTGATCACTGAGCCACACAAGTTACATGGATGCTCACATCCTATGTCTTTTTTTGTCACAGGTTTAACAACATAAAGGTTCACCTGGAAAAATACATTTCTGAGATGGAGGAAAAGATAACCTCCAACAAAAGCAACTGGAACCATTTTTACTTCATGGTGGTGAATTGTCTGGAGGTAAGTGCAAATATCCTTGAGACATTCATGGAATCCATACTCAAACTAACCATCATCTCCTGTCCTGCCCTTTGCAGATCATGCTCTTCCTCCCTCTTTCCCCTCACCAACTTCTGAGACTGTGTGGAACAAGCTGCTGACCTCCCTTGGTTATATGCCTAAGCATGGCCTGGAAGAACTCAGGCCCAAGTTAATAAGGTCCAACAGTCTGAATTTCAGAGCTGGAGCTCCTGGAATCCAGGAGTGTCCATGGCCTGATCTGTAAGCCCCAGGAGCCTCCCCTGAGCACAGCTGATACTCTGGGCAGAACTGTCCCTGGCCTCTGCTCCACTTTGAACTGGTGCATTAGATATTCACAAACACATCTGTTCAACATGTGGTTCTCCACCAAGTGAATCAAGAAGGGAGGCAATCCTCTCTTGCCAGAGAAGCAGAGTTGGGCTACTCTCAAAGATGATGTAAAGTAGTCCACCTGCAAAGCAGGTCATTTCTAGGGACTTGAGATTCACAGGATACAATACCACAGCAGCAATGAGCTCTGCACCTGGTGAAAAGGCTTAGGAAAGAAGGGACTACCCAGAATCTATGGCAGCTTTGGACTCTTTAACTTTCCCTCTCTCTCTTTTTCGGTTGAACAGGATTTTATGTATTCTTCTTCCCAAGACGATGTCAACCAGCTTGCTGAAAGCTGCCTCTCTAGTGCAGACCTTTCTGCTTTCTGCTTATGCAACGCCTCAAAAATTGACACCCTCTACTTCATAGCCCGTCTCCGGTTCTTCATCAGCCACGTGGCCACCGTGCTTCACAGACAAGTGCTCAGCGGTGAGTCTTTGTTAGTACCAGAGGGCATGAGACTTGTGTTTTCTCACAAGCAAGTTTAGAATACGTCAAAGATTTGCTAGTATAGGAGGTTTCTTCTGGAGAAAAAAAAAAAAAAAAAAAAAAAGAGTATAGAAAAGACAATTTTTTGTCAAATGCTGACAAATGTCTAAACTTAAGGGGGTTTAACAGACAAATTTGGGTGACAGACATCACCCAAGGTTATTCAAGTGGTGGTTCAGGTTCAGAAGGGCTAATTTATTTCTTTTAAATAATTTTTTGACCTTCTTGTTCTGATACTATAAATCTATTTTTGGCAGTATTGAAACTGAATGGGGTTACATTTGCTACATTTTGTATATAAACAGGTTGCATCCAAAGATGTGTAGTTTGCACCCAAAATGTATATATTAGCTAGAATTTGCTGTGAAACTCTTTAAATTTTTCTGGATTGTTTTCTTAGTATTGAAACATCTAATTTTTGTTTAGAGTTAAAAGAAATTTATCTGAATATTGGCATTTTCCCTGAATAAATAGTTCTCCAGACTTAAGGAGTGGTGTGCAGCAGTGTATCACAACAGTCATTTAGGTGTCTACAGGTAGATGCATGTGCTGGGACTCTGTTCTCCCGTTAGTCTGTTGAGAATGACAGGCAGAGTCAGTGGTGTTTGCACTGAACACATCTTGAGTATCTTGGTTTAGAAGGGAATGTATTTCACCTTAAGCTTTGCTGACTCACTCTCTTAGACCTGTCAGCTCTGAAGTGTATCCAAGTCTGAGTAAAGAGACCAGCACAATCTTACCTCAACCCATATAATCAATGGAGGTACAGGAGACCCTTTATAAGTCCAAGATGTAAAATAGGCCAGAGGATTCCCCATTCCCTCAGCTACCTAGAACAGAGCCATAACATTGCCCTTTACCTTCTGGACAGCCTTTGGGAGCTTTTCTCTCCGACCTAAGATAGATGCTAGAGAAAATCACCCAGCCAAGATCCTATAAGGGCCAAAAATGGGAAAACAGGGAGCTATTCAATCCCCATATTCACTGCCTAGTATTCTACTTCCCTACATGCTGTAGATATTAAGAAACCCAGGATAATATGGTTGCAGGCCATATTTTACTCTTGGGGGAAAAGTGTTGCTGCAACCTAAGCAGGTGGTGTGCTTGCAAAAAGGATCTATGATGTATGACTGCATGGGAGTGAACCTAATGAGAAATCTATCAGTAGCTGCAGATCCAAACATACCATCTCCTGGTGGGAACAAGCAAGAAGAACAAGATGTAGTGAATGCAATGAAGCAGTTGGTGGCAAATGCACAGACACCAGGGCCTCAAATATTCCTCATTACAAATCTCTATAACAAATATGGGTTCTTCGTAATGCAGAAGATTCTTCAAGCAGAAAAATGGATTTTACCCAGAGGGGTTGAAAGTTTACAGGTGAGTATCTTCCAAATGCCCATCTACAGGTCACTGAAGTCGTGTCACCCAAGCACACAGATGTACACAGGCTTTTCTTTGCAGCCTGGTCTGAGGGCGTACAACTGGCTAACCTGAGCCCTGCCTGCTGAAATACATCTGGTATTGTAGCTTGTGTAGCCGGTGGGGTAGGAATCACACAGCTTATGAAAAATTGCTTCTTGGGGGCTTTCTTCCCATCTGGAAAGAGATATAAGCTCCTCTGGAGAACAATTCATCCCTCCTTCACACCTGCTTAGCATGTGACTGTTGCCCTGGAGGAACCTATTCAGAAGATTTCAGAAATGAAGCAATAGCACAGTAAAATTCAAGCAGAACACATTTCAAACCCCATATCTCTACAGCACTCCAAGCTTGCCCCCATGATACAAATTTTAAAAGATGCAAAACCAGTCAGTAATATTCACAACATAAAACCAACATGATAATTTGTGAGGGGTCCATCTGAAAGCTTCAGTGGGCTTGAGATAGCCTTCTACATGCTGATGGTATCTTCACTATAACAGCGTAACTCACATCTGTGTTTCACAGCTTATGGGTGCCTGGTCAAATGTAACACTGATGTTTTCGGTGCTGGACAGAGCAGAAAATCAAATAAAAAGCAAAGATCCCCAGGAAGTCCAGGGACTGATGGTGAGTATCCATTGTGTTTCCTACACAAGATTTCTGTAGCCTGTTTGTAGGAAGTTACAGAAGTTTCCTCCTGAGCTGGAGACATTAAGATCATCACATTTATATAAAACACCATTTTTGAAGACTACCAGTGGGCACCTCATCAAGAGGTGCCTTATGGGTCTCCTTAGTTTCCATCTAATTTCCTCAATTTCTTTTCTAGCTTGTCATAAAAGAAATGGAAAACATCCTCCAAACACCGTTGCTCCCAGCAGAGCTTCTGAAAAACAGGATTGTGGATGCTCTGTGCAGACACAAAAACAATGTCTTGATGGAGGTGATGTTTCACGCGGCACTTACCCTGGCCCTATCCCAAAGTCCCCTCACTCAGCTCCTCAGAAATATCTGCTTTAAGCCTCATGTCATGAAGGTAAGTCAAGATGTAAGGGATACAGATACTTCCATTCATGATAACACTGTCAGAGGTGGGATCTGTTTTTACATGACCAGCTCTGTCAGCTTACAGCCAGATTTGGTTTGGGTCATTTTACAGCTTTCTGGGTTGTTGCAAACACCATATAGAGCCTTCTAGTTCTTCCACACCCTTCCAGACAGTCCACTGAGAGCAAACTGAGATTATCCATCAGTATCTGTATTGAAAGTGGAGGACAAAGCCTGCTGGAGACACCCATTTCTCTCTCTCCAGTGAGTCTAAGGGAGTGTAGGGTCCTGCCAAGTATTAGTTGCTGACTGATCTTGTATAACTCAAATCCTAGCCCAAACTTCTTCATTCTGTCCACAAACATACCAGCTGTCAGGTAAAGGTAAATTTTTTACTAGACTAGGCCCCCTTTTGCATCTAATGTTGCATACATTGTCCTTGATTTGAGGAGTGCAGAAAGCAATTGAGACATGTATTGCCCACCTCTTGGCTGCGAAGACAGTGGCAGCGTCCAGACCCTGCTCCTTCTCTCTGAGTCCTCAGTTTGGTAGGCAGATACCAAAGAAGCAATGAAGATGCTAACTTGAGCATCACTGTAAACCCAGCCATCCCCAATGTATCCCCAGTCGATATAATGTTATATCGCTTGGTCTGTGTCTTAGTCAAGCTTTTTCATGTACCCATGTTCACCTAATGTGTTTATCTTCAGAACGGTTATTTCTCCAGTAGATGAGAAGCAAATTAGCAAAATGGTGACGTGATTCCTCAGATTTTTCTTTACACCTGTGTTTCCTTTCTAAGGAGTCCTACCTTCCCACCATGCCTGGAGATTTGCTTTTTGATGAGAAAAACTGGAAAATTGGTGAAACAGATACACTCTGGGGTAAGTCCTGGGTAAATTTTACTTCAGCCCAGACCAGCTGCTGCTACATGGATGACACACACAGGGAACTTGCTAGAAATGTGCCCTGAAACAGCCTGGCCAAGGGATGGAGGGGAAAGGAGGAGCAGGTGGATGGAGGGAAGAGTGGCTTTCTTTAAAGACACTTTTGTGCTTCTGTTGAGTACTTTACTAGTTTTCTTTTGGCTGCAGCAGCTCCAGGTCTATTTATGACAAAATCTGAGAGAACCATGTTGTGAGACCAGATCCCAATAAATGGGAAGAAGGTCTTACTTGGGAAGGGCTGGGGTGTTGCCTTCCCAGTGGATTTGTGGCTCTGCTTACATCATGGAGGATATTGTAATTGGGAGACAGTTGACCAATTTAATTTCTTTTCATACACAGTTTGTCGGTGCGGATCATACTGGACCATCACCAATGTAAGTGTCTTTCAGCTTTTGGTGATGCTGAGGGTCTTCTCTCTGCAGTTAGGTTTTCTGCCCTACATATCATGCTGCTGTCATTTCTTTACCTACAGTGTGGGCGTCCCTGGGAAGTCAAACAATGCCTATGTGGTGCCAAAGTTGGAGGAACTAATCACACACCTGAGGAAGGTTTCATGAGGAAGAAAATGTAAGTTGATGCTCCCTGCCCTACAGCCCAAGACAGATGAACAGGGCTGTAGCCACTTGACCCTCCTATTCTCTAGGCACAGGGGAAACTGTAGCTGGGCAAAACAAGGTCATTGGGACGCAGAGCACAATCGCAGCAGGAAATATTGGAAATACCTACTGAGGGGAATGGACAGGAGAGAAAGCATGAATGGCATGAAACAGCTGGAAAGGGCCTTTCTTCAGCAGCAGTTCTTCCCTTCCAAAAGTCTCATCTCACCCCAAGTTCACACTTGTTCTGACCCAGTGATGGTCAAGCTTCCGTCAATGTTAACTTACATGAGATGAGCCCAGTCATTGAGAGTGTTAACTGAATTACATTTCTTTATCACAGCACAGTGGATAAAACAGGAAAGGGATACATACTTGGGAGCCCTTCGACACGGAGAATTGATTTGGAGAGGGACTTGTCGCCTGCGTCTGTCTGTCTGGCAAGAGTTCTGCTGCATTCGTCCATGCTGCTAGGGATCTATACAAATAAACAGGTGAGAGCCTCTGCTGCTTTTCTCTGCCTTACCTCCTGTCTGTCTGTCCATTCCACATAGCCTGCAGCTTTGACATGATTAATAGCTTCTGCCCTACTCTGGGAGGAAGCTTTCTTGAGAGCTAAATTTAGAAACCACCCTATCTTCCAGGAGTTTCTAAGTCTGATGACAGAGAAGCCAAATGATGTGGAAAAATTCTTCTGGGACCACCTTGAAAAAGACATTGAATGTCTGGCAGAGGCAATTAGCAAAAACACAGAGGAAGCCACAGTGACTGTCCATCTGTTTCTCCAGCACTTGAGCGACAGTACAACAGTTGAAGGTATACTCCATGCATTGGGAGGGTACCAGCAGGCTTACATCAGGTTGGGTGTCACACAGACACTGGAACTGGTGGCTCTTATCCCATGACTGCAGCTGTTCTGCACAGACTCCACTGTCTACTAGGAGAAGGTCTTTATTTTGCTTTGCATTTCCTACAGGACAGAACATAGCCTTGAACATTTTGCGTACGCAAGAAGACCGAAGGCAGTGGGAAACATGCTTTAAAACCCTGACTCAGCCGTTCTTCCAGGTATGCAAGGGACCAGTCACTGTGTTTCCAGGTATCCTATATACAAACTGCCACTTTGCTAGGGATCAAGTACAGAGCCCACATGGGCTCTGGTGAATACTCAGACACATCCAGTGAGCTGGGACATTTCTGCATGCAACAAACAGGTTTATCACCTCTTTTTTTAAGATGCTTTTTATATGCTTATCCAAATCCCCCTTAGAAAAAAAAAATGGCTCTATGTCTTGAAGGGCAAGAAAATTCGCTGGGGGGAAATTGCATGGGCAATTTTGTTCATGTCCCAGCTTCATTCTTCAACAGGAGTTTTTACTGCCTCTTCCCTTTCTTCAGGGTCACCATTGTCTTCCCTCACAATAAGACTCTTAAGTCCTCCCAAACCCTTTTGTAACAAAAGACAGCTCCTAACAACACTTCAAATTCCACAGAATTTGGAGCAGCGCCTTACTTCTGCCAAGCAGCAGAGGATGAATGACCCTCAGGGCTCCAACCTGCTCCTACAAATAGTTTATGGTCAGATGACTCCTTTTGAAGACCAGCCAAACCTTGGACTGATTGGCCTGTCCTACATGTGGAGATTTGAGCAGAAGATATCTATCCAGACCCTGACGCACCTCCTTCATCAAGAACACGGAGAAGGCGAAGAAAGCCGCTACCCTGTTCTTCTGGAGCTCATGTCTAAGGTTTGCTGTGGAAACACTCCTCCTCTTTCAAAGCAGAGACAGGCACCATGTGGATTCACCATTGTTGGTGTCAGTGAGGCACTGTTGGCTCATTTGTTTCCCTACACACTGCCCTTCTCATGAATACCACACAATGCCAGACACAATCCAGGTTCCTCAGATAAGAGCAGGGATAGCAAAGTCATGCTGAGTTTTCCCTTCCAGATCCAAAACATCCAGCACGTCCAACACTTGCCTGACATTTTCAGTCTGCAGAAAGCCCTGATCTACTTCTTCCAGAACAGCCATGAAGGGGAACTATACTCAGTACAACAGTTCCTAGACCAATATGAACATTCAGGTATGACTTGGACCTATTCCAATTCCACTTAACTGGCCTCTACTACTCCTCAACACCCACATTCTCTGCTGTGATGTTAGGATCTATGATTTCAGTTGCAAGCTGTGAGGAAGCAGCAAACACAAGACTCCTCCATGAGAGAAGATGAGCCAGGAGCTAAGGGTGACCATAGCATAGACCAGGTAGCAACCAGGGTGCAGTCCCACAGTATCAGGGCAAGGCCAATGTCAAAATAGAGCCTGGTTCTGTCAACAGCTCAGTGGTCATAACACAAGGCACTACATCCAGGAGGATGCTAGGAAGTCGAGTCAGTAAGTTACAAGAGTAGAAGACAGGGCTGCTTACAACTCAGGCACTGGCCTGAGCTTACATGTGTCTCCTGGGCTCATGGAGAAGGGGTGACGTGGAATCCCCACGTCAGGCAGGTCAGGGCCCTGACAGAAACTCACAGTGGTGACTTTCAGTCATCTCCATCTCATGGCCATCTTTGGGGACAGGGGGAGAGATCTCTGAGACATGGGAATGATCTCTGAAACACTGGAATGGGTTTTGACCATATTGTCTCTCACCCTCAGAGTAGATATAGCCAGCAGGACATGAGAAACTTGTAAACACTTTTTCTGTTGATCCACCCATGAATGGGCAACATACATAAGACAGGTTTTTAAGACTGTAAGCAGGTGTATTAGCATGGTGCATGTGATCTGGGATTCAGCACCCCTTAATGCCAGATATGGCATAATATGGGCTAGAAAAAAACATCCCTCTGGTTAAGCTTGGAGCCACAGCTGTGAAAGGCAACCAAGGCCCAGCCTAACACAGTTTACTGAGCAGTTGCACAGCATAAGTTATATCTTTCAAGGAGACAAAAATGAATCTTTCTCAACTGCTTTCTCTTGGGAGCATTCATTGACACTGCTGTTTTTCCTCTCTGTGCCTGAAGGGGACCAACATTCAACTTTCTGCCAAGCTATAGGGACCATCCAGAAAGTCTGGAGAAATATCAGAATGCAACCACTGTGCTCAGGTATTTTGACATCCCAGGTGTCATTACTTCCCTTTTCTAAGACATTGATGAAGGCTGGAACCCATGCCAATTGCTGAGTTTACTTTGTTTTGACCCTCCAGCTGAAAACAAATTAAAAACCCTTCCAAAAATACAAAACCTAATATAAAAAAACCTCCCGAAAGATTTTAACAAAAGCTAAGCTGAGTTTCCCCCTTGGGATAATTCTTCCAAACACCACGTAAGGCAGAAGAGAAACCCTCCATTTTGTTCCAGATTTGAGAGTTCCTCCGGACCTGTTGCCAAAGGACATCAGTGCCAACACTGCTGTCCTGAAACTCCTCCCAACTCCGCTTTCTATCAGTTACATCGTGACGAGGTTCCTCATCCAGCTCCAGAATAGTTGTGTTGACACCACTGCACAGATCACGAAGGAAAAGCAATGGTACGTTTCAAACCGTCTCTCTGGAGCAAATCGGGGGTTGTCTAGAGCTGTATCTGTTACTGATTGCAAAGTGAGATGAGTTAAGAAGCAAGCTGCTATCCTTAACAGCAAAGCGTAACTTCTTTCCCAGGATCATCTCTGCAGAAGAAGTGAAACCATCTTCGGTGCTGAAGATAACTGAGAACGATCTGATCACTGCAACACTGGCCAACTCCCAGTATGTGATAGAAGAAGATGGCACCAAGACAAACCATTTTGACTTCCAGACACTGCAGCGGCAACTGATCCAACGTTTTATCAGTGGGAAACCTACCATCAAAGTTCAGGTGAGCTTAGCACGACACACTTTCAGCACAAGCCAAATTGTAGTGCTTCAGGCCAGAAGGGGGTGTAGGATTTTATTTCCATCACCTGACACTCACCTCCACCAAGCTAGAGCAAACACTCATGAAGGTGCTTGTACATTTGGCAGCCCACCACTCTGCATCTATTTGTATTCCCTGGGCTGTAACAGTTGTATGGTCAAAAACCACATTGTGCTCAGCAAACCTTGCTGTTGTGAAAGGCAGTGTGAGCCTTTCTGTTCAAAGCCTGAAGGAGAGGGTGACCTGGGTTTCCTTATAAGCAAGGATGAGTCAGATGATATCATCTAAAAATCTCAGGAGAGTTGAGCTCCTGGGCATAGCATAGGGCTGGAGTCTAATGTAGGTGTCCGAACCATGTTGGAAAAGCCAGTCCTTTGCTGTGCTATTCATCTTCACTTACTCACATTGGCCTTTGGCTTTCCTCCAGAAGCTCTCAGGGGGACCAGATTTGCAACTGGTTATTCCCATCTGAAAAGAGCGATATATACCTCAGAAATTAAGTCTTGAGGGACAGCAACAAATTTAGGTACCAAAGTCCCTTCAACCTCTTTAAAACTTCCCATAACCCTCAAGTGGTTAGGTAGAATTTGCCTGGGGGCTGTTTGCTGTTTGGCTGGAGGGACCTCTGGATGTTCCTGGTCCAACTGATTTCTGTACTGCTGTTCAACCTATCCACCAGGACAGACAGGTCATTTCTGCAAAGCTGCTCCAGAGCTGGCCTGTTCTCAGCCTATGCTGTTGCATGCCCAAGTAATGTCTCTATATTCCACCTGGGTAGCCCCTCCTCGCTTCCATCTCCCTTATACCTCCTACACTGGGCTGTCATTGCCACCAGCCTTGCAACCAGACACGGGTAGCTGTGTCCTGCTGTATGGTCATAGGTGTCCCCTCTGGCCTATGCCAAGTGATAGTTTGTGTCTTCATAGCTACTCATTTGCTTTCCAGACGGCTCCATTCATTGCTCCAAGCAGCATGAAGAACCTGCAGTACACAAAAGCAAAAGTGAGGGAACAGCTGCAACAGGTAGGAAGAGCTTACCATCTTTTTTTTCCAGCCAAGATTTCTTCTGCCTTGTAATGCTTATTAATAAGCCAACTCAGGGGACAGAGAGCTCAACAAAGAATACAGGACCTGCAGGGTGTGTTGAAAGGTCCAAGCCCGAATCAGGCAAATGGCTTGAGCCTCACAAGGAGCCAATTTTCTTTGCTGGCTTTAAAGGGAATCTGGGCAACTCACTCAGATGGACTCATCTGTACAAGTGTCTAAACAAGAGCATATGGGACCACAGCACACCATTCACTGGCATGTGGGTGGCAACCGTAGGGTTACTGTTCCTGCTTGCAATGAGGCTGGGGAACCCATGCCCTTGTAGAGTCTGGGTCTTTCCCATGTAAACCCTTGACATTACCCAGGTATCTCTAACTCTCCTTCTGATAAGAGGGCAGAACTGGCATCAAAGGTTATACTTTGCTGTACAGATATACTTGCAGGACCCAGACTTCATGTGGCAGAGTCACAGTCTGGCTAAATTTCTCCTATTGATAGGAATCACTAAGTGTGAACCAGCTGAAATGGATCATGGAAGAAATCCGATCAGTGAATGCTATTTCCCAAACGCTTGCCACCTTGAAAGTGGCTGCTGAGTTCCTGGCTGTGACCGGCGGGGACCGAGAGCGCCAGTTGTCTGAGTATGTAAAGAATGAGCTGAAGATGGATGCAGGTGTAGAACAGTTCAAAGACATGCCGGTAAGCAAAGTGCTTTGCTTATAGGGAATGGCTGAATGTTTCCATCCCACATACCCTCCCCTAAGGATTAAGACACAACCTTTTAAGTCACACACTTTTTCGTGAGCTAACCCAGAACATGGCCAGATCAGATGTGGCCTTTCTGGAGAGTAGGAACTATCTGACTGATTGCCCATCTGTTCTCTCCTCTTCCAGGTGGTACCAAACACTCAGCTGAAGCACATCCTGTCCCTGTGGCAGACATTGTCAGCAAAGAGATCTATGCTGCTGGTACAGATGAACCAGGTGAGGGAGATAGCCCAATTCACAAAACTGTCTACAAGATGTAAGGAAAGAGAGAAACTTTTTGACAAAGTTGATTTTCTGTGGAAAACTTTGGAAATTTTTAGGGGGAAAGAAAAGGAAAATTTTGTGACTTTAATGTCTTACAATTCAGCAAGAGCCAAGAAATATACATTACATCACTCATGTAAGACCCTTGGAAAAGGGCCAGCCATCAGATTTTGTGCCAGAAGCAGTGCTGTTTTCTGGTGTGGGTCCCATCAGCAGCTGATGCTTTGGTCTCTGGTAAGCCTGTCACAAGAGCCAGGAACAAAGAGGGTCCCAGTTCTACCTCTTCTGTCAGTTGTAGCCCCCAAATTGTCTTCGCGGAGAGTCCCAGGCTGTCCTCTTGCTGATGTTGTTTGTCATTGCAGGATCCATTCTTCCTGGTTTCTGGGCAGTACCAAGAGGAGTTGAGTGCAGAAAAGGAGAAGGCTCTGACTACAGCACTCTCTACAGTTAACCTGGACTTGTTCCTTATTGAGCTCCATGAGATGATTGTTGTGCCTCTGGATAGCTTTGATCCACAGTGGGGGTAAGAGCAGATTTTTCCTGGTTTGTTGCCCACTTTCAATTTAAACCCATTACCCCTTGTCCTGTCACTACAGGCCCTTGTAAAAAGCCTCCCTCCCAGCCTCCATGTAGGCCCCTTCAGGTACTGGAAGGCTGCAATAAGGTCTCCCTGGAGCCTTCTCTTCTCCAGGCTGAACAAGCCCAATTCTCTCAGCCTTTCTTCATAGGAGAGGTGCTCCAGCCCTCTGAGCATCTTTGTGGCCTCCTCTGGACTCCCTCCAGCCAGTCTATATCCTTCTTATGCTGAGGGCTCCATAGCTGGATGCAGAACTGCAGGTGGGGTCTCACAAGAGCAGAGTAGAGGGGGAGCCTGAGATGGGAGAGGCAGTCAGTGAAGCTGAGAGAGCTCAGATGTGGGTAGGCCACAACCTCGATTTGGGTGCTGTTGACAATGTTGACCAACAGTTGCCCACATTGTTGTCTGAAGATGTCCTAGAGAGTACTGCCTGGCTTCTGGCTGCAAGGCAATCTCAGGGGTACCAGTGTGGAATGTCACTGATGGCCAGCATTGCCTACTGAAGGTCAGGGCATTTGGAAACCCAGCAGTTCTCCGGACACTTAAATTTATGATCTGTCTCACTTGCAGGCTAAAGGAAACTTTCACATCCTTCCTGGAAGACAGACAAAATGATGCCTCCATTGCAAACCTGACAGGCACTCTGAGTCCAGACCTACTGCTGAAGAATGTTGTTTCCATCTGGAAGGCAGCCGTGAGGACCAGCAAACTTCATAGCCTTACTTACAGCCAGGAGAGACCAACCTAACTCTTGCTTAGTTCCCCAGAAATTAACTCACCTGCAGCTTCTCCAGCTCCGTTAACAGCCCCCTGAGTCCCTTAATTGTCCTGACCAACCACACTGAGGATTTCGACCCACGTACCCACTGTCCACTGGTCCAGGAGCTCCCCTTAAGCTCAGCCCTGGGCCTTCTGTCCCTGTCTGAGCTATGCTGTAGGTGCACTGATGTCCAGCTCTGTGCCCTGACAAGCATGATTTGCTCACTAGTCTTCTTGCACTGACCTTGGACCTGTGCCATCACCTCACCTTGTTTGATGGTCACTGAGCAGTCAATAGAATCTGGCTCTGCCCAGGTCCTGTGCGACTGTGCCTGGTCAGTCGGGACACTGTCCTGCCTCTGCGGGGGGTCACCCTTTGCTCCCAGTGAATTTGTCTGTGTGGAACAACCCCACGTTTCCTGCTCCCTACTAACCTCCCTACTAACCTCCCTACTAACCTCCCTACTAACCTCCCTACTAACCTCCCTACTAACCCTTCAGTTTGTTGCCAATCTATTTCATCTAAGTTTCAGAGCAGTTACCAAGAAACAATCAATCAACTGGAAAGCGGGAGGGAAAGGGAACCTCATTTTAATGCTTAGTACTGTATTTGTGTTTTTTCCTAATAGCTGTGATAGCATATTCAAGGCAGCAAAATGAGTGTAAGCAAAAATACACCTAAAATAAAAGCAAAAGCGAGAAACTTGCTGCAGCACCCCAGCATGAATCAGCAGTGATACTTCCACAACAAAGATACACTTTACAGCTGCAGCAAAGACACATTTTATACCCATATTTGGGGACTCTGCACCTTGACAAAGAAGATAAGTCACCCCTTCAGTTCAGCCCGGATCAGGTGTTCAGTTTTGGTCATCCTGCCCTAGAAATACATGCTGTGCTTCCTTACTGGTCCCAACTGTGTTTTCTTTGGTATCCCCAAAATTGATCCCAGTTCCCAAGACTGAATTCCTCTGGTGACAAGTGATTGATGATTGGTGAGCAGTTTATAGCCCTGTGGCTTCGCATGTCATCTTGTGTCTGTATTTTCAAGGCCTTCATGCCTGTACCCACGCCTCTACTCCTTTTCACATTTTTATTATAGGGTCATACATGCTGTATATAGTAACTACTTGTTACTAGTGTTAGTCTCTATATATGTGTGTGTGTGTATATACAGAAGTACAGATGTATATGTGCATATGTATATATCATAGAATGGTTAGAGTTGGAAGGGACCTTAAAGACCATCCAGTTCCAACCCCCCTGCCATGGGCAGGGACACCCTCCACTAGACCAGGCTGCTCCAAGCCTCATCCAGCCTGGCCTTGAACACTCCCAGGGATGGGGCATCCACAGCTTCTCTGGGCAGCCTGTTCCAGTGCCTCACCACCCTCTCTGGGAAGAATTTCTTCCTTTCATCCAATCTAAATCTGCCCGCTTTCAATTTAAACCTGTTACCCCTTGTCCTGTCACAACAGGCCCTTGTAAAAAGCGCCCCCACCCCCCCAGCTTCCTTGTAGGTCCCATATGTATGCATGTGTTTATATATACACACATACGTACACGCGTATAAACATATATACACACACACACACACAAACTATTGCAATGGTAGAACACACAGTTGTACAGCACTAAAGTTCAGACAAGTTGAGGTGCTATAAGGTCATGGAAATAGGAAGGAAGAGATGGGTCCTCCTGGCCCTGGTGCAAAGCAGAACCTGGGCTTCCCCCTCTCCCCACCGTAACTTTGCAGGTGAGCAGCAAGAAGTAGAACAGCTGGCTCATCTCCTTCCACCAAGCCAGTGGAGGACAACACAGGGAGGAGAGCCAGGCATCTGTGGGAATAAACACACTGGGCTCACCCACAGTGATGCCTTGAAGTAGCTCTGTAAAGACTTGGTTGTGGGGTCTGCCACAGTGCTGGGGTTGAGAGCCAGGGACCCTGTTGGGACAGCAGGCTCCAAAATTTGGCCAAGACCTCTGATGGGAGCTGGGAACGTGCTGAAAACTGTTCCAGTATGGAGATGGGATGCGAGAACAAAGTGCACAAATATTGTTGCGATGATATGCAAACTCCTCTGGGCCTGAGATGAGAACCTGCTTTTGCTTAACGAAACTTCGGGGGGGGGGGAGTAAGGTTAAAGTAAAATAATTCTGCCCCAAAAGCATATGGGTATGAATGTAATGGAGTTGAGACCAATGAGTAATTAGGGATTGTTTACTTGGGAGGAGTACAAAGGGAAAAAAAGAGGAGTAAGGGAGGCAAAAATGTGGATTCAGGAAAAGGAAAAAAATGGGCAAGGAGGCATAAGGGACAACAATGAAGGTTGGGAAGCTTCTGATGGAAGAATCATAGAATCACAGAATGGTTTGGGTTGGAAGGGACCTTAGAGATCATCCAGTTCCAGCCCTCCTGCCATGGGCAGGGACACCCTCCACTAGACCAGCTGAGTCACGGATGCAGCACCACCCGGGATGCAGGAGGGAATCTCCCCTTGGAGAACTTGCTGGTCTCACCTCCAGATTGATCCACAAGACTTTGCGTGGGAGGATGCAGTAAAGACGCATAAAATTGTAAGGAAGTAAAGACTGGGTACCTTAATACTAAGTGCAGGAAGAAAGGCAATAGAATTGCAACTTAATAAGTGATTAATTTATACAAATCATTTGTAGTAGTGTAATTATGTATCAGTACTAATGCTAGTAATAAGCAACAGAATTGTCACTTTCTGTGACTTGCAGTGACATAATTGTGAATTATGCTACTAAAAAGTGATACGTTTATAAGGCAGATAGGGTGTTACGAGCTTTTTAGAGGCATGTTTTGCTTAATTAATAAACATCACTACCATCTCAGTCCACCTACCTCTCAAGCCTCTAATGCAAAGTTGGACTTGGGGAGTAGCTGCTTTCCACCCTTGGGAAGAACAGGAGACGAGGAGAGGCAGTTTAGACAGACAGTGGACCTTCCCACAGGGAAAAAAAGGGGGTTTAATAGGTCTAAGGAGGTGTAAACCCTTCACGTGGGGCTTCTAAAGGCCTGTGGCCCCACATACCCCATGGAATACCTTAGTGGGCAGGGATGACAGGAGCTGTTCAACACAGTTAGAGTAGTGTGATGGGGAGGGACGATGTCTCCATTTCTTAAAGAGGGAACAGTGCCATGGTAGGGCTATACCTGTCTCTCTGCCTTCTCCTCCAACACAAAAATGAAACTCTCCACCCAGGTTTGGAGTGGAGAACACATGGGGTGGTGGGTAAGCCAGCATGGTTGGACACCAGCACTCCCCAGGATGTGGCCTTGGTATTTGACCAGCCATTTCCCCCTCCACTTGAATGGGAAACTCCTTTTCCATTCCCTCCCAGGATTTCCTGCAGGCCTGAATAGATAAGGGCCAAATGGCCTACTGAACAGATAAGAAGCAAATAGCCTCCAGAGACCAGTCTGACCAAGGACAAAGAACAAACACATCGCCTCTCTGGGGGGTCCAGACACAGAGGACCCCCAAGCCTGCCAAAGCATGCAAGTGCAAGTGGTCCTGTGCACCCCACGGGATCAGCTGCCTAGCCTGAGAGAGTGCGCAGGAGGCAGGAGTCAGCAAAAAACACCCTATAAAAGACTGTGAGACGAAAACGTGACAGGGACCCTCCCCACCAAAGACTACAAGACTACGGACCAACAGGATGCTGCTGGATCCATGGCGGTGACTATCTCTTGCAATTCTATCCCAACTGCTTGCTAAATTTTCCCTTTTCTCTTTTCTCTCTCTCCTATTGCTATTTTCTTACGCCAAAAATAAACTCCTTTGTTAGCGGCATCTGACCTTGTTTGTGTCTTAATCTCCCTATGGGTACAACAACGAATCTCCCCCTTCCCAGAATAACCAGGCCAGGACATTGGTGAAGACAAAGACTGACCGTTTCATTAATGTTGCCCAGACAGTTAGCTGATGGCATCTCCATCCTTGGAGTCACTGTACCCTCAGTTGGCCATGGCCGATGCCAGACACACTCAGCTGTTGGAGACCATCAGAACAACCTGGGATGGGGCTGAGTTCTTCAGCTTCACCCACCCATCTGTCCAAGGCTTCATGCAGAGCCGCCACAGAGCCCTAAAGTGCCACAGGTATTGCAGGGTGCAGGTCAAGATGTGCCAGGACAGGCTGACAGGTTGGGAAATGGCAGAGTCTTGGCCACCACCTATTTCAAGGTCTTTTTTTGCAACCAGATGTGAGTGGAGAAGGAGGATGAAGAAGAGGGAAGGCTGGAAAATATATATCATCTGTCAGAATTCACCCAAGAGGAAACTAAATTCTTCCAATCTCACCCTAGGCAGACAAGTTTGGGTTTACTAATACATCAAACTTCCGCTTTTCACTTTGTGACACACTTCTAGCAAAACATAAAGCCATAAATCACAGAGCAGTGGGATGATTGATTTAACTTAATAAAGGGAGATGGTAGGAGGAGAGCACAAATCATTCAGATGGGCTTGATTTGTGGCTACAAAAGCAATGTGCCAGCCTGGGTACACAGACAAAACATACAACTTAGAGTCTTCCGTGCACCACTGCAACTCAGCCCTGTTATTTACCGCACTCCTATAATCACTGCTGCTCAAACATCCTGCTTATACACCCCAATTACTGCCAGTTCTTTTGCTCAGAAGAAACATTTTTGTTCTGTGCAGGAGTGAAAAATCATAACGACATTCCTAGTGCTCACCAGCGTAGGTCTCTGCGCGGTGTGTTACATCTTGCACAGTGGACCACAGCACCCATCCTAAAACTGATGTTGCTGGAATCAGAAAGGTGCCACTGCAGTCCTGGAGACCTGGTACCAGCAGCACCCATTTGTTCACAAGAGCTGAGCAGGGGATCACCAGAGTTCCCAGGCCTGCAGCTGCTGCACTATCTCGAGCAGCAGCTGGGGATGTAAACCTCTGTCTGCAATCCCAGTTATCACCTCCTCATCCCCTGGGGCCAACCGCCTGCACCCAAGGCCCCAAACCCAGCACTGATACAACCCTTGTGGCTGCATTGCCATGGCTTAGGCTGCTGCGGGCATTGCACAGTCATCAGGAAGAGCCATGAGACATCCATAGAGCAGAGCCAGGCAAGGACACAGGTAACACCACAGGCAGAGGAAGGGGGGGGTGAGATGCCATCACTGACAGCTCAAGTGTTCGTGAGAAAAAAACCCAACGTGGGAAGGTATAAAACCCTCAAGAAACAAACAAGGAGGTGAAATAGGGCAACTCAGCTCCATCGAGGATGTGCCCTGCGGCTGCAAAGACCAACTCTTCAACACTCCCCCTCCCTCCCCTCCAGGTGGTGCCTGTGCAGCCAGTAACGGTGCTGCGTGCTGTACAGGGGTGGTGAGATCCCTGTGCTCGGCTGGGTAGCTCACCAAGACCCAGCTATCCTGGGGTAGCTAGCAAACACTTGCTTTGTTCTTCAGAGCTGCGCATGTTTCCTGCTTGCAGCACCTCCTCACATGCCCTGAAGGGTGCCCAAATAGAGTGACCCCGGGGGTAGGCTCAGATCTCACTGGGGCTCCTGTACTATGTTCCACAACCCAGATACAAACAAGACTGCTCACAGCAGGAAAGAGAGACCCACCCACCCTCCCGCAAAGTTTAGGACTGGTGCAGTGTGATCCCAGCCATGGCAGTTGGTGACCTGCATGGGCAAAAGTGCCCCGGGAGAGGCAGGAAAAGCATTTACAGCCTTCCAGGAGAGCACTAACGTCAAGACTTACTAAGGTTGCTGGCTATGCTCTTTGTGGAAAGTTGTAGCTGTGTTGACTAGGCTACTAAAAGCGGTAAAGGGAGGACTTGGAGAGAAATTTGCAGGTCTAGTAAAGGGAAGGATGGATTTAAAATAAGAGACTGCATTGCTGAAAGAGCCAAGGCAGAAACGCGTGCCTCTGCAGCAGAGAGCCTGCCGTTTGTACCCGTGATGTGAGCCCGGGCAGGACGCAGTGAACAGCTTACAAGAGCTAATACAGCGAGAACTTGAGATCAGGATCCCAACTGGCAACAAGCACCTGTGAGGACAATAGCACAGAACTCAAGGTCATGGATCTGACGCTTTGGTTTGCCAGAGGATGACTGAGTCTTTGGAAGAGTCATGCAGAAGCAGGCTCTAGGGAGGTTCCTGGGGGAAACACTGACCGCTGGGCTGGGAAGGGGGATGGCTAGTCTGATCCTGGGCTGGCTTATGCAGAGTCACCAGGTTACTCGGTCAACACCTGCCCCTGTCTGACTCCTCCTCGGCAAAGCGCCGGACTCCCGGCCACCGCTGGCACACAGCTGCTGCTGAAGGGGTGCAGGAGAGGATTTGAGCCAGACCTGAGTCAGAGCCTGGAACAAGCCAGAGCTGTATGATGGCTGCTAGCACCCTGCATGGGTATTGCTGTACAGGGGTGGTGGGATTCACAGGAGCCCCAGGAACAGCCATGAGTGATCGTAGTGCCACCACAGTGCTGTCCAACCTCGTTTCAGTGTCAGCAACACCAGGGGAAGAAGCTGGGGGACAATGCCAGGGCTCCCCACAGCAGCACTGCTGCTCTCCCTTAACCATGGTGCTCGGTTTGGAAGAACTGAAAGCTGAGGAAGGACCAGAGGTTGTTCAGGATTTTTAATCAGGAAAGCAGGTACTGAATACAGGATCAGATTTCATGCAGGAGGGACCAAGACAGCAACCTAACACTAAGGTTCAAAATTAAACCTGCAAAGATGGATGTATTGGTACCAGCTGCTAGGGCAACTACTGAACCTGTAAATCAACAGCATTTGACTCTGCTCTAGCTTAAGAAGAAAGTTATTCAGGCAGAACAATTTTACAGGGCACAGACAGATAGAAAACATAAAGAGAAAGAAGAGGGTATGTGAAACAATCCAAGAAGTAACATTTGCCACTAATTGTTTGCTCCATAGAAAACAAGGTTAACGGAGAAAAGCCAGTATTTCAAAGCTGAGGCAAAAGCCAAGGATTTTATTGGAGTGTTGAGATACTTGAGACTGAGACAGAAGAGGAAATTTCAGCAGGTCATGGAACTGAGGACTGAAGGAGAAAACATAAATGAATCATAGAATAACAGAATGGTTTGGGTTGGAAGGGACCTTCAAGAACATCCAGTTCCAACCCCCCTGCCATGGGCAGGGACACCCTCCACTAGACCAGGTTGCTCCAAGCCTCATCCAGCCTGGCCTTGAACACTCCCAGGGATGGGGCACCCACAGCTTCTCTGGGCAACCTGTTTCAGCGCCTCACCACCCTCACTGTGAAGAATTTCTTCCTGATATCCAATCTCAATCTCCCTGCTTTCAATTTAAACCCATTACCCCTTGTCCTGTCACTACAGGCCCTTGTAAAAAGTCCCCCCCAGCTTCCTTGTAGCCCCTTCAGGTACTGGAAGGTGCTATAATGTCTCCCCAGAGCCTTCTCTTCTCCAGGCTGAACAAGCCCAACTCTCCCAGCCTGTCCCCATAGCAGAGCTGCTCCAGCCCTTGGAGCATCTTCGTGGCCTCCTTTGGACTCGCTCCAACCAGTCGATCTCCTTCTTATGTTGAGGGCTCCACAGCTGGACACAGTACTCCAGGTGGGGTCTCATGAGATGTTATCAGGCAAAAGACGGACACTGACCATGTCCCTCAAGGAGAAGAGATGGTAGCCATGGGGTCCAGAGCAGGCACGGTCACTGAGGTGTCTGGAGTAAGATTTTGCTCAGGCTCCTGCACTGGCATATCCCAGCGTAGGAGACCTATTGCTTAGAATAACCATCTTGTTTTGTTGGGCTGTGTAACAGGGTGGTGCACCATGGGAAGGAAGCAGCTCAACTTACTGACTTGACTCTAGTAAATTCTGTCAAGCAAGTATGTAAGTATGGAAAGAATCTAAGGCAGGTGAGTAATAAATCATAAAATACTGATATTGAATTGGGACAGAAGAAACAATCCAGGCTGTACAGAGAGCTATTAGAGGAAATTTATACCTGTCTAGTAACTGCGGTTTAACCAAGGCAATTTACATAATGGTTCAATTGCAGATGGTTAACTGAAAAACTTAATTGGTAACTGATAAACTTAATCCTTAATTGGTTTTAAATCAACATCTTTTTCAGAGGGAAAGAAATAAAGGTAAAGACACCAATTTTTAATAGTATTGAACACCCTAGTCATTAAAAATCTCTTCTGTCCAAGCTAAAACAAAGCATTAAGGAGCATTGTTAGAATATCTCTGCAGTAAGACTGACCATGCCTAGAAAACAAGAGGATTTCATCTGTCATTCTGCTGCACTACAATGTCACCCTCGTGCTACTGCTTGCTTATTTATGCCAAATATAAAGAAAATTTGTGTACTGGCAGAAAAAATTGAACTGATGGATATCAAGCAAATAAAGAATGAAAGCTATCAAAAGATCACAGAGAAATAGTGCTTTGTTGGTTGGAATATTAGCTAATAAATTAGAATAAGAGATTTGCTTTGCTGCATGAATTAACTTAAAACAGAATAAGTCACTCTATGGATGATCAGTTCTGGTGTCATTCCCTCTCATTACCAGCTACTGGAGTTTACATAGATTACTGATGTTTACATAGATTATAACAAGGTGAGACAAATATATTTTATACATTTACTAGAAAATACACGAATGTGAACATTGCTGTCACTGAAGAGCAAGTATTAGACATCAGTGAAACCCACTTTCGTATGTCGCAAGTGGCAGTTGGGCTGAGGTTGCTCTTGTTGAAGCCCAAGTCCCCTGACCTTCATGGCACAGCAGATCTGGTAGGATCCAGCACTCAGTTTCTGATGGCCAAGTGCCTGATCCAGCACACACTCTAAAATTCTTTCCTTAAATGACTTGCCCCAGCTCCCAAAGAAAGTTTGCAACATCACGAAGTACTTGTCCCCGGGATCCTGAGACACAGCACTTTAATCACCAGACCATCCTCCCTTCTGAACAGCCTCCCTGCACCACACTTGCGGTCAGCTGAGCACAACCATTTGCATGCACATTCTCAGAACACCGTTAAAAAGGAGAGTGAAGAGCAAAGCCAAAGCACTATTTTTGTTTGAGCTAACACTGATGAATACTTCTTTGCAGAATCTGCCAAGCTTTGCTATTGATTAAAAATAATTAAATGATAACATTCATTTCCCATTTATTCTGCCGTGGTTGCTGGAGTGTTTCTAAGTGGGCAAACTTCCCTGTGATCGTGTCATTTGCTTCTCATAGTGCTGCAGGCTGAACAAGGGTATAAATATGCAAAAGCTGCTCCATTTCACTGTTGCATGGATACGAAGCAGATGGATAGATGAACAAAACTCCTTCTTAGAAAGCGAGTGCCCTTGTCAATACAGATGCACCCATCTGTCTCAGCACTGCACCCAGCTTGATGAAAAAGAAGGTGGACATCATATTTACACCTTCTCCTGGTTTTCTGAACATGGTGATAGTATTAAGAGCTTGGTGCACTATTTCTGTTTCTGCAATAGAACACACCATGTCCCACTGTACGATTCCCTCTGGAGCACATAAAGACACTCTCCCACCACTTGCCTCCATCCCCCTTCTAAGGAAAATGGGCACAGCCAACCCATGCACCATGTCACCACCACGGACCACACCTGCAATGGGGTGGCTGGGCTGAGACCGCACCACCCAGACGCCTTGTGAGGGTCCAGTGAACTCTCCCACAAGGTGCTGAAGGCACTGCTGGCCCAGATATCAACCGTCCGTGTTCAAGCAGTGGGACCAGACCTTCCCCTAAATCACTACTGCCTGAAACACCCACCCACAAACCACAGCAGAAACCAGTGCTCAGACCAGTGCCCCGCTGGCAAGTGGCTGGAGGTGGTCTGGGTTGTGTCTCCCCACTGCTGAACTGACTCAATGCCTGTGCGAACAGCAGAACCAGTGTTCCCCAGTATCCAGCATTCCCCTCTCTACCCCAGCCTCGGGGCTGTGTTCTCTGGTGTCTGATAAGGCATTTCCCTCCATAAGAAACCAAGCTTCTCCAGCTACTTTTGTTCAACACATGATGACGTTTCCTATTATTTGATACATCTACCTTCCTGTCCAGACTGGCTCAAACTGGATCCACAAGTTACTAGCGGGAGAGCAATGGCATGATCCCATAAACCTCACTTTCCTGAAGAAATTAAACCAGGAAACAGTGATTCATAGTCTCCGTGTGGCTCCACCGGCCTTGTCTCCTACACCAATCCCCCCACTATCCCATGTGAAAATAAAACAAAAGCAAACCCACTAAAATAATCCCAAAAGAAAAATCATATGCATTTTAAGAAGACAGAAATTCTGTCAGGAGAAGATTTTTTCTGATTATAGGCTGTTCTCTAATGCAGTTCACAGCTCTGAAAGAGTAATCAGAATGAGCATCCCATGGGATGCTGTGCCAGCAGGAACCAGAGCAGGGGGTGCTTCCACGGCCAGCTTGGCTCCAGGATTCAGCTGCTGCCTCCCCAGAAATCAGCAGGAACCCGTGGCAGGTATCCAGCTCAGTTTCTGCTCTAAGTACACACTCCAGGGTCTCGGTCACTTCATTGGTATCCCCCATCCCACAGATCTGACTGAGTAGGACTTAATGATGCGTGTTCACAAAACTGTGAAGCCCTAAGCATAAAGTTATTTTTCCATCAAGGCCAACTACCACTTTTTGGGGGAAAAAAAAACAGACACCTTTTTGTGTGGTTCTCACTTTCAATGAAAATTTAAAAAAAAAAAAGCTTCAGCTTTGAATGTTTATTTACTGATTTTTATTTCCACTCATTTGCTTTCTTTACTTGCCTACATGCAAACATGTAAAACCTTGTTCTTTACTTGCAGAGCACTTGCTGGTGCTTTACAGCCCGGCAGAGCTCCAGGACCCCCAGCTGTGAAATGCTGTGTTCGACTACACAGATGCTTCCCCTCTCACAAGGAAGAGGAGATCTGCACCTGGGAGCCGGCTTGTCTGAAACCCACCAGCAATAATCAAATCACTCTGAGGCAGGTAATTAATTGTGGCTCATTCCCAAAGGCAGGGCATCATTATCATATTCTAGAGCCCCTGAGTTACAGTTGTCCCTTAATCACCTTTTCTGCGGAATATGTGGGGAACTTGTGTGGAATAAGCCCTTTCTTTCAGTAACAGTTGGCTTCAGTTTAAAGCGATGAATACTCAAATCACCAGTATTGAGCTGTTTGCGAACAGACAGAAAGGTGCAAGGGACGTTACAGTAATAAATATTCAGCAGGTGCCTGGGGAACAAGGGTATAAATACTCAAAATTGCTCTGCTTCATGGTTATATTAGAAGGCACAGGGGAATGCAAATCCTTTCCTTTATATTGCTTCTATGGGGACTGTTTTTTTCAATTCCATAATTTTGTTTCTTCTCAAGGTTTCAGGTCAGCAGTGTGCAGGATGCGGCATCCTGGCCCGTGCGGCAGGAGGTCCAGCATCACCACTGGCGCCGGCAACCGGGTACCAGGAGTGATCTTGTGCCAGCCGCTTCCCCAACCCCCTTCTCGGGGGCTGCTCTGCCCTGGGGGGCACAGAGGGGGATACTGTGGGGGCAGGTCACCCCAAGGAAAAGCTGGCTGCTGGAGACAGGACAGAGGCAGTGGGTTTGGGGGATCCAGCATGGTCCTGCCTTGACACTTAGTGTGGTCTCACATCTGGGCACCTGCTGTGCCCCAAATCACATGAATTGCTGCAAAGCCCATCCATTTCTATCTAAGCATTTATAATGTGGAAACTACCGAAGGGCAAGTGTGCTTTTAGTGAACGTGGAGTGCCACGGCTGAGTGATGCTGCAGACAGCTACAGGCATAGTCTTCCTCTAGCAATTTCTTTTCCCTCTCCCCACCCCATAGATCTCTGTTATGAAGAATAAGCACCACGGTGCCTTTTTCTGAGGTGTCTATACATACGCAGCTCTTCCAAATCATGCCTGTGAAATGGGGGGAAGCAGTAAACCCCATACCCGCTGTGGGCATGAGGAGAACAGCAGGACTGAGCAAAATACTCTCCAAGGCTGGGGTGAGTAGGGAGTAGCACTGGCAAGCCACCAGGACTAGCATGACTGGGAAGAATTATTAATATTGCCCCATACCAGTCAGATGGATTAAAATCCCCTGAGGATATGGGATACAGGGAGCAGGGAGCCATCTAGCAGGCTGGGGAACAGTGCTTGAGCTAAGGCCGTTAGTTGGGTTTGAGGCCACAAAGCCACCGAGCCGGACCGCAGCATCCCGGAGCCGGTCCGCAGCATCCCAGGCCAGACCGCAGCACCCCCGGGCGGCGGGCGCTGCCTGTCCTCCTGTGAGAAAGGACGGGAGCTGCTCCGGCACCGGTAATACTCACACGTGCCGCTAGACGGTGCCGTCCTAAAAGCTGAAGGAAAAAACAAACCAAAAAAACCCCAAAAAAACCCTGTTAGGGGCCGATTCTGCTTTTCCTGAGAGATGCGCCGCGTGTGCACAGGGGACCGGCGGTTGAGCTGCGGGAACAACGCCCGGGGCTGCAGGGGGACCCGCCTTGCCGCCCCTCTGGCCGGAGATCCCCAGAGATGCCACCCGAGCACCCACCTGCCCAGCTGTAGAAATGCCCCTGCTCCCACCCCAGCGGGTCCAGGGATCCCGACGAGCCCCCAGCAGCCACGCTGGCCCCGTGCAACAGCAGATGGGTGCAGATGGGTCCATGCTTTCTTATGGAGTGCCAAGGACAAGCAAAAAGGCATAACCCGATGAGTAAACTGCAAAATTTCCGAGGAGGAGCTACTGCATTTTCTCTCCTGGCTGTTCCCGTGTATGGTGCCTGTGAGCACATCCCATTCCAAAGCCGCAGAGCACAAACCCCTTGGAAGGTGTGAAGCTCAGTCCCTTGTGCACACCAGTCCTGGATGCAGGAGAAGCCAGCCAGCACCAACTGTGTGAGGAGATACCCAACCCGTCCTTCTGCTACACACCCTGCTGGCATCTCATCCCACCTCTCCTTCAGCTCTCCCTCCTCACACAGCATCTGGCTCCAGGGCAGGGAAAGGGTCTCACCTCTTCCTGGCAGCACCTCAGTGCTGCACACGCATGAAACATGGATATCAACCCCTCTGCACCAGGTATTTCCCATCTTGCTCCAAACAGGCATGCTGAGATGTAACACAATCTTGCCTCAGATGAAGGCCCTCTGCTCCCTTCTCCCAGAGTCAGGCTTTTTGGAGGGGATTGTATCACATCTCTTTCTCGATGGCAAGTGGCCACGAGGCATTCCAGGAGATGTGCTGCCCTGGGAAGGCGTTGCTTAGCCGGAGAGCACCACCTGAGAAGGAAAATCAAGGAATCACAGAATGGTTTGGGTTGGAAGGGACCTTAAAGACCATCTAGTCCAACTGCCCTGCCATGGACAGGGACACCCTCCACTAGACCAGGTTGCTCAAAGCCTCATCCAGCCTGGCCTTGAACACTGCCAGGGATGGGGCATCCACAGCTTCTCTGGGCAACCTGTTCCAGTGCCTCACCACCCTCTCTGGGAAGATTCTTTTCCTGATATCTAATCTAAATCTCCCCCATTGCAATTTAAACCCATTACCCCTTGTCCTGTCACTACAGGCCCTTGTAAAAAGTACCCCCCTCCAGCTTCCTAGCTAGCCCCTTCAGGTACTGGAAGGTGCTGTAAGGTCTCCCTGGAGCCTTGGAAGGGCTTGTCTCCCAAATTGCACAAATTGGAACTAAAATGTTCAGAGTGGGGAGGGAGGGCTGAAATAAACAAACCCCGAGTTGTGCTGTTGCTAGTGAGCTCAGAGATCATAAATAGGGCACCACCCCATCATCATCCCCCAAAACTGCTTTTCAGGAAAGCATTTGGAAAATTGGATCATACTCACTAATAGTCTGGTGGTGACCAACACTACACAGTTGCAAATGAAGCGCTCACCAAAAGCAGTTCAGCCAGCACCACCAACAGGTCCGAATGGAAGATCAGGGCCCGAGGCTTTGTCTAAAATCAACACTTTCTATAAATTAATGGAATTCAATTAACAAACCAAAGTAATTAAAGCAGTGCAAATCCCTAAGCAGGTCATCTTAATCTGCTGTGCCTTAAGGCTTGTTTACAGACGGTTTTATGCTGCATTGACCACTTCTGTATAGCTTCTTTATATCAGCGTAACTCATCTGAGGAGAGACCTCATTATATCACACCAGGGGATGCCCTGATTTAGCTAAAGCGATTTCCAAACAGAGTTAATGAAAACAACACAAGCATTGTGTGTGTGAATTCAAACAACTACCTATTTGATTTAAGCTAAACTAGGTTTAGACAAAGTTAAGTTGTCCCTACAGTGTTGTGCTAGTCTTAAACCACTGCATATGCTTTCACCTTCTCCAGCCACGAAACAAATGGTCTCATTAGTAAGTGAGACTGTAGAACAAGACGTGCGTTAGCTCTAAACTGCCATGAGCAGGCTCCGAACGCAGTTAACACGTTAGCTTAAGCGGAATGTCATCAGTGCCGTGTGATTACAGCACAAATGTACTGAGAACAAGGGCAATTCTGCATGTCTCTTTATTTTAAATCATCCACATACCTCAAACCACTTGCAGTTCATTGCTGCAAGGTATTATCTTCAAGCAGCAGCACCTCTAATCTTTCCTCCCCTGGGGCACTGCTCCACCATCCTGCAGTAACAGCCATAAGCCATTCCATCCAGCACAACCAGGTAGGAAGATTAATGCAGAATCATGTCTGCTTTAATGAATTCAGCCTCTCCCAGCACAGGAACAAGCTACATGTCTCGGCACCAAAGCTATGAGAAGGAATTCTTGTGTCGCATGACTGCAGGCCCTGGTGACAGACACCACCCCAAAGAGAGGCCTGTCTGCAGTGAAGGGCTGCATAGCTTGTGTTGCTTTTTGAGAAATTGGGAACTACATAAAATTACGGTTTATAGAACAATTTGTTGACTTGACTTGAGTACCAGCAATCAGGCCTTTGCTCCTGGCTCTGCCACCATGTGGTTCTAATCCTCCCCTGTCACATTTGGTGCCGCTTCTGCCTTTTTTCCTTTCCTGTACACAGAAGTCACAGGTGTTTTGGGGCAGGAACCAACATTTTATTGGTTCACACGACAACTGGGTGAAGCCCTGACCAGCCTGGTCTGACCTAAGAGCTGACCATGCTCTGAGCAGGAGGTTGGACCAGAGGCCTCCTGAGGTCCCTTCCAGCCTGAGCTACCCTGCAGTGCTGTGATTTACAGCAAATAGCACATGGAGTCAGTGTGGGTTTGGGAGAAAGGAGATGGAGAAAGGTTTCAAAGAACAAATAATTTTGGTTGTAAGATGTGCTGGGTTTGGCTAGGATAGAGTTGACTTTCTTCCTAAATGCTGGAGCACCTCAAAGTGTGTGGCCAAGGATAAGCCCACGGCAGAGCAGGTAAGACCCCTGGAGGGACTGCAGCCATGGGTAAGGCCTTGTTGGAGCAGGTTCACTTCTGAAGGGCCTGTGGCTGTGGATAAGGCCACGCTGGAGCAGGTACGTCTCTGAGGGCATTGTGGCCCGTGGAGAAGGCCATCCTGGAACAGGTGCACCTCAAAGCAACTGTGCCTGTGGATAAGTCTATGCCGCAGCAGGCAGACCCATGGAGACACTGTGGTGCGTAGATAAGGCTCCACTTGGAGCAGGTACAGCCCTAAGGGACAGCAGTCTGTGGATAAGTCCAAGCCAGAGCAAGGGCAAGATGAAGAGTTCATTGCAATGTTAAACCTGATAGTCTGGTTCAAAGGGGAGAGGGGTGGAGATTGTAATGGAAAAAACTTTAAATTGTTGTAATCCATTATTTGAGTTGCATGTTATGGGAATTACTATTTTAATTTTAATTAATTTACTATTAAATTACCTTAACCAATGAAGAGTGCAGCAATGACCTGACCTGAGCTGGCTTTGGTGCCCGGTGACTCCAGCAATCCACCACCACTCCTGTCCTGAGTGACCATCATAACAGATGGAGCCCAAAGTCATGGACTAAATGAATTCAACTGACATGCTGTGGATGTTTGTGGACTTTTACAGTCATTTTCCAGACATTTAACAGAGATGGTCCATAGGCTCAGGGAATGTTATCTGTGTATTATAGCAAAAGATGGGAAGGGTGGTGGATAGTGTGAAAGCTGAGCATTAGAGAAATGGTATGGAATAAGGGGTGGAGAATATGCTGGTTTTATCTGGGATAGAGTTAAGTTTCTTCATAGTAGCTATGTTTTGGATTTGTGCAGTAAAGAGTGTTGATCACACAGGGATGTTTTCGTTACTGCTGGGTAGTGCTTACACAGAGTCAAGACCTTTCCTGCTTCTCACACCTCCCTGCAGTTAGGCATGGGGTGTTCGAGAAGTTTGGAGGGGACACAGCCAGGACAGCTGACCCCAACTCACCAAAGGGATATTCCATACCATAGGTTGTCATACTCAGCACATAGAGCTGGGGGAAGGAGAAGGAAGGAGGGGGATATTCAGAGTGACGGCATTTGTCTTCCCAAGTAACCATTACACGTGATGGAGCCCTGCTTTCCTGGAGATGGCTGAACACCTCCCTGCCAGTGAGAAGTGCCGAATGAATTCCTTGTTTTGCTTTGCTTGCATGCACGGCTTTTGCTTTACCTGTTAAACTGTCTTCATCTCAACCCACGAGTTTTCTCATTTTTACCTTTTCATTCTCTTCTCCATCCCACTGCAGGGAAGAGCGCACGAGCTTCTGTGTGGTGCTTAGTTGCAGGCTGGGGTTAAACTACAACTTAAGATCACTCTTACTACAAAAAATACCTTCTGCATTCTTAAGTACATGGAATTCATCAAATTAAATGGGAAAGTAACAGCACAGTCAATAAAGTATTTATCTCATGAAGTGCTTTGGGGAGCAATAGTAAATGAACAACAAATTCTGTCTTCTGGGAGTTCAGGCCAAAAGTTTCAACTTTGACTGTTAGAATTTAAACTTGCCTATACAGCGACAGAAAAATAGAACTACAACTACTTCAGCTAAGTGCAAATTAGGCCACAAAATTTTGAAGTTAGACCAATATAAATGAAACCATCATGAAGGTCAGAGGTTATCTCCTGCATACAGCCTCTTCCTTAACACAATCAATTTATTTCCTCTGAAGATTCAGAAGAATAGTATCAGTAACCATAGCAACACTGAAATATAAGTATCATTTTTAGCTTCATGATGTAGGCTGCACAAAATAAGAGAACATATTTTGGAAGTTTTCGTCACAACGCTCTTTAATGTTTCATGCATTTATTTTAATAACAAAACATGCAGCTGGGTTTTTTTTAAATTGCTGTTAAAATTTTAATTGAATCCTGATTGGTTTGCATTCACTGTAGCTCGCAGTAAGGAAGTCACTGGACCCCAAGCTCTTCTGCCTCCTACCGCAGCCTCCTCAGTACCAAGGACGTAACTTCGGTCCCCTGCCCTCATCTTTTCTGTACCCAAAGCAGAGTCTGAAATCCCTGTTTAAACCTGTGGAAGAGGCCCAAATAGTATTTCTGAGCACTGTCCCATCAGCCAGCCCAACAGGTCCCAAATACCCAAACCAGTGTCCCTCCTGCTGCAGCTTGAGGACAGCCTGGGTCCATGGATCAGTGCATGTTCTGTGGGCCCTGAGGCATCGGGATGTGGCCAAACAGACCTCAGTGCTGCAGGCCTCTGCACCGTGTCCCCATAGAGCCTGGGGCATGACTGGCCCTGCCCAGCACAGCACCATCCCCCTGCTGCGGGATGAAACCTCTAAACCCCATGTACACCAACATATTGGACAGTGTCTCCGGGAGATCAGACTTTGGAGACATCATGGCCCAAAGACCCTTCATGCAACGGGGTGAAGGCCACCTGAGAAGGTTGCAGCACAGACCTCCATCTTGAGGAGAGCTGAAGAGGTGATGGAGCTCTAAGCTCTAGGGGCTGTCCTGCAGGGCACTTTCCTGTCCTCAGATATTGGACATATCAATGCATGCTTGTTATGGTGATCCCCACCCAGGTCAACTTTCGGAATTACTGTGTTTACCTCCAGGAGCCTAAAGGGAAGCAAAATCATCGATCAACAGTCTTGGCTAACCAGGGAGGTCCCAGCTGACTGGAAGTTAGTAAATGTAACTCTTATCTACAAGAAGGGCCAGAAAGAGGACCCGGGAACTACAGGCCTGTCAGTCTGACCTTGGTGGTGGGGAAGATTATGGAGCAGATTATCTTGAGTGCCACCACACAGCATGTACAGGACAAGCAGATGATCAGCCCCAGTCAGTGTGGGTTTATGAAAGGCAGGTCTTGGTTGACTAACCTGATCTCCTTCTATGTCAAGGTGACCCACCTAGTGGACGAGGGAAAGGTTGTGGATGTTATCTACCTGGACTTTAGTAAAGCCTTTGACACCATTTCCCACAGCATTCTCCTGGAGAAACTGGCTGCTCATGGTCTGGATGGGTGCACACTTTGCTGGGTAAAAAACTGGCTGGATGGCCAGGCCCAAAGAGTTGTGGTGAATGGAGTTAAGTCCAGTTGGTGGCCAGTCACAAGTGCTGTTCCCCAGGGCTCAGTGTTGGGGCCAGTTCTGTTTAATGTCTTTATAAGTGATCTGGACGAGGGGATTGAGTGCACCCTCAGTAAGTTTGCAGATGGCACCAAGTTGGGTGGGAGTGTTGATCTGCCTGAGGGTAGGAAGGCTCTACAGAGGGATCTGGACAGGCTGGATCAATGGGATGAGGTCAATTGTATGAGGTTCAACAAGGCCAAGTGCTGGGTCCTGCACTTGGGCCATAACAACCCCCTGCAATGCTACAGGTTTAGGGATGAGTGGCTGGAAAGCTGCCCATAGAAAAGGACCTGGGGGTGTTGGTCAACAGCAGCTGAATATGAGCCCACTGAGTGTGCCCAGGTGGCAAAAAAGAAAGTACAGCTATGACCTTCCCCAAAATGCTTATCTGATAGTTCTCCAGCTCCAGATTTAGTAACTCCTTGCAGAGGATTCAGAAGTCTTTGCAGTACCTTTATATCCATGGCTTCATTTCTCACCATCTTTAATGAGTTACTAATCCAAGAGCAAATGTGTTCCATGATCCTCAGCAATTTATAATCTTTGACAGTCTTTAGTGATGGATCTTCCTGAAAGCATTCTGGAAACTCAAGTACATGAACCAGATTGCCTTAGCTCCTGTGTTCACTGGCTATGAGCTACCAACTCTACAGATCTAGTGGTCTTTCCCATGTTTGCCCACATATCTGCTGATCCTCCTCATTACTGTAGTTCCCTTCAGTTTGCTGAGGGTAGACCATGGATATCTGGCTCCATCTATAGAATCCAGGTGGAAAATCAGAGCCACATTTGCCAGTTTCTTTGTTACTGAGGCAGCTTTAATCAACAGGATATTGATAACAACTTATTATTTAGCAACTTCAAAATGTCCTTTAAATTCTTCCACAAACACTAAGCAGCTTCCACTGATTAAAGCACCATGCTGTAAAACTTCCTCTACTAATTTTAGAGTAGATGAAGTCCTGAGAATCCTGGTCTGTCCTCAGGCCTGACCCTGCTATGAGCAGGAGGTCAGACCAGAGAATGCCGGAGGTCCTTCCCAGCCTGAGCCATCCTGTGATCCTGTGCTGGTCTGGTTTAAGAGTGAACCTCAAACATTCATGCCCTTAAAGAAACGCCAACATCCTCCACTAAAATAAACAATGCAAATCATTCATGTTCTTTTTCTGTTATATTCCCATACTGTTTCAGAACTTCTTTAGCTGTTTGAGCATTTACAGAGACTCTCTGGTAGGTTCTTGCTTCATATGTGTTTAAGAAAGGATATTTTCATTTTTATGCCCTAAGCTCTGTGTTTCTTTTTGGCCTGCCTTGCCATGCTTTTATATTTTGTTTCCTAGAGTTAATTATTTATACTTTTCTTTTTCACTAGGTTATTTTTTTAAGGATGGCCTTACTTACACAGCTCTTGAGCCACAATAGTTTGATGGTGGCATTTTTGTTGGTCTTCCAACAGATGCTGTTGAGAAGGATCATACATTTGCTTGTCTCTGATATTTTCAGACAATTCTTATGTCACCTGTGAACACTTCACCCTGTTTTTTGTTGCTTTGTAAATATAATCATATTCATATTGTTGTTTGATTTGTTGTTTGATTTGTTGCTTGGTTTCAATTCAACATTGTGGCTTTGACAGTAATATTTTAAAACCAGGGTTGTGCACAGCTCCAGGTTTAGTGCAGAGCTCTTGCTCTACCTGTCTTTTCCCTGACTAGCTCCTCTAAGATGCAGTCTACAAATTTATCACCAGCATCATGCTGCAATCACACTTAATTTATATAAAGCAACTCATGTATCTCACTCTTACTGGGTTTTCTACATTTGTCATCTCTTCAATTTCTATTAGTATGTTATAGTCAAGCTCTCCATCCATCCTGGTCTAAAGTACAGTCTTAACACTGCATTTTTGTTATTTAGGTCTGGAGTTTTTATCCATGGTGACTTCGTGTTTTGAGTCACATACTTACTCTATTTATCTGATCTGACTGCATGTCTTCTTTAACATACAGCACCACTGTTAGAGCTGGGCAGCCATTTTTTTTTTTTTTTTAATACTTTTTTCCTATATGTTACAAGAGCCCAATAATTATCTTTATTTCCTTTCCAGTTCTGAGGTGTCTGCTATGTCAACTTCCAAATTTAGAAGCAAACAAACACACCTGTTCCCTGATATCAGCCTTTAGACTTCCAGTATTTCAACAGAAGCATGTAGCCCTTGATACAGTTAACTTTGTGTGTGTGAGCACACACATGCATGCACCTTGTTTAAACAGGACATTTTTCTTCAGACTGATCTTCACTGTTTCTCTCCTGGGTTATCATTCTCTACACTACCCCTCATCTGAAGATGTAGGGTTTTTTATGCCTTCACCCCAGAGGACATGCCTTTCCAGGCGTTACACCACTCTGCTTTCTCACAGTTCTTTATTAATCTCCCATACAAATTTTTCTATTTTGAATGTCACTTTCCATTTCTAACATTTCCAAATGCAGAACCTACATTTTCAAGAGCTTCCAATCAGTGTGAACTCTGCATCATTTATTTTCCTCATTTCCTAAATCACAACCTGAGACTGATTTTCAGTTCTTCTGTACTTCTGTTCTCCTGTCACGTGGCACTGGAAGCATTTCAGCAAAGACAGCTGTGGGAAAAGGCATAGTGCAGGTAATCTTAGAGGTCTCTATTGAGGTCTACAAGATCTCCCACTGCTGCATCCAGCAGGCATCACAAACCCGGTTATCTACTATCTATGCACTTGACAACCAAAACATCTTTCATTTTAACTTGTCTCTTCCCATCTATGGGGAGAAATTCCTCATGGTACTCCCAAAGGGAGTATCTCCAGTGCAAATGGGTACAGAGTGCTCACTGGGCAGAAGGCTGTACCAACAGGATAATTTCCCCCTCTGCCAGCTTGCTGCCTTTCTGCCATTAAACTGTTTTCTGCTGCAGCAGCCTGAATCTGCTGACTAGAAGTGAGAAGTTTCTGTTATTTGCCTCAAAGTCTTGATGAAGAACATTTTTGTTTATACCCAGCTTCAGTTTTTCATTAAAATAGTTTTCTTTTTCCCCATAGCCTCACTTGGGAGCAGTTTGCAATGAACTGAGCCCTTTTTTTCCCAAATGGAAGACTCCTTCCCTCTGATAAACTAGGATTCTCCATGGGGATTTAAATCTGCAGTACAATGAAAGTCAAGCTATATCAATTACGTGTTATCCTACAGAAGGCTGTTCACGTACCTGAACAAAGAGAATATGACAAAGCCCTAGAAGTGTTTATCAGATTTGAGAGATTGTATAACAGCGAGAGGTGGTGAACAGTGGGTAGCATTTATACATGTCCTGTGAATCATAAGCTGCTTCAAACCAGGGTTTAACACTGCAAAGGTATCCCAAAATACAATCTGCTTTTCTTCAGAAGCAGGGAAGGGGCTTTTTTCAAACAGGCAGCTACAGACCCTGTTATTTCACCAAAGAAATGACAGGGGAGAGAAGGGAAGAGGCACAATTATTGTAAGGCATTGTGAAAATGAGTAGAAAAAACGTACCTTGGACCTGAGGGGCAGACAGACCCATTATCTTGTCAAGATGATGCCAGGATGTGTTGAGTTTGGGAAGTTCATCTCCACGACTGAAGCCTCTGATGACAAACAACCTGCAGGAGTGTCCCTGGTGGGTGCCTGCTAGTGGGGCATTCGTCACCCTGAGGAGATGCCACATGATTTTGTGCCAGTGCAGGATGTGAGGCTCAGCCGGAGGCTTTGCACCTACCTCGGCAGCTAGAACCCTGGCTCTTAGTCAGTACAAAAGGTATGCCTGTAAACAACTAATGGTCTTCTCTGCAGTATTGGCTGCATTGTGAATGGAAAAAAAATAAATAGAAAGGTTTCATTATTACAAATAGAAAATAGTTGAAAATTATGTGGGAATGGCAGTTACACTCCCACTCAGCATGGTCCAAAGCAGGGGGGGGAAATCTGTTTCATTTTTCTCCAGGAATTCCTGTCTGCCATTTTGGGGTGATATTGAAGCATTGGACTGGTTTGATCAAACCCATCCTTAGCCTGTCAAATTTGCTAATAATACAGGAAGTGTAAGGGACTGAAACCTGTCACAAAGTATGCTGTAATGGTACATTTTTTAAAATATGTTGACTTTATTCTTTCTATCAGCACTTGAGAATAAGCATCTCTTTTAATTGCTTAGCAGCTGTCAGCTTAATGATTAAAACCCAATTTAATTCAGTGAGTCAATGAAGCAATTCCTGCACATGTGCTTCTAAGGGATGTACTCATTGCAATGTCTGTAAAACCATTTCTGTGACCTCTTCATTCACATCACAATGCTAATTCCACAACTAAGCTCAAACTTTAGGCCCACTTAAGTGATGCACTCCAAGTAACAGCAGAAAAATCCACTAAGTCATCTCTTAATCTCTTCATATTCATGTCTCTTCTACTAAATCTCAGTTGTGCATACTCTGATCTCAGTGTGAAGCATTTGGGATCAGTGTTCACATTTTAAAGAGCAGTCACTGATTCTGATGACCACAATGCCTGAAGGCCAACTTGAGAAACTGGACCTAAAACTGGAAACAAGACCTGATTTGCAGGGGGCACACAGCCTCCTGCTCCAAAAATCAGCCAAATTATTCTTGATAGGACAAAGGGTAATGTCTTTAAATTGAAAGAGGGTAGATTTAGATTGGATATCAGAAAGAAGTTCTTCACTGAGAGGATGGTGGAACAGGTTGCCCAGAGAAGCTGTGGATGCCCCATCCCTGGAAGTGTTCAAGGCCAGGCTGGATGAGGCTTGGAGCAACCTGGTCTAGTGGAGGGTGTCCCTGCCCATGGCAGGGGGTTTGGAACTAGGTGATATTTAAGGTCCTTTCCAACCTAAATCATTCAATGATTCTACGATTTTTCTGATGAAAGGCTAGTCCAAGAGTAGCTGTTTCTGACTGACAGTTCCTGCATTGTCACTTTTATTCCAGGATGGGTTACAGGGCAGTGGGAAAAAGCATGAAAGCTCAAGAGGAGAGATTGGCTTCTTTTTACCTACCAATTCATAAAGATTCTTACAATCTTCCAAATCTCATCAGCTCTTTCAAACCCTGTTCACTCAGGAGACAGCAGAGTCCCTTCAGACCTGAGGGCAAGAACATTGCTACATCTGCCCTCTCCCTAGCAGTTCTGCACCAGAAAGGCCCATCAGTGGTCACCTCAGGCATGCAAAGAAATGGCATATAAGGGGAATGCTGCAGCTGTCAGTGTACAGTAGCGCCTACCTACAGGCTGTGAGGCAGGCAGCAAGCCAGCCAAGTCCTGATCTGTCTGAGACTGATCTGTAATCAAAGGATCAAACAGCACTCCCAGCAAAACCTGAGCCTGGCACTGGAAGGTGAAGTTCCCATCAGCTACTAGCAGCAAAACAGAGAGAAAAAGATGCATTGAAAAGAAGCAGTGTGTGATGGAGCTCTCAGATTTACACATCAAAATAAGAAGCTAAATAATAGGCTATATGTCTTTCCAAATATAGGTACTTCTGTTTAAGAGAGACTCTTTGGAGCCACACGTGGTGGGTTTCTTCTTCATCTAATTGAAGAATGCTTAAGCCCTGGATATAAGATTACATCATAAACAGTCTTAATCAACTTAATATCACAATTCTGTTCTTTGAACTTGATAATGCACAGTTTGTGAAGAGAAGATCCCTGTTGCCTCTGTTTTGAGACAACCAGAGTTGTTAACATGGCATTTGAAAACTGGAATTACTTATTTTGGTGATCGTAAGTGCAAAATTATGTCACTACAACTGGGATGTGAGGGGGAAATGGGCAGAAGATATTGTAGACATACCTATCAAAAGGGGATTGTTCCCTGGCATAGGTAAAATTTTACATATTTATTGGCACGGAGTTGAGAAATAATTCTGCAATAAAAGACTTCTTGGCATCAGATAAAAGGGACAGATATAAAAACAAACCTTGAAATCCCAAGAATGTATATTTAAATTTCTACTGATGTTGCTTGCCAGAGCCAAATTCAAGGTCAAAAGAAAACTTGTACAGAAAATCTTTATCTAAGCCAAGATTGCTCATTAATCTGATGGACAGAAAAAATTGCATGGGAAGGAAGCAGCATGCCTTTTTCCTTCTGAACATAAAATCAGTACATTTAGCGGTCAATGTTTCTGGAGTTTTAATTGAACTGAATGAAAGGAATTGGGTTTTAGAGGTTGAGAGTTGGCACATTTGTCAAATACAGCAATTTTTGTAAAGGTGTCAAGTGCGCTTTTAAGAAATAAGATGTCCCAAATGATTTGTCAGCTTTGAAAGGTACTGTCCAAGATTTGCATTTTAGTATTTGATCATTCCAAACACTCCTAAAATACTTTGTAACCATAATGAAATGTAGGGCACAGTTGGTAACAATTGCCCACTTCTTTTATGTATGTTTTCTTATTTAAACCAATGGCCCTGGATTTTTAAAATGGAAAATTAAGCTTCTTGTGCCATCAAAAAGAAGCTATACGTTCGTATGACTGAAAAACAAGGTCCTTTTAGGAAATTCAAACCTCACTCTAAAATCTATAAAATCAGAGTTGATGATCAAAATACAATCCATGACATATGATTCATTGGACTGGAAAGTAAATGTTAAAATCACACTTACTTAGAGAAAAGTTTATATCAGATAGACAAAAGAATTGTAAGCTTTCTGTATTTGGCAATCTGTTTTTACTATTAAAGAGTCTCCAGAGATGCTGAAGTTCAAACTAGCCTCTTCACTAGCACCTTTAAAACTAAGATAATTTTATTTAAAGTCCTAGAATACAACATATTGATACAAGTAATGAAGTACCATTAAAGCAACTGCAGAAAGAGTGGCAATGATTGATAACAATATGCGCAGTGGTACTTGTCAGTCTTGAGTTCTGCTCCAGATGAAATGAGTAAGATAATAGGCTGAGTATCCTGCTAAACTACGCAGAAATTAGTAACCAGACCAGCATTAGTTACTCAGTGCACAGATGGAAAGGCATGTAATTTTAAATGGTCTCTCAAGGTCTTTTAATTCATTAACACAATTTTAAATGTCAGGCTTATTACTGAAGTCTCAATTTTACTGACAATAGACCTTTACTTAAAATCACAGCAGATGCAGCAATTTTCTAAGTACAGAGCAATAGGCTCCAGAGCTGTTACAAATGTGCCTACAGATTTAGGGCTTTGGAAGTATTCATGTCACATAACTTCAGCTGTCTAAAAGTTAGGTATCCAGCCCCAGTTAAAGATTAAGTTCCCAATCAACGGGAGAAGTGAATCACCCTTTGAAATGCCTTCCTCTGCCTCTCTGGCAGAGAGGTGGAGGCTATTTCATCAGCTTAGCCTGGACCTTACTTCTAGATGACTGAAGTTAGATGAAGTGAAGTCTGTTCAACACTCCACAGGTACAGACCCCACAGAGAGGGTCTTGGAGGTGTGCAGAAAATGTCCCGGGTGACGTTGTGCCCTGGTGACATGGATTTCTCCAGCATGTTTGCAGTATATGAGGGGAGTCTGCCACTAATCAGTCAGCAGTTTTGCGTATCTCATCTCCTGCATTCAGCACTTCACATAATACCATGTTGCCAACACTGACTTTTCAGCTGTAACCAGCACGTGTTCAAAAACCAGATGGAATCAACTGCGTAATGAAAATACTGGATTTAGAAATAACTCTTGGTTAGAAGAAGCCAAGTTTCAGAATAAATAATATAGAGGAAAATCAACCTAGTGAGATAGAAGAGATATATAATCAGTGAAGCTGTGTTAATCAAACCAGTGTCTTAACAACTTCTACCTTTTAAACACTGTCACAAACAAATCAATGGATGTCAGTCAATTTATCTCTGCAGTTAGAGATTAGTTCTTGGGAAATTACTGCAATATCTTAGCATGATTTCATATCATTAAGTAATAATTCAGTGTGAAGTAATGCTCCTCACTAGCACTGCCAACAACCCTGAACATTGTTTTGCCTAAGAATAAAAGTTCTGGCCTATAATTCTGTTATTGTTGCCTCCTTTGTTCAAATGTAACAATGTACTCGGCAGTCACGACAGGGTTCACTTAGTGAAAGTGCCTTCTGGGTTTACCAGCTGATGCCCCATCTCAAGGTATGGTTAGCTAAGGAGATAAGGGTAGTTAACCCAGGGTAGCAAGCAGTTACAAAGTATGCACGTACATTTTGGTGTGTACATAGAGATGTCTGCATGTGAGTTAGGCACCTAGGGTCCACTGTGGTCAGTGGAGATACAGGACTCCATTCAGGTAAGTACTGAGTGCCATCTGACATGTCTGGTCCATCGAAGCTGCTACAGATGGCATTAGTCTCCTATAGGTCCTGTGCCACATGCACCAACTCACATAGATGTCTTAGTTCCTCAAGGACATAACGATTGGCACTAGGTACCTACGTGCACACAACTGGATTGAATCCTGAGGAAGCACAGCCAGCGGACCCCAGACAATAATTCAGTTCACCCTGATGTATTTACCTACTTCTTGATTCAGTTTTCCATACACGAGGATTTCGTGCTGTTTGGGATGCCATGGGACACCCAAGACTTCCACACGGAGTTGGCAGTCCCCAAGACCTCCAGGGACCATGGCCTACTGCAGGCCAAGCAGCTCAAGTGACACTGTGTGCAAGTACCCATCCAGTTATGCAGGTCTCTAGTGCTGGGCTGCTGAGCAGCTCCCTCCACCCGAGGGATGTCTCAGCTGGGATGCCATTACCCATGGTGGGATCCTCTGCACTAGAGCTCTCAGTCCCCTACACTCAGGACGGTTCAATCATCTCTCCTGCTCTGGCAGGGGGGTTAGAGTAGATGATCTCTAGAGGTCCCTTCCAACCCCTTCCACTCTGTGAATCTGTGAATCTCATTTCACTGTTAATAAAATAGCCCATTTTCCAGGGCTGCAAAAGAAGAAGAGAAAATAGTCAGGGCAGTTAAGGGCTTAGCTATACTCATGGGTCCAAAAGACCTGGAGAAATTCTCTTTTTCACTCATCTCACAAGTGCAGAGAACACCAGAAGTTGATAGTGCCTGCAGCTCTCACCTCAGAGGACTCAGAGTTAAACTTTCCCTGGTGTCACCTCTCTTCCCTGTCCTGCCCTCCTTTCCCACAGCTCATTAATCAGATCAGCCTTCACTGCCCTGACCCAGTCTCACTGAAAGGCATCAGCCTCTTATTCCATGTGCTGCAAAATCAGGGTGCAGGGGAGGGGTTGCAAAGCGTAAGGAGGGAACGGACAGCACACGGAGTATAAATTAGAGTTGAATGAGATGTTGATGACTCTGCTAAATTCATTTTTGCTGTAATCCCACTACAAGTAATAAACTGCAGAGACAAACTCACCTCAGTGCCAAAGGGTTCTACTAATTGTCTCCTATGGGCCCAACCCACAGCCTATGGAAATCAATGCACCTCCTTCCCATGACTTCAGTGATCTTGACGTGACCTTGGCATCATTTCTTCTGCTTGTCTTTTTTTTTTTTTCTCTGTTTTCCTTCTGCTGCAAATTTTTACTGCCTTAAATATGCTGTGAATTATGGCAAACAGCTACAGAAAACTGATTCCTTCAGGAGTCTGTATTATGTTCTGTCAGTTAATCCATCTGTGCAAATCAGCCTGAAAACAGGAATTTAGCCCTGCTGAAATTAAGCTGAGAGAAAACAGAAAGAAACTGCCGTTTGAAATGTAGGTGTGCTACTGAATTTTAAAAAGATGTGGCCATGATCTCAGTTAATCTGTTCCACCTGTGACACTCTCCTATAAATAATACCATTTTCTCTGGGTTCACATGTCTTCCTAAATCTACTGCAAGTGGACAGTGTCAGATTTTAGCTACAGATGCTAAAATTCTTTATTCATCTATTGAACCAACCCCACTTTCTCTTCATATTTCAAACTTAGGGTGGCTGGACCAGGCTTATACCTGTGCAAAAGGCTAAGTCACTTCCCATGTCCCTCCTACCACGGAGGACATGCCAGCGATGCACCCAGCTACAACGTATCCAGCCGATTTGTATTATCCAGGCAACCAAGAGCCATGATAGCAGCTTTCAATCAGTACAGCTGGGGCCGTTGCTATGAATTAGCTAAACCAAGACAAAAAGCACTACCCTTGTTCCCAAACTCCTGTGCTGAAACACAATTCAATGTGCACAACAAAAATTGAAACACAAAAAAAAAAATAAATCCATAGCACTATGGATCTACTTCCATATTTCCCATTTACACACACACACACGCAGAGAAAGAAAGATGAAGTGCTGCTCAGGAAAGAGTACAGTTAGAGAGAAGCACTGTTTGAGAGAAGGCTGTACAGTTAGAGAGAAGGCTGAAGAGAAGCCACACTCTTGCAAAAAGACACAGATCATCCCAGGAGGGAATAAACCGGAGGTGAGCTGGCAGGAAAGCTGTGGAAGATGCAACCGGCTCAGAGCTGACTCCTGTCCATCCTCATCATCCTTAAGAACATATTGGCGTTACAAGTTTCAGGGATGGCTGAGTTATGGTTCGTTTCTCCTTGGTTAAAAGGACAGCTAGGTGACCTGTAAGGAGCCATCCACCCCTGTTTTTTCCAGCTGTAATTCTCAACTATGGAGGAAACTGGCACAAGAAAAGGGACCAGTATATCCAATATCACACCCACGTTCCCATCCAGGAATTAGGAGTACGGCATGTCCTGTGACATCCACAGAAATGACCTGCTGCATTTCCTATTCTGCTGTACCCAGCTATAGCAATTTCACTCACGTTGACAGAGGTTGGAGTTAACCTAACTAATCCATGTTAGAGCTTTATCTGTATGAGATGGAAGTACACTTGGAGTAATTTCCTTGGTTTTGAGGCACCATGGGATCAGGCCTTTGTACTCTTCCTGAATCAGAATTTGGCCAGGAGAGTTAGATTTTATACTCAGAATGTTGCCCACAGTACATTTACTGCACAGCGGACATCTAGGATACAAGTCTCGTTCTCTTCACAGCGAAGAACTGACCTTTTACTGCCTCCTGTAAAAAATATTGAATCATTTATTAAATTACTGTTATTAGGGCTGTCAGACCGATAACAGTAAAGGACTGAGAATTTTTTTGGTGTTTTTTTTTACCTTTGCATCCTACTTCATTGCTGCCATGTGACACATGCCCTTGCATACCAACCGAATGGGGAAATGCAGCATGGTGTAGCAGCCTGGATCTGTTGTTTTGTTTAAGGGCCACTGCTCAGTGGGGGGACCAGGATTCTGCACAGTAATTAATGACCTTCCTTTGAGTCTTCAGCTTTACCTGACTGTCCTGGGGAGCCAGTAAACAGGTCAGTGAGTGTTAACCTGCCTTATCTCAACAAAAACATAAATGGGTTCACTGGAAGGCTTAACTGAAAGAGTTGATGACTTTTTATCCTCCAAGTTGCTCATTTATCTAAGTCCTCTCAAGGTGCAGTAATTTTAGAAATGACTAGGTTTCTGATCACAGTTCCACTATTAATGGGAATTTATCTGCATCTCAAAAGCTGCCAGCTCCAGTCAGCAGCTGGGAGGAAGGGTACAAGTCAAGCACCATGGCTAAACGGCTACAAGCACCCGAGGCAGATGGCTAAAGCCAACCCGTGTCTGTTTGCCCTCTACAGCCATCACTTCTGAGGTTGTTTAATAGACACATTTTCAGACAGACCTAAACCATCACGGTCCTCTCCAGCCCCTCCAGAATGACTCTCTGAAATAAAAATTAAGCACTATGCATCATCTTGTGGATTACAAATTTATATTACCTAGGCTGTGTGAGTAAACAGAGAACACCAACCACTAAATTATCTTTCTTCTGAGCAGTCAGTGCTTTACAGATTGCCACTCAGTAGGCAATACGATATTGTTTGGTGGGAAATGACACTACATTTTTCACAGCGCTTGAATGTCATTTGTCCGCAGCACAAGTACACGGTGAACAGCGCAATTGCCATTCCTTACTAATTATGTGGAAAAAATCCACCGAGGGAAAAAGAAACTCTTGCAATAGCTTCTTAGCTAGCAAGAAAAGGAAAAGGACATGGAAGGTAAATGTACATCTCTAGAAATAAATTGAATATTTTCTCCATCCATAAGAAAGCAGAACTACTACCAGCAAATTGTTTTTTGCCCTCCAGGGCTTTGAAGAAAGAAAAGGGAAGGTTAGATTCATGGTGTAGTGCAGGGTACTGAGTCAGTGCAGAGAGCATGACAAATCGTGCCCACGGCCTGGCTGCTGAGGCAAAGCTACTGGTATTTAAGGTTGATTGAACAGGACAACAAACAGGCATGTGTTTAGGTGCTCTGGTTCCTACAATGCGGCATGTGGGCGAAGGCTTTTGTAGGGTTGCATTCAGGAGATTATACCTGAGATGTCAGTAGTTCTGGTTCAGAAAGGGGATTGAAAATAACATTAATTAAGGTTCTAGCTATGTTATTAACTTTGTGCCCATAATTTCAAGGACAAAATGTTCAGGCTGAATTTCCCCTCTCTTGCCTACTGTTTCTACAAATGAGGTCTGGGTATCAAAAGTGACAACCACAGAGGCATTCAGAGGTGTTAAATGCAAGTAGAGTTCAGCCCTGCTGCTTGAGCTGACCCACCATGAGATGAGTTCAGTTAATGGAAAAGCTGAGTTTTGTAATGGGGAAAAAAAATTATTCAGTTTTTTCAATTTCTATTTTTTTCCAAATTTCCATTTGTTTTTCACAATCCTCATAGCCAAAAAAACCCCTAAAGACATAATAAATGATAGTCCAGATTTTAAAATGTTTATTTTATATGTCATTTTTTGATAACTTTAAGGGGCATGATTTGCAGAAGATGAGTGATGAGGATTGGTTTTATTCACTAATGGAGTTAGTGGAAAAGAAACATCCTGATAGATTGGCCCCAGTCACCCGTCTTCTCCGTAGGGCATTGCACTCTCCTGAATTTATTTGGAGTTTATCTGCATGGTCTTTCAAACCTAGCTAAGCAGGTTGGTAGTGGACTCGGAGCAAGCCCATGCAGGACACCAACTAACAGCAAGTCTAATCTTGACACAGACAGTCCAAAATATCTGCAACAGGCTCACAGCTGTCATCAGCAAAGCAAGATCATGGTTTTTTCTGTGTATCTTAATTACTCTGAGGAAAAAAATGTCCCAGACTGGACCAATTTCAAAAGTAAAGTGAGTACTGGCCACAAGCGAGTCAGGAAAGAGGAGATATCACAAACACCTTGACGCCCCTTAATGCCTCCTCAGATTTGCACAGAGCTACGAAACTGCTTGTCGAGTCCCTCATCCTCAGCCCGGCTCCTCTGAGCCTGCTAAACCAGACTGTGCTGTCTGGTTTTGTCTTTCCTCTCTGCCCTCTGAACTCACCTAAAGGTCCAGGAGTGGGGTCTCCGCCCTCACTCGAGGCTGAGGTTCCCAGTGCTGGCTGCCACGCTGTTATCCCAGCTCCTGCCCGTTCCCAGCTCAAAGCCTGGGCCCAGCGGTCGGACAAGGAGCTTGGCCTTTATTGCAAATTAATCCCATTTCTAAATCTGAGTCACAACATTTCAGCAAGTGAATCTGGTAATTTTGTGAGCATCTTTCCCATCCTTCTTCCCACTCTTTAGGCTGCTGCCCTTCAAACTAATCACTTCAAAGGGGCTATAAGCAGCTAGTCCCTGCCAGGTACGAGGGATGGATGGTACAAAGCCAATGGGCAGAGCCCACATGGCACACAGAGAGCTTGAGCTCAGGGCCATGGGATCCTGCAGGACAGGAGAGAGAAGGGCTTCAGATCCCTGTTCCTCCAGCCCATGCTTCACTATTCGCTTCAAGCCCAAGACGTTTCAGATCTCTGAATAGCGTCATCTTCCTCTGGCTCCTGAAATTCTTGGCTGGCACATTTGACCTTTAATTTGGAAAGGAAATGTTCAGCCTGGCATCCCACCTTGGAAAGGATGCTGACACCTGCCACATATTTTCACTTGGAAGAGAAAGCAATTCCTGGTCTCCTTCACACAGTTGATCGCTGGGGTGACCCACGGGACAAGCTAGATGGATATTTCGGGAACACTGACTCTTAACTAAAAGCTCAGCTTGGAGGGGCTTTCCATGTTGGTGAGTCTGTAGTTAGTCTGGTATTTATTTAGCTGCTGGCGTGTGAGAGTTCCTCTGACACTAAACAAGCTTCAGCACATTCAGGACTTTAAGTATTCCTCTCTCAGACCACAGTACTGCCTTTGACCTTGCGGGAGCTGGAGTACACCTGGCTAGGGCACAAGCCCAGAACGTCCTCCAGCAGAGGACATCTTCTGTCCCCCACCACCTCCAGGAGCAGCAGAGGCCCGGGAAGCTCATGCCAGGATCACAAATGGCTTTGAGGGGACATTGTCTGTGAACCAGGCACGGTACCGGGAGGGGAGAGAGTACAGAGCAGAGCACAGTCATGATGCAAACACGGTGTCACTTGGCACAATCAAGTGTTGTTGGTTTTAAACTGATTGAGACCTAATGAGTAACAATAATGAAGCTGTAAGAGCACTGGCATACAGCTGATCACAGTTCAGTCTGTGCCTACATGATCCGAGGCATCCTTCTGGACAGCAGGGATGGAGCAGCACGTTGTATTCTTCCAGTCAGGCTATGTGTTAGAAGTACTGCAGGAGAGACCAAAATGACTCCTTGGGTGCAGAAAGAGCTGCTTTTTGGATGGTAACGCATTGCCTGTTTTTCTAAGAGGATGCTTTTAATAAATGCTTTTCCTTATGTCAAACTGGGAAACAAAGAGGAAAAACAGGTAGGAACAACAAGATGCTTGCTCATTCCCAACAGCAATTAAAACATTCACGTGCCTTGCAGTATAGTAATACATGACCTTGATGGCATGGTTATTTTTCTCCTATCATTTACTTTGGGGAAGCTGGCTTATATGCATTTAATTCTCCATGCTTTTTGAGCGTCATATATGCTGAGCATGCAAGAACATTTAAGTAGGTAAAGAAATGGCAGAGATTCATTAAATACAGTGCTCCAGTTTGATCAATAATGCTTAAGTACTCCTGGTAGCCACATTTTCCGAGCATCCCACAGCCTTTTCTTAATGTATTTATTTTCTTAGCACTTCTGTAATACTTTCTAAACCCATATGACAGAGGAATAAATAAAATACAAATAGTGAGGCCCATTAGACTATCCATTACACCACATCTGCACAAGTAAATAAAACATGCCAGGGACTCTTACCAGACCAACTGGCACAGTACAGCTCACATCCATGTAGACACCTTCCATCCACTAAAACAGAGTGGCCTCATCTGAACAGCCTGCAGGGAATAGCACCAGGCCTGTGCTAAACCAGGCTTTGTCCACCACAGCATCAGCTGGACTAGACCAAAACCATGTGAGAAGTGTGCTACGAACTCGGCACAAACGGAGGTGAGGTTGGACAGTAACTCTGAGCACCCTGAGCTGCTGTTTGGGAGCACCTGCTTTCTGGCTGGGGCTGCACAGGGAGCCAGGCACCCACGGCTCTACACTGTGGCTGCCCGGAGCGGTCACTCGCAGACAGTGATGCCAACAAAGGTGAGAGCAGTTGAGGATACTCTATCCGAAAGCAACACACATTGGAGCTCCTGTCATCAACACTGTCACACAGGTTATAGCAACATTTTTCTGCAATGAATGCAGGTGCAGAATTAACAGAAACAGGATGCTGGCTGGTTTGCAAGTTGCTGCAATAAGCCTGCAATAACTTCAGTTTGGTTTAATGCAAAACCCATTAGCAGTTGCATTTGAAGCGAATAGTGCTCTTCCCATAACCACTGGTGCATAACCTCTGTGATCAGTCATCTTTCCCTTCAGTGTTGATACCATTGTTGAATGTTTTCTTTGGACAGAAAGTAAGATCAGCGTTTCATAAAGCCTGGCACAAAATCACTGAGCAGTGGGGGAAAATAACCCTCTATTAAAATCTTCCCTGGTAAAACCACTTTCATCAAACAGGGGGGGAAATCTGGCAAGATAAAACAATTTTTCAAGATATTGGTTAAGTACCATTCCTGAGAATGGAAAGTAGTAAATAGCACAAGTAACAGATGCTGTACATGGTACAGTAAGGCTAATTAATGCCACCCTACTTGATACTGGATGGATGTTGGGGTCCAGGGAAAAAAAAACAAAACACATTTAATTACATACCTGATTTGATTGTTACTCACTGACTAAAACAAGTGCACAGATGAATATGCAGAAAGTATTTCTTTATATATATATATAAAACCTCCCCCAAACATTAGTTGGAGCTCTTAAAAATACATGAGCACACATAAGATATCTTTACTCCAGCACCAGCTAGAGTTATTGTAGTTTACAATAAGGGAATTTAAAAACCCTCCCAAAAGACTCGGTTTCCTACGCATCCCCCACAACACAGCGGGGAGGTACGAGTGCCATCAGGCCAGAGATGAGCAGTGAGAAGCGGCACCATGACACCGCTTTCTCAACTAAACCAGGCACCTCCAAAGTCAAAATTTTGCAACTGCATCTGCTCAGCGTAAAGTGCTATTTCACATGCAATGATCAGTGGAGTTGCCAACAGAACAGAACAAATTGTTGGAGGTTTTATCAGCTTTCTAGCACATGTCATGGTATCCCAGTGTCAGGAAGCCAGACCTGGGGAACCACAGGGAAAGACAGGAGTCATTTACCACCAGTAACCTATTGCTCCCAGATTTATTTTGGTATTTTCATACCTATTATCTATAAAGCACCAGTTATCACTTATATTTTTCACCCTTTTATAAATATAAGCATTCTGTCTCAGAAGGGATACTCAGATAATACGTTCACATAAAATTTCATTTTCAGTGGCTACTTTTTACAGCTATAAACTGTACTACTCCACATGGCCACAGACAGCTTTACGGAGGTTCACTTGAGGACTTCCTTGAAATCTTCCTTGAAGGTTTCTGGAGAAAAATGGTGACATAAGAATAAGTTTGAACCCAAATCAGAATCCATTTCAAGACAAGCAAATTTGAGGGTGAGATTCATTGAAGAACTGGATTCAATGAGCAACCTGACAGCTTTGTAGAGGAGCGAAGAAGAAAGAACCTCGCATATTTCTGTGTATTGGACCTTAAGCTGTACGGCGTCCAGCTGTGGAGCCCTCAGCTTAAGAAGGACATCGACTGGTTGGAGCAAGTCCAGAGGAGGCCACAAAGATGCTCCGAGGGCTGGAGCCCCTCTGCTATGGGGACAGGCTGAGAGAGTTGGGCTTGTTCAGCCTGGAGAAGAGAAGGCTTCAGGGAGACCTTATAGCACCTTCCAGTACCTGAAGGGGCTACAGGGAAGGTGGGGCGGGCTTTTTACAAGGGCCTGTAGTGACAGGACAAGGGGTAATGGGTTTAAATTGCAATGGGGGAGATTTAGATTGGATATCAGGAAAAGAATCTTCCCAGAGAGGGTGGTGAGGCACTGGAACAGGTTGCCCAGAGAAGCTGTGGATGCCCCATCCCTGGCAGTGTTCAAGGCCAGGCTGGATGAGGCTTTGAGCAACCTGGTCTAGTGGAGGGTGTCCCTGTCCATGGCAGGGCAGTTGGACTAGATGGTCTTTAAGGTCCCTTCCAAACCACACCATTCTATGATTCTATGTAACAAAGCAATGACTTTCTGACATCTTCTGCTTTAGTGTAATATGGTTATTTAATTTTTATCTTAAAAAACGCAGTTCTCATAGTACTAATACTCATAGTGCTGTGAGTGACTTTAGGGTAGCTGGAAAAGTGGAGACAAAATTACACCAGAATTAGTGGGGATCCTGAAGAAGATAGACTTCCTCTCAGAATCCTGGAGCCCTAGTAGGTAGTTTAGGGATCCAGGAGTGGGCTGAGAAACACGTGTGAGGAGTCAGACTGATGCCAAGTGTTGGTGGAATGCAACAGCGCAGAGGGGAAACTCTGAATCATTAGAGCTTTCCCAAAGTCATGCCATCAGGTTTCACAGCTCATGCGGGGTAGCACACTGCTACACTGCAACTGCCAGTGATGCTTAAGCAACCTAGTTTTAAACCAGCTCACACACACCACTATAAGGTAGAGTGAAATCATGGTCTTAATGCAGTTAGTGAGAGCTAAACTGGGCATCTGATAAATTTCTGCCCTATATGGATGAGAAGCAATTGACCTGAAGGCTGCATTTTCACTTGATGTTGTTTTAAACTTTAGCCTTCTTCCGGACATATAACTCTCACCCAGTCAAATAATAAATCACATTAAAGAAGGAAACATTCATCTACTCTCAAATAAAAAAAACAAAAAGGGTTAATTCCAGGGTATGACATCATTTTAATCAAATTTAATTGATCCTCAAAATAAGGACTGATACGAGGAGAGTTGTTGTGACATCTAAGGCAAGGAGCTGGCATTTTCCTAATATAGAAGATTGTTGCCTGTGTAAAAATAGCAGATTAATCATACTGATTAAGTGTGATGCAAATATACAGGCAGTAATACTAGCAGATGATCCTGAAAATGTATTAACAGAAAATGAGGCAAGAACAGCGAGTTTCATTCAGGCTTGCTGCAAGCTCTTATATAAACTTAACCTTATGCAAACCATTACTGGAGTATCATCCTCCTGCAACCACAGCCTTCAGCAACATGTTCAGAGAAGCATACAGAGAGAGAGTGCATGCAGCAATACACCTAGAGCCAGTCCTGGTACATATTATGCTAATATTTTGGCAGGATGCTTATAAACTGTTATCAAGACAGCTAAGCCAAGCCCAAGCTGCATGGTTCTAATCTTTGGTTAGCAGTGACTCCTGCAGGAAGAGTCCTGATTGATGATAAAACAACTGTCTCTTATGTTAAGGTCTCACTTCTACTTACTAAAAAGCAGCAAATATGAGAACAAGTGATTTTCTTTTGAGTAAGATCTAGAGAAGGCAAAGACAGCAGTCTTGTGATTTCTTTTCTGGTTCCTTCTAGCATGACATTAGATTGTCCCAGGAACACCCAGCCCTGCCTCTAACAGGTTGTAGCTTTAAGAAGCAGCCTGGGGATTTGGTTTTTCCATGGTACAAAACCATTCCTCTGCTCGACAAACTGATCAAAATCCCTGCGGAGAGAAACTGCCCACAGATACAAAGCAAACGTAAGCCTCCCGCAGAACACCTGGACACCAGAACCCTGAACACACGTGCTACGTAGGATTGGTAGCAGGGGCCAAACCCTCAAATGGGCGTGAGCTACAATCAAAGCTGTTTAATGTTGCCATCAAGCAATTCCCGTCATCCCCAAGAAGTATTCTACAGTATTCTGTGGATCCGGGACACCAAGGAGCTCACTGTTTCTCCCATCTATCCCAGGAAGGAAGGGGCTCTGCACTCATCCCCTCAGCAGACACCAAGATGGATTTGTCTCACTGAGGGTTTTGCAATATAGGCCTATCCTAAATCAGCCAGGATGTCATTAAAAGCAGAAACACAAGTACTGTGGTACCAAGGCAGACACATGGCTCAGACTCTTCCCACCTCTCTACCTCCTGCCGGGTAAGTAATTGTACCGATGTTGTTTCATTACCAACCGGCATCTCTCCCTAGGACACAGTATGGATGTTTCTGGTATACAGTGGAACCTCCACCACTAGCTGCTGAGCTCTTTCATGTGCAATCAATAAACAATTCATTGAACTCCATAACCCTTTGAAGCTGAGAATACACTCGTTAGCCAGACCGTGCTGCGGCATACGTCTGAGATGTATTGCTCTTGGGGCCGTTGGCGCAGTGAGCAGCGTGGACTCTTAGCACTTCCCAGAATAGTACTCTTAACAAGTGTTCATTCTCGTTTGAACAGTTGCCGCAAGCAGTGAGGCAGATGAGCCTCCCCCATGCTGTGCGTGTTTATGTACAAATGTAAATCTTTCTTACCTTTCATCTGTGAACGCTGAAACATCACCAATTGTCCTCGTTTACGGAAAACCCACATGGTGCTGCTGACAGAGAAGCAGCTTTCCATTCGGCGTTATGTACATTCCTCTAGAGCTGCAGTAAATTAATTTTGGGTTGTAATAAATAATTGCAGTATCATTTTCACTTAAACCAGGGTGGCATTCACAATATATTGTAGTTAATGTGTTGTATAGACAGTAAAATGCAGGAATACTTTTGGGGACTTCAAGATATTTAAAAGATTAATCATCCCTTTTTAGGGTAGGTCTAGCATGGGGCAAGTATATTTGGGTTAGGAAAGCATTTCTGAGCTGTCTTTTCACCTCGGCCTAAGATGCCGCCCTTCCAGAATGTGTTTTGCATACGTAATTTTGGTGAATAGCACACACAGCAATCAAGCCAGCAAATTTTGCAGTAGGACATATTAAAACATCAAATCAAAAATCATTATGCCTCTCTAATGTGTTAATCTTTTCACTGTCACTTATAAATAGATGGTAAGATTTCACCCCACAACAGTGTGTCTAAACAATAAAATATCTTCTGTTAACACAGAATCAACCCTACTCAGTGTCACTCTGCCTTAAGTTCAACAGTTTGCAACACTCACACAAAGTCAGACCAACCCCAGAGAGAACAAACACCAAGCAATAGCGGTAACTGAAATTAAGCTGACATTTGACAAGAGAAAAAGAGAACCAGTGTCAGGGCCTTTTCCACATCCTACCTCTCAAATGCGACACAGTGAGCCACGGTTTCAGTTTGTTCATAACATCACTTCTCAGGGTGACTCTAGAGAGAAGCTATCCTTTAATACAGGTCATGTCCAACATGGTTGGCTCTAAATATTGAAAAGCACCGGAGGCATGCTTAGTAATTGCTACTAAGTATTAACTTGGAAGAAGTCAAAACCAGGGAGATTGACTATAAAATTGGTTGATGTTGATGAAAAGTGAGCCGTACAGTTCACTGTACGCATCCTTGTGTTAGTGCAGGCAGTGCCACAAGACCCAAGGAGCTTTCCTTCACCCCACTGTCCTCTGGGGAAGAGGCAGCATGCATAAAATTTTCAAGAACGGAAAACAATTCTCCACCCCAAATCAGAGCAAGAAGTGTTAGCGTCAATTAAACCAAAAAATACTACTTGGGTTTAAAAAGAGATTTCAATCCAGTTTTAATTATTTTGGTTTTTTCCCAATACAGTTTCAGCAGAAAAGTCACTTTCAACTGAGAAAAAAAAGGAATTGTCTACATATAAATTTTGAAATATTTCATCTCATGTCTCCAAAACCAGTGGTTGTTCAGATCACATGCCTCTGACTGTGCCATCCAGCTATCCTCTCCTGTTCTAAGCCAGGTGTCATGGAGGGGACAGAGATCCTCTTTTCATTCAGTGTTTGTACAACATCTAGAACAAGTCCTCAATCTACTACTAAGAAGCCTTGAAGTGTAACAATAATACATGTAATAAATAATAATTGAATAACTGGAAGAAGCAGGTTGTCCTTTATCTCAGCAAGTCCTAACAATGTAAAGATTTATAAAAACAAAACTCATACCTGAAAGGCAACAGAGAAACTTAGAAGCAGTTACTACATGCCAATAAACTGATTCTGATGGCCAATAACTTAATTTTAAAACTGTATCAAGTAGCAGTAACAACAGTAACAGAATACTGCAGGAGAGCTTTATTAATGAATAACAATATGAATTCAAAGCACTTTGCAATATACAGTATGAGTGGAAAATCTTACATATCATTAGACGGTATCATAAGGCAGAGGGTATCCAATCAAGATGTTGATTGGCCTTCAATTTCAGAATCACAGATCCAACAATGCTCACAAGGTTTTTAACATAAAAGCCTTTGGTCCATGTGTCAGGCCACACGCCATAGCTGGGACTCACCCAGGATCTTGACTCCTCATCAAAATAACTGATCAAAAAGCTCAATCCAATCCTCCAGTGGGCTCTGCCTTGAGGATCTGGAAGCGCAAGAACAGTTCAGACTTGAAAATCTAATTCAGCTCTGCCTCCACAGAGAAGAAAATGTGCTATCTTTCCTCTCAGATGATTTTGAACGCACAACATCAAAGCAGCAGGAGCTAAATATTATGTTTCTAGATGAACCAACAGTGGCAACATCGTATGAAGTAAATTTTCTATCTTCTACCTTGGTTTCTGTCATTCAAACTGTGATGATTTCTCTAAACCAATGGTATTTATGTGAAATTCAGAATTCTAGGTTACATGTGCATTATGGTCCTATGGTCCCACAGTCCTAATATCAGTCTGTCATTTGTATTTTCTCTGTATTTCCTTTGACCTCAGACAACTCTCTCCACTTGAAGTTTGTTCTGTTACTCTCACAGAACTGTTCTGAATTTCTTATAGACTGATTGACACATGAACAATTAGAAGATCCAGAAACAATTATCCTCCATCATAAGATGTACTACAGTAATAATGAATTTTTTTAAGGAACCATTAGAAATCATTTAAGCTGTTTATAAAAATAGAACTGAAAGGAGTAGTATTTCTGAACACTGAGCTACAATGAAGCATATTTTTAGATCAACTTGCTTTTTAGATATATGCAAAAAATCCTCTCAGTATTCCTCCTACACACATGAACTTGAAAATTTACTCCACAACTTCAAGAATGAAGGAAATACCTTCTTAAACTAGCGATCAAGATAATAAAGTTTCTTCAGAGCACTTCTGGCATCTTATTTTTGGGAGCATTTTTTTTAAAGCATCGCAGACATGGATCGTCAAGAAACAGCCAGCACACTTTTGCTGACATGGTACTTGCTGATTTTGATACTCTCCTACCAGGCCCTGCGGCTCAATGGTATCCAGCGCTCAGCTTTACAGTACGGATAGCCCGAAGCGAGCACTACACGGCTGCATCTACTGCTTTTGCTTCAGTGGTAATGTAATGGAAGAGAGCTTTTCCTCTGATTAAGTTCCTCACCCACTGATCTAAAAGATAAGCTTACACGCAGGGTAACACGTGGGGTTCACGCAGCTTATATTTAATGCCATGCAGTCTCTCTTCCACCATGTGTTTAGTTTCGAGTTCCTTATTATGAGAACTACGTCACCCAACTGGGAAGAGTCCAAAGAGGAACAAGAAGGATGATTTGAGAATAAACAGGTTTTAAAGAAATAATGGGCTTGTTTAGCCTACAGAAGATGAGAGGCAACCTGATAAATAAGGGTAAAGAGTACAACATAGAGGAATGGAATAAATTGCACTCTATACCTATGGATGAGACAGCAAAATGGCTTTCGATATAGGTGAGACATTAGGGGTGCTCTTCCCACCTCAGATGGCTCTAAACACCTATCTGTAGACAACTGAATCAAGGTTCAGATCTCCACTTCTTCTAGCAGAAACTCAGAAACCTGTAGTGTTTGTAGATACATACCTGTAGACATCTACACTTATGAATGAATTAATCCCAGAATGACTATTTAAAAGACATTTCCCAGGGAAATTACTCTAACAGTTCAGACCAGGCAGTGCTAGGGCATTTAGCCTACAGAGTGTGTGCTGTCTCCATCATCAGGCGTTCTCAAGAACAAGTAGGACATACACCCTCAGGACTAAATTAGGTGGAGACGATCCTGCTGTGGACTATAATGATAGACCAAATGATGTCTCTTTTCATACTGTTTTCTATGATTTCCATGATTCTGCTTATAAGTACATACAAGGGTGGTCAGGAATGGGGGAACTAGGCCCCAAGAGAATCAAAGATTGGAGCAGATAAAAAGGTAAGGATATAACATCATTATTGCTTCCTGACTAAAATATAGGCACTGGAAACTCTTCTGTTGGTTCAGAAATTGACAAAGAAATCAAAGTGAACCAAAATTTAAGAACACGGATACTCAGTCCCAACTATCATATCTCAAATACAACGAATAAATAAATACTGAGATGATTTAATACTTACTAGCTTTCAGGGCTCTGTTCAAACAAGGGGGCAGAAAGATTATATAAATGGAAGGAATAAAGAAAGTAGAGTTTCTCATCTCCCAGCAGACAAGGCACAAAGAACAGCAACCATTAGGAGAGAAGTTATTACTGCTATCTCATTAAAGATATGCAAAACCACTAAGAAAATGGTACCACGTAGTTAGCAGCTTTTGGCCAATTCACACAGTTCCTGAACAAAAATTAATTCTCACTGCAACAGAAACCCATTTTGTTCTTTTGTGATAACTGTTGTGTTCACTTGTGGGCCATCATGAAGCAGAAGTATACACGAAATAACACCACCACCCCCCACCCTGCCACCCTCCACCCCCCAGGTAAAAAACACAAGCATTGATTCTTTTTTTGCGTCAGTAAGATCAGACGTTACCAAAATGAAGGACACAAAATAGTATCACTTCACCTTACAAAAGCACCAACTACCCACGTCACTGAGCTACAAAACTTTGTCAGGTGAAACAGCAGAATACGAGTAAGAGCCACACTGGCTGCAGAAGAACAGAAAAGAGCTGGTTCCTCTGTAGTGCTCTGCCCATTTTTGCCAGTTGTGAAGAAAATAAAAGAGCTAAGGTCAACATTTGATTATATGAGAATTATCACCCGAGTGCTCTTTCATTTTAATGTTTGGCATTTAAAATATTTTCAGATAAACTAAAACTTTCAGAGTGAAGAATACTTCCTAATCAAGGAATCAAAAAACCCACAATTGTGGAAGCACAAATTATTTTACTTAATGAAAATCCTGTGAAATTTATGCACCCGAAAGTGCTCACTGTTTTGAGGGTTTTGTCTCAAAATTTGCAATGCTGTAGCAACTATTTTGTTTGAATTTTCATTGCTTCAAAATACAAACACCCAATAGTAAATAAATGGCACAAAGGCATTTTACACCTCCATATTACACCTTATTCATGAAACCACAGCATGACAGCAGCCCTAGATGAACGTATGGGGTAATAAGGACCTTCCTAAAACAGGGACAAAATTCTTTTTCTTATGCTAACATTGTGTTTCTCCATCACCTTCTCCCAGTGCTGTCCCCAGTCTAAAGGGGATCATAGATAGGAAGAAACCCTCAGCACTGACCTTCTTCCTCTGGCTATATAGGGTCTCGCAGTTCTTCAATAGCTGCTGCTGGAGGTGACTGTTATCCCTCCTGGTCTCCAGAAGCCAACATGTACACACCCTGCTAAGTGAAAGCCTCTTTAATATTCCTGTCAGTCAGACTTTTTCAAACATCAAATTCTTGCTTTTCTGTGCTCAGGCTGGGAAGATTCCCATGCTAGTTTTCAATCACACGTCTGGGTAAGTTGACAGTGGGTAGTTCTCTTTCTTGCTGATGCTCTGGAAATTTTGAGAACAGCGAGGATGACCCCCGCCCTGACCCACTTCAGGGATCCCCCAAGTGATGTCTCCAGCTGCAGAAAGTAGGTTTACATCCGCTTGATTCACTCTCTGGCAGGCACAGCTAGGGAATTTCTTCACTGCTTTCCCCACCCCCAGCATTACTGACCCATTTTGTGGCCTTAAAGTGCCTTAGGATTTTGCTTGGCTTTTTCATGATGAAGGAGAAGGTGATAATGGAGTCAGGCATCTGTCCATGTTTGTCTGTGTCCATGGATGTGGGAGGCAATCTGTTTTGTTTAAATTAAAAAAACCCTCTGACTTATCAAAGGCAGATTTCTGCCTCCTGCTTATTCTTTTGATCGCTTCCCAGGCTAAGTGTCTCCCACAGTGCTGCAAGGTTGCAGAAGCACAGCCCGGACAAGTCAAAGGGTTTCAGAGCTTTCTCAGTGAGCAGACTAATAAACAACAAAGTAAGAATGCTCACACTTGGGACACGCGTCCCCGTCCTGCCCAGGACCTCTCACTGCCAGCAGCCAGCTGAGGATGTCCTCTGCCAAACACAAGAACTAAATAAATGTATAAAGGCTTCAGCACCGCTGGAACTTGGGGCTTGGGGCTGTCTTAGGGACTTGTTGAAACAGAGATCTCTGTACTTTAGTTTTTAACAGCTCTAGAGGGATTATTATCCCATGAACATACCCACTTGTTTTCTGAAAACACTGTTAGTTTCAGGGAATTTCTCCTTCTGTCTCTCTGAAACCTGACATCTGACAATTGTATCTGATGCTCCCTAACTCCTGTATTAAGTAAGACAGGTACTCTCTTCATGGGTTTTGTTGCCATCCATGTTTACAGATCCCTCTCATCCCCTTCTTGGCTGTGTCCTTATCAGGATGAATTGTCTGTCTATTCAGCCACACCTCATGGAGGAGCTGTCCATATCCCTGATGATCCATATTACTCCTTTCTAGTATCTCTTTTGAGATAAGGCAAGATCTGTGGCATTCAAAAAACTGGAGCACCCTAAACAGTGGCATAATGATGCTGACTGCTTCCTATTATTTTCAGGCACAGCTGAACAATGACATTTTCATTACAACTCCAATGTCCATTGCCTCACATGAAGTCAGTGGTTCTTCATTGCTGGATTGTCGTTTTTATGACCCTGAGAAACTCAATGTTATCGTGAAGTTTTGCGACTTTTGCTGTCTCTTCTTCCAAATCACCTATGAATATGTTGATCAGTACAGATACTTAGGCAATACGTGTTCTGTATAGAAAAGCACGCTATTAATCGTTAACAAGAAATCAGTACAGGAAGAAAATCCTCGTTTTCTGAAAAGCTAAAATGACTATACAATTAGCTAAAGTTGTCCTTAAGGGGAAAAAGTGTAGGTTTACACTCCTGATGGAGTTTGTCTTTAAAGAGACATTGTCTTTAAAAACTCAGCAAACAATGTATTCAGAATTCAGCATTGGCAACTATCACAATAGCTTTTTTATGCTAGGATGCCCAAAATGTGCACGGATCCGCGCTCACAGAGCTTATTTAAGGATATAACAGAAAAGTTTGCAGAAAGAAGTAATACCTAATGAGACTAAATAACGTGGTTGGAAAGACAGAAAACCTATCAGGAATGTTGTCTGTTGATTGGATCTGCCAAGTAAACAAATGCCCATTATTCTTGGTATAACCCATTTATTTTAAATTCAAATGTAGATGTGAATGTTAAACTTTTTTTTAAATGTACAAGACTGCAAAACCCAATCATGCATAGAAAATAAGTAACATAGTACAGTTCCCATAAAAAACTTCTATGGGTTCCTGGCAGGGAAGATCAGAGAATTTAGGATTGTGTGCATTAAGTAGGTCTGAAAAACAGTAACATTTTATGAAATTAATATTCATTTTATCTAGTACACATCTAAGGAATCTCAGATTTATGTTAACATTACATACAGTTTATACGGAATGTGCTGGAATAGACTGACAACAGTCATCTAATTAATTTTTATTGCATGTTTGACTCATATGAAATTATAGTTATCTCAGCAGCTCAGTGCAGTACAACTCACCAGTCTGTCTCTGTTGCAAGCTGCCAGGAAAACGAGAAAGGCTTTGATCTTTAGCTATACTCAGGGAAAAATGGGACAAAACACTTTTTGTCTTCCAAAGAACACAGGAATGAGTAGGGATCCTACTTGAAAAAAAACCAGAACGTACAATGGGACTGGATAAAGGACTGAAGGCTAATGAGAAGCCTCAGGTTGTATGCAATCATAGAAAAATAGGTCTGGAATGGACCTTGATTAGTCACCTAGTCCATCCTCCAATTCCAATGTCAGATCAATAGTACTTACTATTTGTCCACTACATACTTTAAGACATCCAGTAATGGAGACACCCTCTGTAATACAAAGCTGTGTCTCACTAACATCACCATTAAAAAAGCTTTTCCGCCTTGATGCAATATAAGTCCATTATATCTTACCCTACCTACCAAGAATAGATTATTCCCCTTTTCTTTGCAATGGCCTTTTAAGTGTATGAAGACTCTCAGCATGTCTTTCTTCTGCCTTCTTTTCTTTAGCCCGAGCAACTCCAGCTCCTTTAGTCTTCCCAGTCCTCTGTTCATTCTTATTGCCGCCTGCCCCATCTCCTGTTGGTTCACCTTCTTCTTTGAGCTATGGTGCACAAAACTAGCCCTTCCCCTAATGTCCTACCAATACTGCATCGAGCCCATGGATCACTTCCCACACATACATCTTCCTGGGATGTTTACTACTTTTGCCATGAAAACACGTTGGTGACTCATGTTCAGCTTGTGACTTACGGTAGACTCCAGATTCCTTTCCGGGAGATTACTCTTTCACCAACTGTTCCTTTTCCTGAATTTGTGCAATTTTTTACATGCCTAGGCTCAGCAGCTTGCTTTTGTCTCCCCAGCCTGTGCCTTCTGTTTTCTAAACCAGTTTCTTATTTGTCAAGATCCTGATCCCCTCTTCCAACGTGCCTGCAATTCCTCCCAGAACTGGATTTAGTATTCCTAGAGGATCCTACCCGGCAAATCAATTTTGGCACCAGCCGTTGATCCCTAATCTGTAGGCACCGTTATCTACCCAGTTAAGCCCCAGCTAGCCCCATAGAAGCTCCACACAGACCACCTTTCCCCAGCTTTTTATCAGAATACCGAGGTACAACAGCAAACAACGTAACATTACGTTTTGGCATGACTCAGTTGCTGTGGTAACATAAATTAACAAAATGTACATTGTCGTAGCAGCTTTGTCATATAAAGTACGTAGGCTTTTCCACGCAAATAACGGCAGAAGCAGCACAAGGAAAAGTAACTGGACAAAATGTGGTGGCTGAAAAGGGAAAATAATGCCAGGTGGAGGCTACACAAAGAGCTGACAAATCATCTAGACTTTTCAAGGATGCCAGTTCGGAACCAGGGACCATCATGTGGTGAAGTGGAAGGAAAGGATGAGTACCTGCAAAAGGTACTCCGATGACTGAAGCAGAAAGCCAGCAAGAAGTGGACTTCACGTTTAGGAACTTCAAGTAAAGCACCAGTTATTTAAGAAGACAAAAGCAACTTGTCTTAGGGTACTAACAGTGATGACGTTCTGCTGAAATCGGTTATCTGCTCTGGCATATCTGATAATCTCAAGAACGAGATGTATCGAGTTTTGGGCAGGGGTTACCTGGGAAGTGGGCTGTTGTGGATGAAGGCACAAAGCACTCGTTTCCCAAGCCGAGAGGGTGGGGAGGAGGTACAGTTACAGGGGCTGGCCAGCTCGTTGGACAACTGCAGGAATAAAAGAGGCATTCTCTATGTCACAGGCAGAAAATATTCAAGTCATGGAAAACAGCTGTAGCTCGTAAGGGGAGAGTGGAACTGGCAGATTAAATGCACAACATAATTGAGAAGGTAAAGAAATTTTGTAAGTATGAATGTGCGGGTTTTTAATTAAAAAAAGATGTAGCTGTGATGCAAAGCTGCTAAAGCAAGTCTGATTTGACAGATTCATGAAGGTGGCAGGAGGGAGATCAGAGTTAACATGTATAGGAGGCCACATTTACAGAAAAAGTATTGTTTATAAACTTTTGCTATTCTGTATTATTACGTTGCAGTTAAGCAAATACAGATTCTGGAAATGAAGGTGGTTCTGGTTTCAGAATGGGGCAGCTAGTCCTGTTTTCCCTTTTCTTGTTTGTAAGTACTGATTAATGCCATGGTTGTGTTCTCATTTATTAACAACTGATTCCTGCATTCACTGATCAGGAAAGTGTTGTGCAATGTGTGAAAGTCCCAGAGAAGCTATGGAAATCCTGAGCTTTGGCAAAACCTGAAGAACAGTGATGTGGGAAAGACTGTGGACATGCAATGGGGAACCAAACCCAGAGGAAGACAGAGATGCAGGAAGTTCTGGAGGCATATGAAATCCCAGCCCCTGACTGTACTACCCAGAGAAAGTCTTCTAATACTTACAACCCCCCTTCCCAAGGTACTACTGCCGTGTTTGGGGTTTGTGGTCATGGGACAGAAAAATCCTGGATTCCAACTCCCAAACGTCTGTTTTAAGTGCAAAGCAACTTCCTTCCTAAGGCAATAGAGAGGAAATGAGATTTTACCATTGAGCAATGTGGTGACGTCAAGCAGCTCACGTCATTTTCAGTAAACCTCACATCTGAGCAGACTTAGATCTGCTTATAACTAGCACATTTTAATCAAATACAAAGGTACTGTAGGTTTTCAGAATCACAATCTCTTCTAAACAGGAGATGAGGTCAACAGGGTCCTTCAGACAAATTCAGCAGAAACTATAGTATACTAAGGAAAAAAAGTTAATGTGAAACTCTCTTGTGACTTTAAGTGGCTTCAAAATCAATTCCACTCCATATTATTCTGTTCTCCCTTATTCTGATAATTGAGAATAATTTTCTGCAGCACTGCAGTGCTTTTAACTGACTCATAAGCTCCTCAATCACTGGCAAAGGCTTCCATAATAAGCAGCAAAGTAACACTGCAAGGGTCTAATTCTTTAGACTTGCTCTCACCAATCTCCTCTATTCAATTAATATCCATAGTCGCATTTGGACACCACGCCGACTCTGAAACAGCATCAGCGTGTCTGGGACTGAGGGAACAAGCATTTTATTTTTTTTAGTAGAGATCTCAGACTGCCTCCGCACAAATTAAGTAACCAGAAGGGAGACAGAACCTTGTGCACCTTGAGCTGAACCCTTCAAACTCATGCTTAAGATGGGGATGAGATACACTGAGGAATTCAAGAGACCTTGTTGAAGTGAACGAGTTCATCGGACAAAATCCTGCCATTGCTCTTTCTTACAGACTACCTGAGCTCTAAGAGGGAGGGTTTATTGAAACATATATGGGAAAGCAACAATCTTTTGCCCAGGCAAATCTATCACATTATATTGGAAGTGCAAACCCTGCAGAGTGGCCCTCCTGGCTCCTATTTCTGTGTAGGATTTGCATAATTAGATGCAAAATGTAAAAAATTTAGTCCACTTTCTGCCAGGTACCACAAGAGTTTTGTATGAACGTCAATAGTAGAACAGGAGCAAGTAACAACTACACACACACACTTCAGCCTGTGAGTAGCAAGAGCTGTATGTCACGGCTTGTGTACGATACGCTCCGTCAGCTCGCAGCCGTCATCACGACACCGGAGTTTCATTCATATCTTCTAACCAGCCTCCTGGCGCTCAGCCGCCTCGGCAGGAGCACAGAAGGCAGGGTGGGATGGCGCGAGGTAGATTACTTCATCTGCAGAGAAGTAACTGCGGGGTGGGAGGAAACATCTCATAATTAGAACACGGGACGGAAATTAAGGTTTCTACCAACTCCGCCACAGACCGAGCTTGCTATCCTTGGCAAAAAGCTCTCCGACCTGCCCTTCTCCATCCACAAGGCCGAGGGGCAGCGAGGCATGGGGACACTTGACCAGTAAAGGTCCATAAGCACCCGGAGATTTTCTCGGATGGCAGCAGGACCTTTGCCAGGCCGGGAGGACCAGCTGCCCGGGCCGCGCCGCCGCCGGCCGGACCGCCTCAGCGCGGTGCCTCCCCTCTAGCCCCGGCCGCAGACGGTAACGTTTCGGTACTTCGGCACGGCATTACGACGGCGGCCTTCGCCGCCCGCGGCGGGCGTTCACGACGCGGCGGGTGACCCGCGTCCCTCCGCCGCCCGCCACCGAAGGCCGCTGCGAAGGCCGGGCCGGGCCTTCACCGGGGCGAGCGGGTCCCCTGGTGGGTTTCGTCACGCCCCGGCAGCAGGTGCCTCCCGCCCGGCTCGGCCCGGCCCGGCTCGGCTCGATTCTGCCAGCCACGGCCCGGCCTGCCTGCGGCGCGGCGGGAGGCGGGGAGGGGGCGGCGGCCTGGTCGTAGGGCCGCGGGCGTGAGGCGAGCGGCGGCCGAGGTGAAGGCGACCTTGCCGCCGATCCTCCCGCCCGCAGCGGCGAGGCAGACCGCCCCCCTCACGGCATGCGGCTGCAGGTGGGTGGCTGCGGGGGACCCCGGCGATGGCGGCGAGGGGAGCGCCGTGACCGGCGGCGGCTGCCACGCTCCCGCCCCAGCGCCGCCCATCGCCGGGGCCGAGCCGGCGCGTGTGTCAACACGGGGCCGCGGCGCCGGCCCTGCCCCCGGCGCCTCCCCGAGGTCGCCCGGCGGAGGTCGCCCGGGAGGCGGAGGCCGAGGCGCGGCAGGGAGAAGCCGCCGTCGCCGCTCGGTGCATCCCGGGGAGGTAGGAGACAGCCCCGTCCCTCCGCCCCGCCACCCTGGGGGGGGGGGGGGCCGGCGCCGGCCGCTCCGCGCCTCGGCAGGCCCCGCGGCCGGCCCCTCGGCGGCCCCCGTCCCTCCGGAAAGTTTTCCTCGCCCTGGTTGCTGCCGGCCCCGGCGGGAGCCTCGGGCCGAGGCGGCGAGAGCGGCCGTGCCTCCTCGCAGCGCCGGGCTGTGCTGCGCCCGGGGCCGGTCCCGCGACTGTTGGGGAGCTGCAGCCGTCCCGGGGGACACACGCACCCGCGAGCACCGGGAGCCTGAGGAGGGATTTAAAAGTTATTTCAGGTACTCTGCCTACCCTGCCCTTCCCCTGCTCCTAACTTTCGGGTTGGTTTGGGGCGTTTTCGGGTGTCTTTTTAATCCTGTGAGAAGACTGTAGGTCTGTTCTCTGCACTCGGGGTGAGAGGACCGGCTGCCCGAGTTGGCTTGCTCTGTTTAACCAAACCCTAATAGGCAGAAACGTCTGACAGCGTTGGCTGAACCTCTCTCAGCTCTAACTGTGGCTTTTAAGTTTCAATTTCTCTTAAAAATTAATTTTCATTCACCTGTTTGTGTTGGACCAGATTCTGCAGGCATGTCTGAGTAACGCCGGGTTGTATTTGTGGAGCGGTGACGTTATTTTATAATGCCCCCGGGGGAGGAAACCGCGCTGGGCTCTGTACGGCACCTTCTGCAGCCGGTCCCGGTCCCGTCTGGCACTCTCATGCCTGACTCTGGTTTGGGAGCTTTGATAGGGCCAAGTAGCCCTTAGGCGACACTTTCAGGTGTTGCTGAAAGTTAAGTAAATCCGTCCCGCTGAACGGTAGACCGTGCTTCTTTAACAGCAGATGTATTGAAGTGTCTTCTTTACCATGTCTTGTCCTCTTGGTCAGTGTCTGCAAAGCAGAGCCATAATTCATAATTACAGCTCTTAGGGTTATGCAGTTAACAACATACTTAAGATAGCAGTAGCACAGTCTTTTGATCTGGAAAGAAAATAAACCATTCGATTATGTCTGGGTTTTCGAAGTGGCAGAGTGCTTCCTCTTCCACCGTCTCCTTACCTCTTAGCATTTGCCCATATAGCAAGCCAGTGGGCTCACGATAACATTTCCCCCAGCACTGTATTAGAAAAATCTCGATGAACTAAATTTTCTAGCTGGTGATGCTCCAGGGTGAGATTACACTTCAGCAGAGTGTACTGTAGTGAATGGATCAGAATTCAAGCACGTTGTCATTTTAAAGAGAATTTGTTAATGTCAGTATAAACCGAATTTGCAACTGTTTTAGGGAAATAAAGATGTTTGTGTTTTCTCTCTCCCCCCTTACCCTTCTTTTTTCGGAATTAACCAATTAATCTTGAGAATTGAGGTAGTTGAGCCAATTCAAGGTATTTCATCTCTCCACAAACCTTGACATACATACGGTTTTAGTCTGACATGGTTCTTACATCTTTATTACTACACTAGACTTCTTAGGTCAGCAGTCCCTCAGTGGTCTTATTATTGCCACTACGGGTTGTGATCCTTTTTAAGAGGCAGTTGTTTTTTATGAGGTCTTGATAGAGCTCCACTAACTATATTTTTAAGCATCTTGCAAATCAAAACACGCTTTACAAGACGTCATCTGTTAATGTAAAAGCAAAGAGAAGTGGAGTTTGTTGGAGGTGCACAGTTTGCAAACAAACCCTACACTCTCAACCTGACAGAGCATGAAGGGATTATCCAGACTTGACTCATCTCTGTAGACTGTGCATTTCAGGCTGACTGCTGAGCTGAGCAGCAGTCCGCCGGGGTGATTTCACTGCCGGCTTCTCTGGGTTGTACCAACCTTTCAAAATGTTATTGGTGTTCCAGAGCTGTTTATTTTTCTGAAGAAAACTAGATTGGGAAGTCAATGACACTTGAAAAGATTGAGTTCAATATTTGATGAAGCCTATTTACTGTTCAATTTTACATAGGTTAGTCGAAAACCTTATTGAGATTTTCTTCTGTGAGATTTTATACATCCTACATGCAGTTGAAAAGACTCTTTAAATGAGCTGGAAAAAGGCAATTCAAAGTCAGCGTGAAGTGAAATGAGGAACTTGCTTGGCTCAGGTCAGTTTTTGTTGTACTCAAAAATGGCTATAACTAAGCAACTCCGTGTTCAGTAGGAAGGAGATGTGTGATTTTGTTTGACTTGTTTCAGTACAGAAGTCATAAAATCTTCTTTGGTATTTTCTGCATCAAATCCATAACTTCTGGCTTGAACCAGTAATTAAAAAAAAAAAAAAATCAGCCCTTGTGAACACTTAAAGTCTGTGTAGGTTTTTCACTACTGGTGCTTTATTTTTTAATTAAAACAGATCCTAATCTGAATTCTGCTAGCCTCCGCTTCCAATCATGGTCTGTATTTTAAATAATTCCTAGAACCCAAAGTGCTTGAGAGTGACAGTAGTAAGAAAGGGTGGGGGAGTGGGTTATAGTAACTTAGAGGAAACTTGGAAAACGTGTGATGTGTAAGATTATGGTGTAAAGCTCCTCTTTTCCCTGTTTGTAAATACTGTTCAGCTGCTTTTGCTGTTCTGTGAAGCACGGTCCCACGTGTAGCTAGGAAGTCGTGGATAAGGGTTTTTTTAAGTTATTCGAGAGAGATTTCATCGTTCCCTCATTTCCGTAGTGTTTGTTGCCATGGCAGCTAGCCAGCAGCCTTATTGGTGATTAAGGTGGTTACACTTTGGTTTTTGTCTTGTGGTGCTGGAAACTATATCTGAGGTACCGTAAGAAAACAGATGTTGTACAAAGACAGCAGAGAGTTGTTTCTATGAAGGGGCTGAAACGTTTCTGTCCTCGGACTGAAGTTACTGTATAGTGATGCATTATGCCTCCTATCATGTATAGTTATGTCTAAAATGCCTCCTGTCTTCAAGCTTGCTAAATATTTACAACAAATTTACTACTCCTGCCATATGTTTGAAGCAGGAAACCCATTAATTAAACAAGCCTGTATTTTTACGCTTGAAAGAATTGACACTTCATTTTAGTTACTAAATTGTATGTTAATGGTAGAATATGACAAAAGCAGAGGTGAGACGGTGTAACAAGAAGCAGAGTCATTTTTCTTACCTCCGGATCTCAAACTGTAGTCATTTCCAGTTAGCACATAGATAGAAAATCAATTCTAATCTGCTCATGATTGCCTTCCTGGTAGAGTTATGAGGCATTTCTTTCCCTCTATCTCTTCCCCTCCACCTCCCTCTTATCTTCTACCTTTTTAAAAAGATATTATTTGTTCTCGCTCCATATTTTTCCCTCTGCATGTCTTGTTGAATAGTCAGGTCTCCAGAGTTAGAGGAGAAAAATACTGTAAAGAGATTTTTTCACTGTAAAGCTCTGCATCTTTAAATGTTTTTTGTGTAACAGCTCGAGGCTCTGTCAAAAAACATGTTCCTTACCATGTTGTTTAGTGATGAGCAGAAATTGAGGAAGGTTTTCATAACCTTGGGGCTTTCTGCTTAGATGAACTAGGCATTTCTCTTTTACCTATCAGGATTGATTACTTCAGGTTAGATCACATTTCTTGTGTAAAAGGCTGAGCTTGCACTACCAAAAATCCAAATTCTATTTTGCTTGGTATGAAGTGCTGGGCTTGACACTTGGCAGTGACTTCCCCATTCTCCAAGGATATTGTATTCCTCAGTTCAGGAATTATTTTAGCTTTTTTGGTAAACTCAAGCTCCATTCATTCGTGAATCATAGCTGCAGAATGAGAATGTTTTGAAAGAGTACTTTGATTTTAAGACTTGTACTTCTGCTGTCCCGACTGGAAAGGTCCAGACAAGACCTTTTCAAAGTTTGCCCTGGGGACTAATGAAGCTCACCCTCTCCAACTGCTCGATTCATCATTCTTTCAGGCTCACTTCACAGCACACGCGAGACTACCTCTCCTGATTGCCTGGCCATTTTAAGGTTGTATTTGCTTGATTTACGACACCAGTGTAGCACTTTAAAATTTGACATACGTCATCCTCCTCTCTGGGGAGATCTCTGTTTATGTATATATATGTGCGTGTGTGTATATGGGAAGTTAGATATAGAATAGAATGCTAAACCACCCCAGGTCTGCCCTCCTTTAAAAGTAGAAAGCTGTTATGTGCTCACAAATACAGCTCCCAGTAACTCTGGTTTAGACCAAAGTGATTTGGTTAGGAGTTCTTTCAGGATAAATGTCCTTTGCGTAAAACTTCTGTGAGATTATACCCAGTATTTAAAATGTATTTTGTGTTAAACTTAGAGTTTTCTTGAGTGTGGATAGTGAGGAAGCTAAAGGTGTGTTCAGGAGGAGGGATTTTACTTAATAGAAAGTAGATGTTTTGAGCACATAGTGGGGAGAGGGGAAGCAAGACATTCAGTGGTTGGGAGTGCAGGAGGGTTTAATGGATGTTAATAATCCTCCCAATGGTAGAAATACGGTAATTTCTTTTGGTATGAAAGGAATGTCTTGGGAGGTGGTTGAAAGTTGCAGAGGAGTGCCAGAGATTGGGGAAGTCAGAGAAGCTGTAGGTGTTCAGCAGTAAATCTGACACAGGTTATTGCAAATACCTGAAAAGCAGTCTGCTTGCTGCAAGTAGGTGAAGCTCAGAGGGTGGAAAGAGTCTTAAAATCCTCGAGTCCTTTCCTACTTGGCAAAAACTGTCATGATAATTCCTAAATGACCATTTGTGTGAGCCATCCTCCCCTGTGAGCTGTGAAAAATTGTGTGTTAAGTTGCGAAATCAATGAATCAGTCCCATCAAACTTTGAAGTTTTGTGATGAGCTGAAAATTTCTGTTGTGCCGTGACTTAGCCCTTTTATCTTAGGACTAATGAAACTTGGTGGTTTGGCAAAGATTGGCTGGAAAAAAAGACAATTACTTTTCCTTTAGCAGCAGTTACTTTCCTAGCCTCCTTTTGTTCTGCAATCTGTTAACCTAAGTATTTGGTACCTGTAAATCCTCATTTCTATGCTTTCCCAGTCACCATGATAGTTGGTACCCTGACTCTGGACAGGTCTCTGATCCTTCGCTGTCTGTAAAGCTAATGTTTGAATCACTGGGTTATTCTATCTAACCAGCATCAATGCATGTCCTCATCCTTGATGAGAGACATTTCTCCTGTAAAAAGTACCATCAACACTTCCATGGAGATCTCCACTTTTTCTAAGTGGAGCGTCTGAGAGCCTCATAGTTTGCAGCAGCATCCCCTAAGGCCTTTCCACCTCAAAACATTCAACTGATTTGAAAACCTTAGATTTCTCCTTCAGCAATAATTCCAATACATACTATTTGTAATGCCAGATACACCTCTGGAAATGGTTTGTTCTGGCTAGGGAAGGGCTATGATGTACAAGTGCCCAGGGCTGTGCACCTGGGTTCGAGTCTCTGTAACAGCTGCCTCTGGGATTGCTGCTGCCATTCTTGCTGGGCTGCCAACTGGGCTCTTGCTGCTCTTGCCGAGCTGTGAGTTGGACTCATTAGTGTTTCTGGAACTGTCGCTGTTGGGATTACAGTCTGGGTTTCTTGAAGTTGTTGCTGAGCTACAGCCTATGCTTACTGCTGAAAGATTAAAATCAGAGTTTTCTGCTTCAGCTGTTGTTTTCCCAGCCACTTGTTCGCTTGTCTGTTAATAGCTGTTGTGTGGAAGAAAATAACATCTGGTATCATGCATACATTGATGCGACTTTCATCTGGTTCCAGCAAAAGACTGCACGGCTCATAAATGTGTTTAGGTGGTGCCCACTAGCTGGAGTTTGACCTTATTACCAAGACTCAAAGTTTCAACTTTCTTTCTTGTGAGCTCTCTGCCTTCTCTGAGTTGACCTTCGCTTATAAGTGAAACTTGGTAAAACACCCTTGCCTGATAAATTAGGAGAAGTTAAACTATAGATCTTCACAGAGATTTAGCATGTGTTTGCATTGTAGAATTAGGCAACCAGTCTTTTTTGAGACTCAGAATAATTGCTATTTGGCTTTGATATGTTTAACTGTGTTGGCACCATGCATGGTCTGGCCACAAGGGTTTGTTTAGTATTTTGTGATGGTCTTCCTCCTGGTCTGTTTCATAAAACTGGCAGCTCCAGAGTTTCATGAGGGGCTGTGATAGCAGTCTACAGTTCACACAAGACACCTTGCTAAATTTCAGACATCAGTGTGTTACCGATCGCTTTACCTTTTAATCTATACAGCTGTCGTAAGAGAGATCTCAGATAAGCATTAGTGTGGAAACAAGCCTCATCATCTTAAGGCTGATCTTTCTTACTGTGCTCTACGTACTTCCGTGAGCAGCTTGAGTTGTTCGTCTGCAGCTTGGATGCACTCGTCGCTATGCCCGTGGGAGCTCTGGAGGGAAAACGTTTGTGGCGGGCAGACTGAAAACAGATGCCTCCAGTGGGCATTGTAAAGGGAATTTAGTTCATCTGCTGACATGGAATGCTTTTGTGGAAAGTAAAGCCTCATCCCTTGATAAGTGCAAGATGATGTCGCAGAAATAGGTAATAAGGCCAAATAGGCCGTATTAGCAACACCGTAGCTAGCAGCTCAAGAGGAGTGATCAGTTGCCTCTTTTTGATATTGATGAGATTGCGTTTGGAGCACTGTATCCATTTTTTGTCTCCGGAGGACAGGAGAAGACGCTGACTTACTAGACCAGGGTGATTAGGGGGTTGAAGTGCATCACGTACCAGGAGAGACTGGGAGAGCTGAATTTGGTCAGCCTTAGTAAGAGAAGACTAAGGGGGGGTGTCTTATTGCTGACTTCAACTGCATAATGTGAGGGTATAGAGAAGACAGAGTACTCTATTTGGAGGCTTGCAGCGAAAGGACAAGAGACAGAAAGAAATCCTGGCTGGAGGTGAAGAAAAATGTCACCATGAGGATACTTAAACACTGGGACGGGTGCCTGGAGAGGCTGTGGAATCTCCAGCCTTAGAGATGCTCAGAAGTTGACTTGGGAAAGGCACTCAGCAATCTGCTGTAGTTGGCCCTGCATCGAGTAGAGGTTTGTTGGGCTAGCTGGCCTCTGGAGATCCGTTCCAACTAAATTATTTAATTCTGAATGTTAATAGCATCACCAGTTCTGAATAAAGTCTTCCCGTTTGCATATGCCATTGTCAGATCTAACTTCATGGCGAGGTGGGACTTGAAGAGCAAACTGTGAGCTCAGGGGGCCAAATAGGGCTCAAAATATTAACCTTAATGAAGGAATCTGTGCAGGTCTTTACAGAACTAAAATCTAGTTGGCTTTCCAACTGAAAGAAAAAAGGGAGGAAAAAAGATTGATAAAGTGGGGATTAAACATAAGGAAATTTGGTCTGCAGTATTAATTTCTACTTTAAAGGTTGGAAACATCTGAGCTCAGAACGAAATGACTCTGAAGACCTACAGAAATTATGTGAAATCGCTAACAGATGGTTTGTCTCTTTGTGATACATTGGGTTATTAAACAAAAGTGGGCAGGCTGTTTTATTAACATATAAAATACTGGAATTTCAAAGCCTGGTGTAGGTAGTTCCATGTGGGGACTTCCTGGTGGTCTTTCCTGAGTTCTGGGATACAGTGAAAGTGAAGAAAAGCCATACCTAAATGGCAGGTAGTCAGATAGACTTCTCTGTAGCTATTTTCTTTCTATGTATTTTTTGAGTTGGATTTGCAGCTACAGTAACCCACTTTCTGTAAGATCTGGCTATTGTTGTTACTTGTCAGGTCTATTAAAAGCTTCCCCAGAAAGGAAGAAATAATGATATCCTAAGTGTGTCTCGACAAACCACATGATCATCTCTGTCTTCCCTGATTCTTAACTTGCTAAATCTGGGTAAAAATTTGGACCTTAACGTATTCTCTGGCTCTTTCATCCTAGTAGAGAGTAAACGGCAAGGCTGAAAGTCTTGCAGAAAATCCGCTGCTGGCAGCTCTCTCCTTCAGAAGGCTTCAGTCCAAAATGACAACTGCAGCCGTGTGCTACAGGCACAGGAATTGTCTCTCAAATAAGCATAACCCTGTGAAGCCATTTAGGGCGACACAGAGTCCAACCAACACCTTGAACTCTGTCCAGGAACCCTGCGGATTATGGAGCTCTGTTGCCAACAGCATGACCTGGAACACAACCTGGCCATGTCTCTAGACAGTTTTGAGAGGCCTATTTTCTTCTGACGAGCCTTTCAAACTCTTAATAATAGTCTGTGACACAGATAAAAGATGTTAGGTTGACTAGCTAAGTCTCTTAAATTTGTATTTAAATGAAGAGAATACTTTTTTTTTTTTTCACATAACCATGTTAGTTTTGTTAGAGGATTTTCTTCTGACAGAACAAATTTGAATAAAAGTACTTTGCTAAGCATGACGGCGTACACTTTGTACAGTTGTAGGCATTGTCTGGCCGCCCAATATTGTCACAGGGAAAGTTAATTAGACTGTTCAAATTTTCGTGCTCAGAAAGCATCCAGACGGCGTGACTCATTCTGGAAGTGGGAAGAGATCAAATCTAACGTGCATCGCTGGGAACTTTTTATCCTAGAGTGCTTTGTATCTCAGTGTCTTCGCTTCAATTCATAAATAATAAAAATTAAGTAAGAAATTAAACAGAGTGCCCTCCAGTGATTATCCTAAAATAAACACTGCTCCCCCCTTTCCCACGGAAGCGGGCAGCGTGTGCCATGCTGCCCTGGTGTTGAGGAGAGCAGTTGCCTGACAGCCATCTTCGTGCGTGGCAGGGGTTTTCAGCGTTTTCTGGCATGCAAACCCCTGAAAACTTTGTTAGAGCTGCAACGCCAGTAGCTGACCTGCAGGTTGGATTTTCATGGGTTTCTTCAGCAAAGCCTGGAAAAATGGGGTAAACCCTTTGGTGTCTATAGGCTGGAATTTGAAAACCAGTGACAGGTGATGGTTTGGGTTTTGTGGGGTTTTTTTTTTTTCTTTATTAAGGATTTTGAAATTGGGTAATTTTCTTAAAAAGATATTTTAGGTGGTTGCATCCCCAGAAAGGGCACAAACAACTATGAGGTATTGTATTAAATGCAGTTTTCAAGAAAGCTAAAGAGACTAGTAGACCTACCTGTGGGTGCTAGTGGCAGCTGTTGGGTTTTTCCCTTATATTTGCATTTTTAAATAAAATGAAAGGATTTTTTTTTTCAAACAGGAAACAGTAGCTGAGGCCTTGGTCCTAAAGGAAGACTCACAGAACGGGGTGGGTCTTACACATGGCTGTATCAGAGCCGGGAATAAAAGGATCTACCCCTACTAGCACGGGTGAAATTGAACCTTAACCAGCCAAACTGTGGAAATGGTCATATTGCTGATGTGTCTAGTAAGGGAATATATTTCCCTGACACATTTTGTGAAGTGCTCTTGGGTGTCTTTTCCCAAAGAAACCCCAAGAATTTCTGGCCATGTGGCTTACATCCTTTGGAAACAAGACTTCCATCATCATCCAGTCTGCGTGCGCATGCCCTGGTGTACCTGTGCAGGTGTGGTCACAGTAACTTGTATGTTTGTGCTGAGTTTAACCAAACCTGGGTTGGAGCATCCACTTAAAGATGGGCAAATCCTTGAGCAGGATGTGTCCTCATGGCAGAGAAGTCCGGTGGTGTCCTGGGCTGCATTAGGAGAGGTGGTGCAGCAGGTCAAGGGAGACGATCCTTCCTCTCCGCTGGGACACGCCTGGAGTGCCGTGTCCAGTTCCAGGCTCCCCAGTACGAGAGGCATGGACATGCTGGAGAGTGTCTGACAGAGGGCCACAAAAGTGCACAAGGGACTGGAGCATCTCCCCTGTGAGGAAAGGCTGAGACAGCTGGAACCGTTCAGCCCGGAGAAGAGAAGGCTCTTACCAGCATGTATAAATACCTGAGGTGAGGGGACAAAGAGGACGGAGCCAGGCTCTTTTCAGTGGTGCCCAGACAGGACCAGAGGCGGTGGGCATGAACTGAAACACAGGAGGTTCCCTATAAACATCCGGAAACACTTTTTTACGGTGAGGGTGGTGGAGCACTGGCACAGGTTGTGGACTCTCCATCCTTGGAGACATTCAGCAGCTGTCTGGACAAGGTCCTGGGCAACTGGTTCTAGGTGGCCCTGCTTGAGCAGAGGGGTTGAAGCAGGTGACCTCCAGAAGTCTCTTCTGACCTCAATGATTCTGTGATACTGTGGAAGAAGCATTGTTTAGGGATCCAAGCCTACAGAGGATATCCAAAGTTATGGTGCTGAGGCAACTACTTTTTCATTATCCTCTTATGTAAACATTGTGGGGTTTTATTTGTCACTTAGTCAAAACTACTCACTTTCAAAATGGAAGTCTTAACTTCAGAAAACTTAACCTCATTTCAGGTTAAGCCACTTCTCGGCGTGGTACTGAGGGGTGATGCCAGTGTTTTCGCTGTTACAGAATGCTGCATTGCGCTTTCTGCGCAGTTGGCTGCTGCGACTCAAGCCTCTTGGGCTCCTTACGTAGGGTGCAGGTGGGCACCGTGTCATCTCATGATGAACGGTGGTGGTCACAGCCTTTGTCTACCCACAGACAAGGGAAGACTGGGGCCGTTTGTACCCGTCATCAGCAAAATAAAATCACTACTTATGATAAGGCTTAGGGTTTTCCTCTTCAAAACATGAGATGTCATGATAAAAGTTGCAACAGCTTGCTAGCCTTGCATGCAGTCAGTGCTGGTGATCTGATGGGGTTATAACAGAAACTGTAGACCTTCGAACCTTCTTTGAAGATGATGGCCTGGTGGAAAATGCCTCTCCTTTTTTTAAATTTTAAGGATAACTGCAAGACAGCAGAGTCTTCTTTCAAAGGGTAAAAGAACTCTCTGTCGCTTTGTTTTAGTGCATTTGAATGCATGATGTTCTACAGAGAAATTACACTGCATTTGAAAATGCAGTTTGTCCATTTTAATTTTTTTTTTTAAAGGCTATTTATTCTCTAGGCAAAGCATTACTCATCTTTATCATAATATGAAGTTGTTTTTGTGAATTCTAGACACTTTTTACTGGTCACTATTCACTCCTCTGCATGGCTGTAGAGTGGTGGTGGGTTTTTGTTTATTTTTGTCACTCTGTAGATACAGTTTAGAGCACCACTTACCATTCCTCGAAGCTAAGTAAACTTTCAAAGTGTGATACTTAAGACAGTTTGCATCTCTTAACATACTAACTGGAAAAGAAGAAATTTGTTGTATTGCCACCTCATAATTCTAAAGACAAGCATCTCCCTTGCAGCTCCCAAGTCCAACGGTACACGTAGGATATTTTGCAGTGGCACAGCAGTGAGTTTTGTCTGTGGCATACAATCTTCATTTCTCTTTCATAAATGCAATGGTACGTGATTTATTTAACTTGTGCAGTGTATTCTTCCAAATGCATCATTTATTACTGGAGACTTAGCATAAAATTCTACAATAAAAGATAATGAAATACTTTAATGGGACAAGTTGTCTTTCTAATTGCTGCAATAACACCACTTCAGTTACAGAATGACTGTACTGTAAGCTTGCTTAAAATAATTTCTTCTTAAATAAGGCTTTGTGTTCAATGTATTTGAAACAACAAGAGTTGGCTACTGCTAGCAGCTTTTTTATTTTTTTTTTTTTTAGGTTGTTTTATTTGCCTAACAGTAGCACTTCCCTAATATCTTCAGTCTACACTGTCTGAATTTCCCAGCTGCTCCAACTCTCCCTCCTTTGGTCTTTCTGATCCTCCCATGCGTGCTTTTCATACCAAACTGGGCAGCAGTGGGGGAGGGGACACTCTCCTTCCTACCCCTCACCAGCTGAGAGGTTCACCCTGGTCCCTGCCTCTCTGCAGCATCCCATCACCTTGCTGTGAGCCATTCAGAGATCTCCTTCCACCATGGAGTCCCTGAGCCCATCGCCTCCAGCTGATTCATGATTTTGTGCTGTCCCGCTGTTTAATCAAGCGGTGTTAGGGGCCTGATGAGCACTGTACACAATGTCCCATCTCTGGGAGCCCCCAGAATAGGTTTTATAACCTACTGATCTTGCAAGACCAGAAGTTTGAGGAGCAGTTATGTTTGCTGTTATGTTGGTGACTGGATTTAACTTACTGACTCTTCGCATTTTGGATATGGTAACAGGAGGTTGCTGAACTAGTCAGGCTCTTGGATTTGGAGGTTTTGGCACAAGTAGAACTTGCTTTGTCTATTAGTGCTGTGTACCTTCTAGTGATGCCGTTACAGCCTCTCACAGATGTGACAGGAGAGCCACAGCGTTTCTTACTAAGGTTTCTTTGTTGAGCTCATCATTCCCAGAAGGAAGCATCGTGTACTGGTTAAACCTTAATAGGGATGCTTTTCTGTCATCACGAGTGTGATTTAATAGGATGATCTGACACACCTTGTAAACCTTGGACAGCCCAAGTTCTTTTAGGGAAGAGCTGAGAAGATGCTTCCAGAACAAGCAGCCAGTTTAAGTAACTGACATTGTGTGCAACATAGAATTAGAAAATGTTTTCTTATTCATGCAAGTGTAGCTTGCTAGAGTACTTCCTGTCAATGAAGCAGTATAACCTAAGTCTTCAGTTTGTCTGTCCTGACTTTGGTCATAGACAGCGCTGCAGCATGGCGTTAGTGTGAAGATTAATCTGCAACTGAAGTTTAGACCTGCTTCCCTGAAGACACGCACTTGAGTATGGAGAGTTGTTTGCGGGGGGAGCGGGTGTTCTTATTGTTACTGTAGAAGCCATTGGGGGGGCAGGTCTTCACAAGTAAACTTGTTACAACCTTATTTTTAAGCAGATCATATGCTTGCCCTGGTTGTGCGTGTGGAGCCCTGAGTACACAACTTCTGTGCTATGGAATTCTCAATTTGTTACAGATGTACATAAAGGCTATCGTACGTGTCCTCTGCCAAAACTAGCATTTCTGGCATTGCAAAAGAAGTGCCTGGCTCTAATCAGGGAGATACTCAACTAACGACTAGCCAAGTGATCCTGCTTGCCTTTAAGGGCAGTTCTTGGACATAGGTGAACTGGACTGGCTTCTTATTTTGCCCACAGAAGTTTTAATATCCTTAACGTTATCCAATACCAGCAACCGAGGTAGTCTAAATACCACAGCAGGGACTGATTAGCTTTTTCAGATCACTGCTTTTATTCGCTGTTTGCAAAGAGGCTTAATCCAGTGCTGGAGATCAGGCGTCCCACTGTGCTCGTGGGTAGCTTTCTCTCACTCTTTGTGTTCACAGTGGCAGAAATTAGTGAGGAGTCTCCTCCTGCCTCCGACTGAAAAGCTCCAAAGTAGTGAGTGGTGTTAGTAGTTGTTCTTCGGTGTTTAGTGGACAGTGCAGAGAAACTATAGTTAAGGTTTCTGCTTTGCAGTTTAATATCCGGGCACATGACAAAGGCATCAGTATAATAGCATGATGGTATGTGATTTCATTTACTACATTGAATTGCTTTAATATCCACAGAAAGATTGGGAAATTACTCAAAACAGTCCTGACAAACCTATTCTCATTCTTTCCTTCTTTTAAATCACAGTAGATGTTTCCCAACAGATTGCCTGTCCTCCCAAGCAGAGGAGGACAGCTGCCTCTGTGCTTCTCAGTATTGCTTTTAGTCACATAATGATGCTGAAGTTCAGTAAATACGCTTTTCTAGTAGTCATTCAGATGAAGATTTGCATACGTAGAATCCCTTCCTCTGTGCTGAGTTGTCTTTGCTGAAGTTGCCAGCAATGGCAACTTTTTATGTGAAAGTCCACATCGCTCCGCTTTTTTATCAAGCATCCAACCTTGCTAGTGTTGTATCACTACATGTGTGTTGCTGGGATTGGTGGTAGTGGAACTGTTGGGCAGTGAGGGGAGATACAGACTGAGTTTGTGTTTCCATGTGACTTCAGTAAAAACAAAACCACTAAGAAGTTGTCTGTGGCCTAGATCCTGACTTCTGTTCAAATATTCTGTCATTGCAAAGAGACAGGAAGATCTTGCTGTCTGAAATAAAAGGGAAAGAAGTTCTGTTGCAAGCAAATATGAGTGTCTTCAGAACAAAGGAGCGGTTCATAGTTCCTTTCTGTCAAGTGCCCTAATGTTTCAATGCCACTGCTTAAAAATATCCATTGTTCCACAGATTAATATTACACGGGTTTAGTTTAATCAGTTGCATCTTCCATTGAAATTCCCCACAAGTACTCTGTTAGAGTTGAGTGTAAATGCAAGTTTATTACATTTATTGACTTGTGTACAGAAGTGTCAGGAAATTCAGAAAGCGATTTCTGAATACATTTCAGTGTGTGGTGTGGGCTCTTTCCATACCTCCTGGCACTTTGTACCAACAGGATTAATTTTGCTAACAAGAAAAGGGGAGGACAAATAGCTACTGATAGATTTATTTCTCTTTAATATTTTTCCTTACAAAGAACTTTTTGGTTCTGTAATAGAGGGGGATTATATTCCTTAAGACTGATATATTTTCATAGGAACTCACAACTTTTACTACTTAAAAATAATTCCTTTCTTTGTTTCATGAATTAGAAACAATGAGGAGAAGCTGAAGTCTGCCCAAGCCAGGTGTTTCTTGTTGGCAGCCTGCTCCCTAATAACTCTGGCTCTCGTACAGCAGCTGCCTGCTAGTCTCTTTTGTATGGCCTATTGTTGCTGCACACCCCTCGTTAATACACATGCTGCCTGGGGCAGACCCTGAGAATGACATCAACTTGCTTATCTTAGAAACCTCCGAACCTGATGCAGGGTGGGGAGGTTGCCTTGCATCTGCCCGGCCAACTAATTGTGAGCTCTGTGGGTCGTGATTGGCTCCGGGTCCGCTCAGTAATAGGTTAAGCAAAGACATCGCGGGTCCATCTGTTCGTCCATTCATTGTTCTGCTTGCTTGCCTGAAGTCTGCAGCTGAAATCGTGTTAAGGAGTTGCTTCTGGAACAGCTACAAGAAACCAATGTCTGTGTGTTTTCCAGCGAACGTAAGTATAGGGGCTTCTCTCTGCAGTAACGGGACGTTTCACCTTTCTGGTGTTTCGGAGCATCAGTTCGCATTTGGACAACGTAGCTAGCGTGTGTGTCAGCTGGGATTTGCACACTTGAGGGGTCTCTTGGAAAAAGAGGGAAAGAAAAACAGTTATATCTGAAGATTAAGTATATCAGAGAGCAGTGATCTCACCCAGTGCATTCTGTCAAGGAACTTTCAAAAGCATTGGTAATGGCGTATTCCCAATAATTTGAAAATGGTAGGCAGTAGTCATCAACAGAACAAATTCTCCTCTAGCCGCCAGGGGGAAGGGGAGGTTTCAACTTTGTTACAGGTATTTACCTTAAATTTTTTTTTTTTTTTTTTGTAAATAAGTTGTTATTTGATTTTGAGACTTGTAGAAAAAGCTTTTAAGGGGAAAAAAAAATGCAAACACCTTTTCCATTATACCATACAGTGGGTGAAATTTCCTATGTTTGTGAAAATAGGAAGAGCTCCACTGTGGGCTACCTGAAGGTACTGTAGTGCAGGGTAGAGCCTTAGGATGCTCTCAGGTGGGAACATGTTGCAGTCAAGGATTTTGTGCTTTGAAAGCTATTCGTGTATCAGATTCTAAAGTTTCTAATCTGTTTTGGTTTATATTTTGAGTTCAGATGTTAGGCTGAAGAAGAAACAGTGTATACTCCATGAGCCTGTGTTCCAAGGATCCTGTAAAGAAAAAAAAAACCCAAAACAAAGACCTTCATATATCAGTTGGGAGGGAAAGAGAGCATATAAAAGGGTTAAAAAGAGGTTTGCATTTCTACCACATGCCCTATTGTGTGAACATATGCATGAGTCTATTGAAAGTTTTCAGAAGATGGGCAGGCCACCAGTTGCTGGTCTCCTGCAGTTCCAGTAGACATCTGTTGCCCCAGAGCATTAACCAATCTGTTCAATGGGACATCCTTCCTTTGTTGGATAGAATGATGCAGACAACAGCACTCGCTGAAATACAATGGTAATTAAATACATAGAAACTACAGCAGTAGGTATTTATTACATATTCATTATTTTATTTGCATTGTTGCAGTATCTTTATCATTTGGATAACTGATAGATTCGGTTTTTTTCTTTCTGATCAGCTCTGTTTGCCCCAAGTAATGACGGTGTTTCCACAAAGTGTGATTTCAATATTTTCCATTTTATGTTTAGAAGACTCAAAGTCTGCCTGTGTGAAAACATGAACTATTTCACTGTAGGATGTATCTTCAGAAACTTTTGACCGTCTTTTGAGAACACGCAATTTATGTTATGCTGTGCCACATGACACACTCTTTCCTTCCGTGTTATTTTCCTCTGTGAACTAAATTTGCATCAAATTGCTTTTCTTATGCTCAGTTGTAAGTGGAAAATATTCTGAATACGCATTAAAAGATTAGATTATGATCTTGCCCACATCCCATTGAGAAATATTTCTGCTTTGAAGGTGAATTAATGGGCTGATTATTGTTAATGGTTAGTGTTGACTTCAGAGAAATGGGAGAAGATTACACTTCTACAATGCAGTAGCACAGTGCTTATTCCTACAGTTACACTTGATAAGTATCTTTGACTCAGTAGTACAGTATTTCAGGCCTTTAACAGTGACCCTAGTGTGAGATACTGTAGTTTTAAACAGGCTACAGTTTAAAACTTACATTGACAAAAGTATGTCTAAATTGAGAGTTACCTGTTTTATTAACTTTATCATAAATACAAATTATTTTACTCAGCTGTGGTGAGCAAAGCCAGAAGTTGAAGACTTTCTGAGAAGAGTTTTTTGGCTGATTTCTGGGTTTGTTTGGCTCTCAGTTGAGTCAGAATTCATAGCAGATACTTTTCTTGGCTATATTGCATTGTATGAGTACTTTCAAACCATATGTGTGTAATGAGAGTACCTTGTAAATAAAGAGTGCAGGGAGTTCTTATCTGACGTTACTCCTTAGATAAATGTGACCTTTTCTGGTTTCCATGAGCTTCATTGTCCAGTATCTAGGTACACTAGTGTTTACTTGGAATACAGATTCATTCGGACTGACTGGCATGTTGCTCTTCACTAACCGAATCAAGATAAAATAATAAATTCCAGCAGCGTTCCACAGTGACACCTGATTTTCATGGTTCTAATCAATGAATCTCGTGAAGGACATCGTGTTGAGAGCTCCAAAGCCTAGCATTCCTAAGAGATGCTGCTGACCACAAATACAGCATACAAAGTTCACATTGTAAAAAATTGTCTGCAAATAGATAGTTTCCATGCAGGGTTTAGGCCAAATGCCAGGAATGGTGTACTGCTTATGCACAACTATTTTAGAAATCTTTAGCCTTGGATTTAAAGCATAAACATCATTTTAATTACCCTTTTAAAGCGGTAGTATGGTGACTATATACTATCTGTGGCAGATTTTAAAGCTGCTGCTCTTTGTACTCTATTTAAATAGTTTCTGAAAAACAGTTCTGTGCAAAAGAAGCAATTATATATTGGATCAAGATGGAGATTGACAGGAGACTTAAAGCAGATAGACGCGAGGCTGATTATGTATACATTCCCGACAATGGACAAAGCTCAGTTTGCGGTCATTTTTCATACACGGTTGATGTGCAAATCATCTAAAGTATGTTTCATATAATGCCTGATCTTCAGACACATTCATATGCTAGTGACTTCTTTGAATCCCACTGGAGGGTGTTACGATTATAGTTGCTGTAAAGCACTTAAACATCAAGGAAAATGCGATTGGAGAATGACTTAAGTATTATTTTAACTAACACTAAAAAAAAAAAAAATCCTCTTTCTGATGTATGCACTTCAAGCTTTGTTCATTCCATGTTGTTAATATGCAGCCTCCTCCTCCCCCCTTCCAAAAACCCCCCCCTCTACTTTTAGTTCAATACTAAAATGACATTTCACAGTACATGGATTTAAGCAGTGACCCATTATCTCCCCGTATTCTGCGGCGGCAGTACATGAGCCAGCTCAACTTTTCAGTCCAGCTTAAAAGTGTTGCCCATTAACTAGACTTCCTCGAGTCAGAGCAGATTGTGGGGTTGGTGGAACAATGATGTCGGGGCTTCCAGATCGGTTTGGCAGCTGCATTGTTCTCCGAGGGGAAACCAGACGCACTTAAGTCCCGCTCTCTTTCATGGGCTTTTGTTCATACCAAATTATTCTTTCGCTGTGCTAGTATTCATGATGGTATGTTAAAGGAGCGCATCCTAGCAACTACAGGCTGGTTGCTAAGCAGCCCGCTTCCAATAGGGCTTTCTTGTTTGAGATTTTTTTTAATTTTTTTTTTTTTGGTGTCAGTTCTGTGGAGGCCACAGTGTTGGGTTTTTAACTGTATCCTTTTATTGGGATATTGTTGTGATTTGTTACTAGTGCTGTGCTATCCAGTGCATTATGTTAGTTTATAAATCACACTGTGAAAAGGTTCATTTCCTAAATTCTCATTGTGTTTAATCTGTGACGTTGCTTGAAATCCTAAAGCTTCGTGTGAAGAGAAAGTAATATTCCTTGATATGCTGCTTGAGAGTATTACAGCTCTTCTGCCTTCTAGCAAGATCAGTTCTAAATAAAATTTTAGCTATTTCCTTTCCGATTAGTCTTGCCTGGATTAAGGTGCTGGAAATGAAAATGGTGATGATACATATATTTATTTATTTAAACTAAAACTGCTAAGGTAAAGTTTTTGTGGTCCATAACCAAAAAGCTCCACAACAGTGGTGATGTCTTGGCATTCAGCTCCTATAGAGCTTTTACTGAGCCATGGACTAGATTTTTGCTTGATTCTCTCTAGTCTTAAGCCTGGAGGAATTTTGTATGTGTGCACTCTCAGATCTTTGTCCCAAGAAGAGGAAGGTACACTGTATTTTAAAAACACTGGGTCATTCTTAAATGCTAACCTGTAAGGGGCTGGGAGAGTTAACGTATTTGCTGACAGAGATTTTGGCTGTTCATGAGGCGTACCTGTAATTTGTGTTAGTATAGATCAAGAGATTCTGTTTGACATAATGTTTTTTCTCAGTATATCCTCCTTTATCAAATCTGTGTCTGTAATGTATCTGTCAAGTCCAAGTGAAGCCCTTTGCCTCTGTATCTTGCTTTTATGTTCTGCCTTGCAAGATGGAAATGTGAAAGAACTCTTTGTTTCATAGTCTTCCCTTAATGAAAATTCTTCTTTTTTCATGATAACCTGCAGTGCAATTGGTCCATATGGTCCATTTTTGTCTATGAGACATAATTTATCTTTTACTTTATTGAAACAGCAGAGATTCCTGTTTAAAAGGACAAATTAGGGGAAAGAGATGGCAATCTGCCTTTAAATGTAGATTGTGGAAGTAATCCTTGTGATGAAATGAGTAGGTAACTTCTGTATAACTACTATTATGCAAAATTCCTCCAGAAAATCTTAGGTGACAAGTGTATGAAGTCCAGAAAACTGCAACTTGTCATCTTTCGTTCTTCCTACGTGACTCCTATCTATATATTTAGATTTGATTCAGCAAAAGGCTTGCACAAGTCTAGTCCAAGAGTTGAAATCTACTTTTAATGTTGTTGTCTTGTTGGCTTGATGAATGGGCTGTTGCAGTCAGTGCAAAGCTTTCCACTGGCTTTATTGGCCATTAGATCAAGCCATGTCTCTAAATGCTGTATGTGTTAGTAATGCAGCACTCTGTTGAGAGCAATTAGTCTTTCATGACTTAATTATCACTTTATAAGGGAATTCAGAAACAGTTTGTGTGTATTCAGTTGAACTGGTAGTGTCTTTTAGGGCCAGTAAGTTTTTGTTTAATCATATTTTCTGTATTACTTCGTTTTATGGGTTATGATGTCTTCTCTTTGCCTAATAAGCCAGATAACCTAGTACTAGGCTAATGTCTGTCTCTTCAACTGAGAGTTGAATGTATTTACTTTAAAATGCTTTTCTAGTGCTAGTATTTTATAGCTGCTTTTTTTTCATTGTTACAATACTGTCTTAGCTGGAAGAAATATCTCTGTTTCTTTAAATTGTGACAAGGGTTCTTTGTGTTACAGTAGGTAAACTTGCAGTGTTTGGTTTCCCGTTCTTTCATAAACCTGTTGCTAGAAAACAGATGATCCATTGATCACTTAGCTATGGATGTTCCTTAGGAAAAGTTTTCCCCAGAAGTTTTCCATGGTGGTGGGTTTGGTTGGTTTTTGGTGTTTTGGGGTTTTTTTTTTTAAGTTGTATTTCTTTGCTGTGAGAGAATAAATGCAGTTCTGAGGAAGCAGCAAGAAAATACAAAACAAGTGACGTGTGTAACCAGTTGCAACATTTTTGTTCTCTCTTTAGGAATACGGAACACTTTATATTCAGGAATACAAGAAAAACAGCAAAGTGGAGTCAAGTACATGCAGCAGCTTCATGGGCTTGAAGGATCATCTGGGGCATGACCTAGGCCACCTTTATGTGGGGAGCACTGGCACACAAATAAATGCAATTGTACCTTGGTCAATGGCGGAGAAGCCAACAATGGATAAGGTGAATTCTAGAAAAGAAGATGTAGACAAGGAAGCATCTGAAGAGACTTCTGGAAGCTCCAGCTGTGACTCTGAAGAAAGCACAAATTCTGATAATGATTCAGAGAGACTGAATAATTCTGCATCAGAATCACATTTATTGCCGAAGACTCACCGACAGCTGTGCCGTTCTCCTTGCTTAGAGCCTCATATACTAAAAAGAAACGAAATCTTGCAAGACTTTAGGATAGAAGAGGCTCAGATAGTACCTAAGGAAGTCAAAAAGCCCCCTGATGTGGTGAAAGAATATCAAACCAAACTGGAGTTTGCACTTAAGTTGGGTTACTCTGAAGAGCAGGTTCAACTTGTACTCAATAAACTTGGTACTGATGCTTTAATAAATGATATTTTGGGAGAACTTGTCAAACTCGGGAATAAAACTGAGACTGATCAGACTGTAACTAATGCTAACACTAGTGTAATGCGTGAAACGTCTTCCATAGAGTCTCAGAGGTCAGAGTCTCCACTGCAGGAGGATGTGACAGAGGATGGTGACAACCTGAGGCCTATAGTTATTGATGGCAGCAATGTTGCAATGAGGTATGTGACCATGAAGCTTTTGCTTTTATATTTAAGTGGAAACAGAATGACCTTGTCCTGTTCAAGCACTGATGTTTGGTATAACTGCCCAAAACTGTGTGCAGGTTCTCTCACAAGCATCTTTGTGGACCACACTGTGTGCCAATCTTGTAATCAGACTAGAGGTCTGTAAGAGTTCAGCCACCAAATCTCTCCTTCCCACTGCCAGTCTAGTGCATAACTAATTTTTGGTATACTCAATAAACCTTTAGTAGGGACCATTGCTCTAGGCAGTTCATGAGCCAGTTACATACAGGAGGCTAAAGCAAATGTAAGATTCCTTAAGATTGTAAAACAGTGATTTAGAATTCAGAGGCTCGAGGGATACTTCTCGGTAAGCTATTCTGCAATAACTGGTTGGTCTGTAAATTTGGTCTTGGTGTTCAGGTTTGGAGTTAGGTTTTATTGCCATTAATTCCTGCGGTTACTGTGCTTTAGATTTTCACTTACATGCCCACAGATAACACGTTTACGTACAGCACTCACCCACCCTCACCCCAGTCATCTAGGTGCACAGCAAGAAACTTGTCTGTGGGAAGGCGAGAGGTTCATGCTTCATCACTGATTAGAGAGACAGAAATAGCAGAGAGACATCCTGAGAGATGTTTTTTAATGGCTATATAAGTGATTAAATGACATATTGATTAGTAACTAATTGGGTAACTTATAAGGATTATCTGATTACTTGCACCATGGTTTAAAAGGTCAATTTCAGTCTTCTGATGACTTGACGTGGTTTTCATTAGCTTAGTAATAAAAGTTTGTGCAAGACATTTCTGGGCTAAAGGCCCAGGTTTTTTTAGTTCCTAATCAAGTCAATTACCTTTAAATGAGGCTTTTTAAAAATGAAACTTAAATACTGTTCTTTTCTGTGCCAATATGAGAACTTTTGTTTATTTAAATAGATGTGTTAGCCCATAAAGCAAGGTTATTACTTATTTGTAGATGGGGTACTCCTGTGCATTCTTTATACCTGACATGTCATTCCTAATCTTACTGTTCAGCTTGAGCTGTAAAGGAACTATGTCCAGTTGAACAAACACTATTCTGGTACTCAAACAAGAAGTTATCCAGAGACTTCAAAAATGGGTTTGGATTGTATTTCACATAAATCCAAAATGCTTGTGTGTTTAGCTAGTTAGCACAGCTCAGATTTGGTGGGTGGACTTAGGTTCAGCTTCTCCCACAAATTGCACTGAACACATTCCAGAAGTAGCTCCAGGTCAGTCACTTTTCCCTAATGTTTATTCCGCTATTAGCATAAATATTTAGGACCTGCCTTCCTATGCTCAATTGACTTTCTTGCCCACCTCCATAAAATGAGCCAAATACTAATGCATGCTGTGCATGCTACAGAGCCTTAAAACAGATTATATCTATTAAGATAACAGTCTTTCCGTATCCAAGAATCAAATTAACAGGCCTTTACTTGTTTTCTACCAAAATTCATCACAGAATCATTTTGTTTGGAAGGGACCTCTGGAGATCTTCTATTTCAGTTCCCTGCAGGAAGCAGTCTCAATTCAAATAAACAGCATCCACTGTTGTTCTAATCCACTGTGCCAGTCATCTCACCATAGAAGGCTATGAGATTGGTCAAGCCTATTTTCCCTTCATAAATCTATGCTGACTGTTCCCAATCACCTTAACCCAACCTACATAATCTCTTAGGAAAGGACTTCCAGGAGGATTTGCTCCATCACCTTTGCAGGGATCAAGGTGAGCCTGACCAGCCTGTAGTTCCCTAAATTATCCCTCTTGCCTTCCTTGGAAATAGAAGGGATATTTGCTCTCCTGTAGTCCTGGGAACATCCCCAATCACCACAGCTTTTGAAAGGTTGCCAAGAGTGGCCTCACAGTGTCATCAGACAGCTCCCTTAACACCCTTGAGTGCATCCCATCAGGACCCAGCACCTTGGGAATGTTCCATTTCAGTGTTCCTAAACTCTTTTGAGGGCGAGTCTTCCTTGCTGCAGACTTCCCTCCCCTGGTCTCAGGGGCCTGGGATTCCTGAAGGCCAGTAAAGACCGAGCAAGGAATGCATTGAGTACCTTTACCTTTTCCATATCACTTGTCACCGGGTCCCCTTCACTGTTCAGAAATAGGCTCCCATTTTTTTTTCCTTGTCTTCCTTTTGCAGCTGATACATTTTTAAAGCCATTCTCCTTCACATCTCTCCCCAGGTTCAACCCCAGATGAGCTTCAGTTTTTCTAGCCCTGTTGTGGAATGCTTGGATATTGTTTTTATATTCCTCCTGCATCACTTGTCCCTGCTTCCATCTCTTGTATGCTTCCTTTCTATATTTGAGTTTTCTCAGGACCACCAATGTTCATCCGTGCAGGTCTTCTGTCACCTTTGCCCAACTTCCTACTCATCAGGGTGGGCCAATCCTAAGCTTGGTGGAGATGGTCCTTGATAATCAACAAGTTCTTCTGGGCCCCTCCTCTCTCCAGGGTCACACTGTGTGGGATTCTCCAGAAAGGCCAGAGTCTGCTGAGGTCTCTCCTGAGGTCATGGTCCTGCTTTTTGCCTTGCTCTTCACAGGATCCTGAATTCCACCACTCAGGGTCACTGCAGCCATGGCTGCCCCTGACCTTCACATCTGACCAATTCCCCCTTGTTTCGAAGTATGATGTCCAGCAGGTTTGCTCCTTGGGTCCTCAGTCAACCATGTTAAGAAGTTAGAATCAATGTGCTCCAGAAACTTCCTGGGTTGCTCGTGCTTTGCTGTGTTGGGCAGCCTGTTGGCAAAGACACTCTTGCTTTGCTTTTGGTCAGCCAGTTGGAGAAGATGCTTTTGTTAAGTGGATCCCACCTTTGCCTAGAAATGAGTCTTTGATTATGAAAGTCGGTCCCGTGTTTGTAAAATATGAGGCCCTGTTGCTGACACCAGCTGTGCAACCAGTTGGTTACTGGCAGGATCTGCCCTTTCCCCTTCAAGAAAATAGGTGATAGTAAATAAGCACTCTAAAAGGGAAGATTTCAGCTTTTACATGTAAAAGAACAATGTTCAAGGCAGTGGCAGAGATAGGAATTCACCTGCAGTTCAGCCAATCTTGTTTAAATTTTTGTATATCTAAACATCCAGGGTCCTGTTAGGAGTAGCTAACTGGAAATTGGCACAATCTTTTCTTTTCTTTCCTCTTCACCTTTCCAAGCTGTGGCCGACGAGCTCGCTAACGAGTTGCTAACAGGAAACGGGCCTGTGCCCTAGGCAAGACTGTAGATAGTATTTTGAGTGATACTTTTGAGACCTCTCATGTTCTCACAGAAATGTGTAGACCGTGATCTGTGTTCTTACTCCCACATTGTCTAATACATGTACCTGATGATAGCATTTACCACTAGAATTATTCTAGATAAGAACTGCCAATTATCCTTTAAGGGATGTATTTGATGGGGTTGTGGGGGAAGTTTTGTGATGAAGGTTGAGGTGAGTGATGTCCAGTAATACAAGCAGAATGAGACAGTTGTCCTCTTCCGGAAGGATCAGACCCTGTATGCTGCCCTGTCTCTCCACTGCATGACTAATTAAGGATAAAGTTTCACAGAACATCTAATGAGTGACACAGAGTGACTTACTTTCAGCCTTGTCTCTATCTCACTGCCAGGGATGCTTTTCTACCTGTATCTCGTCTAGCGACTGCGTAGCTGCAGACTGAATTGATTCAGCTTCCTAATTCAGGGGAGGTGGGGGAAAAATCAGGATTATTTTTCCATTAGACCTATAAATGAAACTCAATTTTTTTGTGGTTGGGAGAATAGCTAGGTCTGACACAAGGGAGGAAGGATGAGTCTGATTATGTGACTGGCTGTTCATAGTTATGTAACTGGTTGCATCTAATCAACTGATGATGGGCGGATTTGTGAGTTCCTTGAGGGCAGTGCAGAACAAAGCTTGGGCCAGAATAACTTACTCTGGCCAGCTGGAGCCAATGTGTATGCTGGTCTAGTCTGCTGACTATTCCTTTTCCAGACAAGCTGCTTTAGCAAGCTGTAGTTTAAAAAAAAAAAAAAAAAAAAACCACACCAAACCCCCGCTCTCAAATTTTCTGCCTTTTGCTGATGCTTGGAAAGCTTTTCTTATGCTTAGAGATGGCACTGCTTGCCATTCGTGCCTTAAACTGAAAACGGTTGATCAAATGCATCTTGTGTATTTCAAGTGTAAAGTTCCAATATTGGCTAGAAATATGAATTGGTTAAAGTTTTAAAAACAAAGCAACCCTCCTCTTTCAACGGAATAGCAGAAAGGTGGCTTTTCAGGCTCTGACTTCAAGAATTGCCATTTAGTTTCTAAGGGATGCTTCAAATCTGGTCTTGTTCTTTCATTATTCCAGCTTTCATGGTATTGACTTTATCATTTTCCAGAAGAGGAAAGATGACTGTATTTAAGCCTAACACACAAAATCAGACTGATTTTTCTGTGCGTGTGTAAACTTGAAATCAGAGCTGAACAGCAAATTCGATAATCCCCTGGAGCAGCTGTGGAGTTCTTGATAGACCTGTCCCAAAGCTGAGAGTGAGGCTGGACTAAGGGATATGACCCCACAGTACTGTGTCCAGCTCTGGGCCCCCAACATAAGGACATGGACCAGTTGGAGCGAGTCCAGAGGAGGCCACAAAGATGCTCCGAGGGCTGGAGCCCCTCTGCTATGGGGACAGGCTGAGAGAGTTGGGCTTGTTCAGCCTGGAGAAGAGAAGGGTCCCGGGAGACCTTATAGCACCTTCCAGTACCTGAAGGGGCCTAGAAGAAAGCCTGGGGGGGACTTTTTACAGGGGCCTGTAGTGACAGGACGAGGGGTAATGGGTTTAAATTGAAAGCGGGGAGATTTAGATTGGATGAAAGGAAGAAATTCTTCCTGGAGAGGGTGGTGAGGCACTGGGACAGGTTGCCCAAAGAAGCTGTGGCTGCCCCATCCCTGGAAGTGTTCAAGGCCAGGCTGGATGAGGCTTGGAGCAACCTGGTCTAGTGTAGGGTGTCCCTGCCCATGGCAGGGGGGTTGGAACTGGATGGTCTTTGAGGTCCCTTCCAACCCAAACCATTCTGTGATTCCGTGACAAGGGTTTCAGTCATTCCATACCTGAGCAGAGAGCTGTGTTGGCTTTCTAGAGGACTGTGTAGCTCTAACCCTGCTTCATTAGGTGGGACTTGTTGTTTTCACCTGTAGATGATGATGTTGCAATGCAAAATCTTCATTTACAACCCTAGTCCACATGAGTAAGAAGGGCATTTGTCCATTCATGTAAAAATGCAATTGCAATATTATTTAGTGTAAACTGTACAGCACAGATAAATAACATACTTCAGTCGATAGTAGTTCTGTGTCCCTGTGTGATGAGCTTTAAACTACCCTAAATTTTCCCTTTACATACCTGAGGTAAACAAAAGAAGGCGATCTGTGGCCATCTAGCAATAGCAGATAGTCAGCTCTTCACCCCTAGATCTGTCAGCTCTCCAGTGTAGTCTTGGACCTGCTCTTCATGTGTCCTTTGCTTCCTCAGCTGAGCCTCTGCGGTCTGGAGTGGGGGCAAAGGTCCTGCTTCTCCATGAGGCTGCAGAGGCAAGGTTTTGAGGTTCTTTTTTGCCCCTTCGTTTCTTTACTGCTGAGGTTGAGAGAGAGTGAGTTCCTTCTGAAGAGAGAAATACACTGCAGCGTGTATGCACAGTCCTTTTCCTTTGCTTGTCCTTTTCAAGGGTAAGGTTGGGATGCTGAAAATTGCTGAAAATATACACCCAGGCCTGACAGATGGCAGAGACCACGGTGCCATTCAGGAGTGGCATTGAGCTGGAGGAAGTGTGAAATACCCAAAGGTGCCTAAACCAGCATTAGGCATCTCTGTTGAGGCAACTGAGTCTTGTCCCCCAGTGTTAACCACGAGGCAGCTCTCTGGGCTGTAGTGAAAGGTTTGCTGATCCCCTGTCTATGCAGACCTTTTTCCACAACTGCAAATTACTCCCTGCAGTGTCAGCCAAAGGATGATTTGATTTGTCTCATCTATGCCAAGTGTAGTTCTCATCTGTCAGTGTGATTGCATATGCATTATAACTGTCTAACAATTCAGCTGCATGAGCCTCTTCTCAGTGTGTGTGTTGCTGAGCTTGGTAGATGTGGTGGTACCTTGATGCAGACACTCGTCTTTCAGTGGCATTGGCTGTCTAATGCAGCATTTTCTTGGTAGTCTGGCTTGGGTTTAGGATTTTTTGAGAAGTCTCTTTAAGGAATAGATAAAAATATTTTTCCAGCAAGTAGCGATCATGTGGCTAAGAACTTGTCACTGGCAGATTTGAGTATAACTTCCCTTTGCCCGTTTTGCCCCCTGACTGCTGAGTGTGTCACTCTTGCTCGGTCGGACACCCGCACATGTGTCTGGCTGCGACCGCGCTTGTCGTACTCGGTGGAGTGCCCTGGCCTTGGGAGCCCTACGGACGAAAGATGTTTTGGAAGATGTTACAGCTTCCAAGGCTCTTTTTCCTTCAAAGACCTCAAAGCATTGGAGGAATTTATCATGGGCTGATGGAAAAAAAACCACATTTGAGAACTGTTTCATCCGTTTCGGCTTGGCACCAAAATGTATATAGAAGGAACAAATGCAGGACTGACAGAAGGCCCAGGTTACTGAGAAATGCTTTGGGACAAATTATTACTGTGATTAGGAAATCAGTGGAGCTTTAAAAAAAAAAAAAAAGGAAGAGATGAGGTGAGTGACAGAACCATGCTGCAAGGCTGATGAGTCCCTAATCTGGTACAGGGTGGAAATTCTTATCGTTATGCTATGGACTGAATGCTGGTTTCCTCCTATAGCATGATAGAAGAAAATAGTTTGGTAACTCTAAATTTTACTAGACTGATCATGTTTTAGTTTTGTTGTTCCTGCTTTTAATCAATAGTTTTTACATGGGAAGCACCTTGATGTGTCCAGATTTCATTTGCACAAAAACCTGTGTCTGTATTACAACAGACGTTACTGTAGGCCTCAGCTCAGCATCTCTTGTCACCAGTGCGTATGTTTTCTGTACCTTTCAAACTCCGAGAGCGCCGTGCTGGTTTGAATATTGCGTTGGAGCATGCCAGAACTCTTGAAACTGTTGTAAGTAGTCAGTGCCTTAGGAGTATACCACAACTCTTCTCAAGACTTATTAACGTGACAGTCTGATCTGGGGGCTAGGAAGGGAACAGAAAATTAAAATGTTCTCATTGTATTTTGCCACTTCGTGCTAACTCTGCTAGCCTAGAAAATGCTTGATTGATTTTTGCTCAGGAAGTGTTCTATTGCCTCTTTTTTGCTTTTAAAACCACAGCTATCAACAGGCCACATATATAAGTGGTGATAAAAAGAATTGTTCGTGCATGGTATGAAACTGAAGTAGATGCTTCTTAAGGAATATACTTTATCTTGCTTCAACTCAGAGTAGTAGATTAAATGTGGTCAGCAAGCAGAAGAACCAAAGCAGAATACACCAATATCTCCTCTAGGCCCACAGCTGCCATCCTGACTGCTCTGAGCTTTCACATACTTCGTCATAACTGGGAAGAGTTTTGTAAAAGAAAGTTTCTTGACAAAGTACAAACATTTCTCCTCTTCTTTACAACTAAGCAGAAGGAAAAAAGTCAGAAGAAGCAGTGTGATTTCAGTCTTTTCACCATGTGATGTATCACAAAGCTGATAAAGCACAAAGATCACAGAAAGGAGAGCGTCAGATCTGCATGACAACAAAACAGAAGAAAAGAACAAATTTTAATTGCATGTCTTTTTCACAGACTTTCTCACTACTCATTTAAATGTCTCAGAATTTGTATCCACTCAAATACCAGCTTAGGCACGTGTCTGAAAAGGAGCGGAAGAAAACGTGGAGATTTGTATGAGCTATAAATCCACTTGCTCAGCAATGCAGAAAAGCTAGTATGCATTGTAAAGCATTTCCCATTTCTGTTTCTTAGCGTTGTATATTTAAAATGTATGTTCTGGATGAGAAAATTATAATGGCCTGTATTAGGCAAGAGAAAACCAAGGAGCTGGACTGCCTGGTCCTCCCTCTGCCTTTAGAAGTGTGGCTTGAATTCCCACCCAATGGAAAGCAATAGGCCAAGAGTGTCCACTTCCTCAGAGAGGCCAGGATTTCATTCCAGAAATGATTTGTCACACTTATGGGAAGAAACTTAATGTAACTGAAATGCAGTTTAACAAAACGCTTGTTCACTGTCAGGAGTGAAAATTGGTTTTATCCATTTGAAACCATTGAGATTGTTTAGAGTAATGACAGTGCAGTGATTTCACTGCAATTTAGTACCTGGAACAAGCCCTTCCCGACTGTTTTAAACTGGATTGCCATATGTTTGTGGTTGCACATGACCTGCTGATGGCACGAACAGTGACTTCTTGTATCTCAGGCTTTTCAGAGGGGGCCTTGTGGCCACCCACTGCCTACTGAATGCACCCGAGCGTCCTGATTCTGTGTTGTCACGGCACAATGTCATTAGACTTGCTGTGGCTGTAATGCTGTTGGCCATTTCTTCTGTACATGTGTGCATGTGCACTTTAAATGGGGCATATCTCTGTGTGGATTGGTTTCCCATTCCTGGGAAATTATGAAATACACAAAGATACTACTCTTTCAGCCAAACAAGCACAAGAATAATTGTGTAGTATAAAACAATGCCTAGAAAAAAATATTGCTATGTGTCTTGTTATTACAAGACTGTATTACATGATATTACCATAGAAAACAGGGAACATATTATTGCAGAGGGCTATACCCATAGCTAAGCAAGATATTAAGATGCATAGATGTCTTGCTTCTGCCAGTCATAGAATCATAGAATGGTTTGGGTTGGAAGGGACCTTAAAGACCATCCAGTTCCAACCCCCCTGCCATGGGCAGGGACACCCTCCACTAGACCAGGTTGCTCCAAGCCTCATCCAGCCTGGCCTTGAACACTTCCAGGGATGGGGCATCCACAGCTTCTCTGGGCAACCTGTCCCAGTGCTTCACCAAATGTTCCTAATACAGCCCTATAGGCACAGAAGATGGAATTTAACGATCCTTGTAGTACACTATGTCAGCTAAAATCTACAAACTTTGATTATAATATCAGGCAACAATTGCAATATCTTAGTGTATGATGATGTTTCCAGGTCCTGTCATCAGCATCATTAGAAGAGAAAGTAGTACTGTTCCTTGCTTAAATCTAGATAATAGCGGGGGGGGGGGGGGGGGGGGGGAGGGTGTCACTCCTTTTTTTTTTTCTTTCTTTTGTTTGTGGCCTGTGACCTTCAGCACAGCCTCTGCGGAGGGTGATGCTTTGTGAGAGGTGTGAGCCAAGACTCGTTCTCTCTCAACACCAAGATACAGGTGAACATGTACAACTCCTCCTTCACTGATTTCTGGAACCTGAACAGTGTTTCAAACTTTTTCTCCCTTTTAATGTGTCACTTCATCCATTGCACAATTACTCAGGCTTCCTCAAAGTATCAAGGAACATATGGCACTGCGGAGTCTTAGAAAGCTGGAAATAGCAGGTACTTTTAAATGTTCCTACTGGAAAAGAAAGGGTTTTAGGTAACTCTCTCGTGTTTTTATTTACCGTAAAATGTGCAAGTAGGATGAACTTTCAGGATCCCAGTGTCTATCCATCAGCATATTGTCCCCTGCATGGATCACTCCACAGTGAAATAATTGTCTTTTACCTTTCCGGAAAGCAGCCTGTGGCACACACGCTATACACAACAAGCCAGCCAAGCCAAAGGTAAAGGCTTGCTGCCAGGCCCCTGTGTTTCTGCTGCTGCATAGAGCTGTGGGGTTGGGGGAGACCTCAGAAAAGTTGCTCGTCTCCTCCTGTGTGTGGAGAACCCAGACTGGCCCCAGAGGAGCCTTCTGGGTTGTATCTGGTGAGGAGATCCCAAAATCCATGGTCAGACTGTCCCACTGATCCGTCCTGTGCCTTGTGCTAGTTAAGGATGTTCCTGCCCTTACCCAGTGGAACTATGGTGGGTTGGCTGTGGCTGGCACTCGGGCACCCAGCCAGTTGGGTGCTTACTGCCCCCATCAGCAGAATGGGAGAAAACAGGAAGAACAGGAGCAAGAAGACTCGTGGGCCAAAATAATGCCAGGGAAAGCACTCACCAAGTACTGTTGCATGCCAAACAGGCTCAGTTGGGGAAACTTAGACTAGAAGAACTATTTCAGTTGGAAGGTTAACATAAACATTTAATTACTGATTCAGACAACGGGAAACAAAAAAGACAAATGTTAAAATGCTTAGGGGGCAAAATGTCTACCCTCTCCTTTTCCAGGCTCACTTTGCTCAAGACACCTCTCCTGTTGTCATGGCCACAGGTGACAGTCCCTTTCGAGAGGCAGTGAACGGTGCTCGGGGTTGGGGTCAGGACATGGCAGTCTCTCTGCTGCTCCTTCCTCTTGTGCTTTTCTCCCTGTTCTCCACAGGGTGCAGTCCCCTTGGGGTGTACCTGCTCCGTATGGAGCACCACTTGCTCCTCTGGACTTGGTGGTCCCTTATTCTCTTCTTCTCCGTTGTGGAGCTGGCTGGAGCCAGGCATGCCTGGCACGGGGTAGCCCCTGGTCTCTTCTCGCAGCCCCCTGCTACCAAAACTTTTCCGTGGTCACCAAATGGCTGACTGCTGTCCTCTGTTTTGTGGCTGCCCCATCCCTGGCAGTGTTCAAGGCCAGGCTGGATGAGGCTTGGAGCAACCTGGTCTAGTGGAGGGTGTCCCTGCCCATGGCAGGGGGGTTGGAACTGGATGGTCTTTAAGGTCCCTTCCAGCCCAAACCACTCTGCGATTCTATTTTAATAACCTCCGATGTACTGAAGATTGTCTTGTTCCTCCACAGGCTGCCTGTTTTGTCCATATTAAAAGGACTTCCTTCAGCCTTTCCCCATAGGTTTCGTTCCACTTTCCCTTGTATTCTTTCCAGTTCCTCTGTGTCTTTTGTAACATGTTGTGCCCGTAACTAGATGTAGAAGTTGTCTGAGGACGCATCTGCCTTTAGAAAATGACATAATTGCGTCTCTTGCCTTACCTCAGACGGTTATTGCACAACAGGTGCCCATCTTTTCTTCTGTTTGTGTCTGATCTGTTGCTGCTGAACAGTCTCTCCACAGCTTTTTGAATACATAATTAATTTCTCCTTCTGAAGTGCAGTACTAAGCAAATTCTTAGTTTGGTCGTGTTGGCTTTGGACAGTCTCTCCAGTTTGGCTAATCTGCCCTGCAGGGTGCCTTCCACCCCTTGGGCTTGGAGCGCTTCTCCTCTCTCTTTCCATGCTCAGCTGGGGCGTCACGGAGCTCCTGCAGCAGGGACCTGCTGTCTCCTCCCCTGCCGCCGTGTACACCGGGGCTCTGTACCCGTCTGTTGGCATTTCCTGAACACATTGCGCTCTCTCATGTTGGTATTTCAGGCCTCCTGCTTTCCCTCGTGAGGTCTCCGTGGTGCCTGTTATACCCTGTGCTTCGGGTTGGGCTGTGAGGATTTTTAACACTCTCCACTTACATTTTTCCCTGCTTGTCGAATCTGCGTATGGATGCTAAAAACGTTTGGCAGATTTGGTATCCCTCTCCCACACCATTTTGCAGGTGATGGCAGTGTTTGGGCAAGGCTCTGACTGACTCCCAGCTGCCTTTAGAAACCACGGCACAAGTGAAGAGCGCGGCTCTGAGATCCGCCTTGTGCTGTGCTCCGTTGGCAGCCGTGGAAAAGCAAAGTCACATAATGAGGAATTTTAATGTGTGTTTCAGCCACGGGAACAAAGAAGTATTTTCTTGTCGAGGAATCAAATTGGCAGTAGACTGGTTTTTGGAAAGAGGCCACAAGGATGTTACAGTGTTTGTGCCAGCATGGAGGAAGGAACAGTCAAGACCTGATGCTCTTATCACAGGTAAGCTCTGTTCCACCTTTGCTGGTTTGTTTGATGCTCTGCACTGCGTGAGTGCTCCTGCTCCAGTGCAATGAAAGACTATAATAGGAAGTTTCTTAGGTGCAGTAACTTCACTGCGATCTTCAGGAAGGAAGACGACAAAGCAATGCCCTCTCCACGTACTCCTTTTCTGCTCACCTGATAAATTTTCCATTGAAGGCGCTGCTTATTCCTTGAAGAATGTAACTGCCATTTTTAACAGTTGTTACGCCCAGGTAGCATTGGCAGTGAAGAGGTTTGAAGTCAGTGATTCACCGCGTGATCTTGCTCGTGGTGAGGAGATTGTGCCAGGCTGGCCTGTCTGCCGGTCACCTGCGGTGAGTCACTGCCCACACTTAGGGTTATGGAGTTATCCTGGCAGAAAGGGAGCCGTTCCCCTTGTCATCATTGCTGTAAACAAGCGAGACAGCTTTTGAAAATTTCTATTTTGAACCTGTTTATCTAGAAAAATAGTTGGTGGAGGCATTTCTTTCTGGATCAAATGAATTGATTCTGTGTGAAGGCTGGAGAATTGTACTTCCTCTGCCCTGAAGTTGAGAGGAGAATTTGGGATTAAAAACAACTAGAATATTGGGGGCAGGGAGAATTGTTTTGGAGAATTGGTTTTTTTACACATGGCTACCTTTAAAGGGGGGAAAGCTTTTGAAAGTAGCTTTTTTAGTAGCTATGGCTTCTAAAAGAATATGGAAACATGTTTTGATAAATACATGCTTTTTCAAATACCTGGAAAGATCTTCACAACACTTCATTTGCTGTTATTACATACCATGTTAATGGAAGACAATGTTTGGAAAGCTGCTGTTCTCCCCTCATCATAGGCAGTGTGGAGCCTTTCTCTTGAAGCCGTGCTTTCGCACTGTACTAGTGTTTGCGGCATGAGAAGAACATTGGCTATAAAGATTTGGCTATGTAGAAATAAACTGTGACATCTGCTGGAGCTGTGGGTAGGGCTAGAAGCCCCAAAAGGAGTTTCAAGAAAGCAGCAAGACTTAGAATTGACCAGTTGTCTAGCAATGAAAAATCAGTTTGCCGTGTATCATCACGGACCCTGAAAACAGGAGGAAGATCAGAGAAGTTACTTGAATTCTCTGTAAAACAGAGGTTCTTCAGTTTTCTTATCAGGACGCAGGGAGACTGTGTGCCACCAGTCTTGTGGAATGCATTGTGCTGACACTCCATTCCCAGAGATACACACCTGAAATACACAGCCCCCTGGAATTTTGACAGTCTTAGATGACTGATGTGAGGGTGGTTCTAGACTGTCGGTATTTGTGAGAAGCTTCTCGTATTAAACAGCAGCTGCATCATCACACGACACATTTTCTAATTCTTTCTTAGAGAGGAGAAAACATCACCTTACATCACACTCTTCCACATGTACCAGATGGGAGGATGTGTGCGTACAGAAAGGTTGGGTTTCATTTAAAATCTTGTGTGCTTTTTCTACTAAGCAGATAAATGCTTGTATCAAGTAGATTGCTTATATGTAATATTAATGCTGTATTTCTTCCTGTTAGAGTCTTCTTTTTCTCCTAGATGGAACATGTTCCCTGTCAAGTTTCTTGTGCTACGAAACAGTTGAGTTATTTGAAATCTAAACGATTATTAGAGCCGTGGCTCATATTCACTGTGCATCTTCTGCCGTTTCAGATGTTGCCTAGCTTTTCGTTTCTTTTCCTTTCCTAGCGCTCTCAGGGGTATGTGTTTGAGTGCGAGGTGCACTGGTGCTACAGCCAGCATCTTCGTTCAGACCAGCCACCTTAGGCCATCTTTCACAGCTTCTCAGGATCTCCAGGCCCACACAGAGAAAAAGAAAATGCTTTGGGATAGGTGATTCATGGACTGTGTGGGACAAGAAGGAATTAGAAAAAATGTTAAGCACGTTTATTTAGCAGGGTTAAAGAGAAATCTGTTTGGATTTGCTCAGACTCCATATATAAAACTATAAACCCTTCGAGGAAAGATCTGTTCCGAACTATTACTGGAGGTAATGTAAAGCAGACAAACAGACCCCTGCATTTGCTCTTGGTTACCAGATGACATTAGACGTCTTTTTAGGGGATGCTGTTAATGTTTGTGAAGAGCCTGAGTATAGAGTGTAGGTTTTCTAGTCCTGCTGGGTGCCACTAGTAACCCCTTCTCTTGATGGGCAGAAACTTCTATGAGGCAATGCCTTTAATGTGAGCTGCTGGAATTGTTTCAAAATCTGTTTCTTGCTGGGTACCACAAAGGGTCTGTTTTTACCAAGGAGCTCACTTACGGGAAAGCCTTGGCTGTACGTGAGTGTAGCCCTCCTATTTGCCAAAACGTTCAGTAAGATGTGAGATTCTGCTTTCCCCGCCCCCCAAGCAGAGGAGTTTTTCACAGGCATTTTGATAAGCTGTGTTTCCTTTAACCACAGCAACATGAACAAGGCCCCTGTGTTGGTCTTAGAGAAACTGTGTGGAGCAGGACGTTTCGATTTGTTTTGGGGTTGGGTTTTTTTTTTAAAGTATTGCCAGTTGACTGCAGACAGCAAATTTGAATATCACCTGTCAGACACCTTCTGCTGGACTATAACCATTTACACGTTTAGTCCTAAATGCTTGGATTTTCTTCCTCAAATCTAATGTCTTTGGTAATTAAACAAACATCTTTTCTTTCTCTTTATTTTTTTAACTTCCGATTCTTTTTCCTTGTAGATCAAGAAATCTTGCGTAAGTTAGAAAAGGAGAAAATTCTTGTGTTCACGCCATCCCGCCGAGTGCAAGGGAGGAGGGTGGTGTGCTACGATGACCGATTTATAGTGAAGTTGGCCTTTGAGTCAGATGGCATCATTGTTTCTAACGATAACTACAGGGATCTAGCTAACGAAAAGCCTGAATGGAAGAAGTTCATCGATGAGCGCTTGCTGATGTATTCGTTTGTTAATGACAAGTAAGTCATTCTGTCTTTATACGTGCCACTAAAATAACTGAAGAAGGGACGGTTTGAGGACTTGTATGGATTTCTTGTCTTCCAGCCAGCTCATTAGGTACATGTAGGAAAACAAGAGGAACATATTGGAATCCTAGATTTGGTCTTCTGATTAAAAGTACTCAAACTCTGGTTTTTGCTAAAGCTTTTTTATGACAGTAACTTTCTATCTTTTTATGGTATTATTTTTCTCTTTTGGTGTATGCCAGTGTATATTTGGTGGATGCTGTGGTATATTCCAATTCTCTTGGTCTACTGAGCCAGCATTTTTGAGTGCCTGTGGTTGGACTCCTAAATCCTAGAGTCATAGAAAAGCCCACGTTGGAATGAAGCTCAGGAGGTCTCTAGTTTGTGCGCTTGATCCATCTGTGGTATCTTCAATCCCCAGAAAACAGGGCAACCGAAGTTACTACTGGTGGCTTCTTGTCGTGGGAGGGACGCAGTGCTCTGCCAAGCAGACGTTTGTATTTGAGTGACTAAATGCTGATGCAGGGGTCCCAGACAGTCAGCACAGCTTTGCGAAGTTAGTTGTGGCGTTTCGAGAAATCGCCGCCTGTACTGCTGCCCCTGCTTTGCTTTAGGAATGGATCGTGTGCCGGCCTGCTTTGCTGCAGAGCGGTCAGCTGTGCTGGGCTAAAGGCGTCTGAAGCAGACTAGGGGTGTCCACACAGGCTGTTTGGATGCCTTAGCCCTCGGGCAGTACCTGCAGCACAAAGGGGGCCTTCCAAAACGGCTCTCAAAGTACCCAGGCTTAAAAATGTCAGCATGGCAGGTTATGGGATAGGACGCAGTCAAGGGGTAAGGTCATTGCATGAGGAATATGAAAAGGCTTGTTTGCTTCCATAACACTTTGGTGTTTTCTTAATAGATTTATGCCTCCCGATGATCCTCTTGGCCGCCATGGTCCAAGTCTGGACAATTTTCTTAGGAAGAAGCCTATTGTGCCAGAACATAAGAAGCAACCGTGTCCGTATGGTAATTTAACTCGTCAGTTTTCTGTACTGCTGGGACTGGGGACCAAGCTCCTGCTTTATTTTAACTTTACCAAAAATAAAAGCTTTTAAACAGAGGTTTTTACATCGTTGTCTTAGCCTGAGAATGGTCAAAATGCTGAGCTGATGGTGGAAACTGGAGGGATTTTTTCGTGTGCTAGTTAGAGAACATTTCTGTCTACTAGTTGAACTAAAGGAGCAACTTTATTAATCACTGGTAGGAACAGAGCCAAAACGTCACCTAAATTTTGCAGGCTCCAGAAAGCCCTTTTCTAATGTGATTTAGGAATCTTGCTTCCAGAGAATTTATTCAGCTGTCTGAAGTGTAGTTACTGAGCATCCCTTCGGGCACACCACCGTTTCACCAAGCAGCACCTGCTGGTCTCACGACTCTGTGGGATCATTCAAATCACCAGTAAAACTTTAAATGAGGGGCATTTCTGTTGTTTGACAATTAACAGATTTTGGTTCGAGGTTCTTTTTAATCTGATTATGTTTGTATTATTAGGGAAGAAATGTACCTATGGACACAAATGCAAATACTATCATCCAGAAAGAGGAAATCAGCCTCAGCGATCTGTAGCTGATGAACTTCGTGCCATGTCTAGAAGCACAGCTGCCAAAACTACAAGTGAAGGAGGACTGGTAAAAAGCAATAGTGTTCCCTGTAGCACTAAAAATGACGGCACTTCTGAGCTGAAGCGTGCTGCTCCAAAGAGGCAATCAGATCCTAGTATAAGGACTCAAGTCTATCAAGACTTGGAGGAAAAGCTTCCCACCAAAAACAAATTGGAAACCAGGTCTGTACCTTCTTTAGTTAGTATACCGAGTTCCTCTGCTGCAAAACCCCAAAGTACTGCACCTTTAACTAACGGCCTTCCATCCGGAGTTCACTTCCCACCTCAGGATCAAAGACCACAGGGACAGTATCCTACAGTGATGATGGCAACCAAAAATCACGGAACACCAATGCCTTATGACCAGTATCCAAAATGCGAGTCTCCTGTGGATGTAGGGTATTACTCTATGCTGAGTGCGTATTCAAATCTGAGCATATCTGGTCCGCGTAGTCCCGAAAGGCGCTTCTCCTTGGACACAGATTATAGGATTAGCTCTGTAGCTTCCGACTGCAGCAGCGAAGGGAGCGTTAGCTGCGGCAGCAGTGATTCCTACGTGGGTTACAGCGATCGCTCTTACATGAGTTCGCCTGACCCCCAGCTAGAGGAGAACTTGAAGTGCCAGCATATGCACCCCCACGGCCGCCTTAACGCTCAGCCCTTCCTGCAGAGCTACCACGAGCCTCTCACGCGAGTGCAAAGCTACAGTCACGAAGAACCAAAGCATCACCACAAACCTCCGATCCCGTACATGGCCGTGCATCTGCAGCATCCGGCAGTCGGTCCTCGCTCTAGCTGTCCGAACGACTACGCCACGTCTCCGAGTTCGTCACACTCCAAGGCCATGCATCTGGGGAGAGCCCTCGTGTCCACGAGGATTGACAGCGTTTCGGACTCGCGTCTGTATGATAATTCTCCGCTAAGACACAGGAAGCCTTATTCTGGCCAGGATGGGCTTGGAAGTTGGGATAGGCAGGGTTACGGGATGGATGCGTACGGCTACCGCCAGACCTACTCCTTGCCCAGTAACCCCACGCAGCCGTGCTACGAGCAGTTCGCCTTCCAAAGCTTACCCGAACAGCAGGACCAGACCTGGCGCGTACCGTACTGCGGAATCCCTCAAGACCCCCCAAGGCACCAGGACACCCGGGAGAAGGTTTACATAAATCTCTGCAACATCTTCCCCCCCGATCTCGTGAGGATGGTCATGAAGAAGAACCCTCACGTGACGGACGCTCAGCAGCTCGCCGCAGCCATCTTAGCGGAAAAATCCCAGCTGGGTTATTGAGAGATGATGCATCTTTGTGGTGTCTCGTAGTTTTCAGCTCAGCTCTGACGCTGAGGGAGGTTTGCTACAATAGCATTTGGGATCTCCTTCTCGGCAAGGAGGTTATATAGTAATCCGTTTACGTGAAATACTGTACCACGGAGTCTGTATGTATAGCCCCATGCATCGGAAGTACCAGATACGGTTTGTGTCCCAGTTGGAAAATTTTTAAACGGCTATTTCCACAGCTGGAGAATGGTCCAGTTTAAATTAATATATACGTATTAAAAAAAAACCCAAACAACTGCGGTCTCTGGTTATAATCTTTGGTGCATCAGGGGTTTATATGCAGCACTTTCTATCCTTGTTACGTGTTGTTGGGGAATTTTGTTTGCGTTTTTTTAACTTGCCGGAGGTTTGTCCTTGGGCTGCGCGGTGTCAGGGCAGCCCGCGGAAAGAGGGGTTTGCTACTCCTGGCGAGCGGTTTTCAAGCCGAGTTTTTGAACTTTTTACAACACCATGAGTATGGTTGGTTGGTTGGTTGGTTTTTGTGAGCTTTTTTTTTGTGCTATAATCATCTATTTATAGGAAACAAAGATTTACTACAGCACTGACTTAATTTTGTAAACAGATCGTTAAGTTACCAGTTAAGGGTGAAATGGGTAACGATATATTAGTAATTTATAGTACGGCACTTTCCATTGCTTGGTTTTGTTCAAGTAGTTCCGTGTTTTGTTGATGCAGTCGATTCGTAAGATCAGATGCAATCGGAGGAGGAAAAAACACCTTTTTTGTTATTTTTTTTAATAATTTATGGAGAAGGTAAGAGCCTTATTGCCTGGTTTCCAAAGGTGCCGAGAATTTGCAGCCCGCTTTGAACCTGGTGGAAGCTGCAGATGCTCAGAACCTCCCGAAACCCGGCCTCCCCGTTCCCCTTCCCCCGTGGTGTTCCCCAGCTCTGTGTGTTTCTGGTCAGTCGAAGGGGACCTGGAATCGCAGGCTCCCGTCAGTTGGTTTATGTGAGGGTTTGGGTTTTTTTCCTTTGTATTGCTGCCCAAGTGTACTGGATAAAACACGCTTTTCATAACATATTTACCTGTTTTTAAATGAATTTAATTATCTCAATGCAAGTTTTATATTTAAGAAACTGTTTGATTTTTCTTGCTATTTATCAAGGCTGGCCTGAAGAGGTTTTGTGTGTTGAGGATATGCAACGTTGATTAACTGCACTATGGTAACGATATTGTAGCTCAAAAGAATTAACTTAAAACTTTCTTTTTTTTCCTTTCTGTTTCGGTTGGGGCGGGGAGGGTCGCGGGGAGGGAAGATACCCTGTGTGCTCCTGAAGTTAGATTTTGGCCCGTTGCATCGCGTAGGCCTGATTCTTGCCGCAAATAGCGTAGTTTTAGAAGCAGACGAACCAAGTCTGGTTTAGTATGAGTAAGGGATATTTCTGGTTTTAAGTCATGGGTTTTACTAGCCCCTCGTAAGCTTTTAGAGAGAGAGAGATAAAAAATAGATTTTGCAGTTGTTGTCAGATGTACTTACGTGACGCAGCCAGTTGCCGGCAGTTTTAGGTTTCCATCCATTGTAACGATGTTCAGTGTTAAAAAAAAATAAAATAAACATCACTAGTTTACACTATTACTGCTGATAATTTTGGTACACTTGCTGGAATTTAAAGTAAGGCCCTGAAGAACCAGAAAGTACCTTTTACTGTTGATACAAATTGTATCTTTTTAACTGAGAACTATTTTGATTTGTAGGTTTAGTGGAAACACAAATGTGTAACTATAACTAGTCTTTTGGGCAACATTTTATCCCTTATTTAAAAATTAGAGATTTCAGACATAGAATAGACTTAGGCAAGTAAAAGTAGGTATTTATTTAGGTGTCTGTCTCAATTTCACGTGTTAAAAAGAAAAAAAGAAACTATTGGCATCTTCTTCCTTCTAAAATCTTTGTAGTGGGAGCTCACTAAAATAAAGGTAAAATGCTGCCTGAAAATGATGTCCAAGCACCTTTGAATACGAAGACGTTTTCACTACTCGCGCGACACCGTGTGTTGCCGCGAGTAGGGTTTGGGTATACAGTAAATGCTTCTAGAGAGCATTGTGCCTATAGACATATCCAATAATCTGAACCATGTTCAGCAAACCGATTCAGGACGTAGCGCTCCTGCGCCTTCCACCGCTGATGTGCTGCGGGATCTGCCGTCGCCCGGCCCTGCGGCGGTACCGGCGGGGCTTTACGCCATCTGTCCCGCGTTGTCTGGTTAGGGAGAGGACCTCTTCGCCCGTGGCAACAGTTTTTCCCCTGGATTTGGTTGGTCGCCATCCGTAGAGCCTGTTTTAATGTGGAGATCGACGCAGCGCTGACGCTGGGGTTCGGACTGGGAAATGGGTCTCATCTTAGTTGTACGCTAAGATGTTTTTAAAATTGACTTACACTTAAGTACTACACCATAGTGTAGATGCAGCTGTTTTAATAATGCAGTTATTATATTTGTGGGTTTAATGGGTTTCTACATTTATTTCTTACGTAGGAATTTACTTCTGCCAAAAGTGGAATTCCTGTAAGCACGAGCAGAAACCTGTGTATGTAATCGAGGCGTTTCGCCTTTCTCCCTCCCACGTGAGCGTCAGAATGCTTCCCACCACGTACGTGTAGCAGTCTGGCCCAGAGCATTGCATCAGCGGGCTTAGCCACGCCGTGAGAGCGGCGCGCGGAGACGCGTGGGGCTGCGTGCCGCGGCGCCCGGACCTGGGTTGGCGGTGTTGGCTGCCGCCACGTACGTGTCACGCGGGGTCGAACCCTGACAGCGTGTTTTGGTTGCTAGGGAGTTCTTGTAATAGGTTCTGTGCTTTGCACTCGAGCACTGAAAATGCTTTAAAAGTCTAAGAACGGGAGTCTTTTGGTGGTTTTTAATGTTGTGCAATGATGTGCTAGTTCCCCTTAGACTCTTGCGTTGGGTAAAGCAAATTTTTCTGTGGGCAAAGCATTGGCCTCGCTATGTCCTTTGTTTTGGCTGTGATAGTAGAGAGAATGAAGAGAGTGTGGACTCCTCCACGATGAAGAGATCAGTCCTTCTGCCTAACAGAGAGGACAGCGGTAATAAACAGGAAAGCGGTGTCACTGGTCAGGTAGCGCATTTGTCCCTGTAACCCCAAATCACTGACCCGTGACATCCCGTGTTTCTTTAACCGTAAAAGGGGGTAGGTCAGCGGTGGTGCCGTCGCCCCAGGTGGGTGCTGGAATTGCAGTGAAGGATAAATACCTTCAAGCGAGGCCTGACCCACCGCTGAGAAGGCAGCGCTTCCCCTCGCCTTCAGTACTCGAGGGTTGTTTTGACTCTTACTGGAAACTCGGCGTTTTTAAACACAGGCCCAAACTGCAGCAGTAATGCTGTGCGGATACACGGTATTTTGAACGCACGTTTACATGAAGCATCTGCCCACGACTGTTTTGTAGACAAAAGCGTGTTGCCGATATTTAGCATTTTTAAATACGCCCCGTGGAGACCTGAGCTCAGTATGCCCAGGCTATGACAGTATTAATCACTTTATTATCTTTTTTTTTTTCCTTTTGAGGTAAGATCCTACCTTTTCAGGTGTCCTGTGCTCTTTGGTGTGTCTGAATTGTAACTCGCTTCTCCCCTGCGCCGGGGAGAGCCAGAAGCCCGATGCGTTCGCGTGGCACCCCAAAAAGAAGGCACGCCTGCCTGGTGAAGGCCCTGGAGGGGACTCTTGCGTCCTTGGAGTGTGCAGACTGTTGTTGCGCTGATCTTCCGCTGTGACAGTCGTAGCTTTTCCAAAAATATCAAAGCCGTCGGCGTAAACCAGAGTTACCTCACTTGGAACGAAAGCCGGGCGCCTTTGCCCCAGCAAGGCGAGCGCCGGCGGAGCGAATCCCGTGGGTGAGAGCTGCCGCGGCATCGTGCCGCGGTAAGGGAATACCAAAACGTTTGTCAGGTTTTATCAGTTGATGGTTTGACCAAGGTATTTTCGACGTGTAAAGCTTGAAGAATGAGACGCAATGCTTTCATACTCTCTGGAGCATTTGGGAAAGTACCCAACTGACTTTGCATTGCTACTGAAAAGTTAAAATGCTGTGCAATGAAAGAGACCATTTTTTAAAATAATTTAGAAGTTATTTATTTTGATTTACAGTGTGACTCTTGCTAATTTATTCCTTGCGTTGTGAGGCCGTGGTGGAGTGCCGTTTATATTTTTTATTTATCACAGGAACTAAAACTGCTGCGAAGAAAAAACAATAAACTTAAAACTCTATGGCCTTGTTTTGTTTTTTTATAAAAGGGCTGAGGTTTTATACATGTCAAATCGCGCGTTTTATATACTTTGTAAATTTGAGAGAAGCGCAGTCTAAGAACCGCGTTCGAATTAACCGTGCATGCGCGCGCTGTTCAGACTAACCACGCAACCCATCCTAAAGTCACGTGTCAGGTGCCTGTTCCAGCGGACCTTCTGCCGGGTAACGCGGGAGATGGTCAGACTGTGCCTTCGGGCGCTCTGGCGTACGTTTCACACTCCTCAGGGCTCCGGCGGAAGCTGGCGACCTCATCGCCTGGTGGCACGTGACGCCTCCGTGGGCAGGCGAAGCGTCGCCCCGCGCGTGGGGCACGTTTCACGCTCCTCAGGGCTCCGTTGGAAGCTGGCGACCTCATCGCCTGGTGGCACGTGACGCCTCCGTGGGCACGTGAAGCGTCGCCCCGCGCGCAGGGCACGTTTCACGCTCCTCGGGGCTCCGGCGGAAGCTGGCGACCTCATCGCCTGGTGGCACGTGACGCCTCCGTGGGCAGGCGAAGCATCGCCCCGCGCGCGGGGCACATTTCACGCTCCTCAGGGCTCCGTCGGAAGCTGGCGACCTCATCGCCTGGTGGCACGTGACGCCTCCGTGGACACGCGAAGCGTCGCACCGTTTGCGGGGCACGTTTCACGCTCCTCGGGGCTCCGTCGGAAGCTGGCGACCTCATCGCCTGGTGGCACGTGACGCCACCGTTGGCATGCGAACCATCGCACCGTGCGCGGGGTTGCCCTTGCAGGGCGTCGTCGGGCAGCGTGCCGGCACGCGGGAAGCGCTCATTGCGCACGCCCGCGAAGGCACCGCCGGACGCCGCGTGGTGTTCGGAGCTACGAGCGTCCTTTAAACCATCTTCCAGCTTCCGTTTTCCGGTCGGAAAGGGTTGTCAGACCTTGTGCTCGACGCGTTTAGCGCTCCGTCTGCCCCCGACTGCAGCAGCTCTCGTCCCCTCCCTGAGGTTTACCAGCCGCTGGAGCGCGCTGTCTCCTCAGCCCTTACGCACGTGCCCGACTGGCACTGGCCTGGGCCGGTTTTAGCAGCGTCGGAGAGGCCCTGAGCGCAGCGGGCGCGTGCGTAAGTGCGGGAGGACTGGGGGTCCGGAGGAGCACATCTGGGGCGCAGCTGGGGAACCGCCGGCTCCCAGAGGGAGGTGGGGTCGCCCTGGTGCTGACGGGCCAGGATTGCGCTTCGCGGTCGCTGCGAACGCCTTCCAACCAAACCCGCTTAGGTGTTCGAGCGCGTCCATCTCCGGCGTTTCGGAGGCGTCGCGAGCTCACCTTGTAAAACAAAACCCCTCCGCTTTTTCTGAGCCGACTTTTGGGTCAGATGAAGTGGAATTTACCAAGTGAGGTTGGCTGGTTGTTTCATTTCTCCGAACGGCGTTCTTAATGAAACTGGTATTTCAAAGCTGTTTTGCCGGCACGTTACAGAACGTCCTGCGAGGAAACGGAAAATGCAGATAGAGCAGCAATAATTGTGGTTTGTGGTTCTTTTCCCCCTCGGTGTCTCTGTACTTGTGTTGGGTAGGTGAGGTTTTAATGTTGACCTGAAGGCCGCTCTCCAAAAACATCAGTTAAAAACAGCGTTTGGACGACTGGGTAAAGCGATTGTCAAACTGGCTCTTCCTTCCTTCACTGGTTGTTCTGTGTTATTTCTGTGATGTGACGATTCACGTCTTAAAAACACCTTCTAAACCATAAAAAAAAAAAAACCAACATGTACATGGATTCTGCTTTTAGAGAAAAGCATAATAAAGATTCATTTTCCTCACTGACGGGCTGGTTTTGTTTCATGGGAAAAAACAACCCCTGGGGAGCAGCACCGCAGGTGGCGGTGAGCTGCGGACAGCCCCGCGTGCGGGCGCGCACGGCAGAACTGCTCACCCTGAGCAAATCCAAACAGCATTTCAGACGTTAAAAAAGCGTCCGGATGATCAGTTCATTCTTAACACCGGTGCCTTCTCGTCTCGCTGGCTGACAAGGCTAAACCTCCGGGGGTTCAATAGCGACGTCAGTCACCGAGTGGCAGAATCTGGACGGAGACGTTGTGCCAGTGGACCGGGTCTCCTTCCGAGTGCGGCTGCTCATCTTTCATTGCGTGATTATTAGTGGCCCGGCTCAGAATAGCACGAGAGAAATAATAGAATTTACAGCAGAACAGGATTTAGAACAGAATTTAGAACAGAATTTAGAGTGAATTCAGAGCAGAATTTAGGAGGGAACAGTTGTCTGATGGACACAAGGGTACAGCAGAAGCCACTACGAGCTGGGATACGACGACTGTTCGGAATACCGGGAGCTGTTGACCTGGTTTTTGCCAACGTGCACTGCCTGGCTGGGACCAGCATGCCGAGCGTGCTGGGACCCCTTTTCCTTCCCCCTCCAGCCCTACGTGCGGGCGCAGGAGCCACCTGCCAGCCCTGTGGGGAGGAGCGAAGCGGGGTGATGGGAACGCCAAAGGATGGGCGGTTGGCCTAAAAACCAAAAGCCGTGGTGTTGCCCTCCGTCAGTCGTGACCTCTGGGAATTTGCTTAATGCAAATGTTGCGCACAGCTGTGAACATCTGCTGCTTCGCCGTGTCCCGCCTGAGCGCGTGATGGGACTGGGTCTCCCCCCCCGGCAGATGGGTGGAAACGCTGCGGCGAGGTACCTCCGGGGATGCTGGTCGCGAAGCTCATCGCGGTGTGCACGAACCGTGACGGATCGCATTGGCAGCGGAGCGGAGGAGGGACGGGAAGCTGCGCGCGGGTGACACGAGGGGCGGGAAGCGCTTCCCCGGCTGGCGGTGGTCCCATCCCAGGAGCCATGCCTGGGCCACGCCACCGCGGAAACACGGCTGGGCTGCTCGGTCCCTAACGCACCGGGTTGGCTTGCGCTGCGTTCCGCCAGCCTGCAGCCGGGCTCTGAGCACCTCTTGCCTCGCCGGCAGCAGCCAGGTGGGGGGATGCTGGGGCACCGCTGGCCCAGGCGCTCCCCTCGCCCTCAGCTCAACGGAGCCTTGGCGGGCGCTGCCTGGAAACGCCTCGCGTTTTGCCAAGTGCTGTTTGCGTTGTCGTAGCTGCTTTTCGGTAAGTCAGTGCTTGGCGCTTCAGCAAGGGGCTGCGTAAACAGAGGGCGCGGGGCGCACGATCGCGTCTGCGGTGAGAGGAGATGGATCGATGCCCTGGGGTGGGGGTTCCCTGGCTGCTGGTTCCTCTGGCCAGCTGCCTAAAGGCTCCCTAAGGCATTTGTGTTGTGTCTCCCCATCACAGATCCACTTGCAGTAGGTGAGGAAATTCAACAGTGTCCAGGGAGTTTGCTGAGTCACCGCCCCAGGAGGCGTTTAAAAGACACTTAGACGTGGTGCTGAGGGACATGGTTTAGTGCTGGGGTTGGCAGTGCTGGGTTAATGGTTGGATCTGATGATCTTAAAGGTCTTTTCCAACCTAAACGACTCTATGATCCTTTGCACACTTTCCCTTTTGCTTTTTAAAATAGCAGTTTGTTATTCACCTGGCAAGAAAACGCAATTTTGGAGGGCAGAGGCTCCATCCCCCGAAGCGTGAGGAACGGACAGACCTACTTCATGGCCTCTGAGGTGCCAATGGCTTCTGCTGTCTTTCTCAGGCCAAGCAGAGGGGTCTAAAGACCCAACACACATCTCTGAGGACCAGATAGCATTGCAGCTGAACACTGTAAATCCAGAGAGCCGAGGAGCAAAGGGCAGGGTTGGGCGGGTGCTGCAGCCCAACGGGCATCATCAGCTCGTTGGTCCCACGTAGAGCAAGAGGTAACAGGGCCTAAAGCATGTTCTGAGCTGCCGCCTGGGTCACAAGCCCAGTACCAGGTCTAATGAGCAGGTGACAACTTGGCTGTTACGTAGCTGTTCGGCACGCCGATGCTGTTTATTGTGTGAAAAACAGTTGCCGCTTCCCTGGTTGCGCTGCTCACTTCCCCGATTCTCGACCGTAGGATGCTCCAGCTCCTGCTCTTGAGCTGCGGGATGGTACCTGGTGGGAGATGCTGGGTGAGCATCACTGTCTTCTCCCTGGGAGGGGGCCAAGCACCTTCAGAGCCCAGCTTCCAGCCAGATTTCAGCTGCCAGCGCCCTAAAAATTGCCTCATTGCCGAACTCATGGCTTATGTTCATGGTTGTGATGCTGCATTCAGCCCACTGCAGCATGTGGAAGCAAAGCTCCACCCACTCCGCTCCCTGTGGGATGTCCATCGGTGGCCGTGTTGAGACAGAGGGAAGGGCTGCAGCTGATCCTGGCCGAGGATTGCTTTAAACACCAGTATTCCCAGTGTCCTTTTCAGTGAGCCCTCACAGCCGCTGCCAGTCATGCTCATTCCCCGGTTTTTGAGGAAACCAGTATACTGGATAATCCAGAGCAGCTGCAAAGCTGCGTGATCTGAGACGTCCCTGGAGGTGCCGGCTTCTTCACAGGTGTTTGCTGGTGCAGGCTGGATGTCCTTTTGGGAGATTGCTTCAAGAGTACCCAATCCAGCCTTTTTTGGCTCGAGGCGCTGAGCAACGGGTGCTTGTGTGATCTGGTTTGGTCTCCCTGGATGGCGGTCACCTAAGGCCTCTCCTCCGGAGCGCTGGGGTCTGCCCTGGGCTGATAAAGAGAAGCGAGTTTCCCTGTTTCAGTCTTTTTGTCCCACCTGCATCACCCACGGTTACAGATTTCTCTTGCAACGGCTTCAGCAGGAGCCTGACGGGCATCGCAGCGGCTCCTGACGGAGGGTGATGGTGCAGATGAAGGGGCTCTGTCAGTCATCCTGGAGCTGAAACCTGAACTAGACGGCCTTGTCCAGAGGAGCCACGAGGGAGGCTGTTGTACCACCACCCGGGGATGCTCCTTGCGAGGCTGTTTCCAAGCGGGAAGCGTCGCGTTGGCTGCTCGGGGCAGCATCCCTCAGCCTCGCGGGATCTCCCAGCTCGTTCCGCGCGGAAGAAACGTAGGAGAGGTTTTTCTGCTCCAGCGCACCAACTGTCCCCTTCGCTCCCCGAGTTTGCCGTGACCACAGAGGACACTGGACACATTGGGAGCGCACGCAGGAAATGCCACCCGCATCCCGCCCTTCAGCAGGATGGACAGAGGACCTGGGTCCAGTAGCCCCAGGACCCCCACTCCCCAGACCCCCAGCACAGCAGAAGCAGCGACATGTTGAAAACTCCTGCAACACCCTCCAGCCGGGGGGTTGTGGCGCACCCCGTTTCTCTGCGCCTTCCCAGTCGCACGGCAGGCCCTGGGGGCCCACAGCCACCCTCCCCATCCCTGGGGATGTACCCAACCCCACAAGCCTCTCCAAAGATAGCCTGGGAACAGGTCCGGGCTGAGGAGGACCTGCCTAAAACCAGCTCACAGGAGACCAGTCCTCACCGGAGCCCCACGGGGCAGGACTGGGGGGTGGGCTGGGGAGCAGGGGCGCCCTCTCCCACCGTGGCCAACAGCCAGGTGCTGGGACGGACGGGTGTGCAGAAGGTGTTCCCGGTGTTTCTCTGTTCAATGGCCCCCAGAGGGGGAGTCGAGCTTTACCCTTCTCCCCCCACCCCCGCTGGCCTTGCCCAGCGCAGCAGGCAGGCACGGCGGAAATTAAACACCGCGATTAATTTACACGAGGTGGGGGAAGTGTAAGAGGAGGGTGGGGGGTAAGGAGCCGGCAGGTCAGCTCACAGAGATCCCCAGCTGCGCCCTGGAGCTGCGGTGGGGGTTGGGGTGACCTGACACCCCACCCCCCTCTCTCGGGAAGGCACCTGCAAAGTGGAAACCTGCACTGGGGTCGCGCCAGGGGTGCTTGGGAGGCAGGGAGAAGGAATTTGGGTTTCAGCCACCTGTACTAAGCTTTCAGGCACACGCAAGCCTGGATTTATGTTTTGCCAGTGTCAGAAACAGAAATGCCCTTTTGTGGAAAGCAGAACAAAGCGAGTGAATTCGTTAGCGGAGGCAGCCGAGCCCTGGGAGCCCGAGTGCCGGCGCTGCGTCCCCACCCAGCGCACCCCGGCTGCCTTCAAACCCCGACCTGGCCACAAATGCCAAGACCACTTGGGGAATCAGGGGAAATGCCCATGATGAACTTCCACACCGACTGGAAAAGCTGCTGGCCAGCCACCCAGGGTGGAAGTAGCATAGAGAGAGGGGACAAGGAAGGAAAACACCGCTTCAGGTCGCGATCAAGTTGGTTTCTGCGTTACAGACCAGGCACCGCTCGGTCATGCCGGGTGTTCCAGGCGTGATCAAATTCGTGCTTTCCTTCCCTGCAGGACAGCATCCTTCCTCACACAACTCTGCTACAACAATACTTCAGACAGACCTTTACCTACGGGGAAATACCAATGTGCGATTTTAACAACACCCGCACCAGCGCCAAGTCCTGACACCCCCCGCCCCGGGGTGTCCGAGGAACTCCTGTGGTTATCCCGCAGGCACGACTGTCACCCACGGGGACGACTGTGACGGTTTTCAGCCATCAAGACTTACACAAAGCAGCCACTGCAAGGGAGAGGTGACATCCCCAGGCCAGGGTCTCCAGCATCTGCCAGTAGGGACCTGCCAGCTTTTCCCAGACCAGCTCCTGCCGACCACCAGTGGCAGGGGTGAACCTGCCCATTCCAGCTAATGAGCAGTTGATCCCACCCCTCAGAGTTGGTCTGAGGCCAACTGTGTGAGCTTCAACAAGGAAAAGTGCCGTGGCCCAAGTGCAGGACCCAACAACCCCTTGCAACGCCTACAGGCTTGGGGACGAGTGGCTGGAAGCTGCCCAGCAGAAAAGGACCTGGGGGTGTCGGTCGACAGCAGCTGAATATGGGCCAGCAGTGTGCCCAGGTGGCCAAGAAGGCCAGTGGCATCCTGGCCTGCATCAGGTACAGTGTGGCCAGCATGACTAGGGCAGTGACTGTCCCCCTGTACCGCACATTGGTGAGGCCACACCTCAAATGCTGTGTTCAGTTTTGGGCCTCTTGCTACAAGAAAGACACTGAGGTGCTGGAGCAAGTCCAGAGAAGGGAACAGAGCTGGGGAAGGGTCTGGAGCACAAGTCCTGTGAGGAGCGGCTGAGGGAGCTGGGGGTGTTCAGCCTGGAGAAGAGACTGAGGGAAGACCTGATCGCTCTCTACACCTCCCTGAAAGGAGGGTGCAGAGAGGTGGGGTTGGTCTCTTCTCCCAAGTGACAGGACAAGAGGAAACGGCCTCAAGTTGCACCAGGGGAGGTTTAGATTCAATATTAGGAAAGATTTCTTCACTGAAAGGGTTGCCAGGCATTGGAAGGGGCTGCCCAGGGAGGTGGCTGAGTCACCATCCCCAGAGGTATTTAAAGGACACGTAGACGTGGTGCTGAGGGACATGGTTTAGTGCTGGACTGGGCAGTGTGAGGTTAACGGTTGAACTTGATGATCTTAAAGGTCTTTTCCAACCTATACGACTCTGATTCTATAGCTAGACCAGAGCAGCTGCGTTTTGAACACAGCTACGACCAGCCCTGAGAAAGAGCCCAAAGCTCTCACTGCGTCAAACCCCCTTCCATTCAGGTGTCCATTTTTAAATCTGGCTGCTAAGGTACATCACCCTTCAACTTGTGCAACTCCCCCTCTGCAGGGCATCCAGCAGAGAACTTCCACGCCACCAGATGCCCGAGAGCACGGCAGGCAGACATCAGCAAAGGCAGCACGACAGCCCGTAAAATCCTCGGGAACGTTTTGCAGCTGAAGACGTACTGACGTGAAAGGCCCTTACTACCCGTCCCTGTTAGAAACCTGAGGTCAACACCACCTTGCAGAAGGCTGCTTCAAACTGCAGCTATTGCAGAAACACTTTAAAATCCGGCTAGAGAGAAAATTCATGGAGACCACCGTCCCTCGGTCCTCCTGAGCACCAGGAACATCTCCAACCCCCTCCAGGGGTCACACAGGGAGGGAGGGGCTGCAGAAACCATTTTAAAAGAATCACCCCAGTGCTGAGCAAGCTGGCCCCAAGGCACCAGTGCTGGCCTAGATGTGCAAAGTAGCCCCCAAAATCACGCAGCTCTGGATTTTATGTTCCTCTTGGGGTGCTGAACCCAAATCTTGCCCTCTGAGAGCTGCGCCGGGGTCCTGCTTCAGCTGGCGGGGCCCTGGTGTAACCCGCCACCAGCTAGAGGTGGGGAGGCTCCCTTCAGCAGGAGGCTGGCAGTGACCCACAGCCCACCCATGCTGGCCTGAGGGGGGGTGGGACGTGGCCCCAAAGCCTGCCAGGACGGAGACCCCACTGCACACGGCCCCCTCCCCACGTCGGCTGAGCCAGAGGCTGCAGGAGGCACCGCAGCGAGCACCGAGGCAGCGGCCAGTTCAACGTGAGGCATGCAGAGCACCGAGGCGGTTCCCTCGTTGGGCAATTACCGGCTAACGATGCTGGACACGTGCCGTAAGGCTTTGACAGCCACTGTTTCCGAGCTAAGTCCTCCGATGGATCTACCTGCGCAGTTCCCAGTGCTGGAGGCCATTGTGCGGGAAGGCACCACGAGCAGCACAAGTGTTTCCAAGGTTTGGTATATTCCCAGGGGATGCTAGCTGAATTTGGGAATAATTCAGGCATCCATCTACTCAATTACCAGCTGCCCTAATTACCAGCTCCAATCTTTTCCTTCTGGAGCGATCCATTCTTTGCAAATCCAGCCTCCCATGGCTTATCGGATCACAGCACAAGACACGTACGTGGAAACTTGGGATTGATGCCACAAAGTGAATTCAGCTTCTCGGAGACATGAACAAAAACAGTGGTACAGCCTCGCAATAGGCAACACTGATCGTCAAATGAATAGCGATGCTTTGGATTCACATTAAAACCCATTTATTCAGGCTGTTGTGCAGGGTGCACGATCCAACACAGTTACGTATACACAGTATGCGCATCCTAGTAGCGTGCAAAAAGGCAAGCAGCACCGGGTGCTTACACGGGGGATGTACGTACAGACGTATTGAATCGGGAGTTGTACATTAGAAAATTACCGTCCGACGCTATTCACTTATCACCGAGGCTATTAGAAATCGTGTAGAAAACCAATAAAACTTGGAAGGTATCCACTCCCATTTCCCTAGACCCTGGCTGGATAGAGAGCCAGGCTTCCCACACCACATCGTTTTGCAGGCAAAGCCTACAGGACCCCCGAGCACTTCGAAGGGTCGCATCACCGTTCGCTCTAGCACGGCCCGCTACATGTTAAAGATTCACATTTTCGTAATATTTCCTGGTTTTTCTGGGCAGAACAACAGCTTAAATACTTCAAAAAAAAAAGCTAATTTTCTCCTGGGAAAAGACAACAAAGGAAAGATTTAGAGAGACCATGAGAGAACCAAACGTTAACGAAACGTCGTGACAGCACTTCCTGGTCCTTCCAGAAAACTCTTCACGGACCAGGCAGCACCTAATTTAAACTGTCCCGAATTACAGAAGGGCAATGGCAGGCCTTGGCAGAGCCCAGGTCTTCTGCTGATCGTTACCTTGTTCCTATCCTAAGGGCTGCAAGAGATCGTACTTTTGTAACCTGCACAAAAAGACACAGAGAGATCAAGGAGATTTAGCACAAGGGTACGGAACAAGAACAATAAATAGAATTATGCAGCGACATCGTAAGAGCCAAACCACTCCCTGTAACTGTTCTGAATTTCATTTCCAACTGCATTTTGTTTCTAAGATGTCAGTAGGATGAGGGAGCATCAGGAAATGAAGGATTTAAGAAACACACGGTTCCTGTGGCCAAGGCCTCCCAAGGACACCCAGAACCTGTCTTCACCAACTTTCAGCTTGAAGAGCAGGTCCAACTCTCGTTAACCACGCTGCTATGCCCAAGCCAATTCCCTGCACACAGTCTCGATGGCGAATTTTAGCATTATAAAGAACCTGACATAAACATCCACCCAGAGGGTGGTTTTAAAGGACTAATTCGCTGATGCCGACCACACAAATCACAGCTGAGCGCGATGTAAGGTCGTCTTAAAGCTGCTTCCAAAGGTGGCTGAAATAAGATGCCTTGTGCATAAATACACCAGAGACAGCACACTTTTGCAGAACATTCAATCACAGCCGATACGATTTCAGACATCTCCTTAGCCCAACGCACGTGCCGTTTGCTGCATAAGCTCTGGGCTTTAGTTTATTGCTCTGCATGAGCCCTGTGGAGAAAACGTTTAGTATTTGTGAGGACAGCGTGAAGAATCTCTCTCAGAATTTATTTCTCTCCTCAAGTTCACTGAGGGAAATCGTTGTAATGAGTCAACATTTATTTGAGTGAAGATAAGTTGGAAAACAATGCATATTTTCCATGCTGATTTTCATGAAGATTTATTGTTGAAGTGGCTTGAAAAAATGTTTTCCCTTACGATAATGACTTTTATTTATCCTGAATACGCAAAGGACAATCAGTATTTAAAATGCAGTATTCCTGTAGTGTGAACCTCCCATTCTGATTGTTTCAGGGAAACACTTCAGCCATAGGGATTAATAAATCTGAGTTTTATTCAAAGGGAATCAGGGAAAATACTTAATTAGCAGAGTCTCTGTCATTCAGCAAGCACGGGGCATGAGCTGCTATTTAACAGCACTTCTTTACGGTTACAAGCGCAGCAACGGCATAACACGTAGGAATGTCACATCAGATTGTATACAGCAGCCCGTTTCCCACACAAATCATTTCCTGGCACGGAAAGTCAGTGGGAACTTCCAGGGCTTGAGCACAAGCAAAGAAGATGTGTGGGTAAGATTTAGAAGTACTAAAACCACTCCGGTGTGTTAGAAGTCTGACAGCAATTCCTGGCCAGGCGTGGGGAGGAGAAAGAGGCTCCTGGCAGCGGGTGAAACTGTAGACTGGGAAGGCACCAGTGAAACGTTTCCCGGTACGGACAGATCCCCAGAAACAACTGGGTTTTGCAGGAGGATCAAAACAAACATGCAGGTAAATAGATCAGATTTTGGTATCAAGGACACAACTGAACCCTACACACTCTGCATGCTCTAATGTTTTTAAGACTTCTTTTTTTAACAGTCAGCTTCAAAAAGCTTGATTTCTAAAATTATTCAAGATTATATAACAAAATAAGCAGCAACCTGTGTATTTGGCTTTAATACAGTCTTTACACAGCACGATGCCACATCCTCCATCAGAAATCTCCAGTTTAGCTGTGCTACCTACGTATTTTAGACATGTGTGTGCATATATATGTATAAATTATCAAGCTCAGTTAAAAACAAAGCAAATTATATTAGTTTTCCCTCAGAAAACAGTTTCATCCGTTAAGCTCCAATTGCAACGCTAGCTGCACTGTCATAGGAAAAACACACTTTTACAAAAGGACCGGGGAGAGCATTTTTCCTCTTACATCAATAGCATACGTCACAGCAGGAATAATTAAAGAAAAAATCTTTGGCACTCACTGCTCCAGTGCTCTCTAAAGAGTCCAGCAAATCTCGATAGATAAATAAATAACTGGTGAGGCCCTGGAACATGTTGCCCAGAGAAGCTGTGGCTGCCCCATCCCTGGGAGTGTTCAAGGCCAGGCTGGATGAGGCTTGGAGCAACCTGGTCTAGTGGAGGGTGTCCCTGCCCATGGCAGGGGGGTTGGAACTGGATGGTCTTTAAGGTCCCTTCCAGCCCAAACCATTCTGTGATTCTGTGAAGTAAGTAAAGTCTGGTGAATTTTACCAAAGTACTTTGCAACCATAAATGTAGTTTGAGAAAATCGACCTCGCCATACGTAGCTGCCTGCCTCTCGTCAGAAAACACAATATATTGCGTTTCAGTAAGTCTTAAGGCTTAAACATATTTTCCCCCAAGTTTTTAAACTAATACTTATGCAACATCTTCCTTCCCTATCTTAATCTGCATTCTCGTACTGCAACAAAGTTAATTAATTGCACTGAGGCTCTCAGTGATCTAAACTGAAATCTATTCTTCAGATGAAATGAATGGCATGACATGCCAGCAAGGAATAAAAAAAAAATCCACCAATGGCAGTAAAGCAAGGCGAGAAGTTCGAAGACTGGGAAAAACACATAGGAAAAGGGCCACCCAAAGCGTACCGAAGCCACTGTTGGAAAGAAGGTTCTCCAACATTTATTCTCATGGCCCCATATCAAAATGAGCAGAGCTAGGTAAGAGATCTTCCCTCCCTCCAAGTCAGGATGGGCTAAAGAGCCACTGGATACCTAACTCCTGAAAGGAACCTACACTCATGCTATAGAGGGCTGCAGCTTTTACCACGGTGGCCTGAGAGAGGTCTGACACCTGGCAGAAACATAACCACGAGTCCTTTAAATAGGAATCCACAGGAAAAAGGCAACAACTTCAGGTTGGCGGTGGTGTTTTGGGTTTTTGTTCTTTTCCGTGTTTTCACACCCAGGACAACCATTGCACACAAAAGCAAAGCCATAGCACCACACACTTGTGCCTGACTGCTTTGCTGTTCGACAGGCACAGCCATCCTATTGCAGTCCTTCCTCTTGCATAGTCCAAACGGATGGGTAGGCTACGCAGCGGGAGCACGGAACGTCTCTCCCACGTGCTCCTTCACACGCGTGACCAGGGCTAGGCTCAACGCTGAACCTCATGGGTATAAACACTGATTCGGGTCTCCCCAGCTTTTCTGCAGGCATTAACATACTTGCTTTCGGATATTCTCTGCTCCCCAGAAGCTGCTGGAGTTATTAACCAGTCAATACGGTTGCTTCTTCTGTAAGGTGGCATATACTATGTCTGGTAAGAGAATGCCTAGCCAAAATTAATCCAGAGATTACTTCAAGAAGTAGCAGTAATAGCTCTAAACTGAAATATGAGGAGTTTGCAGGCTTTGTGGATGCTCCATCCCTGGCAGTGTTCAAGGCCAGGCTGGATGAGGCTTGGAGCAACCTGGTCTAGTGGAGAGTGTCCCTGCCCATGGCTGGGGGGTTGGAACTGGATGAGCTTTAAGGTCCCATTCTATGATTCTATTAAAACACCACTGAGATCCCAAATGCAAAAGAAGAAAGAGGAAGGGCTGTGTTTCCAATGGTACCGAGAAGTACAACTGGCAGTGAGCATCGAGACAGATGCCTGAAACGCTGCTCCTAAGAGAAGAGATACAAGAACTCAAAATGTGAATTAAACTGGAAACTATCCACGACATGAAACATACAGCCCAAGTGCAGACTCACGATAGGAAGATTTTTTACAATTTTCAGAAATGTTTCTGATGTGTGAACAAGCTTGCTGTCCCATCCCAAATCCCTGAACACCGAAACTGCTCAAACCTAAGTGAATTTGTTCCCAGTAATAAAGGTGGCAGCAGGACAGGCTGGTCTGGGTGTTCTGGATGTTACCTCCACATTCTCAACTTCACTTTGTTGAACAATGAAGTGCAGTTGGCAGAAAAGTTTTCAGCTTGAGCCTCGATGCAAATGAACCTCCTGGCAATACGACTGCCATTACCATATTCATAGAGATTATTAATTAATCAAAGTGCTGCTTAAATAAAAGTAAAGGCAGACTATTTCAACTCACAGAATGATGCATTTTAAGAAAATATCTGACACAGTAGTCAACCATTCACTGGAAGCTCAGCAGAATGTTGAAGTTACAGATTAAGAAGTTAAATACTGTATCAAGTTTAATGAAGAAATCAAGGGTGAATAAGAAGCGTGAAAGCTGAGGCCACAGGGTGCCACAGACTTGACACAAGATCCCGCAGAGTTCAGCATATGTGGTCACGGAGCCTGTCACGCGATTACTGTTTCACTTGGGTACGCACGGGTTTCGCGTTGCTGGAACAAGCAACAGGGCAGCTAGAACTGTGCATGTACACAACTCCCATCTCGTCAAGACAGACACGCTGTCAGAGATATCAGACTGCAGAGGATGTCTTCTGCTGAAATTTGTAGAAGAGGCCAGACCAGTTACACATGGCCTTAAGAACTCCAACACCTTTTAGTGCTGGGCAGCAGGTTTTTTAAAAGCCTTCAGCTAAATACACAGATAACTGCAACTACTCTGGTGTAAATAAGATAGTTTAAAAGCAAACAAAAAAGCCCCCAAGCAAGCAAGAAATAGCCCAAGGCAATTGTCCTACCTCTGCGCTTGATCTCTTTTCACCTGATCCACTTATCCAGAGCACAGGGCACAGTAACTCCTACGCACACAGGCATTAGGAATGTTTGCACCAAGCAGGCCGCCTCCTCTGATGTGCATTTCCATCTCCCCTTGTTTCTTCTGCTGCCTAAAGCCTGCTGCTGTGAACAGAAACACTCCGACACGTTATTTACAAAAGCCAGTGTAAACCCCTAATGGACTCCCAGCAATTCCAAATGCTCCCTTTCCCTTTGCTAACTTTGCCTGTCCCTAAACCACGAGCTACGCGGGCATTACCTCTCTCCTCCTGACCACCTCGGACACTGCAGACACTGCTGCGAATACTGTGGTCTCTTCTTGTGAAGAAATTTGATGGTTTGGGATTGGAGTTTCAGGGGGAGGTTTTCAGGGCTCTGGTGAGTCCACTTCACATTGACTGAAACCTACACATTCGGTGTGTCAGCAATCTCTGCGCAGCAAAGGCAGAAAAAGCAAAACAAGATGCAGCTTATCTAGCTGTGCTCCAAAGGAGCAATTTATGACCTCGGTCTGCAAGCAGTAAAGTGAACACAAGAGAGAGACTCCACGAATCAGACCCAAACCAGGCAAACCAGCCTACGGATCTGGGCTCAGCTCTCTGAAGTGGAAAGCACAACTCCCTCCAACAAATTGGCTGTTGAATTTGCCAAACAACTTAACGGTCATAGTGACTTTATGGATGCTGCAACAGTGCACTGAGGAGTCCTCAACACAAGTGAATAAATGGGCCAGCTCACCATGAGGTTTTGGGCTCGACTTTTTCCCCCTCATAGTCCTCTACTCTTCATTACGCCATCCCATCCAGACTTGAGCTGGTCCTTGCTGCTGACCGGGTCCCCAGACTGGGAAAAGGACCCATCATGTAAAACTCCCGTGCTTGCAGGCCCACTGGCTAGGGAGGACAGGTGCTGTGTGGCCTGCCTGGGCACGGAGCAGAGGGACACGCAGCCAGCCAGAACCGTCTGCTAGCCACCACTGCCAGCCGGCCAGCCAGCATGGCTTTTTGGCGGGGGGGCAGGTGCTCTCCATCTCTAAGCACAGAGTATGCTCCAAGAGGGGCAAAGACATACCACGGTTTGTTTGCCGATCCACTGGCACTTCCTACATTTTCCAGGAAAACCTTACCGCCCATCCAGGACACACTGCGTTATGTGTACGAGACAACTTCTACGAGCAAGTGAACTTTGCTCTTTTGTAAAGCAGCTTTCACTGTTCTTATGCGGATATTTTGACTCAGGAAGTATCTTTATGAACATCAGCATCAGCAACCTCATTCCACCACGATACATCATCTTTGTTAAAATCCCCGATGCCTGAAACTAATCTGATGTCTTGGGGAGAACAAGACTTTTTGGTTGATTCACCTGTGAACAGACATGGAAAATGCTTGCATAAAAATTCCTTTTCCAAAGCAAAAGGTTTTAACTAACCGGTTTAATCTTTTAGAAAATTAAGAAGATATACTTGAGGTACTTTCTCCTTGGAAGTTTAAAATATTTCATTCAGAACAAACCTCCTTTCTCCTCAGAGGTGCTGAAGCAGGTGATTATGCGAGCAGCCCTAGAGAACAAGCTTTAAGAATGAGGCAAAAGCACAGTAATGCATTTCCAAACTAGGTTTAAAAGGGCAGACGTGAATTTCGTTCTGTTTTGGAACAAAACATGTACTCGAAGAGCACAGCCAACAGAAAACGTAGGTTTTGATGTACAGACTACATCCCTAAGCTTGAGTATCTTCTTTTGCATCGGGGCATTCTGGGTGATTGCATCGGTCTGGCCTGTAAACAGTGGCACTACTTTGTATCCTTTCCTCTGCACCTCACCAGCGGATTTAAATAAAACCTTTCAGGGCACTTACCTCCCCTTTCAAGCACAATATTCTGAAGTTACATAACCACGCAGAAGCTCTCTAACAAACGAGAAATCTCAAACCTAATGCTTCAGACGGAGGGGCTCCAAGAAGAGAGAAGCCTAAAACTAGAAATACGCACGGTGAAAAGCACCGAGTACACGTTTTAATTCCTCCATATGCGATTCTGCCACAGGGAGCAACAAAAAGGGTGATGTGCTTGCACCGAGTGCAATGCCAGACAAACACAAGGCAGAGTGGAACGTCACCTGAGAGGAGGGTTTGTGTTCCTACTTACATGGGACTGTTCCTGCCATCTCCAAGCGTATGAGACAGGTGAAAGCCCATAAACGTGCTGTTATCGGGAGTGTACGGCCACGTATGCAGTGGACAGTGCTGTCAGACGTGATGTGCCGTATCAAAAACAACACGCCAAGGTTTCTCACTGCTTAAGACATTGACCTTTAACAATAAATTTCATTTAACCTGGAGCTAAGCAGTATGTAGGCAGTGATTGAAAGTTCTTACATTACCCACAGAGCTCTTGTGTGGCCAAATCACCCTCTCTTCTCCAGAGAGCCAATTTGCCCTGATGATTCACATCCTGTTTTGAAACGAGTCACCAGTGCTTCCTCCCAGCTGTATGGGGTAATTCCTTTAAGCAGAGTACCGCTCTCTAGCGACACAATTTGATTTATTTTTTAATTTCATTCATTTTGACCAGAGTGTGAAACAAAATTTCTGCACTGCTCTGGAAAGAAGGCCATTACAGTGCGTTTAGTAAAGATGTCAGAAATAAAGGGCATTAAATAACAACAATGGACCTCAGAGAAATTAGCTGTATCTCTTTATTGTTAACCAATGAATGTTATCCAAAATAGTAGATGTAATTGTAGCTTAATTGTACAACACAAAACATGTTAAAGGAGAAAAGCATGTGGAAAATTACTTCACCAAGTAATCATTAAATGTATTCTTAGTATTTCCGCACCAGTAAGTGTTCCCAACTGCTGGTGACAGCAGCTATTGCCACTTTGTTCGCTGTGAAAATCTGTATTACAAATGGTTGTTCCTGGTTGTTTAGGAAAAAAAAAAAAAAAAATCACACCGCTTTATAAATGGATCTAATCCATTTAGCCCTACTCTATATACTGTAGATTTATGAACAGCAAACTTCACCGGTATTTTGTTTCCAACACTGAATCTGATGGATCGGCGCTAGCGCACACTTTCCAGGGAAAAACGAAAACTCACTGGAAGCACAGTATTTCACCTGCTATGGCAAACTGTTCGAACGCTTCAGAGATTTGCTTAAGCTTCGGTGTTCGAAGCCTGTGAAATAAAAACTGTTCTGACAACGCACGGCAAGTAGAAACGCCAACCTCCATCAAGCAGCGCTGTGAAGCGTGCGCACACCATCTGCACATCAGTCTTCAAGGTCAACCAGATATGTTTAGCCCCACAGACCAAAAAATATATTAATGTAACTTTATTTTACGTTCATGATGTCACCCCTCGTAGCCAACCTTTAACTCCGGAAAATAATAATTAAAAAAAACCCAAACAACTTAGTTGGACTGTTCATAAGAAATTTAAACCTATTGTGCATGAAAAAAATGTTTAATAAAATGGCAAATTTTAATAGAGAAGTGTAAATTTATGAGTGCATAATATCAAACAGAAAAGAGCTGAACCATCCTCAGAGAAAGCAGGGTCCTTCCACCGTAGATATTTACTAGGGTACTATAACAGAAGGAGTAACTGCAGTCCACATAAACTGCCAAGTTATTTCTAAAGTTCAATTTCTAAGCCAATTTCTCAAAAAAGCAGGCCTCCTTTTCAAGAGGGAAAGGACTTCGTAACAATGATCTGACATCAGATATGACAATTACAATACTAGCTTCACTGAAAACTGAAGCTACAAACACTTTTACTCCAATTCTGGGAACTTTTAGTATTTGGAAACCCAAACCGACACGTGCATTCTACACCCCTCCCAGGAGATAGTATACCAGTGACAGATTACAACTTTAAAACACGCAAGATGCTTTTACAATTTAAGCTCAACAAAAGGCAATTAGACAGTATTTAGCACTATAAATCCATCTTAAGGTAAAACAAAATCCTAGGAGTAAGGGCTCCTAGCATTCTACGATACCACTGTGTAGTGATACTCGAACAGTTTTTTTCATGGTGTTTGAAGGACCAGTCATCATGTACATAGTAGTGAGGTAGGATACTGTCCCCTCCCTGGGACTGATGTTTTCATATGCTCCCTTGCCAGAAAGGTCCAGGTCTCCCTACTGCAAATTAATTACAAGCAAATAGCACGTGAAGCTTTGTATGGTCTTTCCCCCCCCCCCCCCCCTTTGCTGCATTAGAACATTGTGCGCATCTAAAAGAATCACCTAGGAAAAGCGTTGCTTACTCAAGCCTATCAGCAGCCATGTGCTGCCCACAGGTAGTGTTCCATTTAAAAATATTTCCTGGAACTACCACCTGCCAACTAGACCTTTGTGAACAGGCAGGCAAAGAAAACCATCAATGATGACAGGACATGAAACACCAAAGAATTTCACTTGGGAGGGGAAAAAACCCCCCCAAAATAAAACTGAAAGTCAGCAATATCAAACTCTTAATGGTGTAGCTACATTGAAAAATGTAATTTCAGACTTCATACTGAAATAGTACCTATCCAGTTTAGGTTCAGTTCCACTCTTCTATTTCTTAATGTTTAAGCAATATATACACTTGTCAGTCATTATATACTTTACATCAGTTTCCAAAGGGGGGTGGGAAATCAAAAAAAGGAACAGTGAAAATGAAAACATGATGGGGGAAAAAAACCTGCTATCATGCTCCACACCCTCCCCCCCAAAACCTAGGGATAACAGACTGCCTTACTGTTGAATACTTTCCCTTAAATTTGTCTTCTAGCCACTGTAGTCAAACTGGTATTAAGTGCTTTGGCAAAGTGGGGTGCAATCCATCAAATCTGCAAAGGCCTGCTTTTTCTCTGTTGGTGGTTCAGCTTTACGAGGAACATATACGCAAAATAACAGCTCTCACATTGCTTCAAACTCATCAATACGCTGCTTTGTATTGCCTTGTCGGATTTGTCGAAGAGTCTTGTACTTATCACGGCCTGCTTTAACATTCTCAGCATGAAGGACATCATTTTGTGTTTTCTTGGTTTCATCTCTGGCTTGAGCCAACTCAGAACTTAAAGCCTGTTGAATAAAATATTTGCATTTAAGTGCTTTGAGACTAATCTTTTAATGATTCTGGAATTTCTAATAACAACTACTCTGCAACTTGGATAAGGTTTTCTTGAATGCCAACCTAAGACATGCTTGTGCTGCTCAGTAACTCAAGCTGTGAGGTCTATCAGAAAGACTGCAGAGGGGAAGAGGAGAGCAGAGGATTCTTTCCTGACATAAGTGTGGTCATCAAACAACAAAGAACAAAACAGGCCTCATACTCTAGCATGCAAGATGAAAGGGACCAGCAGGATAAAGCAGGACGACCTTATTTTTCAGTTTCTGCTTGACTAACGACCTGTCCTGGTTATCTCCCTGATGCCGTTCAGTGATTGGCCAAGCAGAAAGCATATTACACATACACGCTACTAACATACTGCTGCCAGAAAAAGAAGCAGCTTTCCATTTCTTTTATTCCCTTCCCAAACAGAGATCTCACAAGACAAAGGGTTAGTTACTATACTAACAAAGGTTACTGTACTTGGAGGGATAAGACTAGACGAGGAGAAAACGCTCAGTTTCGGGGAAATAAGATTAATCCAATATGGGCATAATTCAGTTTTTGCATCTATAATGTCTGTGAGTGACTGCAAACACACCAATAGTCTTCAGCAAACATCTCTTCACACCACTTAATGAATTTCAGTATCGAGAAAGGAAAGCGTTACGTGTAAACGTCCACTGTCCTGGACACAATATAATTATTAGAAATGTTTACTGGCCAATGCAACAACACACTAATACTTTTAAGCTATAAAGCACAATCTTACATCCAATATCCCTATCTATTCCACTTCTAGAACACTACGAATGATACTGGTTGGTAAATTAGTAATAAACCTAGTAAATGATAAAACACCTGTTTCTTTGGCACACTGTAATTTCAATGAGATACGTGGCAAATGAATGAACACCCAAAGCCTGAATTAAGCTGACACAACTATGAATCTTCATTACCTGGAGCTGTTTCTTAACACGTTCATTTTTCTGTGTTTCTGTTACCCGTTCCTCCTCACTCCTGTGATTCATGACACCATCAGAAGACAGTTCTGCACTGGCTTCAGCGTTGTTCTCATCATGTTCGTCGTGTTCATTCTCTGTTGGAGGAATTACTGGTGGGGGAGGAGGCGGAGGAGGAGCAGACATCACAGATTTCAGTTCTTCTTTGGTCTTTTCCAAGTCCTCTTGGGCTGCAAAAGCCTAAATACAGTAAACAGTACTTAGCATCTTTTACAATCATTTATAAATAGTCAGCAAAATAATAAATATTTGAGATATTTTCAGACACATGGAAACTGTCCTCTATAAATGACAACTAGCTTACGCACTGAAAAGGGACAAATAGGAATACAGGGAAAGAAAACGTATGACAAAGCCAGCTGTACCCAAGTCCAGCTACTTCCAGCAGCAGACAAAAGAAGAGAGGATAGAGCAGTCAATACTGATTGCTTTCCAACCTTCCTAGCCTCCTGAAATTTGAGGCTCAGGGACTTCCTAGATCAAAAGGTGATATCTTCAAATTTCATAGTCAACTAGAATTTACATTATAAGAATCTGTTCATCACTTTTTGAACCTGTGCACACACTTAGTATTCCCATCTCATAGCTAATTACACATCTTGTGAAGAAATGCTATTTTGCTTCAAACTACTGTCCAGCTGCATTCGATGAACCGGAACAAAGGCACATCTTTTCACCACTACTCATGATTTTATACACCTGCCTCCTGAGGTGTTTTCCAACACAAAGCACCAATCTATTTCATCATCATACATAAGGAAGCCACTTCAAATCTTTAACCATACCTTTGTGAGGAGAATTTCCCCCCCTTCATGACTATTTAAGAAATGAGTTAAACAGAAGTATAGGCCGGCTTCAGTAGACTGGAGAACAAAAACCTTTAAGAAAGCTTTTCTGAAGCCTAAGGGAAAGAGACTCAACCCCACGGACTTCCAATGGGATTTTTGCACTCATCTCCCTCAGTTTCTTTGAAGTTCTGACTTCCCACGGCATGAGCTCATTACTTTGTGCTGCCATTCCGAGGCTTCCTCCTCTTTCTTTTTCTTGGCCTCCTCTAGAAGTGCAATCTTGGCTGTGAATTCAGCAAGTTCTGCTGCCTGGAACAAACAAAAAACCAAAGTAGAAGTTTTGATTTGGCATCATTTGGGATCTGCAGTGGAAGGCGGCAGAGCCTTTGCTCTGACCTGACTTGAAAAGAGTTCGTTACCATCCCTCTCTTCTCTGCTGAAAACAGAAATTTTAAGCACAGATGACAGGGGGAATGAATCAGTAATCTTGCCTGATGGAAGTAAATCCAGAAGAAAAAAGGGTATTTGTCTTCTGCACTTCCATAGCTTGCTGGGAAACAGCAAGATGTAGTTAAAAATCAGCATCTGAGGCTGTTTCAGTTTCATACAACTTCAATGGTTCCACCAACAAATGGTTCCGGATCATAACCTCAGTACTATTACGCTAAATCTTGCCTTCAGAAATGTGTGCTAAGTTTACAGAAGATCAAGAGCTTTTTTACAGTTGGGAAATAATTTCTTCTACTATTTTCGTGCCTTCCTCAGTTATTATGTGCATATCTCGAATTAGAAGCCGTCTAGCAGAAAATGTGAGAAGATACTGTAAATGGTGGAAACAGAGGGGGAAAAAAAGCCAACAAAATACACCAAAAAACCACAAACAACTCCAAACCATAGTGTCACCAACTCCCCACTACCACCACCAAGCTGCAGAACAGACCAGAGAACAGGCTTCCCGGTGGACTGCAGAGGAAACTACTCTTGTTCTCAGCTGGATAAGCCTGACACTATTAGAAAGAGAATGTAGTGAGTGTTGTTGGTCTGAAATGTCTACTTCATTACTTTGTTTCCTACAGCTCCAGTTTTATTTTCTTCCTGCAAATAGTGGCAAATCTAATACAGTTTTCTTAAAAAGTTCTCTCAACAATCTGTAACATTATACCGTATACTTTTACCTGTGTTTCAATGTACTTGTCCATTTGACAAAATGGATATAACCAAGAATATAGGCTAAATTTTCAACTGTCTTTTTCCATGTGATTCAAAATATGGTTAAAGCTTCTTACCAGCTGCTCCTGGTTCTTCATTTGATCAGCTGCCTGCTTGGCTAGAGCAGCTTTAGCTTCTTCAGCCGCTCGACGTTCTTTTTCCAGGCGCTCTGCTTCTTCTTTAGCACGCTTTCGTTCTTGATCCAGTTCTAGAGCTCTTCTAGTCTGTTCTTCTAGCTCTGCCAAAAGGAGAGTTTGCAGGCAAGACATCACTGCCCAGCTCCTCTTCACACGTAACACAGACAACAGCGGTAACATGCTCAAATTAAAGAAATCTAGAAAGCTGACAAAGGTTTACAAGGCAGCCCCAAGCAAAGGAGAGCTGTTGAGCAGGTTACCTGAAGCTATGCTGTGTCTGAATTTCCCCCCACACCCCTTTAAGACATACTTGAGATATTACTTAATATCACCTGACAGTTCTGACAGCCCAGAGTTTCAGAAAATTATCACCTCACTGATAACACTAAACACCCAAACATACGTAGATATACATGCACACACCACCCTCACTCTTACTATTGAGGAGGTTTTATATACCTTATATCATACTCTTAACAGTAAAAGAGCAAAACACTCTATTGACATGCCTGACGAAGATTCCTTAATTGCAGCAGGCAATTTGGGCACATGCCTCCAGCAATGTGACTTAAGACCCATTGGAAGGGCCAGAAAAATGCTCCGTAGCGTAAAGAGAAAAAGGTGCCAACAGGAAAATTTTAAATCAAGGGAGGGATAATAGTTGTCTAGCTGCCTGGTTAGAAAAATATTGCAATCTAAAGGGCAGAAGCCTGAGTGAAAAGGGAAGAAGTAATAATCTACCAGTGCTGCGAGGTAAGGTTTGCACAGGCAAAATACATTCCTCTGAATTGCAAAACGAAGCCACTATGATCAAAGTCTTTCTGAAGCTCCTTGCTGATCCTAATGATAAATTCTCCACTATGTTTTTGTCTAGACATAGCTGCCACCGATTCCTTCACCAGAAAACCTAAACAAGTGCCGAGTTATTGGAGCGATCCATCTCCCCTTCACCATATGCTTTCATACTAGAAAAGCATCCCCCCAGGTATGCTGACACATGTTGTATCTTTGCACTTGTAGTTTTAAGTAGGTCTCGTGTAATCAGTATTTTTCAGTTGGGTTCCCAGGCCTACTACTTCAGTTATAAAATTAAATCAACAGCATTACAAGTATGTGGAGTTGTACAAAAGCAGCACTTCCAAAAAATAAACAAAATGCATAAATATTTTTAAAAAATCTGCCTGAGAAGATGGAGAACACATAACTACCAAGTCATCTACAGAACACAGACATCATTTACATAAACAGTTTTCTGTATGTGAACTGAGATGACCAGCAACACACGAACATTACGTATTGCATCAGAAATTAGGCTACATTGTTTACAAGAAAACGTACATTCTTAAACCTTCAGAATCACCCTGACACTGTTTTGTCCTGGGCTCAACAGATCTCCCTTAAACAAGTCCAAGGCACAGTTCGTGTTACCTGGCTGCATGCGTCCAACCTGTTCTGCACTGAAAGACTGAAAAACGCAGGGGTAGAGCCGGGGAACAGCGCCAGGTGTATGTAATTTATTTGCCTAGGTGTAGTCAGTGAATCTGTCTATCACACCTGAGGCCAACGGTTATGAACAGGAGAGAGGAACAAAACTTTTATGAGTGTGAACCGAGCCTGAAGCAAAAAAGAACATGGAGAGGAGGGACTGGGAAGTCGTGCAGACAGGGACTCTACAGGGTGGTTAACAACAAAGAACTGTGATGGGTGAAACTACATTTGTCCACTAAAATCTTCTCAGATTTTAAAATTAAAATTCCCAAATCTTTACAGAGGAATAGGAAAAATCAAGGAACAAGGAATTTCCAAATGAAAAGCTAAATTCAACAAAATCCTAGAGGAAGTACTTTGAATCTTCCTCTCTAATTTCCCTGCTCCCTCCAACACCAGGTTTTCAGCACTTAAGCATGACATAATACTGAGTTGAACTGTGTATGCATTAAACTTCCTTGTTAAAGAAAATTGAAACTTCTGCTATACCAGGAATTGGTTTTATATTACAAATACATACACATATGCATGTACACTATCTTTTACCTCTTAACATTGAAAACGAATCTCAAATTAAATAATACTAAGAATTTAGTGGCATAAAATAAATTAAAGGCACAACAACAACAAAAAAAAAAATCACACATACCAAGAGAATTGTGGAACTCAACTACCCAACTGACCTAAATATTGTCATCAGACATAAGAAATCCAAGACCTGCAAGAGCTCACCTTTCTGAGCTTTCATTGTTTGTTCCTCAATTTGTCTTAAGCGTTCCATTAATTCTTCCTTTTCACGCTCTATTCTTTCCTTTTCTTTTTCTGCTATCTCCCTTTTCTTCTTCTCATTTTCTAACTGTGCCCTGAAAAAACAGTTAAAGATTTTTTTTAACGTCAAACAGGTTAAATTGTACTCTAAGGATGTTGGCAGCCTATTTTTCCGTTTACTCAGCTAGCACAGAAGCATGTAATTTTAAATGTTGCAAATTCAGTTTACAATGCAAGAACCACCAAGTTCCTGTATCAAAATACTGTACAGAAAAGCAATTTATGAATAGAACCTTGGTTATGGTTCAAAACCAGGTAAATCCAGTTACAGCTGCATTTTAGACATGGCTGATGATTCACCTGGGCTAGAAATGGAAACGCTATTTTTTTTAAATACATAAAAGGTAAGCCATGACATTCTTCACTGAACTTGCTTTAAAGGTTCACCTGTAGAACGTAAATTCCCTAAGGATCAAGCAACAGAGAGTTAAGACTGTGTCACAAAAATGTAATGAGAAACAACGATACAGCTACTGTTACCAGGCTGGAAGCTCAAAAAAGATACAGCTTCCTATTAAGGAAGGTGAGCCATGCCAAACCACAAACCTGCTTACTTACTACAGAAATAAAACCAGCTCTTTCTTCTAGAATGCTAGATGTCAGATATTCTATGACTTAGATTTCTTAAAAGGCCAGAAGAATTTTTTTCTGTTTCATGGAAGTTTGTTAATTACCTTTCCAATTGTTTCTGATGTTTCTCCTCTCTAGCTTGGGCCTTCATCTGTTGCACTTCAATTGTATCAGGTTTCCTCCTCCTCATGTACAATTCATGATTTCCCATACACAGTGCCAAAATTCGCTTGTTAATTCTCAGACGGGGCGCATAAAAAACAAAATCCTAGTAAAAATAATTGCAGCATATCCATTAATCTAAAAATACAGTTGTAAACAGCCTCAAAGCATTGCTGTGTTCTTTGCTAAATTTCTTAAGTTTAACTTACAAGTACTTTGACATTCATCCTCTAAGCAATCCAACACCATAATCTATAAACCTACTTACTGTCGGGAACTTGCAAGATAAATTCCAAATTACACCTGGATTCCTCCATGCAGACGTTAGCTGGTTAAACAAAATTATTTATTTAAACTTCTAAAAAAGTGAGACTATTTTCTACTTTATATCTAAAAAGTTTTGACCTAGAAAGTCTCATGAAATGGGTTGCTGTAATACAAAGAAAGAAAGAGGGGGGGGGGGGGGGGGGGGGCGGGGGCAGGGAATTCAGCATCTTACACTGTGGCTATCCAACACACCGCAAAATATTAGTTGACTAAAAAAAAAAATTCCAACACACCAAAAAAACCCCAAAACTTAAGAGCATGAAGAGAATGAAGAAAACATTTACTCATGCCATAATGGCACAGCAAGTCTCTGCAGGCTTAAATCCCCTTATACACAAAGACATACTATTCTACACACTACTTACAGGGGCCTTTTTGTCAATTGGCTTTATGACAAATTTTTTGTCGTTAAAAGAGATGTTTCTTATTTCACTCCAAGGAAAACCAATCTTGGGTGTCAGCCTTCAAAGAGAAAAAGTTCTCATTAGAAGCAGCGAAGTGCATTAAGCCTTAACTCCGTACCATTTTCACTATCACACCTCGTTACATCTACAAAACGTAACAACAGCTCAAGCATCTTTTGGCAGACAATTTTTTTTTTTTTAGACATTATTCCATCAAATGAGTATGTTACACAATGAATACGTTACATGGCACTGCAACAGAAGGAATTTCAGTTTGTGACTTACTCTACCACCATTAAATAGGGGCCAAACATCACAATCACGTACTGATACTTTATAAGCTATTGATAATTTTATTTTCAGTGAGAAGAATAACTATATAAATTTGAGAGAAGTCTGACATTTCAAAGACTGACATTAAATCAGTCATCAGCGATGTTGTACTTTGGTTTCACTCAGGTGTAAGACGTGCTCTTACATTTCCAAAGTTCAAGTTAAACCAATTTCCCTTACATCCTAAGTAAAACAAATTCTGTTCTGAAACTATTACAATGTTATGCACCAACTGCATAACCGTAAACATTTTTCTCCACGAGCACAGAAATTTTTTTCAATTCATATTATTTTAATTACAAACTTTAGAAAAAGTTTAAGTATTTGATTGCAAACTATCGGGAGTTAATGAATACCAAAAACTGCTTGATCATTCAATCTGATCTGAATTTTCTGAATATTTCCTTCCTTCAGGAGTTATATTGCCATCTAATGGCAATTAAGCCTTACAGAATTCTGTTACAGAGTATATACATCGAAGACCATTAAGTTTCAGTTCAGTAGACAGCTGGTAGCTGGTGTTTGACACATCATGTTTAACTTTCAATCACCGTGAAAGGGCTGTTTATATCAGATACTACTAACAAGTGTTTGGAAAGAAGGAAAAGAATAAGTCTGTTGTTCTGTTTTCAGATTTTTCAAATTTTGTACATTTCAGCTTTATCCCTCTTCAGGTAGGGCAGAATATTTGATATTTATCAGGACAGAAGATTCATCTATTTTCTTCAATGTCTAAAAGGTCTCACTTTCTCACTTTTAGACACTAAAGCACTTCATGCTCTAACAGCTATAATCCTAGTCACTGCTTTTACAAAATGTTTCTCATTAAATATGCTGCTCAGCTTCTCAACATCTTTTTCATCCTGACTGAAGAGGAAGTTTTGAGGGAGCAAAAAGTACAGAAAGAAACTATATAGATGATCTAGCTATCATACATCGATATTAAGCAACCTAAATTTGTTTCCACCCAACTACTCTTCCTTTTCCTTCTTTTGCATCCCTACTTCGTCTTTAAAATTCAAATACTCTGGCAGTTAACATCTATCTCTCTTTCTCTACCTTTTACAGAGTTTAGAAGGTCTTTGATGTTACTGAACACACAATAAGGTGGGTTTTGTACAACCTCAGATAGTATCTCCTAGGACAGAACCACAAAATTGAGTAGTAGCCACTTACTTATCATCATGCTCATAAATGTTCAGACCCAAAGCATCGACTCCTAGCCACAATTCAGTCCCTTTTTTATTCTTTATTTCAAAATAGTTGACTCCATACATTTCCAAGTCTTGTGCTATCTTCAGGTATTCCATCATAGAATCTTCCCTGATGAAAGAAGAAAAAATGGTGTAGTGTAGATAAATCAAAAGCACATTGTAAAAATATGAGAACTGTGGAATAACTAAATATTACATAACTTAGGAATTAAAACTTTGAAATTCACGTGTACATTGACTCGGATACTTGCAGAGCTCTACACCCCAATACCCAAGTACAGTCGAATCATCCCACTTCGTCTTTTCACCCCATGAGCTAAGGAAATACTAAATGTATTTTCCAGGCAGACCACTGCAGACAAAAGCAGTTGCCAACCTTACCAAAAATCATGTAGGTAAGCCAATAACCTAACTGGAAACTCAGTCCTCACTGAAGCTTTCATGGAAGTCTTTGATTAACTGTCTACTCTGGTCATAATAAAAAGAAAGCAGTTTCCAAACAAAATAAGCCACCTGCCAGAACACACCCTAATAATCAAAAAACCTTAAAGGTCTTAGAACACTTTTTGCATAATTACCTTAACATTCCCCTGTGCTCTTCATGCCAGTTCTGTATTCTTTCTTCCCACTGTTCTTTTGTCAGTTTGTGCTGTTCTAACACGCTGTGAATAAAAGTTGTTGCTATTAAGTGACACTGACAATTTAACCTCTTAAAGTTATAAAACTAAGTGTGGCTACACAGCATAACATAAGCTTTAACTGAATAAACTAAACACACTGCATTCTTTCTAACCCAAACAGACGCAGAAACTCTGTGTTTCACGACATACACTGTTAAAATAGTCTGAAATCACTCCTTTTTCATGGTTTTCAATACCCTGTAATACCAAAGTCACACCATGGCACATCTCAACTTTCATGAAAGGCAATGTTTGTAACACCTGAAAATGCAGACCTATAAAATCCTTATATAGCAATGATGCATATTCATCTCTAGGGAGGCACAGATACACTCAAGCTGTTATTCAAAAGAAAAAGTAACACATTATGACAAGTTAGCAGACTAGTGTGCTGGGGATTCTGGGGTGGGGCTTTTGGTGTTTTCTTAAATTAAAAAAAAAAATCAGTGAAGCAGTTTCAGAAAGCTAGCTGAGTTTTATCTACAGCAGGCTGCAACGACGGATTTATACTTTGACCTACTAGAACTCTGAATGTAGTACTGCAGTAAGAAATCAAATGCATGGGATAACTTCACTAGCCTTTGATTCCATCCATTTCAAGCATTCCTAGAAAAATTAAAGAACAATTTAAAAAATGGAAAAAAATAAAAAGAGAATGCAAGATAATCTTGCTAAAGAAGTCAGAAAAATAATTTTCCTTTCTCAATCCTGGAAAGTAAGGATTTACTACTTTTCCCTTCACTTTTAGCGAAGTACAATAAGGAATAGACTGAGCAACAAAGAAAATACTAACGCAGTGTTTCGTCTGTTATAGGATCAATCTTTCTGTCACTCGATTTCCTACCCCACCCCATTCCTAGTGAAGTCCACTTTCCAGTAGCGGGTGTATCACACTTTGATTCGCCTCGTGTGCATCCCTACCAACAGGCTGTCCTCCTCAAAACTGAGGCAGAAGTTTCAGTTTGTGCACCTGCAGGAAGCTGACATGTTCACAAGAACAGGCAATGACAAGACATCCCTTTTGTTTGTTTGTTTTCTCATCCTTAGCCTTGAATATAAGCCTGTTACAGAACACACACAGCAGAACAGCCTGCTTTGGCTGTAATAATCTAACAGCATCCCGGCAATCATTTATAAGTTTCTATTACATAAAAAAATTGATTCCAAGTCTTCTAGGACAATGTTAAATTGTTAAAGAAGTTGTGAAATTGAATCAAGCCGGATTTTAACATTCTGATATTTACACTGTGAGCTGCTTTCCACCATTATTTCTTCTAGTGCTCCAGCAGATACTCAGGACATGTTCAAAAGCTTTCATAAAGCTAACAATCAAAAAAAAAAAAAAAACCCAAACAAAAAAAAAGGACAAGGACAAACCAGGATATTGTGAAATGCATTATCCCAGCATTATGTCACACAAGTGCCCATCGGAAAATAAGAGCCTGTTTCCAAGCTGCTCTTCCCAAAAAACACAGAGTGGTTGAGGTTAGAAGTGACTTCTGGAGGTCACCTTGCCCACCCCTCTGCTCAAGCAGGGTCTCCTACAGCCAGCTGCCCAGGACCTTGCCTAGACGGCTGTTGAATAGCTCTGAGGAGGGAGACTCCACAAGCTCTCCAGGCAACCTGTGCCAGGGCTCACTGACCCTCATGGTGACTTGGGCTTTCCAAATTAAGTTAAATTTCTACTTGTATGAAAATTCTTTGCACTTTCCTCTTTTTGAATTTAATTTTGAGTTGAAAGACGAGGCAATGGGCACAAGTGAAATACACTTGAACACTTTTTTTTTTTTTAATTTTCTTTACTGTGAAGGTGGTCAAACACTAGAACAGGTTCCCAGAGAGGTCACAGAATGCCCATCCTTGGAGACATTCAAAACCCAGCCAGAAAAGGCCTTGAGATGCAATCAGACTAGAATATTTCCATTGGAAGGGGCATACAACGATTATCTAGTCCAACTGCCTGACCAAAAGTTAAAGCATGTTATTAAGGGCATTGTCCAAACGACTCCTTAAACACTGACCATCAACCACCTCTCTAGGTGACTCCGAGTAGCGGGACTGCACTAGATCTTTGGAGCTCCCCTTCCAACCTCAAGAGATTCTCTCTTTCTAGGATATCCTCAAAGCTGGCAACGTCTTCGGTAATAGCCATCTTGCCGTTTGGTCCCCTACATTCTCTCTTCAGAGGCTGCTGATGAGACACCACTAGCAGATATGCAAAGACTCCTGCCGCTGAGTAACGGCAAGGCTGGATGCCTTGTTGCTACCCAGCTTATAGGTCTGAGTCAAGAAACATACAGTACTTTTGACAGATGCACATTAAGACTCATATATATAATTAATGGGAACTACAACTCTTTTCTCACCTTTTTCAGTAAAACTTTTGCTAAGCTAGTCTACTTTGGGAGCAAGTAAGTATTTTTGAGGTTATATTGTATATTGTTTGGAAGTATTTTTATGATGCACATACAATGTCAGGCAAATCTCCCAGAGACAGGAGGCAGAAGAGGAATAATTGGGTCAGAATGAGTACAAAAGCTGTGTGCTCACTCAGTGCAGACTGGCACGCAACTGGTTGAAAGCATACGCTGGGAAATCATCTGAACATTTGTCTACCGAAAAGGAGCACCTCAAATATTCGAATCTATGTCATACACAAGCACTTCAGTGTTCGCAGGCTGTCATCAGAACTGCGCAAAACCCAAGATTTGTGAACTAACATATTCAGAACTGACAGTTTTACTGGTTCGACATTTCCCTGCCTTCCTAACAAAGGGTATTTTTCTAGAAAGAGGTATAGACTTTATTGTCACAAGAAGGAAGTAAACAGCCAAAACCAAACAGATAGCCAGGATTTTTTAAAATTCTGAAACATTTTCAAGAACACTTCTTTCAATACTTTACCACAACACTGAGAAATGGTTTTTTTTGCTTGCTAGAAAATTCTTAAACTTAGTTATGCACATAAGTGAGTTCCCAACTTTAGTTTTCAAACCAAAACCACAATGCATATGACTTTTAAAGACACTGCAAATTATTCCTGGCTCTCATCTCTTTGACGATGCACTAATGTCACATAATGTTACTGGCTGGACAGTCGCACTCAAAGAGTGGTGGCCAACGGCTCAATGTCTGAGCGGAGACCAGTGACGAGCAGCGTTCCACAGGGGTCGGTGTTGGGACCGGTACTGTTTAACATCTTCGTCAGTGACATGGACGATGGCATCGAGGGCACCCTCAGCAAGTTTGCTGACGACACCAAGCTGTGTGGTACGGTCGACACGCTGGAGGGAAGGGATGTCATCCAGAGGGACCTGGACAGGCTGGAGAGGTGGGCCTGTGCCAACCTCATGGAATTCAACAAGGCCAAGTACAAAGTCCTGCACCTGGGTTGGGGCAATCCCAAGCACAAGTACAGGCTGGGTGGAGAATGGATCGAAAGCAGCCCTGAGGGGAAGGACTTGGGGGTACTGGTGGATGAAAAGCTGGACATGAGCTGGCAGTGTGTGCTGGCAGCCCAGAAAGCCAACCGGATCCTGGGCTGTATCAGGAGAAGTGTGGCCAGCAGGTCAAGGGAGGGGATTCTCCCCTTCTACTCTGCTCTCATGAGACCCCACCTGGAGTGCTGTGTCCAGCTGTGGAACCCTCAGGATAAGAAGGCTACCAACTGGTTGGAGCAAGTCCAGAGGAGGCCATGAAGATGCTCAGAGTGGGAGCACCTCTCCTATGAAGAAAGACTGAGAGAGCTGGGCTTGTTCAGCCTGGAGAAGAGAAGGCTCTGGGGAGACCTTATAGCACCTTCCAGTACCTGAAGGGGCCTACAAGGAAGGTGGGGGGTTGCTTTTTACAAGGGCCTGTAGTGACAGGACAAGGGGTAATGAGTTTAAACTGAAAGCAGGGAGATTTAGACTGGATATCAAGAAGAAATTCTTCACAGTGAGGGTGGTGAGGCACTGGAACAGGCTGCCCAGAGAAGCTGTGGCTGCCCCATCCCTGGAAGTGTTCAAGGCCAGGCTGGATGAGGCTTGGAGCAACCTGGTCTAGTGGAGGGTGTCCCTGCCCATGGCAGGGGGGTTGGAACTGGATGGTCTTTAAGGTCCCTTCCAGCCCAAACCATTCTATGATTCAGTAAGCACACATTTGTCCACAATACATCACTATAGATGTACTTCAACATCTGCACTAACAAAGTTGTCTGACTTTGTACATTTGTGTTGTGATGTTTCTTTTGCTGCCAAAACATGCCAGGAGCATGGTTTGAGTTGCATAAAGAAACAGAACTGTAATCTTAGTGCTTCAATGTCCTAACCACTTAGATGAATTACTGATACTAAGAGTTTATATTCAACAGCAATGGCAACAACTCAGTTCCTAAATTTTCTCTCCAGGCTAGCATTTTTCTGCAATAATTTTATTTGCAATACACTTTATAAATAGTTATAATTTTCGGAAAGTTATCATCATTTAAGTGTACAAAAATATTAAGAACTGAAGGAGTGAGCATCAAATGAACCTCAGTGGTTTCTATATTAAAGTATTTTAATTTAGCAGAAGCAAGCCCCCAGGAACATTAGATCACCTTGTTCAACTAAATCTGTGCACATGGTTGTGGACGGGGCAGGAAACAGGTCTCAAGAAACCCATAGTTGTGACTTTTCTTTGGTACTTAAGAGTCCAAATGAGGATTTCTAAATCTTACTAAAATACATGCACTCTTAAGAAACTTACCATTAAATGCACATTATCATTCAGTATTTTAATTACAAAAAATGTGCTGTAATCAAGTTCATATGCAACAGATGACGCAAAAAGAGTCTCACTCACCGCTGAGGGAGAAGTCTGTCATTGGCTAGGTAGCCTAGTTTATGTATCTCCTTACTGTAATCTCCGTACTTGGACTGGACAGCATAGGAAGCCAGAAGAACTGCAGTTTCTGGTGGGCAATATATTTCATCGTTTAAGATTGCTTCTTTGACTTGCAGGAAGAAAAGTCTCTGAGTTATTTCCTGAATTAATTCTTCAGATACATCCTCTGGAAAAAACTTGGCCCTGAACTTAAACTGCAAAGGATTTTCTTTCCTTACATCCTGCTGCGTTACCTGTTGAGGAGGAATAAAGAAAAAAAATAAAAAGAGCACTAAATGGTATATTAAATATAATTAACTCCATAGTAATAAACTCTTTAGTTCCTCTACTCTGAAATACAGTGCTTCCTGACAAGCCCACTGTAGAACTCACTGAAGTTCACATGGCACTGAATCAAGTACACCAATTTGGATAAATCAATTTTGAAATACTGCTCAAAGGCTGTTTAAGAGGGGTTTTTGTAGGCTTGTGTGAATTTATATTTATCACAATAAAGATATGTAAAAAAAGAAGCTGTAATACATATTACAAAAAATAAAAACTATATGCAAGGATAAATTGCAGGAAATAAGAAATCAGGGTCTAACAAGATTTCTTTTGCAAGAACTACAGCACAGTCCTCCAATGAAAGTGTAAAGCTGGATTGTTTTAAAAGTCTTTGAACTAAATACACGTGCTTTGTTCCTGTGCAAAAAACCATAGTAACATTAATCACATTATTTTTCTAGAATGGATAAACCATATAATATTGATTTCTGTGATGATATCTGATGCTGTCATCTTAAGTTTTAACTAAGTGTCTACTTCAAATTTCAACCACAAAAATTTCATTTTTATGTAGAAGGCATTTGGCCGCAGGTTTCAGCACTCATTATGACTAAAGCAAAACCATCCAAAATGTTCGATTTTAACATCAAATACAGTGATTGTAAAAAGGCCCATCCACGGTAAAGCAATATATAAAAAATATACACCATACAAAACAATAATAAAACAAATCTGATACATCCCAGTTCCTCAAGCATTTTATTACACATTTAATTTTATGCATACTAGTAGTCCCTCAAGAATGTCTTCGCTACACATGAAATGATGCATGTTTGATGGACTTGCAGGAAGTCAAAATCTGTAAATATAATGCCACCACTGAATCACGTATGTAGGGCAGCACAAGTACTATATTCACCATTTCAGATGTTAATTTTAAAAGTTTTGCTCACTCTTCATCATTGTCCATCTGCTGCTGATTTACATACACAGTATTTCACTTTAATCTCACCCGTGAACCATTAGTTGTGCTCTTGCCACAATAAAACCTTATTTACACATGTATTCTGTGATTTATCAAATTTTATCTATATTAACCACGAATACTTAAATAGTAACTTACAAGTTATGTTATAAGCTTTTTTTTAACAAAACAAGAAAGAGCTAACTGCTTAGTCAGTTATTTAGCACACCCTTGCTGCGCCTGAACTGCACCAGTAACTTCACTTGCTAAAGACTTTCAGAGAGCAACGTCTTCTGTATTTTTCACAGAGGATGCACCTATTCCCATAGTCTCCGACCCCTGAAGGCAAGCCATTAGGGTAACAAAATATTTGTAGCACTATAACATGTATTGTGTATGAAACAAAACATATGAAATCCTAGGAGACAGCTTTTATGGTTATCAGGTTTAGCTTGCTGGCTTTACCACACAGGAGGAAGGAAGGTTTTATATAAGTGTAGACAGTGGGACTTGCTCCTAAAAACTTCCCAATTTACCTCCTAATACTGAAGATAAAAAAAAAAGTATCCTTGAGTTGAACTCAAAAAATCTCTTTATTCTAAACACTGCGATTGATAACCTGACAGCTAACATTAAAATAGAAAGCAGCCATTCAAATCCATAAGTAGAATTTAAAGTAAAATGACCTGGTTCCCAATAGCTGGGAGATGCAAGGTGCTCAGTGCTGTTGGGGGAAAAAAGCAAAAAAATTATCCTACCATCCACCTATTAGATACCTAAACAGAAGTTTAGGAGCCTGTTGCTGGTGTCTTGTTTAAAGATCTCTATAGGTGTATACACACAAATTACTGAAGCTCAAATACTTGACATACACCCCCCTCCTAATTGTAAATCATCTGTTGTATTTTGCCACATGAAAAGAGGACAATCATATGAATTGAAGTTTTCCCAACGCATGCATCACCACAGTATGGGAAATACAGGAAATGGTATCTCCTTCTCAAGTTAAACATTGATGTAGCTTTGCATATTCTTTTATAACTAACCAAACATAATGTTGTATTTTGTCAATTAAAGCACGTGGAAAGCAACTTTTCAAGCAAATTGGAAGCTAACTGTATCTGACCTACAACACTAAAGCAGTAAGCCTTATGTAAGCCTTACAAAAGTATATTCCAAAGTGTACATTTGCCTAAATATTAGGAAATGCTTACCTTTTTATTTAGCTTCAACCAAGTAGAGTAGCCTTTGCTGTCCACATACTGCAGCCCAAAAAACCAGACTTCACGAAGACCAACAGTTTTCACCACCTAAAGATAAATGATCCATAACCATCACTAATAGCTATGACGAGATTTTTTTTTTTAATGGTAATTAAGCTACAGAAACCATCTCAAATTGAAATGTAATCAAGTTTTACAAGAAAAATTAAAATAGCAGCAGAACGTTAGGTTCAGGCCAGCATTCACCTCAGAGTCTTAAATAAACTCCAACACCGTGTTGCCAAACTACCAAGTGGAGTGTGCAGCTTACTGTGCACATCAAACTCGGCACCTGAGGAACACAAGGTAGCAAACAGGACCCTGATACTTGAAATCACGTCTGGGAAGTCATCTGCAGACCTACAGAGAAGTCCACTTCAACAGAAGCCAACTGGTGAAACTGTAATAAAGAATAATACTTGTGGACAAGTATGAAGTAAGAGGGATGAATCATCTCCTTCAAATATTTTTGAGATCTTCTACGAGTTAACGATAAAAGGGATAAGGATGATCTAGCTGATAATCCACACACGGATTTTCTATAAGACTTCTGATCAGGTCTTTCACTGAAGGCTGCCAGAGAAACAAAATTGTCCTTGAACAGCAGGAAGGCCTTTTTATGGATCTACTAGTTCAAAAGAAATTTTAAAAATAAACAAACTGCTTTCACAACAGATGTAGTATAACCACTAGGGAAGTCCCCCAGGACTTCATATGTGATCCGCAAGAAAGGATTAAACTGATGTGACAAAATCTCCTGTAGAAAACCTTCTACAAAGATTTGTGCGTGAACAGTAAAAAGGAAGATGAACCTCAGTAAAAGATTATATTTAATTAAAAAATAATACTGTATGTAAAAGACAACAATTTTAATTATGCAAACAAAGTTCTCATTGTAAAGGGAAAAAAGCAAAGCTGTTCTATTACTATACACGTCTACACTATTCCCAAATCTCTAACACTACATATGGACTGGCCACATCAACTTAGAAAAAAGGATGCTGCAGCACAGGAAATGTTTCAGAAACGTTGGAAAGAATGATCAGTGACATGGAACGTTTTCTGCATAGCTAAGATGAGAGCTAAGGCTACTGACAGAGAAATGAGGAAACTGGAAATATGGCACAGGTCTCTAAAACTTGCATGGCTTGTAGAAGGAAAATAGATTGATTATTCAGTATTTCTCATAATGTAAGAATTAAAAGAATCAACAGAAATCCATAGACAACAGGTTCAAAGCAAACAGAACAAAGCACTTTTACTACACAGAGTATGCTGAAACTGTGGCACTACCTTACAAGTCTTTTGCATAGTCAAAGTACATGTGGATTCAATAAGCAATTTATCAGACAGGTCCAGCAAAGATTCTTCAGTAACAGTAAACTCTGGCTCCAAAAGATCCAGTATGGCAGTACTTACACATGTTCTCAGTTTGGACCATGTTGGCAATCTGGTTTACTGAAGGCTTTTTTATGGAATCATTCAGATGCATGTGAAGTAAACAGTATTTTACTCATAGTTCCTTCTCCATTTTAAAAGTAGTACTATCGGGTTGTAAAATTAAGATTTTGAAAATTAGAAAATGTCACAAGGTAACTGTGCAAACTCACTTCTGATGCCTTGCAAATCTGTATTATTACTTAACAATCATTCAAGTGTGCACCTTTTTTATTCTTCTACCCTTTCACCTCCAAGCTCCAACGCACAGAATGACAATGTTCATGGATCCAACCTGATTCCTTTAGTGAGCACAGTAGATTTCCTACATCATTTGCTTGAGAACATCAGAAATGTTACGAGCAAGTTCATGTTGCTAGTATGGTCCTGAGTAAGATTAAATTTGGTATCCCAACACAGAAATTTCAGATCTGCTGCTTCTTTTGGCACAGATCTCCTAGTTTGCTGATCAAACTACTTATGGCTTTATCAGATGACTGAGAATGCTCTTTCCTTTGCAGCTCGCCAAGCTGAGCCTTTGTACCTCGTCAGCTCTCTGAGCTGCAAAAGAAATCAGTAAGAACTGCAGATGTTCAACAGCTCTGCCCATAAGGCAGAAGGGGACAAGTGCTTATGCGTACAACAAAACATTTTGCTCTCACCTCGTAACTACGGCCCTTCAACTGAGACGCACATCGCACATTATTTAAAGACAGACAACTCATCGACTGCAATGCAGTTAGACATGCTTGCAAATCAATGCTAAAACACCTTGTACATTAGCCTGTGTACTTCAGACTCCACAAATAAGGAAAGAGTATCGTCTGCCACTGCTTCTCAGCTCAAAGAAAAGGGAAAAGTCTTCTGAAACTTTGTACCAATATAAGCACATGCACTGTAGTAGTGTGATATGAAAACTAAGTGTAGAATGAGAAATCTAGTTCATCAAATGCTGAACTCTTGTCTGCTAGCAGATGAAGATGATGAACACACACATGGAATAGGAAACAAAACAACTCCAGAAAACATCAATTAAAAGCTTAAACGAAGCACTGATTGAAAAAAAGGACAAGTTGTTCACCAAAACCAGAGGAGCACTAGACAACAGCTACATTCACAGAGAGGTTATTTTCTGCAAGCAATAACCAGCAATTCTACTGTGATATCCACCACTTCTGCACAAACCTTGAAGGCCAATCCTCCCAAGAGCAGTGCTCTTCAGTTCTTTCCATACAGGAACAGCACAACTTTTGTCTGAAAACTTCATGCCGGTTTTGCAATACAGTTCAGACCTTGATGTTACTCTGTGGAACTCTCATATGTATTTAAGATCAGGCTGAAAACGCTTCTCTTCTCACACTCCACTATGCTGGTTGATTTTGCCTGACCTACCAGTTTTTCAATTTAAATTTCCAGAAGTTGATTTTAAGAGCTAGTGAGATGTCAAGTGCCACACAGTGAACTGAGGAACAAAGTTGAAGAGAGCAGAATTCAGAGCTCTATCTCTGTTCCCTGTCTGCGAATGCCCCAGTTTGGATGAACCTGATTACCTGGGCACAAGCTATTTCACAGGAGAATGTCACCCCACCCAATACTGCATGGCAGAAGATAGCAAAGGTTGGCAAAAGACAAGTAACAGCTTGAGGCTTCTGTGCCGCAGAATACTGTACTTTTTATTAGATGGTGGTGTTGGTTAGACAAAAAGCACGACGGTCCCTTCCTTCAAGAAGTCTTTGTAAGAGTGCTGATATCTACTCCTATGTAGAGGCTGAAGATGAACTGCTACTGATGTTAAGAGAAAGGGGTGAGGGGTAGAATTGTTAAGAGTCGACGGTCACTTCAAACAAAAATCTTAAATTAAAATTTCTTTCATCTAAAAGAAAAGGTCCAGTGTTACAAAACAACAAACATTCTCCTTTCAACTTACATACTAAGACATTTAATCAACTTAAAAGTTTAAGGGTTCTTTAAGAACTCTTTCAATGTGTTACTTTCTCTTAATACGCAACTATAGTGAAGTGAACAGAAACAACAATTCTACTAGACAAACTGTTGATACAGTTAAACAGTTTTTGAAGAGTAATTTTGAATATTTTTGCGTTGTTAATTAGACGCATACATCTTGGATCTAGAGAATGTATTTATTAATTTCTCTAGGAAAACCAAAACAACACACTGACAAGCTTCTATTCTTAACATTTTCTAGAACACTCCACAACCTACATCACAAAACGTTTCAAGAGTCTGACAGCTGACATCCCATGAAATGAATGCGAGAACAACCCTTTTTAAGAAATCGTTAATTTAGCCCATTCGACTGGTGTGTGACAGAGACACTATCAAGTGAGAATGTGTAGTTCTGATGGGTCTGCAGTCCATAAGCACAAAGCCATCACTTTCACTTTTCCACTTAGTTTGGTTTTTTTTTTTTCTTTAACTTAAATTTCAAACAGAATCATAGGATCATAGAATCATAGAATGGTTTGGGTTGGAAGGGACCTTAAAGACCATCCAGTTCCAGCCCCCCTGCCATGGGCAGGGACACCCTCCACTAGACCAGGTTGCTCAAAGCCTCATCCAGCCTGGCCTTGAACACTCCCAGGGATGGGCCATCCACAGCTTCTCTGGGCAGCCTGTTCCAGTGCCTCATCACCCTCTCTGTGAAGAATTTCTTCCTTTCATCCAACCTCTGCTTTCAGTTTAAACCATTACCTCTTGTCCTGTCACTACAGGCCCTTGTAAAAAGCACCCCCTCCAGCTTCCTTGTAAGAAGGAACTTGATTACTTTTCTAACATTCCAGAAGTGAAAAACCATCCACAGCTTCCATTCTTGGAAAAAAATAAAATCTGTCAGCTTTCCTTAATGAACTTCTATTGTTACATTCACCAGTAAATAGTGAAGGTTATATAGATTTCTCATACATGCAATTCTAACAATTACATTGCAGTTGCTACTATAATACAATCAGGCATAAATAACAACATTAATTTCAAAGCAGTCCTATGCACGACCCAACTGAAGCCTCTTTGTTAACCTATTTACAGAGCTGTCTTTGAATTTAAGACATTCCATGAGCAGTAATGAGGAATTTCAAACTAACTGAGACCATAGCTTAGATAATGTAAGGAAAACCACAACCTACACATGAGAAGACTGCCGCCTCCTCAAAGTATGCCTTAATACCCATGATAGTTTTATATGTTTGTACATATACATGCAGAGACACATATAAGTTACCTGATCAAAGAGCTGCTTGCCTGTTGTGTTGGGCTGGATGGCAAATTCCAACTCTGCATCCATTGTGGTTACTCTGACATTGATCTACAGAAAATAAAGCGATATTTAAATCATACTGTAACAGTGCAATGCTCCTGTATACTGTGAGCAGCCTGCAAGGAACAACACATACTAAATAAACGCAACAAATTTTAATGGTCTTGTATACATACAGAACACAGCAGACATAAAAATGGAAAATTTTAATCTAAAAAACCCCCACCTTTTACATAGTATAAAAGCATATTCAGGATCATGTTTAACACTAGGTCTGAAGCTCAAACCAGGGAACAGAGTTCAAAATCAATTTAATGGGACAGCTGATATGACTACTGAACACTCAAAAAACATGGGGGCATTCAGCTACTGGGCACGATCTTTCAGTGGGCTTCCCAAATACGTACAAAAGTTCCTAGTCATATACATACCATTTTAGGGTATCTATATTTGGCAATATAAAAAGACAAGCCACCTCCTGCCCCGCCATTTCTAAAATTAAGAGGTTCAGCAGTCTTAAGGTATACAGGACTAGAGTTTGTATACCACAGGACAGACTAACAGCAGATTTTTTATCTACGGAAGGAGGAACTAGAGGAGTTCGTTCCCCTTAATACTGATCCCATTCAGTTTCCTTACTACAAGACTGAAAAATGACTTGAAGTACAACAGTCTGTTCCAATTTCTCTTCAACTGATCCACACAAAAGTGAGAATTTTCATGAAATAGAACAAAATACTAAATGCACAGAACCATCTTCTCCCTGTTAGAATGGTTCTCCATTCCTACTGCAATTTTACTTATCTTTAGTGAACAGCAATATGAAGTGTTAAAGGTCAAATTTACTTTGCTATAAATGCAAAACCCAGAAACATGAAACATAAGGCACATAGATATATTCTAATTTCTCTCTCTCTCTCTCACTACAATAAAATATGGAACAGGAATACATTAGGACTTGTAATACAAGTTACACTACTTGATCTATGCCTGCATAAAACACTTCCATTAACTATTTCCCTAATTTTGCCACCAGGTGGAATACTTGGAGAACTGAGAGTCCAGAAAAGTCTCTACAACACAGGAGGGAGATCTAAAGTGTGAAAAAGAAAACTGAAAAAAAAAAAATTTTGTCCCCATGCAACAGATTAAAGCTTGTTCACTCCTTCCGTTAGTGTCAAGTTAAACAACTTTGGGCATGAGCTGGATACACAAGACAAGAGTAGCGGGAGTCTAGGACCTCTAGGTTATAGACCTGCAAACAAGATAGCAGGGGTTAGCAAACTTTGTTTGTGTGCAAACACTGATAAAGAACAAGAGTTGAAGGCTTTGGAGTAAAGGATAGCAAACTTTTATTGCAAAAAAAATTAGAGGGTGTGTGTCAGTAGGAGGGAAAAGAGGTGTTTTCTGTAGATTCTCTCACTCTGCACATTTCAAGAGGTCACACTGCTCGTTCTCAAACAGAAATTTTAAATGATAGGTGTAACTTGCTGCCATTTCTACCGGGTTGCCCCTTAATTACAAGAAGTTAATTTTTTTAAAGCAGTTTTACAATTTTATAAATGAAGCCTGCTTTAGGGCAGCGACAAGTAAGCAAGTTACAAAGGATAAAGCTAAAACGTAACTTTATCAAATACCAAAGCACTGTTATGTAACAGCACCATTGCCAAAACAAGAAGCGTCAGAGAAGATCCAGAGATCACAGAAAGTTGAACTAATAGCAGCAGACTTACGAGCTGCAGCAGAAACTTCTTACATAAATATCCTACAACAAATGTCGTCATCTACAAATGCAAGAATTACTACCTGAAAGTCTACATCCCTCACAAGCACCAAAAACCAAGACAGTAAAATAATAGATGTAATACAGAGGCAAACTCAACACAGCCCGTAGATTCTGAATGTTACTGCCTCACATAAAAGCTGAGTACTAAGAGTGCAGAGCTGCTACATCTGCAATAGGTACAGATACACACCAGGAGTACCTGGTCACTTATATGCACCACAGCAACTTTTTAAGTCTTCAGCAATTTTCTTTTCCTTTGAACTTCTGATTAACAGATCACCCAACTGCTAATTAATATTTACACTTTCAGTTCTGCTAAGAAAGTCTCAAAACAAATGATAACAACATTCAAATGGTAGCTTTTATGATACAGTATTGGAAACTTACAAAGTTAACACTGTAGTTGATCATTTTCCTTCTGAAGAGGTTTGGACTGACAAATTTTTGGCATACAAATGCCAAGCTTTTACAGCCTTTTAACAGTGTTTCACAGCTCAGTTACTTCTTGGCATGGACAATAAGAACGTTACTTTGGGCAAAACCTGAGACTGATCCCAGAAGTTTTATTATCTCATCGAAACCTGGATCACACAGCACGCTCTCAACAACATCAAACGTCTGGTGTCAGTTGCCTTAACTGTAAAATAAAGCTAACCAACTACACTAAGAAGAGCCATGGGGGAAGTTTCCACACTGTGTAAGGCAGGGAACTGAGAAAGCGCAGGCAGAGAAAGAAGGCCTGGTACATTCAGCAATAGGCTGTCACTCGTGTAATCTGCTGTTGGGTATCCAGCTACTTTGCAGCAACGCTCCTAACGTGACACTGGTGACAGGGGGGAAATTATCTGAACCACAAATTATGAAGACAGACACTAATCTGAGCATAATTACTCTGACCCGACTTTACCACATGAATACGGAAACAGGAAGGAGGTCTTGCAACGGTGACCAGAGAAACGCACGAAGCAAGTGTTGGAAGGCTACCACGACTCATACCGCAAGCCCCATTTAATGCCTGCTTTTCAGTCTTGCCCTCACCAGGATTACACACCTTCCTTCAGACCTCAGAAACTATGACAAAGCACTAGGCAAGACTTAGCCAATTACTTCAGCTGCTCAGTCATGAGACAAATCCTGTTCTGCTGTGCATCGGCTCAGGATGAGAGCTGCAACAAGTCTTGTTGGGTATATACATACATAATTTTGACTGAACTCTGAGTAGATGCCTTCTAAGGATCCTACCCTGGTAAACTAATCAAGAAACTCTCCAGGTGGTTCTGCAATTCATAGGAGTATGGCTGAGCAAACATCTTTTTGTTTTTAATGTAAAAATGTGGCTACACGCAAACATTATTCTTGGTGCCACAATTTACACCATTTATTTCTGACCTGAAGATCACTATGCAAATATTAAATACTAAAATATTATGGTGATCATGTCTGGGAAATACTTAAAAATACTATTTTAGGCTTAGTAACTGGGTAACTCAGACACTCTGAATCCATGTGTTGAGAGATCCTCCCCTCCCTCTTCACAGATCAGGCAATGCCGTACCCGAACAGCAGCTCAGCGATGAGAGACAGAACTGACAGCGCGCAATACAGCGCTGCTAGGCCAGCCCTCTTACATCCAGCACCACAAACCGCTGCCGTGAGCCACTGCGACGTACACAGTACATCAAGTAATGCTAGGGTAAGAAGTGCACTCTTGTGCTGGGAAGAAGGTGGCATCAAAATAATCTCCCAAACCCACAATCCATAGGCAAAATGTGAACACTTTTAGTGATTGACTCCTTCTGGCAGAATTTCATCCTGAAAATATTGCCTTTATGGAACCATACATTAAATTATATAAGCCAAGCACAGGCTGCATTTAAAAGGCTCTAATGGAAAAGATAAAATAACTTGTTAACTTGCCTTTTAATTTTTTTAAAAATTCTAAAAGGAACCAAAAGGAAAGGTTTTTTTCAGCTGGCTTTAAAATTCACCTTTAAGAGTTCATTTTATAACTAAAGCTGCTGTAAGAAGGAATAAATAACACACCGAAGCTGTATTATGCACAGCATAAAGTCTGCTGGACATTTAGGAAAACACAACTGCAAAGCTCTATTTTAGAGCACCAAAACTCCGGTATTCTAAAGAATACCAATACTTACCTCACAGCTTTTAAAGTGGCTGTTTAGCTTGGCTCATTTGCCTATACTGAACAATATAAACAAGTGGGCATGGACAGAAACCTTTCACCATAAAAGGATCACCAAACATTTGGAAAGAAATGTTACAAAAATTACAGGTTTTCCTTATTTCTGACAAAACTGCTCTGTCCCGGTATCTAGATACATACGCATTTTTTTTTAATCTATTTGCAATAAATTTTTCCCCAATAATAATGCTTTAACTGTCACAGTGCAAGGGTTTATCTTCCTCACCCTACAGAATCATAAAATGGTTTGGAAGGGACGTTTAAAGATCCCTCTCCGTTGGAAGGGACATTTAAAGATCATCTAGTCCAAACCCCCTGCAATAAGCAGGGACACCTTCCACCAGACCAGTTGCTAAAAGCCCCATCCAGCCCAACCTTGAATGTTTCCAGCGATGGGGCATCTACCACCTCCCTGGGCAACCCGTTCCTGTGTTTCATCACCCTCATCATAATGACTTTCTTCCTTATATCTAGTCTAACTCTATCCTCTTTTAGTTTAAAGCCATTATACTTTGTCCTGTCACTACAGGCCCTTGTAAAAAGCCTGTCCCTGTCTGTTTTATAAGCCCCCTGCAGGTACTGAAAGGTGCTATAAGGTCTCCCTGGAACCTTCTCCAGGCTGAACAAGCTCAACTCTCTCAGCCTGTCCCCATAGCAGAGGGGGTCCAGCCCTCTGAGCATCTTCGTGGCCTCCTCTGGACTCGCTCCAACCAGTCTATATCCTTCTGATGTTGGGGGTCCCAGAGCTGGATGCAGAACTCCAGGTGGGGTCTCATGAGTGCAGAGTAGAAGGGGAGAATCCCCTCCCTCGACCTGGTGGCCACGCTTCTCTGGATACAGCCCAGGATACGGTTGGCTTTCTGGGTTTCCAGCACACACTGCCAGCTCATGTTCAGCTTTTCATCAACCAACACATTGAAGTCCTTCTTGGCAGGGCTGTTCTCCATCCCTTCATCCTCCAGCCCATATAGATACTGAGGGTTGTCCTGACCCATGTGCAGGACCTTGCACTTGGCCTCGTTCAACCTGTTGAGGTTCACATGGGCCCACTTTGAGCTTGTCCAGGCCCTTGGTATCAGCACTAGAAGTCAGTTTATCCGTATTTTGCCAGATAATTGCTTCAGAATGATTGAACATGGTCAAGGGAAAGGGAAGAACACACACATACCTGTTGATTGTTCTTTGTGAAGGCAGCAACTGATATTTTGGTAACAAGTGTTGCTAACGGGTGATGACATTTGCCACAGCTCACAAAACTGATTTTATAAATACTATCTACAGCAATTTAGGGAAGCGTTTATCCAAACCAATAAAGAATACAGTCAATGAACATACCATGAACCATACATGTCCATGTGCACATTCTCAAAGCACACATTTCATATGGGAATTATATTTTTGTTGTATTTTTTCCCCGTTTTAAGTAGTTGAAAAAGTATTTCTATACTTGTTTGTAGTATCTAACTTCAACCATCCACAATTTAATGGGATATTACAGTCACCCCATTAACCTTTGGGCTTCTCGTTAAACATAGATATGCTCCATAGAATATGCACAAAATGTGTCAGCTTAATAGTCTAATACTTCTTATTACTGTACTTGAGTCATTGTTTGCAGATATTAGTCATGGCACTTCAGCTTTCATCAGGAAGTCCAAAACTGAGGACGTATCAATATTTAGTAAGAAAGCCATTTAAAATCACATGAAAAGGTTTGCAGTGGTTTTACTTTGTTCTGATAAATGCAGCATGAATTAGTCACGTGTAAAAGTCACAGAAACCAGTCCAATTTGTTCAATAAGAAAATTGCATATAGCAAAACTTTCTTCCTAGAGTTTCCTGACACTGGTTCAGCTGATCATTATATCAAGTTTTCATATTAAATTATTTGTGTTTAGGAGTAGCAGTGTATTGGTCCCACTGTCTTACTCACTGTACAAATATACACAGCACACTCTACACATCAACCTCAGAGCATACGTAGGAAGAGATGCAGGAGAAAAATTAATGAAGGCAGAAAGATAAGGGTTAAACAGCCTTAGGAACAGAAGGCTACAGAACAATGACAAGTAGATTTTATTAGTAAGACAAATCAAAAGAAAGCAGTCCTCCAAACTGACATCAGTTGTCTATTTATGCTGCAGAAATGGTATCTTCCAAACATAATTCAAATACTGCACTACGCATCTCAAAGATTCTCCTGTAAAACAATCTAGTAAAAAAATAATTTATACACCATTTTAATTCAACCACCGTACAGAAATTAACTTCATCTAGTAAATACTAATTCAAATTTTAAGCATCCATATTATTCCACAAACTGGTATGTACACTTTCTGAATATACAATGCTGTTAAAATGTTGAAGTCTAAAACCAGACTTTTTTAATATTAAACTTTGACATCTACCCCAGTTAGTAGCTAGCAGAATGCCTTCTCTTGCATGCTTTGCAGTCTTGTACAAAAATGCTGCAAAATACCAGCAAAACCAGCTGATAATTTTAACTCCTCTTACACCCCATAAATGCAACTAATATTTTAGTCAATTAAACCTAATCTTCTTAGCCTATGAAATGATTAACAGTTATGTAACTAATGATGTCTAATTTTAGTTTGTATGTTTCTATTTTTGGTGAAGATCTGGGAGAAAAGCATACAGCTGAGAATTATTTTGTGTCTGTTCTTTTAGGAAGAAAACACTGAAAATAAGATTCAACAAATATTCTATTCTTCAGTAAGCAGAGAACTAGGCACACTGAAAACAGGTCTATTAACAGCTCCAATTTTGATTACAGCAGCAAAGATGTAATTAAACAAAGAAGTCACCTATTTTTTTTAGATGGATCACAACAGAAGCTAAATGAAATTTAATTTTGCACCGCTAAGCAGAACTGAGAATATGAAGTCTTGGAAGTATTTTATTGTAAGTAGAGGAGATGCTGAGTGAACTGCCTGGGAGAATGGAAACACACTTTGTTGCAAATACAGCCAAAGCAAAGAAACAGACTTCTCTACTGAAGCAATCAAACAAGAAAACCTTTCATAATACGTATTTTTCAGGCACATATTACCATTGTATCTCAGGACAATATATTAAAGTCACTTTTACCTTTTCAAAACAGCCTTTTCACTCCAGCTAAGACAGAAAATCCCAAACACATAAAGAACAATGACCTTTACTACCACGTATAAGAGCATCCACAGTAGCATGAACCTTATTTCAGACGGAGACTTCCAGGAAAAATGAAAGACCTTTGGTTTAAAATCCATGTCAAGACCATTTGCTGGTCTTCATTTACTTAATTTTGTCTGGAATACTACACAACTTTTCAACATGAAAGTGAAAAAAAAAGAAACCCAAACCTATTCCATTGTTTTTTCTGTTATTTCATGTTTACTGATTTCATTTAAACCAATCTATAGCTTAATTATTTGTTATGCTTAACAAAAAAAAAAAATCATTCAAAAAACATGGAGAGAATTTACTTATAGTTGTACTGCACAGGTTCACATATTTACAATACAATCAGATTTTCTGAAAACTATCAATTGGATCATTACAGCAGAATCTGGGGGAAAAAATAAAACTAAATAGGTCACAGTAATACAGAGAAGACAGCTATAAAATAACACTGTCAAAATTCTCCTGGATTTTCTTAGTTCTTTTCCATGATTATTTCATTAGTTTTCAGGTTAAAAGACCTCTGATAATACAACTACAGAACACTGGCACTCATTGCAACAGCCATCAAAAATAAAGAACAAGGAGTTGAAGCACAAATAGCTTCCGGACTAGAAGTACATTTAGTTATTGTGAACTGTCTTTAAAGACAACTGCTAAGAGCTACAGTGAATGTCCAGAGCAAGAGACCTTCTCCAGCCCAGCACTATCAGGCCCTAGCAGAACAGCAAGACTCTTCAAAGAACAATGTCAGATTCATGAAACATATCCAATGACTAGGCTCTTACAGTCTCCAAAGAGGGGGCGGGGGCAGAGGAATAAAGGGGAAAAGCTTCAAAGCCATCTACCATTTAAGAAGCAAGCAGAGCAAAATCTGAGGTTTGATTTTTACAGGGAGAATTATCTTTGGCATGTGTGCTACTTCTTCAGTCACTGATTACCAATTATAATTACAGCAACCTGTAGTTTACAGGGAGAAATCCATGTGACATTTTGAGAAATGTAATCAATTTAATTTCACTTCTTAATGGCTCCTTTTGCTTGGCTTCCTTCTAAGATCTCACAAGCACCTACATCATCAGGAGACATATAAGAACATCACATCATATGAGAACTCTTTAAATAAAGCCCCTCATAAAAGGGAAAAAATTATCTTTGGCACGAGTCCAGCTTCTTTTCTAAGATCTTGTAGCTAATTTCCATTCCTAGGGTAGATTATGAGCTCTTCCAACACCTCGGCAATCTCAGTTCTAAGGATATTGCTTTTGTTGTGAACAACCCTAAAACTGTATTTCCTACAATTTCCTCAGGTCCTTAAAATAGAGGGAACCCTGACTGCCTAAATTTCATGGTCCCAATCCCAGAATTTAGAAAGAAGTAAGCTCACTTCGGCTGTCTTTTTTCCTAGTCGTCAGTTCTGCAACTTCATTGCTCTGTAGCTGCATGGATGGAGTCGGGGGCCTCAGAGTGACTTTTTCCCATATTCTTAAAAGAGTTTTCCAGCTCTATCAAAGGCCCTACTCAATTATCATAGCCAGGACTCAGAGATCAGAAAACAGTATGCTATAAATTTTCCTGCCTTTAACAGTGCAGCTTTCTGTAAGAAGGGGGCAGAATAACTACTTCCAACTTCAGAACGTGCTAAGACATTGTCCCCAACCCACAGGGGAGGAAAGAAGAAATTACAGAAACAATATGGTATGGCCAGTTGGTCAGTAGACTGACAACAAAGCTCAGAACAGAACTTCTAGCCCTTGGACAGTCCATGCTCACATTATTCATTAAGCTGTATCAGTTCCAAATCCTGGCGTGCAATACAGACTGCTATTACTCATAAACGACCAGTGTAAGTAAAAACCTTTCATACATCGTTGCATAGGTACGTGTACACACGTGCACACAAACATTTATTCTTAGTAATAGATCTGCCCTGCTCCTCATCTACTATCTCACTGAAACATCAGCAAACAAAGAAAGCCTGAAGGCTACTACATAAACCAAATAAGCTGAACAGAAATAATGTCCTCTGACAGCATGGTTCCCTTTCTGAATGCTTTGCTCACTGGATACAAGGGGGAGAGACAACCAAAAACCATTTAACACATGGCAGATGAAACCAGTATTACATCAACAGCAAAAGAATCAAGCTGCTCAATAATTATCTCCTCAAAGAATTCCAGAACTATTATTGAAACAGAAGTTGTAGATGATTCCCTGTCCCCCCGTCCTGTCTCATCCCCCCCCGCCAATACAAAGTGGATGAACCCTTGCCGCATCTGAAGTTGGATGAATAGGAGACCACAAACATTGCTTATTTCCTCCATTCAACACTTATAACAGGTTATACTCTCTACCATGGTAAAATTACCACCTAACAGAGCTGTTGCTGGCACAGACACCTTACACATGTTCTGTCTTCCCCTGCCAAATCCTTCAGCAAATCCCTTCGCTGATTCGCACAGATGTTGAGTCAGGCTTAAATTATGCCTCCATGAACCACTGTACATATCCCATCGCAAAGTCAACAATTCCTGAAAAGCCATTCCTCCTGCCAGCCAAATGGGCTCCAAGTTCACCGTGGTTGATAATGCTGCCCCCACCTCTAAGTGTGCTCCACTGCAACCTGCCGTACCGAGCTTTCTCGATCTTTTTTCACATGTTGGTGTTAAACTGTATCGACTCCAACTCTATGTTATCAGATATTATGAAATCTAGAAAGGGCAGAGCCGCAACAACTGGAGCCGTTACAGGTTCACCACTCAAAGACATGTAAACCCTGTTACATTTTGGATGAGTAAGCACATCTAAAGTAAGAACAGCTACTTACTGGTTTCGGCATTTTTCTTGCTTTTAGTCTCTTGTCCACTTAAGTCTTCTGCAAACTCTTTGTCCCCTTCTGTCAAGAGAAAATGAAAAGGTTTGGTTTTGAATTAATCATAATGGAGTTCATGTTCATCAGAGCGAACAGTACAAATTCCAAAGCAGGTAAACAAGTGCCCTACATGTACAAACCAAACTTTTCAGTCAGTAACAAATAAAACACAACTAAGTTAGACCTGTAAATTCTGGTACTAGCTAAGAACTAACCTCCTTTCCAGATTTTGTAGAATAATAATCCACTAGTGTTAGAATCAACAGACAACAGTTCCCTAGGTGCTACAAATTCTTTTAAAAACTATTAGTATCAGACATCTTCTAGTACTAAAAACTTCTAACATTATTTGCGAGGAAGTAGAATTTGTACCAAGAATTCCAAAGCTGCAATTTAATCTGTCAACTCTAGCCAAACTTGAAACACAGGAAATCAAATAAAACACCTAACATAATTTTAAAGCATCAAAATTACATTTCATGTCTATAAAAGCATCAGTTTCTCTCAGTGAAGGAATGACAGTCATTTTTCCCAAATGAAGAGAAATGTAAATACACCATCACAGTAAAAAGAGAAAGAAAATCTGCTCTGCTTAAAATTTTTTTAAGCAGAAAGGCTGTAATTTATGCCCACATGGTAATAAAGTATTCACTATTGTGTTCTTTTCCAATAAAGTTTCTATGCCTTGAAAAACAATATGCCTGCAGCATTACTGGTAGATAGCATCCTGCCTCCTTTCCAATTCATTCTCAGAAAGCATAAGCTGCTAGTCACCTTCTTGCACACTTCTAAAGTAATGACTTCCATGAATCAGTCCTGCCGCTGGTCTGCAAAGAGTACCAAAGGTGGCATTGCCTTCAAAAACAGTATTAACTGAAATTACATTATACCAAGAAAAATGAAAGTGACATACTACTCCAAATAATCCAAGATTACAGTATTATAACTCCATGACTGCATCAGATGCATAGAATTTTCAGAAGTGCTTAATAAAAAATACATGTATAAAGAGAATAATAAAACATTTGGAACAATTCATTTATCAAAAGCAAACTTTTCTATAAATGCTTTCTCATTCATAAAGAAAAATGCAAACATAAGTATTGTTATATATATTTACAAAAGAAGTCATTTTTCCTTGCTTCTTGGCAATAAAAAACTACAATAAATATAAGAAACATTTGCACAACAACCTAAGGTTTGCTAGCATTTAATTTTTATTTCTTTTTTCTGATCTGTAGAGATATGTCTGAAAAGAGGGAGAAGAAAAAGAGGTGAAGGATGAGAACAGAATTTAAGCAGCATCAACGTAAAGAAAAATGAACATTAAGACTAAAGATTACAGAAAGAGAGATCTAATGGTATGATGGTGATATGGAACAAATTTTATTTAATGAGAAATCAGCCTGAAAAAATTAAACCACTATTTTAAAGTTGTATTCATTATGACATAATTAATGTAGCACACCACACTGTCCTAGCATAAAGACAATTACTTTCTGGTAGATTATTTTTTTAATTACAGAAGATATTCGCAAGTATTGGAGGCTATCAGTAAGACTACTATTCTAAGACATCGTTCAATATATTCTTGAAAAATATGAATACGGTTTTCTATACACATACCCTTTTTTTTTTTTTTTTAAACCAAAAAACCTTTCAAGAAAAACACAAGAGCTGTTTGGGTCCTTGCAACACTGGGGTTTGATAAAATCCAACAGCATATTTCCAGTTCACAGAAGAGATCGCCCCCTCTTCTCCCCTTCTTTCCCTAAAGTACTCCTCGGAAAAATAATCTGAGAGAGCAGTAAAAGCCAAACAAGCTTGGCCCTAGCATCTGCTAACAGTAAGCAGGATTTCAAGCTGTAGTAACCCGTGTTCATCTTTTTGACAGTAGAGGCTCATGGCTTGCAAAACTGAAGGCAGATTGGAGCCCTAGAGTTAAATTCAGTTAATTAACGATTCACGAGCTAAATGAGATTGTCATCCCCCATTTTATAAGCATGCCAACTCAACAGCACTAAAAGGAACGGAAAGTAGAACAACTATTTTTATGGGCCAATAGTGAGAGTAGCACTGAAAAGAAGGGGTACGGCAAGATGGCTGATAAGTCCACTCTCCAAGAGACAAATGAGAGCGTATGGCACAAGGCCGAGACCTGTGTTAACGGATTAATTTCTGAGGTCTTCCCAAGAGAGACCATGTCTACCACTTTCTAAAATGACGGCCACACCCTCATACATTTCATCACTGCATGTGCCAACTTTTTGCTTTGGGTATTACCCCAACACTTTATTAAACTACTATCAACTAACCCTAAATTACTTATTTGAAAACATATTTTAAAATACTAATGTAATTTTAAAAATCAGAAATGTGACTACTACAAAGTTTCATGGGATAGTTCTATGTCATTAAATCATAATTGGTAGACATATAATTTAGTTCACAGAATTAACATTTATTGTTCACATGCAGTAAAACAAAGTTATCAGCTAAGGTAATCATCTTCTTGCGCAAAACTCAATAAAAATGAAGTCTCACTGTCAGCCCCACAGACTTCGTGGGCCTGGTAATTTGTCACAGTACACAAGCAACAGAAAAAAACCACATGCAAAACAAATAGCCCAGGTATTTTTGTTGAAGTGTTTGCTGTAGTATTTTTTACTAAAGCTAAAAAAAAAAAAATCTATACTTTCTTTAAAAAAATTTTAAAAAATAATAAATTTAGAGCCAACTATTCTGAACTTGTTTCTATTCCAGACCATAAGGACTTTGTGACGTTTTATAAGGGCAAACAAACAAAAAATCAAACTCAACTGACAGGGTCTACAATTTCAACCCATAGGCCATTGTTTCCATTTTATATATTATGGAAAAAATAGGCTATGTCTATACGCTTTCATACCCAAAATGTTATGCAATTTCAAAACAGCATGTTCACACTAAGTACTCACACTTAGTTGCACTGCAACTATCATATGTATATAAAAAAAAAAAATCAAGTTCACGGATCTTAAAATTGTGAAAAAAAGGAAATCAAATGAGCACTGAATAGAAAAATAACACCCTATCTTTCCCAATTATTGGCACCAGCTAACATTAAAAACAAAACAAATTTAAGGAAAATATTTGGCCAAAAGAAACCAAAAATCACTGCCAGGCAAAATATTGTCCATCTCCACTATTATTACTGGAGTGGGAGTTCACTTCTGCTGCTTACGTGTTGCCAATAAATTTATATTTAGTGGATGCAACCACATCAGTTTTAATATTTTTTTTCTTTGAAACAATTAATTATTTATATTTACTTTTATCTTAACACTCATGTGAAATGGCATTGCAAATAGAGGGGAAAAACATGGCCAACTGGGATTGAGAATGATATCCCTGTTGCCTCCTGCATTCTGAAACCAGCTTGTGACCTACTAGACATAAATGCTCATCACTTTGGCATTTCAATTCCCGAAGGTGCCTCTTCCAAGTCAGGATTAGCAGAGCTGTGACTTTGCAGAGTTCCTACTGCTACAACGCTCCAGCCCTCGAGACCTTCACCACACATGCAATAATGTGGACTCTGGACCAAACCACCAAAATATCAGCAGGCTCCGCATCACAAACAAACAAACCCGTCATCCAAAAATTCAAGAATTCCCTTCAAATGAAGAATTGTGATTTCATCAATTCATTTCACTACAAGGCAGTCAGGATTTTACATCAGTATCATCCATGTTTCCAGTTATGCCACAGAAGCAAACAAATAAAGCAATTGTTGAAAGACGACAAAGACAGCTTTCTTCTGAAAATGATGGTGCGTAAAATGCCTGATGCCAAAATTCTGCCAAATAATTTATGCAGCAGCTGTTTTCAAAGGAAACATTCATACACACAGCCATGGGTCTGAGGTCAGGTGAGGATGGGATAGGAGGCAGAAGGCTTGACCAGGACGCCTGACTGGTGAAGAACCAACCTTCAGAAGTGGGATTCCCTCTCTGACAGCTTAGAAGCTTCTCCCAGCAAGTCCCTTCAGCAGCGTGCCTCCTAAGCTCTAGCAGAGGTTCATCGTCTATTTTTATAAATACAGATGACAGGGACCACAGAGCTTTAGCCACAGCAATACAACTCATTTATTTACAGGAACTTATTTAAAATTAATATACTTTTACTTTTTCAAAGTCTTACACCATTCCATTTTTTGTGATACCTACAAGTTTTAGATCTCTGGGAAGGCACAAATAGGCAACTTACAGGCGGTTGTACCTGACTAACTGGTCTCCAGCTTTCTACAAAACGCCTCCCTACTCCAAAGCAGCCTGTGAATGCCTGCAGGGCAATCATCTTTTACACTAACACCTCCCTAATGACACACTTACTGCAATGCAATGAAGAAGTTCATTCGACACAGACTTCTGCATAGACCTTTTTCAGACAGACAGACATAGCCTACACAACTGTCTGCGATGTAAGCAAGCTGAGGGGGGCACCAAAACAAGCTATTTATCTCACGAAAAAGGAAAAAAACAGAAATGAAGAGCTGAATTCTATTCTACCAGTGCTAGATACCACATGCCAAGTATTATGTACCAACCTTTTTTTTAGTACTGTATCTTTACCTTCTTAAAACCAACTTTTCTTCTAATCCTTCCCTCTCCAAAATACTTGAGATAGGCTTGCTGTCTCTGAAAAATAACTGCAATATAACCATCGCAACTGTAATGCAGTAAATGTATCTACAGTGAAATATATTTTGAAGAATGAAGTGTTTCTTCCAAACTGGAGTTCCTAAGAGCTTCAGAAGTACAAATGAAAACTTGGCAGTTGCCAGCACAGTAGTTAAACAAAAAAGCTATACAGACCAGCCAAAGAATATTTGTGTAATACTTGCAGTTTTGCCAGTTAATAAACTGGTATGCTATAGATGTGCTACACAATTTACATACCGTTTATACTTACTAAGTTTAGCAACCTTACTCAAATTTAAGCTTCAAAGTACCCACAACTATTTGAAATAGCTCTAAGATTCTGAAGAGTCCTACAATGACAAGATGGCCAATGTTCCATGCACATCTGCTGGACAAGCAAAAATGGAACTTAAAAAGTGTGACTGATGCAGGTACTCTGTCGTTTCAAGGTGAAATAGACCTTTATCTAAAAAAACAGTTAGCAAAGGATTATGAGATAGCCGAAATTCTGTGTGTATTCCATCTAAAACCCCGGTACAGTATTTTCTGAATACTGCTGTTAAGTATCTTAGAACTACTTCCATAAAATAAAGGAAACTTAGGAACACGAACTGGCCACTCGCATCAGTCTCCATATACACTAGCCAGAATTCTTAAATCAGTGTTCAATTATAAAGATCATTCACTCTCTTTCGGGGCCAAGGTAATATTGGTCTCCCTGTACTACATGACTTGAAGGTTTCATTTCAGAGTAATTAATAAACATCTAAAGCAGAAGTGAAAAAAGTTTTTAATCCAAAGCATAGCTAAGAATTAGCCTACTGGAGAAGTCAGCCCACAGGTATAGTCCTTCAGCGTCAAAAGGAGAGAGCTTGCCTGGGCCCCTTCAGCTCTGGAGCAAACTCGCTGAGCACGCAAGATACTGATCCATTAAAGCAGCACGTAGTGTATCTTTCAGTAATCAGGCCTTTCTTCAGAAGTTTGTATAGAGTTTTGTTTACATTTGCAGACTTGAGAATCCTCCTTTTCCTCTACTCCCACAGACTCCTAATTCAACACAAAGCGATAGGACAGCTTTGATGTATTTAACACATCCCATAGAAAGAAGCAATACCTTAAATAACTTCCCTCACCACCTCTGCCAACAGAAGTCCCCCTGCTCAAAAAGCTGAGCAAGACGGTTGAAGAAGAAAGGCCGTACACCTATCCTAGCAGTGGCTAAAATAACCTGCTTTACCAGGATCTGCCATTAATATCATAATCTCTACAGTTCTTACATCCCTAATTTTGCATCTTGTAGACGGATCCATATTCTCACTCTCTTCATGTCTTTACCTAATTTTCTGTGAACCACCATTTTTTTTTCTGGCAGCTCTATTATCACCAAGCCCTGCAATACTCTCTATTACAATTACAGAGTCAGACCAGAATTGTTTCTGTCACCTCTGCAAGCACTTTTACACAATTCCTTTCAGTCAGCATGCAACGAAAACTCTCTGGACAGCTCCTGACATGTCACAGAATCATTTAGGTTGGAAAAGACCCTTAAGATCAGAGCTCAACCACTTCTCTCAGTCTTCCTGTTCTTCCTCCTGTTCCTTCTCGTACTCCTTTTTCCCCTATTCCACCTCCTCTTCTTCCCCTTTTTCTTCCAGCTTTTATTTCTTCTGTTCTTTTGCTAAACAATTCCCCCTGATTTTGTTCAATGTCACAGAATGGTTTGCGTTGGAAGGGACCTTAAAGATCATCTAGTTCCAAACCCCCTGCCACGGGCAGGGACATTTTCTGTGTGGGTTTTTTCTGTGTGTTTTCTAAAGCTGTTCGTTGCACTTTTGCTCTCTTAGCCTCCCAACCTGATGGAAGAGCTGTGTCACTTTGGCACAAAGCTTGGAAATACGCCACTGCCTTGCAATTGCAATTTGCTCAGAGGTTGCTTGCCTGGGAACATTGCACTGACTTGCAGTTTATTTTTCTCAGAACCCCTCTTATGCTAAATCAATACATCGATAGAGGCAAGTTGCAGAATTCAATAAACAGTTACTACTTGTCTCTTATCTCTAATGATCACGAAACTACCTCATCGCAGTAGCCCTAACATCACTGTATACCAACTCCACATCTTCCCTCGCAACCCACGCTGCCCAGCAGCGCTGTGCCAACGCGCTAGAAGAGCTGACAGCAATAATGGTGTTTCTACAGTCTTCTGAATACGTGAAGTGCTCCGCAGGCAGATGCACCCTAAAAACGTTTCTTGACAGAAACACAATGACAAGCCTCTCTGACGAAAACAAAACAGAGTAAGATGCAGGGATACATCTCAGGCCTGACATACACCAGTCAGAGAATTAATTAAAACTCACAATTGCAACTCCCAGGTAAAAAGTGGAATCTTTTAAAAAGCCTGTACCAGAAAGAGGAACATGAAATACTTGTCTAGGGCGTTACACAGACTGGAAAAGACAGCTTAATAGCACCTTACAACCGATGTGACTAGCTGTGTTGGCGTGGAGTCCAAAAAGTTGGGTTTTTTTTCCACGTTCGATTTAAGAAAAACTGACAAAAGAGAAACGAATTCCGCCAAGTTGAAACTAAAACCCCTTCTCCGCGCTAGACTTTGAGTGGCAAGGTTAATTACAAATGCCCACGGCTTGTCCAACACATTAATCCATTCAAGAAAAAGACAATGCACAAAGGCTCATTGAGGGCCGCCGTGCCCGTGACGTCGGTCAGTCCTGAAGGACTCTCAAAATGTGCATTTGTTGAAAACAATAGACAGCAACAGATGCTCCACAGAACTTGTTTATGAAGTAATTCCTTATTATCCTTCCCCACCGCCGCAGTCAGCTGGCCGCCCCGACTGCCACATGTCTACGGTAACCTCGAGAGCCGCGGCGCGGGGGGCCATGAATAATGCAGAGGGGGCTGCGCGGCACGGCCACGCCGAGGGCGCGCTCCCGGGGCTTCCCCAACAAAGCGGCGGCGGGGCGGGCGAGCCGGGCCCCCTCCCCTCCCTCCCCGCACACCAGCGGCGCGATGCCACCACGCGTCGCCGCCGACGCCGCAACAAGTCTCCCCGCTGCGCACACCCCCCTCCCCCCCGCGGGCTGTGGGCGAGCTGCCGCCCCGGGCTGCCGCCAGCCCCCCACGGGCCCCACCACCCGCGCGCTGCCCTGCAGGGACCCCCGCCCCCGCGCTCCCCTCACGCCTCAGCGCCCTGCGGCCCCGGCGCGGCCCGGCGCCTCCCCGCGCACCCACCTCACCTGGGGCTCCGCTCCCCCGCAGCGTCAAGGGGGGACGAGACCCCGGGGTAGGGTGCTGGGTGCGGTGTTCTCGGCTCCTCGTGGGGCAGGGCGGTGTGTCCCCGTCCCCCCCGCCCCGCAGCGGGGCAGGAGGCGCTGCGGGGCCGCCCCGTGCTGCTCGCGGCGCCGGCGGGGACGAGGCGCCGAGCGCGGCCGCCGCTGACAGCTCTGCAATATGGCGGCGGCCGCCGCCGTTCAGATTTTCCCCCCTAGCGGATGGTGGTCCTGCGCCCGCACTGGGCATGCGCGGCGCGGATGGGCATGCGCGTCGCGCGGCGCGGATGGGCATGCGCGTCAGGCGGCGCGAAGCCGCTGCCCGTATTGCCAGCGCTGGTGGAGGGGCGTGGGGGGGCTGCGTTGGCGGCCCGCGGGTGTGGAAGGCGCTGTGCGCGGCTCCCGTTGTGGGACGCGAGCTCCCATGGAGGGACAGCGAGGCTGAGGGACGCGGCTGTCGCTGGGGGAGGGAACGGCAGTGAGGCGGTGTCCGGGGCACGGCAGCCTCGAGGCCCGCGGAGCTTCGGCAGCGTCCTGCGTGCTCGGGCTGGTCCGGTGCTCGTAGAGGCCAGTGCCCTGCAGTCACCGAACTTTGCTCACCATCGCTGCTCAAGCGGTGAAACTGTCCGAGAAGAAACCTCGAGAAACTCTTTGCTCACGTAAGTGAGGAGAAAGAGCTCATCGTGGGGACAGCCGAGCGGCCGGGAGGAGAACACGTCGGTGAAGCCGGGGGGGAGGGGGCAGTTGGCAGCGCGGGTGCGCTCCAGCCAAAGCCCTGCGGGGCAATAACGTGCCCTGCTGCTTGTCGGGGCAGCGAAGGGACAGGCGTGTGTTCAGGGGGGGCCGTGGGTGCGGTAGGCGCAGCGGGGAGTCCGGGTGTTGGGGCAGATAGGGCCGGCACGGAGGTGGCGGTGCCACCAGCCGGAGGAGCAGCGGGCAGGAGCGGGGGGGGGGGTGGGGGGGTCTGGGGAGGCTCAAGCTGCGATGGCCCTCGAGAAAAGGGGAGCCAGCAGAGTGCGGGAGAGCACCGATCCTGTTCACCCCTTCGATCTCATGACAGCGATGGGACCAGTTCTTCATAGGCGATCATTGTTCCATATACCATCCCAGTGGGGACGGAGAAGAAAACAGCAATAAGGAAAATCCTTCCGAAGGACGGAAGGGTTGAAGCTGTGCCGGCCCCCTCTCCGCTTTTTGCAGCTTACATTTGTTCGCCAGAAAGCGAAGGTGCTCCCCCAGCTTAGTGGCAACAGCCCGGGAGGCCGAACAGCAGAGCTCAGCGCGAAGGGACCCGCTGGAGCTACCAGCTCTGAGTCATGCAGCCGCTATTAATACACCTCGCCCTCTGGCTGGCTGATAAAGGAAGGCTGGGGGAAGAACTAAGAGGAATTTTCAATTAAAGCTGCTTCAGAAAGAAGAATAAGAACATTTTAGGATGAATTGGAGGTGGGGAGAAGGGGAAGAAGAGCCACCTGACAAGTCATAAGGACTAATCTCCCAGAGAATCTGTGGGAGCCTCACTGACGTTATTTAAAATTTGTTTGGGCAAAATACAAAGAATATTCCCATAAACTACATGACTACGTAATACAAACTATGATGAAATAAATTGAACTATATAAGCCTGAGTTTAACTGCTTCTAGGAACATTTAAGAGGTTTAATTTGTGATGATTTCATGCATTTTATTGTGTATTTCTAACAGGCATTTCTCTCGCAGTCATCACTGCCGATCCTGAACATCTCAATCTGGTAAAGGTACATTCAGTTTCCTCCTATGGGCTAAAATTTGAATTCCAGCTTTGTTTATGACATTTTGCTGCAAGGAAGAAGGGACAGTGGCCAGTTCCTCCTTCTCACTGTTGTTGCTCATTGTGAACAACATCCTGGCTTGAAACAGAGTATTTTGCAGTACATTAAACTTCTGAAGTGTCTCGCAGCCTCTGCAGATACACAGTTCCACTGACCAGCCACCAGTGTGCTCTTCCCTGTTCAGATGGCCTTTTCCTGCAGGTCAGAGTAAGATCCAAGAGAAATGGGGAAAAAAAAATAACGCACATGGAAACCCAAACCCTTTTTTATTCACCTAAAGAAAATGTCAATGATTCAGTGCAGTGCACAGATAAAATGTGTTTACTGTAGTTGACTGAATTTAGAGGCTCACTTTTCTTCCAAAATAGTCCACCGTGGATGGGCTCAGATAGGATTATTGCACTAGGGCATGATTTCTTTACTAGCGCTGATAGCATGTGGAAGAAAGTTCCTTTCAATTTGTGCATTATCACTGTACGCTATGCTTTATCTCTCACCCTGTTACATGAAGAATTTTATTGCTCAAAAATGTCAAGGTAAATAACAGTCTTATCTTCCTTGTCAGCAGTATAATGTGGTTTTCTTCTCACCTTGCTTCCTTAACAAGGTGTAAAATTGCAGTTTGACTGATAAAACAGGGCAGTAAAAAACAAAAGTGGAGTTAGAGATCATATTCTTTTTAGCCATGAAACTGAAACTACGGAAAGAACTCCAGGCAATAAAGAGAGCTTTCAGATATCCATATCGACTTAAATTACACAGCTCTTTTAAGAGGCAGGTTATAAAGATAAGAATGCCCTAAGTGCAAGATATAAAAGTCACCCTTTGGCAGTAACGCCAAAACACAGCTCTTCATTAAAAACCAGATTTTTAACTTTCATTGCCCTATCTCAGGAATCCATCCTAGAATCCCTTTCAAAAATAAAGATTTCTGGGCCAATGCTTCGCTTCTTTTTCAGTGCACTGCAGAGGCATAAAGCATTAGTCAGTGAAGACCCAGTTGTGTGTCAGAATCTACTTTTGTTAAAGCTAAGTGTACAGTCCAAGGGGATTTACAGGATGAAGCATTTTGGAAAGGAGAACTAAGAAATAAAAATTAATGCAAGGAATTTCTGATTTTTTTTTTTTTTTTTTTTTTTGGCGTGCTGAATGGTATGCAGCACACCTTTACTTTATCCTCCCATTCAACTAAGATTGATGCCACCAGCTAGGATAGAAGCGTAGTTCTGCCCATACCCTGCCCCTAACATGAAAAGTTATACATGGACTTAGTCCGCAAGCCTGGAAGCTAGCCACTCGGTCTGGGAATATTTGTGCCTATGACTCAATACACACATACTCATCTATTAATATGTTTACAGAAGCAAACCTTACATAGCCTGAAATTATTGCAGGGTATTTTTACCATTACTAATTCTAATGTCTAAACCAAAATTGTTTATTCTTTTGTTAGTATTTGAATAACAATAACCAGATATGTTACCTTAATGGACATTAATTGTATTTTTTCCCAACAAGTATGTTAGATTGCCTTTTAAAGTCTTTCCTAGAAGCAAACGGAATTGAAAGAATTTTGTGGTCATCAGATGAATCCAGTTGACAGATATTTTTAATATTTGGTGAAATGACAATAAATGAAGTAAGAGTTTTTGTGTGTGTTGTTAAATTTGTCTGTCATTTAAAATTAAATATTTCTAATTCCAAAATATTTTTCATCCATTATTAAAATACCAGATTTCAATAAAAATATAAGGGTTCCAGAAGCAACACCGAGCATTCCAAGTTGTCTTTATTGCGTGCATATATATAGTTGGAGCTTTGAACAAGTTCAAAAGGCAAAATATGGTACAACTCTGAAAGGATTTATCATTTTCCTTCCTGAGAAGGAAACTGTGCAGCTCATGTAAGTGCCCTTCAGTGCCACGATCCTGCAATTCACAGCACCTCCACAATCCTCAGCTCCGGGGAAGATGTCAGGGAGCCCAGGTCCAGGATTCGTCAGCTGGATATTCCCCTGCGTGAGTGTTACGATGAGGCAGGACAGCCCCAGAGTGCAAAAAGCTGTATGGAAAGGGGATCGTCCCTCCTCTTTAGGGCCACGCAGGAAACTGAAAGGATAAACCCAGACCACAAAGCCTGATGAAAATATCTGAAAAATAGCGGTCAGGATAATCTACTAATTAAGTGCTGTGTGAGCTTGGTGTCAGGCCATCTACCTTTTGTTTTAATAACCTGGCCGAAGAAGCTTGGCTTCTAATGTTGGCAGTGCAACTTGCCTGGCCAGCAGTCACCACTGTTGAAAATCTGTAGGCTGTTTGTGGAAGTTTTGTCCTGCAGCCCTATGAGTTCCTGCTCGTGGAAGACGTAAGGAGAACATTGCTTCTCGTGATGACTCTTCCTACCAGGAGCAGATACGTGACCTTGGCTAAGGCCTGGATGGGTGAGAAGCCCAAAGGCTTTACCACTGACCATCTCTCGCACATGATGACCTTTTCCAATGACATGTCTTTGTTTTTCTCTTGGGTATTTAGTCTCGGGTACTACAGCAAAGATGGTGTCAGCCTGTCTTAGGACCAAATTTTAATATCTTTTCTGCTGCAGACTGGAAATGGTAAAATCATTGGTGGACAAGTGTGTTTATTTAGCAGTGTCAAATATGGATCTTAAGAATTCATTCTAGGAGAATCAGTATTTGCATCTCTGTGGTAATTTGCTGATAAAAGTTTTGCACATGAAGCATGTATTACACAGTCCTTATGTTCTATCTAGTATTTCAACCACCCTTACCATTTTATGATTTGTTTTTGTAACTGTCGGTAATTGCACGAGAGACAAGTTAACAAATGAAGCTGCTCTGCAATTAAGGCTGGGGCAAGCTGATTTTCTGTATCGAAGATGGGACATACCTGCTCCTGTCACTGCTCTTGTGTCATGTCACCCAAACGTGCCTTCACTGATACATAAGGTTGTCATCTAACAGCTGACACTTAGCTGCAGTTCCTGCTTCAGGCCACTTAATGTTTTTATCTCACTCAGAGTGATAATTATTATGACAAGTGCAAGTTGGTCCACAGTGACAGCATTGTTTTTTTAGTGACAGCATTTATTTTAGCTATAACGTGGCTGTAGCTGGGTCATGTCCATGGCATTGGAAATCAAAGTCATTGATAACCACGGAGGTATTCACTTCAGCAAAATAAGGTTAAGTATTTACAATTAGATAACACAGGATGCAATGTACTAGGCACAGTTAAAGTTAAATCCAGACAACTTTTTTTGATGAAAATTTTTCTTTAAGGAAAAAAAAAAAGAATGTGCTTACGAAGGAATAGGATGCAAGTGTCTGAAAGCTTGAGGAATATATACAGCTGTTATAGCCAAAGCAAATGCTTTTGTGGTTTATTTTTTTCCTAAGGCACATGTACACTGTTCTGAGATACAGCAATGCAAGTTTGTGAATAAACAAATATTAAAAAGTAGAGCTTTTTACTAGGAATCAATCACTGAAGTATTTTTTGGTCCTGACTGCTTCTAATTTTACTGCATTCACTTGCTTCCTTATTAACAAGCAGAAATAAGCAAGGCTGGGGAAGGAGAGTTACAACTTCTCAGGCAAAATATGCTCTCAAGACTTTATGTCATCTCCCTGTTCAACCAAAATGGACACGTCAAAACCTGAAAATAGAAGTACACCTTTCCCCTCAACTCTAGCCAAATCGAGTTGCTAAAACTCCTTTTTTTAAGATGGGAATTTCCTGGAATATTTATACATATTTAGAAAAACAGAGTGAAAGTTGAAGTAGACTGTTCAGCTTTGTCTTTACCAGATATGGGACATTTTTGATAGCATGCCATCAGCATCACAAAAGATGAAAAAAATGCCTGCAGAACCAAAGGAAATACCCCATCACCTCTTTAAAGGGGATATTCCGTAACAGTCCCCCCAACCCACTTTTATTAAGGAAGTGTTTCAGTTAGAAGAAAACAGATGGCAACTTTTGCCAAAGTTGTTTTCAGCTAAACCGTGTGTAGCCCTTAATCATGAAACTGCTGAAAAAGAAAAAAAAGTCTTACAAAAAGTCCCAGCATGAACATTATGTAAAGAAGTAGAGACTGAATACAATTCATCACTTATTTTAAATGTTATGCCTCCACTGAAATCACTGGCTTATGTCAGAGTTAATCTGCTAGTGCAGTTAATACTGAGTGCAAGGTTGTAAGTCCGCAGACGTTCTGGGCTTCCGAAGGAATTTAGGAACAAAAAGGCTGAGCTGATGTTAGCGAAAGCATGTGTCATTAAGACCAGCTACAGCTCTACAGCTGAAGTGGATACCCCCACAGATTGATTTTTTTCATCTCGCAAGCATAGCAAGTGAGAAACATATCAAGGCATTTCATTTGCAGGACTAAATCTCAAGGCTTTATCATCAGCACACCTACAAAGATGCAATTTGGAGTCTGAAAGGTAATTTAACGTTAAGAGGAACCTGCTCTCGCAGCAGTTGTTATGGTGTAATTGAAACTTAATAGAGCAAATCACCCTCCGGTAAAGCTCAGCCCAGAGAAACACAAGGCCGGAAAGGGAGAAAGGCAAGGTAATTCTGGGATGCTAAGAACTTCAGTGTGCTGTGTCTCCAAGTATATTTTTAAAGGCTGCTCCTTTTTCACTTCACTGTGGATGAAGAAGGTCTGAAAGATTTAAAAGTACTTGCTTTTAGAAAAAATATTAAAAGACAGAGTCTTTGGCTCTCCTTCAGGATACTTCAAAGGCAGTTGAAGAACCAGGTGGGCTAGAATATTACAAGAGTACTAAAGCAATAAGAAATTATTAAATTGAAATGGGAAATTAGTCTTAAATGTCTAGTCTTCCCATTCTTAAATGGGAAATTACTTAGTCTCCTTAAGGGTCTAAATTCTGCTAATGGTTTTCTACGACACGTCATTCATGAAGTTCAGCGGTGATCAGAGCTTGAAAGGATGGCACATACGGACAGATGTGATACTTCAGGTGTTACTGAGGTCGAAATCACAAAATAGGTAAGTTGCTCCATGAAACTAGATCGAATGAGGTCGTGTGTGCTTGGAAAGAGCACTGCAACTGACTGCATTGGTGTAGCTGTAACTCTTTCCCGTGGCTGTGGCAAGCTTGAGAGCTCTGCCCGGTGTGGGTTCCCTGCTCACCGAGAAGTTGTGAGATTGCTCAGCCAATCCTGCCTGGCTGGGGACACCTCGGGTGTTTTTCAGTTCTTTCCTGATGGCTGTTCACATTAAATTTGTAGGCTCATAATTTCTTCCAAGGCACCTACCTTGGTTGCATTTGGTTGAAGTTGGCTAGTAGGTTTTTAAGATATCAAGTAACCTTGCAGAGGAACCTAGCTTGATGACAAAAGCTGGGCTGAAAAATAGTTGTAAAACTGAGACCTGCAACGAGGGCAGAAGAAGTACCAGTCTCAGCCATTTATCTGTTAAACAATGAACATTTTTTTCCTCTAAGCTGAACTAATGTTTGGACTAGACTGTGGATAATGCGGTTTTAAGTTCAACAATCTGACATAAAATGCTACTCACAGCCTACACTGAAACCAGTGGGTTTGGTTACTATTTTTTCCGTCTAAAAGTTCAAAATCTTGGTCCATCCTTGAGTTGATGAATTCTGGGAGTAGTTTGAACATCTGTGTGCTGCATATGTCTCTGCAGCTCATCTTCTGAGTTTAATTAGGTGAGATGAAGCATTCCTCTCTGCTAAGACCTCTGGTTTGGTCATTTTTTGTTTATTTTAAACAAAATATGTTCCTTGCTCCCACTTAACAGAACAAGACGATTGTTGGTTGCCGTGCTGATTGCTCATCATCTTCTATATGGAGTTTCTTCTACATGGAGCCAGTCAAACACGGTGAGGCTTTACATGAAAACAGAGGTTTGGTAGCTTGAAGATCTGCCCTTTCTTGCTTTTTTACATCATTTCCTTTCATGTAAGTACAGCAGAGAATTTGTTTGTCATTGCTTCAGCTGAGCCCTGCAAACTTGGTTTCTACTATAAATCTGCAAAAGACCGGGGGAGTCTCATCAGTGTTGGTGTACAGGGAGCACAATGGCAAATGAAGTTTGCACAAGGTAGAGAAGGTGAAAAATTAATCATGCATATTATACATTAACAGTATTGTTTCCAGAAAAAGAGCTATCAGTGTAGACAGTACAGGATGTGGCTATAATCAGCAAAATGTTTAAGATTCATATATGTACAGATCATACAACCTCAGCTGAAATCTGTGTACATACAGCTCTGTTGCAACCTAAAAGACTACAGAATTAGGAGACATTTGGAGACACTGCAGAGGCATGAAAACAAGGCCTCTAACTGAATTAGACCTTTTTGCCTAAGAAATTAAATAAATAAGAAGAGATTCAAATATGCAAGCCCGAGGCTTAGGAGAAAAAGAACCAACAACCCTTACCTGAGCACTGAGGAGGAATGGAAAATGAATAGGGGCTGAGTGCTCTCTTGGCATCTTGTGGGTAGAAAAGGAGCTGAACAGAAATGGGGAGCTTGAAACCTCCTGTTGGAAGTTTATGCTTTGCTGTATTTCTTTTAACAAGTCAGCCACTGAGAAAAAGCATGGTATAAATTTGAAACAGTGATGTAATTACAGTAATGTGCGAAAAGCCTGGGCAAACTCAGCGTAAATGTGCTTGGGGCAAGCAGTCATCCTGATCTAAAATCTCCCTTTCAGCCGGGGCTTGCAGCAGCTCCTGGAAGGGGAACGCAAAGCTCTGTAAAAAACAATCTTCCTGGGGCAACAAGGATTGTGTCTTTGTATGTGATCTCCTATGCAAAAGCACAAAATCACTAACGAGTGACTAATAAAGAGGAAGAGCCAGCAGGATGGTCAGTAGGAAAGGACAGCATGTGACTGGGAGCAACTAACCCAAATTACATGGTGACACTTCAGCATGCAACAGCCTACACTGAGGCAGGTGGTCAATCCACCGGACTTGACACTAAGTACAGGTGAATAAAGTACTACCTAAGGAGGTAAGTAGCCATCACCTACCCTAAGAAATCACAGGATAACTCTAAATTATAACTACTGTCCTTTAGGGAAAGTGTAGGTGCTGTCCCATTTCCCTACCTCTACTTTCCTCCTTTCTAAATTCTGTTTTGTTAAGCTCTTTGTAAGTGGGAAGTACAGTATTATTTAGGTCACTTTTTAGTAAATATTCCCCAGACATTCTGGGTCAAGATCTAGCAAAAGACTTGCAAACATGAAAGTACAGTAGAGAATATGGGTTTTGAGCTTTCATTTTCTTAGTGCTGTAGTACCAGAGGAAGCAGACTGTGTAGCTGACAACTCGTATTTGACTGTTGTCTTTTCATCAAAGAACAAAGCAGACTGTGAAACTCACTGCTCCAGGATGTTACTGAAGTCAAAACACACAGCAAGAGTCTAAGAGGGAAGGCAATATTCTGTTGTCCTAAATTATGGTATTTCTGGATAGTTTTGTTATTTATGTAAGAGGTATTATAAGAAAAAAAAAATAAAAAAAACCCAACCCAAAACAGCTTGAAACACAAAGTTTAAACACGTTAGTAATTAGGATGAAGCCTCCATCACCCCAATTCTGTTGAAAATATGTTTGGGTTTGTTTTGGTTTTGCATGTTCTCAGGAGCGTTGGGAATTGACAACAGTTAGAGATACACAACTGAGCTAAGTGAACATAATGCAGCATGGCAAGTTATATGCTCCAGTGAGCTCAGCATTTCCTTAGAAATAAAACTAGGCTTAGCCCACAGAGAGAGCATGTCAGTGATCAAACTACACATGCCTTGAGGAAAAACAGCAGAAGGAATCTCTAAGGTTCAATTCTGTAAAGCAAAGTTTCAAAGAGACTACTGAAGAGCAAGTAATTGCCCCAAATTCCCTCTTTCTGAAAGGTCAATTTTTAGTTCCCTTTAGGAGAATGTAAGAAATCCTTGTTACACAACTGTTCAGCACATCATTCGTTAGTGTAGGAAGTCAGTTCTAGGCAACTTAGGCTTTTGGGAAATTCATTTATGCAGTGATCCATTTCAGGTGTTACTGTGCTACTACTGGGGCTCAGAATACCTTGTTGGCAAATGCAACTGACCGTCAAAGTGGCGAGTCAAATTCCTGTTTATAGCTCTGATTAGCAATTAAAATTTCTAACTTAAAATGCCATCACCAACTATTAAGATCCTCGAAAGCGCTACCATTCCCTATGGAAGGATGTGTCACAGATCCACCCAAGATTCCTTAAAGCTCACTGTATTTGCAAAGGCTCATTTCGATATTCCTTCTCCCACATATACGAAATCTGATGGCAATAGTCCTACTGTACAACTCTGTATGGAAGAAGAGACTCCAGCTCTTGCTGTAACCTGCTTATCTTTCAGTAGTAGCATAGTCACACTGTAACTGCTAACGATAGCAGAGCAGAATACAACATTTTTGCTTACGTGTCTTTTTCATTAGTAGTTTTATGATAACACTAAAACACCACATCCTGGAAAATACAGCAAGGGAGGCTGTATTGTTAAGGTGGTTTTATAAGCAAAGCAGATACGCCCTAAGTCTGCATAGGGGCTTTCAATCCAGATATTGTGAGTAAAACCAGCAGCTGCATTGTCACCTGCACTGAGATGTAGGTATGTTCTGTGTTCACACATCAGAACTGCTGCTGAAGTTTCTTCATCAAACCAGAGCCTTCAGAGCAATGGTATATAGAAGGGTCAGGCCTTCTTCAAGGCGATAGTATGACCAGATGTCGCTTGCTTCTCATCATGTTTTCAAACCCCCCTGGAAGAGCTTTTTAATTGCTAACATTTTTTCTTCATCAGTTTAAGATACTCAGCCTGCTAATCTGTACCTTAATGTATTCAGAAATCAGTTACAAAAACATTTGTGTAGTACCTAATGTAATCTGTCACTCAAAGGCTCACTACATTCAATGGCAGTACGTTAAAATAAGAGTAAAGTTACTCTCACAAGACCTAGTGAAAGAACTGCTCATATGCAATTTGTTTGGGGAACTGGCAACTTAAAGTTTTCCATATTCAGTGAATTCTAAATCTCTGGACTGCTATTTTTCCTATACAGTAGTCAAAGCCACTAACAAATCTGTGGGTGAAGAAAGATAATTCAGCAAATCAAGCGAAGATGGCTACGAGACACTGTTTACCTTTAAACTAAGCTGGGACCATTATACTTCTTTACACAAGATGTCAGAGGTGTAGTAAAAACCTGGGAAGAGGACACAGGGTTTCCCCAAGATTTTTTTTTCTTGTGAAGCAGAGGAAGATGCACTTGAGATATTGATACTGCAGAGAAGGATGTGGGTAATTCTGGTTTCATATTTGGTCTGAGCAGGTGTAGCTCAGTTGCCTGTAGAGGGATGCTCCACACTCTTCCTCTAGAATAGATGCACTGTCAGGCTTAAACCCAGCTGTGCAAGGTCAAGCCACCTGATAGATCACAGGGATCTGAGAGCAAGCAAGCATCTCAGAGGTATGTTCACAGTAAGTAGGGATCAGTTTTGGGCACCACACTGCATGGATATAGAGACAGGATGCCCATGGACTGCCTGTGAGCATTTCTGCAGGTGTCACATGGGCTCCTTGAGAGGCTGACATCTCCATGAGGGACAGGCACACCTTGACACAGCTTGTGCTCTGGTGTATAGGGGGGTGCTGTTATAACTTCTGTTGCACTTCTGTTAAAATATAATATACTCAAATAAAAGCATGGTACTCCGTGACCTTGTGTCTGCATTGACGTATTTTTTCTTCAGTAAAATTTAAGAGTTTGTAATAATACAGATGTAAAATTCCGAGTATTTTTGCTTTAGCTGTTGCGTGATGGCATCCCAGTCTTTCATGCAGTGAAACTAGTCTTTTGAATAAAACTATTCATATGGGTTTTTGTGCTAGGAACTTCAGTCTTTCATACACACCCTCTAAACTATTAAGCCAGGACGGGTAGATACAAAAGGAAACCAGTTCAGTCTAATTAATTGGATGTCCCAGCTAGCAAATGGCAAAGACACAAGCAGGTCTGCAATGACTGCAACAATGGTGGCTCAGGAAACAGCCCCCGCACTCCCACCCTCCTTCAATAAACAAATTGTAATTTCTGGAAAAGCATTTGTTTCTCCCTTATGTAACTGAATAATTCAAGTTTCTTCCACCTTAGTAAGACATCAGTCTATGTATAAAAGCTGTAGAGCAGCACACACCAGTCCTGAAATCCTGACTGCCGGCAAGTCAGTAAGATCAGGATGTTACAAGGAAACTTTACAAGACATTTGCTTTTAAGGTTACTGAAATAAGTACCATGCTTAATCACACAGGACATAAACACTGGAGCTAGACACTTATTTGCTTGTCTTTGCGCAGGCATCTGCATCGCGACGGTTCACCCAGCTCTGTGCTGGTGTGATGCAGCAGGACGCTGCTAACTTCACAGCTGTGCTAGTTTAAAACCAAAGAATTTTGCCTGTTTTAAGGCTTCAGAGCTGCATGGTTCTGTTACCCTTGTTTCTACATAGAAACCAGAAGCGTGCAAAGAAGTAATAGGGTATAGTGCTACCTCAGCAGTTTGGAACGACAGCGGTACTGCTCTGGGTTACTAACTCGGACCTCGTGCCAACAGCTTGGCTAAAAGCCCTCGGAGCAGTGCGAGAGAAACCTACTATACAATATATATACGCCAGCGGAGCGCTCTGCCTTGAAATAAGAGCCGGCAGGCAAAGCTAGCGCAATACATTGGGAGCATTGTTTTATTGCTGCCTTACTGCTGAGATTGCTGAACGGTCACGAAAAGTCCTGGCGCTGCTGCTGCGCTGTTCCAGCAGGACGTGACCTGCTGCAGGAGATGGCTGCACACTGTGTCTGTTTGCTGTGCAGCAGCAGCTCGTGTAAAGGCTGAAGAACTGGAAATATCAGATGAGTTCTCTCTAAGCAACTGAATTTTCAGCAGTTGGATTATTGCCAGCTAAACTAGCGCAATTTAAAGATAAAACAGAATTTCTACACCAGGCAGAGCGTGTCAGCTGCACGAAACCCATGCAGAGGCTGGTCCTAGGGAAGCAGGGTGGCTGCTCACCCCAGCCCCACAGCCCGCACTGCCAGCCAGGCCCCACAGCTTTGGGTCACTTTGTTCACTTCCCATGCTTAAGGGTTCTTGACTGCACACAGCAATCTTGGATTACGAAGGAGCATAAGGCTACATTTCAACTGTTTTAAGTGCTGCCAAGAAAAAAGGGGACTTGGGTCAAGCCCAAGCTAGCCAAGCACAGAATTGCCAAACCAAGGCTTTCAATAAATCAGTTCTCAGAAAGTCATGAGACTGGCATTAAAGAAAAACCCTCAGGAGGTCTTAATAATAGTTTGGGGTTCTCTTTATTTCCTTTCCATGCTCTTACATTCAGGTTTCTCTTCAAGCCTGGGAAGAGAACTTTTGTTTGCTTGGTTTCAGATTTTCAATTCCTAGCTGATTACCTGATTTTGAAACGACAGAAAAGAAGGCTGTGATTACAATACTTAAAAAATTACAACATTTAGCAGCTTTGATAACACCACTGTTCACATCCTTGATGTGATATACATGCCTGCAGGGTGTCAGAGAGAAACATCGTTTTGCTTCTCTTCCAACAGTATAACTGATAAGCTTATTACAACCTGGGTTCTCATGGAGTTCCAAATGTGCAAATACTTATTGGTAAGCTTCTGGCTGTTTTTGTAATCTGTTTTATATTTTTAAGATGTTACAGATATGATCATTCACATGCATAATGTTTGCAGCATGAAAACTCTCCTTCTCCACACGTACAGGGAGGTATCTCTTTTGGCCTCTTGCACAAATGCTGATGTACACCTTCAGATGATGAACCCCAGGATTGCTTTATATACTGATTAGCAGTTTTATTTTCAGTCATATCAATTATGACTTCCAGTAACTGAACAACAGCAACAAAATTTATTTGAATTATAGCCTTTGACCAGAGAACATTGTGACATATGCATTTTATTACTTCAGCTTCTTGCCAGTTCTCTACATTTTCATTTTTCATCTAGAAATCTCTCAATTTCCTACTTCCGGATGTAAAAATCTGATAAAACCTTTTGCCTCCATTCACTGCTGGTGTCTAGCGTGTTCGGGCTGTCAGCAAGACGGAGCCCTAGCTTGCTGTGCCTCCTGGTGGACACCCACACATGCTGCCTCACTGCATTACCTTAGTGCATCATACTTTCTCTAGGAATTCTTTATTAAAGTCTTTCTCGTGGGTAACTGAGCTGCTTCTCATTACAAACCAACAGGCTACCACTAAAAGTAAATGCATTCCTAGCAGGCTATACAAAGACGTATTTTTCAAAGGTAATAAAGACCAGCACGCAGGACCTCATACATCACTCCCTACCGACAGGGCAGCGGGACTTGCAGCATCTACAGCAATCCACACCCTTGCTTAACGGGGATATTTTGCTTACACTTTGTTGAATGTGTTCTTACAAAACAACTCTAATGACTTCTGGGATGAGAGTGAAAATGTGTGATGGATAATTCATACCCAGAGAGAGAAGTGGGCAACAGTAGACAACACGAGTCAGTGTCAGGCTGTAATTCATTGTCAACACGAAGCTTGTGCAGTCAGAAAATGGCTTTTTTGTTGAATTGGAGACCCTAATCAGTGTCTTGATCAGGAGCTGGGACACTGGTAGTAGTGAAAAAGATTGCCCCAGCCTAAATTCACTAGGGATGTTGTGGTGGATTTTGGTCCTCAACTTCTGTCGTCCAGTAAGAACTCCACAACTTCTACTTCAGGGTGGTGTTATATGCATAAAGATTAGAAAGGAGTTAGACAAAAGAAGAGTCGATTTTATGGTACACCAAGGTCCCTCAAGCCCAGCATTTTGTCTCCAGTAACTGTGAAAGTCAACACCTGGGAAAGAACGTGAGAATGGAGACGGCCTTGACTTTCCCAGAATACCTTCCCATCTTCCAACAACTTGCAGATCAGGGATTTCAGACGTGAGCTGGACATGGTGGGTTTGTATTTAACAGCCTGCAGTGGATCCCCCTTTCATGACATCATACAGCTGTATTTTGAACACACTTTAAGATCCCCTATTGATGGAGACAAATATTCACAACGGAAATCTGGCTCTAACTCAGCGATGACAGATCCTGCTTTGCTTTGAAAATTCCACATTAAACCATCCATACACTTTTTCAGCTTATCATAGGAAGGAGCTACATAACATGACGTAGAAGAATTTCAGAAATTCAGAAGAGTAAGAGAAGTTTTCCTGTGGAAGAACTCACATATCTTTCCATTAATAATACCAAGACTTTCAGACAACTAACTTCAAATTCCCCTACTCAGAGATGCAAATTCTCACACAGGTTTCACAGTCTCTTATGTATGACAGAACCATGGCTTTGAAGCAAGGAATTATTTACAGTTTAGCAGAATTCCATGGCAGTAATTCACCTTCCTGTCATAAGGCAGACCCACCTCCTCAGTGTCCCTTTCTGAGTGGGTAACACCAGGCTCTGGCTTATTTCCAGAGCTCCACCTCTTTGAATGACAAAACTCCAAACATTTCTATGTGTTTCCCACTGTATTTCAGGTACTGTAGTGAAACCAGCAAAGACAAAGCAATTGCAAACAAAACACCCTCCTGCCCTTCTGTGCCACAGCTTCTGGATCCTCACCAACAAAGGGCCAAAGTTCCCAAATCACCCTTTAGCTGCAGAAACCCTTGGCAGCCACACACACACTGATGGTAATCGGATTACCTGCCTTTTACAGAAAGGCTTACAAACCACTTAATTCCTAAAACAAAAACAAATACCCCATAAGCATTTTATTTATCCTGCACCTCAGTCGGGGCAATCCCAAGCACAAATACAGGCTGGGCAGAGAATGGATCGAGAGCAGCCCTGAGGAGAAGGACTTGGGGGTACTGGTGGGTGAGAAGCTGAACATGAGCCGGCCATGTGTGCTGGAAACCCAGAAAGCCAACCGTATCCTGGGCTGTATCAGGAGAAGCGTGGCCAGCAGGTCGAGGGAGGGGATTCTCCCCCTCTACTCTGCTCTCCTGAGACCCCACCTAGAGTTCTGCATCCAGCTCTGGGGCCCCCAACATAAGAAGGATATCAACTTGTTGGAGAGAGTCCAGAGAAGGCCACGAAGATGCTCCGAGGGCTGGAGCCCCTCTGCTATGGGGACAGGCTGAGAGAGTTGGGCTTGTTCAGCCTGGAGAAGAGAAGGCTCTGGGGAGACCTTATAGCACCTTCCAGTACCTGAAGGGGCCTGCAAGGAAGGTGGGGGGTTGCTTTTTACAAGGGCCTGTAGTGACAGCACAAGGGGTAATGGGTTTAAACTGAAAGCGGGGAGATTGAGATTGGATGAAAGGAAGAAGTTCTTCATGGAGAGGGTGGTGAGGCACTGGCACAGGTTGCCCAGAGAAGCTGTGGATGCCCCATCCCTGGAAGTGTTCAAGGCCAGGCTGGATGAGGCTTGGAGCAACCTGGTCTAGTGGAGGGTGTCCCTGCCCATGGCAGGGGGGTTGGAACTGGATGATCTTTAAGGTCCCTTCCAACCCAAACCATCCTGTGATTCTGTGATTAATCCTGCATTGGTTGATGACCTCTCCTTCACATTCCTGCCTTCTTTAAAGCATGGGTTACTTCAGACCTCCTGGCGCTCAGGTCCTGTGCTCCGGGGCTGAAGGTGACAAAGTGCCCAGCCTGTGTGCCCCACTCGCTCAGCTACAGACTCAATCTCCACCAGTTTCTGACTGGCTGGAGCTTCCTGTTAGCAATTACTACATTTTATTTAAGTTTGATTGCTTAAAATTAGATCAAGGTCAGTGTTACTGAACTGTCAGTGGCAGGTGGAGAGAAAGACCTTGGTCATTTGCATGGTCTTAGAATTAGAAAAATCAGGTTGAAGAGATGCCATAGTCTGGAGGAACAAACATGAAGAAAATGTTTTGTGTCAGCAGCTCACATGACTGCTCTGCCCCAAGTCACGTGAAGGTTGCCAAGATGAAATAAGGCAGCCCACTGCTCTCCTGTCTTTTTTTGTGAGGGCTTACTTGCACGCTTGTGATCAAAGGGAAATTGTAGCCAGAGGACAGAACAGAGAGTCATGCCAAAAACCAGTGGTGAATCCCAGGATATCACAAATCACGCTACTTCGAAGAAGTAACTTTGAAAGAAACTTGGGATGAGATGGTTCTGCTCCCATGCCAAGTAGCAGGAGGTGGTCACAAAAGCAGCGCTGCACATGGACCATGGATCATTTCCTTCCTCTGGATCTCGTTGAGTATTTCAAGTGAAAGGGATAATTTGACACAATCTGGCTTCCAAGAAAATCCAGGTTAAAACACATGTTCACGCAGAACTCTGATAATGACCAGAAAAGCTAATTATATACAGAAGTCTGATTACTTGGTGGTTTTATTATTTTAGAAATCTCTTTAAAACAGCTGACTTTGCCTTGTGTAAATATACATACATGCCATGTCTCTTGTAGGTAGAAACCCAGGACTCAGACAGATTATCTATAGTAATTTACAGAAATTATCTGCTGATCACTGGTATACACATGCAATGTTTTTATCATCCTGAGCCCTGGAATTTTATGCCAAATAGAAGAATGTGTAGTACCTTTGTTCAGCAGCATAAAACAGTCCAAACTGGGACTGCTGTTCTCCCGGAATACAACTTCTTGTTTTGCACAGGGGGCCGGTAGGCTGGCTGATGGCACCGAAATGGCTGGAAAGCACTTTCTTTCTTTCTTTTTACTTTCCTTTTTTTTTTTCCCTGAAGAGTTTTTGCATAGATCACCTCTATGAATCCACTGCACACCTGGCTCATCAACACTAGAACAGCAAAAGGGAGGAAGAGGCAGGGAGGAGCAGGACCATATCAGCTTCTCCCCAGATTTCTATCAATTGTTATGGGACCACATCCATGGCCTCAGTGATGAAGCTGAGGACAGAAGATGGTGTAAATACCTGCGTGTTATCTTGCTGAAATTGTTTGCCATCTAGTGGCTTGTTGGCCTCCTACAAATGTAAACTTAAATAAGAGGAAAGCATTGGAGGACATAATTATAAAAGAAGTTTGTATTACATCTGTTTCCCAGCATGCAGCAACCTGTACAAATAGCTAGGAGAGATGAGGCGCCTCTCGCAAAGTGTTTACCATCAGAACGAACATGCCGTGGAGACAACCAACAAAAACTTGCACACAACCAGGTTGAGATTCAGAGATGTTTTAGGTACACATTGTTTGTCATTTTCCCCTCTTTTATTTCATTCTGCTACTCTTATTTCATTGAGCTGTCCTGACCTAATTTGCTCAACCACTTTCTTCAAGCTTTGCCACCCAAAAGCTCACATTATATAAAAAATATGGTGGAATTAGGAGTGTTGTGTGTTTGTGGTGGAGGTTGTCAGGGAGCAGCACAAGTTGGTTGCTCTGCAACAGGTGTGCGGGGAGCTAAGTGCAATACCAAGGCAGGTGAAAGCAGTCACCTCACCAGCAAGGAGCCAGGGTGCGGGGCAGCAAACCAGGGTCAAGATTGGATTGAGAGACAGCGGTCAGGGTCAGATACAGCCCAGCGGTCACCCAGCAGGGCTGCAGTGACAAGGCAGGTCCGAGGCCAAGCCAGGATGCCAAGCCTGGATCAGGGCCAGATGCACAGAGATGTGAGATGGTGCAAAGAGCTGCTGCACTGTGGCAGATGCAAGGGCCAGCGCAAAGACTTGGCTTAAAAGTGGCGCTCAAGGGAAAAGAGAAGCAGGCCGCCCTCACAACTAGCTTTTTTCACAACTGCTCTTATCAGTGAAGGAGCTGACCTTGGACTCTGCCAACTAAACTTCTGCAAGGGGGTAACGTGCTCAGGGCCATGGCAGTCAGAGGGCTGGAACAGAGCTATGGAACATGTCCAACACGGGTAAAGCTGGGTTTAATGGAAATGGCCTTCTTCATTGAAATGGTGTATGAATGAAAATACCACATCAATGTAGACTGAAGCAAAGTTCAGAAAGCTTACTGTGTTCTGTTTGGGGGAACCAAGAGCTCTTGCTGCTAACAATGCCTTCATTAATGAGAATCAACAGGGGACATCTGAGTTATTAACTGATCACAAAGTGATTTGAGGCTACTAATTTGATGTGCACATGAAAAAGAATCAAATGTAGTCCTAGGATATACAGGACCACATTTCTGTTAGAGACACTGTACAAAACCTCAGGTGAATGTACTAACTAGTTGCCCATGTTTAATGAGGATGAATTCAAAGAAACATATACACAGATGGCTCAGTGAGATAATCAGGAGAATAATGAGTTTTTCCTGTCTTATGAGAGGAGACAAGTAACAACAGAAGCTAAAATAAATGGGCTGGAGGGGTTAGAACAATTGATGGGTGAACATCACAAAGAACGAAAACTATTCAAACTCATGGGCAGCACTGGCCACAGACAAATCGGTATGAATAATTCTATACTAGAATTAAACTAATAAAATAAATTATTTGAAAATTAATAAATACTTAGGCCTTCTACTCTTCCAAGGAGTGAAATTTTGGGACTGTTTTTCAGTGCAGTTAAGAAAACTTTAACAGATAAATATTTCTATATTTAATTACTTGAGTTGCATGTGACGGTAAAGGTTTACATTACAAGGTCCAGAGGGTCCCTTTCAGACTTATTTCCTGCATTAACCATTAATTTATGACAAGCAGCCTTCTGGTCAAGTCACATCATTAGATTATCTGATGTGCTTTTTTGGCTTTACAATAATAGAAGTCCACATAAAGCTGTATGTATTTACCTTTATGATTCTTACGAGTATGCATGCATGACCCTATGCTGTAGTGACAACATTGAATTAAACTGTATTATTCGTAGCCACATTCTCTTGCATGGCAAGAGTGAAACCTAATGAAAAAGAGCTCAGCATGGGTGAAGGGATACCAGTATACTAGCTGACGAATTGGCCATCAGAGTATTTATTTCAGTGACCTGCTCTATGATATATTCACATATCTTAACTGTAATTATACTAATATATGATTTAATAAACATATTAAGTGCATTGATTTCAGTTATATTTAAAAAATATTACTCTACCAACAGTATATTTGAATAAACACAATTATTTCGCTAGTAATAAAAGAACAGCTGAAAGCTATTCTGCCTGTATTACAGAGTGGCAACCTGTGTAAAGTTACTGCAGCCTCTGTGACAGGTGCAGTTTTTTAGGAGATTGCATAGAAAAAAAAGGTCAGCTGAAATGTAGAGATACATGGTGCATCTAGGTAATTGTAACCCTTTTAAACTCCTATGCTAAATCTAGATGAGGACAGCAATATCTTTGCTTTTATGGAAATAATATTTTAATGGAAAGAATACTGGATTGTAAAGGATAACGACATGAAACAAATTTGATGTAACAGTGTTTATGCAGTGTAGATGCCATAAAAGCTACTTTGACATAGCAATAATTGAAATAAAGCTTAAAAGACAAGATTCAGACTATATAAAAATCTTAGGTTGGCCATATTTGTAATGGATAAAGGGAATTTCTCTAATGACGTCAAGTCTAACTTGGAGGGTAGGAGCTATATACCTGAAGCAGGGAAAACTGGAATGTTAAAGCCACTTGATTTACAGTGAGTTTGGAGGCTCTTGACATCTGCACCACAACCTTCTCCTCTCCTTAAAGAAAATTACCAGTTTAAGCCATATAAGTCATATTGTATAATGTTTTCTCCCTCTTTGATCCTACTCTGACCCAACAAAACCACACTCCTGAAATCATAAGGCAGCAGGACTAATCTTAGCTACCTCAAGTGCATCAAAGGTAAACATTTCCTCCTTTTCCCCATACATTTCCACTCCTGTCTGAATTATTTTGGAGAAAATGCTCCATTTCTTCCTCATACACTCAGCACTCTCCAGCCTGGGTGTGGCAGAGCAAAGGGGATCTACATAACCATCTAATCAAAACTTGCAGAGCAAAGTGTACATTGCAGAGAGCCAAATTCAGCCTACATGTGCAGTCTGTAATTGCTCGGGACAAACTCAAAATTTCCCGTTGCACACAGGGATACTTAAGCCATTCACGACGAATGCTCACCTCCAGTTAAAACCTCTGATAGCACCGCTGTCACTCTGCTGATGCCTGGGGTTTGGAAACTGATCTTCTGTGATAAGAAATAGCAATGAGGAACTGGGTATTTCTCGGTGGTCCTGCCTGGACAGCCGGGCAGAGAGCCGAGACCCCTCAGCTGCCAGCTCCACTTCCCTGCAGCCACGCGACTTGCCTTGCCTGGAGCCGAGGAGCCCAGTCCCTCACAGGCCAGGCCTCCCAAAGGGACATTCGATGGTAACTCCTTGGGTGCCACCTCCACAGCTGTTGGGGACCCCGCCGGGGCCCTGGCAGTGCTGAGCCTTGGCCTGAGCCGGGACAAGCAATCCCTCAGACCCACCGGGCTGGGGGAGAGGACATATCGGGCTCCACGGGACCACCTTCCCGGGAAGGCTAGGGCTAGGATTTGGGGCCAGACAGCTTCCACCGGCCTACAGTGTGGTCTGAGGGAGCAATGGGGAAGCTGACGGTAAGGCGGCGGGGCCCTCGGGCGAGCAGTGCCCTGCGGCTTCTCCGTAAAGCCCGGCCCCTTCCCTCAGCGCATCGCTGCGCACTTTGCGTAACCCCGCTCTTCCCGTCGCGCGGGCTCCTCTCAGGGCCGTCAAAAGGGGGTGGGAAGCGAGTTACGTAGACGGCTGCGAGAATCGCCGCAGCCGGCGCCAGAGGCGTAAAGCGGTGGGACTTTGTCCCCGCCCCTCCCCCGGAGCCGGCGCGGAGGCCTCGCTCTCCCGTCCTGCCACCGCCATGGCTGCCCCGGGGCCGGCCCGGCTCCTCCGGGCTGCCGCCGCTTCCTCCCGCCGCTGGCTCTTCTCCGCCTCGCTGGCAGCCGGGACGAGGCCGGGCTGCGGCAGCGCTGCCGTGAGGGCAGCCCGGCTATTCAGCCTCTCTGCCCGGGCGGTGCTCAGGTAAGGGGGCTGCAGCCGTGAAGCGCCGGGCGGGCTCCTCACGGGGCCAACCGCCTTCGCGCCGCGGCAGCGCCGGGCCGGGCCGCTGCCTGGGCCTCGGCGCTGAGGGCACCCGGGGCCAACGGCCGCCAGTGGCACGGGCCGCCCGGGCGGGGGCGGCCGAACTGGGATGGGGCTGCGTGACCTTCCCCCGGTGCCCGCGCTGCCCGGCCCGCTCGGGACACGGCTCGGCTTCCTCCTCGGCCCCCGCACGGCCGCGCTTCACCCCATCCGCCGCCGTCCCGCCTGCGGCTGCCGTGGCGGTGGCACGGAAGCACTCTGCGGGGGTACCTTCCACCGCCTCCCCTCGGGGGGCTCGGCCGGGCGCTCTCGGCGGATGGGGCGAGCTGTGCCCCCCAAGGCTGGCGGCGCCTCTGGCTCAGCTCGGGTTAGGCTCCTCACTAAGCCACAGGGCCTCTGCGGTCTGGAACCCTGTCGAAAGCGCATATAATGGTGTGGAAAGCTAAACTGGGTTCCTGATGTTCAAACTAGTTTTCTAAAAGCTCGTGACCTTATCAAGGCTGTTTTTCCAGACACTGCAGTGCTTTTTTTGGTGAGAGACTGGCTAGGCTCGGGGTAGAAGAACAGCACATCCTAGAGAGCCTAATGCTGAAGATCTTTTCTGCCTTTGGTACAGCTTTTCTTCACTGAAGAACACTCGTGTCTAAGTGTGCAGAACTGCTCTCCTCACCAGTATGTAGGAGTAGGTGTTTCAAAACGCATTACACTTGTAGATACGTAATATTCTGCAGCCCACAACTATAGATTTGCAGCTGTTAGTCAAAGACTGTGTTTATGCATGGCCTTCTGGCCTGTAGCTTCTAAGTTCAAAGATAAGTTGGAGCCTGTAGTTAACTTCAGTGTTTAAAATACAGCAGTTTTAAAAGCCTAACTTATTTGGTTGCCAGAGAGGTTTCTTTGACTCAGAACAGGACCCGCAGTAAGCTGCACAACATTGAGGGGTGTAGCCTATCCTGTTTCCAGGGGGTTGGGTAGTGCCCTTGCCAGGAAAGCTGTTTCAGGTGTTTGATGCTAAACACTCCTGTAGGTTCTCTTTTACTTTATTACAGCAGATACTTCTAATATGGAGAGATAAACTGACTTCTTAGTCTAGGACTCCCATAGGAGATGCGTAAGTTGCTGGCTTAGATCTCTGACTGACCCTGCTGAGAGTCATAAAAATAAGTTTCCACTGAGTGCCCTGATGAACAGTTATGTTGAGGTCCTTGATTCGCAGTTTTTAATTCAAAAAATCAACAGGTCTTTGTAAAGTGTTGTCACGTTTTTTGAAAGTTATTAAAATTATCCAGCAGCATAAAAATGGGAGGGAAAGAAATACTAAAAAGGGGAAAACATTTCCTTACCTAATAGTAATGTAAGACCTGTGATCCCTCTGGTCTGTCAACAGACTGAATACAGATTGGAATTTATTCACTTCCATTGCACAAGCGTATCAGCAAAAAAGCTCACGCAAGCAAGTATTTCAAATGTATTGTTTATATACTCCATGTCATAACCTGGCTGAGTTGGGAGAAAAAGAAAATCCTTGTTTCCTTCACATATTAGTGTTTTCTCCACTTACACAAGTTACTTTCTCTAGTCTAATATTTCTGGATGACATATTTGAGACCCAGTTCCTGAACTTTATCTAGTCAGTATCAACCCAGTAAAAAGATACATAATTGTATATGTAAAATCGGCTGTATTTGTGTCTAGAGGATGAAGACCTAGCTATATAAAATCATCAGCTGAGGTGATTCCTGTGAGCTGAGATTCCCAAGGGTTTCAGTGAAGCATCAGGCATTGTGTTTTCATTTCATTCTTTTTCTTGCTCTGTTTTTATCAGTTACCCTTCCTTTTAATTTCATGGTGAACAGTAGTTCTCCCAGAGTTCTTTTATGCCAGTTTAGACAGCTGTACAGTATTTTTGGTGCACAACGTAATTACTACATGTTCTAAAGATTAGTTCAGATCTGCAAGTTCCCGTAGTTCAGCTGAGGCCTGTATAATAGTTTCATCCATGAAACTCTTGAGGCAATTAGGTAGATCTACCAGTTAATAAAAGATCTGGAAATAATAGAGTTGGTCGCGCCGTGTGCAACACCGGACTACAGTTGTTGGGTTTTTGGGTGGGGTTTTTTGTGTTTTTGTTTGGTTTTGGTTTGTGTGGGTTTGTTTTGTGGTGGTTTTTTTGTTTGGTGGGTTTTGTTTTTTTTTTAATGTAAGAGGTGATTCTTGGAAGCAATAGCTGAAGATTCAAAAAGATACTTTTAAGGGGGAAGAGGTAGCTGTCAGGATTGTTACAGTACTTTTTTTAGCACGGGAGGGACAGTGAACAGCTTTTACCGTTCTCTGGTGCTCTTTGTGCATAGCAGTATGCTTAATTTAGGGTATCCTAGTGCATCTTGATCACAAAGCTGATAGTACTGTGGCAACCATATGAAGAAATTAATTGTATTTTACATCTGGTGAAAAGGGTTAATCTGAGCGTGACTTGGGATATTTATGCTTTATGCAGATTGCACAAAGCATGTTTTGTTCTTCCTGATAATCCTGAGGCTGTTTACACTTGCATAGACCTGGCACGTTTCATGTTAATTGCCTGTGACTAGTTCACAGTGTTGTGGTGTTTTCATTGGGGTTTTTTTCTTCATGCAAACAATGTCTGGGTAGACAAAAACCATGTTACTTGAAATTTATAAGGCCTAAACATTGTTCCATGCAGGTGTGATGATTATTATTTTTTAATGCTGTCTCCCAGTCACTGAAAAGGTCTGCACAGTGTGTGTTTTGAATGTCTGATTAATAGGTATACACACTTCTGGAAGTATTTTCACCGCACAGGCTCGCCCGCAATAAAACCTCAGTGATTTTTTTAAATTAAACCTTTTGGCTATGTGAAGAGTGGTAAAAATGGCAATAGCAGAAAACCAGATCCTACTGGACACCTTAAAGAAGTCTCTAAATTTACTACGGATAAATAAATTTTAGTTTCAGTTATCAATCAGGGTGGATTAGGTCCCATAGAAAAGATTACTGAAGCAACCTTTAACGAAAGTCAGTGCCTTAGTGGTGATACTTTGGTTTGTCCCCTTGCAGCACGTCGCACCAATTGGGCACGCACGGCCACCCTGCAGTTCCACAACTGGCTGAAGCTAATGCAAGATTGTTACTCCTGAAACGGGGATCCCACTCCTGTTTCCTCATTCTTTTTTTTTGTGGGCAGTGGCACTGTGTCAGCTTTTCTTGGTGGTTCAGCTGGGACTATGTTGTTTTGGTGGTTGATTTTTCAGCCAGCTTAGTGGAATGAGTTGACTTGCGCTAATACTGGTGTAAGGATGATGGCAGGGCGATTTGGAGTGGGGATCACCCAAACCCACATTTTTATATTAGAGATTGGTTTAAACTGATCATGAAGCTTAGATTGTGTTATTGCCTCATGAAGTTGCAGTTATGCAATTGTTTTAAACTGATGTAGTCATATACAAACCAGATCTGACTGTGTACCGGTTCTGACATTCATACAGCCACTGACCTGTGAAGATTGGGTTTCAGCCAGGTTTGTTTCCAGACCCAGTTTACTGCGTGGTAGTGTGAGCACAGGAGATAGAAGGAACAAAGGAGGGTGGGCAGGACTGTTTTTGTGATGCTGAGCTGTTATGCCAGATTAAAGTAATCATGGATGAAGACAGTTTCAGGTGTGTGGGAGGAGGATGGCTTGGCTTTTACAAGGTTCTGGGGATCTGATGGATGGCCAGGTGTCTTGCTGTTTGGTCCATGTTACTTGTGTGTGCCTCATCCTATAACAGAGGAAAGGGTATGTTTTGGATATTGAACAGATAGTTAGTACTTGCCACGTCTATACCTTGGGCAGAGGATGCCCATAAATGCAGGTACATCTTGCATTGCCTCTCCTGTGAGGGTTGTGTTTGTCGTGTTGACAGAAACGTTGTCATTGTTAGTTCAGCATGGTCAAACGTGGGGTCCTGCACCCAAGGAGGAACAACACCATGCACTGCTACAGGCTGGGGGTTGACTTGCTGGAAAGCAGCTCTGCAGAGGGGGACCTTTGAGTGCTGGGGGACAATCAGTTGGCCATGAGCCAGCAATGTGCCCTGTGGCCAAGAAGGCCAGTGATATCCTGGGGTGCCTTAAAAAGAGTGTGGCCAGCGGGTCGAGGGAGACTGTCCTCCCCCTCTGCTCTGCCCTAGTGAGGCCACATCTGGAGTTCTGGGCTGTCCAGTTCAAGAAAGACAGGGAACTACTGGAGAGAGTCCAGGGAGGGCTACAAAAACGATCAAGGCAATGGAGCAGCTCTCTTATGAGGAAAGGTTAAGAGCTGGGTCTGTTTAGCCTGGAGAAGACGGAGAGGGCATCTCATCAATGCTTATAAATATCTAAAGGGTGTCAAGAGAATGGGGCCAGACTTTTTCAGTGGTGCCCAGTGATAAGACAAGGGGCAGTGGGCACAAACTGGAGCACAGGAAATTCAGTCTTAACATGAGGAACAACTTCTTCACTTTGAGGGTGCCGGAGTTGCGGAGTCTCCTTCTCTGGAGATACCCAGACCCCGCCTGGATGCATTCCTGTCCAAGCTGCTCTGGGTGAACCTGCTATCGCAGGGGGGTTGGACTAGATGCTCTCCAAATGTCCCTTCCAACCCCTACCGTTCTGTGATTCTGTAAAATACTTCAGTAAATGGGAGTGTGTTTTGGTGAGCTCTGGAAGGGCTTTTTGAGGAAGTTCAAAGCTACCCTGTCAGTGGTTTACTTTGGCTGTCAGAATATGAAGCTATACCTTTCCAGATGTAATCTAAACCCATCAGTCTTAAACTGCTAGTGGGGGTGGTGAATTTTTTTGCTGGCGTATCTGAAAAGTGGGTGCTTGTTTCCTTGGTTGAGCTGTGGGAGGTGTTAGCACAGCAGAGGAGCGGAAAGAGCAGAGTGGTAGCTTAAACCCCCGCAGCATGGTTTGCTGGAAGGTGGTCCTTTGGTATCACAGGTGACTGCAGCATTAATGGTGTTTTGTCAAGATGTATCTTTAGGATTTCTGAATTACATTACAGTGAACACTTCAGTTGCGTTCTGCACATCACCAAGATCAAGCCCTCATTATCGATCACAATTTTGGAATTAATTTATAGTTAATAGTAGCTTGTGGCTGCCTTCCGGAGAATGGACTGAGGGATGGTATGACAGGAATTGAACATTACATCATAATGAATCAGTGTGTACTGCTACCAACTGAGCTTACAGTTGTGGCAAGTATATTAAGCCTAGAGCAACAAACATTTGTTGTTTTTTCAAAACAAGCTAGGACTCAGATTGCTACAACATGTTTTGTTTTACAGCCAGTTCCAAAAATAATCTGTTCACTGATGTTTCAGTATGGCCACTTTCAAATTTTTGCTTTAATATGCAGTTCTACAGGTTAGTGTTTTCCAGTGGGTGACTCGATTTTCAAGCTTGTGTGCTTTCCATATGGTAGATCGCTCAAGGCCCACAGTTACTAAAAAGATTAAAGGTATATTAAGCACACTGGTCTTCAGCCTGGATTTCACAAGATTTTTGCATTAGCTTTCAGTTGTTCTGTTTGTTTCTAATCTCTTGGCAGGTTTCTTCACTGTCTATCCAACAAGTTTTTCTTGTATTGCTCACTTATTAAATAGTTTGTTTAACACCAAGCTATTTTATTTGTTAGTGTATTAAAAGCTTGCATGTGAAATAACATCATGCGGAACACAAAAAGACCTCTTTTCCCACATTGTAAGCTTTAGTCTTAAGAAATTTTTATGCAGACTGCGAGATATTTTTTTCATAAACATAATTGTCTGAAAAGCAAATCAGAAAAATACAAAACCTTCTTTCTTTGAAGCCAGTGTCAAAACTTTGAACTTCATTGGAATTAATATTTACAAGGTGAAATCCTAAGAGAATCTGTGCTAAAAATAAGCAGAATGCTTTTGGAGTATTTCCATTTTTGTGAGGAGAGGGGGACTTAGATTTTGCAACTAATAAGTAAAATGTCTTAAACTCTAAGTGGAAATGGGAAAATTTTAAATTTGTCCTACATGATAATGATAAGAACAACTAAAATTTCATAAATCCAAAGCAAGAGTCTACAGAAAGGTGTGGAGAGAAACGTTTAAAATAAGCCCTTTTATTTGATAAAAAGACAAATATTGTGCCTAAAGTAAAATAGCTCTGACTCTTCGGTGAAAGGCAAACGATCTGGATCTGATAGAGGTTCTTGTGACAAAACACAAAGGTTTTTCTTACTTTTCATGGTCTTTGGTCAGTGTACAGCAGTAAATGCCTGTACCTGTTACACCTTTTGCAAGCCAGTAACTTAGGCTTCTGTGCTCTTCAAGTTGATAGTGATTACAGCTTTCTAAAAGATCTAAAAAGTTTTAGAATAATTATTTCCTTAATTCCATTATATACTTTTTCTTTTTCAGCTCAGAAGATAAAATAACTGTTCATTTTATAAATCGTGATGGTGACAAACTAACAGCCAAAGGAAAACCTGGGGATTCACTGCTGGATGTTGTTGTTGATAATAATCTAGACATAGATGGTTTTGGTAAGTACATTCACTGAATACTGTATTCTGTGTCTGAAATTTATATTGTTATTAGTTTATTAATAAATATTTATAGAGTCATTTAGGTTGGAGGAGCCCCTTAAAGTCATTGAGTCAACTTGTAAATGAGTATTTATTTATGAATTTATTTATAACACCTAGCTGTACTTTATTTGTATTTTCTCCCGATTTTTTTTTTCCTTGCAGGTACATAGAATATTTGGGGTCAAGTTCTAAAAAAATACTTGGGGTGAGCCTGGTTTGAGTGTTAAAGGAGGGGAATATGAACAGAGTGCTGTGAAGGTGGAACCTGAAAGATGCCACCTGCAAACTCTTCTGAGCTGAACGGTTCTGGAGGCAGCACAGAACTCGTGTTTCTAACAGTGTCTGTGTTGCCATACTGTCTCTATTTGCTTTTTGTAGTACAAGTTGCTGTAATATTTGAGTGCTTAGTGAAGGAAACAACCCAGTCCATGTCAGTTAGCAGGGAAGAGAAAAAGAGTTGATTCTTATTAAAGGACTGGCATAAAGACCAATGCCCTAGTGAAATTTTATCTCAATATAAGTTCTGTTTAAAGTCAAAACAGGAGGAAGTTATAACATCTCCCTGTTCCTTCAAGCTTTTGTACTTTCCATCCTTAGTTCCATTGAAGTTGTAGGATTCTGCCCATGCAAAGCAGTGGTATTTGGTAATGACAATTCAGTACCTCAGGACAGGTATTTACATGAACATGAGCTTAAGAATTAATAGTACAAACTAAAGCAGGAACCAGAAGTACAATTTGCATGAGTGAATGCATTGCGTGGAGCAATTGGAGGAAAGGCTAGTGTAGCACAGTTTGCACTCAAATAAAACACACGAGACTTCAAATTTCACTGCTAGTAATAAAATCTTTAAGATTTTTAAATCACATACTTATGTCTGAGACAACTCTTAGGTCTAAAGTTGCATACCTCTGGGGAAGAATTCTCTGTAATGTGTTGGGATATCTGGCTTTATGTATCACTTAGTAAATGTTTCATATAGGCTTATGACTAGTCTGCTTGTATTCTACAGTAAGTACTCTCTCAGTTTGTCTAAATATCAGCCATGTTAAAGCATGGTAGTGGGGAGAAAAATCAATGCTGTCAATAAACAGAAGCCAAACTAAAAATTGGAGATACTGTAACAATCTTTAATTACAACACATGCTAGTCCCATTTCAATAATCATTTGCTGTTGAAACCTGATACCAGAGCCGAGAAATAATGCGGTATAAATACTGTAAAAGTGTATGTTCTGTCTTTAGGAAAAAAGTAATGAGGGAAAAAATGTAAATCTTACCTATTTACTTCTGTCACTAGAGGGCATCCCGTGTGCAGTAATAATAGAGGTACCCGTGTAAAGACTTGCACAACTGTTGAGTGCTTCAGCTGTACTCAATTTTCTTGCTGCTACTGGCTTTACAGCTGCAGAAAGACTTTCCACTGCTCAAACAGTCTGGTCAGTGGTCTTTTTTCCCCCAGTGTTAAAATGCTTAAACTGCTGATAGGACAAATTTTCCATTATTTGGCTCTTTATTTATACTTTTTACTTTTTAAAATCAAGTCTTCTAATACAGTGCCATGCGCACTTTGAATATATGCTGCTGAAACCATTCCTGCATGTAACTTCATGGTGCTTTCTATGTGGCTCTTGTGGTCTGATGATGACTCCCACTGTTTCTTTTCATAGCAGTGGTTATGCAGTCGGCCTGGCTTCCCTTTGTTTCCATGTGAGTGCAAAGGTGATGTGGTCACAATGCTCCTGGTTCTGCTTTTCCTGGAAATGAGTAAATAAATGAAACTTGGCTAATGTGTTACCTGCTTCTCTCTTACCAGTTTAAATCATAGGTGGGGATTTGTGTGCCCCAACCATGATCTACACACAAGTATGAAGAGTTTGGCTTTCTCCTCCTCTTGAAGTTGCTTGTTTCTTTTTCAACAGAGTGGAGAACTCTGTGCCAGCCCTGTACAGTGGCAGAGACAAATTTGTTAGTGTTGGAAGTTATACTGTCCTGTGATCACCTCATTGCTGTAGCAGGTAGAGGTAGTTGATGCTTGTGCTGTTGAACCTTAGCAAATTATTAGATACTTGGCTCGGGCTGGATTGCCTAGTAATACATGTAGGCCTCTTTACACAGAGAAAACCATCTCTATAGCCTGACTACCTTGTGGCTGTGAATTCAAAGAAACACAAAGTATGAAATCCCTTCTTCCTGTACTTCTCAGGAACTTTTTGTACAGCAGGTGTCTTCTGTTGAATTTCTTGGGGAAATCTTATCAAAACCATGGGGGAAAAAAGGGATAGAAGGATCATGGGAATAAATTTAGTGTTGATTGACAGCATTGTCTGCTTTTGCATTCTTACACTAGAAAACTTCTTTCTATACATGGTAAAGGGAATTAGTTAAGTATTTTAATTAACTACAGCATTCAATTAAATCTTAATGTTGTAGGGACTGTAGAAATGCTCCTGACAGTTGAATGTAGAGTAGATATATGAATGTGGGAATATATGAAACGTTAATTTTACTAATCGGCAGAGATACCTCTTGTATGAGACAAACACTTGTATATGAAGGATTTCTTCTGAAATTCTGCTGTCATTTGAAACTTGGATTTTCTGTTATCTTGCGGTTTTTTGTTGTGTTGGTGTTTTTTTCCTCTAGGTGCATGTGAAGGAACACTAGCCTGTTCAACTTGTCATTTAATCTTTGAAGACCATATATTTGAGAAACTAGATGCAATTACTGATGAAGAGATGGACATGCTGGACCTGGCATATGGCCTCACAGAAACGTAAGGCAACATAGCACTTCACTGCACCACAGAATGGGTTTGTAGATGGGGAAGTCCAGTATTCTTAGAATGCCTTAATCAGCTTTTAATGAATAGCTGGATTCTGTTACACACATGGCACTGCCAAGTTTAAATAGTATATCTGAATTCACATTAAAAAGATGTCAGTATTTTTGTAACTGGAGTGGCAGTTGCCAGTACTTGCTCTTCAGAGGTGTCTGATGCAGAAGTGTCAGATCCTCAAGTATGACCAAAACTGTTCCTTCAACACGAACTTTGCCGCTGCTGTCATGTGTGTGAATGTTCTTGTTTCCCTTCCCTTCTGTTTTCTGTCTTCAGTAGTCTGTAGCTAGTTACTGTATTTTATGAATGTCTTTTACATTAGTATTTTAGTTTCGGTCAGATCTTCTTTTCACAGAACCGCAGAAAGGTTGAGGTTGGAGGGGACCTCTTGAGGTCATCTGGTCCAACCCCCTGCTCAAGCAGGGCCACCTAGAGCCGATGTCCAGGACCTTGTCCAGACAGCTTTTGAATATCTCCAAGGATGGAGGCTCCACAACCTCTGGTATTTATGTACATTGATAAGATCCTCCTCCCAAGCCTTCTGTAGGATAAAGTGTCTCACATGGCAGTGTCCTTGCTTGTCATGCTTTGACTCATGTCAGAGTGCTCTTGGTGCACACAAGCCAGATTCCCTTTTGGGTGAAACTAATCCTGAAGTGTCCTCTAACTGCTAATGGGTATTTCAGTGCATAAGATTAGACAGTGGTAGTCTAAAGGAACCCTCTGTTCTACATGTCCCCCACCATCACACACCTTGCAATTAGGGTGTTGCATCCTCATCACAGACCCCTTCCTAGTGGGCTGCGGTTCTTGCTGGCGTACACGTAGCCTGCGTCGTAGAGCATACCCACACGAATGGTAGGCAGCCGTGCCATGCAAGGTTTCATAAGCCCTTCACGCTTTGATGGAACTGCTTGTTGAAGTTTGTGAGAACTTGTCCAGTGGTGTCAGAGGGCTTTATACCTGGCCCACATCGCAGGGACACAGAAACCCCTATGCTAAGAAGTACTCAGGGTTAACTCCTTATACCAGTAATGAGAATCCTGTACTAATTGTTGTACACTCATTGTATGTGAGAGTACGCTTCTCTTATTTCAGCCAAACTAACTTTTCTGGAAGGTTGTAAAGGATAAAGCAAGCTATGAAGAAACTGTGTTACAGCTTCTTTTGTTTTACCCTTTTTTCCTGTCTTCCAGAAAACATTGTAAATTTTGAAAAAAATCATAAGCCCATTATCATCTACCATAATTCTCCTAAAAGTAACTTTGAGGTGCTAGGCTCAACCAATTCCTAAATAGCTCTGGAGGACAATCTAATAAAACCCCCTTTTCTTTGGCTACCTTTTAATTTAAGGTTTAAAGCAAGGAGTTTTTACTGATTAACTGAAAAACAGTAGAAAGCCAGAGCTCTATGTTTAAATGTTTCTATTTGCTCTCAAAGTTCCCCAAACCAAATTAAGTTTTAGACCCCCTGGAGATGCTTGTTACTTCTGTGGGGTTTTCCCAACATCTTGAGTTCTTCCTGTGGCCAGGGATCTTTCATATGTGAGAGGATGACTTCTGGAAGACAGATCTTTAAGTGACTGGTGCTTGCTGTCGGTTACCTGGTCTCCTGTGCCGTTATAAACGTGTGATGGAGATGCACTGCTATGCTGTCGTAAAAATAAAAGCTTTTTCTTGTCAGTGACTCAGTATTTGGGAAAGTGTCAGCAAGCAGCTGCTATAAACCTTCACATGTTTTAAAACGAGGTACTAATTAGAAATGTTAAAACAAAATTGTTTTGATGAACTGCAAAATGGTTGAGATTATTAAAAGTAGTAAGGTGGGGGGGATGCAGACCCTGGCAAGTTAAATGTTTAAAAAAAATACTGAAGAAAAAAGAGAAACAGAGCTTGCTAAAAAGTAGAAAAATATTTTTTTTCTAACCTATCAGAAGCAAGGAACTTGTCTGAATGAAGAGCCAATGGGTGACATAGGAAGTGAACTTAAAATATAAAAAAAAAAAAATAAAAACACAACATAAAAGCAAAGTTTCTTTGGCACTGTTGGCTCTAGAAATGTTATGGGATGGCCATGCACTGGAAAATTTCTTTGCAGGGGGCTTCCTGGAGTGTCTGTCTCAAACAGATGTGTGCATAGAAGTAGTATTACAGCACATGAGTAAAATGGGTAGTAACAAATGGTAATTACTAGGTAGCATTCACCAAGGAGTTCTCCAGGAATTCAATATGACATTTCTGAACTACTGTCTGTAAGGCTTAATTAGTTGATTTAAAACTGCTTCTGTATCAAAGGAATGGAAGATAGCAACCCAACTTCTAAGGTTACATCATTGGAACTGGACAACAGTGAGTCTGATGCCATACTGGACACTTTAATCGTGTCTCTATGGGCTGTTACTTTTTTATAGTTTCTACTACATAATGGTAAGGACAGAATTCAACAACAGAGCCTTTTTAGAGGGATATAATAGATACCAGAGTTCTTCAGAGGAGTTGCTGAGCATGAAGGAAGATCTTACAGTTCATCTAGTTTTCTTAGGTCCAGAAATCATTGAGTCATAGAATGGTTTGGGTTGGAAGGGACCTTAAAGTTCATCCAGTTCCAACCCCCCTGCCATGGGCAGGGACACCCTCCACTAGACCAGGTTGCTCCAAGCCTCATCCAGCCTGGCCTTGAACACTTCCAGGGGTGGGACACCCACAGCTCCTCTGGGCAACCTGTTCCAGTGCCTCACCACCCTCTCCGTAAAGAATTTCTTCCTTTCATCCAATCTCAATCTCCCCGCTTTCAGTTTAAACCCATTACCCCTTGTCCTGTCACTACAGGAGCTTGTAAAAAGCTCCCACCCACCTTCCTTGTCATCCCCTTCAGGTACTGGAAGGTGCTATAAGGAAGGAACAGGTAGAAAACCAGAAAATGCTATTACATGACAAAATGGGGATTCACTGTATCTTTATACTTGTGCAACTCTGACTTTGGTTTGTATGTTTTGCCTGGGTTTTTTTTGTAGAATGAGAAGAAATGAAGGCCTATAGAAGTGGTTAGAGGGGGAATGGCTTTCATGCAGGGATTGACTCAACCATCTTTTTGGGTCCAAGCTTCTTCAGCTTTAAGGGGTGGGAGAATCTGGTTAAATATCTGAAGTTGTAAATGCTACCAAAAAATTTGAATAGGAGAAGGTAGTTTTTTTTTTTTCTCACAGTGTTATTTAGTGCTACCTAAGTTTGTTTTTTGTTTTTTTTTTTCATGTACTGCTGTGTAGCAGGCTTAAAACAAAGGGCAGGGTTATTTCTCATGAAGTGAATCCATTGCCACACTTATGCAGTCAGCATTGGTCTTTACTGAAGTGTCTGTTTTTCACTAAAGTTAAGCCTTATGGGCAATGGTGTATATGTATTAGAAATCACATCTCTCAGATTTCATTTTTAAAGCTGTTCTTATGGATGCATATTCATGAGATTAAATCTGCTGGTAATGTATGTATTAATACATACATTCCAGTAATTTGAAGTTGATGTATACAGCCATTTACATATAATTACTACTTTCAGGTACGGTACTGAATTGGGAGCTTTAACAGCAGTTGGTCACTATATGTTTCAAAGAGTATATAAATATTAATGTAGTACCGTTTGTATAACATCTCTGCTAACATTCGTGTACTGATTAAATTATTCAGCTGGTGCTACAGAACATTACCAATTCTTGCTGATGTTTAAGTATTCTATACTTAAGTACCAAGGCATGGACATTGAATTAAAACTTATGGTTCATGGCTTGGTCCTCTTTGCTGGGTAAAAACTGGCTGGATGTCCAGGCACAAGGAGTTGTGGTGAATGGAGTTAAATCCAGTTGGCATCTAGTCGCAGGTGGTGTTCCCCGGGGCTCAGTGTTGGGACCAGTTCTGTTTAATGTCTTTATCAGTGATCTGGACGAGGGGATTGCGTGCACACTCAGTTTGCAGATGGCACCAAGTTGGGTGGGAGTGTTGATCTGCCTGAGGGTAGGAAGGCTCTACAGAGGGATCTGAACAGGCTGGATCGATGGGCTAAGGCCAACTGTGTGAGGTTCAACAAGGCCAGGTGCCAGGTCCTGCACTTGGGCCACAACAACCCCCTGCAATGCTACAGGCTTGGGGACGAGTGGCTGGAAAGCTGCCCAGTGGAAAAGGACCTGGGGGTGTTGGTTGACAGCGGCTGAATATGGGCCAGCAGTGTGCCCAGGTGGCCAAGAAAGCCAATGGCATCCTGGCCTGCATCAGGAACTGTGTGGCCAGCAGGACTAGGGCAGGGATTGTCTCCCTGTACTGGGCACTGGTGAGGCCACACCTCAAATCCTGTGTTCAGTTTTGGGCCCCTTGCTACAAGAAAGACAAGGAGGTGCTGGAGCAAGTCCAGAGAAGGGAACAGAGCTGGGGAAGGGTCTGGAGCACAAGTCCTGTGAGGAGCGGCTGAGGGAGCTGGGGGTGTTCAGCCTGGAGAAGAGGAGGCTCAGGGGAGACCTGATCGCTCTCTACAGCTCCCTGAAAGGAGGGTGCAGAGAGGTGGGGTTGGTCTCTTCTCTCAAGTGACAAGACAAGAAGAAATGCCCTCAAGTTGCACCAGGGAAGGTTTAGATTGGATATTGGGAAAAATTTCTTCACCATAAGGGTTGTCAAACACTGGAACGGGCTGCAACCGGGCTGCCCAGGGAGTTGGTTGATTCACCATCCCTGGAGGTATTTAAAAGACACGTAGAGGTTGTGCTTAGGGACATGATTTGGTGGTGGAGTTGGCAGTGCTGGGTTAACGGTTGGACTTGATGACCTTAAAGGTCTTTTCCAACCTAAATGATTGTATGATATCCCAGCAATGGAAGTGGCTTGTGATGCCTGCAGAATTTTGTGGTATTAAATCTTTGGATTTTAATTGCTGACATACAACGTTTTTTAATGCTGAATGATAGGTAGAAAAATGCATGATTGCATCTCCTCAGGTGCCATGAATATTTTATCTTCCTTCTTCCTGTGTTTCTTGTCTTTTCACTCATACCTTTCTGGTTTAATGACCCAATCTTGAGTTTAGTTTGAAAACATTGGACCCTGGATGGGTTAGGCTATGCTTTTTCTGAGGCTTTCATTCGGATTCATTACCTTTATCTCTTCAGAGATGCCAGATGTCCCTGCGGAGATGTGTCATTTCCTGCGTTTGATAGAACTATTAGTGGTCCATTGAAAATGGAAGGGTCACCCTTGTTGTATGTTGTCGCAGCAAGTAGAAAGTACTTGATGTATAACTTTGCAGTGTACTGAACTCAGTTACGTATCGTAAACCATGACTATTGCTGGGCATATTTTGGCACTGATGCATGCGGTTCACTGCTGCTCTGGACTAAGGCCATGCAAAGAATGGCTGTTTCTGGATCTTAACGTGTTTGGGATGGCTGAATGTTGGAGGTGTAAGGGGGTAAACGGTGTCAGACACATGGTTGGCCAGAACTAACAACAATGTTGTATTTCCCCACAGATCACGCTTAGGCTGCCAAATCTGCTTGAAGAAATCGATGGATGATATGACTGTTCGAGTACCAGAAGCTGTTGCCGATGCTAGACAATCAGTAGATATGAGTAAAAACTCCTAAAAGAAAGTATCTTAGGAGTTTTAAAGAAGTTTAATTATTTTTATAACTTATTTTTAAATGTGTAATTAAATATGGAAACTTACATAATTGTGAGTTATTTTATATGACTATCAATATTAGATTAATGCTATTTTAATTTTCTTTATAGAACCTCCTATATTTTTACGCTTAAAATGCAATAATACTTCTTATAAGTGACCATTGGATTATAAATGTTAGCAAGTGTATTACAGATTTCATATAACCGTATTCTGCCAAAACCTTTAATGCTGTTTAAAAACCGGATCACTTCTACAAGACTTCTCCTAAAGACCCCTGGGCATTTCTAGGTTTCAGACCTGAATATGTAGGAGAACAAAACTTGTAGGACTGCATGGGATCTTTTTAAAGTGGTGTCATTAAAGGCGGTGTGCTCGGAGCTAATTCACGTTCTCAGTAAATATACTTCCTCAGCAAACAGTGTATTTTTACAGTAGGGAATTTCCAAACTTCAGACTCTTAATGAAATGTGGCAGATTTTGTCTTGCAAAAATACCATTAAACCCATGAAATTCATGGGCAGATACAGAATGTTGGCACCTGCAGCTTAACTGCTATAGTACATCTCTGTTGCCCAAATCAGAAGTCAAACCTCAACTGTATTTACGTTTGACTGCACCACAAATACAGGGATACACATGGCTTAGAGTAAAGCCTTGGAGCTGTCTAGTGGGAGGGCACAGCCGCTGGAGGTAGCTGTGAATGCTTGCTGTGTGCTGAAGGTGGCTGAGTTGGGATTGAAGAGGGCAGTGTTTGTCAGTGTAAGGTTTGTTCTGAAGTAGTTGTCCCTTTCTCAGTTTGAGCTTGTTAAGGAGGCAGTCTGGTGTTAGCTGGGGCATTCTGCCTAAAGAAATGCATAGATTCTGGGCCTTGCTCTCAGCATCGTTTCAGTGATGATTGATGTGAAATGACCAAGTATATTTATTCCATAACGATGGACTGGGTTCCCCGAAAGGGGTATGGAGACCCCCATGGTGGAATAGTGTTTGAGCTGATGACAGAGAGCTTTCAGTTCGATCTTGTTTTAGTCTTTCTGAAGTAGACCAAAATAAAATAATGTCTGTAAGACCCTTTTTATTCTCTCCAGTTTTTGTTGCCTAAATACTTAAATGAAATGGTTGTTGCCAGTGCAATAGTTGCTACCCTTATAAGGTTATTTTAATATTTTGGGCATATTTGAGATATATATAACACAGTTACATTGGAATGATCTAATGCATTCATTAATGCCTTATTTCAGCTGGTGACAATGACATCTAGGCATCTTTTCTTGCATTATTATATTTATGGGAGAGGGGAAAAAAGTATTACTTTTCAGGTGTTGAATATTGGGGTTATTTTGAGCTTCATAAAGAGGATAAAACACTGTTGTAAACAGGAATATTTTCTGAAGCTGTATTGAAAATAGATGTAGCTCAGATTCTTTGATTGGCCCTCTGAGTAGCTTTTACTTTGTTTCCTGGTGTTCCCTTTGGACTCTCCCCTAAAACAAGATGCACTTCATGCGGTCTGCTCAGAACTTCATTGTGCCGTGTTTTCAGAACACACTTCCCATCTCATCTACTTCAAAATACGATTTCAGAGTTGAATTTTCTTGGCTTTTTAAAGGACAGGGAGAGTGATGTTGGGGAGGAGGGGGGAAAGAAATTGAAGTGTTCAGAAGGTACTGCAGCCTTCCTCTTCAACTGCTGTGATTAACCATAATTTAGAGGTTGTGCTCCACAGTCAGGTGCTAAGGTAAATCACTTTGTATTGCCTTTGGCCTGAGTTCATTCATATACAGTAGTTCTTACCAAAACCTGAACTTTTTCTTTTCACATGAGGCACAGCTCTTAAGCTTCCAAGAGAGGGAGCTCAGGTCATAGCCAGATGTACTGGGCATTCTTACATCGGAAGGAAATTTGAGGTTTTGGTATGGCTGTGGGGTTTAGGGGTAGATGTTGGGTTTTGGGGCTTTCTTGGGTTTTGTGTTGGGTTGTTTTTTTTTTTTTTTACATACAGCACCAGGCACTTCTCCTTGTGGGAATCTTGAAGCACTTAACACTGTGTTAAACCAATGTGAAACAGCTCTGATGGAACAGTTTTCTTTCGAAGCCAAGGTTGTTCCATTGTGTGTTTCCTGTGACAGCTGCTCATTACAAAGACTTTGACTCTCCTGTAGTGGGCCTGTGGAAAGAATTACTTAGCACAGCAAGGCAAAACAGAACACTGCAAAGCTCATTCTGAATTCTAGTGGTATCCCATATTGCATGTGACTGGAAGCCTCAGAAGGTGAGGGAACCCCAAGTGCACAGCTCAGAGATACTTGTTTCCTTATTGTCAAAATGATTTGCAAATAAATCTTATTTTATACCGTTTTCTGACATACCTTGTTTGTATTGATTTTTCTTCCCTTTTGCTCCAGGCCACTGAATGTATTTCTGGGTGTAAAATGGAACTTAACTGTTAATGATACACGTTCACGTGTAAGTATGAATTATTGTGCGACGTCAGACAGTTGAAGCATCAGAACTAAATACATATTTACTTCCTGTCCAAATAAAAATTACAGGTAACTCGCTTTCTAAAAGCATTTCCTTTCACTTAAAACATAGGAGTTTGGGTCTCTTCTGTCTCTCTCCTCAGAAATGAGGAGAAAATCAGAACTGACTTTGTAAACTGAAGTTGAGAAGCAAAGGGAACAACACATGCTTGCAGTCTGGGGCTGTGGGGGTGGAACTAGATGATCTTTAAGGTCCCTTCCCACCAAAACCATTCTGTGATTTAATTTGCAAACATTTGGGATGTGTGTGGGGGCCTTCCAATTCCTGGGGGTAAGAAGGTCCCTTGGATTAGCTTGGTTTTGTGTGGAAGCCAGGCCAAAAAAAGGGAAAGGTCTTGCAGTCCTGTCTGCCTTCCTGAGCATGTGGGGAGCTTGTCTGTGGCTCTGGGTTGTGTCCCTTCCCCTCCACCCCATTAAATCCTGCTTGGCTTTGGGATCCTACTGGCTTCTGTTCTGGGCAGGGAGGCTGACCAGGGGAGCCAGCAGTCCCCATCCCCGTTTCTGTGACATTCCGTGTGCATGATGTCTGAAGGGGAGAGAAGAGGTGCGTCATGCTACTATATCACTACATCTCGTGTTACTGGGGGAGGTTTCCTTCATCTGGGCCGGAAGCTGTCACTGGGGAGAGGGAAAGTCAAGTTCTCGAGGTAGTTTGTTACTTCTGGGACAGAAAACCTCCTAAATAGGAAGTTCAAGCTTTTTGGCTACAGGGCTCCAAAATATTAAAGCAGCTGTGTTCAAACTTAATTCCCATCCTAGCTGGAGGCAAGTTGGAAAGGCCATGTCCAAAAAAGCTGCAGTGAAAGTGGCAATGCTTGCCTTGCCTCAGGGGTTCTGGCTTAGGCATGGGGAAGATCCCCTGCAGCCTGACTTTGGTTTTCCCTCACAGAGGACAGAGTAGCTGGATAAAACAATCTGCATTCGTTCGTGGGGGGGGAAGGAGAAATAAATCTAAAGGAGGAGAAGGGATGCTCAAGCGGAGTCACTGGGGTATCACATAGTAGAGACCATTGGGAAGAGGGTGCAGATGCTGTAGGTGATGCCTCCTCAAATGATCTGAGATGTGAAAGGGGGGTGTCCTGCATGGTGTGGGGGGTGGTGCCTCTGTGGGTGCTGTGTAGGTCCACCCGCTGCTGTGGGCCACAGTGCCTCTGCGCTCTGCCTGTTGTGCGGCCAGGAGAGCAATGAGCACTATCCCTCTGTAAAAAAAAAATCAGGCGTTAAAAGTAACCTTGGGATTTCCGCTCTGATCTACTGGCTGCCACTTCCTTTTTTTATAAAGTTAGATGGTTTTTTTGGATGTAAACCAGTCCAAATTAAAAAATGCCCTCAAAGTAATTTCTGGACAGCAGTGATTCAGCATCTGCAACTGGGGCAAACTCTCCATCTAAAGCGCTGGCCTCGTCGTGCTTGGAGATGTATCCCTGGGGTCCCCCTCCATGGGCCTGGAAGCTGCTTCAACCTCAGCCCAGCAGCAGGAAGGTTGAACCCTAACGCTGCTTGTCCGCTTCCAGGAGCGGTGTCACCACAGTCTGGGAGTGCAACCTGCGGGTGCTGAACCCCTCAAGCGACACAGAGTCTTCTTCCCAACAGGCACTGGGGTGCGTTGCTTGCGTCCGCTGGCGGGTAACAAGGGTTTGAAAGGGCTTGGAACAAGCATCCTTACATCTGCTCAGGTGCTTATGTCACTTTTCCATTTCTGGCGCTTATAGAGTGCGTCTGTGCTGGAAAATGGGATATGGCCTGAAATTCCCTCAGCTGGTGATGGCCTCAGGTGGTAAATCCATGCAGCACAGTGCTGGCAGGGATCAAAATTTGGGCATGGGGACAGCAGAGCAGGTTAAGGCAGCTGTGCCTGTGAGCACTGCTCACTGGGCTTTGATGGAGCTGTGGAGCCAGCTGGGATGTCGGTAGGTGTGGAAGAAGTGCGGGTTCGGTGTTACACTGGAAAAGTAGTACCAGGATCAGGGCAGGCTGCCGCGGCTCCGTGCCCAGCCGGCTAAGCATGCATCCCCCAACAGCGGGAGGCACAGACACACGCATCAGCCATGCCCGGCGGTGCAGGTGGACACCGTGGCTCCAGCCATTGGTTTTGTGAACCCCAAACCCTGCAGGCAGCACCCCCCAGTTGTGAACTGGTGGGGAGCCTTTGCCATTGACTGTGGGGCTGATGGCTCCCTGCAACAGCCCCGGGCAGCCCCTCAGGGGCTCTGGTGGGGTACGGGGGCTCGCCTGCCTCTCGCGGTGCCTCTGCTCCTTCATGTGTGCGGGGATGTGCTGTCAGTCACATAACCTGGCACTTCAGGCAGGATATTTGTGCTCTCGGTTTCTCCAGGGCTGCAAGAGGATGCGTTGGATGCGACAGATGATAACGGCACGGGACGCTGGTGCCGACTAAGTAACCGCTTCCAGATAGTCCAGAGGAGTCAGCGGGTGCCTGTGGCAGCTGAACCCAGGTTGCAGTCATTGCTGGGTCGTTTTTCTTCCCGCTGGCAGCTGGTGGGCCGAAATGAGATTTGGGTTTGGGGCGTCCATCCCATCTCACTGAAGGAAACGCCAGGCCAGAGATGGCGTTTCTTCTTCAGGCTGTGTTTGATCAAAAATGGGTCTCCTTAAGGATCCAGTTTTGGATCCAACAACTACCCAGACAAGTTGGATGTTCTTACTCCATCCAAGTGCATCTGAGCGGGTTCAGAGGGCGGTTAGCAGCTCATTCTCCTCTTGCCCTTCCTCAGGTAACAGCCCTGCTTGGCACAGGTAAGCCAGCAGTAGCTTTTGGTCTGGTGAGCACTCACAGGCTTTGCTGGTGATGGTTTGGAAAAAGAAGAGCTTTGCTTTCCTAGAAAACTGACCGGAGGGAAGAGAGAGAAGGAGAGCTGACGCAAGATGACAGTGCTGCAGCTGCAGCCTCTTGGATCCAGGAGAGAGGCAGACATACCACCACCCGGGGAGCCAGCGATGGGTTTTGGCTGGGGATAAAGGTAGAAGGTCTCATCTTAGAGGAATGTTCAACAGCAGATGAAAATAGCTGTAAAAGAAAACAAATGGTGTCACAGAGACGAGGCATATGGTAGCTCAGAGTGACGGGGAGGCTCGTTCAGGCTGCGGTTCAGTTCCAGGGGTCTGACGACTGTCAGGAGGGAGCGCAGCAGGGGATGGCCAGATCGGGAGGGTCTCTGCTGCAGGTTGCAGCACTATTTTGTTTTAATTCCAGCCTAATTGAGTTGTTATGATCATCACAGCCATTGGATTTTTGTCAGAAAATTAGTAAAAAAAAAAAGTCTGTCCTGTCATGGGGAAGGAAAGCAATCAATGTCCCTGGCCTTGAAGTTTCCTTCTGGGGCTGTCCTTCAAGGCAAAGGGAGCTTCTGAGACAAAGGTCTGGGGAAGCAGAGCAGAGCTGCCCCAAGGGGGAATGCTGTCTGGGAAGCGAAGCACTGGGGTCTCCCTCCACGGAGTGATGTATACAGAAAGCATTGTATTTCCAACCCAAACAGCCCGTGTTTGAGTACTGAATGCAAGCGGCACATTAAAATGGCCTTGATTAAAGACCTCATTGCCGGTCTTTGTTCTCTACCACTTCTGCATTTTATTGAGCGTTTGTCTCTGGATCATGGAATGGGAACGGTTTAGCTTCTGATACGCCTGTTAAGCACTTATTTGCAGAGGTAAAAATGCCTAAAGGAGGCACAAGACATCAGAGACCTTTACGGCAGCACACAGAAACGAAGGGGGAAAACCAATTACCGGGGAACGGGAGCTAATTCTTAGAAGAAAAGCACAGTAACCGCAGGATATTTGCTACGGTATTTCGCTGTTTATGTAACTGGTGAATCAGTGCTGTCAACTGCCCAGCACTGGGCTGCTCTTGGTTTACCATAAAGCCCTGCCTTCACCATAAATAATACATTTTATCCGTTTCTGCTTCCTTCCAGCTGAAGAACCTCTGTAATGGCTCTAGATCCCGGGAATTTTGTAACATTAACTTTGAGAGTCAGGCGCCAGAAATTCTTACTCTGGCAAAATAATTTCCCCAAAATCTGTTAGTGAGTGAAAAATGAATGCCAGCTCGGAGTCCGAAGCGAGCTTGAGCTGCGGTGTAACCAGTGCAAGCGTGACTGCCCGGCAGTTGCCATGCTGCGCGATGCAGCCGCACACAGCGGTTCGTGGTTTCTGCAAGGAGAGATGACTGACCACACCGGTAGGGCTTTTTTCACTCCTTTGGATCTGGAGTGCATTCAAAAATACTCAGGAATGTCCTGTAGCTGAAAACTCCTGGTCACCTTGAAGCCTGGAAGGAGACCCGCGTTATTTAAGCCGTTCATTCCTGGCAGCAGATTGGGGTGGATGTGGCTCTGACAGCAGATCTGAATCTGTAAACACTTGACCCAAATCCACAGAGGGAAGAAAAAGAGCTTTTAGCTGATCCTTGCCATTTGCTTCCCACCTCTCCAAACTAAACAGACCGGTATGTTTTGGTTTAGCAAAAATGTTGAAACAAATCACATTTGATGCAAGTCACAGCACTGTTTCAGAAGGGAAAACAGCAATATTCCTTCCAGAGCACGCTGGATATTTAGATATAAAAATAAACCGCCTAGCCAGGCCTGCTGGTGTGTGTGCTGAGCTCCCAAGCCTCTCCACTTTCCGTCCTACGCTGCTCCTGATTTATCGACTGTTGCCCTCCCGCGCCGTTCCCTGCATCTCCTCGTGACTTCCATTCCCTCAGTGCGTACGTCTGCTTTGATTTTTTTTCCCTGCTCGGTTTATGTCCTTTTTATGGTGTTTCTTTGACAGAGAGACACCAGGTTTCCTGCAAAAGTGTCCTTTTTATCACGCAAGTCAATATTTGCATTTAAAGCAAACTGCTCATGCAATAGTTACGAAATTCTTCAGCTTTCTCTCACTTTCTGAGTAATCGTGATGCCTGGAATCCTGACGGGGTAGAAATAAAAGCCCCTGTAGGATCCAGCAGAGTAAACCAGGAAGGGGCTCAGGAGCAGTTCCTGGCTCCATCCTTGTGTTTCAGAACTGCCTGTGGCCCCTCTTCAGTCCCCGGGAGCTGTAGGGGGACCCCAGGGCTTGGCCTGGCATGACGCTGAGGTACGGCTCGGTGCACAGGGACGTAGAGGAGCGGTTGAAGTGGATTTGCGGAGCACACGTGTTCTCAGAGGCACGCGACGCCAGGAAACCTCGTGTTTCTGCTGCGTGGCCGTCGCCAGCGCTCCTCCCGCAAAGGGCTGCAGGTACGCTCCCAGCTTAGCGAGTGACTGCTGGGAGACCTCGCGTCTGAACAGCTTCATCCGGCGCTGCGCCCTTCGCACGCTCTCTGCCAGCCACGGCTCTCTTCTATCACTAACTGTGATAGCATCCTTAAAAAAATTATCCTAAAGAGATGAAACAGCGGAAAGCTCGATCCTGCATCTCTGTTTTCTCCTAGGTTATCCATGGCTCTGGCGCCATCTGTAACGTCAAGGTGTTCGTCATCTGATTTCATAGCCTTGATATTAGTGCTTTTGAATAAAATCACCATTGCTGATAGCTTCTCGAGGTCCTGGCTGGGAGATTTTGGACTTCCAAACTGAATTTCAGGCTCCAGTGTATTCACAATTACTACTTTTATTTTCTCATGGAAAATGTGAAATAAACTGGTCAATAAAACAATACTCATTTTTTGGGGGGAAAAAAAGTGTGAAATTTGAATATTTTTCATTTTGTATTGTTCTTTTCTCACGGTGAAAGCTGATCATTTACAAAGCATGTGCAGAAAATCAATTCTGTTGGTTTGCACATGGTACCATTTAATTCTGGTAAGCGCGTTCATAACGTTTTCCAAATCTGATAATTCTTGAAATTGTCTTTATTTATAGCACAGGCTTGGAAAGACCTTTTCTAACATTACATTGTTTTCCAAGACGACGGACATGGGGCTGTAAACCCATGTTATTTGGCTGGGGAGTTGCACCATCACGGAACGGTTTGGGTTGGAAGGGACCTTCAGAGATCACCTACTCCAGCTCCCTGTGTACTTGGTTAGGCAACTGCATAAACTTTGTGCATCTGGTAAGTTTATTGCGTAACATTTCTAGTGTATCCAATAAGTTTATTGCAGAACTTGTGCAGATCTTTTGAAGAAATTTGTATTGAGCTTTGGTGTGTTTTCATGGACTTCATTGGTTTCATCTGTTAAATAATTCCTGGTACTTTATAAAAAAATTGTCATTAACATTTTTTTTCAATCGAGTATGATACCAGGAGCATTGCCCACGTGTAAGATTTTTCTCAATCTGATCTACAGAGGAAAAGAATGACACTTTTTTCCATTAAAAAACCAAGAAGTATAACAACTAAAACTAAAAGGAGTTGAGGTGTGGATCCCACCTTCCTGGCTAAGGGCTTGTTGGGGCTGGAGATCTGGGGCAGAGGGGTTGTGAGTCTGTGGCAGGTGGCCACTAGACAACGCTTGACTTATTTATAGGATGACAGATTTAACGACATGTTGGATGGTGTCTCTAGCACCTCTGAGGACACGAGCCACCGTGGGTCCTTGCTGGCACCCACAGACTGGAAGGGGCTGGATGGCTTGAGCAGTTAATCAGTGAAAAGGATTAGAGATGGAAACAGTAAGAACGGGGTTAAAGGAAGGAGCTGTCGTTCTGAAGTCTGCTGGTAAAAGTCGGCATTCAGGCAATTCGGAGAGAAAAAGTCCAGTGACAACTGAGTGTGGAAGATTGCTGCTTCTCAACGGTGTCTGTTCACAAAGAGTCAAAATGCCAATAAATCTAAAATTTACCCTAAACTATAGTAAGTAAAAATTTACCCTAAAATACAGTCAGTCCCCAACTGCTTGGTTAACTTGGAGGATCTTGCGCTATGAAAGTGGTTTTGTTGCTGTTCTTTATAAATATAATTCCCAGGAGAAAGGATTCAGTTCAAGGGTTAGTTGAAGGGTTATTCTTAGTGTAGAACTTCTGGTGTGACGTACGTGAACCTAATGTGTCCTCCCTGGATGTGAGATGAGCGGCCACCACTGGGACATGTTGCTTTAGGAGGCAAAACTGATGTCATAGAGAAAGCAAAAAAATCTGAAAAAGCTCTACAGAGATCAAGGCTGAGAAGTAGAAATAATAATTGTTAGGGAACCACTGAGCTGGAAAAGTAGCCCTGTCCATGGAGTCCACGATATTTAGTGCCTGTAGTAATTATGAATTTCTCTTCCAAGTTTTACCTGTTGAAGGCGGTTGTATCCCTTGAGAATCAGAATCCAAGAGCCAGAAATGGAGTGCTGTGAATGCACATCTCTTGGGGGTAACTGGATACTTCTGAGTCTTTATCAGCGCTCCCAGTTAAGCAGTTTTGGTGACTAATGGTCATTTCGTTTTCACCCACATCATTTCCACAGAAGCATTTTGGTTGAGCATGACTGTCACCCATGGCTTTTGGTGTTTCTATCATGAGGATGCACTGTAGAGCTGTACCAGCCTGTTTTGTATGTGCTTGGCAAGACCTGTCTCCATTTGGTGTTCGTTGGACGAGAGGTATCTTGCTCCTGGTGATGAGATTGGAACGGGTGGGAGGTGCCTGGAGGGCCAGGGAGGTTGTAGGCAGAAATACGTAGTACTGAGAGAAGTTGTTTCAGGGTATGATCTTTCAGCTAAGTTGTAATTATCCAACATTTTTCAGGATATAACCAGAAGGAGGAGAAAACTTATGATCTTGGGTGAGAAGATGGATCTTTTTGTTTTCCTGTCAGTCTGCATGAAACATGTACATACTCAGATGCTATCATTTGTTTGGGGAAATTAAGGAAATTAGAGTAGGAGGATTAGAGACAGTTTTAATCACCCCTGGTTCTGCATTCAAGGTTTTTTTCCACGATTCATCTTCATCATGGACAAGGAACTTTTCTGCTGGACCTCAGAGGGTACAAACCCCATGGCTGTGGCCACATCACTGCAGTTCAGTCCATTTGCCACTGTCCAAGGGGTGACTCTTAATCTCTCCATTTGCAGGTTTAAGGCTGTTCTCATTGCCTGCATGTTTGAGAGGTTGGTACGGTGCCCCTCCGCTCCCAGGGCTCTGAAACCCCTCTGCCCTGCCTGCCCTGCCCCTTGTGGGAGCCTGCAGCTCAGGGATGGTGGGAGGGCTCGCTGCCAGCCTTGTGACCGCGCAGGCACCTGCGTCAGGTACGATACATGTGTCCCTCCAAAAACTTCTGTCTGGCAAAGCCCTGAATGGCTGTGCAGGATGAGGGATGACCTGAGGAGCCTTCCCCTGTAACCTCTGGTGGCAGCCTTAAAAAATGTTTGTTTGTTTGCTTGGGGGAGCATTAACGAAGGGTGATAGTCATCTTGAGTCCTGCCTGGTACTTCACAACAGATCTTTCTGCTCCCTGGGGGTTTGCTGTGCCTGGATGTGGTTTAGAGTGATTTTACATCTTATATTTGATGGATCTCTGTGCTCAAAATATTTACTAATCCCAGCTTTATCAGGGACTACACAACCAGGTGCCTTAATACATCCTGTCTGCTTAATCTTTGTTGTTCAAATGGAATTTGAAGCTCCATCCAAATTGACCCATAATCTCTTGTACCGTGTGCATTTTCAGTTGATCTGTGAGGTGAACGTGTGTGTGCTGCTCTCTTGTTTTCCAGGTTTGGACAGTCCCCTTCATGGCACAGACTCTTTCTGTCTTGGGAAATAATCTTTGGAAGGTGTCCTGAGAGTGTATAAATGCGATAGAGAGTTGGAAATAGAAATGTGGTGTTTATTTATTGGGCCAAATATCAAGCAGCAAGCAGGAAGTAAAAAGGGTAATACAGTAATTGTGTTATTTAAATGTACTTAGTGGGTACTGCTGATGAGTGGTGAGGACATTATTGGAAAGCTTTTGTTTCAGGGAAGGATAAAAATAGAATTAATAGCTCTCGCAAGCAATTACTCTTAAAAATCATGGCTTGTTCCCTGTCCCAGAAGCTCAGTGGGATGATGGAGCTCTTGCATAGAGCCACAAAGGATGAACACAAGAAAACCTGGCCCTTGCTCCGTGCCGTGTTTCTCCCCATGGAATTCTCTGTACCCATCTGCCCACACCTTGCTCTTACCCCTACAAGACCGAGGGAAGGTCACCCCTAGGCAGCTAGGGGTTCAAAGGGCACCCACGTCCACGGCAGCCACCCCGGCAGCTTGAAGCAGGGATTAATGGTTGGTGGTGGCTGCCTCTGCCAAAGGGTGAACCGCAGTGCTCCTGCCAAAAGCACCTCTGGCTTTGGCAACCCCTGGGATGGGCCACGCACAAACTCCCTCCTACGTCACCCCGCTACGCCGAGCTCATGTCTGGAGGGCTTGTGACTACCCATCAGTGTGCTTTAGACAGCAAAACAGAGGTCAACATGCCTAGAGCTGGTCCTTCTGAATCCCACCTCAGATGGGATTTAACCTAAATTCCACCTAAAGGCACCTAAATTCCCCCTAAATCCTGGAGAATCACTTAGCCTCCTGTCTAGTCCTATGACATCTAGTTCAGGAGATGTCTCCGTGATTGAACTTCAGTTTCCTCGTGCCTACATTCAGGAGTGGGCGAACGCTGGGTTGCCCTGCTCTGGGGGGAAGGGGTGCTCCTCTCTCACCTAAGCTTCCTGCAGTCCAGAGGGTTGCCTGTAACTCTGAAAAAACCTCTCACTTTCATAACAGGTGTCAGCTATTTCCTTTGGGGGCAGGAGGAGTGAATCCCAAGGAGGTGTGCCACTATTCCTTCCTGCACAGTGAATGAGAAGGGGTAGCACATAATGTAGCTGGTCTAAATTGCTCTCTGGAGGCACCTGAGCTCAGTGTATGGTGAACAGAGAGCAGCAGAGCCTTAACTTAGTGTGTCCTGGATTAGACTCCGGACACTGAACCCCCACAAACTGTGTGGGAGCCTTGGAGTCATGGTACCACTTGACTGTACTTGGAAGTACCTTCGGATGTAACGCCATCCACCTGGCAGGGAGGTGGTGGGACTGAATCAGTGGTCAAGACTCCTTTCTGGGGGGTTGGAGCAGGAGGCAGTCCACCACGAAGGGCAGCTCTGGGTGGGAGGAGGCACCTCTGAACAATCCTTCGGCTGTAGAGGAAACCCAGTGCCAATCTCACACTAATTCTTGGATGGCTGAAATCTCACCGGGGCTTTAGAAGAGTGGGTCATTTCCTTCTTCAGTTAGTAGCCTAAAATTCAGGCACAAATCAGCGTAATGAGAGTCTTATGTGTCATTAAGGCCCACGTCTGGGTAGTCGTTATTGTCCTGCCTCTGCACCATGGACCCAGAGGCTGTGATGGATGGCAGGCCCCTGGCCTGCAGCATTTCCTTAGGCAGGGTTTTCAGTAAAAGGGATGCAGGATGGCTTGGAAGAAAATCGGAGGTGACCATGGCCAGATAGTCTGAAAAATGTGGAAATTACAGATACACACATTACTCCACAGTCCTCATTATGTCTCCAACGCATGGCACCTTCAGGAACTTTGGCTTGTTTGCGTTGCAGTTTGTATCCTCTGAATTACTGCACAGATCTTGTGCCGAGCCCTGGACTCTCCTACCGTTACTCTTGGCCTGTTCTCCTGTCCTGCACGCAAGCATCGCCCAAAGTCCTCTCCCTGTTGTAAATGCCCAGTCCCTACAGATAACGGGTCGTGTTAGGAAGGAGGTCTGAGCATCACCTCTGCCCTACACGTGGCGGGTGCCTGGCATCAGCCCAGGTTTAAACTGAACGGAGTTAGGACAGTCTGGCACCCATAAAGTCTGCCGAGATGGAACAGGGGCACCCATCCTCCCGCTCGCTGCTCCTGAACCCCTGATCTGCTTCCCTGGGTGTTAATGAGCACAGAAACTGTTCGAGCTACAGGGAGTCCCGCGGCCACCCCGGGAGGGTGAAACATGCTGATGGCCTAATGAGGGGACAGGCCGAAAGAATGGCAGCTCAATTTTTTGTTAGCCTACGGCAAAGAGAGAGGAAGGCAGAGATTCGCTCGGTTAACTCTGCCAGAGGCCAGCGAGTTTTTTCTGGAGAGAAGGATAAGAGAAATGTAAATAAAATTGGATCGATGCGGTTAGTTAAGGGCATGTTACAGGAGCGTTTGTCGCTTTCCCTGGAATTATCTTCTTTCAGAAAACAAGACTTCTGGCAGTTACAAAGACTGGCAGGCGAAGGAGTAAGCGGCTGTACCTCTATTGCTGGTTTTCTCCTCTGGTACAGCCGTACCATGTCAGCTACAGCACCCTTCCCCTTCCCCAACGACCATGTAATCCTGGGTGGGGAGCTGTTGGCTGCTGCTTGCAATGGCAGTGTCCTTCCCGACGCCCTTCAACAGCATCTAAGCGAAGGAGCTCTGAAATAGAACACTGCATCATGCCAAGAAGGAGTATTAAGAGACAACGTCCCTATTTCTGCCACGTTACCACCAGCTCCCCCTCGACGATGCCTGAGCACAGCCTCGCGGCGTGGTGAAGGGTTTTGTCACGCCACACTGGAGTCCAAAGCCGGGTAACAAACTGCTTTAAAGTAAATACAGCTTTAGAGAAAAACGTGGGCTGGATCCAGCTGTGCAGCTCCTCAAGCCAGCTCACGAATCAGGGACCGTAGACATCATCCCCTACAGCGCTGTGGGATGTGTGGGGTGGCTGGGACAGGTGCCCTGTGCCCCCAGCCCAGCATGGGGCGAGGTGGGACCTGCCACCCGTCATGCCGCTTGTTCTGAAACAGAAACCTGATGGGAGCCCACGGGGTCACAGAAACAATGGAGGGGCTTGAAGACCCCCCGGGAGAGACCCACGGCCACGGCGTACAGGTGTTAGTGTGAGATGAGCCATCCCCCATCCCAAGCTGGGCGGTGGTTATCTGTCCCTCACGGTTAACGACTCCTCCAATAATTATTCCTAAAGCAAGCTGCTGTATGGGGAGCTCTGACCTTCGTGCTTTAGAGCATTGTGAGATCAGGTTGCTTCGCCCTCCTTGTCTGGGCTAATTTCTCTGACGCAGAGAGATGCTCGCTCTTCTTGCCCTGTCAGATGCAGTTTGGTGTGTCACTGGCTGCGGAGGGCGCTGACTAACGGTCATTGTTGTAGCATTTCCTAAATGGCCTAATTAAGGCGGAAGAGTTAATTTGACTAGACAGTAACAATTAATAAAGCCTGAGCCAGTGTTCGGGTGAAAAGTTCTCCATCATGTTCGTGAGAGGAGAAGTAATGATGGGTTTGGGAGCAGAGCAGGTCTCCCCAGCTGAGCTCTCCTGCCCGGCATGCACACACGTGCTGGCTGGGAGCCTTTCCCTCTCCTGATCAAACTTTGCCCAGTTCAAACACAGATAGAAATTTGAGAAAAACCCTATTTGAATGAGAATAATCTATTGTAAAAAGTGTTTCTTGTCTGTCTCTTCTGCCTTCTCATTAATTCCTTACTCTGAGAGTGACTTGGATAGAAGGAGGTGGAGGAGGCACCAGAACTCTGTATCAGAACTCTCTGTCTCAAGTTCCAATGCCAAGCAGCACGGCGTGCTTACAGGGAACAGGGGAAATACGGAATTTGGAGAGCAGTCACCAGCAGATGAGCGGTCCCATGCCTGCACTGGAAGGGGTTCCACAGGGGTCGGTCCTTCCCTGCTTGCCTCTGCACCTCGAAACCATTTGGAGATTGGAGCTGGGAAGATGCTTTTGCAGACAGTGCCAAGGTAAAAGGGATGACCATCGTGGACTCAGAGCAGAGAGCCAGGTCTTTTTCTCCAGTGATAACCCAGCCAGATATTTTTTCCATTAAAAATGTCACCTTACATCCCCCTGTCCTGCCCTTGTTAGGGGTGCGCCTCCAGATCCAGGCCGGGCTGGCTGGTGTAGCACTGCCTGATGGCTGACGGCTCTGTTCCCTGCTCGGCCACCCCACCTCCTCCTCCCAGCAGGTCGCTTGGGCTGCAGAGCTTGGAAGGTTTCTCAACAAACAGAGACCTTGAAGGAAATCCCCTGGGATCAAATGGAATATTTAATTGAACCTGAGATACCGAATTTCTGACATTTTCCTTTGACTTTTCATAAATTGAAGCGAGACCTGATGTAGAATTTAACTTTTCTTTTCTTCGTTTAAAATGTCAGAAGAAAATGTGGACTTTCATGGATAAAGGGAATGGGCTTCGGCACTTTTTAAATGGAAACGATTAAGCAAAATTGATGTGTGTTTATAAAATGTTTCATTGTAACTTAAGCCCTACCCTTCCAGCAGAAAAATGTTTGAGCCAAATGCCTCCACCCAGCCCTTCTGTGATCTACAACATCACCTGCAAAGAGCACAATGCAAGGGCTGAAGAGGAGCTCCGTAACCGCTCGGCACAAGCCTCGTATCGCCCTTTTTGCATGCAAAGCGCTGCTCTCCAGTCACTGCTGCAGCAGTAATGATAATTGCTGATAGTGCCAAGAATTTGCATCTCTGGTTATCCTACAGCTTGGTATTTCAAATGAGAGACTTCAGAGAACTAATTAGCACACAGGCTCATTAAATGCTGAAAAATGCTCTCGCTAGGTAGGTGGAGCACCCAGGCCGCTAACCCGTTTCCCAAAGGCAAAGGCATCTCTGCCTCCTTAGGCTTTGTGCAGAGCAATCCGAACCCTTGGAGCTGCGCACGCTCGGGGAATGCCAGTTTATACCATCTACCAGCTTTTTGCATCGGTGCTGGGCAGCCTGGGCGCTGCCCCATGGCCGTCACCATCCGAGCTGCGGGGACGTGGGGCAGGAGCCCGGGCACAGCTCGGCGGCGAGGGGCCGGTGGGTTTGGTGGCGCATCCCTCCCGGCTGTAACGAGCGACCTGCCTGCCTCCCGCACAGGGACGGTGTTGCCAAAAACGCCGGCTTTGTGTGGAAGTTAATTAATGATAGTAAATAATATCCCTTTGTGCTAGGAGTGAATAGCACCCTTTATTGGGGCATCTCCGTGTGCTTAATGCTCTGCATTTAATTCAGCTTCACAGCGAAAGCTGGCTGAATTATTCATTGCAAGTAAATTATCTGAAGCATACAGCCCTTTCCTTTTTTGCCATTTGTGAGCCCATCCTGCTTTCTTTGATGCCTTTTTCCGCAGCGCGCAGCGTCTCTACGACGATTTGGGCAACTGACCCACAGCGCGCAGCCCGTTGTGCCGTTTGCTACTTGTGAGAGTGTGTGTCCTCGTGTCGGGGGCAGCAGAGCCGGCGCCGACTCCAGCCCCGATGCTGCAGGGAGGCTCTTCCCACACACATGGTCCCATCACAGCACGGGTGCCCGGGACAGCCCTGTCCTCACCTTCACACCTCCAGGAAGAGTTGCTTCTCCGGGCAGTTTTGTCCAAAGCATCGGTTACATCAATATTTGATGCGTTTCTGTGTGCTCATGAGCAATGAACCACCCAGATCCAGTGGCCTCTGGGGAGCCTCTCGAGGACGGCTCGCTGTGGGGGTTGTTAGAGCTGGGCTGGACGCGGATATTCCCCAGCCAACAGCCGATACGCTGGGCACGTGGCGATGTGTCATTAAATCTGTACTTTAAGTCTCACGGTAAATGAATGCGTGATTGGAAATCATTAATTTTCAAGCCTTTAACACAGAATTTTGCTTGCTGTTTTTTGTTGTTGTTTTGTCTGTTTATGTCTTTCAGAGAATAAAGTCACCTTTGTGAGAAGGGCTTGTTTTTCTGTTTAAAAAGATCATTCTATGCAATTCTTTTTTTTTTTTTTTTTCCCCTTTGGAAATAGCTAAGCTGACAGAAAAAGAAATCTTAGGTGCATGTTTCTGTCAGTTCCTTGTAATCAATAACACTCACGGAAAAAAACTGAAATCAAGCACAAGCAGGGGAACAGGCTGAATCCATAACGGTTGGGCTGACCTACTTTGTAATCACATTCGCCGAGAGGAAAATAAATCAAAGTAACCCAGTTGCCTGCCTCAAACCTGGCGTGTTCACAGGTTCACAGAGTGTTCGGGGTTGGAAGGGACCTCTAGAGATCATCTAGTCCAGACCCCCTGCCAGAGAAGGATCACCTAGAGCAGATCACACAGGAACAAGTCCAGGCGGCTTTGGAAAGTCTCCAGGGAAGGAGACTCCCCCACCTCTCCGGGCAGCCTGTCCCAGTGCTCTGTCACCCTCTTGGGTTTGTTGAGCGTTCGCCCTCCAAGCGCCAAGTGAGGAAAACTCACCCTTGGCTGGGTCCAGCGGGGAAGTGATGCTCAGCACATGGCAAGAGCCAGGTTTCTCCATCCCGGGAACGAGCCTCCTAAATGTGCTCCATTCCTGAAGTCCCTTTTCTTACACCCCTGTGGGATGTGAGACATTTTCATTTTGACTTGCAGATGTATGGAAATTCACGGTAACATGGCTGTGCTTCTCCCCAGAGACTCGCCTGCTGGAACTGGGTCTGGCACACGCAGCCACGTTGTGGAGCTGAGTTATTGCAGTGTCACCTGGGTAGGAGATCAAAGGACAAGAGGCTGGCGGAAACAAAAGAGCAGAGGGTCTGCACCAACAGAAGGATGGTGAGCTCTTCCAGTGAAGGTGACAACGGTGATATCCGAGCCACTTTGTCACTGGAAATACAAGAAGCATCCGAGGCTGGTGGTCTACACCGCTATTAGCAGATGACACCAGGTGTGATGGACACTGTCTCCTATGAGACAGATGATCCACGTGTCAAGAGACAGGTTCTTCCTCCAAGGGGGGGATCTAGTCCCTCCCACCCATTAGGCATCCTCTTTATTTGTGGTTTTGGAAGACTAATTCCTCCCATACGTAGTGCCTGCATTAAGGTTCCTGGGAGAGCGCCCCTGTCTGCTGAATGTAGGTGTCTAAATATAGGTGGAGAGGATAGACCAGGGTAGAACCATAGAATGCTTTGGGTTGGAGGGGACATTTAAGGGCCATCTAGATAAACAGTCCCCTGCAATGAGCAGGGACACCTACAGCTAGATCAGGTTGCTCAGAGCCCCGTCCATTGTGAATGTTTCCAGCGATGGGGCATCTACCACCTTTCTGGGCAACCTGGTCCAGTGCTTCAGCACCCTCATCGTAAAAACTTGCTCCCTTATATCTGGTCTGAATCTACGCTCTTTTAAAACCATAACCCTTTGTCCTGTTGCAACAGGCCCTACTGAAAAGTTTGTCCCCATCTTCCTCATAAGCCCTCAGTAAGTACTGGAAGGTGCTGGAAGGTCTCCCCGGAGCCTTCTCTTCTCCAGGCTGAACAAGCCCAACTCTCTCAGCCTGTCCCCACAGCAGAGCTGCTCTGCACCCACACTCTGTGGGCTGCCTGATCATGAGGCAGAGCTGGAATTTTGTTCACAAAGACCCATTGGCAGAGTTGTGGCTTTTATGGTCTTTCTGAAGGTGAGAAAAGTGAAGAATTTGCATAGTAAAAATTCCTGGCAAAGTTTATTACATGGTTTCTGTGCAATAAACCAATTACTATGCTGTCGAATTTACACACCTCAGACGAGGGTACTGTAAACTCATATCCCAAGGTAAAAAAAATGAAAAAAAATCAGACTTTGGCTTTGCCAAACATTTTATTGGACAAATCCTTCATTTATTTTTTTTAAATCTAGACAGAATATGTAGGTACTGAATACTTTTTCTTAGTTCTTACACAATGAAAGAATATTTTCAAAGTCTCAATTTTATAAAATAATAGATAGATGTCTGTAATAGGAATTAAAAGTGTAAATGGAAACTTGATAGGGATCAATTTTTCCAGCAATGCGGGAACATTTGGAATGCTTTCTAATTTATTTAGAAAATAGGCACATGGGCTTCAGCCCAGTAAGGAATTTAAGCACGTAAACATTCTTACTGGACTTCTCTGGGACTGTTTGTGCATTTAAACTAAGCTCCAGCCCATGCTCTCTGCCGAAGCTGACCTTCAAGACTCCTCACGCTACCTCTGCAAGAAAGGTATGATGTCATTTAGGTGCTGCACGTTTCTGCCTGTATTTGGTTATTTAGCAGAGGGATGGTAACGCCACGGAAGTATTCACATGGGCCTGAGCGACGAAGAGCATCTTTCAGTGCCAGCCATCCACGGACACCGAGTCCTGCTTGAAAAGGTGATTTTGGGGCACGAGCTTCCTTGGCTGCCGGGTCACCTCACACTCCTTGAATCAAAGGCGCTTGTGGACACAGTGTCAGGCATCCCTTCCCCAAGAAGATGTTCCAGTGAAGCACTCAAGGGCAGCCCTGCCTCCTGCCTACCACACCCCCACCCCCCCCAAGTCAGTCCCCCAGCTGTGCCACGGAACAGCACGGGTGGCAGGTCCTGTTCCTCTCCAGCTGGTCAGGATTGATGTCCACTGCTGAAATGTGGACTCACGTGGAAAATGGGTCTCTCCAGTAGCTGGTGTCAGCTACGCAGACTGCCCTGGAGCTGGTCTTCCAGGTTTTCCAGGTGCTGGCACCAGGACCCTCCAGCCTCGGGGGTTCATGGTCCCACCCCAGTTGCCAGCACTCGGCTCTCCCACTGCTGCCCACTGGGCTGGCTTCAAGGTAGCGTGTGGTGTCCCACGTGGGCTCAGAACAGAGGGTGTGCCCACGCAGAAGGTGGGTGGAAAGAATGTAAGCGTAATTGTTATTAGTAAATAATTATCACGTTATTAATCACATCCCTGGGGCAGCGGGGAACCCTGCAGAAGCTCTCCATACCCAGGAGGAGGAGGAGCACAGCCTTGCCTCCAATGGTCACGTCAGATTTACAGCCGCGTTCGAGAGCAGATGTGAGGCAGGTTGACGGAAATAGTTTGTGACAAGAGAACCAAGTGCAGAGAAATAATTTCTGTGCTGAAAACACCTCTCCCATGTAGGGTCACGGAATGGCTAAATTCTGAAATATTTAACTTAATGCAACTGGCAGCCGCTACGGGAGTACTTGTCCTCGAGGAACTGCTGACATTTGCAGTGAAACCACTAGGAGACCCAGCCAAAATAAAGCCTGGAGCAAACATTCAATCAAGGAAACATGATTACAGGTTGCATCGTACATATTTATAAGGCAAAAGTGACACCCAAAACCTTTAGCCCTTGTGTGGCAACCATGTCCTAACAGGAATATTCAACACCTTTAACCAAAGAGGCTTCCCTTTTGGACATTAGAAGGTCAACTGGTTTCGCTTGACGGTGGCCTCAATGCGGAGATGTTGGTGGCTAATCTTGAGAGGAAGTGAAATCAGGCTTCAGAGCGCTCCTGTGAATGAGAGCGCTGGCTCCTTCCCTTGGTGGTTATGTAGGGCTCTGCTTAGCCGGCAGACATCACGCTCCACCGCCTCTTACACTTGGCAGGAGCGAAGGACTTCCGAGGGGAAGCGGCCTTGCACAAATGCCAAGGACGAGGCTCAGTGCAGCCGCGCGCTTGGCCTCTTCCCGCATCAGCCCGCGGTGAGGGCAAAGTCTGCAGTGTGGCCGGTGCCTTGGGTCCCCCTCTGGGTGATTCCCCAAAACGCTGCGAGTGCACGAGGACGTCTAGGGGTGCCACCGAGGGTGTCTCCTCACGGGGACGCGGGCATGGGGAGATGTAAAACACAGAGGAAAAACGTATCGTAGTCTCTGCTCCTAATACAAAAGGTTGTTGGGATAGCCTGCCGGTTGGGTGTAGGACTACCGCTTTTCCTGGTTTCTTAGACGTTTCCAGGATTCTTTAAAAAGTCATCATCATCTGATCCAAAGGGTTTTCTTTAGCTGCCTGGGTTAGCTACCTTTTGCTAAACTTCCCTGGCTGTGATGAAGAGCAGTGAAGTGCTGGGGCATTGCTATCCCTCCTCCAGACACGAGCTACATGGAAGTGCAAGCCCATGCCAGGAGGAGGGACCGGAGACCTCCTAGGCCCCTTCCAGCCTGAATTATGCCATACCCGTGTTTTTTTATGGATGAAAACGAGAGGCGGTTGACAGGTCCAACTCAGTGAGGTTGTTTTGGATGTGCCGTAGATGCACAGGTTTGTTTGCAGGGGTCACGGCAGCCTCCCCACGTGCACCGATGTGTGAGTGCACGTGTGGTTCCCAAAAGCACTGGCCACCTCCTGATCTCCCACGGCTGGTCATGCATGGGTGAATAGTTCTGTTTGGGATGGGAGAAAATAACCTCAGGCAGGAACTTCTGCTCCCTCCTTGCTCCAGGAGCCGGCATGGGAGGGATGTGGATGTGGTAGAAATTTAAATAACAGCTCCGTGCTGCCGAGGAACACGGTTAGCAAGTTCCCCATCTAACGCAGAGGTCACCACGGCCATAATAAACCCAGGGCTGTCAGGGGGTTTCACCCCTGAGCAGCAGCACCATCATCCAGGTCCCACACGTGCAGCATCCCAGCCTGTGCTGTGCAACCACCAGCAACCACCAGCCTGTCCCAGCAAACTAGGATGTTTAGAGGAAAAAAGAGCGTTGTGAAGCAGGGACCGGAGGAGGCAAGTAAGTTTGCCAGATGCCATACAGCAGCTCAGGAGCAGAGCTGGAAATGAGAGGTCAGCCACCGGGTCCTGGAGCCACATATGTCCCCAGCACAAGAAGGGAGCTGGACCAGCAGGGATTGACAGAAATGTGGTGATTTGGAGTCATGGACAGAGGGACAGCTCCTGTTTAAAGGTCATGCTTCAGCCCCAGGACCTATAATCGATTCTGCTTGAACTCTACAAACTAGTTTAAGCAGAGAATAGACGGGACATGTCTTCCTGAATTGGGCTGTGCTGGAGAGATAAATCTTGCAGGGATGGGGCAATAGCATTTATGAGACTGATGGAGAAAAATGGAAAAGCACACCAAAAAAACCAAACCCCAAACCCAAACAATGAAATTTCAGGCACAAAAGCCCTTTACCAGGGCTAAAAGAAAGGCAAAAAATGTCAATGTAGGTTGAGAACAAATTGCTCTGAATTTACGTTATATCAATCTCTGAAATGTATGTGGAAGAAACGATGGTTAGCACCTGTGAAACAGAGGCAGGATGCTCGTTAGCGATGAGACCATGAACCCTCGTGGGACTGAAAGTCCAAGCGAGAGAGGTGATTTCTCAGCTGGCTTCATTCTGTGTGCTTAACAGCCTGCGTGAGGAGTCACTGCCACCGTTTCTTCCCTAAGCCACTCCTTTTACCCTAATTTCTCTGTGAGGTTGTGCTACTCCAAGAAAGAAGAAAACACTTTGGAAGCACCTCATCTACCATTTGTCCCTAGAACTTGGGCAGCTCCTCCAAAGCAGGCACCACAGTCGGGGGAGGAAGGTGCCCAGGGAAGATGTGGTGTCCCACAGCGACTGGGCCCTGGGCAGGACCTTGCCAGGAACCTCAGGGCTCAGCCCTCGGGGCCACCCTCACCCCGACACTTCCTCAGAGGCCCTCAGCAGAGCCATAAAAAAGGTTACACAACTTTCTTTTCAATATTCCCTGGACCAGAGACTCCATCCCAGCCCGCAGGGAAGAGCGCAGCGGCGGCCCCCGTGCGTTCAGCGTGGGCTTCCCGGAGCTGCTGCTGCTTACCGCAGTCTGGAGCCTCATCTGACGCGCTGACAAAGGTCCGGTCTAATGCATTTTGGATCTCAGCAGCGTTTAATCCCTCCGGCGAGGAGCTGCAGACAGTGATCCTCTCCGTTAGCGCTCCCTCTGCGGCTGTCGCAGGGCGTGCCTCGTGCAGCAGCGGGGTGTCCGTCCCGCAAGGCAGGAGCGCGTTTTCAGTGTCCTGGGTCCCCATCCAGCTTGCTCACCACACGTTTAAAGCTGAAAGCGCTCCAGCATGAGCTCCAGCTCAGCGGCAGGCACGCCGTTCCTTTCACAGCGCAGCGCTCTCGGATATACTTTCACTTCGGACTAGCGGAGACGAACGACTTGCTGGAAGCTATCGTTTGTCGGACATGGCATTTATATGGCAGAGACTGGAGCTTTTTCTAAAGCTTTATTATTGTTGCAATGAATCAGCATTTGCTCCTCGACGTGATCCTGGCAGCACGGCAATACGCTTTTTACCGTGTCGGAAAGAAACGCAGGGTGGCTGTTTTATTTCAAAATAGCATCTTTTTGGTTGTTGTTTGAAAGGAGGTGCGTACGGAGGGCTATCAAAATACACACGAAAGATTCTACCTGGGGAAGGTGGCTACTACAGGTCAGATTCTGCGTTTTACCGTTGCCGTTAAACGAGCTGAATAGGAAAAAGATGAACAAATTGCAGCGAAGGCTTTGAGCCTGCACACAGTCAGACGTGCCGCTGTAGCTGCAAGTGCGTGACGGTTCATTGCATTACGTGGCTCTCCACCGAGGCAGCTCTGCTTACAGAGACGTTTGCGGGATTAAAACCCAGAATAATAACCCCCAGAGCCTGTATTTTCGAGTAAGGACGTTTCTAACTCCGTTAACACACATCGCCTCCCGCCCCGGGCTGCTGGAGAGCTTCCATTCTGCTAAAACCTTCCACGCCGCTAATGCACGGGAATGGCTCAGAGCGCCGGGCAGCGTTTGCGTTCTTTGGAAGGGACTTGGGAGCACAAGCACCTTCACCAGAGAAGAGTTAAGCAGAGCAGGATCTGAAACTCCAGTACTGGCCAGTATTAACTGGAGCGGGGGGCGGGCTTTTGAAAGGGGGAAGCCGATGACTGAATCAGAAGCACTGCACGCGTTCACACATGCCCAGATGTGTTCGGTTCAGCTCTGCTGCTCCTTGCTTTCTCTATAGCCCTGCTGATATTAAAGAACGAGTCTTGCTCTCATCCAGCGTCCTGCTCCCCTCCCTTCCTTCCTCTCAACCCAATACCTGCTACCCAAACAGATCTCTCTGCCCTCCATACTGTTAACTGCATCCCGTTAGCAGAAAACGCCCTCACCTCTCTAGATGAAGAGCGAAAAGGGTAGGGAATCCTGTCTGAATACTACTAAAATTTACAAAAGTTAACAGGATGATGACATACAGTATGCATGATGCCACCCAAAGAGGAGGAAAAAGGCTGCAAGTCCATCCTCACGCAAGATCTGCAGCGGCATCGCTGGGACTTTGGCTTCAGCAATAGCTTGTAGAACCGCTACCTAAAAACAAATTACACAGCATATGAAAGGAATTTATGACATAACAAATAATATTTAATAGAGAGCATTGAATGCATACACATCAATACCAGTGCTGTAACAACAAAACAGAACTCGTAAAATTAGCAGCAGGTTTTTTGCAAGTACAAAAATACACATTTTTTTTTTTTTTCAGAACATATATAATAGCAAAATTTATCAGGATATATTATACAAACTCAAAGCATTTAGATAATGCATTACTTTTAATATATTATATGATGTTTTAGATGCTGCGTAATAAAATTACATGTGTTCTGCTTGCCATAACACATTATGCCATGTACAGCAACGTTAAGGAACTATTCACAACTTAAACACGAACAGCCACCGAAGCACAGTCAGTGAAACACACGGCGTTGCAAGGTGTTAGTTACAAGCTTCAGCATTTCTCTTTACGTATTTTTGAGCTTTTTTTCTTTTCTTTCTTTTGCAGCGTGAAAGAAATAACTACACCTACCGAACACACCTTATCAACATACAGAAAGCAATACGCTTACTCCGTGGAGGACGATGAAGGTAATACCTATCAGTTTCGGAACAGTAGTATCGTACCACAGTTATGGAATCTAAGCTGACTCTGCACGCTACGTCAAAACCACAAAGGACCGGGACTCACACCTGCAAGGCTCAACATACGAGTGGTCAAGGGGAGAGGCCCAGCAGGCACCCCACTGCCCTGGCAGGCTCAGGGAACAGGGAGCTTCTCTTAGGTACCTCCTGGGACCTTTCCAGGTTTTTGGGACGTTTCTGTTTGCTTGCTTTTTAGCAATTTTTATTATTCTTACAGTGTTCTTGCAAAGCTTTATGTGGGAAGATTACTCAGTTTCCTAAAAAAGAAAACCTGTGAACCTGGGGACTGCTCAATTAAATTTGAACAACCTGGATATTCAACTTAAAATGAACACACATTAACACCAGAGGCATTTTCTTTATGGTGTTTATTTTAAGCGTTATGATTCCTCCACAAAACGCTTTGGTCAGTCTCTTCAGACTTTGGATTGCTGTAGCGCTCTTCTAGCCCTCCTCTTTGATCTTGGATCATGAAGTCTGTCTCTTCCTGTGACTTTCAGAGGTAAGGGCTGAATGTTAGGCTTAACCAAATAGCCGTCGACTCCGTCAGTAGGTTCCAGGGGCGCTGGCCTGCTGCGGGGCTCCACCACGGCCCCCTCAGCCAAAGCGTCGGTAGGTTGTGGAGCTGGTGGCACCTTGGTGGGTGTAACCAAATAGTCATCAGCCACTTCAGCATCAGTGTCTTCGTGTTTCTTTAGCGACTGAAAAGTGCTGTCGAAAGGGGAGGAAGTTTCAGTTGGGGTAAACACAGATTGGTCTGAAAACTGGGAGAAAGCACTGTCCAGGGAGCTCATTGATGACACAGATGGAGACGTTGCAGGAGAAGACAGGCTAGAAGAGCTAAATCCTGAGCAAATATTTAATCCCTCTGGCATCGGAGGCAGGAGGCAATGGGACAAGTCTTTCTTTTCAACGTTTTGGTTTGTGTTGTCACTTTTACCAACGTTAATCCCTATAATCAAGCTCTGATTGATAAGCTTTTGCCCCTCCATCTGCAACGACCGAAGCTGACGGAGATAGTCTTCGTCTTCGTGGGACAGGACAACGTCACAGCTGGTTTTGCGCGTTGCCTTCTCATGGCCGTCGCCAACGCGGGCAAAGCTGGGGGCGAGGAGGCCAATTGCCGGCTCTGAGGAGCGCCTGTGCCTCCTCAAGCTTTTGAGAACGCCTGAGGTAGCTGCTGAAGAGAAGCTCAGTGCATTGGAGCAGAGAGACTTGTTCTCCGAGTTTTCTTGTGATGAAAACTTACAGTGTACGTCCACAGAAATCGTCAACTGTTTCGATTTCGTTGGGATTTCATCCACCTCCGTCTGCTCTGAATCACCGTCGCTCAGAGTGAAGACAGACTCCCTGCTCCTGTTATCCTGATCTCGGTTCTTAATCCAGTCGCTGGAAGAGGAGTCGGCTTCGTCGTTCACCTCGTTTTCCAGGCTGTCGTAGGAAGAGTCATTCAGATGGAGGGAGGCAGCATCTGCAAGGACAAACCCGGCGTTAACACATCAGTGACTGAACCACCCTGCTGACAAGCAGCTGCGTTACTTTTGTTTTTTTGGCAAGTATCCTTTACTTTCAGGAGCATTCGCCCTTTAAAGGTTCTTCAAGCATAAATGCCAGTAATTCCAGAAAAAATTAGTGTCTAATTTTGAAATGGAAAGACTGTGCAGAGTTGTGGTTCAGTCAAGAAGCATAGGATAATGGCACAAATAAGGGCGAGGGGGTTTTCGTGCTTGGGGTTTCCTTTTTTAAGTGGGCAACTCTAGTAGTAGCTAATCCAGCTGTGAACAATTATTTACATACAGAATATTACAGTAATTTACTGTATGTTTCTCTTCATTATTGAACATTGAAAATACCACTTAACCTTTCTTTCCTTCTTTTAGGCAAATGAAGACGATATGGCATACTCTGTATTTTTATGCTCTTCCAGAAATTACAATATTTTAAGGAGCAACACTGTGAAGAAAGTTCTAGCCTCAGTTTAGACAGCCACGGCGTGCCCACGGAGAGGTGCACACCTGCGCCCTATATGCGATAACTGGAATTACATTAAATCTCTTTTGCTCTGGGCTACGCTACGCTGACTTATCTCTCATTTGCAGCAGAGAGAGTTCACGCATGGGCAGTCACCACGCCTCAGTGCGTGCCTGAAAACCAACTCGGCTGCCGCAACCTCCTGTGCCTCTGAGCTCTCAGGCCCAGCACATCCCGGCGCAGCAGATCCCATGTGCTTCCACTCCTGGGGAGGAGGGCAGGCCGCATTTCACGGAACGTCACCAGATTTCACTGGAGGCAGAGCATGGGGGGTTTGGGAGGGCCACACCGAGTCAGTCCGGCATGCCGGAGCAAGTGCCATTACCACTTTCAGTATAGGCCAGCTGTGCCAAAATTTATGTTACAGAAACATTGCTTTAGAAATATTTTAAGGAGAGGCCACTTCAGTCAAAATCAGCATTATCACGGGCCTGGAGAGAAAAAGAGCATTGATGATATCCTGGACTGCTCTGCCAACTAGGCTGTCCAACTATGATTTTTCTGTGGTAGGAGCAAAATCTGCATGTTTTATTGAAACTTGGGAGATCTACGTCTTTTGCTAACGAAGACAAGATGCTTTCAACCCTAATACAACGTTGTGTCAGCTGTATTATAACCATTGTGGATCACTGACTTCCCGATATTCTCGGAAAACAGAGGCTAGGGCAAAAATTCTAGACTTGAGATGAAACCTCTAGATCTTTTTCTTCCTTTTTCTTCATTTCCCATCCCCCCGTTTTTAACACAGGGGCTCAGATGACTGGAATAGGAGCAAGGGATTCTTTGGATCATCTGATTTACCTGAGCCATTCTCTCTCTTGCACGTCATCAGTATTTCTCCAAAGAGGGAGGTAATTTCGTCTCCAAAAATCCTGCAGCAGTTCTCAGTGAGGAACTGTACCAGGCTAGAAATCTGCAACAAAGCAATGGGAGAGAGAGGTCCTGTCAGACCTTCCATTGTTTCACCGAAGGCAAACTCACCGTGCAGATGGGGAACAGGAGCCAACTGCCCATCTGTGATGTGCCCCCCAACAGCCAGGAACTCCTCTCCCAGTCTCCTGGCCCTGAGGAAAAGAGCCAGGCCCAACTAAACTGTCCCAGTATACACGCTTGTGTACATCTTTTCCTTTTCTACCCTGTGCTGCTCCAAGGCCGCCACGACCGGAGATCTTTTGGACGACAGAAGCACTTTGCTAACACACAGGGTACTGCTGTATGATCTCTCTCCCCTTCTTCCAGGCAGGTTATGTGAATGGCTCAATGAACATTTCTGGAGCCCTGATCAGAGGACAAGTCCTGATCTGAAGAAGTACTGGCTGTTTTCACGTTTCCAACCAACAGCCTGGTTGAACAGGATCAAGGTGGTTTGGGTTTTTTACTACATTGCAGTGTCTTACCTTTTTTGTAAATTCACTTTCTACATCCGGAGTGGAGGAAACAGGAGGCCAGAGCAGGCTAGGTGCAATGCAGATAGCCAGATTAAATGCATTCATCTGGTTCTCCTCAGCTCGCATTTCTATACCATGCAGTACTCCAAAGATGTAACGTAAGAGCACAACGTTAGCTCTGGGGAGCTGCTCTATTAACCTGAAAACGTACACAAAAGTAATTCTTCAAATTAGTGACTTGGCAAAATAAAAACCTTGAAGATAACATTTTTCATAGATACACACAAATCGAGCTAATGAAAAGACAGAAGCAGGGTAACATAGTCTACTAATTAAGCCAGGGAGTGTGTCAAAGAGGTGTTGTTGCTCAGCTGCTTTCCCTCGCTTTGACACATCTCTGAACAGTTTTCTGGGAGGACAGAAAACACCCTTATAATTAAAGTTAATTATAAGATAATTAAAATTACACTCTGTCAAACTAATGCACCAAGTGCAATGTATGAAGTGAAACTGTATTTCACCTAAGGTGCCTGGTAATTCCCTATTCACGCAGCCGAACAGTTCAGTTGTCTCTCCATGCCATCCAGTTGCCCTAAGTACGTGTGAGGTCCGCTCGTGTACAAAGCTCTGTTTCCCACGACATAAACTTTCCCGCTTTCTCTTTTGTATCACCTGCAAGAGTGGAGGCTTCCCTTGTCACTATGCTCCAGTATTTCATTCACACTTTCATCTTGCCTTGAAAATGGTCACTAAAATCTAGAGATGAATGAGGGGCAATGTAGGAGGAAGTGACTTCAGCTATCTTTTCACCCCGAACCCCAAAGTTCCCTGCAGATGCTTTCGGGTTTGGTGTCAGGCTGAAATCCAGGTCTTGATCGGCGTGTTTATAAATACTACAAATATTTTTTTCATGAAAGGTTATTTCATTTATTTACTGGTATCCACAAAAGGCAGAAAAGCAGGACAAAAGAGAGTCAGAAAATTGTACCACACAGGCACTCGTTTAAGTATTTAAGTTTGAATGCACTGTCATATACAAAGATATTTTTAGCATCTATTAAAAGAAAAAAGCATTGCAGTTTATATGTTGAATATTTAGTATTCTGCATTCTGGGATATAAATTTATAGGAAGAAAATATAGACAATATAAGTAACTCTACCTTTGGATGCTTTTTATCTTTTCTTCATTATTTCCTTGATCCATCACAGAGACCCACTTATCACAGAGCTGGGATGACAAAATGCTGCCTGGGATGTTGCGAAGAAAATCCTTATCAAGAGAAAAGAAGAACAAAACACATGAATAGCTGTTCTGAAGCGCGGGAGGGAGTAGGAATAAGATATGCAGGTACAAGAGGATGTATCAGTGGGACAGCACTAGCTGACAAGCATCTTGTTCCACACAGCAAGCAAAAGCAGCAGAAAATCATCTGAGATAAAGAAGTACTTTGGATTATGCTTGAAGTGAGTATTTTCCCATCTTTCCTCACCCTTTCCTGTCAAAACAGAGGTCTTTGGATGCTTCATCTGCTATTGGTGAACTAAAAAACCTGCAATGGGACCAGCTAGTTTGATGCTGCACAATGTCTTATCACTTACCTTCATCTGTAGTCCCGATTTCTTCTCCTCAGCTGGCAAGCTGCAATTGCACCAGACCATAAGCCCCCCGGGCACCCCTCCCTTCCTTCCCTGAATCAATCCCTTTTGGTAACAGTGCGTACACTACTCATGGATAGTCTTGCTCCTCCTGTTTCCTGATACCTGATACACTGGCAGGCAAACTGTTGTGACTTGGGAAGAAGCCCAAACCCTAGCTTCCCAAACAAACTAGGGTAAGGCAAGCTGTGCTGTGCACATGAATAACACATTCGCTCTTACGTGGTAACACTTCACTACGATAAATGAGAAGCAATCGCCCCTCAGTGGAACTGTTACCATGGGATGAGTGTTGCCCACCAGCACTCTGTATGCTGCAGCTGTCCTGCGTGACCCGAATCCACCGGCAGGAAAGTGAGTGTCTAAGTGCCACCCGTGAAAACCACTCACACGGTAGCAAGAGGAATGGCTTTCTGCAATAAAAGGATTCCACCAAAGCACTGCTTGCTCGAGAGTGGAGATAACTATCTCTTTTAAGCACAAACTGCACATGAACCGATGCTCTGTACTAAAACGTGAACAGAAATATACTGGTTCTCCTCGTAGCTGAAATTTTACTGAAGGCCTGGGATGCTTTTTGCACAAGCAACGTTGTTTTCAACGTACGAATCTGTAAGATAAGATAATCTGTGGGAAAATGAATCCAAATATTTTGGGCAACGCTATATAATTGCAAGGGTCTGTAGTGTAAGTTATTACTGACGAGTAGGGAAAGCAAGTCTGTCTTTCTAGAGTTTCACTGACTTTAAGCAGAGATAAAGTTACAGGACCAGGTTGTAACTGAGGCCACAGAAAAGCTGGCAGCAATACAAGCTGGCTAGTCAGTCCTCTTCCCCATCCTAATTCTCCTTTAGAGACCCTCATCATTTTAACGGGCCATCCCATTCTTCCTAGTTCAGCCCACCAAGTCCTTTCTGGGCTTGTGCCTGAGAAAATGTCCTATGTGTTTGTGCCTAGGATCTGCGCTGTTCTCACTCAAAAAGGGGGAAAGAAAATTCTGCACATACCTTGAACAAAGATGCTGTCACAAATATGGATTCGCAGGCTAGGTCCACTTCAGCACCCGAATCAAGCTTCTCCTTGAGCTCTTTGCAGGTTTTTGCACTCCCAGAGCGTCTGAAAATACCCTCAGTGGAAGGGCCCTCTTGGTAAAGGAGGGAAAGCATGTCCTAAGCAAAATTAAAAGGCAGAGAGGCTTTCTCAGAAATCTGTTGTCTTGTCTAGTGCCATTAAAATATAGTTTTGCCACTTCGCCACAGGTGAAAACCTCTGAATCCTAAACAACCTCACAGATGAAACCCAAGTCCAGGCTCCCCATCCAAGCCATGCCAAGCTGCTCAGCTCTTATCTGGGGCACTGATTTTGGAAAACATCCCCTCAGAAGTACTGTGCTACCACTGTTGAGCTCTAACGTCCTGCATGATCTTCCAGGATTTGTGCAAGTTTTAGCCAAGTCATATAAATACATAAACGCTGTGGTACAGGAAAAGGAAGCAGTCTGCCTAATCCAAAGCCCTGCACCTGACAGTGGCCTCAGCTAGACACCACGTTTCAGGAAGATACAAAACCCTCACTACTCATCAGTGCGTTCCGTATTGTCACCGACCAGAGATGAAGACTTCTGTTCCATGCCTGAGGTCTGAAAAATTGAAATTTTATCTAAGCTGGAAAGTGCTCTTTAATATCTATCTGCACTTTTACAGCAGATCAGAGCCAGATTTTTACCCCTTTTGCTTTTTGTGAGTGGTATCGCACTCCGCAAGCAGCTCAGGACTGTTAGTGGGACCTGGGGGGTCATCCAGAAGGGGCTAAAGCTTGGCTTCGGGCTCCTGGGAGTCAACAGCCAGGCAGTACACGGTATGAGGTATTGAAAAGGAAAGGAGCAGATTCCTGCCTAGCTTTTAAAATACCAGGAGGGCCTGATTTCTTCTGCTAAATATGAGACGAAAGCAAGCAGAAAACGAAATGCTGCAATCAGAGACCTCTCCTGAGGTAATATGTACGTGATGTTTTCCAGCTGCTTAATTCTCTGCAGTCTCCTGTGGGTCGTCTCTCAGACATGCTGGTCACCTCTCCCTAGGCCTGCTCCAAACGATGTGGAATTTGTCATGTTTGTCTCTTCCGAGGGGAAGACGCATGCAAACGGTCCCTGGGATTATGTGCATGCACACAGTGGTCTGCAGACAGAGTTACTATAAGAAATGGCAAGAGAAGGGACACTGGGGGAGAGTCTGTCATCATTAAACGGAGTGACTGTAACAGGAACAGCTAAGCAGTGTGGTTTGGTGACCTTCCTAGCCTGGGCTCTGAGCTCGGTCTTTCTGAGACACAGCAAGGCAAGAAAGTCTAATGGAAACTATTATTTTCACTTTTCTTCCTTAACGTTTCTTCCTCGCTCTTGCAGAAGTTGAAAGCCAATCGTTCATGTGAGTTCTCACTTCGGAGAGCACCTTCGTGGCAGCAGGACTCACGTCAGCATTTCTGTTTTCTTTGCAGGGATTTGGAGCTCTGCTGTCACAACAGGCTGAGTCCCACAGCACAGAATCTTAGCGCATGAACAAACGCTTTGAAAACATATTTCGCATAAAATACCCACAAGATAAAACTGGGAAGCCCCTCTTAAAGTAGTAAATCCAGACAAAATTACGTGAATGAAGCTAATGGTATAAGACAATTAGGGGTAGCAATGGCTAAAAGACAGCCCTTCGGCTGTGGAATCGAGTTTGAAGCTCTGAAGCAGAGATATCAGACATGCCTGCAGCATCCATCCCTGATGCTTTCCTTCTCTTGCAGGTAAATCCCACACAGTCCCTCAGATGCAGTATTTCATTCTCCAGAGATGCTGCATGATACCAAAAGTACGTTGTATTTTGCGGTATAAACACAGCATTTAAGATTCAAAGCACAAAGTCTACCAACCTGTGATTCTATCCTTAGTAACTTCAGGGTTTTTTCAGGTAAAAATTTACTAATATTTATGTTTTGGAGAAATTTCTGAAATGCAGCACTGGCTCATCTCTCAAACAGAGAATGAGGGACCAGGTTCTTACAAACTCCATCTCCAAAGGGCTTATTTAAATGACCTAAATGATAAAAATGCACACTTCTCCCTCAAAAGAAAGTAACAAACCCACACTATTAGAAGCCCTGGAAAGTCCTGGTATCATTCACTATTCAGGCAGTGATAAAGCAGCACATCAAGCACCAGCTTAGGAAACAAACCATCTCTTCCTGTGAACTGATTTCAGCGGGGTTCCAGCAAGTTGTTCCAGCCACAAGTTGTGCTGTTAGGATGCGGGGCCCAATCCTGCGGGCTCACTCCCACTGTAAATGTCTCAATTGCTGCATCAACAACAGAGCAGTCCTCAGTCCTGACCAAAACCGTCACTCATCTGCCTTGATTATCACTTGGAATGGACAACCTTTTTCACGTTCCTGGCGTGGTTTTGAGAGCACCCACAGCACTAGTGCTCCCTCGAGACAGGATGAAAAGATGCTGAGGTGCTCCTGCAGCCTCCACTTTCCCACCCTTTTTTGGTGTGATGCTCTCGAGTCAAAAATGAGGACCCAGAGTGCTTGCCTGCCCTGGGATGCCTCTAAAACCAGCTTCTTAAGGGCAGGGAGCATTTGTGTGCAAGCGTGGGCTGGCTGTATGGGACAGTAGATGCCACATTCCGTAGTTGGAGATTTTACACGGATGGGAGTGGTTTAAAAAGTATGTGTGAATGTGGCATTTATTTACACTGTGTAAGTGAGGATTAGGGAACCAGCTTACAGCATGGGCTATAAAGAAGAAATAGCCCAGAGCAGCAGAACAATCACATACATTTCTCAAGCTGTTTGGTATTAACCAGGCCTGACCACAGCACATGTTGAAAACCAAAGTTCTTGCTGAGAAACACAAATGAGGTTTCCTTCTGGTTTCTCAGCCTGGGTAATTTCAGCGTCCCGTTTACAAAGTGTCCGCATGTTCTCATTCACTACACAAAGAAATTCCATCGCTCTGAGAGCCAGCCCTGAGCCTAGGACTCACCAAGAGAGGTTTGGGCAGGTTGTCATCCTCACAGATGGCTGTTAGCAAGAGGCCAAAGAGCTTCCCAGGCGCAGCAGATGTTGAGGACAGGGGTGCATTATCCAAGTGAGTGCCTGGGCCACGCCAAAAAGCCCAATTTATGATCGATCTTTTCCTTTTAAATGACTTTTGGCTTAAGTCTGGGAAAAGAGAAAGGTGTTTATTAGAATAAATGCATTTCAATTCTAATTCCAGTATTTGTTTTGTGGTGGTTGCTATGGTTTCAAAGGAAAAAATGTCATGAACTCAACCAATTTCTTGGCATCCGGCTCAGCCTAATCCACCATGCACATACCTGTGCTTGTGTGTGTAGAATGTGCTGCCTTACCCTCGCTCTTGGAGGATCAACAGGACCTGCACTGCACTGCTGGACCACAGCATGGGGATGGCAAACCTCAGCCTGCTGACTTCACACAGAGCTGGACTGTGCCAAACACCTCATTTCCCATCCACAGGTGCAAAACCACAGACCTTCTTTGGAAAAAATAATATATAAACACCACTGCCCTCAACTAGACTGGCTGTCTGGAGGCATCCTAGTTCCCCTGGCAACGTGGGAGAGCACCCACTCTCCTCATGAGTAGGACCAGAGAATCAACTAGCGGTGTGAGATGTTTTCAGCCCAGGAAAAGTCGCTGCCTTTGCTCTCTTCCTTGCAAAGCAAGTGTATCATTAGTGTCCTTGCTCCAAGCATTTGCTGACCATGGCGCTGGGACACTGCCTGCTCTTTAGACAACGCCTTCCAGATGGTATTTCAGCATGCTGCTAACACACTGATGGGCTCTGTTTGTCTTCATTTATTTTAATGTGTTTCATGAAATATCTAAAGGGTATCACTAACTTAAGCTCTTATTTGCAGTGCATAGAGAAGGAAATACTGGTATTAGGCTACAAAAAGGGGTTTTTTTGGTATGACCTTTCTCAACACCAGCCAGTGTAAATGCTTCTTAACAGCATGGGCTACTGTTAAGGGTGGGTTGAGACTGGTTATGATAACTTACTCTGATATATTTTTCCTTTTCTAGATGTTTTCAAAGCCACTCAGCTTTGATTTAGTAGCGTACCTACCCTGTGCACCTTTCTATTAACTGGTTCTTCCGCCTGGTCAAACATTTTCCTTTCTGCTGTTGGGGAGGGCAGAGGGTAGAAGCAAGGCTTGCAGAAGTAAGGATTGTGGTATAATACCAGATTTTTCTCTCCTATACGTTACTACACTTGTTTTTGAGCCCAAATAGTGATTTTCGTTACACGCCATTTCATTCTAGATCATGCTCCCTTTGGGAATGGGCGGAAGTGTTTTCGTTAGAGGCTTACAGGATGAAAAGTTACAGTTTAACTCAAAATGTGAACATGTGAATGTGAAAGCTTGATGAAAAATTCTGGTAATAAAAAATAATAAGGAGGATATACATTTTAAGCAGTCCAAAAGCTTCACGAAATATAAGCTTGGCAGTGTCTAAGGCTTTACTTCACGCATCATGTTTTGGGAGAACATAACTAACCTATGACTTTCAAAATGGCAATTTTTCTTTCAGGTGTGCTGGGTATCAGCACATGAATATGGTTTGCTTCACTTGGAGTTCTATTCACACAATGGCAAATACATACTGGTGCTTTATTCTGACAACCCTAAAGATCTCAATGGAAGTAAAAATTATGAGGGAATGCTAATTTGGAGAGCAAGGAATAGCAGAAGGGGAAAAATTGGGTCTTAGAACTAGGAACTTTTCTTAGCCTCTTGATCAGTGTTTTTCAAAAGAAGAACCAGAAACCAACAACTGATGGATGGCAGCAAAATGCCACATCACTTACATAACCAACTTTCACTGGAAACCAGGAAAACACCTCCTTTTCATACCCCCCTTCCTAAGGGGGTTGAGAAGTCTTAAGGTAAAGAGCAGATGAGAAGGGGAGGACTAACTCTTTCTTTTCTTGAACCTGTGCAAAGTTACAACACTAGCAGAAGCCCAGCCTCCTCTCAGCCGAGACAGATGCCAATTGTTGTTCTGCAGAAGTATTTCCATACAAAAACATCAGGGCCTTGCTCTGGTGGATTATTCTAGGCCAGACTCAGAAAAGAAGCAGTACTTCTTAGGTTGCAGATCTTGCTCAGAACTCTCAGCAGCTATCTATTCTGCCCATATTTTAGGGGTAGGAAATCTCTGTTAATAGGTAGAGTCCCAGTCATACAAGTGGCGTTTCCTCTTTTTGCAAACTGATGAGAAACTTCTAAGTAAAACTTCAGATCTATTTAACAACGTAGCATCTTTCTGATCAAACCCCTAACTGTCCAACGGTTTTCAAAGAAAGACCTCTGTTCCGTGCTGAGACCAACTTGTTGAAATCTTGCTTTCTAACAGATGATTAAACAGTAATTTGGATTACGGACTAGCCACTGACAGCAGTTGGTTCTTTCAAATTAAGCTTTAAGCAAACCAATATTTACACTAGTTTTCAGACATGGGTTCATGAGCCTTACTTAATGGCTATGTTGAACTGGTAGGTGACCATTCCTGTTAGGTGCTGAAATCGTACAGGAGAGGCCACAGAAGCAGTCCCGCTCTTCCCCACAGTAAATTCTTCTGTACTTTTTTTAACCATCCTGCCAGGACAGCTGATGAAACTAAACCACCACAGCTGGCATCCATACAGCTACTTATTTGACATGACGGCCAGTTGTCAGTCATATCTGCCTGTCACCACCTTCACCACTGCCTAACCACGCAGCAGGCTGGTACAACTGGGCAGCTACCCCAGAAGGGACAGCGTGTCCAGCACAGCGGTCTCGGAGCAGGGAAGTGATGGGAGGGAGGATCGCACAGCACGCGTGGCAGTGAAATGTGGCGTTACAGACTCCGCTCCCTGTAAATTTGCCCTGCATGTGGTGGTGAGCCTAGTGATTACCTAATGGCAACACAGATTTGGGCTTGCTGATCTGAAGATGATCCCGAAGGCAAATCATAGCCTCGGTTTGCACACATATATCCTTCACCATTTTCCAAAACCGAAATAGGTGAGGAGTTAGGAATAACACAATGATGAACAGCGGTCTATCAAGATAATCACGTTTGCGAGCAGCCAGCCCTATACATGACTTTAAAAGCTTTTGTCTGATGCAAGTAGGAAGGTGAATGGCCTAAAAGTCTCTTTCTCCCCTTAGTGCCATCCCCGTGCATGACTAGCAGGCTGCCCCAGGCTTCTGCTGCCCTCAAGCCAGCCTCCCCTCCTGCGGCTTGCACAGCACCGCTGACAACACATCTGCAGTAGAACTTTACAGGCCTGATTTGCATTTCTATTTTCTCTTGCCAGTCAACGTCAGCTGCCAAGCGGGGCCTGTAAACCTAATTATACCCCTTTGCTAGATTGCCTCATTCTTAAAATATGCCATGAAGTAATATATGATACAAATTACTGGGAAGGGGGGATAAAGGCTGTGGAAAGGAAATTAATTTATATAAAATGCAATCAATTTCCGGAATAATTTATAATAGACACTGGGATAGCCTCACTATATTTAATTCCTAAAACCATTACAAATGGATTCTATTCATATATTGTGGGAGATCTTAACTGTTGGGGAGTGCACAGGATAACAGTGTGCATGTTATTTTTATTATTATAGAGTCATTAATGGGGAAGTAGGGCAGAGTTCGTGAGTATGCTAGGGTGTTAATCACAATAAAAACTCACCGTGGGATGCATCCTTGCCCTATGGAGTTTTTAGTCTAATGCCTCAATCCTGTAAAAATCCCCTCATTTGTTTTACTCATGAGCAGCGAGCAGTCATTGTGTCACTGACAACAGTACAAAACAGAGAGCAGGTGCTCGAGTTTTTGCAGCATCAAGGCCAATGGCAGAAAAAAATTTTACTGTCTTCATTTTACTCAAAAGAACTGAAATAAAGCAGCTGTATTCTCTCACTCCATCTAGGTACTCAAGCACATGCCCAGGCTTTGCCACGTGAGGGTCCCAGAGAGGCAGGTGTGTAGTCCTAAGTACCTTGTTGAGATGAAGGATGCTGCCACACATAGCATGGAAATTCTGTGCCGAAGTCAAGCCTTGACTCCTGAACCGTAAAACTGCTCTGCCTTGCTACAGAGAATGGCAAGTGCTGCAGAGAGAAGCTTAGCTAATAGACTTACAAAAAATTGCAGGGGAGAGACCTTGTCTTTCTTCACTGGTTTTAGAACAACCATTTGACAGGCAGCTTGTCAAAATGAAACTTACAAAGATGACACACATACAACAGCACCCTCAAATCAGAGAGCTACACAGCAACACCCCATCACCACCCCATGCAGCTGGAAGGTACATCTGCACGCTCCTCTTCACTTCCCACCATCCCCCTGCCCCGGCACGCTGGCCTTCTCCAGCAGAACTGTGGCGGTAGCTGGGCTGCGGGTGAAGGACGGTGGGGCGAGCGGGGGGACGTACCGTTCAGCTGCGGGCACTCGGCCAGGCGGCTTGGCTTCAGCACAAACTGGCACTGCAGCTCCTGGGGCAGCTGCTCTGTCAGGAAGGACCCCTGAAGCTGCCTGGGGCAGGCACAGTGCTTTGATCCATGGGGCATAGCATCACGAATGTGGCTCATTTTAATTCCAAAGGGATATTCGTGTCCTGTTCAAAGATAAATCAAAATAAACTGTGTTGGATTGACTGGAGACTTGCAAAACTCCATCTGCCTTGGAGGAAAAGCAGATTCTGCATGCTGGCCTGCAGCACTTTCAGTAATCTCCTCAGAATTGACGCTTTTCTGCATATTTACACTGGCATAAATCATACACTGGCAGATGTGGAGTTACTGTGTTCAGTGTAGTAAAATCAGGCCTATTACAGATGTATCACATAAAAGCCCATCGGAAAAAATACAAGTGACTATTTCTGAGTTCAGCGTTTATTCTTTCCACTGCTTTACTTGTGGCACTGAACATTTCAGTACTGGCTGCTCATATGGTTCTGGCAAGAAATGAGGTTTTGGGAGCAGTCATCCATCAAATTTCTGCTGAGCATTCAAAACCAAACAGACCATCGTGAACGTGATCTTCCCTCCCTCTCCATGCAACAACCATCACCTCAGTCAAAGGAGAAACAATTACGGATCCTGTCTGAGGCTGAAACAGGAAGGAAACGTTCATCACAGCTAATGCAAATGAGCTACGCTCAGCATTAACCAGCATCTTTGGGGACTACACTGAGGCAATTCACTTCTGGAAGCGCATTCAAAAATGCCACCAGAAAGATATCTTTTTGGGCTAGTCTAAAGACCTGGGAGATGAAATATATTAAATATGGGTGCAGTGTTAAGAGGTTTTAGTTAACTCGCACTTAGACTTGAACACTGATAGTAGAAGAGACGTTATTTGAGATTATTGGTAGTGACGCCGAAGCACGGTCAAACTTTGCTTATAATGTCTATCTATGATAAAAGATGGCTTTATCTGATAAACCTTTGCATAAATATCAAGAACAGCATGAGTTTAATATCAGATTCTTCTTTTCCAAAGGCTGCAACCTGAATTTGCAGTGAGAGAGAGTCAGTCAATTAGAAAGACCTTTCCCATTCTGAATTCTCTGGCTCTATATTTAAAGCCATGGCTGTGAATTTATCTGAAGAAGCTACACATAATAGTTGGAAAGACGAAGCCTGGTATGTTTCAAAGACAAAGCAGTTTGCACTGTCCATAAGGTGCACAAGTTAGATATTTTGTAAGTATTAATGTTGTCTGACTCCAGCAAAGCATTTGTAGCTAAGGCTGCTTTAAGATGGAATGTTAAGATTTACTGGGGTTAGATTTGCAGGAGGAAAACAGAAAATCCACCCATTTTTCTTGTTCTAATCACCTGTGAACTCTTATATAGCACAAGTAATGCCGGGTTTCTACGGGGAAAGGTTCTTAATAACAGGAAGGGATTTGTTCTTAGTGAATCGTGGGCCAAAATCAAATCACTCCATCCAATCACTTCTGAGCTTTGGGTTGATTCCTGGAGAGGAAATGTTTCGAAAAGCATTTCAGAAAGTGAATAAGCAATAATTTGCTCCTAATCAGAGGGGAGCTGTCAGCCAGTAAGAGAAATACAGGATTGGAATGGAGCTCTTGAATCGGCTGGCTTGAGTTGTGGAAGAACAGAACATTTCTCAAAACTCTGCTAGGGTTTGCTGAGCAGGGGAGTAAACAATGCTATGGAAGTGTAGGAAGAAATGTGGTGAAGCTGGGCCATCTCCAGGGGAGGAGGTGAGCAGAGAGTCTGACTCCGTAGAAAGACTGAAGGTCATGCAGCAAAACAGGGCACAAATAAATGAACTTTTTCAAACTCTTAGTGACACAAGCAGACACAATTGCTCTTCAAAACAAAGGACAGGTCTCTGACTAGCTCCCCAAATAGGCAAACTTGTGTGACAGGGAAGTAAGAGATAAAACAGGAAAACCAAAACAAAACAAAAGAGGAAACTCCATTTCAGTCTTCTCTGTATTTGTTGCTTCCTTCAGCACAAAAACTGAGTGAACGTTTCAAAAAAAACCATGTCAAGAACTTACCAATAAGAGGGTAAGGAGCATCTTCTCTTCCTGAAATCACCCACAGCTTGTAGTCTTTTTCAGAGCCCTTGAAAACCAAAATTAAGAATAAGTCTGCCAGCCATTACAAACAGGTTTGTGCTAGGTTTCTGACAATATAAGGATAACCTGCACCTTGCCAGCAGGACCAAAGGAACCCCCTTTACTCTTACAGTGCCCAAGTTTGCCACCAGCTAAGCTTCTGAATTGTGCCTGTCATGTGCAATGTGGTTTGTGTGACCAGCATCCAGCTCAGACCAGTGAGAGGGGCTGGGATCCATCACTTCCGGAGGAAATGGGGGAGATTTGCCCCAGTTCTTCCGCTGCTCCTGGAAGTGGGGGGACGGAGGTCACAGCCTGCCAGGACTCAGTTTTGCGTTGCGGCCAGACCAACATGTTAGCCATGCCAGCTCCCTGTGCCATGCGGTGGAGTCGGTCCCATGCCCTCCAAGAGGCTGGAAATGAGGCAGCATCCAGCATGGAGGGGACTTCCAGCCCCGTGTGCTACTCCCAGCCCCCAGTGCCTCTGTGCTCTACTTCTCCTCCCTGGTGCTGAGCAGCACCCAGCCCCAAGGAGAGACAGGTCTGATCCCCCCGAGGGATTACGGATAAGCAGCATGAGGCAGAGGCCTGCTGCGGAGTGTGTGGTGGCAGTTCACCAGAGCTAAGGTGACCCATTGGCTCCATCCTGAGTACCAGGGTAACCGCATCCTCCGGAACGTGGTCTGCCACACAGGCACCCCAGCCTCACTCTTGAGACCCCTGCTCCACCACCTCCGCAGCTCCTCTACATCCCCTGCAAGCGGGAGGAGCTCAGGATTGCCAGCCAAGAGCATCCTGTCCCTTGCGCTGGAGAGCAGGGCAGGAGCAGCTTTGCCTGAGACCTGGGCCCGCACTGATGATGCCACGGTGAGGATGGCACCCCGGGGACTCCTGGCACTCAGTGCTGCCCCAAAGTCTCCTCGCAGGGCTGCTGTCAGCCCTTCTGTGCATCCCTTTTGTGTGAAAGGGCTTGGGAGCGCCGGATGGTACTTTAAGATTGCTGAGCCCTCTTTCAAAATTTACACTAGAGAGGATAAATTTACATCAAAGGAGACCATTTCCAGAGGACTGGAGAATGTGAATATCTTTGGGAAAAGCTTCGTAAAACCAGTGATTTGAAAACAAATTCTAAATATTGCCTTTAGCATAAATATACAAGTCAATGTTGCAGCTTAATTGAAGAAGGAGAATAATACATTATTTCAGATATGATGGTGGAACAATAAAAATAGAATGACATTTAATATAAACCACTCTCAGGGCAAAAAGTAATAGCAAGTGGATAAATGCATTGTATGAAAAGTGATCTATTATACCTTAGATCCCTTTTCAGTGACACTGCTAAATCAGGATAATTAAATTCTAAAGTTTTCTGGCTACAAAAGGTGATAAATACCTCCTGACAGCATTTATTTAGCTATAAAATTAAATCCTACCTTCTTTTAAACAGACTTGCCTACTATCCTGCATCATCTAGACCTTCACCCAGTGAAAGTCTTCACCCAAAGCTGGAGACCCTTACTACTTGCAGCACGCACCCAGTGTAATGCTGATACACCCAATAAAGCCTTTGCAGTTTGCTCTCTGACTGACAGAGCTTTCTGGCCCATATTAGCACTGCTCTGAAGTTAGCTAGCAGGGGGCAGAAGGAAAATAAATAGGCTTTGGAGACATCTCTGATGCCTCAGGGCAAGCAGCCAGGAGCAAATAAATACAGCTGAGGAGCACAAGAAAGGGTATTTACTTTTCCTTTTAAATATCTATGAAAGGTTCGTTGCTGTGAAGGGGAAGCAGGGGAAGGGGAAGAGCTAGTAAGCGCAGTTTCAGGAGGCAGACTGCTCAAGTCTCAATTGCAAATCTTGTACTTTTATGGGCTTTACGAGGCCATTTGTCAGCACAAATGTGACTGTCCCAGAGAAATCAGCAAGTGTACTTATGGAGCTGGGAAGCCCAAGGCCATTCTTTCTGCCCTGCTTGATAATTTGGAACAGATGATCAATGCCATTTTGCACGAACTAGTTGTCATTTTACCAGAGAAACCACAGAGGGGAAAACCCTGATGTGTTAAACCAGAGTGAACTAAGCCAAAGTAATAGTCCCATTAATCACACAACATGTGAAATGTAGTTTTTATAATTGCCATTGAAAAGTCGTAGAGCTCCTTTCAAGTGGTTCTCTCTGGACATAAATAAAAAACCTCAAGACGGCGCATAAGGAAAAGCTTCCTCGCAGTCGGAACAATCCTATGAGGGGGTTGGGTGCTTGACTGATACACAGGCTACAGCTAAATTTATTTAGCTTGTTTGATTTTATTGCTAATCTTACGATATGCCTCTAATGAAAAAGGCTTTATGCTATGAAGGTGCAGTGAAAACATGTAGTAGATGACTTGGACAAATAATTCTGCAGGCAAGATTTTTCCTCTTTCATTTCTTTTCCACTTGAAAAAGAATGTAAAGGGGAGGAGAGGGTTGACTGTGATACATACAAAGGAACACAAAGCTGAAGGCTAACCAGCTCCTCCTCCTGCTTATCTCAAACAAAAGATTCTCTTTTGATACTAACATTTTTCTGGTTTTTTCTCAACACAAAATGAGGCAGTGCAAATGACACCCATAAAAAGGGTAGAAATGAAGCACATCAAAATAAAGACTTGCAGACCAGCGGAGACAATCTGCAATTAAAATCCTAATGTTAACTCCCATCTTAGCCTTTTCGCCTTGCAGCCTCTCCATCAACCCCAGAGCTCCCTTAGCAGGGCAGAGTGCTGGATCCTGAGCTCAGGCCAGAGCCCCTGTCCTGGTGCAGATGGGATGTCTGAGCCATAATGACGGCCAGACAGAAATTGCTGTGCCTGGGAAATCCCAAACTAGCAGAATACGCCCCTGGACGGATTAAAAGCCTGTATAAATTAGGGTTAGTGAATGCTAGGGAAGGCACATTCTGAGGTTGCTCCAACTTTTGCTGGGGGTCTCCAGAAGACCCAGTGAAGCACAAGAATGGCATTTTGGTCTTATTTGACACTGCACACTCAGGGCTGTGGTAAAGACAGACTTGTCAGATTCCATGCAACGAGATCAACATATGCACCAAGAGTAAGACATTTCAAAAAATCTGGTTACCCAAACAGCAGGCTGACAGGCCAGTTAAAAAGGTGACAACCAGGAGCTTCTATGGCCATCGGTGTTGGCTGAAGCCACATTGTGAAACAATGAGAGAAACAGAATAAGGGAGCCAGAAATCTTGTCCCTGGCACTAATTCGTTACTACAGCTGAGAAACTACCTCGTGTCGTTTAGAGCAAAGCGGGCTAGTTGAGGCAGCACTACTAGGAATCTCTGTGTCTACCTGGTACATTACCCTGCATTATCCTAACTCCTGTAAAAGCCTTTGTCCAAAACAGTATCAGGACATTGCTTAAATAGGGTGCGTTCAGATTCTGTGCAATCACTCAGTTACATTCATGTCTCACATAACACAAAAGGTCCATGGATATTTAGAGTGTCTGACTTGGACACTTGAGAGCAGTGCTTGTACTTGTAATCTGGGGACACAGCCAATCATGCATGTTTGTACATTTTGAAACCAAAGAACAAGCAGGTCAGGAGGTTTCCTGTTCACGCTGAAGTATGCAAAAGGAGCTGTACCAGACTCCCACTTTTTGACATCTCTTAGGCATCAGCAAAATAAATTTAAAAGCAACTTCAAACATGACGGATCCGTTACAGGGGTGAGAGACTTATTCAAAGCTTTTAAGGCACTTGATGATCTCTGGAGGTCTGTATATTAACAAGGCACTTCTGCTTCATTTCAACACTGAATTGCTATGATAAAGGATTTAATTAATATTCATATTCTAGAACTTGGAAAAAGTGCAAGAGAAGATTTGATTATTAAAAGTGACTACAAAAAGACTCATTAAAACTGGTGCAAGGACTTACGTTAATTCCCAGCTGCTGCAGGGCCATCAGAATTACATCATTTGCTGTGTCAACATTGGTTACACTTAGGGTTTTTGACTGTGAACAGAAAAAAGAAGGGGAAAGTGGCATTAAAATTTTGGATTTGCAAAGAGTATCTGAAGTTCAACAGCTCTGCATAATTCATTGTTGGAAAAATTCAGAGTAATCTGTTAAAATTGTACTTGATAAATAAGTTATACTACATAGATGAAGATGCAGCTGTCTGTGACAGAGGTTTGATTCCTCTGCTTTGTCACAGACTTTCTGTATTTGCTCCCTGCTTTCCCCAACAGCTCCATCAGAAGGGAGGGTGCCATGATTACTGGGGACAAGACCTCCACATTAAAACAGGCAAAAAGACACAGCCACTAACTGCACTTTAGATACCACATAAGAGAAATGTCATGGTTTGGTTAATTTAAAAGCACGCAAGTTCCTTTTGAAAGAATGAAACACTGCAGTGAGTTTTTTTCAGTGAAATATGAGGTTCTCATATCAATTGTTAATCATTTCTGTCCCCTTCTACTGAAGATCTCCCTGGTAAGAAAATACTGTACAAGGGCTGCTCACCTCTACATCTTTTAGCACATTCTATACCGCAAAGCTAGATCTGGCTTAGTATCAGAAGCACTTTCTCTTGGTAATGTTTCATCCAGTTAAAATCTACATCTTCAGCATCTTCCAGAATCTGACCAGCAGTATGGAAAAGTATGGACCTGCAGAAACACCTCTTTCTAAACAGCTATGGTGACCAGAACGAAGTGCCAAGCTTTGTGTCAGAGGACGTGCTGCTTTGCGCAAGGCAGTCTTTACAGAGAGAGATTTCAGCCCTGACTGACTGGCACTGGCATTATTCCCGTGCAGCTGGGCAATGCTCCGTACCTGGGCACCATGGGTTGCTCTTATGCAGGGCAGCACGTCTCAAACACACCAAGATTAATGACTCTATCCTCAGCCCCACCAGGATGTGGCAGCACCGCTGCCATCACCTTGCAGAGGCAACAACCAGTGGGGAGAGCATGTCCAGAGTGGGTTTTGCTCACACCATCACACCCATGCTCGCTTCCAAGCTGCCAGGCAGCTCTCACACATCAAGCACAAGTTACTAAGCCCTCTTTAGAGGCATGCTCGTTTGGCTCCGCTAACAAGACTACACAGCTTTTGGATTGCAGCTGGTTCATAGCCAGGCTACAGCCCTGGCAGAACAAGCGCATGCCCGCTTCAACAACTGCCCAGGCGTATCCAATGGCCCAAAGAAGGGAAGGTGGCAGAGCTGGGATATAAATATTCACTGCCAGTCCCAAGACAGTTTGCTATACCCTGCTACCCTGTGTAGCATATCAATTTCATAGTGGCCATAGGATGTCCAGGTGAAATACCCCCCTGGCATTTTGCATTTAGAAAAGATCTGAGCTGTACATTTGTGTAAGTCCCTGACGGTAACAAGCTGTCATAAGAATCAAAGGAAAGTAGTAAGAGTACTGTATATCTTGCTTCAGGACATATCTGAATGCTCATACCATAAAAAATTTAGCATTTGCCTGAAGCAATGACATCTGGCTCTCAGGAGTAGGTCAGCACATTTGCATAAATTTTGCTCTTGGCTAGAATATAATAAAATGGTTTGTGCCTTGTGTTCAGCCTACTCTACCTTCCAAAAGTGAAATAATTCTTGGGCATCTCCAGCTGCTGTAGCACAGGGACCACAGTGCCCTAAGAACTATTTGCATCACAAAGTTTCCATCTGCTCCTCCTGTTTTATTACTGATTATATCTAGACTACAGTGTGTCGTTTCTAGGACTGTCAGAATCATGAAACTGTATTTGGCACAGGAGCTAATTATAGCTAAAGAGAACAGACATTAAAACCAAAAACCAACAAACGCTGGTACAAAAGCGCAACACGTGAGTGCATGTATGATTTACAGACATTTACACCCGAGCACACCTTGATCTGCAGTCCTGCTTTTGAACTATTGCAATTATTGTTATTGTTCATGAACATTTTTCTTAGCAACCTGGCAATCCTAACTATTCTCGTTTACCTTAATAATGATTTTCTGAAAAAGAAGGCAGACTCCTTTATGCTTACACCTATGCAAATACAGAATTGTAAGTGGAGACACACTGTTGGGCAAAGACCTCCAATGAAGCCTAACTTCTGTGAAAACACTTGTGTCCTTGCAAACGCCCTTTAGGCTTCTGAGCATGAAATACAAATCTTGCAGGCACAGTTAGAAAGAAAAGACAAACGTATAAGAAACAGAGGAAGAATGAAAGGATTATCACTGAATACTAGGGTATCCCTAGGGAACTGGCTACATACAAGAATTTAGTTTAAATTGGTTAAAAATTCCTTAGTAAAAAAGGTGCAAATAATGCTGTGGATGACCTTTCTTTACCAATTTACCTTGTGTCTATAAATTTACCAGCACCAGTTATTTGATGAAAAACATGCTTAAGGTACTTTCAGGGTGTTCATATACACAGTTTACTGACTTACTGTCATTATAAACGATAAAACACATAGCAACTTTGCAGAATTGAATGAAGGCAGCTGTGGGTTTAGATCAGTTTTGCAAGAATAAAAGGGTACATTGTACTGGCATTTCTGAAGATGCTTATGCATAAGTTCCGCTAGATGTGTTTCTTGGGACTTCACACTGTACAGTCTTTAGTTTGTGTGCCAGAACCAGTATTTCTTACCAAACACGATGTCTTTAAAATGGAACTCATGTATTAAACACAGGAAACAAACATTTCAGGGCCGCATATGCCAAGTCTCTTAAAGGGGCTAGACCCTTAAAGGAGGTTGCAAACCAAAGGAACCCTCCCAATATTCAAACGATTTACAGGTGACTAGCACTCATAGGTGATGTGGATTTAGACTCCTGTTTATCTCAGGAGCACTTACGTATGCACAAGTTCCCACGTCCTTTGCAATTATCTTCAGAGGAATGCTTTTAGGATAGTCTTTTTCCTTCTCTTCTCTTATTCGACTGACAAAACAAGTACAAAAACAAGTAAATTTTTAATATAGTAAACATAAATAGCAAGACAGATATTTAAATAGTGATCAACAGTAACTGGATAAGAAGCAGCCTATTCGCAGATGTACTGCAGTAGAAAGATCTCCAAGGACAAGAAAGCATCCAGGAGTATCTGGAAGGGATGTTGACTGTGGCCCCCAGTAATGTCCCAGCATATTAAAGTTCATTGTAGAAATCTGGGTAAGCAGCAGAGAAACTGGATTTAAAATGCCAAGCTAAAACTACGCAACATTGTGATGCTTCTGTCTGCGCTACACACTTCTACTGGAATCAGTTATATCCCATTATACAGACCAGTTCAAAGGACTGAACAGGAGAAGCCTGAATTAGAAATCATCCCCAGCAAGGATGATTTAAACAACCACAGGAACTCTGAAGAGTCAGGTAAAGACACAAACCTCAACCAGCAGAACTAGATGACCAGAAACCAAAACCACCACTAGTAGTTTTCGGTCCAAACATTGACTGGAGTAAGACAGCTCTATGTACACAAACCCTCCCACCATACCCTCCAGCTGGGGGTAAGACCAAAATACAGCCAGCCATGAGCAGCAGATAGGTTAGAGCAGAGACTCCTGAGCTGGGCTTGCTTAGATAACATCACCATGGAAAGAGACCCAGGCTCAACTAGAGCGATGGTGGCAGAGGCTCCTACAACTGCGTAGGGAAGGAACCACGTGTGATAGGAATCGCTCCCATTTTGGGCTGAGACATATTCAGGCACAGGGAAGCATTGTCCTCCTTGTGCAGCGATTGTTGCATGAATGGCACATGCCATCTTCTGCAGGGAGAAGACATGAGATGGTTTGTTTTCTTAATATCACTTTGAAAGAGCTTATCACAATGGCATAGGTACCACAGCTTGGGAATCACTGGTCTAGATGACTGGGACTCTTTTCAGTGTCTTCAATGACTGTATAATAAAGTACCTTTGCAAAAAAGACAGCCATGTTTCCTTTTGTTCTGCAGACCTGCAAGAATTACAGAAAAACAGGGACAAATCAGTCATCATTGTCATACCAAAATAGCCCTGTACAAACCACGGTGGATTGGACTGTGGCTTGGTGGCAATCTCCATAAATACCTACAAAAAATAAAAGTTTTTTTCCAGATTTGAATGAAAAATCTGTTTCCCTGCAAAATCAACTGACAAGCTTGCCACAGAGATCAAAAGCCCCACTCACCAGCTTTTATCACAGAAGTTAGAGCTTTACCGATGAATTCAGTAGGAAATGGGTTGAGTCCTTAAACTGATGTCCAAATAGAAGAGGAGGGAACTGTAAAATAAAAGCTTAATTCTGGAGTTTAAAGGTATTTCCTCAGGTATATAGACGTCTTTCTACTTCCACTACTCTAATTCTCTTCTTATTTATTACTTGGTTTCTCTCATCACAAAGTACATGTAAGCCATATGAAGAAAGGTCTTGTACTTAGTAGGGTTTAACTTTGGACATTCTAAGGCTTATCTCATCTACCTTTATCTCATTTATACACTTCATGGATACAGAACTATTCAGTTAAATGTGGCTAATAATAGGATAGTGCAAGGAATCTAACCTAATTTTGCTTCAACTTTCTTGATTTAAATCCTGCCCCAGATGGAGTAACCGCTATTCCCACTGCTGCTTCTGCAAATCAAGTTCTTCAAATTTTCAGAGAAGGCATTTAGGGTGCTACAAACCTACTGAATGATGCTGTGAGGGGAATGCTCTTTATAAACATTAAAAACATGATACTGCTTTGGTGTCAGTTCTGTTGGATATGCATCTGTGCATGACATTTTAGATTTTTCTGTGTGCCTTCAGACATGAAATAATTCCACTTCTATAAAACCTCTGACTCTGTTTTGATTGAAGCTTTGCTTTCCTATCCAACTACTTTTGGATAGCTATAAAGGATCACGTACTGTTTCTAGATCAAAGCTCATGTTTATTGGCAAGAGTTCAACTGAAAATCAATAGAAAATTTCAGCTTTGTTTCAGGACTATTAAGAGAAAAAAACCCACCACAAACAGCACAACCAGCTCAATAGAAAGCAGTTTGTGCCCAGCATTCTCTTTGGATATGGACAATGTGACATACAAATTAAGCTGCATGCGTCAGCTTTTGCTCTCTGTTGGTAAAGAGGAAAATGCATTTTCCAAGACCCAGCCAAATTACTGTGGCTAAGCAGCTGGGATTTCAGGGGGACGGTGCCCTCCCTCATCCAAAGTGACGACAGAGCCCTCCTGCTGAGAATAAAATTAGCCTAATCACTGAAATTACCTCTACAGCCCTTATGTCCTATAGTCAATGCTGCAAAGACAGACCAAATTTTTTTCTCTATATTAAAATTCAGAGATTCTGCTTTAAGAGAAATTTTGACATTTTCTCTGGCACAATTACATTAAAAAGAGAAATAGGACAAGGTCAGTATTTCACTGCATATTGCCTACTACTTCCAATACAAGCTTTTCCATTTAAAAGTGTCCTATGAGAGTCTCTTTGATCCCTTCATTAGCTTGGCTTTTTACTATTTGTAATTCATCTCATTAATTAGCCAAGGTGCTGTCAAGTTGTAGTAAAAAAAAAAAAAATTTCCACGGAGCAAGTTTGCAGCACAGACAATGCTTTGCCAAATCACATATTTTCTCAATTTTTTAAGTGGTAAGCGAGTATCGCTGCGACATTTGCAGGGAGACAGATGAGGCATGGAGGGTGACTTGCTCACAGCAGTAGAAGGAATTGGTTTAAGAATCAGTAAGTTCCTGCTTCCCACATTCACTGGTGCTGAAATGAATCCATAATAATCTCATTACCTGTCAACATAAAAACATTTCAGTAACTTGGCAAATGAAACCTATCTCAATTCTTACCTGAAATTTGCCACGCAGTTTGTGGTGGGCCAGCCCAAAACAAAGGACCTCTCAGGGTCTGTGCTGCCCTCACAGACTTCTTCTGTACAAAATGCTGTCCACATCTCACAGAGACGTGCTTGGCACTTTAGTTTGAAATGAGAGTGCGACCTGCCGGCAGAAATTCACAGGTATGTCACACACACGAAAACATAGCAAGGCGGGTTAAACAACTCAGTTTCCTCTTCCTTCAGGCACATGTGAAGCTTGCATTGGAGCTGATGGAAGCACTTCTGCTTTAGTTAAAGAAAGCAACCTTTTCTTTGGGTTGCACATAAAAATATACCGATTTCTTATCTGTATGGGGTCAACAGATCTCTTATATGTGAGATAAATAGGTTGCTTGTGGCTTCCCTGGAAATCCTCCTTCTTGGGGGAAACTTCTGCCCATGCCTAGAGCTCCCCTCCAAATCTTGCCATGAGGCAAATATTGCCACCTGTGTTGGACTCTCGGTGACTTCAGTGCCATTGAGGGGTTCACAGTGTAGTTGGATTGCTAAACCCTGTGGTCAACAACTATGGCGAGCTTAAGTAGTGACAACTAGGCCAGAGCAAATGAAGCAATCCTGAAGAAAGAACAAGCAGAACTCTATTTGTGTTACCCACAGCACAGGGCACACACAGCTGCATGGAAGCTTTAGACCCACACCGCCTGGAGAATGAGCCAGGACTTCGTGTGGTCTCAAAATATCTACTCATGTATAAGGAATATACATAATTTCCCCAATTTTTTAACATTTGGCTCGTCCTGTATTTTATCCTACTAAACATTACAGTCAAGGTCAAATTTACAGAATGTCACATTTTGATTTCGACTCTTTTCTTCCACTTAAGTTCTCGTGGTAAGTCTTCTTCCTTTGTAGGATCGCTGGGTACCAGTGCTGTGTGAGGAACAAGTAAAATCTCACAAGGCCAGTGCAGCTCTGTAGCAACGCAACAGCCACCCGCTTCAAGGCAGGGTTGTACCAGAGGCCTTGCAGACTGAATTACTGGAGCTATGGTTCCTCTGGGCCAGCAGAGAAAGGCTGGAGGAAAAGTGTCCCCGCCCTGAAAACGTTTTGCTCTTCCAATTCAAGGATTGCAAGCAAGAACATGTCAGCTCATCACAGTGCTGCACATGTGGATGGGGACCGTGCCAGGCACCACGGTGATTAGTGTTCTATAATTAAACATGCCAGGTAAGCAGTTTCTTAGTGCTTTGATACACATGGACTACCTTCTCTGAGATTAGTCTCATTTACAAGGTATTTGATTCAGGACGGACTGAACTAATACAGTCTGAAACATGAAAGTACTTGAACCTTGCAGCTTTAAAGAGGACACAGATGAACTCGCAGTACCCTGCCTGGTCTGAGGTTACCAGCTGACATTGTGCTAACAGCTGTAGTGGGGCAGTGCACCACCAATAACCGGCAGCGTCTACAGTGGTGGGCAAAAAGGACCATCAGTCCACATCACACCTGGCAAAAAGGAGCTCTTCAGTCTCTAAGATATCACTGTAAAATACTGTAAAACAGCATCTCAAGTTCACGTGTTTGTTAAACTAAAAGCTAAACTAAGCTGACCATGGTGTTTCCTGGGCAGCTGTACATCTCACCTCTCTTTATTACGTTTTGTTACCCCATCAAAGAGAAACTTAAAGCACAGCAGAACATTTCAACACGTTCGTCAGCAAATCAGGTTGTGCTGTAACAAGTAAGATTTGTCAAAAATACAGAAATAACTGCAACTGACTGACCACAGAATGAACTGTAAACATGTAGATTTACAAGAAAATACAGCTGTCAATTCTCATATGGATGTTAATAAATGGTTGCCTGGTCTGACTCCACTGAATCAATCTGCTGACCCTCCCATTCTCCACTATTTCTTTTTCCCATTACCCAGTACAGAGACCTCTCTACATGCTGTTTCACTTTTTTAACATTTACAGTTCATAAAGCCAGACCCCTACAGTGCCAGTAGCGGGTGTCAGCAGGGTGTTGGCAGAAGCACAAAGATGTTCTCCAGTCGTGCTTGATGTATATTCTTACCCTGTTTGCCAGGCCTCGTCACAGCTCTCAGCTATTATCAGTATTCAAGTGGCCTGGTTTCCAGAGGTGCTGAAACAGTAGCCTCCGTTAACATATAAAGAGCCTGAAGTATAATTCTGTCTCTATCTGCCATGTCCTTTATGCAATCCATGTGTTCTCAGCATTTGTAAAATGTAGGTCTTCTATTTAAGTGCCAAAGCATTGCCTCTAGAGATGACCATATCATCGCTGACTAAGGAAGCAGCGTGACTGAACACTGGGAAAATGGGAAGAGTAACAATCCAATGGCAATTGTATGTTTTCTTGTAAGTAAGTAAGCCCCCTTGCACGTATTACATTGTAAATATCATGTAGATCCAGAGCTCACCGAAATCAACAGAAAAATCATGACCATCAGTGGTGTAGGTATTGACATACCCCAAACTGTGCTACCTCTGCAGAGTAACCTCAGCTCCTTTTGCTTTCTGTAAGTGGCAATTGGGTACCTTGCAGCCGATAACAGATGGAAGATTAACTTATCACTAGATTTGCTAATCTCCTTAATAGGACTCTCTGACAAAAGCATTAATGGATCTACTGTGAGATTGCTACCCTAATTCCATGTATGCACTCAACCATTAATTTATGTCCAGCCACGTTGGGAAAATAACCTTAAAATGCATGTGTATATATGCATGTTAAGTATTACAAAGGAGAAAGAGGAAACCATTTCTCTGTGCCTCTCACACAAAAACTTACATGAAAAGCCTTGATCATTGAACTGACAGATCCTTGAAATATTTACTTGGCCAAATAAAACCACACACTCTCTGTAAGAAACCTAATCAATGTATAGAAAACAGTATAATATTTTATGTTCTTAACATTAAAAACTCTTTCAATCAATTAATTTATTACTTGATCCTCACATGAAGGCAGAAAAGGACAGAACAGCAGAGAGAAGCACAGCATGTATTATTCTTATTTTTTTATAAGCTGGGCTAATGCATGATCTGAAAAGATAACAGCCTACATTTCAGACATTATTAGAAAGTAGCAGAAACTGAACCTACAGCCACCTTGACCAAAGTCATACATAGACTGGTTGTGGAGAGGACTTACGCCCAACAAATTTCCATGGGAACAATGCCAATTCATTCCCTTTAAGCAGGAGCTCGGCGCTGTACAGCAGTTTACTCAGCAAGCTCAGAGGACGCAAGGTACTTGTTGCTCTTTTTAGGAAAAACTTGCACCCATATATTGATCACATGAAGTTTAATTATACACGAGCTCCCTTTGTTCAGTGACTGGCTACCTGCAGCTGAGCTGGCCCCAGCACAGCGCTGAGCTGTGCCTAAGGTATCTTAGCTGTTCATGGGCCCCAAGATGAAAAACTACTTCACACAAAAGAGTATTTCAAAATTTTAGCACCTTCACAAGGAATAATTCTGAAGTTATGTCAGATTCAACTGTACCATCCAAGTAATTCAATTAATTCTGTTTACAATTAATACAATTCAATTAATTCTGTCCTGGTGACCTGCTGTCTTGACTCTGCGTCAGCCTTCAGAAAGTCAGTAACAATCACCAGTCACGGCCACATAGCAACACACACCACCGAGGTTTTCCCTCTAGGAATCAGCAATGGTATTTTAGTGTGAGGTAGCTTTAAAAATGCTGATTTTTAAGTAGTATTTGTTAGTGACAGCTCTGATGCTTTAATTGCTGACAGGGCAGCTGTAGAGAGAACATCCCAATTAGTTCTTTAAGATACATGAAGTATTATCACTCAAAATACTATTTTTACCATTTCTAGCAAAGACTTGCCCCTACCCCCCTTTTTCACATGCAGAAGCACAATTTGTTCTCTTCCACCTTCTTCAAACACCGCAGACTCTTCACCACATTAAATCAAATGTTGTAAGAGCTTTATTACTCCCTGGGGACCAGGTTTTGGAGTGGTTACACCTAGTAGTGCTTTCCTGTGCAAATAGTGCTGCTGGGACCCAGCCAAACCTGCAGTAACGTGCAGCTCAGCCTGGGGTTCTAACACTGCTTCTACTCAGCATGCTGACCAGGGAGGGAGGAATTTCTCTCTCCTGCCTTTAGTCTTCTACAATTTAGGACCTGAGCTAGTGGAATGTACCTGCTGAATAACCAGTGGACAGCATCAGAGACACCCAAGACCTTGACTCCCCTCACCCACCGTCAACACTCTTTCAGGGCCAGGTGAGTTTGCTGCAGGAAGGTGGTGGTTTTCCCACCTTGCTGGCTATATCAGCCAGTGGCTATGTGAGCCTAGGTAAGTTGCAAAAATTTAACATTTTAAAGCTTAAATTAGGTGATGTGAATCCCACCCTACACAAGACACAGCATAAATAATAGAGTAACAATGCTATTACTGCTACTGCTGGTAGAATAGCAAGATTTCCTCTAAATATCCTTATGTTCACCACCTACCCATAGTGGAACATGTTTTGGGTAAAATATCCGCTGTGTTGTCACACCACATCAAGTGAGGGAGTTCAGCTCGGGGGTTTACCTTTACCATGCGTGATTCAAATGGACACTGCTCAGATTTCTATGGAAAACACAGATTGAGTCTGGCTTTCCCCAGAAGCCTCTGAAACAATTGCTTAAGCGAAAAGACACATTGCAAAAGCCCAGGATTCACATCGAGATTACCCACCCTGTGAAACCACAAAGACAGTGCCTAACAGAATGAAGCTGCATCAGGATTTTTTTCTTATAATTTCCCCATAACCCATAACAACAAGTGAAAGCACCCTCTAAAATTGCCTTAAACCACAAGTGCTGCATGAAGCTGGCATGCTAGACACAGCTTGTAAATCTGATTTAATTGTGAATGGTAGAGTGAATAATCAGAGCTCAGCTGCAAGCCTGATTACACATGAACACTACCCAGACTGCTCAGCGTTGCTTCCCTTTCCCTTCTCCTTCTCCTTCTCCTTCTCCTTCTCCTTCTCCTTCTCCTTCTCCTTCTCCTTCTCCTTCTCCTTCTCCTTCTCCTTCTCCTTCTCCTTCCCCTTTCCCTTTCCTTTCCCCACGGTCCTCCTGGCACAGCACAACCTACAGAGACAGACACTGTGATGCTGCCTGTAACCTCTGGTTTTATACAGCTGCTCATCACTGGTGTGTATCAAAGCAGCTTCCAGGTAAGTGGTAAGACCTCTAACCCCGCTGCTGCACAGCCACTGGTGTTACACACACTCCACAGGGCTGAAGATGACCTGTCTAAAACACAAGGGTCAGTTGAAGGCAGTGCAACAAACACTGGAGCACTGATGAGTCTTTGCTGTGACACTTGGCTCCCAAAGCTGGGAAGATGATACAATGCAAACAATATATTCAAGAACATCTGATACTTCTTTAAAATGGTGCATCCTGGAATTCCTCTATGGCTACGGGGTTTTTCAAAGGAGCGTGAAGAGGTCAGGCACCTAACTTCCACTGACCAAATAAAAAGCTTCCTTATGATTTAGGGAAGATTTGCTACTAAAAAAGCTTTGTGGAAATCCCTGTTACGGACGGTGAGAAAAAGGGCTGCTCTGTAGGAGCAGTGCCTGAGGTGCCGTACTCACTTGGACTTGGCAACAACCAGAAGGTCAGTGAAGAGGAAGAGGTGTCGCTCCTGCGTCTGCAGACCTGTCTTCAGCTGCACGTGGCCATCCAGGATGAACGTTCGGTTGTGGCACATGAAAGACTGCACAAGGGGACATGCCTCTGGGCTGATGGGGGAGAAGCAGCCCTCCCTGCAAAAGGAAATAAAGGGAATAAAGGAAAGCAAATCAGCTGATTGCCTGTGAATGAGAACCAGGCACTGACTCCCCACATTGGGTGCCAAAAAGCAATTTATTTGACTACATTTCAGTGAGAGGAGAGAAGGACAATGAAAATAATCCAGTAGTGTTATCCTGAGACAAAATCTGTTAGGGACCGTCCTCACTGAATCTTTTACAGCCCAAGTACATGGATAGTGTTTAGCAAAATTTAAATACTGCCTTTTCCATTTTGTCTATTTGCATTTGTCTCCCTTTGTATTGAAGTCTTAGAGAAAACACCGCACCTTCTGTAGCCTCTTCATAAAGAGAGGGGAGACATACACATGACAGAGGGACAACTGCACACCCACCTTGGTCAGGAGACTCATACGTGGGGTCCAGAGTAATTTACAGAAATTAGTCAGAACCAAGGACAAAGATAAGGGGCAACCGAACCTTGCTAGAGCCAGACCACGTACTAGATGCAACAGGAGAAGAGGCTGCTCAGCCTCTCTCTCCTGTCACACAGCCCACAAGCACTGAAGTAAGCTCCTGCTGCAGGGTTTGGCTGTGTGACTGGAGTCCAGCAATGCTGGTCTGTGGCTGTGCTATGCCTGGGTTTTAATCCAAACCCAGGTCTACGGGGGAAAGATCAGGCTCCCTCTTGGAAGACACTGATCTTTTCTAAGGAGGTATCAAGTAGGATGCAGTCCAAGGTTACTGATGTTGGAGACATTATTCCCTCAACCCCTCCTGATCTAACTGATCTACATAAAGTAGTTGAACAGTTATTGAAGCAGAAATGAGAGTTTCTCTAGCACAATCATAGAATCTTCTAGGTTGAGAAAGACCTCTAAGATCATCAAGTCCAACTGTTAGTCTAACACCACTAAACCATGCCCCTAAGCACATTGTCCACCTTGTCTCTTAATAATACGTCCACCTGGTCTCTTAAATACCTCCAGGGATGGTGACTCAACCACCTGCCTGGGCAGCCCACTAACTCAGACAGGATATCCCTAGTTTCTGAGCCTTGCCCTAACAAAAGTCTGTTTATACGGAGCCGAACTGAATGAACGTGTGGGTCTGAGGGGAAGATGCTCCTCCTCTAGTGCTCTCTAGAAACTGGTTGCAGGTCAGGCTCTCCCTTTGCTCTTCCATGTCTCCCAGAGACACGGCTTCAAATTCTCCCAGGCAGGTGAGAAAACTGAACTGGGGTCTCCTACACCCTAGTGTACATTAAATAATGACTTTCTGGATTAAACCCAGGACTCATCAGTATCTTTATTCATGATTTTTAAATGCAAATTTTCAATTATTTGATTTCCCTAGAGGCGGCTCCAAATGATTCGTTTCCTTTTGGTTGAATGAATCCTTTCAATTTTTATTCAAATGTATTTACTTATCTTTCTTGTTAAAAAAAACAAATAAAGAAAATCAAGCTAACACTTGGCAGGATCAGTTTGGCAAGGAAAGGCTGAAGTGAGCAGCTTTACAATTATAGTTTATTCCTGGTCCCGCTGGAATGGATGACAAACACCTAACAACTTTTCTGGGAGAAGAAATGGACCTTAAACAGTCAAAGTCACAAAACAAATGGGAGACGTATCAATGAAAACAAGAGTCAGCAGAGAAAACCTTCAAAGGAGGTCATAAACCTTCCTGTACCTCTCTTAGAGCCTGGATGTTTCCCAACCCTCCTCTCCTTGATGCCTGTGGCTGGATTACTCAGGAAATTATTTAGGAAATCCTGACAGCTGGGGAGAAAGGATAAGCTCTGAGATTGGCCTACATTAGCAGAACACACTTTCACTGATCTGCAAGGAGCGGGTGCGGATCTCTACCTGCTGGGGAGAGCCTGGTTTGGCCTTGGATTCCCCTTTCTGGCTGGGAGCCTGAATTTTTTAAAGAATTCCTCAACTTAAGTTGTCTTAAATGGTGTCTTAATCTGGTCTTTCATTACCTACCTTTTCAGGGAAGAGAGAAAGAAGAGGAATGGCTTTCAGAATGAATACAGCAAACCTACATTATCTGATCATTCCTAAGAAGAAAGGGTGCCCAGGAGTGTGGAGGTTAAAGCAGAGAGAGGAGTTATGGTCCAGTACAACAGTGATACACATTGTGTGGCTGGCAACAGGCAGCAGGAGAACAGCAAGCATCTCTACTACCCTGTCACTTCCGCGGGACTGGGAATTCACCAATTCACCAGTTCATCAGTGATTGATAGGTTACTGTGACTCAATTTCATAAACTGCCTCGCAGCACTTGGCACAGAAACTTAAGTAAAAATAAGGAATGATGACGAGTCCACCTGCATGACCATGGCCTTTACCTCAAAGGTTATGTCAGGGAAATACTCACTTATATTTGAACCCAGAAACAATAGTTAGAAAAACCCCTTACATGTTACACTGTTGTAACCAAATCAGCAGAAACATTCATAAAATCATGCTGAAGTGCCTGCCCCTACTGACCTCCCTGTAGGGTCAGGCTCTTGGGTCTCCATACAGGCAATTCTATTTCACGATTCCTGTTCGTGCATTTTCTACATCCTGATTTGTAAGCCCAGGAACCTCCCAGATTAAACTAAGCAAAATCTTTGTCACCTAGGTAAGCAAATGAAGGTGTAGTAGGTTTATTAATGCCATCAGGGTCAAGCAAATTGAACTTGGTTTTAGAACAAGAAAATGCAATAACACAAATCAGTTATTTTCATGAAATCTCACTTCTGACCAAGTGCCTTTCAAGCATATCTATCATCTGAATTCTAATAAGCACTCACATACTTTAATAGAGTTTACCTGATAAGCCTTATCAAAAAAGGTGAAAATATTTTCTTCCTTTGAAACAAAGTAGAAAAAATCAAAGCCATCAATTCATTCAGCACCTTCCAAAGCCCCAGGACAAAGAACGTGGAGGAAATTCACCAGCAGTGACAAAAATGTCTTTTGGAAACCATGCTTTTGATCATCTCAATTAATGTTCCATTGTTGCAAGCCATGAATGAAACCCAAATTTTGTTACATTGAAGAAAATGGACAACAGCTATACCCTCAGGCATAGGGATTTATATGAGAGGTATTTTTGGAGTTCAGTTTTTAATGTCTCAATGATTTTTCTGGCCATTAAATGGGTCTAATTTTGAAGAAGTGCTAAACTCCCATAGGAAGATATCCTTCTTATGTTGGGGGCCCCAGAGCTGGACACAGTACTCCAGGTGGGGTCTCTTGAGAGCAGAGTAGAGGGGGACAATCCCCTCCCTTGACCTGCTGGCCACTTTTCTCCTGATACAGCCCTTATTAGAATATGATTGGCTTTCTGGGCTGCCAGCACACACTAACATCTTTCCAGTTTGGCAGAAAAAAAAAAAAAAAAGCCATCATCTGGGTTTTTTTAAGATGGAATTGTGAATTGATTCCCAAGAGATGGGGATATCCTGCAGGGTCAGCAATCAACCATGCTCCGCTTTGCCTAGAAGCAAGGCTGATACTGATGTTTCGATGGCATTGCCGTTGTATCTCTCTAGTCTCCAGTGGATATTTCTTCCTAAAAGTACTATTTTGGGGATCTGAAATTGCCACGTGTGGTTTTAACAAGGAGTAAATTCTGTAATTTGAGGATATGTACAGAGATATTCTTAAGTTATTCAGGAAAAGACTAAAATCACTGCACTGGGTGAAATTAGTAGAAAGTTAATTGAAAAATTTTCCTGGCATTTCCAAAACCTAAATTTTTACACCTGTTATTTTTCAAATTAATCAAAATAGGCATTTTCTGCCTATTCAAAAGACACAATGATTTAAAAGAACTCTTTAATTTTGTAGGTGTAATATATGTGAAGTTGAAATCCAAAGTAGTAAGCCAAACACTGAAAAATACATCCCCATTGCATTCAGCGTGAAAGCAAACACATCGCTGCTCACTTCATCAATCCCATATTTACCAGAAACCACAAAAGCACAAAAAAGTACTTTTTCTTCCCCCTGCAGAGCTTCCTTGGGGTTTCTCAGTAAAACTGATACCTGAATGGCAACCAGAATGTTTTTTCTTGGTGCAATGGAGATGTAAGCTTTGATCTCTATTTGTAGTGACAACAATGAAAGCAATTATACTTTCCAATGGAGAGTTTAAGTTTAGCAGCCCATGTTAAGTGGTTACTAAATCCATGATTCAAACGTTGTTTACGCCAATGGGAAGCTTTCCCTTGATTTCAGCCGATGATGACTTCAGCCTATCTATGATTTAGATTAAGCTGAAAGATGCCTGAGGGGAACAATCTGTTACAAGGTACCTAAACTGGAATGAGCTATTGCAGGTATCTCATCTGTATGACATCTCTGTCACACACTACTCATGCTCCATCCTAAATCTCACTCTGTTGTTTTGGTTATTGTTCTCTGTCAGAACTTCTCTCCACTGATGGTATCTCTGCAGCCGTGGAAGTTCATTTCATCTTATGACGCAGCACCAATACGCTCCACACGACCCATACCTATTGAAATGAAATATCACTTTGCTCTTTAACCTCTGAAGTCCCTCACAAGAGGTAGGTGAGAAATTCACCTTTTCATTAGCAGAGCAGTAAAATAGCAGCTATTCAAAAGACTGAAATTTGAGTCAGCCCAGCCGCGTGAGAGTCTGCGCTTGGTCTGTCAAACACACCTTTCCAAACCCCGCTCACAGTGAACAACTTAGCCTATACTCATTTCACACGGAGGTACCATAAACAAAAATACCACAGGCTTGTGCCAGTGCTGGAGCCCAGGTAAGGACCAGAAGCTCTTTCCAGGTTTGTGCCTACACATGTAGAGCTTGCAGCATAAACTTGACCTTGGTTTGGGCTATAGGCTAGAGACGCCACCAAGCAGAGCACCTGCCAACCCTCCTCATCATGCTCAGAGACAACAGACTTATTTTGTGTGTCTCAAAGGCCAGTTTTGGATGGCTCTAAGGAACCAGCAATTTATCTTTTAGGAAAAATAAAGCCAATGAATTTTCAACTTCAGTGCCTCTCAATAAAGCATTTACTCTACCATCACTGAGTCACAGCACTGGGCTAGAGCAACCCACTGAGAGGAGGAGTTACATCCGTCCAAGGCTAGTGAAAACAGCAGCTATCTGCACAGTAAGAAATGTCTACAGCCCAGCCCACATTATGGGGTTTTGCCAAAATGGATTTATCAGCCAGGGACAACATGTGACCAGCAGATACCCCCAAAAGCAACTCTGATCTAGAAGTCAAGATTCTTCAATTTCTTCATAGGGCTTATGTTGGAAATTATATAACAATATTTGCACCTTTTTTTCTGTGCCTCCTACTCGGACCCTTAAGCTCCAAAAAATTCCTGTGAGAAGAACTTCAATAGCAGCTTAATAGATGCTTGCTTCATATTTTTGCTAATGAAGCAGGACCTGCTAAGCAGAGCTTGGAAGCCAAGATGTTTTGCTGCTGGAAACCCTTTAACACATAGGACTTATTACCCATATTGTGTGGCTCGAGGGTATTCTGCATTCAAGATCATTAACCTAATAAGGTATTGAGAACAATTCTTTAACCATCCAAAAGGCAAGACCTCTAATTTGGTGTGCAAGAACTCCTTGTCTCCCCTGAAAGAAGGTGGAAAACAATCCCACAGCTGTAACACAGCAATGAGTACTGCTCTGCCTTGCAAGGTTGCTTACAGTGCACTCCGGTGCAATATTAACACTTCAGGACTTCAACACATCATAGCTAATTTCATCATAAATGATAGTTTGGACATGACTTGTATCGTATCCTAGCCTACTTGACAAAATCATGGTAACAGATCATCACGTTCTGTATGCAAAAAGAGTGAAAAATAAAGTGAAAGAAGAGCTTTTCTCGTACACCGAAACAAAATGTCCATGCTTGGGACTGAGCACAGGACAACGGAGATGGTCCTGTTCAGGCTCTTGATGAATTTAGCTGGTGTCATGCTGACAGCTCATTAAGCACATGAGGAGTCACTCCCCATGCTAGGAAAGACCAGGGAGAGCAAGGAGGCTACAGCTGTCTTACACACAATAGATCTACTTCCAAAATTTATCAGCAAGGGACTTGGTCTTTGAAAAACGGTTGTGATTGTGTACTTGATCATTTGCTCAAACAAGCAGTAGATGGAGAAGGGCAGAAACTGGGAGATACTACATGGTTCTGCACATTAATGTTATCTAGCTGGAGATGTCCTCATGACAAGGCTCCTGGCTTGGCACAAACCATTTACAGACGGAGTAAGGAGCTGAAAACAGGGGTGCCAACAGCCATGCCCGGTTCCCACGACTTGCTCAGCCCAGCCTGCCCCATCCCCACTGCCTGTTTGGCATGGCCACGCAAAATCCTGTTGGCCTCAGGGCCAAGCACTCCCAGCTCCTTTCGCCATGAGCGAGGCTCCGTGCAGACAAGGCTCACTCACACAGAACGATCTGCAGCTCAGAGCCCGATTCAGAAAGGCAAATTATGTATTTAAAAAAAAAAATCCTCTGCATTTTTAAAGGTGCTAACTACTCCCTACTGTCACTGCCTTCCAGCCATGACCAGTGCCCTCGGCAAGTCACCCACATGCTCAGGATCTTCCCACTTCAACTCCTCATGATTCAGAATATGCACTTCATCTAAGTTTATACGGCAGATTATTCTAATAAATAATAGTTATACCTGGAGGGTGAAAGTAAGCACAAAAAGTATCCTCCCAGAGGGTAGGAGTGTTTTCCAGGAAGGTGGTAGGTAAGATACGGGCCAACACAAAGTTAGTATGGTGTTGTAATCGTACACTGATTATTTATAGAAGGCACTTGGATAGACAAGCATAAAACTCTTAATCACATGGGCTGCCAACCCATTTTTGAAAATCTGCTGTCAACTTGATCCTTGCTATGCTAAGGGAGCTTCTTCCTGAGGATGCTGGGCATGTTTGCTTGCTGTTATCTACGGCAAATCTTACACAGTTGAAGCAGCACTTTGTGAAAACAGCGCAGCATTCCAGAAATAGCAAGTCTATTTTCTGCAGCACTCCATTAAAGTCTCCTAGGCCATCACCATCACATACCGTAGCTTTTGTGCAATGAAACAAGTGAGATCTGCTCGTTTTTTTCAGAGAGCCTGAATTAGCTAAGCATTAAAATGCATGCTCCTACTTCGGAAGCGTGCTTTACTGGTTGCAACTTCTTTTTATGAGTAACGTGTTTGAACAAACCCGAGGCAGTCACCTCTCACCCCTGTGTTTCCCCTTATGGACTGCACCCATGGGTCTCACAGAAAGCTCTCTGCCCTGGAGCGTGCGTTGGCCCCAGGTCACAGCCTCTGGCACAGGGCTGTCCTCCCTCGACCCCTGCAAGCGGCTGGACCTCGGCAAGCGGCAGTAGAAAACGGCACCCAAGATAAAGTACTGAGTCCCAATAGGGTCACGCTGCCTTTGGATCAAAATGAACTGCAAGCCCCTCTCCAGCACTGGCAGGGCAAGCACAAGCCTGGGCAACAGAAGGAAGATGAGTATTAATAGGGATTGGGAGCAAGGTTTGCTTAGATAAAGAGGTAAATTTACATTTTAGGGCAGAATTCAGGGTGACCACTTATATTTAGGAAATCAGGTACCACTCCTCTGCTTCTAAAAATCAGTGTACACATTTTAATTCAAAATACGTTGAGAAAATATTCAAACAAATTATTCTAAGATTCTAAAATTTGTTTCGTAACTATCTGAAATCATCTCTGATGTCAAAATCTTATGAAAACCAATAACAATTATTATGATGAATAACATGGTTTACATGAAATGTTCAAGGTGCTGAAGCAGTTACTGCATTACTTTTCTGTACTCGTCCAAAAATCAGTAAACAATTAAGACTTGCAGTGAAATATCACACAGCTGTAAGGTAAAATGCATCATTAACAAAAATCCTCACACGTTTCAGGATGGAAGCTTGGCAGCTTAACTGAAAACAAGCTGCACTTAAGTAATTTTTACATAGCCAAAAGGACAATATTCTCTGCAGAGCAAGTATGTACTACAGTGTGGTGGCTGGAGACATGAAACATGCTTGTGGTTTGGTTTGCTTCCAAGGTTTTTTTGTTTTATTTTAACAAACAGCTGCAAGGTGTTTACTCTGAAAATTTAGCACAAAGGCAAATTTCTCTATTGGTATAAATTAGCACCACACGTTTCACTCATATTTTGCCTATTTCCACCAGAAAAGAATTTAGTGCAAGTTATTTAAATCCTATTGAAAAGCTGTTGCAGTGTGGGTGTCCTCCAGTCCTGCTATACACCTCTGCTAGCAATTAGCAAGTTTAAGGGGGTTTGGTGCAAGTCCCCTGAGCATGGGAGAGGTTTGAGGGAGGACATGTTCACATGCAGAAGTCAATAAAACCTTTTTTGGCCTTTGGAAGAACTGATCCTCTGTTCCCCACTGCAGTCCCCACTCATTTTTACTGAGTGACAATAGCAGCACCACCTTGAGTTACTTTCCCATTCCAAGTGCACCAGGGAAATGCCATTCCAGGCATTGTCTACCCAAACAAAGATATCGTTGTTCGGATGAAAAAAGTCACAGAAAGACCCCAGCACTGCAGTTCTGCACCATGGTTACCTGGGCTTTTAGGAGCTGCTCATGACCCACAAGAAGTCTGGAGGCACGGGCTACCTTTGCCACTTCCACCTCGTCTCCTTCCTTCCCAAGGAGGCATACAGGGGAGCACTCTGGGACCTCAGTTTCACTCATGTCCCCCTAGGAAGACCCAGTATTATTTTAGTAGCCTGAAGGGGTAAGGTTTCTGTCCTACCTAAATTTTTTTGAGGGAATCAGCAATCACAATTGGGACATTTAATCACACCTGGGACATTTCAAAGCCTAGCTCAACTCTGGTGATTTTGAGTTACCTCAAGGACGAAACCAACCTTTCCTTCAAAAGGGGCTTTCAAATATTCACAGATTCACAGATGAGTGTTTTGGAAGATATTCTTCCAAGTATCTTCTTGCAAACTGCATTATAAGAGTTCAGCACAGGTCATGTAATAGCCAGGAATTCTGGGCCACCAAAAATAGGCAAGACAAGCTGCAGTCCTCTGTAGAAACAGGTAATTTCAAGCTGAGGTACACACAAAGTGAAAATAGTGGTGTGGGCATCTTTAGAAATCTCTTGTGGACCGTCTTATGGCCTTCAGTGAGCCTGTGTGTATCTGCCTACCCTACTGCCCCTGCAGCTACATGTTACACAGGCAAGAATACGGCACGTGTGGGACCATGTTTCCAGGACAGGAAAACAGCATTTTCTAGGTGGCATTATTCTTAGGCTATGAGTTTTAAGAAAAATGAATGTATTCAAAACAGTGCAAGGCTTCAAATATGTGACCAGGTAAAGCAAACCTGTACCCACCAGCTGCCGTTCCCCGATAGCTCTTTTTCAGGAGAAAACTTGCTGATTATAAACAAAGTAATCACATACAAAGTGACCTATAAATAGCTGCAAGTACTGCTTTTAAAAGATAAGCCCTTTCACCATGCTTTATCCTCCCGCAAGCTGCAGTTCTCACTGCAGCCACCGCTGCCCGCACTTGTCTGTATCCCCACAACTGTGGGACACTGTGGGCTGAACTCCACAAAGCTCCACCACGGACATGAAGGGAAGGATCTGCCCAGCCCTTGGCTTAAGTTTTTAAGGACCGCTTCCCTATGAGGCTTGACTGATATGGGTGCTGCATGGAAGACGGGACTGTCACTTCACTGCACCTGTCCCGGCTGTAACAGGGACAAATCTGGCTTTGGTTTGCCTCAAGGGCTTTAAACCATATTTTGATACTAGTACTACAGCATGGGAATTATCCTATTACAGTGAAGAGATTACTTGATATGCCTGCCGCTGCCAGCTATTGCAAGTGTAATGACCCAGATTCCTTATGATCAGTCAGCAGACAAATTAGTTGCAGCCACAGGCACCTGTTTGCTCTCCTATAACTAACAGCCTGCATATCCAACGTGCTTTTTGCACAGCTACTCCAGCAGGTTAGTCAGAGGTTTCTATTCCAACAGTGACCTGAGCTGGGGAAAACAAGCTGTTAGAGGATTTCCCACATCCCTGCACCTGATAGTAATTACTTTACCTAAGGGAGAAGCGGGCACAGGCCAGTTACCTGCAAAGAATGGCAGCCTGGAGGAGGGCAAAACACAAGAGCCTTTCACACACTGGTGTTTATTTGAGTCTTTGGTATACCAGAAGAGCTTGCTCATGTCCGATTCGCCAACTCCTTGTAGAAATGCCTGTCACACTTGACACACCACCCACTGGGAAACCTGTCCTGCTCTTTGACAGCAAAACTGAGGGGAATGAGTGCGAGGTTGCTTAGCTTGGGGGGCTCAGCAACCAAATGTGTCTGCAGAGGAGCTCAGATAAAATGAGGTGCCTTGCAAAATATTTCATATGGTTTTACTACCAGAACATGAAGAGGGAAGAGAGGGGAGAAAGGTGGATGAAAACACCTCAGCTCTGCTTATATGTTCAGGTGAAGGTCTTTACCATTCTTTTCTGCATTTTCTGAATAATCCTGCCATGAAGACCTAGGACACACCTAGATGTATGTACATACCTACTCCCACTGAATGCAAGTCAGTGTTCGGTGCACAGGCTCCCGATAGAGCCCATGAGGCCCCAAACCAGCACACTCAGTCATCGCAACCCCTTTCAGCTAGTGGACAGGACAGGCTGAACATGGATGTGTCAGTGGGTGACATGCAAAAATAACCCTGGGAACAGACATAGGGCTTTCCCTTTCCAGTTACGTGCTTTTACCATTCACCTATGGAGCCAAGCTCGCTCCTGTGAACATACGGTTTTTGGTCCCAGGAACATTGCACATCCTTCTGCACAGTGGCCCAGCTTCAACTGCGGGAGGGAGAAGGAAAATCTCCACTCACTCCAACTACCCTCTGCTCTGGGAAGCAGAAGATGAATTGCCTAAGGAGGCAGGGAGCTGAACCTGAGTGATTAATTTCCATTGAAAGGACACCGACTTCGAGGCCAGTAGTTTTGCAAACAGCAGTGGAGACCTGCCTAATGAACAGGCTAATAACACCTACCATACCTTACACTAAGCTTGCTAGGTGACACAAACCTTGGCTGCAACACAGACTGTGGCCTCTTCTTGCCAAAATGCCCAATAAGCCAGACTCCTTCCCACTTCAGCCCTCATATTGCATATTGGGAAACCACTGCCCTACACGATTATTAAAAAGCACCCTAGGAAAGTAGGCTCAGCCAGAGGTTTAAAACATAGCAACATTTCAACTGTTTCGGTGAGGGCCTCGCTCTTGCCTAGGTAGGTTAAATAGGGTCTGTGGACTAGTGGATGGAGCTTCTCAGAAGCCTCTCATGAAGTAGTATTTAGTTCTTCCACACAGGCCTGTTCAGTGCTGCCAACAGCCGTGCTGTACTGGGATGTGCAACATCTCCAGATGTTTGAGGAGCTCCCTGGTCAGTAGGAGAGTGCCTAAAGAACAGAGAGGCACATGGGAGGTCAGGAAGCCACTGAGATGGTGGTTTTTAAGTCATGATTTTAGAGTCACGTACCAAAAGTATTCCTATGTCCTGCTCTTAAGGCTTATTATCCTTTATGGGATCTAGCCACCGGTACTCAAACACTTAAGACATGGGAACAGAAGAAATCTAGACAGTTACTCCTGTGATGTGGTTAAAAACTCCTCATCAGCAGTTTTGTGCACCACGAGGAAGCCACTGGACCAGGAGAAGCAATGCCGTATCAGCCAGAATGAGTGTTCAACGCGTATTTAATGCTGGCCCTTCTCAGCGGTGGGAGCAGCAGAGGCTGCACATCAGCCTGCACATCATTACGGGCTTTCTGCTTGTTTACGCAAGAGAAATGATCGCAAAGCAGTCTGAGCAAGTCGGCCCGTGATTTCCTCAGGTATGCTGCTGCCCAAACTGCTTGGCCAGACTCGTTTGGCAGAGATTTTATTGTCTAAAATCAGGGATACGCAATGGCTGGACAGCAGCTGCATTTTGCCAGACCTCAAGGGCTAACCCAAAAAGCCCCCAAAATGGGTGGCAGCCAAAAGCACATGTGGGCAGTGAGACATCTGGACAAGCAGAGCCCTGCGCTCATCCTGACGAGCAGTGCCCCTCATTGTCCTGTCTTAAAACTGTCACAACTCTCTCCAAAGGGGAATCGGCTTAATGCGCTGGTGTTAAACTATTAGTCATTTATTGTAAAATTAATCCCTCATTTAAACTCCAATCCCTCCAAAACCCTGCTTCCAAGCCTTCCTTCTTTTTACCTCTAGTCCTTTCCTTTTAATAAAAGAGGCAGCATATCTCTGAGAGCCGCAGCTCATTTCAATCTCCAGATGTACAAACATTGGTATAAGCCAGTTTGAATGTCATAAATGAAGAACTGACAGGTTTTATCAAAAACAAAAACATATGCGCACATACACACACATGTTCACACACAAAACAAAACAGAAGAAACACAGCGGGGGGACAGGAATGCCAATCTCTGAGTTACAAGGCCATTTGAGGCCTCAGAAAGTTCACTTTGTTCCTTGTTAACAGTTAATAAAATTTTATCCCCAGCTATTACTACGTAAAAATAACTTTTGTGTTCAAGCACGTGGTTTAAGGAAACAATACTCCAGTGTCATAATTAGCTTAAATCAATCATGAATTCGAAATACTATAAAATGACAACTGCTACAATATCATCACAAGTTACTTTAATTATGTGCAATTCCATTTAAAAAAAAAAAGGAATTTGATCGAAAATAGTGTTTTAAAAAAAAAACCAAACACAAATTTTCTACAAATTCATGTATCCTTACCTTACATAAAGAAACACGACATACTGAGGGGGAGAAATCTGGGGAAGTTCTCATATAGAGATTTCCACCCATTCAGATTAAGCATAAAATGTTAAAACATCAAAACTTTTCATGAAATGTAAAATCTCAGAAAAAATTCTGTTCACAAGTTTTGAGGCTGAATTAAATCTAAACATTAAACCCAGAAGCAAAAAATGTTTCATTTGCTTTGTTGACTGAGTCTTTAGGAACAGGATTTTCTCTCCATCTTGATGACTAAAAACTTGATTTCTAATGAAACTGATTTTTATAACCACATGAATCCTGGAGCTGGAGGAAAAAGCTTTTATGGAAAAAGCTATGAAATAACACGAGTCAAGATAAAATGAGTGGTGCCTGTACTTAAACCCTCACATTGGGAAATCTTGGCGCAGGGCGGGTGGGGGATCTTGCCCTTTTGGGGGAGGATTTTGTGGGATCTTGTCCTTTTTCTTCCTTTCTTTCATAAAACAACTATTCTTGAGTGTATCGGAGTCTCTCAGACAAAGGGCTGTAAGATGAGTGGAGGATGAGGGCTGCCCCCGGGGTGCTGCCACTTTGATTTTCACCTGGGGGAACCACTCTGATAGCAGTGACAGCCCTGTGCTTCCCAAAAAGACACGAGCCCTGCGGCTTCAGAAAGACTGCCTTGCAGGGGCTCCCTTCTACAGCATGCCTCTTCCTAAGGGCGAACGAAGGCACCCACACCGCTCATACGTGTAAGGCACACACACAAAATGGCGCCCTTTGTCTCTCAAAGCCCCTCAGATTTAGCCATGAGGCGTTATCTGTCTCACACCATCGCCTTAGGCCATGCCCCACATGCCACCAGCAATGGTACTACTGACCCACTCCTCTGCCTGACAGGCTTTGCTGTGGTGACCAAGGGTGACAGGCACCCTGGAAGCGGGGTGGCCTCAGCCGGGTGGGTGCTGTCCCCGCTCCACACTCCAGGAAATGCTGTCATGGTGCCCAGGGGGCTGCGTGAGAGCATTACCTGCCTCCACCATGATGGCCAAGGGGACAGTGGCTGCTCAGGGCATACCTGGCCATAATGGTCTCATCCTGCAACAGCCAGTAAATAAAATGGCTGTGGGCAGCAAAGGAGGGGGCGGCAGGTGCTCCCTCTCCACACCCCTGTGCCATACAGAGCCTCACCAACCAAACGTGCCTCGCAGATTATTTTGCTAGGCAAAATTATTTGCTACCATGGAAACAAGTGAAGAATGAGCAAAATTATTACAACCAAAATGCCTACTTAACAAGTTAGTTATTTGCAACGAACTTTTATTCCCTTCATTCCTGCAATCGGATTTGCCTACAACACCAAAAATTCATCTTCCCTGTGAAAAAGAGACAGTTAAGGCTTTCTGGCAATTTACATTTATTAAAAGTCTCTATTTTTGACTTCATCTAGTCACATAGCTTGGATCATCCACATATCTTCTGACTAAAACCCTGAAAACACAATGTCCAAGACTTTGGGAACACTCTGTATTTGACTAGCGCCAAGTGGAATGTATTACTAGATTACACATATGATCTTCGTTATCTGGGTTATTTAGCATTTGGCACGGGACCCCTGGAAGACAACATGCCAGAATCACTTACTGTGCATTGGGAGAAGGAAGAGCAGCCTCTCTGAGAATGGCACAACACTGCTTCCACGTACAGAAGGGGAAAAAACACCTTGGAAACTTGTGAAATCCTCATTTTTTACCTTTAACTTCTTCAACCATAAAAGCCATATAATAAAATTGGGTGGGGGTTACTTTTTGGGTACTTCCTTTTCAGGTTCTTTAAAGATTTGTTCATAAAACCTTTTTAAAAGTATGCTTTTTTTTTTTAAATCAGCCCCTGCTTCTAGCTTACACCGAAGTAACATCATCGGCACGCTTCACACTGCACTATAGTACCAATATTTTAACACCTTTAGTGTGTAGAGATACATATCTATAAATGGTCAGGCAGACTCAAAAATCGTGAAATTATATTAATAAGTTTCAGTATGTAAAAATATCACTTTCAAAGATCTGGTGAGGCATATATTAGGAAAGGAGAAGCTGCCAGCAACTGCAGCACAGAATTTGGCTGTCTCTGTGAAGTATGCAAGGTGCGAGCAGAAGTTCGCCAACGCAGAGCAGAAACTTGGTAGCTTGGGCTTTGTCACATGTGAACATTGTTTTGAGGGACAGCAGAACAAAGCCTGAAAATTTGGCTTGAAACATTTCTTTATTATTCTATATCAATTCCTTTGAGATGACAGGACCTGATGCTTAAATCCAGTCCTCAGACATGTCTTTTTCTAGCCAATAATTTGTGTTGCACTGAAGTATATCATTAAGTTGTGCATTTTTCATTAAAGGACACCAAGAAAAAGTAACAGGAAAATTACAATTGCAGAACAGGTCCAGGGCCAAATACAACTAACCCAAATCCTTTGCTGATTTCATACACATTAATGGAGTTAACAATCTAACTTATTTTTCCTGCATCTGACTATCAGCCAAGAAAAATAACAAAAGCTTACTTTTCCAATGTATTTCTAGAATAACTTTGCTCAAAGCGCTTCCAAAGAGGACATCTGATGATGTGAAACAGTCCTTGCATGCCTATTCATCACTGTTTTGTGAGGAAAGAGGAACTGTGTAGAAGAAAAGGAAGAGAAGCAAAAACAGGAGGCAATGAATAGTCTGCATATTTTCATCTCTTGGAATTAAGGGCCCAAATTCCACTATGATATCTGTACTATTTACTATGTTCCTCTGCTGCCTGCAGTTACAGTCGAGTGAGGTAGGGATTACAGCGTGGCTGCACATCTATACAACACCATGCCATACAGCCATCCCAGAATTATTCTTCAGGCCAGGTATCTTGTAACCTCTTTTATATGACTGACATGGCAAGGCAAGATTTGTAAGGAACTTTCATTAAACAAAATTATATAGCTGGGGAAAGAGACGACAAGCTTTTAAGCACACAAGACTTGCAGATTTGTTGCTCTTTCAGGACTGAGGAAGAGGACAATGGCACAAGCAAGTGTCTGTTTTTCCCAGCTAGTTCACCTAACATCCTTGTGCCATCACAGCTACAACACTACCATTAAAAAACCTGAATCCTCTAAATGCTAAATAGCCATCTCCAGATGTCGCAATGGTTTCTTTGAATAAATACCATTAATCAACTTAAAATGCCGCAAAGTAAGTCTGTCCAAAATGGGTGCCACCACATTTTATGAAAGTGCCCTGTGTATAAGCCAAGGACACCTGACATATAAAGTGGTATAAAAATACAAACTGACTTGTGCTTCTAAGTATTTCCTGCCCTTTTAAACTTTGCACTTGTTCATTAATTTCAACAAATATTGAGGTGAGCCAGCTGCTGAGGTGAGAGGATTCATATAAATCCCTCACAGATGTTTGCTAACTTCAGATAGGAGCTTTATTATCTACAAGTCATTAATCAACCATTAACAAGTAAGTGTTACGGAGTCCCAGTATTAAGGTTCACTGCCAGAGGAGAATAATGGATTTTGCAGGCTGGCTGTGTCTACAAGAAGGGGAACTAAGAGCTGAGACAGGTCTGAGATAAAACATTTGGAGGAGATTAGAAAACATGAGAAGTCATTTTGGTGCTCCTCAGCTCGCCTTAAGAGAAAGCACTTCACAAGAGTTAAGCATTTACACAGCAAACGGAGTGGAAAGTTCAAACTCATCCATCAGTTCGGTGATGAAGAGGAATGTTTTTTGCACAGCCAAACAAGGAAGTCAGGCACAGGTGAGAATTACTGCTCCTGTGAGCAATAATAAACACCATAGATGTTACCCTCTAACTGATAGACTTTGAAGATACAAAATCACCTGCTCTGTCTCTGAGGTCCTCAGACTTCACCGGATACTTCTCACCAAGGCCACAGACCTCAGTTCAAAACAACAGGAGAAGCTAAATTGTTGCATGCCACAGGCAGAGGACAGACATGACCAAGGCAACATCCATTGGTTTGGAAAGCAGCAGAGTCTTGTCAGGCAGGCAAAGCATTGCCTTTACAGCAGAACAAGGCAACGTTTCCCCTTCTTCAGTCCTCTCCACCACAAAGTTTCTGCCACCTGACCTTATAAAAAAATCCTTCCACACACCAGATCCGGAAATAATTCTGATCCAGGCTATACAAGCAAGACATATTTACTCTTCAGAAATAAAGTTCTTAGGTGAAAAAGTATGTGCTGAGTATCATCCCACTCAGTGGCTCTACAGCTATGTCTAATTTCTGATATTATGGAGCAGGCAATAAAACAAACAAAAAACCAAAAAAGCAGAATTGAAGAAAAATATTCTTGTCTGAACCCCAGCAGGCAAATGACAGAAACTTGAAATATTAACTTTGAAGTAGTTAATTTTCTTAGCATCGAGCAACAAGTCTTAAGACAGTTTGAAGGAAGGACATTATGGAGACATAGGTGGATAAACTGCAGGAAACCCTAAAGTCCAAGGGCTGAGGGGTACTCAGCTTGTCTGCTGTACCCTCCAGTTATTGCTACTCCCCACAGTACTAGTCCATCTCTAATTTCAGAACCTCAGTTATGAATGTGTCACCTGTGCCCAAAAGATGCTACCACAATCATGAACATAGCTACAAATACAATAAAGAAATAATAGTAAAAGAAGAATAATGGTAGTACAGACAATAGAAAAAAAATCAGTATTCTATGAAGGGGTTACAAAAGACCCCTTCATCTTATTTTAAAGACCTGGAAACAAAGTCAGTGAGAAGCCACAGAAGAAATCTTACAGCCAGAACCAGAACACATGTTGCTGGCTCTCAGTCCTATGCTCAGGCCACTAGACTACACAAAAAAGGTGCAAACGCCTTTAGGAATTCATTTCTAAGTTTACGCTTTCATGTCATAGCCAGCAAAAAGACCTGCAAGTAGTTTCAACTCATTTTCTTTCCCTCTTTTGCAACTCTGATGTTTTCACAGAATACTTTCCCAGGTTTCTAAAATACTGTGGAATTCTCTATGATGACAAATCTGAAACCAGGTATTAGTTAGATCAAACACAAAAACTTTTCCAAAGCTTACATACTGATTACTTAACACACCACAGAGTAGGAAAAAATATTCCTTACAAAGCCATACTTTAATTTCCCTCAATAATGTTTCTTCGTAAAGAGCTCTACACAGCTGGAAGCATTAACAGCCTACCAGATGGTTCACTTCTCGATAAACACTTATGTTTTGTAAGTTTGAAGTCTAATGAGCTGTAGTGTGGGAAGACAAAAGTTATGCAGGCAGAGTGGTGCAAATGGCAGGTCAGGAGCTGGAGCGGACAGTGGACCAGCTCCACACAAACTCCCATTTCTGTGGTAGCTTTACACCAGGGTAGGAATGGGAGAGGAATGGCTGGTGCTGGCAGAAGATGCAGACACAAAATACTGAACGCTTCACACCTGCACAGATCCAGACACACAGCCCTGCAAGCTGCTAGTGCTGGATGGGAGAAGGCTGTGACCACCAGATCCTGGCCCACAGCACTGTCCTAAACCAGCAGGTGCTTCCAGAGCCCCGGAGAGCCTGTACCACGCAGCAGTCTGTGAAAGAAACTTCGCTCAACTGTGCAATCTCACAATACCCACTCGAAGTTATGCCTGGCACTGTGTAAGTGTACAAGGCAAAAGGTTGGAAATACTCATCTTCTGCTGTCCATGCCATCTCCCCAGCAGGCAATCATAACCAGCCACAAAATAATTAGGACTGAGCACACCAAATGTTGCATGCCTGATTGATTGCAAATTGTGGAGCAGCTCTGCTTGCCCAGTTGGATACAAACAGCTTAGTGTGGCAGCACTGGGAAATAAACCTCCTCTAGGATCTGGGCTGGGTCTGTCACGTCTTGCAGCAGGCTTTACAGATGTGCAGTTACCGAGCAGCCTGAATTGTGGTTGACAACCTGGTGTGGACAATCACTCAAAAACATTTCAAGTTTTGGGCTGAGAAACTGCAAAATAATACAGTCAGTAAAACTCACTGACTCACCTGGAGACCGATCTAGATCTGTTCAGTGCTTTGACAAAGATCAAAGATGGTGCAGACTGGCGTCTTTGGGCCAAACTCTTCATTTTCTGATTGGAGAGAAAAACAAAACGAAATCATCGGTGAGATTCGGAACAATAACTGCACGCACACAGATTTGTTGCAGCCAGACTCTGGTTTCAGAGCATGGGAAAAAGGATGAGTTATTGCTATCAGCAATCATGGAGGGGGAAAATGGTTGTAAATGAACACTTATTGAGAAAAACAAGGCCACAAACGGAAAGCCAGTGAGAAAGAAAAACTGGTAAGTAGTGTCTATACACAGATACCTGAGGTACACCGTACACATGAAATAAACACCTAGAGCTTGTCCTCAACCGCTTTTTGCCCCTTAATAATCTATTGTACTTTAGATTTATCAAATATCCAGAAAGCGATTCAAATCTCAAGTGCTCGATGCATTTCTGTGTCAGGTCCAACATTTACCATAAATTAAGGTTTGGATTCTATCCAGCTAACCTTATGTGCTACACTGGGCTACTCTTTTTTTTTTTTCTCCCATATCTTTAGAGATGAGGGTATTTTCCATCCCTACTAACCTAGCTGGAGCATCTTGTCTCTCAGTAATGACATTTTTTTCATTCCTGATTATGTATGGGACAAAATTGGAAAGTGAGAGGCAGGGCAGTTTTTAGCACAGAACCTGGCAAGGAAGAGGGAAAGGGGACACTCAAAGACATTGCATCAGGGGAAAAAAAAAAGACAAGGGATAGGGGAGAGGTGAAAATGTGAGTAGCTGTCAAGGGAGCATGGATACCCACTGAGTAAAGTTGAATACTACAATAAAATACTCGGAAAATAAACACTTCCCCAGAGGCAGAAATTTCCAAAAGCAGGAGACAAACCCACACATTTCCCTGAACACAAATGTATTCACCACTGCATCCTCTCCCTCCTGCAGCCAGAAGCAGGACTAAGGAGTCCTGGCCTTGACTTGGGAGCTGCTCTCTAGAACCGGTTGTGCAGCCTGCTGCCAAGGTGCATGACCTCTCCTCTCACTGACCCTCCACCAGAAGGGTAGTTGTTACCTTATTTAGCTCAGATATTCTTCAGAATAAACAAGAATGAACAAAAGGACCGGGGCTGAACTCCTCCCGAGAGCCCGACAGGACAGTATCCAATGCCGGAGCGGTCCCTCACACCAGCCTGGTAACCGCTGAGAGCCCACAAACCGGTGAACCTTTGACAGTCCTGAAGCCTCTGTTACTTCCTTCCTTCAGTCTAAAAATAACCACGGAATGCCAGGAACAAATATGTTGGGGAAGAACTGATTCTGCTGCCCATGTATGTGCTGGATGTGGCATACATCTTGTTTGGGCAGGTGCACAACGTGCTCCCCTCGGAAGAATTAAACTCTACAGTACTATGTGTTTTACTCGCTTTGGACAAGTGCAGTTCTTTTACTCATTGCAGTGCATTTGTTATTGTGTCATTGTTTTGGTTCCCTCTTTATTTAGGTAGAGCACGCTTGTTTGTTTTGTCAGATATTCAGTTACAGCTATTGTGCAGCAAATGTTATAAATTCAGCTGTGTCATTTCAATTCACCTTTAAAACTTATCCCCTCCTCTCTCTTTCTTTTATCAAAAAATAGCCTTCTCAAGACTGATAAGTTAAGCCTGGGAACACTTATCTGTCTTTGATCAGACTATAACTGGATAATAACAATAGATTACTAAGATAGATGCCCATTTTTGCTAGTTGTGAGAAAAAAAGGACATACTTCCCTAAATTTTTCTAGTGAATGAAATCAGTTTGTCTTACTCCTAGCAGATCTGAAAGGTTGTTAGCAGTTTAAAAAGTAGCATTTCTACAAATATGAAGGACAAAAGAGACCTGACTAACCAAGGCAGGCTAACATCCCATGGAAGGCTCACCACAGATTTCATGCAACCAGCAGATTTTAGGAGTTTATATAAAGCATCAACTCCCAGTTGGAAATTTACTGCGTCTTGTTAGCAGGTAGGTGCCTTCCAGGGTGTGGTTAAAACTACAGCCTCTCAGCTCCTGCAAATGCAGTGGTGGTTTGGTTATGTTTTCAGAGAGATCTTAACGCCTTTAACTTCTCAGGTCTAAAAAGGAAGCCACTGGAAAAAATGCAGCATTTTAAAATCTCTGTCAATTATAGCAATTTTTTTCATGGTTGGGTTAGCAATAGGGAATAGTGCCTGTGGCAGTGAGATTTTAGTCTTGACTTAAATATCTTAGGACCAAAGTAAGGGTTAGACCTACAGCAAGTTAATAGGAGCTCAAATAACTGTCAGACAGAGACAGAATAATTCAGGTTGGAGGGGATCCAATGAAGTCTGTGGCCCAGCCTCTCTGGAACTGCTGAGAGCAGGACTCATTCGAGCAGGCTGCTCAGGGCCACCTCCCATCCAGGTCTGTGTTATCCCTGAGGATGAGATTCCACAGCCTCTCTGGGCAACCTCTTAATATAGCTATTAATTAAAACAAAACAACAACAACAAAAAAAAAGCTTTAAAATGTAAAAATATCACTGATGAGATTTGGAAAATGAGATTTCATAGCAAAGGTGAAGTGAGTCAGGTCAGCTGCATGCAAACAAAAACATTACACAGAGACATTGACTAGGACAGAATGGGAGGGTTTGTTTTTATTTTGCTATGTACAGAGTTTGGAAAGAGAAAATAAGCGACCATCATGATAACCGGAATTGATTTACTTTGAGAAGGAAGAGGACAAATTCATTTTTGGCAGAGCTGGATCCAGATGCCTGCTCTCCGCAGCTTCACGCGTTTACATGTGCAAGGATGTCACCCTGGCAATGCGGAGAAGAGGAGATACATCCTGGACAGCTGTAGTGAGAGCAGATGTTTGGGAGCAAAAGGAGATTCAGTGACCAAGTATCTAAGCGAGGGACACAGGAAAGCATTTCTCAACATGTGTCCCACATCATAACCTCCCATTTTTTCATGTAAATATTAGGAAGGTCAACAGAGAGAGAAGTCCTCATACTTGCTGGCTGAGTCACACCCATGTGAAATGTCTCACAAAATCAGTATCCATAATGAATGTTTACAGTGTGCCAGATGCAAGGATGATAACCTTGTACCAGTCAGGACAAACTAGAGTTATTTTTGCCTTCCTCACGTTCTAAACCTGGCATTCCTGCCCTCCCTTCCGATTCAGGTTTAACTTCATACTTTCTGCATTTCTGGTGGTGGTTGTCTTGACTGCTTTTTTAACAGACACGAAAAGTTTAGAGCTTTCAGGTTTTGGACTGGTGGTAGTATCTGGCCAGTTTCTCATCTGGTATAAACAAACATAGGGCTATAGATTTCAAAAGAATGAATTTACACCAGATAACGATCAGACAATGAGTTAATCAGAAAATCGAGTTAATCAGCTCAACCCTCTCCTTGCTATCTGAGCAAAGGACAGAGAACAGAAAAATCTGTGAGCTCAGTAACACTGGGAAAAATTGTCTTCTCAGGGAGCGGTTTGAGCTTACAATGAGGAAATATGACCTGATGTCTATTTAAGAGACTCATATAAAAAAATAATTGAAAAATGTACTCAGCTTCTGACTGACAGGTGAATGCAGCAGAAATGCCTCCTCAGCGATGTGCAGACACCCTTGTAAAAGCCTCCCCAGACATGAAAGGATTTCAGGCTCCTGATTTACAGGCTCGCTCCAGAAGTGGGTCAAGGCTGGGACATCTGCCTGGGTCGTTTAACTGGGTGACAGGGGCAACCCTCAGATGTGCCAATACCTTGAGCCGAGGATTGCACTCAAGTAGCTAAGCTCTCCCTCTCCCTGCTTTATTTTTCTAATAAAAGGAAGTCTGATTTTAACAAAGCCTACTCTTTAAAAGTATCTAAGCTAATAACCCTGAGGGATTTCACCCATGCAAACTCTGCTCTTGTTGTCTGAGCAACAAAACGTATCCGTGGCACACACTTCTGGTTTAGCTAGACACAAACCAAAGCACACAAATCTTTACCAAAAACTGTAAGGCAAAGTTTAACTCACTGCCCAGCAATCAAAAAATCAGAACAACCCTCAGCACCTAGCAGTTAATTTTCCGGGACGCTTAGGCATCACTCTTTCCCCTGTATCACAGAGCCACTGACGAGGCGTAGTAAATAATTTTTTCCTACATACTATAGCCCAGTATTTGTTAGACTTACAGTGTAGGGTTGTCTAAAAATACCAGAAATAACAAGAATCTCTTATACTTTGGTAGAGCAAGAAACGGCCCTACTGACCTGTAACATTCTCGAGCCCTTATAAACAGGGTGGGAAGGTGACTGCATTTGGCTCAGGCAGCAGAGATGTCTAGGTCCCACAGAGAGCCCATTTACCGTAAAGGCAGAGCAGGTGACAAAACTATGTGCTTTTGTTTATGCTGGCGGAATATTTTTACTTACAAGGACTTTCCTAAAAAGAAGCCATTTTTAGATGGATAACAGGGCAGAAAACAATTGCACCATGCTGGGGCAGAAGAGGAAAGAGCTATCAACACATTGGAAGCAAAAGCACATCATCACGGAACAGCAGCTGCTGGAGAGCACAGCAAAGACAGAGACTAAAGGCCATCTCAGAACAGAAATTAAAACAGATGAGCAAAAGATGTTCTACCAACTACCTTCTAAAGGATACAAATTTTTGGAAGCACTGACATGGATGTGTTCAAAAGATCTCACCCACCTACATCAAAAGATGGAGATGTGGAAGACTACTAAAAATGTGGAGTAGTGGAAAATTTCACTTATAGGTCCTACTGTCAGCTGTACGGTGCCCACACTGCTCAGGCGAGTGATTCTGGTTGTGGTGGTTTTGAGGAAGCCCAAAGTTTCCTTTCAAGCCTGACACAAAGCAGGAAGGTTACCACATGGACACAATTCTGCCCAGTCTCTGTACAGCAAGGCTTTCTCAGGAGCAGCTTACAGATGACAGAGGGAGGAGATTCTGCCCGCTCCACATAGATACTTCAAGCAGCATTAGGTAAACAGGCAATAATTTGATATACGCAGTTCTTGGGTATTAGATCCCACATGACCTGCCAAGTCCCTCTCTTTCTTACTGCCACCATAAGGGACAACCCTCCCCCTCCCCTCACCCCAGACTAGGAAACTCAAGAACTGGAACACATTGTTTTATGCATAATTTTCAATTTCTCTCATGGAGAGACAGAGGAAGGATCACTAATGCTAGTTCATAATTAAAGCAGCATCAGGAGGCACATCACAATGGTAAGTTATCAGCACAGCCTGCCAAGGGCATTTCAACCTAAGGACCAACTATGCGGATGACTTCATTAAAACAGAGGCTTTTTCAGTCCTTATCAGAAAAAATTGCTACAGGATATGTCTGTGGAATGACAGGAGTTGTTCATCACTTCAGTGAACAGTGCCAGAAGTGTCCCTGGATAGTCAAGATTCCCAGCGCTATCAGGTGTGATTTTGGAAGCAACCCACCAGATCCTCAACCAGCATCATAGTAAACAGGACAGAGACTTGTAGGAAGAAGAAATCTCTGCTTAAGGAGCTTTATGTTAAAAAAGATATATGTAAAGGCATGAGATCAAGGTATCATCAAATATAGTGGCAAAGACATACTTGATTCATCTCTGCACATTAAGACAAGTAAAGGGGTAAAGATTATGTATGACTACCTTTACTCTTCCACTGCTGTTAACTTGCTTGAAACTTGTCCATTTAGTACACTGCGAGGGAACACTGGAACTCTCCTTTCCCTGCCAGTAAACTATTGCTGTATTTGTGACCAGAATCATGAAGAAACACATTTTTATGGTGATGAGATACCATATTTCAAGTCTGAAACCACAAATACTATTTTGCTTAGTGTGCAGAATGGTTCATTTTTTTGCACACATCATATGAGTAAATATTAAAAATTGCTGAGCCTCCAAAACATTATAAGTAGTGCTTGAAATCTTCAAGGAGGCAGCAAAAAAATCTTAGGAGTGACGCCTTGCATTACCAAATATTGTCTTGTGTAAAATATGCAGGGTTGGAATCTAGCCACTCTAAGAAGAGAGAAGTGAAACACCAGGAACTTACAAATACAGCTAAATGACCACAGCTGCTACTGCTGACACGGTTACACTGGCATAAAAGATGTCTCTGCTGCAGTTTGTTTTGATAAATTTGTAGAAATAAGCTCTATCACTATAATCACTCTTACTCATGTTACTTCAATCCTCTTCAGAGTTGCATCAATTTACTGGTATTGGTTACTAAACTAAACAGTCAGTACAAAACTTCTCTGTAGGTCAACCACACATAGTCCAGTGACTCCGGTAAGTCCAGCAAAGGAGGGAATCTGGTCCAGAATTTTCTAAAAGCATTAACTAAACCACTGCACTTCAGTGTCACCTTTTGGCAGGGTGCCTTGAATGCCTTGTAAGCATTTAACGGAGAGAACCTCCCAGTTTCTGTGAGGTAGGTTAGCAGTTCAAACCACTTTGCATGTCAGGAAAATGAAAGGAAATGTTTCAGGAAAATAGTTTACATGGTCACAGAAAGTACATGAAAAAAAGTCCTAGACAATTTCTGTCTCTCAGTCCTATAATGTGATCAAGCACATGATCCTTTGGTTTTGTTTTGACAGCCAAGTGGAAGATGAAGTAGGAGTTCAGACAACCACAAGACAATGTAGCAAATCTCAGCTAATTTGAGAAAGGTATAGTCATGTTAATAAAAAGGGAGAAAGGTTCAGTGGTCGCTTAGCATCCCATATTTGGGGTATCTGTGCCAGAAAGTACAATAGTTGATGTTAAATGCATATTTGCAACAAAATTGTTCAACTTGCCATGCTGTGTCACCAGTATCAAAACTGATTCCTTGTCAACACATTCTTCCATGTAAATAGAACCAGTACAAGCAGCATAATCTCCCAGTAGTAAGAAAGTCTTTCTGTATTGTCAGGAAGTATGATGCTTTGTCACTGAGTGAAAAACAAAACAAAGGTACCTCTAGAGTCCGTAGGACCCAATGAATAAAAAAAATATTCAAACTGTCATTGAGATCCAGCTTCAGAAAAAAATCAGTCTTGCCCACTGCTGTACATGCATAAAGGTAGGAATCTTCTTCCCCAGACAGACACAAAGAGATGGTGTGCTAGTCCTCTCAAGGGAGCACCACGACCATGGACGAGCAGCTGAGCGGTTGGCTGGATGTTGGTGGCTGCCTGTGTTGACTGTGCGTGGTGTGCAGAGCTGCCATATGCTGCATGGCCCAGCCAGGGTCTCAAGCTGCTTCTCCGCAGGAGGATTTCCATCTATACCCCTGCCACATGTGCCTCCACGCCGAGGAATTCCAAAAGGGCTGCCAAGATCCGTAAAAAGCAATATCCCCGCTCCCTTGTCAGCGCTGGCAAAAACAAGGTCTGCGTTCCTTCGACTGTGGGCTCTTTGGAGCAGGAATAGGAAACACAAGTACTACAATTAATATTTGCCCTCAGAACGCTGAATCATGAAGCAGAACTTGTAAGAAAAAAAAATGTTCATCTTCACAGGATTTGAGCATCCATTCTCATTTCAGGCAGGTGCCTGGCATCAGGGCTCTGCCAGGTTGGAAGGTACATGGTACTCTTATCTTCAGCAGAAATGAAAGAAATGATAGAAGAAAAATTAAAGCTGCACATATAGCCATCTCAAATCAGATCGCAGTACTTGGAGAGGGTATCTACTCCATCACTTTGTCCAGCTAGGCAGCAGAAGGTACTCCACTACGTTGTGTAGGTGTAGGACACTCCCTCTTCAGAAACCGATCAGGTACTAACTGCAGCAAGGTGTGGTAGAAATCTTGGCCAAACACCCTCCAGGCAACCATTTCACCCTTGGCAGAAGCTGCCACGAGAAGAGGTCCCCAGGGCTGCAGGCAGGCTGGACTGCTACGTGCCTTGCTGGGACACAGCACACATGGACACATCCCGTGGAAATGCACAGCATCACTTCCCACCCCAACGAGACGCTTCTGCAGGAGGAGAGGGACCAAGACTCCCCTCCACACAGCTGTGCCATGGCCAGCAAAGCGCCAGCCACCTCTCAGCAGCAAGACTGGACACAAGCTCAGCCTTCAGAGCATCCGGGAGGATGCTTACCAGGCATCCTAAATTCCTGTCACCAGGTGGACAGATTTAGTAAAGGACACTGTAACCTGGCCAGTCATTCTAATCCTGCCAGCGTATTTATCAGTCAGTAGTATTGTGCACCTCTAACTAAGGCAGTGCACAGTTTTAAACGTCATTGTCAGGCAAAATTGCTAAGGCAGGAAGGTACTGGCTCTACTTTGGGTAGGAAACCACTACAGCACTTGCTAAAGCAAGGAGAAAAAAAAAGAGTTCCTGTTTTACACAGTGGGAAGAATGTGGTTATTACAGCTTTCTTGTTACAGCAAAGTATAAAGCAGAAACAAGCGCTTGGCTGTACGCAGAAGTGAGCATTTTGCACTCGATCGTGTCAGATGCTGAAAAGCAATTCGAGACATCAAACAGATTTTACAACCGGTTCTGAAGATGGGATGACGCTGTTGTGCTATCAATTGTGATATACTTAGAGTGCACAAAGCGCTTCTTTGGGAAGCTGCGCTTCCATTTCTCTTGTACAAAGCACGTGTGAGAGCAGACAGCAACCCACCCCCCAGCTCCGCAAACGCTTCCTTTGCTCCAACAGACACACACGCAGCATGTCCCTCTTAGCTCCCCTGGATAATCACGCTGCAAACCTCCCCCCAGCTCTCTCCGATACCCACCCAGCAAAACCTCCATCCATCCGGCAAAGTCTCCCTGACACATCCATGCAGCAACACCTCCCCACCCGGCAGTTCACCGGGAAATCCATGCAGCAAAGCCCCTCGGCCCCACCGAACACCACCCAGCGAACGCTGCTCTAGCTCCCCGGGACACCCATGCAGCAGCACTCCTTGCCCACCCCGCACACCCAGGCAGCAGCCTTCCTGTGCTCCCGGGACAGCCGTGCAGCAAGCCCCCACAGGTCCCGGGGTTGTCCACCCGGCAGAACCCCCTGAGCTCCACCGGGCGCACCGCCGCACCCCAGCTCCCCGAAGCACCCGTGCAGCAAGCCCTTCCCGCGGACACCCCCGTCCCGACGGCTCCCCTCGGTCCCGGTCCCGATGGCGGCGTGACGGCGAGCCCGCTGCCCTGGGTCCGGGGGATGCTCCGGGACCGAGGCGGGGACCGTGGGGCGGTTTCCCGTGGGGTCTCCCGCGGGCGGCCTCACCTTCTTGCTGTCGGCGGCGGCGAAGACCCTGCTCTCGCCGCTCACCGAGGACGAGCGGCCCGGCCCGAGGTGCTCCTGTTGCGGGGACATCACGTCCATGCAGCCCCGCACCGCCGCCCTCCCGCCGCGGGGACACCCGCGCCGCCGCTGCCCGCACCATGGACAGGGCGCGCCGCACCGCGCCGCGCCCCCCCCGCGGCCACGCCCCCCGGCGCCGGCCACGCCCCAGGGGCACGCCCCTCGCACGGCCACGCCCTCCGCAGGTTCCGCGGAGAAAGGGATGAAAGCGGGCGAGGGGGAGGAAGGCGACGCGCATGCGCGACCACCGGGAGACGGTGGGGGTGTAGGGGGGGAGTGCGCTCGTGCTGAGGAAGGGGCGTGCGGCCTCGCTCTGCGCCTGCGCGAACTGCCCGGGACCCGCGGTGGCGGCGGGGCTGGGAGGGACGCGATGCCAGCGGGGGGCTGCTGGGTCCCAGGGGCGTTGCAGGGTCCCAGGACCGGGGTGGGTGTGGCGGGGTCCCAGGATTATCCTCCCTGCCCCAGGTCACACCCCCTCCAGAGCCCCCCCGAGGGATGGTCCCCATCTAAGGAGCCAGCCGGGGCGGGGGCGGGTGTGGGTACCGGTGCGAGGGTCCCTGGTGGGAGAGGGGACCATGGCAGCACAGGCTCCAGGCCTGCCGGGGCAGCCCGGGGCAGGCTGCGGGGATGATGATGTGCTCCAGCAAGCCGTGGGCAGCAAGGAAAAGGAACCACAGGTTAAGCTAGTGGATGGAGTTGGCTGGAGAACGAATGGGTGTAAATAGGCTATAAATAAATCTCGGCTGGAGAAGGGAAGAAAGCGTACTGATCGTAGTGCTCATACTAGTCATAAAAAGAGGCTATGGAAGAACCTGCCAGCCAGGAGCAAAAGGCATAGCTCCGTGAATGGCGGTGGTTGGATACGGCTGTTGTGTTCCTACGTTATTGTATACCTTCAGTAAATACGGGGTCTTCAACAGCAAGGGGCTGCTCCTGATCTCCCAGGAGGTTCTTTCTAATCCTGTCTTTCTACACTTAGCGAGGGATATTTTTATCTCCAGCCTTTCCAGCTGTCACAGGCTCTACATGCAATTTCTCCGTGTTGATCACAAAAAAAAAAGAAGCAGAAAAAGAGATTTCCTGCCATCTCATGTGCAGCTTTTCATATCTACCACTTTTCTGCTGCCAGAAGAAGAGTTTCTACATCCCTGTGATGAACTGGATTGGGAATTGATCCAGCTTTTATAACGTTACTTTTCATCTGGGGAACCAAGGCTGATGGCTCCTCCTGGATGTGGAAATGTGTGGAAATGTATGTATGTGCTGCTTCCATAACTTGGTGGCAGCTGCCCTGGCCATATGTGACTGAAATGGCAGTAAATGATGAATTTGTTTCCATGTTATGTGGCCACCTGGGTAGGTTATTTAGACCCAGTGTGTCCATAGAATCATAGAATGGTTTGGGTTGGAAGGGACCTTAAAGATCATCCAGTTCCAACCCCCCTGCCATGGGCAGGGCACCCTCCACTAGACCAGGTTGCTCCAAGCCTCATCCAGCCTGGCCTTGAACACTTCCAGGGATGGGGCATCCACAGCTTCTCTGGGCAACCTGTGCCAGTGCCTCACCACCCTCTCCATGAAGAACTTCTTCCTTTCATCCAATCTCAATCTCCCTGCTTTGAGTTTAAACCCATTACCCCTTGTCCTGTCACTACCTGCCCTTGGAAGAAGTCCCCCCAGCTTTCTTGTAGCCCCTTCAAACACTGGAAGGCTGCGATAAGGTCTCCCCAGAGCCTTCTCTTCTCCAGGCTGAACAAGCCCAACTCCCTCAGCCTGTCCCTATAGCAGAGGGGCTCCAGCTCTCGCAGCATCTTTGTGGCCTACTCTAGACTCGCTCCAACTGGTCCATGTCCTTCTTATGTTGGGAACCCCAGAGCTGGATGCAGTACTGCAGATGGGGTCTCAATGAGAGTGGAGAGAGCCTGTATTTGTGCTTGGGATTGCCCCGACCCAGGTGCAGGACCTTGCACTTGGCCTTGTTGAACTCCATGAGGTTGGCACAGGCCCAACTCTCCAGCCTGTCAAGGTCCCTCTGGATGGCATCCCTTCCCTCCAGTGTGTCGACTGCACCACACAGCTTGGTGTCATCAGCAAACTTGCTGAGGGTGCACTCGATCCCACTGTCCATGTCACTGACAAAGATGTTTAACAGCACCGGTCCTAATACCGACCCCTGAGGAACACCGCTTGTTTCCATGCAGACTTCGTGCCATTGACCACAACTCTCTGAGTGCGACCATCCAGCCAATTCCTTATCCACTGAGTGGTCCATCTGTCAACTCCATGTCTCTCCAGTTCAGAGACAAGGATGTTGTGTGGGACAGTATCGAAGACTTTGCACAAGTCCAGGTAGATGACAGTAGTCACCCTTTCCTTATCCACCAACACTGTAAACCAGTCATAGAAAGCCACCAAATTTATCATCAGGCACGATTTGCCCCTAGTGAAGCCATGCTGGCTGTTACCCATCACCACCACAGTTTCCAGCAGTGGTAGAGCTTCAGTGATCTCTTTGTTGAGATTCATGTGGGCATTTGCCTTCTTGCACCCTCATTTCTGCGAGTCAATGTAATCAGGTAAGTGTAAGTAAAGGAAAGACGAAATATTGAATCCTGCAATGCAGTAGGAGTGCAGTGCATAAGCACTGGCTTTTCCTGGATCCAACTGTTAACTATTCCTCTTTTCCTGTTAACTTTTCATCTATGACTGTTAGGCCACCAGGAGATGGCTCTTGAACAACACCATGCTTGCATGTCTGGTTTCAGAAAGCCCACCAGGCTGTCCCTAATACCCTTGTGAAAGAGAAATGGATGGTTAGGGCAGAGGTTTGTGTGCATTATGTATGTTAATGTGTCATGAGTTGCACAATTTCCTCTTCATTGAATCTGTACAGTCTTTCAGCTGAAGTGTAAAAACCTTGAAAAGATGCATGCTCGGTATCTGCAGTAATTCACAGACAGATGGCCATATATCACTAAGGCAAACCACCATATAAAAAACCCTTTCTGAAGTGTTAAAGCACAAGTATCTGAAAATCATGATGTCAGCTAATTTTTGTGCCTCTGGGCATTGGCACAAGCTACATGTCAGGCTGGGTGGTAAGCGGCCGCCCCGCATGCATGCAGACCTTGTCCCGGTGCTCCTACAGGCTCTCCCATCCCTCCCCTTCCATCCCCTTGGTCGTGTCCCTGTTTCCCCTCCTTCCACCATGGTGCCAGTCCTGCAGGGGGTTAGTGGCAAGCGGGGGGAAAAGCAGAGTTGTAGGCTTCCCCTGGCACGGCACCCACATCTATGGAATCGGGAGGCAAGGCTCTGATTACAACTGTACAGCACCCAACCCAGTCAGATGCCATCCCCAGGCAGGTCTCCAAGCTCCTGCGAGAGGGATAAGAAAAGATCTATCAGGGGAGAAAGGAAGCGGTACAAAATGCCTATTTGAAACCTGGAATATATTTAGCAATTTGGCAACCTCCTCCCCAGAAACATTTGCAAGTGATGATATTCTTGGTGACATTTTGGAAATGGGGCTGTAAGTATATGTTTATTTTGCAAAGGAAATGTTACATAAGCTTTCCAAAATGCTCACACATGCTTAGAGGTGTTCTTTTATCTACTACCATGAGCACATTTCCTACGCTCTTCGTTGAATACCGACTCTTTCACCTACTCACTGAGATACATAGATTAAAATATTGCCATTTGGTAAGCAAGGTGTGCATATGTGAACATACAACCATTCCCAGACTTTTCCTTAGCCTGCTCTGCCCAAAAAGGGGCAGGAGGGATTTGCAGGGAGCAGGGCTTTACAAGCCTCACTTCTCGCTGTGGCACAAACGACGGAGGGAGCAGGCAGGGTACAACAGCGATGTACAGGCAGCCTGGAGCACTCTGCCTGTAAAAAGGCCTCTGGGGTGGAGCTGGCAGTGAGCGGGTCCCGTGCCTAACAGCAATTAATCTTAAAAGGTGAAAATAAGCAAACAAATCTGCTAAGAACTGCCAAACTTGGGAAACAGGAAAAATAGGTTTTCCCAAAATACTGTTCAGAGCTTAACTGAGAGTTTCTTTTTGGCAGATCATGACTTTATTTATTAACTTTAGTCTGGGTTTTGAGAGACCCTTGAAAATAGGTGCTGTGATGGAGGATGGGGTCAGGATGTAATCGCAGCATGTGCAGCATCCCCAGTCATGTTACCTGCCTCTGTGCAGAGATTCCTGACGGGAAAACCGCTGGCTCTCCCTCACTGCTTGTCCAGGCTGCAGATGGATGCAGCCATCGTACAGATGCAGAAACTCCCTTCTGCCTGGGCTGATGCAGAGCCAGCTATGTGGATGGGGCTGCTGCTGCCCAAACTGCCCTGGTCCCTGCAGCTGCCAGCCCATAGGGTGCCTGCCGGAGGTATTCTCACTTCCTCTCATAACACCAATACTATCTGGGTTTTGACATCAGCCTGGGCATTTCAGATCCATGTTGGTCTGAACAATGAAAATTGAGGTTTATAATTGCACCAAACCATCCTTAAATCGCACCAGCTATCATCAGCACCAGCTAAAATCCTGCTTGAGCCCTGCCCTAAAAAAAGATGTGCAAGGTTCGGAAAGGAACTTGCATGTTCATAGAAAAATTTTCTTTCTGTTGCCTTGGTCACAGTGTTGTGTGAAGAAAAATACTGGGGAGACAGAGGAGGAATTGGGACAGAGAAATATATGAGTCCTGTAAGAAAATCACAGTTGTGCATAAGCCACAGGAGCATTATTCATGGACAAACCCATCCAGATGGAAATATGACCCCTGTAAGTCTGCCACATTAGGGAAACCAAGGGTGAACTGTTAGCAAATGCTAGATACACAGACTGCAGCTACCTCCAGTTTTTATGAGCTTTCCAAACACGTTAGCACTAGCAGACATTGCCTTCCAAGAAAATCGTGATACCTGAGGAACTATGTGAGGCTAGAAATGAGTGAGCTGCACTTAACTTAAATGTGATTCTAGCAAACCTGCCCCGAAAGGATATATTTGCCTGAACACTAATTTTATGAACCTCATGCAATTAAAGCCATGCGGTAGATCCGAACTGGAAACTCTAGAGGCAGTTGTATTTCAATAAGAACTGATGAATTTCTCATTTAATAACCCTATGCCTAGAATCTTATGCTGCTTATGCATTGTGAGCAGCTAAAAGTAGGGCTGTATCCTGGACAGATTTGAGCTACTCAGATGGAAAAAAGCTGAGGTGAAAGGAAAGATTGGAGGAGAAGAACAGGATGAATGACTTAACTTCACCCTCAACCTGCAGTTATCTGGCTGGTTCCTAGTGTAAACTAGAGCATCCCTTGGGAATGCTGACCAGAAGGCAACCTCTTTTTTTCTGGAATTCAGCACATGAACTTTAGTGGCAGGTATTTGCCCTACAGTGTAAATCCTTCATTGCTTATCTTCACAGTATTTGCTGCTGCTCAGTGCCAAAAAATGGTGGTGGTAAACTGAGAGCGTCTTCCACGCTCTGTGGTCCTGGATGGTCTGGACAGAAGAAAGCCCAGGTACCAAGCTCTTTTCTGTTTTGACAGCAGCTTGCTAAAAAATTGTTAAATACTATGTGAGTAATTGCTTAGTGGAATTCACCAACATCCTGGGGTTCAGCCACAGCAGTTATTAATGCCTTGTGCAGATAGGCTCACATTAACAGGAAATACCCCATTCTGTCCCTTCCCCTGCTCAAAAGTTTGCAGGGTCTTTTGTGCCAGATGCTCTGCCTCAGAGGCTTCATAAGCACTGAGAAATACTTCACGTGGGTAGTTCTGCCAAAGCCTGTCAAATAACCAAAGATCTACCTTCTCTTTCTACCTCCAAAATATGGGGTGGCCCCATGTGAATGTAGAGTCTGAATCTGCAGCACATGGCATGTTTGCAGCGGTAGGGATGAGTGTGCACATTGAATGGGGACCCCAGGTGACAACTCTGCTGTAGAAATGGGACAGCACATACTGGGAAAGTCTGAGTGTTGGTTGCTCCACCTAGTATCACCATTATGGCCAGCTAGAGCTGTCCTCCCATGGCCACACTTGCTACCCAGATATGAGGAAAGACTGTCATGACCCAGCCCTACAGAGGAGCCTACCAACCATCCTACCGATTCTTAATATCCCTTTCAGCCTTATTACATATGCCATGTGAAATTCAGTCCACCGCATCAAAGGGAAGTTTGCCTTTGAAGGGCTGCATGCTTGCTGCATGCAAATGTTGCATTTAATTAAGCTTGATTTTATAATCAGTGTAGTTAAACCAGTAAGATGCCTGTGAGCAATTACGGCTGGTGTGAAGCACCTCAATGTGCATGTGGCCTGATATCAACACTGCCTATAAGCAAGTGACATTTGGATTTTCCTACCATACACATTTTCCCTGTTTTTCCTACATCTTACTTCTGATTTTTAGGCATTATTTCCTTTTTTTCACACTAGTACACTCACAAGAATGTTTCTTTTTGGTTTCTCTGTGCTGAAGATTTTCTGACGGTCACTGTCCAGAGTTCAACCTTTCAATTGCAAATTGCAAGGCGAAGTTAAAAAAGTCAGTAACTGGATATTCATCCGTGAGAAACCGTGCATAGGAGCCAAGTATTAGACATGAAAGGATGGCATTTAATTTAAGATAAAGCCTAATCTCTTCCCTTTGTGAGCAACATTTCTGAACTAAATCTGAGCACCTGCACCTGGAGCTGTTTCACTTTGTTCTCAGCTAGGTGAGTAGGGATGGGAATACATAGAACTGAATCTGCAGCATAATCCTGAGTACAAAATGTAGGTGCCATTAAGAGAAGGGAGACTGACTTTAGGAAGCACCTCCTCAGTGTTCATGTATGTGCAGGACGCACATCTCTTCAGCACAAGCTTGAACTTTCTTGGATCTGGCTGTACCCATCACTCTACTTGACTTCTGGAAAATCCATGGTCCACAGCGCTGGTGGTGATGCTCAGCACTGGGGTTGGTTTCTGTTCATCAACAAATTCTTGAGAAAAGACATCCTACCACCTAAAATTTGATGAGGGGGTATTTTCAGACGCATGTCCCAAAATCGTGGTTGAGAAGCATGGTTATCAGCATACAGATCATAAATAACATCTACTGGGTTTTGTGTTATAGCCAGGTGTTGCTGACGGACTCCCTGGAGCTCCACAAAGCATTGACCACGTAGACAGCTGAATTCCCATTTCAGTGGGTTGAAGCACACGGTGATAAATTAGGTAACATGAGCCAGGGTGGCATATATGTGCCCACTGAGAATTACACATTCATAACAGGAACATAATGGGAAATTATTGGAGTTACATTAAGAATAGAGCATCTTTGTTTTATGGCTGATGGGACTTAAATTTATTGCAAGCAGAAAGTGGACTGTTGATGTTGGCTCTTTGGGAAACATGAAGGAAGCTCCCATGAACAGGGGATCCTTTCGAGTGTAGCATGCACTTGTCCATAAAAGTTATCACATTATCATCCTCGCTCTGGAGTCATTTCAGGCATGGCTTTCTCTAATTCACAACCTAGACAGCTTCTACTGTGAGTGTGTTTAAGAACCCAGAGGGCCATACTTTTTGTCAGTTTGTGTTTTTAACATACTGATGGATTGTATTGTACTTCTGATCCCTCCCTGGATTTACGATTTTCCATTCACCGTAGAGAACTCCCCTTTCCTAACAACCTGTGGGACTGTCAAGCTGTGAATGACAGACATTGAAAAAAAATTATGGGCAAGTTTTTTAGTTGTCCTTTCATAACACGTTGCAAAATTTTTCACTGCAAGAGTGGGATGCTTTCAAAACTGACTCAGATAAATAAAAAATGAGCTAAACATTTTCCTGCTGACTGGGGCTCCAAGAGGAAATGGCTCTATTTTTCTTGTACAGTGTTGAATGTGATGTACATATCTTCAGCTTCTGTAAGCCAAGGTGGGAGCCCAAACTGTACTGCACTCCATTGAGCAAGAACTTGGCTCTCCTGCCTGTCTCAGGCTCTAACCACACAGCTAGCGGTTCACACATTAAATAGCCCGTGATATGAGGGCTGAAATTCCTGAATTTTCTGGCTGATGGGGACAATGAGGACCATCAACTTCCAAATGGAATTCAGCTTTTTGCAAGAGAGTTTAATTGTTAGAAAGGTGGCCAGTGAGAGTCAAGAGTACCCATGGTCCCTGACAGGGTCCCACCACCACGCCTCTACCCTCTTAAATGCTACTTCCAGCATCCCAATGTTTTAAGAGAAAAAGCGATGGATTTGCAGTGTATCCCAGCTGTTCCTGACTCCAACACAGTAATTGTAAGAAGTGGATCTAGGAAGGAGCTAAGCTCACCCCACCCTGTATTCAAGCAGCATTACCTGTTTCTTTCCTAAAGGCCTCCTGGGTAATTTGTCCTGAGAACTGAGCGGTGATGAGGATGTGGTGGCCTTCTATGATGGGGTCAGGACCTTGGTGGATAGAGGATGGGCAACTGATGTCATCTACCTGGACTTGTGCAAAGCCTTCGATACTGTCCCACACAACATCCTTATCTCTAAACTGGAGAGGCATGGATTTGATGGATGGACCGCTCGATGGATAAAGAACTGGCTGGCTGGTCGCACTCAGAGAGTTGTGGTCAATGGGTCAGTGTCTGAGTGGAGACCAGTGACGAGTGGTGTTCCATAGGCGTTGGTGTTGGGACCGGTGCAGTTTAACATCTTTGTCAGTGACATGGACGATGGCATCGAGGGCACCCTCAGCAAGTTTGCTGACGACACCAAGCTGTGTGGTGTGGTCAATACGCTGGAGAGAAGGGATGCCATCCAGAGGGACCTGGACAGGCTGGAGAGGTGGGCCTGTGCCAACCTCATGGAGTTCAACAAGGCCAAATGCAAGGTCCTGCACCTGGATCAGGGCAATCCCAAGCACAAGTACAGGCTGGGCAGAGAATGGATCGAGAGCAGCCCTGAGGAGAAGGACCTGGGGGTACTGGTGGGTGAAAAGCTGAATGTGAGCTGGCAGTGTGCACTGGCAGCCCAGAAAGCCAACCGGATCCTGGGCTGTATAAGGAGAAGTGTGGCCAGCAGGTCAAGGGAGGGGATTCTCCCCCTCTACTCTGCTCTCATGAGACCCCACATGGAGTACTGTGTCCAGCTGTGGAGCCTTCAGCTTAAGAAGGATATCAACCAGTTGGAACGAGTGCAGAGGAGGCCACGAAGATGATCAGGGGACTGGAGCACCTCTGCTATTGGGACAGGCTGAGAGAATTTGGCTTGCTCAGCCTGGAGAAGAGAAGGCTCCAGGGAGACCTTATCACAGCCTTCCAGTACCTGAAAGCGGCCTACAAGGAAGCTGGGGGGGTGCTTTTTACAAGGGCCTGTCGTGACAGGACAAGGGGTAATGGGTTTAAACTCAAAGCAGGGAGATTTAAAATAGGTATCAGGAAGAAGTTCTTCCCAGAGAGGGTGGTGAGGCACTGGAACAGGTTGCCCAGAGAAGCTGTGGATGCCTCACCCCTGGCTGTCTTCAAGTCCAGGCTGGATGAGGCTTGGAGCACCCTGGTCTAGTGGAGGATGTCCCTGCCCATGGCAGGGGGGTTGGAACTGGATGATCTTTAAGGTCCCTTCCAACCCAAACCATTCTGTGATTCTACGATTCTTTGTGCAGCTTCCCTTGTGAGCCTGTCTCTGCATCATCCACACAATTGGGAACTATTTTCCCCGTTGCCTGACTGAAACCATCTCCTCCTCAGTTAAGCCTATGACAACTTGACCTAAGCCCAGGGGATATGAAAAGAGTTTATTCTTTCCTCCTTAGAGTTACCTTCTACATATTTGGACACTATGCCCCACAATCCTCTTTTCTAGACTAAACAATGCCAAATCCTTCAGCTTTTCCCTGCAGTTGATTATTACTGGTCCTCTGATCAGTCTTATTCTCTGAATTCTTTCCATTTGGTACATTTCTTTTCTAAGTCATCATTTCCAAAGCAGGATACGTTTTGTTTGTAAGGATGACGCGCACATGTTTCTCTTCCTTTCACACCCCACCTCCAAAACAAATGTTTCTCTGCTTTTTTTATTAACTGAAGAAAGGTGTAGCCATGGGGAGGGCTGTGGGGAGGGCTGTCCATGCTTAATATTTTACAGAAACAATTGTTATTGCCCATGATGCAGAAAACCATTTAGCAAGGAAAAATGTAGGTTTCACATTTCCTAAGTGTCATTATAACTGTTGAAGCCAGAAAATATACGTAAAGCTATTAAAATATTTGGATAGTGTAGGTTTAGAGAAGATTCCAGCAGATATTCCTATCACCCTTATTTCTCAATATGAAAGCTGTGACCCAGCATTTCTCCTGAATCAGCAGGATATGGGCCCTGGTTATCAAGCAAAGCTAAATGGTTATTGCTTTTAAATTGACAGAAAGGTGGTCGCTACTGAAGTGCGTACATGTGGATGGAAACCTAAGCCATAGGATAATTGTAGACTTCCATTATCTGAGGAGTCGAGCCTGAGAAAAAAAAAGGGTTCACTACTGTGATAACTCCCAGACCCTTCAAAACAAAAACTGTTTTGTAATCTTTGTAAAATTAAACTTTTTTAGATCACAAAGTAGGGAAATAATAATAATAATAAAAAGATTCATTGCCATGAATGCTCAGGAATTTGGGGAGAGGAACAGTAGAAGAGAACCTGAGTGGGTGGGAAGGAAGAGTCAGAGGGAGCAGAGTAGACACAGAGCTGGTAGCTGCAGTGCTGCTGAGTCAAGAAACGCCACGTGGAGCAAGAGGGGTTATGGAGGTGGCAGGGGCGTCGCAGGCATAGCCCAGAGTGTCTGCTGGTCTGCAGCATGGGCTTGGCTGGGTTGCTGTCATGGAGGTCATTGCAGGTGGGTGACCTGGACAGGGAGGATGGGATACCTCCGGATGGCTTTGCCTGGCGCCCTGGCAAGAAGGGAGCAGCATCAGCTTGGCAAAGGAACAACTGGATCTTCCCTCAACCTAAAAATAGTGACATAAATATTGTGTATGCATTAATTATAACTGCTATAAGAGTAGAGAGTGGAAAAAAGCTAATTAGTGTGAGGCATGTTCAAATTACTTCACTGAAAGCCATGCTTTTTTCTTAAAGGAACACGACTTTTTTCCAGATCCTTTTAAATATTGCACTTAGATGGTCTAGTTCTCAAGATGGCTTTCTCTCTGGAGGACCCTGAGGCATGAGGTCAGATAGCTGATCACTGTAAAGCACAGAATCAGCAATATAGCGTTATCACACATTGCACACAACTTGAATACAAGAACACCTTACAATTATCTTAATGTAATTGGGATATAAGCTGATGGCAGGCGTGAGGAGAAATAAAACACATAGGTAGATAATCACTATTAGATGCCGTGGGACCGTCTTCCTGGGATGATGCATGAGCCTCCCAGCCTCCCATCTTATGTATTTGCTGTTGTCAAAGCATAGTTGGCTGTGAGGATGTATATTTGGCCACAAAAATAAAATAAAATAAAATAAAATAAAATAAAATAAAATAAAATAAAATAAAATAAAATAGGCTACAATTAGTGTCAGAAAGGTTGTTGTTCATTTATTAAAATGAAACAAGAAATAGTGATCACAGGACTATCATGTTGATTCTGCTGCCATTCAAGGTTCACAGCTTAATTCTGCTCTAAAGAGGCTTGCTGTTGGCTTGAATACTTACAGGTCAGTGGAAACTGTTGATCCCGAGAGGCCTGTCAAGAAAAAATGAGTGAATTATGGCTTTTGGCCAAGTCATGTGCTTACTGGGCCAGTTACAGTAACCAAGGCAGCAAAAAATCCATTTCAATGGACTGAAATTAAAATGCATATAAAGTGCAGTCTGGGTTTTGCAGGATCTTTAATGCTTTGCTCTGTGACATAATGGCACACATTTTTATGTCCTCAGAACATTTCTGCTAGTTTCAAAAGGTTGGACTGACACTAATGTCACACTATCTACTTATTCTACAATATATTCTGGCCTTGTGCTTTATTTAATGCTTTGCAATGTTATTTGGATGCCATAATTTTACAGTTACCTCACTGGATCGATGAGGAAAAGCAAAAAGCTGCCAGAAGAAGATTATTTCACACACAAAGTCATCAGCAGCCCAGGCCTTTCCTAGCTTAGCTTTCCTTCTTCACCTGAATGCAAAGCCATTAAAAATGGTCCAGGAATCTTCCACTTCTGCAATCATGTGCAAGATGCTTGTAAATCACATTTCTTTAAGAGGGTTTTATAATCTGATGTTAATGAAGACTCTAGGGTAGCACCGTTTTTGAGCAGGAACCGGCGCCAGGAGCGCGGGTGATGTATGGTCTCATACCTCCAGTGTTAACAGTGGAAACCCTCTGAATTACATCAGTGCAAGAGTTTTCCCACTCTGTAGTTCAAAGGTTCCTATTGGCAGGGTAATAAAAATCCCCCATCGCATCTTGTGAATAGTTTACACTGCAAATTCCAGAGCCTTGGCTGCTCGGCCTCACGGGTCCCAAAACACAGCAGCCGTGCTGCTTCCCATCTGCTGCCAGGCCCTTCAGACCACTCCAGCAACATGAAAGGCTCCTCACATCACACGAAAGACACCCTTCATTTAAGACCCCTTTCCAGCGCTGGGTGAGTGGGAGGAGGCCGGAGTGCAGAGGCAAAGCTGTGCTGCAGCCTTGCAGGCCTCTGCGGGGAATTTGGTGGGTGCTTTGCCAGGTGATGGTGTGGTTTGCAGAGCACAGGAGCCACTCCTGTGTCTCCAAAGTCTTGACCTGAAGGATTAATGTCAGCTCTTAAAGTTGTAACATAAAAGCCTGTTGCTTAGACCCCAGCTCCTCACACCGTCCAGCAGATCAATGTCACCTGCAGGCTCATTTACCTGCTGAATAGCCATGACATGCCGGAATATTGCAGACCCTGCCTGTCTGTCCCCACTTTCAAACCCTCTGAAAGCAGAGCTCTCACCCCTCCAGCCATCCTTGGCCACCCCACAATACCAGCACAGCCCATCCCCATCTCCCCCTGTCCATACCCTCTAATCCGGGGTGGCCAGCCTGTGTTTTGGAGCAGTGGCTGCTCACTATAGACCAAAGGGCACTCAGCGATGGGGACAAGTGTTTTCAGCTAAGCCTTCATCTGCTGCCTAACCCAACCCAAAAAGGTATTCCTGTAAGCTCCATGTCTTAGACCCTGCAGCAGCTAAGGTGAGTTTGGCTTGCCAGCCTGTGGCTGTGCTTGCCTTATCGCTCATTTTGCGTATATGTGTTGATGTGTAATTGGCATATGAGTGTTAGCTAACGAGTTATGTGCACGGCAATGGGGATAACAATGATTTACTCTTCCAGAGAGTTGCACCGAAAGGCTAGTAATCAGAGCAGGCTGATTACTGAAAGCTCCTTCTTTTACTCAGGGCTTTGAATACTATAAAGTATGGTGGCCATGTTAGGGAATAGCAGTATCCTGCTGCTAAATTAATACCTAAATGACATTGTGGACGGATTTCCATTTTACAACTGATTTTCTTTCTGGTCTATATATTGACTGATGTGGAGCGGGTATCATTTTGTCTACTAGTCGTTGCTGTTGTGAAGAGGGAATGATCCCAACCAGAAGCTTTTTTGGCTCAAATGCCACGCGGCTCCCTGCATAAGTCATTATAAATTTACAAGTCCCAGACTGTAGCATTATATCAGCCATGGTGCACGTTTTCATATTGACCAGTAAAGTTGCAATGTTCATTTCTGAGTGGTACCAAAGGGTTATTGGAGTAAAAGCCCATATTCTCACAATACGCTAGAAAACTCCATAGGATGGTGATAAATATAAAATAAAATATTAAGTTCAACTGAGCAGAATAATTGTGACTGATATAAAGTCAGTGGGGTCTTAGCTGCCCTGCACGAGGGATGACAAGGTTGGTGATATCCAAAAACCTATGGGAACTTTGCTTTTGCTTGATTTCCAAGTCAAAGTTTGCTTTCCGCATAATCACTTCTTCCTCTTTGCTTTCTACAGTTACCTACAGCAAGGAATATTCTCCCAGGCATAAAAATATGTATTTTCCCTTGCTTCATCCCAATGTATTGTTTATTCATCTTTCTGAACGTCTGCTAGCATTAGTCATTTGTTCTCAGCGGTGCTCACATCCTGCCTGTGCCTGGGGGACTTTGAGGATAACTGGCAGCAGAAAGGAAGCTGTAGGCCAAATAACTCGGTCTGGGCAGTATATTGCCCCGATCTGCAGGTTGGATACCCCCAGTCTTGGCTGTTAGTCCCAGTTTTTCTGTAAGAATGAATCAAAGGCCAGTCTCTCTGGTCCCTCACAAGGCTTTTCTACTAGGTGTTTTGTTATCCTGCATAGCACTTTGTAGCTCTTCAGCCAATTTTCAATCCATGTGACAATGTTCATTTCCAGGCCAGTTCTGATTATTATTCTTTGGTGTGAGATACCCTATCATTTGCTTTGCTAAAATCCCAGAATATTTCCTTTACGTCATTGCCTTTGTCCAGCAATGGTAAAACTCCATCATAAAATGTAATCAAGACTGTCTGGCAAGATCTTTTATTTAGAAACACATGTGGCTTATTGCACATAATTCCACTGCCCTCTTGATGTTTCATGATTATATTTTCAATCTTAATGTTATATTAGTGTGGAGAAGACACACACACACACGCTTGTGTCATACGTGACCAATCATTTTTTAGGCACTTACACGTCTTGTAATGCAGAGCACATAAGCAAGGGAGCCATGTTATTTTTCCATGTGATTTAGGCTGTTTGTTTATTTTATCATTAATTCTCAGTGAGTAGGTCATCCTTTCCCCCAGATGTTTATTACTTTCACAAACCAAACAAGATTTCTCTCATAACTTGCATTGCAGCTCTAATACTTGTAAAATGCACGAGCATTGCCAATGCAGTAATGGTTTCAAGAGCTTTCTATATGCAGAGATGTGGTTTACCACCACGCCAGGGCTTACCACTATTTAGCAGAGAGCGATAGCTTTTAATCAGTAAACCAAGTTGTGGTCAATTTGAAACCACAGTGCTTAGGGGGGTGAGATTTGGGAGAGATTTGCTGCGCTGATTTCTTTCAGCTTTTCTATTTAATTCCATTTTAAAAAGTATTAAATTATAATATAATTATTATCACAAATTCCCAGCAAGGAGAAAAAGGGTAGCAATCAGGAAACAGGATGATCCTTAAGGTCCCTTCCAGCACAAACCATTCTATGATTCTATGATTTGGATGTTGACAGTTTGGAAAAGACTAGTCCAAATTTGTCAATTATATTTTCAATCTTAACCTTTATACCCCTCTAGTCCTCTTTTGCCTATATATACGTTTCTGAAAATGCAGAGTGCATAAGCATGGAGATTTCTGAGGTTTAAACATATTATCTCCACTCAGAATTTTCCTTCTGCAGAGTTTTTGATCACTTTGGGAGTACTCAGCTACCTCTGCATAGTTTATTACTCACTGCAAGGAGAGCAGGCTTGGAAATAAACCCGTATGTACATAATAGAGGGCTGACAGGGACAAATAAATACATTATAGTTTCATATATCTATGAGCCGGGGGGTGGGGATATACACGTATACACATTGTGTCCTTGGAAATCTTACAGACCTGTCTGATTGAGGAGATGAAAGATGTATATTCAGCATACAATGTAAAAATGAAGTGGTTGTTTGGAAGGGGGTGGCTCTTATTTCTGATATGTCTGAAATTGAATTTCTTCAAATAGAGTCCTATTTTTGCCTTGATAACATGAAAACACTGGTGGGACTTGATAGGGAGATTTATTTTACTAGCTGAAAGCTGAGTAGGCATGCCTGAGCAGCTGGTGGTAAGGACAGGAGATAGGTTGAATGAAATCACCATAATGAACAGGGGCTGATTGAAGAATAATGAATTTTATTTAATAACATTAAATTCCACTTATGACTTTTTTCTCAGCAGAGACAAGCTGTAAACACTTTACACTGAGCGAGATATAAATCTTTTTATCTGTTACTATAATAGCCAAGATGTCAAAGATAATGTTACTTGATTAAGAGTTTGTTGCACCCACTTGACAAGGAGAGGCGAGAGCCACCACTGTACAGCACCACAGCAATAATCACACCAAATATCGTGACAGAAACTCTGTGTTTCTTGTCCTCACTGTGGGATATTCAGTACAGACAGGTCCATGGTAAACTAATATTTTACGTCAATCATCCTGCGGGCAAGGACAGCAGCTGTCTGAAATTCAGCACTTCTGTGAGTTTGGCCCAGAACTGTTTTCAACCAAGCTTGCAGCACTTGCAGAGAGACTGAATTTCCCACAAGTCACCATCCCATGTGTCTGGAAGGGCAGACTTTGGGCTTCACTGTGACATGAAGTGAGTCACCTGTGAGGGGGTTGCAACTTTTCAGCACCTTGAGGATGGGTAATTTGGATCCTGTCTCTAAATTAAATTAACCTGGGGAAAACTGCTGAGTCAGCCACTAAATTATCTCAGAACTGTTTTCTGTTCTGAAATTGTAACGCCCAGATAAATGAGTTCAGCTCACAGCGCTACCATCAGAAGCAGCAAAATGGGGAACAGCGGTACCCAGCTGGAAAAGAAGAGGCGATGGCCAGGGGAGGGGAAGAAACTGGGGATAATCAGGCTTAGGTCTGTGGGAAATCTAACTCTCTAAGCCCATTATTAAAACAAAACAAAAAAACCCCCAGTCTAAGCAGGCCAAGGTTTAAAATGTTTTGTATTCTGATCACTTCAGTTAAGAAATTTACTAAAATACTGTTTAATTCATAACATTCAGTAGGTAGAATCTGCAAAAATCTGTACACCGTCTGATGGCTTGCCTTGGCTAATCTTCAGAAAGAACCAAAACATCAAGTATTCTGGGAAAGTACTGCAGAAGTGTTGCAGTAGATGGGCATCTCATCATTTGCACCCCTTCCAGCAATGCTGGAGTCACCAGTCCTGGAGACCTGCAGGAACAGCCTGGGCAAGCGATGCTGTGGGTCAGCCCCTTGCCATCTCAGGGACGGCTGTTGGGGGATATAATCTCACAAGGTAACAACTAAACGTTGTTGTTACAGAAATACAAAATGTATTTTTATAAAACTGGTACTCTAGGAACTTGCTTTTATTAGTCAAGATGGTGTATCAAACAAAAATGTAAATTCAACCCCCTGCCACAAGATTTCTGTTGCTTTAACTGGCTTTGGAGATGTTTATTATTGACTAGCTTCTTATGTAAAAATGAAGACTTTTGATGGTGGGGCCTTATTTTGGGAGAGGGTTTCTTTCCTATGTGCTGAAATTGTGAATGAAAGGACATGGGATGAGTATGTACATGCAGAAAAGAAAATAGACAGTACTTGTGTGCAAGACTAAAGAAATACATATTTTCCCATTGTTTATGGTTGTTATCCTCCACGGGAAACCTGATCGCAAATGACGTCTCTGCCTGTGCTTGTCCATAGTGAGCTTCCCACTGCCCACGATAAGCAAAGACGGAACTGCTTCCCTTGTCCTCCTAGGAGTGACTGCTCCTTGGCACAGTGTGCTCATGCATTTCTCATCTCTCCTCTCTTCATCTGTCAAAACTCAGTATCACGCTATACCAGCTCAGGCCTTCTGTATCGTTACAGTGGCAGATCGGCAATTTTTCACTTTGATCGCCTATAAACAGTAACAACATGTTTATTTTCACCATGGCAGGATGGGGAAATTCTCCTTTAGGATAAATCAAAGACACAAAATCTCTTCTGTGTGTCCTGGAGGGTTTCCCTATATGCATTGCACCTTGGTCAGCCCCTTGCGTGCTCAGATGCCTGCCCAGACCCTTTCATTGCTTCCCTGCCCACCGCCTGCTCTGGTGTCCTTCCACAGTTTCCAGCCCAGGGCTCTGGCTGCGGGCAAGGAGCACGGCCCCGGTGCATGAACTCCTGACCCACACTCCCAGCAAGCCCCACACATATTCCTCCTGCCTGATCACACCATGGGCAGCTGCAACAGAAGCCAAAAAGGTGGTCTCCGCTTCCAGCTGGGAAGAGAGTGTGCATCCTGCCCTCCTGCAGACCAAAGGGATGGGAGATGTCTGCAGTTGTGAAATCCAAATGGTGTGATCTTCATAAACTCACACAACTTTCTCTGCAGACATGAGTCCAGCATGAGTCAGTGCTAGCAGGAGAGCAGAACCCCTGGGAAGAGGCTACTATAGTCCCCGGGTAAGGGTGAGCATCTTACAAATCAAACCTCTGAGGCTGAGTTCGCGGGCTGGATGCATGATGCTGTTGTTTACTGCATCATCCATAGCCAGACTGGATCCTTGGCATCAATGACAGTGACCTCTGCTTTGAAACGGAGTAGTTGCCAGTCGCTCTGAGCCTGCAGGGTGTCGTACCATGGTCGCAGCAGGTCCAGTAGAGCAGCAAGTCCACATCACTGGGCTCAGCCCTGCCCAGCCCTTCCAGGCAGCTGGTTTGCATGAAGACCCCATCAGCAGGGAGGGTGTCAGAATCCCTTGTCGCCTGTCTCTGATCTCAGAGATCTGGGAGGAGACCCCCAGCTCCCGGTGCACCTTTGCTGGCAATGGCAGGCTGGGGCTGCCCCGGGGCTTCGACACCTGCTCCCAACTCTGCCGCCTACTGGGTCACTGCTGGCATGTGACATCATGGCTTGGCTGTTGAATTCTGCATTTATCTGGAGCTAGTTCTGAATTATGCGCAGAAGATGGAAGATATAAACTACTGAGAGTGAAGACATTTTCAAAAGGAGACCAGATGAGGAAAACTGGTCATTTTTCTTGTCTCTGCTAACATCCATCCCCACATTGGCAAGTCCAGCAGAGATGAACCTTTTCTCTCCAAGTAAGAAATCATATGTTGACCTGGCTAACAATTTGCCAGAGTCATTCCATTAAATGCCTCAGACACTAAATCTCATATCAATTCCCTTTTCTCACCCTAAATCCTGCTTTTTTGACAACCACAGTTAATCATTCCTACCTTTGACACTGCGTGTGGTGACATGAGCTGCACGTCGGGTGTATAATGAGATTGCTTCTCACCACATCTATTCCCTTGGGCCTCCCATTAACTGCCTCTGGTAAGAGTTTAGCCAAGCGTTGGCACTTCTACATCATTGCAAATGTACCCCATGTTTCTTGATGAAGACACTTGCTGACTCAAAAGGCCATCACCTACTGCATGCAGCTACTTCTCCATGCAAAGGGCCAAGTTTCTCTGTTGTGCAATCTGTCCATCTGATCTTCCAACAGCAAAAAAAGAGACATTTGCTATTTCCTCAACAGACAGGAGGCAACCAGCTCTTTCATGGGGTAACAACTTTACAGCAATAAGATACAGTTCTCTCCTATTTGTAGAATGAAACAGCAATGTGTAACTCCACCCGAAAATATTGAAAATTGTCACTGCACTGTCTGCATGTGTACTCCCAGTAGCCTTTAGAGATGCCTACAGTTATAAAAAAGGTGGGAATTATGGCTTCACTCTGGAATTTTGATGCTGGATATCAGTTAAGGGTAATAAATCAGAGCAGCTACCTGCATGCTGGCTTACATGTGAGTGTGTAAAGTTAGGCACCGGTTTATTTCCAGATAGAATCATCTACTCTGCTGTTTCCTTACAGCTTGAGTTATAGATGCTTTGCCCCTTAAAGTGGTTTCAAATGCTGCCTTTCCAGGTTGTCCTGCCAGGCTGGGCTGGCTCCCGGCAGTGGAGGTGAAGGGCCGTTGATGCAGCATCACCAGCGCTCACATACCCCATCCTGGAGGGTTTGTGTCCCCAGACAGATCCAGCCCCACAGGGCATGAGCTTCGGTGTGCCCGCTCCCCGATCCAGCCAGCCCACGTGGTATCTCCCAGACAGCCCTTGCATGTTTTCTGCCCAGTACTTTTCCACTTCCTCGCTGTTGTATCCAACGTTATTTTTGAGGTCTGCCAAATGTACGGCCAGCCATAGGCTTCAGCAAGCAAACCGCAGAACCCAAACAAAAGAAAACTCATTCCTCATTTCCCTGACCAGGCCCAAACAACATATACAATACTTCCCCAATTTAAACATGTGAGATTTTCCTGCCAGCCCCTGAAAAAAAAAAAAAAACCAAAACAAACCAACCCCAAACCATCTTCCCTGGTAAATGCTGGTCAAGCTGCGATGCAGCCCTGCACATCTTTCTACACAGCATACCCCCACCACCCCTCTTGGGTACCCAGGCCCTGGAGACCAGCCCCTTGCTTCCTTGGTTAACCAAGGAGTTGCTGCTAAAATCTTTTTTAACTACTGAATGCAGTTTTTAGCGCTGTGCTCTGGATTCCCTGCTGATGTGGGGGCAGAGCTATTTCTGGTAGGTCCTGTGGCACTAGGTATCTTTTTGATACTCTCTACATGGTCAGCACCCACTGCTGTGGTGCACCACAGACCCTGGACATGGTCTGTTAGAGACGGATTCAAAAGAATAAACTCACTGTATCATTTGATTACCTTAGAAGAGCAAATTTCCTTGCTTTTAGGTAGCTTTTTTTTTTTTTCAATGTGATGATAGTCTGCAAATAGATTTGCTCCATACAAAATGGGAAGCCTCAGACCAGCAACCCCAGCCAACAGATTATGAAAGTGAAGTGGCTCTAGATGATCCCTGTACACGAGTTCACTTTTAAAAACAGCTCCTAGACATCTGTGGAAATTCACTCCTTTTATGCAATTTCCTTGTTTCTGCAGCCCTCAGGATAAGACAGAGCAGCAAACCATAGGCTGTTTCTATTCCAGAGTAGCACGTAAGAAATAACCGTCAGGTCCAGCAAAACAGCAGCCTTTGGAAACAGAGCAGACTTGTTCCCTGTCAGCAGCGCCGCTCTCCTGTTCCCTTTGCCCTTTCTGTTGACACTCAACCCCACAGAAGCTGCTGCCTTCCCTCCTTCTCCATGCAAAACCTCTTTCTTCCCTTCTTCACCATCACACATTTACCTTCCCCCTTCCTGTTCCTGTGTGTCCTGAGGTGCTTTAACTCTGGGGAACCTGACCAACCTATCTCGTTTCACTTTTCCATCCTCCCATCAGGATGTTGCTAATGGTTTAGCATCGCTGGCTGTCCCAGAAAGCCACCCCTTCCACGTCCATCCCCCTCACTGCCGGAGCGGGTGTTGCGCTCTGCTGCTTGCCTTGGAAAGTGCTCACATCCCCCCCAGCTGCTGAGGGTCCCTTAGCCATATTCCACCATATGGCACCACATCCCTCCACTTTATCGCATGGAAAATATCAAGATAATCAGACCTGCCTCGCTGTGATTCACGTAACCATCTGCCTGGGCTTCCCACTATTCGAGTGCTGTAATACCCAGCCTGCTAGCCAGAATATAGGCGGGCTTTCACTGTCCAAATTTCTTAATCTAAACAAACATGAAAGGCCAAATTCTGCTCTGGGCTCCGTTTGCACAAATCCCATTTGTGACATTAAATGGAGCTCTTTGAATCAGTATGATCATGGAGCTTGGCCCAGGGTTTTCCAACTGATTTATGGTGTCCATCTGGCTGCTCTTAATCAAGGAGAGCCTGGCCTGAGCGCAGTTTTTAAACAATGCCGATACACACAGAACTTACTTACAGCTTCAGTCGTGTTTGGTACCAGGGCTGATAACGCAGCTCGTCCCTCTTGCGTCACTTCTACACGACTCTTGAGCTTTCAGACAATGCCTGTCTGGTCAAGTGGGACCCTGCCTTAAGCAAACCCTCTGAAATGGGGACGATAAACCTTTAAAGAAAGTTTGGCTATGAACAATTTAACTGCTACCAGGACTGCTTCTGTAAGCCGCTCTTCATCCCAGGCTAACACATGTGTTTTCAGCTACAAGGAGAAAACTGGGAGGTAAACTGGTCGGCTCCCAGTTCTGCTTAATAGCTTTCAGTTGCAGTTAGCAGGACCCTGGGCACACCTGGTCTCCAGAAATGTATGCTGCACCCCGAGTGTACCTGAAATCCCTTTCCCCAAATGCAATGGCCACATAGAGCTTTGGTCCTCTGCCCCAGGAACCAGCGCTGCGATGGGGTCCAGCCCCCATGCTGCAGCTCTGCCAGCACCTTGCATCTCAGGTCGTCATCCCCAGGGAGCCCAGCTCTCCCTGGGGTCCATCTCTTGGCCCCATCTGGGCAGCAGGTGCAAGAGTCCAGCGCAGGCTTGCAGGAAGTGCTCAACGGAGATGTGGACAGGGATGGGGGTGGCAATGCTCTTTGAGTACCTAGAAGCCGATTGTAGTGAAATGGGGCACCTTCCCCGCGTGTATTACAAGCAGTGCCGGGCATACCTGAATCAGGGAAGGGCAATGAGACACTTTCCAGTCATTTCAGGAGACTCTGAAATCAATATTTTAAATCCTCCAGGATTCAGCCCTTAAAAAAATCATGTTGTGTGACCTGTATTTCCTTCCAGGCTCTGTCCATGTAGCACTGCTTGCCAATTGGAGCCCAACAGCAGCCAGTCACTCCAACTCCTAGTGAAAATGTGTTAATGCTGAAAAACAGAGTTTTTGAAACTGAAATCTGTTTATTTTCTTTATTGTGAAAACAAATGACTCCTACAGTTCCTCATAGCCTTTATGGTATGCCCAACACTTGCAATATTTTAAGACCAGAGTTCTTGAAACCCAGTGGACATTAGCAAATCTCAGCTTGCTTTGAAGAATTAAAAAAGTTTATCCTCAACTTTAAAATAAAATAAAATAAAATAAAATAAAATAAAATAAAATAAAATAAAATAAAATAAAATAAATGCTTACATTGAAAAAAATGGAGCCTGCAGGGTCATAAAATCAGTCAAAAGGCAAATAAAAGGGGTGTGAACCTGTTCGTTTTAAAATCTCAAGATTTCTGAATGTCAGGAATTGGTGACACAAAATTTGCATACAGACAATCAAATGAGCCTTCTAATCAGTCACATGATAGAAAGTCTTTTGGATGCTACCCACAGGATTTGTTATTTTTATAACTCTTGGCTGTTTTAAGCTATTTTTTAAATTATTCTCTCATTATGATTTGGTGTTACTTAGTGTGTAGCTGAAAAAAGAAAATGTTAAATTCAAAACCCAGGAAGAGGCAGAAAAATAAAGGCCCTAAGTTTCAACAAGCAATGCTGTCTCAGCCACATTAGGCCTCCTAATCGTTTCATGCAAAGTTGATCTGAAAGTGGTGTCAGAAAAGGTTATAACGGGACAAGATGGCATTGCAGGGAATCTACATTTTCACCTCTTTACTGGTGTTTTTTCTCAAGCCAGGAAGGTCCCAGAACTCCTTGAAGAAGGCTACAGCCTGGCTATGTTCAAAGTGGCAGATGATAACCAACTTTTCAAAGATTCTTACAAAGCAGAGGAGTTGGAGCTGTGGAGGATCATTCTGGAGGGTCTTCCCAAACTGTTCTCCGCTTAAGTGCTGCCCAGCCTGGCCACGCAGGTGCAAAGATAAGCCCTTGGGCGTTGTTGAAAAGAAGAATTATTTATTGCGTGAATAGAAACTAAGGGCTTAAATATCTTTTTCAAGCAGCAGGGAAGGCCAGGGAGATGTGAGAGCGAAGGGGAAAACCTCAGTTCTTCTCTATTTCTCTGTGTATGAGCTGGACCCCAGGATCCCACGGAAGCAGACTGACTCCTCTGCTCATCAACTTCTGCTTTTTGGGTCAGATCAGCCTCTGATGTAAACTGGTGCCCAGTTCCTTAGGAGAGAGGGGAGCATGCTGCAAGGCACCTCGGCTCTGTGTTTGCATCCTTTGCATCCTCCCAGGCTAGACAATTCTCCCCTTTCACCATTTTCCCAATACGTTCCTCAAGGGGACTGGCAGCCAAAAAAAGTGGTCCCATAATAAAGATAACTCGCTTAAAATTTTCCCCGTCAATGACATTGCCTTTGCTCTTCCCTTAAGTAAATGTTTAATCCCTTTCAGCATTTTTCTGCCTATTCTGTGCCATGCTTTCTGACCTCGCAAAGCAATCTGTCGTGCTGTGTGGTATCTGCAGTCCTGACAGCTGGATGAACCCTGCCTGTTTCTTCCCTGTCCACTAATCCAGTAAGCAAATTTATCAGGTATGACCTACATTGCTCATTGGAGAGATACGGTAAATCACATGAGAGCCTCTCACGAGGATGGAAGGCACAAGTGTGCAGCCCAAAGGCTTTGCTGAAGGCAGCCAGATTCTGGAGTCATCGTCCGTGACCCCGTCCTGCTCTCCAGCGTGAAGTGAGAGTAAAATTAAAGTCAGTGGAGTGACACATGAGTGGTTCTGGCCTGGATGGGAAGAGATTCTGCTCTGTCATTTACGATGTGAGATTATCTTTGCTTTTAAGGTTCTCACACCTGGAGAGCCTCCTGCCTTCCTTGTCAGAAAACGCCTCATGCAGCACGGCTGACGAGGCAGGGCACTGTGTCCAGAGGTGAGCCGGCTGCAGCCATCCGACCAAACCAGGAGGCGTGAAAGCAGGCTGCAAGACATCCAGACCATGCCTGATGGATGTTCCTCTGACCTTGTCTTAAAAAAAATCTTTAATTATCCTTATAATTAGAAAGTTTTAAAATTAAATGTCTCTGGCTGCAAATTTAGCTGGTTATCTCTTGTGTGCCAGACTGGTCCCCAGGGAGGTAATGTAACCATGGATAAGAGGAACTCTGAGTTCTCCTTGGTATTTTATAAGGGTTCGGGGTCAAAATCCAGGCCAAAGTAAGGATTTTATTACTGCCTTACTAGTGAAACTGTTACTGGCACAGTCACATTTTTTGGAGGATGAGAACAGATGGGAAAATGAATGAGCATCTCAGAGCATGAAGGTGAGCACTGCTGCTCCACTTGTCTCTCTCCCATGGGCTCAGGAGAGGAGATTGCTTCTCTAACCTGCCCTGGGCATGTCCCTGATGTATTCTGTGCTCATCACTATTTAATGTGGTGTCACTGCTGAGAAAGAAAAAACTGTGAGTTTCATACAGCAAAAGTCAATGTTTTATCCTTTTTCCTTCCAAAGGGGATGATGAGCAAAGTGCTGACTCTCACAAATCATTTCCATTTTTAACACAAGTTCTTGGAAAACAAATGTGTTTCCTTGATTTTTCTGACCATCTCTACTCTCATTCTTGTCTCTCGCAAACCAAGGAGGGGGCTCAAGCCTCTCACTGCAAGTTGCCTCCCTAATCTCAAAGCATTTTGGAGCTCTCTTCTCCACTTTCTCCCATTTTTTTGACAGCCTTTAACATGTAAACACCAAAACCCCCATTCGTGCGCAAGGGTACTGGGCTCTGACCTGAGGGAAGTTTGACCAGAAATCGGTAGTTTCACAAAGCTCTATTAATGGAAATATTAAATAACATGTCAGATGGAGCAGGTTTCAAACTCCTACGAGACACTTGTGATGTAGTATCTCCCTGGAAACACCACAGTGTGGGGTTTGGCAGTATGTGTTGGTGATACTACAGCTTGTGGGACAGTGTGGGACTACTATAGCTGCTGTCCACTGCAGCCACGTATCCAATCTTTCAAGGTTTTTTGTGCCCTGCCTGCTAAAGGCACCTGCACAGCGACCAGTTTTCAAAGCCAAAAGCTGAGACCTATGTTCCCTTTATTATAGACTCAAGTAGAAAGGGCACAAAAAGCAATTAGCCCCAAATTCAGGATGTTTCAGTAGTGTTTCAGCATGTTCTGATGTACTTCACATCTATAGGAACAGCGGTGAACCAAAGGTTGAGAGTTTCTTTTGGTGAATTGTGACCCACACTTGATGTTTAACTTGAATGAACTGACTTTGCAGTACCAAGGTACTTATGGGGAAATCTGTGTTTAGACACTAAAGGAAAACTTTAAGTATTTGGTTGCTTTGGCTTGAATAACCCATTTTCGTGAGATTTCCTTCGTAATTTTGGGTAAAGCCACAGATGCAGTTGTACACAGCAAAATGAGATAATCTAAGAGGAATATGTCAAGCCAGACTGCAGAAAGACATGATATTTAGAGGGGATGAAGCAACACACAAAATGTGACGATGCTAACTTGGAACACTATGTACCAGATTACACTAAAAAAAACCAACAAACCAACACAAAAGAAGAGACAAAAGTTCTGGGTTTTGTCCTACTTCTGAGAAACCACTTTTAGTCAAGCCTCAGAAATGAACATCTGAGCTGACATTCCCCCTTCTCACCCTCTGCAGCAAACAAAGGTTTCACAGCCAAGCTTCCCCAGCCCAGGCTGCTACACCGTACAGCCCCAGCTCGGAAATCGGCGAGGCAGGTGTAACTCCAAATGGACCATAAAGCTGTAGCAAATTGGCTACTGGGTCTGCTCCTGAGACAAGGGCATTTTGGAAGCAGCTGAAAGCTCTCCTTTGGCCTTGGCAGTGGGGGAGCTGCACTCCTTGATTGCAACCCTCTGCAGTGAGGGATCAGCCGGGCTCATGCGATGCTGGATGCGAAACCCGTGCCAAAGCTCTTGGGGCAGGTTTCTGTCTGTGCAGCAAAACCGCATCTGAGGAGCTCCTGGGACAGGATGCACTGGTTCAGCATCACCACTGCAGTGCGCTCTGCAGTCTGCCAGCCAAGGTCCTGCTTCTGCACAGACATGTATGTGTTTAACCCTGTGCACAATGAGTAATTCCCTTGGCTTTGGATGCACGGGACTAATTTGGATGCAATTCTTTGTAGGAATGAGTCTTACGCCATTAATATTAATGTAAACATACGCTCAGCATCAACATAAAGCTGTTCCAACTGCAACCACTGAACTACAGGCACTCTGCCCCAAGTCCTTGCTGGTGTATTTCAGTACAGGATGTAAAGGAAGAGAAATCACTCTTCATGGAAGCAGCTAAAACCAGAAAGCATGCGAAAGATCACTGTGTATTACATTTTCCTGTTTATTGGCCCTGGGGATGCTTGAGTGTGTGTGATACTCTGTGGCGCAGGTGACAGCAAGGACATGACAATCTGTGTGGCAGTTATCTTCCTGGTATATGCAACACGGAGAGGTTATTTATTTCTATGTATTATTAATGTGATTTTTTTTAAGCACCAGAAGGAAGGCACTGGAGAACAATCGCTTCTGTCCCTGTAGAATAGAACACAGCTCAGTAAAAAGGAAAAATGTAAGACCTTGCTGCTAATCATATCCTAACTAAATCCTGTATTTAGGGGTGGATTTCATACAGCCAACGCAGCAGCACAAACTTCCCCAACCATAGCATCTTCCAGAGCCGCTCAACCCTGACCTGTAGAATACCACCTCTGGGGCTGAGAAACTGGATGGTATTCTGGTTTTCAACCCGCTTTTACTGTAGTGAAACACTTCCAATAAAAATAGGAGCTGTTCAGTGTATGGCTCCAGCATTTGCTGAATGACAGCAGCACTGGGACTTTGCCGTTTAGAAAATCCCTTGTTCACCCTTATGTGACGTGTGAGATCATGGAAAGACAGAGCAATTCGCCTTCTGCCTGCCAAACACCCAATCACCATTTAAAAACTTTACAGCATCCCTTGGTGGCTACATATTAGCACTGTTTAACTACTTGCAGATATTTTTCAGAGAAAGTAAATGAGACGTATGAAAATCAGGAGATAAACAGCGCAGCCCTTGTAACAGGAAGAAGCCACGAAAGCAGGAAAAGTGAGTCTTGGGAAGCCGTTATCCTTCTCAAATGGACAAAGAACTGGCCTTTTACATAAACATGCTCATTTATTAGCTATCGCTACCACCGCCTCCAGCAACGTGCATGTTTTTAGGGGCAGTTACCGGAGGGAGTGTTTCCCTGGCTAGTCTGCACGCCGTTAGGTAAGCCCTCAAGTACTGTTAACAGGGTCATACAAGTGCAGCAGACCCATCCCCATGGCTGCCTGCCGCCCTGGTCCCAGAAGGACTCATTTGACAAGTGTCATGGCAGAAGTTGGGGATGGGAGGAATATGTGCGGCAGCTTTGCAATTCCCTTTGCGCAAGACGACGCTGGTGTGATGGAGGAGCTGTGGACACATCTCTGGAGGCTTGAGAACCAGTATCACCAGCGGCTGCACTGGGACAGTGGAGCAGGGAAGCACCGGTGTGTTTAGCCGGATCAGCTGGCCGGGCGTACTAGCCAGATGTACATACAGCCCTGCACCACGGACTGGGAAAAGTGCCCACACGCTAATGAGTACAGAGACATGGCAATTAGCTTGTAAGCGCTTCGGATTAGGAACATCTGCGCTGTGCTTATACAATACCTGCTGCAACGGGCCCTCAGCCTGCCTTGCTGAAATACAGGACGAACACCCAGAGCAAGGAGCTCACATTTTTCCTGTTATCACTGCATGTCTTTTTGGAGGAAGCGGGGGAAATTATTATTTTTCAAAAGAACATCTTGTTATAACAACTCTGAGAATTTATGCTTAGTGCAGCTCAGCACTGAACTCAGGTACACTTTCCAGCCACGGAGCACAGCAGAGACGTATGCAGGGTTTTGGATAGGAAGGGAGAAGATGGACTGGGGACAATTCTGCAGAAGATTCAAATACATTTCCAGGAAAAGACAAATGATTCATCACACTTCTGATAGCAGTTATAGCCATAATTGCGAAAGCAGTAGCACAGCACAAGCGATCAGATTAATTAAGAGGGACCAGGATGAGGTCAATTCTGTAAATGAGAGGGAGAAGAAGATTTTTGGTGCAGAATCTTCAGAGGACAGGCTGAAACTTTCCAGCATGCAATCATCAAATCAGAATCCACAGCTTGAAAACTGCATAAAAGAATAATCAGGAAAGGGGTCCTGAAAACCAGCGGGGTCTAGTCCATCACCAGGGAAGCAACTTATGATCTCTGCTCCCTAAATTAAGCTTTCTATGTACCTTATAGTTTAGCAGTTCATGGCAGAAAGATTACAGAGTATAAAAAAAATACCTTCTTGAGATAAAATTCATCTACTTGCTTTTGTATGTGTAAGACAGCCCATGCTTTGTGGGGAGAGGACATGTGCAGCTAGTTTTGCATCTGTCAGGAAAAAAGGCTACCTGCTATCTGCCAAATTTATTCGAGCCATCAACCCACCAGTAATGAAACAGCAATGGTTTTGAGGCAGAACAGTAACACAGGGGTCTGACATGGTGTGTGACGTATCCGGGGATCTACATTATGAGGTTAACTAGGTTACAGGGATGTGTTGCAGGGTCAGCAGTGCCACCTGGCATCATACCATCCTGAGCAGGGACTGTATAGGATTTTTTTTTTTTTTTCACAAATCCAGCTGTGCATTAGAAATCTAACATAAATAAAGAAAATCATGCCATGGCTGTAGATGTTGCATCTAACTATGCTTTAGGATCCACTGTTGTCAGGAGTACTGGTTATTACTGATCTCGCTGGATAAGTCCATGGTTCCAATGAAATCTTAAGCAAAACTCCTAGAGACTCCAGTGAAGCCAAAGGCTAATTTCTTTTCCCACTGAGTCTGCAGAAGGCTCATTTCTGAGCACTGATCAGAAGCTGAGGGTAGAAGGGTTCAGTGATTTAGTTCATACTTGAGGATTTCCCTGCACTCAGTTCCCTACCCCATGAGAGATTTTTCAGTGTCTTCTGCAAATGATACAGAATCTATGTTCCCATCTCTCAAAGAAGACTAACTCTTCCACACTGAAACAGGAAAGTATGTGGAGGATGGTGTGGTGATCAGGACCCACAACTGAGGCAGGGCAAAGAACTGGAGGTCCAGAAAAGCTGTCAAAGAGCATGGGCAAACCCCACATCCTTTGGAACCACCGCAAGCAGAGGGGCCGTGCAGCAGTGCAGCGAGGGTCCTTTCCTGCGTGGTCGTCTGAGCTGTAACGAAACTTCCAGAGGGAGGGCACAGTGACCTCATGGGAGGAAATCTGCTAGGCTGTTCTGTCCCCTTCCAGAGTATGATTACTTACATTGTACACAGCTTGTTGGTGTACCTGCCTTAGTCTTCAGTGTCTCCAAGGACACATCTCCTAATGCCTGTAGCAGAGTCTTATGTAATTTTAAACAGTGAAATGATATAAAATATTGTCAATCAATCCCTCCAATCAGTGAGTGCTGCAATAGTTCAGTTCAACCTTAGCACAGCATCCAGAGTCCAGACCAAAAATCACATCTATGGGTTCAAAAACTTGAGTGGATGAAAAAAAAAGGAGTAAAAAGAACCTGTGACAAAAGCCAGCACCCTCCAGAAATCACAGTGGATTGAGCTGGTGGGTTGCACATATCATCTGCTCCCCAGGAGACCTTTCAGAAAGCTGGGCAGGTCATGCTTATTCTTCTCTGTAAGGGAGGTGTTTCCCAGCCACCAGCCTAAACAAAATTCAAGGCGACAGTGCTACCCAGGGGAGAGACACCTCCATGCTCTGGGCTCACGACTGTTTGCAAACAGCCAGCATGCTTTTTTGTGGCGTGCAGGACTGGAAATGTTAAATGCTGCTGTCCCATACACTCACCCTGGCCAGAGACCTCTGTGTGTCTCCTCGCATATCGGCACAAGCAGGCTGTGTGTAGGGCTCCCAGCTCGCCACGAGCACTTTGCCAGAACCTGGCCAAGGTTTCTTTCCAGGACTGATCCATGTCCTGGAACATGGAGTCTCCCTGGCAGCTGGATAAAGGGGGTCGAGCAGATTTTGGTTACCCAAGCAACTTGCATGTTATGATTCCTAAACAAGCGAGAGGCTGGAAGGCTGAGAACACTACAGGGAAGTAGTTATGGAAAATAGTCTTCCAGCCATGCAGACATTCTGCGTGGTAAGATCTGCTTATTGAACTGCTTTCAACTCATCATCATTTTCTGGATGACCAGCAGATTACCAACTATCAGAGCAGATATTCTATCCTCCCGCTTCCCTTTATTAAACTCAGACACTTGCAAGACAAGAACCTGCCCAGAACCAGTGTAAGCGGATGGCCAGCAGCCATGCCCCGCACTGTGCCATGCCCCGCATCGTGCCATGCCGTGAGCGGCGCGGTGCCCCTCGGGCATGCTGCCTGCAATGAGCTGGTCACAGCTGACAATTGTTTCATTAGGTTGAAGGAGCTGCAAAACGCCAGCTGAGATGATTGCAGAATAGGAGGATGAGGGTTACTGAAGGTCAGGGCATCGGATCTTGATGCAACACCAATCAACACTGCTCCAAGGACATCATTGCAGCAGCTCAGTTCACTGGGCACCAACAACCGCTTGCAGATCACCTTCCTCATCGCATTTTGAAATTTGAGTTATGTTCGCCTGGAAACTGTCCTGATTTCAGAAGTGCTACGTTTGGCTCTCACACACCAAGCTGGTTTCCAGCTTCATGTGCTGAGCAGTTTCCACTGCAGATCAGCGCCTGTAACCCCGATAACCTTCATTTAGCTTCACAGCTTCTGACCTGAATCCATTCCCCAGTCATTTAATTTGAGGCTTATAATTAATTATGTAGTAGCTCATGTTAATCAAGCATTTGTTAGCTGCCCACCTCGTGAAAGACTGTGTTTCTATAGTGCACGGTGTCCTCACGAGGAGAAGCACAACATGGAGCTTGTCAGGCAGAACGGTAGTTTTGTGTCAGCTGGTGCCATGTATTTCAGCTCTGGCAAAATTAATCAGAATTCTCTTTTTCCTCTCTACCTGCTCTGAACTGTGTTTGCAAAGGTCAGCTGGCACTCACAGGATACAACATTAACAGAAATCTGCCAATTACTTGAGATACCCTCTCAAAATATTTTGAAGGCAGGCTTTTGCACACACAGGTACAACATGAGTCATGTCTAAAGCAAGGCCCAAAGTAGAAGTCACTGTGATAAGCATGCTAAATCAAATCAGTTGGTCTGACTCACATCTTGCATTCATCAACTTTGCAGTGATCTGTCCTTTCCGATAGTCAGGCTACTTGCATGTACTCGGGTAGTTCAGAGGGAAATGCAGACCAAGAGAGCTAAGCAGCCTTGTGCAGCGGCAAAGGAATACAAGTCACAGGACATAAGAAAATGTCAAAAATGCTATAGGACATAAGAATGTTATACAAATGCCATAGATATCATAGGACATAAGAAAAATGATCCTACCTAGTTGACCCCCATCCATGGATGGGTAAAGCAACCATTGGCCTGAGCAGAGACCACTCAGCTCTGAATATTCAACTGATTTCAGCGTGACAGCCAACAAGCTAAGCAAAGAGATGGCGAGCCACTTTGGATAAAAATGGATCACAATGCTTACCTTCCATGGCAGTCCCAAATAACCAGTGGCCAAAGCCAGCATAAAAAAACCCAAGATAACAAACCCCCATCTCCATGGGTATGACTGTAGCTGTGCAGCCCTAAGCAGACCATACGGTACTGTGCTGGCTCAAGGTGCAGGCAGCCTCTAGACAACTGCTTTGGAGAAATGAAATTGGGCAAGAAAGAGACACTGGTCTCTCTTCCCATGGCCCCATCCTGGCCTCACGAGCCCCTCTCTTTCCCATGCCACCCAATATGCCAAGCAGCTGGGCATGAAAGGGTGCCACTTACTCAAAAGTCATCCCTGAATGCAATCTTCAGGGAAAGGGCTGTGGATTTACTGAGTAGACAGCTGATTTTGGCTAGTCCTCAGAATCTTTTTGCTCAGCCATGTCCCTGCCCATTGACTAAATATACCAGTCTCCTCAAAGTATTTTAGGTCCAAAGTCCATTTGACAGATTAATGCCCATTGAAGGTTTTGGAGGTGGCCTGGTTCTCTAAGGAAATGATGGATTTGCATATCAACAAATATATAAAGTGGAAACTTTAACACTTTGGTAGTCATAATTTAAAGATTGTGGATCGATTTGTTAACTTTTAAAATACTCCTAGAAACCAACAGTCTGACTTGTCCCCATAGGACCTCAGGCCCAAGTCCTGTCTTTCATAGGTAACTAGGAATATTCCATCCGGCACAGAGCATGTTTGGACGTCTCTTGTGCAACCTTGAAGAGTTACATCATGAACCTTGATGTGGGTGTTAAGAAGCTACTGAAGAAAACAGAAACCACGGAAACTGAGACACCCTCTGGTAGGCCAGGATGAGACATGGGATGAGTGGAAATATGAGGGGATGCAAATTGCAGGAACAACTGTTACACACAAGTTTGGAAGCTGCAAGGAAGGAAACCCATCCTTGGGCTGACAAGGTACAATATTCCACTACAAAATTTGAGTCATTCTTATCAAAACAGAGCTAAATAACGATGCTTTGAACTCATTTCTGGAGCTGAGAATTGTGTCTCAGTAACAGCTATGCTTATTGATAAGGCTTTTCTGACAAAAAAATACGACGATTTTGGGGATTCAGTGTGTTACAGCTAGGATGCTTGTGGTGCTTTCATATTCAGACAAGTGATCACACTTTGAAGTGGACTGCTTCTTGGACACCAAAATTACAGGGAATTGAATCTGAAAGTTTTAAAACACTCAAAGCAGCCAGCTGCAAAAAGCTCACGCCATTCCCCAGGTGTCTTCATCCAGCTCGGGAGCTAAGAAACATGCTGATTTTGGAATAGCATAACCCAATTGGGATTTGAAAATTAGCATAAAAGTTTAAATTCCTTTTGATTATTTTTTCTTGTTGATGAATTGGTCTTTAACAAAGGATACTAGCTCATAATTTACTGCAGCATTAACCAAATGACAACATTTCAAAATCACAGCTTTTTCCTGAGTAGTCCATTCTGAATTAAAATATTCTCCCCTTCTGATCTCCTGTTCTTAAGTGAAGGTCAATGTTGAAGCTAAATCAAAAGAAGACGCGAGGACTATCATATTTGTAATTAATTTAGCATCAGTGAGGAACATCAGCGCTCTGGAGTTCCAAGACTCACAACTGTTTTGGAAATTGTACTCTTTCTAGGCAATGTGCCAGCACTGAGAGAACTCTTTCGTACCAGAAGTTCCTCATCATTCATTTCACTGATGAGATGTTTTGGGATGAATCACACATCGCTGGAGTTCATTTTGAGGGTTGCCTTGTATCTATCCCACTGTGAAACATACAATTCTACCATGAAAAATGTGATGGTGTCTGGTGCACTGAGACATGGAGGTGACACGCAGCCACATCCCTTGATGGAGAAAGGGTGAACACCTTGTAAGGCACGTAGTTGGCATCATCACTTCTGAGAAGACTTTATGCCTGGAAAACACCTGTTAAAGCTGCCAAACCCCAAGTATTCTGTTTTCCCCACTGGAGTCAGCAGCAATGTATCACCAGACCAATGTCTTATACTTTTAAAACCCTTTTTATTAAAAGAAAACAGGAAAACCAGCTAATAAACATTTTGTAATTTAGAAGAATTGTGCCTGGTAGTATATTAATCTCCAGGAACAGGACAGGCAAATTCTTGCAGCTGGCTAATGGGCATGACCCATCCCCAAGATTAAGATCTAATTAGGATCCCTCACATAGAAGTAACGTGCATTCAATTGTTCTATCTGACAACAAAAAGGCAAGTTCCCTGTATTTCAGGCAGGGATATGCAGAGAAGGGCTCACCTTCTGCTTGTGTCATCCTCTGCAGGAAAACCTTGTGTGAAAAACAGACTAGAGAGGTGGCAGATTCCCCATCCCTGGAAACATTCAAAGTCAGGTTGAACTAGACTCCGAGCGATCCCATCTAGTGGAAGATGTCCCTGCTCATTGCAGGGGGGTTGGACTAGATGACCTTTAAAGGTCCCTTCCAACCCAAACTATTCTATGATTCTATGATTAAAACCAAATCTTGAAGGAGGTACAAATGATTGAAGTCTTCTGTAGAGGTAGGTGAGTCCTTCAAAGCAGTTACATTCAATGTCAGATATGCTTCTACAGACTTTCATGTTTTTTTAATTAAGAATCTAGTAGCACCTTAAAAAATAAAGGGGTTATGAGTGAAACTTCCAGTCTTTTCCCACCAGGCAGTCCATGGACCAGCGTGCAATGGAATAATTGGGAAAAAACCCCACATTTTCCGTACCTTGTACTTGTGATATCACCAATGCCAAATGGAAATATTACAAGTATTGCAGTAAATTTTGCCACAGACAGAGGTGGGCTTTATTTCTACTAGCACACACCATGCTGTGTTACCAAGCTGTGGATATGCTTAAATAGAAAACCTGGCAGCTGTTAACAGCCCAACAGCCCTTCATCTTCCGGTCCTCCTTATTTCCCTCTTCCACAGCGAGGAACAGGCTGGGACAGGGACAAGAGACCAGGTTGACCTGGCTCAGCTGTAGCATGAAACCACAGCCTCACCCTGCGCCCAAATTTTCACAGAGACACTGTTTCAGAACTCACTGAAAATCACAGAATCGCAGAAAGGTTTGGGTTGGAAGGGACCTTAAAGACCATGTAGTTCCAACCCCCCTGCAATGGGCAGGGACACCCTCCACTAGACCAGGTTGCTCCAAGCCTCATCCAGCCTGGCCTTGAACACTTCCAGGGATGGGGCATCCACAGCTACTCTGGGCAGCCTGATAATAAACAGCCTTGCTGGACAGAGGCCTTGTGCATATGTATGTGTGTACAGAAGGGTAGACTGATGGTGTTCCTTTACAATATAATGATGTTTATACTCGGGATAACGAATTACCAGCTGCCCCGGTGACAGTGTGCAGGCTCCAGCCTTCAGCTGTATGCTCACTTAGCACCATTGGCAAGGCAGAGATGCTTCCCAAGTTCCATGCCAGCTTTGCCACCCTTGTTGCGAGCAGGAATATTTTCCAGGCCATCATCCCTGTACCTCACCCCTGTGTTGGGTTGGCTGAGGGCAGGGTTAGCCAGGTTCTGGCTTGAGCTGCCAACAGCCTCGTTGGCACGTCATGCTGGTGGGGACAATGCTGGCGACTTCACCCAAAGCTGGCCCTGTAGGAACGACACTTCTGGGACACAGCTTCTCTCACCATATATCCTCCTCTCCAGCTTCACTACCCAAGCAAGTAGGCAATAACTTGGGAAGCCCCCACGGATCATACACTCAAAGCCTACCCGAACTGCACCCCCACAGAGTGCCCAGGGGGGCACTTGGTCTAAACTGCGGTTAAGCAAGTTTCCAGATGTGTACTAAGAAATAAATGCTGGAAAGTGATCGCAAGAGGGAGCAATAAAACAGTAGGGTAACCAGAATCATCGTGACACAGCATATATCTTGTTGTTTCTTGCATTTCTTCTGTTGCTTCTTCTAATCATCTGTAATCATAATAGGCCATGCTCTTCCCACTCGAATTAATCAGCATTTGCACTGGCTAACTGGCTGCGAGTGGAGCTCAGGATAAGCAGGCACTCTAAAATATGTCCTTATTAACTTCTGTAATCCTCTATGTGCTTGTTAAAGGTGAAGACAATTTACTATGTATTATTCCATTCCATTTAGTGTTTTTCTTTAAAAATTTCATTTTCTGTTTCTGTCTGTTCTGCCACTAGAAAGGGGGAAATATGACATTAACTCTGTCCGTCACTCTGCAGAGAAAAAGATAAAAGCTAGAGGTCTTTGGAACACCAAAAAGCCATATTTATAAGACAGTCACCTCCATTCTCTTGGTTTGTACTAAATGTATTTATTAGAAATACAATTGAGTACTGGCAAGGGCCTTGTCAATTTAAAAATTACCGCCTCTCTGCCTGGAAGTTACTTATTGTCCCTTGCTACAAATAAAACCGTAGCTCAATGTAAATGAAAACAAGGCAGAAGTGAACGTCTCTGTTATTCTTTGCTCCCCCCCAGTTTGTGCATTCACACATCCCTCTTATCTCTTGGCAGCCACCTATCGCCTTTTTACATTTACAGCCGCTCTCCCTCTTCAGGGGTGTGTTGCACGGTTGTAGCAGAGGGAAAAACGTTTGCTTTTAAAAAATGATATGAGGAGGTGGGAAGAAGACAGACACACTTCCCGCACTTGTAAGCCAATTAAGTGTAGACTGCAAGATAAAATGTGAATGAAAAGAGCTTTATTTTTTGCCTTGCTGTGATTTCTAGTAGTGAGTTCATTGCTTGCTCTTCCGTCATTTCTTGCTGTGCACCTTAATCACCTTATTATTATTAATTACGAATGAGTGCACACTTCTAGACAGGGAGCAGGAGAGGCGGCTATCGTGGTGGGGCAGAAGTCTCCCGAGGCTGGGGGTGGCTGCGTGCCCCGGGGGTGCAAGCTGACACATGCTCCGCTCCCCACTCCAGCTGTCTAAACACAGTGGGTCTGCCACCCAGCCATGGGCTGGCTCTAAATATCATAGAAGTTATGAATAACTATTTCTTGTTCCTCGTCTTCTGGTGTGGGACCCTTTCTGGCTCACATTTTCCAGATACCTGCTACAGTTGGAAATTTGCTGTTTATGAGAATTGAAATGAAAGCCACCCTTCTCTTGGCTGTGGCTGTGCAAGAGAACACTCAGCGCATCCCAGCCCAGGGCCAGCAGTGGTCCCCTCTGGGCCACCACAGCCACCCTTCATGCTCCCAGTCATGGAATCATAGAATCACAGCATGGTTTGGGTTGGAAGGGACCTTAAAGAGTATCTAGTTCCAACCCCTCTGCCATGAGCAGGGACACCCTCCACTAGACCAGGTTGCTCCAAGCCTCATCCAGCCTGGCCTTGAAGTCTTTCCAGCCAAGGCATCTTCTGCTGCGTTACACCCTTTCTGGTGATTATCCCCTGGGGGACTTGTTTGGTGGGCAATGCCAGGGGGGTTGTCTCCACCTTCGCTTCCCCTGCAGCCCCACAATACAGCTGCACACACCATTTATTTAACCCTACAGATAATCACATCCCTCAAACCCACACAGAGGTCCTATCCAAGCCTGGCTTCATACAGGGCTTTCCTGCCCACCACTACAGAAACAGGTACCACCACTCCTTGTCCTCTTGCCGCACATGGGGACAGCAGAAGTGTCTGCAAAATCCCAACAGGGCCATTCAAGGTGAAATCAAACTTTTTTTCTGGCACTGAATTTTAGCTCGCAGCACACTTTTGCCCAGCTTTGCTCGCCATCCAGTGTCCAAGCTGCTAGAAACACACTGCCTACCTGGCATGAGGATGTAAGGCTGCAGAGGCTACACAGCTCTGTTCATTGGAAAGCTCCCTCAAGGCCTTCCTGTTTGGATCCAAAACTGGCATGGGAGTGCCATGGCTGTGACAGGTCTGCCAGGTCTCTGCAGTGAGGTCCCCCAACTGCAGCCCCCTGCCCCTCTAGCACTCTGCCAGTAGGCATATGTCTTGTCCATACCTCTCTGGTGACTAGAGGGGAGTTGTTCCCTTCCACAGCTTCCAGCAGTGGATCGATAGAGATCGTGCAAGAGTAACGAAAGCCCTAATTCATCTCCTGAGCACTCTGCTATTTCTATTTGTCATCTCTGAGTTTGGGAAACGTCCCTTCACAAGGAAAGCCTAAAACCAAGGAAACAGTTATTACTACAGCATATTGCTTCCAGCATACAAGCTATGAGCAGAAATGCTGGAAAAGCCCCCTTCACCACTCTTAGGAGCAGTTTTTAAGTGCCTTATAATAAGTATGCTTTCCAAATCTTCCATAATCTCAGCATCAATTTATGCTGTAAGACTTGTCTGAATTCATATCCCTTTTTACACTCAGAAAGAAAGGGCAAATATTTGGTGAACCCATAATAAATTAAGGATAGATGGATGGACGGATACAAAGAGCAGAATAGTCTATTCTTAGAATTATATAAATGTGATTCAAATAGTTTCTCAGAGAGGTTGTGCAGAGACATAATGGGAGAATCACATTTCTAATTTGGAGTCTGGATGAGTTCTTTCACTGAAAATTAAAATTTTTCCCATGATAAACTGGTGAACTTTATTTTAATCAAATGCTAAGTATATTCAGGTTAGTTTTCAAATATCTAGAAGTTGCTTTGGAGGGGAGTTTGCGCTGGGGCCTGATTCCAGGAAACCAAACCACAACTCCCAATTTGTGTGTGAGTTTCCTGGGCTCTTGATGAGGCAAACGTGAAGTCCTGTCCTCCTCCAGCAGCTACCAGAGGTGTTGCTTTTTGGGCCAAGCTGAGCAGCCCCTCCGTGCTCTGAAGGGTGTCCTAGGGAAGGCATAGCAAACAGATGCTTTCACACATTTCCACACATACCAGCAGGTCAGTGGTGTGATGCTGAACAGCAACTCACTCCCCTGGGACTTCAAGCCAAATGACTTTGCTCTTTATATTACTCCTATTCCTGCCACTGGCTTCTTGGCCTTTGCCCCTTCCCATGTCCCTTGTGCTGGACGCACACCCCTGCCCCAGTGCCCTGATGCGAAAAGGCCCCTTCTTACAGCCTCCCAAGCAAACTTGCAAGCACTGCAGGGTCAGCCCCTCGTGGGTCATTCAAAGTGGACTGTATGTACGCTCCTTATATTGCTTTAAAAGCCTTTTACGAAGCAGTAGACCCCGGGGAGCACTGTTGGCCAGCAACCCACCTCTCATTTCTTTTGCCCCACCAGCCGGAATATTTATGAGGTGGCATGTGACTTGATGGTATCTGGTTCCACATGTAATGCTGATGTCATGTGTTTTAGATTTAAAATGCCAGTTTCATTTTGTAGTGCATAATAATTTGTTTCTTTGGCAGTCCATAAAGAATTGCACTGAATCTTGGCATGCCTGGAAGCAGCAACGTGGAAGTGGGAGGACTTCATGTACACTAAGGGTTGTCCCAGGAGTGGTGCGGTTTACGTCCTCTGCCTAAAACATGGGCCGACATCAAGATGTGTCTATGCATGCCCAGGGCACCTTCCACTCCATGCACTTTGCCAGTAGTAACAAATGGAGTCTTGCAATACCTGGGCAATGAGCATTTGATGTTAAGAGCAACCTTGCAACGTTTGATGCAAGATGGGGAAACTGAGGCAAAGCATCCTGATAAGGTTACAAAACCACGTGGCAGAGGGAAGCGAACCCATCTTCCCCAGCTCCCAGAGCTTCACAAGAACCATCCTTTCTCTCCCAGATACAGGAACCATCAGAATTTGGCCATATCTCCTGTAAACACTGTTTTGATTAGAGGCAGCACAAGCTTTCAAGCTCATATTAATTTTTTTTTCTGAAATTAGAGTCCTGGATGTAATCTATTTATCAAACCTTCTTCCTAGTTTTGAGCCAGTTCCCAGTGCAGAACAAGAGGGGCTACATTTGGGAAACAGATGCTTAAAGAAATAATAGACAAACTGGATAGAGGAACAGAAAAACAAACATTTTCTAGCCTAAAATGCTGATGAACTCAGACCTTAAAGGGTATAATAAAAGGAACCAGTGAGGCATGCCATACTCACTGCAATAAATAAAGGTATTTCCATCAGATACACACATGTATGAAATTTCATGTGCATTTACATAGGAAACAGAACCCTTCCAGTAACTCCTGCCACCTGCAGAGGTGTCTGTGCCATGCTGGAGCTTCCCCAACTCTTCGGGTTGGATGCTGCTCCAGGGGGATGGGTGCTAGCACGGTCCCACAGATGTTTCTCCACCACATCACCTGGGGTGTGTGAGCTCAGGGCAGTATTTCTGGAAGAACTGTGACTTCGTAGTGGTGTAAGCATATCCATTCAAAGGGGGACCACTTTCTGATGAGGCCAGTGCAAAAAGCACCCTGCTAACACACTGCTAGCTGTACACATGCTGCACCTACCGCAGGTGCATCTATACTCCCTCCTGTCTTCGCTACCTGTTCTGCACAGATACAGTAATCTATCTTTGTGAAAGCATCACCCTGCCTGCTCCGGCAGTATATGAGTTGTCATTACTGTCTCAGCTCAGTCGATCTGGGGTAAGAGTCTCCTATACAGGCGTGCTGGCAGAGTAGCAGGTGTCTGCTTTGCGCGGCAGCGTAACTCCAACACACCACACTGCTGTGTTTTGTTATTACGTTTACATGAACACAGCTGTATCGGAATGAAGTCTCCTGCTGATCTCCTAATAGCTTGTCCTAGCATCCGTGTCTGAATCAGGAAGAAAAACTGCAGGTAAAGTCTAAGGAACGGCAGTGAGAGAAAGAATAAACACCTGACAAGAGGACATGAAGAGGAATTCTTAGAGGAATTACCTGCACCACCTGGTTACTGAAATAAACCCATTACTCCCAGTGTGAGCCCCCACGGAGCTGGGTGCTTGGTGGGATGACGCACGGAAGCACTCAGCTGTCACTGCTGCCTGCAGACAGGAGCCAGCTCCCCTGAGGACAGGCAGGACAGGACGTCTGTGCCCTTCCCATCCATCCATGAGGGCACCAGGCAGCTGGCACACCCCAGAGGCCACGTGGGGCTGGTCCCCACGTGGGGAGTGCAGGTGCATGGCAGGGTTTGAGCCCAGATCCACGGAGCCTGCAGTGTGGGATGATGAACACAGCTTGGGCTGCATTGAGTGCTTCCAGTAAATGCCAAATTTACCCATTGACGATGTTACCCTCTTCCAGGTTGCAGAGCCAGGGGACAAAACCACAGTGTTCCAGGTCAAGCCACTGAATAGAATATTGCTATATATTGTGACTTTAACTTCCCATTCCTCTCTATGCCCTGGCTTGCTCCCCGGCCTGAAGTGCCTTTCCCCATTGAAGGGAGAGCTAATACCTTTGTTAACAGATGGGCATGGCTGGAGAAAACAAGCCTTGAGGAAACCAGAGCTTTCTTTAGGGATGGTACAGCCAAAGGAGGTGATGCAGGTCCAGAATGACTGTTTGGGGTTTAGTCTGGCTAATGTGTCGGACAGTCCTATCCAGGAGAGCAGAAGTCACCAAGAGGAGAGATGGAAAGACCCTAGCCCCCCTAAGGTCTGCGCCAGTGGTGGGCTGTCCACATTTTGTCAGCTCTGTCTGTAGGTCTAATAATAGATATTGTCTCTTCCAATATAGCCTGCCATGCACACTGAGGGTCTCCTGGTGACACCACCACAATTATGTTCGGAGCCGAAGCACTCTAATTCCAGGGTGATAAGCACAGCACACACGCCGTGGCAGGTTGATTAGGTAAGGCTGTATACAGTATGACAGAGTTTTTATATTATTACTGACTTGGCCAAAAGCTCAGTAAGAACTGAACAGCTTGTTCTCATGACATGTCTAACCTCTCTTCCAAACTGGAGAGCTCTGAATAAATTTCAGCAGGCAGCACTTAAATGCATTTTGGACTACCCACTCTGCCACTTTTCCTCAGAAAAGACCCAGGGGATGCATTTCTGACACACCGACTTCAGATTTCCCCTGTCAAAAAACATTAATCAAAGCGAAGAAGTGAAAGATCTCCGGCACCCAACGATGGAGATGTCAGGTCCGCGGTCAGGATATACAATTAACTCACAACGCACACGCCTTTGTTTCTGTTGATGAACTGCAAGCAAAAGGAGTTTTATGAATACGGTGTTTTTTCCAAAATATTAAAAAATGTAGACATTTCAACACACAGCCTGCTTTGCTTTCCCACTGTTGGGAAGAATTGGCTTACAGTAGTACTATGCATTAGTCTTTCTTGAGCTCCTTATATGTTTTGCAGAATTTCAGCCTTCTATTACTTTAAAGTAAATGTCTCCAGCAGTTATTCCTTGGGAGTCAAGCCTCGAGTCATTGAAATGCACATGACCTGAGCATAGACATCTGTGAAAAGCCTGGGCAATCTGGAAAAATCGCTACAACTGGTAGAACTTCAGAGCTAGAAGTGAAGAGAGTACACTCCAAAAGGGTGGAAAAGAAATGTGGTGGCACTGTTGGCAGAGAGACTCAAAGAGCAATAAATAATTTGGCCCTTTTTTTCATGTTAAGAGCATAAATGTGTTCTGGTGCAATTTAAGGGAAGAGTTGAACTGAAGACACTGTAGGACGTTATGCCTCACATTGTCTTCCCAGTTCCACAATTCGTAATAAAATCAAACATACTCATTTACTTGGGTAGACATGCTTATTACCCACAGCTGCAATGGCCTCAGGGGAGAAGACAGATTCATTAGTGACCCTAAAAATTTTGTTATTTGGACCGGGTGATGTATTTTGTAAAGATATATTTTCCTGGCATCTGTGGTCTCTGCTCCCTGCTAGTCTGCCCCACTGCCCTAGGAGAGCAACCACTGCTCCCAATATATTCCTCTGACCTGTTTCCAGCAATGGGCAAGCCAGTTCCTCCCCAGGCAGCCTCCCGACTGGTCACTGCCTGTGCCGTTGGAAACTGATCCTGTGCGTCTAGCCCAAACTGCCTCCCATACCTTTCCCGGCAGCAAGGCTTCTTGTCCCGTGCCCTGTGGACATGGATGCCCTTTCAGCCTGAGAAGCTTCTTCCAAGCAAAGTGATCGTGGTGTTTCTCGGCACTGCCCTGCCCGAGAGCAGACCGAAGTGCAAGTTTTGGTAGGGCGTTGGCGATTTGCTGTTTCTGTCCACACCAGACCCTGGGGGAACAGGAGACAGCCAGCCAGCACTGCCCATTGTCCTCAGCAGTGTCATTGCTCTGTCTCATCCATCACAGCTCCTTCCCCAAGCCCCCGCAACAGAGTGCAACCAGAAAGGTCATCCTGCTCCTCCTTCTCCATCAGTTGCATCAAATGAGGGGCTACAAAACCCCCGGAAAGAGCAACCACCAGAAGCGAGGGGTGCAGAACATCACTGTGGTTGTACTCCTGCAACTTCAAAGGAAAATGTGAAGGAGGAATGTTCAAAGAGATACGTGAACTATTAAGTGTGAACCTAAAAATTAGGTGAACCCCGTCTCAGGTCCAGAAAACTGGTAGATTAGGTTAAATTTGGTTAGTTCTCTGTGTGCTCCAGCAAAGCCCATGAGTAAACCAGGCCTCCCGAGTCGGACAAAAGCAGCAGCTCCTTTCCTCTAAATCTGGCTGCGGAGACTGCACACAGCGGTTTGGGCGAGCAGCGTTTGGCCAAGGCAAGCTGCTGGTAATCGGGGTTTTATCAACAGCTGGGAGTAGTTTGTGCACAGAAGATTCATCACCCCTTTGCCGTGACAGCGTATCATAAAATTTGAAGTTAAAAGGGATGTAATCTCACATCTCATCAAAGAGAAGATATTTGTTGTGTGTTGGTCTTTCTTTTTAAGACAAAAAGAAAGATTATACCCAAACACAAACAGGAAAGTCTGGCACTCTATTTATGGCCCAGTTCTTTTGTGTGACTGTGCTTAAAACTTTTGCAGTGATTGTTGTCTTGGAACCCCTCATTCTTAGCTTACTGTAAATATTAACTCTTGAGGGCTTGCAGTATCCTTATCTGAGCTAAACACAGTGAGGGAGAGATTTGTCTCATCTAACGTGAATGTCAAAAAATTAGCCCCTCTTTAGTAAAGGTAACTTTAATTAATTAATTAAAAGTAATTAATTTATAGATCAATTTCCAAGTTAACCATCTAGTGCTGGAGGGCACGAGGCACCTCCCAAGACCCTCATGCGGGTGGGATGCGTGGGACCCCGCAGCACCACACCGACCACAGCGGAACAGGAGCCACGAGATGTGCGTTTGGGATGGCTAAGGTTACACGAGACCCCTTTGTCAGAGGGGAGCCCGTGTTGCTCAGTCCCATTTCAGATCGCTGTTTCCTGCAAAGCTGCTTGCATACACCACTGCCTCCCGCTGCCCTCCACCACCGTCACAGCTGGGCGTCTTTCATGGGAACACAGCATGAAAGGTGGACGGCCCTCACTCACGGAGCCCTTGACACATCTTCAGGATGTGCTCGCTGCCTGGGATCCCTCTTTTCTGAACAGCAAATAGTCATTTGCCTTCTCATTAGTTCAGACAGCACTTGTTCTGACAGGGCACTAGAAGAATTGTGCCATGGGGTAGATGCCTGGTGTCTGTATGGTAAGGAAGGTGTTGCAGCTTTTCCTAGAGGCAGAACAGCTTTTAATTCACATAATGTCCTGCTACAAGGTGTACCACAGCCAGATTCCTTGGAATAAATTGCTGTGTCCTGCTCTGTCAGGGGCTGCTGGAGGGCTCTGCTCGGGACATCGCTCCCACCTAAGGAACTTCATGTCTCATGCTAAGTGAGAAGAATATCGTAATTAAACATTTCTCCATAAAAACAATCTCAGCTGTGAGTGCAGCGGTGTCCTCCTTGCTCCGGCAGGCCGGGGTCCCTCCCCAGGACCCTTGCTTTTGTGCAGGAGCGAGGGTGGAGAGGACAGCCAGGGCTGGGGGTGCGGGCATGCGTGAGGACCGTGCTGGCTGGGCGGGGGGGTGGTGCAGACAGCACTGACAAGTCACAGTCACTTATAACTGAATTACCAGCCCAGGATTTATGACTAGACTGAATTTAGTGCTGCCCGTGTTACTGAAATAAAGCCCATGGAAGAGAATTTTCTTGAGCCAGTGGCCGTAAATCAACCCATCCCCAAATCTCCAGGACTTTGGGGGATGAGAAACGTGTGTACGTGTTAGCGCTCTCAGATTCACACAGTGGGCTCCTTGGAAAGCTGGTCTGCATCTCATTTGATTTGTCCAATTAATAGTAAGTGCAGCACAAACTACATATGCTCCGCTGTTTCCATTTTTGCTTTGTTAAATATGCCGTGTCGCCACTCTTTTCCTCACTCCCCATTTCTTTTTTCCTGTTCATAATATTTGTTTAAAAAAATGCTCCTGGCATTTCAGGCCCATATTAATAGCCAGTAACATCTATCTCCCCCTGCAAAGTGTGTCACAAATTAAAATGAAATATGTGACATTGTTCAGATGTAGCCACACTGGGAAAGAAAGCTGGCAAAGGCTGAAAAGGAGAATTCTCCACGATGGATTAGATTGGAAAACTTAGATTTTCATAACTTGGGTGCCAAGAATTAAACCCTTAAATTCATACTAATTTTACAATTCATACTACCAGCACTTAAATCTCTTTTTTTGGGGATGCTGAGTAACAGGTAGCTCCAAAGGAGCTTTTCCAGGTCACGTATTCAGATATTTAAATAAGAAATCAGAAGTTTGGCTTTAGGTCCCCATTTGTGCCATACCAGGAATGGGTCATGGCTAACTATCAGCTGCGTGGGTGGGTGATTCCCTGCCAGCAGCAGAGCCGGGTCCCCGTCTCATGGCCGCTGCTGGGGGGAGTGTGTACGCACCGCGTGCAATGTCTGTCACCTCCCCAGAGCCCTCGGACCTTACACCAACCTCCCAACCTAAAAATTAACATCCCCTTCCCCGCGTTGGTGGCCCTGTCTGGAGAGTGGATTGAGGGGGGCTCCTGCAGAGCCAGGTCACTGCCTCCAGCCCCATGAGCTCAAGGCCAGGCTGTTTGGGCCATCCCTTTCACAGAGCAGTGCCACTGCTACCCCACGTCTCCCTTCTGGGATGTGCCTACAGCTCCTGACGCAGAGTTAAAAATACTTCCCTGCCCCTTATTATTCACCTCAGCAGGTCAAGGCAGGACTTTGATCTAAAGGGAAAGGCATCCCTAGAGATACGGTTACATGAAACACATGCTAAAAGGGCTCCTCAGCTTTATCTTTGCTCGGTAAGTTTAATGACATGCACATGATGAAGGTGCTACGGGGGAGGAGCAAGCCTGTAGTAGGACCCTATTTGATTTAATAAACCTAAAAATCATAACCAAAGTGGGGCCATTCCTTGCCTTTCTGTGCTTCCTTCCTTGGCTGTTTTCTGGTGAGAACACATCTACCTTGATGTTTGTTTTCACTTGAAGCAGCTTGTGGATCATCCAGCTCACGGAAAATGTGTGGTCTGGGATAATTTCTCAGCTCCTAGAGCCCCATGCACTCCTGTTTATATTACAGCACAAGAGAAGTGAGCTCTTTCACTCCTTGGAGTTCTGGCAACCTCCCACCCTTGTGGACTCCAGGCAAAGGATGCTGCTGGATCCCCAGGTCTTTCTTTGTTCAACACAGGGCATGTGTTTGTGGCCAACCGAGGGTGACTTCATCACCTCCACCCTGTTTCTATGTGTTATGTCAGACAAAAATATAATAGGCCATCTTTCAGTAATTACTGTAGCAGCCAGCTTTATAGCTCGTCATCTTTGCAAAACAAGAAAAGGGAACATTTTTTAAATTGCTTATGAAAAGTTTATGTGGTTATTAGAGCTGGAGCTTTCTTTATTTTAGGCGGGTTCCTTAGGGGCTTATGCCACTTGCTTAGGTCAGTTCTGCGTGAGGATTTTGCTTAAGGTGTTTGGTTTAATGCCCTCTCTTTCAGTGGTGGTAGCTGCGGGTGAGCCAAAGCTCTTGGAAGAGCTGGTATTTATCCTTTTTTTTTTTTTGACTTGTAGATTTTTCTGCCATTCCAGCATTTTCAGGGGGGGGGTTGAGTATTTTTGGAAGAGGGTAGGGAGTTGAGGGGGTAGAGTTACATCAGCTTACTGCTGGTCATCACCAGTGCCAAGCTGTGGTTCATCCCAGCCTGAGGTTCAGCTGCATCGACTGCAGCAGCTAGCGCTGGTTGTGCCCGCAGCAGGCCAGAGGGAAGAAAAATGACATATTAGCTCTGAGTCTTATTCCACCGACATGCCTGTAAATCTGAAGGCCCTCCACTGGAGTCAGCGATGTCACACAGGTGTAAGAAGTGACTCGCTGCAGCCAGCCATGCTTACCTGACTGTAATCCCAGCCGCTATTTTTCACGTGGGTGTCATCGCTTTGCCCATTAAACCTTGCCGGGTGAACGGAGAGCAGTTTTTCTCTGAGAAGGGTGTTAATGAAGTGCAGCTCTGACAGCTTTCCTCGTTCATCGCAGGAGACCAGGACATCATGTTGTGGCTGCTTGGGGGCTGCCCTGTGGCCCTCATGCAGCTTTCTGCAAGCAGCAGTCATGTGGGGCAGAGAAATAGCGTACAGGGGGTACCAAACGGGCTCTCAGGAGCCCACCTGGAGCCAGAGCTGCTGCCTGCCCTCAAGCTGCCATCAGGAATTAAATAAAGCAGCCCTGGTGCACAGGTAAGTAGGAGAAAACTTCTTTAAAGTTTAAATGCTCTAGTTCCAGCGAGGTGACTCTGCACCTCCCCCCCTGCCCCACGCAGCTGTCCAACAGCAGCAAGGTACTGCTCTGCAAATGACCTGTGCAGAGATTAACCTCTTGACGAGTGTGGCAGCCCCTCTCTCGGGGGTCAAGGCTTGAAGTGAAGGGCTCCCACCCCTCACAAGGAGCCACAGCCACAGGATACCCAAGTAGGGGGGGAGCGCTTTGTCCCACCGACCCACCTCGGAGCTCCTAAACAGCTCCGTGCTGGAGCAGGGTGCTCAGAGATGGACTTTCGGTCTACTCCTGGCACTGATCAAATATGGTCCACACCAAGAGCGAACACATCATCTCAGGACGCCCCTGAATGCCCCCTACTTTACACATTGCAGCTGTCTTTGGTCAGGGTTCATGTCTCTCAGGCTGCAGGGGCACTAAATATAGACTTTGGGTATTTTGGAAGAATGCGGTGAGCCCTAGGATGAAGGAGGCATGGCATCTTGCCCTTTGATTACAGCAGTCCTAACCAGAAAAATATTTTTCCAAGTGAAACTCTCTAGTGAATTCAGTTTATGCTTAATTACAGGATGAGGTAGGGGCACGCTTTCTGGCAAATTTACTGTTAGTTATAACCGTGTTTTTAAAATAACCTATGAATCACACACAAGACTGGCTAGATTGAAAGAAAAAAGGAAAAAAATTGGGGTCTCTCACTGCTTCCCATTCTTGACTTCTGACAGAGCAGGTCAGGGGAGAAGGAGTTTGTAAGGTGCTACAGAAGTCAAGAGGTTTTGGCCTGTATCAGGCAGGCAGTGGTACATTGAGCATGCGTCCGTCGACCCCTTCACCGGGACTGCACGCCTCCTGTCCACAGGCTGCAGCAGCAGTGGGGTGGAAGCAGGAGTCCGGATTAGTACCTTTTCTCCAAAGCCAGAGAAAACTCACTGATAAGATGGAAATGCAAAATCAAATGGTACAATGGAGCCTCCAAGGCTGATGTGTGTCTCAAGGAGGGGGGTATCTACAGAGTCTGGAGAGATAAACATCCTTTTATTTCATTGCAGTTTCTAAAGAGGGTCCTGGATGTTATGGGACTTTGTTCCTGCTAAAAAGGAGGGGAAAAGTACAGCAGCATACGCTATGTCAGATCATGTCAGCAGATCAGCTAGAATAAATCTAGAAGTAGCGTACAAACAGGAGAATTAGCTCTATTTTTAATGTATCTAATGAGGCTGATAAGGTAACTCTGTGGGGCTGCATGGGAAGGATGATATTTCTCAGTAAGAATAAAAGCACAAGAACTTGCTTTTAATTTAACGTGCTGCCCAAAATGAGCTGGAAGCCATCAAGACTATGAAAGAACCTTTCAGCCTGGAGACTGACCAGCAAAGACCCACAGGCAGCCCAGCTCACTACTCTGTCAGCTGCGGTACGGGAAAGCGTTACTTCCTATGGGGTTTATTGTCAAAGTGTTCTTTATATCTGCTAGCAAAATACAGATAACTCCTTGTGTTTTGCAATAAGGATACTGATGCCTAGAGTCATCTCACCTACATTTAACCACTTAATTTGGACACCAGAGATTAGGTGTTTAATCACTTTAGAATTCCTTGGTAGGTGTTCTCTCTACCCCATTTTGCTGTTGGTTGGGCAGCCAGGGTGACAACCATTCCCAAGGGTGTACCAACAGCTCCCTGAACTCCTGCTTTTTCAGGTTTCCAGGAAGCTCCATCCTGTATCTCTGCCTCCCCAGACCAGTCCCACTTCTCACAGCTTTTAGGACTGGATGGTGCATAAGGTGGTTTTGTGAATGTCTCCCAGCCATGGGAGAAAACATTGTGTGTTCATAGAATGGTTTGGGTTGGAAGGGACCTTAAAGATCATCCAGTTCCAACGCCCCTGCCATGGGCAGGGACACCCTCCACTAGACCAGGTTGCTCACAGCCTCATCCAGCCTGGCCTTGAACACTGCCAGGGATGGGGCATCCACAGCTTCTCTGGGAAACCTGTTCCAGTGGCTCACCCAGAAAAGTCTGTCCCCATCATAAGCTGTGGTCTTACCTGCTCCAGCTCATGAAGCAGCATCTGAGGGCTGCTTACATCCAGAGGACACGGAGTTACCCTAGCCCATGGAAAGGCTGCAGCCCTGGGAAAGCGAGCACACAGCAGGGAATGGTGGTCGCTTCGGCACAGAGGTCAGCCAGACCCAAATGCATCTTCTTTGAAGGTGCTTTCTGCTTTTTATGTTGCTAGCAGCCTGCCATCAGGCTTCCTGCTGAGGATATCTGAAATGCACGGCTGTGGGCTTTAAGCACATGGCATCATTTAGGAGACACGTCATCCTTCTAGAAAACATGTAACTCCTCTGCGATCCAGAGACTTCGTGCCCATGTCATACCGGTACGTGGCACCGTCAGACATAAACCACAGCCACCAGGGAGCCTGCACAGATGCCTTACAATATGCGTAATGGAAACAGGTGAAATTTAAACAGTACACTTAAGTACTTGTCTAGTCCCCATTAGGGTTTTGTAGCTCTCCTTTATTTAAAGAATAAATTTCTGATACTTAAAAGAAGTTAAACAACTGTGTTTGAAAGCTTTAACATAAAACAGCCTCAACACTGTTCTCTCTCCTGAGAAAATGGTTCAAATTGCTATTAAAATCCCTCTGTTGGGAATATGGAAATGTTTGGATTAAACAGTGTATTTACTTTCTAAAAATGGATGCAAAGTACAGGACCCAAACATACAAACACACGGAAAATGCACACATATACAAAAGCAGGCAAGAAACAACTGCTGCAAAATGTGTTTGGGATGAAGTTAGGACCAGGGGTATCCAGGAAAAAGCACTGTCCAAAATACTGAGCTTTGCACACGTTAGCTAATGGGGCACTACCAGTACAGAACAATAAATACATGTTAGCAAACACAAGTGAAATCAACGTCATTCTAAGGTCATATTGTGTGACGGCCTTTGCTTAAAGTGGTGTCCTAGAAGAAAAGGATTGAAATAGTTATGAATCCCCTTGGATCCATTGCATAACCCTAAAAAGAAACCTGCAGTCATTTCTTACACCTTTGTTTTGCTAAGTAAGAGGATGGCTCCTGGTGACACAGGGGCTCCCAAACCTGCCCAGGACCACTGCTGTGGGGTACAGGGACTCCCACAGGTCATGCTTTGATTTTCTGAGCCCTGGCTCTGAGGAGTTGGTGACTGGTAAGACTAACTGTGTCAGACAGAAATTATTTTGTCTATGTGATTTTCCCTGGTGTTTTTGTATTCCTTACTGTGTGCTTGGAGGCTGCAAGGAGGAGGCAGGTATTCCATCATTTTGTCCAAGGGGTATGTGGTGTTAGCAAATCTGTCTTACTTCGGGTGTTTATTTCCCACTTTTAAACACTGCTACAGCCTCACCCTTCTGTCCACATGATGGAACCTCCCCTAGTGTCCAGGATTTATTGAGGGGTAACATATGCTCTCCCAGTGCCAGTGCAGCTCAGTCTTTTGGATATAAGCTATACTGATCACTGATTTTTAATTGGCTAGCAGTTACTGGTTAACATCCCTTTCAGTGACTGCTGGTTAGAGAATAACTCCTTATCACTATATAATGCTAAATATCATCTAAAAGAAGCACAGAAGTGTTTATTAAGCATGTGCATCCTGTCTGCATGGCTACTGATCATGTGTTCCAGTTGTCTAACAGTGCACTGAGGTCCTCCCCAAAGCATTTTTAAGTTTAAGGTCATGGGATGACAGGACCAGTCAGGTGGGAAGGGACCACAGGAAGGCATCCTCCTTGTTGTCCTGACTGGACACCAATTCTTCCCTGGTTCCTTTTGCTTCTCTCGTTGCTCTCATCACTGCCTATATCTTCACTGCTATAACCTTCCTCTTAGCCACTGATGTTCTTCTGGCAGTGGGAGCCAGCTGGGTGCCTGGCTGAGGCCCCTCACTTGCAGTGAATGAACAAACCCTCCTGGGGAAGGTGCCCAACTGCCTCTCCCAGTCAGCAGTGGTTGATTCAAGGGTTTCCCAAGGGAAGCTTTGTCTGTTATTTGCCTACAGTCAAGTGTATAAATGAGGTAAATGATTGACTTCCATCCTTCCTTGTTTATTCTCTCTTTCTCTTCCTTTCTATACCATCTATACCTTTCGTATACCAACCTTATGTTGCCTTTTTTAACCTACCTCTATAGATTCTAGTGTGTTTGTGGGATCAGGGTTATAGGACTCATAATAACATGCTCCTAACTTCCAAACATCGTTCATGTTTGACAAGGTCAGTTTTCCTTACAGTCAATTTTTTTCATATATATTTTCAGCTTTGGGAAACTGGCCCTTCTTAAAAGTTGACTGTCCCTTCTGCTTTGGCCAGGGTGCAATAAGAAACCAAGACTGTTCAGCTGTTACTCAAATAAAAGGATGTATTGGGTTAATTGATGGCCCGGAGTCCAGCCCTGCTCAAGCTCTTGTCCAGCCTTGTGCATTAGAGGCCAGCCCCACTGTGCTCAGCCCGAAGGTCCCCAGAAAATTCTCACCTTCAGGAGATGGACTTACAGACGCCTCTGGGCTTCAGAGAGTTAATGCAGTCCTTCTTCCAGATGCTTAATTATTTCCATACAAGCAAGTCAGGCTGCACACGTTTAGTCTTGGTGATTTGTCATTTTAATTTTGGAGGTGAGGGCAGGAGGCAGGGAGGTGACAGCAGAGAGCACGCTGGCAGCAAGCCCCAGCAGTGCAGAGGGAAGGAGGTTCACTCCCGGCTCTCCGTCATGCTCTGGGTACGCATCCCCGGATCGCGACGACAGGCTTCGCCGCTGCGTTCACGCCCCCGCGCTGATGTTGAGCAGACTTGACATCAGTACAAAATGTCCCTGTGATATGGGTTTTTTCAAGCTCTACCAGAGCTAGATCCGTGTTTTCAAAGTTGGATCTAAAAGCCAGTATCATCAAGTCATTCTCTGAATGCAAGGGCAAATCTGGCAACCTGGTGGTGTCAGACGGGTCTGAAGTCACTGGGCTGGGTGCAGGTATCTTTCCTGCACACATTAGTTATTCTAATCAATTTTTGCTACTGAGGAAACTGGAGATCAAGCCAAATACAAGGCAGAAATGACCCACCCTTTTGTGTTAGTTTATTTTTGTCCACTAGTGACAACAGACACCGTGTAAAACTCCATAGGAGCCTGCATCACCCCATGTCATCCACTCAGATGGGGAAAAAAAAGTAAATATGGAAACATTTTTCAATAAATGGGATTTGTCTTAAAAACAAATCAGGACTGACAGCTAACCAGGAAACTCCCTGTAACGCAGTCACAGCATTATACTCCTCTGCTTTCTGAGTTGCCGAGTGAATCACAACAATCCCCTAACAATTTCTGCCTTGATGAGAAGATGAAGACAGACAGGATTACCAGTGAAATCATTAGCACTCCAGTTGATGGACTGTAGGAACTATTTGCTATAGTATCTTCCTGGTAAATTCTCGATTGACCACAGAGATCTCACTGTAGAAAGCAATCAATTTGGTCAGGCACCATTTGCTCCTGGTAAGCCCGGTGGGGCTGGATTCCCATCAACTTCTTCTCCTTCACAAGATGGATGTGACTTCCAGGAGGATTTGTTCCATAATCTTCCCGGGAGCTATGTTGAGGCTGACCAGCCTGCAGTCCCCTGCAGCTTCTTCCTTGCCCTTCGAGAAGATGGGAGTGATGTTTGCCTTTTTCCAGTCTGTTTCTGTCTCTGCCCAACTCATGAAACCCACAGCCACTGCACTGTGCTCTTTTTCTGATAAAGGATTCAGCTCTGCTGAAAATAATCATGTTCTTGTGCTCTTAGAGGGCATCAGAGACATCTACTACAACATATTCAACCTCACAGCACAGGGAAAGGGTGGCTGTCGTGGTGGGATTTTGGTTCTAATTCGTTTTGCATTCCTAAGGGAAGAACCATCGTGGGCAAAACATCAGCTGTCGTGAATTTAGTTGCTATCTTTGTGGGATAGGAGTGTCCATAGTTACACTTAAGGAGGAGGTAGACCATGGTCGAACACCATGTCCAGCTCCAGCAAGCTTTGCAACCAGTTTTCACACTGACATGGCTGTCACTTTAAGCACCAACTTTCTGTCCCGTTTCAGTATAGTTTTAAGCCTCGAGAGAACAGCACCTGCGTGTGTAAACATGAACCGTATTTTGTTTCAGTATTAAAAAATGTTTACCCTTTTGTGGGTTAAAGCAGAACTAGATCCTAGCAGAAAGTGCTTTGAAGTGTTACACTGGGATCACACCCATTGTGCCCACCTCAGTGGGGGACATTACCATCAGTTAGAAATGCCAGCTGTAATTAAACCACGTAAGCGCAATTATCTCCCACAGCCAGAGTCTCCCTGTGGAGGATGAACCCCTGTGCCTGAGATGGGTATCCCTCCCCATCGCCTTTCACCCACAGCGTCCTCAGAGGCATCAGAGAGCACGTTCCCCTCTGGGCTGACCCCAGGCCACCAGCTACAGGGCATGGGGACAGCCTCCAGAAAATGAGTCTTTGTTTGGAGCAAAATCCTCGCTTTGTTACCGCATCACCGAGTGGCATGGCTAAGGGGCCTGGGAAATGACCTTCCCCCTGTGCCGAGGGAGGGGAAGCGAGGAGGAAAGGATGCTAATGGGGTTCTACCCCCACACGAGTTTGCAAGCAGAAGCAGAGTTAAATGCATCTCACTTGGATGTGGACGTGTGTGTATGTGCACACGTGGATACAGTTGTAGGGGTAGATAAAAGGACTGATAATATTAATTACAGTATGCAGTCTCAGATCAACAAACGCATGCATGAGGCTCTGAGCAACCTGGTCTAGTGGAGGGTGTCCCTGCCCATGGCAGGGGGGTTGGAACTGGATGGTCTTTAAGGTCCCTTCCAACCCAAACCGTTCTGTGATTCTGTGATTCTCTAATTTTCAAAAATGAAGAGACAAACTTTTTTCTCACTAAAGAGGAAGTAAATTCAGGTTGAACCACTGAATCCAAGAGTTGCTCTACTATGAAACTGTGTCAAGAGAAAGCCAGTATCACTACCAGCATGATACACTCTGTAGAGCCAGCAGCAAGAAAGGAATTTATTTTTGAGCTCAGTGTGAAAGGAACAAGATCTTGCCTTCAGGGAAGATAATGGCATTCAGTCTGGCTGTGAAGAAAACATACAGTGGGGTTTGTTAGAAGGAATGATTTCCAGGTATTCCGTATTTTCACTTGCTGGGAAGATGTTATACTATTGTGGATGCTGGGCAGCTTATGGGAGACTGAAAATTCCCTGCTCCAAGAGCTTTCCAAGCAAGCTGAAGCATCTTAATCTTCTTACACCTTGTGGTGCCTTTTAAGGGCTATTCAAAGCTCACAGTCAGGAGCTGATTTTTACCTGAGGAATTGGCACAACACGAGCTGGCTGGAGTGACATGAGCTTTCTTTGGCCTCATGAGCTTCATAAAAAAATAGCTTTTCCCACAAACACTGTCTATCATCTGCCCAGTCCTGCTGTGATACGAGGCAGTACACACAGAACCAGCTCTGTAGTGCCAGAAAAATCATTGCTCGTTTCCCTGCTGACATTTTGGGAGATGACACCTTCGCAGGGCTCCCTGTGGAGCTGCAGGAGGCACTTCCCTTCAGCCAAGGCACCGCCAGAGCAGAGTGACAAACCCAGGCTCCAGCTGGGCTTTATTCAGCCATTCATCCAGCTTATTAAAGCGTCTATGAGTAGCAGCAGATTTGCAGGATCCCTCCATGTGAGCAATGTGCACTTCCCAAGCCCCAAAGAGCTTGGCAGACTCCCTAGGACACCACTGCACTGTGGCAGGGGGAACCAGAGGGCCAGCACAGAGCCTGGGCACCAGCCTGGTAGCATCTAAACAGTGTTTTCAGAAGCACAATGCACAGGGCTCGTTCTGGTACTCAGCCATGCAAAAACATTTTGAGTCTGGAGAGAAACTCTGGCTGTAGGGAGTAAGAGGAGAAAGGGGATAGGACATTAATTTAAATGGAGAAAGCTAGCCCGCCTGAAGGTTGGCTTTGCAAAATCCGTCTGCTTATTTGCATTCCCCTGATATTTCCTGTCCTTCTCCAAGCACAGGGTGAATTAGTCATTCAGATTATGAGTTATTTGACCAAGATAAAAAATAAATGACAGCTCACCTCCTTCTGTGAGGCTGAGTTATTTGAGAAGCGGTGCTGTTTGTGTCTGGCATAAGCTTTGCCGTGGGAAATGATGGAGGAGGAGAGAGGAGAAATTATTGACCAAAATGGAAATATTTCTAAGCTCATCTCTGCTGAGCTTCCTGGGAGTATCTCGGGGCTTCCAGCACATGGAAAGTAGATGAACTTCACCATCTGAAAGTCAGGAATGACAAGACTAAGTCATACATAAAGTCAGCAACAAGATCTTTATTTTGGGTAATGCTTCTTTCCTACTCCTTTGACCAACAGCAAAAAGGGAAAAGTGCAGATTTCTGTGGTCACTAACAAAACATCAGTTTGAGCCACCTCACAACCTGTGAAAGGTTAACTTTCTGGTGCTCAGATTTAGTTTTTCTCACTTACAGGCACAAATCCTCTGCCAGAGAAGTTGTGGGTGCCCCATCCCTGGCTGTCTTCAAGGCCAGGCTGGATGAGGCTTTGAGCAACCTGGTCTAGTGGAGGGTGTCCCTGCCCATGGCAGGGGGGTTGGAACTGGATGGTTTTTAAGGTCCCTTCCAACCCAAACCATTCTATGATTCTATGATTAATGAGAAGAATAGAAAAAAAAAACATCAAGCAGCTAAAGAGGGTGATTGATAATAACTTTAAAGCAACCATTGCACCTTCTGTCTTCTCAACTACAGCGAGAGGAGGGCTTGGACCAGATGCTGTGAATAGGAGTTGTGCGTTACTCAGACTTTGACCCAGGCTGTACAAACCTCCCTTCACACTTGCCCGATAACTCCCCCTGACATCCCTCAGTACCTCTCAGAGACAAAACGCAGTGGTGGCACGACACAACAGAGCATGGGTGCGTCCCTCCGCAGACACCTCCCAAAACTCAGTGATGCTGTGCTCGCTGCTGAGGCGTCGGGAGTTCACGCAAACAGACACTGTAATCCAGCACAAGGCAAATATGGGCACACGCTCGGAGCACCTCTTCGTGTTTATTTATTATGAACCACAGTGAAACTTTTCCCTGTGGCTCCTGCCAGCTCTGGGCAGCAGAGCTGGTGTGCGCTGTGTGGGTTGCTGGGCTTGTACTTCGTGCTGCCAGAGGTTTACACTTGCACACCACTCCATCCCCTCAATCTCACAACTTCTAGCTGAGCTGCTCCTCAAGGAGCACAGGGGGAGCATGTCCCAGGTGCTTACCAGGAGCCGCCAAACATTGTTGGGGTCAGCTCTAATGTCACCATGCCCGGGTGTGCACTAAATATGGGCTCATGCTCAGCCCTTTTCCCCAGCCTCTTCTTTTTCACAGCGTATGTACAGTTTTAGGCACCATCAATCCACCTTGGGAATGATGTTCTGAAGCACTTAGCTAAGAAATGTGCTTACCCAGGAGATGCAAGTGCCGTTCATCACCAGCTGCAATTGTGTCTTTGCCAGCATCCTTCCCACTTGCTGTGGCTAGCTACTCCGGTCACCTTCTTTTCCGTATTTGTGAGTTTTCTGAGCCATGGAATATCTTCTTACGTGGCTCCTGTATCTTACATGGTCTTCCCAATTCTTCTCAATGCAAAAATAATTAGTAATAATCTTTTCCAATCTCTAGACATGTTTTTACTGTAAAGCTGGTTAGAAAAGGAATGTCTCATTTTGTGGGAGCAGCTCTCTTTCCCTGACCTGTCAGAAGGAAACTGCATCTCACACACCTACATTTTCTTTGACAGAGAATTATCATTCTTTGCCTTGCCTTTATTTGCTTGCCGTACAACTTGCTTCAGATTCAGACAGGACTCTTGGGATAAGAACGTTTTCAGATGTAGAAAATAAAATCTGTACACTTTTAAAAAGCAGTTTTAAGTGTCTCTTCCCCAGCCAACATATTTTTAATAGTGTAGCAAAAATGTACTCCAAATATGCTCATCCCACTTTGCAAATCTTATGCAGTCAAATACCTGGCAGCTGTTGGGCCAACTGTTTCCCATTTAAAAAACCCCAAAATTTATTTATAAAAGAAAATGTCCAGTCAGGCATTCTCCCCTTTCTACTCCACAGATGCTTGTTTGAATAAAACCTCCTTGCATTACTCATCTATGGAGTCCTCTCTGCTCTGCTCAAGGTTTAATTACAACCTTGTCAGGAGCGAGACGTAGTAAATAACAACACATAGTGGATGTGGGAACCAGGGTTTGTTTAAGAGCCGACATGATCCAAGCTCTGGCCCACTGTCATTATCTCCCACACTTGCTTCCCCCAGGCCTCCACATCCCTCGGCAGGCAGGTTGTGGCTGCCCTGGGATGCCTGGGCAGAAAGCTGGGTCAGGTCCTGTCATGCCACTGCTCCCCCCTACAGCCTTGGGCGTCAGCAATCAAGGTCCCTGGGCACCCCTGGCATTCATTTCCATGCATGTCCCTGATCTCTGGGATCTTCCCTCTCTTCCATGATCTTCTCTCCGATGTTCTTCTTTCCGAGATCAGTTATTGACAGGAACCTTTCTTTTTTGGGACCAGCTCCTCTCCCCAGAACTCCAAGCCCCCATTTTTCCCAACCTAAACCAGCCATGTGCAGAAGCCCAGCATGTGATCAGCCCCCTACCTGGTGCCTCTGTCTCATGACTCTTTATTAACTGGAGTATTCAGTTGTGCTGCTTTTCTTTGGCTCATGTATTATCAACATTTTCAAGCAGACCATCCCAGTCGCAGCTAGCAGGCAGCAAGTTTCTGCTTCTGCATTCAGAAGTTCAATTTTGGACAGCCACATGCCCACACACACATATCCAATGATCTGCTGCCTATTAGTGTTCACAATTTAAGCTATTTTTTCGCCTACGACAATCCTCAATAGCACGTTCTTACCGAGAATGGAAATTAGCTGCAATTACATTCACTCACTTTAATTTCCTTCCCTCTGAAAAATTGCTGGTCCCAACTATTGACATTTTCTCTGGATGGTATGCACATTGATATGTCAAGTACCAATGTAAGCAAATTGCTTTTTTCTGTGGTAGAAAATATGTTACACAAGTTTCCATTCCAATGTTAATCTGCAGCAGATTGTATGAGGAGATAGAGGAAGCATTACACTGGAGGAAAATGGATGGAAAAGATGTAGGAAAAATCATGGGTTTATGCCTTTGCCATATTTTTCCAAGAGCATTGTTCTGCAGGAACCTCTGCAGTGCAAGATTTTAACCTGAGCACAGTTCGGGAGGGCTGAGACATATCAGACGACTTGAGAGAAGACTCCACAGTTGATGCAAGACCCTTACCTCATATTGTAGCAGCTGTAAGAAATGGAAGCTCTGAGTAATGCTTGTCTGAGAGAGGCTCAAGTTTCATCAACTGCCTGTGGCAGTAGGTTTGAAAATGGCATCCGCCACTCAAGTCAAAGGGGAACACCAGGCAGAAGCCAGAGAAACCAGTGATGGTTCCAAGAAGCACACTCAAAGACTGGGGTGCAAGTCAAGAAACTGGAAAACACGTGGCACATCAGATATTGTGGGCAGGACTTCCCAGGCAGATACTGAGAAAAGCTGGCAGCCTATTCTATCCAAATGAAGGGGCAATTTTCATTTGTTAAATTCAGCTTGTTTCCCAGCAATTGAATACTTTCCCACTCACCCAGTAGGAGGTTCATTCCCATTCTTTCAGGGTTGCCTGTTGCACACAGTCCTGGGGATCCTGTTTCACTGCCAAACTGCTTGTTCAGCCTCGCTGGGGCTGATACACTGCATGCCCAGACACATGCTCAGACCCAGCAGGATGGCACCTGTGAAATGCACTCATAAACCCAAAGAAATCCACTGGGGAACACAGAGGGGTGAGAACAGCAATCCAGTCCTAGGGAGACCTGCCTGATCCTGAAAGATCATCTAAGCCTTTACCATTTCAGGACCAAGGCAGAGGCAGGAGCAGCATCACCCAGGACAAAAGACAAAATATAAGGTATTCATCTTTTTTAATACAAAATGCATCTCGGATATTCTTGCTGTCTCTTGTGTATATAGACAGATGTAGAGCAATTGCCTCTTTTATTAGACTAAAGGCTGTTAATGGGTTTTTGCCACACTGCCTTGTGAATGATGCCCACAGTAGGATGTCTGCGGGATTCAGCCAATGCCTCTTCTTTTTCTCATGTCCCAGTCTTTTCCCAGCACAGCACAACTAAGGCACAGCAGCTCTGCTCTGAACATACAACCAGCAATGCCCATCCTAATACCTCTGTGGAGCAATGTACAAAGTGGGGGTGCAGCAGGCCTGCATGCACTGGAAGATGGGAGTGTGGTCATGTACACTGGAGGATGAAGCAAAAACATCCAGTGTTTGAGGCAAACAAGCAGATGTTCTGGGTTTGACTCGTAGGCATCCAGACATATTTCTGTCTTGCCGTGTTCCTGCTGTGCTAAGAACTATGTCTGGCACAGGACTGGCACCTGATGGCCCACCAGCACGACCAGCCCTGGTGCCAGCATGGAAGCTGCCACCCACTTTTGTGAATTGGGGAAGTTTTCTGGCAGGGGAAGAGTTGTCTCCTTGCTTCCCCAGGGAAAAGCCCACTCCCCTGGGGAAAACTCCTGCCTCAAAGCAACACTGACCAAAGGCAGGTATCCTGACCATTATCCTAGTCTGCCTTTGCTGCTGCCACCATCCCCATCTTCTCCCCAGATCCTGAACCACTTCCAGGCCCTTCTCCTTGATTCCGTTCCTGGCTACCTTCCTAGCTGGCGCTCAGTTTTACCTCATCTTGATTGTGGTCTGGATTGCATAGGTCACTTTGAGTGCCAAAAAGGAGGGCAATGGAAGAGCTCAGCAGTGGGGCAATCTCTGTGCAGTCCCTCAATAAAATGACACTTTTAGGTAAAATTAGCCAGTCTCCAAAGCTGAGCCTCCCAGTCGGAGGCCATGGGAGCCCAGACGCAGCCTGCTGCCAAGGAACAGGCAGTTCCAGGTTATCCTGCTTCAAAGCATCTGACTGAAGCACTGGCAGGTTCTCAGGGTTGGAGGAAAGCTCAGCCGTGGGTTACTTACACCAGTGGTAGTTCATGTCAGCTATGGAAAGCTCGGTCTACTTCTCACCGTGGGCCACTCGGCAGCAATATTGGGATGCCTCGTACCATTATGGTAGCCCACCAGCATGGCCTTGCTTCAGTGGGAGTTTTTTAACTGCACAGGCATGGAGTTAGCTATTATGTTGGTTCTTTCTTCTTTCCTATGTTTCTATATTATTTTTCTCCACAGAAATAACTATTCTAATGTCATATGGGAGCCTAGAGTTAAGGTTACGCTAACATTTAGATACACTGTCTTAACATTCGGAAATTTATACGTTAGTAATAAAGAAAAGCACTCAAAGAAGAGATTTGTCTGGCAAGACTTCCAGTGAGAATTGTATGTAGAGTTTGAAGCTAAGGAAAAACCACTTTGGGTTTGAATTGTGCAAGTAAAATGGTTTTAAATTTTATTTTATCAGTTTGTAGTAGTTTCACAGAAGCAACAGTTGCAATATTCAAAGTTGGAAAACAAGGTCATTAATTGATCTTGTCATTGAACAACTTCGTATATGAGGAGAGTTCAGTTGAATCCAGCTACTGAGCCCAGGATATTTTTCTGTAGATTGTCACATACAAATTTTGCTGACTCACACTTATCTGTTGGAATAGTCTTGGTGCCACCAATTAAATTATTTGCATAACCACCAGAAAACAGAGGAGAATGGGACATGGTTCCTTGCAGCCACAAGTAAACCCAACCTAGCACTACAGAGCTGAGAGCCACAAGACAGAGAAGACAAGGAGTGTGCATTCCTTCTGCTGTGGGGAAACTGCAGGTAAGTATGCCATGTTCCAAGAAATCAAAAACACTTGCTTCTACTTTCTTAGATTTTGTGGGTTTTAATACTTAGAAATAAAAAGAGAAGAAAGAGAGATAAAGAATATATATGGAAGAAATTCATAACATACACAGAAAGGCTGGTGTACTGGAGTGCACGTCAAACATGGTTGCAAATTATTTTGAATTAATAACAGTTTGCATTTCAAGTATAATTCAGCTGAAAAAAATCACAACTTTCTATATGGTGATTCAGGTGAGAAGTAGTTTTTTACAACTGCAGAAAGAGTTGAGTTTTATTACTCTTTTAATGAACTGGAGTGTATGCCACATGAATTTCCACATACATCACCCTGTCCTTGGGCAAAAATGTGAACTTTGAGTTCCTACCAGGGAGACTTCTAGGGAAAATTAGAGGCTAAAATTTCTCCAGCTGTCTTTGCAATTCTTCAGTTCATTGAGGTTTGAAACCTTCTAAAAATCTACAGCCTAGTCAAGGTTAGTTTGTAACAAAACATGTTGTGTTTGACCTGTGCAGTGCTCAGTGTAAAGTACCAACTTTATTTTATGTTAGTCTTTACCACAAAACATTTGAAAGTGAAAGTGTGCCCCTTAATTTTAGTTTTCTTAATGCATGTGTTAAAGAGGCCTGTATAAAACCAGTACTTGTCTGTGTCCACTTATATGAAGAACAACATTTAGGGGCATAAAAGGTTAGGGAAGGTAAGTTTTAGGCTAAAAATAATTGCTGTTACAAGTAAAACGTCTCCCATGACTTTAAGAGCTGTTGCTTCTATTTAATAGTGGTTTATATGTTTGTAGTCTGTGGTTAGAAGCAGGTTTTCAGGTAGGAAGATGCCTCCCATCAGACAGACTGGGCAAAGAGTGTGCTGATGGCTGCTACAGAGCAGCGAGAGGAAACTCCTGGCTGTGTAGGACAAGCTCTGGCCATCCTGCAGAGCCCCAGAGGCCTACTGCTGGGTGCTTGCAGGCCGTGCTTTACACAGGCACTGAGACCAATTTAACAGAGGAAGGCATGGAACCCTATTTGGAGAAACTCCTGCAAAGCAGTTTCTGTCTGTGTTTGTCAACTCAAGTAAATTAATGTGTGGTGCTTGCTGTGGGTACCACATGCAGGGCAGCTGCTGGCAGTGAACGTTTCTCTGTGGGACCTCAGAGGAGCCAGGCCATAGCTGCTGAGACTGGGGTGGGGCTGCCCACAGCCAGAACGTGCTGCTGTTTGCCTTGTGGCAGCTAAATAAAAAGATGATCCTAGAAAGACAGCCTTTTCCTTATCTTTATCTTTTTTTGTTTGTATTTACAGCCTTTAAATATTTTGTGACTATTGGTTCTCACTTGGTCTTCATCCTGCTTTGCATCCATCCATCCATCCATCCATCCATCCATCCATCCATCCATCCATCCATCCATCCATCTACACAACCTCCCAAGAAAAGGATTCTTTACACCATTCCAGCACTGCCCTCTTTTGCAGAACAAGGTCTGTAGGTAGGAATGAACTGGCAAGGGAAAATGTTCTCTCCTTCTGCCTGTTCTTACTTCCATTGTAGACACCTTTGGTTTCCTGATGGGCCAATCTTCAAGATATCCAAGGCTAGGAAACCTTGGGAAGGTCTGCTGTGACAGACCCAGAGCCTTAGCCCTACACCAGTTCAGAGGGGCCAGTTACCCCATTCCTCGGGGTCGACATTGCACAGGTGGCTCTTTCACTTGGCTAGTTAGCCTGGCTGGTACCTGAGTGCTGGGAACATCCCCAGCCTGCCTCCCCTGTTAAGTTGATAGCACAGTCCCAGCACTGTTTTGAAGCAGAACGGCTACCCCAATCCCATCCTGTTGCTGGACACAGTTCAGGAGGCATTCCCAATAAGCCATTTCAGTGCAAGTATCCCGTTGCTTCAGCACTGACCTCAGCACCAGCCCTGGGCATGTCCCCTGTGCCAGCACAGACACAGCCCTGGGCTCACAGGACAACCTGTCTGCTCCATGGCTACCCAGGTAGGACAAGCCGCTGTTGCGAGGAGGCACTTAGAGGAGCATCTGTGAGGTGTGGGAGCAGGGCAGACCGACTGGAGATATGGAACCGCTTTGGGAACTGCTAATGGCACGTGTTCAAGAAGAAGAACGTGGAAGCCGTGTTTGTGTTTTGGGCCGAGCTGCTGGAGAGCTCAGTGCTGGAAATACAGCGGTTGAGTGGCTGTGGCTCGCTCAAACATGGCAGCACAGGAGGTGCCTTCTTAGAGAGAAGCCCTGACCTGCACACCTTGCTCGGAGGCTGGGGGCAGGTGGGTTTGTTCCCACTTTATTTAACCAGTGTCCAAATGCAGGGTGGAAGCAACAAGCATCAGGCACAGCCAGGCCCTGGCATCTCAGGCTTTGCAGCACTGCTGGAGTGAGCAAACACAACTGTCTGGGTCACTTCACTGATTTTCTTTAGGGAAAGATGATTTACAAAATGAGAAAAGCATTCCAAAATGAGTGCTTATTTTGCAGACAGCAGCACAGGCTGGAGCTCCAGACAAGGTGCTATGCCAGGACCTGACAATGCAATAGTAGGAGTCATAAAAATAGCACAAAGGGATGAGATAACCAGCTCTAAAACCTCTTTTAATGATTAATTTAATTCCTGATAACATATTTCTCACCTTAATTTCACTATTTCTGGGCTGTCTTGTTATGCAATAAAATGTGGTTTCCTTTGGCTTTTGCTGTAAAAATCACTTCAAAAAAACAGATTGTGAATGAAGAACAACATGTGCCAGTTCTGTCAAAAAAAAAAAAAAAACAAAAAAACCACGGAGACTCAGCTCAGAGTTTGGCAGAATCACAGGAGGAGCTCGGGATGGTGCCAAGGAGGGGGCCAAACCCAAAATAGACCCTGGTCTGAATAGATGTGTAGTGATGCCTCTGGGCCAGGCAGCTTGAACATCTCTTTCTGCCTGCAGACCATCTGCTTGCCTTAGACTTGCAGTGTTCCAGTTTGCACATGTTTGCGAGGAAGGAGGAAGTGAGGGAGGGAAGGGAAGAAGGAAGGAAGGAAGGAAGGAAGGCAGGGATAAACAAATGGCTATGTGTTACTGTAGGGACAGAACAGTTTCTGCAGTAGCTCACTGCTATTTCAGATAACTGCAGTTAGGGAAAAGACCTTCCCTCTTCAACATCATCGCACAAAGGTTTTCTTGCATCTTCTCATTGTTCCTCAAAATCTCTCTAATCACAGAATCACTAAAGTTGGAAAAGACCTATAAGATCATCTAGTTCGACCACTAACCCAACACAACCATACCCATAATGACCTCTCACAAAGCATATGCAGTGAACACCCTGCCTTCTCCCTTCCCTGTATCTGTAAACTCTTCGAGACATGTCTCCCTAATGCCTCTATCAACTCTTTCCTGATCCCCTCAATCACTGTTTGTCTGCACTGAGTGATTGAGTCTGGCGATCTCCATGGTCTTTGGTGAGCTTCACATTCTTGTTCCCTCCTTACTGAGTCTTCGGCATATTTGATGGTTGCTCTGTGTATGCTTCTGGGCCCTGGGCCCTGGGCTCTTCTGAGGTTCCTTTCAACTCTCTGAATACACCTTTATGTTCGGCTTTGATTATCTTATCCATCATTTTTCAGCCTTTCTCTCTCTGTTTTCCAACTTGACATCTTCAGCCTATTCTAAACAGTAAGATCCATCTTTTGGAGCAGAACATGTCCTTTGGATAAATTCCTGAGTCGATGTGGCATCATTTTGATGCTGCATCTACTGCACACACACCAGGCAGCTCCCTGCAAAGGCACAAGGACCAGAACTGTGCATGGTCTGACTAGGGCTTCATTGCCTGCTCCATGAGACCTGGCTTCATGTTACAAAGATCAGCCCAACCCACATCACTTGAGCTGTGAGACCAGACTGCACTGACGGTGTGATGAAGCAGAACAACACTTAACCTCCTCTGCAGGAGTTTCAGTCATGCCCAGGAACTTTTGAGATGGCACATGATCTAAAACTCATATACAAAAGGGCCGTGTCTTTACTGGTCAATGAAATGTGCCTAATACTGTCCCTGAAGGCAAGGCCAGCAGGCCCAGAGTGACCTACAGGTAGATCTCTTAGCCTCCAAAGCTGTAACCACTTGCAAACTGCCCCTGATAAATAGCTAGGGCTAGTACGGACAGTCATGTTGCAGTGCTCAGGGATGTTCGGTGGCCTGTTTCATTTCCTAGGAGAGGTGTAGCCAGCCTTCACTACTGTACATTACAAAGATTCTCAGCCTGTCCCTGCCTTCCCCCCAATACCCTTTGCTTCCCATGTCTTCTTCATGCTTTTGCATCCCAACTGTTTTTTCTTCATGCGAATGACCCTGTTTTCCTTTCTGCATCCTCACCCAGGTACTGTTCTCCTGTGTCCATTTTACAGGCCTCTTCAATTCCCTTATTTACCATTCCTTCATTTTTTAGGTGCAGCTCTAAGGGTAGCCTCTAGCAGGTGCTCCTACCTGCAGCACAGGCATACGTGTGGACACAGGTAGCAGCGTTTGTGAGCAGCGTGATGGGAACCTGGAAAATGTGCAAGCCTCGAAAGTATGGAGGAGGTTTTCCATTCAACAGGTGTGTCTGCTTATTGCAAATTCAAGGCTCTTTCTGATGCTGTACTGCAGGGGTGAGCTGTGCCTTTGGCGTGAGCTGCTTGTGAATTCCCAGCAATGTGTGAAGATAGTCGGCCCAACAGTCAGCACTCCCACAGAGATGGCGATGTGCTTGGTAGACATGTGTCGTGATGCTTCAGCAACACACGTGTGAGCCTCTGTCGCTTGTGAGTCCCAATGAACCCCATCACACAGCCTTGCGAATCAGGCACGACCTTCAGTCTGACCTCCTCTGCTCCACGTGCCAATAAGGCACTGACCCTTCAGGGCAGTTCAGCATCAAATGAATAAACCAGACCTGAGTTATAAGGGCTTCCTTGCCAAAGGGAATTTTACATTTCATCCGTTACAGACGAAATGAGTTACGACCCTAGGCAGTCTGCTGTGTGACAACACACAGCGTGTTGTCAGTCCCAGGCAGTGTGTCTCCTACTGGTGTTCTCCTGCCTGGAAGACCTGCTGCTTCCCCATGCAATGGCTGGGGCACTGCGATTCATAGCACCTTCCTCAGTGTCCATTTCAAATCCCACAACACACAGCAGAATGGGCCTTCTCTTAAAGAATCATTATTCCAACAGAAAACAGTGAGCAAGACGCAGCATCTGAAAATGGCTACGAAAAATATCATGCGTTTTCTTACAGAGTTTAACTTCTCTGATTAAAAAGAGAGGGCATGCTGAAAAAGAAGGCTAATGCTTCCATTTTATTGTCTACAATGATCCCAGCACTCAGGAGCAGCTCTATAATAACATGATGTTATGCTCATGTAATAGGAGAAGGGAGAGAAATTAGAAAAGAAGTGAGCATCGCTGGCAAAATAATTACAGAATAATGAAAATAAAAATTAAATGCACTGCTGTGCTGTCAAGGCCTTTTCTGCCTCTCTCACTACCCCACCAGCAAGGCTGGTGGATGCAGAAGAAGTTGGGAGGGGAAACAGGTGGGACAGCTGACCCCAACTGACCAAAGCGATATTCCACACCATATGATGTCATACTCAGCGTATAAAGCTGAGGAAGAAGGAAAGAGGGACATTTGGATTGATGGCGTTTGTCTTCCCAAGTAATCATTAAGTGCCCTGCTATCCTAGAGATGGCCAAACACCTGCCTGCTGATGGGAAGTGGTGAATTAATTCCTTGTTTTGCTTTGCTTGTGTGCACAGGCTTTGCTTTGCCTATTAAGCTGTCTTTATCTCAACCCACGTGTTTTCCCACTTTTACTCTTCCCATTCTCTGCTCCATCCCACTATGGGGGAGTGAGCAATCAGCTGTGTGGTGCTTAGTTGCCGGCTGGGATTAAACCAGGGCAACTACATTTGGACAAAGTTCTGAGGTAGAAACCAACAAAATTAGCACTGCCTCATTTTTAAAAATTTGGTTTATACACTGGTATGAAAAAAAATTACCATCTGTGCTTTCATCTGAGTTGGAAATTATTGTTCAGAAGCCTGTGGGTAGTGGGGCTTGGAACTGGGCTAATCCAAAATATTTCACTGGTTTTGCTTAATCAGGTATTGCTGTCATTTGTGATGGAGTGATTGACTTCTGTGACTGCTACAGTCCTACTGGCATTAGTGTCCCTGAATATCCACCTTGTCTAATGGCAAAGTTTATGGCTAAATCACGATAGTTATGTCAGCCTTTTCTAGTGAATCATTGTCATGGGTGGGGTATAAACTGCTGACATCTGCTCATGATACCATCAAGGAACAGTTACGCTCCATTATGAACTCAAATAGATGAAGTAACAGTGGCTTCTGTAGCACAACTCTCCAAAGCAAAATGACATGTTAATGAAGAAATGTCACTGTCTATTTTTCCTGAAGGTTTATGCCAATGTGAAAAAAAGGTGGAATGTTATAGGTTCCAGAACAGGCTCAAAGGGAGACCCCTAGGGTTGAGGGTTGACTGGCAGAGGCTCAAAACTCAGAGCAAAGAAATGGCTAGTTGCTAATTGATTTCTCTATGTTCGCAGAAACCGAGCTTCATTAGCCTCAAAAAGTAAACAGAATGGTTCAACATTAAAATCCCATGGTAGGACCATTTTCTCCTCTTAACAGAAATAACCTTTATCAGACCAGACTTTGTCTAAACATTTGTGTCATAAGGGGATCATGCTGGTTAGCACTGTTATCTAAACTTGCTTCATTCCCCATGTCCCAGCTTCACCGTTCCTTTCACTTCTTCGCAGAAGACCAGGTGAAGCACTCAACCTCTGTGCAGAAACCAGCACCTCAAGCAACCCTGGGAATGAACTCAGGACCTGCAACCAGAACTGAACTTGTACTTGGAAGTTACAGCTGGCTGATTTTCTTTGATATAAGGTCCTGGAAAAAAATTGCGTCTGGAGTGTTTGAGTTCACTGAATGGGTTTCATTTTGAAGGCAGTCAGTGAAAGAAGGAAATGCCCATACGGGAATTTGCTTGGCACGTGACTTTGGAGAATTTAAGAGTAATGCACTCACAGTCATACCCGAAGTGGGGGACCTGCATTGATCTTTTCCTCGTCTCATCCATTTAATTGATCCAAATGTAGCTTCGTAGCTGCATGAAGTTCCTCAGGTTATGTTTCACCTTCTTTGTTCACCTTACGGCCCTCTTGACACAGTGCAAGCTCTTTCTGAGCACACAAGCACCATCTATTTTATTGGATCCTATATTTATTTCACAACCTCAGAGAATTGCTGGATAAATTATTGCTAACAGATACCACTGCAGAGTCCATCCCTAGGGCACCTTCCCAAGCACGGCTCCTCGGAAGGTTCCCGTTAACCACCTGACACTCAAGACCTGGTCTGGAACTCATCACCACTCTTATCCATTTTTAAAACTTATTCCTTTTTTCTCTACAACTTGTTTTTAATAAGGAACAGTTACAAAATTACTTGGTTTATGTTCCTAGGGGCTGCCAAAGATTTGAGCAAATCAGGAGGGGGAGGTTGATTTTACCCCAAGGCAATCTCTCCCTAACCCCCTCCCCAAACCAGCTCATGCTGACAGCTCACTCCAGGGAGATTTATGTTTTCTCAAATGAAATTAAGAAAAAGCTGATGGTGTGAAATGAAGGGCAGCGTGGTCCTCCCATACCCATTCCTTCCTTTCCTCTCAGGCTGTTGAGCATGGGAGGGGAGAGGGGCAGGTAACCCTGGCCATCAGCGCCGGACAGTGTTCACACAGGGAGAATGCTGCAGGGATTCACTCCTCCGGTGTGAATACCTCCTCCTCTGGCTTAGCTTCCTCTTGTTTAAAATGTCTGAAGAGATAGTTTAGAACAGTAAAAATCTGCTGTTGGATCTTAGCCAAAGTTCTCCAACATTTTTATGACACAGCACATCAAAGTGCTGATAGGAAAGACACGGAACATTTGGGGAGGATTGATCATCCCCGAATAAAACTTCCCAAGTAATGCCTTCCCTACCTAAAAGTGCTGTGGATGCTGCATTTCAGCCAAAGCGCTAGTGGCGGGGCGGGGGGGGTGGATGGTCCCAGGGCTGTTGCTCAGCTGGGGCAAACGTGTCCCACTGTAACCACTTTCGGGGGGCCTCCCTGGCAGGAAGGTCTCACCTGTGGTTAAGCTGCCTTCAGTGGCCTCGTGTCTCTTCCTGGACTGTATTACGGCACAGGAAACCTCTAAGCAAACGTCTGTCCTTGGTGGTTCCTTGGGTCCATCAGCCAAGATTACATTTTCCAAGGAAACACAAAAACCAGAAAATACTGGAAAAGACAATTCCGGAGTGGCTGGACATAACTGCATGAAAAGCAGTAAGGGGGCAGTTCTGGGATGGTGCAGGTGAAGCCCTTGATGGAGCAGTTGTCAGAAAACAGAGTGAAGACCTAAAGGCATGATCCACCAGCACAGCCATTGCATAGTTTTATTTTAATGTAAAAACTAATTCTTGTTTTAACACTTGGTGATTAACACCATGACAGTAACTATGGGATGTTTTCTTTAATGGCAGCAGCAAAAACCTGGGAGCTGAAGCAAGCCTGGGTAGAGACAAGGAGCTCCTGAAGTGTGAGCGCAGACACAGGCTGGGTCATAACACAAACTTTAGAAAGACACAGTAGCAGAAAGAAAAACGTTTTCCTGATGGAATAGGACAGATGATGGAAATACATCCGTTTTATTTACTAAGACACACATATACTGCGTGACGAGATGAGATTAGAGAAAAACTACAGTAAAGAAGTGCAGTCCAAGACTGACCTCACGCTGACAAGGACAGATTGAATTCACTGCTTCCTTACAGGATACCTGTGTAAGATCTCGTTTCCCTGCATGTAAAATAGGGATAATCCCTTTCTCAGGAAGGTTTCCTGCTCATAAATCCATTAAAGACCACAAAATGTTCCAATTTTGAGGAAGGAGTAATATCAAAAAATGTAAGATAAACTGAAGCCCATTTTGGGGAGAGCCAAAGTCCGAATCTTTTTATTTATTTATTGCTGTGTTATCCTTTCTCTGGTTTTCCTTTCCCACTATGCACGTATAAAATATCGTCCACTAGTATATTGTTATTCTAATTTTTGCAGACTGTTTTGTCTCTTCTCTGACTTCTCTGAGCGCTCTCCTTTGCCACTGCGGGGATTATTGTGCTAATAAAAAATCTTGCCATTCTTGGTGGAGTCCTGAGTTGGAGATGTCTGTTTCTAATTGTTTTCTTATTGTTGGCTTTGAACTTCACATCTTTTGTGCTGATGTGTGCCTTGAAAGCCCTTCTCGGGGAATATAGTATTACTAATGTGAGATGTTGATCAGCCCCCATGGCAGGATGTTTATATGCAGAGGAATGTTTTGATCTGTGGCTATAGCCTGAGTCTGGATCTTGCCCGGGTTAAGCTGGATGCTGTTTTGCTTGATTCTGACAGGCCACCTTCACTGTGTCTTGGTTTTACTCCATAGGTTTAATTTCTTTGATTTATCAGTGGCCAGCGAATCATATTTTTTCCCACTTTTACAGATTGTATGGTAAGTGCTATGTTGTCAGCAATTCCTATTTAATATGTAGAGAATTCCAAATTTATGAGTAGCACTATTACCCTTGCTCTGTTGAATTAATAGCAGATGCCCCTGAATTCAGTGTGTTTATATAGTATTTGTTACTTTTGATTAAATACAGTGCAGTCCTTGTGACATGTACAGTACTTACATTTGAGTGTTTCCAAGCAACATCACATGATTCTTGTATCTGTGATAGTCACAAGGGACTCTGAGGTGCTGGCTCATACGCTAACTTGCTGCTGCTGTATTGCAAAATAATGATAAAAAAGAGAGAGAGAAATTGTTCCAGATTTGCCATGCTGGCTCGAACCTGCAGTCGGTCTGGTCTGGTCTGATCCCATCTCCCTTGTCCAGCACCAGCTGAGAATTGCAGAGGAAAACTGAAACAAATAAACTAACAAAATTGGGGTGCTATGTCGGCAATTTACAGTGAGATTTACAAGATCAGAGCCCTCCTTGCTGTCTCACAGGGATGGCCTGGGGCCATTACCTTTATTAAACTTTAAGGAGAGCAGATTGAAAGGAGTTCAAGTGAGCTGTATGGCAGTTTGCGGGGGTTGACACAACCCTGGAAGGGGACGTGGCATTCCCCTCCACAGCAGTGGAGACAAGAGAAGGCTGGAAAAGTCTTGCCAGGGCAGCATCCAGCTCCTACTGCTGGAAGATGGGAGGGAGGCTGATCCTGCCCCAGATTGGCACATACCTGGGCATGCTGCTCTCAGAGAGATGATTCTCCTAGCTAGCATTAATTAGCACTTTCATGATGAAGGGAAAATGTCCCAACTGATAGGCAGAGAACTTCAGTGTACCCTGAGAATTGCTGCTACTGCTGGTCTCAGAAAAGGACCAGATGAAATCTGTTCTTAAGATGATTTGTGTTGTTCATCCGGGACATGCAGAAGGGTGAAGGATGAGATCCAGGATAGCACTTTGGTACCTTCTCAAGTAAGGTGCATAGGCTATATGTAACAAGTGATCAGAAAAACCTGGCCTCTGGCCCTGGGACCTGCCCCTCTGCTGAGTCCCCTGAGGACAAACCAATTTCTCATGGGCTCCTGGCCATGGAGGATGCCCCACTAAGGAGATTAGAGCCCAGCAACTTGATCTCTCTTGGGAAGAGCTCTCAATTCATTCCCCCCTCAAGCTTATGAGGACCCAGAATTCACATCCTTCTGATCTGCTAAAACCCCCAGATCCCCCACACTCATCTCTTACAAAATCTCCCCCCATATATGCTGGATCAGCAAAAACACCATGCTTGTTAGGGGCACTGTATTTCTTGTAAGGTCTTTGGGTGGGAGATGCCCAAAGTGAGGTACATCGGCTTTCTCCAGAAAGGGCTCTGATTGTGGGTTTAAACACTTGAATAATTTTGTTCAAGGATCCAGTTCTGTGCTTACATTCATTGCTGACTCCATCCAGAGTGTTCATGCCTGGCAGGATCAGCCCTACACATTTGTCGCAAGCATCTCAGCAACACAGAGTCTGCCTTGGGCATTTAAGGAGAGGTGAACCATCAGGGAATCAGCATGGTCCTCTGAGCCATAGATCCCACGAGCTGCTCAGAAATGACACAGAGCCAAGCAGGGTACAGAGATCTTCAGCATTTCTGGAGCACCTGCAAGAGTCAGCAGGCTCTCATAAAACCTTGTGAAGACAAAGACCTGGTCCCTCAAGGTTCTTCATCACCATTTCCATCCCAGAGACGGTGAACTCCATCCTTTGCATCTGCAGTGGAGCAACTCCTTCTGAACGTGAGTTAAAGGTGGGGTTTTTTTTCCCCCAGAATATTTGAAACTCCTCTAAGTTGTCTGTATGCTGATAGTGAGATTTTACAAACAGCCTCTGTCGCTGTGAAGATAAGCCAGGCTCTGCATTAACACCGTTGCTGCACCTTCTAATCCAGCAAAACAGCTCCAGCCCTCTCGGCCTCCAAGACAGGAACGATCAAGCAGAGTTTTCTGTTCTGTCAAGATTTTAGAAGTCTTCTATACACGAGGGATGTCTCCTATGAGGACAAACACATTCCAACATTTTCTGAGTTCCTAGTGGTTTTGTAGGGATTTTCAGCAGGTCTCCCAACAGTGTATGGAGGTTTAGAGCAACTAAGCAGATCATTTTAACAAAATGCCTTCATTCTATTTCCTTTCTTCTTCTCCATCATTAAAGCATCTTGAACACAGAGCCATAAAGTTAATGTTTGCCATGTTTTCTAATAGCAATTTAATAAGCCTCAGATGAAGATATGAAAGGAAAACAAAAAGGAAACTATAACATACAAATAAAATCAGCCTATTCAAAGGCATGTGTTTCTCTGCCGTAAATCCATGGGACCCCATTTTGCCCAGCACATGTACACGTGTAGCAGTGAACCGTCTCACGCACAAAAACACACTGAAAGACACTGCGGAAGAACTCAGATCAAGCCACTGGTGCCTGCATTTTTCTAAATATGAAAATCATTTAATACCAATAGTGAGAGGTTTCCAGCAGAGCTGAATGACACAGTCCATGCTGCGCTGGGAAAACTGGGAACTATAAGAACAACTTTCATACATTAATGCTACACATACAGCATTAGAAGTGCATAAGTGTGTGCAAATAACATCTGGTTCTCAACACCATTACATCAAGTGACACCATCCAGCGATTAGTCCAAGCGTTAATCTCTCTTCCAGTAGAAATCAGAGAACACCTGGGGTGGAAGAAATCCTCTGGGAACAACAAATGGGAAAAAACATTAACTTCAAAATGTGTTTTATGGCAAGATTTTCAGACATCCATATGACAGAAACAAGTACCAACCATGAAATTTAAGACACCTAGCAGCTAAGTTTGTGGGAGGTAGGTGCGCAGGACTTGTGCAGAAGATAAATCCTGCCTTGAAGAGTGTCTATTGAGGAGGACTGGATGAGGAGATGGAGAGCGGGGCAGACGGGTGGCTAGCGCAGGAGCTGCCAGCTACAGCCCAGAGCAGGGGTCCAGGAGGCGAGGACAGTTTCTGTGGCTTACACTCGTACCAGTCACAAGCCTGATCTTCACAGCTCCCCTCAAGCTGCCTGGAAGTGCTCTACCCCGATGGGTGCCTGGGATGGAGGGGTACCGGGATGGCGGAGGGCATGGGCTCCACAGGACGCAGCAGAGGTGAAGCCAGACCACGCAAGGAAGGGACTCCGCAGGGACAAAGCCAACCCTCCCCACTTTGGTTGGGTTTCATTTTCTTGTGAGGATAAAGTCCTGGTAGAGAAATGTTTTGTTCAACACAAGCCACTGAAGGAGATTTTGTTCCCCTGGCTGTGTGACAGCTGTAATCACAGCTGGCGTGTCATGACCCCGGCACGCAGTCTGCATTGCCATTTTCACTGTGGGCTTCGGGTCTGAGATTTGCACCTAAGGAATAGTGAGATTTGCCCCAGGTTTCCCTCTTTGGTTTTTTTGTTTTGTTTTGTTTTGTTTGTGCTAATTTGTATTAGCATGCCTTCTTTCATTAAAAAATAAACTCCACACACCCCCCCCCCCCCCCCCCCCAACCCCTCAGCTCGTGGATGAGATTAGAAACAAGGATATTTTTTAAAAGCTGTATTTCTTTTTCAAAACTCTGACTTTTTCTAGGGATGATGAACGTTACTGAGATCTTTATAGTAAGTGTGAATATTAATAAATAAAATACCAGTATTTTATACAGGGACATGGATAAGAATAGTGCCTGGCCACAACACTGGCAATGGGAGAAGCTATTTCAAGAGGACAGAAACCTGGCCACTTTCTGTGGTGCTTTGCTATCATACTTCCACATCACCTGCTATCAGTCCCTAATCTATACGAAGGATATCAAAAGATACGTCTTTTCCCTTTAGTGCTTGTTTTGGGCCTGTTATCTATGAATCTGCCTAATTCCTATTTGAATCTTGCTCTGGATAAGTAGCTCTGCAACTTTCACATGAAAAAATCACTAACCACTTGTAAGGAAGTACTTCTTATTTTGAAAAATCTTGATATTTAGAATCTAAAATAAGATCTCTTGTAAGCCAATTTCCTACTAGTTTCAACGAGCCCTCCAAATGCTTGTGGAATTTGTCTAATAAATTATTCTCAGCCATTGCCTTTATGATACTGTACCCTGACTGTATCTCCTCACAGCCACCTTCTCCCCAGATTGAATGGTCCCAATCTGTGATCTCTGTTGCTCTCTTGACTGTTTTAGTTGTCCTTCCCTGTACATTTTCTAACTCCATCATGTCCTTCTTCAGATGCAGAGACCAGAACTGCAGGTGTTTTTCACAGTGTAGGTGCATCAAGGTTTTTTATAGTGGTTTTGGTGGTAGTTTTTATAGTTTTTTGGTGGTACTCTTCCTGAGAAGTAGTGGTACTTTGAGAGCAGTAGTACCTTTCCATTTTGGGGGGGCTTTCTTTGGTGTCACTAAACACTGAGCCAGTGATTTTGGAGAACTGTCCATGAGGGCTCCAAGTTCTCTTGCCCGCCTTGTAACCACCATTTCCAAGTCCAGCATTGTACATGCATGTTTGAAGACTTTCAAATCATCTCTAAACGTGGACATTTCACTGCACTTTACCAAGTCACAGATGAAGATGTAGAATAAAACCTGTCCCAGCAGTGATCCCTGGAGGACCCTTCTGATGACTCTTCTCCGTCCGGGAAAGTGTCAATTACGGCTTATAGTTTGATTCCAATCATTCAACCAGCTTTCAGTGCAAAAAAAGGACCTTTCTCCAATCCCATAGTGTTATAACCTCTTTCACAACCTTTGTTGTGGAACCTTATGAGAAGCTTTTTGAAAGTCCACATTTGGTATAGCCAAGTATGAGTGCACCCTTTATCCATGCCTTCTACCACCCTCCCAGAACATCACCAGGTCAGAGACTCTCTCACAGAGACTTCACAGAGGACCTGTTGAGTTTCTCCCAAGACATCATGCTAACCCATTGGTTCAATGATCCTGTCCTGCATTAGCTTTTACCATCCTACCGGGGCTGGAAGTCAGAGTCACTGGCTAATAGACCCCTTTTGGGAGTGGATAGCAGTTTCACTGGTGGTGTGGTTTAACTTGGAAATCCACAAGATCTCTGGTACAGCAGCTGTTTGTAATGACAACTCACATGCTTTGGCCAACTGACTCCTAATTTCATACAGGAGCTCTTCAGCACTCCCTAACCAATGACATAGAGTTCTCATGACACATTAGTATATAGCTCACTTATTTAGTCTGCTACACCCTGTATCTTCATCTCAACCTCATCTAGCTCTTCTGACCTATTTGCCAAAGAATCTGCCCAAGGTCTTCCATGGTGAAAGTTGATGCAAAAAATTCACAGATCTTCACTACTCTGACTTCACCACCCGTGAGTGTCCCTTTTAAATGTTGGTCATCAGGTGGCCCTACAAGTTTCCATACTGTATTCATCTTTCAAGCTATTTAAAGACATTTTTGTTATCTCCTTTTGCAAGGCACACTTCAATTCTTCTGTAGCTCTCTTATTTTTCTGTTTACACTTGACCAGCCATATTTTATGGGTGTTCTGTTCCGATTTGGGTAATCATTCCATGCTGTAAATTCTAGACTTTTCACTTACATAGACTTCTTACTGTTTCTATTGAGCCCCACACGTTTTTTTGTTGGAAGGCTTTATTATGTTTCTGCATGAAGGTGTGTGCTGGTGGGTTTGGGGGTGCAGACAGCAGGCAGGACAGACACGACATTTTTAATAACCACGTTACCTACTAGAGGTCCCACACCTTCCATACTCTCATGCTATACCCTCACTGAATGGTGTGTTAGACCTCCACACACTCAGTCCTGCTCCCTGACTCAATGGGCCACATGCACAGCCGCACACTCACACCCTAAGCCCTGCCAAAGCGTCTGGGGCTGTTGCTGCCCAGGAAAACTCACTAGGAGACAGGCAGAGTTGCTCAAATGCTCCCACCTGAAACCTGTGAAATTCCAAAAGTTTTTGATGGTTTTCTTTCCTAAAATGCACTTTTTCATCTGTTTCAGGCACATGTACAGTAAAAACAATTAAAAATCTTACAAACCAGACCACTGAAAAATTATTAAGGCTTCGAGATGAGTTATTGCATTATCCCTTGGCCCCCCTCAACAATTTCTACTAGGAAGATGACATCATCAGTCAAAAGAAAAATTGGTTCTCCAGATGTGTGAACCATACCAAGATTATTTTCTTCTCTTATTAATATTCTTTAGCTCTATTGCTTTGCCTATTGCAAATATGCACAGGTAATAAAACATGTGTGACGATGTATGCTTATAGTTTTAACATTCTAAGGGATTTTTTACTACACTATAGAAATACAATTACCGTGCTTGATTTGTTGCTGCGTCTCTGAGATTAGAAAAAAAAAAAAACCTGCTGAAAAAGGTTGGTGTAATAAGGAAAACATTTTGAGAAACTGGATTCAAAAATACGTATGGTTTACAGGCAAGTTTCAATGAGGAATCTGATTAGTTCATGATTTATTTTATGTTTGTAAAGGCAAATGAATTCAAAGTATTTAGACAGTGCTTTGTGTCCCAGAGGTCCTGTTAGTACTTAATATGGTCTTCTTATTTGCTGGAATAGTCCTAAAGAAGTAAGTGATACATCACAACTGTAAGTGAAGGAATGCTGGATGATATAAACAAAGAATTATCAGGAAAACTGGAGTTGTGTTACTTGTCTAATAAATTATTTTTTGGCAAACATTTCATAAACATTAATTTTAATGTCTACAGCCTCTATTTTTTTCTTCCTAGTGATATAGTTTCATGATTGTACCTTCAACAATAATCCCTATTGATCGTCACCCACAGTTGTTTGGCTCTGGTCTCTAACCTGTCAAAACTCAGCCTGGGCCGGGATGTGGGAGGAATAAGGGAAAAAGCCAGACCATTTTGCGACAAGATGTACAAAGAAACAGCCATGACTTTTTACCCCTGACAGAGTACTGAATTGTAAGAGAATGCTATTTCAATTTAATCCCCAGAAGGGAGGTCCAGTGGACCTAACCTGAGCCCTGTCGCTTAGCTGTCGGCCTTAGAGAGACGGTGATGGTCCTTTGGGAGTCAGTCGGGAGGAACAGGCACAAGCCTACAAATGGGGGATGGTAAGTCACCCTCTGATGGTGCCTATTCCTGTCCCATGGCTGTGAAGGGAGCTCATGTAGCGAACTTTAGATCTGGCCAACTCTTAGACTTCTAGCTTTGCTTGGAATTAATTCCACCCAAAAGTTATCTGCAGCACACATACACGCACTGGCCACAGCTTGCATCATGAGGAGAGAAAAGAACTGTGTGCCACAAAGATGACAACTACCCCAAAAAGCCGTGAATCACACAGTGTAGTGCATGACTGCTTTTTTGTATTCCACTGTAGTGTCCTGGCACGTGGAGAGATGGATATATGCAAGTGGGCTGCTGGAAAAGTACAGAGCTGCCCCTAGTCAATTCTGGCCTTAACAGGTTCAGTATGAGTAACACATGGACTGCGGTGGGGTTAGTGGTGAAGTCCAGCATCCTCCAAATCAAGGCCATAAGCAGGGACCATACATAGTGTCAGATGCCTCAGTTTTCTTTTCCCATTTCATTTTTTTTCCTCAGATGTTGTAAAGTTTCTAAAAGCTGCCAACTCGAGTATGCCAAAAAATCCTAATTTTGTTCAAAGAAAATGTATTTGTTCCAAGAAAACTGCATTTTCAGCAGCACTGAAGAACTTGGCCTCGGGACCAAATGATGAAAATACCTTCTTCTTATTATTACCACGTCTGTCAGAGTTCTAGCAAATCATTTCAGGGATCCAAACGTTTGGATGCGCAAGGATGAGTGATATAGAAATACTAATTAATACATTTAAAACAATTCTTTTCAGCCCCTTTTGCAATTGCAGCAGAATTATTTTCTTTCCAAAGACAACTCTGGATCACATTTTTTTGCTATAATATATTTCATAAAAAACCCTCCATATATTGAAGAAGTTAATCAGGCTTAGCTGTACACAATTTACAGACTTTTAAAAGGATTGCTATGAAAGATACTGCTTAGTGCTTGAATGGAAGATATTCAAGATATGTTGAGCTGCTTATTTTCTTGAAAAAAGGGAGTCTTAAAACTTTTGCTTATCAGTGGGTTTCCCAGTAACGCAGCCTGCGCATGTATGTCAGTGGTAATCTACACCCAATGCACTTTTGTTTAATCAAGATCCATTCCCATTCTTCAGGATGCTCTAGAGGCTCAGGTATCTGCTGAGACTGCTTCTCAGGTCCATCCTAACCTAGAACGCCCGAAGCAGATCTGCTTCCATGCATAACTGATATGCCCATGCACAGCGTGCTTCTACACCACAAGCACCATAAAATCAGATTTTGGGTTGCATGAGCACTCCTACTGGACTCCAGGATGTCAATAAATCCTCTGAAGTAAAACCAGTGGGTTAGACATGCTGCACTTTTTGGTCCCCCAGTTAAAGAATGATATTGCAAAACTGCAGAGGGTCCATTTGTGTGCTACCAAATTGGTCAAGGGAGCTAGAGCTCGTGGCCTACAAAGAAAGGTTTAGGGCTTTGTCTGGTAGATGGGAGGCTAAAAGGGGGATCTGATAGCAGACTACATCTACTGGAAGAGGCAGTTGCAAAGAGGATGGACAAACCCTTCTTGGTAGTGGCAGATGACTAACACGCGCTAAGGCCACAGACTGTAGATTGGCAAGTTCAGGCTGAGCATTAGGAAAAACTCATCCACCTGGAGGGTAGTGCAAAACTGGAACTAAATACTGGGAGACTGGGAATCCCCATCTTTGGAGTTTACCAGACTTTGGTAGGTAAAGCTGCAGTCAATTTGATCTAGCACCATTTGAGTGGGAGACTGGAGTGGAGACTTCCTGGGGTCCCTTCCCAGCAGAGAACCCTTCCAACCTATGAACTTGTGAAATTAACTACACAACCTGTGTGCAATAGATCGGATACTTTTAGGTATCCTTTCGGCCTGGGGGCTCAGGGGCAAGGCTGCAGGGTGTCAGTGCTCTGATTGCACCTGGGGCTGACTAGCCTGCCTTCATCCCTTTTTAACCTTCTTTGGGTTGCAAGGGCGTGCTGGTGTTAGTGTGTGGTACTTAATTCCTAGCTGGGATTAAACCATGACAAAGGACAATCACTCAAATCACTACTGAGATTAGCATTCAATCCTTACCTCCTGTAAGCATCTTGTGTAGAGTAGGAAAGGTGTGTATGAGTGTACCTGTGTGTGAGATCATGGCAAGGTTCTGTTGTAACTTCCTGGCCATTGCTTGCCTGGCTGCCAGGGAGGTCTGACTGCCCCTACTGCTCTTCCATTGCCTGTCTCATGAAGAATACCTTTGGGATGGGGTATCAGGCTGGGATTTTAGCCTGTCATTGGAGAGGGCTTGCTATTGTGGAATTTGAACTGTTTACAAAAAGCCCCTGCTGTACGTACTCCATAATTTGGTTATACTTACCAAAGCATCTTCAGCTCACACAGGTTCTCCAGGGAACTTTGGTGCTGAAGCAAATTAGGACAATTGTGTATTACTCAATATTTTCTAGCCAGATCTGCTAGTTAGTAAGCATGCTGTCATCTGGAAGCTTGCAGGATTTATGAATGTACATTATCTCCACTAGCATCAGTGGGAACAGTGACCATCAATCCCTTCACACGATCAATACACCACAGTGTGCTCTCTGCAGTTCAGCATACCCAGCAGAACGTGAAGGAAGTTGAAGATTAGAAGCATCGCTTTCCACTCATCACTGGCAAATTACCGTAACTACCCTTGAGTCAACACAAAAAAAGCAGATGATTAGATATTTGCCTGGGGGCATATATACAGTCAGAATATTTAGCTTAATTATCTCAGAAATGTGATAAGTCAAAAGTACTGTCTCAGCTACAGCTGTTATGAGATTTTCCTTTCTTACAATAAAGATTTTGACAAGTTTAAATTATTTTCTTTGATACATGTTAATAGCTTGGGGAAAAAAAAAAAAAGAAGTAAAAAGTCTTATTTTAAGTTGATTTTACTTGATTTTACATTGGAGGGCTGGAATCCTGACTACTTTCCTGTTAAATATTTTTCTTCCTATTTAAAATTTACTCTAAAGATAGACTTGATGAATGTATCTATCTTCCTTCCCTGATCTGAGATGCAGTGGTCCCCAGTGCTGCAACCACCTCACCAGCACAAGTACAGGCTGGGTGGAGAATGAATCGAGAGCAGCCCTGGTGAGAAAGACCTGGGGGTACTGGTGGACAAGAAGCTCAACATGAGCTGGCAGTGTGCACTGGCAGCCCAGAAAGCCAACTGTATCCTGGGCTGTATCAGGAGAAGTGTGGCCAGCAGGGCGAGGGAGGGGATTCTCCCCCTCTACTCAAGGGCAGCTCTCAGGTCCCCAAAGAGCCTATATACTGCAGTGAAGCTTTTGGGCCTCTGGCCATGGGTCCCCACTGGTTGGAGGTACAACACCCTCTGTAGTCACCAGGACGTTGTTGCTCACAGTAAGGAGGGAGGACACGGCTTGTGTTTGTACCTGGGACACTGTCCTTCCTTGGCTGGCAGGATGGCATGGAGGGGGTTAGGCTAGCATGTGAGCTCTCACACCAGTCATGGGGAGTAGGTGCCGTTTCCACAACTGGGGCTGGAAACACCAGGGAAAAGGTAGGGAGTATGAAGCAGTTAACTTTAGATGCAAAGCTAAATCCAACGGGGGCAATGACTTAGCGACAGGAGAGAGTTGTGCTGACAATAACAGACATTTTGGTCAATGTGCTTTAGCATCACAAGGTTCCCTGTTGGGCACATCCCCTCACCAGGGCTGAGTCTAACCTACTACTGGGGAGCTCCATCCTACAGCCATGCTTGTGATGCTGCCTTGCTTTCAATAACCAAACCACCTCAATCATCATTAGCTGAGGCGGCTTTGCACAGTATTTTGCTGCTCCCTGGAGAAGCACCTTAAATTCAACTTAAGTCTAACTGTAGATACCTGGCTGCTGTATTATTGAGTTAACCTTATATCTTCAGGCAGCCTTTAGACACTAAGGCAGCCAGGCAGTAATGATTTAATAAGTTTTTTAATATATTAATAAAAATGCCTCCAAAGACTGCATACGCTTGCTATTTTGCTGAGACTAAACTAAATTTTCAGCCTCAGAATAAGGGATTTGTTTAAACTAAAGAGCTCTGCTCTTTCCGGTTTATGATTGTTTCCTTGTAAGATACAAGCCAAGTGAGCATTAAATGAGCCCAGTGTGGGTAGAAGAGGAAAAAGCGAAAATATAATTTATTTACACAGTGAATGCTCCACACAAGGTTCATAAAAACAAAGCATATTATGAAAAGTGAATTAAAACCCAATTACTTCCAGGTTCAGGGAGTCTGATGAGCTAATTAAGCAATGTTTTTTCAAATCCGACCCCTGAAGTCTCCAGAGAAGTTGGGATAGCTGAGGGACACACTTTCAGACCACCTGCTCACTATTGCATTCCCCTGCACAGCGCAGCTCTACAACCTATGTGGCATGAGAGCAGTTACAGCCACCTTCCCCAAATCTCTTTGAGCACTCTCTCAGGAGAGGTAGCCCACCTCACAGCGATCTGGCGTGTCCCGTGACAGCCCCCAGGATGAGGCCAGAGCTGCTCAGCTTTTTGTCATAGGCTTTCCTCTCTGACAGGCAATGGCAGGTCCCCTTCACCTCCTTGGTCAGAAGGTAGTAGCAGAAGGAGGATCTGTTTTGACATTCCCTGTGACTGGGGTGTGCATTGCTATGCCAAGAGTGAAGTCAGATCACCAGAGACTGTTTACAGCATTACGGCAATACAAGCAGTTACCTGCAGCAGATTAAATCCTGTCAGTGTCTTATGTACAATCTGTACATTTCTGCTGAATATATTTGATGTCTCCTTACAAAAAACACTGTTAAAAATCCTGCTGACCTCCAACAATGCCTACCACAGGAACAAGTTCCACTGGCACCACAAACTGGGAGAATTCCAAAGCAAACTTCATTCCAGAACTTCAGAAGTGCTAAGTTTTGGACACCAGGTTACTTTATCTGAGACTTCCCCTACCTGTATCCAATGCTGAACATTTCTTAATAATGTATAGATATTTAGCCCCGTGTTTTTCTTAATCCACATGTCAGATCCTGAGCTACTTACATTTGTTTCCTTAAGTCTTGTACTCCATCAGTTCTAAGCACATGGCAGGAAAAGCCCAGGGCTTGTGAAAATAGTATCTTCAGCTTAGTCCTCTTCCATTTTTCCAAGTATTTTATTATAATCTTTCCTTTCTGGTAGTTCAAACAACTGAAATCCTAACTCCATAATTCCTTTGAAATACTGGTCTGATTTCATCCATGAAGGAATGCACTGTAATTCATGATTTCAGGCAAACTCACACCTAATTCCCAAACCCTGTTGCAAAAAATAAATCCCATAAATTAATCAATTGACAGGCTGGAGAGGTGGGCCACTGCCAACCTCATGGAGTTCAACAAGGCCAAGTGCAAGGTCCTGCACCGGGGTCGGGGCAATCCCAAGCACAAGTACAGGCTGGGTGGAGAATGGATCGAGAGCAGCCCTGAGGAGAAGCACTTGGCGGTACTGGTGGATGAAAAGCTGAACATGAGTCAGCAGTGTGCGCTGGCAGCCCAGAAAGCCAACGAGATCCTGGGCTGTGTCAGGAGAAGTGTGGCCAGCAGGGCAAGGGAGGGGATTGTCCCTCTCTACTCTGCTCTTGTGAGACCCCACCCGCAGTACTGTGTCCAGATGTGGGGCCCTCAGCATAAGGATATCAACCAGTTGGAACGAGTCCAGAGGAGGCCACAAAGATGCTCAGAGGGCTGGAGCCCCTCTGCTATGGGGACAGGCTGAAAGAGTTGGGCTTGTTCAGCCTGGAGAAGAGAAGGCTCTGGGGAGACCTTATAGCACCTTCCAGTGCCTGAAGGGGCCTACAAGGAAGCTGGGGCGGGGGATCTTTACAAGGGCCTATAGTGACAGGACAAGGGGTAACGGTTTTAAACTGAAGGAGGGGAGATTCAGATTCCCTTCACGGAGAGGGTGGTAAGGCACTGGCACAGGTTGCCCAGAGAAGCTGTGGCTGCCCCATCCCTGGAAGTGTTCAAGGCCAGGCTGGATGAGGCTTGGAGCAACCTGGTCTAGTGGAGGGTGTCCCTGCCCATGGCAGGGGGGTTGGAACTGGATGGTCTTTAAGGTTCCTTCCAACCCAAACCGTTCTGTGATTCTATGAATCAAGTAGTTCCTGCTGTAGGATGACTTCAGCTGGAGGGAATATTTCAGGATTGGGTCCTTTTTTAGGTAATCTTTGGCAATACTTCAGGGAACAATTACAGATAAATTGCAGTAGACGCTGTGTTACACAGAAATGTAATTTTGAGACTTTCAGTGTACAAAACAGAGTTGTGATCATTATACAACATTATGCAGATTTAGCTTTCACCTGAAAACACTGGAAGGCCACAGTTTCCTTGTACACATAATGTATCCAGCAGTCAGAGGGGTGCTTGTGAACAGAGAGCATCCTACAGTCTTCTGAATACAAAACAACTGCACTGGTTGTATCACAATCAGAAACGTTTATAAAGGTCAAGAGACTCTGACTTTTGTCTCTGTGACTTCCTTAGGCTACTGTCAAGACTAGTACAACTGTTGTTTCAAAGTTCTCTAATTCTTATTTGTACTTTAAAACCACAAAACATTCCTTAAATAGTAGGGGCAATATAACAATTTTCAAACTTCATGTAACATGTAGTAACATATTGGTATTTTTATGAATCATGGGCCAAGTATGCTTCCAAACTGATTTTGTATTCCAATGGGTACACTATTCATTCTGTAGTGTGTCAAAAGCAATTGCTCTCTAGGCTTCAAAGCACTCTAACACACTCTTTCAAACCACACGCAAAATGGAATCTCAGAAATGATCGTGAAATTAACTGTTTCGAGAAAAATTAGTCTCCGGCTACCCAAGCTCTTCAGATTGCAAATCCAGCCTCATTCTAGTACAATTAAATTGATTTCCCTTCATACAGACTTCTAGGGAAGGAGCTGGTATGTCAGTGGTTGGATATACCCAATTCAATAAATGTAAATATGCAAAGAATTTTTATGCAAAGCTTTTGTTGGCTTGTCGCACTAGTAGATTAAAAATTGGCAGTTGTGCCAGTTTCCTCTTTCAGAAACTGAGCTATTTTCTCAATTTAGATGCGATTTTATAGTCATGTAAGACGTTAGAAAATAAAAGGAACCATTACGTCCTTTCCTATCATAACATGTAACTCTCAGTGGAAATTAATCTCTCCTGCCTATACTTTGGTATTAGGAAAAAGTAGGAAGATAATTTAAGCTGAGTTCAAATATGAAAAAAATCTTCTAAAGCTGCAAATCTTCTCCTAAACACCTTTGGTTTTATTCATTCTCAATGTTGTCCCAGAAACCCCACAAAACACCTTTATTTTTTTCATTAGATTTCTTGTAATTTCTGTTCTTGGACTGAAAATACAGGAGGAAAAAAAATGTTCTCCTAATTCTCTACTAAAACTCTTTATACAAAGCTGGACTTCAGAAATGTCTTTGTAATATGCCATAGGAAAAAAAAAAACACCTGAGATTTCTTGTATCGATTCCAACACCCGGGAAATTAAGAGAAATGTAGAAATTAAAACCTACCACCTCATTAAGCAAAAACAACTCAGTTGCCCTCAGGGTTTTTTTAAGAAAATTTGGATTTGTCCCTACTTATTTCTCTTTTTGTAGTATTTAGGGGATATATGTTTTAAAAGCTAGGAGGGCTTGCACCTACACAAAGTAGGGAACAATGCCTGTGTCTACACCTGCTACGAGGAGATGACTGGCTCAGTGGAAGAGGGGAGAGCAATGGATGTTGTTTATCTTGACTTCAGCCAGGCATCCAGTGCTGTCACCCATCACAACTTGGTAGACAGACGGATGAATTATGGACAAGTGGACTGTGAAGTGGATTGAAAGCTGGCTGGCCTACTCTCAAGTCCAGCTGGAGGCCAGTAACTATCTCTGTACAGCAGGGACTGATACTGGGGACAACATTGTTTAACAGCTTCATTAATGACCTGGGTGACTCTCAGCAAGTTTGCAGATATGAAATTGGGAGTAGTGGTTGATGCACGAGGTGATTGTGTTGCCACTTAGAGGGACCTTGACAAGTTGGGAAATGGGCAAGCAAGAATCTTGTGAAGTTCAATAAAGGGACAGGCAAAGTCCTGCTGCCCCTGAGGTGGAATAACTACAGGCACCAGTACTGACTGGCAGCCCTGAAAAGCGACTTGGCAGTGAAGGACCTCGGGGTCCTGGTGCACAAGCTGCCCACCTGGTTGTGGACAACTAGGGACTGCTCATCCTGGAGAAAAGAATGCTCAGTGGATCTTATCAATGGGTATCCAACAGGAGGATGTAAAGAAGATGTATCCAGTGTCTTCTCAATAGTGCCCAGTGAGAAGACAGGGGGCAATAGGCACAAACTGAAATACGAGACATTCTATTTAAATATAAGAAAACACTTTTTTACTGTGAAGCTGGTCAAACACTGGCACATGTTGCCCAGGGAGGCTGTGGAGTCTCCATCCTGGAGATGCTCCAAACCCAACTATACATGGTCCTGGGGAACCTGCTTTGAGCAGGATGTTGGACTAGGTGATCTCCAGAGGTGCCTTCCAGCTCAGCAATCCTGTGATTCACCTGTGTGTTGACTTCCTCCCAGAGAGAACAACCCCCTTACTCCAGGCAGTATTCTCAGGCACAAGTTACCACGTAGGCATTTTGGACAGACAGGAGAGCAAAGCTCTGGAATAAAATACAAAGCAAGGCAGTGTAGGTGTACCAGAATTTAAACCCGTATAAAACATAGATGGGACACCGTCCAACAGAGCCCAACACAGTGACCTCTGTACCATAGACTGTAAAGAAATGAAGAATAAATAAATATACAGGGTTCCTAAAGGCAATGGGCTTTCTATTTTGTATATCAGGGTTCCCTTTATTCTCAAGTGTAATCTTCTGTGCACATAGTAGGATTGCATCTAGCTCCTACCAAAGGTCCTCTGCAAACCAGACACAAGGCAGAGAGGTTCCTTATGCCCATCAGATCTCCAGAGAAGTTCATTCACTTAGGAAACTCTCAGGAATGTCTGTGTGTCTACCCTGAATTTACGAAGAGCAGAGAATAGCCAGCTCTGATAGAGGTGCTCACACTGGAGGGTTCCACAAAGGTGAACTTCACCTGTCTGACTATTATCTAAGACCATACTCCTCACATAAGTAGCTGCTTAGACAGCTCTCTGCATAGCTTTCAGGATCTGTGTGTAGGCTTGTACCCACAGATGAGATTTGAACTTCAGGACGCAGGAAGAACCCTAAACCTTAAGTGCTTCAGCCTGCTCTTGCTCACCAAGGAAATCACTGTAGGGTTGACACTTGATCTTGGCCTGCCTACGTTACTGTACTCAAATGTTGACAGCAGCAGAGCACCCCTTGTTGTATCTCATTCATTCTAGTAAGAACAATGCCTTTAATCAATGTCTAAAATTGATTATACAAGTGGAAGTGAGGGGAAAATTAATTTGAATCAATATTTATTTCAGTCTTGTATAGAATGTATGGAACAATACTATAAAGCTGTAGTATTTTGTCACACATTTTGAAACCTCAAGCTTTTGTGAAAGAAGAAGAGGAAAATTAAAAATCAGCTAAACTCTTCCTTTTCCCCATCTCATTTCAGGTGACTACTGGTTATACAGTTACTAAGCGTTAAACATCCGCCCTATATTTCTCAGTAGGTAGAAATTCTCTTCTCAACTGTTAAGTAAATGTGATTTTCAGATGACAGAAAAGCATCTTGGGGGTATTTGAGAGATAAGAAATTACTGAAAGAGAACACTTGTCCTTGTTAAACCTCATGTGGTTCACATAGGCCCAACTCTTCAAGTCTGTCAAGGTCCCTCTGGATGGCTTTCCTTCTCTCCAGCTTATCAACTGCACCACACAGTTTGGAGTCATCAGCAAACTTGCTGAGAGTGCACTTGATCCCACTGTCTATGTCGCTGGTGAAGTTATTAAACAGTACTGGTCCCAGTACAGATCCTTGAGTCATTAATAGTTTCTGCTTGGACACTGAGTCATTGACTGTAAATCTTTGGATGTGGCCATCCAGCCAATTCCTTATCCATACAACAGCCTCTATGTCAAACCTGTATCTCTCCAATTTAGCAGGAAAAATGTGGGATACTGTATCAAAAGCCTTGCAGGAGTCCAGGTAGATGACCTACAAAGTTCTTCCCTTGTTCACTGATGCAGACACTCCATTGTAGACCACTAGATTAATCAGGCAACTAATCTTTTGCTAGGAGTGATTATTCTAGTAGCAGACAAGAAGGTATTGCTTGTTTCCAGAATACAGCAGTTCTGTAATCTGGTATCTACATCTTATTTCTGTTCTGAAGAACCCCCTCAAACACTCTTTTCCCATTTAAGTCATGCAGTAACTGGCAACTAAGAGAATCAAGTATGCCCTGGACCATGCAAGAGATGCTCATCTAGAAAGCCTCCTTCTTAGGAAGGGTGTCACTGTATCTAGGAGGTAGACAAATGTACTCTGGTGATAAGGGTGAAGATTTCAAGCTAAATTTTTCACTTATAGTCTAACCTAATATTTGATCTGCAAAAAGACTACTTCAGTGTCATAACGTGCTGAATCTCCTTCAGTTAAAACAATTACTGAAGCATACAGGCTCTCCGAGCTTGCAAATGTTAGATCCTAGAGAGTGAAACCCAACAAGAATGATAAATCAACAAGACTATACAGAGACTGTAAAGACAACAAAACTATCAAAATCCGAAGAAGGCTGAGCAAAATGCATGACTTTCCCAACTGTCATGATCTTTAAAATATCTCCATTGCTTGGCTTTGCATTTCTGGGGAGAGTCAGCATGAAATCACATTTCATAGGGGAACTAGCAAGTGACCGTCCTGCCCATATTCCTGTCAGCAAGGAATAAATTGGATTAGTCTGAGCCAACGTATGGCATTCTGAAGATGTCAACTTATGCCAATAAGAAGTAATATAACTCCCCAATTTAAACAAAGTACTGCACAAAGGGAGCCAGTGAGAGCCATACCAAACTCGAGTTAGTCATAATAAGCAGCTGCAGAACGTGGGATGCCAGCAGATTTACACAACCCCTGGTGACCATTAAAAGCATTATAAATAAGAAAAGCAAACTTGTTTTGCTGAACCTATAAATGACACATAACATCATGTGCTAGATCTTAGAAGGAAGATACCGGGGAAGAAAACACGATTTCGAGTCACCACTTTGAATCTGTAGTGACTGCAACTTGCTATGATGTGATGACCAGGCAGTAACACATGGGAAACTGTGTTGTGGCTTCACTTTGGTTTTCAGCCACTACAGGCATTCAGCAGAGAAATGGACATTCTGGTTACTGGTAGCTGTTACTGGGAACTGGGAATAGAGGTAGAAACTGGAAAACTGACCCACGCTCTCACCTTTCACACAGGTCAAAATTGGGTTACAGGGGACAAGGAGGGGAGGATGAGGTAATCTATTCCTGCTCCTCACAGTGGACTAAGAACCCTGTTTTTCAAGCTCCAAATCCAGCACCAAACACACAATTTGACCTGCCATCCCTAATCAGGAACAAGGTTAAAATAGATGCTCCTGAGGTCAACAGTTTCTCCAGATTCCCACCAGCGTAACAGAGGTACCAACAATTAACTGCTGGTGTGTCACATTACAGAGGGTTTTGGGTTTTTTTAATCTTGCTACCTACTGCTGTGCCTGCTGCAAGCAGACAGCTTTTCCACCCCCTTATGGGTAAGCGTTATGGGAAGCACACTCAGACTCTGAAGAGACTGAATAATCTGTGGGAGCAGTGCTGGAGGATACAACAGCTGGGAGGCGTTATCTGCTGCTGGCTGTGGACCATATGCTGAGCAGAATCTATGTACACAAACACAATTCCCCCCCCCCCCCCCCCCCCCCCCATTAGCAGCTGAGAAGAAATTGAGTTACACAGAACTGAATCAAGCCTTCATAAATCCGCACAATATTCATGTGCCTAGATGACATTCAAGGGAAATTAAATTATTTTGTATAAAGGCAAAAAAAAATCTGACCAAGCATAAATGTACAGAACGTGGCATTTTGATCCCATTCTCACTTGTTCCAACCAACTTTTGGATAGCAGAGTGTTCTGTAATGACAATGCAGGGAGATCTAACACATTTGAATTTGGTCAGCATCACCTATTAAGAAGCTTTCAAGACTATTACAGTGATAGTGCTGTGCCTGTGTGAGCCAGCATGACCGCTATTACAGTCTCTGGAATAGCTCGTACCCAGTCTTTTACATTAGAGCAATTTCCTGTGAGGCAGAGAAAATGCTGCCCAGGACATCAACAGCATCCTTAGACCTAGCAGACAAAAAAGCTCCATGGAGTGAGCTGCTAAATAAAAGAGCCTCTGTTTTTGTTTAACAAACACTAGGCTGAAAAATAGGTTTAGTGCAACAGCAATATCACCAGGTAGGAGGCTGTGTCTACAACACTACAGTAAATACCCCAGGCTTTTCTAGGCTTTCTTCTCCATCTGTCCTAGCGTTCCCCTGAACAGTGCGTATCTTAAAATAAGAAGCTTATAATAAAATGGATGTGGATTAATGGTCTCCACAGAGCTCTGTCAGATGTTGCACTTTTCTCTAACAAACCTGCTCTTTGTCAGCCGGCATCTTCCCCTGACAGCCCAATGGCATTTCAAAACCTTGGATGCCACTCTGCGAGGGGTGGTAAGCAATAGCCCAAATCATTATGAGCACCTGATAATTATTAACATACAACTGTCAAATTAAAACAAATACCATCCATTTATGTATACATGGGAGAGAGGAGAGGAATAATAGAGCCAAAGAAGAGAAGGATGTTTGGAAAGAGGCATACAAATGGGGGGAGGGTGGGAGAATAAAAACAATTATCTGTGGATTCTCAGAATAAAGAGTGAGCAGCAGCAGCCATATCCCAGCTGGGAACAAATGAGGAATCAGCAGCAGTTTCGCAGAGACACACGGTATGTTTTTCACCCGTTGCTCTGGATAAAATCATACATCAAAGACAGACCTTCCAGTGCTGGCTGGTGAAACCTGACAATGGAAATTTTGGCACGCCAGTTCTGGCACAGCTATGTTTTGAACTCTTCAGGTAGGATTCAGGTCACTGACTGCCGTGGCTAAATTTAGATGCCCACATGCGCAATAGGTATCTCTGTTCCATTTGGTGTCGGTGGAGATATAATCAAGTCAGTCAAGGAGTTCAGCTCACCATAAAATATACAGGGACCTACATGGTTATCTGCACTGCACTGATTGTGTTGACCAGGGGCTTGACTCTTGTCTACAGAAAAGCATCTTGAGCCACTCTTATGTATCCCACCTGCAGCGATGATCCCAGGAGGCAAGGGTATTTCACAGGTTCTCTGTAATATCTGCCAGCCCCACACAGCTCTCTTTGCTACCCTGAGCCACCTAAATCATTAATTCCATTAATGATTTAATTAATTCCATTCATTCCAGCAGTTTCACTGCTGAGATTTAAGGGTCAGATCCAGGATCCTGCAAACAAAAATGTAAATAATGTTACTTAAAAATGTGAAAACCAAACATTTTCTTACTCTGACTCTGCTGTTAGACATGCTCCAGCCCATGTTTCTACATATTTACCTTCGTGTTTGTCAAGCATTCCACAGATCTTTAGTTGTAAGAGTCCCATTAAAACCAACTCCGTATATATTAAAAGCCTTGCCTATCACATATGGAAGAGGTTAAAACACAACAAGGCATTTTTATTTCTGCTTTGTATATAGTTATATTTGTTCTGTAAATAGGAAAATGTAAATGTACTTTCATGCAAATGTAACCTTTCTACTTGTAAGAGCTGAATGAAAAAGGTGTCAGCATCAGTTGGTTTTATAATAAATTTGATGGCATCTAAAAGTTGTGTAGATGGGAAGCTGAAGAGTTGTGTTCCAAAATTACCAAGGAAAGCAGAAAAATGCAAACTCTGTTCCTACCATTCATTATGCAAGATCTTGATAAATGCTTCTAGGCTTCATAGTGGTGGTGTAGAAACATTTTGAGGGAGCACACTTTGAATTAGCAGATCTGACAAAGGTAGTGACATGCTGCTTCTGCTCCAACAAGAACGAGATTGACAATTAGCACCTTCTTAATGTCATTTGGGAAGCCAACACTTAAACCGTAACCTATACTCCATCAAAACTCTTCAGTTATTTCCAAAGATCTCTGGAACTGGTTCCAAGAATATAAATTCAGTATGATTAAATAATTGCAATTTTTGATTGCAACTTTATAGTATTTTATTGCACTTGGCACGCAATGGATCCTACTCTGAACATCTTCCTGTCAGTCAGCAGATAACCAGAGTCCCATGCATTTTCCACAGGGAAGTGAGAGAGCAGCTGTGGATAGCCTGGCTGTGGGTGGGAGGAGGAGGATGGGGCTAGGCTTTTAGCATCTGGTAAACTTGCAGTTATGGAAGGAACACTGAAAAAAAGAGCGAAATGCATAAGTGGAAGAAAATGAAAGGAAACCTACATATGGGGAGACCAGCCAGTCATTTGAGTTGGTAAGGCCTATCTGGGTTTTATGCAGTGCTTACCTCTTGGAAAATGTCTATGCAAATCCACTTCAAAGCTTTGGCTGACTTGGTGCCCCACTGCAGGGTATAAGAATTGAAGAGGACTGAGAGACAACCAGAGCAATTCAATTTTAAGTCTACATTTGAGTGGCAGGGAAATCCAGAATAATTTACGAGAGTACCAGCTACAGAAACTGAACACAGGAGAGAAGGTCAGCAATAACTGATGAAATGCCAGCTGCATATGAAATTCTTCATTGATTTTAAGGTCAGAAATAAAGATTACGGTCCAGTTGGATTCAGAATGTCACCAAACAACTTCCACTGTGAACAATTATTTACAAAGGTACAAAATTCAATTTATGTGGCCATAAAAAGGCTACTGTGAGTCACCAAAATAGAGATAATAACTGAAGATGTGCATGGAAATTAGGTCATTGAGGATTAGCTCAAGCACATGAAAGAATGAGCTGACGATACAGACCAGAGGGGATTGACAGAAAGCTTAAATAAACATTAAAATAATTTAGCAACATTTTAATCATAGATCTGTTATAGCAAGAATAGTCACAAAGAGGGTTGTTAGCATTTGTACTTTTATTCTTTAGAAAGAAAATGCCCTTTCCATTAAATACAGAAGTACATCCTGAAAAGCAAATTATTTTATTTACTGTAGAGCTGTAGATGCTTACACGTAAATTGTTCTGCCAAAAAAGACCAGGGGTTCATCTGGTTCAGCCTCCTGCTTCTGCATAAAGAGGAGTAAAACCATGCCATGTAATGCGCCCGGACTGCTGTGCAAAGCTCTATCAGAGGGAAAAAATCTCAGCCCCAGCCTGAGCTGGCAAACATGTTTTGCCTTCAAGCAGGAGTCCAATTCAATTTCTCCAGCCTTCTTTATTCCACTTGATGTCTTACATTTTAAGTCTAGACTGCGATCTTTTAAAATATCTCTTCTCATTTAATTTCTCTGCCACTCCAGGGTGGGTTTGAGCTTGCCTCTGGGCAGAGCAGAACAAAGAAGATGGACTGTAAATCAGAAGCTAGTGATCAGGACTATGACCCCATTGTTTGACACTGCACAGCGTTTTGTCAGCATTTCACCTACCTGGTCCTGTGCAAAGCATCGGACACTGTCCCACATGACATCCCTGTCTCTAAACTGGGGATCTGATGATAACTGCTGGGTGGAAAAGGAATTGCCTTGATCGTCACACTCAGACAGCTGTGGTCAGCGGCTCGATGTCTGAGTGGAGACCAGTAACGAGTGGCGTTCCACAGGGGTCCTGTGGGATTGCCACAGGGGTCCTGTGGGATTGTCACAGGGGTCCTGTTGGGACCGGACAATCCCAAGCACAAGTACAGGCTGGGTGGAGAATGGATTGAGAGCAGCCCTGAGGAGAAGGACTTGGGGGTATTGGTGAGTTAAAAGAAAACTTTCTGCCACTAATGTACAGTTGCATCTGCCATTAGCTGCAGGATCACACTGCCTACAGACAGCAGCATTACTGGTACTTGGCAGGAAAATAGGCTTTGAAACATGATGTGCTGGTCCTCCGCTGCTCCTGTCCCACAGTTACCTGTTTGATATTTGCGGTGTGTTCTAGCAACAGACGCCAAGAAAACTGCCTAGGTATATGTCAGCCAAGACGTGAGAAAAATGGTCTTTTGTATTTGAATCAAATGCAGCAAACTACTACTGAGCTGTTCCTGAAAAGGAACTTCAAGCCCTTCTGGCTTTTCACATTGTACAAAAAAAGTGTGTGTTCCTTGCACAGCAATAATCCTTGAAGGTCAAATCTCCTTTCCTCAAGCTTTCTATAGATGTGAATATAGAAGCTCAGGATACAGGAGGGAAACTGTCCTCTCAGCAGAGGCGTGCCCTGACAGAAAGGTTAATGCATGATGCAGTTAATCAAGCACGAGAGCACTGCCCTGGCCAGCATGTCCTGTGACAATCTGCAGAACAAAAGGAGCTACAGGTGGCTACAGTCAGCGCAGGGATGTGTTGTTTGGCTAATAACAGCCGATTTTCATGATCACCCTTAACCTGGGTCATGTCATGTCTTTGAGCTCCCCTAATGTGGCAGCCAGCATATTTAGAAATACAGAACTATTAAACTTCTACATGAAAGGTTTAATTTCTCTCTCACCAACTGTCGTGTTAACCAGGAATGAACCTGAACAGGTCACTGCAGCTCCACAGGGACAAAGATGGGGTGGCTGTAGAAGCACCAGGACTTCAGGCAACAAACAGCAAAATGCTTAAGTTCATGCAATACCTCAAACACATTATTCTTACTAAAGAGAGTGGCCTTATTCACTTATCTAAAGTTTGAGAGGAACTCAAGGAATATTCTTATCTTCGTATGCATTAAGAGAACAAAGACTTCCCCTAACTGTGTTTGGCCTTACTCAGTTATGCTTCAAATATTCAACCATTTAATTGGACCAGCCAAAGTCACCTTCCCATTGGGGACCTGTCCTTTACAGGAAAATACCTGCAGTGCCCATGGGCATCAGTCCCCTGATGCCCCACACAAACCTCCTGAGTGTCAGTCAGACACACACATCCATCCTGGGCAGCCTGCATGCAGTGTGCTGATGTCTCGTGGGGCAGACCACGGCTCTGCGCCCAGCCGTCACTCAAGGCCTGTGAGTCTGACCGAGCATGACCACAGGGTCACAGGGTAGCTCAGGCTGGGAGGGACCTCAGGAGCCCTCTGGTCCAACCCCATGTTCATGGCAGGTCAGCTTTGAGGTCAGACTGGCTTGCTCAGGGCTTCATTCAGTTCAATCTTGACAGATTGCACTGTTCAATGACAGAGACTGGACAGCCTCTCCAGGCAGGCTGTGCCTCTGCCTGACTGTCCTGGGGAAAAATGGTTCCAGGCTGAGTCCCTCTTCTTTCAGCTTATGCCTGTTTTCTCACACCCTTCCACCCTCTGCCATCTTGATGATCTCCCCATGGGCACTGGGGGCTTCGGTATGGTCCATCCCTTCCCTGAAGCCATCTCTGCTCCAGACTGAACAAGCCCAGCTCCCCAGCCTCTCCTCACAGCACCAGTGCTCCAGCCCCACCACCTCAGGGGCCTCCCCTGAATTTGATCCAGTTTATTGATGTCTTGGGGAGCCCAAAGCTGGGTGCAGTATCTACATGTGGCCTAACAAGTACTGAGTGGAGGGGGATAATGACTGCCCTTTTCCTCTGGCTCTGCCCTTGTTCATACAGCCCAGACTGCCGTTGGCCGTCATTGCCGCCAGGACTCGCTGATGGCCCATGTCCCCCTCACTGCCCACTGGGACTCCCAGGGCTGTTCCTTCAGAGCTGTTCCCCAGGAAATCCAGGCCCGTGTTGTTGTACTGGGCTCTTCCATCCATGGGGCAGGACTTGGCACTAGTTCTTGCTGAATTTCATGAACTTTCTGTCAGCCCCTTCCTCAAGCCTGACTAGGTCTGTCTGAATTACACCCCTTCCCTACCAGTAAATCAATAGGTCCCCCAACTTGTTGCCATCCGCAAACTTGGCAAAAGCACCCACCATCAGCAGTGGAGTCCAAACGGATGGGCCGTCCACTGAGTTGCCTGTTCCCAACACAACAATAAGGTCCACCTGGCTCCAGTGAAAGCCTTCTCCAGGCTCAAATCCTGCAGGAGTGGCTACCTGTGTTCCCAGTCTATGCATCCCATATGGTTTTGATTTGGGTGCCTGTTCTGTGCTACATCCAAAATCCTCTTTCACACTAGAGTATGGCTGTACTCCCACGTTTCTTTCGTATCTGTTTTGTCCCCTATGTGTTTATTCTAATGTTCTCGCTGCGTGATATTTTCTGCCATATGTCGCAGTGCAGCGAGAGCTGTTCTTCCTCCACACAGGTGCCAGTGGGTGCCAGAGGCACACTTCCACTATATCTTCGTGCTCGGGGAGAAGCTCACGTGCTAGATGTGTCAGAGGCAGCTGCCTACAGGGACATAGGAGGCTGCAGAGATGTGTACTGCTGGAAGCAGAATGCAAATCAAACCCCTCTTCAGGACTCTCCTCTCCTGCCAGGCTGAGCATGTCAGCGCCATGTGAAGCATGTGTGGAGCCAGTGAACAGAGACTCAGCAGTACAAGTGACGGGTGCTGAGAATGGGATCTGCCAGTCATCTCCTTTGGGCCCTCTTCCAGCCTCTGCTTTGGAGGAGCAGAGTTGTTTCAAGCACACAAGACAGCAACTGGACTGAGCAACAGGACTGCTCGCAGGGTGAGGTGCCAGGGTAGGACTCATTTCCTCCAACTTCAGCCATATGAGCCTTAGGCCTCTAGTCTAAGCTGGCCATTAGGATCCTGCTATGCTATTGGAGAGAGAAGCACCTGACTGGCTACAGAAGGAGCCTGAACTTACAGAATCACAGGGTGGGTTGCGTTGGAAGGGACATTAAAGATCATCTAGTTCCTGCCATGGGCAGGGACACCCTTCACTAGACCAGGTTGCTCAAAGCCTCATCCAGCCTGGCCTTGGACACTTCCAGGGATGGGGCAGCCACAGCTTCTCTGGGCAACCTGTTCCAGTGCCTCACCACCCTCTCTGGGAAGAACTTCTTCCTGATATCCAATATGAATCTCCCCACTTTCAATTTAAACCCATTACCCCTTGTCCTGTCACTACAGGCCCTTGTAAAAAGTCCATCCCACTCCCTCACTGCTTCCTTGTAGCCCCTTCAGGCACTGGAAGGTGCTGTAAGGTCTCCCTGGAGCCTTCTCTTCTCCAGGCTGAACAAGCCCAACGCCCTCAGCCTTTCCCCATAGCAGAGCTGCTCCAGTCCTCTGAGCATCATCTTCCTCCCCTGCTTCAGGGTAGGTTGAATCATCCCCTGGAAGTGCCTGTCTCTCTCTGGTGATTAGAGGAATTGAAACATGCGTAGATTCTCTCTCAAGTGGCTAGATTTGGGTGAGGATGCTTCTGGCATTCTTCAGCCTCTGCAGGGACAGTATAAATTCAGTGAATGAGGATTTTTACTATCACTGCAAAAGTCAGAGATCTGATGGGACCAAGGGAAACTCTTCATCTTAACGGCACTGCTGTCTTTCATTCACCTTAATCCCCCTTAGTCCTCAAGCAGGTTATTTAGTTTGCAAACTTTTTGGAGCCAAGACCTGGCTCCTATCTGCTGGCAAAGCAGCTGGCACATGGTTAGTCCTGTACAAACAAGCAGTAATAAAGCTTTCTAGAAGCAGATGTTTGGAACCTGTTCTCAGATGAAAACGGCTCAGCCTAATTTAATGGAATACAAATAATGTGTAACACACAATTATCTCCATATGAATGTTGGACTCCTCATTAATTAAAAGGGGAATTAGGGAATTTATTACACACTACATCAATCTGGCCTCACAGGTAGATGTTTTCCATATAAATGACTATGGATACCAATCCTGGTCTTACTGTCATCCGTGGATAAAATGTCACTGAATGCAGTGGAAGGCAGATCTGGTTCTCTTCTCATAGCAATTATTGTGAATATTCCATTCTCCCTTTAATAGCAATGTAATGACAGAAGTACTATTAGGCTACTGAGGAAGTCTCCAGATAGTGATAATTTTATTTGCAATTTTTAAACCTTTAAAGATCATGTATCAGTATTTGAATGCTGATGCTGCTTCTCTCACTTTGTAGACAGATTATATAGCTTCTGAGCTGCTACACTGATCATTAGTGGCTATGTCTCAGATAGCAGAAAGCAAAGATGTGAGAGAGGTTCATTCTGCCCACCCCATATTTCATCATGGATTTTAAAAAGCTGACTAATATGTTAGCTGGTGAACTGGAAATGATTCTCCCTTTGGTCACCCATCTGGACCAAACAGGTTTTCATTGTAATCAGACACTCTAGAGACAACATTAGCAGATTGTTTTACCTACTGGAATTTAGTTAAAAGGGATGAACTATGTGCTTTCAACATATAGAAGATATCTGAGAAAAGGATATTATATATTTGCCCAGGGAAGCTGTGGCTGCCCCATCCCTGGCAGTGTTCAAGGCCAGGCTGGATGAGGCTTGGAGCAACCTGGTCTAGTGGAGGGTGTCCCTGCCCATGGCAGGGGGTTGGAACTGGATGGTCTTTAAGGTGCCTTCCAACCCAAACTATTCTATGGTTCTATTTATATACACAAACTAGAACAGAAAAATTATAGAATTTCAATGGAAAGGGATTTTCATTTCAGCTGAAATCAACTCTTATGCCATCCCCATCAGCCTTTCACAGAAGTAGATACCAGACCTGTGTGTCTTTTGTCAACCCAAACCATGTTCTATCTTCTTTGCTAATTCATTGCTGGGGACATTACTGCACCCTTGTAAGCTAACTTAGCTTCTGGCTTTAAGGACCCAGAGCTTCTGTGTATAACCATACTGAATGCAGTGAAGCTATTACTGATTAACAGCATTGTAAGTCAGAGAGGAATCAGAGCTAGCTTCAATTTTCTGCTATGTTTACCTACAGATTCCGAGCTCCAGTTAGAAAAATATGTGCAGAAACACTGCTTCTGAAATGTCTTCAAATTCACAATTTCTGGTGAAGGAACCTGGATAACATTTCTCTGGTCTGCCAGGTTAAACCTGCTTTGTTGCATGAAGAGATCTGAACCCTAACTCTGGTTGTGACAAGTTCTGGTCAACCCTTGTGCGACAGGCCTCTCCCAGAAAAAAAAATGTTTTGAAGAAACTGAATTTGTTCATGAAATCTCATTCATTTAGCACCATATCCTGTGCTAGAATCCAATGTTTTCAATATAGAGGGAAACATTCCAAGACATCAATACTGAAAACAGCTGCAACTCTTGATATTATGCAGTGCTTAACTTTTTTTCTCATTCAGAGTATGGCACTGTTTCATTAAAACATGAAGGGGAAACCATGTGATTTACAGGTTAAAAAAAAGTAAGATGTTTCAAAACAGTATAAATTAATTTCATGTTTTATTTGATGTTATGCATAATAAGGTTTGTTCAGAATTTCTGCAGTTCCAAGCTCAGAACAAAGACAAACACCACAGTGAGAAAAAGCCCACAGACAGGATCTGCATTTTGACGCGTTCTATTAATAGCCCTGAAGTTCTCAGTAAGCTTGGGCTGCAGGTCATAAAGCTAGGATTGTCACCGTATGGATTTGGAAAGAAAGATGGAGCCTGACTATTAGCAAGTACTAACTAATTGGAAAGCTCATTACCCTGGAACAGCATGTCAGAGAAACTTATGGAAGATCCTTCTCTTGAAGCCCTGAATACATGGTTGGACGAAAGCACTTAGAAAACTCTGCTACAGACAAGACAATCTGTTAGATTAATTCACCATAGAAAAACATTTCCATTTCGACTATCTGTCCCTCTCGGTGAAAATTAGAATCTGAGTTTTATCAAGAAGGCTGAATTTGATCTAACTAACTGCTGCAGTTTCATAATTTCAGCTTTCAAAACCACTTAAGATTATTCAAGAAATCTCCCAAAACTGAATGATGTCTTTCATCTTTCAGAGGCAACAATTCTGAGCACTGCATGAGCAGTATTTTCAGCTCCAAGGTTTGAACCCACTGCAGTAGCTGGACACGCGATGTCTTCACAGTGAGCTGAAGTGTGCTGACACTTGGCTCTCTGCAGCATGATTCCACGTATGCTCCTCTACATACAGAACTGTGCCCAGTTCTCCAGTCCTACCGTGCACTGCAAATGCAGCGCTTGTACCCAGAAGAGCGGCACGGCTGCTGTTCTGGATCTGTGGTTTCTACTAACACTTCTTTTAAGCAGTTGTTTACCTCCAACCAAGTAGCAAAGTTATTTGATACACATAAAGTATTTTCATCATGAAATATAAGGATGATTATTCCTTTTTTTTTTTTTTGTTCCATCCAGTTCATATTTTTCCACTTTCTATGGTGAAAACCATGCGATATCAGTAGTAAATTCCTTGCTAAAGTTAAAATATATTCCACTCTCAGTTTTCCAGAAACTCAGTATGATCATATTGTGCTGTAACAAAGGAAAACTTCACTTCCTGAAAACAAGAGTCAGAGGCCCCAAATCACTTAATTTTCTGTGGTTGGTTAGAAGATTCCATTCCCTGCAAGCTATGGGCTGGCCATTGGCTTCCACAGCTTTGTTACCCCCTTGTTGGACTGCAACATAATAATACTGTTAATGAGGTGTGTTAAATAAATAATACTTTGGATGTGACTCTCTCAGGACTTGGAAGATTCCAGTAAGCACAGAGGCTTCACGTCTGAGATATCCGGAGCCATGGTAGCTCTAAGAAATAAATAAAACTACCCTTAATCTCCCACACTGCCTCTCCTAGGCTTCCCTGAGTAAAAAATCTGAAATCAACATCCCAGGTAGGTCTCTAAGGCACACTGCAGCCTGCACCTACTTCTAGATGAAGTCTCCATCTGACTCTTCATCTCTGCAGCACAGTACAACTTACTAAGGTAAGAATAAAAACTTGGCTGTACAGGGAAAAAAATTAACCCACAAACTTCCTCAGGAAACAGCACTAAATGTTAGGGTGTACTTGTATTGAAAATAAAGACAGGCACCAGTCTCTTTGCCTGCTACTCCCAGGGCAGAGCACATTTCTTTGACCCTGTCTCCTCCAAAAAGAGCCACAGGCACCCATACTGATATTTCTTCTTTAGACACTCAAAATTAAACCACCACCTGGAAAATTTTCTTCATGTGAAAGGAACAGAAAAAGCATATTACATATTAGTCATGTCAAAGAATGCACTCCTAAAAGGTACTGTGCTGTTGAGAAATTAGTATAGCATAGCACAGCAAAGAAGGCAAGGCAAGGCAATGTTTGGCTAATTTGCAGCTCAAATCAATGTAATTCTCCAGCTCAGATCTTCCCTACATATACTTACAATCTCCTTATTTTCACTTCCTATCTTAAACTTGGATGCACTAGTTACAATAGGAGAGCTCTATTCCAAAAGTGAATTAAGTAAGGAAATAAATGTTTTTCTTACCATGCTTTGCCTGTGTTGGTGGCAACGGAAGGAGCTTATTATTTTTATGAAACACTGTCAATTTTTTTGAAAATCCAAGTACTGGTAAAATACAAATACACTTGCATTAAGAATAAGTTCCTTGTATATGTGAGGAAAGGTTATTCATTTATCTGTCCAGCTGCACCACCCTTAATTCTAGGAAAATGAAGGCTTTCAGCTGCAATATTACCATAGTTATAGCTGTAGCTAATACCTTTTTTTAATGCCATTTTGCACAGGCCAGGTCATTTTCATACCAACTGTGATACTTGCTTAAGCAGCTATAGTCTTACAGAAATCACAGTACTGAACATTTCTCTGTGTGTGGGCTGGTGTAAGAAGCCTGTTATCATAGACAGCTCAGTGGTGTTCCTGACGTTTCTCAATAGATGCTAAGAATAGGACATCTAAAGCTATTTCCTTCAGTTTGCTGTTTGTGAAGGCAGGGAGGTGATGACAATGACATGGAAAGCCACAAGAAGTCACTTTCAACTCTGTTTTAATTGGACTCCAAAGCAGCACAGGCAACAGTAAAGAAAAAGGAAGAAAAAGCTGAATATTTATGGTAATGTACAAGAAAATGTAAAAAGGTCTGCCAAGATTGCCAGATAAATAAATAAGGGCTGCAAAAGGCAGCGATGAGAGCAGGACATTGGGCTGAGAGCCTAGAGATGCAGGTTTCCTCTGGGACAGTTTGAGGGGGCTCATCAAAAGTGTGCTGGTTTGGGCTGGGATAGAGTTAAGTTTCTTCATAGTAGCTGATATGGGGTGATGGTTTGGGGTTGTGCTGAAAACAGTGCTGATAACACAGGGATGTTTTCGTTACTGCTGAGCAGTGCTTACACAGAGTCAAGGTTTTTTCTGCTCCTCACCCCACCCCACCAGTGAATAGGCTGGGGGTGCACAAGAAGTTGGGAGGGGACACAGCCAGGACAGCTGGCCCCAGCTCAACAAAGGAATATTCCATACCGTATGACGTCATGCTCAGCATATAAAGCTGGGGAAGAAGAAGGAAGGAGGGACATTCTGAGTGATGGTGTTTGCCTTCCCAAGTAACCATTACGTGTGATGGAGCCCTGCTTTGCTGAAGATGGCTGAACACCTGCCTGCCAATGGGAAGTGGTGAATGAATTCCTTGTTTTGCTCTGCTTGCGTGCATGGCTTTTGTTTTACCCAATAAACTGTCTTTATCTCAATCCATGAGTTTTCTCACTTGTATTCTTCTGATTCTCTGCCCCACCTTACTCTAGGGGGAGTGAGCAAGCAGCTGTGTGGTGCTTAGTTGCCAGCTGGGGTTAAACCACAACAAAAAGTCACTTCACTCCCCTGTGTCTTGGCTCTCTTCTCTGTAAACGGATTTAAGTGATCATTTCTGTAACACGCTTTCAACCTAAGAAGAAACAAAATTATATAAGAACTAGACATTAGTAAGTTATTACTCATCCACAGCAAGTTTGTGATTCAATCTTCACGGGTTTCTTGCAGTTGCTACCAAACTGACCATGAAAACAGGTAAAAAATAACTTTATCAACAAAACAGCTGGATCGGCCATGTAAGTCTGCTGTCAGGAACGCCCCAATGACTAATTTCTGTATGTCAATCTCTTTTCATTCCCCAACAGTACAACTTAGTAGGTACACGCAGTCAGAGGGAGGAAGACTTTGCCCTATTTGGCTCTTCCTGCACTGCACAGTGCCCTGATTTTGCTCAAGGCATACACAGCTGCTGGGTGCAACATTCACCTGCTGGGCCCAATTCTTTAAGGTACACGTTCACAGCTTAGATATGTCGTTTGCTTCAGTCCCCCTCTACCCCACCCCTGCATCACAGTCACACAACGTGGGTCTCCCAGCTCTGTTATGGGTCAGACTTCTTGCACAAGGCAAGGAGACACAGATATCTGATTGACTGTTGCAGCAAGGGCTCCAGCAGGAAAATCCAAATTATGGGGCAAGAAGGAGATGGAGAGAAGGAAAAAGAAATAAGGCAGCAATTACAGTGCGTGGCATGAGGAACATAGTACAAGGATCCAGAGCAGAAGGAGCCAGCTGGAAATGGAGTCTGGGAGCACGGCAGGGGATACGGAGAAATTTAGTCCAGAGGAGGCAACCCTTCATTGATTCAAAGTCACCATGGTCTGCCAAAGGAAGCAAACTTTCCTCCAGTCAGCTGCCCCACTGATTTCAATGGGATACAGAAAGCTGGTAGAGCTCTAAGTCCTGAGAGCTCCTTGAATGATTTATTAACTCAAATAGTCTGTAAGGAACAGACTGTACCATCTCATAGTGCTGCTCCACAAAGATCAAAGTCTTTAGAAAGGATCCACCTACGGGGCTGTGGATTTTGGAAGGCAAAACCTGGGTGTTAGATGAAAGCCCACTTTGTTGGAGTAGGTGAAAGGAACAAGAGGGATTTTATTGTCTGGTAACAGCCAATATGGCAAGCTGAATTACTAATACTAACTGTAACTTTGTTTTTAAGAATTAACAGCAGGGCTTTTTCACCAGACGTGTGCTTTGAAGCATGAACACTACAGATAAACATGGAATGCATTGAAAAAGCACCACACAGAAAAGGATTAGGAAAAGAAAATGCCCATTGGGCAAAGGAAAGGCTGGAGTGACTCAGGAAGTAAAATCACAGCCTGGTACCCTTGGATAGCCAATTCAGCAGCAGGAAAGTAATGGGTACAAAAACAAGCAGAGTTTTTAATCACCCCAAATGGAGCACTGAGTAAAACATACTGTGTGCCTCTGGGCAGATTTAGTAGATTTGCTCAGATGAAGAGAAACTCACTCAAAACCTCTTAATAATAGGAAGTTAAGATACAGGTTGGGGGTGCCTTTCAAACCCTACGTTGCTCATCAGATGTTAACTATATAGCCCATAGAAATGAGTGATCACCTACATGTTAATCTGAAAGGATTCTGTATCTGTAATACAGATTACTGACAATTTATATCCCCAGCAGTGTTTTTCCTGGTGACAGTGACATCCCCTTGTCACTTTTTCTAGTGGAGAAAGCAGACACAGTCCACCTATCTCTCTGCTCCTCAAACCCACTGCACTGGGACCCCTCCTAATGAAACAATTACCTTTACCATGGAAGATATTTAGAAGAGGCTAACTCTTTGTCTCTACCTGACTAGCCAATTAAAACTGCAAATTGACTTAACTTCAAAGAAGTTTCAGATAGAGTTAGTTAATTAATTCTAGTTAGTAACAGTCCTTTTCCCAGAAAATAGGGGCTGAGGATTCACCTGTATGATGGTAGACTATTCTTGTTCATTAACAACTTCTAAAGCAAAAGTTCATCTAACAGCAAAGACATAGCCTAAAACTAGTAACTAAAACACCTGTAAAGTCCAGGCCATGCTGGTGTAGTTAGTTACAGTGTTGGGAGAAGCCTGGATTTCATCATGTGCCAAAGTACAACTTGTCAGCTCTTCAGTGCATGCACAGAAATTCAGCTGTCTTGGTAAAGTTAAAGCAGCAAAAATCCCTGCTGGTGTGGCTCAGTTACACCAGTGTAATTTGGTGGGAGATGGACCAAGCTCTCCAAGCAGGGAATGATGTGCTAGGTGAAGGTCCTCTCTGCCAAATTCAGCTCCTTCTGTGCCAAGGGCAGAGACATAGCTGCTTCTAAAGCGTGGTTCCCCTCACCCACCTCATACTTTGAGATGAAATAGTGTGGCCTGAATGTGCCTGTTTGCTAGGTACAAAGGAGGAGAGACAGCAATAACTAGAGCAGATGCAAACATCTGCAAGATCAATATTATTTTTGGTCACATAAATTACACCCTTTACATCAAGAAATGGTACTACCAATTCTCATAGCTGTGGTGGCTCAGAAGCAAATATTAGAATCACAGAATCACAGAATGGTTTGGGTTGGAAGGGACCTTAAAGATCATCTAGTTCCATCCCCCCTGCCATGGGCAGGGACACCCTCCACTAGACCAGGTTGCTCCAAGCCTCATCCAGCCTGGCCTTGAACACTTCCAGGGATGGGGCACCCACAGCTTCTCTGGGCAACCTGTTCCTCACCACCCTCTCTGTGAAGAATTTTTTCCTGGTATCTAATCTAAATCTCCCTGCTTTCAGTTTAAACCCATTATCCCTTGTTCTGTCACTACAAGCCCTTGCAAAAAGTGCCCCCTTCAGCTTCCTTGTAGGCCCCTTCAGGTACTGGAAGGTGCTGTAAGGTCCCCCTGGAGCCTTCTCCAGGCTGAACAAGCCCAACTCCCTCAGCCTGTCCCCATAGCAGAGGGGCTTCAGCCCTCTGAGCATCTTTGTGGCCTCCTCTGGACTCATTCCAACTGGTCGATATCCTTCTGATGCTGAGGGCTCCACAGCTGGACACAGTACTCCAGGTGGGGTCTTACAAGAGCAGAGTAGAGAGGGAGAATCCCCTCCCTTGACCTGCTGGCCACACTTCTCCTGATACAGCCCAGGATCTGGTTGGCTTTCTGGGCTGCCAGCACACACTGCTGGCTCATGTCCAGCTTCTGACCCACCAGTACCCCCAAGTGCTTCTCCTCAAGGCTGCTCTCGATCCATTCTCCACCCAGCCTGTACTTGTAGTTGCGATTGCCCAATATATTTTTCTATTAGAAATTCACATTCTACTATATAAAGCATATATGAGAGCACAATAGCTGATACCTGCTACATAGCAGCTCCTTAAAAAAATTCTAATTCATACAGTGGGGAAAAAGTGTTCTGATAATCCTTTTGATTTGAGTGACATGTGCTCAATTTTTTATGCTGCCAGTACCAAGTGGTGCCTAAGATGTCTAAAAATATGTATCTCACTTTCCTAACTCATGGAAAATGTGGGAAAAAATCTATATTAGGCTTCATCTTGACACAGAAATTAAAGCTGATTCTAGAAGAGGTGGTTCCAATTGGAGTGGCTGTTCCAGAAAAAGTGTTTATGCATTGATTACAGTTCTTATAGCAAATGTCTTGACCACTAAATGTGGCACCTTGAAAGGGTCACAGTTTTCACAAAGATTGTTATGCACTACATTGGTTATGAGAATTTAAGTAAAAAGACATGAATGCCCTAATGAAAGATAAGACTTGCCTGATCAGCAAATCAGCCTGACTTAATGAGAAAGTAAAGCAAGGATAATGGTAGCAACGTGAATAACATTATATGGTTTTTAATACTAAGATATTAAAAAACAAAAAATAAACAAAATTGAAAAGGAAATCTGTGTTGGGTTTGCATGGCAAGGTTTTGATACCAGGGGAACTACAGGGGTGGCTTCTGTGAGAAGCTGCCAGAAGCTTCCCCCATGTTTGATAGAGCCAATGCCAGCCGGCTGCAAGATGGGCCCGCTGCTGGCCAAGGCCGAGCCCATCAGCGACGGCAGTAGCACCTCTGGGTTAACATGGCTAAGAAGGGGGAAAACAACAGAGAGATCTTTACAGACAGACAGAGACAAAGATGTGAGAGCGAACAACCCTGCAGAGCCCCAGGTCAGTGGAGAAGGAGGGGAGGAGATGCTCCAGGTGCCAGGGCAGAGATTCCCTGGCAGCCCGTGGTGCAGCCCATGGTGAGGCCGGCTGTGCCCTGCAGCCATGGAGGGTCACGGGGGAGCAGAGACCCACCTGCAGCCCGGGGAGGACACCACACCACAGTGAGGGGATGCCCAAAGGAGGCTGTGACCCCATGGGAAGTCCACACTGGAGCAGGCTCCTAGCAGAAGCTGTGGCCCCGTGTGGGACCCAGGCTGGAGCAGGCTGCTCCTGAAGGACGGCACCCTGTAGATAGAATCCACACTGCAGCAGTTAGTGAGGGACTGCAGCCTGTGGGAAGGACTCATGCCAGGGAGGTTCATCAAGGACTGTTTCCAGTGGGACAGCCCCTGTGCTGGAGCAGGGGCAGAGTGTGAGGAGTCCTGCCCTGAGGAGGAAGGAGCGTCAGAGACAATGTGTGACGGACTGACCACAACCCCCATTGCCCATTCCCCATTCCCCCTGCACTGCTGAAGGGGAGATGGAAAAGTGAATTTGAGCCCAGGAAGAAGGGAGGGGTGGCAGGAAGGTGTTTTAAGATTTAGGTTTTATTTCTCATTATCCTACTCTGATTTGATTAGTAAGAAATTAAATTCATTTTCCCAAAGTTAAGTCTGTTTTGCTTTTGTTGGTAACTGGTGAGTGATCCCTCCCTGTCCTTGTCTCAACCCACAAGCCTTTTGTTCTATTTTCCCTCCCCTGCCCAGCTCAGGAGGGCAGTGATAGAGCAGTTTTGGTGCACGCCTGGCCTCCAGCCAGGGTCAACCTGCCACAAAAGCAAAGCCACAAAGACAATTACATGATGTTATGAATAATATGCTAGGGTATAAGTATCTTAGGTATACCACAAACTTTGAAAACAAAGTTTGTACTATATCCTGTACTGTATATAAATATTATATATCTATATATTTATACATATAAGTGTTGTCTTTGGCAATTAAAAAAAGCAGGTAGAAGTGTTCAATACATGATTCCATTCTTCAGTGGAGAAAAAAATTGCATTGATATCAAGTAACAACAAAATACTTTTATTTCAAGAGCAACAAGTGGCAATGTCAATCAGCAGTTATTAAAGTCAAGCATTTGTTTAAGCATATCTGCCTAAATTGCACGTAAGAGTTTGAAGGAGCTGGCCCAGGAGTTTTCTGGATCATTCATGGTGAGGTTTTTGATTCAGTCCTTAAGAACTGTGGACATTAAAAGGCCTAGAGTCTTTTAAAAGGTCTTGACATTCAGAGAAGTAGTGTTGTGCTAGTATGACCTGGGCATTTACAAGCTTGTTAGCTTGACATTGATCCCCAGAAAAATAAGAATGCATGTGACATACAGTCAGTTAGTGTAGAATGACAGAAGCTAACGTGATCTTTGAATATCGATGGGGATTTATAGAAAACAGATTTGGTGATACAGCTGAAGTATTTTTATTTACGATATTGTATGTTTGGATGATAAAAAGACTAGTGTTGATGTAATAAGAGCAGTCTCATGTAAGCAAGTTGACTTGAGACTGCATAAGATTCTCAATAAAATATAACCACACAATATCGACATGGCATGTATTATGTGGGCTAAAAGCTGCCAGACTGATAAAAGCATAATCTCACAATTTACCAGGAATGACATTTTAGATGGATTTGATCATCATTTTAATACCTCCAGAAATGTCATAATGGGGTTCTTTGACAGTTCCTTCTACTTTTTTCATTATGCTGAAAAAAACCACATGTAATGAGGAACCAATAGGTGGAAGCTGCAGTTAAATGCATGAGCATTAACCATAGGAATGGCTGCCTGGCAGGTTACAGTGGAGTCCTCCTCTATATATGTTTGAAAAGGGCAATTGGTCGCTTTTCCAAAACTGGTGTTCTGATGAGACATGCATGAAGTCAGCAAAATCCTGACTTGTGGTATGAAAAGGTGAACCTAGAGGATTGCCCCTTCTATCTCTGATTGATGTACTGTTGATGTCAGAGCGTTTTCTTGGGTAAATCCAAACAGACTGTGTGGGTCCACAGGCAGAAACGCAGAGATAAGGGACAAATCATTCATATCAAAATGCGTTTTGGTTCTGACTTCAGTGGAGTCAAGATTAAACAATTCCAAGTCTATCTATCTACCCTGATTGCTGGGTTTGCTGCATTGCCATCAGTTTCAGCGAGCAAAGATAGGGACTTCATGCATCTGCATGGAGTCCCTGCTGTGCACAGGGTTCTGCAAGATGGCAGAGAGACACTTCCACAGAGAAATGGGTTGGATCAGACCACAGAAATTACCAGCAATATTACTTTTACTCTGCAACAGAACTGTATGTCTGTCTTGCAGTTTTGAAATTATATATATATGCAGATACATACATGCATTTTTACACAAATAGAACATTAAAGAAGAGTGAACAAAGTCATAGAATCATAGAATCATAGAATGGTTTGGGTTGGAAGGGACCTTAAAGACCATCTAGTTCCAACCCCCTGCCATGGGCAGGGACACCCTCCACTAGACCAGGTTGCTCCAAGCCTCATCCAGCCTGGCCTTGAACACTTCCAGGGATGGGGCATCCACAGCTTCTCTGGGCAACGTCAGTGTCAAAAAGGCACATCCTCACCGATGAGGCAGCTAATGGTATTAACAGGGAGGATTCTCACAAAGGCATAAAGATAAATCACTTCTGCCTGTGCACAAGAATAATCGAGGGACAAAACTGAGTCAGAGGACAGTCAGAATGTATCAAATTTACTCTTGTGCTCAAAGCTATGCAATAATACTCATTCTTTAGGTTTATTTGAGAGCCTAAATGGGATATAAGAAATACTATGTCCAGTGCTGAACAGAATTCAAAATATATCCTTGCTTCATTCAAAAAAATATCAGAAGTATTTCATCTTGCAACAGGCTGCGTGTTACTGTGAATGTGAAAAGACATGACATTTCCTGGTGGCAGAATACACTTTGGACTAACCTGTATATGACTGAAAGCCCCATTATTGTAGTGAGACCTGCACATACGGAACAAAGCACAGGTTTTGGACTCCTGAAGCGAAATTAAATGCTGCTTGAAGTTTAAGGAAATAACAGTTTCATCAGTATTGCTTGATGTTTAGAAAGGGGGCCTATCTTTCCTTGTGTATTTATAGTACAAAGTGTGAATCCATATTAGTCTTGGAATTATTCCAGTGTGAAGAAGAAAGCAGTGAGACCCATGCATGAAAAGAGAGAATTAGCCTATTTTTGTGAAGTGATCCTGTACAAATCAATTGAAATATAAGAAAAGGAATTCATAATAATTTTTTTCTCCAAGGTAATAGCATCAGTTCTTACAGTCTGAGGTCATGTTTAATGCCTTCTCCTGTAGTAGGGAAATTCCATCCTTAAATGGCCTTTTATTTGCACCACAGGCTTAAATGAAGCAGACATTATTAACTACAAATAAATAATTAGGCTTCATTTCTTCTGTCTGTCCATTTTGGGTTGTTATTGAGCCTTAGCCTGCAGAAAAACCACCAGACAAAAACTTCATTCTATTTCTGAAAAGTGTTTTGTTATGATGGTTGTTGAACTAAAACCAAGGTGGGCAGATACTTTAGGATTCTTATGCCTGGTTTTAGGTTAAACACCCAGAGGTGATCATAATAACCATATAATAATGCTTATATACCATTTTTCTAGTGTATTTGTAGGGTGAGTCCCTAGTAATCATAGAATAGCTGAAGTTGGAAGGGAACTCTGTAGATCGTCCAGTCCAAGTCCCTGCTCAAAGCAGGGCCACCTACAGCAATAATGTCCAGTCGGGTTCTCTGCCAAGCCGCTTTCCAGCCAGCTGACCACCAGGTTAACTCTTTGTCTGCTGCTAACAGACAGGTACAGTTGCATTTATCTCACCAGCACATCCTGTGTTTTGGGGTTTGGCTATAGTTTCAGTCTGCAGAGGATGCACAATGACCACCAGTGATGTAGCTCATGCAAATGAACATGTTACGGTAGGAAAAGCCAGTTTAGTCTAAGTATTCAGACAACAAACAGCAATGGTGATAAGATAAAAAGGAGAATGTATTGAATTACACTGAATTTTATTTTAAATGAATACTTGATTAAGTGTGAAATGGAGAAGGATTCATCAGCCTGCATAACAATGTAGCAGCAGACTTTATTAATAAATGCATGTTATTATTGCTTTTACTGTGATGGTATCTCACGCAAACACAGTCGAGGAGATCACCAGAGAGGACAACACAGATAACGAAGAGAAGGATCAACAAAACACAGATGACATTATTCATCGATCCTCACAGCCACAAAGCTGAAAACTGAATTCAAATCTCCTGAATTCAAATGTCTTAAAAGCTACACATTAAAAAAGTCCTGGTGGAACAATTTTCTTCAGACTTTTTCAGTCTGTTGAAATGAAAACATCCTCAAATGTGGATGGATTTCGTTCTGTTCCAATGGAAACCAGATAGAAATCTGTTTACATTCCCAACAGTTCATCCATCTTTCTCCAAGGGCAGACTCTGATTTAGGATCGCAAGAAACTCATTCCCTCTACTACAGCCTGTGTTGTTTTGAAGTAGGAGCTCTCCTGACTCAACCCACCCAATAAATCTGCTCAAGTGCCATTACCTTTTGTGGAAAACTAAAGAAAAAAATGAGACAAGGTAAAATCAAAGCCCTGTCTTGAAGTAGGATGATTCACTCCTTGGAGGTGCTCACCTCACTCCAGAAGAGAATGAGAAAGCCTTCATGAGTAGCTTAAACCAGATCATACCTTTCAGATGGCTAGATGATGGCTGAGATGAGCCCAACAATCAGTGTGCAATACAGAGGTGTATTCTCCTCATAATGATTGCCAGCAGTTCATGTAATTATGAACTGTTTTTTCAGACACATATCAGCTGGGAAACTGTACAAAAATCCTTAAAATGACTGATTAAAAGAAGAAGGAAGAGGAGGAACAGACTTCATTGTTTTCTCATGTCCATTTAAAGCAATTAAAAGGAATGCTTTGATCGCTTCTCTTTCAGATTAGCTATCCTGCAGTTTCAGAGAGACCTTTTCCCAGATTAAGAAGATGATAGGAAAATTACTTTGAATGAATGCAGTATAAAATTCATAAGAGCAGTTAAATAAAGTGTAATTTTTCATTAAAGTTTAATAAGTTACTGTAATTAGAGATTACTTTTTTTTTTAATAAGACTTTGCTCATATATCGCATGGAAATCTGATCTTAAAGAAACAAATTAAATATCAATTCCCAGAAGCCCCACCTCTGTCTGCTACTCTCCATCTCTTCTGAAAGGCTTGTCTTGTCCTAGTCTCTGGATCTCATCAGGAGAACTCAAACATGTCACCACAATTTCATGATAAATTCCTGTCCGTCATACTATGGCCTGGGGAGTTATCACTGAATTTAGTAGGTTTTAATATGTGTGCTTTGAACAACATATTTCTGGTGTTAAGTTTGCAATATCTACCAATTAAGAACCTTTAACACCTTATTTAACTGACCAATATTATTGCCTTCCACGACTATTTGATTATGGGATCCCCAATGACCTTCATGTTTGTTCAGAGGACTTGTTCTTCCTCAGGCACTGTCATCTATCAGTTTTTAAACCAAAAATACGGCTAACCGCAAATCAAAAAATATCACTAGTAGCAAAAGACCTGTCAGGTCACGTCCCCTTATAGTTGTGATGCCCAGAGCTTTCAGAAGTATCAGTCAAATGTCAAAGTCCTAGACCTTTAGAGGTCTTAGACCTTTGTAGATCTTTCAGGCAGACTTAGACTATATGCTTGTAAATCACCTTTGAAAATCTAAGCTTTCGGGGTTGGGAGTTTAGCTCCTCTGTAACTCTGTTTTGCATAGAAAAAACATTGGTATGGTCCCACAGATATTGCACATAGTTTTTGACAACAGAAGCGGAAAGGGTGCAGAGAAGAAGCTGTCAGCTTGCAATACCACGTTGTGACCAGGCAGAAGTTAAAGGATTTCTGAAATAAATGGTTTGTCAGACTGGGAGCAATGCTGGTACTCTGAAACTGAAATAATATGCTCAGAGAAGTAAACTGGTATCAGACTTCCAACAGAAGGTGCATTACCAGTTGGAGCTTTTCCTCTGGTAGAAGAGGATACAAGGGCATGGACCTGCATCTTCTCCTCATACTAATGATTTAACTCAGCTTTCAGTCCAAGGAATACCCAAAATGAAAAGAGAAACTAAATATAAATATCCTCAAAACCCAATATAATCAAAGGCAGAATTGTTCACTGTTGTAAAAGGGACAAAAATAACCATGTCCCTGCCAGCAGGCATGAAGCAAGATGTCAGCTGGGATTTGGTAGGATAAGAGTTAGGGTTTGTGCAGCAGTACTGTGGGCAGATGGGAAAATCGTCCTGAGAAATGTACAGGGTCCGACAGCACAGCCTGAGCCCTGCTCTGCACATCCTACCCGCAGTCCTCTGAATGTCAGCAGGCACTAAGAGGAATCACAAACAGTCATGCTGCCTCGTTAGGTCACAGCACAAAGAAAGGTCAGGATGTGCAGAGCAGAAGTCAGATTCACCAGTGCTGCCAAAGTGCCCCATCTCCAACCGCGCTCCTGAGACACGGCACATCCTGCGCCTGACCTTAGCCAAGACACTGAAATGTTTCTTGGAAGGGCTGGGTCACGGAAAAGTTCCTGAGAAGTGTTTAAGATGATATTCAGAGAGTCACAAGAGGGTAGAAGAGACTAAAAGGTGAGAATAATTGATTTTAAATCATCAAGTTGATTTTTAAATGTGTAATTTACCTCTCACATGAACATAGAGATTGACACAGTGGAATAAATCAGTTCAATTTAATTAATTACCTGATGCTTCAGAGGAAATGGAATGATGAAATACTTAGTCTTTCTATGCCCTGCAACTGGCCTATGCACTGAAGCATAAAGTTTCTTCACATTTTTTAACTCACAGAATTAATTTGTTGGTAGATGGTCTCATTCTCCATATTGTTCTTGCCCTTGTACCCTCTTGGCTCCAAAAAATTTTACAGAAATAAACAAAATTTACGGTATTTAAAAATGCAATGCATGTTTTGCCTTTCACTTCTGCTGAAAGCCACTGCTGTCTGCTGTGTCTGCCCTCTTTGGTGACAAAGAAAACACAGCAAAGGGATGTTAAAACCATCCGAGTCTTCTTAACCAAATTACAGATAGCTACCTTATATTTTTAATGATTGCAATCCAGTCTCAGGAAAAATCCCCTGTTAATTTTCCAACTATATATACAATGTTTTCACATTGTGTGGCATCTCATAAACATGTTTTTCTAGATATTTTAAGTCACTAGCAGATTTGAATGCCTCATTTTGGAGATACCTTTCTTTAAGGCCTCTTAAGAAGCCTCCCTTTTGAAACGTGAGGATCTACTCTCCCTTCTGTAAACTAGGTACTGCATGTGTGTGCTGGACACAAAAGTTAGTCACTGATAATTTAAAAAAAAAATGCAGCTACAATTCTAATGTACTGCAGAAAAATAATTCTCTCCAGTGAACTGTTTCCTAGGAATTATTTACTAGCAGATCTGCTTGTAGCAGAGCATTGTACCATTTTTTAAGTCCTTGGAGAGTCCATGTGAAAACTGGTTTCTCACCCTGCACCTCAATAAATTACCTTGGAGTTCCACTTGTCATCGAATCCAGATCTGAAAAATACTTTTTAAAAGAAGCAGTGTTACATGCTTTAGCACAAGGCAGCATCCAGGATCTTCTGGAAAGGAGTTTTCCCGGGAAAGCCTGCTGCTGAACTGCACTCTTCTGAAACATCTATTTGCTGAGACCACCTAAGAATATGGATTGGGAATTGAAAATTTGATTCATGGCCTATTCAAATAAATAGTAATTCCAATCTATTCCTACAGGCTCTGCCTCAGGATATTTAGCAAACAGCTTTTAGCTATTAGCTTGGCTTGTAGCTAAATCATTTACTTAGAATTCCTGCAGCTGAATCCTCCTGCAGCCTGCATCCCATCTTGCAGGCACTGGCTTTGCTGGGCATCATCTGCATATAATAGAAGGGAAATAATTTTCAGAGTACTTTGATTAAATTAACCAACCACTAGAAATCTGGCATCCCCTTTGCTCTTGTCAGACTTTTTGATCCCATATTAAAAGATCAGCTGTTGATACCATTGACAGCTTTATTATTACTAAGTGACAGCATGTGTCAGAAAATCACAAGAAAGCACAGCAAGAATATGAAAAGGTTGGAAGCAATAGAGACAGCATTACTCTTGCCATGGTGCAGATCAGCATCGAGTGAGGCCAGCGGGACAATAGCAGTGACAGCCGGTGCTCAGGCGGTTTTCTTGTCCCATATAATTCTAATAAAGCATCTGGAAAGAGGCAGAGCTCATCCCACAGAGTCCTGCCATGGTAGCTCAGGCAAAGCCTCAGGGACCATGCCAGCAGCTTATTCGGAAAAGTCAAAGTCAATGAGGAAGAAATGCTCGAGTCCTCCCCGAGCAGCACGGACACCACATAGTTATTTAAATTGAGGGTTGCCTTGCATTAACAGCCATTTGGCAGTGGCTCCCATAAACCACTGAGTAACACTTAATCACTTGCCGATTCTTGACCAGTTCATGGAGCACACTGAAAGAATGTGCCATTAATCACATCAGAAAGAAACACGCTTGGTGTTTGCAACTCTGAAGTGCATGGGGGGAGCTGGTTTCCACTCCACCAAAGGCAAGTCGTACTTGTTTTGTTTCTGTGTTTCACAAACTCTCTCTCTGCCTGTCTAGCTGCTGCTGCTTTCTAGGCAGCCATGTGGACATAGGAAAGCAAATCAAAAGCAGTTGTTTTCCAGTTTTTGAGTTTTAAAAACGTCTTAATTTCAACTACCTCTGAGAGTTTTACCTGTTTCAAAAAAAAGATACGGCAGAAAGCAAAAGAAATAGGTGATTTAATGTAAGTGGGAAATTAAACCTTGATAAAAAGCTGCATCACGTTATCCCTATCTCTATAATTACTTATATTTTCTCTTATTCTCACCTTTTGTCTATTTTTGGTTACACTGTCTCAGAAGTGATTCTTTCTGTTGAGGGCCATAGCACAGTCATCCATCTGCAATGAACTCAACTGCTAAACAAGGAAGAAGGACTATAGAAACAGATAAATCATTTTATGCTTGTGACTGAGCCTCCCTGTACCCAAGACCATGGCAGAGCACCAACCTTCCTGCAAACCAAGCCATACTCAGAGTGACTGTCTTTGAAGAACTGAGTACACCAGTTCAATCAAAGTGCTTAGCTCTAACACAATAACATTGTCCTTGCATTCATTCCTTTGGGATTAGCATGTGTCAGTGTTTTATGTCTCCTAATTATAATTTTTCTAAAAAAGCCTTTACCAGAGCAAATACATCAACACATTGGCAGAAACAGCATAAGCAACTTCCCAATATCTTGTGAAGTCACAAAGGGCAAACCCAGCAAATTTAACAGCAGGTCCACAGCATTGTGCTAGTTTACACCCATTGCAAGGGACCAGACAGACTGGTGTGGAAGAGGATGATTGCATTTCTTCTTCCTCATCTTTGATCTCACCTCCCTTTTCCTGCTGCTGTGTCATGAGGAGGCATGACAATGCCTTTTGCACCAGCAACTCCACATTGCGCAAATTCACCCTGTGCCAGACCTGGGGAGGGAGGCACAGGCATAGGCACAGGCACAGGCACAGGCACAGGGAGCTGCGCAGAAAGTGCTGGTCTTGCAAGTTTCTGTAGGGATACCCAACCTGTCTCCTTGCCCTAGTTGTCCATTTGCTGACACTGACCCTTAGCCATGGTATGGTCTCTAGCATTTGGGTTTACCTAACACCTGATGAGATCACTTGACGGTACAAACAAGTAGGCAGAGAAGTGGTTCTAACTAAACAGAATCAATATGCTGCATTACACCAGCAGCCAAGGTAGCTGCGAGAACAGAAAATGTATTCAATCCATTTTAAGCACATATGAGTATTCATTTACCCAAAGCATACCCATCTGCCATTTTCCCTTGCGCTGTGATTTCTGTTTCCATAAGTTGGGCCACATTATGCAGCATGATGGGTATTTTGCAGAGTGTTTCACTTACACTAAGAAGGTGCAAAGCAGATGAGTCTGAGAAAACCAACACACTGGGCAAGACATGGTCTCCAGTTTTAGAAGTGCAGAAGCTAGAATAGCCCAGTCCACATGAAGATCCTCTCCAGCCCCTGCCTGCCAGGGTGATAAAGCACAGCTGGCAAGGCCAGAGACCATGAAATCCTCCATAGAGCCCCCTGCACTCTCAGGGTGGAACAAGGTGCAATGGGGTAAGCATGGACTTGTTAGCCTCCCACCCCAGCACCGGGGGAAGTGTGGTAGGACAGTCTTCTACACCTGTACACCACATGGCAGGGTGGGCCTCTTCCACTAGCCAGCAGTTTTGTAGTGCATAGGTGTTCAAACACTGCTGCCCTTTAGTTAACAAGGTCGTCATTCTTGTATATCTTCTTAATATTTTCCTAATGCTACAAATACTGGACAAAAATGTGTTCCGTCTTGCAGGTAATGCCTCTTCTTTGATGCTAAATGAAATGATGCATAGCAAAATTTTGCAGAAAATGGTCATCTGTCTCTATAATCTGTCCTCATATGAATGTTTCTCCCTATCCATAACATTTTTTGAAGAGTGCAGATCCGTACATTTCCCATAAAGGCACATGTGACATGTATCTGTAACTCAGACAAGGTCCTGAAGCGCACAGTCTTCATGTCTTCTTTGGCAATCCTGTTCCAGCTTCCAGTGCTCTGCAAGGCTATCAGGAACTCAAATCAGGCTCTTGGTACAGACATTATTGCAAAGTCATTAATCTGCTTAAGAGACATGTGAGTTCTGATCTTCATAGAGAAGGAAGGAGACTTTTATAGCAGCAGAAATCTAGGATCATCACTTAGACTGACATTTACAGAAGCATAACATGAAAATACACACAGGGCAGTTTGGACAGGCATCTCAGTGTGTTTCCTCCATATTCTCTTTAATGTTTTTCATAGGCTTTGCAATCCAATGAATGGGGATCTTATTTCTATTATGATCTCAGATTGCTTCCACAGAGGAAGTGCTCACTTTTAGATCCCAGGCCAAACTCAGAGAGATATTTGCATTCAGTTCCTTCCCCTCACAAGGATTTCTTCATCTTCAACTCAATAAAGATTTTTCAACCTGCCTGCCACGATGCCACTATCAGGACTTCCCAGCTTTGAAAATATCCCTTGGGGTTAGCCAGGTGGAGGCATCATGTGCTGAACACCCCACAGAACCAGCTAAATATAACTCCAGTGTTTGACTGAGTATTAGCACATCACTAACATATTTCATTCCACAAGAGAGGGATGAAATGTACTTTTCAATCTGAAATGCAAAGAAAGCATAAAAATGTGTAGTTTTTTCAAAGACTGAACATTATATTTAAAAAAAATGGAAATTAACTATATATTTTATGGAAACCTAGAAATGTGATGAATATTTGTGATCATACTGAGTCTAGACTGAGACTAGGGAAACAAAACATATTACATTGTTACAGGTTTAGGCTGTTCAACCCTAAATTTTAATTTAGGGGTTTCTGTAAAAACAAAAGATGCTCTTAAGTCCCACGTAAGACCTCATAACCAACATCTAAAAATTTGACATCCTGTTTATTAAGAAATACAAAGTACTTTCCAAGAAACTAAGACACAGAAGCTCAAATAGTTTGAGAAACTTCTGGTATTTTCAAATGGCTAAAAAACACCCCATGCCACACATGATTCCATTTTCCCTAACCAATTCTTGCCCAGAGGGTGGGACTGTCACCCACATTGTCTAAGTATGCCAGCCTTTTCCAAGAGAGAGTCAGCTGAGTCACACAAGGGAACAGCAAACTTGCACCACGAAGGAAGTCTGGCTTCCTTCTCCTCCAGCAAGTCCATCAGACTCCCTGTGGTACCAGCCCAGACATCTTTTTTGCCAGCACTTCAGGTTGTCTGAGAACAGGGCTGTGGGCAAGTTTTTCCTGCTGGTGGCTTTGCCATCTTCAGAGTTGGATGTGTGCACTGTCATCACCTCTTTACAGATGTAAGGGTTTCACTGCCATTGCATGGAAAGGGAAGAGAAAATAAGACCAAGGGTGTCTCCCTTTTTTACCAGAGGAAAGTTTTTACCAATGGAGAGAACAAGAGGGGCAGTTCTAGCTTCATGGAGAACAGGGGGAGCAAAGCACTCCAAGAAGGCCTGCCACAACTCACAGCCCTTGAACTCTTGAAGGAGCACAGCAATGAGCAACTGAACCCCAAACAATGTTCAATGGGACATATGAATGAAAAAAATCATGTTGCTATAGAAAAGATGAAAATCCAACTAAGTAAGGGCATATCTTGCAAGTCACAAGTACTCTAACTTGCGATATATCAACAGTTTTGGTGAAACTTTGATTGGAGCACCATGTCCAGGTTTGGGCACTGTACATGAAGAGTCATCACTGGGAATCCAGAAAAGAGCATGCTGGAAGAAACTTCATACTTATGGGCATAGTGAGGCACTGGAAGAGGACAGCTGAGAAGAGATGGTGGGGTCTCTACAATCTGAGCTTTTAAGAAAACATTGGATAATTTCCAATCATCAGTTATACAGACACAAATTAATCCTGGCTGAGGGAGGAAAGATAAGATAGACAGACTCTCAAGGTATCTTTTTTTGTTTCTTTAAAGTGCTAGGTTTTTCTGACAGTCCACACGCAGGTTAAGAGAAAGTCCTTCAGCTTTTTACTCAAACAGGGTGCATAGTGTGGGAAAGAAAAGCTATTTAAGCAAGCTATTTTTTTCTAAGCAAACCAACCAAGAAAATGGCAGAGTCTACCCAACACTACCAGAGTCCCAGCCCAAAGCAGCCTGTAACCTGCGTCTCTGAGGGGTGAGTAGGAAAACTCAGCCAGCTTTACTGAGCTCCCTCTGTGGCACAGGTGTTTTTGCTGAGAAGTAGGATGAAGGGGGACATTTTCACCTTCAGCCTTAACACTGTCTCTTTAAAGCTTTTTCCCATTTCAGCTGAAGTAGGACTAATTTAGCCTGCTCAGTGGTGGGTCATTGCTTGCTACCAGCTTCCTTTATATGTATGGACACAAATGCCACACATCGTTCGCAGTTTAATTTCCTTCTCCCTCAGCAAAGAAAAGCTAGCTTTCTTTCACCCTTAACTCTTTAATTAATAGATTTCTAGATATCAATATCTACCCCTTCTGTGTTAGACATGCTGCTACTACACCATCTGATTGCTGTCTCGGGGGATTATGGGACTGCTGCAAGCAGGAGACAACAGGAGACAATTGACTGGCCTAGGAGCACACAGATTTCAAGCCACTAAGGGAAGAGGGTTGTTAGAAATTCATCTACCCTGGGACAGATCAAGGACTGGATTTCCCAGAAGCTGTTCTCACAGAAAGTCTCTCAAAATCCAACCCAGCAATCCATTAAGTTTAAGAGGAAGCAAGCCAGCAATACGCAGATGAGCCAGCTCTCAGGCTCAGTAATGACTCAATTCAAAATCAGTAATGCCAAATACAGAGAACATCAACACATCCTTGGGAAAAGCAAATCCTCATAAATCTGGGGAAAAGAATTCCAGGCAGTTTTTGTAATGACATGCATTCACTGATACCAGAGGGGAGAAAAATATACAAACTTTCTCAGGATACTGTTTGTACGAGTGGGTAACAGAGATACTCCAAAATAGGTGGATTATCTTTGCAGCCTTCAGCCATCGATCTCGCAGATTACAGGACTTTAACACCTACAGGCAAATGTCTTTTTGCTGGCCAGAAAACCCCCCTTAGCGATCCTATTCATTTCAGCCAGCATGCTTTGGCTCATTCTGTGCAGTGTGAGCAACAAATTCAGCCCTCCTGGAGAGCTACACAGAACTAGACTTTGACTCCAGAGCCTTCACAACACTTTCTTCTGGAGGAAGAGTCCACTTAGCAGAAGAGTCCACAACAGAAAATTGTAGCCAGTCTCTCAGGTTATTCACCTTATGAGTCTCTTGCATGGAAAAATGGTAGCTCTGCTTTTAACCTTAACTTCTGAAACAGTACCTAGTTACCATATATTTAGCATTTTTTTAGCTTTTCCCATTCCAATAGAAATCCTTCACCCAGTGATAAAAAAGCTCTAGAAAAAAACCATAACAATTCATGCTTAATTCGTTGGTCTCTATAGAATTTCACTAACTTTCCCCAACAATTAATCTGAGTTGTATATTTTCCAGCAAACTGATGCCCCTTCTCTGGCTTGTACTGGCCTGGGTCAGTGTCTTGTTATGGGAGCACAGTTAGGCCACTATTTACAGTTGTAGTATGTTCACAGCCCTTAACATGGACGTGCACGTGGACCTACCATGCAGCAGGGCATGTCATGTAGTGAATATACTTCCAGGTACTAGAAGATGTGGCCCTCACTGGGCACCTCCTGGGCATCAGTCCTTCTGCAATGGTTTTCAATGTGACTTCCCAGGGAAAGTGGCTTTTCCCTTACAGTTCCTGACCTACCCCTGACTGAGCATTGAGAAACTGTCCTCCAGTGCATTTAGGCATTGCTGGCTCACAGCATATGTCATGGCATCACCTGTTGTCACACCAAAACAATACTTGAGCCTAACAGTTTAGCTAAACCATGACTTTAAAAGTGTCTCCATGTCTTGATGTTTTGTGCCCTTCCCTTCCCTTCTCTATAGTTGGTGTCAAAACTGGAGGATAAGCAAATACAATAATTAGAATCAAAATAAAAGATTTAGTTGCAATCTAAGAACCAGATAAAGTCCCTCAAAAAAACTGCTAGCATTTTAATCCAAAATTCTGAAAATGAGGTATAACCCTTAAGCTACCTTCAGCAGAAGACCTTCTCCGTATTTCTGTTCTAGGCATTTCCAGCAGAACTGAGCTGAGGGAAACATGACAGAGTTAAGCCATGCTTGGGTAACGGGAGATATAATAAATAGCAGACATGGTAGCAGAAGCAATAATGTTTTTATACTGCCGTCTGGAAAAGCTTATTAGTATTTTTTCCATTTTGCAATTTTCCCCATAGCAGCATTAAAGAATGACACATACTCTACCTGTAGGGTTTATGAGAAAGGCACCACATGCCTTCTACATGAGAAGATATTCACAGTCGTCACACCATCAAATCAGCAGTTTCCTAACTCCATATAGCTTGTTTACCCAGCAAATACATGTTCTGGACAGGGTACTTGCCAAATGCTTGTCATTGGGCTGTTAGTGCCCATTGTTTCCTGCCAAACAAAACTGAAGCATGTGCTTTTTTAATGAAATTGCACAGAAAGACATGTTAGAGCTTTCCACTAAAAAAAAAATATGGAGACTCTATATGAAATCACAGCTCTTTATTCAAGCAGTATCACAATCAACTTGATAACGTTTCAGTTTTTCTATTACTACCAGCTGTGGATGCAGAGCAAGCCTAAACTTCATGCAATATGGTCTTGTCTAACATTTTATATGTAAATTGTGTCCAAAAAGCTTTACAGAAGTAAATACACAGCTACAAGAAAAAACAGCAGTCTGAGAGAAGTAAGAAGGAGCAGTAAAGACCTGGAGACTAAAGAGGCAAGTAGATGCAGGTATTCTTGGGGGCAGCCACGTACAGAGGATCACAGCCAGAAGGACAACGGCGGGGGAAGAGCCTCTGCAGACAAATGAGGGAAAAGGTTCATGTAAGCTTAGCAAGATCCATAAACCTTGCATCACACCCAGCACTTCTTGAAAGGTATTTCACTGGAAATGAGGGCTGCCCTGAAGCTCTCAGCAGATCAAGCTGGCTGGACATACTCGAGAAGAAGGTTTTAGATGAAGCAGAGCAAAATGACAGGGAAACAACTTTTCAAATAATCCTTCTAACGTAAACTGGTAAATGCAGATGAAGCATACATGCATTTTTGCAGCAATAAATGAAATTAGCTATGCAGCTGTGAACCCAGAACTGCATTTTGAGTCTACTACTAACTGTGAGTTCTGTTCTTTGTGCTTAAATTAATTAGATGAGATAGTAACAGAAGAAAACCATCTAAATTTCCTATGACTGTCATTAGAAATGCATGAGAAACTGCTAGCAAATAGGTATTTCAAAAACAGCAGAGCAATGCTAAGTTAGATTTATTCAGCTATTGTGCAATGTTACATATCATTTAAGCATCAAAGGGAAATTCCTTAGCTAATCTTTATGATTTACATAAATATCGGTACATTAGGCAAAATATTATCATTAACTGTTGCACATTTATATACAAGTTGTTCCTGTCTTCATTGTACCACAGAAGAAATCAGAGAAATGTACCACAGACATTTAAATACACCTGCCTTTAAAATCGCAAAAGAAGAAAGAAAAACCCTTGATTTAAAAGAAGGGATTGATTTAAGTTATTTACACATGGCAAAGAAACCTACTTCCACTGCAAAGCACATGTTCTAGGAAAAGTCTCCCCATATCTAGTCCAGGCAATGACACATGCATTGCAGTAATAACACAGATGCTACAGGGCTTTGGCCTTACATAAATTTAGATTTCTGGATCTTAAAATGTATACCTTCTGAGTAATCATAATGTAATTATTTAAACCAGATTACTTGATTAGAATGGCATGTTAATATAAGAATCTTGTCATTTAGATTTTGCTCTTAACTATCTTCCCTTTTCCCCGGGTAATCATCATTACAGTAATGACAACGATAAAGGCCCATATGTTTCTTTGTCTTACACGCTGCTGATTGAGGGAGCGTGGTGCAAGTTAATGTAAAATGAGCTTCACAGCGCACTGTGCCAGAAAAAGATGCCTACGCAGAATTACGTGAGAGCAGCCGCGGCCCCAGAAGCAGGGCACCCAGCGTCTGGAAGGCTGCCAGCTGCAGCGCGGGTACGGTTCATTGGGGATCGCAGAATCAGCATAGAGCGGGAGGGCGAACACACGGCACAGGCTTTGCCACGGGATTGCTTTATCGTAACCACAGATACCTACGTTTGTTGAGATGAAAGAGGCTAATGCTGCCTGATGGGGTATTAATGTGCGATGTGCAGGAAGCACAGGCTGCAGATGTCCCAGCCAGCACAAAACCTGGTTTTTGAAAGCTGGCAGCTCCACGAACAGAGGCCACTCACGTCTGTAACCCACCTTTTGTCTGGGGGCACATCTGCCACTGGTGTAACTGTGCCTGTGCAATCTCTCTCAGGTAAGCATGGTCCACACCAGCCCTGAATGACTTGAATAGCAGTACTGCACTTGTGTCTGCACCAAGACTTTGCACCAGGACAGCCATCCCAGTGGCTGAACTTAAGGTGCAGATGAGTTCCCAGAGTATGAAAAATCAGTCCACATCGCTGGCCTGCAGCTGTGGCTCCCGTAGTGCTCCGCACTGATTTCTTGTGATCACAGCGAAGAGCACAGCTTGATAGCAAGGTTTATGAGAAGATCCAGTGTCACAAAATAGGAAGCTCTTTGCAACAGCCTTTGCTGTCCAGACAAGTAAAGGAAGTTTTCATAGCTGTATTTAGGCACTTCTGCCACTACTCAAACAAAGAGGTATCTTTTTGCTCTTACAGTCTACCCACAGACAACAGTGGGCCCTGTCATACAGCAGCACCAGCTGCTCTCCCAGGCTTGTTTACTTGTTCCCACTTAATCTGAACACTTTTTGCAGGATAGGGGACCTCCATCCTCTTGCTGTGCTCCTTGCAATGTGAGAAAACTGAAGGTGGTTAGCTTTCTCTTTCAAAGGCTAACCTTCATGTATTGCTCCTTGATGCTGGATGCTGCTTGTGTTGTACACCGTGATTTTTCATTTAATGATAATAATTTAATTAATTTAATGATAATATCATCTAATTAATTCAATGATAATTTCATTTAATTGATTAATTTAATGATAATTTCATTTAATCTTGGCTGCTTAGCAGAAAAATCCTGTGCTGGGCTGGCAGTTATCATGTGAGTGTATACACATGCTCTGCTGACCTGTATGCTTAAACAAGTACCCAGTATGTCCCCTGCTGAAACAGAAAAATACCTTGAAAACAACATACCTTCACGGCACTGCCCTCATGCTTATATTTTTCTTCTGGTCAATGATTAAAAATTGTGCCCATGACAGACAGACAGAAAATAAAGAAAACAGGAGAAATTGCTGCTACAGTGCTAGACTGACTAAATTGCTTCTGGCATCTCAAATACTTTGTTAGGTTCAATGTGCACATGGGAAAATCACTGGCACACACATTTTCAAACTAACCCCCAGTTTTTGTGAACTTCATACATGTAGAGAGAAGCTCAATTTAAAATAACTTGGCCTTGTTTTCTTCAGAGGTGTTGAGCATTACTGTTTCACATTGACCTGTTCCACGTTGACCTGAATCTGTGCTATGGATGCTCTACCCTTTTGAAACCCAGGCCCATACTGGCCACACAACATCTCTATTTGTGTCTGAATATGTGTTCCTTGATGGATAGCACATAATTAGATTGTTTTTTCCAGTGTTCAAAGAAAGAAAGGTAAAGAATGTCACTGGAGTTCGAAGTACTCATGTGTTTGATTCACATCTCAGTTGTTGATCCATCCAGGAGAGACTTTCTCTTCCAAAGAGAAGCTTGGCCTCGTTAACGCTGACATTAATCCTTGACAGCAAAAGGAAAGACTGGTTCCTTAATTTAAAGCAGATTTATTGATTGCATTCATAAACAAGAAGGAAGAGCTAGGATTTCTGCATGACCTTTATCCTCCCTCTTCATTTTAAAAAAGCAAAATAAAAATTCTATTGACCTCAGCAGTACAAGGTTTCTGGGATCAGGCACTGCACTGTTACCACCCAGCCCACCTCCCTGCCACAAAATCCCCTGGTGATTGCTCATGGTTTTGATGGATTGACCTTGATTTTCTCTTTCCAAGTGAAACCTTATATGCTGCCTGGAGAGGAGTCCAACAGCTTGTTTAACTGTGCAAGGAATAGCTTTGGGGTGGAGGCCGCACTCCTTGCCAACACCAATTGCCTTGTGGAAAGCTTTCTGGCTTAGGAAGCACTGAATGCTTCAACACCCATCACAGCTTTTCCTCTTCTTTCTTAAAAGATGTTTAATCTACACTTGGGCAGGTACTTTAAATGGGGTGGGAGATCTTACTGGGGAATTGCAGAAGGTCTCCTTATGAAAACAACCTGAAAGATTCTAAGTCTTTTCTGAAGGTTGTAGATGATAAACCCCTGTTTTTGGCATGGCAGAGGGAAGGCAAGTCCAGCATTAGCAGAGTTTGCTATTTCACATCACAGCTGACCTCCCTCCACAATATATACTCAAAGCATATTTGTTGTTTCTGGAAGAATTATGTCTGACAGGAAAAAAGAGCTGTCTCTTGAAAATTCAAGGTAGCTATTCATCAGAAGAGATGTCAAAAGCTTTAATCATGACCACTCAGTCAAAGCCTTCCTTCTGACAAAAACCATTTTCTTTAATGACGCAGATAAAGATGACAGACTTGACTGATAGCTGTTGTTCAGTTTCATGCTGTTAATATTTACCTTCATGGACAGAATCACCCGTATTCTCAGCACTTCATAGTTTTTGTGTAATGAAATTTACAGAGATTTTAATTTAAAGGGTTGTGCGGTTTTTTTCAATATGTCTTCATCTGAAAGGGAATAAAATTGTACTGATTTGGAGTGATTTGGTGAAGGCTGGCCCTTCAATCCTTTGTTACAGTATAAACAGAAAACCTAGCTCAAGATAGCATCACTTTATTCAGTTTTGCTTCTTTATTCCTGCTTAAACTTATAGAGAAGGGGTCCAGTATGCCCTAAGTCAGATATGCAGTAAAACAAGATGGAAGGGAAGGTCACAGAGTGAGTCTCATAAACTGCTTTGATTTCCAGGGCACCCCCTTTGGCTGCTCATGCCCTGTGATTTTTCTGTAGAAACCACTGATGTGCATAGACATTAGCAGTGCTTTCATTGTCTTGTTTCTTTGAGCATAAAACATTTATTTAAGGCAACAGAAGACAGAACTCGAGTATTTTTTTCACAGAAATACAGGACTAGAAGGGATGTCCAGGGTCACTGGGTCTTGCCTTGCTCTGCAGTAAATGTTCCATAAAGACCTTCATGAAATGAACGTTTCACCTTTAAAAGTTAGGTATTTTGTCTTTACTGTTCTTATGTCAGAGCCTCCTTTCTGTGATGGCAAAAAAATATTCGCCTCGTTTCCCACTTAAATGTATTCTTGGCGCAGGACAGGGAGTAGGTAGGCAGCTGAAGCAGCTGGGGAGGCTCTGTTGAACCTTGGTAGTGAGGTGAGCTAAGGTTTTCCTTTCTCCTGAAGAGCACAGGAGGAAAACAGCAAAAAACTCCCCATCTACACAAAATCCTTCCACAGCACACAGAAATTGATGTCTGCCATCACCTTACCCACATCCAAAGTTCCCTATGAAGCTATGACTAGCCCTCCCAGTCACTCAACCACTGCCCCTTAGAGAGACACTGGCCTATTATCTGACCAAAAGCTCCCCCTCGTACTTAGTTTAGCCTTACCTCCCACAGCCCCACAAGAAGTGGTCAGCCCTCCTTCACCTTCCTGGCCTCCCCCAACACACCAAAGGACCCCAGAGCCTACCCTGAGCTTTCCTGGTGCTCACTCTTTCCTGCTTTTCTGTGGCATCTACTCTGCCATTACTGCAAAACTGAGTAACTGCCTGAAGGACCCGATATGCAGCAAAATAATATTTTATCTGTGTGACTGAGAATTTTCAAGGCAAGACTAGGTCTTGTGCCAAAATTGTCAATACTATTTAAATAATCCTGTTTCTTCTCCAGCATCTACATCGCTCTTTCATTTCCTCCTCTCCTTTCCTTTCTGTCACCTCCAGTTAAATTATAGACAGCAGTAATATCCACTTGCTAATTTCAGGTCACTAGAAGAAACAAAGCTCTCTTTTATTTCTCTCAGAGAAGACCCTCTCTATTCCCTCCACTGTGCAAACAACCCTTCCCTGTATCTGTTCCTCTGCAATTAACTCTTCCTTGAGTATTCACAGCTAGAACAGAGGGCAACACTCCAGGAGAGAACTCGTTGATGAGATTATATCCAATGGAAACATGTTGCCTTGTTCATCCAGGGAATGTATTTGTGCATTTCACAGCTGTAACACAGTTGTTGCTCATAGTTGTCCCAAGATTGCTGCTAATTGCATCCAGCTCTTAGTAACTCAGCTCTTTTTTTCTGATCAGGATGAATTTGTACATTCCTGCAGAAGATGCTTTTCTATGACCTCCTAAGTACACGGTCCTGTGCTTTGTGTGGTTGTCCTTCCTTTTTTTCGTTTCTGTCACTGCACTTTTGAAGACTATCCTCTTCTTCCTGCTTGACATATAAAGGTGTCTTTGAAGTCAGTGTCTTCCAGCTTTCCTTTTCATAGCCTCCGGCCGCTCCGGCAGCCACCCCTTGTGATCCTGCAGCCCACAGGCATTCTGTACACGGTGGCTACTGCAGACTGTGAGGTGAGAGAAACGAACAGATCTCCCTCTAGCACTTTCTTACTTGGCACTTTCACATTTCTAATTTAACTTCTATCATCTGTTCTCTTCTCTGATAAACAAGAAAGGTGACTGCATTGACACAGGCCATCTGTGTACTTTAAGGTGTAAGAATAAAAAATGTTCTTCTGCCATCACAGAAAACAGTCCAGGGGAGTTGTGCATTAGGTATCTATCTGAGACAATTTTTAATTTGGACAAGAATGCATTTGGAGTTTCTGTTAATTCACAGAAGTTCACTTCAGTTTTGTCTTAATACTGTGCAACTACATTTTTAAAAAGGCTTTGGGATAATAGGTTTATTTTAATCCTAATAATAAACATAATAAAAATGGTTTTTCAGCTTACAAATATCTCCCCTTTGAAATTACTGAAAGGCCCTTGCTGACATTAGCTCTGAGGAATTCCTGGTGCTGGTTAGTTAAATTTACATCATACACTATTTAAAGCAGGGGAATTTAGCTAGAATTACACCAATGTAGCGCCCCGATTGGATAGTATGATAACAGGATAATTATTGCAAGCTCAGTACCATGTATTAATTCCAAGAACTGTCATTTGCTCAATCTGTATTTATTTGCATTCTGATTTATCTCTTTATACTTACTTGAAGACTTCAGTTTTATAAAGATCAACAAACAAAAAAATGCAATGGATGTTAGCAATGTTTTATTTAAATGACCTGGAGAATTTATTTTGAGAGAGGTAAAGATGGTTGGTTAAGAGGACTGTAGACCTAGAATGACATCTAAAGTGGCATAGAGATGAGAAGTGTTTGAAAGATGAGATGAACATTACCAGAAATTGAACAGAAAACAAGAACCAAATGGGCTATAAAGAATATGAGACTCATAGAAGTGGAAGAAACTGGAGACAACAGGGCAGCTTCTGTACACCTCCTTCAGACACCTACTTCAGTGCTCAGAAGCTTAAGGACTCTCACCCTTGGCAGCAGACGTCTAGGCCAGTAATAACGAAACAGCAGCACCGCTGGCACTGAGAGAGATTTGGGTGTTATACACATACACCTTGACCCTTAAGTTGTTTGGCTTCATAATGGTGAAGCCTAGAGGTAAAAGAGTAAAACCAAGTGCCTGTAGATAGTTTTAAAAATGACAGATACTCAAGTACATAGTGACTGAATGAAAGAGCAAAGCATTATTAAAAAGAAAAGATTTTGTAGAGTGTTTGTTAAATGCTGTTTTGAAAGGTATCACAAAAAATCAGTTTTCAAAGTGGAAGAAAGAAGAATTCTTATTATTTGAGCTGCATTCTTACCAAGTAACACATTTGTCTGAAGTAATGTGATATTAGAGTATTTTGAGAAGAAGCATGAGTTTATTTTTTTAATTAGCTAGTAAATCTCTCCAAAGCTCCTAATCCACTTTAATGGGATGCACATCAACAAAGACCAAACCCACTTTACTATTTAATAAATTATTAGGTGACATGTTCTATTGCTCAATATGGAAAGCTCCTATCTGACAAGGATAAGATAAAATATATCTGCATAAAAGAAAACACATTGTCTTCTGCTATGTCATTTTTAAAGATTTAGGTTTAAAAATACTGAATGCATCAAAATATGCAACAGGATACAGCTAAAAAAAAAATGATCCCACTCAAATATGCTATTACATATCTATTGAAAGATAACTTGGGCAAAGAGAAATACTTTTCACTTTGTTTAGATGAAAGAGCACTGAGACAATATTGATGATTATGGTTAAATATCCATATCGTATTGTATTCAAAGAGTAACAAAACTCCAAGAACAAAAAAAACCCAAAAGATGTTTATCAACCTAATGCCTGAAATTAATTTTGTTTCATAAAAAAAACACATATTTCCTAACAAATGGTGAAGCAAATCTGTGGTCTCTTACCCTTATGAAAAAGTAACTGGGTATTCATGTGGCATTTCACTGCCACACATGAAGCAGTTCAGACAAAACAAAACACTTAAACCCCAAAATTATAAAAAATAACTAATAAGTGAAAACTGTAAAGAAAATTTAAAGGGAAGTGCAAGCACTGAAAATCACTAATTCAAGCCACTTGTGGAAAAGGGAGTTTGTAGTGTCCAGTGATGTTGATGAACAAAAATATGAAACAACATAAATACAGAAAGTACAAGAACAAAAGTATGAGTCATATGCACGTGCTTATTCAGACTTTGGAAGAGGTAGCATTATGGTTAGCCTCCGTTGGCCAGAATTATCCATAACTGTGCTATCAACAGTAGCCCACGGGCTTCATGTGTTTTGCTAATTTTAATCTTGATCTCAACACACTATCTATTTCAGGATCATTAAAAAAATGTGCAAAATATGCTCAAGCTTCAAGAGAAACTATTTTCAAGCATTACATTTTAAAAAGTAAAACGTTTCTTATTACTGAAGCTACTTTGATAAGAACATTTTCACAAGAGGTCTGACAGTATTAGCTGAATTCCAATTTGTACAAAACATATAGGATTGATATAGGAGAACAATTAAAACTCTTCTATATGAAACACATTGTCAACATCAGAAATTAAGTTCTAAGAGCCTAGAAATTCTTGCACATGAAATTGTTGTAACTGACAATGCAAAATATTTTGCATCAATGCATTTCTCTGAAAAGTTGTTCTTATGTTGTTCTTCTTTAGCTCCAGTCAGCAACTAAGCACCACACAGACACTTGCTCATTTAAGAATTACATAAAATGCAATAAAAATAAATGTCTCACGGAGTAAATGGGTGTGACACATGTAACTCTCAAAGCAGCCACACTCAGGTACAGGATTATGCAGGTTCACAGATCTGCAACAGCAGATATCGCATTAAGCCCCTATATTACCACTCACACTAGCACCTCTACTTATAGAGAAGTTATTTTTTTTAATAAACTTGCATTCAGACCACCAAAAAGTTGCCATCACTGGATAAGGCTGGATAAGGCTAGTTTTAAATTGAGAGATTGAGACATATTCTAAAAGGGATTATAGGCAATTAAGTGAGGTGATTTACCATCAATTTTGTAAGACTCCTGGGCACCACTCTGCATAACTTGGCCTTTCCAAACACCAAGCAAGAAGAGAGCAGTCTGTCATACGACAGGCCAGGCGTACCAGTGGATGTCTGCACAGGCGCCTCGCTCAGGCTTTCTCCACGGCTGCCAGCTCCCACGAACAATATAGACTCCAATGCCCTCATTAGGGACAGACACTGATGGGGAGAGGAGAGCACAGCAATGAGGGGAGTGAGCAAAGGAAAAGAAGACAGAAAATCAAGAAGTTGTGTGGTTTTTTTGAACAAAGGAATCAGAGCACTACTGAAGAACAAGAAGGTTGACATGTAAGCCAACCCTCCAACATGTAAACCACCCCTATACCTCCACCCCCTTGAATTCACAGACATCATGCTGCAGGCAAATGTCTTTAAGAACAGAGCAGAGAAAAATCCATGGTGGGCACAATCTCCACCCCTCCTGAGTAGTGGGGTCATCCATCCTATGGGGTGTGGAAGTCTTAAGTAACATGAAGGCACTTCTCTGCAGGTGAAGACTCCTTTCGTCCCTGTCTCACCCTTCTCACATAGGAACTCCATGTGGGAAAGGTCTGGGCCCTGACCACCCTATTCTCGGAAATCAAGGTGCCTAAAATTGTGACCTAAATTATGACTGAAAGACAGGATATTTCTGAATTCAGAGTGCATGGTCAACCTTAATTCAATTCATTTGCATCTAGTCTGTAAATTGAAAGAGTTTTAAAGAAAATAATAGGCAAGTACCCCACTATTTTTCTAAATACAAGTGCTTGCTTTTCCAGCTTAAAGCTTTCTCCATTTTTGTACCTATCTTATTCCTAAGAAGACACAATCTGATCTGTCACACACCTCTATGAAACCTCAAGGAAAACTTGAATTTGAATCTTCAGTATAGGCACAATCAGACCAGGCAGGGATTCTGCACACTCCAAACAGTGCTGGAGAAAGAACTTCTTCATGAAAAGATTACTTTCTTATTCTAGACTTCCCCTGAAATAGAACTGATGTAATATCTTAGATTAGCTGACCATCACAAGTTAACATGAACACAAAAAACAGCCCTTCTGAGGCGTATGAAGTTATCTCATTACTACTGAAGAAAAGAATAGCACTATGTGTTATCACGCTAATTTTCAGTGGGTTTAAAACACATGATTTCTTCAAACTAGATATTATATCCTACAAAGCAAAACTTAATTATTTCAAAACAGCCCATAGCAGCTTTATGAGCAATTTAATTTTTTCATAACCTTCACTGATATCATTTTAATTGTAACCTAGAGGTTAAAGTAAGCACAGTGTGGATATAATCACCCCTTCTCAGAGTCCCTTAGTGTCACTGTACAGAGAAGATTTAATCTTAGCAGCCATAGCTAAGCAGTATAAACTCTCTCCTATTGAGTGGCAAAACTTACATAGTGATTCACAATGGTTTACAATTACAGAGATTACCATCTCATAGTAATGGATGCCACAGGGTGTGCTTGTTTCTCTCTTTGAAAGAGAGGTCTTCCTACCCATAAAAGGGACCAGAAAAAATGAGTGAAGCCTACAGTCATTGAGCACTCAGTGGGAAACCCTCTATCCCTGGAAGGGTCAATCACTCCAGCAACAACAAGTGTTTCCTAGCAGACCCATCTATTGGCTTTCACTCCATAGAGATCTCTGTAAGGTCCCAGGAAATTGTGGCAGAAGACAACTTTCCTTTTTCCATTCATGGGTGATGAAGCCAATTACGTGGAACTGCTCAACATTACATTTTAATCCATGGTTCCTTGGGGTTTATGGTACGAATTTCTACTGATAATCTGAATTTGAAGGTTCCTGTACTTTCTGGAGAGGTACTCTCAAAATTTAAACAAACTCCCAAATGAGTTAAGAATGAGCTATTCCTGTTATACCTGGTCATGAATCACTGAACAGTCCCACTATAGATTTTAAAACAAGTCTTTCATTCAGTTGCTAAACAAAGGGGGTGAAGCAGATGGCAAACTATATGAGGGAAATACAAAAATAGCAAGATGCAGAAGTGTTCACACTGGCATCATGGAAGTAGCTTACGTCTACAGATCCAAGAACCAAGTCAGAAGGCTTTAGTCTATCACTGCCAATATTCCCCAGTTGGGTGGGTGGGACCCCAGGTTCTCTTGGCACGGTGTGTTTTGGTGCATGCTCAGCATAACACAGAACAAGAGCTCAGCATCTTCCTAAAACCCACTTCAGGCCAGATATTATGCCCCTCATGCTGTCATTTCTGCTTCAGTTTAAACCCTGGTAGGCAGTTAGTTGCAACTCTGCAAAGTTCCAGATGTGCAACTTTCTCAGGCATGTCAGAGTCTGAATGTGAGGTAAGTCTTGCTCCAGTTTCTAAACAAGGCCCTCAAAATAGGCAAAGTTTTCCATGTAGATGAGATCCAAAGCTAGAGAAAGTCTTGTCAGAAAGCCCCATAAAGCCCATGGAAAGCCAATTTCAAGTCTGATTTGGATCAGACTTTTATTGCATTACTTATAGCTCTGGAATCCACAGGTGTAAAGAAGCCCTGCACAAAAAACCCTAAAAAAAAAAGGAAATAGAAAGGGAACACCCCGTGATTTCACATTCCAATTACAAAATTTGAAGCTAAGGCAAATAGTCAAAATAAATACGTGTTTTCACAGCTGCTCATAATAGCTTAAAATATATAAAGCTGGAGTTATAAGTTATTTTTCTACTTTAGAACTGCATCATAACTTCCGCCCCCATATGCATTTGCTCAGAGAGCCTGCTAAATAATTTGCCAAGAACGGGAGTGCATTGCCATCTGCTAACAGCTGAATGAGACTGGAGCAATCTTTACCCATTTTTAAAAAAACCTTGTCTTCATATTGCCATCAGTTTCTCCTCATCCTTTGTCTTGATGTGACCTGTTTTCAGTTTCGGAATGAATCCTGAGGTCATGAGTAACAGGAAGAGTAATAACTTAGGCAAGAATCACTGAAGTCAAAGAGGAAGAGCACTAAGCTGGCCACAAAGTCTGCCTCTTGATAACTACATAATTATGTTTACATTTTCTTATTTACAGTTTCAGTACATTTTATAGCCTGACAGTTCTCAATACTGCAGTGCTCAGTGCTCCTCCTGCTTCCTTTCAGAAATGATTCTGTAACCTATCAGTTCTCATTCCCACAAAACATTTCTTCGTATCACGGGAGCATTCAGGATGACCCTTGCTATATGTATCTCAGTTGTAGCTTACTTCAGAGAAGTTTTGACTGTTCTGTGTTACAAAGCTGACTCCCAGAGAAGGGAAAGCTGTACCCTTCCCTCTTTGCCAATGTTAATTAGATGCTGTGGCTCTGCAGTTACTTCTCCAGCATTTCTATACAAGGTTCCACTGTGGAGCTACACTAGTAATGGGACCTTTCTTTTTCATAGTGGGAACCTCCTCGCCCATCCTGCACAGCACCCAGCTGTTCTGAGTATTTCTGATTTAACAGTTCTTCTGGTTAGTGAGAAAATGTAATGTGATTTCTGCTACATAAAGAGAAGTCTCCAGCAAGCTACACAGCCCAAGGTCACATTCAGATTCCTTCAGGGAAGGAGATATTCCTGCACTTGTCAGCTAAATAAAGGAAACAGTAAAGGTGTTTTGGCAAAGAAGAGTCAGAGAAGAAAATGGGAACGAAGCCAGACTCCTAGGTATACAGCTGAGATAATGCATCTACCTCCAAAACACCCATGCAAAGCGGCAAAGATGCATCTCCTTGGGACTGAGATTAAACACATCACCTTCTGCATCTTGCATAGGCATATAATTCTGAATAATTTAATCAAAGGCAGCGTATCTTATAAACAGATACTGCATTAGTACAACCATGTATGACAATTAATGTTCCTACAGATTGGTATGATGAAATTACATTTTAATAAAGCCATATGACAGGTATCCTCTACTTATCTCTCACTTGCACCCACCTTCTTTCTATAGTGTGGAGGCAGAAAATTTTCCCAAATTAGATTAAAAAATTGGGGGGGAGAGCATTTCTTTTTAATTCCTTCACTGCAGCTCAAACATCAGAGCTCACTGTCACTCATCTGAGACAAACTGGGAAACCAGCCTGCTCAAAAGCAATCTGCTTTTACTCTTTGCAAGAGAGATACAATTTTGCTTGGTTTATCTCATTAGGTGTAAATTTTGTAAGTAAGTGATAAAGTAGGGTCTGAGAAGTTTCATGAATTTTATTTCTGAATTCTGTTTATATCCACACAGCATATATTACATTCTCACATTTTGCTCATTTAAATGATTTCATCTGTGATCCAGAATAGATGGAATAGTGTCAGAGGTCTGAAAGGTGAGATAGGGAACAAAAAGGTTCCTCAAATCTTTCCATTTTGACATTGACTCTGTTCAACTGCTGGGATTCCAGTAAAAGCTTGTAAGCAAAGAACGGGTGCCTCAGCCTTTCAAATGAGATTAGCCAGTTCAGTATCATGTTCATGGATGGGCCATATGAAGAGAAAGCCTGAAATGCCAGTATTGCCTGAAGATAGGAAGACATTTTGCTATATATATTACCTGATACATAATGCTATACTCATGTTGTTTTCAGTGACATTATTCTTTCCATTACTCCTCTAGCTGAAAGAGAGAACTACAGGCCTAAAATTTCAAATGCCCCTGATAATTTTGTAGCCTGTATTTTGGAAGTCATCTGGATGACCTCAGTGAAAAACAAGACACTCAAAAACTAAAGGGAACCTTTTTCAGAAAATTGTGTGTCTAGAACAGCAAAACTGATTGGACTCTGGTTGGTACAAGTGAGTATTTGGACCACAGTTTCTTTGCCAAAGGGTGCATGGTCCCCTCACTTGGCTTCAGGGGCAGGGGTTGCAAGTAAGCATTACAGTACAAAGTCTTAGAGACACAAGTCTTGTAGTGTAATCTTGAACATCCACCAGACATTTGTTATGCTCTGAATGGGGATTAAAAAGGGCATTAGGCTGAAATTCCATGCATCATTGTTTCTTATTCTGTGGACTGAGGCAGGACCACATCCTGGGGTTGCTAGACCAACAGCTGTGGGATCCTTGGATCTAGAGGTCATTTGCCTTGGCAAATTCAAGGCCTGTAAGTCTTCTTTTCTTTTAAAAAGATCACTGATTAACTCTACTGATTTTAGTGTTGTTCTTAGCTTGACCTGTTGTAAATGAGAAAAGAATCAAATGCAGACATTTCCACAAACAACCGCTCTTGTAATGACAACCGAGATATTTTGTCAGAGATCAGGTAAGTAGAGAGAAGAAGACAAATAACTGGAACTGAAATGTGGTAAGGAATAAAAATATCATAAATTTTCAAACACAGTAAGAGCAAGAAATGAGAAATGTATCAGACAACCTGCAGAGACAATAAATTATGAAGTTACAACAGAAAAGCTCAGGAAAAAATGAAGCCATAGCAGAAAAACTAAGTGTAACTGCATTTGCTGGACAGGGGCTGGGAGGGGGACATACGCTGGTACCCATGAAAACACTCTTTTATGTTAGGTACATGGAAGGTCTGTCTCAACTGTGTCAACAGAAGCAGTTATGGAGTGAAGAAGAGAAAGAGAGGTAACAACTGGATGGGACAAGATGGTAGGAACTGATGATTTCTAAAGGTACTCTCAAGGATAAAAAAGCCAAACCACTAAATCCCTTAAAACTTCCTCATTACCAGAAAAGTGGCAACAGTTTTTACAAAGGCTTCCAAAGGAGATTTGGGGAACTATAAGCAAATAACCTCAACATCTACAGTGGGGAAATTGGTAGCAATTCTTCTAAGGAATAGAATTACCAGGTACAAAGTGGGGAAGATGAACACAGTGTTCACAGAGGTCAAGCATCACAAATCTGCTGGAATTCCCTGAATATACTTTCAATAAATGTGTTGACAAAGAAGATGCATTTGATACAATATTTTCATTTATAATCACTTTCATTTCCAAAATGCATCTGGAAGGGCTGTGAGACACTCTTAAAGAAGCAAATGAAAGTAGACAAGAGGAAAGGTCCTCACATTACTACCTGACTAGAAAGTAAAGGGTAAAAATATTTACTCCATTTTCATGTTGCAGGAAGTCACTATGAAGCTCTGGTTGGGGACACACACTTCACCAAACCTGTAAAGAGGTACGCGTCAGGGATGCCAACGTTTGTAAACAATACCACTCCATGCAAGGTAATAGAGATGCCAGATGTCTGTAGAAATGCAGAAGGGTCTTATCACTGAGTGATAGAGAGAGAAAATGACAGATCAAGTATGGCACAGGGAAATCTAAAATGATACAGAGGAGGAAAATCATAATTGCATGTTTATGATGCTGGGCTCTGAGCTGGCAATCACCACTCAGGAATGAGGCCATGGGGTAATTCCATGAAATAACTTGATAACATTGTAAGAAACACAAAACATTATTTTGAAAGTACTGGAAGACAAAAAAGTATCACAGGTCACTGTACAGCAACTACATCTTCAATACTGCAAGAAATTCTTACTCCTCCACACCAAAATGGTAGGAAAAAGCATCACTAAATGCTGCTAATTTCTTACATTCTTACCTAAACATCTCCTGTTGAGTCCTCTTAGGGTTAGCAGGGCTTCATGGGCCTACAATGATCTAATGAAGATTATTTTTATTCTTTCATATCTTACAGTTTCTATGTCTAAGAAGATTTGTTCTTCCTACTAGTGCAACATAATACTTCAAATCCAGTAAGCAGTGTAACAGGAACACTTCCAGTCCTAGTGGCTGGTGAGACAGTGATTTCAGTTTGAGCTAAATCCTTTGAGTTAAATCCTTTTTAACCTAGCAGAGATTTTTGTGCACGTAAAAGTTTGAACAAATGAAAGTAGAATTTAGAAAGGAAGTTGCATGACACTATTTGTTTTATGTCAGTTCACATTTGCTCCTGACAGTACAGTTTCTCACTGGGTTTTTTTCTACTGTCTAATTCCTAAGAGATGTTTTTCTATGGTAAATATAGCTTATGTCATTTCCCAGAGGTTGTGTCACTGTAATTTCCAATCCCTGTGCGTAGTAAAGACAGCTGTGAGAATTATAAACACCCACCCTGAAATTGCAATCTTAAGTTAGGCACTGGCCATTCTTAAAAAAAAAAAAAAAGAAAGCCAGAGACCTGTAAATGCAAGTGTAGGAAGAATTCAAATTGCTTTAGAAAAAAAGAGCAAGCATTTTTCAGCACACTATGTACCGGAGCTGCAATCTGATCATTATATCCACTCAGTCTCCTGGAACACAGTATATCCTATTATTTCACAAATAATCATGGTGGTCTCATTGTGAACAGTGTGATTTCTTCTAAATAGAGTTAGAACGTTTCATAATGAACTGTATGATTTTCTCTTGTTTCTCTCTAATGCAAAGCCGTATCTTAATTTGACACTTTGGAATGCCACAAGTAAAACTTAAGCAAAAGATGCAAGAACAGGGGGCGACTAAATACTTCTCTCTCCCCTTATCACCAAATAAGCACACAAAAATCTGGTTCATATAGATTCATTGTACCGGCTGCCAGGACCCTAACTAGGCAAAATGCTCTCAATACCGTATCTCAACGTTCCAGAGCAGTGTAAGGACAGAGGACCACGAGCACCACGGAGGTGCTGCAGAGGCCAGTGCTTTCAGGTGAAGTTAACAGCAACTGACTTTCTCCAGGGAGAAGGGAGTCCGCTGGCAGGGCTAAGAGAGCCTTCCAGCTTGTATTTCCCTAAACGCTTCAGGAAAACCTTCATGAGAGACGTGCTGAAGAACCAGTGGGTGCTACTTACCTATTAGAGGATATCTGGGAGAAATGCTGTTGCCCGAAAGTTGCACTGGAGGGGGGACTGGTTTATGTCCTGACAGTTATGCTGGGGAGAATTTGAATACATTTAATGACAGAAGGAAAGTGCGGGTGCCAGCAGTAAGTATATAAAAAATTTAAATGGCCAACTGGCTTCCTTCAGCCCTATCTGGAAATGTAGTTCAGGTAGCAGAGGAGGCAGAGCTACGAGAATGCTTTGTGTCCAGAGGGAGACGGCTCCTCTGGCTCCTCTTCCTGCCATGCTATCTGCATGTCTGTACATGCACACAGGATGAGGATGCTGCTGCTGCCTCTTTGCAATGCAGTAGCTGGCTGGGACAACTTTTGATATCTGATGAGAAAGGGGCAAAAGACCTAAGCACACACTAGTCCCAGTAGAAGCTGAAAGACCAAACTACTTCATGTAAATATGCACAGTCCTAGCAAAGGCTATCCAAGCAACCTGGCAGCATCCTAGGCTTCAGTTTGGCTAGTTGCTAGACACATTTGGGCTATGTGGCAACTCTGCCTCAGATATCCCACTGTGGTATCAGAACAAGGGTGCCATACATACACACAGGATGAAGGGTGTATACAGGGGCTGAAGGGCTAGCCTGGGTGTTTGGAATCTGACATTCAAAGTCAACAGCTCATGACGTCATCAAGTACACTCCCAGAACAAGACACTGTGGATGTTCAGGGAATGGGACCCTGGCAGCATATAACCAACATGCTTAGTAGAAAACAGGCCTCCTGTTCAGCAATTTACTCTTTACTTTTTGATAGTTTTATTTCCAAAAAATACAGATTTTCAGCAATCTTACTTCTCTGTCTTTCGTAGGTAATCGAAACATGAAGCTGAAGCAATCCATGTTACTTGGAGAAATAGAGAGCAGATTCTGCACCATCTGAAATCACTTGTGAAGTTCTTTGTTCTTTACTTTGGACCTTTTTCCTCATTACAGATTGCATTTCAGTCTTTAGAGGCTTGACAGGTAATACATATCTAATAATATGTGTCCATGGCAACATTGATTTTGTTAAAATACACTGTATATGCCACACTGGCAACAAATTGCCAGTATGTAATCTAATTCCAAAAATAATAATTACACCTTTCCACACTGTCAACAAAGAGATCACTATCAACATCCCCAGCCTCAGATAATTACTCAATTCACTCCTAAAGTTAATTTCAATCTAAAACTAACCTCTTCCAGGAAATGTCTGAGTGACTATAAAGCCTTGTACCACTAAAGGGTCACCAAAATAAGTCTATAGGGAAGTAAGAAATGAAGTGACTATGAGACCAGAGAACTCTCTACCAAGGATCTCAGATCCACATTTCAAAACCAGCATCAAATGTCTTTTAACAAAAGCAGTATAGCTGAGTTCGGCCTTCTTACGCATTTATATGGTTGGACTAAATGGCCTCTTCAATGCTTTACAGATTAATATTTACTTTCTTGGGCTGTTTCTACGATACCAGTGGGATTTACAGTGCCTCTAGCCATGGCCTCATTCTCATCTAAATGAAGGATAATTGCATATGATGATTGCAGAATGTGTTTCCTTCATTTACTGACTTATTTTTTGGATCCTTCTCAAACATTGCATGGCCCAATGCTCCCCTGCAGGTTAACTCAGCCAGGGAAGGATTCTGTTGTACACAGTATATACAGTCCTAATGTACTGCTAATGCTTCTAAGTCTTACCTAAGTACATGCTGTGTCCCACATTCCTGTAGGAGCATGTTTTACCTTTTTCCTGGTAAGCATGCCAGCACTGTTTCCAGCAGCAGAGTGGCCTCACTGCCAGGTGAACACAGAGTCAATATTCTGCTTCTTGTTGGGAAGATTCAGTACAAATTAGCAGATCATTGGCAGAACACTTCAATGAAAATTAATTAATTCATGTCCTGCTCTAAGTGGATTTTGTTTCCAGTGACTTCTAAAACTGGACAGAACTCTAGAATACATTCCGTAAGGCATAACCCTTCATCCTCACAGGAAACTGGATACCTTAGTAAGTATGTCCCATCTGTGTTAGACTTCAGCACTTGTGACCTCTCAGATGTCAGGCCAGGTAGAAAGGTGTCTAGCATCAGCTTGTAAAGCATATTAATCTTCATTTGGATATTAATGAGGTTGCAGAGGTCTGAGGTATAGTTCCAGCCCATGCCTCCAAGATAAATGTGTGTGAAGCAGTTCAGTCATCAAGAAGAGATGATTAAACATACTGACTAATTCTATCTGCCTCCCACCCATCATACCAGCCCCATTCCCTATGCTTTATTAATGAGTGCACCATTAGAAAATCTGTTATCAACGTTCTTATTACGCAAAGGTCACGGACTGCATTAGCATTTGCAATACATCAGGTTTTTCTAGAGGTTGTGCAAGTCAGACAAGCTACCATGTAAAGAACCCATCATCTTTCTCACATTCATTCCTGCCTCAGCTTAGAGCAGAATCTATCCAAAGTCAAGAAATTCATGAGCATCAAGAAGACAGTATTATCCATATTGCTCACATGTCTTCCGTGACACCTGTATTCTACAAAACATCTGCCTATGGAGATCTGAAAAGCAGCACAGCTGAAAAGTATCTAGCTGCCAGCAAGTTTCTATGTGTTTGTTTTCAGGATGTGATCTTGTGCCTGCCACTAAGCTCTCAAATAAATGTCAGTGCTGTTCCCAAAGCAGCAGAAACTCTGCTCAGAAGACAAATTGGGAAGGAAACCACAACACCTTTTTTTATAGTTACCAATATTTACAGTACTCTGAGGTCAAAGGATGATGACATTCAGATCTTGATAATGAACATGACATTTTCACAGTTACATTATCTTCTCTAAATGTCAGAACAGAGTACTTCAGTCACAACACATCAGTGCACTCAGAGGGGATCTGGTCTTCCATTCCCTCACATCAGTTGACTTCATTTACATTAACAAAATCTTAAATTAAAAGAAATAAAAAATAAAAAGAGGAATACACCAGAGGGATGGAGCCAATAACAATTTCTGAATTTCTGTGGGAAACATTTCCCTAAGTAAGATATCTTGGACATTGTAACAGTTGTAAAGATGATTATATTTTAGGAAGAAATCAACTCAGCCGTTCTCTAGTATTTCAGACAGTATAATGTCTAGGGCTTTTCTCAGATGTAAACCAAAACTGACACTTTCCCTGGTGTTTGGTACCTCTGTAAATGACCCTGAAAATCTGAATCAGACTTGCAGAAAGACATTACGAACTGGTAAGCAGAAAATGAAAAGACCAAACTGAAAAGAAGGAATCAACCACCAAAATATTGATGCATACCCTTAAGCACAATCAATCCAGAAATTTTAGCCTTTTTGCTCAAAAGACTTGATTGAAAGTATCAGACGGATATGGACACATGGACAGTTCAAGGAGCTGTACTGCTAAGACCATCTGTCACATCACTTTTTGATACACATGCAAAACCTCTTAGTGAAGCTGACACAGTCTCTGGTTCCTTATCTCTATTTGGCACATCACATCATTATTAGAGTCACACCTGTAGTACAAGAAGAACGAATAATAAGGGAGTACTTAAATCTTAGATCTCTGCTTGATTCCTCCCATACTCTCATAATGATATTCATACTCTTATAATGATATTTTTTCCTTTAAGTACCTTTTCAAAGGCATAATTAAATAAACATTTGCATACATACATACCGAGCTTTGGTAAACTCAAGCATCTGCAAAATTGAGTGAAAAAACCAAATTTGTGTAATTAGGCAGATGAAAAATGTTACTTTAGAAAACAGAGCAAATAACAAGGGTGTGATAAGGTAAGCAACTGAATATGCGCTGTGAGTGATTTAATTTTAGCTGAGAGCAATTACACAACCTTACAGTGCATTAACAGACACTGTGCAGTAGAAGTGATGAAGTGGTAATCATTTGGTGCATAGCATTGTGTCCAGTCCTTATGTCACACAGACAATGGTTCAGAAAGCTGTCCAAACGACAGTGGCACATCCACATACAGCTTTGTTACCAAAGAATTAAAAGCACAGTCTACGCTGTTTCTCTAATGGAAGGCAAACACAGATCTTGATCAGTCTCTAGATATCTACACAGCAGAGAAATTCCTGAAAGTAGATGAATCTTTAAGCTAGCAGAGGCAAGACATCATGCAATTCAACATCTGGATATGGAAACTGGAGACTTTGGCCTAAAAATAGGTGGAAACTTAACACGGAATTTAACTTTCTTATAAATGTGATGAGCTTTCTTAAATCTTTAAAGCAAAGCTAGATGCGGTTCTAAAGGCTGTTAACACTCATGGACAATTAACAGCTAGCACAAAAGACAGTGAAGAACAGTCAGTATTTTTTTCCTAAAAAACTAGTTTCTTTAATTCAGCATATATTTAAATCATGGCTACCATAACAGGTAACAAAAGTTACAAAACATAAAAATTATTGCCAGAAATTTCAAACCCATTATATTATGGTTAAATGTGCTGACCTAGAATAGTTGGGACAGTTTGTCTTCTAGTTGACTCCTCTCCCAAAATCAGTGGCCTTTCACCCTTTAAAGAAAATCACACATTGCAAGTGTATTTCCCACATTCAACTACCCAAATGTGATTTCTCTGTTCATGTCAACGACTAGCAATACATAAATAGTCACATTGTGTACAGAGAACTAATAAGAAGACAATGCCAAAGACTAGAGTAGATTAGGTCAGATTTTGCTAGCTGCTACATTTTTATGTGTATTCATAAGTGAGAGAATGCATTTATAAAAATCCATCTCCTTGTGCATTGGTTCCCTTGTCTGCAATGAGCTGAGAGCTGTAAGCCCTCCGCCATAGTGTACAGCAACATAACAGCGTTCAAACTAGCCCCAGGAGAAAAGACTGTCAAAGGGGCAACCATTCAAAAGCTTCTGACTTGTTTTTTCACAGAGATATAGTGGAATGCCTTCTTTCACAGTTTTTCAAAATAAAGCTATTAAAGAAAAAAAAGTGGGTTAATTCTCAGTGCTGGTCCCTCCTAACCTATCCTACCTCCCAGTTAGCCTAAAAAGTCTTCTCTTCAGAAGCATTTTCTCCAGGGCCTGCTGCACAGGAGTATTCTTAGGGCATGGGTTGCACCACCCTGAACTACAAGAGCATACTGAGTGTCTCCTATGTGAACCCTCTCAGCTCTGACAGTGGGTGCCAGCGCACAGTTGGACCTGTGCGTGCTCTCCCCTCCTCTCCAGCACAGCAGGCCAGCCTTCGTGCTCAGTCCAAGCAGCAGAGCTCCCACAGGGAAGGCTGTCGCAGTGGAGATGATGAGAGATGCTTTCTGACCTTCTCCATACAGACACAGCAGGATAGTTACTCCAGCCCTCCCATGTCCCTTGTGCTGGAAATACCCATCCGCTTGAACCCCATCACACGTGGGAAAGCTGTGCTCCCTGCACACTCTTTGTTGTTCTGATTTACAGCTCAGCAGAGTCACCAAGGGCAGGGGGAGCAGAGAGGGTGTGGAGATAATGCTCCCAATGATCTGTGGCTCAGCAGGATGTTGGGCTACCACCTGCACTCCTGGTTTTGGCTGTTGTATATGTACCTCACCCCCTTGTCAATGCGATGCAGGGAAAGATTTTCACAGGAAGTATTCCTAATCCCAGTTTCTCTGATCTTGTAGTTTATGCTAGTTAAGCCTCTTTCTCCAAAGTTGTCTCTATGGACAGTTTAATTCCATAAGTGGACTGTATTAATGCTGAAGTGCAGTCTTTGACACACATGCTCTGTCTTATTCTAGAGTAACATTCTCACACAGACAGGCCCTTCTGCCTTTCTCGCTATTGGCCCCAAGGCGAGCAGAACTAGCAGATTGGGATGTAACAAGGAGAGAGGTAAAGCAGGTCAGGTATCCCACTTGCACCCCAACTCGTGGCACCACAAACAGCCAGCTGAGACAATCACGTGGGGACAGGCAGGGAAACCTACAATTTCAAACAGAGCAAAATGGCCTGAACCACACGTCCCACAGACCTACGGCTAAAGAACCATGGCGGAGCTAAAGGCCAAACAAGTAGATTTAACTTCCACAGCCAGCCATGGACCTCCCACATAATGCCTTGAACTTCTTCAGAATCCAGTCTGTCTAGCATCAGCTCTCCATCTTGCTCTGTTTCACACCTTTGTTTCTTATTTTTCTATTTTTTTTCTAAAATTCAGGTAAATTCAAAATTACACAAAAAAAAGCTGGAGTACTTCTTAATTCATTAAGTTAAAAAAAGCAGAATTTTTTAATTGGTTAAGTTCCTTAACCAAGGAAGCATTTACCCCAAAATGTTCCTTGATAAACAAGATAAGACTTGTATATTTTAAGTAGTCTAACATCATAATGTTCTGAACTAGCAAAGAGAAAAGCAAGATACTAACTTCATAACAGTAACTCATTTTGAAAAACAATATGGATTGCATCCAATATAACTCAAGCTAGTCATCAACCAGGTTCTTTGACATGAAAACAATCTTTACTTCAACTGGATCAGGGCCAGTTACAAAGCTTTGTTATTTTTGGTGGTGATAGTGGTAACCATAGCAGTAAAAAAAACAGCTCTAGTAATTTTAATGGCATTTCAAGCATTTTTAAAAGCACAATGTATTTTTTTGCATTACTGAAAATTCATTAGTCATACATTTCATATTGTTTGAGGAAAGTTTTCAGAGTAGTTTTCTAAGATTGTAACTCAATATATGAATTAGATGGTGTTGTCAAGGTATAAACATATTCTAACATTAGGCTTTGCACTATAACCTCTGAAATTCACATGGCTTTACAGAAAGACTTTCAAATGTGTGAAGTGGCACAATACAGTTACATAGCCATACGTACGTATATATAAAGATCTCCAGATATCCACCTATCACCTTTTTTTACATGTTAGAATCTCTCACGGTTGCAGAGACCCTTACAAGCATGAGACAAGCTCATCCAACATTATCTATCCAAGTACATAACCATGAAGTCCTCCTTTGCTGGACTAGCTGCTTTAAAGCACATAGAAGTCATCTGGAATCAAAGCTATGTCATCAAGAAGCAGTCATATTAGTGTTTCAGATAGGGTAGGAACTGGAGTGAAAATGCTTCTGTTAGAGTGGAGTTGCACCATTGAAGGAAATGTTACAAAACCAAAACAGAAGCCTTTCAAAGGCAGGAAAGGGAAAGAAGGAGCAGAGAGATTAAAGCTAACAAAATACATCAGCAGCCTAGGGCGGACCAGATTTTCTTGGTGAATTGCAAATGCAGACAAAAGGCACTGAATATACCCTAAGGACCTAAGTGTTCAGTTACCACAGAAAGTCACATTTTCCCTCTGATCCCCATGCAGCCTTCCTACCAGTATCAATGGCTGAGCTTTGTCCTTTGGGGAATTTACCGGCCTGATTTTACAGTCCTGGCTGCATGAACTATGTTATGCTTAATCAAATTGTGGCATTCATTATCACAACATGCCAGAGAAATTATATGCATAAATAGGTTTAAAATAATTAAACAGATTTATGAAGAGAAGATCTATCAATGACTATTAAACATGATTAACACTTAACCTACTGAATCCAGAAGCTAGAAGGACAGAGCAGGAGAATGAGCAATCTGTACCTCTACTGTTTCTCTACACATCCACTATTTACCATGACTTGATAGAATCCGAGATTCACTAAGGTTGGAAGGGACCTGAAACACCCCTGCTCAAAGGAGGGTCACCTAGAACCAGTTGTTCACAGCTGGGTTTTGAGTATCTTCAGGGAGGGAGACTCTGCTGTCTCTCTGGGCAACCTTCTCCAGTGTTTGTCCACTTTCACAGTATGAAAGTATTTTCTTATGCTCAAACTGAATTCCCCGTTTTTCCATTTGTGTGCATTGCCTCTTGTCCTGTCACTGGATACCATTGAGAAGCGTCTGGCTCCATCTTCTCTACTCCCTCCCATCAGGTATTTATAAACACTGATAAGGACCCCTGAGTCTTCTCCAGGATAAACAGTTCCAGCTCTCTAAGCCTCTCCTCATATGGAAGATGCTTCAAGCCCTTAATCATCTCCATGGCCCTTTGTGGACTTGTTCCAGTATGTCCATCACATTCTTGCACTCCCTTCTCCTTGTCTTCCCAGCTTGTGTTTCCAATCCACTGCAGATATCCTGCCATGTTGCTGTGATCATAGTGAGACTGTAACGCTGCAGCTGCATGCAGACCTGTAACTCCTCCTGTTTGCTCCCCATGCAGCATGCACTAGCATACAGGTACTCGAGAGAGGTACTTGGTCATGCTGATCTAATGGCTTAGTTCAACCTTCGGTGTGACCCTGTGAGGCTGCTGTTGTGCTTTAACCCCATCTGGCAACTAAGCACCATAGAGTTGCTCACTCATTCCCCCCTGCTGGTGGGGTGGAGGAGAGACTCAGAAGGGTGAAAGTGACAAAAGTTGTGGGTTGAGATAAAAACAGTTTAATAAAGCAATGACAACAACAACAATAATAATAACAACAATAGTAATAAATTGCAATGAAAAGAGGAAAAAATAACAAAGATGGAGAAAAATAAACCCCAAAAAAGACAACCAATGCAAATGAAAACAATTGCTCACCACCAACCGCCTGATGCCCAGCATCAAACCCCCCCTAGTTTTATTGCCAGCCATGACATCATATGGTATGGAATATCCCTTTGGGCAGTTGAGGTCAGCTGTCCCGGCTGTGTCCCCTCACATCTTCTTATGCACCCCCAACCCACTCGCTGGTGGGGTAGTATGAGGAGCAGAAAAGGCCTTGGCTGTGTAAGCACAGCTCAGCAGTAACTAAAACACCCCTCTGTGATCAACACTGCTGCACAAATCCAAAACACAGCCCCATACAAGCTACTATGAAGAAACTTAACTCTATCCCAGCCCAAACCAGTACAGGTACTGTTATAAACTGGTGCTCTGAGTTTCTAACCTTTTCAAGGTCAATGATGTAGGTAGTAAAATCATAGGCAATAGGTAGAGAAGAAACATCGTAAGGTGATGGTCCAACACCTTACTCTACACCAGGTAAAATACTGTTCCTGAGAGATGTTTTTTTTAACACATCTTTCAGGTGTGCAATAGTTTCAAATATCAACAATCTCATTAAGTCCTTATCTCTCCTTAACATTTGAACATTCCATACATTCCATGGTATTTAACCTAACTAGTCTTTGCTTCAGCTAAAGTCCAAACTTTGTTCAGCTAAAGCTCCCAGAAGGAACTTCTTCAGTAAACACAGAGGGCAGTCTATTGACTTCTTTTTTTCTGATACATTTTATATATGCCAAGACAACCCATCTCACCATTATTCACATTCCTTTAATTTTCTTTTCATTGGCTGTGCTTTTGTGTCCCCTGACAAGTCTGGCTGCTTCCCTGGGACTCTATCCAACCAGTGCACCTTTTTCCTGATGAGTTTCCCCAAAACTGGCATAATAGAGTAGTGAGGCCTGCCAAACAAAAAAGTGCACTAAGTGCCTTTCAGATGACACTTGCCTCGTTCAGAATTACATACTGTTATGGACTCCCATTTACCTTGTGACTTCTAAATGACATAATTTCAAAATCCTTCCACTGAACATATACAGGTCCAGTTTACGTCTTAGTTGAGGACATCCACCATGCAATGTCTGATGAGAGAAAATGGCAATAGTCTTGGGACACAACCTCCCCACCTATCATCTGAAAAAGGCTGCTGCTCGAAGAACAGGTGGGTTAGTAGTCACAGAGGCGATACGGCAAAAGCAGGAGAGAACACGTTACTTCTACAGAGCAAAGCATTTGTCTTTCCCAGAAACCTACAGCACAATTAAGCACCCAACCCTGAAGGCTTCCTGCCTTTCTTTGAAGTGAATCTAAGTTTATCACCTTGCATGAACACAGTGTATAGTATCAATTATCTTCTATGTTGTCTTCTATCTTATTGTTGAAGATAAAGTCTGCAAGAGCCACCCGTGTAAATAAAACCTGTACATTCTAATGCGTTTGTCACAAATTAGCACAAACAACTCCTCATTATGAATAACCTGCTTTTTGCATTACCCTCTACTGATGAGGCAGTTCCTGTTTCTTTCACAGACAAAATGTGTTCAGCCGCTCCTCTTTCTCTGGCCCAAACTCCCACTAATTCAGGCTAAGAGCAGTGTGACTCACAGACCCTGTCTCACTCATTCAGTAATAGGCAGTGATCACATCGCTTCCCAGATGGGAGCAGCCAAGGGAGTCCTTTGATACAAAATCAGGTTCACGGTGGCGATGATGCGTGGAAGTGGAACTTACTTCAAGGGTTTCAAGCACAAGAGCCGACAAAAACCAAGGATGTAACATCTCTTGAGCTTTGCTTAAAAAGGTCTCCAAGTTGCTTTGTTTATTAGGTAGGTCCAGTTTACGAGATCAGAAGGCAATATAGATATTTAAAAGGATAGGTCCATAGGAGCCCTCAAAAGCTTCTGTTCCCACACGCATATGGGTATAGGAATTGTTTTATGGAAGTGCTAATGCCACTATCTTCTGCTAGCCTTCTGGAAGTGTAGCACTTCTGAAAACCAGACATGTCTAAGCTATTTTTAACACAGTACATTAATTACATTAAATTAGGTCACCTTGTCTTTTAATGATAATTTTCACTTCCTCCTTTGATGAAGCATATAACTCAAACTTTGCTTCTGAGCAGAAGCTCGGATGAGTATTAGCATTCTAGTCAGAGCAAGGATAAAAGAAATAAATAAAAGGGATATCAACTACATCTGGATCCTGAAGGGAATTACAAATATTGCAAAGACACTGTACTAATCAGGCCTGGAACTGAGTAGCTCTGTTACTCCTAATGATCAGGTAGGTGACTGAGGTAAGATGTTTACAAATTCAGGTGATCTTGGAGGGAAATCCTTGTATGAAATTAGGTCCTTCATTCCCTCTAGTTTACTCTTTCCAAAAAGAGTTATTACAGACTGCCAAAGTCTTATCATCAGCCACCTGCAGATTCCTGTGTGGATTAAAAAAAAAAAAACAACCAAAATAAAAACCCCAACTAATTTTAAAGTGTTACAGCTGATACTTTATCCTAGGGAGAGAACAGACAGCAATATCCATCAGTCTTTAAATCCCCTTGTTTACTGTTTCACTAGACTTTATGTAATGCTGTTTTTCTTCCTGAAATGCGTCTGCCAGTGATATGAAATGATCGCAATGTAATATCCTAAATGTTTTCATCGTGTGTAATTATTTATTTTCATGCCATTCTGAAATCCTAGGCAGATTGCCGACTTGATGATCATGTTTTCCCCCACAAAATACTTAACAGACAAGAGACAAAAGCCTTAGAAGGATCAGAAATAGAAATGTTTACATAACCTGTCACTTGAATCATCAGAAAGAAAATGCTATATCTTATTAAAAAAACAAAAACAAGCTCTTCTTGTCAATGGCTTTTTATTGTTTGCTGTAAGCCCTTATCAATTAATTACAGTAATAATTGCAAACAGAAATTACGATAACACAAAGAAACAAAGAAAACAAGTGAAAGCCAAGCTGACTCCACTAATTTGTAGCATCTTTGCAAAACCTGGCAAAAGGCTGACATGTAATTTCAGTTAACGTTATTAATTTAATCCAATGCCTCTAGAACTGCAGTTTTATTAATTCAATTTACTACAATTTGTGAATAAATTTACAATGTAGGCCATAGTTATTAAACTGGATGGAGAGAAACCAGTAATAGCATCACAATCCCTTTTATGTTTTAAAAAAGTAAGATATTATGTGAATCTTAAAAAAAAAAGTTCAGTAAATTCTCACACCAGACCGACAATTCTGAAGCCTGCCATCAAACTGGGTAAAACCGCATGACTTTAGGAATATGGGGATGGTCTCCTTAATACAGCAGAATCAAAAATGCACTTTTAGCTACTCTGCTAAAAGAAAGATAAGGGTGTTCCCTGTGATCAGATTTTTTATTGTTTGGGCTGAATTAGTTCAAAAGTCAGTTACTGGATGAGCATACAATGAAACCTTTGCTTTTTTCCTAGGAACTGAGATTTCAGGCTCCCTTGGCACTTCTGCACATTCTTCAGAGTTTCACTTGTAGTAAACAATTGCACTTTGGTCTTCTCTCAGTCGTGCTTGAAAGCATTAATAAATCCCAAAGCCAGTACATGGCTAATGTGCATGGACAGAATGCAAGAGATCTTGTACAGGTTGGAGAGAAAACTCTTCCAGACACATTATTAGATAGCAGAACCATTTGGGTGGAATTCATCTCAGCAAAAGGTTGTGGATGTAGACGTCCCAATCTCAGCTAGTCTCTCTAAGTTCCCTTTATGGTCAGTGGAGAAAAACAGGCATTTGCGTGATTCATCTGTTTTGCTTTAAACATCTCCTTGAGAATCCAAAGACTGGTATTCTGAAAGTGCCCATTTCTCTTCACTAACTACAAGAGGGTGGTCAGATGAATCATGTTCAGGTTGCAAAACCCTAGAAACCCATATGCTTATAATTTGACCTTTGTGGTGACATAGCAAATGCCTATTATGTTTGCAGATGTGACAGTCCTTCACCACAAGTAGCAGAGAGCTGGTATTCTCCACTTCTCTGGGTCCGATGTCATTCTTGCCAGTAATGGTTAGGCGAGTCAGCTCGTTCACGAGCTGGGCTAAACAAGGGCTGAAACTGCACTCATGGGGTGTTTGCTGGGAACCGGCCCCATCTGGAAAATGTTCCTCTGCATGGACATTTCTGCTCAGAATTCGTCTGGGCCTGGCTTTCTTTAGAGGGTGTCAGCTGGGTGACAGGAGGAAGAAGCATAAGTTAGCCAGACACAACATGTCTTCAAACCTTTTCTTGTGATATTTTTGAGAATCTTCCAGGAAGAACCCAGAGAAGGCATACTGCTGTTCTGCTGCCTTCATTTCTTCCCAGCCTTACTGAGATAACAGTGGAGAGCGACATAGCTTAAGTATTCTGTATAAGCTTTGGAATTCCTTTCAAAGCTGTACCTTTTAATACTACTACAGAAAACCTAGGAAATACAATGCTCCTATTAGCCTCAAGAATTACTAAAACTCTGGGGCTCGTATCAGTCCTAGGAAGAGCTTCTACTGCTACATCAACAGAAAAGAAAAAACAAGGGAAATAAAACCAGGTAAAATTTTTAGCTAAGTATGTTGGGCAGGGATGAATACACTTTCTATCAAGGTTTCATTCCTTGAGTCCTTTCTTCTCACCTACTTTTGCAAACACCATAGCTCTCTTCTTCCACATTCTCAAGTAACTTCCCTTCAAGTTCACATCCAGAAGCTGCTGAACCAACCTGTCTTGCTTAATGACGTTCTTCAAACTCCATACAGAACCCCACCTGAGATGGGTGGGGTTTCAAAAGTGCTTGACAAAAACCAAACAAACAAACAAAAAAGCCATAGACTTTCAAAGCTATCTGTAAGCTCTTTCCTGGTCTCATGAGCAACTCCAGCATACAAACAACTTGATTTGGGTTTCTAAACATGTGTCCAGGACTCTTGGACCTATGATTTGCTTAGAAAGACTGAGAACTGGTCAGGGATGAACTGATCAACTTTGCCTGGAATGTGACTGAGCTCCCTTCTGTAAATACATGGAAACACACTCTGATGAATTTCTAGCATTTCTGATTCTATCCTAGTATTTTCCATTATTTTAACTGAAGTCTGCTTGAAAAGTTTGGATTTGTTTTTCTCCTTGTCCTAGCCACTGCTCTACCGCTCCAATCTGGCTGTGTATGTTCTTCAGTTTAGAAGAACGGGTTTCACATTTTCCATTTAGAACTCCAGTGATTCCTGGAATATATGTGATTTACAAGGAAGAGCTTCCACACATTATTTCAACCTGACAAGTGTGATTGAAGAAAAGGAGAAAGCAATATGGAGAGAAAATCCAATAAAGCTCTTCCTTCACAGAAGACAAACAGACACTGGAAAATGCTCCAATTTTTTGTCCCTTGATTAATATATGTCATAAATTTCCATTATATATTCTCTGAAATGCTACGAACTTGAGGTACAGTGTAACTTTTTACAAACAAGCTTTTGACTGAATTAAATAGGTTGCCAGAATGCCTATCATAGGAAATGCAAGCCTGTGCTTTAACTGCTCTTCATGATTCCCAGTTGCATTCCATCAGCAAGCCATCAGCCTATATTGGAATGATTATATCTTCATGTGAAAGAACGTTTTTCCCCACTCTCAACTCAAACAGCATCATCTTTGCTAAAGTTAATGTATCAGCCAAAATGTTAATTGGGATGTTTACCCAACCAGAGAAACACTAAAACTCAAAACGTATTTCAGTGGTGCTATCGAAGAGATGATGTGTATCTCCCCAGACACTGGTATCATAAACGGATTAAAACCATGTACAAAAAAAAATAATCACACCTGAAATAAGTATATGTGTGTAAAAATTTTATTGTATGTATACTGAACCATCTTGTGCCATGGATGAATTTAGATCCTCAAAGACAGGCACTATATCACAAAATTAGTCCACAATATTAACTTTGTATTAGACCTTTATTAGATTCTTGGGGCCAGAATCTATTAGCATGAAAATAAAAGCAAAAATATACTAGTCCACACCAAGAGACAATTTGATAAAAGTGGCCTTATCTCTTACTGAGGCCATAAGTGGATGCTTAGAGCAAACACAAAAACAGGCCAGCATGGAATGGTGCTTCCCTTAGTAGACTCTGCTGCTGTGAGCAGAGAGACTAACAGAGCTATAACTGATCATGTGTGCATCATCCTTTTTAGTGTGACCGATCATATTATAATACAATTACAGTTCTAGAGGAAGTAATTTTTATTGTTAAATATGGATTGTTTTCAAAAGTACTTCTTGTTTAATTTGTATCTGTCACTTCATCATTTCATCGGGTTCCTTCTGGTTCTTACATTACTTAGAAGGAATAATCAACCATGCCTGTCCATGTTCTTACCAGAAAACTCTATCCTATACTCGTTCTTCAGTGACATCCATCCGAAGAGTTATAGCCCATGTAAGCTTTTTCCTACAGAAATCTCTGCATATTTCTAATTATTCACAGTGATTTTTATCTCTACCATCAAATGCAAAGAACAAAAGTGTACGCTCCCTTAAGTGATTTGTAGTAATTTTTCATTATATGATTATCACTCATCTTTATGCTCAGCGTTTTATGAATGTACTAGAAAGCAGCTTTTTCACAATAAAAGTTATTAACCACATACTTCAATTATTATTCCAGAAAAAAAAATCAGTAAGATGGGTAAGTAAATGAAAGATGAAGCAGCAGCTGTACCAGCTAAGGTAAACAAAAAGACTTTCTGTTCATGATATTTTCTTGTATTTTGAAAGGAAGTGAAACCTAAAATACAGATCTTTTTTTGGATTCAACAAAAGCTCTGGATGTATTAATTCTCATATGCTGTATACATAGCAGCAATACTTCACACTTTCTCAAATAGCAGATGTGCACCCAAAAAAATGAACACTACAAATATAATTTCTGGGAACAGTAGGTACAAGAGGCATACACTCATAGCTTTCCCTGGGACCACAAACATTGTTTTTCTTGGTTTGTTAATATTCCAACTTGTGTAGAGAGTGGTAAATTTAAAATTAAAACACTCACAGTCCTGAGAATGTGCCCCACTTGCTTAGCAGTCTCTTTGAATTCAGATTCCCCATTTGTCATTGATTCCATTCCTTTTTCTTTATGCATCAATAACAAAAACCTTAAGACAGAGTACATTCTAGTAAAATACTTAAATATCTTTTCTAGAACAGGCAGAATTAATTTGATAGGAATTACAGTGCCAGAGATTGGAATGGGTGAGCCACGGGGTGGTAAACCTGTTCATTTTAAACATGACTTGTCTCAGTAAAGCAACAGAATTCAGAACCAGTAGTATGCGATGATTCTCATGGGTATTACAACCCCTAATAGCTCTCCAATAGCTCTACAGTATAGGACAAAACATCACAAAATAACCAAAACAGGCGAGGGGAAGTGATGACCAAGTAATGAACTGGCTCAAGGTCATACAAGGAGTTAATAGAAGATTATGGTATAAACTGTCACTTCACCTCTTTCAATATACAAGTTCATAGCCATCAAACAAAGCTTTATTAACCATAGGAATAATCCATATTCTCCCTTCATCGATAACCATTTTCAATTCATTATGAAAAATTCTAATTAGTCGATCCTTTAAAGCTACAAGAAATCAACTAATTTCTATCTATTGGTTATAAAAGACAAAGAAGCTAGAGAGGTCCAGTAAGGGACACCAAGACTGAGCAGCCCAGTGGGATGCGGAGAAGCTTATACAGACACACCTGGTAAATCGTATTTTCCACAGTCTGCTGTGAGGGGAATCTCATTGCATATTTAGATCTTGAACTGCTGAAACTTGGTGTACAGGCACTGAAAGAACACTGCTGATCTTTTCACTTTCATCTCGCATAGGGGATTTCAACAAATCTTCTCATAGATTTGGTTCTTAGCAAAGAAGATGATTTGTTGGTAGTACTCTCTGTTACAGGACCAGACCACTGCATTTATCTCAGCTTCCATCGTGGCACTCAGTGCATAGCTGTTGACTGAGAAAGACCCCGAAGGAGAAATGAGAGAAGAAATGTCTTCTCCGTCCATTTCAGGTGAGGTGTTCCGAGAACCCGTAGCCTTTGCATACTAAGTCTCAAGGTAGGTCATGAGCCGAATCTCCCTTCAGCATGTTTTCCATATGTAATCTCTACAGATAAAGAGACCATGCCTGGTTTTCAGAGCTGTTATGCTTTTTCCAAGCCTTTGTGACCTCCATTTGTGACTGGCAAATAACCTTCATCTTTGCCTTTGAATAATAAACATACTACAGCGAGGGATGCTGTTGCAATACGCATACAACTACCTTGGATCCAGTTTGCTCGGACAGTAATACATGAAAAGATGGCACTGAAAGCCTCGGTGTGCACCATAAAGCTTACTAGCGACACTGGTTGCCGAGGTTACCATGTCTTCATTCTCTTGCAAACAAGCTCCATAAAACATAGCTGGAGTTGTTCTTTCTATGCACGAGGAGAAATATGGTAGTCAACACCACATGCAGCCTTTGCAGCACAGTGTATTATACTATTTTCTGCAATATGGACTATGAAACCACTATTAATATAGTCTACAATCTCATTTGGTTTCTGAAAGCAGTGGCACAGAGAGCCATTCTGTTTTTTTCCTGGAGAGTTTATAGTAATTCTGGACCACACAGTTGAAATATTTGCTTCCAAAAAGCATTGCTTAGCATTTGTCAGTGCTGGGTTCACATGTTATTTAAATACTGATATTCCTTAGGCTCTAATAAAGTCTCCTGAAGGCTCCGTGTATCTTTAGTATTTTTGAAGCTGCTTTTAAATCACCTAAGCAATAACTGATGAGCTTAAAGTTACACTGTACGACAGGGTAAAAAGAAATAACAAGCCCAGTCACCAGAATGTTCCTCTCAGCAATGTGTTTAGACCCTTAAAACCTTGCATTTTTTCCCCCTGTTGTACTAACTAAAAAATAATTTATGCTCCAAAAAATTTGGATCAGAAATAATATTTCATGCAGAATTTCAAATGGAGCTTTTCTGTGAAGCCAAATTCCTTAAAGATTTTAAAAACAGAGGAGAAAGGTTTGCCTAGAGACAGAATTTCATCTTCAATAAGCCCAAGAGTGGCTGATCTACAACATGCATTACACAAAGATATCAACATCTTTTATACATCTCCATAAACACAACCCTAATTGAAGGACCCCAAAACAAACTTCAGGACCTACACAGAGCCTTCAGTCAGACCCCACATGATACCACAGTCTCTCTCTTTGATGCTCCTTTCTGCATCAGGGTCCAAATCTGTGCCTTGCTATAGACATACCGAGTTTCAAAGGTTGAAAGCTGAAGTCAGAAGATTTTCTGCTTGTTTAACAATAGTAAATTAAAACTGGGAATACATGCCCAGCCTCACTACTAGCTGGACCTGGTGAGATGGAGCTGCAACAGCCTCACCTGTGTCAGGCTCCCAGGCTCAGCAGCTGACCACAACAGACAAGGCTAGCTCACAATCCGACCTCTGGCTGCTATTTACCTACATGCTAAGAAAAGACAGAATTTAAATTAAAAGTGCTGTGTTATGCTCACAGTAAAAACAATGTAAGAGATATTTTAAATGATGAAAGTTTGATTTAAGCATTGTAAAAAATAATTTTAAATTAAATGCTTTTATACCTATGAATTTTCATGGCATATTTTTACTATTAATACACCTAAAGACAGACTCAGCAAATTTCTTACACTGTGCTTCAGACAAGATTCTGTAGAGAGAAAAAAGTAGTGCGAGTTCGAAATCAATGCCACAGAAGTGCCTAGGAACAAGCTGTCCACCACTACGTTTACAGATAGTTTGTTGGTTTTAACCAACATGGTGGATAAAAAAAAAAAGTATCCAGCATACTTTGCAACTGATTTCATTGTAGAAAATGAGATAAATAATAGCTACTGAATATAAGCACCCAATAACCACTACTATGAGGACATGCCCATGTAAGAACAGCCGCTGACTGGCGTCATTAAATGCAAGGATCCAATGCTCTCGCTATGAACTATGAGGGAACTACACGGTTACCCACCAGTAACTTGTAGATGCAGCTGACTGTAGGAGTCCAGACACAGTAGTGGTAACACAAGGGAAGGGTGAACACACACCTGGGGCCATAAAAATGCAAGACCTCCCCTTTCAGCAACAGCACAGGTTTAGATCAACCTTAACTGGTCATAAAAAGTCATTTTAGGAAGAGCATTAAAAGCAACGTATTAACTGAAGTACATGAGTAAACAGTAACTTTTACTTGAATGGCTGTTGCCAGACACTACAGCTGTAAAAATTAACTATTTATATTGATAGGAACCTCAGTGAAGAAAACACCAACTGTAGTGTTAGAGCAGAAACCACGTACATTAGGTAATTCTAGAACCCACTAACATGTACATCCTGGCTAATGAAAAAAAAACCATGATGATCTTGAAAAGTTTAACCCTTTCATAGTACAATAAACTAAATCTGGGAAACTTCAGAAAGATAATTATAAATATTATGAGCCAGGAACTGTGGGTGAGGAGTTGAGATGAAGTACCTTTCCCTCAGGTATCAGTGTTTCTCTGTTAGACCACCACAAGGTTTTGAGGTTACTTGTCTAACTCACATAAACCCTAGAAACCAGATCATCCAGTTGCTAGCGCTACGTAATTAACATTTCATTGGTGAAATCATACTTCCGATACACCTGCCCATCCCCTATCTTGTCTGAATCGTTGCATTTGTCCCTGTGTGCAATAATATAACAGGTCTCCTTGCTTCTCCAAATACATGTAAAGCTCTTCACGTAACAATTAGGGAAAAACGATTTTTTCTACTTAGCACATAGAAAAAATTGACTATTTACTTACATGGCCATACTAGAATAAAAAACCCAGCGGCGGTTACATACTGAGTAACCAAAATACACATTCACAGGAACTATTATCTAGATGACAAAAAAGAAAGAAAAAAAAAAAACAAAAGGGACATAAATCCCAAACACTGGCCAGTTTTAGTGCATTTAGTCACTAAATGTTGAAAGCAGAAATTCTTGCTGAGAAAGGGCACGGTACAGACAATGAGAAAGGAGGATGCATCTGAAGAAGTAACAACTGGCAGGAAAGATGATCTAGGCAACATGTGTTTTCAACCTGCATGTCACTATGATTTTTAAATACAACTGCATTGTTCACACCAAAAAACCCGCTCCGTTCGGCGCCGTCTTTCTGACGCAGCGCACCTTCGCGCTCAGGCACAGCGAGTGAGGCGGCAGACATGGCGCCCGCGCGAGCCGGGGCGCGCGAGTGAGCGCAGCCAGCGCTGCCGCATGCTGCCATCTTGTGGCCACCCGCGCCGGGAACACTGACCGGCACGTACCGCCGGTACGTGAGGGCGGAGGGAACAGTGTGCAGCGTATTTGTGAATTTTGGCAAATTCCTAGGGAGAAAATGATAACAATGTGACCATTTGTTGCTGTTGTTCACTTATGTATTAAAGGGAGCGAAAGTTTAAATATAAGCAAGGATGGGCCGTCTACCCACCCACGAGCTAATTAGGCTCCTCATCAAAGAGCTAGTAAGGCTACTTTGGGGACAATCCTGTACACCGCTGCTTTCAAATTGCATTCAGACCTTTGGACAAGGCAATCCTTCCCATCATTTCCCTCTCTCTGCTGCATCCAGAACAGGTCTGCCACACCCACCCTGCATTTTACCCCTCAGCCCTCACTCACTGTGTTCACAAGGGGTGTTTAGGGGAGTTAACTTTTAAGCGGGAATTAGCACAGAATACGGAAGATGAAGACAAAATGTTGGGTGTATGATCCTTTCCTCACCTTTGAAATAGAGGAAGCAGCTTCCAAAGCTAAATACAATTTGAGAAAGCTCCCGAGATTTTAACTTGATCGCAAAAAGTGGCTGGAGAATCTGAGAGAGAAGACGACTGGTATGTACAGAGGCGGTGAAGAGGATTTAGCTCTTAGGGGACAGAGAGGCTGTATTTGTTGCCTGTGGAGCATGGGCTAGCTGCAGGTGGGGCAATGATAACCTGCCACGGGACCAGTGTCAACTTGAGTCTATGAATTTTCATGTCAAGAAGAAACAAGAATTTCAGTCCCCAGCCCTGTCTTGTGGCAGTTATTTTGTGGGGCTTCTTTGGAGCTCATTTCTGACAAACACACTACTGGTAACAGGAAGTTACATTGTAGGTGTGAGTTCAGCCTGGTACATACTGAATGTTAGGCTCACAAACAGCGTTTCCTACAAATTTTCCATAGGCCAAACCACACGCAATGGGACCAGACTGGGCGCAAGGCATGGCTGTAAAATTTGACAACAGATCTCCACAAGGATTTTACACAAGTCGAGTCTAATCAGGTCCTGGTTAACAAGGTCTTGTGAGGGAAATTATAAGCTGAATCAATGTGAGGATAAGTTCTGGAAAGTTTTGCCCCTCGCAAGCAGATCATGCACATTCAAACCAGTGCAAGCTTGCCTGATTTGGGTGTTTCACCATGCAGGTGAGGACCTAGCTCCCTAGAATTGTCTGATTTCTGAACTTTACTGCTCCTTTCTTCATGTTTTCTCCCCCATTACTCCCAAAGTTCCCCTTCCGCCCCCCCAGCAGACAGGACTGTGGTCTTCCCCTTCAGCTCTTGTTCTCAGCAGTTACCCTTTGCCTTGGCCACAGCGCTTCTGTACTCCCTGTTGTTAAGAAAACCTGGAGTAGAGTTTGTGTGACCTTTCAAACTCTGCCTTGTTACCCAAATGAAAACCCCAGCCCAACTAACACTTGCTTAGTACATTTAAAACAAAAGGCACGGGGTAGAACCGAGTTTTACTGCGTGAACTGTGGAAATAGGAACAACCTAGGTTTTGTTAGGAAACTTGCCTCTTGGAAGGCTGGCCTAGTTCAGGATTTGGCACGAGTCTAAAAGTTGTAGGGGAAAATCAGTGTATTTTTAATTTTAAAACCTAACTGTATTGTACTAGAGGTGATTTAAACACAAATCTGGAAAGTTCCATGCTACATTTATCACTGCCACAACAGGAGTGGTAAAACACTGCAAAATACATCTCTTACTTTTTCTACAAATAATGAGAATGCATGTAGAATAAAGTAACCCTAAAGCAGGAACTTAACGGCTTCTAGCCCAGGGAAGACCCCGTGTTCACCGAAGGACCTCTGCTGTCCTGGCGGAGGGGTGAGGCTGAGCAGCGCCGCACCGACGGCTACAGCCCAACCTCGCCTCAGGGCGCCATCATGGGGGTAAAGGCTGCCCGCGCGGCACAAAGCAACCCCCGCCGTCCACCCCCGCCTCGCCGTGATTGGCTGCGGTGGAACCGACGCCGGCGAAGCCCTCGGTGATTGGTAGTTGGGGTGGCTGTTTTGGCGCGCGATGGGCGGTGCGAGGCTGCCGGTTGCGGACTCGTCCTTCTCTCTTCGTGCTGAGGGGAGCGTCCCCGCTCCGGCCGCTTCGGTGTGTCCCAGCTCCGGCCGCCTCGCCGGCAGGTACGGAAAGAAAAACAAATGGTCAGGTAGCAGGCCGTAAGGAAAGGAGCCGGGGTCGGTATATATGTGAGCCGCAACCAGGGCGTGAAGCTACAACATTGAGATCCTACAGAAAAGAGAAATAATCATATTAATAATTATATGACCGAGGAAAGCGGTTTGAATACCAGTAGTGGTGGCTCTGCTGTGGCTGGTAGTGCTAAGGAGGAGTAGCATAGTGGTGTAGCTGGATAGGCCAAAACAGGTGTTTTGTTGCATTTAAAATACTTGCTTTTCAAGGAAAAAATGTGTATGTTTTCTATGAATTTTGTGCCTACCTTTTTCGTTTTACTCTTTGCCAAGTGATGTAAGTAACCCATGGTGTTGGCTCAGGTGAGGGAATGTGTACGCCATTGAGAATTTGTCACTTTTTTTTTTTAGGTCAGACACCGTCATGAATAGAAAGACAGAGTTCGCTTTGGTGGAGGACAGTAATCAACTTCACGGAAGGAAAATGACAGCTATAAGGTACGAGAACGTTGAGATGAGTGGCTTTAATATTTTTGAGTTCTCATAGAGTACTTCTCAGGAAATAGTACTGAAGAAATGTAGAAAACAATGTGTTTTGCAGTGTTGCAAGTGAGTCTGGTTTTATCTGAGCGTGTAAAACATGGAGTTTGTGGAAAGCTTTAGCATTTTGAGTAGGTTCAGGGAAAAAGACATTTAAAATGCATCTTGGGATGTTGTTAAATACTGAGTTATTAGGCTACCAATATCTCATGTTAATCTATATATATATTTTAGAAGTAAATAAATCACTGTTCAATATATTTTTAATTAAATAACTATAGAATTAATGGGATTGAAATTGATTGTGTAACAGTTCATTAATACTGATTCTAGTTACCTAAAGTGCTGCATACCTAAACTATCATTTGGTTTGAAGAGTTTTTTCTTGGTTACTCCACCTTTACAGATGATTCAGTATCACAGAGGTAAATTGCTTCTCCTCCAGTTAAAAGAGAGTACCAAAATTTTTGTGTGCTTGGTGTTTCATTAACTGCACCTTCTTCATAATGTGATTTGGTGAAAGTGGGTAAGCTTAGTTCTAAGAGAGGTGGAAGTAGGAATTCATGTTTGGTTGATAGCTCTAATGATCTTAAACCTTTACTTTTACTTTTGAAGGCAATGTCTTAAGATACTAGAACAGGATTTTACAGAACTAAATCAGAGAAACAGTGATACGTGTCGTATGTCGAAAGCTATAAGTGTGAAAGGTAAGGCTTTTGAATCTTGGTTTTTATTTCCAGCAATATTGTGGTGTTCAGTATTCACTGCTAATTTATATCTTTTATGGCCTGTTAAAGACAATAGATGTTCTGCCAGAGTTGATTAATGCATTGTTTATTTACTATGTTTCCGGTACTTAGCAGGAACAATCAGTACCTTTCTCTTCCACTGGTTTTCTTGACAAAGCTACTGAAAAGTTTGTTTTAAAAGAAACCTCATTTTTCTGGGTTTTTCTTCTTGAGAATCTTTTTTTCCAAGAGCTAGCTGGAAGATTGTGTTGAGTACGTAGTATTTATGGGTGCTTGATGAAACAACTTTTTCCCTTTACTACAGCTACACATTTTGAATGCATGTTTTGTTTTACCCCTTTGCCTTGCATTTAATGCGTTTCTCCTGTCCTGAACGTAACAAGAACATAATACAGCTAATCATACTTGCATTTAGTGATTAGGGTATTATCTGTAAATTTGGGTGTGTTTTGTAATTCCCAGGTAATTTCCATATCTATTTATTTGGATTTCTATTCCTAGCTTTCAGAGTCTGTCATTACACAAGTCATTGTCCAAATTCCTGTTGACCTGATGAATGCTATCTAGAAGACTACTCCAGTGATCATGTATTCCCGCTGGTCTCAGTGATTAAGATGCCCTCCAGTTAACAACGTTGGCACTCAGGTGTTTCCTGTGCTTGCTTTTACAGCCTTGCACGATGATGTGAAGGATGAAGACACTGATTTTTTTTGTTTCTCTTCTACAGAAGTAAGTTGATCTAAAGCTTTCTGTTCAGTAGTCACTGTGATGGTCTGAAATAGTGATATTGCAGGATCTTTTTCATTTTCATTTTAAGTGATTAAAGCAAGCTCAGGTCCCGTCTGAGGTAAGGGCCTGCACTTTATAACGACCCACTCCCCGGCAAGTCTTCTCATTATGCAATGTAGCATGTGTCTGGTGTCCAAAGTCTGGTTTTAGGAAGGTTTGTTTTTATAATTCTCATTAGTGCTCCATGTTGCCAGTTCTGTTCCACCCTCTCATCTGCATATAATGTGCAAGAAAGCAACTGGTGCATATGTATGGATTTTTTTAAACAAAAAAACCCAAACCCTTTCCCTGTCAGCACCCAAATAAAAGGACTTAAAAGATAATAATAAAAAACCCCCCAACAACTTCACTTTGCACTGTAGTGAATAACTTAACAATATAATTCTGTTTCTGCATTAAAAAAATATTCTGCTTGTGAATCTTCTGTGCTGTGGCATGCTATAATGCCACTTGTTTTATGGAAATCTATATTTTGGACAAACATGAAGTGCTTTTTTAATTTATGCAAAAGATAAGGTGTTACGAAATTCAGATTTAGGCTTTATTGCAAAATACAAGTAAGTCAGATCTTTGGAATTCAGCCCTGTCATTAAACTTTATTGAAAAAATAAGTTGTAATTGGGTTCAGTAATGCAATATGTTAGACTTTTTGCATACTAGTGGGGGAAAATACTAAGGGCAAGCAGGAAATCAGCATTTTACTAGAAACACTTCTCATTCACCACAAAAAGACACTAATAGCTACAGAGATTTGGCTTGGAAGCTGTGTTCTTACACCTCTCCTTGCTCAGCTGAACAGCACTTGCTTTGAAGCTTCGTCTCCTTGCAGTTGGGGGGTGGGTACTGAAGGTGAAAATGGGTTTATAGCACATATTTTTTTGACTGGGGTTTGGATTTAATCCTGTATTTAAACTTGGTTTACTTTTTTGTCCCCTCTGAATGTAGACCAAAACTGATTTTAAACTGGGACTGTGCAGTGGCAAGTCAGAAAGGCTAACAAGGTAAACCTTTAACTCAGCTGGTTTTTATGTGTTTAGATACCAGACTGGGAGAGGACTTGGCTGAGCAAGCATTTCCTGCTGGGTCTCTTGGGATGATTTTTTTAATTACCTTTTTTTTAATGTATTCATTGAACTTTACTAAGGTGTTCTCAGTGTGGGTGTCTAGTACTGTGGGAACACAATTTGCTTAACACCAGTATAAATAACATTTCGTTGAAAGGCAGCAAGAAACAGATTGTTTTGTCTTGAAAATGTTTGGTGTTAACTCCCTGATAAGGGTTCAGAGGGAAAGCAGAGAACCGCTAAGTGCCAGGCTGTGGTAGGAAGGCCTGTATCATTGAAACATCTCCTTACGCCCTTCCTTCCACCCCTCTGCTGCTCCCGTTGTGCCCTCTCCGTAGATAAACAATGACCTCTATAAAGATTAGATGCCAACAACGTTCCGTGTCCTGTCATAACTAATTACATTAGCTTGTGTATTTGTCTAGCCTACGTGCAGCTGAAGTAAGTCTTAAAGTGGGTGTCATTTCCCACGCTGCCATTGCTGTGGGAGATTCCCATTCGTACAAATGGGATTAGGCCTAGGTAATTCTTGCAGATGGATTACATAAGGGACATGTTCTGTACATATCTGTTCCATAAGGGAGTTGTAGGAGTTTCATCTTCTGAGATTGGAGCATGTAACATATGTTCCTGACCTTGCCTAAAGTAAAATACAAACTCCAGATTTCACATACGGAAGGACAAACTGAGCACAGGAAGAACAGCGCAGTGCTTCCTTCCTGTAATTAGGCTGGTTTATGCAGACTGTCTTTGTGAGAGTGGTGACAGCCGTTTAGATCGGTGTGTACTTTGCAGAAGAGCAGGGATGGATGACCTTGCAACAGAATTTAAGAGCCTTCCTAACTGGTTGTCAGTGGATGGGTTTAGTAAAATCTGTCATGTATTCTAAAGATTTTAACAGCCTGATGAATATCTGATGGGATATTTAAAGGAAAATATTTGGGCAACAAAGGAAAAATGAATCCTGAATGTTAACAGTCCTGCAATTTACTATCATTTAGGATAAAAATCACTACCACCTACTAAGGTTTTGTTCAGCTTTGCCAAAATTGTCAGGCAAAAAATAGTTACTGAAGAGTAATTTTAAGATGATGCTGGTAGAAAAGAAACTTTGAAAAAAGAGCTATCTGTATTATATCACTGTGTGAATTCTACTGTTTTAAAAAATAGGTGTGTATATGTATTTAATGATAGATTTTTGAAATACTCAAGCCGTGTCTAAAGTATTTGTGGGAAGCTTTATTTAAAATGTGTAGGTTTTTCCCTTAAAGATTTGTTTTGCAGGGCCGTCCATCTCAGTACTGCAGAGAAAAATGTTCAGCACCCAGTTTCTTCAAATGTTGGGCTGAGGGATAAACCAGCTCTAGCTTCATCAGCAGACATGGTGTGTCAATGTGGAATTTCCTTATAGTCTCACTTGTTAATTGTATATGCATAGTTAATACTGCACTTCTTAACTATTAAGGCTGAGAGGGGTTTTTTTATGTGTTATGAGCTTTGTGCAGTTTTAGGCCAGGTGAACTAATGTGCATATTTTAAAATGATAGAATAAAATGGAAATGTCTGATACATCCTGTGCCATCCTGTGGAGAGGATGGCAGATTGTCCTGTACAGTTTCTTCTATGGAGATTGTCCTGTACAATTACCTTGGAAGAATCATAACTTGCAAATGTCTGTCTTGGTTTCTCAGGTTGTTTTGTTATAGTGCCCATTAAAGCTTGAAAATGGTTTTCTTTTCTGAACGTTTTTTAAAGAGTCAGTTGGAAATAAAGCCGTATCATGATATCTGAAACTTCAATATATTACTGTTGACAAAATAGTAAATATCCTGAGGTTATCTTTGAAGTATCTTGAGTCTGAGGTCTTAAGTGACATTTTGATGGTAGACACCTTGTCTGTTGACAGAATATTTTCTTGGTTTTTGGAGAAAGTTGTTGAGAATGAGCTAATGTGAAAACCCACATTTACTGAGATTGTAGTCAAACTGCTACTTTTGTTTCTTAAGCATTTTTTCAGACTCCTTTATTTTGTGGTCGGTGATTAGTACACCTTTGGCAGTATCATTTCTTACTGAATGAGTACATCCATGTCTTGAGTTCTGGAAGGATTTTTATTACTGTGTCCTTGATCATAATGAGAACCATAAAGCAGAGAGGGAGCAGTGTAATTCCATGACATTTTTGCCTGTTGGGTCTCCTTGCATCTGCTCAAAATAAGAGTGAGAATAGCTGTCATAGGGAAGTATTCCTACACAAGTTAACATCCACGTCACAATAGGGGTGTTTTCTTCCCTTTTCTGCTCCTAGGACAGAGACACAGTTGATCTGAGATGGTCAGATACATTAATTGGAAAGCTGTTCTAGAGATGAGGGTGACAAGAAACATTTTAATAAACTCTGTAATGATTTGAGTGACTAACAGGTCTCTCCCAGACTGTGGGCAGCACTTCCTCTCACTTACCCCAGTGTCTGGTCAGAGGCAGAACTATGTCAGGTTTTAGAACTCCAGGCCTTCATTTCTGCCTAGTTTGTTTGCTCTTTTTAACACTAGTGAGAAACCCTTCCGAAATGGGGGATGTTTACATGTTAATTAAGTTGCCTTTTGGCAAGGTGAAGCGGTTGCCTAAGAGTGACAGGCTTGTACAGCACCATCCCTGATTTTTTGGGGGCATCCCTGGCTGATGAAGTTCTCATTTTGCTTTCAGCAAACTGCCAGCACTCTAACCAGTCCTCTTGACACTGGTCTTACTAGTGCTAGTGAATTTTTGTGTACATTTGCTTCTGTGCTGATTCATACACAAGTATTTTATTCTTTTTTTCTTGTATCAGCATAATAACGCTGGGAGCTTGTTACGTTTTCTTTTGTTGGTTTCCCCCAAATGATATTCCTAAATATTTTACTTTTTCTAGGCTGCACTACTCCCATTCTTCAATCTTGCATGTTTACTATCCTCTATATTAGTAACTTCATTTTACTTTTCCTTCATGTAGTACCTTTTCATTTGGTTGGGGTTTTTTTGTTTGTGTGTGCTCAAATAAATTGCGTGTATTTAACAAAAAAAATTAGAATCCATGTCTCAGAAATATTACAATGTAAATTTTCTTAGTAGTTCAGGTGAGGTAAGTATTTGGGGCCTGTTTGCAGCTATAGAGCTGCTCAGAGCCTTACACAGATCCTCAGTCACCCACATCAAGTGCCTCTTTGTCAAAATGGCAAATGAGTACGGCCCATCCTCTCTTCAAGTCGTGCAAGCAACTTTATATTCATTGGCAAATCTTTTCGCAGGGCAGCAAAACTGTGGAAGATATCGATGAAGCTTTGTGCATAGCTATTTATAATCTCAGCCACTTACGCGATGCAGACGAGGTGGGTGAAAATAAGTTGAATAAATCATGAAATTTTAAACCCTATCCTTGATTGAAGCTTTTTGTTATGATTAGTCACGTATTTAAACATGCTTTTGTTTTGACATCTGTCCTTCAGCTGTTTGTGCTATTTTCTGTGAATATACAGCTTTAAACTCCAGACTTCAGTAGAAGTAAAGGAATATGTGAGCCTATGCATAACTTAAAAGTTACTAAGTCAGTTCGTATGTTTAACAGAATCATATATAAGTCAGTCTTTAAGTACTAAGCTTGGCTTTCTTTGGATCAGGGTAAAATTCAGCATTTGTTTTTGCTCTAATGACTGTGCCACCTTTCTAGTTTTCACATGCCTTTTCCTGGATTTAAAGGTGGAAATAAAATTACTACTTCTGTTGCTCAGATAATTTCAACACACACACAGTATGCAAAATATGTAAATTAGGTAATGCCTCTTCATGCACAGTACGGAATATAGAATGAATCCTAAAATACTGGATAATGCTGGTAATAGTTTTTACTGAGTAACTTACGAATTACATCAATGCTAAGTATTGTATTACAACTTTAATAAATATGCTGTGGAAAAGCTTGCAGTCCTATCTTTGCCATTGATTGACATTTTGTATGTATTCTATTATACCCAGGCATAGAAGTGTTTAGTTATCTAAAAACTTAAAGCAAGTTGTGGCATGAAGTGTCCTTAAAACCTGTTTTCCATTCACTTTCTAACTTGTTGCAGTGACCAAATGCAACAATCTGTCAGCTAATTAAAGTTTATTAAATACCTAATTCATATACTAATAACATTTTGTAAAAGCCTAGCATTTCAGCAGCTCTAACATAATAACTCATGTACAACTCTAGTCTTCCAGTAGCTTTTCCACAAAGACTGAGAATTGCCAAAGCAGTGTTGCGTTACTGATACTGTTCCATAGTCTCTTCGTCAAATGTAACTACAGCAACAAAACTGATGATCAACCAGAGGAGTAATCGTCGGGGTTTTTTCCCTTTATGCTCACAATGAGTTTAAAACAGTAGTAGAAATCTCAGTGTGCAAGTTATCTGTGTATATGGTACTACATTAGAATGTCAAGTAAGGAGAGTGAGGCAGTGGGCCCATGATCTATCTGTATGCTTCTGGCCTCATAGACCTAAAGGCTTCAGTTGATGAGGATCCAGACAGTGCAAGCTGACTAGAAGTTAGAGGAAGCAAAGGGCTTAATGAACTATAATTTTCCTGCATTATGTTTTTGTCGTTTTGTTGGGGTTTTTACTGTGGTGGGTTTTTTGTCTGCCAAGCGCAGTGTGGTTTCGTGTCACTCTTATTGCTGGAGCATTGATCACTGTCTTACTGTTCATTGCTTCTGTTCTATTTTGAATTTAAAAAAAATAGTTATGTATGAATAATGAAATAATAAATGCATGTTTAATCAATACTGAATGAAATAGATGCTGAAATACTTGGAATTGAAAGTGAAGCAGGAAGGAGACAAAGTTGCAGAAACTGCTGTTAGAACGTTTGATGAACTTACTACTTCTCTTCTGTCAAGGTAGGAATCTGGGTTGTAGAATGGCAGGGGTGAGTCATTTTTATCAAGAAGTTGTTTCTAAATCAGATAAAAGAATTCTAAGTGAAATAGCAGTCTTTCTTATAGCAGTATCTCATAGTACCCGTCTTTAATTCTTGTGCAATATTTTTGCCCTTTCATAGTGGATTCTTGGGAGGTTTGTATGGTTGGAAAACACAGGTGTATACCGCCTCTGCTCTTTACAAAAGACACAAAATTAGAATAGTCTTATTGAAGTTACTTTTCTGAAACAGCTCAATTATGAGGGTTTTTTGTTACTGCCATCAGTGGATGATCAGTTTAACAGCAAACATAACTTCTAAAATCCTGACCTTCTGCAAATTTTCAAGCTGACTGAAGCTGAAGAACGCTCTATTGTTTCATTTTCAAACATATTTGTATCTTCAGATGTAGGGGCTGGGGGAGGTGTCAAAGCTTAGGATTCTTCTTAGGAGAAGAGCCTCCGAGAGAGGGGCCTGATATCTTAATAGACCAAATTGTAAAATCCAGCTGTTTAGTTTTCAGTTGGATGTGTATAGAAATACCAGGAGGCTTGAATGAAAGAGTCCTTTAAACACTTGGTAAAAACCTGTTTCTCCAAATGAAGTGGCTTTTCAGTGTGAACTCAACTTTTGTGGTTCCTCCAATCATTAAATGGGCTTTTCATGCTTTCCACCTTTCACTGTTTGAGGAAAATGGTATTTCTGTGTCAGATATATCCACTTTGTATTGTAGTGTAACTGGCAATTGCGTGTTATAGTCAAAGTTTGAATCTGTATGGCTGAGTGCTTGTTAAATTCTGAAAAGTAATGTTGTTAATGCAGGAAAAGGAAGTTGTGTGCAGAATTGCTGAAGGGCGTCAGCAACTACAGTGCTGCTATTGCAAAAGCTAAGGAAGTCATTGAAGAGAAGAGAAAGTGCTTGACTGGTATCATTAGGATTGCAAATGAATTAAAAACTACACCTTCTATAAGAACCTATTGTGATCTCGCTCAGGTAGTTACCTTCTTGCACTGTGAAATAATTTGTTGTTAACTAGTACATTCAAATTTGGATTGAAAGTTTCTGGGATCCATCTTTCAGTTTGCTGCCTTTGATAGCGAGATGTTTGCAGTAATGTGTTCTTACCCCAGCTCTGCATACACACACCCAGTCTGTATGTGGTCCTGGTCACAAATTAGGGTCTGGTGATTGATGTGAAACAGAACAATGGTTCATGCCTCAAGAGCTTGCTATCTGAAACAGTGAATGGAGGGGGAGGACAGGAAAACTGACACAGTACTAATCAGTGAAAGGGTAGTGGTTTTGGCACTTTAGAAGTCTTTCAAGCCTTTCTTCCAGAGCACTCCACCCTTCCCACTGAACTCCTCCAGAATTAATAGCCACGCTCTCCTGATCCTCTTGGTCCTAGGCCCCTAATTCAGTTCTTCCTCCCCATCATACCTGCTGTTCATAGAAACACCCACTCCCTGCCATGCTGTATCCCACCAAAGGTCCATCCTGTAAAGTCTCCTGTCTTTGACAACAGAGAGGAAAAAGCGGTTGGAGGAAGAATCTAGGAACCTGGACATTTAGTGAGTACAGGAGGTTGAAGGCTGAGGATTTTCTAATCAAGGGGGATACAGGGTCATTACACTGAGTAAATATTACCTCATTCAGTCACAAGGATGTGTAACACCTCCTTAAATGTATTCATAATGCTTGTGGCAGTATGTGTACATACATACATTTTATGTATGTATTCATAGTCAGTGGCTGTTCCACATTTTAGTATTTAAAATGAGGTGTATATAAAATACTCCCTCTGGTCTTTCTAAATCTGCTACCCAATTACTTCATTTGGAGCCTTTGTAGTCCTTGTGCTGTGAAAAATAATGAATAGTTGGGCTTGTCATTCTTTTAGATTGTCATGTTCCCTGCATCCAGTTGTCACTTTCCGCGTGAAGAAACTTAATCTTTCTATCTGAGCCAGAAGAGATGTCTGATCCCTCCTTTTTTCCTGTCATTTGCCTCCATTTTGCCCAGTGTGACTTTTGGGAGCTGGCACCCACCACTGTCCTCCCATAGGCCTAACTTCTTACTTAGAAGTCACCTTCTCAGCAGCTGTTCGTACAAAAGGAAAACCTGACTCCTGCTTCTGTGTACATGCTAACATTACAAAATCCCCGACCGCTGGGCCTTAGCTGTGTAGGAAGTCATAACTGAGAACCGGCTGTTGATGAGTAAACTCTCGGGGAGGGGGGGGGTCTGTAAAATTAAAGATGTCATATTCTGGCTTCATCACGTTGTAAATAATAGGTGCCTGTATAAGCTGCTTTTGTATAATGGAAGCTAAGACTGTACTTCTTAATTTCAGGTTATTTATGATTTAAAGTTGCCCATTGAGGCTGAGCTCTCACAAGTGACTGGTTTGAAGGAAAAAATACCTCCAAGGTAAATGGCTGGAGCGGGAGGTAAATGGATGCACTGGTTATCTTTATCACAAGAACTGTTCATATAACAGTTAAACAGCAGAAATAGAGATGCTTCATTTGCATTTTACTGAAAAGCTGCTGGTTCAGATGTATAGAATCTAATCACTCGCAAAGCACAGTAGCCTTCATCTGAGGCATCAGGGAGAAGCACATACTATTTGCTGCTATGTGAATGACATTTATATGAATTTAAAAGATTCTTGACAGATTTCTGCCATGTTTAAACTTTCTCTCCTGCCCTTACAAGTAGAAATAAATTGAGAAATAATGGCTTAATTATTAAGCAAAAAACCAAAGTGAATCCGTTCTTCATCTTCAGGAAAGACAAAAATGCTTTTTGGGGCACTAATTTGCGGAAAATCCCAGTTCCTATGTTGCCCTCGTTGGAAGTGACAAATATGATTTCTGTACCAGAAATGAGCAAGAAAAGTGCCATGGCTGTGGTATGGCTGACTCTGTGCAGCTTTGTCATGAGGCTGGTCAGGGTACCATAATCCTAGTGTATAAAGGCCACATTCAGGAATGATGAACGAGGGACAGAACAAGGATGGTGTTAGCTTGGAACATCTTGGGGATGCCATTATATTTCAGGACATGGAACTGCTCTGGAGGCTGGAGTATTTGTGTGCTGTCAGATTCTGCCTGGCACAGAGGAATGAAGCTCAGAGTTGATTATTGGCATGCAAAATGTGAGAAACGATCATAAAATCATTTAGCTTGGAAAAGACCCTTAAGATCAAGTCCAGCTTTAACGTAGCACTGCCCAGTCCACCACTGAACTGTGTCCCTAAGCACCATGGCTATACATCTTACACTGTAGAACGGTTTGGGTTGGAAGGGACCTTTAAAGGCTGTCTAGTCCAACCCCCTGCAATGAGCGGGGACATCTTTAACTAGACCAGGATGCTCAGAGCCCCATCCAGCCTGACCTTGAATGTTTCCAGGGATGGGGCATCTACCACCTCCCTGGGCAACCTGTTCCAGTGCTTTACCACCCTCATAGTAAAAACCTTATTCCTTATATCTAGTCTAAGTCTACCCTCTTTTAGTTTAAAGCCATTATCCTTTGTCCTGTCACTACAGGCCCTACTAAAAAGTCTGTCCTAGTCTTTCTTGTAAACCCCCTTTAGTTATTGAAAGGCTGCTATAAGGTGTCCCTGGAGCCTTCTCTTCTCCAGGCTAAACAGCCCCTGCTCTCAGCCAGATGCTTTCAAGGATGGTGACTCAGTTACTTCCCTGGGAAGCCTGTACCAATGCTTGACAAAAATTGTGACTCCTGTCATATGTCAGTGGAGTCATTATAATACAGATTTTAGTAAACTCAGTAGGTAGGGCCTGTTTTGAAGATGTCAGTCTTGAATAAGAATTTCAGAGAAGCCTATTTAAATTATCAACAGCAAAATCCCAACCTAGAAAAAAGCCAAAACATGGCAAACATTGGAAGACCTTTTAAGAACTTGAACAAAATGGGGGAAAAGGAGATCTGGCGAAGGATGAGTATAAAGGCCTCATGTACTGGCGCCACTCCAAAATCACACCAGAGGTGAAAAAGTAACAGCTCAGAGGTGCATAGGAGTTGAGACACATTCTGTAGACATAAAATACTGTAGTATTTTAGAAAGAAATGATGTTCAATGCTCCTTACGCTTCAGTTTTCACAAATTGTTCATTATAACTGGACAGCAAAGCTAAGTATTTGACTGAACGAAGTTGTATTTACAGTTCTGTTAGCCTAACTGTAAAAGTGCTTAAAAGATTTTGCTAGCTTTCATTGGTAAAGGAAAGAGCTGTTTGTTAGTGAAACAGTAAAGAGAACGAAACAGTAAAGAGAACGAAAAGGATGTACGTTTTGGACTTCAGTTACACTTTTGTTCTTCAGGACTGTTGGAGAATTCTTTTTCTCTGTGCAGAATAATTTACTGGACTAAATTGGGTATAGGTGTGAAAATTCAGTATGTGAACGTTGGAGTACTGTGCACAAGAAAGAAAGCTAAAGGCAAGAGAGTTGTTAAGTATGAATGTGAAGATAAATTAGCAACCAAATCTGTTGTTACTAGGAGTGGAAGAATGAAACTGGAGTATGTAATTAATCTCTTATTTTGCCCCACCATGAAATACTGTGCTGAAAAATGTATATCTCAAAACTGTCAGAGTGATTTAGGTATTCATGACACCTTCTGTAATGCTTCTTCTCTCGAGATTCTTCCTGAACACGGATGAAATTACACCTTTGTTAAATAATTTGGGCAAGATTGAATGGGGAGCAGCAGGGCAGTAAGTATATTTTGTAATAAAGAGGATAGGTATAGTAATTTACATGTTCTTCTAATGGTTAAATATTTGTTGGAGGTTTTGGTTTTTTGTTTTGGGGGTTTTTTAATCTGTGCATGCATATGGGTTTCCAAGAGAATAATGGAAACAAAACTTCAGATACTGGTATTTCAGTCAGCATTCCAGTTAATCCAGTTAGTGTTTCAGTTCTGACATTTCAGTTTCACTTGTGTTTCACTCAGTTGTATTTCACCATATCACTTAAGGTACCAAGATGGTTTTTTTTATGCTGTCTGCTTTTCAGCTTTGGCTGACAATGATAGAATCATGGAATCATTTAGGTTTGAAAAGACCTTTAAGATTGAGTCCAACCATAAACCTAACACTGCCAAGTCCACCACTAAACCATGTCTCCAAGCACCACATCTACACGTTCATAATACACATAATGGAAATGTTTATAATTTCTGCATATGAAAATTATTTCATATAAACGTAATTACATCTCTAAACAAATACTGAAATTTATAGTATTTCACCCTCACAGTCTAAACTCTAATTGCATCAAATGCCAAAATAAATTACTTAAGATGACTTAAATGACTGATTTTAAAGATTACAATTTATTTTATTTTATTGGTCCCATTTATTTATTTTTCCCATAGTCTTTGACAAAAACCTGAGAAAATGGAGTGGAGTTGCTTTTAGGGCTGTTGTAGTTAGCACTAGTCATGTTAAAAAAGTATTTGCCTATGGTAATATTTGAATATCGTGCAGCTTACAGTGAAGAGTAACAGTACAAAAACTTCTGACGTGTCTTTTGCTTTTAACATGAGCTGTCTACCACATCATTAACATTTTTTTCAATCAGTTTGTACCTGTGATCTCTGTTTGATCATTTAAGCAGGGACAGCTCTTGTTCTGAGCTGTCTGTGCCCAAGGATATGTGCCATTTCTGTGCCAATCCTTTTCAGCTTTCAGAAATCATAGAATAGTTTGGGTTGGAAGGGATGTTACTGTTCTTGTCTTGGTATTCAAAAAACATAATGCAGTTTATTTCAACCAATTCTTAAGAGGTATTTTCTTAACAGTGATATGTTCTTAATAAAAACACTGCTTTGACTTATGTGCTTTTCTCAAAACAGACTGGATTATATTAATCTGTCTCCAAATACTTGTTTTCCCAAATAGTGAAGATAATGGAGAACACAGTCTTGTTCTTGATGACAAAGAAAAAATGCCAGGCTGCAATACTCAATCATCTGCAGAGAATATGTTTCCAGGACATAGCAAAGAAAGCAAAATAAAGGCTCTTGCCAATAAACTCCATGTTCACAAAGAAGTGAAAAATACTCAGGTACAAGAAACACTTCCTATGATACGTCATCAGAGTATTCCTGCTCTGCTCAAGGCTCCATCCAGCCCTGATGTCGTAATAGAAGAAATATTTGAAGATGACCTGGAAAGTAAGTTTTTAATATCTGGTGCTTTCTAGGTTCCACTGTCGAGCATGATGTTGTTTGTGTTTTGTATTACGTTGTGTGTTTGTAGTTACACTGAACTTACATGAATTCTTTAATGATGTCTGTATTTATCTTCTTCTGAGCTAGCATCATTCCTTTTTTGGCCTAATTCAGCTTAGCTTAGTGAAAACTTTCTCACAAGTTCTCTCACAGAGCAGTCACAAGTTCCTGTGTCTGCCTGGATCATTCTCTTTGACTCTTAGTTATTACAGCTCCCCAGAGTTTCTGACATTGGCTCCTGGAGGATGCTTTTCTGGCAGTTCCTGTGGCTTCCTAAATCTTCTCCCAGGGCATGGTCCTATGTTAACTGGCAATAAGGTTCTTCAGCTTGTCAGGGCTGTATTAGTAAGCCTGTAGCTAAGAGGTCCAGACAATGTGGAATACTGTGTTGCTCTGGACCCTGCAGTGCTGAAAGGCACTGTCATGCTGGAGCAAGTCCAGCAGAGCATACCAAGCTGGTGTCCAGGAGGTGCTGAGGAATAGAGCTGAAGGCTCTAGGAACTTGTTAGGAACAAGTTGGAACATAGACATTCCAGTTAGATAATAGAGGTAATAGGTAGATGCATCCCACAGTATAATTAAGATGCTTACCTTCAGAGTGTTCTGTATCCACAGCATACCTAGGAAATCCCTGATCAGTAAAGCTTGGGGAGGATGAGGGAGAGGGCAGAGATGGTATGTGAGAGTAATTGTGGTAGCATATGGCTGTGATCAAGGTGAAGTTGATTGCAGAGCTTGAGCATGATTGTCTAAAAGAACGTATTCCAGAATCACAGTGGACTTGACCAATCTCGTCAGAACAAAATTCCATCAAACTGCAATGTTACGTGAGTTTTGCACGTCTTGAATCTAGAAGTTTTGATGATAGTTTTGGAGACTTGGAATTAGCGTGTGGGCTGGCCATGTGCGCATGGTCACTGTGTGTGCATCTAGTTCAGTCACATCATGTAGAACTGCCTTTACAGTACCCTTACGATACGTGTGTATTTACTGTGTTTGCTGCTTTTCTACATGTGTATGAATACTTAACTAGCCTAATTCATTGAACTTTCCTCCTGAAACAATAAACAGAGTTTCCCGCAGAATGTCGTGCTGATGAACAGAGGAAGAAACTCTCAGAGAAGGAAACACCTTTGCAACACAAAGCTGGTTAGTGGTTTTCCTATCTGGTAAATGGTTACGTTTAGTAGAAGGGACCCATCCTCTAAACAGTGAGAGCAGACACTGGAATGTGTTGAGAGTTGGATGCATAGGATAGCATTCTAGTTGGGATCAGGAATATACTAGGAAGGAGATCTCCTGACTGTCCCTAGTTAGCATGTATTTGCTCTCATGTAAGAGCAAATTTGGGGCATATTAATTGATTTGCTTCTGGTTAAAACTGGTCTGGGTGGTGCTTACAGTGCAGATGGCAAACTGAGCACCATCAGTTTGCTCTGCAAACGCACTCCCTCGTCTGCTGTCCTTGCTAATGTAAAGACTGTACTGTTGCCATAAAACCACTTAGCTGGGAGATGGAATACAGGAGATCCCAAGCAACTTTCAGAAACTCAACACTGACAGTGTTTCTGAACACCTGGCAGATATCTGACGTGATGATGGCCATGCTTGCTGTGACCAGTGAGACCTATTTCTTGGGTCAGCAGTTAATGTACTGAATTTTGAACTGTTGTCTTGTCCTTCCATCTCTGTTTGGTTTTCTGAATTATCATAGAATCATAGAATGGTTTGGGTTGGAAGGGACCTTAAAGATCATCCAGTTCCAACCCCCCTGCCATGGGCAGGGACACCCTCCACTAGACCAGGTTGCTCCAAGCCTCATCCAGCCTGGCCTTGAACACTTCCAGGGATGGGGCATCCACAGCTTCTCTGGGCAGCCTGTTCCAGCGCCTCACCACCCTCTCTGGGAAGAATTTCTTCCTGATGTCCAATCTAAATCTCCCTGCTTTCAGTTTAAAGGCATTACCCCTTGTCCTGTCACCACATGCCCTTGTAAAAATGTCCCCCTCCAGCATTCTTGTAGGCCCCTTCAGGTACTGGAAAGCTGCTGTAATGCTATAATGAGTGAACAGATAAATGTACATAACTGAGAGTAATTTAAGGAATCAAGTTACTTCATTCAAAAATGCTGTAGGCACAGTTTGTGCAGTGCTTTGAACTTTGCTCATTATTGAGTGTAAATGGTAATAAAAGTTGAAGAGTAGAGATCACAGTATTGGGAAAGAAAGAAACTGATCTAAGAAGCGTACATGTTCTTAGAGGTAGGACTCTTAATCTCTCTAATTTGCTTCCTAGAAGCTTCCTATTTCTCTGTTAAATAGAGTGAATACAAACTCTGAATTACTACTTAAATTCAGATGACCACTTCTGTAAGCCGTCAGACAGCCCTCTGTTTTGCAGAGTAGCTTAGGGGTGGGAGTTCAAAGAGCGGGTTTGGGCAGAAAGCAAGCAAGGTAACTAGTTCGAAACAGGGACGAGCAGACTTGTCAGATTAAAAGCTATTTGAGGTAATCATGATTAATGCAACATAATGCAAAATACTATCATGATTAATGCAACGTAATCCAGACCACATGTCTAGTAATATGGGTTGGAGTCACTTGGAGAGTGTTTGTTTTATGCCTTACGCAGGTTCGACGGAACTAGTGTTTGTGAGCCATGTTATAAATCCGTGCCACTTCTATATTCGGAGATACTCACAGAAGAAAGAAGCAGGGCTTTTGGAGAAAAAATTGAAAAAGTTTTGTTGTAATAACAGTATGAATCTCCTGCCTTCAGATGTTTTGGAACTAGGTAAATTATTAATTTTTAAAGGTCTATATTAGTTTAAAATTCTATCTTGCAGTATTTCTTCCTTAGTATAATACTGCCTTTTTTTCCTCTTTCCTCCACCTCCCTTTACATAGTAAAGCAGTCATGACATGTTCTGGAAGCTACTATTAATGCTTTTTGGGAAACATTGTATGTTTGGGAAAATAAACGTTTATTAAACCATATAAATGGAAACAGTAGGAAGTAAAAAAGATGCCACAGCTGTTCTCAGACTCACCAAACTGGGTGCTTTGCATAACCAGCAGCTGAAACACTAGGCTGTAAACAATGTTTTTCAGCGTTAGGTGGTAATTGTTAACTGATAGTTCTTAATCAGTATACTGATTTTAGTGACTAGCCTAGTGCTTTCGTTCCTTCAGTAAATCAGCTTTCTCTCGTGCTCACAACATTCCTGTGGATTGGATAGATGCTGTTTGTAAAGTTCACTAACTGGATAGACACCATTCTGCAAGTGAAAACCAAAGACAACAATGCATTGCTAAATCATTTAACTATTTTCTAGCCCACACATTGAAAATGTCACTCACTTCCAGAAGGTGTCTAGAAAACTGATCAAAAGTATGTAATAGTCCTCAGCTTCAGTTGTTTTTTGCCACTGTACTGACAGGTATAGAAGGTTTGCCAGAACCTTCTAGCTTCTCAGTACAAGCTGAACACCTCCTAGCCTTACGGACGTTGTGTAAATGAATGTGGGGAGAAAACTGCTGGTGGCTATCGAGACAGTTTTTAATGTCTTTGTGCCTTTATTTTAGCAGTAGCACCTCTACTACCCAGGTGGAAGATAGGCAACAATGGAACATTATGTGGAACTGTAATAATACTTCTAGTGTTAAATATCTACAGATACTCTGTTTAGTCTTTTTATTTATTTGCTTCTATATAGGTGCTATAACTTTGATTAAGAGTAAGGAAACTGGAATGTGGTGCCGTGGAACTATCACTGAATTAATTCCCCTAAAAAGTAAAAATGAGAGGAAGAAGCCTTGCAGTCCAGTACGATACAAAGTTTGTGATATTGCACGGCTGGAAGTATTCCTGGTTGATCTTGGGAGCTCTGTCATTCTGATTGTCTCAGGGTATGTTTACAGAGTCAGGTTTTTGTCTGCAGTTGTTGTCCTTGACTGATGTTACTCAGGAGGATCTCCACTAAGTAACAAATCCTCCATCAGCTTCACACCAGCAGATAACCAGATATCCAAATCCATGTTATCTCTGTAGGCGTTTCCCACTGGAAAGTGTCAGTGTATGTAAGTAAGGAAGTGTACAAGCCTTCTTACCTTAAAACGTTTAACTTCAGCTTGCACTGCTAAAGAGAACACTTGAGTCCTCAATGTTCAAAAAAAAGGGGGGGGGGGGGAATACATTTCATTGAGACTTTATCTAGTTTTGTTTCAATGACATTATGCCTGTTATTGCAATAATGACCTTTATTTTAAGTCTGGGGTTTGGTTTGGGGGTTTTTTTTTTGGTCTTAGGGGTTTTATTGTTTTTCTTTTAAGCTAGTAATGCTTTTATTCCCCTTGGCGATAGACATGTTCCTGCTGAAAGGCCTGAACCTGCTGCTTTACAAGCTATTGAAACAGATGACATTTGTTTGTTCATAAGGAAGCCTGATCAGTGTATCGAGGCAGAACTTGCAGCCGTCCCTCCTTTAGCTGTGCGCTGTTCGTTGAAGGATGTTGTTCCCAAAAATGCAGTAAGTGAAAGCAGTTTGTACTATTTCAGGAGGGTTTTTTTACTTCCTAAGATTTATATGGAACTTAAATACATAATTTACAACTATCTTATGCCAATATAAACAGAAGGAAACTCTAAAGGAGTACAGGGTATATATATATTTTTTTTTTTTAAGTTAAATAATCTCTTGTAAAAAGATGGGTTGCATTGCTTTCATTGCAAAGGAAACAAGAGCTTATAACAGTCTGTCTTAAAAAGCCTCTGGGTTTATAAACACATATTTCAGGTTTAAATCTCACTACTCTTACTCTAGACCAGTTCTTTTGTCAAATTTAAAAGCAAATTACAGAACTGATGTTCTTACTTCGTGCTGTCTGATAACTGCATGCAAGTAGTAACTTCCAAGAGTCATCCAAACATAGAAAAAAATCACTTACAAATTAAGAGAATCTTTTCAGGGGTTGTCCTTTCTCAGATGTTCTTTTTTTCCACTTACTGAAAAGTGTTATTTGTTCTCTTTCAGTATAATAACAAATACAGTACTGTTGGCCTTTATTCCAGCAAACTGTGTCCAGTGCAGCTGTGCATTTCTGACAGTGTGACTGCTTGCTGTTTTGGGGTATTTTTACCAGTCTGATGTTGTCTGAAATAGCTTTAAATAGAAAAGATCTGGAACAATTTCCACAAGTGTGGGTAATACGCCCTCCTTGTGAAAGAAACGAAAGCACATACACCTAAAAATGCACAGATTTGCAGTATCAAGTGAGAAATGCGTTAACTTGATCCAAGGGAAATAATTTCAGACAGGCTTTTTCAAGGTAGATAGTAGGTCAAGAAGGATGTTGTGGAGAGGAGAAATGTGTAAGTTGACCAAACTATCTTGTAAATTTGTATTGACACCAAAAGATAAGAATAAAATTCCAAACAAATTGGGAGAGCAGAAACGTAAGTCCTGAGGTGAAACTGCCTATGACAATTCTGGTTTATCTATCAGAAGAATCATAAGCAATGAAACCTTGAATCTTTAAAAGAAATGTGGTGGGAACTGCAGCCTTTTGATCTGACTCGCTTTTATATGGTTAAAAACACTTCAAAACCTATCATAGAAAATACAGTTTAGTGCTGTCCTGGTAACAGCATCTAGCAGCTTGTTCATTATTTCATCTGTTCAGATGCATCTGTGCTCCCCTCCATTCCTCTGTTTTATGTAACTTGATGTTAATTACAGCTTGTTTTAACGTTCTCTAACTTCTTCAGTAACATTTTCTTTCTTCCTAACACAGAGTGAAGGTTGGGGAGAGGAAGCAAAGACAAAATTTTTAGGAATGGTAAATAATAAAGTTGTTTTAATGACCATATTTAGAGAAGAGGATGGTGTTCTCATTGTGGATTTGAAGAAACCTCCATTTAATAAAATAAGCAGTAACATGCCAGTGTCTCTCAAGGATGCATTAGTTTTTTTAGACTTGGCAAGGTACGTGTTTTCCTTTAGTTTATGCTCTTATGCCATAAATAGTAAGGGCGTAATACTTCTAAAGAGAAGTTTACCAGGCAGGTTGTTTTTGCAGTGTTCGATGTATCAGTGTGTGATGTAGTGATCTTCAGCAGTGTCTGTTGATTTCCTTTTTTCACCTTCACTGCTAAGCACTGTGGCATAGTGTGCAGGCCATTTGCACTAGTCAGGGCTTTATTTGGATAATGAAATTATTTTAGAAAATTACAAAGTTTACATTGCTGTACAAGTTTGATTCAAACAGGAGGGTGAAAGGAGAAGCCCTTTGTCTGCCACAGACAGAAAGACATACAAAACTCAGCCTTGTATCTCTTTGATTTGGCCAGTAGACAGGGACGGACTAGTCAGCACATCTGAACAGCCACGTGACGCAACGCGTGTAGCACAATGAATAGGAGAAACAGCGGTAGGGAGAGCTGCTTTGGAGAGACCAGGGGGAGAGGCAGGAGATAGACAACATGAGTGGTTTGGGGGGTGTGGTATGGATTTGCATGCTGTACAGGGGTAAGGCATGAAAATCTGTAGGAAATCATAGTTCCTTTTGCTACAGAGGAAGGGCTGTATGTTTGAGCATAACTAGTTATGGTGGTGAGAACACTGGGAGATAATTTTTTACTGCATCTGTATTCCTCAGGTAATTGCTTTTTCTCCTAAGTAAGGAAAACGAAATGTAGAGGAAGGTGGTTTTGTCAAAGTAGTGGATTCTAGCCTTTTACTTTATTTTTTTAACAGTTTCGAAGCCTTACAGAGAATTGGCTGCACCAGCTGCAAGAAGGAAAGCTCAAGCTATTCATGCAAACATGAATCAAGTTATTTTTATAGGACCATTTTTGCATTTTTCACTGAAAACTTGACATTTCAGTATGAAAGGGTTCCTTCCCTTCCAACCCAAACCGTTCTATGATTCTCACTTAATTTTGACAGAATTTATTCAGAATTTCATTTTGTTTACCTTAGGTTTAGATCACAGCCTTCCAGTCAGTTGGAAGGCAATACCATCTTGCGGTATAGTCCACCTAAGATTCCACAAGAAAGAGAAGTCGTCTGTGTTGTAGTTTGTCACATTAATAGTCCAAGTGACTTCTATCTCCAGTTGGTAAGTTTAAAAATAAGGTCTATTTAGATAAAACTCTCAACAAACGTTTTAATGTTGAGCTACTTGTAGTCCACATTAAAGAAACTACAAATACCATTAACTTCTGTCACTTGTTGCCAGTTTCAGGATTCCTCGAATTAATAGATTAGATTAATTCATAAAATTCTAGATTAATCCTAGGGTAATTCCAGGAATTCTTAAAATTCCAGAAAGTTAACATTATTTTTCAGTTTTGTTACGTGGTTAATTCCTTTGTGGGTATGTAGTGTTTTTACTGTTTAGAGTGGTTATTTAACAGGGCAATGTTCAACAATCGTTAGGCTCCGTAATTCACTTTGTGTTTATAAGCACTGTTTAATCTGGGGGCGGGGGGAAACTAGGAAGTACACTACTAGGAAAAAATGTCCAAGAACATCTGGTGTGTATGTATGTTTTGTTTTTCTTATTTTAGAGAGAGACCCTGGATTACTTACCTATTCCAAAGAAAATCTGGGATGTGTATAAACATGAGTATGGGAAGAACTTGGAAATTGTCTGCCCAGTTGAAGGCCAAGCCTGTATTGCAAAAGAGAAAGATGGGAATTGGTACAGAGCACGGATTATAGGTGAGGTATTGGTTCTTTCACTCTAAGGCTGGAATTGCAAAATGAGGTGTTGTGCTGGACTAGAGTCATGCACTGTGTATGAACAGTAACAAACAGCCATTATTTTCACTAGGCATTCCTGTACTAACAGTTGGGTTCATAAAGTCGGTAGTACTAAATCATGTTGCATTCTTTTGATATTAATGGAGGAGTTCATACTTTTTTTTTAATAAAAGCAGTATACTTAATTTTTTATATATAATTTTTATTATATATATAATATAATTGTTTTAATTAATGTTTCACAGTTTGAACTATAGATTTGTCTATTATAACCAACCTCTGAGTGTAACTAGTGTGGGTTAGTAATTCCCCATAGTCATTCCGAAGGGGATGGAGGGTGTACTTGCACTGACCCCTGTGTTGTCTGTATGGGCAGTGTAGCACACCTGTATGCTGATGTGTTTGCTTGGCACATGTAATGTGCCAGTGTCTCATCAAGTCATTAGGTGGAAGGGGATCAAAATGCTAACTGTTTTGTTTTGTGAACCTGAAACAGCTGGTTCTTAAAGCATACAGTTTTTGAATTACCCTGCTCTGGCAGAGGGGTTGGACTAGATGATCTCTAGAGGTCCCTTCCAACCCCTAACACTCTGTGAATTCTGTGAATTGGGTTACAGAGCACTTGAAAATACAAGATTTGATGGTTATGTAGTGTAAATGTGGATTTTGCTCTGAAATTCTGGTGCTTTAACTGGTATCAGGTATTCATTTTTCATTTCAATAACTTGAGTTGTTTTTCTTGAAGGGCTGCCAAGTTGTCAAGAAGTTACAGTAAAATATGTTGACTTTGGCAACATTGCTAACTTAAATCTTAAAGACATATGCAGAGTAAAAAAGGAGTTTCTGAGCTTTCCAGAAAAGGTAAATCAGTGCTTACCTGGATGAAATAATCAAAATTGATAGAATCTCGATGGATGGAAGGGGAAAAAGAGGGCTCTTAACATGCTGAAGTAAATAAAATCTTAACCAAGTTCCTTTCCCATGGGTTTACGATGTGAATTTTTTAATACATTTTGGGTGCACATTGAAAACTCTTTAATTTTTTTTTTTATATGATTGAGTCTTAAATGAAATCTAATGTTACCTTGCGGTAAGGGGGTGTATATACATTGTGTGTGTGTATTTAATGAGTAAGCCAAATGAATTTTTACGTTACTTCATTTTCAAATGACGGAATTTCATTTTACTTTACTTCAGTGAAGTAACTTCATTTTCAAATAATGGTCTTTTTTAAAAAAAATTGTATTTTTCTTTGGATTATGGTATTTAAATTTAGTGGTTTCCTAACTTCAGGTATTGTAGTAGTTTTCCCCTCTGACAAGGAGAAAAACTGAGTGGGAAAGGAAATGGCAAAGTATTTATGTCAAATAAAAAACTCACATAAGTAGAAAATAATTCTTCAGCTGTTAATTTGATAGTTCTGGTTGCCAACCATAATTATGCTAAACTTTAAAACTTCATCTGTTGATAGGGGTTTTTTAACCAGTAGTAGGCACTACAGGCAGTGCTTGTTGTTAAGTAAGGTTGGGCAACATCTTTTACTGAAAATAGGATTTAATTGTTTATATTTTGAGCAGATGTTTTCTGGGGAAAGTTTCAGCCAAAATAATGGAGCCTTTTTGGACAGCAAGGGAGAGGAAACATTCTGAAAATGGCAAAATGTTCTTGCAGTTGCAATGTCTTAATGCTTCAGGTCGGACTGGCTAATGAATAAGGGTGTTGGGAGTTTTGGTGTGCGTTACCCATCGTTCCAACTGGTTGCTTGTTATTGACCAAATATAAATCCTCAGAAAAATCTGTTGGGAGTTTGTCAGCTCTTGAGCACATGCTACTAGGCCTTCTCACTGTGAACATAAAGGAGAAGGGGCTGAAGAGCTACGGATACAGATGGGTATATGACCACTAGAGAATGGTCTGAAAAAACTTGAATCCATCGGTTATTCTCAAATTTCAGCATTCTTGTGCCATGTATAGGTTATGGTGAAACACTCTAGCAGGGTGTTTACACTTGAAGTTTACATAAGAAATATTAATTTCCCGTTGCTAAAAAATAATTTTTAAGGATTTCAAATTCTTAAAAACAGTAATGAACACAAGGTTGCAAAATCAAGCATTCAGAAGGTAAGAGTGTCGGAAGTGAGGTTGGCTGTGCAAGTCTGTCCTGTTGCATATAAACATTGGTAAGTCTTCACACACAGTCACATATTACATTGCCTCAAATGTAAGCTGGTCATTAAAGAGATTTAAATTAGGCTGTTAGAGAGAAGTCAGACCTTTTCCAGCCTGTTAATACAGTTTGCAGGCATTTTAAGGGACTTGGGTGATGCAGAAATCCTGGCCAAGACTGGAGTGAGCAATGCTTCATGCAGTGTTGGTTTTGTCATCCACAGCCCCTTCTTTTAATGGTTATTTAACCTGTCAGTCAGTCTTACTTTCATATTCCTGGCTGCCTGTATCCTAAGAATATCTGCACAAAACATTCTTCTTTCTATTGTCTTTCCCCCCCTGTGTTACTCTTCTTTCTTTCAGTGCAGTAAACAAGGAGGATGCAATAACATTCACAGTTAATTTGAAATTGAGCCATAGGGCAGCCACCGAAGTTTGGAATAAAAGTGACAGGACGAGGGGTAATGGGTTTAAATTGAAAGTGGGGAGGTTTACATTGGATATCAGGAAGAAGTTCTTCACAGCGAAGTTGGTGAGGCACTGGCACAGGTTGCCCAGAGAAGCTGTGGATGCCCCATCCCTGGAAGTGTTCAAGGCCAGGCTGGATGAGGCTTTGAGCAACCTGGTCCGGTGGAGGGTGTCCCTGCCCATGGCAGGGGGGTTGGAACTGGATGGTCTTTAAGGTCTCTTCCAACCCAAACCATTCTGTGATTCTATGCTAAAAAAATTCTTCTAATCAAAGTACTTCATCTCATAATGGTCACGTGGAACCAGAAGCCAAGGCCATGCTCTTTTGCTGTCCTGCATGAGTGCAAAGCAAAGGCTGTGATACGGTATGGTAGATAGATAATTTGAGTTATTCTTTAGGCCATCAGGTGCAGGCTGGCTTGCATTGAGCCTTTTAAAGGGGCAAATGAGTGGAACAGAGAAGCCAAGGAAAGATTTGAAGAAATGACTGAAAATAAACTTCTGCTGTGTTCAGTTGTTGGTAAGTTATCAAGAGTGTATCAATTTATGTTTAAGTTTTATCAAATTGACTCAAATGTAGAAACACACACTTTCATATTTTCAGTAGTGTTTATTTGAAATGTTTATGTTCATACTTGTGACAGGTAGCCTGGAGTGAGAATATCTAAACAGGAACTAGTTGAAGGAGATATAACAGATAAAACTTCTGACAAAAGCACTTTTTATGTCTTCTCTTATGAAAGTATCACAGCATTCTGTGATATGAATATCCTAGCTTACTAAAATGGGCGTGTTTCTGAAAGTACTAGCTATCCTTGACTCTCCCTGACTTTCTTTCCTGACAAGCATTTGTCATTAATATGCAGTTAGTTATTTTTCCACACCTGTGGAATAGTGGTTTGGGACCCATCTAATAAGTTAAATAGCATGTAGCAGTTGGCTTTATTGGTACAAAAGTACTTTTTAATTGTATTTTAAGTTAATTCTATAGATATGTGTAAAGCTAAGCCTCTACATACCATTGATGTTCAGAATCCATTATTTTATAGATCAAATGTAATTCTACAAAATTCTCTTACTACCATTTGCCATGTCTCCAAAACCAGAAATAGTCTTTATATTGTCATTGATTGGCACTAATTATGTTTGTATTATTTATTCACAGAAATTTCAGATAATAGTATCTTATCTGTTGAACTCTTTGAGTCCTCTGCTCTTCACAAAAGAACCTTAAGTATTAACTGCCAGCTAGTTAAAGAAGACTTAGCATCCTACATGCCTGGGTAAATACATTGTGCATAACTTAAAGTACTTAGAAATAAAAGTATTTAAAAATACTGAATTTTATGTAACAAAATTACTGGCTTTAGTATGTAGCTCCAGTGGATGGAATTTACCACAGTTGTGATAAAATTCATCACAAATCACATTTGTCAACTGACAGGAGTTACAGAGTGTTAAGTCTGCATTTGGCATAGTTAAATTCTCAGACTGAATCTTGACTAACATAGTATATTGAAATGGGTTCAGAAGTTGGACATGAAATGTTTGCATCGTACTTGTAATGTGCTTAAGTGCCAAGTCTTCCCGTAAGGTTCCCATTCCGTTGGGAATGAAAGTAAGAAAGGGAATAGCACTTTTGTGTGTTTAACCTGCACCTAAGGGAGGTCATCTCTTTTGGAAGGTCTGCTATTAGAAAGCAAATACGCAGATAACCAGCTGTGACAGCGACAGACAGAAGAGCTGGGGAGCCCGCTGAGGGAGATGAGGCTGATGAGAGAACACTGCTGCATCTGCTTTGTTGGCTTTTTAAAAAAATAATCCATGGGCTGCATTCAGGAAAATCAATAATTACTCTTCCATTAATAATTTTAGAATAAAAATGTAGTTAACTAGAAGGTTTTGATTCCAGAAAGGAATTTCTGAATTTTCTTTTTTTTTTCAGGAGGAAGCAAATACATGGATTTTCATATCTTTGCTCAGAAATATAAACCCTAGTAACACTTTTCTTGTACTACTCACAACTTTTAATAAGACATTAGTGAAGTTAAGCAGCTTTATTTAAACCTAAACAGCTGAATTCTTTAGTCATTGTCAGTAGGATATTTTGTTGTGTTGCAGCTATATTTAGATGACTGCTTATGGCCTGCAAACAAGTGGATATGTTACTTTAGTACAAGCTGCTGTGTAACACTGGTAACTTTACTAGTAAAATGAGGATTTTTTTTTTTTTTTTTTTTTTGCTCACTCACTCCACCTTCTTTAGTTGAACTGGGAAGAAAATAAAAGAAACAGGAGCAGGAAGACTCATGGGTCAAAATAAAGTCAGGGAAATTGCTTAACAAGTAGTGTTCTGGTCAAACTAGACATAGTTTAATTAATTAGCATAAATATTTCGTTACCTATTCAGGCATTGGGGCACAAAAGGCAAACATTTATCGCACCTATCCTGCCCCTTTTCCAGACTCAACTTCACTCCAAGCACCTCTCTTCCCCCTCCTACATTCAGGTTACGCTCAGTCCCTTCAGTGAGCCAGTGAGCAGCGCAGGGCATTGGGGTCAGGATGCGGCAGTTTCTCCCTGCTGCTCCTTCCTTCTTGCTCTTCCTGTGCTGCAGCATGGGGCCCTCCACAGGGCTCCCTTCAGGAGTGTGCCTCTTGCCCTGCAAAATACCTTCTACTCTTCTGACCTTGGTGTTCCCTGTGTTATTTCTCTTCTGTTCCCTCCTCTCTCCCTGGTATTTTCTGCCCTTCATTAAATTAGAGGTGCTACCAGCCTCACTGAAGGGCTCAGCCATGTCCTGTGGAGGGTCTCTTGCAGAGATGGACACCAGGAAGAAATTCTTCCCAGAGAGGGTGGTGAAGCACTGGCACAGGTTGCCCAGAGAAGCTGTGGATGCCCCATCCCTGGAAGTGTTCAAGGCCAGGCTGGATGAGGCTTGGAGCAACCTGGTCTAGTGGAGGGTGTCCCTGCCTATGGCAGGGGAGTTGGAAGTAGTTGATATTCAAGGTCCCTTCCAACCCAAACCATCCTGTGATTCTGTGGCTGAAATAGGCCATGTCTGCCATGCGGCAGCCCCTGGCCTCTCAGAGGTCACCCCTGCAGCCCCTCTCCCCCATTACCAACACCTTGCCATTTACACGCAATGCACCATGTGTTTCAGTTGGAAAGATGCTTCCGTGGACTGTGAGGGGTGGTTTTGTGGGCGCTTGAGGGTTTTTGGCTTGCTTTGTTTTCCAGTGTGCATAGGTCTCTAGCTCTTCAGAGCTTGTTTGTCACACTTTCTTGCTGAATTTCCCACTTGTGAAGATGGATGTCTGCAAAAACTCAAGAGACTAGTGAATAACTCAAACCTGCTTTAGGTCATTTAGGGTCACGTTTGGGATATGGTTACTGTTCATGTTTAATGCTGTTGAGGGAAACCCAGGCCAGCTCCACAGAGTGGTATACTCTTGTATATATTGTCTATATATTGCATATATATATAGTCTGGTATATGTTGTCTAGTATAAAGACAACATAAGCAGGAGAGAACAGTGCTCCACTGAAGCTGACTTGCTGGCAAGCAAACATTAGTAACCTTACTCTTGCATTGGGATAGGAAGTAATCCATATGGAATTCCAGGAAGAAACCTTAGAATCTGAAGTTCATTCCAAAGTGATTGTTTTTTCTGATGGATCTGCAGTGATAATGCTATACTGGAGTTACTAGAGAGGGGGTTGTGAAACACGTAACACGTATTTCACTTGGGAGAACGCTCCGTGGCAGATTGCCCCTGTCCATTTCATGGTTCAGACTAGTTGTACACAAGGTAAGCATTTTTATGGGCTGTGGTGCTCATTTTTTTCCTGGTTCTACAAGTTAGCTGTTTTACCCTGCATTTTCCAAATACGTGCATCAGGAAGGTTTGCATAATTAATTGCGTAGCAGTATGTACTGAATGATTCAATACTTAAACACTACAGAATTTTTCTCGGACAGAGCAGTTCGTTTCCTTCCCAGGAAGGAAAAGACAGGTGGCAGATCTCTGAAAACAAAAAAGAGTTTCTTCCTGGAGGCCCAGAATTGGCAAGCAGTTAAACTCGGGCTTGCTGTCCCCTTCAGTCAGTGATGTTTATGAGAAGCCAGTTCTTTTGCCTTAACAGATGTTTTTTCAAGCTGCAATCTCTTGCATCTTCAGTTGGTACAATTCGTGCAGACTCGTACTGAGCTGTGGCTCAGAATATGTACCAGCCAGCTCTGATTGCTGGTGGGCTTTACTCTGTCCAGTTCGCACAATTGAAACAAGTTTTCATCAAGTATTACCATGGCTGTACTTCATTCAGTACTCTACTTAAGAAAGTGCTAGCACCACTTGCTAGCTTCTGGCATTCCTCAGGGATTCCTCGGGGAGTGCTGGAAAGGTAAAGCACAGAATGATTAGGGTTGGAAAGGTCCTTAAAGATCATCTAGTTCCAACTCCCCTGCCATGGGCAGGGACACCCTCCACTAGACCAGGTTGCTCAAAGCCTCATCCAGCCTGGCCTTGAACACTTCCAGGGATGGGGCATCCACAGCTTCTCTGGGCAACCTGTGCCAGTGCCTCACCACCCTCTCTGGGAAGAATTTTTTCCTGATGTCCAATCTGAATCTCCCTGCTTTCAGTTTAAGCCCATTACCCCTTGTCCTGTCACTACAGGCCCTTGTAAAAAGCCCCCCTCCAGCTTCCTTGTGGGCCGCTTCAGGTACTGGAAGGTGCTATAAGGTCTCCCCAGAGCCTTCTCTTCTCCAGGCTGAACAAGCCCAACTCTCTCAGCCTGTCCCCATAGCAGAGGTGCTCCAGCCCTCGGAGCATCTTCGTGGCCTCCTCTGGACCCGCTCCAACCGGTCTATGTACTTCTTATGTTGAGGGCTCCACAGCTGGACACAGTACTGCAGGGGGGGTCTCAGGAGAGCAGAGTAGAGGGAGAGAATCGCTTCCCTCGACCTGCTGGCCACGCTTCTCCTGATACAGCCCAGGATCCGGTTGGCTTTCTGGGCTGCCAGCGCACACTGCTGGCTCATGTCCAGCTTCTCATCCACCAGTACCCCCAGGTCCTTCTCCTCAGGGCTGCTCTCAATCCATTCTCCGCCCAGTCTGTACTGCTGCTTGGATATAACACTAACATTAATATTCTTTACTTCTGAAAGGAATATTTGCACATCATAGAAGTTGAATGTTGTAGCTTTCACTCAGAGGCAACGTTGCTTTCTAGAAGCATATTAATAATTTGATGTCTTTTAAGCCAGAAGCAAACACTGATGTTCAGCAGCCTATTTGTGTCAGGCTTGGTTTGCTGCTGGCAGCCTACACTGCATAGTGTGTTCATCTGACAGTAGAACGTGCAAGGATACCTTCTGGCGAATAGAAACGTTGCTGTCATGAGTCTTTCAGAAGTAGCATTTAGAAATGTTATGTCTTTTATTTTGATTTTTTTTGCTTTTTTAAACTATTCACTCTTCATGTTGAGTGATTCCTGTCATGTTGAAGTGTGATTATTGATCTCTTCTTCATTTGGTTTAAAAATGTGTTTAAGCTTTCATTTCTAATTACTTCATGCTTTTTACAGGTACAGTGAAACTACTGCTGTAAGACCCAGTGAAATATGGGAAGTTCCTCTAGAAGAAGTTGTTGAAACCTCAGAAGCTTTAAATCCTATAGACATGGAACTTGTGAACAAAGGAAATTTCAGATCACTTTCTAAGAAAGAGCTACAAGTGAAAATCAGTCATGTTGTGTCTCCAAGTAAAATTTTTATGCAGTGGCTGTCGTCAGAAAGCATACTGAAAAGGTACTGAAATTCAAGAACTTTTCTAGAGATAAGGCATTCGTAATACAAACTGGTGATGTATAATTAGAACAAACTCTGATTAGGGTTGCATTTGGCACTGGATACTGTTTTGAATGCTGTTGACTTATCTTGCTTTGTTGAGGAAAGTATTGGAACAAAAGGCAGATTGGCACTATGTTGTGGTTTATTAAGTATTTATGGTTCCACATTAAGTACATGATCTAATGCCTATTTCAAATCAGTTTTAAGTATTGGGGCCTGATAAACCTAACACTGTCCAGACATTAAATCTTTCTGCTCTTTCTTTTCTCCTCCTCATCCCTTCATTAGAAATCCTGTTAAATAATACCGATATCCTAAGCTATAGAACTTCAATCAAGTTATTTATTTCAGTATGATTCTAATATACTGTTAGGAATGTTTGAAGGCAATTTCTAGACATAGTGTATTGTCATTATTTAATAGCAGCCAGCAACCAAGCACCACACAGCTGCTCGCTCATTCCCCTTTCCTCCTGTGGGATTGGGAGGAGAGTCGGAGGAAAAGCCAAGGAATCTCATGGGTTGAGATAAGAACAAGTTAAAAATTGAAAATAAATGGAATAATGATACTAACAACACTAATAATACTAATATGACTACTAATAATAAATAATGAAAATAATGGAAAAGAAAAAAAATTATACAGCTGCTCACCACCCGCCAGCTGATGCCCAGCCAGTCCCCACGTAGCGAGAGCCAGGCTGGAGAGAGACAAGAGCCAGATGCCCAGAGCCAATCAGGCCCAAGAGAGAGGCATTCCCAGCCCACCCTCAACTTACATACTGGGCATGATGTTTGATGGCATGAAATCTCCATTTGGTCAGTTGGGGTCAGCGGTCTGGGCTGTGTCCTCTCTCAGCTTCTTGTGGAGAAGAAGGTGTGTTGTGGTTTACTCTTTCCTGACTAACACCAGCACAAGGTGGGGACACAGAGGCAGTATGAGAAACAGAAAATGTCCTTGACTTGATATAAAGTTGTTGCTTGGCAACATTAAAAACATTACTGTGTTGTCAACATTCTTCTCAGCACAACCTAAACACAGCCTGATACTAGCTACTGTGAGGACAATTAACTCTGTCCCAACTGAAATCAGCACATGTAACCACCTTCCTTTGGCAGATAGGTAGGTAACACTTAGGCAATAGTGCCTGCTGTTTGAAGGCAGTTAAATCAAAATGTCGTTGCTTAGTGCAAGTTGCTTATTCTCTGCCTTTTATTTCTCCTTTCTTCATCTTTTTACGTCTAGAGTCCCAGTCATGACACTAAATGAGTACCACACTCCCAAGCAGTTGAGAGAAAATAGTGCATCGTTCAAACAGTGCTATACAGAATGGTCAGGATTCATTCCCTCAGATTCATTCCATTCTTTAAACCAACAGGATAGTTTCACATAATTTTAATCAGATTGTGTGTATTTTGAAGCTCTGTGTCATGTATTTCTAACGTGTCATGAATAAAAAACTATCTGTCTCTTAATCGGTTACTAAAACGTTACTGACTGCTAGTTAAGCAGTGATTGACTCAGTAAGCCCTTTACTCACTGGATAAGGTTTTACCACTAGATAAACGTGGGTTTTTGAATGTTAGCTTACAGGAGAAGATGGCTGCCATCTACAGAGAATCCCAGCCACAGCCCGTGAAGTGGGAAAGTGGTATGCACTGTGCTGTTTATGTACGTGATTTGAAACAGTGGCAGAGATGTCAGATAAGCAGGATTGTCTCTGAAACAAGTGCAGAGGTAAACCTCTTCTCGCAACAGGAGTCGTACTTCTGTTTCTAAAGTTTGTCAGCATTCATTGATTGAAATAATGTCAGTCTTTGCTTCTGACTTCTGTGTTAAGGTTTTCTCATACAGCCTTTTGCTTCTGTCGAGAGTTTAAGTTACACTGTACGTTGCTGCAAGTATCTGTCTCATCAGATGCCTTTAGCAGAGAACCTGGCAGTTGAGGAAAGCTCATGAGCTTGACTTTGCCTGTGTTTACACTTGGCATCATAGCTCAAGGTCTCAAACTCTAGCCTAACAATTCAGCTTAGATTTCAGAAGCTGTGTGAGCCCGAGGGCCACATTAATTCGAATTTAGCGGTGCTTGCTAAAAGGTGGAGCCCGGTGAACTGAGTGCAGCACCACAGGAACACGTGGTCAGGCTGTTGCTTGAACCCTAAATGGCGGGTGATGCACTGTGCCACGTAGGTGTAGCGTTTTCTACAGCAATTTCTCACGCAGTCCCGCTTTAAACGTGCGTTTTGTTGCACTCATTTGAAAAGAATAAGCATCAGAAGAGGCATTTCGTGAACCTGCCTTGAAAGCGAGAGTGTGTTCTTAATCGTACAGATAATCCAGGACTGGATTACTATTGATTCTCTGCGCCATCGTCAGATTATGCCCATGAGTCTTGTTAGCAGGAAGCAGAAGTGGGATTTTATGTATCTCTGGTTTGCATCATCTGCTTTCTAAGGCTAAGAGCCCTCAAACAGCTATTTAACCACATCACAATAAAAAGCAAGAGGTGGAGGGGAGCTATTTCAGCATTTGCAGGTTTACAAATTTAAATGCACCAACATGACTGAAGCAAAGGAAAAGGAGTTTTCTCATTCAAGTAATGGTCTCTGTAAAGTGGTTCAGCCCCCCTGGAGCACATTCACGTGTTGTCTTATCGGTGTGCTGTGGTAGTGGTTTGTGCTGTGGTAGTGGTTTGTGCTGTGGTAGTGGTTTGTGCTGTGGTAGTGGTTTGTGCTGTGGTAGTGGTTTGTGCTGTGGTAGTGGTTTGTGCTGTGTGATGGAGCACTTGTTTGTCGCATCTTGGTAATGTTTGAATTTTGTTTACCTATTCAGGCATGCTTTGAATTGTCATTCCTTACCAATAACACTAAGAGGGGGTTTCTGTTTCAGTGTGCTTCTTGTCTGTAACAGGTAATACTTTATGATTGTGGAGCTGAAAGAAGAGTGGATATCAGCTGTCTACGAAAACTTGAGGAGAACATGAAGATAGTTAGGACGTTAGCAATAGAATGTTCCTTGGTGGATATAAGGTAGCCTTTCCCTCGCACTGACTAGCAGTATTACAAACCTAATAACGACATCATCTGTTCCTGTGTTAGCATGTTAGCACCGATTAACTAAAGTTTGGATGTGGTTTGCTTTTTGAATAAAGAGGAAATGGGATGGTGGCTGTGATGTGTTTTATAAAGGGGGTTTTTTCCTAAGGGTTATGCTTCATGCCATTAAAGCAGAAGCCATGCTGGAGAAAGGAAGAATATAGGATGAATTATAAAATACTGGACAGATGACAGAGTTTTTCTCATTGCACTAAATGCTTTTTCTCCTTGGCCCAGAATCGGATCTTATGAAAACGTATAGGAGGTCTCTACAGTTCTAGACTGTAGAAAAGAGAGAGAACAGGGTTATTCTCCCGTGCATTTGTTTGTGTGCTGTCTACTGCAAAGAAAGATAAATCATGTTTGTAATGCCCATTCCTTGAATGAATATAAAAAGCCCAGTTTGCAGATGAAGTCTGGATTTTCCTTTGCCCTGTTAAGAGCAGTGTCATGCTTCTGCACCTCGTGGTCCTCCTCATTTTGAAGTTTTGAGGTTATATTTTTGAATTCTTCCTGTCATGTAGGTCCAGATATGAATAACCAGTTCTTTTTACTCTTGACTGTCATGGAGTTTGTTGTTTTGGCCTGACAGTTCAGGCAGTTTCAAAAGAAATGAGAATCTCGGTGAAGGGAGGGTTTGTGGTTAAGCTCAGCAGGCGCCAACTGCCCTTGTATTAGAGGAGATGATCGTTTGTTCTGTGTTAGGCCCACAGGGGGAAGCACGCAGTGGACAGCAACGGTGTGTGAATATTTATCCTATTACCTGACTGGGATGCAAGTGAAAATAATCATACAGGTTTGTAATCCAAACCAGAGGTATTCGTAAAGTTTCTGTCAGGTTGTCTGTTAATTTTTTTTCTGAATATTTCTGCTCTTCAAAAAGTCCTGAGGGGAACTTGCTAAGATTGCTGTTTGCTGTAAGGAAAAAGATGCTTTTTCTTTTTCCTGCTTTACTTTTGTTATTCACTGGAGCATTAGAGCAGTTTGGCCTACTCAGTGTGGCAAGAACAGAGCCTTAGATAGATAGAGTTACTGAAGAATAATTTTTACATCTTTACTGGATGCTGACAACTTCTGTGAACAGGTGAGCACAATGCTCATATTCTTTATGAGAATGATTTCAGCAACTGCTATATTAGTTTTCAAGTCTCAGAAACGGAAAGAGGCCGACGCTCTACAAACATCTCTAGTAATTGATTTCTTCCACTGGGGAAAAAAAATGGGAATTATTATGAGGGTTTGATCTGTCCAGTGTCTGTTGGCAGCCGCCAGCGAGGTTTTATAGTGTGTCCTGGAAATAAAACCACTGAAGAGCAAAGTTATTTATGAATGAGGTTAACGCTCCTGCTGGTGGCAAACAAGTGTTGGGCAGTTCATTCTGAACAAACAGCTAAGGGAGAAGAGAAGAGGCCAGTTTTTATGCTGTTAATTGTTTTTAATGTTATGTTTGGAACAGTTGGTGAAATGATGGGAACCATGATTAAGTAAATTTTCTGCCTTCTGATGCGGGTATCAGTTGTTCAATGAGGTCTGATTTGCAGTCAGTACCAATAAAATGGAAAATACGCCTGTGGTTTAGAGGAAATGCGTGTTGTAAGATATTACCCAGCTCTCTCATTTTTTCCAGGAAGTTGATGAGGCTTGTGCATTGCCTGTGAAAATTCTTTGCAAAGATGAAACAGGAAAATTGATTGATATTTCAGAACATCTTATTAAAAAGGGTTTGGCTTTTAGAAACAGAAGGTTTGGATATTTTCATATTCTTTCAGACTCTCATATTCAAATAATGATAAGCTAACAAGTGAAACAAAAATTTGGATTGTTCTCTGTAGCGTATGTAGCAACAGGACTCTGTCTTTAGTGAATGTATCAGAGTATAACATCATTAGTTGTATCCATTGCACGTTTCAGTTCTCTGAGTTGGCAGATGAGATGTTTGACAGTATTTTAACAAGCATTTGCCACCTTTGTGTGTTTGGTTTTTTACTTTTATTATTTTATTATTTTGCACTTTTCAAGTTCTTTGTAAGTTAACATGTTGATACGATTTGATTTTATCTGCCAGAACTGATAAAGATGATATGGCTTGCTCAGTCTCCAAGAAACATCTTGAAGTACATTTAGAGCAAGAGAACACAGGACTGGATGGTTGTGATTCAGAAACTGCACACGTGAAGGCGAGCATTGCTCCAGAGGAAAACAGCACTGTTTCTGGGAGTGAACAAAAATCATGCAAAACATATAAGGCATTGCTTCATTCAGGAATGGATGAAATATATAAATCCCCTGTCGTACCTGAAGCAAAAATTTTTCAAGCTGTAGTAAGTTGCGTTGGACCTGATGGAACTATTTATATAATACCAAAATCATTTGGTAAGATTACAGAGAAGAACATACGTTTATGTGTATGAATGTGATATCTGGTATATTCTGATACAGCAAAGCTTTGTGTTCTGGTGTATTCTGTATCGGAACAGAGTTCTAGAAGAATCCTGTTTGAGAGAACTGCTGTTGGGAAGTGATGAGGCCTTTGGCCTGGGGGGTGAGGGGTGCATGCGCTTGCTCTGCAGTGCTTGGGAGAGGGCTCACCGCTTCCCAGCAGAGGAAACCCACATTCCCAGGAGGCAACACCCTGTCCTTAAACCCATGAAAGTCAGCTTTCTTGAACTTCCACCCTGGCAGGAAGTGAAAAAACCCCAAGCGCTTGGACAGGCAGGTTACTTGCCTCTCTTCTCTAGGCAGTACTGGGTAAAGCAGCAGGTGCTTTCTGTTACAGTGTTGAAATTGGGATGTATTTTACTACTAATAATGAAGATACAGTCCTAAAGATTCTCAGAAGTTAGCCATGTTCTCAAATATTCCTGGCTTTTTTTTTTCCTTCAGTGTAAGCTCAGTACCCAGCTTCCTTGGGCTGTTTACTTGTACTGTGATAGATTGTGTCTCTCTTTGTATTTTCTGTTTGTACTGTTTGAAAGAGGAACATTTTCATGTGACAGATGCAGCGTCAGACTTCAGTACCATGATAATATATTGTGCTTTAGAGAAATGTTTCCATATGGGAACATTTATTCTTTTACTCTACGAATACATCTAACTGTTATATCCTAACACTTGGAAATTCAAAGTACAGTAACCCCACTTGCCCAAGACTTGTTTTGTGGTGTCCTACCACTGTCTCTGGGAATCTGTTGTCTTGTTCACTGGGAGGTTCCTGTGTTACTGCTGCCACGGTGTCAGTTGCAAAATTTATAGACCCTTCTCTGAGATTAGAAACTAGAATTATTAATGGCTTCACAGCTGGAAATAGTTCACTCTTTGTTCAGGACAGCACTTGTTTGCCTGTACTAGAAGTTGAACATACATACTGTGTCAGTGTTGGAAAACATTTTTTGGAGCAGCACATGTATTTTATGTTCATACATGTCTTCATCTGAATCTGCTGTGTTTCAGTGATTGAAATAATTTACATTAATTCATTATTTTGAATTTTATTCCTCCCTCATCCCCCAGAAATTGAACTAAAAAATTTGATGACTGAAATACAAAGTAACTTCAGATGCCTTGGTCTTCTGGAGCCCTACTGCTGGAAGAAGGGAGAAGCTTGTGTTGTAAGAGGATCAGATACCATGTGGTATCGAGGTAAAGTTGTAGAGCTCGGTGGTAGTACTCTGCAGGTAAGTTTGAGTATTATGTCGTGTGTGAGTGCGTGAACCTGTGCGCATGTATGTAAAAAAGAAAAAAGGGGGGAGGGTGCAAATAATCCTCTAAATTTATGATCCCACCTTTTATCATTCAGCTGACCCAACTATCCAGATGCTCATTGTGCTTTAAAGTGTGAATAACTGTCCTTATTTTTACATTTATTTTAAAGATTAATTCCATAAGCCTATTTTAGTTGTCACAATTTTTCCCGTCATTTTCGTGGTGTTTATAAATGTTCTTAAGTAAAAAGCTACCCTTGATGACCTCTAAGTACTCCTTTTTTGGTTTTTCTTGTTCTGTTGTTGCTGTTGTTATCCTGTATGGAATGCTTTGAAAATATTTAGCTTCCACCTCACCCTGTCCCCACCCAAAAAGTAGTGAGTTTGTTTTGAATTCGTTCTGCTGCACAGGTATAGAGATACCTTTTCTGATTAGCAGTTAGTCTTGTCTAAACTCCTGAGTCTGTTCATGCTTTTTGAATGTAGATTTGCAAGTCTGACACTTTCCTAGTTCACAGATGTTTTAAACTGCTGTAGGTTGTTACACAAAAGGTAGGATCTTTTGCAAGGCATGTTTAACAATTGACTTCTGATCTGCCATACCAGTTTTTAATCCTTCATTTCCACTATGTCACATCACCTTCTTTCCAGCAAACCATTATTTTTTCCTCCGGAAAAGTGAATGCTGTGAATGAACCCTTTCTCTTGTTAAGCTTGACTTAAACCCCAGGAATTATTTCAGGAAAGCTTTTCTTTCCGTACAGGTACAGTACATAGACCGTGGTTGCATAGAGAGGATTCCTCAGTGTCATCTGTACCCAACTACACTGTATGTTGGTATCCCTCCGCTTTGTATACCATGTGAGCTCTACAAGACAGTACCGGTGAGTAACGGTACATTTGAAGGTGTTTTATTAGGTGGTAACTCAAATCGATACACCGGTCAGCCATACAAAGGTTGAGACTAGTTGCTGTCTCAGCTAGTTGTTTCTTCCCTATGAGGATTCAGAGAATAGCTGATAAGGATCGTTTCAGCAAGGCAGCCTTGTATCGGGAAATGCCAGATTGCTTCGTGAAGTGGCTGTTTCAAAAGCAGCTCTCGCTGGAATTGGATCTCTGTGAGACAGGAGAGTGCAGTAGTTGGCAGGAGGATACTCTGAAGTGGTAGTTGCAGTAGCAGCAACAAGTAAGGCCTGGATTTCTGAACGCAAAAATGCCAGACAGGTCCTGCAAACGCATTTCTGTCATTCTGAACTTAGCTGTGCAGCAAAAAATCTGTTACGCTGAACTTACACAAGTGAAGTGTTTCAGGGGGTTTTGTTAATAAGTAATTGATACGTAAATAGCATCTTCACATATCATCGCATCCTATTCGAATTTGAATGGTGCGTTTAGTATCTGTGTATTACTGAAATGACTAGCTTGCTTTTAAACTTATTTTTAAAGAAAACCTTTTATTGCTGGAAGCAGTTCAACTGATAGATTAAGAAAGACTGTTTTATAAACCTACGGCTTGGAGGCAAATGGATATCGCAGGATATAAAAGCAGTATTTAAAGTGCCCTGTGTTTTCTGCTGTCATGTTATCATCAGGTGTAATTATGTATCTTGGGGTTTATGCTTCATGTAGTAGTGCACACATACATTATTATATATGTAGTAAAGGTTAGACTTGGCAAGCAGCATCTCTTTCTAATAGAGCCACTTCAGGATCCAAAAATTGCTGGTCGGCTTTGTCACGGAGTAAGTTTTAGTGTACCAAATAACAGATAATGTTTAAACTGTTGCAGACAAATTAAGCTATTGGTGTGTGTTTTCAAGTAAGTTTTTCAATGATAGGCATGTATTTTCATCTTGGTGTATTAAGAATAGTAAGAGTATTATTTGTCAGCATCTTAATGTGTGTGGGTTTCTTGCTTTTCACCAAATAGATTGGAAATCGTTGGCAGCAGGATGCTGTAGATTGCCTTCAAGAGCTGCTTACAAATGAAGAGGTTGAAATACATGTTCAGGTAGTTTAATTTATTCATAGATGTACAATAAGGCTGAATTTGTTTACTTTTTTTTTTTTCTTTTAACTTGCATTCAGAAGTGTGGGTGAAGGAGTGAGGCAGTAAATGCATTCCTCAGACAAACCAAAACCCAAAGCTTAATCTGTATTGTCTGAAAACCTGCAACTTCAGATAGTTTATCGCTAATGATAAATTGTGAAAGAGAAGGATTATTGGTGAGTGAGTGAACATGGGATAATGTTTCGGTGTTAGACTGGATAGACAGTGCTGCCATTCCAGACACACATATATTGACATTTGTATCCTAACTGATGTTAAGACCATCCTTACTGGGTTTGTATCTTTGGTGAATGAGTATGGTGCATATAGGAATGACAGGTTTGAATTTACTGGTCAGTCATGCTATTCCTGTTAGAATGTTCTTTTGTCCTGTGTCAATAGGAATTACCAGATAACCCATGGGGCAAGTTGTCCGTCAACCTGTATTTTGGTGGAATGTCCCTTTCTTCCTTCATGGCATACCAGAAGTACTGTGTTGCTGAGGATTGTCAGGACATGCTAACGCTGGTAAGATTTGGGGGGAAAGGAGAGGGTCTTTTACCATTGTTATTCTGACATGAGAAAGATTACTGAGTTGCTTGTTGTGACCTTTGATGATTTGTTATTTCTTCTTATATTTCTGTACAGTTTTGTGTTGCAAACAGCAGTAAGACCAAGTACACAGCTCTGTAGCATAACAAGTGCAGATGGGATTGTTGCTAACTTTTTATGGAATAATGAATTGCCAAGAGTTTGGTCTTGGACTCCTTAATGAAAAGAAATTTTCGCATTTCTGTCTAAAGTCCAATTCATTTTCTGTTCCTCTAAAACTTAAAAGGATAGGGATAGGGTAATATTTTTATTGCTTGAAGGGATTAGTTAATCATAGAAATATACCCAAGGATGGAGATATTCAAAAGTAAATTCACCTTAAGAAGGATATCGACCAGTTGGAGCGAGTCCAGAGGAGGCCATGAAGATGCTCCGAGGGCTGGAGCACCTCTGCTATGGGGACAGGCTGGGAGAGTTGGGCTTGTTCCACCTGGAGAAGAGAAGGCTCTGAGGAGACCTTATAGCACCTTCCAGTGCCTGAAGGGGATGACAAGGAGGCTGATGGGGGCTTTTTACAAGGGCCTGTAGTGATAGGACAAGGGGTAATGGGTTTAAACTGAAAGCAGGGAGATTTAGATTAGATATCAGGAGGAAATTCTTCCCGGAGAGGGTGGTGAGGCACTGGCACAGGTTGCCCAGAGAAGCTGTGGATGCCCCATCCCTGGCAGTGTTCAAGGCCAGGCTGGATGAGGCTTGGAGCAACCTGGTCTAGTGGAGGGTGTCCCTGCCCATGGCAGGGGGGTTGGAACTGGATGATCTTTAAGGTCCCTTCCAACCCAAACCATTCAATGATTCTTCTATGAAATTCAATCAAGTATTTCAACATAAACCTAGTGGTATCTAAGGGAGTTACCTAGGCTCTTCATTCCAAGTGTCTGGGATATTTACCTTGAATTCTTTGGTGAAAATTTCAATCCTTCTCTGAACTGTATTACCTTAACACAAAACATTAGATAAGTAATTTCTCTGTCTTTTTTTATTCTTGAAATCTGAGAATCAGGTTTATTTAAATCACCAAGGCTTTGTTGTTATGTTTTTCTCTCTGATTTGGTATAAGCCAAATCTTAATCTACCCCTGGAAATGCCAGTGCTGGTTTTTTGGAATAGTTCATTACTTCAGGTCAGAGGAGGGATGATGCACTTTAAACTGCTTTTGCCCTGTTGACTGTATCCCTTCAGTTAGCATCTGCCTTCTGAAGGACAGCAAAGACCATGCAGAAAGACTTCATACAGAGCCATCGTTGCTGTTAATTGACTTGTAGTCAGCTGAACACTTCCAGGGTAGCTAGGAGCTGTTCAGCCTACCAGCAGTTCTGGAGAGATCTGCGTCCTTTCAGGCAGAGAGAGAAACTAGGCAGAAGATCTAGTAGTAACCAATCTACTGACAGTAAGAAAAGACTAGTAACATTAACAGCAAAAATGAAAATGCAGTTTTTCTTCAAAAACGCACACAAGAGCTAAGATACCCAACTGAACTATGGGCAGTGCTCAGTTGGGAATGAGCTGGAATCTAAGCTGGATCTTTGGAGCCAGATGTAGTCAGATGGCCTATCACAATGTTCCTGATTGTTTTGCTGAAATCTGATATTTATCTATGTATCTGTGATACAGTCAGACATCCTTTCTTTACTAGCATTTATCGATAGGGTTTTTAATCTTAGGAGTGCGTGCTTTCAAAGGAAAAGCTGGGTTTTTCCTAGTTAAGTCTGAGGAACATAATGGGGTTTTGTACTATGTCCTGTGTCAAATCACGCAGGGTGAAGAAAAAGGTCAGAATTTATTGTTTTGTCTTGCAGTTACATATATCTAGTTGCTTCTACTTTTTGTTCTGGGCATAATGAAAACTGTTCATCAAATGGGTATATATAAAAATGTATTTTAGAGAAATTGTACCTTTTGTTATGTATCATATTAAAGTATAAGAGAGAATAGGCACTGTGTTCGTGGCCTGTGATCCAACTGAGCTGTACATCCTTACAAAAGCATGTTTTAATGCACCAAGGCTTATTTTGTCATGAACCAAGTGAGTTAATGGCACCTAGAACTCAAACTATAAATAGGTGGTTCTGGAAGAACACACTGGAGCATGCTGTGCTAGTGAGACAGGATGTATCAGAACTTAGCAAAATCTATTACCTTTCTGAAGGAGTGATAAGGTGACGAAGGAGTTAAATTATCCTTTGCCTTTCTCTCTTAAGGGGTAACGTGCTCTGGGAAGCTGCAGTAACATTGAGCATGGCATTCAGGTTAATCTATGCCAGTTAATTGCTATTATTTTAGTTTTTCTTTCTAAATACATTTTCTCCTTGAAGGGAATTCTGTATTTAATGCATTTTTTAATTAATGGCAATCAAGGTAGTGGGTCACTGTGTTAGGACCTTTTCAAAGCTACAGTCTTTATATTTTAAAAATGTTGATTAACTAGTTTGTTATCTTTTAGCTAAAAGCTTTTAAAAAAACATAGTACAGAAAGGAAATGTTGATCAACATACTTTTTATCAGGGACACACTGTTTAGATTATTAGATAACTCCTTTGAACCTGAAATCACACAAAAGCTAGTTTGTATTTTGTTACTAAATACGATGCTTGACTAAAGTCTGTCTTGGTCTAGGAGCTGCCTGAAGGAGACGTTCCTGTTTTGCCTTCATACACATTGCCACTGCTGCCTCTTCCAGGCGTTACCTTTCCTGTCAGAGTTACCCATTTGGTGTCCCCTAAGGAGGTATGTTTTGTAAACACCCCATATATGCACTCAGGAAATGTTGCAGTGCAACTGTCTGAATGAACTCTTACATGAAATATCCTCTTGAGTGGAGGCAGAGAACGAAATACTGACCATTTCCTTAAAAAAAAAAAAAGAATTTTAAGAATTACAGTACTGCAGCCCAGTACTTACCTTGTATAATAAGAAAATAAGTCATTGGATTTTAACTTGGCAGAAGAATAATGATTTCTCTCTTCTTTATTCTCCACAAATTAAACTACTGGAATGTGGTACAGTAATGTGAACATTTTCACACTGTTACAGTTGTATTTTATTGCCTTTGCTCAAGGACTGGTCATTGATTTTTGTGTAAACCCACACAGTTTCCCTCTAGTAGTCTCCCAGGCAAAAGGCTGAATGTAATGCTCGTTGATGAAATAAATGGTTCCTTTGTGGAAGTTGTTCAGTGTTGATAGAGGAGAACAGGAAGCAGCGAGGAGCTGGTCGTGTTCCAAAATCAAACATCACCTGAGTGGATTGATTCATACTGAAGGGCTTGTGTTCGTTGTAAACCTGTAAACCAAGTAACAGGGTTTGTAACAGTGAAGTGACTGCTTTAAATTCAGCGTCATGGTCCAATATAAATTCACCCCACTAATTAATTTACTTGGGTGTACACATCTTCCAAAAAACAAGTGTGCATATGCAACTGTTTTCCCTAAACACAAGATGGAAATCTGAGGGTATATTGGGAAAGGGCTTTCTTAAATTGGATATTCTGCTTCCTCTCTTAGAGGAGGAACATAAGAGTGAATAACTTTTGATTTATTTTGTGCAAATTATTTGAATTCTTGCTTTTGAACACAGTATCCACTAGATCCTGCTTTGGACTCCTGTGGATTTAAGTAGCAGTTGCATGATGGCATTGCAGCGTGATTATACTACATACAGATTAGAAAACTAAAAATAATTTTATTGCTGGCTAGTGAATTAGAATGCTGCATTTAGAAACAATAATAACCTCCTCATTAATTTGTTAGGACTATCAGTAAAATATTGTAATGTTCTGAAATGGCTCTGGGTTGGTTGTTTTTGTTTTTTTTTTTTTTTTTTCAAAAAAGGCATTTCAGTTAGCTGTTGCGTAGATTTTGCCTGTACATGTTGTTTAAACATTCATTTCCTTGACCTACAGTATCATACTGATGATCCAGTTACAAATTAGGCGAACAAAACATTGTGTAGCAAACGAAACACTGCTTCAAAAGTTCTTCTTTCTTTAAAATTCATCTTTGGCTTGATGCTATGAAGTGAGATTATTTACGGAGGAACAGGAGGGAAGAACCCTAATGAGACACAGCTGTGAAATCTGAGACCCCACCCACAGTACTGTGTCCAGCTCTGGGGCCCTCAGCATAAGAAGGATATCAACTGGTTGGCGCAAGCCCAGAGGAGGCCATGAAGATGCTCCGAGGGCTGGAGCACCTCTGCTATGGGGACAGGCTGAGAGAGTTGGGCTTGTTCGGCCTGGAGAAGAGAAGGCTCCGGGGAGACCTTACAGCACCTTCCAGTGCCTGAAGGGGCTACAAGGAAGCTGAAGGGGGCACTTTTTACAAGGGCCTGTAGTGACAGGACAAGGGGTAATGGGCTTAAACTGAAAGCAGGGAGATTTAGATTGGACATCAGGAAGAAATTCTTCCCAGAGAGGGTGGTGAGACACTGGCACAGGTTGCCCAGAGAAGCTGTGGATGCCCCATCCCTGGAAGTGTTCAAGGCCAGGCTGGATGAGGCTTGGAGCAACCTGGTCTAGTGGAGGGTGTCCCTGCCCATGGCAGGGGGGTTGGAACCGGATGATCTTTAAGGTCCCTTCCAACCCAAGCCGTTCTGTGATTCCATGATTCTATGAATCTCACGTGGGTATATCCTCTAGTAGTTGCGATCCTTTCATTCTTGTTTTTTAACACTGAAATGTGTTAATAAGTAATTGCTATCTTCTGCTTTTGGGGAAAAAAATGTGAAACTGCAATTATTCATAAACTGAGGAAGGAAGAACGTGGGAACAAGGATGTGCTGAACCTTTCGAAGATGGGAAGAAGTAATCTTCTAAAATCCTTGATCACTGATGGAATTTGAAGGTTTTAAGTCGTCTGCAAAAATTGTAGTGAGATCCTTTTCTTTGAGTAGATGTACATTTGCCTTGAACTTTCCGAGAACCTGATGAGGGAGTCTGCCACGGAGGGACATTCCAGCTGTGATTCAGCGTTGGAGAGCCTTGATGAAGCCCTGAAATGGTGCAATAAAAGCGTGGAGTCTCTTCCCCTTCTAACACACTTTGAAGCAGGTAGATTAGTGTGTTTGTTTTCCTTGTTGTTTCATGTGGATGTACAAAAAGCCTGAAATTATTTCTGAAGAACAGGAATAATTACATTTCTGTGTATCTTTAAATAAAGCTTCTGGAGAGGAAGAAGTAGCACTATACTGTGATCATACACTGTAATCAGGAGTGTAAAAAAAGGAGGCTGAGAGGAGACCTTATCGCTCTCTACAGCTCCCTGAAAGGAGGGTGCAGAGAGGTGGGGGTCAGGCTCTTCTCCCAAGTGACAGGACAAGAGGAAATTACCTCAAGTTGTGCCAGGGGAGGTTTCGACTGGATGTTAGGGAAAATTCCTTCACTGGAAGGGTTGTCAGGCGTTGGAAGAGGCTGCCCAGGGAGGTGGTTGAGTCACCATCCCCGGAGGTATTTAGATGTAGGATGCGTACATGTGGCATTTAGGGATGTGGTTTCGTGGTGGAATTGGCAGTGTTACATGTGTGGTTGGACTCTATAATCTTAAAGATCTTTTCCAACCTAAATGATTCTATTCTTTAGTTACAAGTTTTTACTCTTCAGGAAACTGAGACTTCTGTCTCATTCTGCTCCACTGGAAAATGCTGGAAAGAACTCAGACTTCTGATGCCTGTTAAAATTTATGCGGCATCTGCTTTGTGTCGTCCAGACTATTGTCTCTTCTCTCACAGATCGATCTGTTTACTGACTGAAATGTGCAAATGAGTTGAAGTTGAGAAGTTTAAACATTAAACAGTTTGATTCACTACCCAGCAATTTGCTGTTAATTCTCATCATTGCCATGGGAGGTGGAGGAACTTCACTTAAGTTACATACTAGTGATTGTGACCTGGAGTTCAGAGAGAGTTGGCGTGTGGCCCACAGGTTGAGGGAAGTTATCCTCCCCCTCTACTCTGGGCTGGTGAGGCCTCACCTGGAGTGCTGTGTCCAGTTCTGGGCTCCTCAGTTCCAGAAGGACAAGGAGCTACTGGACAGGGTCCAGCGCAGGGACACTGAGATGGGGAAGGGCCAGGAGCACCTTCCATCTGAGGAAAGGCTGAGAGAGCTGGGCCTGTTCAGCTTGGAGAAGAGGAGGCTGAGGGGGATCTTATCAATGCTTATCAATATCTAAAGGGTGGGTGTCAGGAGGATGGGGCCAGGCTCTTCAGTGGTGTCCAGTGACAGGACTAGGGGCAGTGACCATAAACTGGAAAACAGAAGGTTCAACCAGAATGTGAGGAAACCCTTCTTCCCTGTGAGGGTGAGAGCACTGGGACAGGCTGCCCAGAGAGGTGGGGGAGTCTCCTTCCCTGTAGACTTTCAAAAGCCACCTGGACTTGTTCCTGTGTGACCTGCTCTAGGTGATCCTGCTCTGGCAGGGGGGTTGGACTAGATGATCTCAAAGAGGTCCCTTCCAACCCCAAACACTCTGTGAATCTGTGTGCATAGAACAAACTAGTAGGATGGACTAGAGAAGGAAGGAAGAATCTTAATCTCTCTCACAAAGTAAAATGGATTTTCAAGTTCTGTTAATTTGCACTGCGAGTGTATTTTGGGGTGTTTTGGTTTTTCTTTTTACAGAAAAGCCCTGCCTTGTCAAATACCTGGATGGTTTATGGTATAGAGCAAAGCTTCTCTCCGTTGAAGAATTTGATCCTGTTAAGATCCTGGTTCAGTTTGTTGATTTTGGCAGTTTTTCAGTTGTCTCAAGAAGCAGGTAAATACGTAAGGAAAAAATGCATGTAAAATGTCTGTGTGAGTATGTGTGTCTACACTTACATTATAAAATAGGCATTTACAAAAAAACCTAAATGTGTTCTTACACTATTACTTATGTTTACATAACTCTAGATACATTATTTATAATAATTTAGCGTTAGATTTCAGTTGGAGAGAAGGTGCCTGTCTGGTTAAGGAATTCCTATCTGCAGGGGTTGGGCACCTGCTTCTTTCCCGTTATATAATGTTAGGTATCTCCATCCTCTTCAGGTTACTGAACCTCTGAGGTAGGCTCCACCTGTGCGGGAAGTGGGAGGTCAGATCTGTGTTCTGCCTGGCGCTGAGCCGCTCTGGGAACTGCTCCTGTGCTGGCACACAGATGTCAGCTAAGTGTCTCAAACACCCCAGGCACCTAGTGTCCCCTAAGCTTGTCTGAATTTTATCTGCTTCACGGACCATGAGGATCATGGGAGAGAGAGTGTGATTTATTTCAGGGTTGCACTTCCTGCTCTGCTTCCCCATTCCCTTGCTTCTGGGATAGAAAGATAGAAGAACGGGGAGATGATAATATAAAACTACAATACCTATTTCCAGTAGTGTGTCTAGAACACATCCAGGCGTGAACCACTTTGGCCCACAAAGTTCTGTATCATTTTCCAGACGCACCAGATTCAGAGCCTGCAGTGTAATGGACAATGGGACACCTGCATTACTGGGCACTTGAGACTCCTCCCCAGGCACTGCCGTGGGGAGACAGCTTCCCTGGTGGGCAGAGAGGGCTGTGTGCTACTGGACTGCTTCTCAAAGGGTTCTGTGCTGACATCCTTCAGAGGGCCTAGCCCTGCCTGGTGAATTGTTCAGACTGACACCAGCACGTTACTGTAGAACAGGGACTCTGATCACAGTTTCCTCACCGTAAACCTCCACGCTGTCCGTACCGACAGTTTAGCTCGGCAGGTGGATTGCTACAGGCAAACGTTTTTCATGTTTCTTTCAGATTGCGCCACATACCTTACTATCTGCTGAAGTATCCTGTTCAGGCAGTACGAGCTCTCTTGGCTGGATTTAAACCTGCTTTGTATGACACAAATGTGAAAAGAATTCCTTATTCCCCAGAATGGAGTGTGGAAGCACTGTGGGCTATGATGGAGTTCGTTGAAGGAAAACAGCTCTCTGCTTCCATACTTGTGAGAAACACTTTCTGTTCTCTTAGTTCTTGCCAAGCCTAAACCTCTTACTAGCACTCTAGAGTATAATTTCCTGGTATTTGTTTTACTGTGAACCCTCATCATTCAAAATTGTGAACCATTTACCACGAAAGAATGCTGATGAAAAGAGAAATGTGGTGCTGTGCTTAATCCTGCACAGAAAAAGTCTCTTAGCACTCCTGTTGTTGTAAAACCAGTTCTCCTGTACTTAAAACCAGAAGTATATTCACAGCTGCATGTAGGCAGTTAGTATAGCCAGTAAGTAACTTTTACCATTGCATAGATTTTTTAATCTGTTACTCTTAAAACTCTGTCAACCTGTGGTTTTCAGGCTCTTTCACCGGACGTCACCATTGCTTTGTATGAAGATGACGGAAGTCTAGTGCATATGAGACTGATAGAAATGGGACTTGCAGATCTGGACGAGTGACGTGTAAGTGCAGTGAACGGCAACTACAAATTCATACTGTTGCGAAGGGACGATTTCAGAAGTTTTGAGCAAAGTCTAGGCTGTCAGTAGTGTTGACACCTAGAATTTATCGTAAAAATATCCCTTCTGCCCACACTTCCACTCTTTCATTAAAATAAAATGCAGTTAAGAAATCGGATTTCTTTCTGTACACGTTAGTGACGCCCATGGTATCGCTTTGAGAACTGACGGGCTGAAACAGAGCCCTAAGGCCATAGAGCAGAAAGAGCTTTTGCCGCTAGTAACTGAAGAAGGGAACTTGATGTGTGCAGTGTGCTCTGCCTGAAATATCCAAATTAACTGGTTTTCTTCATTTTCAGTGTGTGATCTCCGTGACCTGTGCCAGTTGTTCTCGGACAGATCCATGATAACATACGGGTGTCCGTACATGAAGTCAAACGTGGAATGTTTTAAATGAAAAGCTTTACCGCACGTATTGTCTGCAGAGAATACTGGAGACTTGGATTTTCACGTTTCTTGGCCAGCTCGACGTTAAGTAGTCATTTTCCCTCCCGTTTAACAAGCACACTTCTAATGGATGGTTGTAGATAACGTCCCCAGCGCTTTCGAAGCTTGCAGTGGTGAAATAATGTATTCACACCTCAACCTCTTGACCTTCGAGCCTTAAGTGTAGTTCTGTGACAGCCTGTTCATAGGAGTAGATGGAATTAATGTGCAGCAGGAAAAAGATAAAAAGGGAATGCTGAGCACACTTGTTTGAGTACCTTGTTAGAAGAGTTGGAGGCAAGATGATCGTTTTACCAGTTTTATTTCCGTGATGTAACTCGTTTGTTTCAGGCATATTTGGTGACAGACTTGTCCAGCTCCAGAGTCTGGAATGGGGAGGGAAGAGTTGGGAGTGGGGGAGTGTTACTACCTTTGTTCTGGAACATGTTTGCGTTGGTGCTGTTTCCTGTTCTCGGTCGTGATGGATGGGTGTGGTTTGGGCGTCCCTGCACCTCCTTCCTAGCCCTGGAGCTGCAGTGTTCGTTTGAAAGCGTTGGAATAAACAGGAGCTTGCTCTGCATGCATCCGACAGCTTGTTTTCCTTCACTCCTCTAGTCTGCTAGGTTTCTTTGGACATCTCTTTATCATACTAGTGTGGCATGTCCTTCACATATAAAGCTCGGCCCCTTTCAGTCTCCCCTTGGAGAACTTTGTCTTGATTGTCAAGGAAAAAAGCATACATGATGAACTCCACAACCTCTGCACAACCAGTTCCAGCGCTGAGTCACCCTCACGCTAAAAAAGTGTTGCCTAACATTCCGGGGAAGCTCCTGCGTTCAGCCTGTTCCCACGGTTGCGCACATACACACATACCCTTACGCTCATCTCTTAGCCCAAGATCCCATGAAGGCGAGTGTACAAAACTTCCTGCAGGAGCGTCGCTGCTGCAAGGACAGCTTGCCTGCTCGTGCTAGCAGCGGAAGGATCCTTCAGCAGTTTGTCTGGCATGAATCAGATGTGCTATATGCCGTTGCAAATACCCTACAGACCTGTTACATCCTCATCTTCAAAATGTGCCCGCCCTTATTTTCATTTGAAATGAAAAGGTTGTTTATCGACCATCTTGACCGGAACATTGCCCCAGATTACAGAAGAGCTGCGTTTAAGATTGCCAAAAAGGCTTTTCCACCCAACCAAGCAACTTCAAGTTGTGAGTGAGCATAGTTCCTCTACTACAAGTTACTTACCCCATGAGTAACGAAGGGGCACAGACATAGCGACTACACAGCTTCTTTTCACTATGGCCAAAGTGGCAGGGGGACGAGGGGAAGGAAGTGAGTATCATCTACTCTGCAAGAGACAAGTTTGTGTGCACTACTCTGGAGCAGTAGAGCAGACACTCCAGCACTGCCACTCTGCCTGTAGATACTGCAGAATTTGAGAGAAATCAGCTTAAAACTGCCTGTTAGGTGGAAGACTTGGATGAGATGACCATGGCTGATTTCCAGTGTTTCCTCTCACACTTCTGAGTAGCTTGGAGAATTAACTTGTCCTAGCCCTACAGATACAGAACAGTTTGGGGTCTGCTAATGCTGCAGCCTCCTGTGCTGGTTTAGGTTGGGACAAAGTTAATTTTCTTCACAGCAGCCAGTACAGGGCTGTGTTTTGAGTTTGTGCTGGAAACAGTGCTGATAACACAGGGATGTTTTCATTACTGCTGAGCAGTGCTCGCACAGAGCCAAGGCCTTTCCTGCCTCTCACCCCACCAGTGAGTGGGCTGGGGGTGCACAAGAAGTTGGGAGGGAACACACGGGGAGACAGGTGACCCCACCTGACCAAGGGGATAGTCCATAGCATGTGACATCACACCCAGTATATAAAGCTGGGGGAAGAAGGAGGGACATTCAGAGTGATGGAGTGTGCCTTCCCAAGTAACCGTTACATGCAACGGAGCCCTGCTTTGCTGGAGATGGCTGAACATTAGCCACGTGAGCGGGGGAGTCGGCTGGGGTTAAACCACAACACTTCCTAACTGCAAGATGAAGGAAAAAATAAGATAAAGGAAGAAAGATAGCCTAAAGCTAACTGAAAAGGAATATTGCCATTTGTTTAGTCTTAGGTAAAGTGATACCAACATTCTTAAATTTGGCCACCTGCTGTATTTCACCGCAGCAGGGGTACCAACAGCACAACTCTGCACCTTGGATTGAAGAATCTTTTTCCTTTGATGTGTAAAATAAAATAGTCTCCAGCTGTTGATAAACATACACAGATCGCTTGGGATTTACACCCTTTCAGCTACACAACACAAAACTGAACAAAGTGCTGCTTAAAAGTAGAAAGGGGAATAAATTAGAAAAAGCTCTGATGTAATAACACCCACTGAAAATAAATTTATTTCAGGAAAACTATAAACAATATATACACAAGCTTAAAGAGGTTTCTCCTGTTGTTTCCAGGAACGTACATTATTTTTGTTGATGTGCTAACGCTTCCAACAGTTTTGACGTTACCTACAACTTGGTGTCCATGATAATATTACCATCCTTGTCCTTCACTCTTACTCTCCCAGAGACATACTTTGTTTCCTGCTGTCCGTTTGTGTACACAGTCTTGACAGTGCCATCTGGATACTCGCGCCTCTTGAACTGTGCTGTGTGCAGTTCTCTCTGGCCGTTGTTGAACTCTATAGTTTTGCTTCCATCTCTGCATAAGCATACATAATTCAGGAAATAAATCATTGTAAGGACTACACATAGGCTTAAACTTAATCTCAGATAAGAACATGAAGTATGCAAACCTAAACAAAGGAAGAACTTAAATACAGTATTTGTGAAACGCCTCTTTTGTTAAATATCATCCCAGCTGGTTGGTACTCAAAAACCTGTTTCTGCAACTGACGTGACTTCTTATACTTGAGAGCCTCTACTGCACTTCCTCTGCACTAAATCTACCGCTGCACCAGTCCAGGGCAGGTTTCAAACTCTTGAGCGCTGTCAGGTAGCAGGTGTCAGAGCTGCTTGCAGCAGCCGCTGGGTGCTCACGCATTCTCTAGAACCGTGCACAGACCCAAAAAGTCTCTCAGGTTGGGGTAGGAGAAGATACACTCAGGCATCCTGTCTCCTGCAAGCTATAAAAAACCTAAATCAACATTTCAAACAGTAAATCCACATTCATAGTGGAGTATACTCAAATGTAAGCTCCTAGCAACAGACCTGTCGCCGTGTTCTGCCTCTGTCCGCGAGCCCTGACAGCTCCTTTCCCCGCAACAGGCTAGGGTACTCGGAAGGGCAAAGCTTACCGCTGGACACGAACAATAGTTCCATCAGGAAAAATACTTTCTTCTTGCCCATCCGTAAATAAATTCTTAATAGTTTGATCAGGGAAGGTAATTTCTTTCTTGCCATCAGGATAATGCTTCTCTGAAACGTATTTTGAGACAGCACGGTTATTACATAAATACAGGTGTATATATGTACATATACACGTATATATATGGGCAGCAGTTTTGAGGGTTGGGTGGGTGGGTGACTTCTTTACCTATTTGTCCATTTGAAAACTGCAAGACCTCCAAGCCATCAGCGTATGTAGTATGCGTAGTCTTAGCGTCAGCATAATAGTAAATCTGCAGAAAACCGTTCAGATTGAACGTGAGAAGCTTGGTGTGTATGTGTACACATGGGGGCACAAACAAGTATTTGCAGAAGATACAAGCTACATACCACTGTTTGGTCAGGCATAACCTGCTTCACATCCCCATTGAAGAAGGTTATAGTTACAGTCTTCCCATCAGAACCCACTTTTTTCCATGTCCCGTTGGGGAAGAATATGAGGTGACAGCCGTTTTTCAAAACCTTTTCAACCTGATGAACACACACAGACAGGTCAGTCACCCCACTCTCACACTCATTCCTTTTTCATAACAGCTGTCTTGGGGAATGGCAGTGCTGGGCTCATTTTACCTTCCCATCAGGATAAGCAGTTTCTCTCTCTATCTCTTCTCCGTCAGGTCCAGGTGGCAGTGACACAAGAGCTTCATTAGGAGAGGCATCCTGAAATTACAGCAATAAGAAGACAAAGCTTGCTTTGAGTTTACGCTTACGCGGGTTTTTCCTAGGCTGATGGGTATTTTAGGAAACGAGCATCAGGGGAGGAAGACAAGTATAGGATGGCATGAACACAGACCAGGGTTTGTGCAACTCCTCATGAAATTGAAGTGGTAGGACAGACAGACTCAGCAGTAATGAGTTGCCTGTGGTCAGCTGAGCTCTGGACTAACGAGGAATTCAGTGGGGTGTTGTGGCAGGGTACTTAACTGCTTTACGCCATCCGAATCAAGGTGTGAAACAATTGGTGAAGTTTCATAAAGCCTGAATGCTATCTATAACAATCACAGAATCTTTAGGTTGGAAAAGACCCTTAAGATCATCAGGTCCAACCATTTACCCAGCACTGCCAACTCCACCACTAAACCATGTCCCTCAGCACCACATCCAAGGATTTATTCTACTATGCACAAAATTCTCACACGATTGCCCTAGTGGGGCAGATAAACATCCATCTTATTCCCCTCTCTCAAAAGGTAAAACATTTTGTATAATTCAAAGGAGTGGGAAATTATTAGTTCATTTCCTCAGCCAAAGAATCTTGCAGCTACTACTAGACACAGGTAAAACTGCATCAACTACTACATAGCCGTTTCCTGGTATGGCAATAAAATTGCAGTAGAACATATGGTGAGTCAACAGCTTCAAGTCACCCTCCCAGTACTCATTAAGTACAAGTAACTATTGTTTTATTTCAGGCTTTTTCCTCCCCCTTAAAAATCAAATCAAGGTAGAGGACTCACTACCATGAAAGTCCTAGAAGAATCTTCTAGTGCAGCTGCTGTCTCAGAGTTGCTCCTGTTGCCAGCAGGTCCCGATGCAGGCATTCTGGAAAGGTTTCCTACCCAGATACATGCAATACAGTTAATCCTGACAGTGAAATTAAGGCCCAGTTTAAGTGCTGTATGTGAGGTCAGGCTGTACAGGACACCTGCAGTAGAAACTGAAAGCAGTACACGCAGGAAAAGAACTGGCATAAGCCAGCTCCCACAGGTACGTTATTGCTTCATGTGTCAGCAGGAACCTACAACTGAAGAATCACTGCAACAGGCATAATACTTGCACTTTCTCCCCTGTTCCATCTCTGTAGATTAACAAGGGATTTTTTGTACACCCCCAGGATCAAGACAACATTACAGTCGGGCCTTACGATGTATCAAGGAAGATTGGCATAAGCTTTGAACAGCTGACAGCTGGCTTTTCCCCTGTCTCTCCCAGCACACCAGAAGATTACCAAGATAAAGCCAGCAAGGGCTTCAACCCTGCCATGTGCTCCTCTAACAGACAACGTGACGGTGGCTTGAGCCATCAGAGGTATCAAAGAAGTACCCCACGGTTACTTCCCCTAGGCGACTTCGTTAGGAAGGGGCACAGCCACCAACAGCATCTGCTCCTAACAGTGAGGCAGGAACGCCCGCTACAGCACTGCCCCTGCAATCACAGATCCTGGTCCTGAAGGGACACAGCAGTGCCGATGCAATCAGCAGTCATCTAATCAACATCTGCAGCCTGGAGAACACCAGGGATGAATGCCATCTTGGATTACAGACGCAGCTTCTGGCTTCCAGGCCACCAAACGTGCCCAGAAGCATTTCCACTCTTGAGAATGGTCTCAGTGCTGCTTTCTCCACAATCTCACCCTGTGAGGTATTTATCCAGATGCCCAAGTCCATTACAACTATTCTCTGTCTGCTTTTGAGGTGGTGATGCGCTCCCTTTAATACAAGCAAAAATCCACATTCATTTTCTTAAAGAGTTCACAAAATTCTCTGATCAGACAAGCATTTATACCTTTTGCCTGTGAGTAACTTTTGCCGTTCATCTTGCTGCACTTCTGTACTGGAAAAAGCGGAGATGCAGTTTGAGTTTTGGGGCCTCTGTTTGGTAGACACTAAAAGAAAAGAAGTTATGTGTAGCTTCCATGACAGTTATTCATAACTGTTCATACAGTGGCAGCAAAATGTATACACCGTCTGACATGAAATTCACTGGAAGCTTTCTTCACCAACTATACATTTGTGAGACTTAGGCAGCAGAAGGGTCTGTGTGATGTAGCCCAAACGGTACTTCGGGACTCTGCCTTAGTCTGTTGCCCCCCTACCAACAACTGTGGAGTGTTAATCTGGTGTGAGCAATCCAGAATAATAGTTACAGTTCCAAAACTGCATGTAACTGCGGTAGAGAGTGGTGAACTGCCTGGTGTGCCTGGCTGAGCCCTGGGGTGCAGAAGTTCACAGCGCAGATCTCATCTACGATACTTCTCTTACAGTGCCATCATTCTGAATTTCTAGGATTAGTTCCTGAAGAGAATGGACACTGTGAACACACACATTCAGAGAATTCGACACTAACAGAATTCTGTGTCTGTCACCCCAGTGGAGTCCCAGGACTGGCAAGGTAAACATCTCGGTTGTGGCTATGGGATTCCGAGTTTATGATCATGTTCATGAATATTCAACAGTATTCGCACAGACAAATTTAAAACACCAGGATTACTAACTTACAGATTCTGCTCTTTTTACAGTCATCCCAGAGTTTTCTATTTTCCTCTTGCTTCCTGCAGCTTCTGCTTTCTTCCAGGCTTCCAAACGAAACCTCTCCATAATTCTGACTTCCTCTTTTAGCTCCGTATTCTCATTTACTAAAGCTTCTATTTGATCTTTCAGGCGGCGATGGGTGGTTGACCATTTTGCCTCTTTTCGTTTTAAATCTTCCTGCAACTCTGCAATCTGCTGTTTTAAAGCCTTCGAAAAAGGCATGTTTATAAATTAAAGAGCTTACATTTTTTAATATATTGAAATATTTCGATGTTCTAATAGAAATACAAGCACGCAAACAAAGCACAAGAGTAGCAAGAAAAAGTAAGATGAGTTAATGGGGCAGAGGGTGAAAAGGTAGAAGTTTTCTTCCCTGAAAGAGATGATATTTACTTTAGACAACCAACTTTATAAGCTCAACTCCAGTCACAGGAAGTGTCTTTCTTGCCCTCTTGGCATCCTTTGTACCTCATAGATTGGCCAGTGCAAATACACTTAAGACCTTTAAGGCTGCCCTTGAGAGGACCCTTCATAAATCCTGGCACAGGAAAACAGGGAGGACACAGTCAGAAAACACACGTGAACCTGCTCAGCCATGTTAGCAAGTGTTACTTCAATCTCCTGAAGTAAGGAAAACCTGTAGGGAAGCAGGAGGGAAATTCCCGTGTGGTTTAATACAACTTGTCTATACATCTCCGGTACCACACATCCCGATAACGAAGGAACAAACAGATCTTGTTTCTTACATCTGATACCTACACTCACTGTCCAACAGTGTCATGGTTTGACCCCAGCCAGCAACTAAGTACCACACAGCCGCTCACTCGCACACACCCCCCTCCAGTGGAAAAGGAGAATTGGAGGAAAAGACAAGGAAGCTTGCGGGTTGAGATAAGAGCAATTTAATAACTGAATATAAATTAATAAAACAGTAATACTACTACTATCACTCCTAATAACAATATGTAATGAAAATAACAGAAAACAAAACAAATGATACAGTTGCTCACCACCTGCTGAGTGATGCCCAGCCAGGCCTCGAGCAGTGACAGTCAGAAGCCAAGAGCCATTGCAACAGAGTCCGAGCGAGCCCCGTGAGCGACAGCACAACCAGGAAAGTCAACCGACCCACCAACTCACTGACTACTGAACAACGTTCTATGGCCCCCGGCCCGCCCCCAGCTCATATACTGACTATGACATTCAGTGGAATGAAAGAGTCCTTCGGTCCATTTGGGTTAGCTGTCTGAATTGTGTGTGCGTCCATTACTTGTAGCAAGAACATTGGGAACACAGGTGCAGTATTGGAAGCTGAGAAAGACCTTGTATTGGTGCAAATGCTCCTCAGCACCAACTGAAAACACCAGTGTTATGAATGCTCTTCTCAGGGCAAATCCAAAACAGCCTCACACCAGCTGCTGTGAGGAAAATTAACTCTGTCCTGACTAAAACCAGCAGAAACAGACAATAAAGCTACAGTTCTAGTTTGCACTTTGATCCACTGCCATGAATAAAACCTTAGAGCTTAATATTAACTACAGTAACTTTGATACAAAGTTGAAGATCCCTCTACCATAGTCATGAGCAGTCTTTACATGGAAACCTGACAAAAACAGCTGCTCATCAGGGGGTTTTGCCTTAAAGCAAGCAAACAATGTTGTGAAGACTGTAGTTCCTTCCTCAATTGGCCATGTCTGCTAACAGTTCCCATCCTGAAATCGCTTGCAACCCTCCAGTTAAGTCAGAATTTAAATGAATTTATGTGTTTCCTTGTGGACTAGAAGAATAATGTATTTTTATACCTGAATTTCATCCCGTTCTTTTTTATCTGGAATTGCTCTAGCTTCTGTAGTATATTTTTCAAAAACTTTACGCTCCTTCTGTAGTTTTTTTATTTCCTTTTTTTTATATTCTTCTATTTCAGCCAGTTCTTGGGCTTTCTGCTGTTGAAAGTCTGCAATTTCTTTCCTGTAATTATGAAACAAAGTTGGTTTAGCCCAACACTACTTCAAATGTGGATTTTAAGGAAGAAAATGAAGACTCTAAATTTTGTCATTGATTCCAATCCAGCATGTGTTCCCCCCAGGAAGACTTACCTATAAATGGTATTAGTTATTTCAGGAGTAAGAATTGTCACACTGTTAGTGTTTGAAGTCCAACCATTTCTATTTTTACATCTTCTAGCCACAAGTTATCCTGAATTTAACAAAGCTTTGGCTAAAGTCCCTCAACATTCTTCAACGCAGCAGAACACCATTCCCCCCAAAGCACGGGGGAGAAGAACCTGCTAACAGCAGGAGGTCACAAATTAAACATTAGCCAACAACATGACGCTGCTTCCAAACAAAAGTGACTTCATAGAATCACAGAATGGTTTGGGTTGGAAGGGACCTTAAAGACCATCCAGTTCCAACCCCCTGCCATGGGCAGGGACACCCTCCACTAGACCAGGTTGCTCCAAGCCTCATCCAGCCTGGCCTTGAACACTTCCAGGGATGGGGCAGCCACAGCTTCTCTGGGCAACCTGTTCCAGCGCCTCACCACCCTCTCAAGGAAGAATTTCTTCCTGATATCCAATCTAAATCTCCCTGCTTTCAGTTTAAGCCCATTACCCCTTGTCCTGTCACTACAGTCCCTTGGAAAAAGTACCCCCCCAGCTTCCTTGTAGACCCCCTTCAGGCACAAGAAGGTGCTGTAATTTCTCCCCGGAGCCTTCTCTTCTCCAGGCTGAACAAGCCCAACTCTCTCAGCCTGTCCCCATAGCAGAGATGCCCCAGCCCTCTGATCACCTTCGTGGCCTCCTCTGGACTTGTTCCAACTGGTCGATATCCTTCTGGGTAGGAGTAGGTGTGCCACATGTAAGTCACTAGAGATAATTATTCTGCTCTATATGTCACATCCCCCAGTTCAAACAGATATTCTCAGTTTGTACATACAAGGCTCCAATCCAAAGGAAGAGCATCAGCCATGTGAGCATGATGATCAGTTTTGCAACACCAGTTTAGGACTGTGTTATCTCTTGGAACCAAAGTAACCAAATTCTCCCAAGTACAGCCTTTAAGGATACCATATTTTAACCAGCAGGGGTTCTTAATATAATTTGTGTGTGAGCACTGATTACAGTTTAGTATATACACAGAGCAACAACCAGTTTCTTGCCCTGTGCCTCCACTGTAGCTGGAACACCCCAATTTTCTGCCTGTGCTGCTGGTAACTGGGCACTGATAGTCTGGAACATACTACGCGTGTGAACGCGCCAAAATGCTTCAGTTAAAAGTTACCTGATACTTGCCAAGGCCTGCTCTCTTTCCTCACGGAGTTTAGTTAGAGTTGCGTTCTCAGCTCTGAATCTCTCTATTTCAGTTTCCAGTTCAGTGAGTCTCTCTCTCAGCACCTGGGATGGAACAGTGTTTCCTGTCAAAGAAGAGCCAGAGCCAAGTTATCCAGGTGGCATGTATAAGACTGAAGTAAACGACTATCACACACCAGTTAATAGAAAAACCAAAGATGCGATACTATTTCAGAGATAGTAGCATTGCAAAAAAATTCTACTAGTCAGATACCACAGAAGTGACATTTTAAAGCACTCTGCACTATTACTAAGTGCCTTAAACACTGAGTATGTTTATCGTCTTTGTAGAACTAAGTCATAGAGTCACAGAAAGGTTCTGCAGGGACCTTAAAGACCATCCAGTTCCAACCCCCCTGCCATGGGCAGGGACACCCTCCACTAGACCAGGTTGCTCAAAGCCTCATCCAGCCTGGCCTTGAACACTTCCAGGGATGGGGCAGCCACAGCTTCTCTGGGCAACCTGTTCCAGTTAGTTCAACGAGCTGATCTAACAGAAAACTAGCCTCTGGGGGAAAAAAATAAATAAAGAAGTTTTCACTGGTTGTACTCATTCTGCAAGCTGCATAATTGTTAGATCTGATGGCAGGTATGCACCCAGCAGAGATGAATGTTGAGAATAGGGCCATTCCCTGCAGCAGAAGTCTGCACTCCCACCGTTTGGTGTAAGGTCAGGTTGCAACTTAAGCATTAAAAGGAAAGATTTGTAATATGTCATCTTCAGCATTTCGTACCAGTTGCTGTTCTCTCGCCTCCTGGCTCCTGTTCCACATGCAATTTGACGTCACGCTCGGAATGACAGCCTGCCTTCTGCTTTGGTTTCAGTGAAGGAAAGAGTTTCATCATCAGGTTTGACACAGGAGGTCTGTTTGAATCACTGTCCTCTGCAGACTCTTTGGACATTTCATCTTCCCGCCTTGAGGCAACTTTTCTCTTTATGGCTTTATCTGGGACGTTTGTATCATTCTTACTGGAAAAGCCCGCCTGTAAAGGTATTTTAGTATATTTTTCAGGTAAATCACTGTTAACATAATTGTCATCAAGATCGCTCCATGTTCTTTCATCATCAAATTCAAACTTACTCCTGCTTCTACCAGACATACTTCTCTGGTGGTCTGAAGCTTTTCTGATCTTTAGCTTTGGCAGTGCACTGCAACCTCTGTCTGACAAGTCAAGGTCAGCATCTCCATTTTTGCTTTCTTTGCTGATGTCCGTGACAGAACCTCCGTCATCAAAAAAATCTGGGTCACTTTCTCTACGGCTCATAAAGGATGTCTTAGCATCTTCATTTTCCTGCTTTAACGTGGTCTCACAATCACTCTCAGAATCTGTAGTAGTATCACCGTTGCCCTCACCCTTATCTTCATTCACAATCCATTGATTGCTCTGTAAAGCAGGAGCTGCTGTCAAGGAAGAAGCTGAAAACATTACACCGTCTGTTTTATTCAATGGATCCTTCATTCTGAAAGCTGTTCCCGCATTTGAGACTGTATGCATGACTGCTCTATCATTTATATTTCCCTGTGTCACACAGTCCACCGTTTTATTTTTCTTACTTGTAGGTTCAACAGCCAGCGCCTTTACTTGCTGCTCTTTTGCCTTGATGGGGGTAGAAGACATTCTACGGCCTTTTAAAGTTTGCCGATCTTGATCCAAGATCCTTTGCACAAATGAGGAATTACTTGAGAAAGATATTTCATCTGCGGCTTGTTCTAGAAACAAAAATTCATCTAATTCTAGATTCTCTCTTTCTTTTTCTTTTTCCCAGTTTACCAGCTTATTCTGAAACGAAACCTCAAAGGACAGTCCTGGATCTTCTACAGCGTGACCTACAGGACGTTTAGCATTAGAAAAGGCACTGGGCAGCTCTTGAGACAGCTGAGGCTTTTCTGTGCCAGGTGATTTGTTTCCAATTTTGCCAGTTTTGGGCTTAGCAAATTCTACTATGTTCTCTTTATTTTCTATTCTGTTGCTAGTTTCTGCTGAGAAAGAATCTCTCATCTGTCCATCATGGTTTTTTCCAAGTTGCATTCTTCTTTCTAATGGCAAGAGATTTTTTCCGTTGTGATTCCTGAGTACCAGTGCCTTCTGAATAGAGCAGCGCTTTGCTTTATCAGAGGGGTTATATTTTTTACATGGTGCAAAAGCGTTCTCAGAAACCAGTTCTTTGCCAGGAGGCACAGTTTTCCTCTGTATTTGTGATCTGTCCACTTTAATAACGTTTCTGTCATCTGAAGCCCTTTGTGGAAGTTTTGGGGTGTTTTCTCCAGGTTTTGTTGCTTTAGATTTGGCGTTAGTGAATCTTGTTAAGCCTTCTCCTCTTTTCAGGAAGGGTCGTTTGATCACTGGTTTTTGAATGGCTGATCCATTTGTCTCCTGAAAAGGGGTGAGGAAAAGTAAAACACAAAAATATTCAGAAGCCCCTTACACAGTTTGAAGGTTTCTTCAGATAAACCCCACAGATGAGTAGATTATATATTACATTTCTACTGGGTTTCTAAAGACATCTTAAACAAGTGAAATATTTAGGGCTTATTGTTTTATTTTTAAGAACATGAATATTGCATTCAGTGTTACCTTTTGATGCGAGAATCTTCCTTGTGCATTTTTAAAGCACCCATTGCATCTTGGCAAAATATATAAAGAGCAGTAAAGCTAAAAAAATAAATTAATAACCTGTAACCTCTGGGTTTGCTCCAGACGCTGCTCTTCCAGTTGTATCTGTTCTTCCAGGAACTCTTCAAATGTCTGTTTCTTCTCCTGAATCGAAGCTTTAATAGGTCTGGTGTCATTTAAAAAACAATAAAAATCAAGTCGTACATTTCTGTGTAAAATAACTGTTTAACGTCAGTGCTGTTCAAAGCCCTAAGGTGTAATTACATAACATGACAAATTATGAGGTACTTTGGTCATTAGCATCAAAGTTAATCTGAGAAATGCATTATAACACTGTTTATTTTCTGAGAAATGGTTTACCGAATCCCTGCTCTAGTTAACACACATCTAAAACATACTGTTGGCAGGTTTTGCTGTTCCTTTTTCACCGCTTTTCTCAACGACCCTCTCTTCTGCCCATGCCACCAAACTTGCACTCCTATTTTAGTCACACTGCCAATTCTACAGTGTCACCTTCCCACTCGATAACGCGACTGAGATCACATTCCTTATCCCCCTTTGATGCTTCTCCCCCTTCACAGCCTTGGGCCGGGTCTGGCTGGGATGGAGGGAGCATTCTTACAGCAGTCCATAGCGTGCTCTCTTTTGGATTTGTGACTACCACAGTGTTGATGGCACACCAGTGTTTTCGCTATTACTGAACACTGCACAGCATCAAGGCTGTCTTTGATTTTTTTCACACTGCTCCCTGCCACCCAGCAAGTGAGCCGGGGATGGGCAGGAGGCTGAGAGGGGACACAGCCGCAACAGCTGACCCAAATTGGCCAAAAGGATATGCCATGCCATATAACATCATGTTCAGCAGCAAAAACTCGGTCTTCCATGAGTAGCTGTTGCTCAGACACCAAGAGGGCATCAGTCTGCTTGTGGGAGGTAGAGAGTGACCACCCGTTTACATCACTTGGGGTTTTTTCCCCTCTTTTACTTATTAAACTGCTTTTATCTCAACCCACAAGTTTTCTCGAGTTTGCTTCTCCGATACCGCTTCCCGTTCTGCTCTGGGGAATGGAGTGAGCAAGCAACTGGGCGGGCTGCTGGCTGGGTTCAACCCTCCACAGCCTGGAACTTGTATTTCTTGCTTGTGATCACCTGGCAGACAAGGCAGAGCTTCAAAAAAAATGCCAACCACTATTTTTATTCTATCATCTCCCTAAACAAAGCTTTTACCATACATGAGAAGGCTTCTGCCAGAAGCACTGTCATTACTTCTTAGCCATATACAGATGTTTAAACAGACATAACTCCTGGTAATAAACTAACAGGTCACCTTACGCTCCTCCTTCACATTACTACTTCCACCACATAACAGTGGGTAGGAGGCTGTAATAAATCAAACCGAGAGCAGTAATTATAACTGCTTATATACTGAGTCTACACTAAAATGTGCTTCTAAACTACCATTACCCCAGGCTGCACACACCTCTTCAGCCAAGACATAATGTCACCTCTCCCAGGGTAAGCAATTCTGAGCCAGAGCCTCTCTTACTACAGGTCTCCACAGTCCCTAGCAAACTGGAATCCTTGGCAGAGAAAGCCATACAAATAGAGAATATCGGACTCTTTCAATCAGGACTCAGAATTCAACCAAACTTGTGTTATCTGTTGGATAGAATCTGTATAATAGCAGTCTGGATTACCTTTCCTCTGTATTCGTCCACAAATGTTTTCCTCCACCTGAATTTTCAGAGGGATCTGCATGTTCCACACATAAAGGATCAATGTCATGATCCTCAGTCTCCATTAATATTTCCATCTTCTCTTCTGGACACCACATGCTTTTTCCTATGAAATTAATAGAAAGCTTTTTCCTCCCCAACAACAAACCAGTTTTCATATCATACTTTAAGCAGCATTCAGGTCAGATTAAAACTAGAAAGGAGCTCCATGATAATGTAGTCTGAATTCCTACATAAAATAGTCCTAAGATTTCCCCAAATTAATTCTTATTTGAATTTGAACTTTCTTTTTAAAGAAACATCCAGTTTTGTATTTAATTTTCTCCACAGGCCTTAAATAACTCATTCTGATTGTTCATCAGCTTTGCTACTGTTAATTTATGGTTTAAAAATACAAGAACTGAACAAATTTGGATGTTTGCTGTACTGAAGAGCTCTCCTATCAAGCTCCTGTTTCCCATGTATACAAGTATAATATAAGATCAATTCGTCCTTTCACATCCTCTTAGACCAAGCCCTTCATTAAAAGCTTTAAAGTTGGTATGAAGGATGATGAAATGCTTCTCATACCTTCCCCTGAAACCTCTACAGGTTTTCAGCAACCTTACTAATTGCTAGATTAAAACCCAAACCACTCTTCCGGTCACAGCAGCACAGCAGTCATGCTGGTGCCGACGATGGGATCTGTTTATCAACCCATCTTGATTCCTAATTCCAGTTCAGTTACTAATCCTCATAATAGAGCTGGTCTGAAGACATTCTGTATCCCTAGACAGATTGTTATTTTCCATTTGCCATGTCAAAATGCAGGTACAGTTCAACCCGAACAATTCAGCCATCCAATATCTGTCATTATTTGCTATTTTCCCAGTCTTCATTATATAAAAGCTTTAGCAGTAATGATTATATTTTTTTCCTAAAACAGAAGAGCATTTCACACAAACAGAACAACTTCATTTTTATCTCACGCTGCTTTTAACAAAACTCGTGTGGCCATCAAGAGCAACACTGAGGTCTGTCAGCAAACCAACCAACGAAACAAGTAAACCAACACTTGTATCAAATCTTCAAAGTAGTAGATTGTGCTCAATAACAAGAGGAAAAACCCCCACTGCACACCGAGTTATCTTTCTACAAATGACTGACCAGTAATATATTTGTCTTCCTCACTTTTCAAACCATTCTGTGTTTTCAGAGGCACACCCAGTCCTTGCTTCTCGCAGGCCAGCACTCCTGACAGACTGTTCTTCAAAGATGAGGAGCATTCTTTGTTGTTTAACTTTTGTAAAAAATCACTGTCTTGTGTATGCGGAGAAAGAATCGGAGCACCGGTTCTGTCTTCAAAGTGATCCTGATACCCAGATGATGGCAACTGGTGTGAAGTTGCTAAGCCCACTGGATGCCCAGGTCTTAACTTCTGACTTTCAGCCATTAGAGGATAGCCTTGGAATTAAAAGGAAAAATAAAAAAGGCTGTGTCATTGCATTACACCACCACTGTTCCACAGGAGAAAAGAAATGGCACTGAAGGACAAGACTGATCACCCAGCCTCTATCCTGACGTTACTGATCAAGAATGAGTTATTAGACAACCTGGATTGTATTCTCCTAATGCTAAGCCCTAAATTGAGGGTGGATTTAGATCAGATATCAGGAAAAAATTCTTCCTGGAGAGGGTGGTGAGGCACTGGAACAGGTTGCCCAGAGAAGCTGTGGATGCCCCATTCCTGGAAGTGTTCCAGGCCAGGCTGGATGAGGCTTGGAGCAACCTGGTGTAGTGGAGGGTGTCCCTGCCCATGGCAGGGGGGTTGGAACTGGATGGTCTTTAAGGTCCCTTCCAACCTAAACCATTCTATGAGATTCACTTTCTCAAGCAGGCTTTTCACTCTTTCCAAAGTGAAAGAAAGATACAGAAGTGAGGTTGGAATGATACTGCCAGCAGAAGAAAATACCCCTGCTCAACTCTCAGAACTTTTTCCAGCCCAGCAAGGTCCCCTCCATTCACACACAGCTAACGAGACTGGAAAACTGATACAGGTTACATATGTCTGGTTTTCAATACAAATGAGCTTCCCAATCCAGTTCATCACCTGAACAAATTTGTGCTGCGTGAACACAAACAAGGAGGGACCACTTCATTCAGGTACAGTGACAGCTTAAAGCAATCAAACGTACTGTGACAAACAGCTGATCGGAAAGCAACGGTTTGTTTTACACTGCCTGTTATATTTTAAATATGTTCTTCAAAACAAGCCTCGCATCAGCACATATCGATCAAGTTACAATTACAGGTGGCAAAACCAGGATAATATTCCTTCTACAGTAGCACTCAACTTTCAGGTGCTGAAGCAAGACAGCATTGACTAATCTTAAAATGAAGAAAGTCTAATACCCTTTCAGATTTTAACTGGAAAATGAGATTTAATTCCTCAGTTTACTCAAAGTACACCATATGCAATCTTTCTCAACTTACCAAGAACTCCTGTCTGGCCAGATACCATGCTAAGTAGCTTCTGCTGCTCCTCCATTAGCCTTTGCAGTTGCTCCATCTGTTGTTTCTTCAGCTGTTCCTGTTTCTGTTGTTGCAATTCCTTCAACTTCTCAAACAAAAAGCCAAACGTATTAGAGGTTTACTCGGAATGTACGACAGGATTAGTGTCATCGAGACAACAGGTATTTCTGTTTTAAAGATGTTCCACTACCTGAGTGTAACATGAAGGAAATTAAAAGTATGAAATGCTAAACAAAATTTTTGTGGTTTTCCCTCTCTGAATACATATGCTATTTCCATTTCACCCATTTAACAGTTCCACTAGTCTTCAACGGACTAATCTGCAAACAGCAGGAATCAAAACACTCATTTTTACTGCATAGGAAACACATTCAAATTCTGTTCTTTTAACATTAACTTCTACTATGTCTTATTTTTATTAAAATGTGAAATACTTCATAATAATTAAAGCTTTAAAAAAAAAGCGTGGGTTGTTTTGTTGGTTTTTTCCTCTCCAAGATCTCAGAGTGAACAGTGCTGATACAAAGGACCATGAGAGGGGAAAAAAGAGCATCAGAGAACATTAAGACTCATGAAGCTGCCTGAAAAAACAAAGAATTAAACTACTGATTAAATTCAGTAATCCCCTCTTCATTTTCTTGTGTGGCAGGAGTCCCTGGCCCTGCCTCAAGACCAGTCTCAAGGGCCATATGAAGGCAGGGCACTCTGTACCCCAGCAAACCAACACAATGTGGGGTGGGCCTTCACACCCATCTCTGTAGTTCCAGCTCCTCCAAAGGAAAGACAGGAAACCTGATGAAATCCTGCCGTAGATCAACGGTTGGGCCACACCTGTCATCCAACAGGTAAGAAAAATTTCCCCTGAATTCTCTTTGTAGTCCCTTAGAATGCCAGTGAAAACAGAAGTAAAGCAGTATGCAAGTAGAAGCTGTGAGCTAACATCAACTAAGACTCATCTCCAACCCTTTCACTTAATTTATTAAAGAAATCGTACTTCTACCTGTTCTGATAATACTCTCAGAAAAACAAACTGAAAAAAACCTCATACATCCAAAAAACTACATTCATCACTACAAGCATCAGATTTTTTTATAATATGTGAGATTGTCAATAACTTTCTAAGATTAACAATTCCTCTTCAGATACCGTTAAACCAGCAAATTTTAGCCACTGTTTGATACAGCTGACAATACTGAAAAAGTGAATAAATATTTTCCTGTCATGTAAAATAGAGGAGAAAACTTTCATGGCACCAGATAAGTTGTGAAATTCCACTCTAGAGACACACACACACTCCTCCCACTCAAGTGAACAGACATAGGGATTTGTGCTGAGGGAGGTACTAGCAGAGATGAGGAGGTGAGCTCTTAACCCTTAAGCAAGATCTATTAAAGTGCCTCCGAATACTTTCAGCTAACACAATCTGTATTTAGTAATTGGGAAGAGCTACAAGCGAACCTATGGCTAGTTAAAGTGGATTAACTGACATGCCTGCATTAGAAGAAACCAGTAACATCACAGCCTTGTAACTCCAGGCCTTTTCATCCCAGTATCTTGGATACTTGATTACATTCAACTCTTCATCCAAGCAGAGGGAGGTGTATGGGTGTACACACCTACTCTGAGAACTAACAGAAGATGTTGCTATAGATACCAGAACATACAACTTCACCATGTTGTGAGTATCTGTGGTGAGCTACTACCACAGAAACAACCAGCACCCCGTTTCCACAGCTTCAAAGAGATTTTGAGAACAAGTACGCTGCTACTGAATGCAATTTCATTTTAAACTGCAACCTCTGCCAGCTGGAAACAACTGAAGTTACGCTCGTAAAAACCGCACATCACGAGGACACCACGTTTTATGCACGCATAACTGTGTCCTATGCATTGCAAAGGGCTTGCTAACTTCCAGGTATGATGAATCACCAAAATAATCTTAATTGGTGTACATCAATGAATTCTAGAACTCTTACCTGTTCAAGCTTTTGTAAGAGTGGATCGCTGTGAACAGGTTGGTTCTGACCATCCACTTCCCCACGGACAAAGTCTGTTTTAGAGGTTTCTACGTTACATGCTGCTGCTGGAAAAGCCGTTTCAGTGGTATGTTGCTGAAGCGTACAAAAGCTGCCAGTGTCTTCTTCACACAAGGAGTCATCACTTACAGAACAGCTGCCTGAAAGATGCAACTCTTCAGCGGGGAAAGCGGTGATGTTTTCAGGTCCAGATAACCTATTTCCTTTGTTGATTTTCAAACCGGTAAAACTAGGATCTAATAAGACTCCAGCACGGGAACTATTGGACATCCAATGTGCGATGAAGTTTTGTTCACTACGAGGATCTTCAACAGCTGGCATCTTGTAAACTGTATTCCAATTTGTTTGTTGATGTAGCATTAACATAACAATGTTAGGTCATGTAGCGTTAGGACGTAAAAATTCCAAAGTGCCAGGTATTTGGTATGGATGGTTACCTGCTTTTAGCACCTAGAACTTAAGCAGATAAACAAGGTAAGAAATCTATGTAACATACTCCCAGTTAAAGTTACTCTTTTACAACCAACCTAGTGTGTTTATGAAAATCAGCCACAACCTGCTTTTCCCTAGGCAAGAGAAACAATTTGGACAGTGAGTAACAAACACTTTCTGTGCAGGAGGGCAACATAATCCAAATTTCCATATTATTTATTTGAGTACAGTTAATATTTATCTCAAATATCATAAAGCTGTGTAGAATATTCTCTTCAGGAGTACAGAGAGGGAAGTTTCAAAGTGCCTGCAACAAGAGAAGAGAGATGAGTTGAGAGACTTCCCTCACAGGGCCTTCATATTACTACAAAGTTTTGGGTAAGTCCGTCTAAATACGAACATTTTACTGCGCGTGTTTCAGTGCAGCACTTCACAATTTTCCTGTCTTCCTCACTTTCTCGTGGAAACTCAACAGCAAGCCCTCTGCCTGTGCCTGTGGTGTGTCCCGGGGAGTGACCAGGGCACAAAGGGCTGGCAGCCACAGCACCCCAGGCTCCACAGTCCTGCTCATCAGGAAGTAACCTCCTCAAGCTCCCTTGTTCCCAAGAGAACAGCTCACACCAGCTCGGTATTGGTGGTCTGGGGTTTTTTCCCATTTTCCCCACTGTAGAAGGTCTTACACCTTCGAAGTTTGAAGCTGTGACTAGGAGAAACAGCGAAATTCCCTTAGAAAAATGTTTTCCGACTGCCTCCCGTTTTGAGACGCCCCTGGCAGTTTCCCAGCGAGGTACAGTTGCCGGCATCGGCAAATACGAGCCTACAGGGTCCACACGCTGTTTTCCTGTCACCTTTCGGGGACCCTGACCCGCCAGCTTAAGCCTTCCCGAAGGGCCGCAGCACCTTGGAGCTGGCAGGGCTGGAGCTGACCCATCCCGGGAGGCGAGGAGGGTCAAAGGGATCTCCCCAAACGCCTCCGGTGGGGAGGCGAGCACAGCCGGGCTCAGCCGAGCCGAGGGCCTGGGCCCGTGTCCTTCCCCCGCGGACACCACGGCCCCAACCCGCCGCTCCCCGGCCCCGAGGCGCCCTCACCGCCACAGCTCCGACCCGCGGCCCCTCACGGCTACCGCCGCGGCAGCGCCGCCGTCGCTCCTCAGGCCGCTTCCACAGCAACGCTCCGCTCTAGCCGCCGCCGCTCCACTTCCATTCCAAACCTGCCGCCACAGCACAGCCTCCCGGCGCCACAGGCTGGGCACCGCCCCGGTTGTAGTGCCGAGCCGCCGCCGGGCCCGCTGGCAGTTGTAGTGCCGAGCCCGCCGCCCTTCCCGCCCAGCTGCGAGGCGGCCTCGGCCGCTCGAACTACAGCTCCCAGGGGCCTCAGCCGCCAAGAGACGGTTGGCGGGCGCCAGCAGTGAGTACAGCGCCGGGGGAGCACGGCCCCGGCTCCTGACTGTGGCTGTTGGGGGCGGCGGGGTTGGTTTCGGGCGGCGGGGCCTGCCTGGCTCCCGAGGGCGGGCCGCGGGTGCAGGCGGCTGCTGGGTTCTGCTCGGGCCCCTCCTGAGGAGGCGGAAGGCCGAACCCGCTCCAGCGGCTCTCCCGGCACGGCGTGAGGGATCCGTGTCTAGTGAGCTGCCCGCCAGCCGGGCGGGGCCGGGAGTTCTCTGCGGGGGTGACGCTGTGGACCTTCAGTGAGCTTTTATGGCAGCTGCTTACACCCTCTAAATACCTGCGGTGAGAGAGGAACGGAAAAATAAATGGGCTAAAACGTGTCCCCTGGCTTTCTGACCTTTTGCGCTTCGGCGTGCTGCCTTTCTGAGGGCAATCAGTGTTCTGACTGCGGTACATGACAGGGCGTCATGCTCCGAAAGCTAGCGGTACAAAACCCAGCTCTGGGCTGTACAAAACCAGGGCAGCCCTTGCGGTTGTCTACTACTCATTTTAATTTCTGCTGCTGCTTTCTGTAGTTCCACAGGCTCGTTCTGCTGAACTTTCCATCATCTTCCCTGCACTTCGGTTTTGCCAGTTAGGAATAGATTGTTGTGCTGGTTTTAGTCAGGACAGGTTAGTTTTCTTCACAGTAGCTGCTATGTGGATGTTTTGGATTTGCCCTGAGAAGAGCACAGATGACGGTGATACACCATGAGAATTGTCCACATGATTGTCCTCAGACTGGATTCAGCGTTAACACTGGGAACCATAGAATGGTTTGGGTTGGAAGGGACCTTAAAGATCATCCGGTTCCAACCCCCCTGCCATGGGCAGGGACACCCTCCGCTAGACCAGGTTGCCCACAGCCTCATCCAGCCTGGCCTTGAACACTTCCAGGGATGGGGCAGCCACAGCTTCTCTGGGCAACCTGTGCCAGTGCCTCACCACCCTCTCTGGGAAGAAAGCTACTGTGCTGGAAAATACAAGGAATTGTACTTGTGCTTTTTTAAATCACAGTGTCACATCTGGCCCTTTGATCTCTTTAGTGGGAAAATACACTAGAGGTTTGTGTTCAGTTTACCTGCACACTGAGCGCCTTACTAGACTACAGATTATTCATGGTCTGTTGTTGCATCATAAAAAATTTATTTTGGGCTCCCTCTGTGTGAAAAAACACATAATCTGTTGTTAACAATGGTGTTCAGTGTGCGGTACATGAGGACATGGCCTAGCGGGTACGGTAGTGTTGGGCTGATGGTTGGACTAGATGATTTTACAGGTCTTTTCCAACCTTAGTGATTCTGTGATATGGCTGTTATGTGTTAAACCTAATCTAAATTTTAAACTTTTTTATTAAAAAAATCTTTTAAAACAATTGTTCAATTGATAGAACAAGTTATTCCAGCACACAGAGAGAGGAACCTGCCTTGCCACTGTTGGGTTTGTGTATCGAGTCCTCTGCTTGCTCTTCATGTGCCGTGAACCCTCGTGAAGCACTGCCTTGCTGAAGCCTGTTAGATCACAACCCAGAAGTTAAGTGTGGATTGTCAGCTGTTAGAGCAGTGCCTGGTAAAACTGCTTCTTTAAGTCTCTATGTAGTTTCTTTGACTAACTTTACTCTTTCAATTTACAGAATAATAAACAATTCCTAACTGATACTGCTGATGATATGAAAGTACAAAACTTTCATTGAAGACCTGAAAAGCCAGGATTTCCTGCTCAGAGAAACTTTTCCACCAGAAGCAGAATGTTTAGCTTCTACAAAATTGCAAAAGGCTTGTACAACTTATATGTTTACACTTTCCTTAATGATTTTGCTTTAGTTTCCAGTGTTCTGAATGTGGTAAACATTGTCTAGCTTACAGCCATACAGCCACAGGTTAAGGGAAACTGTTTATGTGTAAATATTTTGAAACCTGGGGTTTTTTTCAGAATATTGAGTGAAGGTTCCAATTACTTAAACACATTAAAAGAAAATGTAGTCATATTCATTATAGGTTGGGGGTTTTTCTCATTGGTTGTCAACCAATGTGATACCTGAAAAGTGATGTGCTAATATAGCAAACAGAATCACAGAATGGTTTGGGTTGGAAGGGACCTTAAAGATCATCCAGTTCCAATCGTTGTGTGATGTTTGACTTTGATTGTCAGAATTATTCTGTACACCATACAGGAGTCACAGGCTGGATGTAGATCGTATTGGAATCAGTAAGAGGACTCCCCCCAGTGGCAATAGCAGTTGGATTCTGCTCCCTGAAGTGCTCTTCAGAATGTTTTACTCCTATTTAAAATGATTGTAGTGTGACAGGGGTTTTTTTTTCCCCTCTTTTATGTTCTCACTGTACTTTCTCTACTTCTCTCTTCTATCATGGTTAGCTTCTATTGTAGGGCACAGCTGGCACATGGATTGTATCCAGCAATGTTGAAAGGTCCTGTAGTGGTCTCAGAAGCTGGGTGGTTGATGCCATGTAAAGAAGTAACATAGAATGTCCAAACCTGTGTGAGAATTGCTTAATGGCATCAAGTTTAATGGCAACTTCTGGAGTTGTAGAACAATGCAAAAAAGCTCAAGCAAATGCTTTAACAGTATTCCTCAGAAGAACATCAGAAAAGCTGTTTTCACAACTCTCTTTGATCTATGAATTGCACTGATTTTCAAGCCCCTTCTATTCTGCTGTAGCTTTGCTGCTCCAATTTTTTATTTTCACATGAATAATGTCTTTCTCACCAGAGCTTTCTGAACTAGGGATCTAGTGTCATCTGTTAGAGATGTTATAAATAAAACACTGGCTATTTTGAACCATCTGTTCAGTTTACCAACTGTGTAAACAAGGAAATGGCTGGGGTCTGCAGACTATTATGCCCATGTACCTGATAGTACAACGTACTGATAAAGATATCAAGCAGATCAACTGCAGTCTTCTCCAAGACTCTATGTCTCAGTTTTCAAGGGGCATCATGGCCATCCAGCCTGCCGTGTGCTCCACTTGAAAGCATTTTTAACAGCAAACCTTCCCTTCGGTTCCCTGGGACTGAAGAAATTACATTAAGCATGAATGAGCGTTACGCACTCCGTATTCTTTGTGGGAATAGGAAAGTTTAATGATCTGTGTAAGAACTTCACTGCCATGACTTGCATCTTTGTCTTTTGACTGGATCGTGTTTATTTTACTACAGTTACTTTTAGAAGGAGCCATCCATGCACGTGCTGTATGTCAGGAAGTTAGTGATTTTGTGGAACTGATCTGGGCAGAAGCAATTGCCCACCTTCACTGCTTGAATCAGTAAGCAACATAAGCCTAAGTGATGTAGGCTAATTCTTATTACTCTCTGAGGATGAATAAGTAAATGCTGTTAGAAGTAGTTTTTTCACAGCAAACGTATGTTGTGTTTCAGATTGGCAATTACACTTTTGAAATTCCTGTACTTCAACAAATCCATGCTTCGGAATTTTTTATCTCAAATTTTGGTTTAGAATCATGACAGTAAAAACACGCTGTACCCCCTAGGGCAGATGGCTGTCTTTTCCATTTCATAGCCATTTACACAATTCTTGCAGGAGGATCCCTTCCATGAGGTATGTCAAATGGCGTAAGAAGATAGCGGTAGAAGATGGCGCGTAATAGCAGGATACTGTCCCCTGCCAGTGCATTTCAACCGTACTTCAGTCAGCCATTCTCTTGGATAGAAAAATAGTTTTAATTGTAGTCACTGTCTGCATTATCAGATGACACAAGTGATTAACACACAGCTACTCTTGAAGACCTTTGGATATTACAGCTGTTACAAAGAGTAACTGCCTGTCCGCCCCTTTGTGAAGTCTATGGCTCATTTAATCCCACTTTCCCACGTACTTCAACTCTCTTGCTTTGCTCCCTAGACATTTAAGAGGATAATGTTTATTCATGCAATTTAAGTGCATCTAACAACAATCAGCCAACAGGATGACTGTTTAAGACAAGAGTTTTGTTCCTCTGTTATCACTGAGGCAAAATTACCTGAAGGTTATGTCAGTTTTAAACTGGAAGAGCATTGCCTGTAGAAAGTCCCAAATTCTGGAATAACTTTCCTCAAATCTTATTACATGAAACTTAACTTCTGATAGTCTTCAACTGAAGTATGGTATTGAAAGAAAAAATCTCTGGATTTTTGAGACACGATAATTAAGAAGTGGGTTGCTGTTTGGTTAGGTTTATCCCCTGTTTTTTGACCAAAGGCATTTGTGAGACAGCGACCAGTCTTGGACCAATATTGAACTGCAGTAAGACATTGCTATGCAGCCTCTAATGTCAGCATTTTACTAGTTGTTGCCCGTGGTTTATGTAAATTAAAAAACATTTTGCCTTTTTCCTCCTGCCTTCAGAAGACAAAATAATGTATTCTGTGAAAAAATTCCAGCTGAGAAGGAAAATACAGATACAAGGAAATCTATATTCTGTCTGTCTAGGCAAACTGTCTAAAATTAATAATTACTTTCATTTCTTCTGTAGGTTGCACTTCATAAATGGAACTTTTACTCCGCTTTATGTATTTTAAGATGCACTAGTGCAGTTAGACATTTACTAAGAAGTTTATTATCCTCTACTTTCTGTTACTTCATCAATTCGTTAAGCTGACAGTATGGATTGACAAGATGTTAAGGAACGTTATCTTTCAATCTGGTTCATATTCTGTTTTATTTCAGGGCGGTTATTTTACTGTCTCTTAGCTCTGCTTGAGGTACTTCGCAAGTACCCTAGTATAAGGGCAGATTCATATCCAACTTTTAAATACCGTTTTCATATCCTAGCTGCAAGACAACATTTTGGGGATGTTGCACTAACAAGAGTTAAAGTTTTATTTCAGTGTGGAATGAAATGATCTTAGTTTTCAGCGCCGTTGTATCAGCTTTCATATACGTGCTTCTGTGTCACCATGGCAACAATGCACAGCATTAAATAAAACCACAGAGGTTTGTTAAAATACAGTCTTAAAATAGCATCTTCTTGTTTTGAAGCAAAAGTTCTGTGCCTAGGGGATTGCAGGTCCACAGGAGGCTTCCGTAAGGTTATGATTGTTTTCATTTCTTCTATTTTACTGGAAGATAATTGGTTGTGAGCATTGTTGTCACAAAGCAACGTGAACGCAAACTTAGGGGTGCTGTGATTAGTAGAAAGCCTCTACCTCTGCGGATGTTTGCTCCTGCAGGACTTCGGAAGCTGACTTGAGTTGGCACGTGCTAGATCTCACAGTTTGAGTTACCTGCTGATTCTGTGCTGCTGTTCCCCCTTTGGCTCGCAGAGCTATTATCAGATGTTCAGCTGGGCACCTGCTGGACACCCTGCTGTTACCCTTCTCTGCTTCAGGGACAAGGTTGCCCATCTGTTTCTGGGGATGCTCTTGTTGGCTCTGAATTCTGCAGGTGGGAGGGAAGGTCACCTCTGTGTTTAGATGCTGGCAAAGAGACAGACGCTCCTTGTGGTCCTGGTCCCTGCGAGATTGTGTAGCTGTACCCTACGTCTGAGTGCTCAGCAATCATGCCTCCTGCTTCAGAGCATGTTACACTGAGTTCTGAAGTTCACTGTGTGCTTGGGAGAGAAACACGCGCAGGTTCATCTGAATTTTAGCTGCTGTGATGCTCAGATAACAAAGTTACTTGGTTAAACGAAGTAAAGAGGGTTTCGTGCAACCCCAACTTTGTGACGTAGTAAGAGAAGGGAGCTCCAGGGCAATAAAAGTGTCAGGAATGACATCCAAATATTTCATAACTGGTGCAGTTAAATATGTTTTTTCTTTGTAGGATACAGTAAAACAGGTTTGTTTTAAACAACTAAAAGCACAGAAAATGTAAGTTCCTTTCATTATTTGCTTTATTTTATCAGTACTTTAAATGATTAAGTTAAAACATTTAAATTTAACATTTTTCTGTTTCTGTGGAATATTTGACGCTAAGTTGCATTATCAAGAAACTAGTTTAATTTCACCTTTCACTCCAACCTGTTGTTATCCTTAGCCAGGTATATATCAGAGAGGAGTAACTTCTAATTATTACACTCTCTTTCTTCACTAAATGCTTCCTGTTGTTTCAGAAACATTTCTGTTATTAAGGGTTATGTACAAATTCCCAGGTCACTAAACTTAATGAGACCATGATCTTCCTTTTTTCAGTATCACTGCACATAATATTTTAGCCTTTCTTTGCATTCGCATTCTAAATAAAATTCTATGGTTATCTGAATCTGTGATGTTGCTGGCAAAGTAAGGCTTCTTGGAAACGGAGAATTATAACTTTATTCCCAGTAATATTTCAGCACGTCTGTTCTCAACCAGAATGCCAAGCAATGCAGGTAGTAGTAGCAGTAAACGTGTCAAAACTTAATGTTATTCATTTTTCCACATTAAACGCCATGAAAATGGCTTATTGTGAGCATGTTCTAGGTTGTTCTCTGTCTGCAAAACAGACACAAAGCCACATCTGTTCTAATTCTCTAAAGTTGTATTTAACTTCAAAAAGTGTTTCCAGTTATTAACTTGCTTTTATTCAGTACAATTACTATTGGTTAGTACAAACATTGTATTGATCGGCCAAAGATGTGATGCTATTTCTGCCATATATTGGGAATAAATTAACACGTTTATACACGACACATACGGTGGTAGAAAAGGTATTTAAAATTATAATGAAATTTAATTTTTAATGTTAAGAGAAAATTCAACTAGAATAAAAATTGGGAAACACTCCAGAACAGTTGTTGTGTGAGGATGGAAGTCAGGTATCTCCATCTCACTCTTTCCAGCTCAGGTTCTAGAGGGAGCAGCACAAAGACATCCAAGCTGCAAACTTATTAATATTATATTAATAATATAGTACATTTTTCTGGCTGCAGGCTGGTTCTCCTTGCAGATACTTCGGGGCTGTGCATATATTGCATGTTTTATCCGCAACCATCTTAAGGATAATGGAGATGTGGCTGTAAACAGAAAATGATTGCTCATGTGATACACACAGGATACACAGATTCATGGTGCAAGAGTAATAATTGAGGTTAGGACTCAGTATAGTCAAGAATATTTATTAAAATGGGCCCATGTATTGAAAAGGCTGCCAAATGCAAGGCAACTCATAAATGAAATTATTGCAGCCCTACGCATCTGCATCTTGGGAGATTATATCCTGGAATACAATGGCAACTGATAACCCAGGGCTTATTACTCACCCAGTGAGCCAACAGCCTGGAATGAACAACCACTGTGCTATGGTGGCAAAAATGGCTAATGCAGTCCCAAAATATACAAACCAAGAAGTCATGAAGAGAGAAGGTTACTTTACTTGGTCAGGCAAGACAGACTGAAATTGGCAAAATGCCAGTCTGAAGACCTTTAAAAAACAAGAGGCAAACCACAGCATAAAAACCCCAAACCCAAGAACAGCAAAAAACCCAGCCTCAAGGCCACACATACTGATGTCTGTTTGCAAACTGTGAGGTGATTCCATGACGTGGTATCTTATGTCTTTTATGTGTCTTGTATTGTATGATTGCACCTATCACATTGCTTTTTAATGTCATTACAAAATAAAATAAGAAGCAAAGACTGGAAATTCAAGCTGAGTAAGAAAAAAAGACATGCTGGTTTAGCAGCGAGGTTTAGGGCAGTTAGCCAGGGAGAACAGTGAACTTGCCTTCTCTGAAATCAAGTTTGGTGGTCTGTCATGAAGCTTTGCTTTGGAAAATAAAACATTAGGCTAAATGAAGAGATAATTGGCTAAAAACATTATGTAACGTGTCGTAGAGATCATGTGAAATGACCTCTTGAACCCTTCTAACCATTTAAACTATGAATACCCATAGTGAATGGGCATAGTTATTCTTGGGTATCCTACGGACAGAAACTTGTCTACCTAGTTCAGTATTCTCCACTTTCAATTTTCATCTAAAGAGTTAAAAAGGACAGGAAGCATAGCTTCTTCTCCTGGAGATATCATGGCATGCAGATTGAACTTCATCTTCCCTGGAGTGCCATTCTGGTGGTTTTTTTTCTTTTCTCTTTATTTAGTGAATTTACCATGGAAATGTCTGTTGAGATGCCACTTAGTATTAAACACATCTACAGTTGGACGCATAAACTCAAAATAAAGGTAAATTAATTGCACTGTAACTATGCCTCGGCCTTGGCAGTTCTGCTGTGTATTTAAAATGGAAGGTTTATCCTCAAAAACACTTGTGCCAGATCCGTCTGGCTTTGTGTGCTGCTCATTCCGCAAACAGCTTGGTCCTCTGTTTCTCACAGCTGAAAATTTCTGTTGTGCTTGAAGCCTTTCTGTCCTGGTTGTCTTTATCTAAAACTATGAAAGTGAATGGTATTTTAAAGAATGTACCTTGTAAGCTTTCTATAACCTTTCTGGCACAAAGCTTTGGGACTGTCCCTAATGCTGCCATCATTCCCTGTCCCCACAAAGTAAATAATATTCACTGTATTGTTATTAAATAAATATTTAAATGCCTGTTTTCCCCCTCTTCTAGAAAACAGACCACAAGGCTGTAATAAGACTCTGGAGAACAGCTGCTTGGAAGTTGGCGGCTTTGTCTAGATATCTGCATTTCTCAGGTCTCCCTACCTCGAAGAGGGCAGAGAGGCATCCCAAAAAAATGAGTGAGGTACTGCATGACTTAGACTGTTCATGAGGTAATACTGAATGTGCTACAACATTATAAACAGGAACAGTTTGGTTTTGATGGGTAAAAGGTGAAGAACAATTTCACACCATGGCCAGTGATCAGTTTGATCTGTTGTATTAAGCTGAGTATGCTCCAGAAATTACTTTTCAACTTCTGGTTTGTCCTTTGCCTTGTAAGAGAGTCAATGTTTCAACACAGTGAATCCAGCTGTGGCTGTGCCACAGAAAAGCTCATTATCACCACTAGAAAACATTAATAAAAGGTTAGGTAGGAAAGGAGGGATCAGTTCAACCCCTTTTACCTTCACCCACAATAACTCCTTGCCTGAAAAATACATATAAAAGTTAAGAGCTTATCTTAAAATATGCGATTCCAGCTTTTTAGAAGCTGTTTAATTCTCCCACGTTTTTGTGGAGTGACATGCCTGGCACTTCGAGTTATTGTCAGCTCCTTTTTTTTTTTTAAATAAGTTAAAATGCTGCAGAAGTGAAGTGTAAATTCTTGGTGTTACCAATCTGTCAGTCAGTGTTGAAATTGATTAAAATAAGTAAAACGACAGATAAGATTGTTTTTTCTGACAATGATGTCTTTCATTTTCCTTCCTTTTAATCAGAGTTGCTTAGTTTAAATATGTTAGTTTAGGGATTTATTTCTGAGGACTGCAACAATAACGACATTCCTCAAGGAAAGGAGAGCTTCCTATTTGTGTTTCCAAACTGCAAACCTTTCCTTCCCTATTGGAAACATTTTCACTCCTTCAAGAATTTCATTGTTCCACTTTTGAAAGCCTGTGCTTTTGTAGCCTCTCTGTTCACAGCAAGGACAGTATGCAATTCTCGTTTACATATTCCTTTTAATTCTACTACTTCTCACAAACTGGTGGTGGCAGTGATGATTGTAATAGGTGGAGTCTGTGAATTTTATTACTTTTTTAAACTTCTAGAGGAGAATCCAGTGCTGTTTGCAGAAGAGTGTATCAGATAGATAGAAACATGAAACCACGAAATTCCTTTTTCAGTTTTACATGTGAGATCTGGGATATAGGTAAAGGACAGGTGAGGCACTGGCACAGGTTGCCCAGAGAAGCTGTGGGTGCCCCATCCCTGGAAGTGTTCAAGGCCAGGCTGGATGAGGCTTGGAGCAACCTGGTCTAGTGGAGGGTGTCCCTGCCCATGGCAGGGGGGTTGGAACTGGATGGTCTTTAAGGTCCCTTCCAACCCAAACCATTCTATGGTTCTATGATAGTGCTTCTCTTTTCTTCTTTCTTAGGCCCAAATGGAAAAGAAAAGCTACTGCAGTTGATTGCTACTCTTCTTGTGCTACAGTTCATACGCTGCAAGAAGGAATTGAACGGGATAGTTTTCAAAACACTGAAGAAACTGGGTGATTCATCCAGTTCAAGGTGTGCTTTTAAATAATCTTATAATTTAATAATATAAACCTTCTCAACATACAGAAGATTAATTTCATTGTCAAGAGTCAATGCCTATACTACAGGATATGGCTGAAGAAAACAGAATGGACGGTGTTAATCATACTGGTGGCACATGGTTTCTTTTAAGAGGATGGATGGAGGGAGGAAGGAAGACTTTGCAAAACATGATATAAAAACTGAGAAGTATATAAAGTAGTAAAAGATATTTTATACTTCTTTCTAGAAAATTGAACAATTCCGGTTGGATGTGACCTCTGGAGGTCATCTCTTCCTCAAAGCAGGGCCAAGTCAGGTGTTGAATAAGTTGTTCAGGATCTTGCCCATCTGAGTTTTAAATATCTTTAAGGATGGAGATGGGTCAACTTCAACTTTTTTAAGGGCAACCTTTTTCAGTGTTTAGTATCACTTTTCTAGAAATTCAGAAGAAAATTCTATTGGACTTTTCCTTCATGCACCTTGTGCCTGTTGGCCTGCACCCTTTTTTAGGTTTATATGCATGGCTTGGGGTTCTTCACAGGCATACACCATAGAATATTCTGGACAAGACTTTTAAAATTATTAGAGCAGATGATTCTTCGCAGCACAACTTCCACCATTTCCTTTAGCTGTGGGGAACACCGGTGCTGGCTCATTCTGAAACCCTACCCCCTACTTCTGTATGTCCCAGTGCTCTATTAGCTTTTGAATACAGGGTCCCTGTGTCTGGAAATTCCCTTTCTTTGGGGGTGAAGTGAACAATTATCAGCTGGGAAGGTTTTTGGTCTAGAGGAAACACAAAGGTATTAAAAGCAGCATGAAGGAATAGGTATCCAGTGAATCTGGATTGCCCCAGCCATCCACAGTTCCTTCTGTCATAAGGGGAAGCTTTGCACACTTCATACTTCACAGGGCATGTAGGAACGGGATAAAGAAAAAGCCAGGGGAGCCCTGCAAATTCTTCCTCCCTCTTTTGAAACTCCTTGAGAGAGGGAAAAATTGGTTGTGTGATTTTGGCGACTCTCATCAGGAATGCAAATAAAATTGTGTTGATCACTGGATGAAAGCAGGCTGGGTAGGCCAAAGAAAAGAATTCTAACATGTGAATGTACAAAGGAGGAGCCAAGTTTGCCTTTATGAATTGTATAGTACTTCACTGCAGCGATTGGAGTAGTGCAAATAAATGCAAGTAATGAGTTTACTTACTTCCCATGTGGAAGACCCTTAAAGATAGGCCCTATAAGACAGGGTAGCTCAAATGATGATGTTTTCTGTATCAGATGATGTTTTATATAGGCTGGATCATTGTACTATAGAAAATGTTATCTTTCAAATAATTACAGTTAAAAGATGTACAAGATTTTATTATAAAGAAACTTCATTTCTACACACAGTGGTGTTCACTGGGCTTTTAAGCTGATCAAGAAAGCAATGGAGTGGATAAGAGTTGAGAGGCAATTTCCATCTATTTGCTATTGACTTGAACTCGGGAAAGACTGGGATTCTGCCACCAAGAAGATATTGGGTATCAAGATTATCTAACATCAATTCTCTTTCTACTTAAAATACTTAATCACATAATTCTTTAAGATAATAGCATAGTTAGCTTTCCTTGCAGTCTTACATAAAATGTTTAAATTGAGAACATTTGATCTTATATTGTTATTGAGTAATAATTCTCCTAGACTTAAAGGTGTGGAAACAAAGGACGTTATAGTTAGTAAGTCTTGATTTTACATATAAGTAGTATTTTACTTACCTGTAACTGTTAAAAATACCTTGATATTTCATCTTTTTACATTGATCTCTTTGGTTCATTGCACATTACAAAAATACTTTTATATCTTTGTTATTTAGCTTTCTCCTAAAATCTTACTTAATCGCACAGTAAGGAAAGTGTAATTCGGTTAAACGTGGCAGGAGATGTTCTGATACAAGATACAGGAATGTGATAAGCAAAGAACTAATAAATATCTTCATCACGTATCAGTGATTCCAATGGGATGGTTTTGTAATTCCTACGGTGTGCCTTGACATGCCAACAGCAGAACAGTTATTTTTCTCCTGCATTGCTTTTCTAATCTGCCAGAGGTCAGTTTGAGAATACGTGGGTCAGTTTGGTTAAGGAGGAGCGAGTTCCTAAGAATTTAAGCAAACATCTGCCAGGGATGGAGTAGCCACAGTTCATCTTGCAGAGGAGGTTGCGAAGAGGGATATCCCGAGGCCCTTCTGTTTCTAAGGTGCTCTGAATCCTTGTTTTCACGTGTGTACGACGCTGGCTCTTTTTAGCAAATGATACAAAGGAAAGATTTGTGCTTGATTTCTCTTTGAGAAGAGCTAGGATACAGCTTTCTTAAGAAGCAGAGAGACTCCTTACTGTCGATAACGACAAACTATCTTCTGAAAGTGCCCTTCAGTCTTTGCATGGCCGCCTGCTGCATTACTGGAGTTACCTTGGGAAGGAGGCTCTAGCAAAAATACGAACACAAGAATTATTGTTTTCCTTAATTATTCAAATAGTTTGGTGTTCTCAGCGTTGTGAACGATCCATCCCACAGCGCTGTGTACAAAAAGCACACCTTTACGCTAAATCCCGGGTTTCGTTTGAGGGATGTGTGTGCTTTAAGCTGCTGTTTCTGAGGTAGGATCTGTTAACACTCTGGCTCCACCACGGGCAGTTCAGTAAGCGAATAGGCTGTGGTTATTTGCTTTTTCTTACGAGGTTGTCTTTTTTCCCCTCCTGCGTGCTGTGCTTGCCTGCAGCCCGCTCCTTTAACCTGGGAAATACTGTGAATTTAAAGGGGTCCTTTTTCCCAGTGAGAAACCCCATTCCCTGGCGGGCTCTCGCCCTGCGGTGTCTGTGTACATCCTTCTTTGGGCCTGTCCCCAAAACCTGCTGCAGCTGAGGGCAAAGGGACATTCAGGGCGCAAGCCAGGCCCACCGGGGCACCGCGTCTCCCGGCAGAAAGGTTAACGGCGCCAAGGCTCCTCTGAGGGCCTCCAGCACCGGTAACCACCGCCCCTCTCCGGAGCAGGGCGGCCGCGGGCGCCGAGCAGGGGTGCCGTCGCGCTTCCCAGGGACGGGCCCCCGGGTGAAAGGCCCAGGCAGCTCCCGCCCACCGGCCGCGGCGCTGAGGGCACGGAGGTCTCCGGGCTCCGAGCCCCGCCCCGTTACGTCACGGGCTGCCGGGGCGCCGATTGGCTGCGGCCGCCGCCTCGCAGCCTCCTCGCGCGGCGGGGGATGTCGCAGCCGCTCTTCGCCGTTGTCGTTTCAAACTCGGCCCAAAATGGCGGTGGCCGGCGGCGGAGCTGAGGCGGTGGCGGCGGCCAGGCTGGAGGGGGCGGAGGAACAGGAGGAGACGGCGGAGGAACAGGAGGAGACGGCGGCCGCGGCGGAGGATGAAGAGGACGGGGAGGAAGACAGTAGCGGGGCTGGCGTGGTGGCGGGCGCGGCGGCAGTAGCCGGCGGGGAGGCCGGTGGCGGCGAGAGTGAAGAGGAGGAGGAGGACGAGGAGGAGGAGGAGGAGGACGTGTTCGAGGTGGAGAAGATCCTTGATGTGAAGACCGAGGGGGTGAGTGCGTGGCATCCCCTCAGGAATCCCCTCAGGAATCCCCTCAGGCCCCTGCTGTGGCGGGGCCCTCAGGGGGGGTTGCTTCGCCACGCGCTGGCGAGGCCGGCGGGAAGCCCGGCCGCCCCCGCCTGGGGCCGGCGCTCGCCCCGGGGCCGGGTGTCGCTCGCCTTGGGGGCCGCGTGGGTGCCTGGCCGTCTCGTTCCCTGCCCTCGCGTTCTGCTCCAGGGACCGCACGGGCAGGGAGCGCTGCCCAGGCAGCCTTTCCGGCACGGTGCTTCTGTGTGCGCGCCGGGACCGTGCAGAAACAGTGCATCCGCTGTCATTTAAAACACCTCGCGCGTAGTTTTGCAGGGAAGCCTTTGCATCTTGCAGCTTTGGCTGAAGAGACTCGGGCTGGAATGTCTTCGCTAAGTTGTTTCTTTTCGCTGCCTTGTTAAACTACTCTCTGCTCTCACGGCTGCGCTGCGGCAGGGCCGTGGTGTGGAGTGTTGGAGTGCAGACACGGACAGGGTGCGATATAATGGAGAGCGTGGTGGTCCAGGGTGCGTTCAGTGACACAGTTTGCTGGCTTATAAAATATGTGAAGATCTCCTAAAACAAGAGAGACTTTTTCCGATTAAAATAGCTAGTGCTGGTGATCTTTGCTTTGTTTAGACAGAAATGTGCCTGCCTTCTTTGAAAGCGCTGTAGACTGGTTGAAGTTCTAAACTTTCCTAAGCCTCAAATACAAAATAGTAATTGACACAGTTTGGGGTTGGGTTTTTTTTAACTATTTTATGTCTAAAAATTGATTAACTAATTTATGGGGTTTATTTTAGGCTTCAGACAGGTACGTGACAGTGTAGAATTCTGCCTATTCAGTGTAAAACATCAGGGGTTGGAGAACTTTCAGATCAAGAATTTCTTATATATTTGCGATGCTATCTCAATCAGGTGGTATTTTGGCCAAAATATTTTGATGACTTGAGAATGTTATGCTCTTAAGGTCATACAGTATTTATAGTTTTGCCTGTACAAAGGGTTGCTCCAAGTAGTAACTTAGGCTTGAAGATGAGAGGCCCCCCCACGAGTGATGGCACCCAAACCGGTGTACTGGCAGGGAGTCATACCATTGCACAAACTTCTAAGAAGCACCAGAATATACTGAGCGCTATCTCTTATAAACATCACTGGCTTGTGCTGGTGAAAAGGTGCGTTACACCCCTTTTTTCTGTCATCCTCCCCCAAGCAGCTCATTGTGCAGCAGGTTCTGAGCTGTGTGCAGATTCCCGAGTCTGATGCAGATGCACCCAGTCAGTCACTGTCCAGCACGATGTCAGGCTAGTCAATGTGTTCCTGTGTCACATTTGCGGGAGCTGGAGGGTGCTGCACAGAGAAGCTCTCCTCATTTGCAGTCCTGCTGTTGTTGGAGCTGGTAGCAGTGGTAGCAGGAGAGACAGCACTCCTGGGGTGGGATTGGGCTGAGGAGTTAGACCAGCTGATAAATAATCATAGAATCATAAAATAGTTTGGGTTTGAAGGGACCTTAAATATTGTAGTTCCAACCCCCCTGCCATGGGCAGGGACACCCTCCACTAGACCAGGTTGCTCCAAGCCTCATCCAGCCTGGCCTTGAACACTGCCAGGGATGGGGCATCCACAGTTTCTCTGGGCAACCTGTTCCAGTGCCTCACCACCCTCTCTGGGAAGAATTTCTTCCTGATAGCCAATCTGAATCTCCCTGCTTTCAGTTTAAACCCGTTACCCCTTGTCCTGTTGCTACAGGCCCTTGTAGAAAGCCCCCCCCCAGCTTCCTTGTAGGCCCCTTCAGGTACTGGAAAGCTGCAATAAGGTCTCCCCGGAGCCTTCTCTTCTCCAGGCTGAACAAGCCCAACTCTGTCAGCCTTTCTTCGTAGGAGAGGTGCTCCAGCCCTCAGATGGTCTTTGTGGCCTCCTCCTCTGGACCCACTCCAACCAGTCTATATCCTTCTTATGCTGAGGGCTGCACAGCTGGATGCAGTACTCCAAGTGGGGTCTTAACAAGAGCAGAGTAGAGGGGGAAAATCCCCTCCGTCAACCTGCTGGCCACACTTCTCCTGATACAGCCCAGGATCCGGTTGGCTTTCTGGGCTGCCAGCACACACTGCCCGCTCATGTCCAGCTTCTCACCCACCAGTACCCCCAGGTCCTTCTCCTCAGGGCTGCTCTCGATCCATTCTCCACCCAGCCTGTACTTGTGCTTGGGATTGCCCCGACCTGTGAGCAGGACCTTGTACTTGGCCTTGTTGAACTCCATGAGGTTGGCAGTGGCCCACCTCTCCAGCCTGTCCAGGTCCCTCTGGATGCCATCCCTTCCCTCCAGCATGTTGACTGCACCACACAGCTTGGTGTCATCAGCAAACTTGCTGAGGGTGCCCTCGATGCCATCGTCCATGTCACTGACGAAGATGTTAAACAGGACCGGTCCCAACACCGACCCCTGTGGAACGCCGCTCGTCACTGGTCTCCACTCAGACATTGAACCATTGTCCACCACTCTCTGAGTGCAACCAGCCAGCCAGTTCTTTATCCATCAAGTGGTCCATCCGTCAAATCCATGCGTCTCCAGTTTAGAGACAAGGATGTCATGTGGGACGGCATCGAAGTCTTTGCACAAGTCCAGGTAGACGACGTCAGTTGCCCATTCTGTATCCACCAAAGTCGTGACCCCATCATAGAAGGCCACCAAATCTGTCAGGCATGATCTGCCCTTGGTGAAGCCATGTTGGCTGTCACCAATCACCTCCTCATTCTCCACATGCCTTGGCAGGATTTCCAGGAGGATCTGCTCCATGATCTTGCCAGGCACAGAGGTGAGACTGACTGGCCTGTAATTCCCTGGATCCTCCTTTTTCCCCTTTTTAAAGGTGGGGGTTATGTTTCCCCTTTTCCAGTCAGCGGGAAGGTCACCAGTCTGCCACGACTTTTCGAATATGATGGATAGAGGTTTCGCAGCCCCATCCGCCAGTTCTTTCAGGACTCGTGGATGTATTCCATCAGGTCCCAAGGACTTGTGCACCTTCAGGTTCCTGAGGTGTTCCCGAACCTGATCCTCACTGACCATGGGTGGCTCTCCATTCTCCCAGTCCCTGCCCTCGTCTTCCATGACTCTGGGGGTACAGCTTGCACCCTTGACAGTGAAGACCAAGGCAAAAAAAAGCATTGAGTACCTTGACCTTCTCCATATCCTGGCAAACCAGCTCTCCCGTTTCCTTCCGCAGAGGGCCCACATTTTCCCTGATCTTTTTATCCCCAGTGTACCTATAGAAGCCCTTCTTGTTGGCCTTGATGTCCCCGGCCAGGTTTAATTCTGTCAGGGCTTTGGCTTTCCTAACCTGATTTCTGACCTCTCGGACAACTTCCCTGGAATCCTCCCAGGCTCCCTGTCCCTGCTTCCACCCGCTGTAGGCTTCTTTTTTTTTTTTTTTTTTTTGTTTTACTTTGTCCAGGAGCTGCCTGTTCATCCACGCAGGCTTCCGGGCACTTTTACCCAACTTCCTCTTCACTGGGATGCTTTGCTCCTGAGCTTGGAGGAGGTGGTCCTTGAATACTCGCCAACTTTCTTGGCCCCTCTTCCCTCCAGGGCTTCTTCCCAAGGAACCTTTCCAATCAGTTCCCTGAAGAGGCCAAGGTCTGCTCTCCTGAAGGCCAGGGTAGCGAGCTTGCTGTGCACCCTCCTCACCTCCTTAAGGATCTCAAACTCCACTATTTCGTGTTCGCTGCAGCCAAGGCTGCCCTTGAGCTTCACATTCCCACCAGCCCCTGTGGGGGCTCACCGTGTTGGTGAGAACAAGATCCAGCATGGCACCCCTCCTTGTCAGCTCCTCTATCACTTGGATAAGGAAGTTGTCATCAGTACATTCCAGGAACCTCCTGGCTTGCTTGTGCCCTGCCGTGTTGTCCCTCCAACAGATATCGGGGTGGTTGAAGTCCCCCATGAGGACCAGGGTTTGTGACTCTGAGGCTGCTGCTGTCTGCCTGCAGAGGGCCTTATCCACTCGCTCATCCTGGCCAGGTGGCCTGTAGCAAACTCCTACTACTGTCTCCCCTCTTGCTGCCCTCCCTTTAATCCTGACCCATAAGCTCTGGGTCAGCTCCTCATCCCTCCCCAGGTGGAGTTCCATGCACTCCAGCTGGTCTCTGACATAGAGAGCAACACCCCCTCCACGTCTCCCCTGCCTGTCCTTCCTACAGAACCTGTACCCTTCCATTCTGACACCCCGGTCATAGGAGCCGTCCCACCACGTCTCCACAGTGCCAGTGAGGTCGTAGCGCCTCACGCGTGCACACATCTCTAGCTCCTCTTGCTTATTCCCCGTGCTCCGTGTGTTCGCACAGAGGCATTTAAGATGGGCCCCTGATGGAGTTGGCTTGCAAACTGGAGCATCTAGAATTTCCCAGCTTTGCCTGCCACATTTGTTAATTTGTTTGTTAATGCCAATAAACATTGGCATGTCCTACCTAAGAGAATGAGCAATAGAAGTTTGGAAGTGTTTCAGCACATCTGGAAGGCCTTTCATACTGCACTACAGTTATGCTAAAACAACAGGCTCCAGTGCAAATTGTGACATTCCCCAGTGGAAATGGGTAACCTTAACTGCTCTTTAGTGACACGGTGATACCCCTTTCAGTAGGAGTTGGTTGTAACCCATCACTGGTTCTCATTAGAAGCTACAGCAGTGTAAAAATGTTTGGAAGTGTTCTGTTATTTTATCCAGCTTTCTCAATTAGTTAAAAAAGGACTTTGTGGTAGGTTGGCCCTGGCTGGGTGCTCGGTGCCCACCGAACCTGCTCTGTCACTCCCCTCCTGAGCTGGGCAGGGGAGAGAAAATACAATGAGAGGCTCTTGGCTTGAGATAAGGACAGGGAGAGATCATTTGGCAGTTACCGTCATGGGCAAAACACTCAGTTTGGGGGAGAAAAAAAATGTATCATTAATCAAATCAGAATAAAAAGAGAACTAACTGACTAACCCAGTCTTAAAACACCTTCCCCCCACCCCTCCCTTCTTCCTGGACTCAAATTCACTGCTGCTTTTCTCTGCCTCCTCCCCCAGGGCGGTGCAGGGGTACAGACAATGGGGTTGTGGTCAGTCCATCACACACTGTCTCTACTGCTCCTTCCTCCTCAGGGCAGGACTCCTCACACTCTGTCCCTGTTCTAGCCTGGGGCCCCTCCCATGGGAGACAGTCCTCCATGAACGTCTCCAGCGTGAATCCTGCCTATGAGCTGCAGTTCTTCACAAACTGCTCCAGCCTGGGTCCCCCCGGGGTCACAGGTCCTGCCAGCAAACCTGCTCCAGCCTGGGCTCCTCTCTCCACGGGGGCATAGCTCCTGCCAGGAGCCTGCTCCAGCATGGGCTGCCCATGGGGTCACAGCCTTCTTCGGGCATTCCCCTGCTCTGGTGTGGGGTCCTGCCCAGGCTGCAGGTGGGTCTCTGCTCCCCTGTGACCCTCCATGGCTGCGGGGCACAGCCGGCCTCGCCATGGGCTGCACCATGGGCTGTTGGGGAATCTCTGCTCTGGGGCCTGGAGCACCTCCTCCCCTCCTTCTCCACTGACCTGGGGGTCTGCAGGGTTCTCTCACATCTTGTTCACTCTCTGTCTGCAAAACCCCCTCTTCATTTTTTTTTTTTCCTCCCCTTCTTAAATGTGGTATCTCAGAGGTGTTATGACTGCAGCTGGCTCAGCCTTGGTCAGTGGGTCTGGCTTGGAGCCAGCTGGCATTGGCTCTGTCAGACATAGGGGAGGCTTCCAGCAGCTTTTCACAGCCACCCCTGTAGCCCCCTGCTACTAAAACCTTGCCATGCAGACCCCATGCAGATTCTAACTCATTTTGTCCCTGAGTTCAAAGGGTGTAACCCTAACCCTGCAGCTAGTTGAAATCTTGCATTGAGCGTGGCATAGCCCTGTACCACTAGGCAGGCGAGACGCCAGCTGGCTGGGAAAGGAGCTGGGGGTCCCCACAGACAAGTAAGTCGAACATGAGTCAGCAGTTCTTGCAGCAAAGAAGGCCAACAGCGTGCAAGAGTGTAACCAGTGGATCACGGGAGGTGCTCCTTCCTCTCTCCACACTGCTGAGGTGCATCCAGAGTAAGTACTGTGTCAAGTTCTGAGCTCCCCAGGACAGAAGAGACACGGACATAGTGGAGCGAAGGGCTATGAAAGCAGTTTAGGGAGCTGGAGCACAGGAGGCTGAGAGCACTGGGATGGCAGCTGATCACAGAGGTATCTGTCTACTTAGTGGGAGGATTTAGAGGGGACAGAGACAGTTCCTTCGTAGAGGTGCACAGTGAAAGGATGAGGGAGGCTGTGTGGACACGAACTGGAACACAGGGAAGTCTGAATAGGTCCATTTGACTGGGCAGATTGCTGGGCAACCTCATCTGGTCGGTCCTGCTGTGAGCAGGGCATTCTGCTTGTTAGTTCTGGAGATCCCTTATATCCTAAATTATTCTGTGACTGTAATAAGAAAGTTAGTAGTTGTTCATTTCATGAGAAGAGAGAGACAGGTGGACATGATTTTGAAGACTAATTCCTAAATCAAGAGTGTATGGTTAAGCTAAATTACAAGAGGAGAAGTCTGTAGGCTACTTATTTATATGTCTGTGAAGCAAAATACAGAAGATAGTAAGTGGAGTTGATTGCTAAAGCTTAATGGCATATATATACGCTTGGTCAAAGGTTAATAGTGCTCAGGCAAAATGTAGGTTTGTGGCTATAGCTGCATTTAATAGTAAGTGTCGAATGGCACTTCCTTTGAAGTTTTCCTTCAGGCTTGGTTAGTAGTGTAGGATCTCTCAGAGCATTATCAGTCTATTTTTGGAAGTCAGATGCTATTATTTTGCTTCTTGAAAGCCGCTTTCTGTAGTAGTTTTTTGTTTTCCTTTCGGAGAATGACTTCAGGAATGGCTATGTTGCCTTGTATTCACTGTTGGCTTTTTTATATGGACAACAGATTTTCCTGAGTTGTTGCTAGCCTTTGTCATACATCTGTTTAAAGAGAGACCGCAGGTTTAATCAATAAAGGTGGCCAGGTTGGGTTCATAGGACATGTCTGTGCTTCTCAGTTAAGCTCGGTGCAGGGGTCCCTGAGTTTTCACTTGTGTGGCTGTAGGAGCAACATGCTGAGTCCAAGCTAATAAGCCTTGCCTCTCAGCAAGAAAAGGAATCCATCTGGAAGAAACTGAAGGATTCAGACTACTTCATTTGTTTAGGAAAAAGGCAAGAGAGAATTTGCTGCCAAGAATTTTGTTGTTGTTATCATTGGTTTTAATAGTAAAAAACTTTCTAATCTAGTGAAAAATCAAGATGGAGACTAAGAGGTACATTTCATCCTGTGGTGAAATTAAATACTGTCAAAACAATTGGTCTAGAGCATTTGTATGTAATCTTTTACCAAAATCTTGGGAACTAACTCCATTAAGATGCACACACTCAGATTTTGTCTAGATTTAACTTGATCACATTGGTGTGTTGTGTGTTTTTTTTTCCAAATTGTTGGTATTTCAGTTTATCAACAGTGGCATCGATTACAAATCTAACACGTTGTAAATTCCAATATAAAACTAGGTGAATGGTGTTAAGGTGTTCTGAATATTAAGGTTTTATAGCTGCTTCTTCAGCAAAGATAAGCAAGTCAAGCTTAAAATTTTTATAGAAGTATGAAGACTTGAGTTTCATAACTGTCAAGAAAATCCGTTTCAGTAAACTTACTGAGAGTTTGAGATTTGTACGTTGTGGCTCTGGTTCTGAACAGATTTTAGATATTACAAATATTTTGGATAAAACCACTCCCAACTACTGGAACATTTTACAACCTACTGAGTGCAATATGTGATGCAGATGGAAAAAATTCTAGGAATTCTTATGTCAACATGGGGTTGAGTTCCCATTACATTAATTTCTGTATACAAAACCTGATACGTCCCATGAGATCCCCAAGAATTGAGTAGGTGATGCAATATTATGCTGCATTGTATTAAACCTGGCAGTTTTTCCTTACAGGGTAAAGTTCTCTACAAAGTACGGTGGAAAGGATATACCTCTGATGATGATACCTGGGAACCAGAGATTCATTTGGAAGACTGCAAAGAAGTGCTGCTTGAATTCAGAAAAAAACTTGTGGACAATAAGCCTAAGCCTGTTAAAAAAGACCTACAGGTGTGTTTCACCTTCCAGTATCTTACGCTGTTCCTTACCTAGGCTCTGCTAATGGGGGGAGGGAGAAGGGATGTGGAATTAAGATGTCTTAATCTCTTCGATCTAAAAGTGTTTTGTTTCATGTGAAACGTGATTCTGCTGTATGGTTGGAGATTTTTTTTGTTACTTCTGACAAGTTTGCTTGTAGACTCTAAATCTATATAAACTTTATTTCCATTTTTAATGGGACTGTATAAATGGTGTGTTGTCATTTTAGTTTGGTTTTGACAACGTAAAGTTTTTCCCCACCCACATGCAGATTGCCTCGTCAGTGAAGCTGGGCACTGCTCAATTCACCTTCCTGCTTTGCGTAGCAGATTGATGAATATTTGCATTTTAACCATTTGGTAAGATAGGAATACAGAAGAATTAATTGCAAGAAGGCAGCATATGACTCTTTTCTTTTTTAACTGCTCAGGCAGTTTGAAAATGAAGCATAAGAATTTTTTTCTGAAAACTGGCACCCTACTTCTGGCAAACCTATAGGTAAACTTTACAAAATCAAGTTAATTGGGTTTGATATAAAATAGTTCAGATTTAGTTCTGTCCTGCAATCTGGTTGTTGGATGTGGATTGGCTTACTTGACTTGTGCATTGATTGATTCTTATCCAAGCAGTTAGTAGTGGAATTTGGGTAGCTGAGCTACAGTATACAATAGTAAAGCCAATTGTACATTTTGGCGATGAGGAATGATGCTTGCAGTGCTAAAAAGATGGAGGTGTTTAGAAATTTACTTTTCCCAAGCACTACCACTTTTGTATAGTCTACATCAAAGTGTTTAGTAGGGAAAGAAATCTTCTCTTTTTTTCCCCTACCTTTCAGAAACTGACTCTAAATGATGATGTATTTGAAGCAGAATCTGACAGTGACTGGCAAAGTGAAACAAAAGGTAATGTTTCGCCAAAGAAGAAAAAGAGGAAACCAAAAGATGGAGAGGATAGAATTCCAGATGATCTGAAGAAGAAAAAGTCTAAGTCTGCAAAACTCAAAGAAAAACCCAGAACAGAATGTGAAAATTCCTCAGATAGTTTGGTTTCAGATTCCAGACAAAAAAAAAGGACTTCAGAAACCAAGGAGGATTCAAAGGACCCAAAGAAGCAAAAGAAAGAAGATACTAAAGACATTAAGAAGAAGAAGGGAGAGGTTAAAGATTTAAAAATAAAATCTAAAGAAGATTCTAAAGAAAATAAAAAATCACAGAAGGAGAATCAAGGCGATGTGCAGTTTGACTTAAATTCTCTAAAGCACTTGATTCTGTTTTCTCAGGGAACTAATAATGAAAATTCGGACTTAAATGCTGAAAATAAAGACGAAAACCAAAAGATAATAAGTGGAGAGGAGAGACTGGAACAAGAAATTACTGAAGAAAATTGTGTAGCAGATAGGCAGCTTGATGGATCAGCAAGTAATGATGATAGTATTGAAGTTAAAAGAAAGAAGAAAGTCATTCAGAAAGCTGAACATCATAAAGAGGAAGGTAGAAAAGTGGAAAGTCAAGATAGCTCTTTAGAGAAGAAAAGTATGCACAAAAAGCCAAAAGGTCAAGAAAAAGTAAAAATGGTGCCGGGAGAGTCAGAGGAGAACGTGTCACCTGCGCCTTCACCAGTGCAGAAGGGTGTGAAAGTGAGCGCTGAGGAAAGAGGGCGCAAGTCCACCGATTCGGCGGGGGAGGTAAGCAATGTAAGGCGCCGGGGAGGGACTGGGGGTTAAATCAAACGTTTTTGGGGCACAGGTACCTCAGAAGGCTGCTGTTGATGATGGCAAACGGGAAAGGTAATGAGCTGGAGGAATCTAAAGGAGAGCCTACTGCACAGTGTACAGGGGAGACGGAAAAATTTCTGGATTGTGAACACTGTAAAGGAGGAAACACTTTAGGGGAGATGGGTGTCTTTAAATGTGTAAGTGTGATTTTCTCCTGTGTGTTATTTGTACTTACAATGAAATCTACTGTTCCCAAAGCATGCAGTTGCTTTTAGCTTTGTTGTCCACACCCCCCCCCACCCTTCAACAGTGGCCTCAGTCTGACTTTTTTACTACTGCCTAGTAAGGCGTTCGGTCTTGGGCAACTGTCCACCGGGTGCTGCACAAGGAAGTGCGCTTTTGAGGGACAGCACAGACTTGATCTGTCTCCAAAGCCAGCCTCTCCTTACACACACTAGCACCTACCTGAGAATTGGAATGCTGAAACCACCTCTGAGCCCATGTCTCCCAGATAACTGCAGCTGGCTTGTCTTGTTAGAATTCCTGGGGGGCTTACAGAAAACGCCTAGTTTCATATTAATTACACATGCTCTACCGGCTCCAAGAAATGAGCAAAGCAAATACTGAATGTTTATTTTTCCGTATTTAATATGGTGATGGTATAAGAAAAGCAGGGTGATAAGGGTAAAAGGGGAAAAAATAGTGGGGGAAAAAAATACACCAAAATTTCTGGAATGTTTCTGAGAATATAATTTTCTGCTGCTTCAGACAGTTCTAATACAGTCTGCGATTCATAAAACTTGGGCTGCTCAGTGAAACCCCTTTCTGACTCGCAGCAGGATTGCAGCCAAAATACCTTGATACTTCCTGGATTACATCCCACTTCTTTTGAGACCGTAATTCTCTGGCAGCAGGTTTCTTCTGTAGGTTCAGCTGTGGTCCTCTGCGTAAGATTGCTCTGTGTGTGGGCTAGGCCACCTTAAACGTAAGGAAGTTGATTCTGGGGTAGAGAATTACGTGGTGTAATCTCAGAGCAGAGCCACACAAAATAGTGGGTTTGCAGGAGCTTAGTGGTGCAAGCTCTTGTAAACAAGGTTAAGCGATTACTGCGAGGCATAGCCCAGTTTCAGAGAGTTATTTAACTGAAACGGCCTGACCCTTTGTTAGTCAAGTGTTTTCTCGTCGTTCGAGGCTATAGCTCAAACATCGGTGATGATCATCAGATAAAGTTTTGGAATCCTGTTCTGTTTGCCAGTAGTACAAAAATCCTGTCACCTCAAGCCTGAAGAAATCAACAGGAGACGAAAGTTGGTTTGCTTGTGGCTCCTCAGCCGGCGCTCAACAAGTCATCTGTGTGCCTTTCTCATGGTGGTGCTCTGTGGAAGGCCACGCTCCAGGGTACCAAGGAAGCAAAGAAGGAATTCTGCTCTTTGCTTTCTTTAGCCTGGGAGGCTTAAACAATGTTTACTCTAACTGGTTAGTTACTCTGTACAGCAGCTGTGGACTTAGTATATGGGTGGGTTTGGTGGAGAGTTCTGGAGGTTTTTTTGGCTTCACTAAATTGTTGGCCCAAGCAGATTCTTCTTTTCAGATCAATTAATTGCGTATGTTTCAGCTACCCATCCTTTCTCATGTAGCTCTGATGACAGAACGCTGTCACATCGGTCTGTAGTACAGTATTTTCTCTCTGGAATCAGTTTGCATGCCAAATCATTCTTTCCAGTTGATTTACTTCCAAAAATAAACATGCAGTGTGTGGTGTGCATCTGGCCAGGACTGGAAATCTGGAATAGAATTCAGGATGACTGATTTTAGCGACTCCTCTGTGTAGCAAGGGATTAGCAGATATTTTAGTACATTACAGGTCTCCTAAATACGGGCATCTGCTGGGATTAACAGCTGTCTGTGCTACTAGTTATTCACCTCCGTGATCAAAAGCCGAGGTTGGGCAGAGGGAGGGAGAGGGTGAGAAAGATGATTAAATGTCTCAGCTCTGCTAACACATAATGACACGCCAAATTAATCTGTTTTAAATGAAGTTTTTCCTGTGTCAAAGAAGTGGCAACATGTAATGATAAATTCAGTCTGGAGCTCTGGTGAGGACTTCTTTTGGGGCAGTTTTCCAGAAAGTCGGTGTTATGCCATGTCCTAGGTTAGTGTCAGGGGCTGGTAACAAAGCTCTGCCGAGGACCCTTGTCCCGCCTATTCTGCAGTTTGGAATTTGCTGGCTGAATGGAGAGGGGATTTCAGGAGAAAGGTGACCTTTGCTGGAGGCAGCTGAATTCTGTTTTGGTGAACTGATGATATATCTACATCTAGCTTAAATTTCTTCGAAGAAATTGGATGTTGCTAAGCTTAATCCCCTGTGTGGAAGCGGTGGGTTTGGGTGGATTTTTCTGAATGCCTGTTTGTCACAAATGACTGGTGGAATACGCTTCTCTAAGTGTGTGCTGGTTTTAGTCAGGGCAGCGTTAATTTCCCTCACAGCAGCTGGTGTGAGGCTGTTTTGGATTTGCCCTGAGAAGAGCACTGATAACACTGGTGGTTTCAGTTGGTGCTGAGGAGTGTTTGCACCAATTCAAGGACATTTTCAGTTTCTCATACTGTGCCTGCGTTCCCAGCTTCCTCCCTGTGAGAAGGGGGGGCACAGTTCAGACAGACTGAAGGAGTATTTCATTCCCTTGAGTGTCATGCTCAGTATGTAAGTAGGTGGTGGGTGAGGGGGCCGTGGTAGTCCGTTGGTGGGTCAGTTGGTTTTCCTGGTCGTGCTTTCACTCCTGGGCTCGCTCAGACTGCTGCGATTGCTTTCTGGCTCTCACTCTCTCTGCTCAGGACCTGGCTGGGCATCAATCTGTCGGTGGTGAGCAATTGTATCATTGTTTTATTTTCCATTATTTTCATTACGTAATAGTAGTGGCAGTGTTCTTTTCATTATATATTATTGTTAGTATTATTAGTATTGCTATTTTACTCATTTATATTCAATTATTAAATTGTTCTTATTTCAATCCATGGGTTTCCTTGTCTTTTCCTCCAGTTCTCCTCCTCCACTGGAGGTTGTGTGGGACTTTGTTGCTGGCAATATGTAAATCAGAAAATTTGGAACCTTCTGTATGCAAATGTCAAGTTTTCTCAGTTAAGGTTAAAGTCAATGCTATGATAACTGCTCTAAATACGGTGCTACAAAGGTGTTGAATACTTAGAAATAATTAGATTCTATTCAGGTTCAGTATTTGGAACAAACGAAAAGTTAGTAATTTTGAATTTCCTCCAGAATGCTGGTTTTGCCATATCTGCCCCTCGTGCCATAAAGCACCTTGCATGTCTGGGATACAGTAAAAGTTGGAGTTGGTTTATTTTGGAATTAACACCTCTTAGGGAAAAAGCCTTCACAGACTTAACTCCTGACTCATCGGTTTAAGTCTTTTCTTAGGAATGCCCACAGGTCTGTTATGTGCAGGTTTCAGTAGGACTAATTATATATTTCATCACTGGAATGGTGAGTTTATTTTCCGTTGGGTTTTTTTTTCTCTACTGCTTAAATTTGATTGTTGTTCTCACTATCAGGAGAAAGAATTAAAGAAAACAGAAACGAAAGAAAAATCTCAAAAAAAAGAGCCTGAAAAAGAAGAAAAGAGCAGAAAAGAACAAAAGGGCCTAAAAAGTAAGTGCTAACTGCTTAAAGAGAGAAGGGAAAGACCCTTCAGCACATTCTCTTATTTCCAGAAGAGCGAATAGTGTATAGTTTTGTAACGCATCCAAGAAACAAGAATTTCTGCTTTTTATTTTAGGATGCAAAAGTCTGCTGTTTAATGGCTTTGTTAATACGTGTGTCACGAGAATGCTGAGTGCACTTTCCTGTACGAAGCGTGGAAGTGTACAGACGTCTCTAACGTTTTTGTAGAGCAATCAAGATTTTGCCCTTTTTTCATTGAATGTCATCAACTATGCTGCTGTGCCTCGTAACAGTCATCTTTTTTTTTTTTTTTTTTGGAGGAATTCATCGAACTGTTGGCTATTTCCAGAAGTGTTCCGATGGTACTATGTATACATGCTTTCTGTGTTTAGAAAAACTACTGGAGGTTCCCATCAGACAAACTTCTTGCCTCTCTCTTTAGCTCCAGTGAAGAGTTATATTATACAAGCCTCAAAATATCACCACAGCTGGATGATTTGAAACAGGAAGAAAAATGTCTGGGTTGTATTTTGATTCTTAGCAGTACAGTGGAGTATTATTGTTACCCCTCTTGATCCTGGTAAAGTTCTGGCTTATTTTATTCAGGATAAGTTCCCTCACTACTCTGATGAGGATGAACTGAGGAAAGCTAGGTAACTCCACTCTGATAATCATGAATGGATTAGGAGGAGCTACGATGCTTCAAATAGGTATTGCTAGAGAGAAATCTTTGAAAGTAGCGTGGATGCTTATGGTGCTTAAGAAAAATAGTACAAAGAGAACAAATTTTTTTCCTTTATACAACATGAGACCTTCATGTGTTCGTCACAGATACTGAACCGTTTTTTCAAAGTAGTGATTTACACGTAATTGTAAACTAGGCTACTTAAAAAGAAGGTGGTACTGTGTTGAAAGCAGCCAGAACTCAGGCTTGGCTGGAGGTGGGCTACCTCTCCCTGATTTTTGGCTTATGTTGTTAGGATTGCTCCTACACTTTGGCAGTGATGACAATGATTAACTTGTGGAAGGAGAAGAGGCCTTTTCTGAATGGACGCTGGTCAGTCACTTAAACTTTGTTGTGTAACAGTCTTCAGTGGCTCAAGCAGTCGCTCTCGGTAAACTGCATATTCTAGGCGCTAAAGAGGTCAAATGTGCGTTTGAGTTGTTTAACGTGGCTTCAGAAGAGAAAAGTGACTATTGTGAGAATAACTGCAGAAGAGAATAATCTTCGCTAGAATATACATTCACAGAAGAATTAAAATCAAAAGAGGGAAAGGAGGAATAGAAGAGATAAAACAGACACACGGGCTTACCTTGCTGCAGAAGGTGGTTGAGAACAGTGGATGTGTCTGGTGAGCAGTAGGAAGAAATGCAGGGCAAAGTGGAGCACTGGCAGTTAATATTTTTTCCATTTCCAGCTTGCATCTTCTTGTGTTCAATTCCTCTCTTCCTAGGAGGCTGAAAGGATGTTTTCTTTGGAAACTCACCGATAACTTTACAGTGTGTTTCCAGCCCGTTTCTGCTATTACAGTAATGGTGTATTCACGGTCTCTTAGCTCTTCAGCTTCATTCATTACAACAAATTAACAGTTTCTTTCAAGTGAAAGCATTGCATGTCTGTTGGTAACGTAGCCGCCCTTGTCTGGAACCATTCCACACTGACTTCCGGAGCGAATGAACAGTAGTAGTACGTTAAACTGCTGATCGCTGAAGCAATGGCAAGCAGTGATTTGGAAATTTGTAAGCTACTCATTACTTACGTGTGGTTTTTTCTTCCATAAAATCAAATACATGATAGATGGCAAGCAGCAAGTTTTGAGTTTGGGCATGGACATGCAGTTAGAATGGCTGACGCTGGAAGAGTTTCAGAAGCATCTTGATGGCGAAGATGAGAATCATGTATCAACAGAACCGATATCAAGTAGTGAGTAGCTGCTGGGAGGAAGGGACATTTCTTAGCTGGTGTTTCAAAGTAAAACATCCTGTAACTGCATTGAATTTATATTTTCCAGCTCTACTGAGGGATGCTGTGAAGAGCGGAGATTATATGACAGTAAAGATGGCACTTTCTTCAAAGGAGGAATATAATCTGGATCAAGAGGTAATTTTTCTGTAACAGAAGTACTGGGGGAGTGCAAATTTGGATTGTTTCAAAAAGTTTTCTCTTGTTAGTAGCAGATTTCTTTCTCATCTGGAAGAAAAAAGCACCAGGTGAGAAAAGGGAGTACAGAGTTCAGGGATTCAGTATTTGTTCTTCATTTCTTCCAAAGGAAAAAAATGAAGTTTGATAGAAGCATCCCAGTAGCTGGATTAGCAACAGATTTGCCCAATGGATTTAACTGGATATAAAACATCTACACATGCTAATACAACCACCAAACTGTTGGGTTTGTGTGGCAAGGTTTTGGTCATTGGGTGGGGGCTACAGAAGGGGCTTCTGTCAGAAGCTGCTGGAAGCCTCCCTTGTGTCTGATAGAGCCAGTGCCAGATGGCTCCAGGACGGACCCGCAGGCCAGGGCTGAGCCCATCGCAGTCGTAACGCCTCTGAGTTAACACCCTTAAGGGCGGGGAGGGGGAAGGAAATTTTTCACACTGACAGTGAACAAGATGTGAGAGCAACCGCCCTGCAGAGCCCCAGGTCAGTGGAGAAGGAGGGGGAGGAGGTGCTCCAGGCCCCAGAGCAGAGATTCCCTGGCAGCCCGGGTGCAGCCCACGGTGAGGCCGGCTGTGCCCTGCAGCCATGGAGGGTCATGGGGGAGCAGAGACCCACCTGCAGCCTGGGGAGGACCCCACGCCGGAGCAGGGGGATGCCTGAAGAAGGCTGTGACCCCGTGTGCAGCCCGTGCTGGAGCAGGCTCCTGGCAGGAGCTGTGGCCCCAAGGAGAGAGGAGCCCAGGCTGGAGCAGTTTGTGAAGAACTGTAGCCTGTGGGAAGGACTCCTGTTGGAGAAGTTCATGGGGGACTGTCTCCCATGGGAGGGGCCCAGGCTAGGACAGAGTGTGGGAATCCTCCTCTGAGGAGGAAGGAGCGGCAGAGACAGCGTGTGATGGACAGACCACAACGCCCATTGCCTGTTACCCTGCGCTGCTGGGGGGGAGGAGGTAGAGAAAAGCAGGAGTGAATCTGAGTGTGGTAAGAAGGGAGGGGTGTCAGAAAGGGGTTTTAAAATTTGGTTTTAGTTCTCTTTTTACCCTGATTTGATTGATGATAGATTAAATTAATTTTTTCCCAAGCTGAGTCTCTTTTGCCTGTGACAGTAATTGCTGAATGATTCCCCCCTGCCTTTCAAGCCTTTCCTTGTGTTTTCTCTGCCCTGCCCAGCTGAGGAGTGGACGATAGAGCAACTTTGGTGGGCACCTGGCCCCCAGCCAGGGTCAACCAGCCACAAAACCCACCAAGAAGAAAACTTGCATGTTCTGTTTTGACAGACTGGGACCACTTCGCTCTGTGAATAATTTTAGTTTTCTGGCTGCTGCTTACTTATTTTTCTTTCAAGACTGTATTTGTGTGTTAAATAATACTACAGTTCTGGTTTTGAAGATTAAAATCTTTTTATACCAGTATTTTCACTGGTGCTCCTGTGTAGGTGTATTGTGTAGCATTTTGAGAACTACGCATCACGCAAGGGCTTCTGTAGCACAGTAGAAAACATGCCTAACGAACTCTGAGGCAATCGTGTTCTTTGAATTGTAGTGTCCGGTGGAAATGCAAGAGCGAGTGAGGGCACTGGCCAGTTACAGGCGTCTCTTCAGACTTTGATACAATCCAGAAGCAGCACTGGGGTAGCAGCGACTCGAGCCATTGTGGTTTTCCTCCAGTGGCTGCTGATTCCTTTCCACTGTCTTGCTGTCTTCCCTACCCTCAGATACCTTCCTGCCTTTCTTCCTGGCTCATTCTGGTTTTTCTCCTCGGAATGTTCCAGGTTGTGCAGGTGATGGAGCTCAGAGTGAGGCCAGGCGGTGATAGCTTGTCAGCGTCTGGCAGCCACGTGTGTGTGAATTCTGCCACGGAAGGAATCTTTGTGAAACCTGTTGATGCACTTGCAATTTTTGTGTGGCAGCTTTGATTTATCTTAAGGGTCCTGTGTTTTAATAGCACTGATTCTTGTTGCAGGATTCAAACGGAGTGACCCTAGTAATGCTTGCTGCTGCTGGTGGGCACGATGACCTCCTCCGGGTCCTGATCAGGAAAGGAGCTAACGTTAATGGCAGGCAAAAAAACGGGACAACCGCACTGATATGGGCAGCTGAGAAGGTTGGCTTGGTTATCGTCGTATTTGTGGTTCTTGGCTCTTATGTTTAAAAGTGGCACACAATTTTTATCCCCTTGGATGATGCCTAAAAAGTAGTTAGCAGGATGTAGCAGCCTGACCTTAACTGCATCATTTCAGCAGCTGTGATTGCTGTAAATACATTCTGAATCACAAACCTCCCGAGTGTCACAGGGCTACCTGAGGGAAGGGGGAGGCAAAGGATATCCCTGTATTTCTGTCACGGGGGATGAAGTTCTTGTGTTGGAATTGCTTGTTTGGATCCTCTGTAGCCAGAGAACATAACTTGGGACACTCTGAGAGCAAATCTCTGATTAAGCAGGGTTTATTGTTTGAGAGCTGGGAGGTGGAGACGGTGGCGAGCTCTTCTCAAACCAGGACCAACTAGGCCAGGAAGTTAGAGGATGTTTCGTGGTGCACTCTTCTGTTCATGTTGGTTCATGCGTTCTCCTGCGCACAGTAGGTAAAAGGCCAGAAGGGAGCCTGATTCCAGTTTGATTGATGCAAACATACTTTTTTCTAAATCCTGCTATCGTGAACGCTGCTGGAAGAAAACAGTTGGAATTGTAAACACTCGTGTGTCTACTTGCCTGAGCCCAAATTGCTTTTTATTAGCCATGGGAGAGAACTGTGCTAATTGTGTCATGCCTCATGCTTTGGATTTTACTGATGGATTTTAAATAAATGCCACTCTATGTTCTGAAACAAAACCAGAATATTTTCTACTTTCTTGTCTTGTGATTGATTTTTTTTTTCTTACTATTTTCAGAATTTTCTAACCACGGTCGCTATTCTTCTGGAAGCTGGCGCATATGTGAACATGCAGCAGAGCAGTGGGGAAACTGCTTTAATGAAGGTAAATTCAGTGTTTGCTCCGGCACGGTTTAATAGTAAATACTTTTGGCAAACTAGTAAAACAGAAAAGCATCTTTGTAGAGGTGATTTAGGGAACATGTACTATATTTGAAATACAGGTACTACTCTGACCTGTTGTAGGCAGTGTTGTAATCCGTTTAGTTTCAACGTACTGTTACACCAGCGCGCAGTGCTGAACGTGGCTCATCATCCTCTTCCGTCGTTCACCTCGACATGGGGATGTGGTCTTAAAACTGAGGTAATCCGATTGTTAGCAGGAAGACAAAAAACCCAGAAAGGAGAATCTTTCACTTGGGTGTTGCTGTGATTGACTTACGTTGTTTCATCACAGGCCAGCAATAAAATGACCGGTTTGCAGTCTCCTTCCCACTGCTTGTTCTGCACCTCTGCTGCCCCCCAGCACCAAGGACATTTGTAACTTGTTTTGTTCTAAGGCAAAAATCCCAAACCCCTTGAAACAATCTGTGCTCCACTTTGTATTTTTTTGTTTATATCAAATAATTGCACCGAAGTTACCTTCCTGATAAACTTGCTGTATTTATATGTAGGCTGTGTAAGGCAGTTGGTTTGCAGAAGAGATGACAAAAGCTATTCTGTCCAAGACAATGTGGTATTGTTTCTTTTCAATCCTCTGCAAGGCTTAACAAGCGTGGGGAATTCACGTTTTTGTAAAGAAGATGGTAACACACTTGTATTTCCCTCAGCCACTTCAGTCCAAAACCTTCCTAATTTGGCTTCCTCCGTGAACCTCAGTTTTGACCTTCGTTGTCTGGGAAGGGTTTGTTGGTACCTGGTGCACAGCTGTACGTGCTTTCTAATTGGCAGCCTACAGTGACTTGTTCCGGATGTTGTGTTGTGCAGAGATACAAAGAAAACGCTCTCGTTTCCAGTAACTTACTGGAACAAGTTTAGCCATGTGTGCATAAACACGTAAACGTGTTTATCAAGTCACTCATTTAACCTGAGGAGCTGGATCATACTTTTTAAAAGAGAGGGTGGGAACAAGCAGTCTTGGCACTTAATTCCTTTTGCAGAGGTCGTGTGCGACGGTTGTGGGGTTTTTTTGTTTGGGGGGGCAGGTGGGTTTGTTTATTTATGGAAGATTATGGATTGAAAGCACAGGTGAGAGTTCAGAGCTGAGACAACTTTCAGAACTTCTGAAAGGGCCTCATGAGCGTAGAAATTTCTCTGTTGTGCCTTTCCCTAACTTGAGGGAAGTGTTTGCAAACAAGAGGCCAAGAGATGTTTTTGCCACCTTCAATGATAAGCTTGCTTTAGACTCCCCTGTGCTTGTGATAGAATTTTAGGGCATATAAAACCTTGCTGTAAGTAACACTGGACAGCCCTGGACACGTAGGCAGTTGAGAACAGTGACTGTCCAATGTAGCTAAGTAACAGTGTGGGGCAAATTCTGTTAATCTGCTCGGGTACGCCTCAAGTACCATCTGAACTGAGATTCCTAGGAACAGACACTTGGAAGTGTTCCTTTAGTCATTCTGAATACCCCTACAGAAACCCGTTTATTCGGGTAACTGTAAGCTTTCTTGCATTTGTTTACCCGACTCCAGCAAATTCGATGTTTTCACACAATTCTGGGGCTTGTTTTATCTATTTTTTTTTTTCTAATTAAGTTCACTTGGTAATCCCGAGTGGTGCTGCTTCTGTGGGATCAGGGGTGCAGCGCTGCCTGAGTAAAGATAAAATACTGCTGAAGCGTGATGCCGGGTTTCGAGTTGCGTGGAGCATTTGCAGAGCGAGTACCCACATGTGTTTTCTGAATGGCAACGGCTTCTGGATTTTAATTCATTCCTGCACTTCTGCTTGCTTCAGTGTTGTGCTCTGTTCTAACGGGAAATTTGTCCTTGTTGTCCATCCTTCCATCTTCTCCCTTCCTGCACAGGCTTGTAAAAGAGGGAATTCTGATATAGTGCGGCTTATGATTGAAAGCGGAGCAGACTGTAACATTTTGTCAAAGCATCAGAACAGCGCGCTGCATTTCGCTAAACAGTGCAATAACATGCTGGTGTACGAGCAGCTCAGGAGTCACTTGGAAACGTGAGTAAGCTCTCCTTTCAAGTTTGTTCCGGTGGAGTTGGCAACACGAGGCGTGATGTATGTCAAGGGGAGAGGGGGAGATGGCAGGAAAGAAAACAGATCGGATTTGGGCAGAAAGCTGACTGATAACTCACGTGAAATGAAAGTGATGTGAGCTGACACAATTAGCAGACACTTGCTTAAACACTGAGTAGAAAGAAGGAAAGGAGGAAAAGGGAATTACTAGAAGTGAAAGGTTCCTTAAACTAGCAGTAGAGCAGTTGGGAAGAAGAGTATAAGCACTGGACCGTTGAATGTAAACTCTTACTAAGGCATGCCGAATAAAATACCCTGCTAAAAAAAGATATAAAACCCAGAAACAGACAGAACACCACCAGACAAAAGCACCGTGGAAAGTCAGCGCAGATAGCTGGGGCGTTTTCGGACCCTTAAACAGCTGTGAGCTGCGGGTGCCAAGGGGTAAAGCTGTCGTGCGGGTAAATGACGGAAGTTAAATGTCGTTGCGCAACAGAACAACTAAGGAGCGGTGCAGTGGCCGTGGTATGTGAAGCGTTCGTGCCGTACGGTCATGTAAAAATACACTGAGCTGGGGAACGTGGGCACGAGCTGGAGACAGACGTAAGGAGAAGGAGCGAGGTCTAAGGATCGTTTTGGAGGAATGCTGACAGTTAACTTACCGGGGCAGGAAACTGTAACCAGCGGTCTCTAAACTTGGAGAAGACTCAGGGAGGGTCTCAAAGCTTCTGCAGCAGGTGAGGTTTTGCCGTGGTTGCGTAGTTAGTGCCGGAAGAACACTCTCGGTGCAAGGTCCTTCTGACGGTTTATGATTATTTTATCCTAATGATCTGTCTGTGTAATGTGAGACTTGTGACGATTTTATCCTAATGGTTTATCCATGTGATATGAGACAGTCTATCAGGTAGTCTGGTAGCCCAAGCCCATTCTCCTCTGTGTTAGTGTTCAGAAGGCCCTGGCTGTTTTCTCTCTGACCTGTTGTTTCCCATCAGCTAACATCCTCCATCTGTCTTGGCAGAAACTGCCCTGTAACGCTCACTGATGCGTGCTGTAGCACTACCAATATTCTTATTTTAAATAGTTATTAGTGCTCTTTCCTTTAGAACCTTGTTAAATACTATATTTAAGCATACTAAGTCTAAAAAAGTAAGGTCTGTAAGCAAACCCTCCCATGTGATCATTGCAGCAGTGGCCACGGTGGCAGTTAGGGAGCCCTTCTGGGAGGCAGGGAAATTTGTGGGATGTTTGCAAAGTGAAATGTCGGGTAAAAAAAGTGCAAGTGCTGAGCAGGAGAATACAAATAAACAACCTCCAGGGCAAGATTGTATTTATCCATGAATTACAAAGGAACCTGGGAAGTTACAGACTCACAGCAACACAGAATGGTTCGGGTTGGAAGGTACCTCTGGAGGTCCTCTGCTCCAACCCCCTGCTCAAGCAGTGCCACCCAGAGCCGGTTGCCCAGGACCATGCCCAGACGGCTTGTAAATATTTCCAGGGCTAGAGACTCCGCATCCTCTCTGGACAGCCTGTGCCGGGGTGCTAGTGCTCCATCGCCCTCACCGTAAAAAAGTGTTTCCGGATGTTCATAGGGAACCTCCTGTTTCAGTCCGTGCCCACCGCCTCTGGTCCTGTCCCTGGGCACCACTGAAAAGAGCCTGGCTCCGTCCTCTTTGTCCCCTCACCTCAGGTATTTATACACGCTGGTAAGAGCCTTCTCTTCTCCGGGCTGAACGGTTCCAGCTGTCTCAGCCTTTCCTCACAGGGGAGATGCTCCAGTCCCTTGTGCACTTTTGTGGCCCTCTGTCAGACACTCTCCAGCATGTCCATGCCTCTCATACTGGGAAGCCTGGAACTGGACACGGCACTCCAGGCGTGTCCCACCAGTGCTGAGCAGAAGGGAAGGACCCTCTGTCTCCCTTGACCTGCTGGCAGTACTTTGCCTAGTGCAGCCCAGGGTACCAGCGAGGGCACGCTGTTGGATCGTGTTCAGCCTGGTGTCCCTTTCTGCCAACTGCTTCCCAGCTGGATGACTCCCAGCACGTCCTGGCGCCCGGGGCTGTTCCTCCCCAGGGGCAGGACTTTGCCCTTCAGTGAACTTCAGGAGGTTCCTCTCGGCCCATTTCTCCAGCCCATCGAGGTCCCTCTGGATGGCAGCACGACCCACTGGTGTGTCAGGACCAGACCCGGTGTTGACCCTGGGGGTGCACCAGCAGGCTTCCAACTAGACATTGTGCTGCTGATTCCTGCTGAACGGTGTTTTGGTCCAGTTTCATACTGGGAGGAAAGTGCTGTGATGGCAGTGTTTGTAGTGCGTTGTGGAGTTTGTCTGGGGTGTTGCAGATCACTGCACGTAACTTCTGTCCTGAGCAGACAGAAGCTATAAGGGATGTTGTGGTTTCATACAGCAGGCTAAAGGCAGGGAATTAAAATGCTAAAAGCTTAAAAACTAGTAATTTTTCAAACACAGAAAGCTTGTTGAAGTGAGCAGGGGCAGTTGAAGTGGATAAGCGGAGTACGCTGCCGCTTTGCCAGGGAAGGAAGTCAAGGAAATGGTGCCTTGGGGGTTCAGGTTTTGAAGGCAGCGCGAGTGCGCAGGTACGTGATCCGGTACCTGCTGTTCAGTGTAGGGAAGGTGTGTCACCGTTCGAGGTCTTTCCCAGTTTGTTTCTGATCTGCCACCTTCAGGCTGATGTGAATAATGGGGTTTGGGAGATCACGAACACTTAAATTTTACCAGTGAAACAGCAGTTGAAATTGAATATTGGTAAATGCAGAGTGATGTCCGTGGGGTATCGCCGTAGTGGTGGGAATTACAGAGTAGCACAGCTCTGGCCAAGGCAGGAAGGTTATAGACTCGCTGCCTGGAAGTACCAGCTCAGCGCTGCTTGTCAGTCAGAAAGGAGGGTAGTACAGGAGTAGTGGTGCTGAACAGACAGTGTAACTCCATGGTGTCCGCCTGCCTTCAGTAGCACCGGCCATTCCAGTTACCTCGCTTCGAACTCAGATGAAGCAAAATGGGTAGGAGTAAAGTAAAGATGATCAGAGAGAAGGAGTAGGTTCTGCGAGACAGACTGGGAGAGGTCATACACATCACCTTGGGACGGATTAAAAGGTCAAAATTTAAAATAAATACGGCAAACGGCAACCAGAAATAACGGGAGCCACGAGGCGGGTTCTGCAGGCCATCCCGTTCAGTGGTGTGACAGGCTGGAAACGGGGGAACGTCTTTGCGCAGAACGACAGTGCTGCGGTCACACAGGCGTCGGGGTTTAGAAGGGATGAAGTAGGTCTAAGGGGAGGTGCGATTTGACTGCCGTTTTGGATGCCTCTAAATCAGCTTGCTGGAAACTAGGACAGCCTGCCGAAAAAAGGCACCTGTTGAATTTCCCATAGCTAATGGGCTTTGTGTGGCAGCTGGAAACCCGGCTGGGTGGGCTTCCGGGCTTGCTTGGGTACCACAAGTCCTGGGGGCTCCTTTCCAACCACAGGCTGAACTTCTGGGGCAGCGGTGGCCTGCTGCTGCTTACCCACTAGGTACGTTCCGATGTCTGGGGACATCTTTCTACATAAGGAGCCTTCAAAGGATGTGGCTGGTGGGAACTGGGTTTTAGTCTGCTGCAGCACGTTTGTCTCCGCTTTTTGTTTTCGTGGAGCCGGTAGATGAATTTCACAAGCAGATCGCAGCTTTCCTGACCAAGTGTTGGGACTTGAGCTTCGTCTGTGCATAAATGCTAGTGATGTAGGCGTTGCCTCCTGAAAATCCAGAGCCCACAGAGGTGACCCAGAGGCGGCTCTCGCTAGGTTTATCTGTCAGGTGATTTTACTGTGTGCAGTGCAGGCCTCACCCGTTTGGTCTTTCAGGCTCTCGAGGGTGGCAGAAGATACCATCAGGGAATATTTCGAAGCGCGACTTATTTTGCTGGAGTCAGTCTTTCCGATTGCGTGTCATCGTCTCTGCGAAGGGCCAGACTTTTCTACGGATTTTACCTACAAACCCCCGCTGAATGTGGCAGAAGGTAGGGGGTTTGTTGGGGGGGTTGTTTTAACAGAACAGTACATCAAGGAACTGCCTTGGAAATACGTCTGAAAGTATCCGCTGTGCAGTTAATTTGGTCTGACGTTACATTGCAGTGCGTTACGTTACGGCTGCTCGGATGATGGAGTGTAGGGAGAGGAGCAAAGTTCGGATGCACTGTGGGTGCAGGTTGTACCTTTGTATTTTTTAAGGGTTTTTTATTGCTACGTACACAGCTCCTTTCTTCGTTTCATGGGCTGCGTTAGCGTTGCGAGGGTCACGTTGGCTAAGTGACAGGTGTTACAGGAAAGGAGCAGTTTACCTGAGAATTAACTGTTTTGGAAAAACTTAATGTAAGAGCATATTTAAAAAATCTCATAGTGGATCAGCGAGTTTCATAGACAGTACCCGCCGCACTGGAGCCGGGGGTATAGTCACAGCACTGTCACCATACGAATGCAGTCTAGAAATACTACAGAAAAGCCAGCATCAATCAACTCTTCTGCCCGCAGACCCTTTGAAAAAGCTGGGAATCGAATTCCCAAGATACTTGGGAATGTTTCTTCCGTCTGTCAGGAATCCAGATGTGCAGATGATCCCTCCCTGCCCTTATCTCAAGCCACGAGTCTTTCATCATATTCTCCCTCCCCTGCCTGGCTCAGGAGGGCAGTGACAGGGCAGCTTTGGTGGGCTCAGCCAGGGTCAGCCCCCCACAGACCTTTCCCAGCAAACCTGCTCCAGCCTGGGCTCCTCTCTCCACGGGGGCGTAGCTCCTGCCAGGAGCCTGCTCCAGCACGGGCTGCACACGGGGTCACAGCCTCCTTCGGGCATTCCCCTGCTCTGGTGTGGGGTCCTCCCCAGGCTGCAGGTGGGTCTCTGCTCCCCTGTGACCCTCCATGGCTGCAGGGCACAGCCGGCCTCACCATGGGCTGCACCATGGGCTGTTGGGGAATCTCTGCTCTGGGGCCTGGAGCACCTCCTCCCCCTCCTCCCCCTCCTTCTCCACTGACCTGGGGCTCTGCAGGGCTGTTGCTCTCACATCTCATTCTCTCTCTCTGCTGCAATTTCTCTTCTCATTTTTTTTCCCTTCCCAGAGGCACTACCACCGTCACTGATGGCCTTGGCCAGCAGCGGGCCCATCTTGGAGCCGGCTGGCATTGGCCCTCTCGGACATAGGGGAGGCTTCTGGCAGCTTCTCACAGAAGCCACCCCTGTAGCCCCCCCGCTACCAAACCCTGGCCACGCAGACCCGACACTCTGATGCTTGGCTTAGTTGAGCCATTTTTATTCACCTTTTGAGCGTATCAGGGAAATACTGATGCTGACTTTTCTTGAAATACAACATTAATGTGTCTGCGAAATACTGCCTAAACTACGACTGAAAGGGGTTGTGTCTGCTCGGTTTTCTGGTGGTTGAGTTGTAGTACAAGTCTTCTAGTTGGTGATTGCAGGTTGTCTCTACAGCATTAAGAAACTTTATATAAGTCCATTAAAATGCGGCACGTGTGAGCACTGAAGATTGTTGCTTACGGAGTGCCAGCGCGGTGCACGAAGATCTGTAACTGACCAGAGAACCGACAGCCCAGAGCACATTAAATTCCACGAATGGCACGCGGGGTGTGTAGTTTTTGGAGTAACGGCTCTCGCTTCAGACTGACATGACCGAACTGTCTTTCCTTTCAGGATCTGGAATTCTTCTCTTTGTTTTCCATGCAAATTTCTTTGGTAAAGAAGTCATTGCTCGGCTCTGCGGACCATGCAGTGTTCAAGCTGTGGTGTTAAACGACAAGTTCCAGCTCCCTGTATTTTTGGTAAATGTTTCCGTATAACTGATTGGTTGACTGTACAGCTGCTTTGTAACGTCATTGTGGGGCAGCTTGGGAATTCTTGGTGCCTTAATTTGGATTTTGAGTATTGTGATGGAGCAATTTTATCATGATGGGGTTGGGTTTTTTTCTGAAAACGTCATTCTTTGTATATGGAGAGAACAACCAACCTTGCATTAGAATCACAGAATCATAGAAATGGTTTGGGTTGGAAGGGACCTTAAACACCATCCAGTTCCAACCCCCCTGCCATGGGCAGGGACACCCTCCACTAGACCAGGTTGCTTAAAGCCTCATCCAGCCTGGCCTTGGACACTCCCAGGGATGGGGCATCCACAGCTTCTCTGGGCAGCCTGTTCCAGTGCCTCACCACCCTCTCTGGGAAGAACTTCTTCCTGATACGCTCTAAAAGGCAGGGCCGTAGTGCTGGAGAGCCCGCTTCTGGACAGCCCTGTTGTGCAGGGGCTTGGCCAGGGTGCCCCCTGAGGTCCCTGGGGCCAGCCTTGGCTCTCCTGCGAGTCAGCCCTGGGGCTGCGAGCGGGCAGGTGAGAATGCCAAATCTGAAGTGGTTTCACTTCTACTTTTACCTTGTTTTGACAACCTACCTCCTACTTCTGGTGATCAGTTTCTGCTGTTTGGGGTTTTTTAATCCATGAAATGCGTGGCTGCACACACGTTCCCAAGCCCTTGTTTGTGCTGTGGCTGCACAGGTTTCTTGGCCGTGTCCGCAACTTCCCAAGGATGAGCAGGTGAAAGGCTGTGTTGGTCCACTCGTGCAGCGCTTCCAGCCATATCCTGCCACTAACTTTGTCCATTTTCTTTTTCCTCTTAGGACAGTCACTTTATTTATTCCTTCAACCCTGCTGCAGGCCTTAACAAGCTGTTTATACGGTTGGCAGAAGTTCCCACTGCCAAGGTACGAAATGTTGCCAACATCGAATGTGTACGTTGGTTCGTTGTCCGGTAACTCTTGCGTAGCCTGGGTGTTTCTAGCTGCCCGTGGGGAATGGAGAGCTAAAGGCTTCCCATCGGTTGCAGTTCCGCCCAGTGACGTTGCCAGGACTTGGGAACGTCACCAGGGGCCTTAGTTCTGTCACAACGAAATGTTCTTACGCGGCGGTCGGAACGGTTCCGCCCCAGGATGAAGTATTGTTACGGCTAAACGTTTTTCCCACCCATACTGTGAATTTAATGACCGACGGATACGGTTGTGTTCTGCGACAGCTGCGTTCCCCGCAACGCGGGAAGAAGGTATTTACTAGGGTGAGCAGTCTGCTTGTAGCCCGGTGTGTTTTCCGGGCACTCTGGGCGGTAGGCCTACCACGTGTTGCAGGCTGAATAGCGGATCCTGTTGTTGTAGCGTGTTTTATCCTTGGAAGACGCACCACTACGTTTTCTAGGCCTTGAGATTTAAAACTTAGGCTCCTACATGTTTTATTGTGCACTTTTTTTTAAAAAAAGGGAAAAAGTGGAACTCGAGTACGTGTGCGTCGTTTAGATCTGGGGCTAACCACGGCCGCCTGCCGCAGCCTTCCACTTCAGTCCTTTCACAGGCCACTCGTGTTTCAGTAGGGCTGCCACCAGCCGGTTGTATTCAGCGCGGATTGTAAACTCCTCCTCCGTTCCTCACCAGCAGTCGCACGCCTCTCCTGCTGTTCCCGCCTGGAGTTACGTGGGAACCACCTTCCCAGGAAACCTCTCTTTGCTTTTACAGGTGAAGCTGCTAATCGGCGCGTACCGCGTGCAGCTGCAGTGACCTCACAGCGGCGAGCGTGGAGCGGGCTGACGCTTCTTCGGACCCGCTTCCCGTTTCCTCCGGTCAGAGACCGACAGAGCCGTTCGGAACTTTTTGGCACCGCGCCCTCGAGACGAGGTTTTCCCGCTGGCGGTCGGGCGTCGGCAGTCCCCGGGGACGGGGGGGAACGCGTGCTCGGGGAGCGGCCGAACGGGCTGCCCTGGCGCTGGCGGGACGGGGCTGTCGGCCGTTGTTCATTTTGTACAGATGTAGATGTAAGTACTTGTGCCAATACACAGAATTCTGGTTTTCTTTAACTTGTGGAGTCCAGACTGCGTATTTCAGCTTTTCCACAGTGTGGAGTGGGGCGTGTAGGAACTGTTGAAGGTAACTATGTGAAATGTCTTTTCTCATAGAAAGATCTTTTCCAGTTGTAAACTAAACTTTTCTACTTACTGTAACTGTGCTGTTTCTGTGTGAAATGCAGAACTGGCCTGTTCTTGGAGCCGTGACGCTTTGGAGTCACCACGTTAGACTTAACTCGGAGCTGCCGAGGGCCGCGTCGTGGTTTGACGCTTTTCCGGCTGTCGCTTCCTGATGAGAAGGAGCAGTTGTGCTTCCAGCGGTTCCCTCTGAACACGCGCGGTCAGCTCCGCGGGTGGGAGCGGGCACACCTGGACAGGCTCAGGCGTAGGGGCAGCGCGCTCGGGTTCCCAGGCCTGTCGGTGGTTTACAGCCACTGCTGTGCCGGGGAAGCAGCCGCCGGTTGTTCCGACACCGGAACTCCCGAGCTCTTAGTCAAGTGGCGTACGGGAAAACGCGTACAAGCGGAGAACAGCTGAACCAGAGAACTCGGGGCCGCCTTAACTGCGCGGGCAGTGAGGATACGGCAGGACACGGAGGATACGCGGGGGATTTCAGATGTTCTCAGCCTGACGGACGAGAACAGGCGTTGCCCTTGGAGGTACGGTTCCTCGGTGCAAAGAGCTGCCATCTTTTTTTATTCTTAATATTTAAATGACCCGTTTTATCAGATGACAGCAGTTCCGTGCTGTAAAGTACAAATGTAACACTTCCGCAGGAAGTAGAGAGTATTTTTTGTGGTAAATTAACCAATATCTTTAAAGGAACAACAGGAAAAAAATAAGGAAAATCCCCCAGATTGTGCCTTTGCTGTTCCGGTTGCTGCGAGTAGTTTACATGCCACTACGTGCCTGTCTTAGTAGCAGAACCGTCGCGGGTAAATGGTGTATTTGAGCGCTCGCCCTCAGAGTGGCGCAGCTGCACGGCGCGGCCTCTGAACGACTGTGACCGTTGAATATACAGTCCCAGCGTGACTGTTGAATGTCCAGGTCAGCGCACCAGGGTTTGGCTCCTCAGAGGCTGAGCTCAGAGCTGAGCTCAGAGCTGCCAGATGAGCCAGTACCAGAGCACGCCAGTTCAGCCGTGCGCAGCGTCACCTTACGCTAGACGGCACGGCACCGTGACCTACGGATACTCCTTTCCGTTTAGAATAGTGCCTGGCTTGGCAGAGTGTCGCTGGGTTTTGAAGTCTGGGTGTTGAACTGACTCCCGCCCCCCCAGCTCCAACACCTGCCCGATACCCCCTCCTGCGGAGCGTGGCCACCGAGCGCGCCGGCTGGGCAGCCGCTACAGCCCCTGGGCCTCGGCGTCCCCGCGTCGCCATAGTAGGGAGGGGTCCGTCTGCGCTTGGGTACGTTGGAGGGACCCCCTCCTCGGCTGCCCCTGCGGAACAGCAGCTCGGCACAGCGCAGGCCAGCGGTAAACGCTGGAGCTGTTCCGGGTGCGGACAGGAGGTTGGGAGGAAGCGTCCGTGCACTGTAGATGCTGTTTGGGAACTGCTGTACAGGCTGCACTGACAGCGCGTGCGGCGTTCCCGGAGCGTTTTAGGTGTACGTACCTTGTTCACGGCGGTTCGTCTGGGGGGCGGTTTTGCTCAGGGCAGAGAGGGAGGAGTTTTACAGCACACGGGAATACAGTTTGGGCTCATGATACTTTTGAGGGGTGGATTTTGCAGCCACCTTTCTCTTTTAGTTGGCAATATAAATTCAAAATCCCTACTGAAGATGCGTAAAAGGCCTGTGAAACCATGTCTGAAGCTGTTTTTTGTCTGATTTTATTATATGGGGTTTATCCAGTTGCTAAGGAAAAGGTTTTGGTGGACAAAAGATAAAGTAGCTGCAATAAAAGCCAGTTCTTCAGGCTCTGTGGAGAAACACCTCTGAAGTACTTGCTCAGTTCCTTCTCGCCGCGCTCTGCCAGCGAGGCCGAGCCGCCGCAGTTACTGTGGACGGCGGTAAATTGTCCTGGGGGCTGGGCCGCGCCATCCCCCTGCTGCCCGCTCCGTGCTGGTGCTCCCGGCTCTTTCACAGCTGCTGGTGGGTGACGCTGCCGGCTGTCGCGGGTCCCCTGTGCTCTCTGCGCCCCTTCTCTCAAAAATGAGGATTATTTTCCGGGTGGAGGCAAGCTGTTGGAACGTGTGGGAGACACGGACAGCACGGAGGGAGGCTGCTGCCAGCGCAGCACCAACGATTGCTCCAAGTGCCCGGGGACTGTCCTAAAACATTCTGCCTGCATCCACCCGCTGCTTCTGTTCGCGCCCTCCGCTTTCCCTAACAACTGGGAAACCGGGTCCGTCTTCCAGAGCAGCGGCGCTCCAGTGGGATGGGAGCTGGGGCAGCACCGCTGCAGTGCCTCCCTCTGGAACGGAGCTGCCGCCGAGTCTTACCTTTAACAACGCAAGAGAAGCGTGAGGAGCCGCGTGCTGCTGGTGCAGCACCGGGCATGCGCTGCACACCCATCCCTGAATCCAGACACTGCAACATTCCCTGGCTTTTCTGTGTCCTGCCAAATATATTTCAGATTCTGAACCTGGTTTAAAGTGTTGGAGTGAACGGCAAAGCCAAGGGGCAGGGAAAAGTAAAGGCAGCCAAGGACAGCACCGAATAGGAGTTGGAGCAGGCCTGAGGCAGCAGCAGCCGTGAAGGTTAAAAAGGGGCTCCTGAAATCTCACGCCCCCCTCCAGCCTGGCAGCCCCGAGGAAGGGACCCGGCCCAAGGTGGCTCTTTTTGATGGCAAATCAACTCTCTCCACAGCAAGGTCTCGCCGGTTGTGCCGGGACAGCCACGCCTGGTTCTTACCCACCGGTTTCCCTGATACCTCCTGGGGACTTGAACTGCTGGAACTCCCCCAGGCTCGGTTACTGCTGGCGGTTGGCACTGCCCGGCTCCTCTCACGGGCCTGCCACCCTTAAAGCCACAGTGGGCACAGCTCTGCTTCAGAGACACACAAAACCGTGCATGTGGGAGCCGAAGACGGTGTCACCGTACCCCGGGAGACCGCTGCCTGCTCCAAAATTGGATTCATCGCAGCTGCTTGGGCACGTTCCAGCAGCACAACCGTTTTTGTTTGGAGCTGGAGCACAGTATTGGCCCTGTGGTGACAGCGTGATGCTGTACCACACCCCCTCCCCCTCTGACCTGGGGTGAATGTGGGGGAGAACAGCCCTGTTTGGGCCGTTCAGAGGAGCCGTGTGTCGCAGACTGAGCGCAGTCATCCCAGCGGCTGTCCCTGCCGCAGGCGGTAACAGCCCCAGCCTCCACAGGCCCTGTCACGTGTCGGTGGTTTTCGGATAAAGGCTTTCCCAAGCTGGCTGCGATATCCTGTCGGGAAAAGCGTGCGTGGGAGAGGTGCAGGCATTTGATACTGGATCCGTCAGCTTTACTCTCTGGATCCGTCAGCTCTACTGCCCTGGCACACGGCGGTTCCTATTTCCACAAGCAGTAGGATGGAGATCCCTGACCCGCAACGGAACATCAACCCACACCCCCCCTTGTGCGACAGCGGGGTCACCCGGAGCTCCCGCTGGTCCCATCACCTACAGCGGGGCAGCGCTGACGCACCCGGCTTTCACTAGTGGGGCGATGCAACGCTGGGATACGCCGAACGCTAACAGGACTTCGTTACTGTGCACCTCTGCAACGAGCCTGGCTCCAGCTTTTCTAGCCCCTTCCATTCCCTACATCCTGGTGGCCTCCACGGGATTGTTCCCGTCTCTGTCTTGGCTTCAGGAGCGGTCACAGGGCTCCAGCTGCAGCCTCGGAAGCGCTGAACAGAGAGGAGAGGCTGCTTCCCTCGCCCCTGCTCAGCCTCCAGCAGAGCCCAGCGCTGGACACCATCCCCTCCTTCACCTGTCCCTGGGGCCTCCCGGCCTGGCCTCTGCTCAGCTGCTTCCCCACGGGGCCGCACCCAGCCTGCGCACCAGCTCGCCCCACACCCGCTGCGGGACTCGGCCTTTGCCTCTTCCCAACTGCGCGAGGTTCCCCTCAGGCCCTGGGTGCGCGTTCGCCGCCTTGCGGATTTCAGGACGCAGGAAGCAAACACCCTGTGATTCACAGCGGATACGGAGACCCTGACAAAGGCGGCGGTACCTTACAGCGCGGCGTCAGAACGGCATCGCGCCGAAACTCGTTTTGCGTTGCTCCTTTCGCTCGTGGGTTTTGTTTGGCTGCGTAACCGCACGGGCCGGGAAGTCGCCGCGCAGCTTCCACCTCCCCCCAGGTTAACGCTTCCGTCCAGCCCTTCAGCCGCTCTGGCTCGCACAAACTCCACGCTCTTTTCAACTCCACGGCAGCTCCAACGCAAGAACTGGTTCTTCTTCAGGTGTAAACCCCACCGCCCTCCTCTCTTCCGTCACGTGTTTCAGTGCTTGAAAACTCCCATTTCACTCTAACGGCTTGCTTGTTTCGGGTCCAAACCCAGTCACTTAACCAAGCAGCAGTCCATGCATCATTTGCTCCGACTCCAGCTGTAGCACGTACAAACTGCAATCCCATCAGCACCACTTCCCGGCACCGGTACTGCAGATCCCGAAAGGAAAGCTGCTTCAGGTACCGCCTAGAGAAAAGGGACCGAGGCCTCAGTTATGCGTCACGCTCGGCCATCGCTGGCTTGACTGCGACACGCTCCGCCTAACGCTGGGCGGCACCTTCTCTGCCGGGCGACCAGCAGCGTAAAAGCTGTGACTTGTCTCCTCCCAGGCACCTCGAGCATCGCGTTCATCAGAGGCTCCTGATGCGTCGGCCCCAGGCTGGGGCGCTGGAGGACACCCCGTGCCCGCGGGTCTGCTTCCATCGGCCCGGCTCCCTCGGGCCTCGCTGTGCGCAGAAAGAAAACGGCTGAAGGGACGGCGATGCATTCGTCCCTCCGCTGGTTTCAGCGCCGTTTTCCTGGGTGACGGCGTCGCTCTTGTGCTCCTGGGCGTGGAGAGCGACGAGGGCAAGCACAGCTCGGGAGCGATACAGAGACTGGTAACGGGGCACAGAGGAACAGGTGACTTCACGGACGCCACAACCGCTGTTAGTGTTCTGATGAGTGACAGCGTGATCGTATCCTCGCCCCGATGGTCCGTGCCGTGCCAGGGTGGAGAGCAGCACCTTGCACGTGGTGACGTGGAGCGGGAGGCCACCTTCAGCTCCACGCGGGTGCCTTGCCGGATGCCATGGAAACGAACAGTAACTTCTCAGCCCGAATCCAAGAGGCGCGGAAGCGGTCGCTTCCTTGGGAACGTAGTTCTGTAATCCAAGCACAGCAAAGCGCAGAGCAGCGCGTTACCAACTGCAGTTAGGCAGAGCGGGGACATGCTAACACCTTCCCAGAGAGCCCTTCCAAGGGGGTGTCTGGAATTCCCCACCCCGCTGAGGAGCGCCAGCAGCGGGCAGCCTGACAGAACGTTCTGACCCTGCTAACAAACTAGATGGGGGCCCGCTGCATGTTCTGGTACAGCGGAGCCGTACGCAAATCCGTTTCAGCGCTGAAGAAGGGCGAGGAATTCCCTCCGTTCTTCACGCAATTGAATCAGGCCGCAAGGCTTTGTCAGTCAGGGTCCCACCACCCTCTGAACTGCACACACACAGGTGATGGGGGAAGGGAAAGAGGGTTTTGTCGCTCCTCTGAGACAAGGAGTCCTTATTTCGCCACTCAAAGAACCACTTGTATCTCCGAGGAGCCTCGGCCACCCGCTCTTCCCTTCGCAGGAAGGAAGGAAACTGTGGGTTGAGGGCTGAAGGATTCCAAGGCGTCTGGGACACCTGCCAAACGCCGAGGCTGCCCAACGGCTCCTCGCACCAGGGCAGTCTGATACGTAAGGACAAGGAAGGCGCCTGCATTCCCAGCAGCTCCGTGGTTGACACCATGGAGAGAAACGTCCCTTTTGAGCAGAACGACAACAAAACCGTTGAAGTGTTTACGTGACTGCTTTTCTGGCAAAGCCTCAACTGTACTGTCTATTAGATTTTGTGAGTAAATTGCTTGTAGCTTCTTTATTTCCACAGCCGGATGTATCCTACACGTTACTGTGTGATTATCACAGAATCACAGGATGGTTTGGGTTGGAAGGGACCTTAAAGACCATCCAGTTCCAACCCCCTGCCATGGGCAGGGACACCCTCCACTAGACCAGGTTGCTCCAAGCCTCATCCAGCCTGGCCTTGAACACTCCCAGGGATGGGACACCCACAGCTTCTCTGGGCAACCTGTTCCAGTGCCTCACCACCCTCTCTGGGAAGAATTTCTTCCTGATGTCCAATCTAAATCTCCCTGCTTTCAATTTAAACCCATTACCCCTTGTCCTGTCACTACAGGCCCTTGTAAAAAGTCACCCCCAGCTTCCTTGTAGGCCCCTTCAGGCACTGGAAGGTGCTATAAGGTCTCCCCGGAGCCTTCTCTTCTCCAGGCTGAACAAGCCCAACTCTCTCAGCCTGTCCCCATAGCAGAGGGGCTCCAGCCCTCGGAGCATCTCTGTGTCCTCCCCTGGACTCGCTCCAACCAGGCGATACCGTTACGTTGGGGGCCCCAGAGCTGGACACAGTACTCCAGGCGGGGTCTCACAAGAGCAGAGTAGAGAGGGAGAGTTAGGATTTTATTGTGATCTTACTCCAACTAGAAAATAACAGGGAACCCCTTAGTAAAGGGCAAGGCAGAACAAGGTGCTATCAGTTTTCCCACCTCCTCAGCCCCCCTCTCCCCTTCAGTCTCGATTAGCGAGCAGGGTCCAGGTTGGGGAACACGCACCGGGCACGGGTGCAGGGAGGGCAGTGGGTTTGACACTGAGTGCCCTGACAGGCAGGTACAGCGCAGGCTCAGCAAGAGTCGGTGAGGGGGACTGCAAACCAGCTGAACCACCGGGCCGGGAAGCTGCAGCCCGTGGCACAGTCCCGCTGGAAGCCAGGAAGCAGCAGAGCACCCCCAGAATGGGTACTAAGGCCAGTCCCTTTCTACATCTTCATTCACGGCCCAGCTGAAGGGACAGAGCGCATCCTCGGCAAGTCGGTGGGGATGCAAAGCCGAGAGGAGCGGCTGGTTCGCCAGCAGGTCCTGCTGCCATCCAGAGGGACCTCGGCAGGCTGGAGAAGGCCCACAGGGTCCCCCGAAGTTCAAGAGGGAAATGCCAAACGATGCACCTGGTAGGAACAACCCCCGGCACCAGGACAGGCTGGGAAGCAGCTTTGCGGGTCCTGGTGAACACCAAGAACCACCACGAGCAAAGACCGTGAGGTGGCCGCAGGTGGCCAGTGGCATCCTGCACTGCGCTACAGGGAGTTGCCGGCGTGTGGAGAGAGATGATCCTTCCCCTCTGCTCGGCACTGGCGAGACACCTGGAGCACCGTGGCCTGTGTTGGGCTCCCCAGTACGAAAGACACGGACATGCTGGCGTGAGTCGAAGGGAACCGAGGGCCTGGAGCACCTTCCACCGTGTAAAATGCTGACGGGGCCGGGACTGTTCAGCCTGGAGACGGCGAGGTGAACCCTTACACACCCTTACAGCCTAATGAGGGTACAGAGGTGACAGACGGAGTCTTCGCGGTGGTGCCCAGGGACAGGACAAGGGGCAGTGAGCACGAACTGGAACGTGGGAGGTGCCCTCTGAACATCAGGAAACTTCTACTGTGAGGCGCTGGGTACAGGCGGCCCAGAGAGGCTGTGGAGTCGCCGCTCCTTGGAGCCCAAACCCTAATGGACATAGTCCAGGGCACCCTGCCCTACCCGGCACCCTGCTTTGAGCAGGGGATTGGATTAGTCTCCGCAGCACCCTTCCTGCCTCGGATACTCCGGGATTCTGTGAAGAGCCTGCCCCCTTCCAGCTGCAGCGGAGAGGCGCGGAGCTCGGGGAGAAGTCATTTCCAGCAGCCAGGGTAACTGCCAGCCCGGCTGGCACAGCACATCACTGCGGTGACTGGGACACTGAGGAGGGCTGCAGGGCCCCAACCCTTCACCCAGAGCATGCACCGAGAAAAGTTCTTCTTTGGAAAAATCCTCTACAAAGCAGTGCTACCCACGTGAAAGATGCAACACGGTGTACAGGTAGAGAGCTGCCGTGGAGAGCGCGATGGGATTGTGCCTGTCTTGGGTAGAGATTCTGAGCTATTTCAGTCTGGGGAGCCAGAGACCGCACGGGCCGTTTTTCAGTGTCAGCTGCTGACTGAGATGTGCTGCTGCGGAAAGATTCCCCCTCTCGTGCTGCCCTTCCCCTGCTGTTTGCTGGGTGACGAAGCACCCCATCATGCTTATTCTTCCCGTTCAACTCTGAAGTTTTACTGGTACATCCCCCCATTAATTTACCAGCTGACTTGGAAATGAGCAGCAGGAGCCCTCTAATCAGCAGTGAATCATTCTGCTGCTGCAGCATCACAGAACGGCCTGGGCTGGGAGATCATCTCGTCCGGCCCCACTGCCACAGGCAGGGACACCCCGCACGTGTCATTAATAAACAGCTCCACCGATCTCGGTGCATCCCGTTCTCTGTTTACGGTCAGCCAGACAGACCCCTCCGAGTACGTTTACTGGGCCAGACACACAGAGAACCAACCCAAGTTCCTCTTGCTTGATCCGTGGAGCTTCCACATCTCAGTCAAATCCATTCAGTGTCAAAAATTAGTTTTTCTTTATAAAAGCAACTATTTTGGAATTTCACAACGATGAGAACTGCAAGAGTCTCTCTTTTAACCCTTCGTATCCGGCAGTCCCATGGAGATGCTTCCAGCACCCAGGGTGGACGACCCTACGTCCCCGTGCGTACGCAAGCTGAACCCTACCCCGGGTGTTGGAGAGTACACGGACGCAGCCCCCCAGGCCAGAGCCCACTGGCTGAGCCCAGGGACCATTCTGAATCGGTACAAACCGGATCCCCAGTAACGTCCCGCAGCGCTGATGGGGCACTGTGGCTGTGGGATGGAACACACGTTACGGGTAGCCTCTGCCAGAGGCTGCGTAGAAACGCTTTCAGGTCCTTTAGAAACACGGTAACGTGCGGCAGGAATCACGGGAGGAATCCCGTTATCGGAAGGCAAGCGTTAAAGCGCAGAAGCAGAATTACTCTGCATCGAATCGCAAACGTGAACAAAAAGAGGGCTCCTAAATTCAGTAATTGTTGAATAAAGCCAAATATCCCAATACATACCTTGTATTTGGTTGGGGATTCCTTTCTGGGTAAGACCGCAGAAGGATTCTGCACAAGCCAGTCTTCATCTGCTTTTTAAGATTTTAACAGTAACCTAAAAGAATAAAGAGACAGTGAATACCTGTGACACTTCAACCAAACTAGAAAATACAGCAGCTTCTCTTTTCAAAGACCCCTGAGTATAATCTGGAGAAATAAACCATAATAAAACTTCACATTACACGAAAAATTCCACTTACTCTCTACCCCTTTTACCACTTAGTTGTTCCTACCGATTTCTCTGAGGATTTTAAAGTTTTATTACCTCAGCAGTTCCAAACCAGCAGTTCCAAGGACATTAACAAGCCCCTACATTTTCGTACTTCTGCCCGGAGTAGATTAAGTGCAGTTCTGCTCCAGAGAGCCCCAAGCATTTCTCTCCGGAGGGTTTTTAACGCACGGGTCCCAAACAACGCTCCCGTCTCCTAGGCCTGCCAGTGCGCGCGGCCAGCGTGACGTTTCCTCCTCGCACTGCTGCCGCTGCGGTAACGAGGGTCCCTGCGCACCCCGCAGTCGTTAGCGGAACTGGAGCATCAACGGCTCTCCCTGCAGTTGTACTGGGGGGGGGAGCACGAGTCCAGCCTCCCCCCGTCCCGCAGCCTGCTGCGGTACAGACACCAACCGATGCTTAAAAGGGGCAAAGCTACACAGGAAGACTGCACAGCGGGAGTAAACTGCTGTCCTGCTTTGTAGTAACAGAACAGGACCACACACCAGACTCGTTAAAGTACATTTTAACACCAACAGCCTTGGAAATTGATGGAAAAGTTTGAGTTGTGTAATTCTAAAACTTCTGCCACAGACCCGCCTGCGTTTGCAGCAAGTGCAGTTGGAAGAACAAACAGCAAGCCCGAGGATCGTTTTATTCCTGTTGCATTAATTCATAATTTAAATTATTGTAATAATATTCAGAAAGGCCTAAATAATAATTAAAGCATTAACGAGGGTATCCGTCTTGAACTGTGTGTGTCTTCTTCCAGAATCCACACGCACAATAATTATCCAAAGCGTTTAAAATTCAACAGCTCCCTGCCCCAGCCATTCAGGCTGCAGAACAGCCCTCCCCCCTCCCCGCACACATTCCCTCCTCCCCACTCCCAGTTAAAACGCCCCCGATTTAGAGTAACAGGCGAGGAGTGCAGTGTGTGGCAGGTTTAACGCAATGCACTACTCAGGCTGGGGCAGCAGACGCAGAAACGAGCCGCAGGGCAAGGAGCCCCGAAGCCGTGGCTGCAGAGCGGAAGGCTGCCTGGAAAGCCCCCAGATACCGCAGCGCAAGGGGATGAAGAACTCGCTGCGCTCTCAGATAGAGACGACTTACAACAACTTGCCAACACCCTGAGGCCCTGTTTGATGATGCGAACACTTAGCACATCCTGCAAAGGATTTGCTACAGAAACAATTATTTCGGGAAGTCGTACTCAGGTTGCACTAGCTTTGCTTAAGGAACGTCCCCAAAAAGCCACTCGGAAGTGACAAACGTGCAAATTACAACACACGACCACGTTTACAGCGAAGGTACCGTCTACCTTACAGATACAGCTGAAAAGAGGCTGTGACAAAACTGTAGCCACATGAATCACAGCCTGGTTTGGGCTGGAAGGGACCTTAAAGACCATCCAGTTCCAACCCCCCTGCCATGGGCAGGGACACCCTCCACTAGACCAGGTTGCTCCAAGCCTCATCCAGCCTGGCCTTGGAGACAGCCAGGGTATGGTACGTTTTTGGAGACATCCCCTAAAACCAGGCAGTGTGACCACACGGTAGCGTCACGTGTCGTTTACCATAACTCAGATACTTACAAACTGATTATATAGCAGGTGGGGTGTTTTAAACAGTGTGTCTCTGCCTCTGCGCTATTACTTCAGGATTCTCGCTCTACAGAAAATGAAGATCATTCCAACCTCTATACCCTACACAAACCCTACTTTTTATGATTAACAGTAACTGCTTCCTTAGTCCTGGACGTATCCTAGCAGCTAGTGCTAAAAAAAAAGTATGTGTAAGAGTGAGCAAGAACACAGCAAATACGTATTTTAAAGTAACAGACTCGCCTTCACTGATATGATAAAGCTTTTCTTTTAATTAAAGCTCAGAGTGGGTATGGTGCCAAGCAGAACGAACCTGAAACGTTCTAGGAGGGTAACAGCATGATAAACATGCCTGTTCTGAAGGGACCAGACGCACCGCGCACGTGGGTGATGCTGCGCACGTGCTGCGCCGTTCCCGAGGAAAACCGAAAACCAGCTCCGCGGTACAGCCTACCCCCAGCAACACACGTTCGGCTTAACGGAGCAGTACCCGCTAGCGTCTCTCCAGCACGGAAGGGCTACACCAGCGGAGCAGGTGCCAGGCAGAAAGCCATGACAAACCGCGGCACCGAAGGACGTTTTACGTTTACCTTGCACACCGATGCTATGCAGCTTCGCTGGCTTGACGGACAGAAAAGGTGGTTCGTTTGGGGTTTTTTTTAATTAACGGGATTTTTGGTGGCTACCACACCAAAGAGCTTTTCGCCTGTATTTCCCTCCACTTCCCCCGTTACGTCTACTTTAAAATTACCTAGCAACACAGGTACGTTCTGACTTCCACTGAGCTGACCACCCGACACCGGCGAGAGCAGCAGAGCCACTAGCCGTCACGCACCAAGGAAGGACTCCAGCGCCGAGCTGTTCTCAGGAAAACACACAATCCCTTGCGGCCATTTATTTGGGGTTTCCCAAGGGAACCCGAGATGATCCGCAGCGCGGTTTCCTGTTTGCATTTGTTCAGGTTTACCTATCAAAAGGTAACAGATAACAACATTGGCTGCTGACACAGCAGCGGAAGATAGAGCGCTAGACTTTCTTCACTGGTCAAGTAATCGTTTCCTCCCTGTTCTCCTCTAGTTTTCACTGAAGTCTGGCCAAACCTGCTCACCTTAGTCACGAGCAGCCCCCGCTGAGGGCAGAACCACACATTGGCAACAATCAAACCGTCGGACAGTACATCAGTTGTCACCTGGGCTGGCTGCCAGGGACTGCAGGAGACACTGCAACACCTTCCCCGAATTCTCTCCTTTAGAGCGTACCCCTGCAGACAGCTAGGAGCACGTACTTGAGGGGAAGCGTGAACATACCCACATTAAGTTCTTAGAAATGAAAGGGTAAACACTGCTTGAACTGAGCCAGCGAGGCGCTCCACTTGGCAAGACTATTAAGGACGCTTTGAATCACTGTCACCACCTCCAGTCTGTAAGGTGCAGGTATCTGAAGCGAGCAGCTTACGCACAGTGAGGAACGTGAACGTAGCAACATTCCTTTCCAGAATCAGGTTTCAGGGGAAGAGTGGCAGTTACCAGTGGCCGGTAACAAACCTGCCGCAGGGACACCTGATGGTACATCAAGGGACATCCGTTTTCCTGTTCCACCCGCACTGCCACCTTCACTCACCCACGAGGTGAACTGCTTGTGCAGCATGTGGGCAGTAAGGAGCAAGTCTGACCGCGTTGAAACACAAAGGGCAAAGGTTGCACGTGCAGCTTTAGCAAGGTCTGAATTCGGAGACGCTGAAATTCACAAGCACTTTGTAAATTTAATAATAATCGTTCATTTGCGAGTCATTATGTTCCTAGATGTATAACTGAATGCAAAGGGAGAATCCATTTTGGGGGGAAAAATAGATTCCCTACAATTTCAAGCAAGTTTGGATTCGATCAACAGAGGGAATGAAGTCCTTAACTTCTTAACATCACTCAGGCTTCTATCGCACAATGTAATTAAAGCACTGTTATTTTGACATGTATTTTATACATACATTGCGTTTTTGCAAACTTTCATGAATTTAAAATTATTTTGTGACATTAAAATAATCCTGTATGAAACAGCAACTCAATCCCGTGCTTCCGAATTGCACATCCCCCGCACTGCTCGCTCTCAGTCCCACGCCAGGTCGCGGATTCTGCAGCACCAGAACAGCTGGCTAATCAGTGATTTTCCTAATTATCCAGTCTACCTGTGGTGCCACGAATGCAGCTGCAGTGTCTTCAGACGGTCAGATTTCTGCTTTCGGTTACACAAAGTCCCTGAGTGTTCATACTTTACCTTAGCACCAACAGCTAAGAAGCACCAAAATGTTGAAGGAGCAAGGGCATAACCTTTAACCCTCATCATCTCTTTCACCTGGAGTGACGTATGGATGTGACCACCAATTAACAAAGAAAGCTTGAGAAACCTGACAGATCCACCTGGTGCCTGAAGCCACTGAAGACTGGAAGGGAGTTACAATCTCATGAGCTTGTTTTTATCAGGCTCTAGCAACGGAGTGAGCTCACCTACCACAGAAACTCAGCTTATTTCCGTACCGAGTTTGAGCGCTGTAAAGTAGATACAGTGACACCAGCACAGCGTTCAGTAGCGTCAGCACGGTCCTACCGCGTTAACAGAAATCAGGGCATCGCTGTGCCACACGCTGTGCCACCACGTTCACAGTTACGCAGTCTGAGATGAAGAGAGCCACCACGAAAACTTCAGGCACTTAAATAGGCACAGCTTTATTACTATTAGTCTGATTTCAAAGTAAATTTACTTGTTTAAAGTAGCAGAAATGTGTACAGGGAAAGCCTAAGGAGGTTTCTCAGATTTTACAGTTTGAGACTAAAGAAAATCAGCATAAACTCTGTTATAGAAAACTCCTCACAGAAATCCCGCATAGAAACATAGTTGAGATGTGATGACCTCACTACTTTGAGGACATTCTGGATCTTCCAAAAACTAGGGGGAAATCTAGTTTCAAGTGAAACTTCCTGGATTGTGCATAATCCAACTTTCACTAATTTCCAAACCCAGCATCCCTAAGGAATTATGAACCTCACCGACACACTGCACACCTACTCCCCAAGCGTCAGCAATGCTGCTTCGCACAGCTCCAAACCGCCCCTTCCCTCCTGCACGATCCCTTATCTGTCATTCCTGCAGCAGGTGCCCAGTTAGGCCAGTGCCCTAACCGCCTCTTCCACAACGACAGCAGAACCGATTATCTTTGTGGGGCTAAAGTTCTGAAGCCGTAAGGCTGCGCTGGGGGAAAGGGCAAGGCGAGCGGTGGCCGCACCGTCCTTATAAAGAGCAACAACTGGAGCTTCACTCAAAGAGCTTTCATCTTTGAACTGCTTCATTTGGAAACGCCCAGTGTTACAACCCTAAGCAATACATACATCTGCGCTGAAACGCCACCTAGTCAGGAAGCATTCGAATACCTAAAGCACAGTAGGCTTTTTAGGTTAATTCACATGAAGTTCGATAGTCAAAGCTTTAGATGACAATCACGGAAGGGCTGAGGTTGGAAAGGAGGTCATCTGGTCCAAGCCCCTGCTCAAGCATGGCCACCCAAAGCTGGTTGCCCTGGACCACGTCCAGACGGCTTTCGATATCTCCAAAGACGGAGACGCCACCAGCGCCCTGGGCAACCTGTGCCAGCGCTCAGTCCCCCTCACAGTAAAACCATCTTTACTGATGTTCAGCCAGAGCCTCCTGCGGTTCAGCTGCTGCCCGTTACCTCTGGTCTTGGCAAGATTTGGTAACTCGCCCTGCTATTAAGTAACTCCTTTCCTACGCCAAGTCTGCTGGGTGGCAATACTGATCTCGATTACTTCACGACAAATACAGAACACCAACTCCCAGCTTCCACCGTAAGAAAGCCAGATTTCATAGGAAAATCTTACATGAGATCTGAAATGCACAGGAACCGGTATCTGTATCTCAAGACAAAGACAACAAAACAGCATTAACAAACTGCAGGGCATCGTGGAAATGCTCTATCACATATTGATCCACAGACACAGACTTACCTGTTTGCAGAGAATACACCAAACCGCGTTGACTAGAGGTACCATTTCTCCTGGAAAGTTGGGGTTTGTGGAGATGAAGGCATTTACAGATCTGTTTCAGTATGACGTAACCAGGCTTGCAATAAGCCAAGCCTGCGCTTGCCCAGCCCAAGATTATTATTCAGACCTGGGCTAGAGGCTGTGCACAACCCCACCAAGGAACCTGGAAAACCGTTAAGGCAAAATGTGTGAACTCAGCTGTGTGAGACTCAAGAGTAGAGATTCTCTACTTGCTACCGTTGTACAAGCTTCGTCACCGGGCAAGCTGGGACTCAGACCTGGCTTTCTGTCCGCTACCTGCACGACTGGACATACTGCTGATGCCGCACCAAGATTTATCTCAACTTTCTATTACCATTTTGCTTTCCTCATGTTAGTAGGAATGGCTACTATGTGTTAGATGGCTGTTGTTCTTACCCAAAGTGAAACAGCTTTCTGAGGGAATATCCAGCATTAAAAAAGCATTAAGCCTCAGCTGTCATGTACGCAGAGCTAAGGAAGCACCTGCTAACATGCAGTGAAGAGACCTGAAAAGCACAGCATTCGGAATGATTTCAACCCCGAGTAACAGATTTAACTATCCGGCATTTCGGTGTTAATACCGCCGTTAAAACTAACCCTTCCCCCATCTACACCACCATCCCCTCCCCACCCCCTTCAGAAGACACTGCAGTTGGCTACAACTTCCTTCACTTGAGAACAACGAAGTCCAAAGGCCTTAACGATGGAACCACGTTTGCACAGGACTGAGGCAAGACCACGCGGGCAGGAACAGGGAACTTCCTTGTCATCTTGCATAGTCAGCTGGCATCATACCGAAGACTACGGTATTTCCAATCCAAGAGCTTGACTGCTGGCACTATTTTTCATCATGGTTCATTCGGATTTCAAGATGCAGGCTCGTATTACAATTCTTCCATTGAAAATACGTATTTAAAAATAAGTTCCCAAAATCACGTCAGGTGACAAGTTTGTAACTGGATCACATTATGATACACTGAAGACATTAATGAGAAAATGGTTAGGAAAGGACTAAACGACAGAAGCTCTTACTGCAGTTACCTGTTTGGGACTCTGGATGTACACAAGGAAACAACGTCCACGCTAACACACTACTACCACCGCTTGCTGTCTTGAGAAAGAAACTCCGCATACGCAAGCAGCAGCTTCTCCAGCGAAGTCCACGTTTCAAACCGAAGTCCTGCACACTGATGCATCCACGTCTTGGAAAGGTTCACGAACATTCATCTGTTAGCACATTCTTCCACTACGTTTTACAGACCACCTTCAAACAGCTCATAGCTTGCTCTCCTATTCTGCTCAACCTTGTCCCTGCCTTCTCCTAACTTTATTTCCACCTTATTTAACAACCTGTTTTGGTCAACTTTCGTTCACGCCGAGCTTTGCGAAGTCTCACATCTGCTCAGCACGACTGCCGACTGTGTTTGGACATGGTGTATTTATGCATCAGTTCTGAGTGATTCCAGTTTACACCACAACGTGTGAACTAAAATGAACACAGATACCCAAATAGTTTAAATACGGACCTGAGCAGCTGGAGGCAGAACCAGGTGCTCGCATCTTTATTATAAAATTAGGGAATCGGACTGAAACAATCATCCAGCAGATTCAGTTTCTGTAACACACCTTGTATTATCAAAGAAATGTGTTGACAGTACAAGAATAAACGGTTTGTGTTGGATTTTTGTTGGGGTTGGTTTAATTTGCATAGAGTATTTCTGAAGTCTCTCCTCAAGCTTGCTGAGATCAGTACCTCTCTGAGAATACCACAGTTATAGCTTGTGACAGGTACACCTGTAAGGGCACTGCAGTGACTGAACAGGTGCAAACTAAGAGCAAATGCTGATTTAAGCGCTTCCTGACTACACCAGCCCCAACCCCCAGCCGCGGTAGCTGCCGCTGTGCGACGCAGAAGAGATGAAGGCTTTGAACAGCATCCTCGTAGCCATACAGGAGCGTCATTAACTGGGGCAGGTGAGGCAACTGCTGGACCAACCAAAGGCACTACCACATTCAAAGTCCAGGGAAGGTTCTGACAGCCGTGTAGCTGTACACACCCCCATCCGCAGACAAGCTACCTCAGGCGCTGACGGTTCAGCTACTCACATCGATCACTGTGGCAAGATAGTTACGTTCTTCATAAACCTAAATCCCGACAGACCTATCCTTGTTCTGTCATGATCCAGGCAAAGATGACGTTTTCCTGCAGTAAGAGCAGGACCAGATTTGGGCAGCATTTAAGCAGGAGCTCTCTAAACTCGTGACAGAAGTCTTCTATTGGAAGCACCAGTAAATTATACATATTTGAGCTTCACTCCTTTCCCAGCACAATTATACTGTATATTTAGCTTTCCCCTGCATGTCACTGTTACAGTTCCACCTCACTCCTTTAAGGTTACGTAGACAAAAACTACAAATATGATAAAAATGTAGCCAACTCCCCAGTAACATTCATCTTCTCCATATCTTAACTAAACACCGGTTTTCAGACTTCTGTCCAGCAGAGCACGCATTTTATGCTGAACTAGCTTCACTTACAGCAGAATTCTGAAACAACATTTAAGAATTTTAGATGACGTTCACTAGGAGTCATATTCGGGGTTTTTAAATCTATGGTAGCTTCCAAAATTTTCGATGAAAGAAACTGGAAGATGAGGTCAAATCACATCTTCACGGTCTTCCACGTTACTATCTGCCCCATCTGTAAATCCATGAGGAGCACTTACCTACTTTTACTTTCCATATTAGTATTTCCATTTCCACACACCTACAAGTCCAGAACAGGTACCTAAGGGTACCTATCCTTGTAAGTTCTCCTGTATTCTGTCACTTAACTACTGTGTACTGATCTACACAGAAGAGAAACTTTAGAATTAAATTAATCCAGAACAAAGTCATTTTTTTCCCCTCAGGAAGAACCATAAATCCTTTTCATCAACCCAAAAGGTTAGGAACGCACACAAGATAGTCATGTACTAACAAAACACCTATGGAGAGGTATGTAGCGACTTGCCAAATCATATAAAGAATGGGTTTTACTGTGCATCTGTTACCTGATCCTTTAACACATTTACATCGCGTATGACAACCCCCAAATAAAGTTTTATACAGCTTATACCTTCCACATCATCAGGAAAAGTTACAGCCTTTTACAATAAAAGAAAACCTGGAATACAGAATAGAAAACAAATTCCTAAATGAAATGATAAGGATACCCAGAGCCGGCCAGCGACAATCTAAGATGAATGATTTGGCCCAATCCTATGGTCAGTATGTCACATTACTTCCTCACATCACCTCTGAAGCTTTGCAGAAGCTTCTGGATTTTTCACCGTAACACCAACAGGAGGTTAGGGTTGCATCTCAATGTCCTCTGAGTCAGACCAGTGGAAGATTTAGAGCATAAATACTTCAAAAATATGTAAGACCTCTACTAAAATAAAGTCTTCCCACCTTCTTAAATATACCATTTAGCTTCCTTGACACTGGGCAGTTCTGAAGATAGACAATTTTTTTAACTATGTATTTTTTTTACAAGAATATGAAGACATTTCTACATTACCAGGCCTCAAGAATTAAGAAACATACAATAAATCAATCCCTTACCCTCCCCCCAAAATCCAGATAAATACTTTCAAACCTCCAAGTACTTCTGTGACTACTACAGCAATAAAGCAGAAATGCAAATGTAGTGTGTCAAAGTCCTGGGCACGGAGTCTTAAAATCAGTATTTATTTCCCAAAAACATCAAACACTTAGGAAACTCAGGTTTATGGTAAACCGGAAGAAGAAAAAGTTACCTGAAAGAATTCATTTCAAAGGTAGTAAGAATAATGCTCAAGATCAGCTTTCATCCAACTAGGCTTAAAGGCCCAACACATTCTCTTGGGTGAGTACCATCACTTGAATACCCTATTTCTGGTAGTCATACTACACGGCATCATCTCCAGTGACGTACAGGTGCCTAATCTAACCAATTCTGGTTTGAAGAGTAAAGACAAATTACGTTCCTTAAGTCTTTGTTACAGTTTCACACCACGGCCCCAATTTAAAGACTAACAACTGCATGCCAGGTAACACAACGCAACTCCAAACAAGCTCACGATTTCTCCACAGATTTGTACTCTGCCCCGCTCCCAGTGGACTTGCTCACTCAAAGCAACTTTTAAAGTTTCACTTTAAAAACAATGAAACTCAAACTAATGTGGTTTTTTATATTTAATACAGCTTGGGGAGTTACAGTACTATTCAGAGCAAACATCAAGTCATTTGTGATTCATTTACTGTCTCATACACATGCTTGTGATTAAAACCAGATTATCTGTGGAAATTAAACTCAGATTTATTTTATCTTTTATCATTAACGCTGAAGTGGCCCATAAGCAGAAAAAAAAAAATCTAGATGTCATCATGCAGAAAGTATACCAGGCGAGTTCATTCTCCTGAGCCAGCTGCCACTTTAGAAACAGTAAGAGCCATCCAGGACTTCCCGTTTACCTTCCTAACACACATCTTTTCACGACCTGCTACTTTTTCCCCTGTATGCAATAGAAAAAGCATATTTTGCACAAGACATGCACAGTGAACACAAAACAAAGCAAGCTTAGCAATGAAAAACCTTCTACACAGTTACATAATACTAAACAAACGCTCTAGTACCCCCCTTCTACAAACATTTGCATTCAGCCCTGTAAATGAATATGACAACTGAGGTGAAAGAATGATGCTGAACATGCATTAAGTGGTATTACAAAAGCTACACAAAGCATAACACGGCAATGATAAACTGGCACACACACCGTATCCGTTCTAAAAGCATAGGCATCCCAACTGCCAGGTTGACATAATTTTCACTTTAAAGCAGTAATTCAATAGATGACAATTATTTTATACACTTTCAAAACTCTGAACATTTAGTTCTGAAATACAGTAATCGTATTCTTCACACACTAAGGCAGAAACTTTATTTGTATTATCTAGCACAGCTCTGGTTCTGAAAACGTCGCACGCGGAGCTGTTACTGATACAATGCTGGAAGTTCTAGAAGCACAACGTTCCACACTGGAACAGAACTGAAGGACTACCGTTTCTTTAGGAAAGTTTTCCTCCTGTGCCTTCTGGAAAAGGCTTTTGATTTGAAGTTCATTGAAACTGGAGCTGCAGCTTACCTTTCCCATGCTCCATCCCTCAGAAGTGGAACATAACATACGGAACAAGGCAGCGCTACTGCGTCAAAGGAAGAATGTTAGCATTTTACAAGACCGTAGTTCCCATCTTTGCAACCGCAGTTTACATGTTTTCTTCCAAGAAAACACACATGTGAACAGTCTTGCTTCTCTAAAGCAACTGCGTACATCATCTTTCCCGGAGAAATCACGAAGAATACTACTTTCCACATTTTACTGGCTTGCATGTAACCTTCTTGGCAACTGCAGAAGAGACAGATCAAGCTCACATTTAATTTGGCTCAACATTTTAGTGTACGTTGTTTCTTCATTACTTCACATGCTTGTCCTCTTGGGCCAACTATCAGCATGAATGTAAAGCGTAACTACGCTGTTCAGACACCTAGAGCCCTAGATGTATTTCTTACCTATTTAAGCTGTATATTTGTTAAAGGTACTGACAAGCCACCCAAACTCAGTGAGAACATACATGAAACTACGTTCTCAATGTGGCATGTAAATACAGCACGAACTAACCTATGTTGGGAGTTACGCACAGTCTTGCTCTGCTGCCCGCTCCTTGCTGTTCTTTCCTTCCACACCGAGATGAGCCCAGCCAGCAATTCTCACTGGGTTTCTCTTACCCTGCTCGCTGCACAGGCACGAAGATGCCAGGGTGGCACAAAGCAGGCAGGAAGCAGCCCAAGCAAGAGAGGGCAAAGGGCTATTCCTATCTGCAGCAATGCAATACTGAAGTACTGTGTTAAAGACGTCACGTTTCCCATGCGCAGACCAGTATTTAAACAGCTGTGAGCAGCTCCAGAGCGCACTCCCAGCTGGCAGTTCAAAGACTGCCTTCCACAGTACTGCGGTAGCTGGATTACACAGGGGTTTTCCCCTGGTAAAAATATTTAGAGCTTAATAATTACAGCACCGCAGAATAAATCCTTACAGTAAATAACGAACAGTAATGGAGCTGTTAAAATAATAAACACGTGAAAATGCCCAAAACACCGAGAGCAAACAGTTGCAAAAATAATTACAATAAATCCTTGTGGATTTTACATATTTTTACATTTATTACACTGCCTCTTACAACTTGCTTAAGTGGTTATTTATAGTGGGAAAACCTCTTTTGCTTGGGGAAGGGGAAGCACTGGGTGTGTTGTCTCTTTTGGTAGCTTTTTCTTTTTTTAAGGGGTGTTTTGGTGTTTCTTAGTGAAATTAAGGTAAAAACCCTAATGCAAATACCTTAATCCTATCCCGTAATAAATAATATTCACGATCATATTTTTTCTTTACACATCACCTGTTGGGTGCTTCTCTGGCTATGACACCTCAGTAAGAGTGGATGTGGTGAGAGGTTAACAATCTTCCCATCAGCTCTTTCATACTTACGACGACAAGGTGTGCCCACTGTATACAGCTGCTGCATTCAGCCACAAAAATCAAGTCCTACAGAACAATTTTGTAACGACACGGAAGAAACATATCCAGCTGCAGTGACCCCACCCTACCTCCCCTGAACATTTTATGAATTTTTAGAATATTAATCCATTTTTTGATATATTCCTTGGCCATCTGTGCAGCACTAAAGTTAAAAAAAAAATCCAAGACATTAACATAACTGGTATTTCCATCTTTTCCATTAAAAATTAGTTAGTGGTTTTCATGTATAACGAGCTTTACTTTTCTGAATATGCTGTAGATGTAAAATTAATCCACATTTCTCCCATTTTTATTATGTCACTTTATTCCCCCTCCCTCCACCTTTTTTTCAATTTACACACAGGACTCTTCATACTTGTTCCTGTTCAAGGTGTTTTAACTGAGAAAATTCAAGGCAAGAACAGTATCTTTATTCTCACTGCGCTTCTTCCAAGACAAGCACTTCACATCCCGCATACAGTTAGCGTGTCAAGTCAATCAAGTTATACAGCTACGCTTCACTCTACAGAAATTAAGATATAAAAGCACACTAGTAAAACCAGGAACAATAGAAGCTTGAGACAAACCATTAACCAAAACAAATGGAAAAACCTTATTAATCCGTGTATGCAGTAACACAGGTTCCTTCTGAGCCTCATACCTCTTACGAGCATTTTGTCCTCCATTCGAGGGACTACAGGCAAATCAGCACATTTTTACCAACATTCACAAAGTCTTGTTTTCCTTTTAATGTGATTTTGGTATAAAATGATGATTCTATGAAAGCAGTTTTTTAAAGTGGTTTTACCTGTAAGTATCCTATGAGCTTACCTCTGAGCTCAACATTTCCTGAACAGTTCCTTCATTACAAAAAAATGGTTGCTGTTACAAACTGCTTTTCTGATGAAACCCATCTCAATGCTTTTAGAGGTCAGGCTGAGGGCATTATTATGAAAAATTTCAATTAATTACCATATTAGCTTAAGGAAGTTCAAGATGGAAAAGACCTATTAAATCTATCCCTTTGAAAATAAACACATTGAAGCTTTGTGTCCATGCATTTAAAATGACCAAAAGTATTGTTTGCATGAAAATGTGATGTTCAGTTTATCTATTCTATTACTTACATTTCAGGCAGAGATAACAATTTGATAAACTTCAGTATTTCATGGCTTTCTGTGAAAAGAACCCTAAGATATCTACAGCTACGACTTTAAAAGTACTTAATGGGTGAAAACCCGAAAATATTAACAGACTTCCTCCTAACAGCCGAACACCAAATTGGTGAGACATCCTACTATTTTACAGTTTATCCCACCAAAAGGCAACAAAAAGCCAATCCAATGGGAAAAACTATACCTAACATTACGTACTGCAAGTTTTTAGTCAACCCTTCTATTGCTATGAAGTTCTCACATTTCACTGAATGGATTTTTAAGAAAACAAATGCTTTTGGATAATACAGTCTAATGTTTGCCACTAAACTAGCACTGAACATCAATTATCTGAAGGAGCAATGTCCAACCTCTGCATTTTCTACAAGCCACGCTCACTCCCCTTCTTCACTATTCAAGAATCAGGGAAGTTTGGACTAATATCTCCTCATGCTACAAGTGAGCTAACAGCCCAAGGACAGCACCAAACCCCAAGATGGTTCTGCATCTTAATGACAGCATGGTGCCCAAATTAGTAAATTCCAGGCTCCTGAGAAGACAACGGAATTGCATTTGACCTGTCCTTGCTCTAGTCCTGGAGTCTTGGCCCCAAGCACAAGGTAACGAGATGCCACATGCAGGGTCTGCAAAAACCACCTATGGATACACACCACTTGGAGTCTCAGGAATGGGACTGAGAATCCTTCGCATTTGCAGTCCAATGTAAACTGACCCCATCAGCTGCTACCCAGCCCTCCCTGCCTTTTTAATAGTTCAACTGCAGTTTGGTTTGATTTGTCTTCACTGAGCAGGGAAGAATTGTGATCCAACTTGTTAAAAAAAGCACTTTCCACAACATGCTTAAGTAAAATGGGCTTCATGCCACCAGCACACACCACTCATTTGCTGAGCATCTCACCTCAAAGCACAGTCTCCCTTTAACAGGCCAATGGGATTTTGGTTTTCACCTGAGAATCTTCTTTTTAGATCAGTTATTTCAGCATTTTTGAGACAAGTTGTCTCGAGGCAACAATTAGTAATAACGATTAGTACTTCACAGAAGTCAGTGCGTTTGTATTTAGTAACTTTTAACAGAGTTTGTAGTTACAGATTAATCTATTTTTCAAGTTAAAAAAAATCTAAAACCAATAGTGGAGAAGGGGGGAAATGAGTCTGCCGAAACATTTTAAAATATGACAGTATACTTTAGAACAGAATGCATACTATAAAATCCTACTGGGTTACAGTGAAAATTAACAGTTGTATTGTCTTCTTGCCATCTATGTTAACCTTTTGTTCTAATCTCCAGTTTATCCTATCTTTATGTCCAATTGGACATTTCCAGTCAAACAGACCAAAGACAGTTAAAAACTTAAGTATATGTGTACACAGAAAAAAAGATAACCTGATCTGCCAGAGGAGGAAGAGGAAAATTAATCACTTCCAGCAGATGAGCAGTACCTTCAAGCAAAAACGCTTGGCCGTATCTCCACGCCATTTTTAGGCACCAAATTGGGACTATTCCTTTCCTATCAAAATTATCGGTTTGTCATGCAGCTAGAGTCAGTCACTAGCACTTACGGCAAAACAAGCACCACTGCCTTTACCACTGAGCTGTACACAATCCACACAGCCAGGCAGCCCTATGAAGGCTTCTATGAAGAGCAGAATTTGGCAGTCTTTCCTAAACTACAAAAGGGAATTCTTCATGAAATCTCTGAAGTGTGCCCAAAATCAACATTTCAGTATTTATTTTTTAGGACATAAAGGCTTGGTTCATGGATATTTAAAAAGAGGTTAGATAATTTTCTGCAATACGAAAAGCAGACCAATCCACTACTACCATGCAGCAGAACCTTCCAAGTCAGAGTTTGACAAGAAGGGTAGCTCACAGCTGTGGAAAGAAAATCACTGGTTTAACATGAGCGTTTAATATAAAATCTACAATAACTTTCAAATACCTACATCATTCTGCTTGCTAGCAAAAGAAAAAAAAGTGCAACAAACATGCACTTTTAATAGCCTAAGGGTGAAAAGGAAAGAATGAGCCACTTCTTGCAAATTTGGTATGTTTAATGTACTTCTGAAACATACTCAGATACTACAACGATGAGGGTGTATACATCTAAACAAATATACAGGAGTTAGCCAAAAGGCCTGAATGACACAGCCTTTTCCTTCGAAAAACTGAACAGACCTCTTGAACCTAGTTCAAGTCGTATTTAAAACATGTTTCCTTTACAGACGAGAATCACCCACTCACATCAATACTTTCTCAACCCCCATTAAAAAACACCATGTACAAGAGCAGATGAGACAAAAGTAATATTTAGACAATATTTTAAGACACCTTAACTAGACCCCAGTGTGAACCGCATTTTCAAGTGAATGCAGTACACCAAAGCAGAGAGCTTAATGAGTTGGTTGCTATATGTAAACACTAGTTTACACCTAGCGAAAACCCAGCAATTTTCCGATGAGTTTTAGGAATAGCGTGCTAGGTAAAACCAGTTGCAGGGTTGTTTTATTTCTTTTAGAAGAATTAGTGCTGTAAGGTGACACGTATCAAGTAGGGGAAAGAGTATTTCAGACTTTAAACCTCACTCGCTACTGCATTACAAACTATAAAGCGTGGCACGCATCTCAAGTTGAGCGAAAAATGGCAACGTTAGAGTCTGGAGGAAAATGCTCAGTGGTTACAGATATCACACGTATAGGTCCTCAACTGTGACAACTGCTGAACTGAATCAGAACAACCTATCTTAAGCCATACAACATTGGCAATTTAAGTGTACTTCCAAAATGCCAGCAATGCCACAATTTTCCTGTTACCCATTTGCTCACAATTCATCAAGACCATCACTGCTCTATTAAGAACTCGCTCTTACCTGCTGTTGTTTGCACCCCACGCTTTGAGCTACGTACATACCATTCCGGTATCGTGAGGGCACCATGTTATCTCAAATTGGGTTTTGATTAATTTACTATCACTATTCATGCAGATAAATTTTAGTAATTTCTATTTCTGAAAATGTGAGTGAACTGATAAAAATGTGTATTTTACAACTATTCTGGACGGGAAAAAAGCAATAGTAACCAAAAATATCCCTACTTTCTTGCCATTACAGGAATAGAACCATTAGGTCTTTTCCATCATCTTCCATGACTGACAGAATCCGAATCGTAAGCAGCTCCTAACAGCTTTATCGTCAGTTTTGTCTTGACTCAATCAGCGAATCTAGCCAGAGTTGTGTTGGAAATGGGTATTTTTCAAATTCATCATTCTGTAAACCATTTATCAAGAATAGTGACATGCAGTCCTTCTAGATGGATATTACTAAGTGAACACTTATTTTAGCTGGAAAACATGTATTTGCCTCCTAATTAAACAGTTAATCATTGATAACAAATGTGTTTCTATTCAAACCAACCACTGGGGGAAATGTATACTTATAAGGACGCCTTACACAGTGGAAGGCTTTTACACCAGCTTGCACAAGTGACTCCTTCCTTGCAACAGCAAGGTACTTTAACCATCAGTAGAACGCACAGATGTCACAACAACTTTTCTTTTGTAGAAGTATGGTTTAGGTAAATTCATTCATACTGTTATGGTAAAGCATACATACATATTTCCTTTTTCAAAGTTTTTCCTCCCAGTTAAGTTTTCCAATAATTTGGGTTACGGATATACTCTGTCGATAAGCCTATTGTGACTCAACTTGCAAAGGGAGACTGATACAAGGACGCAGTATCCTTGAGAACACTTTGTATAAAATCTGATGCTCTTCAAGTCAGAACACACAAAAGCAGTTGTGATATAAATAATTCATAGTATGTACTGCAATACGCAGTTTAGCTAAACAGAGTCACTATTAAGAACGGAAGTTCCTTGACACACAGTACAACCTACATAAGAATGAAAATGATGTCACTCACAATTAAGCATAAAATTATTCTCACCCAGCATTAGTAATAACATTCCCAAAATCCTTTCAAGTAATTTTTGTATTTTATTGTAATCAGATAACTGCACGTTTTACAGCATAGTCACACATTGTATTTTGCTAGAGTCACAAACACATTGCCTTACATAATGATCTGCATCATTTCTGCTCTATGCTACAAAGCCTATGACTGAATACAAAAAAAGTTTTACAAAAGAAACTGTTTTAAAGACAATTACAGTAAAACCGTTTTCAGATAACAGCTAAAATTATAAAGGCATATCACTGCATATTTTTACTGGAATTTCTAAACAGTAAGGAATGAAGTAAGTTTTAGTATCTGCGACGCTTGTTAGGTCCTTCAAAGTTGCCCCCTGGGTTTCCTCTACCAAAGCCACCGGGTCCACCACTCACGGCACCTACACCACTCATTGGCGGCTGAGGAGTTTCAGAGCCCGTTCTACTAACCAGAGGTGAACCCATCTGTGATGGACCTCCTTGAGGGAATCTCTCATTATGCTAACGCAAGTCCATTTGGAACATGCCAAATGTGAGTTACGACAAAAACCACAAGTGGTGATGTCATGAAGTTCAGCAGACAGTCCAGCAGAATCAGGATCACACATAGAGGGAAGAAAGGAGCAATTCAATTAGTTATTATGGAAAAAGAGCTGGAAATTAAAGAGTGCTAATGTTACGCTCCAACTTGGTAAAGTAAATTAAAAACTTAAGTATTAAGACCAACCCTGGTGTTGAATGTAACTTTCCCCTTTCAAGTACATCTGAAGCAATACATATTCTCGATGTAACGGAAGAGACAGCAGTCATTTTATACCTGAGCCCTATTTTGCCTTACATTATCAACTGCAATGCTTCTTCCTTCAATAAATTAGACAGAGAAACATTGTCAAGCTAGCAAAAAAAAAAAAAAAAAAAAAATCATCAATTTCTGGTTTTTTAGAGACTACAGGTTTATTATTTTAATAGCAATATAACCTGAAGATTTATATACACCCACATATCTATGGATGAAGCGTATTTCAGCCATACTACCTGGAGTCAGCCTAATGTATGGCACTTCAGGAATCTTCAGTTGGACTTCAAGTTTAGTCCTAATACACTGACACAACCAGTGATAAAATGCGTAACTGGACTTTGCCTTGCTTAAAAAAAAATGATATATACGTAAAGCTTAGCCTTAAATATCAACGTAAGATGAAAATCCAGCTAATATTACACCTTTCCTTAGTTCTGTGCCTACTATTAATAAAGGTACATGTGCTTACACAGATTTATTTGGCTATCGCAATTAAGAGCTAAACCAGAAAACATGCATCTGAGCACTTACAAGTTCTGTATTTATAAAAGTATTTAAAAATAGAACTCCACACAATGACATTTAAAACATTAACTCAACCTAAACCAGTAAAAGCACAGATTAGCTATATGGTACAAACAGGTCTTGAAATAACTCCTCTTTCACCCGTTGAGGGCAGTTGTGCTTTCAGAAGCAATTCCTTCTGTACACAGACCTACATTAACTGCCCAGGTATTCAGAGTTAAACAAGAACATGCAAGACTAGCACTCTGTATGCCTCAATCAGAGAACAATTCTTCTGCAAGTCTGGCTCCAGTAATAGCAGAGCTCAGCAGTTCTAAAATCTACTCATTCATATACATATTATTTTAAAACAGCATTTTATCCATACAGATAAACATTTATGCAACTTGGATCATGGTTGTATATGTGCGCACTGTTCAGAATTTGACACTGAATAATAAAAAACGTTACTTCAACAGTTGAAAAGGTCTACTACTGCCAAAAGCACCTTAAAATCTGCAGCACTGGTTAAAAACTCTTTGAAAATTAGCTCATGCCAGCTCGTTAGCAATGGATAATAATTTCAACAAATAGCTTATCACATATTCCTGGTAATTTTAACTATTTGACTTCTGGACAAAAAGTAAAGTCCTTTTTCCAACAAGGACCCCTCTCTCCAGCTAACGAGCAAACTGCAGTAATTAACTACCTACAATTAAGCAGGGAGTGGGGGGAGCCCTCCAACTTTCCCCTAAAATACTTCAGCAAAAAACCAATTAAAAAAATTGCAACTGCAGTGCTGGTCTATAAAGCATATTCTCCATTTCTCAGTGGAAACTGAAATTAACCCTTACAACACTGTAGTAGACAGCCCTCAAAGGGCCTTTGCCTTTCCAGCAGCAGCAAAAATACAATAAGGCTATGCCTTTCTCTAGAGGCCTGTCCCCCAGATTAAAAACCTTCAAAGTCCAAAATGGAAAAAATAAAAGTATCTCATTTGTTCTTCAGTAGCATGCAAAAGAAAATGGAAGTTAAAAAAAAATTATTTTTAAACATGCATTTTGAAGTGTCAATATATTCCCTATATTTCCACACCTGGAATGACTTTTCGTAGAAAAACAACAGTTTAAGACAGATACCATCATTTACAACATTTTCTTTGTATCTCTTTTTCAGTGTACATACAATCACAAGAGAATGTTCCAGAGATGATCAGTAACGCACCGGTCTTCAGCAACTGCATCTCTGAGAACAGTGTTTTGTGAAAAGCACCTCTATGCTTTGTGAGAAATGGTACAGCTGATAAAATGAGCTGGCTCCTACGATGTGAAGTAAGACCCTCTCCTTTAAATGGTAAAGGCCAGACTCATCATGTATTTTGTGTCCCATCAAAATCTTGTTTTCCTTTAAGGAAAAGGATTTTGTCCAGACTTCATTATACAGATCGCTCAGTCACAGACAGATACTGTCAACAAGGCATATATAACAAAAATACAGCTACAGAATGCTTCTGTGTCCCGACAGACCTGTAATGGAGTCACTGTTTATACTCCTTTGTATCTCATCGCCACTAGAACACCCCAAATACCTGTTTACAGAATAATACTGGAAAAAATTTCAAAAATCAGATTAAGATTATATAGTTGTTTCTCTACATAAGACATTACAGCTAGGAAAAGTGACTGGCTATAAAAACAGAGCAAAAATGGCCAGTGCATTAACTGCATCCCAGTGGCGTATCTGCTCTTGATAAAAAATTCCAGATGTATACAAGCCATTCCCTACCACTTTTGGCAATGTCATTTTCCCTGTGTTGATATGACAACTATCCTAAGAGCTGTTGGCATACTTACTTTCTAAGTGACATAATTACTGTCATAATCTCATGCTTTCGACAGTGTTAGAAAGAAAATACAAACACTACAGTTATTTTAAAACAATTAAATCGTTTACACAAAGATATCTTCACACTACACAGCTTTCAACACTTAACTGTTCATCAAGAAACCCAACAAGGTAATACACAGAATTTAGTTCAGAAAAAATAAAAATAGAAAATGCTGGGTTTACAGGTAACCGATTTATCGATTTAATAATTTACCGATTACTCAGCTATATTGTTCCTTCCTTGTTCCACAGAAGCGATTTCCTTCTACGAGTTTTTCATGACAGATCAAAATTTTGCCACAAGTGCTCTCTCTATATTCCCAACTCAATCTAAAGTCTGCTTACTGATCGAAGAACTCACCCCATTCCTAGGAAGTAGGATTTTCACAGTAACACAAAATAAGTATTTCCCTTCTTTGTTGTAAATTATTTGCACAAACAAGTTTTATCAATTATTTTTAAGAGATTCAAAACATGTAACATGTTCTTAGTGTGAAAATATCTTTGGTAACAAACGTGGGCCATGAGACAGGACAGCTATTCAAAGTAATTAAATTTGTGATACGTTACCACAGTTCCATTATCTGGCATCATTGGTGTTCCCATATTTGCAGCTCCTTCTGGTCCCATGGAAGGACCAGGACCCATTGCAGGGCCAGGTAAAGTTCCTCTGTTGTTCATATTCATACCCATCATTGGAGGAGGGCCTTGGTTACCAGCAGGTGCTGGGCTAAACGCATCTATGCAAAACAATCTATACTTAGAGCTGTCCTATCTGAATTTTACAACAAGAATAAACAAACAATTTACAATATGTAAAAAGCCAAATGTACAAGACTTCCAATACTTGAAATTAAAAAAAAAAATGTTCTTTGAGACTGTACATTTATCTCAATCATCTGCTTTTAAACCAGATTTCATTAATCCCTATTATTTTGCATTACATAATATGCCTCACATCTTTGAAAATCCTGCACTTTACAGCTAAATATAGCTGCACGGTTTCTATGCGGGAACTGAAGTGTTCATATGGCACATATATGCAGTATACACAGCACAAATTCACAAGAATCTGGAATGATTTTCCAGCAATTGGCAGCTATAAGGTAACCTGGCTCTTTAGGGATCAGATCATAGCATTAAATATATATTTACAAGAACTATTCCACCAATATTAGGTTAACTGTATATACAGTTACATCTAAAAGCAACACCAACGATGGTACTCTCTATTAATCACGTGTAGCACGGCATCAACAAATCTTGCATTTAAGTGTAGTTTGTCATAGTAAAAAGTACCAGAGAACTAAAGGAAGTTTCCTTAGAACTGGAAGTGACAGGGACAGTCTCCTCAAAAATCTCTGATTCACAGTAAAAGGTAAAAGAAAAGTTTAAAGGCACCTTTTGAGGAGATCATGTAGCTATAATAGAGCTAGGAAACATCACTCTGCCAGTACCCACTAACACAGTCAACAGGTAGGTAAAACTGGTACCATAACATTTTCTCGTGTGGTTATAAGAAAGAAAAAAGAGTGACGTTGTATGTATCATTTACTTCTGCTATTATGAAATATCATCAACCTTCAGACTGGTGGTGATGTGTCCCCGTCCCCCCATTGACAATCCACCCTTTTCAGCCAAAACTGTGCAACAAAAACATGGTAATGGAAGACCATGTCTTTGGAACCTAGTCTATGTTTTAAGTCATGACAACATACAAGAGTAACAAGCGATGTGATGTGTTGCTAATAAATTTGTTGTTTCAAAACCCACCCTCTCACTTTTATGACAACTGTTAACTTCTTTAGCAATGAATACATAAATGTACATCGTTGTAAGCAGGCCATTTAGCACAGACACAGTACTGTGACTATCCAGGTATGCAAACCTGCATCGTTATTACCAGCCCTGAGTACACAGATCACAGCAGTCAGTGAAACCACTGCATCCAAGATATTGCTGCTAAAACTGCAGACCTGGCCTCGATCATACATGATATGCCCACTGCAAGCTGCTTAGCCAAAACAACCCATGCAGCACAACAGCATGTGTAAAGTACTACAGAAGTTTATCACAAGTGTTAGAGAAAAATCTGGTAATGCTGAAATGCAGAACTCATTTGAGCTTAGTAACGAGAAATTCCCAAGACCCCTGACACTGAGCCAAAACAAAGGTATGTGCCAAGTCAGATGCTTCTTACCTACCCAAAAGCATTATCAGTTTATGTAGCAGGTTGAAGACTGCTACAATTCAACAGAATTAGTTGCATGTGCCTTAAAACTGTGACTGAAATTCAGTGAATAAATGTGGAAGGAAACAGAGAACTCTAGACTGTCAGTATAAGGAGAAACCTTTCTTTTCAGAGGCTAGAAGTACTCTGCAGGACTATCATGAAGGCAGTGCTTCCTGCAGGCGGTAGTGCCATTAACCAAAAGGAGTCACTGCTCAGTGATGTTACTGCTTAGCTTACCAGCTATGCTAATTACACTTGGCCAGCGCGGCACACTGGGGTAGCATTCACTTATGCTTAAACAGCAACAAAATTCTGATTCTCTGCATCATATAAATGCACCCATATTGCTTCCATAATGACATGTTCCATGAAATTTCTATATTATTAAGCCAGGTTCAGGCAGAGTCACCTTGGACAGGACAACTGGGGAGTGTACTGCAAGGAAAGAGCGGGGCCCTGCACTGTTTCACCAAGAGGCTGCTATGGCACTGAGTTATACCTCAGAGGTCCTCCCAGCACCAAAGCAGGCCCTAAGAGCTAACCACTTGATTGCCCACTGGTTTTGGTGGGACACTGATGTTAGCAGTTAATTCACTGGACCAGCTTCCGCAACAGACAGAAAGCAGTCAGTGTTCACTGCACAATAAATAGACACTAAAAAAACCTTTTCTGCAACGTGGAGGGCTGAAGTATATTGTGTCCAAGAACTGTGCATACCATGGTCTGGCACAGCTGGCCAAAAGCCAAGAAATAATCCTCATCAATGCAGAGATATTTCCCAAAAAACCCAATAAACCATGGTTTTTTCCCCATACTGAGGAGTCCACCAGCTGCACCTAGCATTACAGTTCCAGCTGAGTGCTATGGCGAGGCATACGGAGTTTCTCAGAACTTGTTTGCCACAGAGAACAATGTACAAAAATGAGTGGTCCTGCACGAGGCAGCCTAACACTAAATCCATCACAAAGGCACCTTGCTTTCTACTAACATTTGTCATGTGGGGATTTCCATTACTGAAGATACTCCAGCTCCCCACTGTCCCTCATTATGAAGTCACAAATGCCATGGATAAAGGCCAGTTAAAAATAAAGTTACAATTCCAGCAGAAGTGTTGAGACAGGAAGCTAAGATCAACAATAAAGGTCTACTATTTAAAAGGTCTAATTCAGGTTTTGTTGGGATTTTTTTTTTCTAGTGGTGGAGTTGCTAATGGGATGGAGGAAAAAATCATCTCTGCAGTGAGCTAACCTAAAATCCAGATACTGTGGAAACAAACACTGTCTTTACCTATTTGCTATGGACGTTTCCCCCTTTTTAAAATAGTAGTTCACCATTAGTTATAACTTCTTTGGGAACTAAACCTTTATTTCTAAAAGCAGCTGTATCAAGTTTAAAATCTGAAGTCACAGCACAAAGCTCACAAAGCAAGAGTATGATGAACACCACTGGTAAGCACTAAAACCTGACAAGAAAAGGGCTGTGAACTGATCGCTATATGAACATACATTTAAAATCTGTGCGTAAAAGATGCATCTGGACAACTGGTATTAGCAGTTTCCCCAGTATCAATATTTACAAAGTCTCCTAATCCAATGACATTTTCAAGCAGACTGCAATAATATGCAAGAGTACAACTATAAAAGAAGAATTTAGTCACAATTTATGCTTCAGCTTATTATTTGTGAATAACTTAATAACATCTTCCATTAGAATTATTTTTTAAAGCTCTTCATCTTTGCTGAAAGAAAAAGCCTACTTCGATTTTGAAGCTACAAATGTGTCTCAATCAACAAGCACAAGGAAATAGCAAATAACGTATTTTAAAGCCTTGACCAAGCAGATTCATTAGTCTACAAATTCACATTACACAAAAGGTCAAGCAACAATGTTTAAGTTCTGTATGTACTTTCAAACTTTATATATGCAGAAACAATATTAACTTCTCTTAATGTATTTTAGGTCAACATCAGGAAGCTTCTGGGAAAAATATAGTTGAGCACTAAGAGTACTAAGTTGCAGCCTTGTTTAAAAGCAGGTATTCCGGTTACATAGGACTGCAACTGTTTCAGTCTGCATATACCAAGCAAGCACTATTAGTAAGAATGTACTTTTCCAAACTTCACAGTAATAGTTTTTAGCAGCGGCCATATTTTAAGCCACAAAAGTGAACTAATAATATTTGCAAAAAGACTTGCAGCACACTAGCAGAACACCAACCACATTATTCATTAACCTTTTGTCAGGTACATGAACAAGAACTTACCAATTTTAAGCTCTACATCATTTCACTATAGGCAATTACAGTCCCAACTTCACTGAATAGGCAGTCCCTCCAAAAGAATGCCAAATACTTTCTGAATGAAAAATTCCTCTTTAGTATCAGGTAATTTCTAGAGCATCTTCTTTCCCTGCCTTTTTGTTTCTCTTAATTTGCACGTTTCTCTCTCACAGGTAGTCAAAACACTAAAGATACAATCTGGGAAAAACCCCAGCTGTTTGGAAGCAGAAATACATGAGTTTATTTCCTAATACTGCTTACTCCTTTTTACCAGTAGCTGTCACTAATTAATAGTGCTTGAGTAACATGTACAGTCCCAAAGAAAAAGAAATTTTACATTACAGAAGCCTTTTTCCTTCAGATCCCTACCTCCCATGTTTATTGCTCCACGAGGACCCATATCACCCATTCTCATTTCCTGTTCTCTCTGAAAGTAAACATAGTTTTCATGATCAACCTATCATTCTCAGAACTTAAAACATCCCCATTTACTCCATGAAAATAAAAATTTTCCAGTTTCCAAAGTTTCCATTGATTACAAAAATGTACAAAGAATAAAGTTAACTATGCTCCCATTTTTATAAAATCAAATGGAATGAGTTCAATTTAGCAATGCTGTACACTTTTGCATAATGCAAAAGGTTAAATATCACAAGTTTAATTTATCAGATGCAGCAAAGTTCCCAAATAGTTACGTGATCAACTGCAAATTTATCTTCACACAGTGTTTTTCATTAACAACCAGTATATTTATATTTTAACTGTAAATAGAGAGGTCTGATTACAGTATTGCCTGAAGACCGTGGTTCAACAATACAGTCAATCTGGCTTCACGACTCAAAAATGCTTGTGTTGACTGGAAACCAAGCTCTGATGGGTTATATTATGGTATATAAACTCAGTCTGCCAGTTTATCTTTGTTCAAACAGTTCTGACTTAACTCGGTGGTGGTCCGTTTTTTGATAAATTAAATCATGCTACTGCTGTGCCAGTTCGGATACTGACCACCCTTCTGGAACCAGCATTAAATGTACTTTCAACATAAACAATGTTAAATGCATTTATACTAAACAGACAAATAACATGCCAAATTGAGCATCAATTGAGTCTGGATCAGTCATCTAACAGCAAGAGTTCTGACCTTACTGATCATGAACCACGGCCTGCTGTGAAACAATACTCAAAAGATTGTACCCAGTGTCAAAAATCATCACTTAAGGGGGAAAAAAAAAAAGGCACACCTATAAAATATTTCCAAGGGATTTTAGTATTATTGTTTACATCAAAAGGATGAAATAGAAACAAATCCACAGTTCAAAATGAAAACTAATGAAACTTAGATCAAAATTTTTTTTCTCATGAATTTTCTGCAAGAATGTTAATGTATATTCCACTCGAGTGAGCACACATGAGCTGAGAATAAGCATATGCAACCAAATTTACCTGATTCTGAAAATCATTCCACTTAAGATTTCAGAGTGTAAATTCAGATGCACTTTGAAAACAATCCCGTATTTTAGACAACTGAATCAGTCTTGCTAAAAGCAACCTTTAAACTGAAATATTAAACAAATCAAAATACATTCATTGTATTTTTACGGTTTCACAAAACTCTCAATCATGTTTGGGATGTCAAACTATCTTCTTCAAAGTTCTTTCTATCTTCACACACTTAAAGCAGCAGACCGCAATATTTGACAGAACAGTCAATAGTTTTGTAAAAACATCCTGATGTGGGAAATTGTAAGATACACGACAAAAGGCTCTCAGGTCAAAAACATTTTTTTTCTAGTAATTCATATTTACCTAGAAAATGAACTTAACGTAAGATTATACATTATTTTCTAAAGAACGTGGCTTAGCGTGGAGGAAAAGTAAGGCCTCACAACTAGAAGACACAAGCAGTTTTAAGGTCCAGCTATGAAAGGCCACTTAAGAAGGATCTCTTCTTATGACCCTCGAACCCACCTTAAATCTTCGTAACGGAACATGTAACTCCAATGTCAGACCCTTCACATAACGTCAACTTTTAAGTAAAATCAGCAGCCCGACTAGGATCAGTAATACCCACAAATGGATACCAATGAGTCAGTCACAAAATCAGCATACAGCCTTGTTGATATTCATCTGCTTTCACACCTCAGCCCCCACATGAAGCAGCAAAGAGGAAAAGTGGTGTACCACCCCTAGCCTAGTGTGGTAGAGGAACATCACGGCTACCAGTTTGCATCAATCAGACTGTGTGCACGCATGCGTGCAGATGTGAAAACAGGACATGCCACCAACAGCTGCGAGATACGCTTTAGCTGCAAGGGACAGTACCAGATTTTGAAGGGCTGCACGTAACTAGATGAATCTTAGGTTCAACTGCAAGTTGGTGGTTTTTTCTGTGGGTGGTTTTGGTTTTTTTGGTGTGAGATGTGCCATATAAAGCAGGGCCGAGCACAATACCAGCTAGGCCTGTTAAGTACGGAGCTATGAAGCTGTACTAGTCAGCAGAACTTAACTCCTCCCTTGCAAAGGACACAAGCAGTAGCAAGGTGTAATATACTTTTGAAAGGCACGCTACACTTGCTCCTAGCAATAAACCAGTTTTTCTCAGCTTGAAATACTGCCAGTCTCCAGTTAACCATAAATACAAAAAAAAGAAGGGTAGAACAGTTTATCTTTTAGTCTAGCGTAAACTTTGTAACAAAAAGCATGAATTATTTGCCATTTTGTAGTTTTAACACTGGTGTTGGAATTATTACTATATAAAAAATTTCAGCTATAGACTCAAAATCCATAAATGTGCCTGATGATCCTGGCTGCCTGTTAATCCATCAACATGCCTACAGGAACTATTAATATTCCTACTGTTGCATGTTCACAGCTTATGTTCTTCTGAATCTTCAGCATGAGGAAATTCCTTTATATGTTTAACACAGAATTAGCAAATTTAAGATAAATCCCATCAGAGGAAATACTAAATTTCAAGTTTAACCGACAGCACATATCATGAATGTAATTCAATGCTTGGCATATTAACTATAAAAATATGTACCTAGATAATTTGCCAAAGCCTCTATCTGCAGCAGTCCAGATGATGAAAATTCAGTCCTATCCCACACATAACATCCTAGCCAGCTATTTACTATACGAGCATGAACAAAAGTTATTGCAGGTAAGTGAGGTCAACTATTCCACTGGTTTTGCCCAAAATACTACAGAGGAAGAGGAATAACAACAGGCAGTTATGACAGAGTAGCCAAACCAGTGCTGGTTGATACTCCAGCCCATCCGAGAGCTTCATCCTTGGATAGTCAAACCCTTTGCAGAACATAACAATGACAGCATTATCTTCTCAGAGCTTCTTTTCCTCACTATGCGACTGCCCATTCTTCTGTTGAGTAGCAGCCTGCTTCAGCCCTTTCCCTGAAGCCACCCATAACTCCCCGTAACAGGGAGTTAAAATTGAGCAGCACAACAGGGCTAAACTTTACTAGAGAAATACGTAGGGAGGTGGTTAAGAACCTCTGAAATCTCCCGGTACCTGGGAAAACAACTTAAAGTGGAAGAGAACAAGAAAAATGGATGACAGGCAATTACAGGGGGTAAAGAATGCAGTAAGACAAAGATTAAAGGAACCAGAAAAATCCAGAACAACCAAAGGGAAGCAAGCAAAGAATATCATCTTACTGCAACAGGCTAAGTCTTTACAGAACTCAAAATGAAGTTTTCCAAATGACTTCTGTCGCAGGATTTTTGTGAAATACTTCAGAACCCGCTAATGCAAACAAACCCCAAGAAGGTCTGCTTCATCTGACTAATCTGCTTTTAGCAAAACTGCTATTAAGGCAACTATAGCATTATACTTGCTAATTACTTTAGATACAAGCATGAAAAAGGAGATTTCTTCATAATTCCAACAAGGTCAACAGTAAAAAGTAGATCTATACAAAAACATTGAATACACCCAATTTTCAAATTACACATATATTGTGCATTTAATATATTGTAACACCCTCCTGACAATAATATAGTGTAAGCCCTTCTGACACACTAGAAACAAGACTTCCTGAGAATTCATGGTATATCATACACAACGTTCTTGCACCTCACTCACCACTGATACCAGTACCTAAGTATACAGAGAACTGTCAACATGATTCTTCTGCCTTTTTTTCATACGTATTAGTATATTTTTAAATCCACCCTATAAAACCATTAAACTGTTTTAAGAAGACATCTAAGAATTGATACAGGAGAACATATCAGACACAACTCCCTTCTCACACTGAAAATAAATACACAGTTATAGAACTGTTCTTTTAACTCACAAAACAATACTATATTTTTCCTTGGAAACAGCATTTGCAATTGCAACAGCCAAAAGAAAATTAAAAATCTTGTCTCCAAAGCATGCAATACTCAAGGTAACAAAATTGTCCAAAAAAATATGGTATGGAATAAATATGGCATGGAATATTTTAGAAAAGCAAAAGCAAAGTATCAACCGAAATATTAAGACAACAGATCATACAGTTTTCTTCAAGTGTTTGTGGCCAGGAGATGCATTTCCCAATGAACATAGGACTATTCACTCACCTTTCAGCTAAGGATGGTGGCCAAAATGATGCTGAGACACAGCATCACAAAAATCCCTCAGGATAACAGAAAGAACACTTACACCATAAACTTACACTTGCACATTAAAATCAGTAAAGTGCTAATTAAGTTACTAAGTTGTGTGTGTAGAGCGAAATGTAATTCACAGTGCTGTTGATTCTCACTTGTTTTTAAATGAAAAACACTGATCTTTCAAAACACAAGAGTTCTGTGTGTTCCTAAATCCAGAGCTAACCCCTCCTGTGAGCTGGGCATCACACTCCATGATCTCTTTCAGCCTAAACTGCTCAAGACTGATAACTCCCACCAAGGACTTTGGAAAAAAGAAGTTAAGCTCTCTTACCTCACACAAAATTATGCAAGCAAATAGGTTAAATTAAGAAACAACTACAGTAAATGTAGCTATAAAACATGTAGCATACAGGAAACTACACAGCCTTATTTTTAAGTAGGAAGTCTTAAAGGAATTTTAATGAGGTTTAATAACTGTCAACAGGACTTGTTCTTTGAGAAAAACACTGACAGGCCTAAAGCAGACAGTTAAAGCCAATTTCCTCCTTGGTGACTCAAGTCATTAATAGAGCTGATGGAGATGACTCACCAAGTTACACCACTAAAAAACCCTCTACTTTACAAAAACCTATCACATCAGTGAAAACAGGAGTATACGCTGCATGAAACATGCAGATGTACATGCCCCAGGAAAAGTCACAAATCATTCCTAATGGGAAGGAACAATGATAGTTATAGCTGCCGACAAAAAATATTTTCCTTATGGAAAAAAAGATTTATTCTTAGGGCAGTGCATTTCTTAAAAATTCCATCATTTCAGTAACATTGTAAAGGAAGTATTAATGTTATTAAAACAGGGGAATTTATTTTAAAAATAGTTAACAGCAGAAGTATAGGAATGTATTTGAGAAAAACCTTCATGCACTAGGTAGGATCTTTGTTCTCTGCTTTTTGTTTTGGGAACAAACAAGAAAGGTCTTCAACCTCTGTGGAGCCTTCCTTCATCTCCCTTCTACATCTTTTGGACAGCACTCAGTTGCTGAGGGTAGTCCTCAGCATCCGAACCCCACAGAAAAACACCAAATGCACTTAAAAGAAGCCAAAAATGTTTACTACTCCTAACCTCTTCTCTAAAAACAAAAATATTTTACCTCTAACAGTTTTTTAAAATAAGAGAGCTATTGTAATAAAACCCACTAAATTTATATTAACATGCAAGACAGCTATCACGGTGTATTAAAAATATCAGTCTTACAGTATTTTAACATGTATCAGTATATTTCACACAGAATTAACAAAGAATTGTGTACAGTAGTACTCCACTACGCAACTTCATTAACTAAGCGCTGAAAAGCATCTCAGTGCATCATCTAATACACATTAACACTGGAAAAGGCAGAGATGGATTGTAGTTTTAGATGTCAAAGACAGAACACACACTCAACGTTTCTATGTTACAGATTCAAGAAATTGTTTTCAAAAAGAAAGTTACATATTCTCTTAAATTCACCTTTAATACCAGCCATTTCTGATCTTTACAAGACAGAAGACAGTTTAAGATCCTTCTTTGTCTAGGTAAAACTAGCTTCTCCTTTCCAAAACATGCGAGCTGTTGGGTTTCTGGGGGGAAAAGTACAATGTTAAATAACTCGGATCTTCCCAGTATGCTTTAAATCATCCTCCTACAGCTCGAGGCAAAAGCCAATCTGAAGAGAAGTTGACTTTCTTTCAACACATCAATCCTCATGTCATGTTTAAGTCAGGTCTACACTTGACAGTTTTTGAAAAGAAAGCAGTTTAATTGCACTAATATTACTCACATTATAAAGGCATTCAGAGGACATCTCACTAATGCGCTACTTTTAATAATCCCCTGAAAGAAAGTATTCTATACAGAAGAGACAGTCACTAGGCTAATCTAAACAAGGTAAGCCCACAGATCACCTGGAGGCCGCTCAAATGTGTAAGCATCAAGACTGAAAGATCCCAGAAATTGCAACACATTTTTACTAAACACTAATGTAAACCTCACTGTACACATAAAGCCTGCCGTCTATAGCAGCTGCAAAGTCTTATCAATGCAATCTGATTACAAGTACTGAAAACATTCAAGAGTGAACAATCATGACGTTACTATTATCTCAAAAGATACTGCTGCAAGTAACTTTTTTCTTCAGACTAGTTTCAACATGACTTGTAAGATTTTACATTTTCCTCAATAGGTAAGCCAAAGGACAGCTGAGTACATTAGTACACTTGCTGCTCGCTCTTGCATCTCGGACAAGAAAAAAGTGTATTTAGTACTCTCCAAATATGACCATTGTTTATAAAAGACAGAAGTCCACATGTTGTTCCTTCCTTTGTAATGCAAAGTACCATTGTCTTATCGACCAGATTTTACTTATATTTCACATGTCCCTTTCCCCAATTTGATTTTTTTAACCCAAAATTTTCTAGTTAACTTTGACATCCTGTGGAACGTGAGTATATATATCAAAAAAGTAAAACTGGATCGTAAAAAGTATTTTCTTCTTAAAAAACGTGGACCCAAATACTGCCATAGAAGGAGGAAAGTACATTTATTTTCCACAACACAAAGGACTCCCAAACACTCCTGCTATTTCACCTCCACACGGCACACTGGGCTTGTTCCAGCCTGGAAATATTTTTCAGCTACTATTTCAAAAATCAGCAAAGGGAAAAGCAAAATTCTTGTAGAAAAATACTGATGCAGGAAGGAAAGTTAAGAGCTGATTAAATTTTTTTCCAAGAAAAAGTCAACTGAAAACAGCTAACACCCTAGAGGGAAAACTATCTGCAGCAGAGTCACTCTCAGCAAACTGTTAAAACACTGTCAAAAATGGATTTTTTTTCAAAATTTAAGTTTGAGGTAAACTAGATTAGAAACAGCTCAAAACACTTGCAACTGTTATAAAATGGAGACATTTTCTCACTCCCATGTCATGAGAAGCAGAAAACAACCACTGTTCTGAACTACAGGAATAAGGCCAATGAACAAGAAAAGACAAATTAGATCCAAAATTATGTGGAAAAAAATGTGGATAATCATTATGGATTTCCTCTCACAACAACTGAACAAAAGAATGCATTGTCTGAGCCAGAAAAGGTAGCAGTATAAACTGGTTTTTCTTCTTTTTTTTGGAAAGACATTCATGAATAGATACCATCATGGAGACAACAGAGAATTCAGTCACTGATTTGGATGCAGAGATATTCATCCATCTTCCATATTAAACACCAGTAACCATTACTACAGAAGTTGTCTACATGCCTATAGGAGTGTCTGTCTAGTGCCCTCAGACACTGAGCTTTCAGAGCAGAACCTACTCAGCTGATTACTGAACTTTGCTCCATGTTGAGATTTATGTCTTTCCCACTTCATTATTTTGTCCCGTAGTTGTTTGCTGCTTCTCTGAATTTTAATACTGCATTTAAAGCACTGCATTAATGGATCATTATTTCCAGGTTTTTTCCCCACCTCTCCTACTTCCAGTTATTACAATACAGTAAAATATTGGATACACATCTACAGAATAAAACTGACAAAAAAGGCAAGTTAAATATGGTTCCTCCATTTCTCACAACCTGTGGAAAATGTTATTCACTAGCCAACAATTTAATGTTTACGGATAGCAAAATCTGGACCCAAACAAGCTACCTATAAATAGTAGCTAGGTATAAAATCCAAATACTTTAATTCCATGCCTCTATTCAATCATCTTTGTATCATCTGTTCAGGTAAAAGAAAATCCTGCCATGTCCCTTCACTGTCTATGGCTACAGAGACAAAGCACCCTCTGAGGGTGTAACTGCAAAAACAGATCGGGTTTTTTCCAAAAGCCATCACTGTTGACTGTTTGAGAGCAAATAGGAACAGAGGTATTCTGTCAAAATTTCCCCTCGATCTACCAACTAACATTCACAAGGAAGGTGAAATTCTGCTTCCCAAAAATTTTAAGGTAAAATTCAGAAATAATTTTTCACAAGACAAAGGTGCTTAGAAAAGGTAACCACTTTAACAGCTCTGGAAATCCTGTCAAAAAAGATAGATATTAACTCTCGACTGCAACTTCCTCATTACAACATTCTGTCAATTTGGTTCCACTGCAGGTAAGAGCCACTTTAGGTCCATGGAACCAATATATAAGAACCTTTCCCCTTTCTATTTGCTTCATTTTTTTAACGACAGTGACGAAATTATAAACAAATTAAATACAGTTCAACAGCCGAACACAACGCAAACATTTTTACACTTGCAATGAACTTAAGGCACTTAATTGTTCACTTACCTGCAAAGCTACCTTCTGAAAGCAGTATCCAGTGTCTCCAAGGTCACAACTGATACGCGTAACAATCACATCACATTCACAATACAACATCTTCAGAGGCATATTAGAGAACTTTATGCTACAGCTTAAAGTATCAAAACAGACATCCATGGAAGCGTGGAGGATACCTTACTCTCACAGAGTAAGTTGCTAAGTATTTAAGATGCACTCCACAATTCACCCTGGTGGGTGTGGAGTTGAAGGGCTGTTTAACTGCTAACAAAGGCTGAGCTAACTGTACTATCAACATATTTAACCAAAAGTAAGTGTTAGAAAACAATGTTCATTTCAGGTTTCCCAAATGTTCATATTCCCCTGCACATTAAACAAATCTAGGCAAATATTCAAAAAAGTGAACACTGGAATTATTCAAAAGAATTTGATTCAAAACAACTGCAAGATCAAGGATGAGATGACATAAATGAAAGTCAACAATGTTTGCTTAGAAGAAAAATTAACCAGCCAAGAATATCCTTTATCATTAAGTGTTAATGTACAAATCTAACTACTTCTTAATTGGAATGTCCAATATAGCATTGAAAATCAAATTAAAACACTTTAAAAGCAGTATTAGTTATAGCCACAGTACACTAAATATGACTCTTTTCCAGACTGTCGTATTAATTTTTCCCTCACCAAGTAGGTATTACATATGCTGACTAAATTGGAACCAAAACATCTAGTTGTACTTGCTATCCCGTAATTGATCTGCATCACCAAGTGATTAAATTTGCGAGTATTTGCCAAAAGAAAGCTGAAAGCCAAAGTTATAAACCAGATCCAAGAGTTTTCATCGCTAAAAAAAGGTCCTGTAGGAGAAACTTCTAACATACACATGCAGTCTTTAATGCATTACCAATGTTGCTTACAATCAGAATAATTCAGTGTTTAAGACTTCCCCAACATCTGGCCTGTCCACACATACAGCAGCACCTAAACATACAGAACATGAGCAGAAATGTTTCAATAAAACTTTTTGGCATGAAACCAGGCTCCAGTTTTCCAGCTCTCACTTCTTTACAACCTGGGGGTCATTTACTGTGAAACAGGAGCAGAATGAGGTAGACTTGAATGAAGACAGACACTTATCATTTGAATAAACAGAGTTCTGACAGGAAAACAATTTACCTTGTACCAGGCAATTCTAGTAATTTAATTAAAAGTTTAAGAAACTGGTTATCTAAACAAATCCAAATGGATTTTTAAAAAATTGTTTTCTAGTTAAATCCCCTGTCCCAAGTCTACACACACACTAAGTCTTAGGCTACAATGTCTGCTTTCATCAAAAGCTATCTAACAAAAACTAGTTTATTTATGTACTATAGACTCAAAGGTCAGAATCACGTTAGGGACACAATGGGAATCACAATGAATAAGGACAAATGAAAATAGCTAGTTCTTATCTAAAGAACATGCAAGTTCCTCTACAGATAAAAATGTTTAATAATACAGGAAAGGCAGGGGCGAACAAACACAAGAACTCCACGAGAAAACAAAAATGTACAAGCATTATAAAATCCAGCACAATATTCCGGAGAGAACTAAAGTCTGAAGAACCTAATTTTGACATTATATTGTCTTTCTCAGTTCTTTTGTATTAATATATTTAGAGAAGACAGCTAACCTGCCACAAGTATGTCAACAAAACTGCATTCAGCAACCACTAGTAAAAGCAGTGTGCTTCAAAGTCATATGCAAAACCAAACGCATGCAAACACTTCCATCTCACACAATGCTAAGCCTAAATTAGTGACAGCCACTGTAGGAAATAATGATGTTTTGGAAAAGCATATTTAAACAGTAAACCTTAAACAAATTTGATTCTTTAAATGTTAGTTTCTATTAAGCAAGATATTGAACTTCCCATCTGAACAGTTACAAAACAGCTCTACAGAAATGCTTTATTTCAAAAAAAAAAAAAAAAGGACTTATTAAAAACGCTAATTCATCTACCAGTAACACCTAATCTCTCAAAAATTAAATTGAAGAAAACTTGACGAAAGACAAATATTAGACTTAAATTTGATATTCTTCATGGAAGATTTAATAATCCAAACCAAGCATGAGCTCTGGTAATGAAAGAAACCTGCTTACACTACAGAAAGGAGGCTTGTGAAATATTCATTATAACCCTAAATATTTTAGTGAAAAAAATAGCATTTAGCCTGGTATCAAAAGACAGGCAACCTCACTGAGACCAGTTAATTACTACGTCTCATTTTACTGCATCACCACTATTAAAATTTTCCACTCCATGCGTGGTACCAAAGCAAAGCACTAGAGGCAAAGCAAAAGGTCAGAGGCTTACTGCTCACAGAGAAAAAACTACTCCTCAGAAGGCACTGACTCTTGAGAGAGAAACCAGATCTATACGTAAGCTTTCCTCACACTAAGCAACAAGTCCATTAACATGTTTCCCTCATGTCAAAGATGCTATTTCTACAGAGTCAACTATTGCTTCTTGGGTGGTTTATACTTTCTTTAAACAGGAACTTATTTTGGCTGCAAATCTCAATACCACCAAGTAAGAATTCAGAATTTAGACAGGTGGATGAATAGGTACGAAGTAGACAACTGAAAAGTTAATTTCTTCTTAGTCTGGGTAAATATGTGTACAAACTCCAAGTCAAACTTAACTCCAGTAGCTGAGGAAGAAAAAATGAAAATTATTAAGGCAAACATTAATTTTAGCTTCTTCAAAATATGTAGGGCATTTATAAAACAATTACATTAACAAAGGTTTTTTTCTAAATTATTTATAGAAGCCTCAGTCTTAATTATCAGAAGACTGAAAATTGAAGAACTCCTTATTTGATGTACTTAAGTTGGGCAAGTAGATTTTAACTTGCGAGCAGTAACAATGTTCAGAAATCGTATTAAAAATTTGAATATAGACTTATTACATCTGTTCTGTAATGTATTTTTTCATTGTTATTTGTAAAATCCATGAAATTGTAGAAGTTGAGTAGGTAAACTGAATAGTCTATGAACAAGCACATCAGACGCATTTGAAATCTTTCCATTAAAAACTGAACAAAACCAGCATCTGCTAAATCTGAGGCCTCATGAAACACTAAGGCTGGCAAAGACTGAAGTCATTCTGCCGTTGCATAGGAAGTAACGTTAGAAAAGTGTTCTTTTCATTTCTTGATCCATTAGTCTTACTGAAAGAAAATTAAGTTAAAACAAAAACAGACAATCTAAAAAACACAGACAAAATTCCTTATCAATTACTGTACAAGAGAACAATCCTGGGAATGCTTATGAGCAATACTGCAACACCTAAAGTTGTACTGGACATTTATGCCCTCTGACAGCACATTAAACAACAGAAGTTACTTAGGAATGGTCACTGGTTCGCAAGTTCACAAGAAGTAAGTATGTTGTAAATCATTTTGTGCAAATATCAGAAGATGATGGCAACAGAGTGAAAGATTTTAGTCTTCTAAAAACCTATAGTGTAACTTAACGCAAGCAAAAATGTATCACATCATCCTAAATATTCATAGTTCATATACCCTGAAATACGAAGTTATATATTGAATGTAACATTGCAATGATTATTTGCTTCATTACTCAAAAAAACACCTTAGTATTTTCCTTGATATACATAAAATCATAACCTAGGAAAGTCAATTATGAAGCATCTCAAATGGTTATGAAATAAATACTTACAACCAAAAAGCATCTTACTCCACAAATAGCTTCCATTCATGTATAGACACACAATATGCTACAAAAAGATGGCTTAAGTTCTGTACAGATTTTTATGCTGTGTCTTTTCATACAAAGAGCAGACATGACAACTTAATTTTGCTGTCTGGCAGTGTAATTAATGGATGAAAATAATTTCCTTAAGTTTCTGAAAATAATACAATGTGAATATTTTAAGGCCTGTGTGGAGTTATTATTCTTGCCTAAACCACCGAATACAGTGTCTAAAACACAGTTTAAGGAACAGAAGAAATGCAAGATTTAAGCATCTGTCCACCGATACTTATCACTGCAATCCTACAAGAACAAAAAAAAAATGAGTGCTACTGCCAAAGCTGAGACCACGTACACAAACTGCGTATTCTAGACTGCTTGCTCAAAGGCCTAGCCTGTTTGTTGCTTTATGCAGAGGAAGACACTTGATCATTGAAGTAAAACCACTCCCAAGAAAGGGGGAATGTTTTATCAGGTTGGGGCTGAGTTTTTTTTCAGTTCTACATTTAATAATCTGCCTTTCTCCAAACTAGTTTTACCTCAAAAGGCTTTTAAGGTGTTAAATAGGAACTACTTACTACTTTCATGAGTATGCATGATGAATTGCAATATAGAGGTAATTCCTCACTCCCAACCAAACTCTACAAAAGAGCTTTTAAAGCAGCTTCACTTCATAGAAGTTTCTTAAGGAACAGAGACTATTCATACAACCTCACAAAACTTCACCACCATCAGCTTTATTAAGTACACTTGGCTGTCAAGATAAAATAACCAAAATTTATTATGAGTAGAAAACAGATCACATTTTAAAAGTTCCTTGGAAATTTTAACTGATTTATTTATTACTGGAAATCTGCTTTAGTTTAGTTTGAATAAGGTAGGAAATAACTATTCAGCGAAATTTCAAACTTCTTACATAACTGGGGCTTTTGAGTACAATGGTATCAGAAGACGGGAAAAAAAATGCAGTTCTATTCACCTAACAGCCAAGAAGTGCAAAAAACTATTCCTGAATTACGGAAGTCCAAGGAAATCTAACTGATAGTCTCCTTTGAAAAATGTCTACTGCTTAGAGTGTGGAACTGAGGGATAAGATACCTCAGTAGACTCAAAATAATACAGAAATGGGAAGCTATATTTACAAACTGCTGCACAGAAGACTAAACAAATGCTGAAAGGGGTTGATGGGTTGGTTTGTTTGGTTTGGGGGGGGGGGGGGGGGTTTGATTTTGTGGGGGTTTTTTGTTTGTTTGTTTTTCTCCCCCCAATCAAGTTCCTAGCATTCCTGAAGCTATGAACTTTTTCTCAGTTTGGGATGTGATTTTTTTTTTTTACTCCCTTGCTTTCATCTGTCTTACAGCTTTTGATCCAACTCCACTATAACCTCTGCTGTTGAGGCAATCTCCATTGCTCTAGGGGCTGCTACTTTATGCTGGTACTTACACAGTATACTTGAGCAGCAGAGCTTCTGCATAAGAAAAGTTAAAGGAAAGCAAAACAACAGCTAGAAATAATTCTTGAAAAGACTAGGATATTAAAGAAAGTTAAGTATTCAATATGCAGTCTTAAGTGAAAGAACAGTAAGTATTCAGAAGCTGGACCTGATGAAGTCAGAACAAACAGTTCCTTACATATGCAAGTTACACTTCCAAAAGGGTCAGTTTCCTTAGACAAAGAGGACAAGGACACACAAAAACCTACACTCCCTCTTTAAACCATCAGTAAGAAAGCTGTAAGTTGTATGCCAGTATCACAGCTACTGTTTCTTGAATTACAATACTCGCCTGACACTATTTTGCAGTGTTACTACACCATTAAATGTGTGCACCATGAAACTAAGACTACAACTCCTTCATATTGTGGTCTCTTTTGTAGAAAGATGAGAACTATTTTAATACACTAAATCTAAATGACTCTCTTTTCACTCTAAGTTGGTGACATGAATAAAAGTAGTTCCTGGAACAGGAATTATTTGGTAAAAAGGCTCTGATGGAGATGTAACAATGAATCTAAATAAGCCATTCACAATAGGATAGTAACCATCGCACAGTTTAATTAATGTATTACTAGTACTTAGAAGTACTATATTTTTAAAAATATTTGTGCTGCTGAAAAATAAAGTATTGCTTTGAATCACCATCAAAAAGCTCTTTTAGCAAGAAATACATATGCAAAATAAAAATTAGCAAGATATTACAGGAAAACCAGTTTCCCATTTAAGCCATCATGAAATCAGTATGCGTATTAATTGAGCTGTAACAGATTTCAACTAACCAACCTTTAGAAAGCGAGGCAAAAACACTAACCCGTAAGGAAGTGTACCAGTAACTTATCTACTACAGATCACACAACCAGACTAGTAAATTGTTTATGCATCACTAGGCTGCCCATTAGATTAACAATCAATGCAGTCAAATTTTCAAGGTACAACATCACCATGAACAAGAATGCTGCAGAAAGAGAAATCCCCACAGAGAAATTCTTATCATCTGTAACTAAACCGAGTAACTGGTAACTGCATTAAACGTGATTATAAGATGTTTTTCAGAAGCAGTCATACTGAAAAATCAAAGTTTATGAAGTTAAGGAAAAGACACAGAAAGCAGCTTTAAACAGGAAAGCCTAATACAGCAGCCTTGTATGAGAGATTCCAATTCTGGTTGTCACTGCACTTACCATTTATGTCCTTCTTTTACACTGAACAGTAAAAAGGGATAGGATATAAGTGAAGGAAGCTTACTTTTCAAAGCTTTTAAGAAACAAAAACAAGGATTAGAAACAAGTATTATTTTCCTTCTAAATACATGGTTGCCAGAAGACTTTACTATGTTATAAAGATTATGTCAAAAGAGCTTATCAAGATCTGATACGGTAAAAACTATCCACCCATATTATAAAATGCAATTTTCAACCAAGAGGCAACTTTTAAACTCTTTGAGAATAAGTTTTTTCAGTGGTAAACTGAGACTACAAGTAATTACCAGATGGAGTCTGTTCACAATAAACAAGTATTAGTAAGAAAAAATCAAAAAATTCAGTTGTGAATAAATTCTACTAAATTGAAAGAAAGATTTGATGTATCATTTTGCAATCTCCAGAAATGGTTCACAATTCTCTGCTGTAAAATACAAAGGGTTTTTCAGACTCCTAGTCACACTATACAACTTAAGTACAGTTATCTAAAGATGCGTTATAAGGAAAGCCTGTAAAATGACAGGCCATGCTTGGAGTTACACAGCTGCCCTCATTAGAAACGGTTGCTAAAGACAGTACATACATCACTTCCGATTTTGTTTCCATTCTTCCTCTTTTAAAGCTCAAAGGACATTAGAAGTAAAACATATGTCAGCCCATGACCAGAATACTAAAGAGTAGTCTGAAGACTAGAGAAAACATTTTTTTGAATGATTGTATACGCCACTTCAGTCACATTAAAAAAACAACATCTGTACTATATATCCCTTTCTGTAACTCACAACGCTTTTGGTAGGGTTGTCACTGCACAGCTACATCTATATATTCTTGCAGTGCATTAATTAGTTCCAGATGAACACACAATTACGGTAATGCAACTCAGTGGGAAAGCTAAAATCTTCCACCTCCACCTTTCCCCCAGAAAAATTTCATAGTATAAAAGTCACAAAAATTATGCATAGTGATTGAAGTGCTTTCCATTTGAACCACTCCTCTACCCTTCTTGTGCTACATTTTGTCATGTCCAGCACATAGACCTGAACAGTTTCTCTTCACACAGACTTCAGAATTCAAAGACGCAGACAAGCACGAGGATGGCCAAACTGTGGCAAGCAATTCAAGCACCGAGGCTAAGTAAGGTTATCTCAAGACGGCTGACAGAGGAAAAGCAGCAGAGGTTGTGGCGGCCAACATTTATCTAGTTTTCCCATCGCCCCAAGCTGCAGGGTACAGGCCACAACCTCCCAACAGCAATGGAATCTGAGGGAGCTACTGCCATCTCAAGACTGTGGGCTGGCTCCCAGCGTAGGTCTCTCAGATAAGCCACAGGAGGATTCTGACAGGTGGCTTGTAGGGTCACACAGGCCACCCCAAAAGGTGCTATGTGAGAATATTAAGGTGAAATGAAATTTAGTACTACAGAAGTCACAGTAAGCGCACTTTCTAAATTACATCCAACAGTTGTTATATGCTATTTCACAAAGTATGTTTAATAATATGTGGGAGCACACTAAAGGACACTATGAGTTCTCAGTTCTTGACCCCAAAGAAAGGACATGCTGAAAACAGTTTTCTTTTACAGTGTGAGAACATATAGAAATAAATGACTGATTGTTTTCTGCTGTAAGTTTCTCAAAACACAATCAGCAACGTTAACTGATAACTGCTACTAACATCAAAGGAACAATTACGATTCCTCCCCATCTTTACTAGAAGCCCTAAGGGGCAGAGGATAGGAAAAAAAATGACCTGCTGGGAACAGGAAATCTTTTATTTCTTAGCTTTTCTTGGGATGTCTCAGAACATACATAATATATTTTCAACCCTACAGAAAATATTATGGTTTAGAATGCAATATAGGTATTTCTTCCACAAAACACAAAATCAGGAATTAGTTGAGAAACCAGAGCTTCATTTTTTATTTATGTATCAAGTTGTACCTGTAAAGGGGAGCAAAATTCTCTCCTGCAGACTGCAGTAGTAGTTACAACACAAAAGAGCATTGTGTAATTCACTTATTCACTGCTTCTTCACTAGGAACAGCTGTAACTGTAAAAGCTATCCTTCTCTCACGAAACTAAAGCATTCACAATACAGGTTGCCTTAATTTAACTGCTTTGGTTGATATGAAAAAAAAATTATATCCTTGACCAAAATAAAATAATAATGAAAATTTAGATGCTGACTCCTCTGATACCATCATTTTGCTAGTCCTGAAGGATGATTCTTCAGAGGCAGAATACACCTAAGTTACTAATATAAATAATGTAGAAATTATAGCAGAGGACCATTTTCTTTCCCACCTTTATAATCTTTTGGTCTCCTTTAAAATCTAAACCTTTAGCAAACTAGGGCACCTTCTTATGGAAACCATTTATTCCCATGACCTCCCACTTAGATAACTTATTTTATTAGAAAAATTCATTTCCCAAATAAAAAAAGGCCACATCACCAGCTTGTAGGAAAGAGTGATGTCATTGTACAAGAGACTAACCACACTACTAAATTTGTACTGCTCCACTCAAGACAACGATGGAGCACTGAACCAAGAACAGTAAACCAGAAGGCGGCAGCTCAATAGCTACTATATAAAAACATTACCATTTTTAAAAAATTCTTTACAACTTGGACTTTTGTCATAGAATTTTACTTACATTGTCCATGAAATTTGGCTTAAATCCTCCCTCCTGCTGGCGTCGCAATTCCTCCTGTTCCCTCTGACGTAGCATCTCCTCTTCACGGCGTCGATGTTCTTCTTCATGTCTAGAATATTTTTCAAAAGCTATGTCAACTTAATCTCGACCTGTTCAGGCCTGTACTGTCTCAGGAATTAAGATCCAGCATAGAAACAAAACTGGTCCTTACTTTTTTTTTTTACATACTGGAAGGCACTAATCTACTCCACCTGATGGGTTTGAATATTATTGAAGTTGTGTGTGTTTTTTTTTTTTTAACTGGAATGCAGGTAATTACAATATCAGTACATTCTATACCTGTTCTTGCAGCTACATATTGGTAAGCAGCTTAAAATACTCCCGTTTTTTACAAATCGCTATGGATTAAAACATTTCAGTACTGTCAAAAGACAGACTTTTAACTCTGCAAGGGGTCTGTGTTTTGTTCTTTTCTCTCATCTACATTTCTTGTGATATTTAACATAAAAAGTACAAAATCAACCAACATGATGATACTATTCCTGTTTTCTTAAACTTCAGCACAGGCATGAAAGAAAGTATCTGTCTGAATCAGACCTCAAAGAAAAGATTGTTGACAACATACCAGAGCATCAAGTGAAAATGCCCCCAAAAATCTCATGTCAGACTATACATTTGCGATGTTACTATTCCACATGCAGATAACCTCCCCATAAACCCTGGAAGCATGTTCTTATCTCTTACAGCTACGCTTCAGTCACAATGTTAAAATTAATCATATGAAACGAAAGAATTTGTGTTAAGACGTTTCTACACTATTTAGAAAGCTCAGAAATTGCCAAAAGAACTAGTAAAACTGAAATAAATTAAAAATTCAAGAAATACTTGAAACCATTCTTTTGTATTCGCATAAGTGATCACTTTTCTGTTCAAGAACATAAACAGAAACATCCCACGTTATGCTTTTGAAAAGCAGCTTTTAGCAGCAGAAACATTTTTATTTGGTAGCAAAAGCAAGCTCTACCAGGGAGAGGATCTAAATTCATGCAGGAGGCCTACAGCAGCTGCATGCCACACCTTTGCACAGTAGAAGGCAAAATACCTCAACTGTATCTGCTTGCGTTTTTGAAGTTCTTGATTGCGAAGTTCTTCCAAACGCCTCAATTCTTCTTGACGTCGCATGAGATCTAACAGGATTAAAAATGTAGTAAGGATAAACATCGCCAATTGGCAATGTGGCAAACAAAAAATTGATATTAGTGTCAGGTAATTACAGTTCTAATATTCAATTTTTAAAGAATTTTCTCAACATATTTACTAGCTTCTTCCCATGAAGTCCTGTATATAGAAAATACACATTGGATCCACAGCTCACAAGCAGAGAAAAGTACAGGACTGGCAAAGTCTCCAAAGCAGGTTATGGAAAGAGAAAACTTAAGTCCTCAAACAAAGGAGAAGAACTCTCAACTCCTCATATCACATCCTGGTTTTACATCTAGGGCAAGACATCAATCTTCTCACAATGCTGTGTACTGCTAAATTCACATTAGCAAGAAAACCAGTACAATATATGTGGGCTTATTTATACTCTCCACTACCTCTTGCAACTGCATGGCACATATCAGAAAAAAGCGATATGAACTTCGGGTGCATGTAATCCATAGATTTATTATGTGACTCTGCTTATAGCAACTTACAAATGACTGAATTTTAACTACACCAGAAAGAAGCAGACACATCCTCTTAAAATGCTCTTTAAAAGCAGGACACAACTAATAGGAATTGCCTCTGACCAGTCACATTATTGATTTCTGCCTGGAAATTGATACTTTCTTGAATTAATATTAATTCTACCTTTTGTTAGAAAGCAGTTGCTTGCCTTTTCTATCTTCATAGGATATTGGCCACAAGACATAATTTACAGACACCATGAGGAAAACTCCACTGTATCAACTATATATGCCTTTCACATTTCAGTTCAAGTACTTCCCACATAGCACTATGCATTTCTTCCCTATTCTAATTAAAGCACCTTTTTAGCTATGCAAATCACTTTCCTCAAACTTGCATCAGCATATATTATTACAACTCAACCTGTTATTTTCATATTCAAACCCAACAACCAGTTCATTTCACCACAACATCATGTATGTTTTCTTTCCTGACAGAAGATTATCAGATTCCCACCCTCACAGCATCCTTACTGACATTGGAAGTCCCTTCTCGAGCATACTTCGTAGGCTTGCTTTTATAACCTCTTCTGCAAAATTAACACATTTCACACTTCAATAGAATATGATTACACTGAAGATTCACTCAGACCACAAAGTCTGAGGACTGCTTCCTACAGCTGACTTGGCCACTGTTATCCTAATTCTCAGGGAGCACCACAAGCACACTTGTATTTAAATAACTTTTCAGAGTTCAAGTGCACTTTCTTTTCCTTTAAAATTAACCTTTAGGTTGTTCCAGAGTATTAGTGAGAACAAGAACTGACCCATTCTATGCTCAGTGTTGTCCACTGTTGGAAAAGTTGTTTCTTTGTTCTCTCAAACTTACGTAGTACTCCCTTCTCATGTTAATGCAGTGGCACAAGATTCCCGACTTTCTACTACCAATTGTTACAAATTTATCATTTACTCCACTTTATTTTCAAGGAGTTCTACTTTTCCCAGTGTCCTCCTAATTTTTTTCCACAGCATAATTCTGATGGCCTTTCCTGCAATCGTTAGTATTTTAAATTTCAACATACCAATTTATGATCCATTATCATTTGACAATGGCAGAATATTGGCACAAAGCCCTAGTAGCCAGATGAAAATACAGATCTAGAAGCTCAGGCTGTGCACAGAGCCATTCATATTAAAAGATTTACAATTATGGTAATTCTGGATGGACGTATGTTGGACACAGGCCCTTTCTCCAAACAGAAGAAACCTGCACTAAAGCAGCTGTGAAAGAAAAAAAAAAAAGAGACAGAAAGCATTATTAATAGCTTCTGCTGAAAAAAATGGTCACGAAGTTGCTCTCACACCTCCCCCCTTTCCTCCAGTGGAGGGGAGAATCAAAGGAAAAAGACAAGGTAGTTCATAAAATTGAGATAAGAACTATTTACCAATTGAATGTAAGTGAATTCCATATTATTAGTAGTATTGTTATATATACATTTATATATGGAAATAAAATAATAGAAAATAAAACATAATTGCTCAGCACCCGCTGACCAATGCATAGCTAGGTGCCAAGTAGTGAGAGACAGAGAGGCCAAGCGAACCCTATCAGCGACAGGGCAAGCAGGAAAGTTAACAGACCCACCAACTCACTAACAAATGAGCAAACAAAGGAATTAGCAAAGTAGCTAACAAAGAAGTGAAGGAGTTAAGGAGCCAGTAAGAGTGTAATGGCCCAAGCCCACTGCCCACTTATGTACTGAGCATGATGTGCTATGGAATGAAATACCCCTTTGGTCAGTTTGGGTCAGCTGTCTGAACTGTGTCCCCCCCGCCCCCCAGCGTGCAGTGAGAAAGTTGGGAATGCAGCTGCAGTATCAGAAGCTGAGAAAGACCCTGAATTTGGTGTAGGCACTTCCCAGCACCAGCTAAAAAGACCCCTTATCAGTACTATTCTGAGAGTAAATCCAGAAACCTAGCTTCACACCAGCCCCTGTGAAGAGATTAACTCTTTCCCGACTAAAACCAGCACAAACAGCAAGGTCTTCATTTTATCCTCAACCTTCCACAGGGCAGAAGGTTAAAGTGTACTCTCCTCTCAGAAGTTAATACTACAAGCAGGAATACCAACTCCATAAAGATTTTTAAATTGCTTTAAGATGCTTAATTTTCAGTTTCTAAAAAGGGAAAGCAAATGCCCAGCTTCTATATAACTCATAAAGAATGATGCTTCTGGTTAAATTCAGTCACATTTTCCAGTATTTTCATAAACTATTAAACCACCATTATGAGGGAGTATTTACACAAACATCTGAAGAATACCACCAATATGTAGATCAGAAACATCATGCCAATTTACTTACACATGGAAACACGTATTCTGCTTTACAAATTACTTCTGACTCAATCTGTCAAAATATGACACTTAAAAGTGAAAAGTTACACATACCAAAAGAATGAAGTCTACCTTCAGTATTAATACCACATCACAAAAAACCTCAGTACTTAAGCCAACATACTACTAGCTCTCATAAAGCAATTTCTAGAAAAACTTGACCCGCAGGATTATATGGACCTGGTAAGATCACCCTATCTTTGTTTTAGCTCCTGACAAAATTCCAAGTTATTTGATACCAAAAAGAGGTACTCTGTTAACACGACAGGGAAGGAAAAAACCGTCTTCCCACATGAACAAAAAGCATGTTTTCTCACTGGAATATTAGCACCAAAAGCATCCACATTCTAGTGGCTCTTTATCAGAAGAAGTAATTGTTTTCTTCTTCCATATAAAAGTGCAGCTTAATAATTATTCAAAAAAAGGAGTATTTTTTTCCTTCACAGTGTCCTTAAAAGAAAGCCAAATAACCACAAAACATACCTAAGCCATTCTCCCATGTTTTACTAGCAAGGCCTTTTTTATCTTAATAAAAAGGACACTGTCTTCTTGTCTCAGTTTAAAACATGATTAAGGCATGACCATTTAGGAGAAAGTAACCCCTAACCTTGATATCAACTACAGTCAACAGGTGGATAAATTGTAGAAAAAATTTGAAAGAGCCTAAGTTCCAGAAATGGATCATTAGCACTGTCAAATATTAACAATTAGTTAATGATAAATTTATCCAACCTGTATTTTCAGCACTGAACCATCCTTACCAACAAAAGCACACTTCTGCACAAAATTAAAAATGTGTCTAATTGAAACGGAGGGGCTGTACTGTGTACCATGGGCACTGTAGTTACATCACATTAACATTCGCATTCCTCACTGTAAGATATATCTGTGTTTGCAAGCAAACAAATGCTTTAACATATTTTGTTTGCAAAATAAACCAAGGAAAAACTTGACCATTGTCACTTCAGGTGCTGCAATAACTACTTAGTATTTCAAAATGGGGTTTTTTTACCATATTATGCTGTGTATTTCAGTGCAAGATCTTGCATTAACAGTATGGTATCCACACTAAAAGCAAGCATGCCTATTTAAAAAAAAAACAGACTACATAAACTTTTTCTTAATGACAACTTTCAGTGCAGTAGATACAATACTACTATATAAAAAAAATAAATATGACCCTTTTGATCTCTTTTCTGTTTACAAAAACATTTAAATTACATTTTTAAAAGACTACGTGTTTAGATTCAATATATCCAAGCATTTAGGTGTTTTAATTCCCTGAACCTAGTGAATAATATAGCTGATGAAGGTACTTTCAACATGTCAGTCCTGTCAGCAGAAAAAATTAAGATAAACCGGTATCACACAGGGAAGTGACACTACCAACAAAATTATTTCTTAAGAGTAAGCATTATTAAGCAAAGCCAAATAATTGCAGCAGACAACTTGCATGAGTTATCTGGGTTTAAGTTTTGAAATGCATCCACAGCTTAGAAACTCAGGAAGTTCAAATCCCTTTAAAATGAAACAGCATTCTTATTCACATCAAGCTAGTTACTGTACTGACTTATGACCTAAAACTCTTAAGCATAAGGATCTTTTTTTAGGTAGCCATGACCTCCCTTAAGATTAAAAAAACCCCACACAAACAACTTCAGTGTTTCATGCAACAAACCTTGAGATTCTTTCCAACAGACCGCAATATATTTAAACTTCATCCACTCAAGCCTGGCAATTCAGCAGTCACACAGAGGGAACTGAAATCAAGTAGTAGTTCAGTAGTTCTGAACTGGAAAGCAGCGATTCCACGTCCACAGCATTTTAGGAAAAATGTGTTTTAGGAAGAGGGTTAACAAGCAGAACGTACCAGATACTCGCCCTGTTACTGTCCTCTGCCCAAGAAACACGAGCTCCACCCAGCTCCATTCTTAAAAGACAGGGATTGAAAGCAATTGCTAGAGGAGCTTTTTTACCCCAGCACTAGCAGAAGACAGGGTGTCCTAACAATTATGAAAGAGGGGTACATCACCTTAAACTTTCAAGAACAACTGAAATCCACAGCAACTGGCAGTTATTTTGAGTTGTTACATACATATAATCATCCTGTGCACACAGACTTCCCAGGTGCACTTCAAAGGAAATAAGTACCATTATCTACTGTAACGTTTCAAATCATATCAGAGGTGCATAGAACAGCCAAAAGTAGTAAGAGCTGTCATTTTAATTTTTTCCTGCACATGGCCCACAAACAGTACTTACTCCTATCCAGCACCATACTCAACACCAAAAATGGAAAATAATTTTACTGAGTGTGAAGTTACCATTCAATTTCACTTCCACTAGCAAAATTTAAAAAGTGAAGAAAACAGACCTAGACAATCACCCCTTTTCTCAGTTTCTTAATCCATCTCTGCAAATCAAGGAACACGTGCAAAGAGAAATACTGCTTCCTTTTTCTCAGTTCAATGCGTTTAGTGAAATAGCACTGGGCAAAATCTCTAATTTAACATACAGCTCAATATGCTACACAAAGAAAATCTACGACAAAACAAAATTAATACTAGTAGATAATCTGATTTTACCTTGCCTCATCAGCATTAGCTGGTGCTCATGTCTAGCTGCTTCCATTTCTGCCTCTAGTTTCTCTTTGGCTTCTCTAATGTTCCTGTCAACCTGTTCACGCTGTTGCTTTTCCATCTCATCAAGAGCCTTCCACCGTGAAGCATACTCAAACTCAAATGTTCCAGGCTGAGCAAAACGTGGAGGCTGTTCTCTTTCCCTAATAAAAATGTTGCAGTTAAAATGTATAGAAGGACACATTTAGATCAACAGCTGCAACAGCCTAGGAATTTATTAACCATCACTTCAAGTGCAGATCTTTATGTCAGATGACCACATTCTAAACCAGCCAAAGCTTAATCCAGCTGTGAAGTAATGAGCAGCAAAATTGACCAAATAAAGAGCTGTTCACTTTATATAATTTTACGATAAAAACCCGTATTTACATCAGTACAAAATACTAAACTGCAACACTAGATTAGCTGTGTTCAGCCTTTTAAAGCAAGCAGCTAATTCATAAAACCAGTAATTTACATATCAAATCTTACTAGACAGCTCAGAACATTAGCCAGAATCTCTAAACTTTAAAAGGTGCCAACATTTTCCTTCCCATTCTAACACAAATACTGTAACTAACAGTGACACATTTTTAAAAAGTGGTATTCTACAGCCTTACCAGAGTAAGCTGTACCTAAATGGCCATCAAATTTCAATATTAATTTTTAGTATTATCAGGTGACTTCTCTTCACCTCATGACCAAGACTCATCTTCTCATGTCATGCTCAAAGTTTTATCTGAACAGTGGAAGCTGTCAAGATGTACACTCCACCGACTTTCTCAACAGCTAAGGAGCTATTCAGAGAACAAAAGAAATGCAGGGGTATACAAATCTCTGCAGGATTAGACCACACCCCTAAATCCATAAAAGACTATAGCTTGGCTGGCAGCAAGCTCACACTGCTTTCAACGTAGACCAGGAATCTATCTACTTCAGTAAACACACAGAATGTTAAACCAACAAGTCCGAATCTTACAATAATCAGGAAACCTTGACAAGGTCCTATTTAATCCTTTGACACAAAACAGCACAACATACAGAACACTACTTCCTGTTACACAAACTCAAAAAGAATACTTAGCATACATTTACCAAGCTAAGTAACAAAAGTCATGTTTTCTAAAATAAAGCTGAACAACTTACTTATGATACTGTTGTGTTTTTTGCATTAGTTTCTCTGGCAGTCCATCTTCATCATCAAATTGCTCCATTGGTTCTACGACAACAGGTCGAGGTGTTCTGGAAGAGAGTTTCAGAAGCAGTTAAAAGCAGTTATATGAGGAAACACTCCAGAATGCTAACGTATGTTATCTGTAATTCATGTATCTTACAAATTCTTAAATCATTAATTCCACTGAAACCTGATTTTAAGAATTATCTTTGAAAATCATTTTTCTACACCCAAAACCAGCTATTCCGCCCAGAATCCCGAAGTTACTTGATGTAGTTCAAGACTGAAAAAAAAAATTCTCAAAAACATCTACAAGCGATTACAAGATATTTAGGAACTACCTTCAGTGAGGCAACACAGAGGCCGTAATTATATTTGGAAAGCACCAAACAAACCCAGAACAGAGCAACACAACCTATTTGTGTTTCCATGGAATATTACAAGTTACTTTCGGAGGTTACTCTACAATTGAAAACAGCTTGGTAATTTGGTATTAATATTCCACTGATAATTAGAAAAACATTTCTGCTTAAGTCATTTAAAACCCATTCTTTGACCATACTCTCTCAAATCAGAATCCTAATTTATCTTTGAAAATACCTCCCCTGAATTCTCATTATCTGTAGTAATCAGAGGCAAGTATTAGCTAGTAATGCCAAGGATAGCAGTGTAAGGATCCTGAATTGTGTGAAAAGCTCTCCACATCAACCTTGGGAGCATAGCCTAAAACACATAATCTTAAAGCAGTAAGAGCTAGAGACACTATTTTCAAATGCCCGTGCTTATTTATTGTGTTCCACACCTTTATTTCTCTTTGCAGACTTTTCATAGAAAAAAAAAAAATCTATATATTTTAACAACATCAGCATCTGAAAAAAACTTTGCACATCAAGTGAAGATTAAAAAGATGAAGTCTGCATTCACAGAGCACAAAGCAACTGTTTCTCCTATGTTACCTGCAGGGCAAATGCTGGCAGCTGTCCTATTTAAATGCAATTGAACAATGGCATTAACAACTTCTGATTTAAAACAACAATTTTAAGTCTCTAAATTAACGATTCAAATGCCTAGTTTTGATATCACTACCCCATGAATTCAAAGACTTTCTTCTGTTTAGGCAAAGAGTTTTCAGCTAAAAATGTGAAATTTTAGATTCTGAAGCAAACAAAGTATCATGGCAGCAGATTCATGCTAATTATCTCTGCAACTGCACATCAGGGAACACGTGAACCACCTAGGCCAGGTAAAGATAAACACTTTTTATTCACACAGACCACGGAGAGATGGTCATTTCAATCCACCTGACCTATCCAGCTGGTAAAACAAGAATATCTTCCTTCATAGCCTAGCTTCTTTTCCCTGCCACATCTCTCATGCCAAAATAGCATTCACATAACATTGAACTAGATTAGTTCCCCAGTTTGGCTCCCCGTGGTTCCATTCAATGCCAAAGAAAAAAACCCAAACACAGGGGATAAGAACAAATTGCTGGCACCTACTGATAAGAGTAAAGACAGATTTAATTTACTACATCACCACCAGGTCAATTCAGTGGCACACAAGATTTGTAAGATTATCACGAGAAAGAGGAGTTCCAGATGCTTTCCCCAACCTGCAATGTCCTCCTGACAGCATCTTCTCCTGCCTTACCCTTTGCAGGACCTCATGTTCATAGCACCCATGTTGGCAAGCACCTTCACATGCTTTTCAACAGCCAAAAAATGAACACAACAAGAACAGCTGAATACTCGGTTGTTTTGGCAAGCGCAAGTAGCTTATAGAACTTAGTAAGTTCTCAAGCAGACAAAAGATCAACAACACAGCGAGGGCAGGAATAGTAAAAGAACTACAAGTTCCCCAATTTCATAGCAGCAAGCTTTATGCTGTGGAACACAGTCTTATTTTTCCAAATAAGAACCAGAAAAATAAAATAAAATCCTGGTATCTATGATTTCACACAGTGTTTATGAAAGCATTTGAAAATGTCACTAGCGAACGTGTTAAAGCACAGGACTTAACAACTCTCTTCAGCAAGTACAGAAATAGGAGATGCAAGACAGAAGAGTGCAGTATGCAAGCTTGATGGCTCCTGAAATAGAAAGTTCTCCAGAGACTGTTGCCATAAACTTCCGAAGAATTTAAGTGTTCATTTTCAAATTTAAAAAAAAGTAATTCTGGCTTTTCAAGCCACAAATAAAACTTCTGAGATAGAAATAAATGCAGGAAGACTTTCCTGAGTTTACAGGAGTATGAGCAATGTAATGCACAAGTTAGCTAAGAAACAGAGGAATATTTTGTCACATTGTTACCGGTACCAGGAAGAGTGCAATCAATGAAAATAAAGTGTCACTAGGAAAAGCCCTACCATATAGAGCAAAAAAAGTAATATTGCATATAGACAAGGAAAAGCAAAATGTTGCTATCAGATTCTCAGATGGTAATTACAAGTCTTATAAACAGTAAGCAGAAAAAGATGGCTTTCCTCACAAAAAAAAAAGTCAGAAGTATTTGGGGTACTCATGTAAAACACCTTTATTTCTCACCTCATGGCTTTCATAATTTGAAAACAAAATAAGAACTAGCCAATACTCATGAATGCTTTCTTTCACATCAGAAATACACATTCACTCAAATTCAAACAAAAGCCTGTGAACTTACGTTGTTAGCAAGAATGCCCCATCACTGCATCTTTCTAGAGCTTTCCGTGCTGGAGGTTTTGCTGCAAACTCTACGAAACCTTTTCCTGTAGCTCTGCCACGATCATCTACTACAACAACAGCTCTTTCCACGGGCCCGAACTGAGAGAACGCTTGTTCCAGCAGCTCATTAGAAACCACAGGTGAAAGGTTCTTGACTGTCAGGGCAGCTCCATGTGTAGCAAATCGAATTCGAAGTGGTCTGCTCTTCAGAATAGTACCATCCAGTTCTGCCTTTGCTATTTCAGCCAGTGTCCTAGATTCCTTTTTCAAGACAGAAAATATTTTGTATATTTTATTTTCAGAGCCAACAGACACTTTTATGGTTCCTTCTCCCCCAGGGAAAGTTTTGGGGGATTTTTGTTGTTGTTGTTTGGGTTTTGGTTGGTTGGTTTTTTAACCTGAACACATTAGCATCAGAGTCATTCAACTCTTTCTCCTCCCCTGCCCACTGATTGAAAAGGAAAAAAAAACCCCACCAAACAGGCATTTGTCATCCCCTATGATTTCTTCTAAAAAGCAATATAGGCAAAAACTTTTGTTGCACATTGGAGGACTTAACAAATTCTCATGATGATGGACACACCACTGCTGCTCTGCTTTCAGCAGAGTTGAAAACTCAATGCTTTTCCACATTTACCTACTCAAACGTTTAGATTCTGCGTCCCCAGCTCCATAGAGCGGGAAATGGTATTTTCAAAGATTACACTACAGGACCTAAGGTGTTTGGGGTTTCAGTTTGCGGTTCTGTTTTATTTTTAAATAACTGGAAGTATCACACATGCTCATTACCACTGCTGGATGGAACTCTCAATGGATGTCCAATTCAAATACCTTCCTTAGCTCATGTATTCCTTCCCATTCCTTCCAGAAAGCCCTATTTACGGGCTTTCTGCACCCACACCTATGAGAGTCTGAATCAATAACTGCCTTTTTGCCCATTTCAAGGATTTTCACCGTTTGGTACCTGCGATCCCTTACATTTAAAGGGATTATTCTTTAGATCATACCAATTTTCCTAGCAGTTCAACTAGGTAAATTGTTTAAAAAACCCCAAAACATTCCCTAAACATAACAGGAAAAGGAAGTTCAGATAAAAGCTGTATCTAATCTATAGCACCTACAAAAGTGAGTAATGACATATAAATATATCCCACTTCCTCCAGAAAACTGCTATTTCAGGCTAGGGGATTCTTAGGGTAAAATATGTATGGCAGAATGCCATGAGTAATTATCTTTAAGATGACAACCAAAAAAAAAAAAATCCTATCCAGTAGAATATATGGAAAAAATCATACCTCGAGACACCCAAAGCACTCTAAAGCTGTTCTCAGAATGATACAAATCAGTGCATTTCAGACACGGCAGTCACAAAAACTAATCCTGCCCATTAAACTGACATTTAAATACAGTATCATAAACTTTTCAGATTATTCCTTTTTTGCACACTCTTTTGAGCATATTCGATCGAATACTGTTTTATCCCTAAAACAATCTGGTCTCATCTGGACACAAGCAGTTTAAACAACCCAAGGTCTCATTGCTCTGTAGTCCCGAGTTCCGTTTGCACAATGTATGAGCAGTGATATTGCGAAACAATCCTGTCCCGTCTTTCAATTTAGTTGTGTTTTCATAGATCAAATCTATACTCAAAAATTCCACTGAAATTTGCTTCTGCACAAAGAGGGATTTTTTTTTTTTCATGTACTAAAATAGGCTCCATTCTCCCAGTTGAGGAAAGCCTTTATACAGGTATTACACGAACAAAGCAGACCGCGCAGCCACATCTCCCATCCACTGCAGAATAACAGGCTGCAGGACCACCCGCGGTAGCAGCACGTACAAGGTAACTGGTGGGGGCCCTGAAACCAGCGGGATACCGCGTGGCGAGGCAGGAACCTAAAGGCGAGGGGCTGGGAAGGCTGCTCACAGTGCAGGCCTCTGGCTTGGCTATATGGAGGCAAGTAGGGGAGGGGGGAGAAGGAAGAGGAAACTGGGGGAACAGCGCTAGCAGCGAGGCGAAAGAGAGAGGATCAGGAACAGCTGTTTTCCTTCACACCCGGGGGGTGGGGGGCAAGAGACAGGAGTCTCCCGCTTACAAAGGCAGGCCCTGGGTTACGGGGCAGCCCCCAGAGGCTCGCGCGGATCCTCACCAGGCGAATGAAGCCAAAGCCCCGGTCCCGATTGATGAAGACCTCGCTGGGTTCCCCATAGCGCTCGAAGAGACGCTTGAAGTCTTCCTCGGTGATATCGGTTGGCAGATTCCCCACGAACAGCCGGCAGCGCTGCGTGTAGCTCTTCTCACCGGGTTTAAGAAAGCTTTTGATGTCGATGGTGAACCCGACCTCCTGCTCTTCATCTCCCCCCTCTTTGCTCGGCACTAGCGCCATGGCCGCCGCCGCCGCCTCACTCTCCGTTTCTAGGCCCCGCAATCCCTTCAAGTTGCCGCCGCCGCCGCCACCCCCCACCATGCCCAGCGGCGCCGCTGGGGAGCTATTCTCGATCCGCACTTGCTTCAAGTTCCTATTCGCTGCCATGGTCAGACCTCGCTCCTTTCTCGCTGGCTCTCCCGAGGGACGCGGAGCCCGGTTCAGCACCCTCCGCCCCCGAACCTCGGCCGATTCAAAATGGCGCCGCCGCCAACCTCGGCGAGTTGTAACGTCCCTGAGGAAAGCCCCGCCCACCGCCGCCCGCGCTCGCCGTGGGTGCGGGGAGGGGTGTGCGCATGCGCCGTCCTGCGCGGCTCTGGGGGTGGGCCGCCCGCCCGTGGCGTCCCGGCTGCGCTCGGCGGATGTTGCTCCGTCCCAGCGCCGGCTGCCGGGCGGGCCTGCCCGAACCGCTGCCGGCGTCTGCACAGGGAGATGGGTGCCAGCGGGCTGCACTGCCTGAGAGGATGAACTCGCCCAGCAGCCTCTCTGCTGCGCCTTGCCAGCTCGGCTCTCTTGGTGCCTGGCCACGTTGGATTCGTGGTCTCCTCACCGTCACGGCGGTAGATGAGGGAGACAGATCAGAGTGGAGGGAGGCCTTACACCCGCTCACAGAACCATCTTACAGGGCAACAGCTTCCATTGTAAAGGCGATGACTTTCTTAGGAGAGGTGTGAAGTCAAACGTCTCCTTGAGGTTCACCTTCATTGGCAGTACATCCTGTTTTACTCGTTCTCCAAGAGAACCGCGGGCAGGTCACCTCCCACCTGTCTGCCTGGAGTCCTCCTGGCTCCGTAACTGCTACGCCAGTGAACAACACAACCTTTCGAAAGGGGTCAAAATGGCTCCCTTCAGGTTCTTGTGCCAACGCTTTCCGTCTGTTACAAACATCCACTTAAGCCCGTGTGATCTACTAATTCCAACTCGTGTCACGGGAGGAGTTCTGCGAGGCCCTTCCAGCCACTCTCCACAAATTCGGTATTAGATATTGTGAATGCAGCTGAATACACGACAGGAATTTCAGAAGAGTCAGGAATCACACAGTGATTTGCTTTCACTCTAATTCTTGGGGCTTTTTTTGGATTTATTCAACTTGGCATTCAAAAGGTCACAACAGACAACCTTAATTTTGTACTAAACAAATTTGTTTTCACCTTTAAGATCTTAAAAAGGTCACAACTTCTTCTATTAGTAATATAGTGCCTTCACATGTACTACCAGACTCCCTCTTCTGACTCATGTATAGCCTTGGATTATAATCTTGCAAATGGTTGCGTATTTAAATCCATTAGCATAAATACAATATTCTGCATATGCACGACTGTCTGTAGTACAATCACTATTCCCCTAAGGACAAGAACATTTTAGTGGCAGAAAACAGGAGCAGAACTGTGAAAATCACCAGTATTTTTCATTTTGTAAGCTACAAAGATTCTTCTTGGCGCATGCTGAAGTGTTAACAGTATCAAGAGGTTTGGGTGAATTTCCAAAACACACACCATCCAGCCCTGTGCCATATGAGATACAGACAGAAGCAACTGTTCTAGCTTTTATTTTTCTGTATCACAACAGTACTTCTCTACCAAATATCAGGATCCTGCTGAAAATCTGGGAGGCATCAGACCTCTAAGTTGTGAGAGCTTTTTGTGCTGCAAACTTGTAAATGCTACACACCTTGATCTGCAAAGAAAAATCACCAACTATCTGTATTTACCCTTGAACAACTTCAAAGCCATTGCTCAGATAACAGCACTCCAGTGGTGGCAGCTCTATTAGTGTTGAAGTTGGCTTCTCAATAGAGGCAATTTGGCTTACGGCTCAGCACGTCCTGGACCCCCAAGTTGGTTTGGTTTTATTTCTATAAATAGGAATCAGTAGGTTAGGATCAGTACCTGTAACTCAAGGTGCAGCAGTAGGTCGTGACAGAATATACCAGGGAGCACTTGAACTGAGAGGTAAATGAGGGCGTGGAGGGGGTGCTGCATTAAGGAGGAGAGAAACAAAGGAAAGCATAAAATTCTGCACTGAAGAAGTAGGGAATGCAGCAGGCAATGGTTGATGGCCTGAGGTTGGGATCCTGTTCAGAAATGCAAGGCCAGGGAACTGCGGAACACCTCTGTGCAGTACCTGACAGGTGGGAGCTGCTGCTGCTCTCCACCTCCTGCCCTTAAAGACAGTTTGCCTGCAGTATTACTCATGGCAATATCTGGACTAATTAAGCTTAAGGTAGGTTTTGGTCTCTACTGCTGAGCTTTTCTTGCAAAGTTACATTAATTAAGAGTATTAAAAACACGAGCTGTCATAGCTGTGCCAGCAAGCCTGATGGTATAAACATAACGGTGTGGAGAATGAAGTGCTTAGTGCAAGCTGACAAGTGACGCATGCTTAGTAATTATCCGAGGATGACCTCATTATGCTGCTACTCGGACTGCTGGTTATAATGTCATTGCAGTGCCATCTGGTGACAAACACTGGAATTATCACTGGAACTCCAGAATAAATCAAGTGAAAATAAAGATGGAAAACCTACAATAAAATTATCTCTCTGGTCCCAGATGAACAGGATGACTTGGATTTTCTATTTTTAAACCTGGTGGGCAGGCCTCCTTTCTCTGTTCTCCTCAATATTAGCATAATTCAACATGATGCATTCATTGTTTTTACATGGAGAGAAAAGTATATGCATTGCATTTATAAAATAATCTGTAAAGCCTAACCTAATATGATTGGTAATCACCTATATGCATGACATTCATAGATTTTTTACAAAAAATTCAGTATTTCAGAATTATTTGAGTATGAGAAGTCAGTATTATTCTTTAAAATAACACTGGCCTCAAGGAAACAAGGACTGAAAATATATTTGTCTGTGAAAATGTAGTTTTCAGATGGACATTTAGGCTTGGCAAAGGTTACCGAACTTTTCCAAAGCTACTTTGCCCACTAATATAACCAGCGCATACAAGGCACCTAATTTTTAGTATTTTTAAGCATACTGTGTTTGCCTGTTCTGTAGAAGAGTGGCAGTTAACGACTAAGGCAAGCAGGAAGTTGAAGTCTTCAGGAAGCATTCCCCAAACACATTCAGCCCTTAACTTATCTCTAAACAATCATGTGGTGTGCTGACAGCACAGCAATCAGTAGAGCTTCCTGACAGACAGCAATCAGTAGAGCTTCCTGACAGACGGTCTCTGGGATTAGGTTAGGAAGAAGCAGCAGTTCGTGTGGGACAGTTAAAGTGACTGCGAGAGACCCAGAAGGGCTGAGCTCCTAGCCCTGAAAGAAAGCAGTGCCACAAAAGTGCTTTGTTCAGGCCATTTTCTTGCGAGCAGCTTAACACAAACTCAGGCGGTCACAATTTACCACCAAGCTGTGCAATTAGCCCAACCAAAATTACACGCAGGCCCCAGAGGCCTTCCCCTTTGTACATCCCACTGGGCGTATTTGTCTTTCTCTGGCCTCAGGAAGCCACCCTCTTCCTCTGAAGTCCTACCACGACACGTGGTGTGCCGACAAACTTTAACCACTCTCTGGCACTTTACCCCTGATATGAGCTGATGAAAACACGCTACCAAATCGCAGACCCGCCTGCTATTCTTCATCTCATACTCTGCACATCATGGAAAGGATCCACCGCCAGTCTGTCTGTGGTTATGGCCTCGAGACTGCAGCTACCGTCCAAATAACCACAGGCTGAAGTCCTGGAACAATCTTTGCAGTGCAATCACTCACCATTGAGCCATGCCATTGATAACATACCAGGTACTTAAAAATACACCCCCTTACCCACATCCATCAGGTATTTTCTTCCTCAGTACTTGTGACAGCATTTGTGATGCAGGAAGAATTCGTTGTTGGGATAACGTGAGTAAGGGAAGAGCACTCGGTTGAAGTAGGCTACCAATTGTTGAGGATGAACCCTGCTAAATAGCATGGATCCTGATGCAGACCTGACGCCTCTCTTCTGCTCCATGGTGAGTTTTTGTACAGGTAGTAGGGAAGCGTTGACCTGCCACACCTGGAGCAGAGTTCACAGGGTAGGAGAGGGCTGTGGCATCACACTGAGAAGATGTGATAAACAGCTGTTGGTCCAAAAGACAATTATGAGAGTTTTACGTTAAATGTGTGAAACTCAGCATAGCTGGAAACATGAGACAGGCTGAAGATGCTGTTAACATCTAACTCTCAACGCTAGATAAGCAGGAGACCTGCCTGGCAATTAGATCATTGATACGGAGATAACGCAGTTCCAAGCACTGGCTATCTCAGTTTCTTTATGTGGAGATTTTTGTTGGGATAGTGGGCAATTCTTTCCAGTGCTTCTCTAGTGCCTTAGTGATTTTGAGCAAGAGATTTCACTGTATTAGCAGGCAAGAAAGAAGCTGGAGTTCGACTGAGCTCCCTATGAACTGTTTCCCTTACTGAAGGGGTGGATTCATACTCTGCACATATGGTGGTGATCTAGTAACAGTTCCAACAGTATGCGTAAGAGACATTTCCACAAGAAACTGAGCTGATATATTAGTTCATTGTCACCAAAATGGGGGATTAAACACTCCCTTCCTTCCTCTACTGCTTCTCTCTTCCTTACCTTCCTCTCACACTTGGACATGGAGTATCCCCCTCCCTGGGCTGGCTTGCATGCTCAGCAGACCCTTTCATGGTCCAATTAGCTCACTAACCAGCAGAAAACTTGGCATTTTTATACTGAATACATTTTCTGCTGTTAGTGAACTCAATCAGCCCAAAAAGGGGTCTGACCAGCACCTGACCCAACACAAAGGGAAGCAGTGTGTAAGTGGCCAAGAGCAGGGAGAAGGCAATGACAAAAGAGTTGATGTGTTTCAGTTCCAACCATTACAGAACTTTACCTTTTGTCATTTTTGGTTTAGAATGAGCAGTGGAGGCTGAAGCCAGGATGGCTTGGGTACTGAGGAAGGACCACATCCTGCTAGAGCAGGGGACAAGCATGCCTTGCTGTCAGCTGGAACCAAGCAGTGTCATCAGGTGAGGAAGCCCTGGAAAAGTTCCCTTTCAAGCACAGCTAGCAGTTTCTTTCTTTATGACTTCTTCATAGTGATGCTTTTTGAGTTCAAGGATAATGAAGAAAATAAATTTTTTGTATGAAAATAATTTGGCAATAATACTGTATTTTATAATTGTTATTTATGTTACCTAAAACAGTTGCTGGGTTCCAAACCTGTGTACAAGGTAAAGAATTCTCATTTAGAGGTAACCCCAGACTAAATTCCTTCAGTTTACCTTTCCCTGACAGAGCCTTGACCTCTGAAAGTCCATTGGTAGGAGATACCATTCACATGATCCCCCAAAAGCTCCAATATCTAGAATGTTCTAGATTATGATACTGACATCTTGAATCTTGTAAGAGAATCTAGACAGACAATTCTTGAAAAACATTTCTGTGTAAGTAATTGCACATGGCTTTGAATATTTATTACATATATCACTGTCCCCTGCAGGCTTGCATAGCTAAGCACTTGCTAAGCGTTTGGTTGCCTAAACATGCAACCATTAGAAGTAAAGTGACCTATGAAGTTTTGGCAGCCTTATGTTTTTCATGCAAACCTATTAGTATGACAAAATTCAGAAGCGTACATATTTAACCCTGTCTCTAAAGCAGGTAATTTCACAGTTTAATATATAAATTGAAGAGTTAGTGTTATACAAATCAGAAAGTCTTTGCTAAGCATCTTGCTAAAACAAGTGAAATACTGGTTTTAATTCATAAAACCTGTAGAGAAGTGTTCAGGTACTTACAAAATAACTTCTCACTATTCAGCCTTTGTGGAAGAGATGCAAGAATTTACCTATTCCATGAAAAGCATTTAACAGGAGAATTCAAAGCCTAAATAGCCAATAACATCACAGAGAACACCATATGGCTTTTAAAGGCTTCCTGTCATTCAAGGGATGATTCACTTGATGTCCAGTAGGATGTGGTAGATGGCCAATGGTTGGTTGTCTTTTACTCCAAATCATCTCTGTTACAATCTGCAGGAAAATATATTTCCTGCATTTGGTTACTTGTATCTTCTTTGATTAAGCTAATGTCTTCTGTAAATTTTCCTACATGATTCATCTTTGTAGAGTAATTCCTTTTTTTTTCTTTAATTTTCCTTTCAAATTGAGGCATAAGAATATTTCTGTGCGAATTCACTCTTTAATTTCACTCATATGTGTCAATCAGTCTTACAGCCAGACAAGAAATAGTATTTGTAATATTTGAGCATTTTCTACAGGTCAAAATATTTGATGATGCTGAAAATCCAATAACTTAAAAAAATTACCTAATCAAAATTATGAAGTAGTGAACAAATTAGCTGAATTGAAACATTTGTTTTGACGCATTTTTACGATTTAGTTTTTTTTTAATTTTATTTTATTTATTATTTTAGGTTAGGTTGTGGTTTGTCTGTACTGTAGCACACGGGAATTCAGAAACTGCCATAACAGAGACCCTCCAAAGCCTGTCTAGTTCATCTTTGACAGGCAGTTGATGCCAAATGTTTAAGAGAAAAGTTCTTACCTGTATAGAAAGTAAATGTAGGTAGCAGACTGACTGTACAGTTTTACTGTAAAAAATAAAAAAAGCCAACAAAAATAATACAAAATGTGTAATCTCAAAGTTGCTAAATTAAAATTGATGTCAGGAAATGAAGTTTCATTTCATGTTATATAATGTAATATTAAGCTGTTTTCAACTTGCTATAGTGGTTATTCAGTATTTATTAATTCTGGTGTGCATCTATTGGATTTTAAACATTTTATATTTTATTATTATTTTTGCAAAAGTCTTGGAATCTGAGTCTTGTGAGTGTGGCTATGCCTGGTAGCACCATTTAGACTGGTCTGCAGAGCCTTTGCTCCATTCTTTCCCCTGACATTTCTTACTGTCCCTTTCTTATTTCTTACTGCAGTTTTTTAACACATCACTCAGCTGCCTGTACAGCCACATGTGAATGGGATGGAGGAACTAATCCAGCTAACAGTATAAAGGGAGAGGGAGAAGAGGAGCAAGTGAAGGGTTGTCAGAGCCAGCGTTGACAGCAAATAAATGTAGAACCACACTTCATCCTAGTCTCAAACAGCATCTGTTAGAGGCTTCATCTTCCCTTAGGTAAGGGAAGTACTTTTACACTCCCTAAAGTACTATCCTTTTAGATAGCTGGAATTTGAAGGTATCCATCTGTGTGAGTGTGACAGGCTGTCCTTGTAACAACCACACTTCAGGAATTTGAGGAGGAAGCCTAGCAGATCCTGCTGCAGTTCAAAACTTTTCTACCCCCCTTGAAGTCATCTCTTCCAAGCCTTGCCAGCTTTCCAGTACACTGCTCATTAAAGTGGCCTTGTGCTAAAGTAGTAGGCTGAACTGAAGCAAATGAGACATGAGCCCACATTTCTTGCTCCCAGCTCTTCTTGGCATTAAGGTAAAGTTATCTTGGCAAGGAGGTAGCTCAGCTACCAATCAGGCAGCTGAGAAATGTAATACACTGAATTGTGATAGTAAAATTAACCTTTTAACCTACTGAAAACATTAAATGTAGACCCACTTCTTTTCCCCCAAAGCTACAGTCCCTGTAATAGTCCCGTATAGTCCATTTTATCTCTTTCCAGACCAGAATGAAGAAGGCCACAGGCTCCCCAGTTAATCTCTCAAGAAAGCTTTAATCCCAAAATAAACGAAAAGGCAGTTTAGCTAATTCAACAAACAAATACAATAAACCGCTCTACATGCCTGCGGGTCAGGCAGCCTTGCAGGGATAACCTGCTCTCAAAGACAACCTCCTGCACTTCCCACAGCCAGCCAGCTCCTGCTTTGGCTGGGATCCCATTTAAGCCTGCTAGCAGAGAACTGTTGCCCTGAGCGTTTCCCCACACCAGTGGACTGACGAGTTACAGAGCTCCCACAGGTCACAGATTCACACTGATTTGCAGAGTGTTAGGAGTTGGAAGGGACCTCTAGAGATCATCTAGTCCAACCCCCTGCCAGAGCAGCATCACCTAGAGCAGATCACACAAGTCCAGGTGGCTTTGGAAAGTCTCCAGGGAAGGAGACTCCACCACCTCCCTGGGCAGCCTGTCCCAGTGCTCTGTCACCCTCACAGGGAAGAAGGGTTTCCTCACGTTCAGGTTGAACCTTCTGTTTTCCAGTGTATGGCCACTGCCCCTGGTCCTGTCACTGGACACCACTGAGAAGAGCCTGGCCCCATCCTCCTGACACCCACTCTTTAGATATTGATAAGCATTGATAAGATCCCCCTCAGCCTCCTCCAAGCTAAACAGACCCAGCTCTCTCAGCCTTTCCTCAGATGGCAGGTGCTCCAGGCCCTTCCCCATCTCAGTGTCCCTGCGCTGGACCCTCTCCAGTAGCTCCTGGTCCTTCTTGAGCTGAGGAGCCCAGAACTGGACACAGCACTCCAGGGAAGGCCTCAAATGGTGCTACTTAGACTGTGTGACAATTACTGCAAGTCACTGGTTAAATCTGCAGCATAGCAAGATTGCTTTGTTGCCCAGCAATGAAGAAATCCGTTAGGAATTGAACTGTCTCATACAGAAATTTAAGACAACATTGCATTTTTTCAGCTTCTATAGAAGACTGCATACATGAGCTCCTTTTTGTTATTTTTCTGGTATGTTTTTTCCTAGTATGAAAGACTGTAAAATGAGCTAAAGTTGGGTTTCTGTTTGAATTTCAGGCCAAGCAAAGGCAGATACTCCGTGTGAACACATTTAACACATTACCCTGTGACCTAGGGCACTTTATCTAAGTCAGTATCTTCCCAAGCAGTTGATAAAACCTAGAGGCTAAAATCAGTGGAAGCCATAAGTACTTACTACCTTCAAAATTAAGGTCATTTTTATATAGGTGTCTATGGGCTATATAGTCTACAAATCCTTGATCTTCATAATATCTCCGTTTCTGCATGGGGTGAAATATTTACTTGTTTCACAAGGGTAATGTAATATGAATTAAATTTTAAGCTCTCTGAATCCTCAAATGAAAAGAACTCTTCAAGTACAAATTCCCAAGATTAATAGTGTATTATCACACACAAAATCCCAGTTATCCTATGGCAGAAATACAAGCAGGACAAATCCCCAAAGCAAGTGATGTTCATTAGGTGTTCCAGTTCTGAGAAAAATTGGGACACTGTGGTCATTTTTTTTTTTTATCAGGCAGAGGACTGAGTGTAGTTCTTGTAGGAACAGGACTGGAAAGAATTAAAAAAATTAAAGTCAGATACCCCTACTACAGCTCTGCAAATCAGCTGATGTGATCACCTGATGCCTCACAAAGAGGCATCCTCAACGCAACCTATGTGTCCGTGCACAATGGCAAAGCATCCCACATGCAAAACCAACAACCCGCAGCGCTGCACAGTGGGATGCACACGTGTCTGAGCCGAGCTAGGGATGAATGCCTCGTTTAGCATGTACAGGAAATAGTGTGAAGTCTGAAAAAAATGTCATGATCCAGAAGCCCTTCTGGAGATCGGTGACATTCCAGGATCCTGCAGCGTCCAATATCCTGCATCCAGTTCCTTTGGACATAGTGAAACCAAAGTGGAACTGTACAGACACAAAAAGTCACTAATTCAGCTTTTTGCAGATGAACTTGTTTGGTGGATACTTAAGGGAGAACTGTAAGCAGAACACTGGAGGTTCTTTTCCTCAAGCTAGCCCAATCCTGACACACTATGCTGAGTGTGATGGGATGCAGAGCGCAGTGAGGAGACCCTCCTCAGGCACACGCACACACTTTCTAAGACACGTCAGAGCCTTCAGTGAAGCCCTAAAATGGAATGGCCAGCTCAGTTGGTGGAGAAGGAGAATAGGCTGGCTGGGGTCCAGGTCTGAAGGGATACTGCCATCTCTGAGCCTGCGTATGGAAAATAGATCTGGTGAGAGAAGTTTGCTTTATATGGCTACCAATAACTTGATGACATTTGCCTAAGTGCTCTGTGGCACAAATGTTTTCTCAGTATTTGTCATGGCTCAAAAGAAATTAAGAAATAATCATCTCCTTCTGTTAATTTTTACTTTTGCTTGGTCACATGGCCAGGTGGAAACTTTATGTGATCTGGTCCTGTTCTAGGTCCCCTAAACCTGGCTGGGGGCCAGACTCAGGCAAGGTACTACCATGCATTGCAGCAGAATTTGAGTAGAATTTGAACACAGACTGGCCATAAAGACAGCTGCAAGACTGAATATCAAAAGCTAAGTAAAGAACAAGTGTTGTTAGGCAATTTCGAACCATCAAGATGAATCCTTTCAGGGACTACACATTAGTTTTGATCTGGTAATCAGTGGATTGGCTATAGAGAATAGAGTCTCTACTTTCTATAAGAAAAGCAAAAGAGTCATGAGGAGTTGTCATGGTTTAACCCCAGCCAGCAACCAAGTACCACACAGCTGCTCACTCACCCCCCCCCCTCCTCCAGCGAAGAAGGAGAATTGGGAGGAAAAGACAAGGAAACTTGTGGGTTGAGATAAGAGCTAATTAATAACTGAATATAAAAAAAATGAAATAGTGATACTAATAAAACTAATAATATCAATAATACTAACAATACTAATAATAATATGTAATGAAAATAATAAAACAAATGATACAAGTGCTCAGCACCTGCCGACCGATGCCCAGCCACGTGCCGAGCCCAAGAGCCTCAGAGCCCGAGAGCCAGAGTCGAAGAGCCAGGTCAAGCCCAAGAGGGACATCCCACCAGAGTCAGAATTAGACCCACCAAGCGAGAGAGCGACCGAGAAAGCCACCAGCATGGCCCCCAGCCCACCCCCAGTACTGAGCATGGCATTTTTTGAATGAAATACCCCTTGGGTCAGTTTGGGTCAGCTGTCTGCACTGTGCCCCTCCCAGCTTCTTGGCCGAGGTGGTGTTTCAAGTATTACAACTTTAAGAAGTTTAAGCATGAAGAGTGGGCAGCAGCAAGACCTTTGAGAAGGAGCTGGACTACGCAAACAGCAACAGATCTAGCAGCACTTGCTGCAAGTGGCCAGTTTGGTTTGTGAGGTGTGAATTACTTTCGTGCAGTTACTCTGTGGATGCTACAAAACACACATTTTTGTTATGAATACGTTAATTGTCTCCTTCGTTCTACAACCACATAGCCCTATGTAGCATCGCACATTTCTTATTCTAATCTCTTCCCCTCTTTCCAGTAAATGTGCTACCATAGGTTGTCTTTTAAAATACTTTGCACTGATGGTCCAATTCCTTTTTTAATTCTTTTTTCCCCTATACCTGGAGGTTTATCTGTCAGCAGAGGCTGGTGCATAAAGCCGCCTGTGAGGAACCTCATGAATAATTGATCCCTTCCACAATGCCAGCGCCTCCCGTTCTTCCCGATGGGGCCGAGCTGACAGGCCGAAGTGCTTTTTTCCGCCATTTTTCAGCCCCGTGCCATTGTCGCCGATGGGCTGAGCTCACCGCCCGACGGCCCCGGCTGCGGCCGCCCCGGGAGGCCCAGCCCACCCGCCAGACACAAAGCCGTCGCCGCTGCTCTCAAAATGGAGGCCTGAGGGCAATGGCGGCTTCACTCCCGTTGAGAACTGTGTGAATTGGCCGCCATTTTTAAAGAGGGCGCTCTCTGCGGCGTGCCCGGCGGCTTCAGCCTCAGTGGAGGATGAACCTTTGCGTTTGGGAATACCGAGAAATGGTCGTGGACTAAGAACCGACCCGAGTGTAACATTGAAAGGATGCGGTGCATGAGGACCCAGTGGTTTTCAACAGTGTAGGAATCGGAAAGATCCACCTTGGTTCCATATCAGGGCAAAATTTAGGAGGGTAAGCCTATACACAGTATAGAAAACTCTAGATACAATCAATTTTAACTTCTAGGCTAAGTAATTGCACAATCCTGAAACTGCCTTTGTACTCAAGAGAGCACTGAAATCTTCTGATGTATATTCTCTGGTTTTTATACAGGGTAAAGAGGCAGACTGTACTGATACGTGTGTTAGTGCCTGGAACGTCAGGGCCAAGTGTTGTCTCCCAAGATGGGCTCCTCTGTGCCCATGGGACTGACCATCACTTACCTTGATGGTGCCTTGGCTGGGATTCCCCAATGTCTATTTACTCTCACAAGATACTTCTCCAGTGGAAAATACATTTGCAAGATTCACAGATTCACAGATTGTTAGGAGTTGGAAGGGACCTCTAGAGATCATCTAGTCCAACCCCCCTGCCAGAGCAGGACCACCTAGAGCAGATCACACAGGAACAAGTCCAGGCGGCTTTTGAAAGTCTCCAGGGAAGGAGACTCCACCACCTCCCTGGGCAGCCTGTCCCAGTGCTCTCACCCTCACAGGGAAGAAGTGTTTCCTCACGTTCAGGTTGAACCTTCTGTTTTCCAGTGTATGGCCACTGCCCCTGGTCCTGTCACTGGACACCACTGAGAAGAGCCTGGCCCCATCCTCCTGACACCCACTCTTTAGATATTGATAAGCATTGATAAGATCCCCCTCAGCCTCCTCCAAGCTGAACAGACCCAGCTCTCTCAGCCTTTCCCCATATGGAAGGTGCTCCAGGCCCTTCATCATCTCAGTGTCCCTGCGCTGGACCCTCTCCAGTAGCTCCTGGTCCTTCTTGAGCTGAGGAGCCCAGAACTGGACACAGCACTCCAGGGGAGGCCTCACCAGTGCAGAGTAGAGGGGGAGGATAACTTCCCTCCACCTGCTGGCCGCGCCCTTCTTAATGCATCCCAGGACAATAACGTCATTTTACTGTTTCTTTTTCTATTTAAGCTTTCTCACGGGGAATGTTCACCATATCCTCCACAGAGGTGTTGCAGCCATCCGTGCCCACCCATCATTGCCTTGTCATTCTTGGCACCTCAGTGGTGGTGGGCACGTTGCTCTGTAGAAGAGGTAGGTGGTGGACGTGGCTGTACGGCCAGGGGCGTGGTGAGCTGGTGTCCTGCTGGCAGTACTGCCCGGGGCAGCCAGCTTGGGCAGGCCTGGTGGGTCAGGGGTGGACAGCAAAAATGCTTCAGGCAGAGCTTCAACGGTAGCATCATCCCCATGAGGGAACGGGATTTTGACAGCAGTTTTGGACTAGCTTTCACTATGCAGTTGCAAGTACCCTGCAAGTCAGATGTAGAAGGATGACACAAGTAATTTGTTTTTATTCATCTAATAATGCCTCTTGGAAGTACACTGCTTTTTAAAGTATGACATATTATAAGAACTTTTAAAGGAAAGTGTATTATCAAACTTTAATAAACAAAGGCACTTGCAATCTGTACTTTCAACTGCTGCAGTTTTTAGGTTCCACTGACTGATCTGACCCAACAGAAGGGCTTGCATTCATAGTCTTACTCGTCGAAATACTTACATAAATTGTACAGTGATTTTAAAAGTAGAAGATAATACAAGCTATCCAAATTTCTAAAGTTTCAAAGACAATATAAATTCAAATGTGTTAGATGTTTACTATTTAATTAGTTTTTAGCTGAGGCTATTTGGGGTCATGTTTTGAAGTAAGGAATAGAGAAAAAAAAAAGTTATCTTTGAAAAACTATTATAGCACAAACTGATTTTTAAATAGTCTGAAAAAGAAATATATTAAAATTTCCTTAGAAATATTTATCCAAATAGCTAATGGGAACTTTATGTTATTCTTTTTTTTAAGGTTGCCTCAAGCTAATTCTGAGAGTGGAGGAGAAAAGCAATGTGTATGTTGGGGGAGATAAGTGGAACATTTTGGGTAGATATATCCTCCACTAATTGCTTCTTTCTGAAGTCTGAGTCAGATATTATGTGAACATACACACTTTCTTTTATACAATTTGTATAATTTAATTTCATTTAAAACTATAATTGCAATACATTTTACAGCAGATATTGATTGATCTCATGGAACTCATTTTAAGCCCAATATTAATTAGTACATTAAGACTATATAAGGTTAAAGTGAACATACTTAAAATGTAAATACTTTGGAACAGGTATTAAGATGTTTACAAAGGCATTACCACAGTGGGACTAAGTGATACTCTTAAGTGATACTGCAATGTAAAACATTACATTAAGCATATCATTATACCATTGGGATTATCTGTTACAAGTACTGAAGACTGCATTATAAAATCTTATAACTTACTAAACAAACTTTTATATTAATAAATGGAGAAGGATGAGCATTCAGTTATGCCCTCTTACCCCGCTACACATAATGCTGTTTAGAAATTGCTACATTTTAGTAAGACGGCAGTTGCCAGGATGTAGGCTGAAAAATGCTGGGTTTAATTTAAAATTTTATTGCCAGTTTTCACACTTTATACTTAGCAAGAACTGTTTCTTGCCAAATGAACTTTCAGAAGACCATACTGTGCAAAACGGGTGATACTGTATTTGAAAAATACACATAAATCTGTGAACACAGACTGCAGTCCATCCAGACAGTGTGAATGTTTAACCTAGAGAAGAGCTGCCTGTGAGAATCACTGTATTTACTGTTATAAAACATTCTTTGTGTATTTCAAAATCACTTCAGGGAAGCCTGTCCCAGCATCCTCAGATGGAAAGCATTCATTCTCCCATCAGAAATGTTTGGGGATCAGAGAAGCTAACAGTACAAAAAGGAAAACCAAGCACATTGTAGAAATGTGGGAAAGGTTCATGTCATACAGAGGAGTGCAGTAGGGCCATCAAAGGCAACCAGTATTCTTTTTCTAAACTTGTGGAAAGAGACAGGACTGCAAAACTTGCTCTCCAAGTACCTTAAATGAATGGATGAATGGCACAGAAAGATCAAACTTGAATGAAGACTCAGTGAAGAAATACCTTCACAGATTGCATAGGTCTTCCTGATATGCAAAGGTATTTGATGTAGAATGACAGGAATTACAATGAACAGTGATCAGAGATCGTCACTACACAGTCAGCTAGATGTGCTACACAGCGAAATAATGAAGGAAGAACATCCATCAACATGCTTAGCTGCTGCTCTTAAAGACTAGAGCTGCTCCCAGTTGATGTTTTTATAGGACTATGTCTTCTGCCTTTGCATTTGTTTCTATTCAGCAGGTTTAAAGATCTATGTGGATCTGTTCAGGAACTGGTCACAAAACTGCCTACCTACAACGACACTAGTACCCACCTAGTATCCCAAATACCGGGCGTTCCAGACAAGGTGGTTTTTAAAGTTACACATTTCTTCTTAGCTACAATTACAAACCCATTTCTACTCACCTCCCAGAAACTGACTGGAAGTAACTGTAAAGTAGAAAGTAACTGTGATTACTTAATTTGCTGCTAAATAGCAGAAAATCTCCATTTACTCAGCTGAACCTGGGATATGTCTCCCAACTTCCTGATTATTTCACTAGGCTACATTGGTGTTTTGCTGTAGTTAAACAGGCAATTCAATCTTACCTGTTGAAACTGTATTGCTACAGCTGTAGAACTGTTGTCAGCGCAATTAAGCCCCCATCTAAATTCTCTCTTTAGTCCTGTATTGTTTTATTGTAGTACATTTCTTTGACTTGAAAAGTTGGATGGACTAGTTCTGAATTCCAGGTGATTTGAAAAAAAAATCCTGGTGCTGTTCAACATTGACATGTTTTAAAAATGCTTCAGCCCAAAATATTCAAGTTGCATAGAACCGTAGCGACTGTAGCGTGACAGCCAAATATCTTGTGGGATCTGGATCTTAGGATCCACTACTTCAGAAGGATCTATTTCTATCTTACCTTGCCTTCCACACCTAAAACTCCTGGAAAAATAGAGAATGGGATGCTTTACTTGAACAGACGCTGTAATTAAGTAAAACTATATGTAACTATGATGAGTGCCATAAACATCCTGATCATTTACAGGAATGCTTCTCCTGATCAGGAGAAGCTGTAGGCCCTGGTTTCAAATTTGTACATGCTGGATCACCTTTCAGTACAGATTTAGTCTAGATCAAGCATGAATACAGCACTGCATTTCCATCACACCACCAGAGCACTTGGTACAGTGACTATGCCTCTTTTATGGTGGCTATCCTTTTTCATGCTGTCTATAGGAGGACAAAAGATGCTTCATTCAGCAAGAAGTCAAAAGTAGCTTGGTGAGATAATACCTGATCCAACGACAAATCCTCTAGGACGGAGTTAACCTTCACCTTTTTTCACATACACTTGAAGTTGCACGGTGAGTTTGTATGAGCTCAGGACTTGGCGTCATGTGGCTGCAATGTTTTTGATCCAATATAACTACATTTCCTAAAGGAGACTGACAGCCTTGTGAAACTATGGCCTTATGGTCTGTTTCTATCAGTCAAGCAGAGGAAGTGAGTCTTCAGAAACCAACCGCAGGATTTAATTCATTTTTTCATATTAAAGCACCTGAGTAATAATTTCAGCTGCACTGTATAAAGATTATTAACAAGAATGATTCTGAGCTAGTGCACTGTGAAAATTACTTAAATAGGGACATTTTAAAGTAAATTTTCATTCTCACAATAGAACGTATCACATGGAAAGCCCATTGTTTAATTTCAGGATGCAGGAGAATTTTTTCGATGTGCTGTAAACTGATTGTACAGTTACATTATAGATCCTTAGAAGTTTGTCAGTTTTCTAATGGAGGTCTAAAATCAGTATTTTCTGTCCATAGTTAATTTTCTAAATACATAGTTTGATTTTGGGCAATAGTAATCAACAGCTACCAGTAAGTTCAGTAGGAACTATCAGGTGTCACTTTCAAAAATACAGTTGCTTATTTAATGTCTATCTCACTATCTTATTCTTAGCCTACCAAATGACTTGATAGAGAATCTACCTGATCTGAATAACGTGTTCTAGAGTTTTTTCTAGGATATTGAGAGCTAACTTTATCTAGAGTAGGATTAAAGCATAATGGAATATGAATGAATAAAATAGTTATACTAATAATACTAAAAATTCTAGCAAGACTGATAATACTACTAATAATATGTAATGAAAATACTACTACCTCTACTACTAATAATATGCAATGAAAATAAGGGAAAATAAAACAAATTATACAACTGCTCACCACCCGCCGACCAATTGCCAGCCTGGTCCTGAGCAGCGAGAGCCAGAGCCTGAGAGCCCGAGTCACAATGAGCCTCCACGTGCGAGAAAGTGACCAAGGCAGGGTGAGAGTGAACAAGAAAGCCAACCAATGTGGCCCCCAGCCCACCCCCAACTTATGTACTGAGCGTGACGTTTTATGGAATTAAATGTCCCTTGGGTCAGCTTGGGTCAGCTGTCTGGACTGTGTCCTCTCCCAGCTTCATGTATCGAAGAAGCTGGGAACACAGGCACAGCACCAGAAAGTAAAGAAGTCCTAGACTTGGTACAAACACTCCTCAGAACCAACTAAAAGCACCAGTGTTATCGGTGCTCTTCTCAGGGCAAATCCAAAACAGCCTCACACCAGATGCTGGGAAGAAGATTAACTGTCCCAGCACAAGGATATATCCCCGTGCCTGCTGTCTACCTCTGGACAATACACTTAAATAAAAATCACTGTCTTGTATTTAAAACTAAAAAAGCAAATTTCTGGTTTTGTGGTTGTGAAGGAAACACTCCAACCACGCATTAGGTATGACTGATTGAGGGTGTTGAGTCTCCTAGCCTAAATCAGAAGTGTGAGTGGCAACTGCCACTTAGGGAAAGAACTGTGTGAACACACAAAAGAAGTCACAGATGGCTTCTTTCACACACAGACACATGCATAGCTTGGCTACAGAGATGCGCTCTCTATGCATACCTCTTCCTGCTCCTGCTTCTTCTCTGAAGGGAGGTGGGGATTCCTGTAGTCACTTCATTGTTCCTGAGCAGAGTCATGCCCTGAGGCCAGTCTGGGAGCAGACAACAGAGTCCGTGCCACTGTTCTTGCCAGGATGGTAGGGAAGGCAACTCCAGCCACCACTACTGGGAACCCCATGTAATGATATATGGAAATATCTTCATTTTTTTAAACATGAAAACTGCTTGCTCAGGTGTTTTAGCTGTGACTATTCAGCCATAGTATTTATTTTCAGTATCCTTCTGTAGATTAAGGATTAGGGCATCCTGGCGAGGTCTTAAAGCAAGTCCTATAAACAATAGTGCTAAAGTGTGGTTCTACAGACCGAAGATTATTGTGTCTTTAACTAGCTTGAGCTAGCTAGCTTAATGCCATGCAGGAATGGAGTACGGATTACCTTCTCAAAGGGCTGAAGGAATCATTTCACTAATCCATTCATGGCAGGAGGGTAAGGGGCTGATGTGTCACTTTGATAGCATTTCCTCGAAAAGCAGCTGGAACTCTTCATATGTGAACTGAGCCATTGTCACTTAGGGTCTGTTCAGGGAATTCTTGTCCATGGGCCTTATTACTCTCACTATTTCCAGTTCTTTGCACAGAATACTTACAACTATTTTAGACACCTTTTGCACTTAAAGATAGAGCACAGCAGTTGAAATGGAATTAATTATTCATTCTTCAATCAGTATCTGAAAAGTGCCAGGATATTTGTCTGATGTTCTGAAAAGAGCTGGTGTGGCACGCTGTCACATGCTGACCCTTTCTGATCACTGTGTGTGCGCAGACTTGCTATGGAGTAATTAGCCATTCCCAAGGGTGCAAGACAGTTTCTTTTGCATGTGATGTGGTTGTCATTCACCTTGACTTTGTCATTACTTTTTATTTCTGGAAGATACTACACCACATCTGTAACGATGGCTGTCATTTCTACCACTTGCAGTGATAAGTTTCCCAGGAATAAAGTAGGTTTGAAGGAATAACCATTCTGCTTCACACTAACTTTAGTATATTCTGATCTGTAATTTTAAGCAAATAAAGATGGAGTATGTTGTCCACCTAAGCAAGCCCTTTTTCTCATTATAATACCATATATGTAAGCCAGCACTAGCACACTTTTGGCTTCATGTTGCATCTCTTTGTTTCCACAAGATCCAGTTTGTGCCATACACAACAGATGAGCTGCTTCTAGTTTTGTACTTTGATAGTCTCACCTGCTGTCACTGATGGCAAACGTGAAAAGTCCATTACTCTGCTGGTCATTACTTTTTATCTCTGCGTCTCTCAGCGAGTGTCCAAAAACATCTGGTATTCCTTTTTTTGATTAAAAGTCAGGGTAGAAGGTCCAAGTCACATCCCTCCTAGCTTCCCTCCCAGTCTCACAGTAGCACCCTGCTGAGGTGCAATATTTCTGTCATTTGGGGGGTAAAAGAGGACACCTGGATCCCCCTACCACTCAACGTAGGAGCTGTCTCCAACCCTGAAAACCAACATCTGTAGATGTTACCTATAGGCAAAGTAAGCTGCTTTCCATATCAATACTGGTGATATTTTTCCAGTTCTCAGAACTTCTTATCAATTCAAACATGTTTGTGTTCTACAGAGGTAAGAGGTTTAGGGTTAAAAATATAAAAGCCTTCAGTATCATCCTAAGATATCTAAAAATACTGATTATCTTGTCAACAGAGGAGGATGACAAGTTATATGCAAATATGTACTATGATATGAAAGTATAATTTCTGATTACAAAAATTTAATGACAACTGGAAACTTCAGTCTGCTGAGACCAACTCAATTCTTCTCTGCTGTATAATGTTTCATTTGAATTTAGCTGTTAGGCCCCTGTATTAGGTAATGGAGCTCCTGCCATGACTAAAATTCTCAGAAACAAACCTAAACAAATCACACTATATAGTCAAAATGTCTAAAGACAGCTTTTCATTAACCTTTATCAGTGGTATTGCCACAGTCCACACTGAAACTTCTACTTTGTTTCGTTTTTTAAACCTTTTGCTTTGTTTGCTTCAAGACCGTATTCAGCTGCAAAATATATTTTGGAGCTGAGAGGTGCTGTTTCTCGCTTGTGCCACTGGGAAATCCAAGTAGCATCAGTGCGTTAAGGATTACATCCTGTGGTTTCCCACAGTCAGATTGCTCTGGGAGTCACTTTCTGGGCTGATAACTCTGTAGTTGATCACAGCAAGCCTTGACAAGTGGACAAGCTAGAAGCTGACCTCAGGGCTTTGCCCCCTGTATGTGATGGAGTCTTACTCCATACATTTCATGTGCACTGGAATTCTTTGCTGTTCTTTGCATTTCAGTTGTAATCATGCTCCTGACTTTTTGTCTTGAGCCCATACCGATATTCTCGAGGTCTGCTTTCTGGTCCTGTGTTGTTTCCTCTCCCACCTCAGTAGTGGCACTTGATTTTGACCAGATGACTCCAGCCCTCTGCATACACCAGCACTTTCTTTGCTTCTTTTCAGCTTCGTCAGTGGACACGCTCTTGACTGATGCCTTAATTTGGTAAATCGTTTGACAGTTCTGGCTTCCTTAGTTCAGCATCTTCTTCGTTTACAATAAAAACCTGTGGTTTTTGCTGTGGCCTATTTTGCATGGTTGCATGGTCTATTGCTTGGTGAGAAATAGTAAGTGTAAGTAAGACATTCTCAGTTATTAATACATATATGGCTTTAAGTGTTTTAATTTCAAAATGCTACTTATAGCCACTTTCAGTATCCATGGGCTGGGGCTAGACTCATCTTGAAACGGTGCTTGTCGACAGCTAATAAGGAAAATACATGCAGTATTTTAAGCAAAGAGGGTTGATTTCAAGACAGTATTATTAACCTTGCATATAAAACGAGAACTCTCCAAGTGCTTAACTTTTATGTTTCTTTCTCTATAATCCAAAATATACTGGATTAGCTTTGCTCCCTATTCAAGCAATATTGCATTCCTGTGTTTAAGAGTCCTGTGCTATGCAGAAAAATTCATACTGTTTTTTTCTAAAAGGTTAGCTAATTCTGTTTTTCCCCGGAGTCTTTTTCTAAATTGTGAACATAGTTGGATATTCTTCAATCGCTTACTATCAAATAGCACATGATTCCTTCATTTCATTCCAAAGGAGTGTAAGCATGGTTCCCTGGGCCAATGCCAAATGTACAAGACAACCATTACCTCAGCTGGTGTATACTTGGGAATATTCAATACATCAACTTCTAAGTGACAATGATAAAACAGGAAAACCCTGCAGCATCTCTATATACTTTTTATTTACATAATTCACATTTAGTCTGAAATTTAAAAGTGATCAATGCCAAGAAGCGCCTGCTTTAAAGTTTCTAGAGCTGAGGGAATTGGGAGAGGTAGGAATTCTGTGAAGCTTCTGAATCCTCCTCTGAGTCACTGAAAGAAAGAAAATTAAAACACTCCTGGCTCTTACTCCATATACTGAGAAATGTTTACTACAAAGGTCATATCTTACAATATGCAAATGAAGGTTTTGCTTTTAATTTCATCTGTATCATCCAAATTCCTGTTTGCCTTACTGCTTCTACTTCTAGTAAAATAGTTTCTTTTTAATTCTGAAAGCATCTTATTAGATTTATACATTTATTTTGATTATGGTATTCCCAGCAGTGACAGACTTGATATAGAACTGCAACAAATTCTGAATGCACCCATTAATCCACACAAAAATGTCTGAATCAGATTTTTTTTTTCTAGCAAATATAGAAGCTGACAACAATGCAGTTATTAATTTAAAATATCTATCTAAGTTTGCATCTAGGTAAATGTGAAGAAAATTAAGCCCCTTGCTGTTTGTTGCTGGAGGAAAATCAGAATGAAGAAATGCAACCCAGTTCAGGAAAAATAACTAGTCAACTAATATTAACTGTCCTTTCTAAATAAAACACAAGTTTTTCCTGCTATGCTTATCTTAGAATTTAATCACTTTGAAAAGATCTCTTACCAAAATGAGTCATTGCCACAAAAAACAAAACCAACAACAAACAACAAAAAGCTGTTTAGTGGAAAATACAATATCTCTGTTTAGTTTTGGTGGCTTTCCCAACAACTTCGGGTGTTGACTTGTTTCCTCCAGAAGAAAAACAGATTAAAAAGTCAGTTATTTCTCAACGCAATCCCACTTATTTCCAGAGACATAAAAAGATGCGTATTCTAAAGAATATACAAACAATTTTTTCTTTCTTTTATAACAGAAGAACAAGAAAGTGATGGTAACTCTTCTCTAGCAGTTCTACATTCTGAATTCCTTTCTCTCCAGTTGCTTGATGTGCCATCTACTTATGTACAACCACATCTAAATAAACAGTAACATGAAAGTCATCGGTCTTCCTCTGGCAGTCTGATTAGACCACATGTAGTTTAAGAGTCACGTGACATTTTTTCCATTTTTCATCCTAATTCTTGATTCTAGCTAAACTCTCTGGGCTCCGTTAATGACAAAAGGATATCCAGGATGTCTTCACCGATCAGAAAGTCAGGAAGGGCTGTTGTGTCTCCTATCCTGACTGGTTCTTGAATAGACCCTTGGCTGCCTAGTCAACATAGAACAAAAGACTTTCTCAGAATGAATTCCTGTGTGAGTTATAACTTTTAGCAACAAACAAACAAACAAACAACTGTGAATACATTTGTAGCAATGAAGAATCCATACTAAAGCTTGATAAGTAGTTCCAGTGCATCCTGTGCCTTTCTTTTGTTCTATTATGTCTGACTTTAACATCTAGGCAATAAACAAGGAGCTGTAGTACTATGAAATAAGTTTCTTATGGCAGAAATCTTAAATAAAGTTTAAGAATTTGTAGAAAGTTAGTCACCCAGACTTCTCAGTACAATGGTATCTCTCACTACAGTTTGGTTTTGCCTTCAGACATCCAAAAGTTGGGCATGTAGAATAAGGAAGCAGCCAGACTACCCTAAACAAACAATGGTGAGAGAAAAGTTTGTGCAGAAATACTGAACCATCTACGGAGTATGCAGTTTTGTGAGATGAAAACCACATTGTCCCTCCATTTTTTTTCACTCTATTAGTTTTTCTCCATAAGTTTCTCATTTGTCTTTTATTTTTCATGTTTTGGACCATGTACTTCAGTACTGGTCCACAGCTTTGCCAAGTACAGTCTTAATGTAATTTCCCTACAACCTCTTAACATTGTTGTTGTTTATACATTTAAGGGCTACGATGGTCCTCTTGCCTCCAAGACAGTACTGAAGGATGATACTTCACTGTGACCCAGTTAGCACTGGCCAGGATAGTGCATCTGCACTCGTAAAGATGGTAAAATTTCTTTCCAACTGATGAGCTTGCACGTAGAAATATTAAAGTGCCTATTTCTTCCTTGCACTCTCTTCCTAAATGATTCTGTCATTCTATGTGAGTGACATGACCTTGCAGATTAACTGTATTAATTAAGTGACTTATAGTCAGAAAACAAGGAAGACCCCCAATTACTTTTTATAAATGTCTTATTAGATCGCATTGTATGTGCTACTCCCACATACAGTGGAAAGTGACTTCTCACTCTTACTTTTGGGTCCCCACAGAACTTAAAGTAAGAGTTTCTCCAAATTATGCCATCATAAGTTTTGCAGATATAACCAGTGAACCATCAGGTATAGTGTAAGAAAACTCTGATGCTAATTTCTTTCCCATTCCCGGACCGCATGAATTACATTAATTCCTGCTCTCTGATTCCCCAGTCATCTGCTGATGGGGAGCTCTTCATAATGGGGGTTTTCCACTAACTATCTCTAGCCATTTTAAATTGTGTGTGTCGAAAAGAGACTTTGTAGAGCAAAGGTTCCAGCCTAGGATCTTTCCTCACAACTGTCTTCCTAGTTCCATATTTTTACTTCGCTTTTACCAACGTAACTAGAAATAATGCCAAATACTCTATTTTTTCAATCGGTAAAATATATCTGTTGACACTTTCTGATTAAATTAAAGGTCTATAAACTGCAGAGAGTTAAAAATTATGGTATTGGCTTTGTTGTAAAGGGACTTATAATAAAGTATATTTGAAGTTCAGGTGAAGCTTTCTCCTGTAGGTTACCTGGTTGTAAGCTTCCTCTCTCATGTGTTATATCAAGGCTCTACCTCTTCCTTGTCTAACAATTAATGGGTATCTCACTCCTGTGCAGAGAAAAAAGTCGCCTACCTCAGTGGGTCATCTGTTTTCTAGGAGAACAATGACTTTGGGCTGGTTGAGATTTTTTTGATAATACCGTCAATGTTAGATTGTCTGGAAATCCTGAATATTTAAAACATGACACATAAGTAACTACATTATCCAAAAGCTATAGGGCAGAGCCCATAGAAGTCCATAAAAACCTCCTGTTTGTTCCAAAAGAAACCTTGAAACCTATGTATTTAACAACTGTGATCCATGGTAACATAGGCAACGTGTTGAAGAAGAAATTCTTCATGGAGAGGGTGGTGAGGCACTGGCACAGGTTGCCCAGAGAAGCTGGGGATGCCCCATCCCTGGAAGTGTTCAAGGCCAGGCTGGATGGGGCTTGGAGCAACCTGGTCTAGCGGAGGGTGTCCCTGCCCATGGCAGGGGGGTTGGAACTAGATGATCCTTAAGGTCCCTTCCAACCCAAACCATTTCTATGATTCTGCGATTCGTTGTTTCCCATCTCTCTCCTTCCTGATTTCTATCCACTAACCTACATTTGCAAAAGTGATAAGCTGGAGGCTGAGGGAATATTTGGGGAGATACCACTCTATGCTGTCTTCTGCAATTCTCTAGGTGTCCACCACTGGCCACGGCGACAGATGGCATCCTGGGCTAAACAGACCATTGGTTTGACTATTTTGATGTTTCTATGTCCCTGTAAGCCTGAAAATTCTGTTTGGACAAGTTAGTTTGTGATTGATACATTCTTAGATTCCATCCTTACCGATGTGCTCCACCAGTCTGAGGTGCAAACTCTGTAACTGTTTCTGAACAGCCTGCAATAATGCCAAGAACTGGGAGCAGGGAAGTGGTGCTGGAATATGGAAGTGTGAGAAGATATGCCTGAGGGGAGTGAGTGATTACTGAGACAAGGAAAGGATGGGAGCTGGAACAAGGTTTCAGAGAGACAGGGGACTGGAATATAAGCCTCAGATGGTCCAGGATGTGCAACTTCAGACTGGAAGTTAGGATACATGTGAGAAAATGGAAGACTGCAGGGCAGGTAGTGATGGAGAGGTAAAGGGAATTCGTGGTCCTTTTGAACACAGATTAGGATCCAGGATTCCTGAGTTAGCTGGTAAAGAGCCAACATAAAATACTGGTTTATTTCTCCCTAATGACTGAGCTGCATAGAATTCACAGATGATAGTTTTCTCCTGCTTTTATTTGCTATTAGCTCATGTCACCAGAATTTGTTCTATAAACTCCTGAGTTTTGAACTTTTCGGATTAGCCCCAGGGATGTAAGTTTGCTTTGACAAGATAGAACTTCTGATGGTTGTTTTTCTAGATTGCCTTTTAAGAAGTTAACTCCTAAAAGTAACTTGGAGAGTGTTAAGATTACAGACTAAAACATTCAAAAAGTAGAGAGTATTCAAACTCAAGATGCTTCAAACTCTGGAATATACATACTATGATACAATCTTTTATTTATAAGATGACATATTAGTTTCACCACAGGCCATTCCTTACTTCAGTACACAGGATACCTAGTGTTCAGAGTATGAAGTCATGAAGTAGCCCGTTGTTTGTATGTTTTCCTCATCTAGTACAAAAGCTACACAGTGCAGGGACTGAAGCAGAAGAAAAAGCTGGTGGTGTGTTTCGGACAGAAGAGTATCTCCTGAACAACCGGATTTTCTCCTTGTCTCATTTCAATGAATCCTACATGAGGCTGAAACTCATTTAATTCAGATTTGGGATAGGCAGTGAGAGATATGTATGTTTCACTTCCTAGGTACCCAGCCTCATGCTCTGGAGACTTCTCAACTGCAAGCGAAGTTGATGTCAGATGTGATTGCCAAATGAAGTGTAAAAATAAATGCTATATCCTTGACAAACATAGCCATCCAAAACAAGCAGACAAAATAACACGTTTGACACAAATATAATTGCACCTTAGTTCTCTGTGTATAAAATGGGAATAAATGGACTAATGTTTGTGAAGCTGTCATCTGCCAGTGATAGGTGTCAAAAGAATCAGAGAAGCATGGAATATCCTGAGGTGGAAGGGACTCACGAGGGTCATTGAGTCCAACTCCTGACTCCACACAGGTCAATCTAGAAGTTAAAGCATGTATCTAAGAGCGTTGTCCAAACGCTTCTTGAAGAACGACAGGCTTGGGGCCATGAGCACTTCCCTGGGGAGCTTGTTCCAGTGCTTGACCACCCTCTCAGTGAAGAAGTTTTTTCTAACATCCAATCTGAGCGTACCCTGATGCAGCTTTAAGCCACTCCCTTACATCCTATCACCAGACACCAGAGAAGAGATCAGCACCTTCCTCCCCACATCCCCTTATGAGAAAGTTGTAGACAGCAATGAGGACACCCCTCACTGTCCTCTATGCTGAACAAACCTAGTATCCTCAGCTGCTCCTTGTATGTCATGCCCACTGGTCCCCTCACCATCTTTGTTGCCCTCCTTTGGACACATTCTAATATTTTTATATCCTTCTTACATTGTGGAGCCCCAAACTGCTCACAGCACTCAGGGTAAGGCCACACCAATGCTGAGTACAGTGCAACAATCACTTCTTTTGACCAGTTAGCTCTACTGTGCCTAATGTACCCCAGGATACAGCTGGCCCTTTTGGCTGACGTGGCACGTTATGGACTCATACTGAGCTTACCATCAACCCAAACACCCAGATCTCTTTCCAAAGGGCTGCTCTCCAGCCTCTCATCCCCCAATTGGTACATATAAGCAGGATTATCCCATCACAGGTGCAGAATCTGGCGCTTGCTCTTGTTAAAAGAATCAAAATTTTGGAATGATCACCTCTAAGTAACATTGGTAGCTCAGAGTAGATGGTGGATTTATCATGATTATGCTCTGAGGCAAGAAATTCCTAAGCAAAAGGAAAGTCATCTCAAAAGACACATTCTCAGCTCCATAATGAGTAATACAGCAATCCTATAAACTCAACAGCTCGATGAGCTAATCAAGTAGAGTAGCAATAAGGTTAGTTTGTTGTTGTATGATGGACAGTAAGAAAATTTGACTGGAGCTGTGTCTTGAACCATGATTTCTCTGTTCACTGTTCACTCTTAGGTTTGCTCACTCCAGGCTACCTGAATCATTAAATCTGGGTTGATGGTAAGGTCAGTATGAGTCAATAATGTGCCCTGGCAGCCAAGTGGAGGAGGAGCTGCTTGTTGAGCTGAACATAGGCAGCAACACTCAAGGACAGGAGTTAGAAACTCCAGAGAGTGTAGGGTACGGGAGGCATTTCTCAAAAGCCATGTCTTTAATTGGCTGTGATTTCCAGCTGGCTTTTAAAATGGAACTGAAGTTGCATAGGCATATAGGGAATGTTGTATTTCCTAACCTGTAAGCATTTGACTTTGCAAACTTAGTATTGCTTCAATTACTTTTTTGTGTGTAACATTTATGTATAATGGAGAGCAGAAAAATGGTTTAGAACAAAATGAAGAAATGTTTGGGAAAGAAGACTATAGTTTTAGAGTAAGAGCAAGAGATTGAACCTTAAGAGACATTAGAAAGTTAAAAGGGAATGATGGACCTTTGGAGGACCACAGAAGTGGAGAAGACCACAAGACCACAACAGATTGAGAATTGGTGGTGCGGGTGCACCAGTGAGGGGACTGAACCTGAGGATCAAGCACTGGTTAATGCAATGAAGAAAAATTTTGGTTATGTGGAAAAGAGGCCGCAATATGATGAAAGATGTTGAAAGAACAAGAATTTTAGTTTTCTGGACACACGTCTCATTTTGCAGTCAGTCTAAAGGAAGATACAGTAGAGTCAGTAAGAAGTCTTGAGAGTCTCATCACACAATCTTTTTTCTGTGGAAAGTAGGGTTGGATCCTTCCCATTTCCAAGGTCCTGTGCAGCACATATTTTGAGTCTCGTGCTGTTTAGCATACTCTCTCATCCACCCTGTAGTTCAATGAAGACCTGGTGAAAAGATCCTGCAGTAAATTTGCTGACTGTGTCCTGCCCTAACTCATTTTTCCAAATGGCCTTTTAGTATATAAAACAGCAACACATTAATCCAGTCTGAAGGTACTGATGACCATGGCACAGTCCTCATCCAACAGGAAAGGCCAAGTTGCCTAAAAACGCAACTTTGTTCGCTGATAGAACAGGCTCAGACACTTTGAATGAAACTGAAGAAAAATGGCTTTGCTTGGAAAATGAAAAAGTTTGCAAAAATTAACATTTTCCCCAGTTTTTGTCTATGAAGTATGTGTCAAAATATTGTCAAAACTATCATCACAGTGATTTGCAGTAAGAGAATCTTATTATGATTTTTAATAGTTTGATTCTATAATTACATTTCCTAAAAGACATTTCTTAGTGTTTTAAAAACTGACCAACTTTAAGCCTTACAAAATAGAATTCCCTTCACAATTTCATATTTTGCAGGTTTTTTCTCTCAGCCAATGCTAATTGCTAAACAATGCTAACAGCCTATTGAAAACTACATTGTGGATCTTACTGACATAAAGCAGAAGCCAGATGAGCAGTCAAAACTTACTAGTTCCTTTTCATACATGTAGCATCACTTTGATTTATGCAGGCTAGCACCCCCTTATCAGGCACTGTCACTCGTCTGATTGCATGTGCAGTGAGATCAATGTGTTGGTCCAACTGAAAACTTGGAGTTTTTAGCCACGAGTGCTCATGTCGGCATAGAAAGGTGACAGAAATTTATAGCCAGTCATTGAGGAGAGGACAGGACCGCTACTTTTGGCAGCAGCTTTATCATGCAGCAACTTGCCTGTGGTGAAACCACACACTAAACCTCCTGGAGCCTGATCTTATTCAAGCTCCTCAGTATGAGACATACCAGGAAAATGAAGGAATACCGTATGCCAGATTTAATGGAAAGGAACAGAGTCGGGGGTTCCGGTATACTGAAGCCCCTTCTTTCAACACTGTGCTCGCAGACCCCACAGGAGGACATCTTCAACCTGTAAGTAGAATCTTGTTTAGGAGAAGACTAGAAACGGTTTGATATACCAAATCCAGTACTTGATTAATTTTGTGATCAAACGGTCTTTGAGATCCACTAATGAACACCTAGGAAGAAGCTGGATTTAGAAGAATGAGGAATTTTCTTTATATATACAAAATCATACACAGATGCTGCTCCAAAGGTAGGTAATGGGAAGATGAGAAGCTAGGTTGATGCAACAGCTTCCCCTGCCGAAACAGAGTCATTCTGTCCTCCTTCAGGCTGCACGCTCTCCTGTGCTGTCTTTGTGGGCCCTTCTGTACCTGTCTGACACTTCAGTCACTTCAACTCGCTAAGGTGACAAAAAGCTATTCACCTTTATTTTCCTCTCCTTAATTGGCTTAGTAGGTTGGAGAACAAACATTAATGGTTGCAGGACCCCAAATATAGCTCAGTGTCATAGCTGACTGCTTTTCTCAGCAAAATTTCACTAAACCAACATGAAATGATACTATTTAAGACTTGGACTTACAGTTTGAGGACAGTATAGAAGCTGGTTGGAGCAACATATCTTAATGTTGATTTGGTGTAAATTGCACGGAAAGAAAAGAAAAGCAGGCCTGTAATTGATTTCATAAGGCAAATTTTGGTAAGCTAAGGGACTTAGTTAAGTCAATTGAACTGAAGAGGTCAGGATTTTGAAACGGAAATGATTTGCTGTTTCTTCAAGAGGCAGGTGCTAACACAGTGCGTAAAAAGGACAATTGAGAATAAGTAGGGAGCTTTCAGGGAAAGAGGGTCTGACTAGAAAAAAGACTTTGCTACACATCAAGAAGCAGAGAGATAAGATGGTATTTTCCAGAGCAGAATGAGGGAAATGGGAGCAGGTAGTACCGCAGAGGAGAGTGTCAGATTGGAGAGTGTCTGCTAGTAGACTTCTTGGGGAGTTATTCTCGGGATTGATCTTACTGTTTGGCAAAGATGAGAAAAGAAGCTTATTGCGTTGGTTGGTTTCACAGAATTAGCCAGCATCATCAACACAGCTGCAGTGGGATGTCATATGGAAAAACAATGAATGACCTTGATGATTGAATGAATGGAAACAAAACAAACTGCTATAATACAAAATGCAAGGCTACGCACTTGGAGGCTAATAAAAATTTTGCTGTTAACGAACTTCCCCAGTAGAAAAGACATAGGTTCAATTAGAACAGAAGTTGGTTATCTAATGTAATTGTGCAAAAAGGCAATTGCCCACCCAAAACTGTGAAATTTAATGAAGATATGGAAATATTAATGTACTGTACAATGTAGTAATTTGATTTAAAATGGAATATTTTTGGAATTTGAACTCACATTCAAGACAGAAGAGTTCAGACTGGGACAAGTAGGAATAAAGGCTAGCAGAATGACCAGTGGAATGAAGATCTGTTGAGCAAGAAGAGGCTAAAAGATCTTTGTTTAGTCTAGCAAAAGGAAGGCTGAGAGGGAATATGATTACTGTCTATAAATATATCAGGGGTAAACACCAGGGAGGGAGAAGAGCTATTTAAGCCAAAGGACGAATACTGGCACAAAAACAAATGGATTCTTGAGTAAATTTAGTCTGGAAATTAGAAGAAGGTTTCTAACCACCAAAACAATGAAGTTCTGGAACAGATTTGCAACAGGAGTAGGGGGTAAGCATATCAAACTACCATTAAGATGGAGCTTGAAAGTTTCTGGAAGGGATTATATGACAGAGTTTCCTGTAATAGCAAGAAACTGGACTCAGCGACCTAGGGAGTCTCTTCCAGTCTTAAGGTCCTATATTCTGTTTTGCACTGTCATTTCTTCTCCATAAAGACAAGAGATTTATCCAACTAAAACCCTCAAATGTTTAAAAACTAGTAAAAATTATTTTGCCAGTAAAAATTAAGTTAGTTATTGTAAACTCAATGCAAGTGATTTCATAATAACACTTTATTGGGTATTACATTCTTAGTCTTTACTATACTGGAATGTCTTCTGTGGGGAGGTTGCCCAGTTTAGAACATGAGTTATTCTTCACTTTTTCAAAAGTGGAATATGGGATGTGGCATAAAGGTCATCATGATATAATATGACATATTATATCATGCAATGAATAGTAATCTTACAGGATATTGTGTGTATTGCCTCATTATTTGACCTTTGGAAAGATCACTTTTGGTTAAATAAGCTGCAAATTAAACAGCTGAATGCAATTTATTTATAGATACATATTGATTTGTTTATAAATATTATGAAAAGGAGCTGTAGTTCAACAACCATAATGAAAACCACAGGTAATGTTTTGTGGAAAGCAATTTTTTTAGATTTTTTTTATAGTATGGGTTCTGTTACGCATAGTACAAACCTATACACACCTATGGTATCTTTTCATTAAGAGCTTTAGTCTATAAAGAATAGCTGCAAACCTAATGAAACCCCCAAAGTGGAACACCAATAGAGGGGAATATCATACAATAATACCAAAATTATCAAAGTGTTACTGATCACAGGTGTTTCAAGATTCTACTTCTTTTTGCTTGGTTTTGGTTTTTTAATCTTTTTCCTTCCACTGCTATTTCTTGAAGTTGCGTTGAGCAACCAGCTAGTAGACCAGAATACCATTACGCCATGACCATGAAAACACAGTATGGTCCATCAACCAACCAATGCGGTTTGTCTACATTGTTCTTCATGATGGCCAAGGGGGATTGAGGCTAAATTGACAAAGAAGTGAGACTGAAGACAGAAAAGAAAGAGAAGTATTGGCAGAAATAGTAGGTGAAGAAAGTAGAGAAAATAATAAAACAAAGAAGATAATAAAACTGTGTAAGGCAGAAATTACAAGGTTTGTGGGGTAGGGCGGTATAGAAGCAAATAATGATATGAAAGAAATTTTGGGGTCACATACTTTGCAAAGGATTACACTTCATTTTCACTTCCACCGGTGGTAGAAACACACACCCACCCCTCTTTATAAACTGAAGTTTTATCTGCCTTCCCAAACCACCATTTTTCCCAAGCCAATCTGCAAATCAGCTCTAATAATCTATGTTCTAAAGGGGTTCACGAACCTCTACTTTCCAAGTGTTGCATCTATGAAGTAGTGAAAAGCCATCTTGTTCAACTATATTTCCTCTTCATTCTTCAGAACTCTGTTAGATGAGACATAAACCTAAGCAGTGTTCAGTCAGAAGTAGTCCTTCAGCCAAAGGGATGTGTTTCCTCCTAATTCTGGAATAAATGCCACTATCCTTTATCATAGGTAAATACTGCTGGTAGCAGGAGGTAGCTTTAAATTGTGTTCATTCTGTTCCTACAGTACACTATGCATCACTTCAAGGTTGGCTTGGTAGTGTTAAGATTGCTGCTCAAACATAAACTCTTTAAAATATACCAGATTACTCCTTCTCAGTTCAAATTCAGTTGACTGCTTTTTGAGACAATTTTACTCCATGACAGACAGAAGGATGTCACTCTTCTTGCAAGTCATTGAGCATACCGTTGGTCCAGCTTTGTCGAATTTATCTACTGACAGTCAGTACTTTTGACAATTTTTAGTGAAGTTGCTGACATCAGGCCTGTCCATGAAAGCAGTGGTGTGGAGCCTATACATACATCTGTTTCAGATCTCTGGTGTTCATGAAGAGATTTTACTGCTTAGTGTTTAAGCTAATGCTAACTCTTTCAAATCATGAAAAAGAGTTACTCGATCTGGATTATTCTTTAAAATAATCTGAATTAAACATGGTTTTACAGATGAAGAGAAACTTACATAGGTGTCTGAACATTTTCCTCCTTTCTCCTGATGTCAGTTAAAAAAATAATGGAAAAGTCATGGTGCATTTCATTATTTTTGTCTACGTTTGAACATACAAATTAAAAAATAGGGTTACATGTCTATAGGGGGACAAGGGTTCTCTGGAGTTAAATAGAAATAATATACATAAAGTTTTATTTATTTTTATATATATTATATATATAAAGTATGTATATAACTGCATTTCAGTACAGTTGCAAAATTACAAGCAAAACCATTAAAATTTCTGCTTGAACTGTACAATCCAAAAGATTAATGAAAATGGTCTAATTCTACATTGCTACGTAAAAGTCCTGGGTAACATTGTTAGATAATGTCTATTGCGAGGGCGGTGGTAAGAGGAAGGTGCTCTTTGATTACTCTTTTAATGACTAATAAGAGCGATAGGTTTCACTTAACGTGTTCTAAATTAGAAAACCACTCATTTTCTACCATCCATCTCTGGATGCATCAAAGCTCTCAAAAACAGGTGCTTAAGTCCTCTGGAATTTCTTTCTGAACTTCACCAGAACTTAAATGTTTATGGACAAGCACTGTTGTAGAAGAAAAATCATCTTCCCGAGATGTGCGACTGGAAAGGTTGGAAAATATGTAATGTGGAGGAGGACTCAGTGTGGTTTTACTTTTACCAACCTAGAAGATACTCAGGACTAACAATGGAAATGGTCAGGCGCCAGCTAACTGAGAGAGCCTATGAGATTCAACGTTGAAATGTGGTTACTACGAGCATAATTGGCTGGACAGTGTGATGATGCAGAAGTTTATTACAGGGCAACTTTGAGGAGACCTTCAAAACGGGTGGTGAAGGCACTTTCTTCCCTGGTGGTGGTTGAGTTAGAGCTGTTTCGCCATCAGCTCACCTCGGGCACGAGCAATGGCGGTACAAGCTGCCGCCAGCCCTGAGGTAACTCTCTCCCCTCACACCAAATAGCCCTTCCAAGCTTGATCCGATGCCTAGGATGGTGTGAAAACAACCCCATTGATTCCCATCAACAACACAGAGCAACAGTGTTGGAGATTTTGGCTTGAGTTGTTGACTGAAGGCTGTGTCTCCGGGTGGGACCATTAGGAAGAAATTAGATGTACTGTTGTGACAATAGAAGATAGAAAATTTCTGGGCTCTCCCACACATGAAAATTATTAACCAAACACATCAAGGGCGGTGGAGGAAAGCGCCAGTCCTGAAGTGACTTCTGTGGCGCCCGCGAGCAAGGCTGCCCCGCGGGCTCCCCAGGCTGATCGCGCGGGAGGCTCCCAGCCCCGCTGGAAATGGCGCCAGCGGCTTGAACCCGGCTCCCTGCGCGTGCGGAGGCTCTCTCCAGGGGACACGCACGGATACCGGCTAGAGGAGCCTGGGCGGGTATTGCTGGCTCTCTCTCCCTCTTCTGGGCAGAGGAGGAGGAGTGAATGGGGCCGAGCGGGACCAGCGCGCTAGACGGGAGGCTGAGCTGCCCAGGTCCTCGAAGGAGCGGGCGCGAGCCCCGTGGCCAGCGCGGAGGGAAGGAGCCGCGCAAGCCAAGTGCGCAGCCTCCATTTTGGCGGAGGGCGGGCGGAGAGCTTGGCTCCCGGCGCTTGGCCGCCCTCCCCACCCCGCGGCACTGCCGGGGGTACCCCGCTCCTCTTCCCGCGGGGAGCCGGGTGGAGACGCCTCAAATGGACGCCCCGCTGCGCCTCACGTTGGTTCGAATTGGCCCCCAGCTCCCCGCCACAGCTCCCGACAAAATGGAGGACGCCACCACTGCTACCACCACTACCACCACCACCACCAGCAGCTCCTCCAGGAGCCATGTCGGCGGCTGACATGGCGCCCTCCCCCGCGGCGGGTGGGGACAGCAGGGCCTCCTAGGACGAGGAGGCGCTGCACGGCGGGGCAGGCGCCCTCCCTGGGAGATGTGCGCTCCCTCCCTTTCCCCTCTGGGAGCGCTTCCATTATCCACGCTGTTGTCCCCTCATGGAAATGGCCCCAGGTTCGAAGCCCTGCTGAGGGAAAGAGCGTGGTGGGAGCTCTCGGGGGACCACGGGGCAGTGCTGCCAGCCCTATGCTGGGTGTATGAGGGTGGGAAGGGAGAGGTGAGCCCGCGCCCTACGCCTGGGGCTGTGGCGCCCACCGGGACCGGGTGCAAGTCTGGGATGGGCAGCGCAACCTTCCTACGGACCCTGCCCGGCTCGACAGCATCGCAAACTTCTGCGAGTTGCCGCCACCGATGAGCCGCGCGGCGAGCGGGAGCGAGCGCAGCCCTGGGCGGTGGGTAACGGAGCCGGTGGGCAACGATCCGGGTTCCTCAAACCTGATGGATCAAAGTGGGAAGAACCCCGGGCATGGCTAGGAGGAAGATTGGCAGTTTATAGGGTCAACCGGCTGCGGGCGACTCTGATGGATAGGCGGCCCACCCACTCCGCTAGCCCAGCGCGAGAGCCCGCCCTCTGGGGGAACCAATGGCGGCGCAGGGAGGCGGGTCTCCCCCCGAGCTCGCTTGGCCCGGTTCCTCCTCCCCTTCGCTAGCAGCTGCGCTTCGCCCGGGACTGGACCGAGTTAGAGTTGAGACGGCGGCGGAGTAGCGCAGAGTGCGTGCGTCCCCCGCGGAGGGGGGGTGGGGGGTGTCCGCGCCCGCGAGCGGGGGGAAGCCGGGTCCGGTGGGGTGGGTGCTGCGCCTCAGGGCCGGGCTGGCGGGCGGTTGGCGGTGCGGAACTGCCCCCGGGGCGGGGATGGGAGAGCAGCAGCCGCCGTCCCTCCGAGCTCCCCGGGCTAAGTACTCCCCCCACCACCACCCCCGGTGTCGTCGCTACCGCGCCGCCACCTCTCGCGGCGCCGGAGGGCGTGTGAGCACCCCCGGGGGCAGCCCTACCGATAGCCATCGTGGCCTAGGGGTGGGCGATGGGGGTGGGGGGGGGGGCGGGGGGCGCCCGAGGGCAGCCCGGGGGGGGGCAGGGGCATTTGGGGGAAGGGCCGGGTCTGCTGTAGCGCCTCCTATTTTAACTCCCTCTCTTCCCTTTCCCGCCGGGCCCTGGGCTGTTGTTCTGCCCCGGTGCCTCCCCCACCCCCCGCCCTCGCCGCTCCCCCGCGGGTGCCTCCCCTGCCCGGCGCTCCGCGGCTCCTGCCGCCGCCGCTGCTCCCCTCCCGTATTGTTTGGCTGGGTCTGGCTAATGGCGGACAGGAGGCGGCAGTGCTGCCGGCCGACTGCAGGGGGGCAAACCCGACACCGGAGAGGGGCAACTGCCGCGGCAGCGTGCAGGGGGGCACGGGCGCTCGTCCGCCGCTCGGGCGCCGCCGCTCAGGGCCCCGCGACCCCCCCGAGGCCGCCGGTTCGGGGCTGCCCAGTCAAGTTGGCAGGTGATATCTGCCCCCCACCGCGAGTGCCGCCGCTGCCTTGCTCCCTCCCCCGCACCGGGATGCAGCCGCTCCCGGGGCGGCTCCTTGTGCCCCCTTTCCTTCGGCGGGGGTGTATTTGCGGAGTACCCCCGGGGAGGGCAAGCCTTTATTTCGTTCTTTCTGCGAAGGGTTCGGGATTAAAGGGAAGTGGTGGGTGATGCAGGCGGTACCTGCCCTCGTCAGGCGAAGGAAACGCTGCTTGGGGGCGCTGCCCGCTCCTCGCTGCCCCCTGTTAACCCCGTGTCTTTCCCTTAGGCTCCAGCCCGGTTTGGTGCAGCCTTGGCAGAGACCGACAAGGAGAGGGAGCTCTATTGTGAGTGCTATTTCTGTACCTATTTCTGCCTCCCTGCCGAGGGTGGGCTTGACCCCCTTCCCCCTGTATTCCCGGGGGTAGGGGTAGAAGGAGGAGCCTCCGGGCTTGGGTGGGGAGATTGCTGGGTCCAGCAGCTGCTGCCCTGGGGCGAAGCCCCAGCAATGGCTGTGAGGCGGCTCCTCCTCGGGGTGGGCGCTGCTGCTGCAGACATCGCTCCTGCAGTACCAACTCCGGCAAGCAGACGACGGGCGCTACCCGGCCCAGGAGGGAGGGGGAGGGCATATTTCGGGTGCCCCCTAGAGTTTTGGAGCGTGTATTGAAATCCGTCACGAGACACCTTTAGCCATCTTTCATTCCCCCCCCCCCACCTCTTTCTCCGATCCCGTGTCCTGGTTATCTTGAAGCTCAGAGGAGGAAGGAGAGGTTTAAAATCGGGCAGAAACGTGCAGCGCGTACTCCAGCGTCTCTCCTTCGCGCGCTGGGGCTGGTTCTTGCTTGGGTGGTTTTGTTGGTCACCTTTGGCAGTTTGCGTGCCCCGGCGGGGCTTCTGAGCCGTCTGCTTTGCCCCTTCCCCGAAAAGCTGGAGCCCACCGAGGAAACGCGCAGCTTCTTCGTAAGCGCGTGGTTTTGGTGTGGGATTTTCAAAGCGGATGGGGATCTCAGTTGAGTGTCGGCCGAGGAGAGGCTGATTACCAATCCCTGCCCGTAGGACTGCGGTGAGATTTGACTCCGGTTTGTGCCCCCTTTAACAACGGGGGGTGTTTTCTTGCTGCACGGGGGGGTTCTGGAGCCGCGAGGGGAAGGTCAGGCGGGGTGCGCGCGGGGGAGGTTTGGCGGCGCTGAGGGGTGCGGCGGCGGGTTGCGGCCGCCAGGGGTCGCCGCCAGGAGCGCAGCCGGCCGCCGCGGGGCCGGCGGGAGCCACGCAACGGCAGCGCCGGGCTCCTGGGCACGGCAGCGGCCGGTGCTCCAGCCTGCCCCACCACCCGCATCTTGAAATTGTTTGATGTTTCCTCCCTTGCCACGCTACCTAGTAGATTTCCCAGATCTGCATAGCTTGCAACTTTGTTTGTCACTTCTTGGTGGCTTACGGATACAAAGACTAAATGGTTCTCTGCAAAACCTCACCGCTTGGGAGGAAGGCATCAGATTCGGATTCACTGAGCTTCAAAAATTACCAGCCTCGTGAAAGACACTTTAGAGTTTGTATGGCCTGTTATCATTAATAAAGTGTTCTGTTCTAAACCTTGGCTTCCTACTGCAATTTTTAAGTTTTAGTTGTAATTTTTTTAACACTTACTGTGTCTTGGATTGTAAGGCCACCATCGAATTTTACTTCTGAGTCATCATACCTTTCCATCTAACAGCTGGTTTGCGTCTTCTGATGCTTCTTCACGTTAAAAAAGTTACTTTTAAGAGTGAGTAATCAAGGCCAATAATGCTTTGGAAGGAGGGAGGTCCTTGTGCTAGAAGGGAGTGCAAAACGATGTTGTGTGCAGGAGCTGGTTTGAAAATATTGCAGCTTTGTGTGGCTGCCTATGAAAAGATGAGAATACTGCCAAGAACAGCTGTGTAGCTAAGATTCAGTAAACCTCAATAAGCAGTTGCCAGCTGGTTTGTGAATTACATTAACGTTTTGCACGAAAGCAGCCTACTAGATGTGCTCCTCCAGTGGTGGTGGTGGTACAGCCTTTTCTCTAGCACATGACTGGAGGTAAAAAGTGTATCCTGTGGCACGTGATAGGCCATGCTGTTGCATAAGGGAATGTATTCGGTGCTTACTGCTGCAAGGTCAGCCCTAGGAGCCAAACTCTGCAGCCACAATTTGTGAAATGAAGGTGATGATGGGACATTATTAGGTAGTTAAATAACTTAATAAAAGACTGTCTTAATTAGAGTATGTAAGAAATTTGCTTTTTATTATTGTTATTAATCCTTTGTCCCTAAATATATGATTGCATTCTACTGTTGCTTACCCTGGAATTAGACCCTGAAAGGGATTTGCATCAGCAAGAATGTACAAATGCCAGTGAATAAGTGAAAGCAAGTTTCTTTGTGTTCTACAGAGATTGTTTAAGTATACTGAGGGATGTGGGACTAGATCTCATACAACCTCTTTCAGATTTTTGCTGTGTGTTGTGTTTTTTTTTTTTTTGTCCAGCACCGTCATGAACAGTCTTGTATTGTTACAGTAGTTTTAATTTTGGTTTTGAGGACTAAGTACAGAATTACTGAAGTTGCGTTGTCTTGTGTCAGAGTTTGCAACCAGTTGATATACTCTGCAGCAAAAGCAAAATGAGGAGTTCTGTGAAGAATGTCAAATACTGTTACTAATGAAAAATCCACTGTTCATTGAGAACTTCTTTTTTTTCCAGAAGACGTGTACATCACAAATAACAATGGACTCCACCTAGCTGTGGACAGAGATTGAAATTTGAAGTTCAGAAGACTAGTAAGCTGTGCCTTCTGAGAAGTTTCAGGTAACACCTGCCTCATAAGGCTCTTAGAGCCCTGTGTGCTACAGGATTGTTGTTGACTGCTGAAATTGTTGAGTTTAACTCAACAGTTAAAAGTATGTTTTCTGCAACTTCTTTTTAACTTCATTTCAGCGATTTAATCTTACTAGGTGAATGCTCCAGGAGGATAACTGGGTTTCTGAGAGAGAGAAAATGTTCAGAGGAAACTTAGCTTTTCTTCCATACTTGTAGCCTACCCTGTGTGCTCCTGGCAAACATGGCTGGCAGTGCACGCTAACTTGGTATATGAATGATCTGCTCGATGCAGATGCTAGTATTAATATTCTTCATTTTGGACCACGATTTGTAAGTTTGTCAGAGGGGGTTTTGTACTTAGAAGAGAAATTTAAGATAGAAGGGAGCACTGTGAGACTTCCAGAATGCAGTTGGGTGGTATGTTCTCTTTAGTTAGCACTTTTGACTGATTTTCTATTACAGTTTTGCAGCTGCACAGTGGCTTCCAACTCCTGTTTGTTGCCCATGCTGCACGTGCGCTGGTGTAGATGCACTTCACTTGGGCTATTGATCCTGCTACTTTTTTGGGACCGAAGCTCTAATTCCTGTGTGACTGTTCTCAGGTGCTTCTGTGGTTTCTAATGCCTCAACAAGCCTTGTGTCTTTGCTGCTATGTGATTCCCTGTCCCTTACCCCTGGTGAGATGGCTAAGGAGCATTCATTGATGCTGTGGTAGGCTTGGCTGAGGGTGAGCTGGCAGTGTGGCCAAGAAGGCCAATGGCATCCTGGCCTGCATCAGGAACAGTGTGGCCAGCAGGACTAGGGCAGGAACTGTGCTCCTGTACTGGGCACTGGTGAGGCCACACCGCGATTACTGTGTTCAGTTTTGGGCCCCTCACTACAAGAAGGACATGGTAAGGGCTGGAACGTGTCCAGAGAAGCTGGTGAAGGGTCCCTGAAGGTATTTAGAATTAGATATGTGGATGTGGTGCTCGAGGACATGGTTTAGGGGTGGACTTGGCAGTGCTGTTAATGGTTGGGCTCTGATTTTAAGTGTCTTTTCTAATCTGAATGATTCTGTGATTTCAACGCCACTTATTTATACTTAAATTGTTTTGGCAGTTGAACGCTTTTGTTTTCTGTGAGTTTCTACAAATTATCAATTTTAAGACAAAAGCCATGTTTATTCTGTGAGATGCCATGCTGCTAGAGTTTAGTAGGATTCAGACACACAAAAAATTTGATGTATGTCTGTATGGATGAGAAAATCAACAGCTTCATTAGGTGAGATCTATGACTGTCCTTTGTAGACAGGGTAGATCATGACAGTCCCCACATGGCTGAGGGATTCTCATGCCAGTCCTTGTGGATTGAACTTGTCAGTGATGAAAGTTGTTTTCTTACTCCAGTTTGCTATCAGAACAACATTATTTCGATCAGAGGTTATAATACAGATGACAAATTCAGATTTTACTAGTCCAGCATAATTAACATTTACAGAGATTACTCAGTTTTGTGGTCAACAGAGACACTCCAGTGGCGATTGCTACCAATATATTTTTTGAACTGCTCTGTTTAGAGGGTATTTATGTTTTGTAGGCTTGTCCTAATGCTTAAGCAATCCATCTTTCTTTGTGTTTCCCGAGTTTTTTGGAGCTGCCCTGACCACAACCTCACTTCCTGCCCCTTCCACCATCATCCACTGTAGAATAATCTGTTGGGGGTGGCAGGGATTCATCACTGAGGCAGAGACACAGAAGCAAGTGTTCAGTGCTCCAAACAGTAACTGCAGTAATGGTTTGAAATGTATGCAGGCATTACCAGCGCTCTCCCCAGCCATACTGAGTGTCAGTAGCACAAGAGGGTTGTGGTGGTTTTCTGCTTGCTTTAAGTTTGTCTGAGATGGGACAACATCATGCATTGCTGTTGTGCAGAAATGATAGTTTTAGAACACTTAATGTGTTACTACTTTACCTAAAATAAATGAATTAGGCACTCTGTAGTTAACTGTATATTAAGGCTGATAAACGTTTTTCCTTAACTCTTATGAGGCTATCTGAATCTTTCCGTTTATATCACTGGAACTTCTAAAGGCCCTAGTACTTAAATTTGCGTACCTAGTCTATCAAGGCATAGTCCATAATCATTAGTTTTAATACTTACTGATAAATGCTAAGCAGGATGTCACCTTAATTCCACCTTTACCCCTATTTCGTAGATTGTGCAAAGTAGTGATGTACACTTGGTCACACTCTCTGTTAACTGATAGGACAACAGCTGCTTAGATACTTTGCATCACAGCGCCCCAATCTGATTTCTGGGGGGCAGGCAAAGAAAGTCGATCACTAGGAGAGGACAGTGGGATTATGGAAGAGTTTGTATTGGTTTCTACATGCAGTTCCCTCAGTTCTTTTGTTGTGAAAGACGGCATTGGAAGAAGATGGTAGAATTGGGCATAACCCATAGAATATGTGCCCTATTTCTCTAATTTAGGCCTGTTAGGGCTCATAGGCGCTCTTAGAAAGGTGGACTTACTTGTTTTTCTCCTGCAGACTTTTGTTGGAAGCATATTGGCATCTTGTGTTCCTTCAGGCTTTTCTGTGCAATATACTGAACTTTAAACAAAAGCCCACTCATGATGCAACTACCCTTTGGTTTTTTTTTTTTTCCTTAAAAGTTTAACCTTGGTGAAAACCTTACTTCTTTCTGGAGTTCCTTTTCTTTAGATCCCTGTAAGACCTCTCCAGTTTGGCATTTAACCCTAGTACTGTAACAAAATAACTTTCAGAGAAATTTGATGATCTCCTTCATAAGCTCAGATATCATCTCTCTATGGACGACCTTCAAGTCTGTCTTGCTTCTGGACTTGCTGCCTTCTATACAAGCTAATCTCGGTGTGTGCTTCTGACTTCCCTTTGTGGATGTCTGACCTTTAGCTCAGGCTTCTATTGCAAAGGCAATCCTTCCTTCCCAAAGGAAGACTCTCAGTGCTGTCTGTCACTTGTGGACAGCATTGTCATGAGATCTTTGGTTTAAGCCCGTAATCTAGGCCTTGTTCTAGACACAGCACACACTACTCTTGCAATAGACTGTGGATTTCTTCCATGTAGTAAGCTGTCTCTTAATTAAACAATTAATTGTTCATTATTCAGTTGTGTTAATAAATCACATGACTAAACTCATACTTTGCCTTTGATCTTTGTGTCTTGTGGTAAGTTTTTCTTACAGTTGTGGTAAAAGTGATCCTGCTCTGTTGGTACGGATTCAGAATCCTGAACAAGAGTGCTTTCCTCATCTTTTGCTTTAACTGACTGGTCTTTTTGAACCTTATATTTTAAGGCTATAAAAGTGACAGGTTGCTTGCTTTTAAAGTTAGGGGTTTGGATATGAAGGGTATTACCTTTTTTTGTTAATAAGATTGTAACTGCTGTTTAGAAAGTGACATCGTGGGTAGTTAATAGTTCATTCTCCTGTGACGCTCCTCACGTTTGGAGCAGTTCCCTGTGCACACCCTTTAAAGCAGTTGCAACTTAGTAAAGCAAAAGCAGCTAGCTTTAGGAAACAAAGCCTACTAAAAGCAAAACCAAACCACCACCTTTCCTGTCACCCTGGGGTTCGAACGCAGCATCCTTGGAACAAGAACTAATTCTAACCATTGTTTATGGTGGTGCTGTTTCCTTGTATTCTCCTTTTTGTCTCTCTCCATCTGTTGTCCCTTATGTTTAGGTTGTTTGCTCTTTGAACAGTCTTACTTTGTTTGTACAGTGGTTAGCCGAATGTGGTCCGTAACTGTGGCTCCTAGGAGCCTGTGATAAGAGTTGCAATATGTGGGTGTGGGATCAGTGTCTTTTTTTTTTTTTTCCTCTTTTTTTTTTTTTTAATGTATGTTTGGAAGAGGGAAGAAGACCTAGTGTTGTGTTATATCTGAAATAATTTAATCATTTTCTTTGGACAGAACTGATGGTTAATATACCAAACTCTGTACATTTAAGAATTCTTATTAAGCTGGAAGAATTTGCCAGACATATTTTGAATTAATAGCTAGTATTTCTGTGTGCATGTGTTGGAGGGGAGGGGTGGGTTTTGCTTTGTTTGTGGTGGTGGTTTTGTTACTTTAGAAAAATGTTCATTCAGAAAGTGAGGTTTTGTTCTGGTAGAGGGTGCCTCATTAAAGAAGCCAAGTGGTATCTAGAAAGGCCAGGTAAGAAGCTCTCTGTAATACATCTAATAAAAAAGTAATTGCAGTTTAGAAGTGACAGAAAATGGAGAGTGCCACAAAGGTGGTTTGTTTGTTTTTTACCAGACACAAATGTTGGATATGTCTTGGAATTGTCATTGTCACTGAGTTTGGCCATCATTATGTATATTTCCACCCAAAGAATTAACAACTAGAAATACCAAGATGGTCTGACTAATATTGTGTATAGTACAGCAGTTATGATCTGAACTAAGGCCAGCATTTTGTAATAATTAAAAAGAATTGGAGAGTTCAGAGAAGACCTACAAGAATGGCTTAAGGAGGAGTGGAAAATATGCTTTCTATTAACAGATTTCAGGAACTCAGTCTATTCCTCAAATAATAGATTGGGAGACTATGTACCCCCCCATAACATAATATAGTGCTTTTCCCACCCACCCACAGTGTTAAAGGCTTAATTTCCGAGTGCTGGTTATTGTCTAAGCAATACAAACTCAGACAGGGAACAGTGTGTAGCCTTTCGGCAGGTGGGTTAGCTAAGAGTTGGAATGACATACTGAGCCATCACTTTCTTCTTTTTAGGCAAAAGTTTAAAGAGGATTTGAAAAGCTCCCCACTAGCAAAGTTAAATACATTTTTTTTAAAATTTATTTTTTGTTAAGCTTGGAATACGCTTTATGTGCTTCAAGTCTTTATTCCAGTTGCAGATTTGGTCTCGAAAGAGGATACTGGTTTACAATAAATGCTATATAGTGTATTTTTCATGGGGTTAAATTCTAATATGGATATATGCTTGGCTGCATGACCAAGCCAAACTTAGGGTTGTCTCTCCTTACCAACACATATTGTTGGTTTTGATTCTTGGAGAAGTAAGGAGGGAGTCAGCAGCACTGTTGTTACCTTGGACTTCTGGAGGGCAGACTTGGTCTGTCTAGGAGCCTGGTTGAAAAGAGCCCCTTGAGAACCAGTCCTGAAGGGCAGAGGAGTCCAGGACATTCTTCAAGAAGGAAATCTTAAAGGTACAGGAGCAGGCTGTCCCCATGTGTAGGAAGATAAGCTGGTGGGGAAGACAGTTGGCCTGGCTGAACGTATAGCTTTGTCTGGAACTTGATGGTGGGGGGGGGGGTAGGCAGAAAAGGAGAGTTTATGAGCTCCAGAAGAAGGGGCAGGCAACTCGGGAGGACTACAGGGATGTCGTGAGGTTATGCAGGGAGAAAATTAGAAGGGCCAAAGCCCAGCTAGAACTGAATCTGGCTATTGCCATAAAAGACAACAAAAATGTTTCTATAAATGCATTAGCAACAAAAGGAGGGCTAAGGAGAATATTCATACTTTACTGGGTGCAGTGGGAAACTTAGTGACAAAGAATGAGGGAAAGGCTGAAGTACTTAATGCCTTCGTTGCCTCAGTCTTGAATAGTAAGACCAGGTGTTCTCTGGGTACCCAGCCACCTGAGCTGGAAGACAGCAGAATGAAGCCCCCATAAACCATGGGGAAATGGTTAGTGACCTTTTATACCACCTAGACAGGCACGAGTCTGTGGGGTTGGATGGGATCCACACAAAGGTGCTGAGGGAGCTGGCAGAAGCCCTCACCAAGCGACTTGCCATCATCTGTCAGCAGTCCTGGCTAACCAGCGAGGTCCCAGTTGACTGGAGGTTAGCAAATGTGTGATGCCCCTGTACAAGAGGGGCCAGAAGGATGATCCAGGGAACTGCAGGCCTGTCAGCCTGACCTCGGTGCTGAGGAAGATTATGGAGCAGATCATCTTGAATGCCATCACATGTACAGGATGTATGATGCCACAGCATGTACAGGACAACCAGGTGATCAGGCCCAGTCAGCATAGGTTTATGGAAGGCAGGTCCTGCTTGACTAACCTGATCCCTTTCTATGACAAGGTCACCTGCTTAGTGGATGCAGGCAAGGCTGCAGATGTTGTTTATCTGGAAATTAGTAAAGCATTTGACACCATTTCCCACAGCATTCTTCTGGAGAAACTGGCTGCGTGTGGCTTGGATGGGTGTACTCTTCGTTGGGTAAAATACTGGCAGGATGTCTGGGCCTGAAGAGTTGTGGTGAGTGGAGTTAAATCCAGTTGTGGGCTGGTCTCAAGTGGTGTTCCCCAGGGTTCGGTGCTGGGGTCAGTTCTGATGTCTTCATCAGTGATCTGGATGAGAGGATTGAGTGCCCTTCAGTTAAGTTTGCAGATGGCACCAAGTTGGACTGGAGCGTTGGTCTGCCTGAGGGTAGGAAGGCTCTACAGAGGGATCTGGACAGGCTGGATTGATGGGCTAAGGTTCAGCAAGGCCAAGTGCCAGGTCCTGCACTTGGTCCACAACAACCCCCTGCAACGCTCCAGGCTTGGGGATGAGTGGCTGGAAAGCTGCCCAGCAGAAAAGGACCTGGGGATGTTGGCCAACAGCCAGCTGAATATGAGCCAGCAGTGTGCCCAGGTGGCCAATGGCATCCTGGCCTGCATCAGGAACAGTGTGGCCAATAGGGATAGGGCAGTGGTTGTCTCTTTGTACTGGGCACTGGTGAGACTGCACCTCGAATCCTGTGTTCAGTGTTGGGCCCCTCACTGCAAGAAGGACATTGAAGTGCTGGAGAATGTACAGAGAAGGAAGGGAAGGGTCTGGAGCACAAGTCCTGTGAGGAGCGGCTGAGGGAACTGGGGGTGTTCAGCCTGGAGAAGAGGGGGCTCAGGGGAGACCTTATGGGTCTCCACAACTATCTGAAAGGAGGTTGCAGAGAGGTGGGTGTTGTTCTGTTCTCCCAAGTGACAAGTGATCAGAGAAGAAGAAATGGCCTCAAATTGCACCAGGTGTGGTTGAGGTTGGATATTAGGGACAATGTCTTCATGAAAAGGGTTATCTAGTATTGGAAGAGGCTGCCTAGGGAGATGGTTGAGTCACCATCCCTGAAGGTACTTAGATGTAAATGTATAGATGTGGTATTTAGGGAAGGGTATAGACTGGTTGGAATGAGTCCAGAGGAGGCCACAAAGATACTCAGGGGGCTGGAGCACCTCTGCTATGGGGACAGGCTGAGAGAGCTGGGCTTGTTCAGCCTGGGGAAGAGCAGGCTCCGGGGAGACCTTCCAGTGCCTGAAGGGGCCTACACGGAAACTGGGGGGGGACTTTTTACAAGGGCCTGTAGTGACAGGACAAGGGGTAATGGGTTTAAACTGAAAGCGGGGAAATTCAGAATAGGTATCAGGAAAAAATTCTTCCCGGAGAGGGTGGTGAGGCACTGGCACAGGTTGCCCAGAGAAGCTGTGGATGCCCCATCCCTGGAAGTGTTCAAGGCCAGGCTGGATGAGGCTTGGAGCAACCTGGTCTAGTGGAGGGTGTCCCTGCCCATGGCAGGGGGGTTGGAACTGGATGGTCCTTAAGGTCCCTTCCAACTCTAACCATTCTGTGATTCTATGACATGGTTTAGTGGTGGACTTGGCAGTGTTAGGTTAATGGTTGGACTTGATGATCTTTTCTAAATTAAATGATTCTGTGATTCTGGAAGACTAGCCTTTTCTGTTTGGATTTTTTTTTGGGAGAGATTTTTGGGATTCAGTCTATCATTGTGAGTCATCACAATGAATTTTTTTTTGTGGAGAACTGTGTATGTGTTGGGTGTTTGCTCTGTTTTTTGTATTTTCGCTTTCTACCATGGTCGCTCTCATGGTGGACTGGCTTTTAGGACCTGTAAACAGCTACAGAGAAAGGAAGAAAGAGTTGTGCTGGAGAAAGTGGGAGAGAGGAGTGGGAATTCAAAACCACAGTAGTCCTTTCCTAGACTGGATCTGGTTTGTTGTGGAACTGCAGCTTTAGCAAATAAAATATGCATCTTGTTTAAAAATAAAGCTACCTCTTACTTTTTAAAACTAGTTTGATAAACTGGAGTCTTGGTCCCATAATGTAACTTGCAGCCAGCGAGCAAGTGCAGCTGTGGAAACCTACCATACTTGCCTTGCTGTCTGTGTTCATTCTCCTCTTGGATCCTGTTTCCCATCAACCTTACCTCAGCACAGAACGTGAACTATTTTGTGGTTAGTTTTTCTTTTCTTCCCCTTCCTTTTTTATGTCATTCTATTTATGATGATAAGATTTGGCAAGTCTGCTGACTACACCAAGCTGCATGGGGAGGGAAGGGATGGCATCCAGATGGACCTGGACAGGCTGGAGAGGTGGGCCACTGCCAACCTCATGGAGTTCAACAAGGCCAAATGCAAGGTCCTGCACCTGGGTCGGGGCAATCCCAACTACAGGTACAGGCTGGGTGGAGAATGGATCGAGAGCAGTCCTGAGGAGAAGGACTTGGGGGTACTGGTGGATGAGAAGCTAGACGTGAGCTGGCAGTGTGCGCTGGCAGCCCAGAAAGCCAACAGTATCCTGGGCTGTATCCAGACAAGTGTGACCAGCAGGTCAAGGGAGGGGATTCTCCCCCTCTACTCTGCTCTCGTGAGACCCCATCTGGGGTACTGCATCCACCTCTGGGGCCTCCAGCATAAGGACATTGACTGGTTGGAATGACTCCAGAGGAGGCCACAAAGATGCTCAGAGGGCTGGAGTATGTCTCCTGTGAGGACAGGCTGAGAGAGTTGGTTTTGTTCAGCCTGGAGAAGAGAAGGCTCTGGGGAGCCCTTATAGCACCTTCCAGTACCTGAAGGGGCCAACATGGAAGCTAGGGGAGCTTTTTACAAGGGCCTGTAGCAACAGGACAAGGGGTAATGGATTTAAACTGAAAGCAGGGAGATTTAGATTGGACATCAAGAAGAAATTCTTCCTGGAGAGGGTGGTGAGGCACTGGAACAGGTTGCCCAGAGAAGCTGTGGCTGCCCCATCCCTGGAAGTGTTCAAGGCCAGGCTGGATGAGGCTTTGAGCAACCTGGTCTAGTGGAGGGTGTCCCTGCCCATGGCAGGGGGGTTGGAACTAGATGCTCTTTAAGGTCCCTTCCAACCCAAAGCATTCTATGATTTTCTTTCCTTTGTTACACTGTAGCTTTGTTGAGTGTTTACTTGGTCATAGACTACTCTGGGTTTCCCTCCTATATGTAGCATAGTATTAATGTACTCTCTTAAGTTCAGTTTTCTGTGTTCTGAATTACTAGATGCATTGTATGCTGCGGGTAAATTGTGTTGAAGAAGCTTGTCTCTACTGGGCCAAAAATACTAGGTTCATAGCTGATATTTAGGTGTTTCTCAGGGATGTAAAATCAGGTTGGGACTACTAGCTGATGTTAGTTATTGTTAAAGACAAGGAAAATGGTCTATTTATAAACAACTTGTTTGTTTACAAAGTACAACATGGCCATTTTTCCTTTTTCTAAGCCAATGTGTCTGTGAAAATGAAGGATTTTAAATGCATTAGTAAAAAAGATTGTGCAGTCAGGCACTGAGAAACCAGGTGTGCCATTAGGCATGACCACTTACCTATGCAGTTACTTGTTTCATGGGCTATACGTAGAAGTGTTAAAAAAACCCCAAATCCAACAAAAAAAACCCCAAAACCAAGGAAGAACATAACTAAAAGTCCTTGTTGACAATGAATAAAGCATCTTCATTTACAAAATGTGTGGGAGTAGTACAGGCTGGGCACTGATAGGACAGAAAGCTGCTTTGGGTAGTCCTGGTGGACTGCAAGTTGAACCCGAATAGTGCGTCCTTGCAGGGATGAGTGCAGACAGAGTGTTGGGCTGAATTAACCAAGACTAGCCCCCAGTTTGAGGGAAATGATTATTCCCCACTGTTTAATAATTGTGAGACTGGATCTACAGTGTTTAGTCCAGTTTTGAGTAGACCTTGTCATAATAAAGATACTGATATACTGCGGTGAGCCTAGTGGGGGGCCACCAGGGTGCTTAGGGGGCTGGAGCACATAACAGCTGAAAAGCTGAAGAGGTATGGGTGTGTTCAGTCTAAAGAGAAGGCTGGAGAGGCATGTTACTGCTGTCTTCAGTGAATTAATGGGAAAGTATAGAGAAGATGAAGCCAGGCTCTTCTTAGAGAAGCACAGTGAGAGGATGGCAAGCAACGGGCATAAGTTTCAACAGGGGAAATTCTGAATAGCTAAGATAATGAAATACTGGAAGAGGGTGTCCAGAGAGGCTGGGAAATCTGTAGCCTTACAGATATTCAAAACTTTATAGGATATGACATTGTCATGCAGGGCAAGGGGAAAAAAGATAAATTGCACACCACCAGCCAACCGATGCCCAGCCAGGTCCTGAGTAGTGGGAGCCAGAGCCAGGGCAAGCCCCAGTGCCTGAGACAGCAACTCAGAGAGAGCAAGAGTGATTGAGTATGGCCCCCGATCCACCACCTACTTGTATTCTGAGCATGATGGTTTATGGAATGAAATGTCCCCTGGTTCAGTTTGGGTCAGCTTTCTGGACTGTGCCCCTCCTTGCTTCTAGTAGAGAAGAAGTTGGGAACACAGGTACAGTATCAGAAACTGAAAAAGTCCTTGACTTGATATTAACATTACTTAGCAACAACTGAAAACATTAAAAACATTAGTGTTATCAGTGCTCATCTCAGCACAACAAAAAATAACCTCTCATCAGCTACTGTGAATAAAATTAACTTTATCCCAGCTAAAACCAGCACAGACCCTAACAACCTGAGTTAACTTCAAAGATGGATCTCATTTCTAGTTTGTCACTATTCTGAGCAGAGGTGGATTTAATAAGGTGATATCTAGAGGTCCCTTCCAACATCAGCTATTCTATTAAACTTGCAGTGTTTTAAGCTAAGTCTGATATAATTTAGTGATCAGGAAGATGCTCTGTTGATATACAGGGCTTTACTGTGAGTTAATTTGAATGGGATCTTTTTTTTTTTTTCCATCCGATAATACAAAAATAAGTATATATGCTGTTTGGGTAGAACTATTAATAAAATGTAAATGAATTAAATATTTTTAAAAAGCAGTTTTTAAACACTACCTTAAATATACTGACTTCAAAAAAACCTTGTACAGAGAAAGTTAACTTCCTAACAGAGTCAGCATTACTGTAGTTAATGAATTGGTCTGTTTCTGAACATGTAGTTCTACAGGATGCATTAGATCTAAGTAGATCTCATCCTCTTCCATTTGAGATTTCTTTTACTTTTCTCTGGTTGTTTTTTCATATTTGATTGGTTTATATGTGATTGGTTGTAACCCCAATTTCATAGAATCACAGAATGGTTTGGGCTGGAAGGGACCTTAAAGACCATCTAGTTCCAACCCCCCTGCCATGGGCAGGGACACCCTCCACTAGACCAGGTTGCTCCAAGCCTCATCCAGCCTGGCCTTGAACACTCCCAGGGATGGGGCATCCACAGCTTCTCTGGGCAACCTGTTCCAGTGCCTCACCACCCTCTCCAGGAAGAATTTCTTCCTGATATCTAATCTAAATCTCCCAGCTTTCTATTTCTTGTAACTTTACAGATGTGAAAGATTGCATGCTACTTGTGTGTATTAGGTGCTTACAGATTAATGTAGTCACTAATCATGATACAAGTGTATCAAAAGTATAGCCAATGCAGCTATACCTCTTATGAGAAGTAGAATATTTGCTTAATTACAGAGCCTTTTCTTATTAGTATCTATGCTAAATTTGTAGTATTTGCTGTTAATGGGCCACTCCAACCCTGCTTCCTAGAACCTGTAATAATTAAATACTGTTTTAAAAGGATTATACATTTTGTGTGTTGCTATCTTGGTTTAATTCCTTGAATGCTGGCAAAAGCTGTTGAGTTCATAGATTGGAATTCTCAGTTAATCTTCACTGGTCCCTGTGGAGCCAGAGTAAGGCATGTTTTGGAAATGCGTGCTGTAACCCACTGACACTTACCAGTGACCTATATTCCATTGCCCAGCCCAGACATCTAAATAATTCTGCTATTCTCAGGACTCTTTCTGATCTAGCCATTCAGTATGTATTTATTTTCTACTAGGTGTTACATTTTTTTAAAATTAAGCTATGTCAAATGACAGTTTGGCTGCTGTGCCTGCTATACGAAGGCCACTTTCTACTATTTCTTTTTACTTTTCAGTGTTCTACTTGCCCTTTTCCTATTTTCCTATCTTCAGTACAGATATCTCTACTGTTACTGTAGTGCTCCCTTTCCACTTAGGCCATCTTCAAAGTCTGTTGCAGTGGTCTAGTGGCAGCTGCTTTCCTGGAAATAGACATGCAGTTGGACATAAGCAATAGATGAACAGTTAGATAAAACTACTTCTGTGGATCCTTTGGTTCTTTGTCTTGTTTCAGCTTTGTTCCATTTGTAATAAAAGGTATCCTTCAGCAGCATGTTGCTGCTTGAGTAGCAGAGAGAGAAAATTTACTGTCCTACTACATTAGGCTTAAAAAGCCATTGTGTGTAGCAGCAGTGCTTGGTTCTTGCTGATCAGCACCTTCTCATGATTAAAGAGCCATGAAATACATTGAAGGTGTCTGTATAAAGGGTGAATGCATGTCAGTATGGCTGCCCTAAAACTCATATGTAATTAGTCAACATTATGATTTTGATTTGTCATGAATTGCAGTGCCAAGAGCTGCTTATTCCCCTACGAGTCATCTTGAAAATGCTAAGTGCTTGGTGTAGATATGCTTGCATTCACAACTGACCCTGAACAGAACATAGTTTGAGATTGACCCTGAATTTTGATTCTGTTCATGAGCGTGGGGCAGCAGTTCTTAGCACTGGTAGAGTAGGAACACCCAAGGGAGAGGCTGTGTTAAGTAAAGGAATTCAGACGTTCCTGGAAACCTCAGTTGGAAACCAGATGTGAGCATTCAAGTCTGACACTGGTGGCTGCAGTGTGGTGAAGATGCTCAGGCCGTAGAGAAGCTTGTAAGTTTCCAGTCAGCTTTCGTTTGTGTGTACATCATTTCACTTTTGAATGAAAGCAAAACTTAGTGACTCAACTGCTTCAAAATATTTCTTCCACTGTGTAGATCTTGCCATTTTTAAGTTTGGTTGGTTTTTTTTTTTTGGTAGTTGGTCTCTTTGCTGGATTACAGGTCTTGGTGTGCATATGCTTTTCTCTTAAATTTCCTGAAATCTGTGGCACAGACACATTTTGGGTGTTATATAATGACTTTTAATAAGATAATTTCTTCAATCCGTACAGCTGCTTTGAAAATCTGGGGAAAGAATGAAATTTGAAGCAGCTGTAAACCTACTGAAAAATAAACTCTGGATAGTGTCTCAAAACTGATGTAATGAGATCTCAGATTTTGTAATGATGGTACTCGGACAATGGATGTTAGATTTTTTTGGACCTAAACTTAGTACTGTGTTCCTGAAAGCACTTACCTGTGTTCTGAAAAAACCCACCAATATAAATTGATGGGTTAGTGTTAAACGTTACTTAGGCTTTTGGTTAATATTTATAATTGTATAATATTTTAAGACAGACCTAGTTTTACTTTGTTGTTGTGAATGCTTGTGCTTGAGTTTAGCCCAAATATGCAAGTATTTATGTTGAACTCACTAGAGTGATTTGTGTGTGAAGCTGATAGACTGATGAAATAGTTGTGTCATTGTGGCCTTAGTGGAGTATGTTTGGTTTGCTTAGTCTCACAAGTTTCAGATACCCTACTAATTGTGACCAGATATACATGTGTTTTAATAGTCTGTTGCTGCTTGCTTCATTATCAGCACCTGTGTTTTGGTGTATTTTACACTGTATTTGCTGTCCGGGTAGTGCAGTTCAGCTGGTGGCTATTGGCTTGTCACTACTCTTCTGTCTGCTAAAATGATCTCTGCACTGAAGTTCAGAGCTGTGGCACCAGCCTTGTTATGTTCAGGCACAGCTGTTAGTCTTGTTGCACAGAGATTTTTGTTCTGGGGACCTGATGTGGCTGGAAGGGACTCCTGCAGGAAAGTCTGTCAGCTGGATCAGCTGTTGTCTGGTTACGTGGATAGTTGCAAAAACGCCTGTGACACCTGATAGCGTAACAAAGGGAGCCTACGGACCGGACAGCTAGGTGGACCTTCTGAAGGGTTAAAACTTTTGTTAAAGTCAGACGTAAAAGTTGGCAGTAAATCGGAGCCACCACATATCTGAGGCGTAGCTGAACATAAAATGCTGGGGTTGATGACTAGATATCCCTCAGGAAGGATAGAAGGAGGGGGGAAAAGGCCAAACAAAACAACAACCTGACCACCAAACAAATAATGCTGAATGTTTACGGTAACAATGTTTAACAAAAATGGTTTTATTATGTGGGTGCATGTGGTAAGAGTTTTATATTTGGTGACCCAGAAGGGCCCTACACCTCTTTTGAGTTTTACCCACGTAGGTCAGTGCGTGTCCATGCACAGGATATATTTATTCACTACCCAAACTGACTGGACTGCAGTGGCAGCATTCAAATTTAGCTTAATGCTGTCTTAAATTGTAACCTTTTAAGAATGCTGAATTGCTTCTGCTTTTCTGGTATTTTTCAGCCCTTGTGAGTGGGTATAGTTGGGCTTATTAGACTGTCTTAGTTGCAGTTAAAACAGCTACTTAGAGATTATTTTAATTGGGGTGGTTTACTTTGGTTTTAGGGTGAACTGTGGCATAGATTCAGTCAGCTGCTGGTGTTTAGTTGATGGTTCGTACACCATGGAAGCCATGGTACGTAGGTTGTATTGGATTGTGTAGGGAATGAACATTCCTGAGTTGTAGCAAGATGCTACAACAAACTGTAAATCTGCATACATTCCTTACAATAGACTGAGGTTTTGATCATCAGACTTACAAAAAGTCAAGTGATAAAAAGTGACTTTGTGTAATAAGGAAGGATAAGTACTCTTGGAGGTAGCTGAATTAAAAAATTAAATGATATTATGGTCAAAGAAATGTGAGGGTCAGGAATTCATCATTAGGGCTGCGTAGCCTCACAGGACGTTGAGATAGATGCATTCACGTTAGTCTCTTACCCAGCTCTTTTGCCTAAATGTTGACACCCATCCCCAACTAAAGTTGGCCTGATACCCAAAATTCTGGCCTATGGCTAAGTGGGTAAAGCTTCCATGAGGCTAGTGACATTTCTTCTGCATGTAAGAATATTACTATTCCTCTACTAGGTTAGAATAATCGCTGTACTAGGTTAGTAGACAATTTGGTAACGTGTTTACAAGAGTGATGTCTAGGAGTGAAAACTTGGCATGATAGCATGATTTTTCAGCAGCTGTATGCTGGTTTTCAGCAGCTGGCTGGCTGAGGACTTCTACAGAGTTGCCTGTGGACTACTGTGTTTAACAGTCACCAGTGCATTTATTTTCATGTTTGCCCAGTCCGTTTGAACTGGTTGCATTTCTGGCCTATGTAGCCTTTTGCAGCAGTGACTCTCACAATTAAGAAGGAAAGAAAATGTTTTCCTGCACAATATATTATTAAAGCCACCTAATTATTTCCCTAGGCACCTTTTTGTTTGTGTTGTAAGACACTGGGCATAGCTCTTTATCTTCTATGTATTTTTATTTCTTGTGGATTTATCATCTTCCTTGAGTTGTCTTTCTTTTCTAATGAGAAGACTTTTCCTTTAATATAAACTGTTCATGTAACTCATCTGTTCCCTTTCTCTGAAAAGGGCACGACCTGAATATCTCCTGATAAAAGAAACATAATCCACCAACGTTTTGCTTATGTAGTGACAAATGTGTTCTGTGTTCTTCTTGATTCTTCTTTTATATTGTTTTTGCTCTTTGGCTGTTGATGATTGAGCAAATTTGATTTGAAAGAGTGAAAGAGTTGCAACTTGGATTTTAGATTTCCACTTTAGAAGAATTGCTATGGATGTAGTTACCCCTTTCTCTCTCTCTGTTCATTACCTTATGTTTATCCCTAGTGATTTTGCCTACCATACTGTCAGACAGTTCAGCACTGTGATAACCTTCTGCAGTTTGTTACAGCCAGTTTCTGTTTTAGCTGTGGTGAATAATTTTGTATGATTAGGAAACTGTCACTTAGAGAGTCACTGTATTTTATGGTTGATTTATGTATGTTGACCTGTATAATTTCATTTTGGCCCCCCCCCATGGTAACTTCTCTTTATTGTGATAACACCAAAGAACACAGTAACTTTCTCTTTAAATAATTGCAAATTCCCCAGAGAACCCTTTCTCAGATCTTTATTATAGGTAATTTCCACTGCTGTCTTTAGTGAGGAGTGTGTTTGAATGTCTTTTGGAAGTGCTGTATACCAGTTTAACCAGGGTTGGCCAACAGGTGGTCAGCCTTTCAAAAGATCTCTCCAGTAGTCGTGTGAGGCATTACATTTTCTTTGCAAAATCCATGTTAATTATTTCCCCATCTATTATTTTTTCTTTTGTATATTTATTTCATGATAGTTTCTATCAGTGTGTTTAATGATGGAGATAGGACTGCATACAGTCTGTAATTATTCAGGTACTTGTTATCTCCTTCTGCTTGAGTAATTGGTTACAGGTACTGAAATACAAAGTTTCTGACTGTCTTTAGAAATCTTAAGTGAATGCCATGTGCCCCTAGTGATTTGTTGTAAAATCCTCTTCTATTAGCACTTTGATATGACATTCTTCCTCTGACTTGACCCCTGGAAAGAGAGCTTAGATGTGGTCTTCCCTGATCTTTTCTTTACTGAACATCAATGCAAAGAATTTATTCTGTGTTTTCTGCTGTGATTCAGGCTTTTTCGGTACTCTCTTGCTCTAGGAAAATGTTACTGTTTGTAAAATTGGCAAGAATTGGCATTTTAGACAAACGTTTGCTCTGACATAGCTTGGTAGCTTGTCTTGAGCCATGCCTAGTGAAAGGTAAGGAATAGGGAAAATGTATACGAAATGTCCTCCTTTTTAGCTTGGATACTTCCTGGTAGTAGTTTTTATGGTTTTCTGGGGTCTTTGTAGATTGGTTGTGTACTTCATATGGTAAGGTTTTAAATGGTCTTTGTGCTGTCAAGAAGCTTTTTGTTCTTCTAGCTGCTCCATTTGTTTTCCTTATGTTGTTCTCCTTGTTGAATTCAAATGTTGAAGTAATGAATTTCCCCACCCTGGGAGTTTAAATACTCTTCTGCAGTGCTGTCTGGATAATGACATCTTGAACAATGCTGTGTGGCTCAGAATTAGATCAGGAGTTGTTTTTTCTCCTGTTAGTCTCCTAGCTGGTTACAGTTGGCTGTCTTGTAAGAATTCGAGAATTTGTCTCCATCGTCAGTGGTGGGTTCTTTGGGGCGTGTTGGTTTTTTTTGGCCTGCCCTCTTCCCCTTATCTGCCCAACAGTAGTTGAAGGCTGCAGTTACTAATTTGCAGTCTCTTGTTCCCCTTGTCTCACATGTACTGTCACCATTGACTGGAAGTGATTGATAGTATGCCATTAGTATGCTATTTCTTCCTGTTTGGATGTGGAATTTAAATGTAGCACAGTACCTGTTGAGAGAATGTGCTGGTTTTGGATGGGACTGTTAATTTGCTTCAGCGTAGCTACCATGAAGCTATGTTTTGGATTTGCGCTGAGAAGAGCACTGATAACGCTGGTGGTGTTAGTTGGTGCTGAGGCGTGTTTGTACCAGTTCAAGGACTTTTTCAGATTCTGATACTGATAATTTAGATGGTTTTCAGATTTTGATAATTTAGTTGGGATACTGTGCTTTCCTAGAAGAAAGGAGTATTCTTTCACTGGGGCACGTTAGTTGCTGTTGTCTCGTTCCTATATTTTCATGTTAATATAATCTGTCCCCTGAATTTTGTTCATCCATCCACTTTTGAAGATGTCTCAGTTATGTATCCTCTCAAAAGCAGTCTTTCAAGTTTTGCTTTTTTATTTTCAGGCTTCTAACCTTTATATGGAAGTACTTGCACATGCTGATTCTACTTTGGATATCTGTTTTGAGTGTCCTTTGGTGGGACTGTAGTTTTGGTTGGATTTCAGTGGTTCCTTTTGATTTTTGTGACTTTGCTCTATGTGTACATAACCATGACTCTGCTCTTCTGCCATCTTCTTCCCAGGTGTTATTCATGGCACTTAGTAAAGGCTTTTAAAGCCCAGTTTCTACTTCTGTTAAAGTGGAATTGATGTATTTATTTTTTTTTTATGTAGCCCACTCCAATTTCTGCACTTCATCATAAATTTAAAACTATTTTCTCATTCACTATGGAGTTAAGACTTGGCCTATGAAGCATTTCCTAGCTGGCTTTCTCAAAAGCTGTAGTGTTTTCCGTCCTTACAGAGGTGTGTCTGTATTTTGCCTCTTATTTCTTCCAGCAATTAAGCCTCGATTGTAGCTATGGTATTGTAATTTATTGTAATTTATTTCATCATGAAGACTTTTATAGATGAGTGGTGTAGCCCAGTTTAAAAGGAGGACACAAAGCTTGGTTCAGGAAACGCTGTTGTATATTGGTATTGCCTTTGTTTCTATCCAGCTGTAATTTTGGTGCCTGTGTGCTATCATGAAGCCTTGAGCTCATTCTGCAGCAGTATTGAACATGCATTTTCTGCAGGCTAGGTCTTGCCACTTGATGTTTTGTTGGGATTTTTCAGTCTCAACAATTCATCCAGTGATCAGTGTAATCAATCTTACAGGTTTCTAGTAATTGTGTTTCTATTGTTAAGCATTTTTGGCTGTTACAACTTGTGAGATGTCAGGTTTTTCCTAGTTCCCCCTTCTAAATCTGTTCTTTTTCACTCCGTAGATAATTCCTTTTTTAGTAGTTGTTTCTTTAGAAATACTGACTGTGACATTTCCTATGTAGGTTTTGTTTCTCTTTGGTACTAGCATTTTTAGGAAACAAGCTACTTCATTTTGCAAATTTTTGAAAAAACAAGTTCTGAATTTCTGGATTTTTTTGTTGCTGAGTCTTGCAGAAGTAGGACCTGATAATTGTGAGGAAATAGATGCAGATTTTACATCTGACTATGCACTAATAGTTAAGCACATAAACTCTTATTTTTCTGTCATACCTAGTAATCACAGAATGGTTTGGGTTGGAAGGGACCTTAAAGATCATTCAGTTCCAACCCCCCTGCCATGGGCAGGGACACCCTCCACTAGACCAGGTTGCTCCAAGCCTCATCCAGCCTGGCCTTGGACACTGCCAGGGATGGGGCATCCCCAGCTTCTCTGGGCAACCTGTCCCAGTGCCTCACCACCCTCTCCAGGAAGAATTTCTTCCTGATGTCCAATCTAAATCTCCCTGCTTTCAGTTTAAACTCCTTACCCCTTGTCCTGTCACTACAGGCCCTTGTAGAAAGTCCCCCCCAGCTTCCTTGTAGCCCCTTCAGGTACTGGAAGGTGCTATAAGGGCTCCCCGGAGCCTTCTCTTCTCCAGGCTGAACAAAACCAACTCTCTCAGCCTGTCCTCACAGGAGACATACTCCAGCCCTCTGAGCATCTTTGTGGCCTCCTCTGGACTTGCTCCAACTGGTTGATATCCTTATGTTGGAGGCCCCAGAGGTGGATGCAGTACCCCAGATGGGATCTCACAAGAGCGGAGTAGAGGGGGAGAATCCCTTCCCTTGACCTGCTGGTCACGCTTGTCTGGATACAGCCCAGGATACTGTTGGCTTTCTGGGCTGCCAGCGCACACTGCCAGCTCATGTCTAGCTTCTCATCCACCAGTACCCCCAAGTCCTTCTCCTCAGGGCTGCTCTCCATCCATTCTGCACCCAGCCTGTACCTGTAGTTGGGATTGCCCCGACCCAGGTGCAGGACCTTGCACTTGGCCTTGTTGAACTCCAGGAGGTTGGCATGGTCCCACCTCTCCAGCCTGTCCAGGTCCCTCTGGATGCCATCCCTTCCCTCCAGCGTGTCGACCGCACCACACAGCTTGGTGTCGTGAGTGAACTTGCTGAAGTGGTACTCAATCCAACTGTCCATGTCGCTGACAAAGATGTTAAACAGCACCAGTCCCAGTACGGATCCCTGAGGAATGCCACTCGTTACTGCTCTCCACTCAGACATTGAGCTGTTGACCTCAACTCTCTGAGTGTGACCATGAAACCAGTTCATTGTCCGCCAGGTAGTCCATCTGTCAAATCCATGTCTTTCTAATTTAGAGACAAGGATGTTGTGTGGGATGGTGTCAAATGCTTTGCACAAGTCCAGGTAGAAGACATCGGTTGCAATGTAATGCAGGTCATGGAAAAACTTTTTAAGAGCCTTTGTGGAGAAAAAAAACCCGAAACACGTTTTTAGGAAAAAAGACATGTTTTGGGTCTTAACTTTGCTACGTATTATGGGCATGTACTGTGATACAGTCCAAGTTTGTCTTTCTACTGAGGATCTGTAAAAATAGGAATAGCAAAGGTTTGAGTCAGGCCTGAGGTATAGTCTTGGCATAGTCTCATTTCTTTTTTGCTGCCATCTGTTCAGGTATATTTAAAACTTTGTTCAAAGCTTTATGTGCTTATGATGTTTTTGTCCTTTTAGGGAAAGAAGATAGATGGAATAAACGTGGGAAACTTTAAGAATCAATGCACTGAATGAATTCTTTTGCTTAAAAGCCAAGATGTAGGAAAATCTCACTTTCAGTTATTCAGCTCTAGAGGGGAAAATAAGATAGGTAAAAGAGAATATTGGATTAAATTAATCTTCAGTGTAACTGACTGATTTCCAGGGAGGTACAAGCCAACCGCATTGATAATACAATTTTTTTTTTGTAAGAAAAACCTCTTTCATTGCAATTTAATGTTACCTTTATTGCAGTTCAAATGCTATTACATAATGGCTTTGGCTGTAAGGCTAACATACGAAGAAATTAAAAGGTGGTCGCCTCTCTTCTCGGATTAATCACAGCTTTGCTGTTTGTCATGTGTCCTGTGTCCCTTCCCTCCCCCCAGTTAATGTACAAGAGAGCTTGAATAACGTTGTAAATGCGTAGAAGAGTATTTGGGCTTTATTCCTCTGGGCCTCTTTACTGTCGGGGGATTTTAAGGGCTGTCCTCAAACAGTAGATAACTACACAAGTTGATACACTCTATTTTAAAAATGCTGCCAAGTCTAGGAAACCTAATGACTGTTATAAAACCTGAAGAATAAATACAGACTTGAACTTTGAACATTTTCAGTCTCTTGTGAATGATCACGTGTTAATATAAGCTATGGATGCCTGAACCTGTGTTAAGTATTACTGCAGTGCATATATACAATTTGAAAATTATTATCAATGTAAGGTTCATGTTGCATTGTAAGCCTGATTTATGATGTGTGTTCTGTAATGTTCTTTAGCTGTATCATAGTTTTGTCATAGTATATTGTGTTACAAGCATCAGGGAGTTTGATGTGATAAAAAGCAAAGGAACATAACTGCTAAGATTTCTTTTCTCAATAGTTCAATTTACCTGAACCATTTTTAAAATATTCTACTACAGATATACTTCTTAATTCTGGTGTTTGATTACTTAATTACAGTTATGTCTGTGTGTTTCTTAGAAAAAATACAGTTTTTTGTATCTCTATAAAGCATTAAACAAAGGATTCTGAAAATGTAATGTGACAGAGTGGAAAATTGAGAAGAAACAGTAATGTTGCAGCTTTACTCAGAGCAACGGTTGTGTAGACTGACATCTCTCTAACATTGTAGAATGATAGTGCTGAAACTCAGGTTTGAACTTAAATTGGGAATTTAGAAGGAAGTCAGTTTAATGAACATAGTTTGAGATGAAGAAACTGTTCCAGATATCTAATGTTTGTTTTAATCCTGTTTCAGAACAAGCTGCTTTTGCAGAGGGCAGCAAGTTGACACAAGAAGAGCAGGTTCCCTACAGGAAAGAAAATAAAACTCTTGGAGCAACTTTTTAAGGTAAACAGATTGCAGTGGATTTCTGGATGGGTAAGTATTGATGAGCAGGCTATTTCTACTTCCTCTATTTACCTTCCTTTATAAAGGATTTATTATAAAAGCATAGAAAGCTACTTCTAGCCTTTCACAAAAGCTCAGTGATGTCACAAATTAGCGTATACTTCAAGTAATACCCGAATTGTCATGTAACTATGTCTGTATTTTTCTTATTGTGTATATCAAGATCAACTTAACTTGCTGATGTTAGTATACATATGTTTTAGAGACATCTTCAGTCCTTTAGCAACAATTATGTACCAGTTTGGAATTACAGGTACACAAATTGTATATCCAGGTTGCCTTCTATAATATTTTAATTAATGGTAGAGTTGACAGTTATAAACAACAGGTGCCCCAAACTGAAAAATGACTAAAAGTAAACAGAAGCCCCCAGATAAAGTAGCTGTTGGGAAGGAGCCTGAAGAAGCATTGTGTGCTGTTTAAAAAAAAAAAAAAAAGAGAGAACCAAAAAAAAACCAAACAAAAAACACAACCCAACAAAAACCAAACAGATGAAGTTGTTGAAAGCTGCAGTGGAGCCTGAGGTAGTTAAGTCAGTACCTCAAATGAGCTGCCTCCGGTAGTGGCTAGAAACGAGAGGTTGCTGTGCACCTTCCGCAGCTCAAAAATGTATTTGTTCTCATCATGTGCAGCAGTTCCGTATCTCTTGTGCTTATTTCTGTGTTTCAGTTACAATGGGGCCACTTAAGGAGCTTTGGCACTGTGTGGTTTGGGGAAAATCGGTTGAATGTTAACTGTTGTTAGTATGCAAAATGAAGTTGCCTTTTTTTTTTTTGCTAGGCACTTGGCTATGCGCTTTAGCCTTTTGTTGTGTAAATTTATTGATACTGAAACTAACATTTCTAATAGGAATGAAATAGAAATTCAAATTTTCTTTCTGCATATCTAACTTTTGATATTGCTTTGCAGTCTAGCAAAAGCAGTGTTAAAGGATCATTGTGCATATATGGGTGGGAAAGGGACTGAGAAATCAGGATCATGTGAAAAATACCATCAAAAGTTATAATTCCTGTGTATGTATGTATTGCTAAATGTAATGATGCGTAGCTCTTGTGTGGGAAATGTGGGTACTGGGAGTATTTTTTCCCTAGTATAGGATAAAGGAGTAAATGAATGTTAAGATGTTCAAAGAAGAGCTTAGAGGAACTTTAGTTTTTCTTTACATGATCTCAGGAAGAAAACGAAGTAAAAGCTAGAACGATTAATTCTGTGGTTATTTTTAAGAACGGTTATTAGAAAGCTGTATCTTATTCTGAAGTCGGTTTTTTTTTCTTGCTTTATGTTTTTGTTAAACAGCAGGTCTGGAATGGACACGAGTCCTCTGGGAGGGTTAGAACTGTCTGAACCTACTCCTGGCCTACTAGGGAATACCACCATGGCAGCAGGTCTTGCAAATGTAGGAAATACATTTGGAGGTCCACCAAGTTCTTTAGTTTCTAGACCTAGTAAATTCCAAAACCCTCCTGTAGAAGATGACGATGATGTAGTTTTTATTGAACCTATACAAGCTCCGCAGAACTCTGTGTCACTGATGACAGATCAAAGGAACACTACATTTACATCATCAAAAAATGAAGAACCGCAAGGGAATGATTGCAAAATACTTCCTCCCCCAAAAGACTTAAATTCTCAAAAGGGGAGTATAAGTGAAACTATTATTATTGATGATGAAGAAGACCTTGAAACAAATCAAGGACAAGAGAAGAATGCTTCCAGTTTCAATGAACGAAGACTTCCAGAGTGTAAAAATAGAACCAACAATATGGAATTCTCAGCTTCCAGTTTTTCAAGAAGTAAGGTAAATTCAGGAATAGGTAATAGTGGTATAACCACAGAACCAGACTCTGAAATTCGAATTGCTGATGTTACTACATTAGAAACAGGTCCTATAAGCTCTGTGAGTGATGGTCATTTAGCAAATGCTGATGGGCCTGACATGAACTTAATGATTACACATGTAACATCACTGCAGAATGCCAGCTTGGGAGATGTATCTAACGGACTGCAGTCAAGTAATTTTGGTGTTAATATGCAAACATACACCCCATCTTTGACTTCACAGACCAAGACTGGTGTAGGACCTTTCAATCCTGGTAGAATGAATGTGGCTGGAGATGTATTTCAAAATGGAGAATCTGTGACTCATCATAATCCTGGTAAGTTGCAGTTCTGAGAATTTTCTTTAAAACTGAAAGTAAACGATGTTTGATTAAAATATTTTTGGCAGTGGCACTGCTTAGTTTTTTAGCTTAATTCATATGAAAGATCTTGGTTCCCTTCATCCCCATTACAACCCTATCTGTAACTCCACAATAAAATATGCTCAGTGATACAATGTGTTAGGTAGGTAAACTATCCCAGCTTACCAGTTAGGGATACCTTCAGATGTTTTGAGACACAAGTATTTGTGTCTAAAGCAAAGCTGTCATTATAACTTATGTGTACCCCTTTCATTGACACAAATAAAGGTTAGTGTGTCGATGTAATGCTTATACCTTCTTGTGCAGTTATAATGCATCAAAGTATTTAAGTATTGTTATACTGATCTGTTGTCTTGCCATCTGAATATGATTTGACTTGCAAAAAACCCAGTTTGAAAGTCTCAAGTTGGAAGTAGCTATCTGTCATAATTCATTGCACGGTGAGCCATTCTTGGTATTTACATTGCTTAACAAAACAGGACCCAAGTTACTTGTGGACTTGCATATTCCTGCAGTAAGTTATGCACACTTTATAATTGCTATTTAGTTACCTGTGATAATATGTACTTGTATCATACAATGTTAATTAGTATGAATTGGATAGTTTTGTTCAGTATTTCTGTGTAAATAGGAGTATATTGTCTCCTGATTTAGCACGTGAACAAGTATTGCTAAAAACCAAATGGAGCAGCAATGAATGGTCTTCTGGAATTGCTATTCTACAGAATTTAAGCTTTCACATAGGCAGTTTAAAACCTTCTGACCTCCAACATGTACTGATGCTCTGCTGCCCTGTTAGGTTAGAAGTGGGGGAAAAAGCCGAATTACTTCTGCTACGTTTTTAACTTCAGACTAATTAGGGTCATTTAAAAAGGAAAATTTAAAATGGGTAGAATCTAGGTGCAGTAAACTCCTGTTAATGCCTGTTTTCTTAACTTGCTCACACATGGATTCTTTTTTTTTAACCTGTTTTTCAACAAATATTTAAATAGCAAAGTTCTTCAGTGTGTTCATATATTACCAAATGTACTTCTTCAAAAGTATTAATACCTGTCGTAATATGGAAATGGACATATGAAGCTAAACTTTGTCAGTTGTTAGGTTGTGGGTGTTTTGTATTAATCACGAAAATTATTTCAAAATTTGACTCCTGAAGTTGAAAGCTGGGAAGTTTTTATAGTCTCTATGTCTCATTGAATAATTTAGAAATGCAGTTTCTGATCTTTTAAAGCCACTATTGCTAGTTAGTCCCTTAGATATGGGGTGTGGTTATTGTATTTTGCCAGATAGGCAAGTAGTCATGGATAAGAACTTAAAGCATTTGTTACCTTCAAGTAGTGCTTTTGCTTTTCTTGAGGAAAGCACATTTTAAGAAAATAAGCATGTGCTTTGTCTCAAATTACTGAACTTTTTTCTGCTGTGATTAATACAGACAACGTCAGAATTTTGCTGGTATGAAGGCTGATAGGCTGGGACCATAGTAGTATTGAAACAGGTTAAGTTCAGAGAGACAGGAGTAGTGGATGGGAGTCCTTCTAGGGACTTGATGAAGGTGACTCACTCAGGAGGGCGGCAGGGAAATAAGTTTACAACTGGATGAGAGGTGTATTTCAGAGTTTACATGTATAAGATTTTTTTAATGGATGTAGTCTTTATATGTGAAAAATAAAGAGCAGTAGGTTCAAAAGGAAGCAGGAAGGGCTGCCACAGGTAAAAGGGAAGGAGAAAAATATGAAACAAGAGGAATTAGAAGAATGTGAGAAGAAGAAAGAGAAGGAAATAAGGAAGACAGCTACAGTGGAAATGGCTTTTACACAAGAAAAAGCCTGAAACATGGTAGGTGTGGATCATTTACAGGTTTTTGTACTTACAAAGATGTACAGGAAAGGTTTTCAAGATAAAAGTTTCAATTTTGTTCTTTTTCTGTGGAAGTTGCCTCCTTTTCTTCTAGAAAGTCTTGTCAGAAAGTTCTTAACCATGCCTGTTAGAAACTTTGACAGGAAGCATTTGATCTTAAACATGTTTAATATATGCTACACAATTCCAGTTTAAAATTGCTAAGGATAGATATATTTTCTGAATCAGTGGTGTTCCATCTGTTCTGATTTCCAGATTTCTAAATTATTTCCAATGGAGGTGGAGACTCCTGCTTAGATAATTTAAGCTTACTGATGGTAAAAATGCTTTGATTTATATAATTTGAAGAACATGGAATGGAAAACACTGCTTAGAGTTCAGAAATGGGATGTAAGAAATTGGATAGGAAACTTTGTTTTCACATACCACAACTTTCTTCAGGGATTTGCTTGTTAGTATTTGTTGAATGGTAGGGCCTTGCAGAAGCACTTAATACATCAACTTACAGAGCAGTTCTGCAAATCTCAGAACTGGTCTCTTGCCTAAAGACATTGTAGCTTGGATGTATGCTTCCTATAAAGAGGATTTGAATTCTTAAAGATGCAAACCTGTATTGTTTCCTGATACTTCTTCCCCCCCCTTGTGACAAAGGAATTAAGACGTGACATCTACATGTTGTTAGAAAAATAGTAGAGCAAAATTGTTGATAACGAGGCTCTGGCAGATACATTATATGTATTTGTATCTGTGGTGGTTTAACCTCAGCTAGCAACTGAATACCACACAGCGGCTTGCCCACCTCCCCTCTCCTCCAGGGGAGGAAGAGAATTGGAGGAAAAGACAAGCTTGTGGATTGAGATAAGAACAATTTAATAATTGAATATAAATAAAAGTGAAACTTATAATACTAACAATAATATGTAATAAAAATAATAGAAAATAAAGCAAATTATACAATTGCTCACCACCCTCCAACCAGTACACAGCCAGGTTCCGAGTAGCAAGAGCCAGAGCCAGAGAGCCAAGAGCGATCTCAGCAGTCTGAGTGAACCCAGCAGACATCATACCAAAGTCTGAGTGAACCCCACAAGTGAGAGCACAACCACGAAAGCTAACCAACCCACCAACTAAGGAACGCACAAAACAAATGAACGACCGAACAGCTATGGCCCCCCTGGCCCACCCTTGGCTTATATATTAAGCATGACATGCTATGGAATGAAAATCTCCTTTGGTTAGTTTGGGTTAGCTGTCTGAACTTTGTGTCCCCCCAGCTGCTTGCAGTGAGAAAGTTGGGAACACAGGTGCAGTATCAGACACTGAAAAAGTCCTTGAATTGGTGCAAACACTCCTTAGCACCAACTGAAAACCCACTAGTGTTATCAGTATCCGTCTCAGGGCAAATCCAAAACAGCCTCACACCAACTACTGGAAGAAAATTAACTCTGTCCTGACTAAAACCAGCACATTCTCCACCCCTTATTTCATACCATTAATGTCATGCTTAAGTCCTGCACTAGTCAATACATTCTTAGTAACCAGTTCCCCTCTTCCCATCCTGCACAGATATTGTTCCCTTAGTCTGTGGACCATCTTTGCAAAATATCCACAAAATGCGCATTAAGTTCATTTACTCCATGACTTCAGGTTCCATCTGTTGTGGTGGTCACTCAGGCCAGTAAAGTTGGAGGTGTTGCGTGGGATCATTGGGCGCCAAAACCAGCACAGGCCAGGTCACTTCTGTACTTCTTGCAAGGCTTGTACTCTGTAGGTTTGGGTGTTTTCAGCTATAGTAATTCCTATAACAAAAACTCAGCACAAGGGTTATATACAGCACTTAATGTCCCTCATGCAGTTTAATTCATTGACTGTTTTCACCCAGATTCAAATCCCCTTGAGGTGCACATCAGACTTCCCCATCTTCTCACATTACCCACCAAGCGCACTCAGGTCCTTGAGGAAAAGCAGTCCCACAAATGTGTTTGCCTGTGCCTGAGACAGGAATAACCCAGGATGTTTTTCCAAGCATATTTTTGGTGTGTGCTACAGGTGCTTTATCCCCTTCTACAGTCTGTAAAAGTTTTGATTGGGCAGGGCCAACACGATGGACAGATTTGCATCCAGCACTGGTGGCTGCAACATTCAGAAGCATGCTGATCCGTAGAGATAGGGCAGTCCAAGAGCATGAAAAATTTCCAAAGTACTCATACATTTTTGTCATTGGCACAGGAGAAGAGGGGGAAAAAACTGGAATAATTGTTCTTACATAGGCTGCATTCCCCGAGAAGAAAAGGTGGGAAGTGTAATTAGTGACATGAGTGAAAGTGTCCAGGGAATGACACCCAAAGTACTGGAGTGATGACAGTACTGGGTACAGGTACTGGATTGTGCCAACCACTGTTACACTGCCCAGCTGAGCAGTACCCTTCAACCAGGTTAAAGCAGTAACAGCTTAGGAAGGAACATGTAGGGCAGCAGATCCCACAGTTCTAATGACCACTTTGAGAGCAAAGGAGTCGACACCTGTCCAGCCACCACCACGTCACTATAACGAATACTTACAGCAGTTCTGTTTTAACACAGTAATCAGATCTGTTGTTACCTCAACCTTTTGAGCCCCACATTGGGCACCCAAAAGGACTGTCTTGGTTTAACCTCAGCTAGCAACAAAGTACCACGCAGTTACTTGCTCACATCTCCACCTCCTCCACTGGAGGAGGGAGAATCAGAGGAAAAGACAAAGGAGCTCGTGGATTGAGGTAAGAACAATTTAATAATTGAATATAAATGAACAAAATTGTAAAACTAGTAATATTAACGATACTACTAATAATATGTAATGAAAATAAAATATACAATTGCTCACTGCCTGCCATTGTAACTCTCAGCCAAAATACAACATATGTTGTTTCCTGATACTGTTTTTTTTCCCCAAGTAACAAAGCAGTTAAGACATGACACCTACATGTTAGAAAAACAGTAGATCAAAATTGTTGATAACGAGGCTCTGGCAAACACATTTTATGTATTTGTATCAGAAATGGTGTGGCCAGCAGGACTAGAGCGGTGATTGTCCCCCTGTACTGGGCACTGGTGAGGCTGCGCCTCAAATCCTGTGTTCAGTTTTGGGTCCCTCACTGCAGGAAAGACATTGAGGTGCTGGAGCGTGTCCAGAGAAGGGCAACGGAGCTGGGGAAGGGTCTGTAGCACAAGTCCTGTGAGGAGCAGCTGAGGGAGCTGGGGGTGTTCAGCCTGGAGGAGACTGAGGGGAGACCTTACCACGCTCTACAGCTACCTGCAAGGAGGTTGTAGGGGATGTGGGTGTTGGTCTGTTCTCCCAAGTAACACTGAAAGGGTTGTCAAGCATTGGAAGGGGCTGCCCAAGGAAGTGGTTGAGTCACCAGCTCTGGAAGTAAGGATGTGTAGATATGGTACTTAGGGGACATACCTTAGTGGCAGACTTGACAGTGTAAGGTTAACAGTTGGACTCGATCTTTAAGGTCTTTTACAACATAGATGATTCTGTTTGTGGTCTGGAAGATTTTTTCTGGATCAGTGTTAGTCTGTTCCCCTTGGCTAAGTGCCTCCACTGTATGGGAAGCACTAGGTGCATAACAGAGGAACTTCTGTCCCAACACATGAATTCAGAACCTAATCTCCCCAGTAAGTGTTGAAGTGAATTTGATAAAATGGTTTGGGTTGGAAGGGACATTTAAGGATCACCTAGTCCAACCCCCCTGCTGTGGGCAGGGGCATCTTTCACGAGATGAGGTTGCTCAAAGCCCTGTCCAACCTGATCTCAAACGCTTTCAGCAGTAGGGCATCCATAGCTTCTCTGTGCAACCTGTTCCAGCATCTTGCCACCTTCATTGTAAAAAAATTATTCCTCGTGTCCAGTCTAAATACACCCTCTTTCAATTTAAAACCATTGCCCCTTTCCCTGTCACTACAGGTTGTGATAAAATGTATCTCTCCATCTTTCTTACAAGCCCCCGTTATATATTGAAAGGCTGCAGTAAGGGCTCCCCAGACCCTTGTCTTCTCCAGGCTGAACAACTTCAACTCTCAGACTGTCTTCATAGGAGAGGTGTTCCAGACTTCTGTCACTTTTTTTGTGGTCCTCCTCTGGACTTGTTCAACAGGCCCATGTCTGTCTTGTACTGAGGACTCCATAGCTGGATGCAGTACTCCGGGTGTCATCTCACCAGAGTGGAGAACAGGTGGAGAATCGCCTCCCTTGAACTGCTGGTCATGCTTCTTTTAGTGCAACCCAGGATATGGTTGACTGGCTGGGCTGCAAGTGCACATTACTGGCTCATGTCCAATTTTTCCCCTTCCAGTATCCCCAAGTCGTCGGCAGGGCTGCTCTCAATACATTCATCCCCCAGTTTGTATTGATTCTGAGAATTGCCCTGACCCAGGTGAAAGACCGTGCCCTTGGCCTTGTTGGGCTTCATCATGTGGGCCCATTCCTCAAGCCTATCACGGTCCCTCTGGATGGCATCCCTTCCCTAGCTTATCACTTGCACCACTCAGCTTGGGGTTACTTGTAAACTTGGCTGAGGGTGCCCTAACTCCCACTGTCTGTGTCATTGATCAGATACGGACCCTTGAGGGACACAGCCCCATTACTGGTTTCCACTTGGACAGTGAGCCGTTAACTTTAATTCTGTGGATATAACCATCCAGCCAATTCCTTATCCATCAAATCCATGTCTATAATTGAGCAGCAAGAATGTCGTGGGGGACCATATCAAAGGTCTTGGAGAAGTCCAGGTGGATGAACATGGTGGAAGTCCATGTAGCTGAGTTGCAAGTGCTTTTGGACTGGAACTTGGGTTTTGTTTCTCTGAATGGAATCTTGGTTTTGTGGATCAGAACTGCTCCAAAAACAGAACCAACACCTAGTAAACTGAGGACGCAACTCAGAGTTGCCCTGATCTGAACCAGGTCATTAATACAGATGTAGCTGAGTATGTTTCAAGAGCTGCACACCTCCGTAAAACTTTATTACTGTCTTCCTCTCCACCTCTCCCCCAGGTTGTGATTTTTTCAGCTTTTTTAAAAAGACATCATTTAATTGAGCCATTTTTGCCAGATGGCTCCACAGATAAATATATTGGTGCAGATGAGGTTAAGGAACAATTTTATAGCAGTTAAGAGCAGGAAGGAGTGAGAAAGAATGGGAACACCCTGAACAGCCATTTCAAGAAGAAATTGAACATGAAACTGTATAGACTCGTAAACTTGGCCATTAAAGGGGTGCAGATAGGAACCTGAGGGATGAAGACGTAAGGGCAGTGAGGCATGGAAACACACCAGGACTCAACTACGGAAGTGTGATACACCACCTCAGTTCAAGGACAGGAAAACCAGATTTTACAGATCCTTTGCAGAGAATATAAAGTGGAGGATGTAACATGGTTAAAAAAAGACATGTGAAGGAAAGTCACAATATGGAAGTTAATGTCTATGAAGGTGTGATGCGGAAGAAGCGAAAGTGAAAAAAGGAAAGCCAAGAAGATCTTTAGATATTCTTACTGTATGTTTGTGGAAGGAGAAATGCAACAAAGAATGTCAGTTTAAGGGAGGCTGTCTGAAGCCTTAAGATACTAAGGAAGTACTGAAATAATCTTAATGAGGTACTCAGAAGTCATACTAAAAGTTTCAAACCCAAATGAGCCTAGCAAACTCCAGTTTTAGGGAGTGGCAGTTGAGCGCTGCTGGAATTAGAAGCACATGTAACTTTACTGCCCATGCGATGTGTTCCTAATGCGAGGTATGTGATCCCACTTGAAACCTGTGAGAAAAAAAGAATCAAAATATTTCGAGGTGTTAAGGTGCTACCAGGATATAAACATATCTGAGGTAGTAGAATTAATAGTGTGGAAAAGCTTGAAGAGGGTGCTCAAGTGAACAACTTTAAGCCCTGTGGTAATATGGATACTTGTGCCTTCAGTGGTAAACTTCTTTAATGGTTTAAAGAGGAATGTGGTTTCTGGTGCTCCCTTTCTCTCTTACCTCTTTGTTCCAGCTCTTCTGTTTACCCTTGAGCATTACAGTGGATAAATTTCCAACTTGTCTTATGTGTCTGCGAAATCAGACACACACCTTGGCAGCTACGAAGTCACACCAGAAAATGATCTACTTGCTAAGGAATGTATTTTGTTTGTGGCTGTAGCAAGGGTTCTCGGAATTTTGTCCCTAAAAATAATTTTAAAGCCATGCAGCAGAGTGTTGTTAATGAAACGCTCTTGGGGAAAGAGAGGACTTCATAAAACACTATTAGGAAAGGGTGCATTCTGTAATGAATTATTATGGACCAAGAAAACAGTCCCTAAGAATAAGGTATGGGCAGTTGCGGAAGTCCATAGGGTAAGGTTTTTGTTACCTGAAGTTACAGAAGGTAAAATCATGTTTCTTGTATCTGGTTGTTAATATTAGTAATAACACTCTGGGAATACACTGAGTTACTGCAGTAAGACATTCAATGCTTTAATATTTTTGTTTAGTTTGTTTAGAATGCTGTTTTTACTTAAAAGTAGTAGCACAAATACTACCAAATACGGTAATAGTTATGCAGGTATTTTTTATTCAGTAACAGTTCTAGATGCAGTTCTCGATGCTGAGAATAAAAAGCTTGAAGGTAAGTCCCACGTGCTCTGTCAGTATTTGGGATAGCTGAGACATGCAATTGAAAATAGGTATACGTTTTTTAATAATGGAAAGAATTCCTATTTACATTTTAATTCATGCTTAAGTAATATCTCATTCTTGGCATTCTTCAGAAGCTCAACATTCCTAAATTCTGGTGATAATTATATAGAATGAAAGCTTAAATTCCAGAGAAAAGCCTAGAAATTACATTATATTGGGAGATTTTTTTTTTTCCCCAAAACTGTATCTTCTGCTCCAAACCAGCGTACCAAGCGTGTAATTTAACACAAGCATATGATCTTTCTAGCTGTATTTTCATTGGAGAAAAAGTTTTACTTAAGTTCTTGTTGTGCAGGTTACTCTCTAGCATGTTATGCTATGAAAGATTGGGCAAAGATGACTTCATTCCATAGTAGTCTGTTGTCCAAAAATACAGATGGTGAAGTCCGAAACATGGGAACATGGATTTGTGTACTGCCAGAACTTAATGAAATGTTATTTTCTAGGTTTATTGATTTCTACTGAGGAAGAATTAGAACTCTCTTGACTTTGGCAATTTGCACATTAAGTGGTATTCATTGTACTGAAAAGGTTATTGAGAAATCGGAACTCTTACAGGAATCAGTGACATTGATAGCGGCCCACAAGAAAGCTGGAGGGGGGACTTTTTACAAGGGCATGTGGTGACAGGACAAAGGATAACGGGCTTAAATTGAAAGTGGGGAGATTTAGATTGGATATCAGGAAGAAATTCTTCCTGGAGAGGGTGGTGAGGCACTGGAACAGGCTGCCCAGAGAAGCTGTGGCTGCCCCATCCCTGGAAGTGTTCAAGGCCAGGCTGGATGAGGCTTTGAGCAACCTGGTCTAGTGGAGGGTGTCCCTGCCCATGGCAGGGGTTTGGAACTGGATGGTCCTTAAGGTCCCTTCCAACCCAAACCATTCTGTGATTCTATGACGTAAATGGAGATCCCAGATGTGGAGCCACTGTGCTTCGCTCTAACTGCAGTAGGGTTTTCTAGCTGCAGGCCAGACTAGGAAGCTAAGAAAACTAGTCTGGGGAACCCCAACTCTAGGTTTTATCACTGGAGGTGGACACATGATGATTATTAAAGCTTTAGAACAAAGTAACTAATGAAAGTCTAAGATTTCATGTTCTTACAAATTTGCAGAGTTGGGGTTATTTTTCATTGCAGTTGGTAATGGCAGTTTTGTTTGTCTGAAAATAAAATTGCCAGTTTGCAAACCCAGGGCAAGTGAATTTAGGTCTGCAAAACTTGTCACTAGATGTAGGATGGGACCATCCTGAAATTTGTTCGTGTTCTGAAGCTTTGTAGCAATGGAGAGTAGCACCATCAACCAGCATTTTACTTTAGACCTGAATTTCTAAAATGCCATCTTTCTTCTGTTAATTTTCAGTTCCAACAGAAAAATGCTTATGTGGTCATAATCTGTGAATATGGTTCTGTATTTATGTACGTGTACACTTAGTTTCATGGATTTTTTTTGTTGTTTGTTTGTTTTGTCTTGAAGATTCTTGGATATCCCAGTCAGCTTCCTTCCCTAGGAATCAGAAGCAACCAGGTGTGGATTCCTTGTCACCTGTAGCATCACTTCCTAAACAGATTTTCCAGCCTTCTACCCAGCAGCAGCCTTCTAAACAGGTTAAAGTCACATGTGCAAACTGTAAAAAACCTTTGCAAAAGGGACAGACCGCATATCAGCGAAAAGGATCAGCTCACCTTTTTTGTTCTACTACCTGCCTCTCATCATTCTCACACAAACCCACTCCAAAGAAACTTTGTGTTATGTGCAGAAAGTAAGGAATTTTAAGATTCTGTTTTATATTTGCAGCTAAGTGCAGTAATACTTGAGATTCTCATGCATGTATGAGAACTGCTCCATTAATGATATAAAATCTGACTAGACAAGTACTTTATATGGTGTCACTTCAGTTTTGTTGGGAAATGTTGAATTCACCATGTCTGCTGTGACAGAATATGAAGTCTACCAGCTCTTGAATTTGGAGTATGGCAGATTGTTTCTATGAAAGCCAATGCACTAAAAATTACTGATTTATTTTCTTTTTATAAACAAGGTGTCCAAGTTATGATACGTGTCACAATATATGTGACAACATATATTCTTTATGTCTAAAGTATTTTATGAAAAAAATGGACCTTGTGTTGTTTAGAAAGCATTCATTTTGATTGATGAAGGTATAAAATCAGAAGACTTTTAAAGAAGGAGAAACTGCTAAGTTGAAGGAAGCTGGAAGAAATCTGCGAGTTCTTCAACTGTTGGCAGTGTGGGGAGAGGAGAAGCCTTAGATTTTCCCCATCGTTAGGGGAAACTCTGGCAACTTTTGAAGCTGAAGATAGCTTAAGTGGGCAGTACAGAGGGAGTGACAAGCAGACCTAGAAGTGGCTTATTCTAAATTATTGTTTAGGTTTGACTTGTAATTTTTTAGTATTTCCCAAACTTCAAATTGCCAAAGAGAAGTCTTCCATAATTGTACTGTTGTAGCACTAGGTGTACAAAATAGCCATACTCTCTTTTTCTTTCAGATTACTGAGATACTTGCACTTTTTCCTATTTTTTCAGTAAAGTGCACCCTGCAGTGACATGGGTTAAATGAGGAATTCTTGCTGAACTGAAGAAGGCTTGCAGTAAAGACTGCCTACGTTAATGTATGTTTTAGAGAGGGTGGTCTTTGCTCAATAACAGATTTGAACTAGTGAAAAAGTTTTACTTCAGTTAGCAATGTGGAGGATTCATGGCTTGTATTCAGATGTAGGCTACTGATCTGAGTATCTCTTTTGGTTTTTAACTTAAGACTCAGTAAAAATAAATGACAGAAAGTTGATATCCTGCGTATTCATACCTTGGTACACTGAAAACCTAGCAGATTCAGCATATTTTAGCTTTTTTAAAATACATGTAAAATCTCAAATTCTTTCAACCTTTGCTTTTACAGAGCTAGTTAAAAGCACTTTGTCCTCTTTCTGTTGGCTTGTTTACTCTTTCTTTTTTGAGTAATCTGGAGAGTACTGTATTTAGCTAGCTGTATTGTATAGAGAGTTGATGATTAGACTCATCTTTTTATTTCAGACTGAAATCTTGAAAACTCATGGCTAAATCTGTGCTTGACTTGCACATTGGGAGATACGTACTTGTGAATTGTAAGAGGCTACATACACAACTGCCCTAAATGAAAAGGCTTTATTTGTGAATGATGAGGAAGATATGTTATTTCTAGCTTCTGGGGTTTCTTAAAATAGTTTGTTTAGGGCATTTGATTTCTAGAAAACCTCTGTTAAGCCACCTTTGACGATTTTTGAGGTGATGTTCGTCTTCACTCTTCCACTAGTATGCAGTTGCTTTCTCAGTGATGGTTAAATAGAAGGCAGTTTATGCATGAAACTGTTCCTCTGCAGCATGGCTTTGTTGTGAAGCCCAATCTTCTCTAGCCTTTTTTACGTTATTGCCAAATTGTTGCTGTCTGGTCGTAGCAAACCAGGTACTCTTTGTTCCATGCTTGCTTTTGTGTTCTTTTGCTACTAAAGGAGACCTAATATTGTGAGATTGCTGTTCAGTGAAAGGATAAGGGCAAAATATCTGGCAAGGATATCTGGCATAATCCAGATCTTTAATGTAGGTTGGATAGACGGTAATAGTTCATATATCATAGGTCAGACTTTCAGAGGTAATGCTCTAGTTTATCTTTAAATATCTTTATCTAGCACTCTGCTAAACCTTTGTAACTACAAAAATAGTGTAGGAATTATTATAAGAAGGAAAGTATAGGAAATACCTGGCATTCGCTGTAGCATTTATAGCTTCTGTTGACTTGTGTGTCTATTTTTGACTTTGCAATTGTCCTTTGGTACAAGTTAATATGTGCTTTGATACAACGTAATAGTGTTTATAAGGCCTGGTAGAATCCAGCCAGAAACTGTAAGCTCCTCAGGGCAGGAGCTCTGGCTTTGTTTTGCAGAACAGAAGTGAAAACACTTCCCAACACAAAACCTTACTAGCTTCCTAAAGGGCAAGCCAAAATCTGCACTCTTGCCTTTGATGGAAGAAGGGAGGCTTGCAAGTGTTGAGATCCAGGGGCGGTACAGGTTTATTTTCAAGGGAGTCTTGTCTCAAGAAGCGTGCAGCATTTTTCCAGTGTTTTCCACTCATCCTAATATTAGGCCTCCTAGGTACGAGTATTTGAGGCATGTCTTTTCCAACTGGTGTTCCATTTTGATGTCAGAAGGGATTCAGATGTGTCCAGATAATTTTTTTAATTTATTCTGCCCAATAGCATTTCCTGTATGTCAATAATAGGGATTTTTTTTTGCTTAGAGGCTAAAGGGGGAGGCTTTTATTTCTCCTTACTGCTTCAAATTTATGGTATGTGATAGTTTGGTATTAAGAATGAAACTGCCTTAGAACTGGCCTCAGAAGTTTGGGAGAGCCAATAACAAACATTCACTGACAAGTATGGTGTCAGCGAGTGCTGAATTTCCAGTGCGTGCAGCACACAATTGAAGTTCAAGGAAGTCTAGAATTTTCTAATCTTTAGTGAAAAGCAGTGTAAGACAGTTTGGTTAGCAGAAGATTTGTTCTGTTTCAAATTAATTTTATTGATAGCTGCTTGACTGGTTTAATGCATTAAATTGGTGCAGTTTCGTAGCCAACTGCATGAACCATTCAGGTGCTTTGGAACTTGAATGATGGAATTAACTTTAAATAAATTTTAAATGATGAAAATTTCTAGGCAAGTTTGTGGTAGAGTTTTAAGCTTTTTGGTTGTATATAACGGGAAAAACAACCTTCTGTCTTTCCTTCAACCTGTCTTGAGATGGAAAGGGTGGAGTTCTATACAGATAAAGACCTTTTCTTGCCTTCTACTATAAATCAGAGTTTTTCATATGAAACTTGAAGTATAGCTTTTGTGTAAAGTTTCAAAAGGGCTAGTTTAAATTTGCTGTGTTTATTTTTTGTATAAGATTGAGTTTGCCACAACTGATACCTAATGGTGTATTAATGTCACTTGGTTCTAGAATATTGTAATGGGAAAAAAATAACTCAAAGAAACAGGTTTTTACACAGGGAAAGACATTGTAGTTTTGGTACTTACAGTAGTTGTAAAAATATTCTTAAACCTAGTGTTTGGCATGTGACTAATAACTGTACACCCACAGAACTGGTTTGAAATGTAAGCATTAAAAGGAAGAATGAATCTTACAAGGTGTAAAGTGTTCTTGTTTAAATGTATATATATGTATTTATACACAAGCACACTAGAGGTTGTTTTGTCTTTCAGAGATATAACAACAATGAAAGGTACCATTGTTGCGCAAGTTGATTCAAGCGAATCTTTCCAGGAGTTTTGCAGTACATCATGTTTATCCTTCTATGAAGATAAACAGAATCCATCAAAAGGAGTTTTGAATAAATCAAGATGCACTATCTGTGGTAAACTGACTGAGGTCTGGTTGACTGTTTTTCCTCTTGCCTTTCTCAATATTACAATATTAATAAGTTACATTCTGAACTAAGAGAACTGAAAATAAGGAAACAACATCTGATTCAATATTTTCATATGCAGTAAGATACTGAGATATGCAAGCTTAATATTCACAAACAGCAACTGAAGGAAGCCAGAATTCAAAGAGTTTAATATTTTTTTGTTTCAGAAACTTGAAGTGCCTATTGCTGATATATAGTAGTTACTGTCAACAATGTTATTAGGTGTAGAATCTTATAATTATAACCCAGATCTCCTACATGGGGAAGACCTGCTGTTGAAAAAAGTCAAGGTTTACTGTATTATTTACTTTTTTTCTGCATGTTTTGAAAGGTTAATCAAATGTTTTTAGAGATTTGGAAAATATACGTAATTTTAAATTCTCATGAATGTATTAATTTACTCTTGTTACCATTACTGGGCCCACCATAGTTCAGGCTACTACTTTACACAGCATATGTGTGGCCAGTCTTTATAGGTCATGTTGTTAGCCTGCAAATTGAGTATTTTATACAATTGCATAAATTGAACTTCTGCTCTAATACGCAGTTCTTACATCCTTCCTTGTGATCTTTGCTTCAAGGCTACAAGAACAAGTGGGTCCAAGATATTTTTGTAGAACTTTGAGACAAGAGAAACATCAATTTCTGTTTCTGTTTTCATGGTCATTTCAAGCATCTCTGTATTTAAATAGTGAGCTGCTATAATCTGGTGTTAGTTGTTTTTCTTGACTGTAAGACTTCTGGCTTGTCTAGTAGTTGCAGACAGCTTTGTGCTTGTGTGGTGATAGAATACTTTTTTACTTTAATTTTTTAGATTCGTCATGAAGTTAGCTTTAAAAATATGACTCATAAGCTGTGCAGCGACCACTGCTTCGATAGATACAGGATGGCAAATGGCTTAATAATGAATTGCTGCGAGCGTTGCGGGGAGTATTTGCCCAGTAAAGGAGCTGGAAACAATATTCTTACTGTTGATGGTCAGCAGAAAAGATTCTGCTGTCAGAACTGCGTTGGTGAATACAAGCAGGTAATTACTTCTTTACCTATAAATTAAAATTAAATATTAATACTCCTTAAATTTATCTTGTTATTCATAACGTGGTTTTACTTCTTATTAGAAGTCTTAAGTAACAAAGACTTCTACAAATGAAAGTAATGCCAGTGAGGGCAAACAAGCCCAAGTGGTCCTTTTAATACTGGCTTTTTTTGATGTTGCTGTAGTAGCAATACCTATTTGTTATTAGTGAAAATACCATTGAAATTAAACTTTTTGTTAATAATTTCTATTTCTTTCTAATGGGTGTATCATTTACAAGTATATTAATAGCAAGCCCCACACACAGACTGGTCCTTAAGTGATACAGAAGCTTGCTTGTATGCAATCAAAACATTCCAAAGTGTGCAGAGCGTACAGATTGGACACTGCTGTGAGAATGCTCCACCTGATTACACACTGGCTGTGTTACCTCTACTATGTCTAATCTCCTTCACTGTACAGCACAGGATTTCAAAATTTGTTGTTACTTTCATCCTTCCATGTGTTAAATTTTATGCTTTCATTTTCTTTACTAGGTTTGTTTATTATTTATTCTGAAGACCATTAGGACAGTAGCAATTGTTGTGGTTAAAAATAATTCCAAATCAAGATATCTGATGATGTCTTTGACATATTACAGAGCAAACTGAGTTCTGAACCGTTGCTAATGCTGGCTGGAAGGTTTAAATGTTAATCACAGTATTTATGGTATAATAGGATAGCTCTGAAATATTAAATGTTTTGGGTGAGGATATGCAATTTGGGGATTTTTTTTTTTTCTGTGGGTTTTTTTTGCTTGGTACATTCTGCTCTGAGTTTATAGAGGTAGTGTTACAATATGAAGGTACTATTTTACCAGCAAGAAATTTCTTTGTCTGATTTTGAAGTTCACACTTGAATATGTGTGGCCTCAGTGCTGCACACTGCTTTGGGTTCTTCATCTCTTTCCATTTTTAAGAAACCAGTGAGCCAAGAGAAAAAGGAGTGCAGTGCTGAATGTTTTGAAGTTCTTTAATGTTGCATCATGTATGTTTGTATTTTCTCCTTGGACATTGAGTTTTGATGCTTTTGGGGATGGCTGTTGTTGTGTATATGCCATGTGGAAGCAGCAGATCTGGAAACATGCATATGTAAACAGCGTAACTGAAAACGTAACATGAGCATTATTCTTTTGTCACAGCTGTACCAAAAGGGACAGGATAGGTTTGCAAGATACTAAAAACATAGGCATGCCCAGAAGCCATGGAAAGACTTGAAGAAACGTTGAATACTGTCTCTTGAAGAAACAAAAAGGCATGAGATTAACTTTGAACTTGAGACATTCCCACACAACCAGTATAACATGCACTGCACATGGAATTATGAAATGAACGTGGAATTTTGAGAGGTCGAATGATAAATCTGCATTTAACTCTCATTACCAACTGTACTCTTATTTGTTCAGACATTGTTGTATTTTCTGTTTAGATATGTATTCGAGAATGAGAAGGATATGGGTAGCAAGCTGTATGTTGTGGTTTGATTTGGGGAGGAGGAGCAGTTTGCAGTACCAGGAATCTTCACAAGTAGTGTCAGGTATTGTGCATTATTGTGAGGATCCTTAAGAGAACCTTTAAAATGGAGAGACATTGTTTTGGTGCATTCAGGTCTGACAGCAGACTTCATCCAAGCAAGTTCTGAATTCTTTTGTGGAAATATTTGGTACTGGGCAACTGTAAGAGGCTGTGAGAAGCTTGAGTGCTCATGTGCATCTGGTTTGGAGTGGTGATTGAGTGTCATTCTTAACTGGTAGGTTTCAAATGTTCCTGGAGTGTGGGGCTTTTGGGGTGTTTTTGATATTAAGAGAAACTGAAACTATAAAATTAGGAGATTTTTAGTGTATGTTGTAGGTGTCAAAGTTGCTTAGGACACAGTTATTTTCAAATACTGAGTTGTGTAGCAGGTTTTATTTAGGTTTGAACTTAATTTGCATTAAAGTTTTTTGAACTGAATGTTTTCAAGGAATTCTGTTTTTGAAAAAGGAATTTGGAGTTTGGAAAATGTCACTGACAACTCGTTGGTCCACAATTAGTAAATTGTAGGTTGTTTTCTTTAGTTGTAACAATGTTTTCTTGGAAATTCTTGATTAGATCTTGCTTTATAGGAGAAGTGGTGGAGGAGAGAATACGGGAGAGTAGCTGATGCATACTGAAATAAACTTAATGGAATCAGTAATACAGGAAAAGTTGATGTATCGTTTGATTACAGCATTGTGTTGTACAACTGATAACTGTGTGTCACGTAACAGTTTTAGCACATGTTTTCTTACAAACAGTTGTAAAATACATAGGTCTTACTGGTCTGAGCGTTGTATTAAGCAGTTTATGTTGTACATGTCATACACCTATCAATATGCTATACATTTGTAGTAGTAATAAATGAAAACTGATTCTTATTGCTTGTACCTATCTATATCCTTCATCCCTATTTTTTTGAATAAATATTACGCTGATTTGAACAACTAATTTCCAGTAACTTATCATGGACCTTTTTTCTTCTCGGAGTGAAAAAAAATAATATTGTGGGTAATAAAAATTACTGTGGCGCTCGGAATGGCCGCATTCTGAGTGCAAATAACCCATTGGCTACAAAGGGTTTCTTTGCGCTGCTTTAGACGGTTGGTGGGAGTAAGAAACAGTGCTATTCCTGGGATGGGGAGGGAGTAGGGTTTTTTCTGAAGTCACCTTTCACGATGATGGATGCACTTAGCATTTTGCGTACCAGTTTCAGAACCCGCTTTAAAACTGAGACACAAAGAATCTTGAAAATTGCATCTCCTGTTACGTTTTTTTTTGGAAGGTGATGGCTGTTCATTCTTACCTAAAACTGAAGTAATTATAGAGCTTAGGTTTCTTTCATATTAAAAAGAGCTATGAAAAATTAATAGATTAATAAATTGTGTAAGAATTAAAAAAAAAAAAAGATTAAATAGACATAGTCTAACTAATGCTCCCTGTGGTTATAGGCGAGAGCATGTTAATTTCCTGATGGCACAACAGCCATACATGTAGGTAGCTAAGTGCAAGTCAAGATTTTTTTAAAGAGAAAATATCAATAATATCCTTCCTCCAAAAATGACATCACTGTGACAGTTTAGAAAAAAATGTCAAAACAAAGCCCTTACTGGACGTGGTTATTTTTTTCAAGCCTGCAGAAGGCTGCTACTGCTAGACTGTAAATTATTCACCTGTTGCACTGAGGTTCAAACTCCTCACATGTAGAGGGGCAATAGGGACTTAAAGAATGATGCTAAACAAAATGAATCAAGCAACACTAGGAGAGAGTAAGATCACATCTGACAAGGAGGTGGCTAAATTGTCTATGTAATTGTGCTAATGCTGAAATATTTCTTCGAGTAGGCATTTCATATCATTAAAAAGAGAACCTTTAAAAAAATTTGTTAGTGATTCATTTAAAAATTGGTATCTATGTAACAAATTGAAACAGACCCCAAATATACCTGCTATGAAGACACGTTAACCAAAAGCACATACATATGTTGTTTCAGTGTTCCTGTTTCTGATAGTGTTGCATATTTTCTGTCTACAAAATTGGTCTACTTCCTTTCCAAGGCAGTTGCCATGTTGTGTCCTGGATTTGGGTACGGGCTTGACAACCTTTTTCTACGGAACAAGTGAATGCTGTGACTTGGCTTGTGCCCACCAACGTTAATTTTCAGCTGCTCAACTAAGATGAAGCTGAGGCTGTGTCTACGTTTAAAAAGACAGTCTTTAGCTGCTTTGCTTACTGGCCTGATGAGTCCACAGTGCTCTTGATTCTGCCACAAAGCATTTAGTCTTCACTAGTTTAAAATGTTCCTTTACTTCCTTTGCTTTATTTCTTTCACTAAAATTCTTCTTGTTAGAATATGACCTAGGGTTCACTTGCTTTGGGCGCTTCGTAAAAGTGATGGTCTTTGTGTGCTGACAAAAACGGGGGAGAAGGCGCTCAAGCTATTTCTGTGTGAGCTTCTTAATAGCTCTGGAATGGAGCAGTACCAGGTGAATGCAAGCCAAATTTTCCTAGTTGGAGAGGATGCTTGCAGTGTCTTTTCAGCTAGCCAGAATTTTCCTTCAGTACTAAATAAAAGTGCAGTTGATTGACTTCCTTGATTAGGTGCAGATTTACTACTGAACGTGCTTCAAGACTAAGCTGGCTTTGCCATCCCTCTAAGCTATTCACTTACAGCAAAATAAATCAAAAACCCAACCTAGGCAGTTGTGCTCCCTTGTTTTGCCTTCTGCCCCTTGCCAAGCCAACCGCTTGTGTGAAACTTTCTTACTGCTCATTTCATCTGCTTTATCTGTGTGCAGGGGTTTAGGAGCCTTCACTGTATACAGTAATACGCGTATCAGTTCTGCAACTTAACCATTCCTTGCTTATGTAGAGTTTGTATTTAGTCTCACAAATGTTTTGTTACCTACTGTTTTAAATCTCACTGAATGCTGCGTTAGAATGGCTTGTCACATAGTACTTCGGTGGAAGCATCTAGGGTTTTCAGCTTTGGCTTGTCCCATGCGGTGTCTGTTCTTTTTCTTTGCTTCTTTCCTATTAAGACACATCTGTCCTTTTTACTTTGATAGTACAATTAACTACAAAATCTGCTGCTTCCTGCTGTTGTTCCTGCTTTGTAAACTCTTGTTTCCAAGTGTCTGTTTCAAGAGTAAATTCTGTTGACAAACCAGTAATTGTGAGGGTTGAACAGTCCCTTTACGTTGAAATATTAAAACCACAGACTTTTTCAATTTTTTTTTTCTGGTTACTTTTAAAGAGAAGTTCTGTGGTTTCAGCCAGTTCAAACTGTGGTTTAATGGTGGAATCTTTTCCTCATATGGTAAACCACATCTGTCTCACTTCAGGTAATATTTAGTTTTAGTTTGGTATTAAGTAATGTCTCATAATACTGACATCTGATACTGTGTATACTTGTACAGAGGGGAGTAGCTAAATGCTTTTTACCCCATATACCATAGTTAAATGATAGAAATCTCCATCAACCAAGAAACAATCGGTTTTCCTTTCTTCCTGCTTAGTGGTGTGGTTTTTGAGGGTTTTTTTGAGGCCTCTTGGTATTTGTGCTTCCAGTTTCTTGCATATCTGTTGCAAATCGAGTCCTTCTAGAAACTATCCTGCTGTTCTACCTTTTATTTACTCCTGTTTCTGGAACCATTTATTTTGCCATTTCTGCTTCAAATGTCTGTCTTCAGCTGTAGAGGTTGCCGCTTCAGTAAAATCATAGAATCATATCTATATAATCAGCTTCCTTAGGCACCTGCATATCACTCATAGGAAGTGTTCAGGTTGTTATTTTGTCGATACTTTAGAAGATAAAGCAACAGATGTTAAAACAGCTTTGTAGTTCTGAAGAAAAGTACTTACACAGTCAAAATTGTGAGGTGCGATCTGTGTAGGAGCACAGGAAATTCTTAAGAAGAGGAAGCAAGGAGGTGATACGAGTAGGTATGGGAGTTAGGATGGATATAACCACATCTGTGCGCTGTTGTACCTGCAGTAATTGGACAGGATTGTGGGGAATAGGGAGAAAAGGCAAAACAGAAACAGTGAAATATTCAGTTTAAGTAAAAGTTGCTTTTTGAGGCAGAGGAAGAAGGGATTTTCAGCTCTGCTTTTCTTGAAAGTATGAAGGCAGAAGCATGTCTGGAGGGCAGGAACAAAACTGGTGAAAAGAGGGAGCACAGACAGTTGGGGATGCCAAAGAAAAGTTACTGGTCAAGTGATCAATTTGGCTGTTTGCAGAGTTCAGTTGAATGTGAACACAAATCACTTGGTGTTCAGGGGTCACAAAGGGGTTCAAGGGCCACAAAAACAATTACTTCAGCTTTTGCCTTTAAGACTTTGGCAAATGCTTCTGAGGTGTTACTAATCTCAATCTTAATGTTGAGGCAGGGAAGACTTCATAGTTATTCTTGGGGGAGAGATTATTTGGGTGCAGTGTTTCGAAAGACTGAGTAAATAATACAGTTTCTTCTTTGTTTGCTGTTACAGATTCTGCTGACATCTGGTTCTTTTCTTAGACCTGCATGTTGCTTCTGGATCCATCTGGACCATCCTTCTTTCAAATCTGAAGTAGTTTGGTTGATCTTTTGTTGATTGCCTTACTAATGGATCTCTGTTATCACAGAATTCCATGTAGTCAATCTCTCTTTCACTTACAGAAAATTTATATCTTCTTTCTCCTTTAGCTTTCTGTTTGAGCACAGGTTGACTGTGTTTCTGTCCCAGAATATTTTTTCCTAGAAGCTTTCCTGGTATTGATCTTCTCATCTGAAACTGTTACTCTCTAAAGCTACCAGAAAGGAGTTTGCCTGGATTGAGGGATATATACTGAGCTGTTTTACCATGGACCATATGAGTTTAACTGCAGAGAGTTTTGTGGGCTGGAAATCTTTGTGCTGCTACATAGCGTTGTAGCCATCAGCTGATATTCTGGTGTTCTTAGTGGACTGGCCCTTGCATGGGACAAGCTGTAGCAAGAATGCTCTCTTACACTGCAGGCATGTTCTTCATCCTGCTCTTTAGTCTTCTGAAGGCACATGAAGCAGATCATACTGTGTTTTCAGTCAAGAGTAAGAGTCTAGGAGAGAGGCTTAGATGCAAGGCAGTAACAGCTTTATTGAAATACTCTTGCAGCCAGAAAGTTCAAGAACAGAGACTTTCATTAGTTTCAATTGCAAACAGAAGTGAGGCTTCTTCTAAAATACATCGGTCAAATGTTTATTTTGGGGCTTGGTGGTCTTAGCAGGATGGATAAAAGATGAGCTCTAGGCTTCAGCTTTCACGATCTCTTCAGCAAGATGTAAAGGAAGATCACGATTCCTTCTAAAATGATCGTTGCTGATAATGGCAAGAATAAAAATTACTCAGAAACCCTCCAAGTGAATTTTCTTAGTTCTGATAATCTGCATTCCTGTTGCAACAATACTTGTATTTCTAGAATATATCCCATTCATCTGTTTTGTCTTGCATCTTGATAGCCACTTTTGTAGTTGCCAGTTTGAGTTCAAGACTGTGCTAGTGGATAGAATGAAGATTTGAAATGTGTATAGAGCTAGTGTAAGAATTTTCGAATCGCATGAGGTGTTTGTAGTACGTCTTTTCTCAGTTGTCCATCATGAGATACCTGTCTGATTTCTAGGATTAAGTCTCTAGTAGGGTATACAAACAAGTCCTGAAAGACTGAGTGAGTTCGGAATCAAAAATAGTAAGAACAAGAGAATATTCAAGTTTCGGCATGTACCTTACACTTTATGCTTCGGAAGAGGTCAAATACGCAATGGGATCTAGCTAAAATGATGTCATCTCAATGCAGAATCTAGGTGGAGTAGTAAGGGAGAAGTGTAGTCAGACTTACTTGCATCAAACTTCCCCTCAGAGGGCATTGGACCATTATTCTCTAGGAATTTTGCCTCTCTATTAACTTAATATTTTTGTACTTAGTAACCTGATTGATACAATTTTATTTACTAATGTGATAACAGTGTTTTTATTTAAAATATTTCTTAAAATTGCAGGCCTTAAACTTGCACATATTTTTACGTAGATTTGAATTTGCCAGAAGTACTGCATGAAATGAAAATACTTGATACTTTGTTGTGGACTGGTCCTGAGTTATTTCCATGTTTGAAGGAAACTTGAAACCAAGACTAGTTTGAATGTGCAGGTTTTAGTCTAGAATCACTTTTGCCTACCATTGAATTATCAAGGGAGGCACAGGGTGAAGCCAGTACCTTGCCTGGAATGGAAGATAACTGCCAAGAAGGCAGCTTTGGAGAAAAAGACTTGGGTGTGCTGGTGGACAGCAAGTTGAACAGGAGTTAACAGTGCGCCCTTGCAGCAAAGATGGGCAACTGCATCCTGGGTGGTATCACAGGGTGCTTGAGGCAGGGAGGGATTTCCAGAGGTCATCTTCTCCACCCCACTGCTCAGGCAGGGCCACCTGGAGCAGAACGTCCAGGACCATGTCCATTTGAGTCTGGAGTATCCCCCAGGACGGAGACTCCACAGCCTCTCTAGGCAACCTATTGCTGTATTAACAAGAGTGTAGCCAGCAGGTCAAGTGATGTGATTTCCATCTCCCACCCTTCTGTGCTTCTGAGACTGCATCTGGAGCACTGTGTCCAGTTTTGGATTGTACAGGATGAAAGGCATTGACATACTGATGCAAGTTCAGTGGAGAGCTACCAAGATGTTCAGAGGGCTGGAGCACGTGACATAGGAGGACAGGCTTGGGAGACCTTTGTATGTTCAATCTTGGGAAGGCTCAAGGGGGTTCACTTGTCTGATGGAAGGTATAGAGTTGGACTCTTCTAAGAAGTGCTCAGTGAAGGATGAGAGGCAACAGACACAACTTGATAACAAGGGGAAGCTTTAGATAGAAGGAAAAGGGGTTGGTTTTTTCTGTGAGGGCAGTGAAGTCCTCCAGAGAGACTTGGGAATGCTCATCCTTGGAGATGCTTAGATTTGACTGGACAAGATCCTGAGCAACCAGCTCTGGACCTGCTTTGAGCAGGAGGTTGCACTTGACCTCTGGAGGTCCCCTTCAAATCTGCATGATTCTACATACTTCTGAAACAAAGAATGAAGCAGTGGTGTTTAAAACAGAGCCAGGAAGGGTTTTTTGGGGGTTTCTTTGTTTCCTCTTTAGTTGTTAATGAAGATTTTGGTGTTCTTTGTTCTGTTTTTCGATCAGGGAAGTTTTCTTTGGTCTTGTGAGCGTGAAATAGCAAACCTTGACACAGCTTTACATTTTTCATTTTACTGAACATCCACTTTTCCTTGAGGATGGTTAACATTTGGTCAAAAGAAGAGTGATCTGTAGTAGGAAGATGCCAACAGCTGTTCTGGTTCAGGTCAGGGATAGAGACTCCTGCGGTCTGTGTAAGTGGGCATGCAAGGAAGAGTCAGAACAGGGCAGGTACTTAGGATATTTTCCCCTGAGCATTCTCTTAGTTTCTGACTCTGGAGGTCAGGGGATTTCTTGAACTTTATGCACTTTTCCTGTATGCTGTTTTTAGTGAATCTTTCAGTAAGTGCTCATCCAGTCTCCTTGGGAACACACATAAGCGGTAAGAAGTTCTGCTGACCTGCTGCTTGTTATGTGAAGAGCTGCCTCCTTTTGTTTGTTTTGAAATGCCTTCTCTTGATATTCCTGTGATTTCCTGTCATTAATATTAGAAAAGATAATGAACAGTTGATCCACAGTGCCCCACATTATACCATTTTTGGTTCTGTCATTATCCTCAGACGTTATCTTGTTTCTAAGCCAAAAATCCTTGCCTCTTAAGAATGCTCTTTGTCCCTATGTATTACTGTAGGTCTCCTTAGTTTTAGTGAATCTTCTGTTTGTTTATTCAACCTGGAAGGGTGCTTCTAGAAAAACAATTCTCAATTTCAATCTGTAGAAAGGTAACATTTAGTACTGCAGATTTTTAGAGATAAAATATATCATGGGATGAACATGAGAGTAGAAGTTACCTGAGAAGCTTGAGAGTGTCTCATCTGGAAATCTGACACCTAAGAACAAGAGAAAATTCTTGGTTTGCATTACAGGTATCTAAACCCATGAGATAATACAGTACAAGGTTCTCTGTTGATGTTTTCAGTGGAGGAGCCTTTGAGTTAGACTATTAAAAAAAATGTTTCAGACCTGAATAATGCTGACTGATGAATAGTGTACTCCTTGGTTTTCATGCTTTTAATACTCAACCTTACAAGTCTGGGGAGTGTGGTCAAGGTTAATAATGCAGGGAAAAAAATCAGCTTGAAGGAGATGATGATGGAGGTTTTGGGAGAAATAAATTTGAAGATGTTTCAGGCCTTTTGATTTTTTTTTCTTAATTGGTGTCCTGTCTCCTTCACTTGTGTAACATGTTTAAACTTCTCATAATGCAGAAATGCTCAAGCACTCTTCTTAGTTTCTGTGACAAGAATGAAGCAAGAGCAGAATCTCTGCATCCCTGATACTTTTTTTTGGGGGGGGGGAATTAATGTCCTTTGTAGTCTTGTTAATTTAGATCTAGATTTGTTAGATTATTAGAAGGTTATTATAAAGATTCTTCTTGTTGCTCTAAGTCTGAAAGATGCAGGGTGAAATCCGTAAGTATCTCTAGTATTATAAGGATGTTTGAAATTACGAAGCGATGGATGTGCTGCTGCAATGTACTTTGTGTGCATGATCCTTTTCTTGACATGAGTTAAATAGTGAGATGCTGGTTAGCAAAAGCTGTTTCTACTTTCAAGGGATTTTTGTTGAAATATGTAGTCTGTTGCTACAATGAATCTTTACTGATTATGCTCTTACCAGCTTACTATAAATTCATTTATTATAACCTGTATTTTCATCTTGCTGTCTCTTGAAGTCATCGTGGCCTCAGTTTGATTTTTCTTTCAGACTTAGAACTGGTGAAAGCTTCACTTATCTGTGCATTATTTTCTGATTCTGTTCCCGAATGCTCTGTTAAGCTGTTTGCCAGCATATTTGCATCAGTGCTTCTAGATGTGCTTTTTGGTTTATGGTAGAGGTACCAAGGCTCTTTGTGCATGCAGATTTTTTGATGGTTGTTGTCCATTAAGCTTGTTCCAAGAAGTCAAGTCCTTTGTAAACCTTCTGTATTCTCACTGGTAATACAACTTAAAGTATTGTTGATGCTTTGCTTTTGTCTATTAGCCTGTCAGAGCAGATGAACGTATATTGGCAGAATAGCTCCAACACATAGAACAGTGTTATTGCTGCTTTTTGGTCTCAGTACTCAGTGTGAATTTTGTCAGTATTGTGGCTGATTAGGAGGATTATTAGGGGCTGGGTAACATTTTTAAAGGCAAACAGAAAAAAAAAAAAGATGGGAAGGAATGATTCAGGAGTTGTATAAAATACCCTCCTTCAGCTTGATATCTTGACATTATTTTGAAATTCTGCTCGTCACTGGAAGGTGCTACACCCAGTTTGTGGCAGGGGCGTGTGTATTTGTACATTTTCATGTACATGTTTTTAATCCAGGGAAGATGATACATGTAATAAAACTGTGTGTTTCTTCTCTGGCTGTCTGTGAGACTGAATTTAGCTAGTTGTCAAATCTAGGTAGTTAAAGATATCCACTGCAGCTTCTGTTACTCTGAACAAAGTGAAGCACCTGTGAAACATACTTTGCCTTTCCTTCTCCTTTCAGTCCTTCCCCTTTCAATCAGAAGAGGGAAAGAGAAAGAGGTAGTGCCAAAATCATTCCTCAGCAGAAGAGATCTGAAGTGCCGAAGTGTCAATATTTTCTGATACTTAATAAGGGGAAAGTCTGTCTGATAGGAGACTCATCACTGTTCAAGTGAGGAGTTCTCTGTGATCACTGTCAAACCCATGATACTGATTCTATGGATAGGGAAGGTATCTAGATATTTTTTTCCTGAAACTTGCTTTATGGTGCTTGAGATATTTGCCAGACACTGAAGTACGTAACCCATGTAGCAGATGAGAACTATTGACTTTCGTGTGTTGACTGTCGCTGGTATTTCAGCTGGTACAACTTTACTGTGCTTTTTGTGGAGCATTTGTTCCCTTCTGTGGAAAACTGTTGATGAACTGCTGTGTTGAGAGACGTCAAAATTGAGTTTATTGTCAGGTTTATGGAGCCGCAGTTCCTCATTGGATGCAGATAGGAGCATAGGGGCTCTGCAGTGTGCTTCTCCTGCCTGGAGGATTGGAACTAGGAGAACTGGGAATGTAAAGGTTCTCCCAACAGTGCTGTTACCAAGAAACTGCTATACCTAACTCATACTTGACAGTATTAAGGATGTTATCATTTGGAGAGTACAGGGTTTTTTTCAAAGTTTAGCACCATTATTTATCCTTCATCTTCGCTGTGCCAAACTCAGTTTCTTTTCTTAGTCCCGTAAACCCGGAGAGGAACAGAGTTGTTTCAAACTCTCCAACTCTTCCAACATGAGACTAACTGTACAACTCTATACAGCTTGTTGTATAACTCTTGTCACCGTTCACAGCTTGAATACAGTGGCGTTTGGGATGTTTTGTTTGTTTGATTGGGGTTTTTTTGAGGGGCATGTTTTTGGGTTTTGTCTTTACATGGTTTAGTTTCAGCCAGCTTTTCCCCCTCAGTAGTAAGAAACCCAACCCTAGTGCTGCATGCTCTCAAAAGAATGATCAGGAGAGTTAATACAGAAGGGTTCTGATGGAGCAAATTGCAGAAGTAAATAAATACATTTTCCTCTGTGTTTGTTACACCATAATTTAAAACAAAAAGCCAAACATAGTTTTAACTAATGCATTGTTTTGCTTTGTTTTATGTTTTAGAAATATGGCAAATTAACATCTTGTACTGGCTGCAGAGCTCAGTGCAGGTTTTTTGACATGACTCAGTGCATAGGACCTAATGGATATGTGGAGCCATACTGCACAACTGCATGTATGAACACACACAAATCAAAATATGCAAAATCACAAAGTAAGTGAAAAGGATGATGGATTTTCATCACTGATAAGAGTAGACTTTTTTTTTTTAAGTCTGAACACTGGGAGCGGGTTGTTTTGTCTAAGACTTAATTTACACAGATGTGATTTTGTAGTTTTTTAGACTTAGTAAAAAAAAAAATATTTTATATTCAGCACTAGTAAATGGAGCCATGAAGGGTCATTTTCCCCACTGGCCTTTTTGCTGTTGTCAGGAACAGTTTTCAACTGTCTTAAGGCTACCTGGGAAAAAATGCTGAGACATAATGTACTCTGATGTGTCACAGAATGATTCATGCATATGAATTAATATTCTCTTGTCTGTGATGCAACCCCACCCCATTTTAGCTCCTCAAGCAACAGTTGGAGAAGGATAGGCTATAATGTATGTGGTTATTCTCCAGGTATTTTTCATTTTGGCGAAAGGAACTGATAAATAAATGTGTGTTCTTCAATATGCAAAGCAGGCATAGATCGCAATTCAGTGACTTCAAAGCTGAAAATCCTCCCGTGAATTTCATAGGAAAAGGTTCAATTTCTTATTTAATACTGATCTTTAATGGAAATATTCAGCAAAACCTCTGCAATTTCTTCTGCTTTATGTGACTTGTTGAAGTTGACTGGAAAACAGACAAATTTTAGGTTTTTACACTGAAATGGTGGGAAGAGCTGACCTGTAATCCAGTATTTTTTTGCGCTACTATTTTGTGTTTGTTTTGTTTGTAAACTGCGTTTTTCTTTTAGGTATGGGAAATATTTGCCACTTTTGTAAACGAAACTCTTTACCTCAGTATCAAGCCACAATGCCTGATGGAAAACTATACAACTTTTGCAGTTCCAGTTGTGTAGCTAAATTTCAGGTTAGCTGTTGTGTTAAATCTTCTCCCTAAATATTTGTGTACCTGTGTTTGTGTTAAGTATTTGGATATTAAACTAACTTGCTTGTATATACAAGTTTATGTGTTACAATTAACATAGCTGATGCTTGTGGCTCATAGCAATTTCTTTGATCAAAGTACTGTCTCATAACACTAGCTGCTATCTGAAACTTATAAAATTGGATAATAACAACCCATTCCTCCTTAATACCATAAGAAAATGCAAACCAGTATCACTGCTCATCTTAGTGTATCACCACAGCCTCTTTATGAAGATGATGAGCCTTGCTGTTTTGCATTGAACATAAACAAGTTTCTTCTCTTTCATACTAAATGCAGTAATACAATTCTCACATTCAATATTGTACTAACAAAGGTGTGTCCTAGGGAATAGTGACTGTCTCTGAAATGACAGCTTAGAGCCTAAACCGTTAGAATGTTTGTGGACAAAACTTGCTGTTTAAATTGTGTCCAGAAACTGGAGTGTTGCAAGCCTGACCATAGGCACACTGGAAGAGGTTGCTATGCTTGTTTAAAAATGTCACATTAAAAATATGACCAAAGGTTAAAGCCCATGTAAAAAGTGATGTAGGGATTAATCTTCAGGTGATCAAAGAACATTTTTAAAGAAAATGTTTCGATTTTTGTATGTAAAACCAGTTTTCCCAGATGTGCACTGCATAATTGGTAAGAGCCTCCTCACGTGTTACTGCATAGTTACATACATAGAGGGTTTTCCCATTTGTCATTAAACTTTGCTGTTTTCTGTCAACTGGAAAGCAAATCAATCTCTTAATTGCTTCCTTAGCATACCCTCGATAGGACTTCCATCATGTAGTTCTGTTCTGTGCTTCCATCCTAACCAGTTTAGTAGATGTCTGGCAGTGGAACTGATTAACAGAATAGATGCAGATTGTTAGTATGTAATGACAAATCTGTAGTACTTCCTGCAAACTCATTTGACATCTGTTTTATTCTACATGGTATTACAATTGATTGCAGTCCCAAGAGCTCTCAGAACAAAATCTTTCTACTTGACAGAAAAATAAAGCTAGTAAATGACAAAAACATCCTGGGCCTTCTTGGATTTGCAGATAAACCAACATTGTTGAATATAACTGACGGATCAGTTGATGGTTGTGGGTTTCTGGTCTTACTGAGATGCTCATGTTTCTGCTGCAGTTTCAGTGCTACATGTAGGTCTGTCTCTTTAATGTAGTAGTGAAGTTTAATTAGAGCAGCCATACAGGCTGTGAGTAATGACCAGTAATGGGTAGGTGGACACTTGCTTACAGTTACTTTGCTCAAACATCTCTTTCAGATTCTAACTTTTATCACTGTCTAGGAGAGTAAAATGTATTCAACCATTACATAAAGAGTTGGTTGTATGAGAACAGCTTCTTTGTTGTTTTCATTTAGTGTTTAGATAGAAAGGACAGTAAACCACAATGTGAGCATTGGACTGTAAGTGTTCCCTTCAGGCTTTTTTATGTGCAAGTGACACATAAGGGATTGAACCTAAATTGAGAAAATGGTTTAATCCATTTGGTTTAATCCATTTGCAATGATCTTTTGAAAAAATGGCTGATTTACTATTCCCTATTTTCCACTGTTTACTAATGCAGATAACTCCTGTTTTAATTTTCTGGCATTCTATTCATCCCTTTTTCTTACTGTGCCCATTCTTCCTATACATTTTTGTTTGTCAGAGGTTACCCTTCTCAGAACAGAAAAACTGCTGTTTCAGGTCTGTGTCTCCTTTCTGCAAAAAAGTTAGTCTTCTTGGTTTACAAATGGGTTGGAATATTTGAATTCCCAATTTGTTCACAGTACTTTAGGGTTGTTGATAATTTTAGTTTTTGAATAACCATTTGTTTCTAGCTAAATGTTGTTTTAATGTATTAAAATATTTAAAAGATTCACTTGAGCTGCTTGTTGGGCAACTTGTGTCCCTATCTTTATTCTCCTTTGTGTGACAGCTTGCAAGGGGAATCATCCTGGTAAGAAAGAGGGTGAAAGAGGGAGAATAGCCTGCTTGATGTGATTTTTGTTTGGTAGTTAGTGGTACAATAGTGTGACTTGCTTGTCTTCTTCCACGCTCTGTCTTGGAGGATGTTATCGCAGAGTTAAGGACAGAACTGTCCCAAAGTTACATTGTTTTAAGTCAGTGTTGCTATTGGTACCTTTACTGCGTCAGTTGAAGATTTTGATCTGAACTCGTCTCCTAAGGAAAAATAAACTGCAAATGTATTTAGTGTGAACATGGAGGCTGTAGTACAATGTTTTTAGTAGGTTACTCACTCTGGTTAATTACTAATGTTGTGTTCTCTTTCACTGTCATTATGGTGTCTGTGAGTGTTCTTCATTACATAGCTTACATCTCTTTCTCGCACACACACGTATATTAAAAAAGGAGTATGTTGCAGTGGGAAGCATGGAGGAAGGTTGGCATGCTTGTCACAAATACTTTACCAAATTAGATCATAATAAAATAATTGAGGCTTCCATGCTGAGACTGGAAGATCTGTGTTTGCATGAGTATGGGGAGTGTTTGGTTCCTTCCTGTTTAATTTAGTGCCCTTGATGTTGCTTGTGGAAGTCCTAGTGGATACCGTGTGTAAAAGGACCCCTGTATGTATTTGCTTCTCTTTTACACATTAAAACCAACTTAATTCTTTCAAAGTTTTTTTTCCTCAGTTTGGAAAAAACTGACCCCAGTCTGGCTGTCTACTAGCCCTTCCACATCTACATTTATATACAGAAACGTTTCCACAATTTGATTTTGCGTTGCTGTGAGTAAGAATAACCCCTCAGTTGCTTCTGCTGGCAGGGGCAGGCCAGAGCTGTGCTGCTACACTGGTCTTCTAAGAGTCCTAGCCTGTGTCTGCCTACTGTTCATTAGTAATTTGGCAGCTTAGGGCAATTTGAGGTGACTGCATTGAAGGCTGAAAAGGGCTTTACAATGTTTTTTCCTTTGCTTGGCACTTACCATGCTCTTGTTTTTCAGAGCAGGCTCATGAAAGTCAGATTAAACATCAGGATTTTGTGATTGAATTTAAGGTATTCAAAAGAATGTGTGTATATATATATATATATATATATATATATATATGATTTCAAAGATAACTTTGACAAACTGCAACATTGATAAAACCTTGCTGTTCAGGGTGATCCATGAAAAATTTTAATGAATTTATGGTCTTTTTGCTGCATTATTCTGTGTGTGTGATAATGCTTCCACATAATTCCTAAAGATATTCTCAGCTCTAAGAATCTTGTAAATTAGAGGCAAAGCAAGATGATGGGGATACTATGTGCATGTCATCTTGACTCATTCAGACGCCGTACAGAAGCAGTCCTTAATTGTAAGCAGGATAATAGATACTTCAAGGAGGCATACAAAGTCGTGTTGTGATTGACTCTTGGATTTACAACCATCTTGTGCTTGGTATAGAGCTTTCAGTAATATGAATTCAGTTCTTTACTGATTTCTGGGGGAAAATGCTTAATTGACTGTAGGAGTGTGTGATAAAAATAATTGGCTTTGTTCTAGAAGCAGTAATGCTTGATGATTTAGAATTTTTTTTTAATCTACAGTTAGATATAAATACTCTTTAAAACAAGTTTTAATTTTAAACAGTTTCAAACTCTGTTGTTCTTCCATTTCTAGTTTTGGTTACTGTTCAATTACCAGCCACCTAGACTATGTAGGGCCTGAATTTCTACCACAGCAAACAGGTGGGAAAAGAAATAAAAGAAGCTAACAATGCCATGCAACAGGAAACACCAAAGAACCATGTTTTATTTTTAACTTGTAGACCTCACAATAGGATGTTCTGATCCCATATTTAGAAGTAATTGCAGATATAAAAAATACACTTGCTTTTCATTTGATGAGCACTTCATATATTTCATGGCCATTCCTCCCTCTACCTTCAGTGTTTCTGTACAGGTTGTCACACCTGCTAGTTCTTTAACATGTCCTTCATTTCTGAACTGGAGGTGGTGGGTGTATTTACTTCTTGATTTCTTTTTGTTTTCAGCCAGAACTTGTAGGACTTTCATTGTGTTTATGTAACCTGTATGGCAGCACGTGTGGAGCCTGGTGTTTGCTTTGTGAGGAAACCTGCCAATGCAGAAACACACAGATTGGACTTTGAACTTAAAACACCTTTGTGGCTTGCACGTTAGTGCAACTCTTCAGCTGTCTGTTTAGAGCAGCCGGAGTCTAACAAACCTCTCTCAACCTCAGGGACATTTGCTGGATACAGTGAGAGATACGACAATACTGTATGTGGGCATCAGGGTTTGTTACTGAAGTTGTTACGGGACAATGAACCTTTGGGACAAAGGTGGCATCTTCTCTGCAGTATATGGCATTTTATTGTCAGGCCCTGTCTGTGACTGGGAAATGTGCATGACTACTTAATGTTACCGATACTAACTAGCATTCAGCAGTACCGGTCTGCTTATGTGAGGGCTTGTGTCTGTAACCAGTCTCATCACAATGATTTTTATGGCTTTCTTAGTGTAGATGAATCGTTAGTAACATGACAGTCCGAAGCTAAGTATCCCGTAACAGAAATCTGTTACACTGTCAGTCTTGGAAAGTGGACAGGTAGTAACAAATCTGTCTGAAGAGAACTTGTCATCTTTAAATGTATTTATCTTGTTGCAAAGTGTGGGAAGGTTTGTTGAGAAGATGGGCATAAGACGTTTGTCCTCTGGATTATTCAATGACTGTGCTCACTACTGAGTCAAGTTTTGTCTTGAACATCACATGTGTAATACACCAATAGCTGTTGCGTTATCTACGGAACGTGCAGAAGACTATGTTCTGCAGGCATGTAAGACCTACTGGAAGACACAGGTGCTATAAAATTGAGTTTTCTATGTACTGATTGCCTCACAAATACATTAAGTGAATTATTCAGCTAGAGGATTAAATGGACATAGCTACACAAGCAATCTATAGTATTTTTCTCAATCTGAAAACCCTTAATTATTTAGGGACTGGCTGCTTGAATGATTGTATCTTCCTGCTGCGGGGATTGAGACCAGCTAGGTCTATTAGCTCATTTTCCCTTAGTCTGAATAGATGTGCCGTTTCTCACTGAAGGCCTTTTACTTTAGTTTTTGTACTTTCAAGTGGGTATGCTTCAGTAAGCTGTTGATAATCTGCCTTGGTGAGGTTTGGATTTGAAAATACGTGTTTGTAGGTCTTTGAACTTCTGTGACCAAAATAAGGCAAGCTGTGAAATGTATGTGCCTGAAAAAAGATGTTTTGTAATTAACAGGTGTACAGTTTGGGGAAGACTATTTTTTTTTCCCATTTATACATTACCCTTAAATAACAGGCATTAGAAAGGTAAGGTAAAAGAAATACGACCTAAAGTAATTATGGTGGAAGCAAGGGTAAAGGTTCACAATTGGAAAACCTAAGATGACGAGGGAAAAGGAATTAAGGCAGAAGACTAACTTGCTGTGCTTTTACCAGAAATGATCCTGCTTTTTATTTATAAACTCCCAAATTCTCAAACACTGTAGGCTTAATTGAAAAGCACGTTTTAAAAGTAACTTTCTTTTTTAGTGATGTGTATGTATATTTGTGTTTTTCAGGCTCTCAGTGTGCAGTCTTCAACAAATGGTCAGTTTGTCTCTCCCAGTGATATTCAGTTGAAATGTAATTATTGCAAAAACACTTTTTGTTCAAAGCCAGAAATACTGGAATGGGAGGTAAGAGGGTTTTGTGTTATTTTTGAATGATGAAGTGTTGAAAAGTTTAAATCTGTGACTCCAATAAAATTTTTCTAGATAGCTATTTTATAAGGTATTGAAGCTTAAAAAATTAAGTTAATAAAAATCTACCTCGTTCTGTAGAATATCATTTAACTTTAGTATGGATAAAAGCAGAAGTCTTTGTTCATAAATAACAAATAAAAAAGCATCTGTGGAATTTAAAGAAAAATATAATTTCTCATATTGGCTGTAAGTTGGACATCCGCTTTCATGTTCAGTTATTGTATTACTGTAGATATGTTAGACCATTGTTACACTTCTCTAAGAACTGAGAGAAGTATCTTAAGAGGATATGCTAAGATTGGCATATTTTCTGTTTAGCATTTTCATATGAAATTGTGAGCATTTGCAGCTCTTACTGCCAGCTTGAATGGGAGCTGTTAGTTTTTGGCATTAGAAGTCAAACCCTGATTGTGTGTTGGCACTTACGTTTACGTCGCATGACTACTAAAATGGCAGACTATTACAAGTTGCACTCTCCAGATCTTAAGATTTTATCCACTAACCCTACTCCTGATGCTTTGCAACTTTCCCTTTAGAACAAAGTGTATCAGTTCTGCAGCAGAGCATGTTCTGATGATTATAAGAAACTGCACTGCATAGTTACGTACTGTGAATATTGTCAAGAGGAGAAAACGCTGCATGAGACGGTGAATTTCTCTGGCATCAAAAGGCCATTTTGTAGTGAAGGTATGTATGTATTCGGATTTTTTCTGAGGTACCGGTCATTGTAGTTTTACTGCAGTTGACTTACTATATTAATATTTAATTTTAATTTTAAATTTTAAGGCAACAACTCATTCTGTTGTACTTGAGGGTGAAACAGAAATTTCTTCATTATTATTAATGAAGTGCATGTGCCTATTATTATTAGTGCATGTACCTGTTAATTTATCTGAGCTGCTTTTAAGGTCTTTTGTTGAGTTTTCACCACTTACTCCACGTTAAGGAAGAGTGAGCAACATTCTTGAGTGTGTGTGTCTGTGTGTAAATAAATACACATATGCACAAAAAAATACACGTAAATTCTATTTTTAAAATTTATGCATCAGAGCCTATACCAGTACTAACTGCACTGAGGAATTCCAAGCTTTCTCTTTGATTAGTATTTTCAAAATTTAATACAACAGTGGAAATTCCTTCTATGTTGGCTTAAAATGGTTATTCAAGCAGTAACTTGAATGATGTATGTTGATTAATGTAGTTTTAATTTTCCTGACTAGTGATTGGGATTTTCAAGAAGAAAACAAACTAAAAAAGAAGTATATGTGCATAGGATTCTCTTAAGTGGCATTAAAATACAGATTGTTTTAATAGAATAGCAAAATACAATATTAATAAGAACCCATCCTTTCCGCTTCGGGGATACCACTATTTAATCCTGATCTTAAAAGCTTAACTACAAGTTTGAGTGACCTGGCTCTGGAGGTTATAGTGAATATTTTTTTTCTTTAGTTACAGTAATAACAACACTTTCACTACCATTTGATAAACCTTGCTGAAGATCTTTGCTATGAAACAGTGGGTATGTCAATTTACTTGTCACAGGACGCTGTTAACCTGTAGAGGGGTGAAGCGTGGGGCTGGGGCCAGCCTTCCCTCCACATTGTTCCCTTATAGCTCTGCACTCTGCAATCTTCTGTTTCTGATGAATGGAGTGTGGTGGGTTGGGTTTCTTTGCCGTCTTTAGTTTCTTCTTGTGTTCTGGACTGCAAAGTGATAAGGAGAGGAAAAAGGACAAAGCAAGGCCCGGTTTTACAGTGTATCATTGCAGTGCTCAGTAACATATAGCTAGAAATTGTTTCTGTGAATAAACAATTCCACAGAATGTGTTCAAAGACAAGAGCAAACTGGTTTTAGCCTGGAGATTACAGTGTATGCTGGTATTACCGTGGATACTTACTACTCCCTCATTATAAAGCCTGGTGGCTGTCACAACGGAATCAGTAAGACTCATAACGCAAGCTGTGCCCTATTACTGCTTCCCTAGATGTGTTGCTGTATGAGGAGGCTTGAAATAAGAGAAGACTTGTATTTCCTGTTGTAAAATTTGGGGAAGGAAAGAAACACACTCTCTCCTGCATGAACAGAGTTACTAAATGGGGGAATCCATTACCAAATGTCTTAGTGTGGGTCCTGAGTTTGCATGTGTTGGACTGCCAGCTTGTCAGCAATGACGATCTTCATGAGGTTCAATACGCTGAATATTACCGTTAAAACAAAGTTTATTGGCTTACTGTGATGATCTAAACTACTGAGCAATAGAGGGAAGGTAGTCAAAAGCACCACCAAGTAGAAAGTAACTTGAATAAATGTGGCACACATCTTCCAGCTGAAGCTTAGGTCTACTTTGGATGCATATGAAAAAGGATATGTGTATTACCTGATGAAAATAAACTGCTGACCTGGACAGAAGCTCTGTAGAAACAAGCCAGGCCCTGTATTTTAAAGGAAAACCAAAAATTGTCATTGATTGCTGCAGAAGTAGTGGAATCCGAGAGTTAACAGTGTTTAGATCTGATGTGGGGAGGAGAGGTGTTTAGATCTGATGTGGGGAGGAGAGGGCCAGGTCTTTAGATGGACTTGAGTGGAGGCCACCAAGTAGAAGTTTCTCTTTCCCCTCTTCCAGGGACCCAAACACCACCAGTTTTTCTTTGATGTCATAACCTCTTTCCAGAAATACATCCAACCGTTTGTAAAGTAGAAAAACTGTGAAATGAACCAAATAAACGGGTTGGATATGGAGGCTATGCTGGTTTTGGTAACGCAAAGCATTCAAGAAACTTCACCAACATAGATTATTTTGTTGAGCATGCTATTATTCTTCAGCAGAAGCAGCTGTATTAGTTTGAGGAGAAACAACCTTATTTGTGCTTATTTGTTCATCTTCAAGCAAACTGATGGAAAAACATACCTAAGATCTACCACAAATACCCCTTGTCTGCTTATGCCTGCCTAGCCTGGGTGCTGAAGGTGTTGTCACTCCTCTGCTCACATTCTTCGTGCCTGAGGGTTTTTTTTCACACATGCACACACAAACCTTGGCACCCACATCAAAGTCTCTGGGATCAGTATTTCTGTGCAGTTTCATTCCAACTCTATTTCTTTGTATGTTTCTCTTGAGATATTTAAAAATTTGTGCAGTGACCAGCTGAAACTTCCACTGCAGTAAGGTGTAATTAGAACTGACCTATCGTTTGTGCTAAAGGTGGTTATTAATTCTTTCATGGAGTACAGTATGCTTTCTCTGTTTCTGTCCAAAACTCAGATGCTACATGGAGGATGAATAACCTGAGTGGACTAGCTGAAAGAGTTTAATCAGTTCCCCTGGTGCTGAGGCTTTGGAAATTAAACTGGGCTGGTGTTTTGCCATTAGAATGCCTCATCTCAAAATACCAGTATCTAAATTAAATAAGATGTATCTGCTAAGCAAGATCATCAGAGTTGCCTGTGGATTTTTATGTATGTGTAGTTCCATGAGTGACAACTGAAGATAGGCTATGCAAGGTTTTAATCCTGAGGAAATCATGTTATTGAGGTTTGGGGTTTTGTAATAAATGTCCCTTTAAGGGTCTAGAAGAGCAAACCAGTCTTTGGCAATCCAGCAATGGAACTATTTTATTATGAGTATCACCATAACTTCTTTTACTTGTAGACTTATTTTGCATTTAATTCATGTTTTCAGTAGAACTAAGTGTTATGATTTAAATAACACAGGCCTTGTAATAATTTTATAAATTGAATTTTAATAACTGGTTCATGTTCAGTAGTTTGCTTCTTGGAAGAGTCAGTAAGCTATGAAGTAACTCAGTTATCTGATGCTTGGGAGTTCTTTCAAATGGATAATACAGATAAAGGACAGCCATGACACTTAGCAACTGTACTATCGTCTTGATAGTATGCTAATAAGTTTTAGGAAATTATGGATTCTGCAAATTAAACTCAATGTAAACAATTATGATGTTTCACCTAAATAGAGATAACGCCTTTTGTAATACTGTAGTGCTGACAAATGGAAAAAGAGATTTGGGAAATTAAGTGGTTTCAGACCTCAGTATGTTTAGGAAAGATGTTTATATAGTTAAAGCACTGGAGATTTTAGAGTGCCATTGTTCCAACCACTGCTTCACAGTGGATTGTTCAGTAAAGTATACTATTAAATGTTGATTAATTTTTAGATTTATATGAAAACATTACAGATATTGGGAATAGCCTAAACACAAATGTATTAAACTTCACACAGGTGTTTACATATGAGTGTTTCACAACCAATTAAGATATTACCTGAAATTTATAGCAATTCCTGTTGTTACTGGAAACATTAAGAAACTGGTTTCAAAACATGTTTGCTATGAAGTGTTGCTAAGGATGGTTATAGTTGATGGGCTTCTCCAGTTGGTGGAGAACTGCACTGAGGAAAAGCTGGCATGCCAGCCGGCCCTGCCGAGCTGAGCTCCTGGGTTCCCCTGGGCAAAGGGGGTTGTCATCAAGCCTGCCTGAAGCTCTTCGTTCCTGATGTTTGGTTTCATTATTGTTAAATGTGGGAACTACAGTAACTGTTTAAACACTGCTTTTTTTTTTAGTTTACATTATCAGCTGTCTGTTTTTAGAGCCACTGATACACCCGTTTAAAACAAAGCGCACAGAATTTGCTCTAGTGTAGAGAAGGTTTTGAAGACAGTATTAAAGCACCCATTTTTATGAAAAATGTTCTGTCATAATTAGAGCGGCCTAGCTGCGTGCTACTTTGCAATAGGACCACGTAAAGCTATCAAGGATTTGTAAGTAGCATAGGATGTGGTTACAGGAAAAAAAATGATGTTCAGTGTATTTAAAATTTCATATCACACTTAACTGTTTTGCATAATAAATATTCTGTTTCAAGCTCTCAGTTTTGTGCTTCACAGAGCTGTTCTCTCCCTCTGGAGCCATCACAGTGGCCAACGTGTTAAAATAACTTGTGCTTGGTGTGGTGCCTTTTCAACTTTAGCCTACCCTGTTAGACAGTTTGGGTTTGCTTCTGACCAGTTCTTTTGGCAGATAAATTAACCTGAAATATCAGCTTCCTTGTGGCTTTCTTTTCAAGGTTTATTTGGTGATGAGTTAGAATATCCTGGCAAACGGGGACAAATGAAAAGCAGAACGTGTCTTAAATACTGTAAAATGTATGATCTATAAAAATGCCCTTTCACAATTGCAGGAGTCGTGTTGCTACTGAGGGAAGGTATTGCTTGCCTACTAATTAGGTTAGTGGAAAAGTGAATGTCAACTTCAGAGGGATTTTGAGGTGCCTGACTTATTCTGAGAGAATACATTCTGCTTTGACTGTTACGGACAAAGGTTACAAGGGGATGTCCTTGTCATCAGTTTGAGCCATGTCAGATTTTGTTAGAGTACTCTGATTGGCACAGTGCAGTTGTTTGGGACATGGTGTCTTAGTAGTCTGGTATTAAAACTTTGAGCTCCAGATGACTGTTCCAAACAAATTTTATTATGGGAAAAGCTCAAAGAATTTTCTCTGCAGATAGAAGTGAGTTAAGGTAAAAAAGACAGTGCATTGAAATCAGAAGAGTCTCTTACAAAATACTTAACAGGCTTCCTTGCTGCAGAAGCACCAAGGGAAGGCTCTTGGCTGTACTGAAGGAAAGCACAGATCCGCACCTTCTGACAAACACACATGGAAGAGCTGGAGAGCTGGTTCTTTAGATAGTCCACCAGTGTGAGAGTCCAATTCTGTAGGTGTAGTTTCCAATTAGTGCTTGTTGGGTGCATATCTTCTGGAACGACTTGAACATTTTCAGCTTGTTAGCCTGGATTTTGATACTTCTGGCAGTGTTCTTGTAGCTGACAAAGTCGAAAGGTAGAACTATGATGAGGAAGAGATGATGTTTATTTTCCCTCTGTCTGTAGAGGGAAAACACTGATACTGTTAAAGTAACGTAATTTTAATTTTGAGTACAGGTTGTACTGAATCTTGAGATTTTGTGTTCATGGAGAGCTAATTTCTAACACGGTAAACAATATCAAGTGAAACCCTGTGCATTGTTCAACTACAGTGGTCCTTGTTAAATTGACGTTCTCCTGTGTTAATTCTGCTGTTGTGTCTTTAAGTAGGTTTGGGACAGTTCTGTGGGACAGCATAGGGTATTGTAGATAAGGGGTGATGACAGTTTAAGGTGCTTAGATTATGAGCGTAAGAAGAAGGAAGTTTATAAAGATGCTTCTCATTAACCTAAAAGACTAATTAACTTGAAAGATTTAAGAAAGCAGAAATGGAGTAACTGGATGGGATTAGAAGGAAGGAGAAAGGAAGGAGCTAGTATCTAATATTAGAAGATACTAGGGTAAAGTGAAGATGTATAGAAGTTGAATAATAAAATAATAAAAGAAGACAAGGAAGTGGGATACACATTCTCTGTTACTCAGAGAGGATGGGGTCTATCTTAAAGGTAATCTAAGCAGGACCCAAAATTGGATGTATTACATCTGTTTTCCTAAGGATAGTGATAGTACTGTGAAGCCAGAGCCAGTGGATATAGGGATGTGGGTATGAAAGAGGTGGCTATTTGATTCAAATCAATACAGAGGGAGGCAACAGAAGGCAGCAGAAAGATGTGGATGGAATGGAGTTACAGGAATCTTCAAGACCTAGCTTGTGCTACAGGATTCTTGATACTTAAGGCTTGTGATATGATAGGCCTGTTGTTGTTCTCTAGATGAAGTTGTTAAAGGATAACAGTTGAGGTTATTACAGGATGAGAGAACAGCAAGTCCTGTGTATAGCTTGAAGGAGGAGAAAGGTAGTCTAGTAAGTGCAGCCTTTCAGAAGTAAAAAAATCCTAATCGCTTGTAGGATGGAACAACTACATTCTATAAGAGATGTTATTCTCTGTGGTAAAAGGAGACTGGTGCTGAGGACTTGGGAAGTGTTTCTAGTTCAACATGCCTTTTTTGCAGCTGCTTGATGTGTCAATGTACAGAACTTCCCATAACTCAGGTAGGTGCTGCTGGTGGAACAGGATCAGCTTCCTAATAGCTTGCTTGCACTGTGTCTACAGATGGTCATGTGAAGCATGTTTCCTACTGTGGGTAGCTCTGCAGGGCTGGACCTGGCAGTTCTTGGGTCTGCAAGAGAAAGGAAGCTCTCCTGACCTGGAACATGCCTGAGTAACGGTTTGGAGGAGCCACTTGCGTGTTGTCCTGTCAGTAAGCCTGTGTTGCAAACCAAACCAAAAACTTCAGGGCTGTTGGAAGGGATAGGTTTTGTGTTGGGTTTTGCTTGGAAGACAGAATTCTAATAGCATAATTAAGGATAGGTTATGTTGATTTAGCAGATACTCAGCTACTTCTTCTTTTGCCTGGTTCAGATTTTGAGTTGGGGGTACTTCATCTGTAAATGGTCTCTCTGAGACAGCTGACTTGCAGGATGGTCTTCTGTTAGAATTTTGATAAGGAACTTAATTGATTACCGGTGTGGCTTGAACCAAGTAACATGCACTTACATTTTTCTTTGAAAAATTAAGAGCTGTTTTCTCTTAGAGTCACTTCAAAGCACTAGAGATTTCCGTTTGGTCACACTGTAGCTTGTGTGGCTGGTGTTATCGCAGGAATCCTGAGGAACTTAGGATTTTACTCAGTTCCTTTTGTTCAGAATGTTGGGTCTGTCAGCTGTTTGTCTTAGGCAGTGCTTAGACTCATGAACCCCAAGTCCTCAGGGAAGTTAGGCTGGCCAAACCCTCACGAATTTACCGTTGATATTGGAAAGATCAGACGACTAGTGCTTTTTTGTATTACTCATCCACAGTGTACTGTCAATCAAAGCCCACCTCTTGGTCACATCTACAAAGCCAGCATGGATGCTACTGCTCTTTTGATTCAGGATTTACACTGTGCACGGTGAAGTTCAGATTGCTTAAGTTCAGAACCTGTTTTGCCAGAGGCGAATACTTTTTTCTGTGCTTCAGAGAAAGCCTTACTATTCTAGTCTAAATCACAGCATTATAATAGAAGGTTATATCCTAGGTATGCACAGTGTACCAAGGACCTAATTAAAACGCATCCTATAAAAAGAAAGGCATTTTGTTTTCCCTTTGTCTGAAGTGTCAAGATCTTGAAGCAACCAAACATCCCCTGGTCAAGTGGATTAAGTTACCTGCTACAGAGACATAAAGTATCAGACAAATCTGTAGAATTTTGCTCATGATGCTGTAGAAAGAAAAGGCTGTACTTCCCCATTTTAGAAGTCTTCAGGGTTGTAACAATCGTCTGTCAACAACTCAAGTTTTATAGAGATGGATTTTCTATCTCCTGTGGTGGCCTCCTTCAGCAAGAAGCCCTGCGGTCAGTTGTCTGTAAAAACCCCATGCTTTTCAGACATTTAGTCTTGAGGACTGCAGTTTTGGACTTTCTTGTTTCCCCTTACTTAATGTTCATTGCTCATTATTTTCCATGAGTCACAGAGGTGTAGGAGATGTTTGACTGTAGAATGGAAAATTTCTTACCTGTTAATTTTTTGTTAATATAACAGCAGTATCTTCTTTGATTTTACTCCCTATAGTTTAGCAGCCAAGAATAATGTCAACTTTGTCCATTCCTTTCCGTAGACTGTTTAGCCAGATGCACATAGCTTACCTGATTGGTAGTAGAGATTCTACTAATCTGTAGTCTTGAAAGGTTGATGCATCATCAAATGCCTTTTCTAAGGCATAACTGAGGAGGAGGATACATTGTGGGGCATGAAGTGGAATCTGATGCCCCAGGTAATGAGAGAGACAGCCAGCAGGAAGAAATACTAATAGCTTGCACACACTGGTATCTTCAGGATTATTATTTCCTTCAGAGCAGTGTATTTAACATCCAAATTAGTTCCACTCTAAGGTTGATTGCTTGATATGGCACTTTCCATTTGTACTGCCTGTTTTGTGTGTTAGCAATTCTCTTTATTCTGTTGTTAAAGAATCAGATACGTATCTGGAAGAAAAACCCCAATATAAAATACGGTTATTACCTACAGTGTCTTATTGGTATGATAGTCTATAATTGTCTTGTTTTGACATTGCTAACAAATTGAATTTGCTAGCAAAGCTTGTAGCATTGCAAGTTAAAATTCCTCAATAACCTTTTGTTTTTGGAAGATGCTGTCTGCTGCAGCTTCCACTTGCATTCTTGTGATTTTAAAATAGTATCTCAGTTTCACACATAGGAAATTCTACCCTAATATACAGCAGCACAAGTCACTTAATTGAAATTACCAAATACATTATAATTACAGGATTTTTATATTCGATATGCCAGAGGAAGTGCAGCATGTATGATACATACTGAGTTGCATAACTCACCAAAAATGCACAAGTCTGCATGTGTTAGACTGTATGTCCTAGCAAAGTGGGTACTTGGAAGATGCGAGTTCTGGTCTTGGTGGTACTGTGATATTTGGGAGATCATAAAAACAGGTGCTGTACCTTAGATTAAAGGTCTGCGTAGATGTTATTTTGACCCTCCAGTGTTTAGAATAGACAGTTATTTCATCTTCTCATACCATTCTCTTCTAAAAACTTAGCACAATTACAGAGATGTATGATAAATTATTTAGGCATCAACTGAATAGACACTAGATTTGAGGTAGTTTAAATACATTCTATTCTCAAAATAGCCTATGTAATAGCTGCAGTGTTCATCTTTTAATGCCTTTAATACATTAGAATGTCTTTTCTACTTTGCTTGAGGGAGGATCAGACTGTTGAAGAATATAGCTCTCATGGCAAACTTGAAATGATGACTGCATAGCAAATGCAAAAAACCCCAAAACCAACAGCAGCTGATGGGGAAAAAAAAATATTCCTTGCATACAAATTGTACACAAATTTCATATGTAAACTCTGATAATTGCATAATTATTCTGAGTACTCATCATTGCTTACTTTATGGTTCTATTTTCTAAGAAGCTCCTCAGTTCTCAGGTCATCTGGTACCCATTAGCGTTCTTGCAAACAATGAGTTGTCTTAAGTGGTTTGTTGTATTAATATGAATGGAACTAGTAATCGAAATAAGTTGATCTTTGAAGGCGGGTGTTGTTTTAGTGGATAGTGTTTTCTAGCTTAAAATTTCTGCTTGTCATTGTCTGAGTATCTAGAATTCTGAGGATGTGAAACTGATCAATGTAATGCCATGTCAGTGTTTTTGCATGGGTCTGTATGAAAAGACAATTATGTATTTTTACTGACTGTTTATTCAGGGATTTGATAAGCACAGATTCAAGTATAGTGTTTTGAAAAAGATGCAGACATCACATGATATTGTAAGAGTTGTGCAGGAAAGGTATTCAGGTAAAGATGTCTTGAAATATAGTCTATTATGCAACCTGAATTTGTCTGAAGCCCCAAATGTTAGCTGCAATTGTATTAGTTTAATTTTCAATATTTAACTCTTAACTGTGATATCTCTCTGTAAAAAATTACTTTGTTCCTAATGTTTAAAATCTGTTTCCAGGCTGCAAGCTGCTATATAAACAAGACTTTGCAAGACGGTTAGGACTGAGATGTGTTACTTGTAATTACTGCTCACAGCTGTGCAAAAAGGGAGCAACTAAGGAACTTGATGGTGTAGTGAGAGATTTCTGCAGTGAAGAGTGCTGTAAAAAATTTCAGGACTGGTACTACAAGGCAAGTAACTCAGAATTTTTGACGAGAGGTCCACAGTTAAAAAAATCAAAAATGCACATGTGAGGATATCTCAAGGACTGTGCAGCACATATGGCTTACTTCAGCAAAGCATTTGCTAAACAATAAGCAAATGTATTAGTTTCATCATTTGAGTTTTCTTAGAGCAGCATTTCTACCATCTGATTTTATTGATTCATTTGGCAAGGAAGTCTTGAGTTACAGAAAAGCAAGAAACTACTATGTGTATTTGTTACTTTACAATTCCAATTTTTTCTTCTCAATTGATAACATATTTTTCTTGTTAAAACTTCTTAAATGTGTGTTCAGAATGTTGAAAACAGTGTTAGTAGCACCTGGGTGATACCTTGAGTTGACTGACAGTAGACTAGGCTAGCAGAGTTTTTCTTGTTCCTGGTTTTGCCTCCTTTTTTGCCTTTTCCCTTCTCCCACAGTTTGAACTGCAGAGGCTTTGAGTGTTCAGTATTTCCCAGTGGAAAGGATGCCAAAGGGAAAAGCAAGACCAAATGGATTTCTAATAAAAGTTTAAATCAAACAGATGGCATCTATTTCTAAATCTCTGGAACCTTAACTACCTTGTGAAGCACAACCAGCAAAGAGTTCACGTTAAGAGGTTTTTTTGCTTTCATTTTTTGAAAAAGATAAAGGTGAAATTGGACTGGGTTTAACCTGCGATTAGTACCATGGATAAAATACTTGATCTCTGGTGTGAACATCCTGGAAAGCTACACTGATAATAGCAAAACAAGAACTACACTTGTGGATGCAGTTACAAAAAAGACTGTACAAAGTTCATCACCTTACCAAAACTCTATACAGAGCCTGGAAGGCAATAAAAAACTTAAAATGTTAGAGGGCTAGATACAAGTCCTGTAATTCAAGATGGTCCACCTACCATAAAAGAACTGAATCTGAAGATGTATATGATATTTTGGAATGGCTGATTCCAGAAATGTTACAGCCAAACACTGTAAAGTCTTTATTTTGAATAATGTGTGTAGGGTCCTGTAAGATATTCCTGAAAGAAAACTACCGAAGACCAGAATGTGTTACGTCTGTCTCATGTGAAAGTAGGGTAATGAAGCTTGGCTGCAAAGATCTGAAATTTACTAAAGTGTTTAACTTCATACAATATTTTTAATTTATATGCCTTAAAACTTGGGGTGTGGGGTGAAATTTACACCTGCGTAAAAAGTGCCTTCTGATAGAGAACTTAATAAAGCTTTGGTGTGCTTTAGAAATCTCTTGGTGATTCATCAAAGAGTGTAGTCTGGGGGTGTGCATACCAAACTGGTTTCATGTACATAAATTTCTGTGGAAGTTGGTATCTGATTCAGGTTGGAGAACCACTTGAAAACTCTAACTTGAGGTCATCCTTCTGATCCATGGGATAAGGCAATAACATCATTGTCGCATTAAGTCTGCCTAAGAAATGCTGTTGGTACTGTGGTACAGGAAAGTTAGGCGTGATGAAGAAATCCTTCACAGAGAGGGTGGTGAGACACTGGAACAGGTTGCCCAGAGAAGCTGTGGGTGCCCCATCCCTGGAAGTGTTCAAGGCCAGGCTGGATGAGGCTTTGAGCAACCTGGTCTAGTGGAGGGTGTCCCTGCCCATGGCAGGGGGGTTGGAACTAGATGGTCTTTAAGGTCCCTTCCAACCCAAACCATCCTGTGATGCTATGATACCATGAAAAGGCAATTTAATTTAAACAGACTTGCTGGTAACTACTGACTTCTGATACTTTCAATGATTCTGAAGTGTTAGATGTTTTTACTTTTTGAACCTTACAGTTTATAGTGGAACTAGTCTTACTGATGTTAAATTGTTGATTGTAATTTTTTTCAAATACTTCTTAAAGCCTTTGCCTGATTCTGTTCCGGTTATAAAAGTTTGGGATTACATGGGGAGGACATGTAATAGGTTTTGGGAAATTATGTATTTTGCTAAAATTGGGGTTTATTTCTTTACAACCTTGCTGTTAATTTCTCCCTCTTTTATAAAAGTCACTCCAGATAGCTTAAATTTAGTAGTTTGTTGTTAGCTGATGTTCTTACCTAGCCATAACTAGAGAATGATCTAAGTATAGGAAGACAGAATACGGACCCCTCCCGAATTTGTACTTCATTTGCTGTTTTGTCTGTTAGCTTTTTTAAAGAATAGTTAACATGTGTATGAGCTTTGTCTCATTTATGCAATGTCCAGTGTTCTTTTGGAGTTCCAGTGAATGTATTCATGAAGAGAAACAAGTAGTAATAACATAGTAGTGTTTTAACACCAGCATTCTGTTCATTAAACAAGTGTTTGTCTCCATCTTCTTTGTCTACTTTTTTTTATGGACACATCTTTCTCATGTAGTATTTTCTGGAAAACATTTAAACTTAAAAATAATTAAGTATTATAGGAGAGCTTCTCTGAAGGCCAAAATTCTCTTCCCAGAAAGCTAGAATAAGGTAGCAGTGGTTATCTGGAAGCGTTAAGAGGACATCAGACATACCTAGAAGTGTTCTTGAAACCTAATATGAGGGATTGAAATGTAGAAGAATAGTTCAGTCCTAATCATGTGTTGTGTGACAACTAAAGCTATGTTTGATGCCAAGTCCTGAGGAAATTTCTGCTGTATGGTGTCCATGCGCCTCTAAGATGAGAGGTAAAATTTTTGGAGTCTTGATGTTAGCTCCCTAAGCTATTAGAGCTCCTCCTGTAAACTTCAATTGCATGCCATGGTTTGGATGTTAACATGAAAAATTCCTGGGAAATTCAGTATAAGTATTTTTGTAGCCTGATGTTTGACAGTTTGTCATGTGATGTTACTTACACTAGAGCATTGAAGGAGTATACAGCTCTGAGAACAGCGCAGAAATCTGTTTCTTTAAAAATACATTGTGAAACATGTCTGAAAATGCTGCAGCTGAAGTGTGCTTACAGGGCATTGAGGTCTACAGTGGAGTTTGGACTGAGCATGTACGGTGATGACTCTGTTCAGTGGAGATCAGGTGTCTTCAGCAAAGGCTGCATAGGAGGTGAGGAGCTACTATCTGAGGCAGAGAAAAATTATAGTAGCTGGTGAGCTCAGATAGCAACGATTGTCAGCAGTGGTAGAATTTGAAACAATGCAGCCAGCATTAATCTAAAAGATAACCTTGAGGAATTTCTCTTGTCTGAATTTAACCATCGTATAGTTAGGCATCTCAATTTCAAGTAGGTACTGTTTCAGAACAGTTGATCTCCTTTCTCTTATAATCACTCTCTGGAAACATCTTTTGCTTCCTATTTAATGCGCATTCAGAATAGCCTCCAATTGTGGACTCGGAATAGACAGCTAAGATTAGGTCAAATTAATACCAGTCAAAACCAGTGGAGAACATTTAGAAACTGGTCATTGAAGGATTTGGAGGATTCAAATTCTAAATAAAAGCCCCACATGTGAGAACTTGGTTTTTAAACCAAATTTGGGGTAAACATTAGTGATTTATACTAATCACCATACCCATTTGAACATGCTGAAGTTGTGCGTGGGGGAAGAATAGGACCAAAAAGCCATCATGAGTGGCAAAGGAGTTATGTGCAACTGAAGTATAGATGGACTTCTTGGAAACACAGAGATAGAGCAGACTTGAAGGCAGGCATTTTGGAGATTCAGTTAATGCATAGGGCCAGTATCACAGATGGAAAGGGGGAAGAAGGAAAAGGCAGAAAATCATGAATTCACACTTTTGCTTTCAGTTAATTTAGTGGTCAGGGAAGTGGGGAGAGCAAGCAGGTAGTAGGAAACCTCAGTGCATACATGCAAGCATGATTATGGTAATGGTGGAATTACAGTGGAGCAAACACCGGGATGAGAAGTGAAGCAAAGGATTCTTGGGCTTGCTAAGGAATAGTAATTTCCGTGTGGAAGTAAACCAAACTTTTTTCACCTAAATACCTTAGCAGCAGCCTGGGAGAGACAATAATGCACTTCTGCAAAGGTCTAAATGAAAGAGCAGGACCAGGCCAGGGAGAAAACAGTTGCAGGAAGGCTGCAGTTGCTGCATTTGACAAGATTTATCACCTTTTTCTTTCTTGAAGGTGAGAGAAAATTGAGCAGAAAGTGGTGCTTTGATAGCCAAGCAGTGTGCAGCAGGTCAGAGTAGGTAGGCTTTTCTGTACATGGCTCTGCTGTCATTCTTAACAGGCAGCGTTAGGTGGGCTTGAGATTTAAAATTAGGGTGAATTTCACTTTTTTTTTTTCTACTGGTATTTCAGCCTTTTGGTGGCTTTGGAAGACGCATTTGCATTAAAGGTGTGAATTCACAGTTTCCCTGAACTGATAAATTTGGCTGTTTTGGCAACACTCCACACTTCGTCATCTTCCCCACTCCCTCCCAAGAACACAACTTACTTGCTCTTTTGTCCCACTGAGAACAGCTCTGCTGCCAAATGAACTGTGGACCAGCATCAGCAGCAAATCAAAGTGATAAATGTTTAAACCTGCCCCCGAAACAGGGAGGGAGGATGGGGGGGTAATGCAGTGCCTGTAGGGTTCCTCCCCCTCTGTTCCCTGCAGGTGCAGAAGCACTGCTGCCAGCACATGCTCAAAGCAGGGGGGTAAGAAGTACCTGCCCGTCCAGGGGCACCTGGCACTCGGTGGGAGGTGATCCTGAAGCCACAACTTTAATTGCTCCTGGGCACACTAAAGCATTTTTATTTAAAGGGAATGTCTGTATTTAAAACTGGTTATAATAGAGTCAATATACCATCTTAATTATTTGAAAATTGCAACTGAGAGCTGAATTGCCAGAGGATGGTACTGGACTGTTCCAAGTACAGAGAAGGAACTCAACATTTAATTACTTTTTAAATTAGAACTAATTAGCCTGTTGATACCTTTTTGGAGTTGTGAGAACTACAGTTGGACTTTGTTGTTGTGTTTTTTGGGTTTTTTAAGCCATCAGAGCCTTGTGCGTAACTGCAATGTTGTGTATGGTTTTACATATTAATATTTTATGTTGCATACTATCATAACTTCCTCTTCCTCTCCTGGCTATATTACTCGGTTGACTTATTTTGGATTCCTGAGCATCCATAAGGCTTTTGGTTTTTTTTTTTTAGGACTGCTTTAGGATGGAGGTTGCAAGCAATATCAAGGGTAGTGGTAGTGCAAACAATTCTTTGCTTGCTTGAGTATCTGCAACTGGGGCTATCACTGTTCAGATAGTAATTTGTAATGTGGCTGATTAAATTCAGTGGAATTTATTTTGGTGAAAAGCAATGTCTGTCTTAGTCATATGTCATGAAATTATCATCTAGGCTGGTGAAAGATACATACTTAAATCTTTAGTTAGGGATACAGAAGAATAAAGTTTTGAGTTTCAAATTAAGTGCTAACTAGAGCTTGTGAAAACCTCTGGTTTGAGAGCTGTTGTTTATAAATCATAGAGAAACTTTGATGAACTAAGTAATTGGAATCTAAAATTGTTGTGAAATTAAAATATACGTTATTTCCGCTAAAGGGGTCTGATTTGATACCTAGAGAAGGGATTCTGTTTGTGACTTAAAACAACCACCAAACTTTGGTGGGCAAAAACCCCAACTCTGCTTGTCCTCAGTCCAAGAGGGTCTTTATGGAGTCTCAGTCACTTTCTGCTCTTGTTTTGCAGAATTCTTCAGTGAAATTAAATAAAATGCATTTTTTTCTGACTGTCTAGAAATGAGCAATTTTAAAAGACTAAGTAAAGACTTAGTGAAACAAAACAGATTCACTCTGGGCTTTAATCCCCAGCAAACAATTGCACATAAAGTGACAGATGCGCCTGTATGCGCAGTTTAGATGGTAGTGTAACTACCATAGAGCCTACACAAGTGAGACCTAACTCTGCAGTGGTAGTGGTTCCTCAGTACTCTTGAAAAACGTAACCTTTTAAAATATAGAAATACTTCTTTTGTTTCCAAGACTTGTTTAAAAACGTCAAAATCTTCCTTTGCATTCAGGCTGCGCGATGTGACTGTTGTAAGTCTCAAGGAACTCTCAAAGAGAAGGTGCAGTGGCGTGGCGAAATGAAACACTTCTGCGACCAGCACTGTTTGCTCCGTTTCTACTGTCAGCAAAATGAACCAAATCTGGCAACCCAGAAAGGACCTGAGAACTTACACTATGGTATGTGCTGCTTTGTGGCTGCTAAATGGCAAACAAGATGCTTCCTTTAAATGAAAAATTTAAGCCTGCGTGAATTATTTATTTGTTGTAATAAACTGTGCTAGAGATTACCCTTTTTTATTTTCTCATCAGAGGCGTCAGTGAGCTGCTTGCTATTTTTTCCTTAGCCCTTTACTTTATTGCTTTTTCAAGAGCTGAAATACTGCCAGGTAATCAAACAGTTTTGTAATCACATTTTTAAAAACAGGTTTTCTTTTTAGGTTAAGCACAGTTTTAGTCTTGTATCTTCATGGGGACAGAAAATGGTTTTCTCTTTCATTGTGCTCCAGTTTGTCATTACTTGCTCTGTGGAAACACTTCTTTTCAAAATGTGCTTTGGTCACAGAGAGCAGATAAATGCTCTAGGAATGAAAAAAGAAGTAAATTAAATTGAATTAAAAGGAAATAAATGAAATGGAAACTAAATGAGAATGGAATGAAAGTATCTAGATAAGAGGAATACATTGCTTTTTTTCTTGTTTTTGGTTTTTTTCCCCTGTTGTCAGTAGGTACCATATAAATTTACTGATGGGGGGCTGAATGCATGTTCATGGGGTTTAAATGGCAAGTCAGGCAAAGTTCAAATAAATCTGTTTTTTAATGAATATAATTATTGCAACACAACTTCTTTGTATGGCCATTTTCATATTTGACCATTTTGGTATTTACCTTTCTGAAAGAGGCTGTATTCACATCTGTATGGAGCACTGATTTAGTGCTGGCCCTTGTGTAAGGTTCAGTGCCAGAAAGTGAGGTGCCTTATGAATGAGAAGTCTTGCGTGCAGTTCTCACCTGCGATACAGTACTAATCAGTGCTGTTGATCTCTTGTAATCCTGATGATAGATCTTGTCCGAGTTGCTTACTGAAATTTGCTTCAATTCTGATAAAAGGAAAAAAGATTTCTAAAATGTTCTCTTACGTTTTTAGATCAGGGCTGTCAAACCCCCCGAACAAAAATAACAGTAAGTACATACATTTAACGTATATATAACATAATTAGATATATTTAAAATGTGATATCTTGTTGGCTTAAAGGGATGCCATTAAAAACCAAAAAGTCAGTATAATTGAATGATACTAAGCTGAATTTGTGGAGTTTTTTAGTATTTTTCACATTGGTAGTTGAAATTTTTTTTTTTTTAATGTTCCTATTGTGTCTTTTCAATGTCTTCTGGGAAACTAAATTGTCAGCCATGTATTTTATAGCTATAGTGCATGAAAGTATTGCTTAAACGTTAATTCCAAACTATATGTATTTTATTCACCTTTAGGCTGATTAGGTGTGTTTACTGAGCGTAGAAACAGAAGAGTTTCACTGGTCAATTAGGACAGTAAGGTTGTATCTCAGCTTTGAAAGGCTGAAAATAAAGCTTCAGGTCTTAAAGTGTAATTCCCAAGAGTAGAATAATTGGTGCTCGAGGTCTGATTGACTTTGCTGCAGGTGACAGAGTAGGGAAGCATAACCTTTCTCAGGATTGCTCTCTGGGAGGGTGGGGATCATGAGTGGAGCAGCAGCTTTCATTCTGAGTTTCAGGTTTTGGCAGCTTGTTAACAGTATTAATAATACTTTTTTTCAGTTAGCTTAGTGTATTTTGTTTGAAACTTGGTTTTGTTTTGATTTCTTTGTCACATGGAAGATCGCAGAAGTGCCTATTTTTCCATGAAAAAATTGACTTACCTTTTTAGTGCAAATAGGCTTCTGTAAGGTAAATCTTAGGTTTAAGTGAAAATATTTTGATGGCATTATAAAATATATTAATGAAAAATACAGAAAATTAGATTGCTCAGGTAACTAGAGACATCAGACAAGCTAAATTGTCAGGTTAAAAACATGTAGTATTTTATGTTTAATAGCTTCCAGTTATGTTAATTCTGTCCCTAAATTTTAAAAGATCATATCAAAGCTGTTTGTGATACAATTTTTAAAAATATATTTTAGTAGGCGTAAGCCTGTCAAATACTGCTGTTCTTAGGACTTGACTTTCTTTAAAGTCAAGTATTTAAAAGGGTATGTGGGGCTAGTCGTACTACATATGGTCAAATAAAAGTGGCAGTCTGCTTCTTAAATCAGGTTCTAACTTAGGTGCTGGGGGACAACAAAACGTGTCTGAAACAAGAGGGGTTTTACCTGTTGCCTGCAGGGATGCAGTTTGTGGATGAGGTGGGGTTCCCACGTATGTGCTGTCAGTACTGTAGTGCCAGCAGGGGGAGCGCGAGGCTCATGCTTTGGGTATGAAAACATTGGTGAGAGCTACTATTTCATTTAGAAATACTTTTTTTTTTTTTTTTTAAATGTGATCTTTGCATTATAGCCTAGTTCAGGAAGGTTAGACCGTGAGCCACAAGTTTGTCATGCAACTTACAGTGAATTCTTATTACAGCTATAATTATTTTTGCAATTATAAAATAGCATAAATTGCTCTTTTATTTAAACAAGAATGTGAAAAAGAGTATCTTAAATTAAAAAAAAAAAAAAGGAAAGGAACATAAGTCAGAACTTGTTCATCAAAGTGCTAGCCTTGACTCAGCAAAATAAAACCGTGCTACATTCTTGGCAGTGGCAGCACATTACTAGAAATGTAGAATAGCTTGCAATTAAAGGATAATAGTTAGTGCTGTTGTGTTCTGTTGTGAGTTTCCTCTTCAGTATCTCATATATGAAAAGCATCAACTGATAACTTCAAATCAGGAATCGGGTGTTGAAATCAGTTTGGTGTAACGACACATTCTCTTTTCTTTCCTTGTCTGCAGGGCTCAGCGCCGCCACCTTCTCCAACACCTAACAGAGAAATGAAGAACAAGGCAGTTCTTTGCAAGCCTTTGACAATGACAAAAGCCACATACTGTAAACCTCATATGCAGACAAAATCTTGTCAAACAGGTAACTCTTGAACTGTACTGGAACTACTCATTTCTTCACTGTGGAATTTTTTAACTGTTACTGTTTTGGAAGATACTGCAAACATTCTGATTTTTTTTCCCTAAACTGCAGGTGTAAAATATATTTAAGTACCTGGCAGTGTTTGCCTTTTTCTTTTTTCTTTTAATAGAAGATGATTGGAAAAAAGAGTATGTCCCAGTGCCTATTCCTGTACCTGTCTATGTTCCGGTGCCTATGAACATGTATAGTCAAAATGTTCCTGTTCCTACGACGGTTCCTGTTCCTGTAAGTGAGACTTCAGCTTCATTTTTAAATTGGAATCCGTTCACCTGCATGTGTGGGACCACTTTGTGTTGTCGACTGTTCTCATACTGGTCTGTCTAAAGGATTGCAGGACGCTGCAGCACTACTTACTGAAAAAGCTTTAGAAATCTGACAGCGGCACTTCATTTCCTGGTTGTTCGTTAGGAACAACCTCTCTGCCTGCCTGCTTTTTGTGTGAAAATCTTGCGCTGCTGAACTCTTTAGGAACCATTCTGGGTGATACTTCTGATTTTGCTGAATAAGTAATGGGCAGTGGGGAACTGAAAGATCGTGTTGGGGAGGGATGGCAGAGTGGGATACACAGAAGTAACCTTGTGCCAGCAACATGTAACAGCTCTTTAATTTTTTATCACTTATGTACCAAATCTCATTCAAATGGTGGAAAAATCCCACTGAATTCCTAAAATCCCATGTTTCGCAAGCAAGTCACTAAAACAGAACGCTGATTTGTCCAAACTGTTAGTCTGGAGTTCTAGTCAGGCAGGATTGAAGCTCCAAAGTCCTTTCTGTTCTTACTTTGAAGCACTCTATTTTGTCATATTTTTTCTGTATCCTTTCCTGCTTTCCCTTCTGTTGTCAATCATTTATATTAAATATTTAACCTAACATTTTTTTTTTGTTAGCCCACACTGAAGTTGCGTGTTTCTAATCTGCAGTAACTCTGGTTTTAGTTTGTTTCTGTGCTGACTGTTGGTGCTTTGTTGTAGCTTTTTTTTTTTTTTCTTTTCTAATTATGTCTTCCTTCCTGTCTGCACAGATACCAGTTCCTGTTTTCTTGCCCACTACCCTGGATAGCAGTGAGAAAATCCTTACAGCAATAGAAGACCTGAGGGGGAAGGTACCCTCAAATCCTCTGGAAACTGAGCTACTGAACTTGTCAGGGATGGTATCTGAACATGATGGAAAAGCTGAAGCTTCTGATGTGACCAGTGAGTCTCCTGATGAGTTTATGACTCTTTGGAGGGTAGGGGTGGAGGTGTGGGTGTGTATGAATCAAGAGAAGGATTGTTGTTAGTTGGTTTGTTTGCTTTGTTTTTAATTTTAGGGAAAAATTCTTTGAGTGCAACAGTGCTATTATTGAGTTCTTATATTAAGTTGAAATCTTAGTTAGCTAAATATTTTTGAAGATCATTTTAGCACATTTGAAATACAGAAAACTTCCTAAAATCTGTTGCGTGACCTCAGTGTCCTGTACCAGACCTTTGTCTTTAAAAACACAGGCATTCCCTCTGCTTGGGCCAGCTCCTTGTCTGATGGCAAATAGTCATCTAGGATTGCACACGTTTTCTTCTTAGCATAACTCAAACCAAGCCAAAACCAATCAGTTCCTCCTCCCAGAAAAACTCAAGTCAAAAATGTAGGGAAGGTGGTCTCTATGGTTGTCTTCCAGGTGTGAACACAACTTTCTTTGAACAGGTGGTATATGACAGGGAACTGATCTTGTCATAGTAGCACATTACTAGGTACATTTTACGTTGGGTGTGAGGAAGCAGGAACTGTTAAAGCAAAGAGAAACACATTTCACAAGTGGAACTGTGGTCCACAAAACCAGGTGACCAACTGATGCTTTCACTCTTGATTGATCCTGACCTGCAAGTATTGTCTTTTTGAAGATAGTAGTGCATCAGCTGATAGATTACTGGGGCTGTGATGCTGAAATGGCTTGTCATCCCACCAGCTCACCAAAGGAGAGAACTCTCTGGGACAACTTTGTAGCTGAAGATTGAAAAATCCCGCATATCCTGTAATATATTTTTGCAGTGCACATACCTCTTTGGCCCCCCTTTCCCAGCTCTGCCTGCCAAAATCCTCAAGTATCTTCTGTATCTTCCCAGGAGAATTTGTCTTCTCTTTCAGAAATTAGATTTTAAGGTTTTTCCATGACTCAGGTGAAGTTTTGGTCTTTTTTTCAAGATGTCTCAAGGGATGTTGATCAATGACATGAACTTATACTTTGGGCCTGGTATATAGGAGGCCAGTGGTGCTGCAGTCCCAGGAGGCTTATTGTTTTCCAAACTGTTGCCATTCCCCCACTAAAGCCGCACATTTCTAGTAGTGCTGCAAGGTTGTAATTTGCAGTTCCTTGCTCCCTTTTGCTAAGTACAACTAGCTGAATGAGTAGATATATGGGATCAGAGCTTGCTTATTTCCAGAGAACTGAGTTTGGAGAAACCTGGTTTTGCCCGAAGTTGGAAACAGGTCAAGCTCTTGTTTCTCTCAGCCTGCCTGCCTTGTTTGCTTTTGTAGGGTCTCTTTCACAGATTTGAAAGTCTGTTCTGTTTCAGGGAGAATCATGTAGAAAAAAAGATAGTTGGGTTTCTCAAGCTTGTTTGAGTTCTGTGATTTGGTTGATATGTTCCAGATTCCTCAGTATTTGATTTTCCATACATGTGCTTTGCTAACTCATCTTGAGGAAGGACAGATGGGCTAGTAAGTATCCTTTCTGTTTGAAGGAAATCCCAAGAACAACAAAACATAGTATGGTGATGAGCAGAACAAGCAGCTTTCCAACCACTCAGCTTCTGTTGTTCTAAATCTGCCCTGTTTTGGCTAATCCATTTGTTCATCAAAATAATGAGTTTTTCCACCTTTTATTTTTTTAACAGGTGTGGTAGTTGAGTCAGATCTACTGAACTCAGAAACAGAGGCACAGACAAGCTTGCCTGATGTTCCATATGAACCAGACCTTGATATTGAAATAGACTTTCCAAGAGGTAATTTTTATGTCATTTTAATAAATATTATGAAGTAGACATTGTGAGCAACCATTGTACTTTGCTTCATCATCCTTTCAGAGGAGCTTTATTTGATTGCAGGATCACTTGACTAACTGTTAGGTAAAACTTTGCCATGTCTTTCCAAGACTTTTGACTCCTGAATGAGTTCCTCCGACTTTCTAAATATGGTATTTGAAAGAGAATACAAAGAGGAGGGAGAATTAATCTTTTACAAAAGAATTTGGCTGCATCACTTTGGTTTGGGCATGGATTTAGGAACATTGTTTTGAAAGCTCAAAGACTCAGATGGCATGTGTCATGGAAAACAATAATGAATGCATACTTCAGTCACCAGGTATTTCCATGGGAATAGGTGGTTTAAAGCAGAAATGACAAAAGGGAAAATTCTTACTCAAGTTTCTTACAAAATTGCAAGCTGATATGCTGCACATCACTTGTTCCCTTTTAGTATCTTGTTGAAGTCCATACCCGTATTTGAAAAAGGCATTATACTAGAATTAGCAGGAAAATCACTACTTTGCGACCGTTTATGTATTACAATTTCTACCACTCTATAAAATGCAGGCAACAGTGTTTATTTCCTTATACCATGTCCTAATAAATCCAAGGTCCATGAAAGCTCCTGGCTGTAGCAAGTATCTCCCTTGACACAGCTTCTCTTGGACATATAACTCATGCCTCCCCATGCTAGCTTCTATATCTGGTGTTGAAAGTCTCCTTTTGCCAGGTGCCATAGGTGTCTGCACTAGATGCCCTGACTGGGTTTCTGAGGTTGCTGTATGTCTGATTTAAAGATCAACTCTAGGGCTTAGTCTGACCTTAGATTTAGGAAGTTTAATAGCCAGATGTGTACTAGATTTTTAATCCTCTTTATATGTGAGTCTTGATACCTGATAGAAAAAAAAGAGCATGGGAAAAAATAGTGTGAAATAGGAAATAATAACAGTCTGTAATAGACTAAGTGCTTCTGAGATGAGATTCTCTGTGGTAGCAGGAGAAGGACTGGTGTTTAGTCTGGGGCAGAGTTCTTAAATCTCTGCATGTGAGTGCTATTTCATCTGGACCAGTTTGAATGGTGTCTTGAGTAGGAAGTAGGTGAAATCAGAAGAGCATTCAGTTTTGAATGAAGACATTGCTTGATCACTAAATGAGGGATGAACCATCTTCAGTAAATAAAGGTGGAACTTGCAATATTAAATCCATATGTGGTCTCATTTTGCTGTGTTGCCTGAAGCAGAGTCCTTCATCCTACCCCTGAAATGTTAAATAAATAAGCATTATGACATACAGCCATATGTCTGTTTTCTGAAATTACTGTAATATCCATCATGAGCTAGACCTCCACCACTTGTATAAATATAGATTAAAACTACTTTCTCTGAAAGAGTTTACATTCTGATTCTTAATGTTTTTAACCAAGAATAGTGTGCTATATAAAAGTTGAATAGAAATGTTGGAAATACATGAACAAAAGTGCATGTAGTAACTTAATTTGCATTTTTTTCACTCATAGCTGTACATTCTCACCATAACTTAATTTCTTAATACTAAAGACTACCTAGGCAGAAAAGCTGCCTTAGTGACTTGAGGTAGTGCTTCAAAATTTTGAGGATTGTATCCTTTACAATTTAGAACCATAGAATCTTTTAGGTTGGAAGAGACCTTTAAAGGTCCTCAAGTCCAACCATTAACCCAGCACTGCCAGTCCACCACTAAACCATGTCCCTCAGCACCACATCTACACTTGTTTTAAATACCTCCTGGGATGGTGACTCAACCACCTCCCTGGGCAGCCCGTTCCAATGCCTGACCAGTCTCTTGGTGAATAAATTTTTCCTCATATCCAATCTCAACTTCCCCTGGTGCAACTTAAGGCTGTTTCCTTGTGTTCTTGTGCTTGTCACTTGGCAGAAGAGACCAACACCCAGGATGTTAATTTAGAAATAAGTATTTTGATAGCTTTGCCTTAGTTTCAAAAATAAGTATAGGTTTATTTCATAGAATCATAGAATGGTTTGTGTTGGAAGGGACCTTTAAAGGCCATCTAGTATACCCCCCTGCAATGATCAGGGACATCTTCAACTAGATCACATTACTCGGGGCTCTGTCCAACTGGCCTTGAATGTTTGCAGCGATGGGTCATGTGCCACCTCTCTGGGCAACCTGTTCCAGGGTTTCAGCAACCTCATCATAAAAAGTTTCTTCTTTTTATCTGGTCTGACCAAAATCCAGTCTTTGGTAATGCTTATATGTGAGCTTTTGTGGACCCCTTTATGTTAATGCACACTGATATAGATAATTGGGGTTTTTTTCAAACCAATATTATTTAAAATATGTTTAAAAATAAGTTTTTGTATTTTCAGCAACTGAGGAGCTTGATACAGAAAATGAGTTTTTATTACCTCCTGTATTTGGGGAAGAATACGAAGAACAGCCAAGGCCTCGATCCAAAAAGAAGGTAATTTTGTCATGCTGTTAAAAAAATCAAAAAGCACAAAATTTAAGTGGGCAAAAATACACCTTTTTTTTTGTGGGTTGTTTTCAGTTCTCATGCTGGTCTAAAACATGTTACTGCCTATTCATACCCCATATCTTTTCTTTATGATGTAAATCAATGTTTCTAATAATAAAATTATTTCATTCCTATGTCTCTTGCAGTTAACGGTTGGATTTAATAGGAATGTGATTTCTAAATTCTCATCCTATTTTTGCTTCACACTGGTAGAACTGTTGATGTAATGTGCTAGTACTTACTGTAGTCTTAATAATGCTTTTCTACCTTCTACTTTGAACCAAGCGCTCTTAGTTTAGTTGATATTAAAGTGGAGGAATGTTGGCATTACCGTGACCTATAATGGACCTATAGCATCTCCTGTATAAAATAGTTTAAAAAAAGAATTATTTGCTTGTAGTTTTCCCAGATTTTACTTTCAGTCAAAAATCTTAGTTTAGACACTGCAAATAAATTACCCAGTGTCTTTTATTTAAAAGGAAATTAACAGGAAACAGTTTCTGGTGCCTGGCACAAAGCTGAAATGGTTTTGTTGCAATAACTGCAGTAGATATTCCAGCTTTTAAAAGCAACAGCCAACTGCTAATAAAACATCCTAAGAATAAATGTGTCTTTTTAAGTTTAAAATGTGCAGTCTAAACTGTCAGTATTATCCACTGGACGTTTTCAGCATATCTACTGCTGGACATGCTTTAATTCGGGACCAATCCTGGCTTTTCCATTGATGAGTTCAGTTGAGCCTAAAAGTTGACCTGACACAATTTGTAGCATCTTTAACTTCCTGCGCATTAACACGATGAAATCCTATAAATACACTGAATTACTTGGTGCATCACGTGTGTTTGTTGCTTAATATATAACCAGTACAGCAACTCCGTTACCAAAAATTGCTCCGCGTTAGGAACCAGTGTGAAAGGCAAATTGGGAACGTTTGTCAGCTTAAGTAAATACTGCTCTTACAAGAATGTTCAGCACAGAAACTGCCCACTGAATGAAGCATCTGTTTCTTCACGCGGAACCGTCCGTTTGTAATTTGGCCTGCAGCTTGCTTACTCTGCCCAGCTTCTGTGTCCCTGCCGCCAGCGGCTGTCGGGGGCGTTAACCACTGCGTTTCAATGGCAGGGGGTGAAGAGGAAAGCAGTGTCAGAATACCAGGCTCATGATGACAGCTCTGAAAACTCTGAGTGTAGTTTTCCATTCAAGTACACGTATGGTGTAAATGCATGGAAGCACTGGGTGAAGTCTCGGCATTTAGATGAAGAGCTTCCAGAACTAGAGGAACTGAAATCAAGTAAGTGTTTCCAAAAAATCTGGCATCCAGATTTTCAGTTGCATTCTTAATAGAAGTTTTCATATGTCCCTAATGGTCTTACAATGACTGGAATTACTTCAGCAAATTTGCCAAATTTTGTGGTGTTTTGGGGTTTTTTTTTAAAGCAATTGTCCCTAGTTGGTTCAAAATACACTTCTTGTGCAAGCCAGGACAGGACCTTCCTGGCTTTTCTGGCTTCTCATGCCTGCTTTTCTTTAATCCTGTTTTTCCTTGGATTCTAACTTGCCTTGGAGTTCACACCTTTTCTGGACATCTTCTAAATTCCCACTTCTGGTCAGGGAAAGGGGTCTTCATCTGAGGCTGGCATTACCTGGCTGTGGAGCTCTGACACCAGCTGGCTTTCGCCACCTTGGAGCCTTGCTGCTCTTTCTGCAATGCTCCTCTCTATGTATGTTTGCACTGGGGGGAAGAAGGGGGATTGGAGCTACTCCTGCTGTTCTTCAGCTCCCACGTGCATCTTAGCACCCTTGTGTTCTGCTCTTGAAACTGTGAAAACGGCCATTTCCCCTGAAGGTCTCCCTCCACAGCACTGTCTTCACTTCAGCATCTTGGGCCACCTCTGTGTCATCCTTAGCTGTTCATGACTATACATTCGTCAGTGGGTGATACTGCATTTGGTTAATTAGACTTTACTTTGGTAGCTTGGTTTATTTTAATAAAGACCTAATATTTGAACTACTTAGTACACTTAGATTCATTTATTAGTTAGTGGAGAGGACATCAAGACAGTTTCCTGTTTTCCATTCCAAAAATACCCCATCCCACCTTCACAGTGTCCTAATTCTGTTGTATAATGTAGCATTTTTTTCTCTGTTTTACAGCAAAGTCTGTGAAATTAAAGGAAGATCTGTTATCACATACTTCAGCTGAGTTAAACTATGGGTTGACACATTTTGTCAATGAAATTCGAAGGCCAAATGGAGAGAACTATGCACCTGACAGCATCTATTATCTGTGTCTTGGGATTCAGGAGGTTAGTAGAGGCTGTAGAGATGGGAAGTGGAGCTGCTGATCTGACTGTAACCCCTTTCAGTGGAGATAATGTGGATTTATTGACTAGGAACTGTTCTTAATATAACGGCTATGATCTGGAACGCAGAGAGGCTGCTGTAGAAAAAGAGTTTGCAGACCCATCCTGAAAATTCAAATGTCAGCTGGTATATTGTAATAATTTTAACCTTCTTGCAGGGGTTAAAGCAAGGAATTTGCAGTCTAAAATGACATCGTTTTTCCAAATGCTTCTTTGTGTTTGCTAAAGACGGTGTTATGTAAAAACAGAATGAAACAAGGCATGATCTGTAAATATTTTACTAATGGCTTAGCAGATAGTGGAAACAAGTCTTTTTGGGAGAGTCTAGTTTACTGAATCTTGCAGACTGTGGGCAGTCAGACTTCTTTGTAGAGTGCAGGAAACTGCTATATTGACTGTCTTACACACACCCCCTGCTCCCAGATTGTAATTACATCGTATTTCCAAGATAAAGGGAGTCAGTTTAGATGTAGTGTATGTGAAGGCAATAACGTATCACTAGAAAATTAGAAAAGCTATTTCACAGCTTATCTTTTAAGCAGAGGATGTCTTAATTTTGTCTTAAGGCAAATCATAGACAAAGTAAGTAGTGTTCAGAGCTGAGAACACAGAAAACTTCATTAAAGTTAAAAGGCAATAAAAGATGCGTATGATGTAGAAATCAAACTGTTCACAGGCTTTGCAGTCCTGCTTAAACTGTTTCATTCTTAAGGCAGAGGACTTGAATCAAATAACAATTCTTTTAATTCAAATCTTTTCAAAATGAATACTACCTCCACTGATTTTCTGTATTGCGAGTATGCAAAATTAAGGAGTCAGTTAGTATCCTTACCTTGTGGTTGAAATTTGACAAGGGAGCATTCGTTGTTTGGTATTTTAGTCAATGTTCCTACAAGGCGTATTTCAAATTCAGCTGGCTTTCTGCTTCTGCACTTGCATGATCTACTGTCCCTCTGTATCTTTCTGTTGAATTGAAAATACTCATATTAAGCTGATAAACAATATACAGAGTGAGGTATAGAATGACACTCAACTAATATTTTTGGGATTTCTTCACTGTTCTCTGGCCCTTTGACATTGTATGTTTTGTCTACTGTGAAAGCTAGTTATGTGTAAAACTTTATTGGTTTTTTTAACTCATCAGAACCAAAGATTTTGTGGCATGACACAGTTATCATGAGCCCCAACACACGTACAGAACACTGGAACATTAGAGGAACAACTCATGAACACTCTACTGTAGTTACTACTTAATGTCCAGTATCTAATTCAGGTGCTGTTTACAGCCCCATTTCACTGGCCCAGTTGTGCCACTGCTGCTCAGACTGGTAGGAAGATGTGCCCTGTTCTGAGGAGTTTGCATTTCACACAGGCAGACAGCGAGTTAGGGACAGAAACGTCTAAGCATGTGAGCTGTCAAGGGCTGCAGCCAACATCTGCGTGCTCATGGCAAACTCTGTGTGTGTTGTGTGTTACCCTTCTGAAGAGTCAGGTTTAAACGAGGCAGTGGTACACAAAATGCAGTGTAGTTGTCGCAGTGTGCAACAACCCACTGTTGCCTCCTAGTATTTTCTTAGTCCTTCTTTTCACCTGACAACCCCTATGTGGGTAGTCCTGAAAGAAGGAGAATTGTCTGCTACTGCTTAATAGGTATTGGCTCTGTTTAACTCAGAGAAGATAAGTGGTGCCATTTAAGGATAAAGTTGTGCTAAAGATTAGCAATATTTTGCTGACTTAGAGGAAGTTCCTCTTGAGAGAAGAATGTGTAAGCCATAGGTTAGGAAAAGGGCACTTTCCCCCTCCACCAGAACTAATCCACTCACTGTGGTTAAGTATGGGCTCAGGTTGGAGCTTTTCCTTGTGGGTGCAATACGGTTGGAGCACAGGGGAAGTGCTCAGGGGTCTTGAAGTCTTTGTTTGTTTGACTTTGTAAAATAACTGGTTTTCTTAAAGGAAGCACTTGGAAAATCTCTTCCAGCAAACGGGTCCATGAGTCAGATGGTACATTTTCTCTGTTCAGGTTCATTTGAAGCTGAAATTGTTCTGCTTCCAGCCACAAAAGGTTCAATAATGCTTTTGATAACTCTGAAGTACTCATTCTGAAAAATATCACACTTAAAGGTTGTTGCATGCTCAGGCAGGCATCTGGTGGAGAGGGTTCATCTAGAAGAAGGTGTTAGCCTGCCTCGCTCCCCAGCTGCATCATGACCTTCATTCTTTGTCCCAGTACACACTGGGTTGTTTTTTTTTTTTTCCCCCAGTGATAATGGGGTGATTTGGGCAAAATTCAGACTGATGGAGTTTGGGAGACATTTGTCTGAAGGTGCTGTGGGCAGTGATTCAGCCTGTTCTCCACTGTGGGACTCAGAAGTATGTCCAGTTCCTTCCTCTTCACCATGTTTTTGGTAAAGCTCATTTCAGGTGGAAAGTGCTTATGCTAATCCTGCCCCTGCTAGAGTTTGTAGAGTAGCAGAGCACAGCATTAGGGTGTGGAAATGAAGGTTGCAGATGCAAACCTACAAGGTCCTGCACCTGGGTTGGGGCAATCCAAAATACAGGTACAGGCTGGGTGGTGAATGGATCAGGATCAGCCCTGAGGAGAAGGACCTGGGGGTACTGGTGGATGAGAAACTGAACATGAGCCGGCAGTGTGCGCTGGCAGCCCAGAAAGCCAACTGTATCCTGGGCTGTATCGGGAGAAGTGTGGCCAGCAGGTCGAGGGGCAGGATTCTCCCACTTTACTCTGCTCTCGTGAGACCCCACCTGCAGTACTGTGTCCAGCTGTGGAGCCCTCAGCATAAGAAGGATATCGACCAGTTGGACCAAGTCCAGAGGAGGCCACGAAGATGCTCCGAGGGCTGGAGCCCCTCTGCTATGGGGACAGGCTTGGAGAGTTGGGCTTGTTCAGCCTGGAGAAGAGAAGGCTCTGGGGAGACGTTATAGCACCTTCCAGTACCTGAAGGGGCTACAAGGAAGCTGGGGGGGGACTTTTTACAAGGGCCTGTAGTGACAGGACAAGGGGTAATGGGTTTAAATTGAAAGCAGAGAGATTTAGATTGGATGAAAGGAAGAAATTCTTCCCGGAGAGGGTGGTGAGGCACTGGGACAGGTTGCCTAGAGAAGCTGTGGGTGCCCCATCCCTGGGAGTGTTCAAGGCCAGGCTGGATGGGGCTTGGAGCAACCTGGTCTAGTGGAGGGTGTCCCTGCCCATGGCAGGGGGGTTGGAACTAGATGGTCTTTAAGGTCCCTTCCAACCTGAACTGTTCTATGCGCACATTGGGTAATGTGTAACAGGGGAGACTGCAACACATCATTCTTGTGCAGACCCTGAGGTGCTAATGGTCCGGGGTGCTTCACAGATTTCTGCTGGGGATGGCAGGGTTTAGCCAAACACTTATTTTGAACCAGGAAACACAAATATTTGTAGTGGACTTCTCTCAGGTTTGTATGGGAATTGGTTTTGATCCACTCTTCAGTATTATTTGAGTTTCGCTGTCAGTGTTTAGTGTTACTGTTTAATGCAAACCAGCGGAAAAGGAAATTCATGGAAGAAAAATGTGCCAGGGAACAGGGGGGCAAACCCCATGAAGTAAGCTGTATTGGCTGGTTTAGAATTCCTTTATAAAATCAAAACTGGTATCTGTAGAAACAAGCACATTTTGGGCAACATTGTGGTTTGCAGAACTAGCCAAACATAACATATAAAATGGTTATCTAAATGAAGATGTTGTGTTGGAGACTTCTAGGAAGTGTATTTTCATTTTTGCTTATTGTAAAACTAACCGCGAAGATAAGGAAGTCAAGATCTGCTGAACCGCCTGGTATGAATGAGTGCTGTGTTTAATGTTGTTTCAAGTGTGTGTACAGAAATAGATGCTATTTCCAGAAGTGAGTACGTTTTTTGTATCTGTCACTTTTATTGTATTCACTAACAACAGGCTTGCTCAAGCAAAGATAACACTGAAGTGGAAAATTTAAGAAGCCAATCCTCCATTTCTTAGAAATGTCTCCTGGTAGTATAGCCCTCAGCCATTAATTCTTGGTAAAGGTTCAAAAGAGTTTGTCTGTAAGGTCAGGAGGGTTAAGCTAATTAGATTGCAGAATAGGTAGGCGCCTTGCACCATCCTATCATTTTTCCTGCACTGCTGTGTATTATTGCCACAAATATATGGGTTTGGTTGGTTTTTTTTGCTTGCACTTCTGTGTTGAAGATGCTTTTGTTGGTGTCCAGAGTTCACATTAAAAATGGTGGATTCTTGCTAAATGTTTTGTTTTTCTTTGAAGAGCTAGATGGAGGAAGAGATAAATTAGTTGTTGGTTTGTTTTTTTTTAAAGTGACTCCCCATTTATTGATACAATGTTGCACATAGGAAACTTTAGATAAAAATGTTAGAGTTGTAATTAATCTGTGATCCATATCCAGTTAGAGATTTATAACATGCGTTACATTGGAGGTAACTTTTAACTGTGAAGTATATGTTGTCATTGTTTTATCTTTAGATACTGTTATTTTAATAAAAGTGCAAGCATTGTACTGAAAAAAGAACCCTGTAGCACAGGATGTGTTCTAATCTGGAATTGTAAATATTGTCTCTCTCTCTTTTCTGCAGTATTTATATGGAAGTAATCGAAAAGACAACATATTTATTGATCCAATCTACCAGACGTTTGAACAGGAATTAAATAAAATCCTTAGAAGTTGGCAACCAAGTATACTTCCAGATGGTAATTTTCTTTTTGGTCATGTATGTTTTTCATCTCCTACTGGTTCTGTATTTTTAAGCATGTAGATATATACAAACATTTTATGCATTGCATTAGCAATCGATAAAAAAATCATAACGATATAATTTAAGAGTTCAGTTAAGACTGTATCTGTTCTTATTGTCTTGATTCTTGGTAATCTGTGAGGCAAGACTTGATTTTTGCCACCACCTGTTAAATTGACTCTCCCTTTTTAGGAGAGGAAGTTAGACTAAGCAGCTGTTCTTCGAGCTGTACTTTTTTCCTTAGCTGAGTTTATTTTTTGCCCATTTCTTCCCCAGATGGAAAACAGGCAGGCAGGCACGGGGCCTGCGCACGTATGTGGGTAGGACTAACTATCTGTGTATTTTAGTTTTTCTCAGCTAGATTGCGAGGACTCTTCCCAGTCTGTATAAGGTCCTCCCTATGCCCTGGTATGGTCCAGGACTGCTTTCCAAGTGAGATGTCCATTAGTCAAAAGAAAGAAGAAGGTATATCTATTTGGAGGCCTTGCCTGACTTCAAAAATTAACTCAAAAATACACTTTTTGTGAAGGGATTAAGATTAGCCCCTTGAACATTTGATTTTATGTAATAACATGAGGGAGCTGCATGAAAGCAATGCTGTTATAATTAAACACAGATGTGTTCTGTGTGAAATTGCCTATACTGATATTTCCTATTGACTCTTACAGAAACAGTGAGTGTCTGTGTCTTTAGGAGGTGGTTTTGGATGTGTGGACATAAATATGCTTATTAGAGGCTTCTGTTATGAGCATTTTGTTAAATTTCACAGTGAACAGAAACTTGATTCTTTTGCACCTAGACAGTTCATGGACTAATCCACTGTATTTTCTCTTATACTCTTTCTTTGAAGGATCAATATTCTCTCGAGTTGAAGAAGATTACCTTTGGAGGATTAAACAGCTAGGATCACATTCACCAGTTGCTCTTCTGAACACTCTGTTCTACTTTAACACTAAATATTTTGGCCTGAAAACAGTGGAGCAGCACTTAAGACTTTCTTTTGGCACTGTTTTTAGACAGTGGAAAAAAAATCCTCTAACAATGGAAAGCAAAGCTTGTCTTCGATATCAAGTGTCTTCCCTGTGCCGAGCTGACAGTGAAGGTACTATGGCAGTTCCAAAATAAGTATTGCAGGAGCATCCGCACTGCGCTCCTCTGAGGGACACCTGGGCACCTTGCCAAGAGCCAGAAGTTTAGCAGTTCTCGGCTCCCGGATCTTTAATCAGAGCATGTGGTCCGTGGAGACTACAGGGTCTTTGCATTAAATGATCCCTCTGAGCCCACTAGTCTGCGTGCTAAACGCTGTGACTCTTACAGCTGTGGGTTGCATTTCCAGTTTGCAGATAGGCATTAGCTGTGGCGACCACGTTGCAGTGCTTGGTGGGCTGCCTGCGCTTGCAAGTTTACTGAAAGATGTAAAATAACTTCAAGTTATAGCTTAGATGTTGTTGATTTTCTTCTTAAAGATAAAATTACTACTGGAAAAAGGAAACACGAAGATGATGAACCAGTATTTGAACAAATTGAAAACACGTCTGATCCAGCTAGATGTCCTGTGAAAATGTTTGAGTGCTATCTGTCTAAAAGGTAAGTACGGTACGGGGTAATACAGAAGTACTCTAGAGTAGACCAGGTATAAAAGGGAAACGTTTGGATATAACATGAAATACGCTCAGGAAAAGGAAATGGATTAAGATCTGCTGAAAAATATCTACATGAAAGCGTTGAAACCTCCAGTTCTGTCTCTGGACAAGGCGTGCCAAAAGTGCGGAAGCAGCAGAGTACTTCAGTGTTAGTTGTCAAGGACTCCATCTGGGAATGACACTATGATTCAGTTTTCTTACCTGGAAACACCCAGTATCTGCAGAGAATTAGCAGCAAGGGATCTGGTAGGTTTTGCTGCTGAGGGTTTAGTTTGTGAGGTCCCTGTCTCATCAGAAAGAATTGGATTGAGACAGTGGATTTGCTTCATATTAAGTCATCAGGAAGCTGAAATGTACACACTTTCGAGGTACCTAGTTTGAAAGCATGTTGAAAATATTTTGTAGTAGAAAAAAATACTACTGACATTAACCCAGCATTTAGAAATAGCTCATTGCCTTCCAGTCTGCACAGAAATTAATACGTTAGAAAGAAAAGCTTAGGCAACCCTTCCAAAAAATTTTAATTTAGCAGCAAAGTGTTTTGGAAATGCTGGAAAACAGGATTTCATGGGAAATACTTTTCTTTAATTGGAACAGCCATTTGAGTGACTCATTTTAATGCAGATTTTATGTAACTCTAAGTGAAATATAGGCAAGTGATGCCAAAGAAATAAAATCACGTTGTATGTAAAACAATAAATCAAATGAAGCATGAGCTCTGACATGTCAGGAAACAGCATCTCACGCTTAAAGGTGAAGAAGGAGCTTACACACAATGTAGGCAGATGTGTGAACATGTGATTTTACAGAGAGAAGAGAGTGAAGAGTGACTTGGTCTGTTAACTCAAGCACTTGTTCTTCATCAACTTAGTTAATTATGACTTTTGCAGGGGACTTTTTGCCTTCACACCATCTACCATCATGGTTTGGAGAGGGTGTAGCATTAAAAATTGAAACTGGATTTTTGAACTGATTACACAGCCAGTAGGGGGTAGAGAACAAATGATTTCTTTTTCTTTAGAAGCATCTCCACTTTGGGGAACAGAATGCACTTAAACCCATTTGGAGCATCGTTTATGGTGTGGTTTCAACTGCTGTCTTACAGATACTGATCATCATTGCTAACTAGAGCAACAGACTATTTCTCCTGGGTCCAATTCTAATAACATATGCCTTGCATTTTCGATGAAATAATTTTAATAAAATATTTAACATTTTGAAATCTACTATAAAATTTATGGTAATGTTGTAATTTAAGGTCATATTGTGAAACTGTTGTAAAATTCAAGGTAATGCCAGCTGTTTGAAACATACTGGACAGTCAGTGGACAGTTGCAGCTGGAATTTCAGCTATGAACAGCTCTATCATTGCTTATTCCTATAAAAATACTGGCTTATCAAAAAGTAGGAAAGAGGCTTAAATTATTAGGATAATTTAAACAATCATTTTGCTTCTTATCTGACTCTTAATCTGATTTATGTGAGAGCAGAACAAACCAGCATTCACCCCAGCCGGTGAAGAGCAACACCTGAAATCTTACCAGCCAGTTTGGGAAGATGAGCTGGTAAAAATTCTTATTTTAACCAAAGAAACATAAAACAAAGCTGTCTCCTGAAGTCTGCAGTATTTATAAAGGAAGGAGCGTGAGTGAGCACTTGCACATGCAGAACTGAAAATTATTTTGTGAGACTTGCCTACATGGAGAAAATGCTAAAATTTCCTTAAAGGCGTCTTTTTCTCTAGTGGATCAGGGGATGTGTCTGAGCCTGATCAAACTCTGAAGTACAGTGGATTGGGAATATAGGGATTTTAAGACTTACAGGAACCAACCTTTTACGTAACACAGGAGGAGGAAGGATTTCAGCTTGTTGTTGCATTTCTGTGACCTACCATCCTTGACGTTCGAGGGAACCGCACGCTCTACATTCGGAGATAGCTGCATCCTGCAGTGGGGCAAGCCACTGACGTCAGTGTTGGGCCTCTTGGCAGATGTGCCAATCACAGGTTCCTAAACAGATAGAAAGTACTTTCTGGTTTAGCAAGTCCTGGATCTGCCAGTTTTTGAAAGCTGGATGAATCTGTGGTCTCCTGTCTGCTTGCAAAGTCCCAGGTGTTGTCTTCCGGCCACTCTGAGGACACGGGACTGGCTGGGCTTGGCCCAGACCCCCCCCACAGCTCCTTCTTTAACAAGGCCGCATTTCTCCCCATTCGTCTTCCCTTTTTGTCACTTGCCTACGTTGGAACTGCCAATGTGCTGTTTTGTCCTGTGAGACTCCTTTCTCTAACCCGTGTTTCCCCCCTTGTAGCCCACAGAATCTGAATCAGAGGACGGACATGTTCTATCTGCAACCAGAGTGCTCTGTCTCCGCGGAGAGTCCCATCTGGTACACTGCCACTTCACTGGACCGCAACACTTTGGAAAATATGCTCGTACGGGTTCTTTTAGTAAAAGATATTTATGATAAAGACAATTATGAACTGGATGAAGACATAGATTAAAACAAACTTCCAAAAACCGTCAAGAAAACAAACAGCATTAGATATAGTCATGCTGCTAGACCTTTACTATGGAAAACATTTCAAGTTTACCCTTTGTTTTACGAGTTTTGTAGCAGTGGGTACCCTCACCTGGGTATTACCATGTAAATAGTTTGTGAGTGAAAGTTTCCATTATTCTGCATAGTGGTTTTAGGATACATAACAAACACATTTCAGATTCTTTTTTTTTTATTATTATTTATTTGGTTAGGTATGTTTGTAACTTTTTACATTGGAAAATATGAATGAGAATGTGCCATGTGTAATTTTTTTTTCCCTTGTAGTAAGAGACATCCATATTGCACAAGTCTGCTGTTGGAAGCTCCCTTGAAAGAAGGTTCTTTTAATGGGTTCTTAAACCGGATGGTTGTGTATGGGTAGCACTACTAAAGTTTAGAACTTGCTGTGTCTTTCAGAATTTTTAAATAAATTGTAAACTAATAGGTTTTTTTACTTTTTAGTTACTGAAGCCTTATAAGGTTATTGTAGAGAGATTCCATCTTATGTACCAAAAATAGACAAAAGAGAATGCTGTCAATATTGGTGTACTGTAATGTGAATCTATTCTGGTGAAAACATTTTTTTGTTGCCCTTATTAAAACCTTAGTGTCCTTTCCTTATTTGTGACTCTCTCTCAATTGCCCCTACAAATAAAAAGTAAAAAAAAAAAAAAAAAGTGAATATAAGCTTAAAGCATGTGGTCATCAAGACATGTATTTTGTAAAAAAAAAAAAAATAACAAAACCAAAACCCCTCAAAAAAAAAAAAAAACCACAAAAGGAAAAAAAAGAGAAATGTCTGATGACAATGCTGTATAATTATTTTCCATCTTTACATTTCTGACCATAAATGCTGGTACCTCATATTACTGTAAATCTGTCCTTTGTAGCCTTAGCAAATGGGATTTTAATGCTGTATTACGGAAAGTAATATGGTGTGCTAAACTTTTGCTTGTCCTCGCGTTGCTGTATTTAAATACAGTCAATACTTGACTATGGGTGGGAAAACTCAAAAGCCATACAAGATGTGAAGTTGCAGAAAGTTTTGGGGTTGTTTTTAAAGAAAAGTCCTTTCATTTGTACTCTCTCCTCTCATTGTGCTCACTTTGCATAAGGAGTCTGGTTTCCAGATACACATTTAGCTGCTCAAGTTTTGTTACTTGCTCTTGTTTAACTGATGCGAGCAATATGGTGGTTCAAGCAATGGTTTTGCTATTGTACTGAAAAAAAATGTAGTAGAATATTCTACTATAAAGTAGTCATAAGTTTGGCTCTCCTAAATGACAGCGCATCTGTTGAGAGGAATGATTACTAAAGGGGAAAATTTCTTTGTGTATATATTACCACCTTAGGATTTATTTCTTGCAAGGGCTGCATGGATTTTTCATTTTCCTTAGCTTAAAACAATGCACATAGGGACACTTCTTTCTATATAGAGAAATAAAGGTTCAGTTGCTTTGTTTTGTTAAGCAAGTTTATTTAAATTTCTGCTATTCTTGTGTGTCCGTGAGTATGTATTAATAGATATACCACTATTTCAAAAGTAGATGGAGATGTGCATGTTTAACTTTTCTTGGGTTTTTTTGGTGGGTCTACCCTTCCTGTGAAATCAAGAAATGCTGCACAGCAACAGTCAGTAGATCACTAAGAACTTCACTGCTCTTTTCCCTTTATGATTGAGTACGTAAGAACTTACTTCATTAGCGCTGCTTTTTTTTAAAGCCACACCCATAAAATGTGCCCACAATACATAAAAGTGATCAAATCAGAAATTGTGATCATGGTTTTGTTCTGGCCTCTCCAGTTGAACACCTGACCTGATCTTAAGTTATATATTATGTATGGGGATCATTGTTACTGATTACCTACCTAAAATGCATCATGTGCTTAACTTGAAATTCTTCATTTAAACATACATTTCAGTGTTTTGATAAATCAGAAGGATCACTTGTAGCCTGTTCTCTATAGTTCAGGCTTCAAGCACTTCAGCAGGGGCTTTAATCTCCCTGGTTAGGGCACTGGTTAACTGCAAACACACTTCTGTAAAACTGCAAACTTTTAACGTAAAGCTTAAAGTACCCTAAATCGGAACTAAAGTTAAATATGTGCGTTGAGTGTTTTGTCTTAAACAGAGTTTAAGTTCTTGTTTTCACAACCAGATTACAGCTATTTCTTAAATAATGTCAGTTTATAATATGGCATGCTATACAATGGATGTGCACTTTCAGTGTCATTAGAAAGTAGTGCTCCCTGAAGATTATCAGAGATCACGTTATTATCCTAAATTCCTCCCATTTCCTACCCAAGATCCACCTTCCATATTAGTAAAAATATAGAAGGTTTTGAAACGGAAACTTTTACACATGGATCCATGTTGGAAATGTAGCTATTGTCAAGAACATAAGTTCTATTCCAGAAGGTGGAGCTATTCCATCATCACTAATAATGTTTTTCAGGTGTTTAGCTGGAATGTTGTAAACTGCGGAGATACTGCAGCCAAGAGTGCATCATGGCTCAGCGTATGCGTTTCATTCCTAGATTTGAATGGTGATGCAAAAAAAGGCCTTAGTTCTGAAAAATAAAGACATGCAATTTTATAATAATTAGGAGTTCAGGGCAAATATGTGTTCTTTTTCTTAGTGAGAACTGTCAGCAGCCGGACTAGAACCGCGTTGGTGTCACTGCATTCCCTGCAGGTTGCCAGCACGTGTTCTGCATCTCCTCAGTTTGAGATCTCCTTTTGAACAATTCACAGGTGAAGTAGTAGTGTCAACATCCTAAGAAAGTTAGATGGCAGCAGTAGGCTGGTCACATGGAAAATACAGGTCAGAGTGAGAAATAGTGAAAAATTCATGCCATTTTCAGAAAATAAATTTTCTTTGTTAGTGTCTCTTTTTTCTGTAAATTATTGTGTGCGGTCATTGAGGAAAATGCAACTTTCTGTAATTACTGAACGAAGCATAAACTATAGCAGTTTATTTTTATTGAACAAAAAGTTGTGGTTGTGGAGTAATTTCGATGTGTACATATTAATTATCTTTAAAATGCTCACAGTGTGATACTAATGCAGCAAAATCTGTTTCTTGGTATCTGTGGCTCTGTCCTGTGAGAGGCTGTGCGAATAGGTGGGGGAAACAGGAGGGGTGGCCCATAAACCTTGCAGTCCCAAAAGGAGGAGGTGTGAGGGATGGAAAAGGAAAGGCATGAGTGGTGGTAGGCACTCACCCCCTTCCCATTTTCACTGACTTTTTTTATTATATAGATCTTTTTTCTGTTACACTTACCCATTTTTCTCTGTTGTTGTTAGGAATGGCAGTTAAATATTTTAAGTTCCATTTCTGTAAGCATTCACTTTGCAGTTTCTGATGATCCCCTCCGAGCTTCTGTCACTTGTTCCAACTTCCCACATAACCTGGCTCGAAGGATTTCACACAGTGACTGCTGTCTGCTGTCGCTGGGTGTGGAAATGAGGTGCATATTTAAAAGGCCTTAGTCTGGCTAGTTGTATGTTCAGGATATCAGTATGTTGTCGTTCTCAAATACATATATCTTGGAAATACTACATTTTCTCACCCAAGAACTAGTTGTATTTATGGAGTAAGGCCACTAATACAGCAGTCATGGCGTATTTGAAAGTGTGTGATTTGAGTAGGGAAGGATGCAGTGAAATCACTGTGTTTTGTCCCAGGTACCAGTGAGGCATCACAGCACTTCATCAAATTGTTTAATCAAATGTTTTTCGACTTCCAGTGTCCTTTTGTTCTTTTTTTTTTTTTTTTTTTTTTATTTTTTTTTTTTGTAAAGTGAAAGGACAAAAATCTCTGAAAATAGCCGAATCCTTGGAAAAATCCTTCCAGGCGACCGTCAGTTGTTTCCTCTGTTGCTGGCAGGAGGATGTGAGAGCTGGCTATGGGCAAGGAGCCACAGGGTAGCCGCCTTGTTTGTCATAGCTGGGAAAAGCTGCCCAGACCCCGTTCCTCCCTTCACAAAGTGTGGTTTTACCCAGGCAAACTGACCGTGGTGGCAGCCCTGGAAATAGGAGCAGACCAATTTCTGCAGAAGTTCACAAAAAGCAAATGAAGAAAATGAGATCAAGCTCAACGTTGATTTTTCATTCAGGTAATTTGTCAAACTCCAAGGACGTGAGTATGAATGGAATTTGAACATTATCTGAGTTTTACTTTCTCTGTGATGTGGCGTTTCTTGGAGAAGTGGCACTTGGTGAGGGCCTTTTCTGGCTGCCCCCCGGCCTTGGGGCAAGAGACAACATCAAGGCAGCAGCAAAGCTGGTGTCTTCCTTCCTGATGTGAGTGCTGAAAGCGTCCCTCAATTGTTCCCCAAGTTTAAATCGTTATTGCGTAGATTTTACCTGCCTTGACCCAAAATGGTGAGAGTTTGACAGAAGGGCAGATACTGAAAACACGTGTCCCTCTGTGCTGGTGCGTCCAGCTGTGCAGGAGGAGAAGGCTTTGGAAAGCAAGGCACCAGCTGGCTATTTGAACAGGAGAGGTCTGGAAAGAACAAAACCCAGCATTAAACCAGCATCTCCTTCGAGCTGTGGACGTTTCCTGAGTTTGAGTTTGTACACTACAAAAAAAATAAAAGCCTTGGTGGCTGCTTCTTCCCAAACATGAGCAGGCTGTTTTGGTTTCTCTCAAAAGAACTCCTCAGGGATAGATCTTCTTCCCAGTATAAGGAGAGTTAGGTTGATCAGCATCTTCTTCCTTTATTTCTGTATGTATCTATTTACTTATTTAAATAATTAATTTAAATAATTCCTGGCCCACAGTCACAGGGGAGGGAACTGTTCAAAGCACCAGTGGGTTATGTCATGTAAAATGTGCCTAGGTACTTGTGTAAGTCCTTTATTTAGTCTTTACAGTAAAAATCTGGTTCATAACATATGAAACCTCGGTGTCCTTTCTGGGAAATTAACAGGAACATCCTTATCATCTGTGTATTTTAAACTGCTGACATGTAATTTGTGACAAACCACTAAAAGTGCTTTACTGGTTTAAGACAGGAAATACTATTTTATTTCTTAGTATGTTTGCTGAGTAAGCAGCATGCTTCCTCCAGTCATGAGGATGGTTTCTGCATTCAGCATGCATTGTGCCAGGCAATGTAAGTGACGTTTCTAGTCTTTAATATTTTTTTAAACACCCTGTTTGGAAGTGAGGAGGAAGCTTTTCAGCTCAGGATAAAGCTGTGTCACTAAGGCAAAGGAAGGGGCGTAGCATCATGGAAAAATCATCAGCCTCAGTACCTCTGGGGAAAAAAATCCCTTAAGTCTCCCCTGGTCATTACATCTGAAAAGATTTTCTATTTGTCTTTTCTCTAGCCCCAGATGTGACATCCACGTAAGTACATTAGGACCTGGGCAGCCCATTCCAGTGCCTGATAACACTTTCAATGAAGACATTTTCCTCAATATCCAATCTAAACCACCCCTGGTGCAATTTGAGGCCATTTCTTCTTTGATCACTTGTCACTTGGGAGAAGAGACCAACCCCCACCTCTCTGCAAACTCCTTTCAGGGAGCTGTAGAGAGCGATCAGGTCTCCCCTGAACCTCCTCCAGGCTGAACACCCCCAGTTCCCTCAGCCGCTCCTCACAGGACTTGTGCTCCAGACCCTTCCCCAGCTCCGTTGCCCTTCTCTGGACACGCTCCATCACCTCAGTGTCTGTCTTGCAGTGAGGGGCCCAACACTGAACACAGGATTTGAGGTGCGGCCTCACCAGTGCCCAGTACAGGGGGACAATCCCTGCCCTAGTCCTGCTGGCCACACCGTTCCTGATGCAGGCCAGGATGCCACTGGCCTCCTTGGCCACCTGGGCACACTGCTGGCTCATATTCAGCTGCTGTCAACAAACACCCCCAGGTCCTTTTCCGCCAGGCAGCTTTCCAGCCACTCATCCCCAAGCCTGTAGCGTTGCAGGAGGTTGTTGTGGCCCAAGTGCAGGACCCAGCACTTGGCCTTGTTGACCCTAATAAAATTGTCCTAAGCCCATCAATCCAGCCTGTCCAGATCCCTCTGTAGAGCCTTCCTACCCTCAGGCCGATCAACACTCCTGCTGAACTTACCATAGAATCATAGAATGGTTTGGGTTGGAAGGGATCAACAGTGCTTGGAAGCAGTTGGAAGCAGTAATTTCTGCTGACCTTCAGTCAAAAAGTATTTCTTGCAATAAAATCCCACCTCATTCCCAGAGGCAATGTCCAGGGTGTATTTTCACATGTTTAAAAAGAAATGTGCTCACCCCTGAGGGAGGACATTCTTGTCCATGTCACTGGCATCTCATCACGAAATGATGTGATTTCTCCTCCAGCTTCAAGTGGAGAATCCCACAAAGGCAGAGAGCAGGAGGTTCAGAGCAGCAAGTAACTCCACATCAGCTAAATCCCCAGAACCACAGGCAATAGCTTAGGTGAGTCAAAGTTTCAGTACGTTGCCAGAGTAAGAGAATCCTGTCAACTCCACTGGTAGCTCTGCAGTCAGTTTAACAGGGATCAGAGCCCAGCAAAGATGCCAGAAGGATTTTCTGGGAGAAAGACTGAGTGATTTGGGCTGTTCGGGCTCAGTACGGAGGAAGTGAATAACAAGGGATGTTACTACAAACTGTCAAGCGAAAGAATTCAAATTTACCAAGAAAAGAGCACAGTGTGCTTTGTTACACTGCAGACACCCACTGGGATGTGGTTTCAGGGGGGAGCAGTGCTAAGTCTTCTAGGTAAGGGTGGATATGGTTTCCCATCAGGAGAGCAATCACAGAAACAATGTTTACATTGCTTTTCTTTAAATGCAAGAAAGTAATGCCTCTTCCCTGTATTTTTAAGCAAGTATCCCAGCTTCACCTGCTCCTCCAGCAGCACCCTGGGACAGACTTCTGCAGTGCAAGAAAAAAAAGATGAGCAAAAGGGCCTCAGAGAAATAAGACCATCTACAAGTTATTTTGTGCTCAGCCTTCACAAAGACAAGGCCATTCCAACACAGGGAAGAGTGTTCCTGAGTCAAGGAGGAGCTGTCCCATGCTGCTGTCTTCTGAGATGATCATTACTGGAAGGAAAAAGGTTTCTGGGTGCCAGTGGCATCCTCACTGCTCCCATGGGCTAGAGGTGCACCGACGGGGGCTGCGTTTGGTCTGGGAGCTGTGGCACTGTGCCACTGGTGGTGATGGAGGTGCCTGTCCCGGGAAACCCCTCTCCAGCCCACTCTTGTGTTTGACTGCTCGTGTCTGTTAGTTCCTTCTCACTAATGGAGTCATTCCCATGTCCAGATGGAAAAGGTCTTCGCTCGCAAGGGTGACTGCTGTGCCCCGCCTGCACAGACTCCCTGTGGTGGACACAACTACCAGGAGACTCGCCTCATCACACATCTTCCAGGGCTTGGGGTGGGGATTGCATGAGCTCGCGGGGCTGGGAAGGGGGAGTAGCGTGAGATCTTCTTTCAGAATGCCCAGGGATGCGTTTGGGCACTAGTCCAGGCTCACATCAAGATGCCCCAGGTGTTTAGTGATCATTCAGGTTGGGAGCTGCAGACAGGGAGCTGGTAGCGTAGGTGTGTTGCTCACCTTATGCCGTCAGTAGGTATAGATCTGCCCTAGTTTTGCAGTCCTAGGGCACACTGGTCCTGGCAGGGTTTCGATGGTTTATGATAGCAGAGCCTGGAGGTATATCCATCCAGAACCTGCTGTGATTTCTCACTCACTCTGTGGTGCACATTAGAGTTGTATCCTAACATTAAAAGAGAAAAACAATAAAAGCAAAATGTTTTTATGAATGCCTGCTGCAGTGGGTGGCCACATTCAGCTGCCGTGACTGAGAACTCCTGATGTTGACACCTCCAATAGAAACCTGCCAGCTCCCCAGCCACGGTGTTCCTGGCAGGCCCAAGGAGTGCCTGTGAGGGACAGGGAATTCAACATAAGCTGGCTCTTTTGAATGCAGCTGTGCTGCAACCTATTTTTGTATGATTCTCAACTTCCAGGGTAAATAAACATTCAACTTCCCAAACTGTATCTTACAGAAAATGCAGGTATGTCGTGGTTTAACCTCAGTCAACAACTAAGCACCACACAGCTGCTCACTCACCTTTCCCCTCCCATAGTGGGATGGGGCAGAGAATCAAAGGAAAAGGTAGGAAAACGTGTGGGTTTAGATAAGAACAGTTTAATACTTGAAAAAAAAAATACTAATAGTACTATAATTAATAATTGTTATTATAATATGTAATGAAAATACTACTATTAATAATATGTAATGAAAAGGAAAACAGCAATGGAAAAAAACCCCAAATGATACAACTGCTCACCACCTGCTGACCGATGCCCAGCCTGTAACCGAGCAGTGGTAGCCCCCTGGCCAACTCCCATCAACTTACATACTGAGCATGAAATCGTATGGCATGAAATACCCGTTTGGTCAGTTTGGGTCAGCTGTCCTGGCTGCATCTCGTCCCAGCTTCCTGGCTGCGTACATACAGGTGCAGTATGGGAAACTGGAAAAGTCCTTGGCATAATGTGAGCATTGCTTGGCAACAACGAAAACATCAGTGTTACAGACATTCTTCTCGGCACAAACCCAAAACGCAGCCTCATACTAGCTACCATGAAGGAAATAAATAGACTCTATCCCAGCCCAAACCAATACAAGGTACCACAGAGAGTGGTACGAATCCTTTAAGGGCTTGGGCTGCTTTTTCTTTGAAAATATTTTGAAAATGAGTGTTTGTGGCCCATCATTTCTAGTTTATGACAATCACTTTGCTGAACTGTTGCTAGAGGAATCAATAGATCCAAGCTTCTTCTTTCAGGAAGGTAACTAACACAGTAGTGAAGGCTATTGAAAGCTTTACTGGCTCTGCAAGTTGAGATTGTGACTGTAACAAGTCATGGTTGGGACTCTGTAAAAGGTCTGTTTCTCATCTGCCGTTGAGAAAGGCAGTACAAGCATTGCCAGGGTCAAAAAGAAGGGCCTACCCCAGGATGCCCAGCAAGGTACCAGACTAACTGGGTCAAAATCAAGAGGAAAGCAATGTTGTCATCAGCACAATATTTCAACTTGAGAAAAACCTTTCTTTGGTACAGGAAGGGAGATCAAGCACAGGAAACTAATCTTTTAATGAATCATTTTCAGCCCATAAACAGCTGGGCTTGGTCATACAGAGACCCTGAGTGAAAGCTGGTTTCCTACAGGTGGTAAATATCCTTGTGAGGGCAGTCTTACCCAGTTGCAGAGGCGCATGCATGCACATTGCTATCAGAGTCTTGCTAAGACTGATTTCCTCAGAAGGAAACTGCTGTGGTCAGAGCAAGGAACGTGTGGCAGGATGCCACATCAGAAACAGTTGTGGCTTTTGGCATTTTTCTGGCCAGAACATGGCAGGTCTTTCAGGTGGAGAACTTGGGCTGTTTTGACTGCCTGAAGGGTCAAAGCTTGTTGAACACAGCCATGGTTGCTATTTTGCCTCCTGTGTGCTTCTAGAGATGTCGTGCTGCCTGCCAGGCCACCCAAACTCCCCACCTCCTCTTCATCAATAGAAACACTTGGCATGCTGCTGTCTTGCAGTATTTTATCTTCACCTATACCTCTAGCAGGGATAAGAGGCTGCAGATTTCTTTAGCTGATATGTGGCACTGGTTAAAAACCAATCATGTTTATGATGTTTCTAGAAGATACCCCTTTAGGCTCATCCCAAATTGAACTGTCTCATATGTGAATGGGAGAAAGCCTGACTAAGGAATGTTGATCCTGACGGACACACCTTTTTCCCCTGCAGATAATTTGCATCATAGAAAAGAAAAGGAAAAACAAAACAAACAAAAAAGACTTTCTGTTTCAGCTACTTGTTGTTTGATGCATGAAGCTCAGAAGGGGGTACAAGTGCATCCTTTATCAAGTGAGGCATCTCATTTGAGACTTGTTTCCATAGAAGTTTAAGCCTGTACGTGCACATCACTCCCTGGAACTGTGCTGGCCTGAAATAGCCACTGTGAGAAGGCATCTATGTGAATTTTTAGTTCCAGCCTGGCCTTGAACACTTCCAGGGATGGGGCATGCACAGCTGCTCTGGGCAACCTGTCCCAGTGCCTCACCACCCTCTCCATGAAGAATTTTTTCCTGATGTCCAATCTAAATCTCCCCACTTTCAATTTAAACCCATTACCCCTTGTCCTGTCACTACAGGCCCTTGTAAAAAGCCCCCCCACAGCTTCCTTGTAGCCCCTTCAGGTACTGGAAGGTGCTATAAGGTCTGCAGACACCTGCTCCCAACTGCTTGGTATGTTTTCCTATCACCACTGTTACCTCTATTTCCCTCACTGAGCAATGGCTTCACTACAGAGCTCCTGACATAAATCTAGTGCATAGAATCACAGAATGGTTTGGGTCAGAAGGAATGTTCAAAGGTCATGTAGTCCAACCCCCTGAAATGAGCAGGGACATCTTCAACTACAGATGAGCCAGTTGCTCAGAGCCCCGTCCAGCCTGACCTTGAGTGTTTCCAAGGATGTGGCATCTACCACCTCTCTGGGCAACCTGTCCCCTTTAAGAACGGAAAGGCTGCTATAAGGTCTCCCCGGAGCCTTCTCTTCTCCAGGCTGAACAAGCCCAACTCTCTCAGCCTGTCCCCATAGCAGAGGGGCTCCAGCCCTCGGAGCATCTTCGTGGCCTCCTCTGGACCCGCTCCAACCGGTCTGTATCCTTTTTATGCTGAGGGCTCCACAGCTGGACACAGCACTCCAGGTGAGGTCTCACAAGAGCAGAGTAGAGGGGGAGAATCCCCTCCCTCAACCTGCTGGCCACACTTCTGATACAGCCCAGGATACAGTTGGCTTTCTGGGCTGCCAGCGCACACTGCCAGCTCGTGTTCAGCTTCTCACCCACCAGCACCCCCAGGTCCTTCTCCTCAGGGCTGTTCAGGGCTCTTCTCAAGCCATTGACTCCCTGGTGACTACTGCCCTAACTGAGGTGGATGTAGACATGTCCTGGGAATTATTTCCAAGCCAGAGGAAACAGAGGTCTATTCCTGACATGGTACTGCTCATTTGCTGGGTACAAGAGAACCTTGTGGTGACTGTACACATGAATGCAGTGAAAGGCACAGGGGGTGATTGCCATACAAGCAGTTTCTCCCAGTCGGATCACGTTCACTACCGTTCTCTGAGCACGTTCAACACACCGGAGACAAGGACACACTGGGACAGGCTGAGGGAGTTGGGCTTGTTCAGCCTGGAGAAGAAACAGCTCCGGGGAGACCTTACAGCACCTTCCAGTGCCTGAAAGGACCAACAAGGAAGCTGTGAGGGGGACTTTTTACAAGGGCCTGTAGTGACAGGACAAGGGGTAATGGGTTTAAACTGAAAATGGAGAGATTTAGATTAGATATCAGGAAGAAATTCTTCCTGGAGAGGGTGGTGAGGCACTGGAACAGGTTGCCCAGAGAAGCTGTGGATGCCCCATCCCTGGAAGTGTTCAAGGCCAGGCTGGATGAGGCTTGGAGCAACCTGGTCTAGTGGAGGGTGTCCCTGCCCATGGCAGGGGGTTGGAACTGGATGGTCTTTAAGGTCACTTCTAACCCAAACCACTCTATGGGTCTATGGTTCTATGTTTCCCACTTACAGTAAGACTTAAATCAGTTAGATTTTTTCCGTAAATGAGAAGATCAAAATCGGTTTCTTAAATAAGTTGTGATGCTGTCAGCACCTATATCTAATTTATATTAATTGCATTAGAAGATAAATGTTGCATCACAGTTATCTACTAAAATATAGGCTCTTACAACAGAAGACAATTGTTTGGAATTTTTTTCTTTCTTTTTTTTTCACCAAATTCGGTGTTGCTGACAAGACGAGAGCCTTTTTATGCCCATTGTGTGAGGTGTCTGAGGCGGTCACGTGGGCGCGCGCGCAGCCGGTGCCTAACAAAGCCGGCGGCACGTAACTGACACCACATACAATGAAAGCTCGGTGTAACCACATTTTTGTTAACTCTGTGAAAACTCAGGAACTTCAACAATGCAGGTCTCGGAGATTTTCATATTAAAGTGAAACGAGATACATCAATCACATACTACTGTTAACAAACAAAAGATTTCCAAAAAATCAGTTTTATTTAGGAATGAGGGGGAAAACAGTCATCTAATTTGAACTCTCTTCCTGAACTTCCATGTCAGCACTGCTGGTTTCCAGGCATACGGATGTGCTACAATAAAGCAGGACAGGACAGAGCCAGTGTTAACCAGATAATTTCCAACAAAACTGTACGATTAAAAAGCAGCTGGGGTGGGAATTTTACACTGCACATTTTTCTTTCCTATTTGACAGACCAGGGACAAATGAAACGAGGCAGGAGGAGACCCGCAACCCTCCCCAGCCGTGGGATATGTGGGGACCTGGCCTGCGGGAGGACTGACCCGGGCAGCTGACCCTCAGCATGGAAGGAGAGGTGTTGGGAGAGTCCTGGTGACCCGGGAGAGGAGGGACAGGTGTTGGACAGTGATGGCAGTTTTTGTTTGTGGCCGTTGTGGGAAACGTTCAGAGGTGAGTGGGGTTGGCCTCGCACGTCCTGCCTCGCACACAAAGCGATGGTACTCTTGCAAACAGAAATCGCTGGCCTAAACTGGCCGTGCCCATGGCCGGTAAAGTCTGCAGGCCAGAGGAAGCCTTAGTCATGTTCCCTTCTGTGTTTCATGGACAGAACATCTTGGCCGAGAATGCTTTCCATCAGGAAAGAGGAGCTTTGTCACAATAAAAAGGAGGTGCGTGCTGCCGGGATCACTCTCGGAGCTGTGTGCTGCTTGTGTCTACCAATTGGCCCTGCTCGAGCCCCACCCAGCACAACTGAGGAACAGGGTCTTTCCGTCAGAAGGGTACGGGAAGAGGTTGTGATGGAGTCTCTAACTCCAGACTGGAGGTGAGAGCCCTGGGCAACCCATGGCAGTGGCAGCGAGCAACGGTGTGGTCTGGGAACAAACCACTGACCAGGGAAAAGGGATGTGGGGGAGGCTGGGGAGGGAGCAGGGTGTCCGGCTGGAGGCAGGACTGGAGGTGTCTACCCAGCACTTGGGGCACTGGTGACTGTAGCATCGAAAGCTGAAGAAACAAATCTAGAGAGGATCATTCCAAAGGAATGAAAGGAAGAAATTACTTGAAAAGCTGGTGCTCTGCTACCTGCTCGCTAACCCTAACACTCAGCTGCTCCAGGCTTCCTGCGGCTCAGATGGGGGACACTTGGATACCGGATACCTTTTGTGACTTGAAGATGCGCAGAAAAATCATTGTGGTTTTTTGGAGCAGCACGCAGCAGTGTGTTGGCTCTTGGAGTGAGAGGGGTTGAGCATTGCTCAGTGTTTCAAATCACCAGCACATCAGTAGCCACCTCTGTTAACAGAGCAGTGATTAAGGGCTGTGAGCGGAGAATTCCCCTCCTGCGACACTGGGGCCTCCATCACGGCTCACCCCCTTGGCTTCCTTCACATTCAGGAAGAGAAAAGGCAGTTCTGGGGCACAGCTCTCTGTTGTGCAAATCCCAGCGTGGGTATCTGAAGCAAATCGGGTGAACCACGCTGCCTAAGTGCCCGTCTCTCACCATGGACTCTAAGAGAACCCAGATTTACTCCCATCTAAACTTAGATGAGTTACATCCCATCCCAAATGTGTTTAAATGACCCAAATAACTCTCAAGGTCTCTGTTTCTTTTATCTCAGCTGTTTCTAGATGTAAACATGTAATATCCTGACCTGTCAAAATGAAGAAGCTATCATGGAGAGGTGTTAGAGGAATATTTCTGTGTTAATAGCCATATCACATCTGGTTGTCTTCACAGCCCACGTGAACTTGGGTGTCCTGAGCTGCACTACGGATTTTCTGTATGGCTGCGGGCAAACAAAACCTGCAAACCCAAAGGGACAAAGTTTCCCTTCCTTACCTGAGTGCTGCAGAGTATGAGGAGGTTGGCTGCTACAATAACTGCCGCCTCAAAAGTACTTAAATACTGTTTGAAATGGTCATTTAACTATTTACCTATTACTTTTTGCTGAGTAAATGCAGACTCAGCGTCAAAATAACAGCCACAGGAAATGCATTCTGGAAGAAATGGAAGATCTCTGTGGCAGCTGGCAAAAGAGTCTGGTTTTGGTAGGCGGGAGGTGAGAAAGGGCTCCCTTCCTATGGGGAGGGAGCCTCTGACACCTGTGGGAATGGTCACACTGATTCTCACACCAGACCCTATTCATGTGTCAGAGCTCTGCAGCGTAAGGGCGAGCAAAAGGGATGGCGGTGACTGATGCCCATGGGGCTGGACCCGAGTAGGAGAGCCGAGACGTAACAGGACCATGAAATGCTATGGAAAGGCAGGATACCATCACCCACACTGGAAGAATAAAAGAGCTCCACCGTAAGGCAGCCTTGAAACCTGGATTCTAGAAGATAGAATGAAAAATATATTAAACAATGTAAATATATTAAACACTAGGACCTTGGAGTCCTAGTGGACAACAGGATGACCATGAGCCAACGGTCTGCCCTCACAGCCAGGAAGGCCAATGGCATCCTGGGATGCATTAAGAGGAGCGTGGCCAGCAGGTCGAGGGAAGTTATCCTCCCCCTCTACTCTGCGCTGGTGAGGCGTCACCTGGAGTGCTGTGTCCAGTTCTGGGCTCCTCAGTTCCAGAAGGACAGGGAGCTACTGGAGAGGGTCCAGCACAGGGCCACTGAGATGGGGAAGGGCCTGGAGCACCTTCCGTATGAGGAAAGGCTGAGAGAGCTGGGACTGTTTAGCCTGAAGAAGAGGAGGCTGAGGGGGATCTTATCAATGCTTATCAATATCTAAAGGGTGGGTGTCAGGAGGATGGGACCAGGCTCTTCTCAGTGGTGTCCAGTGACAGGACTCGGGGCAATGGCCATCAACTGGAAAACAGAAGGTTCAACCTGAATGTGAGGAAACCCTTCTTCCCTGTGAGGGTGACAGAGCACCAGGACAGGCTGCCCAGGGAGGTGGGGGAGTCTCCTTCCCTGGAGACTTTCCAAAGCCGCCTGGACTTGTTCCTGTGTGATCTGCTGTAGGTGATCCTGCTCTGGCAGGGGGGTTGGACTAGATGATCTCAAGAGGTCCCTTCCAACCCCAAACACTCTGAATCTGTGGATGTGAACAAAGTCCCAGCCAGGATAACCAGCCCCTGCAAACTGAGCAGGGAGGATTTTATTTAATTTTAAAAACTGAGCAAAGTCCCCCAGAGATGGTGCAAAATGCTTTGGACTGTGGGATGTCTCATGTGGTTCTTCTATGCACAGGAGTTTGTACACATCCTTTTTTGAGGGCTGTGAGAGATTTGGAGGAAGCCCAAGTCTAGCTAGATTTTGCCAAGCGAAAAAGAGGCCACTGGAACAGACTGTTTCTTCTGTCTAAGAAGAAAATGTGAGCAACTGAGGGAGGATATGCACTGCGGAGGAGGGGTTTAAAATGAAGAACCTGAGGTGTTGTGATTCATATCGATGGAGGGTTTTTTCCTCAGGAAGGAGAACTGCCCTTGGGTGGACACCAGCCATCACTGAGCACCTGGATTTCAGCAAAGCTGGAGAAGGCTCTGTTCAGACGACGAGTTACATTGCCTCGGCCAGAGGTTTAGCCGGGAAATGTGCAGGGGGGCCAAGGAGCAGGGTTAGGGGGACAGAGGGACATTTTCTGCCTCACCCCAACCATGCACCCACCCGATGATAGCTTCCATTCGGACCTGCTGCTCTCTAAGGCTATCCTAAAACTGCTGAATAAAAGGAAGTCCCGACCAAATCCCCAGTGCTGGGGCACCAGGAAGGCAGTGCCTGCAGTGCTCCGAGAAGGCCTCATCTCGAGCAGGTTTGCTGTGGAGACGTGGGTGGCAGAGGCCACATGGACATCAGACACCTGGTGCTTGCCCTCCTTGGCTGCCCCGTAATTTTGTCAGCAGGTGACTCCATCAGACAGGCTGCAAGGGGAAAACCAAGCAAAAACCAGGGCACTGTAAAAACGACAAGGCAGGCTTCTAGATAGCTTTTTTTAGCGAGTGATGGAGGGAGACCGAAAAAAACTAGTGGGTGCAGGCATTGAGACTGGTTAGGAGTTAAATGAGTAATGGTGAATAATGATAACTAAGTGTAAGTAGCAGAGAAACTCAAATGTCCAGGGTGAACCCCAGTCCGGGCTTTCTTTTGAACTGGGGCTTCCTCCCCATATTTCCACCTGGAAGTTCTTGGGTCAAAACACAAGGGAAACAGGCTGTGGCACAGCATGTGGAGTGCTGGAGTCCCATGGGCTGGATGCGAAGCCCTCCTTCCCTCGCCCGCAGCAGGGCTATCTGCCCTCCTGCCATCCCTCAAAGCCCTAACACCGGCCGCCCCCCTGCCCCTCCGCCGGCCCCTGAGAGCCCAGGGCACCAACCTGGCGGAGCCTCGGCTCTAGCTAAACTTGTTTTGCTCAGCTTCAGGCAGCACCTCCCTACCTTTGATGTTCACGTAGTTTGGATATGCAGCGCTCTCAAAAGAGAGAGGGGGAAAAAGAAAGAGCTGAAAGAAGAAAGATCTGTTTTGGCTGTTTGTGTCACTCAGTACAGGCATGAAAACTATTTTAATGATGTTTTCAGCAAACCGAAGTTGAACCAGGAAGGTGCGCTTTTGCTCTAGTACAGCTTGATTGCTGTCCTAAGCCAACCGTCCACACTGCCTCACCTGTTACAAACCTGGAGATACACAGATCTATCAGTAGCCTGCGACCTTTGATATTCATCCTCACCATCCGTTACCAGCGTGCCAAGAAAGACAATAAACAGCGATAGTGCATGAAGTATGAAGCTGATACCGTATTACATCAGGCTGTCTTGAGTGGTGTCCTGTATTTCGGTGAGAGAAGGTTCTTGCTCACTGGTTTAGTTGTTCAGTTTATTTTAAACACATCAGGACATTTTTTTTGGAAGATGGAGATTTCTATCGAGCGGCGTTGGCCAGACTCCAGATTTCTTCTATTCATCTAGAGCTATAACAGCAGCGAACACATAGCTGTGAGTGTGAAAGCAATGTTCACCCCTGCATTTTTGTTTCTGTTCAGTCCTCTTGTCCGTTTAGACAGCATAATAGAAGTGCTGCAGTAAGCAGGGTCAAGTAGGATATGCCAGTGGGAAATGTTAAAATGAGACTATAGGCTGCGATTATGGGCTCTAATGTGTGATGAATCCTTTTTAATCACATGATATGAACTAATGTCACCATTTATTATAAAACAACAAAGTGTTCAGCTACAGGAGGAATAGAATGGATGACAACTGCATTTTTAAATGTTTTGTTTAAGCAAGTACAGTGTGATCTTTTCAGATAACTAGGAAAAACCGAAGTTAAAATAAGTGCTTGTATTTCTAGCTGGTTTTGGTTAGAACAAGTGTCTTTTCAGGGCATGAGGATTCATCCCTGAAAAGGGGATGTGCAATCAGTATCCGTCTCCATCTCTGAGCTCAAGTGAAAACTAAAATTGAATATTATGCTAAAAAATTTTGCAAAATTTTAAAAATAGTGAATTCAAGATATGTTATCAAAAATGTAAATATCAAAAATTCAACTCCACGTCTGTTCTAAAATTATTGCTAGCCATCATTTCACTATAATTTTCTGAAGCTTTAAACTTTGGTTTATGCCAAAATGTAGAAGTCTGAAAATACTACTGTCAATTTTGACACGTTTCCAACTCTCCATCCAATTTTCTAGTTTCTAATATATCACATAATATTTCTAGTGTTCAAGAGTCAAAAAGTATCGTACCTGAAGGGAAGGTATGTGGTGAGACATTCCACATCATCACTCACAAATCATAGTTACAACACTGTCACCAGTGTGGGGACCAGTCTGCCCACCCATCGCTGTTGCTCCAGATCCTAGAGCTGACTTGTTGAACATATTCTGCTTAGTTCATTTCTTACCTGGTTTAACTCACAGGAGTAGGAAAGGGCAGTAACTCCTGGCAGTGACAGGTATCAGTAGGAAGCACTCAAGTTGCCAGCTGCCAGGTAAACTTGCTTGATAATAAAATTGGAGTGCAATCTCTCTTGGTGGCCTTTTAAACCACTTGGAAGTCCTGGTTGGAAGCATAAAAGGCTTGTAATGATTTCCACCACCTTCTGCTACCCCAAACCAGACTGTCATGCCTCTCCTCCGCACTGCACAACAGCCCTGGTTCCTCAGCTTCCTGGGGCAGGAAGCTGCACTGCTCATCCCATCCCCCTGCCCCCTAATCACCAAACTTTAATGGAACATTACTATAAAGCTATGCCACTGGTGTCCTGGAGAGAGGCTGCAAACCACTCCCCATGGCCCTGGGCATGACTGGAACCTCGTGTCACCATTCCTGCACAGGCTCTTTCTTAGCATGTGGCCACTTCCTTAGTTTTTGAAGGAAAGCTCTGCCTACAATTGTCTGGCTTTGTTGTTACAGGATCTTTGCTGAAAGACAATATAAATATTGTCAGAGTTTGCTCTGTCTCATAGTCTTTCACAGAGCCACAGAAGGGTTGAGGTTGGAAGGGACCTCCAGACGTCATCTGGTCCAATCCTGTCCGCAAGCAGGGCCACCTAACGCTGGTTGCCCAAACCATGCCCAGATGACTTTTGAATATCTCCAAAGACCTCATAACCTCTCTGGGCAACCTGTGCCAGTGCTCGGTCACCTCACAATAGAAGTGTTTCCTGAAGATCAGAGGGAATCTCCTGCATTTCAGTTTGTGCCCACTGCCTCTTATCCTGTCCCTGGGCACCACCAAACCACAGGACTTTGCACTTCTCCTTGTTGAACTCCATGAGGCTCCTCTTGGCTGATTTCTCATCCCACTTCTCTAACCTGTCAAGGTCCCTCTGGATGGCAGCAGGACCCGCTGGTGTACCAGCCACTCCTCCCAGTTGGGTGTCACCAGCAGACCTCCTGAGGGTACACTCTGCCCCACCATCCAGATCATTAATGAAGATGTTAAGCAGGACAGGCCCCACTATTGACCACTGGGTTACACCAGTAATCACTGGTCTCCAACTGTATTTTATCCCACTGCTCACCTCCCTCTGGATCCAGCCATTCAGCTGGTTTTCAGTCCACCTCACTGTCTGCTCATCCAGCCCATACTTACAGCAGACAGTGTCAAAACCTTATTGAAGCCTAGGTGGGCAATATCCACTGCTCTGTGACCCCTTCTAGCCAGCCACTCATTTCAGCATAGAAGTCTGTCAGGTTGGTCAAGCGTGACGTCCCCTGGAAGCTGAGATCTTTTTCTGGCAGCGGACGAGGTGGGCTGACATCCTCAGAAGATCTCTTTTTATCTTACTTACATGCTGCTGCTGACTCCCGCTATTCCAGGCCTGTCCAGCAGCTATAAACAAACCAAATCAAACCAGTGTATAACTGGGTGTTCTGCAGCACTGACTTCCTTGTCGGGTGAAGCACAAGAGCGACAAAGTAATTATGAGCAATACAGCTGCACTTCTGCGTGCAGTCGTGTTCAAGCTTTACAAATGCACTGCACGAGAATTACAAAGTCAAGGTTTTTCTAATCTGAGAAATCAGGACAAAACAGGAGAGCAAGGAAGAAAGAAAAAAAGAAAATGTTAATTCTGCACATTTCTAAACAACAAACAGTGGAAAAGAGTGAATGGCTCAGCCCAGGTCAGACAGGATGTCTGTGGCAAAGCTGGAGCTTAAACCTGTGTCGTGGTCTTTCTCTAGTTCCTCAGCTATAAAATCATCCTTATGCTCTTATATATGGAAAATCTGCCCAAAGTCCTTGATGCAGGATGTCTCTTATGGTGATTACAATCAAATTATCTTTTAAGTGTGTGTTTGCATCTCATTAACATTCACACATGCAAAAATTCACGGAAGAAATCATTACATGAGGTTAGCATGTGAAATCTCTGAAACCCGAGGCAAACACTGTCTGCTCTGGAGACAGAGAGGTGCTGACATCCATGGTGAACCAGGACTTACTGGAGGAGATGGACACAGGCCTGGCTGTAAGTCAGAAAATCATTTTCTGTAGCCCTGACAGCCGGGCGAGCGCAGCCAGGAAATAGGATTCAGGTGTCAGCTGCGCATCACTTGCGTTTTCCAAACAGGCTTTTTCTTGATGTGAACCCCTTTCTACCATTACTTCAGTCTCGGAATACCTGGCAGAGGTCCTTTTGCACTTGAAGGACCAGGCAAAACACTGCAAAAAGCGCGGGTGAAACGGAGAAGGCAGCTGCCGGGGGCTGTGTGCGCAGTACTTGCTCGGTTTCTGTCTCCCTGAGAGCGACGACGAGTTCAAAAAGTGCCCTTTGGATCAGACACATGTTCACACAGATCTGCTAGAAGGAAAGGGAAATTAAGGTCAACAAGAAAAGAATATTACTGTGTGTTATCAGAAATCATGTCCGTGGTTTCCCACATCCTGGAGCTGCATGATTTACTGCGGAGCTGAAGCCAACACTGCTAGAACACTGCAATACAGTGCCCCATCCAAGTGACCAGCGTGGGAATTTCTTATGCCTTAAAAGTACAAGGTGGAAAAGGACTAAAGGGAAGCTCAGTCAAGGGAAAGCGTGCTGGAAAGACTTAGGCTGGGCCTGCAGCACATCATTAAAAAGACCAGTCGTCAGCAGCAGAAAATAGTTCCTAAGCCACTCGAAGCTCATTCAGAGTACAGCAGCAGTTTGTCCTTCACTCGGGAATCAGCGTAGGACGTTGACTTCCTTCAAAGCTCACAGGAGAATTGGTGTTCAAGGCAAGGTGTTGCTCTCTGATGCTGGAGGAAGAGAAATGTCAGAGGACCCCTGGCAATTTATTATTGTTACCTCCTCAAGAGGAAACGTTATGGGAGTTCTACAGTGTGCCCTCGCGGCCAAGAAGGGCAGTGGCATCCTGGGATGCCCTAAGAGGACCGTGGCCAGCAGGTCGAGGGAAGTTATCCTCCCCCTCTGCTCTGGGCTGGTGAGGCGTCACCTGGAGTGCTGTGTCCAGTTCTGGGCTCCTCAGTTCCAGAAGGACCAGGAGCTACTGGAGAGAGTCCAGCGCAGGGCCACTGAGATGGGGAAGGGCCTGGAGCACCTTCCATCTGAGGAAAGGCTGAGAGAGCTGGGTCTGTTTAGCTTGGAGAAGAGGAGGCTGAGGGGGGATCTTATCAATGCTTATCAATATCTAAAGAGTGGGTGTCAGGAGGATGGGGCCAGGCTCTTCTCAGTGGTGTCCAGTGACAGGACTAGGGGCGATGGCCATCAACTGGAAAACAGAAGGTTCAACCTGAATGTGAGAAAACCCTTCTTCCCTGTGAGGGTGACAGAGCACCAGGACAGGCTGCCCAGGGAGGTGGGGGAGTCTCCTTCCCTGGAGACTTTCCAAAGCCGCCTGGACTTGTTCCTGTGTGATCTGCTCTAGGTGATCCTGCTCTGGCAGGGGGGTTGGACTAGATGGTCTCTAGAGGTCCCTTCCAACCCCGAACACTCTGAATCTGTGAATCTGCAAATCGAGACACTCCCTGGGAAACCAGAAAGGACTGCCTTGATTATTTGTGATGGCATCTTCTTGCACTGGAACACACACTTCTCAGAGAAAAACTTTTCATTTTTCTTGTCATGGTTTGGCCCCGGTCAGCAACCAAGCACCACGCAGCCGCTCGCTCACCTCCCCCCTTCCCCCTCCCCCAGTGGGATGGGGGAGAGAACCAGAGGAAAAAGATAAGAGAACTTGTGGGTTGAGATAAGAACACTTTAATATTTGAAACTGATGAAATAATATAATGAAGATGATCATAATAACACTAATAATAATAATAAGTAATGAAAATACCAATAATAATACTAATAATTATAATACAAAATTGTTTTTAAAAAATGAAAAAGGAAAGGAAAACAAAATTATAGAGCTGGTCACCACCAGCTGATTGATGCCCAGCCAGTCCCCGAGCAGTGATTCCCTTCCCAGCCAACTCCCCCAACTTATATACCAAGCATGATGACTGATGGCATGAAATGTCCCTTGGGTCAGTTTGGGTCAGCTGTCTGGACTGTGTCCCCTCCCAGCTTCTTGTAGAGAAGAAACTGGGAACATAGGTATGAGAAACTGAACAAGTTCTTGACTTGACATAAACATTGCTTGGCAACAACTAATAACAATAGTGTATTATCAATATTCTTCTCAGCACAAATCCAAAACACAGCCTGATACTAGCTACTGTGGGGAAAAATAACTCTATCCCTACTAAACCCAGCACACCTCCTAAGTATGTCCATACTGTGACCATGACATCCACGTCCAGCTGGTTCTCTCTTGGCAGCTCTGTTCTGCTGACGTCGGGTGTGGACATTATGTGATAGCAGTGTCTTTTCAACCTCTGACCTTCATAAACCGGCGATTAACAAAAGGAGAATGAACAGCATAAACGGCAGGAAGGGCATCTGTAAAGCCCACGACTAAAGCAAAGCACTAAACCCATGGTTGCTGTGTGACAATAAGCACACAAGCCTGTCAGAGAAGTGAATTAATTAGGCTTAAAAGTGTTGCTCAGAAAAGTGTTCTGTTTCTCTGAGCGGACACTGAGGTCCCATACCCTTGTGCTGGGTGATGGTTGGGTTTCCTGCCCGTTGCTCACCAGCCCCAGGGCCTCCCTACCTGTTCTGCCCTGGCTTGGGAAAGCACTTGCCACAGGAAAACATGGAAGATACAAAAGGTTGGTAGCGTATTGCAGAATCAGAGGACTGAGGCTAAATTGCTGTGGGGAAATAGCACTGTCTCCCCATTGCCTGCCGGGTGAGCGTGTTTAAATGGGATGGATCAGCTGTGCAGCGCTTGGGCACCGCGGATGTGTGCTGCCCTTCACCCGGGGAAATGGGGTGTGGGAGTGAGAGCCGTGACCTGAGGGCTAACCTTTTATACGTTCCTGCTCTAAGATAGGGTGTCTGTTGGAGCTGGGCCTTTGGAGAGCGCATTGCCATTCCCCGCTCCAGGCATCCCCTGCGTTTGATAAGCTGCTCTAGGACTTACCGTTGACCGTCCTTGGACTTCTGTGCGAGCCCCAGAGAAGCTGTAGCCGGGGTTATCAGCTCTGCAGGCGGGGAGGAGTAGAACTTCCAGGAAAGTGGCTATTGTTGTGATTGACATTTTCTGAGACAAGCAGGAGCCTAGGCAGCCCGTGTGGGAATAAGGTCGTGTAGAAACTTAAATATCAGGTAGATTAGTGACTATATTTCTGAGATGTGAATACATGAACAACACAGACTTCAGGTGTGTGCACACAAAAAAGCCTGGCAGGATCAAAATTAGACAGAACTGACTATTTTTCCCACCAGAGGAAAGTTTGTTCAGGTCGCCAGCAGGTAGGCCCTTCTGAAGTTCAGAATAATTCTTTGTTTTATTGGCAATATGAACAAATATAAAGCATCAGAATAGAAATAATAGAAGCAGAAATCGGAGTGTGGAAATACATCTTTTGGCTGTCTTCAGTTTCATTCTTTTAGGATATAGGTTTTCAGTTTGATCACAAGCTCGTAGAAATGTGAGGATACCTTCAAGACTCCTGGATCAAACCCATAAACTGGAGAGTTAATTTCCGTTTCAAAGATAATTCACCAATCTCTGCCAACCCAGCCGCTCAACACGCACTGCTGGGACGTTGTTCACCATACACACTCTCCTCATGGTTATATCCCACTTTGAAACTTCCCATAAGGGAGCATCCTGTGCAGGGGTAGCATTTTAGAAACACCTTGAGGATGCTCAGGGGGAAGCCTTAAGCCCTGGTTTTTCAAACACATGGTTCTGGTGCAGACAATTTGTGAAAGGAGAATGGAGGGCAGGAACTTTGCATCACACAGACTTTTGGCATGCTGAATTACAAACGAATGCTTCCTGAAATTACCTGCTTCTGTTGGTTCTGTAAATTATTGGGGGTTTTAAACAAATTAAAATACTAACAAATGAACTTTTTCTCTAGTTCTTCTATTCCAGGCAAAGCAGGTTCAGTGGTATCATCAACTCTGTGAGGATCAATTGGTAAGACCGCGAAAGCTGCAATGATTAAATTGAGCATGGCTGGGCTGAAGGTGTAGGTGTTTCCTTACGGCATCCTGACTCTCCCCTCTGACCACAGGAACCATAATTTTCTGAAGGGGGGTTGTTGAATTGACTCTGACATGCTTCCACCTAGGCCGGTGCGGCATGGAGACACAGGGACCCTACAGTAGCTGTGTTTGGCCTCAGATGCTTCGTCAACCAAAAAGAAATTCAGGGGTTTGTTTCGGGGTTGCCATTGTAGAGTGTATTAAAATAAAAACAACTGAGAATTTGAAAAATGCCACCAGTTTAGATAAAGGGGACCAGGTTTATTTTCTCAAAAAGCATAAGGGATTGTGGTTTTCTTTGCCATTTATTGTATAGACAGCAACAACTTGTTCCATCTTAGAGTTATCTTCTCGGAAGCAAATACCCTGTGCAAGGTCTATGCGCACAAAAGAATGGGGGTGTTGATGTTTAAATAAATCAGTTCAAAGTCCCAGGGCAGTCTCAGCCAATTGCAGACACCGTCTGCTTTGCCCCTACTAGATGCAGGCATTTATTTCACAACGGCATGAGGGCAATGTCAGTAAATGCAACAACGGTAAATGAGATTTGGGTATGTCAAGGAAAAAATACTACTTTTTATCTCACTGCATCCTACCTTTTATCTCACTGGGATTGTTTTTACCCTTTCTCTGAAAAGAAAACTGAAAGCAGCAGCTTCTTTACCAGGCAGTAGCCACAACATAACCTCCAAACCTCATGTGCTGACATCCAACTTGTCTTTGCATCTGTCATTATTGCACCTCTCAGCATCTTCACATCTCTCAGTCTTTGAAACCGTCAGTATCTCTTTAAATTCCAGTATTCAAATCTAAATTCCAGCATTTATTATGTAAATTGGATAAACTTGATATCAGGAAGAAATTCTTCCTGGAGAGGGTGGTGAGGCACTGGGACAGGTTGCCCAGAGAAGCTGTGGCTGCCCCATCCCTGGCAGTGTTCAAGGCCAGGCTGGATGAGGCTTGGAGCAACCTGGTCTAGTGGAGGGTGTCCCTGCCCATGGCAGGGGGGTTGGAACTGGCTGGTCTTTAAGGTCCCTTCCAACCCAAACCAGTCTGTGATTCTGTGATTGTACCTTCAACACTGACATGTAGGTGCAGCACACCAATATCATTATCTGTGTAGCATCTACAGCAAGTTTATTCTGGAACAAATCATCTCAAATCCCCTCTGTGTGGCACAGCATCAAGGGAAATGTGGTATTTTGCCATCTGAATCCAACGGCAATTTAATTTCCTAACACAAATTTCAGGTCTGTCTTTGTGTTAACCATTCCCATCAAGTTTTCTGTAACAGCTGAAAGTTACTGTCTATAGGGAACAGCAGTTTGACGATGCTAAAGTCCTCTTCGACGAATCAGACGCACCCTCTTCCCTCCATGCTAGTCTGGAATACTTCCAGCTGGGATCTCAAGTGCTGGTGTAACACAGGAGGAAGAGTGAAGGACTGAGTGCTGGTGCACTTTCGGTGCTTGACCTCATCACTAGCACTGTCAGCAAGCTGTCTCTTGTGACGGTGGCTTTCAGTGTGTCAACATCTGCACAGGAGTGGGGAGACGAACAGCTGGGCACCACTTCCATCGCTGCAGGCTGGATGGAGTGACGTCCACAGCTCAGAGATTCCTTCCAGTCCTGCTGGTCTCTGCACCATCCTGTCCATCTCGTTCATGTCCAAGCCTGCTCCAACACACTTGCTGTCCGCTTCCTGAGATCTTCCAGAAAACAGACTATAATTGCCTTCTGACACCAACCATAGGTAGATATTTTCCACTGAAGGATTCTGGGGCAGAGTTAGTAGGACAACCTGGGAATGCAGAATCAATAAAATGGCATTACAAAAAGTGTCGTCTTGATGCCACAATACACTTTCAGCAGTAGGCTCCTGACACACAACCACTAACACGCCTGTGTTAGTGGGCCCAGTTCCATGAAGGCATTGCACTTGGTTTTAACCACAGACATGGAGCTTCCTCAGAAATAAAATCTCACTGCTTGGAGGGTCGCACAAAATGTGATGTTTCAAAATGTGGGAAGTTTCTTACTGTTTTCCAGTGCATGAAAAAGCAGTTAACAAAGATAATCAGCAACACGCTGCAGTTGCCTTCTTATGATGGACAAAATGAGCCTGGAGCTGTACAGAGTTTGCATCACCCAGCTTGTTTCCCCATGTGATGCTGTTTACATCCCCATCAGTCATGTTTTGGTGCTTTCCATGTTACACTGGACCCCCACTGCTTGTGGCAGGTCTTCAAATTTTTCCACAGTTTGGGGTTTCCCTCTAAAAGTACCCTGCCTTATGTTTTTAAGGGCTTGGTGGAACATAATCCAGATGAAAGAAGACCACAGTGGTTGTCATGGAACTCTACGGGGTGGTTTGAAATGTCCTTATCTAGTCAGTGAAGCTATAGAAGCGTGGCAGGGAGTTTTAGGGCTGTAGCAAGGAACGAAGTGATGTAGAGAATCAGTGGTGTTATGATTAGAAATAAGTAATTTTGTCACAGGTTCTGTTCCACATGACTTGTGTTTTACCCATCAGATACAATCCGCTAAATCACTTTTGCTGAATTTTAAGTATCATTGCGTATGTGTGTATAAGCAAAAACTTACACAAATTACCGTAGCCGGTTCTTAAAAACGGGCCTCCTTTCCAGTGGCTGAAAGTGTTTCTGTACGACTTAAAGCTTCTCATCAGCAGACGTGGAAGGACCTCTTAAAGCAGACGGAAGTCATGGCCCCGTTTTGCACACGGGGAAAGGGAGGTATTGGGTGGTGACGGGACTGTCAGGGTTAATGCGAAGGCATTGCTAAGTGAAATGAGGTTTAGTTGTTGGATTGACACTGAGAGGGAAGAGACGGCACTAAAATACTGGAGGATCTTTCTGGAGAAGTAGAAAAGAAAACTACTGTGCTTAGTTCACAAGAAGGGCCCTGAGTGCCCAAGCTTGCCTGCTGTGTGAATCCAGTCTTGGCAGGAGGTCAGATTTAAAGAAGGTTACTCTGGCCAACAAGCCCTCTTCAGAAATGCTGGGCTGACACAGTTTGCAATTCCTCGCCTTTCTGACATGAACTCAGAGACAGAAAAATGTTCAGTCAAGTCAACAGATCAGTTGGAGTTTTGATACTCAGAATGGGCTTTTCTGGCTCGGTGTCCCGTACTTTGCAGTCGCCCTTCCAAACAGACAGGCCGAGCTTGCAGGAGTAAGGGACATGAAGCTGATTACGCTTCCCGGGTCCACTTCACTGTGTCATTCACGCCTGTCTCTGAACAGCACACGGATAACAAAATGTTGTATACAGAAGGGAAAATAGTTGCTCAGTGACTACTCTACTTTTTAGATTTAACCCTTTAGCATTCCTCTTCAGGGTTATCTGTGTTTGGTGCACACCTAAGGACAGACAACAAATTGCAGCTTTGACACTGATAGAATTTTATTTTAGTTTATTACATGTAAAATTTAGGCATCTTAGCCTGAAAAGCAGGGCTCATAAAATTCAATTGGCAACTGCTGGCCAAAAGACCAGCCGGCTAGCCAAGTGCCAGTGACGATGCACAACAAAGGGCTCTGTCTGCAAGGCTGAAGAGGAACATTCCTGGTGAGGAGCCCAGCTGGGACTCCCTGCTGTTATCATCCCAAAAGTTCCAAAAGTTATCATTCTTGGCCAGTAGCTGGAAACAGTTAAACATAAGCAAATTCCCTTTTCATATCACAGACACTAGTTTGTTACTTTTCTAGTACACAATTTTTATGAGTCAAGCATGGGTGCATTCTGCCAGCACGCCCTTTTTGGTCTCGGGGGGCAGGAAGATACCCACTGACCTGCTCCATAATCAGCTGCTCTGGGGGGAAATGCAGAAAGACCCACCACAGAGTTAGCAGAAAATCTGGCCAGAGACACTGTCGCGCAGGGTCTCGGTGTGACTGGGCTCCTGCTGCAGGCAGATAAACATCCTGAAGTGAACAGATTCCAGCGTGTGGGGATGTGTCAACACTGTTGACTGCAGCAGGGTGCAGTGATGCCTGAGAGCCTGAAATGAAATAACCTGGGGACCAGAACCAGAGTCAACTCAGGGACTCGGTGCTTGGTGGAATGTTTCATTCAAGGAAAACAAATATTTCTGAGCCACAAAGAAGGCAAAGCACACTTTCAGCCAGCCCTGTCTGGGTGATACTAGCCAACCTACCAGGAAAAAATACTTTATTTTTACAGGCAGTGCTCTCTGTCCTTGGAAGCTGTCCCAGAACCAAGCAGGTTTTCATGTCTGGATCTCTTCATGATGGGTGTTTATCTGTGAGATATTTAATATGCATGGACCTGCTTCATTTTTCATGCCTGACCTTACAGAGTGCAAATCGAGCATCTTTCAAGTTTGCATCTTTTAAGACCGTTATCTTTCAAGCTGTATTTTAAGTGTGTCTCAAGAAATCACCCAAGAAACTCTGCTTAAAATTAGGCTAAGGGAAGGTTCACAGTAGCATTAAGCTAAATCAGTATGTAGGCACGTTTACATGAGGGCTAGGTGTAGAAAAAAGCTGAGTAGCATGGGGTCTTAAGTGGAACTGGACTCTCAATTTTGTAAGTAACTCATATTTAGGTGTTGATGAGCAGGTTTAAAAGCAGGGGTTTCAAGAAGCTGGAGATGATTCAGAAGCAGAAATCAACATTGACTTTCACCAGAACCTGGAAAATTCATTATCCTGAAAACGCCTTGCTGGGCCTTCACAGGGACTAACTTCAGGCAATGCTGTCAGCAGAGGTTGCTTAACCTATGGTACCGGGCTGATGCTGCCAACCCACCCTGGTGAGCGAGACCCAGGAACCTGGCACAGTACTCTTGCATGTCAGGTAGCTATAATGATTATAACGTATAGGTTCCAGCATCTGGCACAGGTAGTGATACCTCCAGAGTCCTTTCTGAAGCATAGGTATGTTCCACTGATGGCCCCCAAGGTCTTGAGAAGACCATTTCTGGTGTGATACCCCTGCGATTTGGTTCCCTCTTCCCCAGGTGGTTAATCTGCTCCAGACACTGTCTGAGAGTGCCTTGGGAGGTTCCCAGGACTGCAGAGGACATGGACTGGCTGATGTTGAGACGTGACACGGCTCAACAACATCAGCTGCAAGAAGCCACGCTCAGACTCTGAGCACAGGGCTAGCACCAGTAACAATATCCAATAGCTTGGAAATTCCTCTGGGAATGTGTGATAGCCTCAAGGGGGTGATAGTCAAGATTGTAAGAAGTTCCCTCAAACCCCACAGTTTGTAAAGGGAAGAGTGGGACACTAAGGAAATGGACCCATGACACCCCTACAAAGAGTTGCAAGAGAAATTAGGTGACTCCTTGAAAGGACATGTGGAAGAGGTAAGCAGAGGAGAAGACAAAAGAACTTCAGAAAGAAAGGAGGACAAAATTTCAGGAAGAGGGTGGCTCCTGAGGGGCTGAGGAGTGTAAGTGTGAAGAACCAACCCTGAGCTTAGGCCAGGCAAAGGCACTAAAGGCAGCGTGGTGTGTGTGTGGTGGGTTAACAGTAGGGAAGGAAGAGAGAGTAGAGGGAGGCAAGAGCAGAATAGGAAAAAAAGAATTAAGGGCACAAATCCTGAACTACAGTGACTGAACTTCAAGACACAGGGAGGTGGGGACAAACATCCAAGTGGAGACCCAAAGATTTTCCTTTTTTTATAGGCTGGAGTGCGCTAAAGCCTGTTGTGTGCAGGGAAAGAGCTTGAGGATAGGTAAACGGAGTAAGAGAGAAGAAGAATGGGCTGAGGTGGAGTGCGTGTGAGGAAGAATAAGAAACTGGGTGAGAGAGCATAGGGGACATTTGGGCAAATGGAGGTACTGGAAGGAAAGAGCAGAAGACAAGCTACATCTCTGACAGACGTTGAGTAGCGGAAGAAGAAACGTGAGCTGGGGAATGGGGGAAGTTGGGCTGTATTCTGCAGGGACTGGTAAGAGCGTTTGTGGAAAAAAGCAGTCTGATGAAAGGATAGTTTGAGAAATGGTGAGCCAAAAGACTTATGGAAAGGTGAGATGTTTATCTGGAAGAATGAGTAGTTACAGGGAGATGTTGCAGGGGCGGTGACATTTTTAGAGATGAAATGGGTGTCCCAGAGGTAGCAGAAGGGAGGGAAGAGATGGACACATCACAAAATAGCGAGGATGTCAGGCAGAAAGGACAGAAACAGGGGAATGTCTGTGGTGGTTGTCACCATATATAGAGAAGGATGGGGGCTAGACCTGTGCTGTTAAGCTGAAGGTAGAAAAGCAGGAGGTGAGGGAGGAATTATAAAGGGATGGGACTGCAGAGCATGTGTAGACAGGAAGGGGAGGAGAAAGAAGCACAGAGTTACAGCAACAGTCAAAGAAAATTGCCTAGATAAGGTTTCTGAGGTGTGACATTTTCAGCTGTTCTCAGGTGGCCAGGAGGCAGTGACCTCTGCCTCTGGAGGGACCGAGTGGGCTGGGAACAGCCGTGATCCTCTAAGGGCTCCCCAGCAGCCTCACCCAGAATCTCAGCCCAGCCCCCACACTGGTTGCTTCTCTTAAATGAGCCCTTTTTTTAACCTCTTAACACATGACACAATGTCAAGTTTTAGGAAAAACAGGCCAGTAAGAACCCCTCTGCACTGCAGCAAGCAGTACTGCCATTAAAAACAGTTCTTGTGCAAATATAAAAATGAGGATCAGCTGTAAGGCATGTGGTCTGGTTAAATTTAGAATTGATACGTTTAGAGGCCAAGGCTGAGAAATAAGCTCCCTTTTTGTGAATATTGCATTTAATAATGAATTCTTAAGGATTTATATAGGTCCCACAACTATATCAACATAGTTCCCACTGTCGGGGCTCCAGGGACTGCCTATAAATTCCCTAATTGGGATTGAGGTACTGTGTACCAACACGCTGGACTCCAGTCCCTCTGGAAGTTGGTTCCAGCCAACCTTGGATATCACCCCTCTTCTTCTTAGGAGGGTTTTCCTCCCCAGTACTCAGCATGGTAGTTCAAACATCACCTCTTTGCACTTCACCTCAGGCTTTTTACGAAGGACTGATATTGAGCAGAAAGTCACTGCAGACACCAGGTGCCAACAAAATGCGGACTTCCAGCATTTGGTTACCAGGGCCCCTCCAGCAGCACGGTATCAACAGAGACCAACACAGCACCAAGCACGGGAGCAGGAGGGGGCCATCACTCTGGCCATGCTGTTCAAAACGTGTGTCACTGCCACCAGACTATGCACTGCTATAGAACCTTCCTACTTCTGCTGGCATTGACCTGAGACCCGTCGTGGAGACAGTGCCTGCAGGGCACTGACTGGCCACCAGCATGAGAGCCAAGAGGTCCCTCAGCCACAGCGCTGACAGTAGCTGGGTGAGATGGGGATGGGGTCTTACATCTCGCTCCAGGATGCCAAGAAGTAAAGACACTAAAGGAAAAGGATGAGCAATGCAAAGGCAACGCTCTGCTATGCCAGTCACAGTGACTGTCACCCCAGGACCTCTTGCCCTCCTTATGGACCAAGGACACTGTGCTTTCCCAACAGCCTCATTGCTTAGACTGCCAATGCCAGCACCCAGAGCCAGCACCAAGACTAAAGAGTCCATAAACCCAGTCTCCAGAAGGTTCTGACATTTCCTCAGGTGAACAATTAACCAACCAACCCTGACCGCTGTGGTTAGAGCTTCCCCAGATCTCTAGACAGCAAGAAAGCTCCTGGCTGGATTCCTTAATGGATTTCTACCTAGCTAGGAATTGCAGTCACTAAGACAAGTCCCCCAGGCTCTATGGCATATTGTCTCTGTTCCTGCCAGCAGAGTCCTTTCCACTGAAGAGAGTACCAATGCTTTTTAGCAAACCCCAGCTGCTACCCAGATAAGCTCCAAATGTGTGGGAGAATATTGCTGAGAGCCCCCAGGACTCATCAGCACTTTCATTGCTGCCTGAAGCCCAGGCTGTCACGGCAGCCACACAGGAGAAAATTTGCCAAGACGCATACGTGCCGAAGGCACGTCAGTTCAGGCGGCGCCATTAACCTCACTGCAAGCAGAGGTTGAAAACTGCAAGGCAATACTGCCTGATGTGGCAAAGATGAGACTCGTTCTTGGGAAAGATTGTCTCAGGATGCTGAAAAGTACCTCAGAGTTAATTGCATTAGAAATATAAGGAGGGGGTGAGCAAGTTGCCTGGATAGCTCTGCTGAACCCCAGATGCTGTGGCTGGAGTTCTAATCATAGAAAAAGCATCACAAACAGCAGGATTTAAACTCTGAGAAAGGCTAAACTTCCTTTCTCTCTGATATTGAAAGCCTGCCCTGAGATCCCTTGCTATTTATAAACCACGTTGCTGTGGGAAACCCTATAAATATCCAAAGCGATAAGTGTGCCCTTACTCTTCCTAGAGTGGCCAACTAAGAAAAAATGGAAATCACCTTTGGCCTGCTGAAACCTCTTTAGCTACTGCCTCTGTCCCCACCCCACCCCATCGAGCCAAAAACAGGATTGCCAGGTCTGGACTTGACCTCACATCCTCGTAGTCAGCTCTTCAGCCAGACATGAATCTCTGTAGCTGATGAGGTGACAATGGGGTATTTGGCCACCACGCACAGCTAATAACACCAACAGGGGAGCCAGGACGTTCGATAGACAATGCAAGAAAAAAAAATGCACAACGCAGAAGACAATATTCTTCCAAGTGCAAAGATTCCTGCTAGGAACAGCTCAAACAGGTACAAATTTGGCCCTGGCCATGATACCAAATATCTGTAAAAACTAACTGTCTCGCATGGAAATAATTCTAGGTTAGCTCTTCCAGAATACAGTTTGCAATGCTTTCTGTTTACTCTCTTCTGGGTTCACTTGTGGTTGACATCTTCTTGCTGCTGAAATTTTTTACAGGGTTACTTTAAATCTACCTGTGAATCAGAAATCTCACTCCTGCCCAGCAGAGAGCTAACTACGTATCTCTCTAAATGCTCACTTTCATGCTGTGGCTGTCCTGGGAATCAAGGAGGAAAGTGAGGACAAGTTGTTTGATTTTACTCAGCACCAGTGAGGCCACACCTGGAGTACTGTGTCCAGTTTCACGGTCCTCAGTTCAAGAGGGACGTGGAGAAATTGGAGAGGGTCCAGCAATGGTCAGTCAAGATGGTCAGGGGCCCTGAGCCTCAAAGATGTAATAGAAGCCTAAAACTACATGTAAGGGAGTTACAAACACAATAACGCCAAACACTTCTTGGTCATGACAGAGGCTGTGGTTTGGGACATTCTGAGTGGACATTAAGAAAACCACAGAGGATAGTGCTTGTGGGATCACCACCTTTGGAGGTATTTGAGACTTAGCTAGACAGCGCTCAGGCTGACTTTATCTCATTTCTGGGGTACTTCCACTTTGAGTGGGAGGTTGGATTAGAGATCTTTGAAGGCTCCCTTCAACCAGCATTTCTATGATTCCATATACTTTTTATCTCCTCTCCCCACACAAAAAGCATGAAGGCATTTCTGTGACTGACAGATGGTGACTGCCTAAAACATGCAGCCCGTGTGTTCTTCTCGTGCAGTCTGCACTTTTGGAGGCTTTTGGAGTGATCTCCAAAAGAATCGGGCTCACTGTAGGCTGAGGGACTCGGTGGGTGTAGCAGTGCCTGGTATCACCTATAACATTTATAACTAAAAACTATACAGAAATCAGGTCTGAAACCAGAGAAAAGTCAGTGTTAAATTAACTTATCTAAAGCTGTGGTATTTTTTCCTGGATCTGATTTGGTTTAGTCTTCACACACTTCAACACCTTCTATTACTTTTGAGGGCTCTTCTGTAAAAGTATTTCAACTTCTTTTGAATTAAAGAGGTAACTCAAAGAGTTAAACTGAAACATTTCAGAATTGGTGAAACAAGTAAACTATTTCTCTGCATTTGGTTATAACTTTATTTCAAAGTGCACAAAAGAGTTAAGGCATACACGTCCTAGGACCAAAATCGTGTCTGACAGCTATAATGCCACTTTGTAGCTAGGGGGAACATTTCTGCTATCACTAAAATACCGTGGATGTAGCCAATTGAACAAAAATGGTACTGTCTAAACAAACTCCACACACAATGGCTGGTTCCTAGCTTCAGAGGTTCAGCAGACCAACTGTGCTCCAGACAATGCTGAGTTTGTTTAAAGTGTAATACATTCAGTTGTGCATGCTTATATGTGAGTTATTGTAAAGTCTCTTTGGGCTAAATTCATTCCTGCCGCAACACCACTGAAATTAGTGTACTTACAGTGGAGATTAATTTGGCCCATTATGTACTAAACTTGTAGATCTTTCTTTAAAAAAGAACTATTCTTTCTGCAATTGATCTTGTTCACTGCAGTCATTTCAACACAAAGTCTTATCTGTGTTACGCCAGTGTGGTGGAGTTATACTGGATTTACGTTGTTGCAACTGAGAGAATTCTTTCAGCTGAAAATAAAGACGGCTGCCCAAATTACATGCAGATCATTGCACTTCTCCTATACACCAAAAAACTTGTAATGCACATTTCAGTGTCATGCATGACTTGCTATAGCAGCTGTAGGGAAAAGGAATTCAGAGAGATACACAAAACTTTGTTAGAAAGTTAGGTCACGGCTTTAGCTATAACAGATTTCAACATCTAAGCAAATATGTTTAAGCTTTTCCCTCACGCACGGATGGCAAGCAGTCCACACTCTCTCCATTTTACGGGGCAGCAACGGGATTATTTTCCCATCTGGATCATCTGAAGAGATGCAACTTCAGCACTCTGTGTATGAAAGCTTTGAACTCAAGGATGAAGGAATAAGATTTAAAATAACGACGAGGTGTCTAAAACACAGCTATGCATGAGATTTAGCTGCCTAAAGGGAAGAGCTCAGAAATCACCTCAACATCACCACCTCTGCTTGGTTTGGCCTGATGCTGCATGAGGGGCAGCTGCCCTTCACGTGTTGCAAGATAATTTAAAAGTAATAGAAAATAGAAAAAAGAACTAAATTCCAGAATGACACATTGGTTCCAAAATTATAATCTGGATGTTTTTTAATAAAAAATGCTTTTGAGGAAATTTCTTGGGCTTGATTTCATGAAGAACATGTGAAAACATGCTGCGTTCTAATTTGAGATCTCAGGATCCCTTGGGAAATAGAAATTCTGAATGTCAGCTGATCTGAGTTCAAACTATCATTTTGCAGTGATGAGCTCTTATTTCACAGACCAGGCCAACAGAAGCAAGGACAGTTCTCTTCCTGAAAGCATTTTTCTAAGGCCTAGAAACGCTGTAAGAGAAAGAAGCTTTTAAAAAGTAACGAGTGGGAAAACAAAGCCAGGCGGGAGAAATCAATTGTTGGCAAAAGAGGTCACTCCGTTCCTCGCTAACAGTTCCTCCCTCTTGAGGATGGTGGTGAAAATTCCACTAGTAGTGATCTTTTTGCATCCAAGGCTGTTCTTTTAAAGGCAAAAAAGAATAAAGAAAATTTAAAAATGCCCATTTATTGAATTCAGCTCCAGTGTCTAGTTCCATAGCCCTAAAATATGAAGTGAGTTAGCCTCCAGTTGCCTTCTCACAAGAGGTCTTGTCTCAAGCTTGCCTCCTTTCACCTCATCCAGAAACTTCAGCTCCAAAAGAAAGCAAACTCACTGAGTTGTGTGGAGTGTGCAAAGGCTTTTCCCAGTTCAAAATGCATTTGTTGAAGCAAACTACTATTTCTACAGGAATAGCCATATAGGTATGTGATTTTTTACAGGCTTGGAAAGGCTTGCTTGCTATTTTAGTTGTTCTACAAACTCATGAATGACAAACAGGGAATCTTTTTGATCCTACTTGATAAAAACAGCATGACGAGTGGGCAGCAATCTTGCTTGTTATTTTTCAACCCTAGAGGATCAAAACTCTATGAAATTTCCAGTGTTGTTGGGACTGACCAGATATTTTTCCTTTGACGAAATGTTGGGTATGCTGTGGCCAGAAGCTACGATCGCAGCATGCTGCACCGAATTGTGCTAACTGGGACCTCCAGGCATTTGGGTTTCCACAGCAGGGAAGCGACACAAAAAGATGGACAACACAGGAATCGCTAAGGCACATTTTATGGTTTTATCTTACCCAGGAAGACAAGAATGTCTTCCTAGTCTTAAGTAAGTTCTGAATCTTAATTAAGCCACATACTGGGACAAACTGGGAGCAGTCTGTGCTGCCGAGCTGCTCTGAAGGACTGACTTTGCTTGCTGTGAGGAGAATGGCACGGACAGGCAGGCACTTGCAACTCTACCTACAGTCATGGATACACTGAAAAAAAGGGTCCACTCATGTATAAACAAAGACCAGAGCTTTTAAAAATACATCCCAGAAGTTAGACTCATAATTCGCATGCGGGCCACAGCAAGAGGCTGGTGCAGATTGCATCTTTCCCCAGGCTGCAAAATCCCAAACCACTGCGGTCCCTAGTACAGCCACATTCACGGGCAAATGTAAATGGGGGCATGACTTTGTTGACTCCTGGCCAAGAATTTTGCTCTCAAAGCATTTGGCTTTACCACTTCAACTGATTAGAGTTTAAAAGACTTCAGAATGCTGAAAAGCCACAGTCAGCCATGTGTGTTTCTGGTATCCCAGCCAGGCTGTCTTTGAGGCAGGTGTTTCACAGTTCTGTCCAGGACATGCCAACGGTGACTGTCTTCTCAAGAAAATAATTGGTGTGGTTTATAAAAAATAATGTTTTGTTTGAACAAACCATGTGTTAGCACTTCTCTTACATGTGACACTGATAAGTAAAGCTTCATGGTCATAAATAAATCAGGACGAATCACATTCACATGGCGACAGCTATTTGTGACAAAACTTCAGCCACGCTTAAATGTGGTTAATATAAAGAAGTTTAACTGATGCTGTCACTCCTAACTGCTCATTCTGTTGCCTGATTTTGTTGGTTTTACTGCATTCAAATTTCAGTCACAGGACTAGAGAGATGTACCAGGCCCTAAGGATGTACTGGCAGTCTGAAAGACAGAAGCAACTTTACAACTTAAACGAAAAATGTAAATCCCTCTTACAGAGCACAGACACAAAGGAGGGGTGGTGCATGGGGGTGTGAAGGCTAGCTCTGCTCTAGAGACCTGGTACAATTCAGCATTAAACACCTCAACAGAGAACTGGAAAGGAACGTAACTACTTTTAACTCGATGACTCTGCCTTTCCTCATCTTCCACCACTCATAATGAAGAAAGTACTTTGCCCTTAGATTATCCATCATCCAAACAAGAATAAGTTTGCTTAAGCAAACCATCCTCAGCTGCTTACTTTAGCATTTTGTGCAGAATTTACATAGCAAACCCCACTACATAAGCCATGCAAAGCAAACAGTAGGTTCCTCTGTGGGGCTGGAGAGTTCAACCATAATTATCCCTTAGTCTCTGCTCAGAAGACCACAACATTCCTTAAAGCCAAAATCTTTAGCAAGTTTAATCTTCTCAAACTGTGAAGTGAGATGGCTGTTAACTGTTTGCTCCACCTTTTTAGTTTTCATTTGATTGAGGAGTATAGAAGTACAACCCATATTCTCACATGGAAAGTAAGGTTTTCTTTCACTTTTCTCCATCTATTCACTGACTTCAGTGGATCTTGTGCAAACACAGGAAAAATGTATCCCACAGAAAAACATATAGTCTTTTTGAGGGTTTGAACTTGTTAAGTCCTTTGTATTTTCAAAAATATTGTCTAGATAGCACAGGAACTTTTTAAACAGTCATGTCTCACACTACTTTGAAATGCAAAGGTCTGGACATTTTAATGTATTTTATCATGCTTTCATGGGACAAATAAATAATGAGGATGAAGAATTGCAGGTGTTCGTTTGGTTGGGTTTTTTCCTCAGGAGACAACCTCTAAAACGACAGAGGTCTGGCTAACAAAAGGCACACACCTTTTTCTGTTAGAAAAAGGAGGTAACTACCCATGAAGGACAACATTTTGTTGCTATGTACCACTAATGTCTTTCTAAAAATGAAAAAAAAACGTTTTACAATGAAGTGCAGCTGGTGCAACCCAACTGTTCTACTAATGCAGTAACAGTACTTAATTAAAGTTACCTGTAATTCTGGCATAATAAATTCTTTCACATACCTGTAAGTGCTAAAATGTGCTTTTCCTCAAACACCCTGTTTTCCTGGACTACGACACTCCAAGAATAACACATTCTTCCTAGGCCATCTTTATGAGAAGGCGCTCTCTTCAGTTTGGGGATTTTGGATAAGCATCTGCTTATTCTATCGTCAGCTGAAAATAGACACAGAGATAGTTAGACCTGATGCACATCCAGTTGACAAAAATATCAGCTCTACTAAGGCATGACTGTCTGACATCTGTTTCCTTGGGAGACAACATGTATTGCCTTCATTTCTATTCCCACTACAGAGTGGGAAAGCACTGATGAAGTTAGCTAAATCCCGTTCTTTGTGCAGTCACAGTGAAAAAGCTTGCTAAAGTCCAGGGGATCATGCCTGTGCCAGTTCTCTGGGGACAACAGGAGCAGTAGAAGGGTGCGTGGGATGTTCCTTGTTTGGCTTTCAGCACAACTATACGGAGGAGATTTACTGGAGGATGTTAGAGAGCTCCCCCCAGTACACCTCTTCCCATTACCATCAGAATACTCCCTGTGCCCTGACCCAGCTGTGGATGCACCGGGCACACCCCTCGCCTTTCCTCCACATGCTCACATCACGCTGTCGCGCTCAGCGTGGCAGCAAAAAGTGCCCACACCTTCAAGAGGAGCAACGTTGATACTTGATACTCCAGCCAGAAATTCTTTGGGAGGCTGTGGATGCAAGGTGACGGCAGCGTGGCTGCGCCCCAAGGGAGGGAGAGCCCGGCACACAGCTGTGTCTGCACCAGCTGATGCTCTCGGCCCTCCTGGGAGTACTCTGTCCGGTCTTCAAGTGACAAAATTGTGTAACCTTGCAAAAAAACATGCATCCAAATAGAAAGTATGCAACATATTCTGGCCACATGTATTTGTAGTAAAATGTGCTCTTGGTCAAGGACAAGTGAGCTCTCTTCAGCTGGTATTACCATACCAATTCCTTCACTTTCTTCTTTAGCTTGTTACCGCTAAACATCATCGTAGTACTATCCGTATGACACTCCTGTCAGCTTGCTGTACCCCTGCCTAGTCTTCAAAGACAGTGAATAACCTGGTTTACCACATGGATACATCACGTAAAGCAGGAACAGCATTGCCTGAGCACAGGAGCCGCCAAAAATACGCACTACGCTGTACTAACCCGAGAGAGACAAACACTCAGTGCTACAGAAACGACAGAAACGACCCTGCCCTGCCAGGTCCATGGAAGCGTGGTATATGAAATAAAGTTTTACAAAACCTCCACACCTATTACTTCTGAAAAAGTCACGTAGCCTTGCCCACATTGCTGCTTTTCACAGGTTAAACTCACTGGAAACCTGGGCCTGGCCTCTTCACGGGGCTACACAACAGTTAGACTAACTTGCCTTTAGGGTGTTGTACGTTTTCGGTACACAACTGGGTTACACTTCTGTGTGCTGAACTGGGAACTTTCCCTCGGGGCAATTCAGCGAATTTCAAATGCAGTGGGTACTCCGCATCATCCCCGGAAGGACACATCTTCCCTAAAATCCTTGTGCGTCTACAGGTGACAGTCTCATCAGGCACATCAGCCAGATGGATAAATTGAAGCGGGTGAGCTAACACTGGGGGAAACGATGGGAGTCACTTAACACCACACGACGCAGCAGGAGATGAACAGTGGCTCGGGTGCCAAAGTAAGAGCCGAGGGTGAAACCTGTCTTCAGTGGAAGGCGGAGGCAGACCTCCCACTGATTTCAAGGGGGTCAGCGTTTCAGCCCTTGCACCTGCTGGACTGGGTCTTGATCACACACATCTTCTGGATTGTGAACTTCCTTTGAAGCCACGGGGAGTTCTGCATGGAGACGGGTTTTCGACAGCCAGTTTTCCGACAGATGCAATTCAGCGAGCGCTTCATATGCAGAAGGGAAGCAGCAGCGTGAGTGAATAAAGGGAGAAGGCTAACTGACTTCAGTCGTGTTAGTATTTTAAAAGACCATCTACCCAACCATGAAAATTTAATCTGAAAGAGACAATGCTGTGGTACAAAAAGTTTATTTAGTCACGATTTTGTAAACATATGAGGTAAATTAACGTTTACATCAACTTGTATCTTACAGAATTTAATACACAAGGCACTTCTTTGAAGACAGCACTTTTAACTGTTCGCTGTTTTTATTGTTATTACAAGTTCCTGACCTCCAGAAAACTCGTTGTGTTTGTTGTCAGATTCTGTCATGTAGAAGACAAACATCCGGGAAGCAACAAGAAAGCTCTGAGTAAGCTTTCTTATGCTTTACAACCCTTTAACTGTGAGAAACAGTGTCAATGGGAATATATTCTCCACCTTAAAATAGGTTCACATATCTTGCATGACTCTTCAAGGACTGAAACTTCTGGAATTTGAATGGCATCTTACAACAAACTTAAAATGCAAATCTACAATTCCTTTTTCACACCAGTGGGGTTTTTTTTTGCTTATGCAAATAGCCCCATTGCTTTAATGGTCTTATTCGCAAGAGTCAAAGTAACTTGCAGGAAATTGTATTTGCAGGCGCAGAACCATATTTTTGGCTAGAAAGCAAAACATTTATCTTTCGTAAAATATTCTACAGTGTAACAGTGCAGTGTTTCTCCACAAGTATTTTGTTTGGAATTTTAAACCAGGCTGTAAAGTTAGCTCTTAAAGGACATGTGTCACAGCTAGTTTTTGTCATTGAACCTCTAAACACACAAGAAGGTTTATCAGTAAGAATGAACCATCATTTATTTGGTGATAATTGAGTTAATGATGAGAAGTACCTTTTTCCACAGTGTGCTCCCTATGTATCCAGATCCCATATTTTAAATATACAGAGAAAACTGATACTACAGATCAGTGACCAGGTTAGGTTGTCTTTAATGGTACTGCCTTATGTCTGAAGAGTTCCTGTGCTAAAGACATTTCTCTCTTAGGTTTAACGCATTGGCAGAGTCATCCTTTTACGTCTTATACAAATGTAAACTTAGAAAACAGTTTATTTCATCCAAATGTGCAATCTGAAATCAAAAACTGAATGTAAACTTCAGAAAATCAAAATTACAAGAGCACACTTTTTCACAAGAGAAATCAAAGTAAATGAAGCAAAAACATTTGGAATTAAAAAAAAAAACCAACAACCCAGCCTGTTGAAATCCATGGTGTTAGTGTCGGTATTAAACAAAAAGACCTGGGGGCTCAGCGCTCTGCTTCTGCAGACTGTTGCCACCTACGTAAACTCGGTGGAATACAACAGTTTGTATCAGCTGAGGAGGTGGTCCCATGACTAACCAAAAAGGGACCCAAGTACTGATCTGATTTTTAAAGCTTGCCTTAATTATTTTACTGATCCTACACTTACATATTCATACCAGAAAATAATCTTAAGAGATGCAAAATGTCAGACATTTAATTAGTTCTAAGTGCCTTTATGGACAACAAATACACGGAGCCAAATCAATCCCTGGTACCACTTTGCACATAACTGGCTTCCAAATTACACCAGGAAAGAACATAGCTCATCTGCTTTTTCAGTGCATGCTGCCTATGTTCAAGAAGCTACGACTTTTCAATGCCAACATGGACCAAGAGATTCAAGGAGCACTTTTTTATCCATGAAAAAAAAAGAACTTGGTTTTCATAGATAGAATATTCCACTGTCATAAAGGGAAGGTTCTAGCAGGCTGTCTTCATTTAACCAAAATACAACGGGAGGAAACGGGGGGGGTTAATTTGTCTATACTTTTTTTTTGTGTTAAGTGACAGCTGCACTAATTAAAAAAGCCCAGTGATAGCAAACAGATCAACTGTGCCAAAAAACTATGTATTTATGTGCAATGCAGGTATATTTTTATTATAACTTTGTAAAACTATTATGAAAAATGCATTAATTAAACCAGTGATTTGGAAAATACGACTCATATAATCATTGTGGTTGGAAGGGGCCTCTGGAAGTCAACTAGCTCGACCCCCTGTGCTCCAAGCAGGGTCAACTGGTACCAGTGAGTTGACCTACTGCAGAGAGTAGCACGTCATACACCTGGCGACTTGCTCAAAGAGTATCTTTTTTCAGTTTTCCCCTTTTCTTAGCATTTTTTTAACTTCAGGTAAGAGAAAGAACAATTTTCCCACCATCGTTCTACTCAAAGAGAGTAGGGAGTTTTTCAGTTTGCTTAATATCAGGCATGATTCTGTTCCGACTTCCACTTTTGCAATACCTTACCTACTGACTTCAAGTTAGGCGTGTGGTGTGTGTATAAGATCTGTCAGGAATGTGGCTTCAACAATCATAAGACAAGGCTAAATCAGAGTTCCCTCTTTGGAATTAATTGATGTGAAAGAGCAAATGACTTGGAAATAAGCAGCTTATTTCTGCTAACAGACTCTGTTCTGCAAGTTAGTTGGTGTTTGTACATAGTTTCTAGAACTATGAAAGTCTGTAAACCAATCTGATTTTTCATACCAAAACAGGAAAGATATCTTCAGTCATTGAAATACACACATTTGATATATCAGCTAATACCTACATAAGTAATTTCTACCTGTAATTCTTACTTGGGAAAACTGCCGAATGTCTGTATGTATTTTATCCCAGCAAAAAGTGAATATAATTGGGCTTTACCATAATTTTTAGAATTCTGAACCAAGACCTATAGACCTACTGTAACTGTGGATTAGGCCAAATGCTGAGTTTGATCCTCATGCTTTACTTATAGCATGTTGAATTCAGTGATCATTCATGAGTAAAGTTTAATTAAAGTACTCAAAATCAGCTACACAAGTAAGATATTTTTTTCAATAAAACTGTTTCCAGGCATGATGCGGCAATTAAAAGTAGTTGTAAGCACTAGGGGGAAGTTCTGCCATAACAGTTACCTGGGCTTAAATGAAGAGACAATTACCAGACTCCAAATTAAATTGTAGGTAACCAAGAAGCTTGACCCTGTATAGTTACATGACGGAACTTAAGCTGACGTTAAAAGCACAACCCGTGTGTCGTAGCTTTGCTTTCTCAGACCAGGACTGCTTGGATGCCGAGGCTGCTCTGTCAGATTTCTCTTAGGGGTTACAATAGAGTTACATTTCTTCCCCCAAGCATCACCTAACAGGAAAAATGCTCTTTTACAGCTTTCCAGTAGTTACTCTGCCTGAAAATATCATACATTCCACAAAAGCACCTGAATTTTCCGCAGGTCTAACAACACACATTAACTTGAAAAGGGCAGACTTGGTATCAGTTGATCCTAAGTTAACCTCTGTTATTATTTCTTATATACAATGTGGATGCAATCCTGCAGGATGCACTCTGTGAGGGTTGAACTATGGTATGGACTGCAAGGTTCAGAGCTCCGTCAAACAAGAAGTCAGTTTTGCTCTCAGGTGTTGATATAAAAACCCCCACATATTCCAAGTGGTCTGGTTTATATAAATACACTCCAGAGAGTTGACTTCATTCTTCAGAAGCATAGATGAAAGGAAAATATAGCCCATGAATTTTGATGTACTAAAACACAGAGAGATATATTGCATTATTTCAGCAATATAATTACTTGGCAAAACTTACAAAACTGCTACTATAGATGCTAGTAAATCTAAAAATTTGGAGTGTTAAACTCTGCCTTTGTTTACTTCCATGCAACGTTATCAATTATGTTCGGCATAGTTGCACGGATACAAAACAGAAAGCAGAATTCAGCTTTTAGCTTTCTTGCAGAAAGGGTTTTTATGGCTTATAACATAGAAAATTCACAAGAGCATGCCTGAAGTTGAACACCTAATAGTAAATATCTTCATTGTACTACTGTACGTTGACTTTTAATGCAGTGTCTGCCGCCAAGACCAGTGGCAGCAGAAAGACTTCTCCTCACGTGGTTCACCACAAGCAGGTGAAGGAAGTCATGGGACAACACACCCAAGGGTTGCAGAACCCTTGTTTCTGATCGTGAGAAACTCTTTGGGTCTACTCAGAAAGCAGTGAAAATAAATGTTTCATCTCGAGTAGTAGGAATATATGTATGTTAACCATTGAATAAAATAAACACATTCGGGAAAACATTTAACAGCAGAGGTAACTGGCAATGGTAACTACTTGCTACAGGGCGACCCTGCTTTGCCTGAGTAAGGACTGCACTGCCAGGCCAAATACTCTGAAGATGCAAAGGGCTATCCCAGTGTGTTTGACTGCTCTGCTCCAATTACAGTACTTGCCATTTATAGCAGCAATAGGACTGACTACGAGCATCAGTTCTTTTGGCTTTTGCTTAGAACAGAAGTTGGGCATAATCCTGCATTCCTTTTGTACCCAAAATCTCCCGAGCCTTATCAGGCATTCAAAATTCTGACTAATGTCTGTGGGACTACTTGTTAGAAAGGAATGACTGAAGGATAGAGCCAGTTGTAAGGAAAGCTGCACCCTAGAAAAAGATACCCAATACTTTCCTCCACCCATTTTTAAGGGAAACACACAACTTTCAAAAGCAGGATTTTAATGTCTTTGTCTAAGGCCCCAAATCTACATTCCCTCTGGCTCCCAAAACTCCATGTGAATGTTAGTTTTGCTTGAATAAGGCCTGCAAGATCCATTCCCAAATCTTGCTCCTTGTTAAATTAATGGAAATTCTGCAAGTGACTTCAGTGGGATCAGAACAGACCCTTCAGCCACTCATGTTGCCCAGATATTTTAGCCACCTTTTCTGCAATACAATATTGTCTAAATCTGTTTCCACTGACCTGTAAGACATAACAGATTGTTGTTAGAGGAAATGGTAGAACACAACAGGAAATAATGTTGCTTTGGGAATTTTACTTTCTTTCCCCTTACATTTTCTTGTAAGATTAAAGATCAAGCTAAAATGATTAAGTACACAGTCAAGTAACTTTAAACCTACCGATCAAAATTATTCTCAAATGTTCAAATACTTAAAAATATGCACTCAAGTTTACTTCTAAAAAGCATTTTTCCAACAAACTTAAGCCAATATCTAATAGTCTAAGATGCAGAGCTGTACTTTATCCTATTGTTTGTCTACGGGCAACGTATGGGGCCACAGTGTATTGAAATCATAATCCGTGCTTTCTGAAGAGAAATTGTTCCGTGTAATAATTTCTGAGGTGTGGTTGAAATTCCTGTCCTCCTCTAAGCAATTTCAGAAGTCATCTAAAATTATAATTAAACATGCTCAAACATAGTTGTGGGCTTAAAAACATGGTGTGATCATGGTTGGCAAACACTGGATAGAAGGTCAAACTGAACACTTCCTAACAGGTCAAGAGTAAAAAAAAATTATAGAAAGATGAACCTCAAAAAACTATTACAGGGGTTACCTAAACTTTGCCCGGCCGAGGACCACATGGGCAATTTGCCGTGAGCACAAAGGCTTCATTAAGTCATGTTATATGGAAGAGACTGAGTCACCTTTAATATGGCAAGTTGGTCCGTAGAGATGACAGGTGCCACTAGGCAATATGCCACCCTGATGTTTGCCATAGGGCTACGTAAGATTTAAGAGGAAGACAGTAAGTCATCACATCTGCTCATGTAGAGCTTATGTGAAAAAGGGTGGAAGTGAAGGCAAGGGCAAGAGGGAGATGACGGCCAGGCATGTGGGCAGTAGGGATATTAACTTGTTTCTCAGGTGAAAGCCAGCCTCAGGGCACACGACCAGCTACCATCACCACCTGTTACTTGCGCAGGCCTCTCCTATGGCTGCCCTTGGGAAATCTGCTATGGACATGAAGGAGAGCGGGATTGGTCCCCTGGCCCACGGGCTGCGCTTTGGCCACCCCTGACCTATTAGAAAATGTTGATATTTTTCCCCACTACAACTCAGAGAGTGCAAAAACAGCAAGCGTCAAAGTTTGAAACCCAGGCCTTCCACCCACACCAGGCCTGGCCTCCCCGGGCAGCTCCCCTGCCCATTCTGCCTTCCGTCACCTGCTCCTCTGAGCAGAGGCGACCGCACTACACGGCCAGGTCGTCTGACCTGGCTCTGCAGCTGCTCGACTTACTGGCCCTGCTCAAGCGCCGTGTGTCTACGAGCAGCGGTGGCTCATGCATCTCCACAGTGGTGCAGGCAGCTGAGATGGGCCGTTCCTCTGCCAGCTCCTCCTCACCCTCCACTTCCCACTTGCTGCCGCTTGCCCCGCTCAGGCTAGTGCTGCTGCCGCTGTTGGCCGTGGCAACCGGCGGCCCAGCTGGGGGTGGGAGTAGCTGCTCTGGTGGCTCTTCCTGCTCGGGAAGGGGATGCCGGACACTGCTGGGGGTAGAGGAGCCTGCTGAGCTGGAGGGCACCTTCCCCTGCTGCTCAGCTGCCATGTTGACCCAGTTCTGCTCGGCTGCCAGGGCATGGCGGTTGCTGTTGAAGTAGTTGATGACGGCTGGCGTGGGCGTGGGGATGGGGGTCGGGATGGTGACGGGAGTGGAGATGGGCGTGGGAGTCACAGCACGGCGCCTCTCCTCAGGAGCTGGTGGAGCAACAGGGTAGGTGGCCATGGAGGCCGCGTTGGAGGGGGGCCGTGGTCTCGGAGCAGTTGTGGCATAGTACGGTGCCATGGTCACTGGGGCCAGCAGCGGCGTGACCGCACGTGTGTCAGGCAGAACAGGGGGGGGCGCGGCAGTCGTTACCACCACGGGTGGTGCTGGTGGTGGCAGGGAAACAGGTTTGGACTCCCCTGTCACCATGACTGGTGTCATTGTTGCGACAGGCATCTCAAGGCTGTACCGGCTTGTCATGCCTTGCTTAAGCTTCTTCCACCCCAAGTGATATATCTCAAGCATGTTCAGCAGCAGGGAGACAGAGGCCACCACCAGCATGAAGATGATGAAGATGGTCTTCTCAGTGGGCCTCGAGATGAAGCAGTCTACAGTGTGTGGGCAAGGTGAGCGGCTGCACTGGTAGACTGGCTTTAGCTCGAAGCCATATAGGAAGTACTGGCCCACAATGAAGCCCACCTCAAACAGTGTCTTGAAAATTATGTTGAAGACGTAGGTACGGAGCAGAGCACCCCCCATACGGATTCTACCACGTTCATCGCGGATCGGGAGCTTCTCCTTTCCCCTTTTGCCAAGAGGATCCTTGATGTTATTGCTGCCTCCTCCACCGCCACTGCCAGACGCTGCTGCTCCTGGGTAGTTGCCATCTTTGACGTTTCCCTTCTTTTTCAGCTCTTCCTTCTCTTTCCTCTTCTCCTCCATGCGTACGATGTGCAGCACATGGCCCAGGTAGATGAGGGTTGGAGTGGAGACAAAAATGATCTGCAGCACCCAGAATCGGATGTGAGAAATGGGGAAGGCTTTGTCGTAGCACACATTTTCGCAACCAGGTTGCTGAGTGTTGCACGTAAAGTCTGACTGCTCGTCTCCCCAGACCTCCTCAGCAGCGGCCCCCAGCACCAGTATCCTGAAGATAAACAGTACCGTCAGCCAAACCTTGCCAATAACCGTGGAGTGCTCCTGCGCATTCTCTAACAGTCTCCCCAGAAAGCTCCAGTCACCCATTGTTTCAGATTTCTAACCTACAATAAGAACATCAGAGCGATTAGAGCAATGTTAAAAAATGTTATAATTACACAAATCCGGGGCAGAACAGATTGATCCTCGACAAATGACATTTCTTAAGCGCACATCCTTTTGCAGAATATTGCACACTTAGGTTAAGAACTACATACCCCTGTGAGTGTGCAGCCATGGGTTTTGCTGAGCACAGAACTGGGATGTTTAGTTTTTTCACCTACCCAATACAGGTTTAAGTGTTTCTACACAACAGGAAAAAAAGATTCATACCTAGAATTTCTACAAGATATAAACATTTAAAAAACATGATTTCTCTGTTTCCTCCACGTGAGACGCTTCAAACTGTTCTTGCCTATTTTTAGAAAAGAACAGAGGGAAATCAGTTCAATTAAACAGAATATTCTTACTATTAATGTGACTGCACTTGTATTAGAGTGTGATACAAAGTTTGCCAAACTAATCATTTTATTGTTATCAGGACTTATTTACTCCAGCATTCAGGAGGTTAGTGATGTCCCAAGTCTCTGCGATTTTCATGCCGTACAAACACCGAAAAATAATTATTCAAAACCTATGGAATTTACAGTTTAATTTTGGAACATGTACACCACCAAAAAGCACGTTCTCAAAGCCTAGTCATGTTTGAGTTTGTTTATTTCTAAAAAGAGAGAACTATTTGAATAACTTCAAATGTTGGGAAGAATCAGAAATTCGGAGAGGAATGGTGCAAAGGTTTCTATGCCATTTCCCCTACTGTCCTGCCAGCTGGTTACTGAAACGCATGTACTGCAAGATTATTTAAACAAACAAAAACCAAACCCAAAACAAGAAACAAAAAACCCCCGAACACCTCAAGGGCACTTCAGCAACTGTGCACAGAGATTTTCTTGGAAGAAAGGAATTGCATCCTATGACCTTACTTCTGTGACAATCAACTGGTATATATTCTCTGTACTTTCCACCAATTCTCGTATGATGGGCTACCTGTGTCCCATTCCAGCCAGTGACACAATTTCCAATCTGGAAAGGCTTAAAGTACCAAGATTTTTTTTTTTAAGATCAGATTCCTCGCAAGCTGCCTTCAATTGAGAAACATGCTATTCTCTGCTGGCATCACTCCTGTTATCCTTGGCCTGTTCCTAGTCGGAATCAATGTGAGAATACTGGAATATATCTAAGAAGCACATTTCATTCTCCTAATGAACACACTTCTATATTGTATATGTCAACTTTCAACTGAAAGTAAAATACAAAACTTTACCTTCTGCTAACTTCAATACCTTCAGAAATACTTATAATTCAGATAGACCAAAGAAACGCTATGAGAAAACACTGATTGTCCTCATTTAAAAATCTCAGAATATTTTATAAATGTAACTGAGTTACATTTTACTCTTTTATTGTTATACTTGTAATTTTGTCCAAATAGCCGTGTGTCTTACAGTACCCAAGAAGGGAAGGCGTTCATCATTACAAGTAGGAATTTATCACTGAGAACATGTACGATTCCCAGTATTACATTTACTGCTATTTCCAACAATGATGCCGCGGTTTTTCCAGAGGAGGCATTTACAAAGTCCGTACTGAACTTCTTTCAGGCTTTTAGTCAAGGTAATTAAAGAAATTGAAGTTATTTAAGTTACCTTTTTTATAACTTGATTTTACTATGAGGCAATGAAACACCTGTAACTGCAGAATAGTACACTTTCACACAAAAAGCAACAACACACTCATTACTATTTTGCATTTTTATAAATCCTGGAATACTAATTCACTTTTTATCACCACAAAATTAATTCAACAAAAACAGCCCCATAAACAAAAGGAGATTTTTGATATTCTACAAAAACGCATTCCCTTCAATATAATTGAATTGGTTTTCCAGCATAGCACGATAAACTGCAAATGATGATATCAACAATAAAATACTGATTTTGTGTGGTGATGTCCCTGGTCCCAAAACAATTTTTAATCATTTTTTAAAAATACATTCAGATTTTTTTTTAAGTGTATTTTTTTCCCTCTCAAAATAGTAGCAGAAAACTGAATAAGTGTTGTTAGAATACTTTATTTTTATAATCCTAATTTGTTCATATGATTTTAAAATTTAATCCTCAATCTTAATTATATGAGGTTTACAATATTTTGGATGGCGAAGTAATATTAATCTTGAGAAGTATGAGTTTTTCAGGGAATAATGAATTTAATTTTGTATCTTTTTTACTCAAAACCATTTGAAGATATCCTCAGTTTAGTTCCATCTTCAGACTGTTCCATTCCAAACTATTGTTTGGGAACATTCTCATTTTGAGTAGGAAAATGCAGGAACAGCAATTTGAATAATGTGACATTATATGGGTTAAAGAAGTTTAGCATAACCCTCAGTTCAGTACATAATTTCTCTGCTATCCTTTGCATTATTCTGCGCCTCTCAGTTCAGTTATCTCTCTGCCTCACTCCTTGTTTTCTATCCGCATCGAGCAAAACAGGCAGCTCAGATTATAAAGAGTCCAAGTTACGGTTTGTTCTTCTGTTACTAATACTTGTAATAGCAAGTTTATTGATCAGCAAAAGTTAGCGCATTAAATCTTCTTTACTTCATTAATTATGGTCCATTTTCAGCATGGCTGCCACTACCCTTGCGTCCAGTGGCACAGAGGCTGCACACCGTTCTTTATAAAGACAGACTGTACTTTCTATCATTCCAAAAAATGAAGGTGATCTGCCCTCATGAAAAATTACAACCCCTGCACTGTAAGGTGCACCGAGGTAGCAGTCTTTTTTTTTCCCCTTATAGGCACACTGTAGTCCATCTCTTACTGAGCTCAACAGGCGCTGTTGACTGCAATGAAAGTAGGATTCTTTTGTGCTTTTCTGAAGAATTATCTAGCGATTAGTGGAAGAAAAACATTAAGAATTTGTAAAAAGTAAAGGAAAGATGCCAAATAATACCATCTAATTTATTCTCATTCTCTATTCACTAATACTATTGAAGACAGGTTTTTTTCTTTTTACTACAGGTCAACAGTGCCCAGGCTGAGATAATTCAGGACACCAAAGACGTGACACGGTGCATTTCTCAAAGGATACATTTAAAAAAGTTATTCTAATGCTAACATTCATTCAAAGATTTATTTCTGTGTATGAGTGTGCAAATTCATCCCATACACAGTGTTTAAGCAGTGAGCAGATAGCTCATCGCATCTTAACTGCACAGAGATGAAAACTTCAGTGTTCATTTTTGTAGGGCTTGGAGCAATCATTGCCTTCACGACAAACGAGATTACCCATAGTACATAAATAAGCGAAAGAGAGAATTTCCAAGGGCAATGCAAAGATTTGTATCTCCACTGGCTGGAGGGTTCCTGTATCTTTCTTCAATGTCAACACATTCTCCAGTGTGTAATTCTTAAGGCCAACATAACTCATCCAAAAAGCACATCAACAGTTTTAAAGGGGTGCCTTGATACAAATAATGATTAAATTACATCAAACAAGACCAGAGGGTTCACAGACCTCATAGAATATTTGAGTTGTTAATTTCAATATTAATTTCAACAATAAAATACCTAAATCTACATCAAAACAGCCACAACTTGGTATTTTAGCTGAGAACAATTCCAAGCTTGCTTCTGTAGCATTACATAAACTTTCAACTGTACAGTGCTGCTTTCAGCACCGCTGAAATGCAGAGCTAGGCAACTGTTGAGCCCTAACCCTACATGTGGATTGTGAAGGGAGGCATTTTTGATTCCTGTGCTTGAAAAAATACAGATTAAGAAATGAAACATCTTTATCTGTATTTCATGACATTCATGAGGAAATACCCACTAGGGAATGACAGAAAATTTGTCGCAGAAAGCAATCTAATTCAATGGTATGGAAAGCAAGGGTTTCACAAGCCTTGGGATCATTTAATAAGAACTGGGAGTTGTATATTGTTTGTGTCACACAGAAAATCATTCCTCTAAGACGAATATTGAAAAATGCGCAGTTGATAAAAACTGGCATGGCATTCCGTTTAAGAATCAATGCTGTGCTATTAATTACTAGGTTTAGTACATGCATAAATAGACTTTGTGGGTGGTGTGTGTGTATGTGACAAAGAGAGCGAGCAAGGGAAAAACTAAATTTTAAAAGCTGTTATGTCATATATATCCTTCTGCAGGAAAGAAATAGTTATTATGTGGCATCTACAAACTTGCCAGTTATAATTTCTATTTCTGATGACATCACCAGAGGTTCATCACTATGTATAAAGTGTGTGACATACGATATTTTAATTATTTATAATTTTACTCATATATGTATATGTTTATGTATTTATACACACACACAAACAACTACATAGCTATGTTGCATACATTACCAGATTATGACACCTGGTGTATTTATGATTTCATTATACTGGCATATCCAAAAAAATGTTCCTTAGCAATTATTTAGAAACCTTACAGCTGTCCTTGTTTGAATACGATTTCTTAAATTCAGTCTACATTTCCTTCGTTTCTTGTGACAGTCTAAAATCCTGGGATCTAGTTTTTTATCTTCAATATTATCTAGATTTTATAAACCAGTATGACAAAAACAAAAGTAAGCTGTTAAAAGAGAAAACAACTTGCAATATTTCCTTTGGTTTTACACTGAACAACCATGTATCTCCACTACTACCAGGTTTTTAACTCTGCTATTTAAATGTAATAAAAGTAGTCAACCTGCACAAGGTCTGCAGTGTGACCATGTCATTCCAGACAAACTGGCAGATATGCAGGGACAGAATGAGCTACTGTAATTCCCAGTGAAACCTAATGGTATTTGGTCATGTACATACCTATGCAAACACAACGGTTGATGTTTCATAATTCGCTTTATAAACTTGTTTAAACAAGAACTTGAAAAATACCTTCTTGCTCACAGTGTCTTACTTTCAGACACATCTATTATCCCTTATACTATTATCATTGCATTTTAAACACTTGTTTAAAATGAATCCCTTAGATAATCCTGTTGTTACCTTAAACTTACTTTACTGCTATGGAGCTTCCTCCTTAAATCCCAGGAAAAACTTCTCTTGACTTCACCTGACCTCTGACTGAAAGTTTGGCCTGAGTAAAGGAACAGCGCAAGGAGCCCAGGAGAGCTACACCCCACCAGTTAGACTCCTCTGTTCCCTGGTGCAACAAACCCTTGCTCTCTTTCACTACTCAGGAAAAAAACAGAAGCAAAAAGTAACCCCTTTTCTCCCCCAGAATACTCAAATGTCATTTTACAGCTCTACATTGGAATTAAAAAACAGTGACTTACCAATAAAACTCTGAAAGGTGTGAAGGGTGTGGAGCTACCAGGGGACTACAGAATAGCCGTCAAACACGAGGGCAACAGTCCCTACATCCCGAGTGAGTGAAGCATGAATGAGCTCAATCTGTCAGGTGCCCACATACGATCAGCCACACGGATCTGAACACAGTGAGGAGTGTCCCGCCCCCCCCCGCCACACACATACAAAGGAAAGACAAGCCTTTCTGGCATTCAAAAACTCAAGATCCTTTTTCACTGCAGAGAAGCAGTTACCCCAACAGACAGCTATCAGTCTGAAGAGACTTTAGGCAAGTTACAGTAACTGCAAGGGAGACCATACTGTACACCCTGTCCAGACTTCTTAAAGTCCATTTTTGTCTTATGGAAACCATTTCAATCCTTTTCTAGTTTAATTCTAAAACGTTCCAGTAGGATTTTGCCTTTCAATTTCCCTTAAAGGGAAACTTGTAGCTCTGGCTACTGAGCTCAATTCATTTTTCATATCTGTGCCAGGGTCTTAAAGACCTAACACACACTCAGAATTCCTAATAACATCCTAGGCTTGATTTCTTCAGTGAGTTACAGATGAACCCAAATACTCTTCTGATACTTTTTGCAGGGAGGGGTGTGTGAAAAAAACCCCAAAACTTTCCTTGCTTATAACATTGGCAAACTTTTGCCTAATCAAGCTGTAAATATCTTCCAAAGAATTCCAAATAATACTTATTCACGTCAAATATTTTTGCATCCCTTGTGAGTCGCAAGTGAACAAGTGAGTAACTGGCATGTTTTTGATAACTTTCAGACCAGAGATGCGACCAGAGTGAGGTAAAAGCCTGGTCAGCGCAGGGAGGCCACCCAGCCGTTTTCCCCACTATCAGGAGAAAGTCTTTTTAGGGCCAGGTAACTCAGAGCTCACTTCAAGAAACCCCAGAGCCATCCCAGGTTACACTCCTCAAGTCCGTCATTCTGCGTGGCACCATTTACAGGGGCGAAAGCAATTCTGTCTCTGCTTTATATTTAGGGTTTAACTTTAGTCCCGGTGTAAAATTGGCTTGAAATGCACATCAACGTTCAAATGTTAGCGGTAACCCTTCGGGAAGAAATTACATGGCCCAACACACGCACGCTTGGGTGGGCAACGGCTGAAACAACCCCGGACACAAACGGTGTGCGGTGCTTCCCCCTCCACTGCATTTTCTGAGGTGTTTTGTGAGGTTTGGGCACATTTCCCTGACGCTCCAGGCTCAGTTACCGGTCCCATCTGCGAGCACCGCTGCCTGCAGACGGTTCCCTCGGTGGGGCAGGAGCAGCGGGCGCTCGCACCAGCGTCCCTCGGGGAGGCCCCTTCTACCGTTCAGCACGGTGAGGAGAACTCACCTCGCCTTGCCCGTCCCTGGCGCCCAGCCCAGGGCTTAGGGGCACAGCAAAGGGGCCGCGGACCCAGGCGGGCTCCCGCCTCCCGCCCCCAGCGCCGGCTCCACGTCTGCCCTCGGCCCGGTCCCCGCCGGCGGAGCCCCTCTCCCCGGGCTGCGGCCCCGTGCCCTGGCCCGCCCGCCGAGCGGCACAGCCCAGGGCCGCTCTACTTACGCTTCGCGGGAGCAAGGCTATTGTAAGGAGCAAAAGTTTAACTCGTTCGGAAGAGTCCAGACAGCGCTGGTGCATTGCTCGTTTAACTGGGGGGAGAAGCAGCCCCCAAACTTTGCCCGGGCTATGGAAACCGCGGCGGAGCGGGGTGCAGGAGCGGGGTGCAGGAGCGGGGACGCGCCGGGAGGCCGGTGCCCAGGGCCCTACCTGCTGCCTGGGCTGGCAACGCGCCCCTCGGGCGGCCAGCTGCCCACACCCGCCTGCGGCAGGGACTTCTGACGGCCTCCCCGGGAGGCACCGGGCACCCGGCCCTCCCTCTCTTCCCCTCCCCTTGCCCGCCTCCCGCAGCGGGCAGAGCCGGCGGCTTCACGCAGCCCCTTCCGAGGGGCGGCGGGCCGGGGCGGCAGCCTCGTCTCCGAGCGGAGCGGCCGAGGCGCTTGCCCTTCCCTCCCCGGCCTTTAAAACGTTGTCACTGTGCAGATAATCCATCCTCCTCCGCTCGCAGGCAGCGCGGCGGGAGCCGCTACCTGCACGCCCGCCCCCCGCCTCCTGCTCCCCCTCAGGGACGGCGGGCCCTGCCGGGGCTCCGGAGCCGCGGGCCCAGCCCCGCACCGCCCGCGCTCTCAACGCTCCCTCGCGGGGCCGAGCAGCGCCGCCCAGTGGCGACCGCGCGCGCTCCTCGCGCGCCGGCCGTTGGCGGGCTCGCAGCGGCTCGCGCGGGTTTCAGGGAGAACCTGACCGCCCGCACAGCTTGGAGGGGGGGCTCCCGCTTCCAGCCGAGAGGCGGGGCGCGTATCTCAAAGCAAAAATTAAAAAAAAAATGAACCCCAGCAACAAAACGTTCCCCACAGAAAGGAGGTTTTTTCCCCGAGAGAAGGTAAATTCGGCTGCTGCCGCCTGTCCTGCACGAAGAACCCCGAAGGGCTGCCGGCCCCGCCAACTGGGGTGCTTCGCAGGCCGCGCCTGCTGCCCTTCAAGATGGAGCCTTTGGATTTCAGAGCGAAGGCAGCACTGCCTCAGCTTGCAGCGGTTCAAGACACTTGGCAAATTTTGTGAGCGACAAGCCTGCATCTTCGCAGTTTGAGAGCCCACAGCTGGGGCTGACCCTACCTTAGGAAAAGAGGGCATTGTGGATCTTTTTTTTTTCTAAAGGTGGGTTCCGCACTGCCCAGACTCTCCTCAGTCAAGATTAGCTGTCAAGCTAATAGCACCTTCCAGTATTGAAGGGGCCTACAAGGAAGCTGGAGGGGGGGACTTTTTACAAGGAACTGTAGTGGCAGGACAAGGGGGCTTAAACTGAAAGCTGGGAGATTTAGGTTGGACATCAGGAAGAAATTCTTCATGGAGAGCGTGGTGAGGCACTGGCACAGGTTGTCCAGAGAAGCTGTGGATGCCCCATCCCTGGAAGTGTTCAAGGCCAGGTGGGATGAGGCTTGGAGCAACCTGGTCTAGTGGAGGGTGTCCCTGCCCATGGCAGGGGGGTTGGAACTGGATGGTCTTTAAGGTCCCTTCCAACCCAAACCATTCTGTGATTTGATGTTAAGCTGTTGTGCACAGACCATTTGAAAAAAACAGATCAGTTGCAACTATTTTCAAAATGTTGAAGGTGGCTCTTGATATTTTCAGCATCAGTACTCAGAAATATTACAATCACCTCTATTTTGGTTAGACTTTTGTGTGTTCTTTAGTGTTGCCCTGAGAAAGAAAAGCATTAGACAGAATGACTTAAATGACCGTGACAACTTGACTCTTCAGCAGTAACATATGCGTTTCTGTGGATAGCTGCTCGAAAGGCACAGAGCTGAAAACCACGTCAGGTCTTTCCCAAGGCTTTCTGTTTCTCTATTCTGTAAAAACACCACCCAAGAAAAATTTTTATGGGCTTTGAGGAGCTGTGTGTAGCAGAGAACTGGTGACAAACTAAACCAGACCATTCCCGTGTTCCTGTACCCTCGCAATGCCTGGTTGTTCCCTGTAAGTCCTTCAGCTGAAAACACTAGGGAGGAAGAGCTCTGTTGACCTAAGCCCTAGTGGTGGCACAGGGACAAATGACTAGAGTCAGAGATGGGTGATGTATCTGAAACACAGTGCTGCTGTGATTGTAAGTGTAGTCCTATCGTAGTGTGGGTGCTGAAGCAGGAGGGCTTGAGGGGCCACATTAGGGCACAGGAGGGAATCCCAGCTGTCCCAGTAGCTCCTGACATTATAACTTCATGCAGTGAAATCCCTCAGCACATCAGATCAGATGAAGGGCAGGAGGTTTGATTTTAGGGAGGTGTAGAAAGAGATCTCTCACTTCCAACCATCTGTCCAGCAGGTTTAATAGGATGAAGCGCTGGGTATTTCCATGATTGCTTTTCCAGTCTCTGGAAGGTTTCAAGTGGCATTTTGCATGATCTGTATAAAATAGCCTTGGCACCTTTTTGTAAGAAAAATATTCTTGCTCAGGAGAGCAATGAGGTTCTAGAGCAGCCTTTCCGTTCTGTCACAGAAGGTCTTCAAGACAAGATTTAATACATTTAGAATGGGCATAACCTAATGCAGTGCCTGCCTACCATGGGACTACAGCCATCAGGTAACAATTTCCTTTGCAAGAACCTTTCTGGGTTCTTTCAAAAAGAGGTTTGGGATGTTGATAAAACCTTCTGGGACTTTTGTAGAAAGTGAAACAGACAAGGATGCAAAATCCCTGAGGGAAACTTGAAGGGACCAGCTTTAAAAATAAAGGACCAATCATGTCCTGGTGAAAACCCAAGCATGAAAGCGTGCTGAGGAGGTACAGAGTGCTATTTGATAGCTGCATACTAACATGGGAGGATCTAAAGCCAAATAAGGGGGAAATAGAAAAGGTAGGACTTGTCTCACTGAGGAATTTACTCAGAAGGAAGATATGCTCAGACTTCAACAATGGTATTAAAAGGTGTCTCTTCATGTGGACTTTCTGACAGAGGATTCCCATGAAAGAGCCATCCTGCTGGCTCCCTCACTGTCACCTGTCTTTAAAGGTGCACAGCACTGCCAGTGGCCAGTTGCCACTTTAGTGTGCTCCAAATCCCTAGGTTCTTACTGTGTTTAAAGGGTTCCCTCCATTGTCATTAATGCTAGACAGCAACATAAAACTTAAGACATTTACATTTTTACATTAAGAAGCTTATTTACATACTTTTCAGCCTGCTTTTAATTATCTTCTTTAGTACCACTTTTCATCTTCCATCCAAGCCTCCACACAGGTGACAACCCCTGTCTCATGCACAGACCTTTCGCAGTATGTGTCTTGGCTGGCACAGAAACAAAGTGAATTCAAGAAGTGTGTAGACACCACAGTTAGGCAGGTATTTTTAAAATCAGAATTATCAGATTTGCATGACAAGGTACAAAGAAAGAAGATAAAAAAGAGACGCCAAGCTTTATGAAATTATAAAAAGGTCTCCTAAGGTAAGGAGATAAATCTTGATCTTAGTCTGAACCTGAGCTGCTGCTCAACCAGAAAAATGGACCTTTTTCAGATCAATATTGATTCTAACCAGTGGTTTATTCCATGCTATTTCCAATTTAAGCATCTATTTTGACATACAGAGGAGGATCACTTACCATAATTGTGCATCCAAATGCAGTTTAGTGGGAGGACCCCTAAACCACGGTATATGTCGTTAGTCATTGCCATGGTTTAATCCCCAGTCAGCAACTAAGCACCACACAGCCACTCGCTCACCTTCCACCCTATCCCAGTGAGGTGGGAATGATAATCAGAGGAAAAGGCAAGAAAAATGGTGGGTTGAGACAAAAAGAGTTTAATAATTAAAAATAAATTAAATAAAATAATGATACCAACAATACTAATGATACTAACGATACTAATGATATTAACAATACTAAAATACTGATATAATACTAACAATACCAACAATACTAATGATACTAATATTGCTACTAATAGTATGTAATGAAAATCCTATTAATAATAATATATAATGAATATAATGGGTGAAAAAATATGTACAAGTACTCACCACTCGCTGAACAAAGCCCAGCCAGGCCCCGAGCAGCAAGAGTCAGAGTCAGAGAGAACGAGCCAGAGCCCAAGAGACCCAAGAGCCCTGAGAACCAGACTCCCTGCCCATTCCCCCCAACTTACATACTGAGCATGATATTTTATGGAATAAAATCCCTTTTGGTCAGTTTGGGTCAGCTGTCCTGCCTGCGTCCCCTCCCAGCTTCTCGTAGGAAAGAGGCTGGGAACACAGGTACAGTATGAGAAACTGAAAAAGTCCTTGACTTGACATACACATTGCTTAGCAACAGTTAAAACCATTAATATACTGGCAATATTCTTCTCAGCACAACCAAAACACAGCCTGATACTAGCTACTGTGAGGAAAATCAACTCTATCCCAACCAAAACCAGCAGTGGTAAACAAGCCACGCCGAAGTGTTAGATGGCTCTGCAGTGCCGACAGCAGTTTGTCTGCACAGTCAGCCGAGAAGAACAGCTACATATGCCTTCAGTTCGGCTTGTGACACTGCACGGTATGTCAACGAAGAGAATTCCGCTTGACATGCCGCTGTGCTACAGAAGATGGCACTACAGATATTTAAATGCTGAGAGAGGGTAAGGCTACCTCAGGAGGCACAGTGTGAAACAAGGATTAAAGTCTTTTCTTCTTTAGTTGTTTTCTACATGGATGAATCAAAGGACTTTAGAACTAATTAACTAATAAATCAAATGATAATGAAAGGACTGAAATAACAGTTTAACCTCATATTATATAGTAATTATTATTATTTTCCCAATTAGAGATTAGTGTTCTGTTCTGTTAGGCACTACTGACAAGCAAGTCAGAGAACACAGCATATTAACAAACAAGAACTGGTGACAAGAATTATTCTTCTATCTAGTTTGTAGGAAGAGTTATTGTGACTTCTGGTTTATAGGAATGGAGGCGCAAGAAGACTTAATGACTCGTCCTAGGTTATACAGTTCTGAGAATGGCTCTGAGATCGTAGGCTGGCGTTTTACCCACCAGAACAGGCTTCCTCTTGAAAGTCCTTTGAAAACTGTGGGAATTCTTCTAATACAACAAAACAAACTAGACTGCTCTGGGATATGTAGCAGTGAGATGCTTTCAGGTCATCTTCACAGAAGCAAAAGCTCCATGTGAGATGTAGCAGCTGAAGAACTGTAACTGTACAAGCCAGACGTGTTAGGAGGAAGAATTGAAAAAAGAGAGACAGACAACACGCAAAATCCAAAGAGGAATGATACTTTTTATCATTCTGTCATGGTGTGATGCGTATTTTTTCCACACTACTGACAGAAATATGAAGAAATAAAAATATTGATATTTGAAATACATTCATGCCTGCCACAAGCCTGACAGAAAGCTAATTGAGAAGAAAACAAATCAAAATGCGGAGTTCAAATAGTTCTCCACTGAGTTAGTGAATTAAGTGAACAAAGGTTGAGAGATTGTGTCGGAGCAAGGGAGAAGATGGGCAGTAGGTGAGAAGCAGGGCCAGCACAGAGAAGTAGAGAGCAGGGAAGGGTACAGCAGTGAAAGAGGGAAAAGGCAGTAAGACTTTTGCCTTTCTAGTAGCAGTCACTTACAAAAATACAGCCAAAGGCTGTGGTTTGAAATTACACTGTGTGTAGCGGCAAATACAACTTAAGGTGTTGGCATTCCCTCAGCCCCTTCTGCTCACTCCCTCCAGCTCGTCTTGCCCAACACCATGGCCTACTGCCCCAAAGTCACGTCAGCATAAAAGTTCAAGATGAAGGAATTGATCCAGCTAAAAAACAAACCAGCACAGCAAAACATTGGTTTCTTCATCAGCTAAACCAGCCAGCCAAGCCAGTGTTGAGCACAGCTGTCTGGCACAGTAGAGGTTCTGGAGAGGAGGCACTATGCTGAATAGAGTGGGAGAGAGACAGAGACAGGATAAGAATGAGCAGGAAGGGATGACATCAGTGTTAATGCCTTAAACTAGTACTACCAGCGAGCAATTCAGAGTGCCAAACCACAAGTAAAGCTCCTAAACAAGGATGTTCTTTTTCCTTGTATTCAGGGTAAGAGCAAATACAGTATGTTTTATCAGGAGTATACCTTGCTGATACGCTCAATGAATTTATAAAGGCCTCAAATACCATTCTCAGAAAGGAACAGCAATAGATAGCTTGCTTTGAAATAAAAAACCCAAGCTTGTGTATAGAAAGATTTCTCTACAAAATTCGAACTGCTGCAAAACATGATGGTCTGCCTTTGAAATGGAAGAAAGCAGTAACCCAAAATGGCATGCGATTGCTGTGAAACTTCTGGACGTAGCCTAGGCTTCCGTGATCTCCACTGGTGTTTGCATGTGTAGTCAATTGAGCAGCAAGGCTAAAAATTGATCTGGGTTTCAGTCTTCCTCCTGGTGGGAGGAATGTTTCTTTTGTGAGACACAAAACTGAGGCAGAAGGAGCTTTTTACACATGGTGCTGAGCATAAAAAAATAAAAAATTCCATCACCAACTTCATTTATATTATATATTTATATAAAGCAGAGTCCTGTACCTAGACCATCCTTAACTGATGTTGGGCTGAGGTGCCACTTAACAACCTTCCATGATGGAAAGTCTGTCATGCTTACAGTGATGCAAAGAGCAACATCTTCATAGAATCACAGAATCACAGGATGGTGTGGGTTGGAAGGGACCTCAAAGATCATCCAGTTCCAACCCCCCTGCCAGGGGCAGGGACACCCTCCACTAGAACAGGTTGCTCCAAGCCTCATCCAGCCTGGCCTTGAACACTTCCTGGGATGGGGCATCCACCTTCTCTGGGCAACCTGTGCCAGTGCCTCACCACCCTCTCCATGAAGAACTTCTTCCTGATATCTAATCTAAATCTCCCCGCTTTCAATTTAAACCCATTACCCCTTGTCCTGTCACTACAGGCCCTTGTAAAAGTCCCCTTCAGCTTCCTTGTAGCCCCTTTAGGTACTGGAAGGCTGCAGTAAGGTCTCCCTGAAGTCTTCTCTTCTCCAGGCTGAACAAGCCCAATTCTCTCAGCCTTAATGAAGGTCTTCATCTTTGCCACAATCTTTTACATATTTGAATAGTGCTGTCGAGTCTTTCCTCAGACCTTTCCAGGCCAACTGATTTCTTTCAGGCTTTCCTCACAGGTTCTGTGACACACAGGTTCAGTAACAGTCTTATTCCTGAGTCCTGGATTTCTCCAGCTGATAAATGTGCTTTTGGGGCTGAGACCCCACATTAGGGTCCAAGTAGCACTTTCAGGTGCTAAGAAGAGTGGAAACATTATTTCAAAGATCCAATTTTTGACAAAACTTTAATGCATACGAGTATATTTTTCTGAGTCAACAATGTTACTGACTCAAGTTACACTGTTACTCCAGCTCTTCTCTAGGAAACTGTACTTCGGCTCAGAACAGGTCTCCATCTTACAGTTCTGCAAGTGCTTAGTGTTTCGTGATAGTAGCATTTAGTCCTTCTTAATTTCTCAAACTGCTTTGTTAAACCATTTCTCCTGGAGAAAATGATCTTACTGAATTCTAAACCGATCTTCCCATGTACCTGCAGCTCCTCACAGCTGCATACAGTTTATGCCATTTGGTGGATCCTTCCACTCTGACAATGAGTCATTAATAACTATTCTACTGCTATTCACAAAAGCTTTTATCATGACAAGGGCCATGAAGAAATTATTCCCGACAAATCCATGTTGCAACATCTGTCTTCTATGAGATAACAGTGAGATAGTGGTTTAGTCAGTTTGTTCCTCTGTGTTTGTGTGCACATGTGTCTGGGTAAGTGTATAGATTGGTTTTGTTTGTTTGTGCTGGAGAGAGGGTGGAAGCTACTTAAACTGTGTATTAAACACTCAGTCCTTGGGAAGGATGCAACACCTAGGGCAGGGACATGACTAACCATGAGCAGACATTACACTAATGGGGCAACATACAATAGGTTTGAAATCTTTACCACACAATAATTATAAAATATTTTTTCTGGCATCTGTTGCAATAATCTTAACAAACAACGCTTGATTGAAGTGCTCTGTTGCCTGTGAACATGACACAGTTGTCACTTTTATCTTTCAGTTGGGGAAACTCAGAAACAATGAGATTCAGGGTTAACTCTGTGTACTAGGACTGCTGTAATAGAATCATAGAATTGTTAAGGTTGGAAGGGACCTTAAAGACCATCCAGTTCCAACCCCCTGCCATGGGCAGGGACACCCTCCACTAGACCAGGTTGCTCCAAGCCTCATCCAGCCTGGCCTTGAACACTCCCAGGGATGGGGCATCCACAGCTTCTCTGGGCAACCTGTTCCAGTGCCTCACCACCCTCTCCGGGAAGAATTTCTTCCTAATAGCTAATCAACTCTCCCCGCTTTCAGTTTAAACCCATTAACCCTTGTACCTTGTAAAAAGTCCCCCCCCAGCTTCCTTGTAGGCCCCTTCAGGTACTGGAAGGTGCTATAACGTCTCCCTGGAGCCTTCTCTTCTCCAGGCTGAACAAGCCCAACTCTCCAAGCCTGTCCCCATAGCAGAGGTGCTCCAGCCCTCTGATCATCTTCATGGCCTCCTCTGGACTTGGTCCAACTGGTCGATATCCTTCTTATGCTGAGGGCTCCACAGCTGGACACAGCACTCCAGGTGGGGTCTTACAAAAGCAGAGTAGAGGGGGAGAATCCCCTCCCTCCACCTGCTGGCCACACTTCTCCTGATACAGCCCAGGATACAGTTGGCTTTCTGGGCTGCCAGCACACACTGCCAGCTCGCGTTCAGCTTTCAGCTTTTCATCCACCAGTACCCCCAGGTCCTTCTCCTCAGGGCTGCTCTCAATCCATTCCCCACCCAGCCCAGACTTGTAGTTGGGGTTGCCCCAACCCATACTTTCAAATCAAGTGAAAGAAGTCTTGTGACAAAAGAAATGTTGATAATTGGATACCAAACACATATAGCAAGTTTTCCAGTCTTACCATAATTGCCAAGACAACAGAAAGGATACACCTTGCCTAAGGAAGTAAGCCTTCCCAGCATGGCTTGTCCACTGAGAAATGCCACCTGCTTCAGTCCAGTGTGACTGCATTCACACACTACAGTACTTACTATCCTGGATACTGAGCTGGGCTATGCATGGAATGCTGGTTCTTAGCAGCACACAGGAGATACGCTGTTGTTCGAAATGTTCATCCACAACCTGCAGTGATGCATAGCTCAACTGTACAAGTTCTCTATCAGTTCACTCAAAATATACTTCCCTAAGCTGTATGTCATAGTGATACCAGACATACCTTTACCAGAAAGGCTTATCCAAGCATCCGGTGGTATTCTTGAGAGGGTATTTTTAGTAGATGGCCTACTCAAATACAATGCCTTGAGCACAGAGTTAGCAGATGTGAAATAATTGTTGAGTTAGTGGCAGTGATTCAATGGGCAGAAAAAGGGAGAAGGTATGTGTGATTGTGTCCAATCCTGGTTGAATTTGACAATAGTACCGAGGTAGTACTGGAGGACCAACCATAGCAGGGGCAAGCTCTGTTCTCAAGGCTGGAAAGTCAGAGATGTGACTTGTTTCCTCAGCTGGGCCTGCCGATTAAAGCTTAATACATTTCCAAACCTAGGTTATAAAGACTTTTTTTTTGGTAGCTAGGAAGGCTTAGAGGGAAAATATCTAGAACAGAGCTTGGCCAACTTTACAGAAGTGAAAGAAAATGACAATGGCAAGCTGGATTGGTCAGATGGGGGAAAAAAAAAGTCTCTCTTGAACTATCTTGAAGATCACTACCATCAGTCTTAGCTCATTAAGCCTCAGATAGTCACCATTACTCTTACCACTGTCTACAAAGAGGTTCAATTGACTGTACAGAAAATGAGATGGTGAAATTCCAAAGAAACGTGTAATTAACACCCAGGGTAGTGGCTGTCCTGAGTATCAGAACAGGTGACCACAAAATACAGTGCGATTCTTTGGTATGATTTCGTTGCCTCGTAAACACATTAGCCTAAGTTGCAGGGGAGGGAATTATGATTGGGGAAAAAAACAGATCCATTTTCACCAAATTCCGTTTGTAGTAAAGTGCTCTTAGCTGTTGCCTATTTGCTGCAGTACACTTTTTACAAAATAAAGCAACTTTTAACGGTGTTGCTATTTTGAACTGAACCTCCATGGTACAAGAGGGCTCTTCTCTGTAGGGACCCTACCATTTGTCTTTTATATTCTTGATGTCAGATAGGAAATTACACAGTATTGGCTCATGATAACTGCAAAACAACTGAAGGAATTTTTATTATTTTTATTATTGTCGAAGAAAGTCTTTAATAAAGATGTTTCTATATCCAGAAGTCATAAATACAGATCTATACTTCTGATTTCCTTTTAAATCAGTCTCTTTCTCCCATGGAAGTTAGGATTTATTCTCTAGCTGGGTCTATGAGTTAATAGTGAAGTTTGCTTCCCCTCTCCCCTCCCCTTTTTCTGGAAAACATGTTTGTAAGTTTGGCTTCAAGGTTTTGATGAAAGTGTAGCTTGATGAATCTATGGTGATTTCTCCTGGTGATTTCAATCATGCTGTAATTCTAGCCAGTCCCACTCCTGCACTTCCCAGTTCTGACACCACATTTGACACTACTCCTGGCTACACTAGAGAGTGAGGCATCAGCCTTCACTTTGACAAGAGTTTAGGAACCAAGTGCCAAAAATGTAGACACAGTGTATTTCAGGAAAGAATACACACAATTCCAACATAGCATTGTATTTTAAACTGTATGAAATGCATTTATAGGCGGTCAACCATGCAAGGTAGCACGTGTAGAAATAGGTGCAATACCTATGTTCCTATGAAGTATCTGAACTTTTTTTTCCCCTACAAAGCAGCTATGTAGTCAAATTTAATATACACAGAAATCTCAGTCAATAAATCATAGAATCATATAGAATCACAGAATGGTTTGGGTTGGAAGGGACCTTAAAGACCATCCAGTTCCAACCCCCCTGCCATGGGCAGGGACACCCTCCACTAGACCAGGTTGCTCAAAGCCTCATCCTGGTGGAGCTATTATCACCTGATGTTGAAGTTCTGGATCAAAGCCCTCTCTTGGCCACTTCCAGACACTTTCCCTATTTCTCTTTTTTCCTTGTATGATAATCTGACTGCCAGACTGCTAGTTGAAGATAACCTCACAGTGTCAGTGTCACCAGTTTTGGTGCGTCTCATTCCAAGTTCCAGTTAAAGTTAGAGGCAGGCTGGGAAAACAAACTCTCCCTCTATGGAGCTGGTTAAGCTCTTTATCACCTGACTTTTCCAGCTGCAGACCTGCTAGTACAAGCCTGAGCTCATTTGATTTCTAGTAGGGATCACATATGTGACCTGCCACTATCAGCCCATGAAGCCTGCAGGATAACAGGCAGTGTAGCCAACTGAAAAGCCAACCTGCAGCAGAAGGCTAAAATCCTTACAGCAGCCCTTGGCTATTAAATGTAGTGTTGGTGCGTACATTTTCCATTGCGGTAAACAGGTTTTCATTAAACCTATTAGGTAATACACAAGCATGTACGAGTAATACAGAAAACAGACACCAAAAGAGTGCTTTAATTATAACTTCAGAAAAAGAATAAAAATCCTGTTGTTACAAAAGAAAGGCAATTCTAGAGCGCTGGGAGTATAGATAGTTTGTTCACTTCATACTTGTACACAGAACAATACAGGAACTTTACCCAGCACAAACCTGATATGTGCCAAGCTTTGTTCTTTAGAGTTGAATTAAGGATGTTTTCACAGTCCAAGTTTCCAGTTCAGCTCATTATTGATGACTTTCCATTTTTTTGTTCATGCTTCTGAGGATGGCATTTCTATGCTTTTCTTCCTCCTTTCTTAGATAACAGATTTCCACCTGCAGTCATGTTGTAACACAGGGTGTAGCTCACAAGCAAAGGGACCCTGCGTATGCTACAATTCCACTGTGAGGGGCCATGGGTCTTAATGGATGCAGCTTTGTTTACTAAAAACAGTGATAAACTTAAACGTACAGTAAGAGATGGATGCAAATAGGGAAGCTGATACAGTGCTCATTCATCTTGGGAAAAGCCTGTTATTAAAGCTAAGGATGAGAAGTTTTCTAGAAGTGGGTTCAATAGGCAGGCACTTGGGAGATAAGCTATTGCTCTATGTGCTGGTGTAGCTGCCTATGACAGGCATAAAACACGTTTTGAGACTACTTTGGAGAGACAAGACCAGGCTGACCCACATAGTTCTTCAAATTAGTAATATATAATTCACAGCTCAGCAATGTGAACTTTAAGAAAAATACCAAGTTCCTCCTCATTTCTGATTGGTTTCTTTTGCTATTTTAGCTCTGCAAGCTGTCTGTAATTCTTGCTAGACCTACTGTAAGAAGAGGAAGAGTGATTCAGTCTCACAGTGTGGAATGTCAAGAGAGACTGGGAGTGGTTTGATGGACTCACTTGAAAGGTACCTCAGATATAGAAAGGGTTTTGTGAAGAAAAGCTGTGCAGGTTGGATAGGAAAAAGGGATTGATGGAAGGGGCAATGGTAAGTGCAGTCTACAGCATATCATGCTGTAAGCATTGAAGCACTTCTTTTGGCTAACAAACAGAATGAAACAAGGCAATTTTTCTTAGTTTTTAGTGAAAAAACCCCCAAACTTAAGGTACACAGCTGAAGGAGGCACAGTCAAGTGGTAAGAAGTCTCTTCATCAAATAAAATGTACTGAGATTCTTTACAAAGAGTTGGGGGAGAAGAAAAGAAGGAGGAAGACTGTCCTCACCTTCTCAAAGGTGGCAATCCTTTTTTTCGCCTGACCCAGAGAATGAAAAAAACCCAAACTTCATTCATCCCACTGCTGCAGGCCCTGTGAGTGGAGGGAGGCAGCACTGACCTAATGACATGCACGAGCAGTTGACACTGGCCATCCTCAACCCTGTAGGAGATGATCCTCAGTGCAGGGGAGGACATAAAAAGGTAAAAACCCCATTGCTGGTGCCCAGCAGAGCTGTTAGCATGCCATGGCATACCTGTGTTCCTAGGCCCTTTCCTTGCTCTCCAGAACATTCAAGAGAGAAGACACCTGCTATAAACACAACCATCTCCCTCACTTCTTCCCTCTCACAAGCTGTAAGTTCCCCCTCACTTTTGACTGAAACCCTTTGTTACTGGCTTATCTCTGAACATGACAGTGTGCTTGTGATTCCTGGCTCTCCTTTGGGCACTAGAGCCTCCTCTGGCCTTTCCACTCCCAATTTTTGAAAAGTGACTCTGTCCCAACAACTGGATCTCAGCAGTAGGAATAGTTGGAAAAGGTGCTGCCAGAAGACTGCTCTCTGTATTTGTAGATGCAGGAATGCTGAATTAGCTCATGAACTTGAAAACCTGCCTCAGTGGCAGCTTCCAAGGGAGGCTATCCTTTCTAAAGCATGAATTAACTTTCATTTTTACTCCTTTCCTTGAGTGTGAAAATATTGCTGATTGTTTTCTGACACCTAAGAAACTTTGACAGAAATAGGGAGCTAGGAAATCCTGAAACTAGGGAATTATTTTAAAACCGTTGTTTTCCTGGATTCTTTCATGCAAATTTTTATCACTAGGTAACACAACTCAGCCAGATTCAACATCATGCAGATGCCAGACACAGCAAGCATGAAAATAGTAAACATGGTTTTCTCAGTGGGCCGAGACACAAAACAATCCACAGTGTTGGGGCAGGGCCATGCGTCGCACTTCACCAGGCGAGGCATCTGGTACCCATCGTACATGTAATAGAATACGTACATGAAGACTGCTTCAAAGACGATCCTGAAGAAGATGCTGCTGGTGTACGTCCACCACAGGGGGCCCCGAATGTGAATCTTTTCATTTTTCAGCTCTTCAATGTCGATTTTCTCACCATTTCGGAACCGCCGTTTCTTCTCGTGCCTGGTGTAAGCTACATGCATGGCCACCAGCAGCGCAGGGGTGGAAACAAAGATCAGCTGCAGGGCCCAGAGTCTGATGTGAGAGATGGGGAAAAAGTGATCATAGCAAACATTTCTGCACCCAGGCTGAAGTGTGTTGCAGACAAAATCTTGTTGTTCATCTCCCCAGACCCTCTCTGCAGCCACAACCAGGATCATGATCCGGAAGATGAACAGGACCGTGAGCCATATCTTCCCGATGCTGGTGGAGTGCTTGTTTACGCCTCCTAAAACAGCCTGCAGACTTCCCCAGTCCATCTTGTTTTCTGTGTCCTTTTACCTGAAGGATAACATAATACACCAAATGGTCAGTTCTCAAAGGGTGAGGAATCAGCTCTAGACCTTCTACGAACAAGAGGGCTCCCTAGCATTCACTCAAGAGTCTAGGCAAATGCAAGTCACTTTCATTAATGTGACCCATATGTTTATGGATTCAAACAGCTTATTAAATTCTCTCCTTCCAGATATTTATGATGGGACAAGCATACCTTCATATGTTTCTCAACAAGCCTTGGGCAGGAAGCAAGTACATCTTCAAATACATTACTTCCGTGCATTCTCTGTGCCCTCCTTCCCATTCTTGAGAGATTTCCCTTTCTACGGTTGACTGCCAGTGTTTTGCCTCTCAGTGTATTCCCCAAAGCAATAAAAATTACTATCACTGCACGAGTTAACATCATATCTAGACAAAGCAGAGACTTCTCTAGTAGTTTTCACAGGATTTCTTTGCCAATGCCACAGCCCTAGAAGGCAGGGCTGGTGCTTTCTTTGCCTCTGAGCTAAGTACTACTTGGCCTTCTTCAGCAGAAGCCCTCACTCTTCCCAGACACCTCCAGCAGGCCTTTGAGGCTTCTGCTATAGCTCAGACATGTCCCTTTCTTGGCAGGCCCTTCATCTCAGAAGTACAGCATTTGATTTTTGGCAACACTGCTGAGAAGCCTCAAGCTGGCTCTATCAGGGCTGCACACACAAGCCATCAGGCAAAGGAAGATACAGCAGAGCCTGCCCTTCCACATTCATTGCTATCACATCCAAAAGGGAGACAAGCAGAGCCATAGAGCTGGGAGGAAAAAGCCCTCAGCTAAAGAGTTTACACTGATTTTCTGGATGCTATCACACATCAGCAGAATAAACAGGACACAGTACATCAAACTTCAGGGAAGTTTCGTTTCAGCTTTCCTCCATTCTTCCTATTCTTGAAACTAAAATCCATGCTCTTTGCCCCTTTGAAAATTACAGGTGAGTTTTGCTGAGGTCAGAATTCAGTCTAAGGGCTCACCTTTCACTGATTGCAGCCAGTTGGAAACTATCACTGAATCAGACAAAGCACTTTGAAACCAGAACTGGGAACTTGCCTAGCTGGTCCATCATCTTTCAAGGCTAGTGCTCAGCTTTGCAGTGTGGGAGAGCCACACTGGCCGTGGAGAACAGCTCCGTCTCCTCTTGGCACAGGCTGTGTGGTGTGGGGAGAGCAACATCACACTAGTCAAAGTCTTCAAAATCTCTCATTCTCATATAACAGAGAAAAAAAAAAAAAAAGAACTTTTCAATGCTGATGTAGGACAAACATGCCCCAACGCATACCCTTGGCCTAGCTTGTACAGACAAGCCTTGAGGCAAGAGGGAAAGGGCAGAATTACGGTGATGAGGAAAGGTGAAATTGGGTAAGACAAAAAAAAAAAGCTTTGAGAAGGTGGTTGAAATTCCTTAGACTTCTCATATTTTCTCTCTGCTGAAATTGGCAGCATTTAATGCAACTTTATACGCTGACCTAAACCCCAGGCTATGGTCAGATACCAGCACCTTTCCGTTAAGAATTTCCTCATGTCTGTTGCACAGCCATTGAAATCGAGCCAACAAAACCTCCCCCAGGGGCTGGAAAGTATCTGAAGGGTACATCCCAGTGGGATGAGCAGCCTGGGCTCCAAGTGCGGGCTCCCACTGGAGTTCTGAACCAGTGCCGCAAGTTTTTGGGGGGAAACAATTTCTCCCAGCTCCTCTGCCACTACAGAAACACTCAAATGGGCTGTGGGGACTGAGTAATCTACCGGGATACTCACCTTGCCAACCGAGACATGATTTATTGGGGAGCCCTCGAAATCCACCCTTGGTGGTTACAAGCCTTGAGGCCGCTCCCAGCCTACCCCTCCCTCCGCGCCGAGCTTTGCTCCCGCTCAGTTCCAGCGCGGCGGCAGCGCCGGGGCGGACACGGGACACGCCGCGGCCGATGGGGACCGGGCGTCTGACAGCGGACACCCGTTTGCAAACGCCAGCTTCGGCTTTGAGACCCACCGGCTCCTCCCGCCGCCGGCTGCCGCCCGCCCCGGCCCGCTGCCCCGCCACCTCGGTCCGTCGGGGGCTGGGGACAGCCGGTCGCAAGCCAAGCGCGGCTGCTCCCCCGACAGGACCGCGCAGGCAACCGGGGGGCGCGGTGTGGCTTCCCCGGCCCCGCAGCGCCCCGTTCCACTGCCTGCAGCCGCTCCGACCCCAGCCCTGGCTCCCCTCAGCCACACTCTCCGATCCCGTCCCGCACAGCCCGAGCCCGATCCCAGGGTTCCAGCGAGAGCCGCCCCGGACCCTCACCTCGCACAGCTCGGCAGGGCACCCGGGATGCGACCGGCCCGGCGCGGTGGGCTGCCCCGTGCTGCTCCGCTCCCGGGTCCGGCGGTGCCTGCAGAGTGACCGGTCCCAGCCTCGCCGCCCCGGAGCTTTAAGGTCCCTCCCCGTTTACCTGCCGCCGCCTTTAACCCGCTCCCGCCCCCCTCTGCCCGCGCTGGGCTCCTTCAGCCGCTCACGGAGGTGGCGGGAAGCCCGGGGCGGGGCTGGGCCGAGTGTGGAGCGCCCATCCCCGCCGCGGGGCAGGACCATGGGGTAGAGCTGGGGCCGCCGGCCAGGCCCGAAGCAGGGCTCCAATAGCCTGCGGTTCCCATCCTGGTTCCCTCGGGTTCGTCAGGGACGTCCTCGCCCAGTCCCTTGCCAAGGGATGAGCATCGGGCAGAGTGGGCTCTGCCAGCACAGCCCTGTGCCGGGATCGACTGCCAAGTGTTAGCAGGAAACATGTCCCGGGGGGAAATCTAGTCCTGTGGGTCCCTCCAAAACCCCCCCTTGTGCGTGGCAGCCCGAGGAAATGGTCACCGTGGGACAACGCAACTCCCAGAGGCTTTCTGCAGGGTGAGGCAGGGCTGGGGAAGGAAACCTCAGAGACCACCTTGAATGGCTTGAGTTTGCAAGGCAAGGAACAGATAAACTCACTGCTAATTCCATACTAACACACTGAATGGGAAGGTTTGGTAGCCAGATGTAGGGATAACAAGGGCAGCAGGCAGCTAAAGGCCGAAGCAAGGCTGATAATTGTTTTCCCTTTGAAATCTTGCAGGCTTTCTTCCAGCTGTAAGAAACCTTTCTGGTGTCCCCACTAGTGTGCATAACCTTCGTTTCACTGCTACTTGGGAAAGGGAGGGGCTGAAGTTGGGTTTATGACAGAAAATAACATAGCAGAAGCTATAAAGAGTGAATCAAAGAACAGTTACTTGCCTTGTGAAAAGTCACCAGGTGTTGTTTTTCTAGAGCACAAGTTCTGTTCTTGACAATAAAAGCATAAAAAAAGGCCTTTTCTAGTTACAGTGTCCTTTAAATCCCATCTTTAGGGAAAGCTGCTGAGGATGGGGGCCATGGCCAGCTAGGCATGAATTAGTTGTGTCAGCACTGCAGCCCTTACCTTGGGCTTTGATGGCACAGTATACCCAATACTGCTGTCAGGCTCAGTTCTACGTCACACGCTCTGCGCTTCACCCAAAGCATCCCAACAAAAACTACTTCTGTCAAACGATGCTTGATCACAACACAGTAAAGAGTCTTTCCTTTTTAAAACACTGTGACCAAAAATCCTACCAGGAAAGAATGCTGTGTTAAAGAGGGCGAGTGGGAAAGCTGGAAGGTGGTGAAATGCTGTGCGTATGACTTGTGAGGTAACAAAAACTTGCCTAAGTATATAAAGTACTGCAGAAAATGGTGTGTTTAGTTCTGTGTATTGAAGTAAAGATCTGTCCTGTATGTTGTACTTAGTACTGAGCTTGGTTTTATGAGGCGTGTCTGGAAGTAGAAATGCTTTCATCAGTAGGGTTTTAAATGAAATTTAATCTCAACCTAGTCATTTGTATAGATAACAATTACAAGAAACTGGAACTCGTGTGTGTGTCTGCAAAATGGCAAAGTGAATCTGGCTTTGCTCTCTGGCATTTAGAAAATGAAGTCAGATTTGTAAGATCTTTAAGTAATCTAAGAAGAAATGTCTGGAAGAATCAACTATGCTTTATAAAATAATGTCCAAGTCTGCTAGTGAAATGTAAATGCTTGAAAGAAATCCACAGCTGGTGTTGCTCAGTACTGCCACAGCAGTTTTCATTTACAACCCAACAAAATCTATTGGAAAGCTGAGTGCTACCTTTACTTTCCTTCCTTTTTTTGTTTGCTTGCTTGTGTGTGTGAGGAAGTACGTAATGCTTTATTTGGGAAGGAGAGGGGGATCCTCCAAGGGATTCGGACAGAGCACAAATCCGGGGTGCAGGCTTATTACCTACGCTTTGCTTAACACCTGGCTAGTTGGCAGAAGGTGTGAGAGCCAAGTATTTATGACTCTGGCAGCTGTGAAGGTTCAGCTGTAAGGAGGGGTTATTCCAGTAGCACTGAATGTTACAGTGTGTGTGTATGTACACAACATCCGTTCTTGTGCATTGTGAAGTAATGCGAAAATAAAAGCTTCATAAAACAGGACAATAACTACCGTTGTAACTTTCTCAACACAGAAACAAGTTTTAGCTTATTCCAAGATGGCAGGAATCTTGGCATCATCTTCCAGTAATGTCTTGCAGCTTTCCAAAGGCTGAGCCTGAATCTCCTCATTCAACCACCCCCAGGCACCTCCAGAGGCTCCATCTGGATCTATACTTTCACTAGCCCTTGCTTCACTCTCTGGCATTGCTTTGTCTAACCATGTTTTGATGTCACCCATAGCTGGATCATATAAACATTTAATATTTATCCCATATATATCTCAAAATCCGCAAGATCCTGGAGTAATTAACGCAATAGCTTAATTATGTGTGGTGAAAAAAAAAATTGTTTCATGTACTGAAAACCTGCACTTACATAATTTCATTGGACATTCCTGAGACCTCACCACTGGGAGTAACAGCTCATTGTCTTTCCCTGTTCATCTCCTCCATGAATGCATAAACTTCTGTCATATCCTCCCTCCATCCTTTTTATTCTGTGCTGAAAAGTGTACTCTGTTGAACCTGTGCCATGCAGGAACTGTTATAAACCTTTATTATCCTCATCACAACTTTTTGTACCTTTTTTATAAGAGCAGTCCAAGTACCTGCACAGTTTATATATGCGCAGAGCACTGCTTTCTGCTGCATTCTCTGTCATTTTCTAATAATTCCTATGTACTTATTTTCATTTTTCAGATACCTCAAAGCAATGAGTTGACTTTTTCACAGTCATTCCAAGACTCTTTCCTAAGAGTTTCTAGAAACTGGAACAGAACCTCCTGGGGTACATATATGCCCATATACTTGGATAGGTGTACTTTGGATTAATTTTCTCATTGTGTATTAGTTAGTGCCAGCAGCCACTGAGGTTCATTTCCCAGTTTATTACCCAGTTACTCACATTGGATACGATCTGTTCCTCATGGTCAGGTTTAATTTTGATTGCCATGAAGCATTGCATTTGTAATGAGCTATTCACAAGTGTTTTGATTTTTACTAATTCCTATGTGTAGCCCCTCCCTTATTCATCATTTCTGCTTAAAATGAGGCTCTTTCAACACATAGCAGCTTACTTGCTACTTGTCATGCACAATTGTTGTTAGTCAACTGGAAATGAAGCTACAGACTCAGGTCGTACTTTGGAAAGAGTTTGCATTTCTTTGAGGCTGAGCTAAACGTGTGTTACACCTGACAGTTTTGCACTAACATCAGCAATAAAAGCACCTTCCCAGTTAATCTCAGCTTGTGTAACCAGCTTGACTCTGCATTTGTTTTTCAAACACTCATTTTAGTCATACTAAGATCAAAAATACTATACTTGTTTAGCCTTTGGGCAAACCAATTTGTCTCCTTCAAAGTCTTTGCATACATCTTAGTGTCCGAAATAGGTACCCAGCCATTATTTTCATATGCACTTTAATTGCCCTCACAGCCTTTGTATTTTATAGAACAGCACCTGAAGTGGTGTTGGCAAGGTCTGGCTAATAGAAATACAGTCGTAGGAGCTCAGATCCATAAAGCTGCAGCTTCTGTGTCTACTCTACAGCACTGAACTCATAAAGCTTACACAGCCACCACGGCTGGTACACTCTGCCTCCCCTCTCCCTGCACAGAAGAAATGGGTTCATGTGTCATTTTCAAGGAACATTTTATTTACAAGGAACAAACTTATTGCTTGACATAAATACCTTGTTTGCTACTTCATCATCTTTCAACTTTCTTAACAGTAAAATGTTAATTTGATAAAAATACCTCTGTGGTTAAGTGCTGTAAGAGGAAGATCAGAGAATGTGAGGCTGGTCTGAGTGTGAAAACACCACTTGTACTTTTTCAACCCAACTTAATGTAAGGGCTGCAAAGATTCTGGTTTATATCAATGTTGCTGCAGAGCTCTCACTGCTCTGGCCTCTGATAGCCATCCCATAATCCTTACAGTCTCCAATCCTACAGTCTCTCTTCCCTCTCAAAGCTAAGCTTAAGAGCACTGGATAAAGAAAACACTGTATAAGACATCAACCATTTTTTATGTTCACTGCCCAGTTCGAACAATCCATGAGCTTCCTGAAGAGGGCCACAGCACCTAGTTTACTTCCAGGAGTTAGAGCTGTCTTCTACCAGACGGTTCCTCAAATTTGTTCTCCAAAGTTACTCCAGAGAGCAGCGAGATGCCTTTTCTGTTGGTGGAGTCTTGGCTGTGCAGGATAGCAGGAAGGTTAATCAGGTTTCATCATTTCATCCAGCTGTAAATAAAAGTCAACAAAACCAACAATGTGACGCTTAAAACAAAGTCACAGTGTCGGTAGCTGCCCGCTCCCTTGTTTCCCCCCGCTGTGGCAACCAGAATTTACTTTGTTAGTAGCTGTTTGCCTTTTCTCCCTAATTCAATCTGACTAATATGGTTCCCTCAACTTTCCCAGTCCTTCATCCGAGTCCTGCAGCTCCAGAGACACCTTCCCCGGGCTGCCGCCTGTTCCCGCAGGGGGGTCACTTGGCTGGCCCTGCAGCTGGTGGGGTCTCCAGCGCCCCGAGCTCTGCAGACCCTGGCCCTGCTTGTGCACAAAGGCTCAAACCCCTTCAAGGTAAAAGGGAGTTGGTGGGTAGGACCCATATTTCTTATCTGTCGCTCCAAGAAATGTTTTGGGAGGGGACAGCGGAGTCTCATGTGAGAGAGGTGGCATGATGCCTTTTCACAGAGAGGGCCCCGTTTAACCAACAGCTGTATCGTGAAGATGCACCGCAGGGCCAGGCACTGACACACAGAGGAGGGTTTATAAGGAGGGTCATGATTTTCTCTCATTCTGGGAAGGTGCTTTCCACTGTCCCTCAGAAATAATCTCTCCCCAGAGGAGAGGGGGTGTAGGGCACAGGCCAGAGCTAGGGGCAGATCTTACTTTTGGCTAATTCCCACCCTTTGTCATGCATATTACATGTCTGCAAATGCAGTTTTAGAGTTCAGTCAAAGTTTTCTCAGGTTTGCCAAGAACATTTTAATCTTTGATGCTTATCTGAGGAGGTTTTGTTCTTCTGTATCTCTTGAAGCACACAGAGCATAGAAGAAACCCATGTCAGTTTACTTATTCACAGATAAGAATGGGAAGAAGCCAATGAGAGAGAGCGGTGGCAGACACTGGAGCCTGGGGAGAGAAATTGCTAAAGGCAGAATTGATGGGGCAGCCATAAAGGCTTTGAAGTACAAAGGGTAGTGCCAATGAAGCCTGAGGAGCGGCTGGATGCCAACAGCAGGAGAAGGACTGATCCTGTACACCCCACAGAGACAAGTGAGAGACTGTTGGGGGGGAGTGTTGGAGTTAAAATTTCTGCTGTGAGTCACTGGACTCAGTAACAGGAGCTCAAGGGGAATGGAGGGGAGAGCAGGTAGCATCCAACAATGATGTATGATTTTTCCATGGAAAGTGGGCTGGGTTTGCATGGCTTGCATTGTTTTAATTCAACCCCAATAAAGTACATTCCCTTGTTCCTTTTGTCAATATGCAAATCGCTGACTACATGACTAAACCAGCAGTTTGCTGAGGTCTCAAGTGCAAGTCCTGAATCAGGTTAACAAGAAGAATAGGATGATTCAGTAACGACCTGGTTGCACCTATGTATGTATCATATTAACCAAGTCATTTCTTGAACGCAAATATAGAGTGGGAAACATTTCTTCTTGCTAAGCTAATCAGGGACAAGGAAGTCGAACTGGGTTTGAGAAGGAAGAGTCCCGAGGAACTAAGGGGATCCAGTTAAAATCTGATAGTGTTAAAAAAAAGAAAAGCAGTGGCTATCACAAAGAGTTTTCCAGGCAGAAGCTACAGTCAAGCCTCCTCCAACAGCTTTGTGCTGAGCTACAGCTGTGGCCTGGAGATTACGTGTGAGCGCTCTTAGTCAGCTGCAGCCCCAGGACCCCTTGGGTGGCATCCCCAAGTCCAGTGCTACTCCCTGGAGCGATGGTTCTGGGAACATGCCTGGGAAGCCACATGGGATGCATCTGGGCAGTGTCCCAGGAAATATGGACAAGTCAAATTCTCAAATGCCCACTCTTTGTGTTTTCATTCCCTAGTTTTTCTGCATTCCCCATTTTCAGGCTTTTCTTTTCCTGGCAATTCAACTACTTGTTTAACAGCACTTGTCACTCATCCCATCAGATGGCTCCTTCGCAGGTCAAAGCCAAGCAGTTCTTCCTTTATTTGTGGGTATTGAAGAACAAGGCCTCCATCACCACTGAGGGGTGAAGATAACAGCACTCTACAAGGTGGTTATGCACATAACTTTGGAGAACGCTGAAAAAGTGATTTTGGGTGGCCATCTCTACTCAGTGGAGCAGATTAAAAAAGAGCAGAGTGTGACAAGGGTGAGATAGTGATGCTGACTGGGGAAAATCTACAGCACCTGCAGAGCTCTTGGGCCCTTGAAGCTCACAAAGCTACGTGCAAAGCTGGCATTAGAGCCCTTGATGTGCAGAGACAACATCCAGAGAGCTCCTATCATAACAGAAAACCAAGCAGGCAGCTGCATGCTCAAGCTTGACTGCCGTTAGTCATGGGCAACAATTTGCAGCTGGAAAGTCAACAGAAATTATGCAAGACTGTGAGGCTCTGCGTTGCACAGGAAATAAGAAAGGAAGGGGTGTAAGCTTAAGGGAGACCTGGTTGGCCAAGGGCCACTGAGTCTGTAATGAAAAAGGGTATATTCCCAGATTACACGTGTACTGGGAAGGTCAACTGAGGCCTGCTACATAAAGTAACAGAGGTTGCACTTGGAAGGTACAAGCCAAGTGTACTTCAAAGAACAAAACATAGGTGAGGTAGTAGTATCTGAGCAGATCCGCTCCTTCTCTTTGGGAGTAGTGCTGTTTGAGTGACAGCTATGGTTCAGCAGTGTCTGTGCTGGACACCAAAGGGCATTAAGGAAGGATTCAGATACCATCTACTCCTTGATGTTCCACCAGCTTGAAAAGATACCAGTGATGATCTATATAAATAGATCTAAAGAGGGAAATGTTACCAGCAGAGCGGGGAGTGAAGTCAGCTTGCTGGAATGATTCTGCTGACCTGAAACAACCAGACACAAAAACAAATAGCAAAGTACACAAAATGCTGTTGAGCTGAGGGCAGTGTCCTTTTGTCAGAGGAAGGCAGATCCTGCTTTGCTGGGGTTTGGGGGGTGTGAGGCCGGGCTACAGCACGGTATTGCTGCTTGGAAGGACTCTTCTGAGTTCTATGGCATATGCAAACCCCAGGTTTGTAGCACAAGTCTCAGAGATATGTATTTTACTTGATATGTAAAACCTGATAAACACACGAGTAAAAGCAGGGGAAATACAAGATACCTTGCTTATATAAATAGAAAAAAACAAAGTAACTTTTTACTAAAATAATTATTCTTCTGCAGTTGACTAAAATGTTCATGGGCCAATAAGTGTGACCCTTTTCATGCCCGAATATTTCTATTTTTTCTCCATTCCTTTGCTGCATTTCTACAGGTGATAAACAAATGTGCAATATAAATAGATGGACTTTTAATAGTTAAGGGCTAGATAACGATCAATGCTTATGATTTATGACCCCCATGATCAATTTGGTCTACAACTGGAGATAACAACTAGGGATGGAACCAACAGTTCATTAAAAGAGCCAGTAATTTATAAATCATTGTGAACAGCCACGGGAAGGGTGAAGCGGTTGTTGTTTCGTATTTATCAAAGTTTCACAGCCCTTGTCTGTAACAGGTTGGAAAGGGATAAGGATGTTGGCTCTTCCCCCAGTGGGAACACTTTGAACATGGGAGTATCCTTGGGGTACAAAGGCTGCTGGTGAAGAAACCCCGGGAACTCTTTCCCCAGTAGTTTGAATGTCTGCCTGTTGTTTTAGGCTCTCCCTGACATCCTTACAAACTTTATATTTGTGTTTCCCAGTCCTGACTTTCCTAATAGCCCCTTTTTGCTTGCATGAAGGACAGTGTCTTTTCAGCCCTGTCTCGCTCCCCAGTCTTTTTGTCAGCAGCTGCCCCGGGCTGGAAAAACTGAGAACCTGCCTCACCTCTGTGTTTCTTTTTGTTGAGGACCAAGGAGTCCCTGGTGTGCAGAATATTCCCAGAGAGAAGAAAGCCTGCTCCCTGGGCCCGACTCGGAGCTTGGAAGGTGACTTCCAAGGTCTCTGGAGAGACAGTTGTATTGCCTGATTTGAAAGGAAAAGAGAAGCTGCAAACTGCCAGGATGTCCCCTGAAAGATCGCTCTAGGATTTCTGTGCAGCTGCAGGTGTTTGTGCTGCACAGAACCAGGGAGGTTATCAAGAATACACTTAGACTGAATCAGCTGGCCTTGGACCAAGCCAAAGGGACCAGATCATTCAGGAGTGGAGCAGTAATTACTGCTAAATTAATATAAGGAAGGAGTCCTTGATTTCTGGCTCCAAAGGGTGGTGGAGCCCCAGGGAATGTAATGTTCCAGGTACCAACGTCTCTCCACCTTGCTTGTAATCGTGCTGCTAATCGCATAAGTCCCAGCAGAGCCCATTGCAGAGATCTGTGGGAAGGAAACCTGTAGACACAGAAGAATGGGAGCCATCGTGCCAAGAAATGACAGAGAGCCACAGCATCTCCTCAGGAATGCCACTGAGATTGTTCCTAACCGATGTATGCATTCAGGTTTACAAAAACTCCAGGCAGAGACAAGAAATATCTCTTTAACCAGCACCCCAAAAGAAGGTAAAAAGAACCCCTTTGGGCCAGGAGTGTTTCTGCCCCTGCTCTCTATTCAGGTGCACCATAAAGGGATCTGCTTCTTAACCAAAGATCATATCTTTTATTAAGAAATAAATTTATGTCAGCTTGCTGCTCTCTCTTATTTGAGATTCTTTCTCAGCACCAAAATGTGCTTGCTGCTAGGTTCCTGTATGAACAGACTTTTTAATGGGTGAATGTTGAGTGGCAGAATAAATTGACTATGGGAGAAAAAAAATCTATTCCTTTGTGTTCTGCCTACATAAAAGGGTAACCTTTTGAAAGAGAGGTTGGAGGGATTTGGGGTACCCTCATGGGTAAAAGCCCAGACCCCACTTGTTGAGTGCATGCTGTGTTATTTAGCTGGGACTTCCTCAGCCCACGGACACACTTGCCCACGTTCTGCCCTGCCCCCTCCCATGTCTCTGCCCCCCAGCACAGTCACATACACTCTGGGGTGTCACACAAGCTGCCCACAGCTGCCAAGAGAGATCACAGCCGCTCTAGGATGCCCCCCAAGAGAGCTCCAGAGTAACTCCCAACCCTTCTGGCAGACTCCCCTTTGTCCCACGCTGCTCTGCCTGATCCCAGTGGCAGCCCCAGGCCCACAGTCCCTCTGCTGCCCACACCCCCATTTCTCTCTTGCTCCCAACTGTCTGTGCAGCCCCTTCCCAGTTTGGCACTGCGAAGGACTGGGGTGTCTTTCCTGGCCAAGGCAGCACAGAGGAACTGAGTGTTGGGCTGTCTTGGCACACAGTGATGCCTGCCCTTTTGCAAAAGTAAAATCAGAAAAATGCCTTTCGCAAATATGCTGGGATTTCAGTGAAAATGGAGAGGAGGGGAAGAGAGGCAAATTTCAGGACTTGGTGACCCACAGGCTGTGGGATTCAAAACCAAAATGAGATCAGGCACTGACAGGAGGCATTCACAGCGGGACACACCTCTTAGGACTGGCACGGAGAACACAGTGGCCCGCTGGTGTTTGCACGATCAGGCTGGCTGATGCCCTGAGTTGTACAAGGAGCTTTGTTTGGACAACAGAAGTGGGATTAAAACAACCTTACAGCAACTCTGTACATGTCTAGCTCGTGGAAAAAAATGTGAAATAAATCCGGCCTAAACTACACAAGATGTTTTGCTGCTAGGTATTGTATTGTTATGGGTAGAGTGTCGGGGAAGGGAGCTCATAAATCAACTGCTTTAGTTTCTATTATTTCAAAAGAGATAGAATCTACTGGAAATTATTCTGATCGACAGCATTTATGTGAAGCTACAAGGAAATTCCAGGCAAGATCAGAATGTGCAGAGTTTCCAGTTTCCATCAGGGATTGCAGTTGCTGTTGAAACACTTTATTTCCAAACTGCAACCCGCAATCTCAGGTGAGGTCATTCTTCCTTGTGTCAAGACATGTTGCATTGTCATGTAGCCCATTGTACATCCTGGGAACAGGAATTTTGCCTGTAAATCAGCAAAATATATGTGCGTGTCTATAACTTCAGAGACACGAAATGTTGGCGTAAACCTCAAGGTTGTTCATGCCCTTTTAGCTGTGCACAGTCCCAGTTGGCCTGCTTAATTGGATTTCCATCTCCTTTTTCTTTTCTACGGCACTCAGTACCCTTCCAGCACTGCCCACTAGTGCAATAGCACTGCCTGCTGATGCAAAAATTACAGCATGATCACTACAATCACCTAAATTAATTCTTCTTTTTCCTTTTGCTCATTTGATAGGTGTTATGACAGAGTTGCGGCCACAGTCTGGCTTCAGGAATAAAAAACCTTGCACTCCCTTCGAAATTCCAGAGGGCAAAAGAGGAGTGGAAAATTGCCTAAATACTCTCCAGTAAGCCCTAGAAGGTATTGGCCAGATTTCTGAGATCGAGCACTTTCTGGTAAGCGTTACAATTCTATACCACACCCCAGGACAGCTAGGGAGGGCTTGTGAGCTGTGCCAACGGTGGGGGTGTACTCTCACCTCTCTCCCCTGAGGTTAGACCATCCCTTTGGTTGTGGAGTCCAGAAGCCGCTCCTTTGGCATGGAAGACACTCCCAAGCTTTTCCTACCAAAAGCTTGCTTTCTTCTAAGAGCAGCTGCAAGTGCTAATGATTTAATGTAAAATGCAGAATCCCACATCAAGAATCCTCTCTTTTGCCACAGCTGCCTCCTTTATAGAAGAACTTCTGGCTGTGCCTACAGTGCATTACACTATAGTGCATTACAGCACACATACACAGCATTGCAAAACGACATTTACAGACAGGCTACAGCTGCTGACATTAGCACCCACTGCAGCCCAGCAAGCGCGGTCCGAAGGAACAGCCGGCGCTGAGGATCCAGCAGTCACACCACGTCCACGTCTAGAAGGTTTGCTTTGGGCCAGTCCCCGTGGACCGACTGCTGGGACAGCTGGAGAACAGGGGCTGTGCTCCAGGAGGGGGTTTTCCGGTTTTGCTCAAACCAAAAGACACCCAGGCTGATTCCCCAGTGTGAACCAAAACACCAGAGCGGAGGTAATCAGGGGATTCCCTTCAGCAACATGTTCCTGTTCCCAGTTAAAATTCTTACGTAGAAACATCCTTAGGTTTCCCCAAACTCACCCAAGATTTTGCAGTTTTTGCTTTGCCTGACCTGAGAGGACTCAAACCTCTATCTCCTACTCTGCTGTGGTTATGGCACTGTGTAGGCTGTAGGCTAGCCCAGGCTGATGTCGGTCTCCTCCTATACCACAGAATTTATTCAGCTGGGCAGAGAAGAACGAAAGTCAGCAGGAAAACAGGACACAGGGAGGGAACGAGGACTCGAGGACCCAGCTGGGAAAGGGGAGGAGGCTCTGGAGTCTCTGCTCCCAGGATTGTTTATGCATTTTACATTAAACACTGAATAAATGGCTGCAAATATGACTTAGAAGTAGCGTTATGCTTTCATAGCTGCCCGTCTTAACCACCAGGTGACTCGGGACTGGCCTTGCATGCTCTCTGTCCTCCTGCGTAGTATCCCACAGGAGGAAAAAGTGCCCCTTCTTCCTTCCCTGCCTCCACACCCGTCCACCAACCTCAGGAAGGAGAGATGTGGGATTGATGGAGATGTGGTTTTGAAGGAGGGATGTGGGATTGAACCCTGCAGGCTAAAGGAAATACAGGTCTGGGTCTCCTCCTTGTTGGGAGACACGCATATCCAGAGGGACAGAGAACTATCCAGCCAGCTCCATTAGGAAAGGGGGTGTTTTGTGAGGTGCCAGATCGTGCCCAAGCACACACAGACACGTCTGCAGCACGCTGACAAAATCCTTTGGGGACTTTGGTGGCTCCTTCTTCATGACCATAGGTTTGTGGTGCAGAAGGGATGGGGTGTCCTGAGGGCACCCTGCAGCCATGCTGGGGGCCAAAGGGGGAAGGAGGTGCCGCACAGAAATGTGGCCTGAGGAACCACATTACGTGTGTCCACACAAGCGGAAAAGTGACCTCCTGAGGATGGTTTGTTTTCAGGAGTTGAGAATTTCAGAACTTCCCTTCAAAAGTGACAGTTAATCCCCAAAATACCACATATCCAGGCTTTTGCTGATAGTGTTGTTGGGCTTGGCTAGTGCTGAGAGTTTATCCAGTGTTCAAATTGGTTTAGCAGCACCGATGGCTTACCAAATTAAGCTAAAATAATGTATACAAGCTTTAGAATATTCGAAGCATATCTACTACAGGAATTTTCCAGGATTTTATCAAGATAAATATAAAATTAATTTAGTTAGTCCAAACAGCTTTTCTGCTACAGAAAAAGCCCAAGCAAAACCAGATAGCCCTTATCTTTCAAGCACGCCGTGTCAGACAAATATACCCCAGCTATGACCCAGGTGAATTTCCTTCTGATTCAGGTTTGCAGATTGGGCTGTGTGACCTCTCATTTCTGATAGTTACTTTTTTTTTTTTTGCTTTGTTTTTGTGTGTGGAAAAAAAGTAACGTTTACTCCTAACAGATCTCTTAGGAAAAAATGCATTTGCTGCTGTTCTTTAATCATGTTTAATAGGTGGTTATTCTTCAGTGATTAATTTTTCAGTGCTCAATTGGATGATGCCTCCCAGCTCTTTGGTGAAGGAGGCTGTATTATAAAAATACATATTAAAAGAAGAGAGAGTTAGCTTGCTGGAGAATAAATTAAGCTGGTGAATCTTGTGTGAACCACGCAATGTCTCAAGACTATTTGGGCCCGGAGCCGTGCAGCTGTATCGCCCTTTGCGTCAGTCTCCAGAGGCAGTGCCCACCCTGAAGAGCTCCCTTGGGTTTGTGAGTAACTGGTACCGTGTTCTGGTACCGTGTTTCTGACTGCCAAAACCTTTGATTGCTGACCAAGGTTTTCCTACACAGTGATTAAGAGGTTAGACAGGTTTTGGGATGAGTTCCAAGAGACTATTTAGGTACTTGATAGGATTTAAATAAATGTCAGACACCTACGTTCAGAGCTGCAGTGAAGAAAACTCCCACCCAGCTGCCACCCAGCCCTCCAGGCACTTAAATTCACCTGGTGCTTTCCCCTGTGACCTGCAAGTTCACCCACAGCTCCTCTTTTGGGTGTCACTGGAGGGGCCAGGGGGCTGGAGAAGGGGCCTCCCCCCACATCAACCCCACTTGGGGTGTAGGGAAGAAGAGGGGAAATGCCGAAGGGAGGGAGTGTGTGCAGCAGTTTGGCAGGTCAGGCTCTCCCTCCGGAGGAAGCCCCAGCATGACTATATGTTTTGCAATAAGCAGTGAATAAACACAAAAATAATCTTGGGATCAAGGTTATCCCCTTTGGCTGTGAGGAGGGGAAGCTGAGGTATGCAGTATCCTCCTTTTATCCCTACTGCCTGTGAAATACCGTACAGTCACTGCGCTTCCACGTTACCGGTTCCGTACATCTGTGACAAGCAAAAAGGTTACTCTTATCGATGTCCCTTTTTTCCCTTACAGTGACCAAGAAATGGGAAGGTGTCTCTGGCCGTCACCCCTCACCTCTGCTGGGTGTGGGCACACCTTCGAGATCCGTGCCAGAAGGCAGGCATGTCTTCAAGGGCAGGCTCCTCACGTCTCTGATCCCCTGTGGAACCTGCTCCCCGCCTGCCAGCACGGTTGGGTGACATAATCATCGATTTCATCATTAATTTCCTTCTTTATACATCTAAACATCTTGGGGTATTTTTTCTCTCTCACCTCTGGCACAGGGCAGAGCTGAGTGTAGTGCCAGCCCGGCCACAGCTCTCACTCCTGAAGCAGTGCAGGCCGCTGGATACCAGGGAGTTGGATGAGGAGTTCAAACTTTTCCTTGAAGTGCGTTTTATTTTCCACCAACTGTTGTGTGGCTGCTAAAATGATCTTTCCCCAAAGTGCCTCAATTCTTCTCTGATCGCAACTAATTCTCTCTCATCATCTGATGATTTTGTTTTCTGTCAGCCTCTTCTGGTGTAAATATCTCTTTAAACATAAATAATTATTGGGGAGGGATGCCAAAATAAACCTGAATCCTCAACCTTTAAAGCATTTTCTGGAAATGCTAATTTTTGCTGCACTTATTCTGTGTTAATACAAACTCTTAGTACTCCTCCCTTTGGCCGAGGAACCGCAGGGTTGGAGCCGGGTCCAGCCCCATCCGGGCGGCTGCAGCGTGCGAGACATGAGCACTCCTGCTTGCTGCTCGAGCCTTATCTGCTCTGGGAAACTTTGCAGGGATTGGGGAATTGGTTAAATTTTGACTAGATAAGAAACCGGACACCGAGTGAGTGTGGCTTTTTTTTTCCGGGCAGCCCATTAAAGCTCTGTCGGATGCTTTTAAGCTGGTTTTTATTATCCTCGCTGAACACCTACTGTGTGCCTGGCTGGGAGAGGTTTTGATTAAAGGCATCAGCCTTAATAACAGGATCAAATTCTCCCTCCTGTGTCACCCAGGTCTGGCTGAAAGCTGTAAGAGTCAGTCTGACTTTCACTGTTGTGAACTTCAACCCCAGGGATGTACAGGGAATTTTACCTGGGACACAGGGTCCACCCGTTGCTTTTCTTTCCAGGCTTTTCATATATTGTAAGCGGCATCAAAGGACACAGTCCGATTCGTTCTTGAGCTCACCTTAGATGATGCTGTTGTCATTGTTACTGTTAGTTAATAATTGCCCAGATTTCCCAGGTGTCCCCAGGACGTCACTGAGATGGGTCCCTGGCCTGAGAAGTGCATCACGTAAAAGATAACAAGGCGGGGGAGGGGGTGAGGTGTAAGATACCAGGAGAAATTGGATTGGCCAGGATTCCACTATGCTTTTGATAATACAGAAAGGCTGCACCACACTGCTCCGGAGATTTAAGAGCATAGCCAGCTCTGTCCCTGGGTCTGCAGGAAGGAAAATAGCCTAATCCTCACGGACTGCAAATCCTGGTGGGTCGGGAACTGGCAGGGTGTGAAACCTTCCTGCTTTACTGCTGTTGCTGTCCCAAGCTCCTCTGGTTCCTGGGCTTGTACACAAGTAAAACACTACCCAACACCCGAGCCAGCGGAGAAAGAAGGGCCCGCAGATTTGTTAAGAACCAAACCGTTTTAGGGTGCTCTCCCCTTCTTCCTCCAATAAATTCTTTTCTGTGGCCACCAGCACATCCCTGGAAACAGCTGAAATGGTTGCGAGAGCATGACTTCACGTTGATGTGGGTGCTCTGCTCCGCACGGTACCGGGCATTGCTGCCTGCAGCGGGTGGGGAACTCCTTCCCTGCTTTGCAGGTCTGTGCGGGAAGGCAATAGCTGCCGTGTGAAATGGGTCCTGATGTTGCAAAAGGGCTGTGCAGAAAGTGGCCGAGTGGCATTGTTGAGTTACACCCTTCCTACGGGTCTGGAATCAACAGGGATTTGCTGAGTGACAGTGCAGAGTTTTGGATCGGGCCCCGAAGCATCTGCAAGCTTGCAGGAAGTGCCAACGTGATCCTCACAGCATCGATGTGGAGGGGGAGGCTGGCTTAGATGGGTGGCCCAGGGGTGCAGGCAGTTGGTAGCCGGGTGGCGACAAGGTGCAGGGAGCGGCACTCCTGTCCGTGTGTCTCTTGGCAGGGATGAAGCCAGGTGCCGACTGCGGCCTTCGCTAGGACTTGATGGCTGAGTCAGGGCTCTGCAAGAACCTCTCCCTGTCTCCTCCTCCCACGGACCCACCCACCCCTCACGCTGTGTCTCAGAGGAAGCGTTGGGTGCCCACCCGAGACAGCCAGCTGTGTGTGGACGCTGAAGAAGCAGTCATGCTCCACAGCGAGCATGAAGGGTGCAGGGCCAAGTAGTTGGGAAATGGCAGAAGTGTTATTTGTACTCCACCCCCACCTTTTTTGGTGAAGCTGGCCAATTTTTGACTTCTGTGGAAGTTGAAAAGGAGGTCATTCACCTTTACATGCCCAGCCTGAGAAATACAGGCCTGACAGCACACGCACTGCCTCTGGCAGGGGAAAGGCCGCTACAACCGCAGTGCTCTCGCCACAGCCAGTGGCGCCAAGTCCCTGTGAGGAAGTTTGCTGTGGTGGAAATGGCCACCTGAGGCAGTGGGCACTGTGGTGTAGGATCTCAAATGCAGCAGTCCTTCTGTCTTCAGGCCATGCTCTCTGAGGGCGCAGCAGAAATTTGTCCATGATGATCACACACCAAACAGCTCAAAATGTGCATGGAGAGCTCCTAAACGCCTGCCCCTCTGCCCTCGTGCCATGGCAAGAGCAGCTCAGTGAGCATCAAGTAACAAAGACAAGAACCAGCACGATCGCTCTTAATGTGGGTCCTTGGATATACACAACAGAGACTCTTCTCCCAGCCTGGCTGCTGGGCACCTCCTCATCTCGCCGTGCCACAGTCACCGCAGCGGCAAGGGGAAGCGCCAGCAAGGCAACGCACGCTGCTTTAGGAAGAACAGAAATTGTACCCATTTTATAAAGAGTAGAAAGGAGGACCCTGGGAACTACTGACCTGTCAGTCTCACCTCTGCGTCTGGGAAGATGATGGAACAGATCCTCCTAGAAGCTATGCTAAGGCACATGGAGGACAGGGAGGTGATTTGAGACAGCCAGCGTGGCTTCACCAAGGGCACGTCCTGCCTGACCAACCTAGTGGACTGCCATGATGGAATGACTGTATCAGTAGAGAGGGGAAGAGCTGTGGATGCCATCCACCGGGACTTCTGTAAGGCCTTTGATACTGTCCCCCACAGCATCCCTCTCTCTAAATTGGAGAGATATGGATTTGATGGGTGGAATTTTCAGTGGATACAGAATTGGTTGGATGGTCACATCCAGAGAGTGTTGGTCAATGGCTTGATATCCATATCATAGAATCACAGGATGGTTTGGGTTGGAAGGGACCTTAAAGATCACCTAGTTCCAACCCCCCTGCCATGGGCAGGGACACCCTCCGCTAGACCAGGTTGCTCCAAGCCTCATCCAGCCTGGCCTTGAACACTTCCAGGGATGGGGCATCTACAGCTTCTCTGGCCAACCTGTTCCAGTGCCTCCCCACCCTCTCCGGGAAGAACTTCTTCCTGATGTCCAATCTAAATTTCCCTGCTTTCAGTTTAAACCCATTACCCCTTGTCCTGTCACTACAGGCCCTTGTAAAAAGCCCCCCCCAGCTTCCTTGTAGGCCCCTTCAGGCACTGGAAGGTGCTATAAGGTCTCCCCGGAGCCTTCTCTTCTCCAGGCTGAACAAGCCCAACTCTCCCAGCCTTTCTTCATAGAAGAGGTGCTCCATGGAGATCAGTGATGAGTGGTGTTCCTCAGGGCTCTGTACTGGGACCAGTACCGTTTAGTATCTTCATCAATGACATAGACAGTGGGATTGTGTGCAGCATCAGCAAGTCCGAAGACACCAAGCTGTGTGGTGCGGTCAACACACTGGAAGAAAGGGATGCCATCCAGAGGGACCTGGACAAGGATGAGAGGTGGGCCCATGTGAACCTAATGAAGTTCAACAAGGTCAAGTGCAAGGTCCTGCACCTTGGTCGGGGAAACCCCCAGTAGCAATACAGGCTGGGGGATAAAGGGATTAAGAACACCCTGAGGAGAAGGACCTGGGGGTACTGGTGAATGAGAAGCTGAACACGAGCTGGCAGTGTGCGCTGGCAGCCCAGAAAGCCAACTGTATCCGGAGAAGTGTGGCCAGCAGGTTGAGGGAGGGGATTCTGCCCCTCTACTCTGCTCTTGTGAGACCCCACATGGAGTGCTGTGTCCAGCTGTGGAGCCCTCAGCATAAGAAGGATATCAACCAGTTGGAGCAAGTCCAGAGGAGGCCATGAAGATGCTCAGAGGGCTGGAGCCCCTCTGCTATGGGGACAGGCTGAGAGAGTTGGGCTTGTTCAGCCTGGAGAAGAGAAGGCTCCAGGGAGACCTTATAGCAGCCTTTCCGTTCTTAAAGGGGACAGGTTGCCCAGAGAGGTGGTAGATGCCACATCCTTGGAAACACTCAAGGTCAGGCTGGACGGGGCTCTGAGCAACTGGCTCATCTGTAGTTGAAGATGTCCCTGCTCATTTCAGGGGGTTGGACTACATGACCTTTGAACATTCCTTCTGACCCAAACCATTCTGTGATTCTATGCACTAGATTTATGTCAGGAGCTCTGTAGTGAAGCCATTGCTCAGTGAGGGAAATAGAGGTAACAGTGGTGATAGGAAAACATACCAAGCAGTTGGGAGCAGGGGTCTGCCTTGTGTTGGCCACGGCAATGCTTTTCCGCAGCCGTTGCAGGCAAGGGTGAGTGAGGCGTTGGGCCAGCATGGCCTGGCACACACCAGCAGAGCCTCTGCTCAGCAGAGGGGCTGGGGCAGCCGAACTCGCTCCGACCCGGCAACAAAGAGCTCACAGTACATGGGGCAGAGTAGGCAGCCCACCTATGCAAAAGGAGAGGGGGTTCAGACCATCCCACCACTGGTCTCATTTGCTTTTAGTGCCTTGGCATGCAGGGTTGCTGGGAAGGGCTTAGGTCAATGGGAAACCAGAGCCAAAGTGGCAGGGGGGCTGGGCTGAGAAGAAGAGAGAGGGCTGGAGGAGGGCACGCCGTGGGGCTGGACTCCAGGGCTGTTGTGTGTAATGGGAGCAGAGGCCCCCAGATGCTACTGCTGTGCCTGGTCAGGGCTCCTGCTTGTTCGATAGGAAAGCAAGACAGGAAGGAGGTGTGGGGGAGTGGGAGGGGATTCGGGGAATTCGCCAGAGAGTTTTTCCAGAGGCTCTGATTAATCATTTGGCACCACAGCCGATTTAAGCAATCTCTGCCCTAGGCACAACAAAGGGGAAATCTCAGGGTGGGGAGATGCAGCAGGGATGGGCAGGGACAACTAAGCCAGCAGCCATCAGAGGAACTGGCTGAACTACCACGGGGTGATGGCAGTGCCAGTGCAGCACAAACGGCCGGTCACCAGTGGGACAGAGATCTTGGGGGAGACCCTCTCCCCGGGGGTTGGCTAGGGGGCAAGGGCAAGGGCAGGCACAGAGAAGGGCTGGGAGCAGGTGTGCTCTGTGGTCCAGGGCTGCCCCAGCCAGCTTGCAAAGATGCAGGAGGAGGTCTGAAACCAAGAAAAGCAGCTCAGCATTTCCCTGTAGAAGGGGTTAACTACCACCACGCCAAACACCGCTGCCTTCCCTGCTCAGGCCACAGGATGGGGCAGGCGGTGGGAAGGTGACTTGGAGAAACAAGTCACTGAGAGCTGCCATTTCCTCATGATGCCACCTTCTTCAGCCTAACACAGCGGGAGATGAGGAATTATTTAGAGAGGGCACTGAAACCATCAGGGACTTTTCCTTGGCAGTAACAGAAGTCAGGGGATGTTTCAGATAAAGGACAGTGTCCATAATTACTGTTGCACACAGTGTGATGAGAAACAACCCAGCCAAACACGTCTCAGTCACAACTGGTCTTCCCTGCTGAGTCAATGACTTTGCGCTAGTGGAGCCTTGGATCAGCGCCAGCTCTTTGATTTACAGCCGCCCTTGGCATAGGTTGGACAGGGACTCGCACGGGGCAGTGTTGCTTGACTGCACCTTACCAGCTCCTGCCACCACGCAGGAAATGTCCAACCAACCCAAACCCATTCACGGCACGGCCGCACACCAAGGACCACTGCTTCATTTAAGCTTTGCCCACTCCTCCAGGCTTAAAATAAGCACAGGCGTGGAACTGATCTTCTAGAAGAGTCCAACTGTTGGAATAAACCCCACTGTTGTTTGAAAATTTGCAAGCAGGAAATGAAAATACCATAGAGAGAGCTATTATATCCCCGTTTGGGGTTTAGCAGGCCTGTGCTTTATCACAGACCAAGAAATACAGCCCCTCCTCCATTTGAGGGAAACATACCTGCCTTGAGGTGTTTTCTGGGCTTACTGACATTGTGTTAGGTCTGCGTGGCCAGGGTTTGGTAGCGGGGGGGCTACAGGGGTGGCTTCTGTGAGAAGCTGCCAGAAGCCTCCCCTATGTCCGAGAGGGCCAATGCCGGCTGGCTCCAAGATGGGCCCGCTGCTGGCCAAGGCCATCAGTGACGGTGGTAGTGCCTCTGGGAAGGGAAAAAAAAATGAGAAGAGAAATTGCAGCAGAGAGAGAGAATGAGATGTGAGAGCAACAGCCCTGCAGAGCCCCAGGTCAGTGGAGAAGGAGGGGGAGGAGGGGGAGGATGTGCTCCAGGCCCCAGAGCAGAGATTCCCTGGCAGCCCATGGTGCAGCCCACGGTGAGGCCGGCTGTGCCCTGCAGCCATGGAGGGTCACGGGGGAGCAGAGACCCACCTGCAGCCTGGGGAGGACACCACACCAGAGCAGGGGGATGCCTGAAGAAGGCTGTGACCCCGTGTGCAGCCCGTGCTGGAGCAGGCTCCTGGCAGGAGCTGTGGCCCCGTGGAGAGAGGAGCCCAGGCTGGAGCAGGCTGCTCCTGAAGGATGGCACCCCGTGAGGGGGACCCACGCTGGAGCAGTTTGGGAAGAACTGCAGCCCGTGAGAATGACTCATGTTGGAGAAGTTCATGGAGGACTGTCTCCTGTGGGAGAGACCCCACGCTGGAGCAGGGGCAGTGTGAGGATCCTCCCCTGAGGAAGAAGGAGCAGCAGAGAGAACGCGTGATGGACTGACCACAACCCCCATTGCCTGTTGCCCTGCGCCGTGCCAGGGGAGGAGGTAGCGAAGTTGGGAGCAAAGCTCAGCCTGGGAATAAGGGCACTGGGGGAAGGTGTTTTAAGATTTGGTTTTAATTTTCTTCTACTCACGATTTGATTGGCAACAAATTAACTAAGTTTCCCCAAGTCAAGCCTGGTTTGCCCGTGATGGTAACTGGCGAGTGATCTCTCCCTGAGGAAAGGCTCCATGAGCCTTTCATTGTATTTTCCCTCCCCTGCCCAGCTGAGGAGGGCAGTGAGAGAGCGGCTTCGGTGGGCACCTGGCCCCCAGCCAGGGTCAGCCCCCCGCAGACATTCAGCCTAGGGCTATTCCAGTGTGATCACTGGAGGTGGTCAGACACGATCAGGCATAATCATTAACCGATCTCCACCCCTAATTCCTATACGGTACGTGATTCACAGCGTGCCCTGGATGAAGTCCATAGCTCGAGCTGCTCCACGAAACACAGTTCTGGAACAGAAGTAGCTGTGTCTCCACACCCTGGGACCCGCACAACAGCCTGTATCCTTGCCGTTTGCCCCTGGGCAAGGCGAGGTACGGCCTGAGCACCCACCTGCCTGACCCTAAAGGGAGCAGCTCCAGTAAGTAAAGGTTTAAACCATTGCCACAGCCAGCAGGAACAACGCCTACAAAGGCAAACCGTCGTAGCGCCAGCACTTCTGCTCGTATTTTCAGTCTGCAGAGAGAATACAAGCAGACTAACAGTGTTTTGTGTATATTTTTTTCCCCGAGCTTGCTGGCAGACACGTTCAGAAGACTAGCAGCAATTTCTTTTCACAACAGCAATTAAAAAGAAAATGTGCTGCGAAGGCAGGAAAGATCAGGAGCTTGCCAGCAGAAGAGAATAGATAATGACAGGGCTCAGCTCAGGCCCTGCTGCAGGGACAGAGCTGACACTAGGTATTTTCTCTCTCCCGTTGCTTGTGCCTGCACCCTGTTAGGGTTCTACAGGTCACACACAAACCAACCGACCCACCCAAACCCGCTCACAGCACGGACACGCACAAGGCTGTGCTGGCACCTCTAAGCGTGGTACAGCAGGTGATAAAACACACGGTGTGATCTCTGCTCCCAGGGATACCTGCTCTGTTACACCCTGTGGAGGAGTAGCTCTGTGATACAACACCAGTGAGGCTAACCCATGTGCACTGGGGGGGCAGGGGAAAGGCAGCTCTGCTGAGGTCAGCGCGTCCATGACGTTTTTATCACGGTGAGCAGCAAACGAAAGCAGGATAGCTACCGTTTTGTCCTACACCCACCTCTATGACCCTCAGAATTCCCCACTTTCAACAGCGTACCCCTCCCACAGCACGCGCTCCCATGCACTCGAGTCACACACGTACCCCCCTTAGAGTAGGGGCAGCAGAATCAGGGTATCGGTGCTCTGGCTGGGAACAAGGGGTGTGTATGGGCCATGTGAATGGTGGATGCAAAGGCCCTGCTTGGAAACCGCTTTTCATAAGCACTTGTCCTGCTTAAGATCTCACCAGCATTCACATACAGACTCTCACTCCATCAAGAAAGGTTAAAGTGTTCGCCTTTTATTCAGAAGACTCGTCCCGTTTCCAGTAATACTTTTCGATGTCCTTCAAACCAAAGAGCCCCCAAGTTCCATAACAGCACCATCAGTCTACCACAAAAAAGCAGACAAATCAAACCCAAAAACATTCCACGATGTGATACAGCATAAAGAAATAGAGCTAATACACTAGAGAAACATTTACATAAAGTTATGCATGTTGCTATAAAACTGGTAGTATGCAATTAAAAGATCAGTAAAAATGCCAGGCCTGCTAGATGTTTAAGGCAAGTCTCCTTAGGCTGTGTCTATTACCATCGTGCTGGTTTTAGCCATGGCTTCGCACTCAAGACCTAGTTTATCCACGCTACGTGTGACAGGCTTTCCCTACAGCCAGCAGACTCTCTGCAGGCGTCTCAAGCGACCTGTCCAGACTCAAGCAGCACATGCAAAGCTGTAAAGATGCAGCCTATCGCTGTCTCCTCCCCACAAATGGGGTCTGACAGGGTTTATCTGAATACGCCTGGTTAAGAAACAAAGCACAGCCAGTCGTGTACTGTAACACCTCAAGTAACACAGAATCTTAGACTTTAGAAAAATATTTTAATTGTCAGTTCACAAGTAAAAACTATCACTATTACAAAACATCTTGTAATACTAGAGTATCTAGCTTGGAAAGAATTTTCTTCTTATTGCTGTGGCACGTAGTATTCAGGAGCGTGTCAGCACAAGGGTATTGGTGGGTCTCCCACTTGTCAGTCAGCTTGTAAGGGTATGCACAGGAAGACGCACTTTCCTATTTAATCCTCACTCAATTTTCACATTTAGGCTGCCCTGACTTCTTTCAGTCATGTGCATAACTGACACCTGACACTACGTATCAAAGTCTCACCCAACTTAAATTGTTTCATGTGACAAGTTTCATTTGCAGCCTTTAAACAAAGACCATCCACTCCAAAAAGAGTGAACCCCAGCACTGACCCTGCCTTAGCTACTTGAAAATCCTATGACTGTGTTCTGGCAGCTATCAGATATTAACTCATTCATTTCATTTTGCTTGGTTTCTTCCTTATTCTCATGGTTGGGGTGATGTTTTGGATTTCCAGCTTTTTTAGACCTTCTGAGGAAGAATTTTGTCAGTAAGTAACATAATTCGGCCACATTTAAAAGAATGCAAATGCTGGACACAGCAATCATGAAAATGGTGAACACTGTCTTCTCAGTAGGTCGAGAAACAAAGCAGTCTACTGTGTTGGGGCAGGGCCAAGCACTACACTTCATCAAGCGAGGCATTTGGAACCCATCGTACATGAAATAAAACGCATACATGAAGACTGCTTCGAAGACCAGTCTGAAGAAGATGCTGCTGGTGTACGTCCACCACAAGGAGCCCTCAATACGAAACCTCTGCCTTCTGATTTCTTCGATGTCCTTGTATTCGCACTTCTGGTCTCCCTTTCTGAACTGCCTTTTCTTCTCGTGCCTCCTGTAAGCGACGTGCATGGCCACCAGCAGCGCAGGGGTGGACACAAAGATCAGCTGCAGGGCCCAGAGTCTGATGTGAGAGATGGGGAAAAAGTGATCGTAGCAAACATTCTTGCAACCAGGTTGCAGAGTGTTGCAGATAAAGTCATCTTGCTCGTCTCCCCAGACCCTCTCTGCAGCCACGACCAGGATCATGATCCGGAAGATGAACAGGACCGTGAGCCATATCTTCCCGATGCTGGTGGAGTGCTTGTTTACGCCTCCTAAAATGGTATGCAGAGCTCCCCAATCCATTGTCTGGTTTTAATATTCTGACCTAAGACAGGACAAACAGACAGCGCTGAGATTAATCAAGACAGGAAACAAACACCATCAAGCATGTGGTATAAAATAAAGGCAGTATCCTATAATTGCAGCGTATCCACTGGCTGCGGTAACATTTTGTGGATGCAACAGGCTTACCTATAAATACTAACGTAATCACATCAGCAGGTAATATTTCATTACTTGATTGCACACACATTCATCTGACTTCTAGGTGTATTTGCCAACTGAAAACAGCTATTAGCACATTAAGTAGGAAAAAGCAGACAGGAAAAACTAATTTAAGGCTGTTTTCATCAAACACTAGAGCTTCCAGTAGTTTGATAACAGTAACAGTAGAAGATGACATCAGCCAAAAGTAAAGCAGGTGTTATGTTGAAGAATAAAAGCATTAGACAGCTAAAATTCCTTTATAAATTAAGCCAAGTTGGCCCAGCCTCAGCTTTAGAGTGCAAACAACGCTTTCACGAGTACATTCCAGCAATAAGACGGACCTTGAGGAACTGCTGCTGATGCTCTGCACCTTCCATGAGCAGGTCTGGATAACCTGCATTCACAGACTTAAAAACTGTGACTGTAGGGCTCCGTATTGTCAAGCTGAAGCAAATTCCACCATAGCCTGAGGCAGTGAAGGGGAAGTCTTGGGCGTTTTCCATCTCATCGAGTTGGATGTTTAAAGATTGACTCCAAAGTTGCATTTCTCTCCACTAACGACAAAGAGAGCCTAGGGTAACTACACAAAGACTCCTTCATCATCAGTGCCTGTCAGGTGATTTCCCCTAACACAGACTACATTACTCCTATAACAGGGGATACATTTCAGAGACAGGGAGTGCTAAAGCCAGCATTTGAAGAGTTCAGACAGGCCTGCAGTAGCTCAGAAGAAACTTTTCAACAGCAGCATAAGGTTTCCAGAAGGTGAGTTTCAAAGCTCTAAGACTGCAATGAATTAAAGGATTTCACCATTGTCTCCCACATACCTCCCCAGGAACACAACTGTCTGGGTTTGCTCAGCTTCCCCGGAGAGCGTTCAGAGGCATTTCAGCCCACCCCAGATGGATTTACAGAAAGTTAGTTTGCAAGCTACTCTGATTTCAAGAAACCAGCATTTCTTGTGCCTATCAGCCAGCTCACAGATCCGTTTGCTCTGAAATTCCTCATGGAGGTTTTTATTTCTCAACGTTGTTAATTCATTTGCATCTCAGAGACCATTTTCCTTTGGCATTTATAGCACAGGCCAACAATAAACACAAAAAATCACTTTTTCAGGGTATCTAGAGAAGAGCAGTCACTGGTGCAAAGGCCATTATAACCATCACATGGCAGATTTATAAAGGTTTTGCTAACTCTGAGCTGGGTCACACTGCGTGAGAAAGAAAATGAAGACATTTCTTTGCAGTTATCTTCCGTGTCATACTCCTACTCTGAGTAATGTCAAAAACCTTTCTGCTTTTACAGCAGAATTACACATGATCAGTAAGTCACATACTATAATACAGAGCATCAGTCAAAGTACACATGGGTCAGGGAAAAAGATGACATGTAATTGTTTTATGAATGCAAGGGGTTTGCTTTTATTTTTCCCTCCTTGAGTTATTGGAATGTAAGTGTAACCTCCCTTCACTGGTTCCATAAGTTACATGTCCCTCAGATTACGCTGGTTGACTGTGTGGGGTTATACTTCGGGAGGTGAAAATCAAGGGAGGGACCTAATATTTTCTTTGGACTGGAGAGAACCTTTCCTGAGCCTCCCTCAGGATGCAGAATCTGTGTGGGCTATTACCTCTGTATCGGTCTGAAAACGGCCCTGGAAGCAGTTACCTTCCTACCCAGCTAGGGTGTTTTTCCAAGAAGAAAGTTTATTTTTCCATTAGCATACAAATAAATCCTCTGTAGCTTAACAACCCTGTGAGGGCACAGGAAAGACCCTTAATACCAGAGATACTTACAAAACACACTAGCCAGATTGCCAAGTATTTGCTTCCACCCTTTTTTTGCCATTTGATTTTTCAGATGAGTCCTTCTTTCAGGATTTTCAGGTCATTGTGTGTTAAAGAGAGGTACAGTTACAGCTTCATTAGCATTTTTATTACTGTTTTGTTACTATTACACACACACTGCAGTTACAGTACTTAGAAAACTACACTACAAGTATTACAGCTAGAAACACACCTGAATATAAGTCCTGCAGTAGACTGGCACCATGTAACTGTATTACACACATCATTCACCCATCCTTCAATCCCACCAGACTCCTTGCATTTCTCCAGTTGTTCCTTCTCCCTGTCAGTCACCTCCTCGCACTGAAAGGCTGAGAAGTGGAACCTGTGTGCCCCTTCCTTGTAAGCCCCATTTCATACCCTTCACCTCTCGCTGTACACCAATACTGCTGCCTTTCTGTTAGCACAGCTCCACAAGGATTTGTTTCCACATGCAATCACTCCTTCCCATCTCCCTGTGCAGAAGGGGATTCAACATATGAGTGCCTCAGGGTAAAGGGTACCTTATCTTCAGTGGCAAAGTTAGTTCAAGATGCTCCCCGCCACTGTTTGCTCCCGAGGGTCACACTGCAGTTCGTCCCCTGCGACTCTGTGGGGGTGCATTATAAACCAGATGGGCTTGGTCAGAAGTTATTCCCAGTACCAGTACGTCTGGGGAGGTTTTTATCCCAATCCATTTCACCAATCTGCTTTACAGACCCACAAAACATCTGAAGAGCACAACTCCGTTTAAAAACCAGGCTGCGAACTGCAAAGCATGGCTACGAACGAGCAGGCGGTGAGGAAGAGAGGTTGGCCAAGCTTTACTGGACCAGGTGTGAAACGATACTCTTCATCTGACTTGCTCCATCTCCTTTGATCAAATTATGCTTGCTAAGCCAAACCACGGTGCTTCACTTCTAGCAAAAGCATGTCTGTATCTGGATCGATGCAGAAAAAGCCACCGCATTTTGGAGAGGCAGTCTTTCACCCCAAATATCCCAGTGACGTTTCCTCTCCTTTCCAAAAAATCCTTTGTCTTTCATATCTACCCAAACCCTCCCCCCTTCACCACTCCCACCTACCTTTCCCAATCCTCCAACTATCTCTTCAGCTCCTCCTGCCACCATCCCCTACTCTTCCTGCTGCTTGCCAAGCTAGTCACCAACCTTTGCCCCTTCTTGCTGTACCCTCATGCCCTCTCAAGCTTGTTTTTATCCTGCGGGAAGTCATAGGACTTCTGGGACTCCCCAGACTGACACAGGCCCGGAGCGAACACGGGTGACGTGTCACTATCTTCTCCCCGAAGGGTGGCAGAGTTAGGACTGAAGCGCCATATTCAGGCAGCCTGAATTCCATCCAAACACTGTGGCCCCCACGTTTCCTACTCACTGTCTTTAAACAGCTCTCATCCATGCAATTTAAAGGATCTAATGAAGGCAATTCAGAGGCTGATGAAGTGCCCACCTCTCTCCACTAACAGACACGGTGACCCAAGCCAAATTTAAGTTAACCCGGTATGGCCTTCACAGTATTAAGCCATCAATGCAGATCACTCCAGCTGAACGTCAAGTTTGGGCTATCTGTACTGACGCGATGGCTCATTTACTCCTAACTTACTCGAGAGCTAGGATGTTGACCCATGATCATAGGCTCTTTCTTCCAGATACTTACTTTTAAGACCTTTTTACTAGCCAGTAAGACATTAACTGTCTTGCTGACCAAAGGAGAAGCAAGCAGGAACTTCCCTTTAACGCCTGCTGACTCTTGTTTTCATAGAGCCAGTCTGAACGCTATTTCGGTGCCAGCAAACCCAGCTAAATGCCTACAGAAACAACAGCATATAGACAGTCAAGGGCTTACCTGCTCTGCTGGTCTCCGAAGTACAGCACAGTGCAAGAATAAGTTAAAGACATCAAAGCTTAGATGAATTTTGGGGAAAACAAGAAGGAATGACCACAGGGCCTGGTTACAAAGGAAGGAGCTGGGAAGAACAGAAGACAGCTAAAGTCACTGAGCATTGGAATCCATTCCAACACGGGAGTGTATTATCTTTAAGTGTTTAGTTTCATCAAAAAAGAAAAAATTGCAACTGGGCATGAAAATAAGCCTTTCCAAGCCTCAGCACAGATGTCTGTCCTGCTCCCAGCTGAACCTTCAGTTTCATTTCAACCAGAGGATCACGATAATACATGGCTGTTACGGTAGGAGTGAAAAACAAGCAGAAAAGATCCCCACTCTACTCCACTTGTTGTTTTGAACTCCATGCTGCCGTGGCTAGACTGCCTTCTACTTTAAAGCCAGCTCCCGTCAGCCCACGTTAAACCGCAATCACAGCACTGCGCATACACCCAGAGTAAAGCCCTGCAATTCACAACGCTGCGGACAGTTATTGAGCGCCTGTGTTTATGAGTACAGCTCGTTAGCCGATGCTTTTTAGACTCTGTTAAAGACTGTTATACTGGGAAATCATTAGTCAATGGTTGAATCCACCGCTTCAGCAAACCCACTAGAATACAGTGAAGGTGAAAAACAGAAGATGCATTCCTGTCACATCCACAGCGTGGCACTTGCTGCTATAGGCTATTATCAAGTACAAAACGTAGTCTTTAGCAAGCACTGTGATATTTGCTCACGCTATAGGGGCTTGTAGGAGTCCCAGTCAAGAAGGGGTCCACAGCATGCCAACTTACACATAGATTTAGAGAGTAAGATTATACCCTTCTTCCCACAGCCAGAAATTGGATACCAATTCTACTTGTATTACACAGAAGAGCACAGGGTGTTCACAATGCCTCCACTCCTACAAGAATTTTAGCATAGGGCGCACCAAGACTTACCGGATCAGCGCGACACTCCGCCTTCAGTAGCGCCTCCAGGAACTGATACAAGATCAGCAATTTGCCAAGATGAAAGTAACTTTATCCCATGTGGGAATGTGTTAACCAAGATAATCTTGAAGGAAAAAAAGCACTGGCCCCAAGCGTGCCTCCCCAACCCCCAAGCTGGAGACAAAGATAATTCAGATGCCGCAGAGTGGCAGTTCTAACGCAGAACTTTTGCCACAGAAAAACTTTAGAACACAAGCTGCATCAGAGCCAAGATCATTACCACGGTTATTTTACGACCCAACTTCACACAACAAGTATTGCAGCACGGAGGTCCAGCATGCATTCAAAGGAACTGCTGACACAACTTTCCCTTCAGGTCTTGATCCAAGCAGTTACGCTGGGAGCACCAGCTCACATAGGGCTGATCACCAGCATCAACGTGTTTGAGCGCTGTGTACGGCGTTTCATACCCAGATCTGAAGAACACGAATCTGGATTTCAGTGGTTTTGTATTGCCTTACCTTCACCCTGACAACCTGGTGTCTGGTTTATTGCTAAGCAAAACAGCAAGCACTTAATTGCTAGTGTGCAGACTTTGTGGTACAGCACCAAAACTAACTCCGCAGTAGGAGTAACTAGAGCAGCAGCATTGACAGGACTGAACCAAGGAAGCTTCTAAAATACAATTAATATCTTCCAAAGACAGCATTCTTTTGTTTCACCAAGAAATGCTGGCATACAGCCTGCAGCAATTACCTGCTAACTCTCTCAGACTTCCTACCTAATTTGTCAGCCTGCCCCATGCCTCAGTTTCCCAGACATCAAACTGAGGATAACAAAATCTCAGTCTCACAGGGCTGTTTTGAAATGCTCCACTACAATTACAGGCTTCACAGACTCACATTTTGTTAGCAATGGATCAAGACAGATAAGTACCAGTTCAAAGTTGGAAGTACAGAGCTTGAATTCAATCATCCAGGATACTCCTGCTACCTGAAAAAGCACAGAGCTCCCTACATTGCTATAGCTTTAATGCAGAGTTCAAACTGTAAGAAGATGTAGCCTTGAACTCAGACTTTAGCAATAAAAACCCTTTAATTTCACTATTATAGGCAGCTTCCAGGTATTTTAATTTGATAGTGGTATATTAAAAACTTCAAGGAACATGCAGCTGGAATACTCTGAAATATCAACAACTCCTCTTCCTTAAAAAGTTGAAGAAAGATCATAAAAAGCAGGCTAACAATCACAAACACCTGTGCAATTCTCTCCAGTAGCTCCTAAACTTTGCTATGAACACCTATCTCCAGATCAGAAGAGCCACGACACAGGGATTGCAGTATATCTGATTTGACACAAGAACAGGCGAGGACTAATCAGGAACAGGAACCCTCCGACAATCGCAGGTCTGAACACTCCAAGCATTGTACTTGTCCTCAAGTTTATGAAAACAGGAGGCATTCTTTGGTGTGAAACGCAGAGATAGCCTTTAACACAGTAGATTAGGACCCAATAAGTATATAGTTAAACGTTAAAAAGTACCCCAGTTAAATATAAACAGCATTAAGGGTTCAGGTCCACCCACAATGACCACCTTAGGCCTGGCCCATACACAAGCTTCAAGTCATTTTCCAAGCACGTTTGGAAGTACCCACAGCTGTTTTACTAGCCTGTAGCTGCAAACGGAGGATTACCATTCTCCAGAACATCTCCGCACAAAATGCACTCTGCTTGGGGAAAACAGGAAATCAGAAGTGCCAGTCATGCTTGAAGGCGTAACAAGACAGCACAAGTCCAGTTAGAACTTGGCTCCTCTCAGCCATCTTCTCCTGTCAACCTTTCCTTCAAAATGTGCTTCAAATTTCTCACTGTGAAAGAAAGTCAAATTCCTGAGGACTAAGGACACTTGCATCAGTGACGAGTTTCCCATATTTTTTTAAGGAAGTTTTATACACACTGTGCCCTGCTCCCAGCAACTTTTTAGTTACAAAACTTACGTCTCTCTAAATCTGCCCGCTCCCACTGCAGCGTAACATTTCCTATGAAATGGGCAAGACACTGTCTCTTTCATACACAGGACAGGATTTGTGCCCTTTTGGAAACGCTGATTTATAAACACCGAGATTTCACACTGCAGTGCAGCTTTTCCTTGAACGTGTATCTTGTTACCATTTTTTCATCAAAAACAGAGACAAAAGCAACTTTTTTCTTTTCAAAAATATCTATTGCAGGAAGAAACGTGTACGAGATAAGGAACAGAATTAGTTTTCAACTTTCTTTTATCAACTAATAGGAGATGTGTTTCTCATTTTCCACATTCCTTCTGTTTTGACAGCCTGTTCCCTTTCCTCATAGATCATCACTTCAAGCTTCTCCCTACACAAACTAGTGTTTAGCCAGGCAAGAGTTCTCCTCCTTTCAGATAACTCATCAGTCATCATTAAATAATTATCAAAAGCAGGGAGGGACAGAACAAGGGAAAACGTCAAAAGAAGAAACAGAGATCTGACCCGCACTCCTGCTTCATACAGTTTCTGGGACCACTGATTTCATGGGAACTGTTCACATGAATAACACAAGGAACGAACTTGGAAAGCACCCTCTTTACTCACAAGTACCAACTGAACTTACACAGTGACTCTTGTTGAGAACTTGTACATACATCTCAAAGTGCTGCTATTTTTCCAACTACTGAGATAGCCTGCTATACCTTTTTCACTGCACAATTACTTTTTGCCCAAAAATAAATGAGGTTTCCCAAGTAACCTACCCGGCTCATGCTTCCAGGGATGCAAAACAGCACCATAGTCAAGAGGCCCAAGCTTCAGAAAGTTGAGAGAACTAGCCCTGTCAGGCTAGAATTAATTCTTCCAGAGAAATATTTTAATTCATGGCTTTTTATTGCTCTATTTTTAATTTCTGTGATCAGGAGTTCTTCTACCATTTATAAGATTGGCAGTTCTGGGGACTGAAGTCTCCCAGAAACCCTAACACACAGAGCAGAGGTGTAACCTCATAGTAACCTCTGCAAAAGTGTTGGAAAGCCCACCTGGAAAATTACATTGCAATGCCTCCTTCTTCCAGACTGAGGCTTAGCCCACCACTGCCTTGTCCCCTAAGCTAAACCTAATACGATCACACACACATCCTTCTGCCTGCAGCCTTCCCTCTGGGGCTCTTCTGGGTAAGTATCTGGGAAGATGGTTCCCAGGCTGAACAGCAAAGGGCAACAGATACTAGCAACCACGTACAGCTTCTTTAACAAAATCAAGGATGAAAGTATAATTTATTTTGCTCTGGACTCAGCACATACACCGTGGTAATCCCAAACAGAATCTGGGACCAAACCCTCCTGTCACTTCACACAGGCCACAGTCAATAAAATCGCATTAGTGATCAGTCACAAGAAACAGGTTTAAAACAGCGTTACGACAAGAAAAGTACACTTCCTCCTTTCAACCCTTCCCCTGTCTCAGAGTATTTTCAGGCTACTTGGTGAAAATCAGTGGTACAAAAGACAAAAATTAATTCTATTAAGGAAAAAAACCCCAGATTCCTCAACACAATAGATTTTAAAGTAACACCCAACGTAGGGAGCCCAACGATGGGAAAACCAGCCATGCCCGCATGCCACAGGAACCCAGTCAGCTACCGCCGCCAGTTCAGCCAGCACTCCTACTCTTACTCCAGCTTGTCCCTCGCGTTTTATTTAAAGGCTTGAGTACTCCTGCGATCTTATCCTGCCCCGATACTCAGAAATCCATTTATTCCTGACGCACACCTCCCATCCATTCCCCCTGCAACCCTGAGCAGCGTTTCCAGCGTGCGCTCAGACGCTCCCAGGACCTGTCAGCTTTACTGATGCAAGCTGTTTACCTTCTCGCAGCTCTCTTACATCTGTAGGCGTGTCACAAGTTACCTGTAATTGCAGAAGCCTCTATTTTCCTTGGTGTTTGAGCTGGTCGGGTACTTCACATAACGTGCTCGCGAAGAGCTGTTGGGAGAACGCGAATACGGAGACTGTTAGGAGCTCAACGGATAATTAACTGCGAGTATTCCCAATTAAAACCGGTTCAAGCACTGCCCCCTCACGCTTACAGCTCGGAAAGCGAAACTGAGAACGCGGTAAACCCCGCCGGGCGCTGAGGAGCAGCGCACGCAGCTCCCCTCCGCCATCCCGGCCGGCCACCGCTCCCTCCCCACAGCGGCGGGCCCCGCGCTGAGGCGCAACAGGCCCGCGCCCTCCCCCCGCCCCTTCCACCGCCTCACGGAGGGCGGGCGGCGGCCTCCCACCGCGTCCCTCACCTGCCTCAGCAATGGCCGCGAAGGGATGTCAGCCCCACCGGGAGCTCCCGCAGGTCCAGTAATGCCTGAGAAGCAGCCGGTCCCAGCCTCCCGGCCCCGGAGCTTTAAGGTCCCTCCCCGTTCACCTGCCGCCGTTTTTAACCCGCCCCCCCGACCGCCTCCGCCCCGAGACGGGCTCCTCAGGCCGCCCGTGGAGGAGGTGGGGAGCCCGGGGCGGAGCCGCGCGTCCATCCCCAAATCCTAGGGAGGGCGTCCATGGAGAGCAGGGGTTTGAATATGAGGGAAAAACAGCCCAAATGAAGGGCGGGATGGCTGAACTAAGCCTGGTTTCCTCACTGGTGGCGGGGGGGAAGCGGCCGGGGGGCGGCGGCAGGCGATGCCTCCCGCCGTCCCCCGGCCGCTTCCCCCCGCCCTGGAGTTAGTTTGAAGTTGTATGGGGAGAGCGTGAGGGGAAGGGAAATAAAGATAAGGGCAGACCCGTTTTTTTCAGAGGAAATGCATATCTGTTTATGATAACAGGGTAGTATTTCCACCTTGTCAAATCCAGGTATTTAAAAAGGGCCTTGAGACAAAAAAACCCTAAAGCCAGGCCTTTTCTCCTGAAAATCGTTAGCAATCACTGGCCAGGCACAGAAGGAAAGAGCAAGTAGTTCCTGGCTTTTTGAGGTTTATTTCCAAGTGCGATTGAAATGCTGCAGCAGTGCCCTGCAAGCTCGCGGGCTTTCACGGCGCCGCGGATATTTGTCAGGGCAAAGACCTATTTTGGAAGGGTTTTTTCCTGTTTCCAAGGAAGACACTTGCTGAGGAGAACAATTTACTTTGGGCTGAAAAATCTTTGCTCTAAACTGCGTTCTCTGTTTCGCCCACATGCACATCAAACTAAGCAAATGGTTTCTAATCCTTTTAACTCTATTTCCAGTGAAAACATACAGCACCACCGCCACCACTACAGTTGCTCAGGCAAATATACAGTTATTTTCAGGTGAAAAGTGCATTTGTTTGCGCTTGTTTACATTACCAGTGTAACGGCTCAAATGATAATTTCTAGCTAAATTCTTCAGCTCTTTATCTCCACTTCCTAGAACAAAAAGAATCCCAGGGAAGATCTTTTGCAGCTGCCAGTGGTTTAATTGATCACACGCTCAGGAAGAAGAGGTAGAAACTTCTAGCACAAGCAACTCACTCATACTTGAAAGATAAGAAATTGCCATCAGATGTGGTTTAAATATTATAGCCTCTGACTCTGTGGTGCTCGTCATTCCTCCACCACTCCTTACCCTTGCACCTAGAACCCTGGAACGTTAGGACTATAGGAAAATTCATGTTGGAAGGGATCTCAGGAAGCCTCTAGTCCAGCCTTCTGGTCAAAGCAGGGTCAGCCCTTATCTCTGACCATTCAATAATTATACCCCATCCATGGGGGACCCAGCACTTGCTGCAGCTGGGGTCAGTTTACTGCAGCAAGTGTAGGACCAGGCCCAAGATATATGATGCTACAGTGAGCCAGACAAGCAATAAATACCTGAGGCCTGAGTCTTCCTGCGCCCGCTGACTTCTGTGGGAGTTGTGTGTTCAGGTGACGTTCAAGGTTCATGTGGATGGCGTGCATGAGGAAAGGAGGTGGCTCCAGACCTGGCTACGCGTCTGCACTTGGCAAAAGGGAAAGCTCATCTCCTAGTGTAAGAAACGCTTCTGGACCTTGAGTGTTGTTCCTTCTCCAGTCACTTTCCAGCTTGATTCAGTGACTTTGGGAAAGTAAAAGGTGTCCCATCTTTGTCATTTCAAGGTCGAAATACATTAAATGTTGCGTAAATGTAGCTGCAGCAGCGTATTTTAATTTTTGCCCAGTATTTCAAGGCTGTGTGTTGCTGCCAAAAAGTAGGCTTTTTACAGTAAGAGAAGTATTATGAAAAACTAGTGGAGACGACCCTATGGGTCTTGCTGTGAAACAACCTAAAGGAGGTGACCCGCGGGCAGGGGTACAGTGTGGACCTCTCCGAGCTGCCTTGCATCAGGTCTTCACTGCTCTGCCTTTGGGAGGATATTATGGTTGAAGACCAACAGCTGGTGCTTATCCCAAGGCAGAAACATCCAGTTCTGGCAGTCAAGAAAAAGTCTTTAGTAATGTTCTGTGTTTCAAAAAAGAGACTGTGTTGAGCTAGCCGTTCTTTAGCTGGAACCACGGTAGGGAGAACTGTGTGAATGATGGGGAGCAAGGGGCCAGGTTCTCCTCTGCTGGCTGCTATCTTCATCTTTCATTTGTTGAATGCTACTTCTCTGACCAGGTAATGTCAGCACGCTCTTTGATTACAAGTGATGACGCAATGGACACTACGTAGACAGAATGAGAGATGTATCAGTGCTGGAAATGTAAGAAATAGAATCATAGAATGGTTTGGCTTGGAAGGGACCTTAAAGACCATCCAGTTCCAACCCCCCTGCCATGGGCAGGGACACCCTCCACTAGACCAGGTTGCTCCAAGCCCCATCCAGCCTGGCCTTGAACACTTCCAGGGATGGGGCATCCACAGCTTCTCTGGGCAACCTGTTCCAGTGCCTCACCACCCTCTCCAGGAAGAATTTCCTCCTGATATCTAATCTCAATCTCCCCACTTTCAGTTTAAACCCATTACTCCTTGTCCTGTCACTACAGGCCCATGTAAAAAGGCCCCCCCAGCTTCCTTGTAGCCCCTTCAGGTACTGGAAGGTGCTATAAGGTCTCCCCGGAGCCTTCTCTTCTCCAGGCTGAACAAGCCCAACTCCCTCAGCCTGTCCGCATAGCACAGGGGCTTCAGCCCTCGGAGCATCTTCGTGGCCTCCTCTGGACTCACTCCAACGGGTCCATGTCCTTGAAATAGAAAAAGGTTTCCTAGTTTTAATCACAGGGTTTTCTCTTTAATTGTGGGGGAAAAATGAAATATATTTAGTAATTGTCTACTTACTAATAAGAGCTAAATTGTACTTATTCATTGACAGATGAGGAATGTTTTGTGTATTATTTAGGCAGCTGTCTGGTATACCTGTGAAAGAAATTCCTGTATACTGATTATTTTTGAATGATGACAACCCCTCCTCCTGTAATAGCTGCATCTATGCACTATAATGTGCACGAATATACTTTGTTTATTGACATAATTTTTAAGTAAAAAGGGAGAAGAAAGGAATGGATAAAGTTAGAAACTATCTATTTTTGACATATAAGCAAAGAGGAAAATTAAAAGTTACAATGTTCAGAAATACTATGTAATTAGATACCTTGCATGATAATGCAGATACAAAAGAAACATCTTTGTAAATATATTTTTTTTAAAATAAATAGAAATAGTTTTCACAATGTAATCTTTATGACCAGGAGTAGCTTTAGGTATAAAGCCTAACTTTAGGAGAAGGGCAGTCTCTTTGGTGCCTATCATCATCTATAAGGTCATAGTCCTGGGAAAGGCTGACTATCCTGTACAAGCATTTAATTCAGAAGCACCCTTTTTTAAAATACTGGCATAGGTGAAGTTTTCCTCTTGACCACTCCAATCAAGCTGGAGTCTGAGATGACTAGAACTTCCAACTGAAATTTTAACCTCATTTTCATGTATTTCATTAGACTACAGATTTGTACAAAACAAATGTAAATTTTCAGTCTTCTTATTATTCAGAAGGGATAAAAAAGGAGGAAAAAAACCCCAAACCAACAAATCAGGAAGTTTCTTTTCCATTTTCCCATGGCAGACCGCTGTTCAAACATTGTGGTGTGGATTGGAAGCGGAAGGTTTTTCTTCCTGAATATTTCTGGTTCCTTTCCAGACCTTCACATCTCTAATTAGACTTTTGGCACCTTTCTGGCTATTTAGCAGTTCAGAGATGGGGGGAAAGAGAATCAAGTCCAGTCCCTCGGTGTGAAGCTGTTGTGCAGGTGTGTCTCAAAGTGCATGCTCTCCGGTGGCACATTTATTAGGGAACAACAGGCATGCCTATGGCACTGATACCGTATAGGAGGTCTTGGATAAAGCCCCATCCTTCTTGTATGCTGCTCAGGAAGCTGAGCTTTTATTTCCAGTTTCATTTACTGGCCAACATTCCTGCAAGGATTTTGTTGGCCCTGATTTACACACTCTTGGCAAATCCCAGGATCTCATCTAGGCAGAAATGACACCCAGAGAGTCACTTCCTTTTCAATATAATTACTGTAATGACAATGTGTAGTATCATGAAGGTTGCCCATGTAATACTGCTGTTTATTAACCATTACAGCTCCTCAAGAATTTGTCCTGGTATGACAAGCAGTACTTTTTCCCACCGGCAAGGGCCTTACAGGTGCTCATGCAGAACAATTAAGATTGCACTTTCTTCGAATAATGGGGCAGATGGCTGTCTCCCTTATCTTTTTGATCTCAGGCTGTCCTCATCAATGAGACCTTCCCTTTTTTTATTTTCAGTTAACTGATGTTCATGAAATAGCCCAAGAGAAACACAGCGGGTGCTTCCCTGCTAAGGTAACTCGGTGAGCTCAGTGATGTTCCCTGGTTGTGCAGGTAGAATCACAGAATCACTAAGGTTGGAAAAGACCTATAAGATCATCCAGTCCAACCATCAACCCAACACTACCATACCCACTAGACCATGTTGTCAAGCACCAAGGAACAGAAGAGAACAAAAAAAAAAAACCCCACTGCAATCCCAAATAATATGAAGGACCAACAAAAGGAGATGAAAATGGTTCCTAGCACTGCCAGTACATGACCAGCCTGGCTCACGCCAATCCATATAATTTACAGTTTTAGCCTCAAAATGGACATAAGCAGCCGTTTTAGCACACAGCTGTGATCTTCCAGGATGCCAATGGAAAGTGTACTTGCCCTGCGTGCTAGGTTGCGTAGAGTAAATCATCGTCAGGCACCATTCAAATCCTCCCAGTTAATTTCTTAAGCTGACAGCTCCGGATATCCAGCATTAGCTTGATTTAAAAGGTAGAGCTTTCTCCATCCTTAGGCAGCCCAGTAATTTCTGCAACACTATTGCTAATTTGGAAGCTGGCAGTTTCCATCTCCCCACCCCTTTGGTTTATTACAAGTATTTCATCAGACCAGCTGTAGTCTGCCACATCGCTTTTTGCTCTGGGCGGAGGGGGACAAGAAGGGCTGTCAGCAGCGATGCACGGTTGCTGTTGTGATGTTTCTCCAGGAGCGGGCAGCTGCAGTGAGACCCCCGCTCTGGTGGGACCTAGCCAGGCTCTGGATGGACCCATGGAGGCTTCCAGCTGATTTAATTAGTTCGTTGTTCCCTGGTTTGGTGTAATAAATTCATTGTTCCCCAGTTCAACTTAATTGAGTCATTGTTATCCGATTTAACTGACTGATTGCTGACTGACTTGATTTAATTAATTGCCGCCTGACTTGCTGAATAAGCAGGCTCCTGCTGCCAACTGCCAGCATGTCTCACAGCTCCTAAACCATGCTGCCTACCTCTGCTCCTTCCCCTGTACCAACCAGCTCTTCTCCTGGGACCTGCTCTCCCATCTCCTTCAGCCACAACCTCTGTTCCCCTTCTGCTTCTCCATTCTGTTCCTGTAGCTCTTCCCCAACCCAAGGGGGATTTTCCCTGGCTTTAGCCCTGGGCCTGCCTCCTGTGTTCCTCCCAGGACCTTCACCACTGCATCCCACAGTAACCCACCCTGCTGTGATTCCTCTAAAGCTGCTCCTAAGCTTCCCCAAAGGCTTCACACTTGCTTCATGTGTCCCAGATTGCCCTTCCTGTAGTGGGATTTTTTTTATCCTGGATTGCTAGGGAACAGTGCTTGTCTGGTGCTCTCCTTTTCCCTTTGTTTCCACCACTTGTCTGTACCCAGTTTTCTCTTCCTTTAGGTTTTCATCCAGAAGCCTCTCCCCTTGTTGCACGTTACCTAGCATCCATCGTCTAGGCTCTTGGCTCTTCTTTCTTCCTTCACTGCCCCAGATCCATTACGTTCCTTTGAGATGTCTATGTCCACTGTAAGGATTCCCTGATTGCTCTTGAGTTTATACGCTAGCCTTTTGTTCTCATCTAAAATGTTCTGATGGTGATTCAGGTTTCTCGCTGGCCCCCCACTCTCTAGCTCTCACTTCATTCCCCAGTCTCCCCAGATCTCCTTGGACTATCCCTCTGCATGCCCCTTTGTCCCCGTTCAGCCAAGAAATTAGTTATAGGTATACCTTGCCCTCTTTTCTCTGCTGTTTGCTTCACTATCCATCTGATGTCAAAGTTAGGAGCAGACAAGCACTTCTGCAAGCAGAGAATTACTGGTTTTCAAAGTCGGTGTGTCAAGATGTAAGTCTACATTTAAGTTAAGGATCAGCATGGCCCAGGCTTGGGTCCTTGGCCGCTCGAGTTCAGTGCATACAAGGGACGTCAGCTCTACCTACACTCTCAGTCCAGCATGCACATCCTATGTGAGCGTACATCCCTCCCAGCTTTGCACTGACTAGGCCCTGTTGGCCACATCATTCTTTCTGGTCCATCCTCACTCTCTGTATTTACCCATTCCTTCTTGTGCTGTCAAGGGCCTTGGGAGAAAGTCCAGGAAGGATCGCTTGTCTGTCCAGAGTAATTCCCATCACTCAATGGCCAACTGACAGCTGGCTCCTGTATTCCTGGGAACAGATTCAGGTGTGTTGCCCCTTCTCCCTCTGGTTCTCTCTTTTCACTAATAGATCTAGAGCAGCCCTGAGGAGAAGGACCTGGGGGTGCTGGTGGGTGAGAAAGCTGAACATTAGCCGGCAGTATGCACTGGCAGCCCAGAAAGCCAACCGTGTTCTGGGCTGTATCAGAAGTGTGGCCAGCAGGTTGAGGGAGGGGATTCTCCCCCTCTACTCTGCTCTTGTGAGACCCCCCCTGCAGTGCTGTGTCCAGCTGTGGAGCCCTCAGCTTAAGAAGGATATAGACTGGTTGGTTGGAGCAAGTCCAGAAGAGGCCATGAACATGCTCTGAGGGCTGGAGCCCCTCTGCTATGGGAACAGGCTGGGAGAGTTGGGCTTGTTCAGCCTGGAGAAGAGAAGGCTCTGGGGAGACCTTACAGCACCTTCCAGTGCCTGAAAGGGCCAACAAGGAAGCTGGGGGGGACTTTTTACAAGGGCCTGTAGTGACAGGACAAGGGGTAATGGGTTTAAACTGAAAGCAGGGAGATTGAGATTGGACATCAGGAAGAAATTCTTCCTGGAGAGGGTGGTGAGGCACTGGAACAGGTTGCCCAGAGAAGCTGTGGGTGTCCCACCCCTGGAAGTGTTCAAGGCCAGGCTGGATGAGGCTTTGAGCAACCTGGTCTAGTGGAGGGTGTCCCTGCCCATGGCAGGGGGTTGAAAGGGGTTGGAACTGGATGGTCTTTAAGGTCCCTTCCAAGCCAAACCATTCTGTGATTCTATGATTGTCTACAAAGACACCTCTCTCTTCCCCTCCAGCCTTTAAGGGACCTTTACTTATCCTACACTGCATGGCTGGTGGTCTTCAATTTCACTTGCAGTGAATTAACCTGTCTCTGTGTTGCGTTTCATGTACGTAAAAGCCATTGTATTCCTAGAGGATTTTTGGTCAGCCCCCTCTGGTTTTCAGATGCCAGACTCCATCGATTTCAAATACCTAAGAACCTCTTTTTTTTTTTTTTTTTAATCAGCCACACAAGTTTTCTTTTCAGTAAAATCTGTTTCCTTCAGCTACAAATACATTTCAGTTTGTTTCTTTTTCTTCCAGGCTCCTGAACTTGAGCGCAATTCTCCAAGGGAGACCCGGCATGGTGGGCAGGGCGGGATACACAGCTTCTGTATACTCAGTGCAACACAATCACATTCCTGCTGCTTTGACATCCATTCTCTCCCCCATAGAAGCGACCCCCTTTGAATTCATCTTTGCAGGTCCTCCTGTTGTTAGCTGCAGCTCATTTGCTTGATTCACAAAGGCCATCTGACTTTACAGATGATACAGATACTGCCAATCCCTCTCGCATTACTAGTGTATGAAGGTATGACACCCAGCCCTGTTCTCATGAAAGCTGGTGCCAAACCTCTCATAAAATGTATGGGAACAGGACTAGGCCGCAGACTCTTCATTACATTTTCCATCATGGTAATTAAAATAACATTACAATTAGCCCTAGAATTAGCGGGTGTCAGTGTGTTCTTGTCATCTTGCATCTTCTGCATTTGGTAAGGCATCTTTTTGATAGAGGTTCCCTTCACGGAGCTGCTGATACAAGCAAAATATGGATGCTCGAGACTTTTCATAGTGTGGGGGACACGTTAACAAAGAGAGAAGTGGGGGCAACTGCTCTTCAGTGTACAATCAGCCGTTCCATTTGTGTTTGCAAAGGACGCCTATGGCAAGAGTGATAGCTGCATAGATGGTTAACAGCGCAAGTATTTATGGCCTTTATTTGGTGTGAAGTATTTTGTCCTTTTCTAAAATGTTAATGGCAGCTTAAAGTTGTTCCCTTTTTCAGCTCCACCCTGTATTTCAGAGACTTCTGCAGTTTGGGAAAACACTCAGATCAAGCACTCTGCACAACCTCCAGAAATTGCAAATGAAGCTAAACCTGTGCAAGTCACCTCACTGCAGGGTTATCAGAGGTTTTCACTGGCATCACTGATGTAATTATCATGGTGTCAATAGGCTCTAGTAAAGACAAGGAAACAGAGAAAAACCCCATAAGTTTTACAAGGTTATTTATGCAATTGGTTTTCTCTCAAACTCAGAAACAAACAGAAAATCAGATGTAACCATTTTGATGCACTTGCCTGCAGGGAAAAGTTGTTGCTTGCTGCACAATGAGGTGGTTCACATGGGTGGTGTGTCGCTCGGAGAGATCGCCCTCTCACCTGGAACGGTTGTAGCACCTTCCACAGTGTGCAATCACAGTACCTGGACTGAGGCAGGGGGTGCTGCTTTCCTGCGCGGTGCGTTGTGAGATATTCTTCATGATACTACTGAAAGGCAGAATTGGTTAAGCACTGGGAGGTAACCGAGGTCTTTTTCCCACACATACGGAAATATGAAGATTTTTTCCTCTCTTCATTGTGTAGTTTTCTTTCCTCTCCATTTCAGATGACAGGACTGTGGTGAAGGACAAGACAGTTCTCCAGATCGCCCTGGTGGGAGTCAGGATCACTGGGTGGGTGTGTGGCTTCACTCCATGTCTCCAGAGCTGTGGGAGCTTCCCTCATGCTAAGCAGCAACAGCAGTTTTCACCAACTTCCTCTTCCACCACAGCATTGTCCTGTCTTTCCTTAGTAATATCTATGCCAGATGATTTTTATAAACACAGGACTCCTACTAATATGCCAACCCTTCGTTAACATCAGTACAGCAATCTGAAAAGGCCAAATCCTACATACATTTCCTTAGCTATACATGCTAACAGTTTCTCCCATGCATACTGACAATACCATCTGTGAGTGCCATCACAATACGTTCAGGAGTTGAAAATTTTCCAGTTAAATCATGCTGATAATTATCTTCTCTGACTCTGGGCAGGGGTTTTTGAATGCCCTTAATTTAGAAAGCATTATTAGACTCTTCTGAAAGAAGACCAACCTCTGAGGAGCAAGGGGCGCCTCGTTGGGGGCATTTTGTAGAGGCAACATTTCAGGGGCTAGGCCAGGGGGTCCTGTGTAGGTCATAGAAGTTTAATGTAGCTTGATCTCACATTCCTTACACACACACAGAGCCCCGATAGCAAAAGCCAAGAAGCCACATGCAGTCTACGTCTGGAAGAGGTGAGTGAATGCTGCTGGACACAGACAACCGCAGAGTTAGGGTTTAACCATTTATATCTGCTCTATTTGACAGCCAGAGACATGAATCTGGGAAAGAATATATTAATACAGAGCTATATAAATATACAAATTGTTCATTCCTTACTGGCTGAGTCAGTCAGTGTACATGTATATATGTATAACCCTCTGATTCAGCTACTCTACTTTCACAGTATCCAGACATGCCACAAAAACCTGGTCTTCCTCTGAAGATTTTAGTTTGGGTTGTCTTCTTTTTACTCCAACATTATTTGCTATCAAATGTTTACAATGTTTTATGCAGCTGTGCAGGGAACAATGATCCATATTCTGCAGGACAGAGGCCCTGTAAATTAAACCTTAAATGTGAGCTGATAAGGGCCTGCAGAATTTAGCCTCAGAGACACAATGTGCCTGTGAGCTTATGAAACGCAAAGAAAGCACCGCAGTGACTTCTCAGCAAAGTGCCTGAATGACTTAGCTCCTTCAAATGGTTTGCTCTCTTATTCCGTGGCGTTGTACAGAAACTGTGTGATTACAGTGTCTCTGCTTCCATATACATTTTATACTGTTATATGCGTTTCAGCCGTGAAAGACCACGCTTCCTGTTGGCAAAAAAGATGATTATGGTTAGAGTGTATTTATGGGCCTTCAGCTTTGCCCCTCAGTTGGTAACTGCAGCTGCAGATTCACTTCCAGATGTATAATTAGTCACAAGGAAATAACTTCAAATATAACCTATCACACTTTTTCACTTCGTAAGTGATCGTATTTAAGAAATGTCATTATTTAGCTTCTTAAAGTCATCAATTTGTTGCCTATTCCCAGACTTGCAGATTGAAAAAGGGGTAGGCTCTCCTGGAGCTTCTCAGCTGTGCCCGGACAGCTGGGCCAGGGCTGCTATGTTGTCCCTGTCTTAGGGAGTGCTGGGCTTCCAAAAGACGGCACGGGCTTTAGCTTTGCTAGCTATAAAATTTCACATTACGTTCCTCCCTGGCACCTTGCCAGCGAAATGAAAGCACAGGTAAGAGCTTTCTGAGAAAGTGTTGGGTTTAACTGCAACAAAGTCCACGTGCCTGAGGCTCCAGGGGGTCTCATGGCTCTTATCCTCCCCCGTCCTCTTTCTTTCCTCCCACACAGCTGCTTCTCGCTTGGGACGTGTCACTGCTCTTTACCCCTTTTAGGCCAAGAGCAAGCATTTTGATTATCTAAGCAGCTCAACAAGCAAAGGCAAGATAATAATGATGGGTTTCCATGAGTTACTCCAAATGGATCGCGACTTTGAAGTAATGATTTGCAACAATGGAGTGCAAGATTTTGCCACGTCAGCTACTGGTTTTGGACAGGAGCTGTTCCCAGCACATACTTACAGAAGCATCTCAAAAGCGAAGTGCTTTAGGAAAACGCTCCTTACGCAAGCTGAGTAAACTGGACTCTGCAACACAGGCATGGGCTGAGCAGGAAGCTAGCAGCATTTTCCAGCTCAAACACTGTTGTTCCCAACCCCAACACTTGCCTAACTTTAGAAAGACTTAAGGTAGGAACACGGAGTGACTAATGAAGTCTTGACAGACCTCCCCTCTTCTCGGGAGACAATGACTAAATTGGGCTGCCAGGCCCTGCAGGAAGAGAAAGGAGGAAGGGATCTTCCCGGCTCTCATCCTTCTGTGATGATCCTCAGTCCCCATCAGTCAAAGCCACTAATCTCCCTTCGAGGGCCGGCATCCCCAGGTAGAGGGGACAGGGCAGTTGAGCCGGTCTTGTCAGAATAGTCCCAGTTAAAATCATGGCTTCTCTTTAACTTAGCCAGGTCCAACTCATACCTTGTGGCTTTTATGAGATCCTACCTGAAGAGGTAAGAAATATATCCCTCACCTCATAGGAGGCCATTACAGAAATCCCACGGGGTATCCTCCATCCCCTGAAGCCTGTGGGCTATGGTAAGAGAGGGTGCTGAGGTCAGCCAGTCACTATTAGCATTTTTCTGGCCTATCCGCTGAGCCCGTTAGTATGATCTAAAGAGTTTTAATTCAACCAACACTACTGATTTTCAGTGGCCAGTGAGTGCCTCTCATCTAACACCTTCCCAGTAGAAAGGGCTGGTTTCTGCTAAGGCAGTGTCTCCTCCTCAGACACTGCAGTCAGGATTACACCTGGGGACAGCCCACCCCATCAAAACCACCCCAGGCCACAGCTGCTCCTAACTAACCACAGGCTAACATGGTCCCCCTGTCCCAGTGCCCAGCCAGCGCTCTCCTCTCCTCTCTTCCCCACCAGCATGGCCAAGCAGACGCTGGCAGAGTTGGGCAATGCAGGACAGTCACACCCTCTGCTTTTCCTGGTTCGGCATGATGATGTTATTTTCTGGAGCTGCAGGAAGGCCTGCAGAGCACCCGTGGCTCCTGAGGGACGCAATCTCCAATTTCTTCTGCTGCTTTGGGGTAATCTGCAGCGCGGGGATTACAGAGCTGACTCAGGTTGTGGGCAGCCTTGTCTCATGACACTTAAAGGTCCCCATTGAGTCTGCGGTAGATGCGTTTAGGTTGCAGGAGAACCTCTTTCTTCGTCATCCAGCAAACCGGTTTGTCTCCCAAGGAAGGGCTCTTCCCATTTATCCCAATCTTCAGCCCAGTGATGAATGGGCTTCTGCTTACTTTGTCCTGCCAGTCACCCCCTTTGTAGTATGCACTGGCTAACAACTCTGCAGTTCTGGCGCTCAGCAGTCTGTATGGTTGGAGACAGCAGGGCCTGGCCACGATGTCCCGTGGCTGCAAACCTCCAGCCTCCCGGGTGTCCTCCCAGCACAGCGTCTTCCTGCCTTGCTGTGTAGAGCAAAGAAGTGAGGCAGCCCTTCGAAAACTGCCTCCTTCTCTTCTTTCCCTCACCCTGTGCAGCAAAACTGGTTTCCTTCTGCCACGTTCAGGATCTCCCATGGCTGCAGGGGAGGAAGGATTTGCTTCTTAGCCATGAAATCAGATTTGCTTTGGTTGTAGATTTTTCTCTACGGAGCCAGGAAATTTGTTTTGGACTATTGAGTTCAGCATTTACAAGATTTTCAGCCACTCAGCTGGGACTGGAGAGATGGGTGAGAGGGGAGACCATCAACTGAATGGGGACACCGGCGGGTCCCTGACATAAGACATGGGAGAAAATCCACATGAAAGCCAAGTGAGAGGCAGATACAAAGATACGTTAACTGTGCCCTGGTCATCTATGCAGTCCTCTGCCAGGAGGAGAGAAAGACTAGGAAAAGGGAAGGGTGGGTATGGAATGGGATTGGCAACCATCACCGGCCTAACCAAAATGGACACTTAATAGTGTGTAGAAGAAGTGACTCAGATTTTGATGCTGTCTTTTAATTTAGGATCGATGCGTGTGTAGATTACATGGCATGCTTGCAGGAGGAGTGCTCACAGACTATAGATGTTAGAGCAGGATGATTGTTTATACTTGGTGTCAAGCCAAAAGTCACATTACAGGAAGGTCTTAAATGCAAGGGTAACAAAACAGTTCAAATGCAGAAATGAGAACGGGAGGGTTATCAGTGTGTAAAGGATGACTCACATCAAACTCAGGCTGCGTAATTTTTGTGTGAGTTGCCTTGAATTTAGCAAAGTAAACCCCGTAACGGTAGTTATTTACAACTAGGGCAGGTGAAGGCTTCAGCTCTTGAGAAACCAGCGGTCTCCTGTATCTCTCCGGTAAATAATCCTCACTGGGAATTTTGGAGGGCAGGATCCATCCATGCTTACCTACTTCGTGTTCTGATGTTTCCTTGGTCTTCCTGCAGAAGACGCAGCTGCAGAAAGCAAGCCCTTTGACGGGCTCTTTCCCTGTGCCACAGGGCTGAGTGCCCCGAGGTGCTCAGGGTATGAGAGGGAAGCCAGGGTGCCTGGGAAGCTTTTTAACTTTTCACGACCATAAACATTTCTATTTAACTTCCAGGATCCCCCTTCCCTCAGGGGAGACTGCTGCTTGTTTCTCTTTTACCACTGGATGTGGGTGCAGGTCTGTTGTTACTGGCACTCCCTTCCCATGGATGCATTTTTCTTAGTTCCAGAGACTCCAGTAGATTCTGAATCTTTAAAAGGGAAACCATACACTTTTTTGTTAAAGCCTCCTGTATTTTATGTGAGCAGAGGAGTTCTCTCTGTTCCAGTACGTTTTCCATCGTCAGGGCCTTGAGCATCATGGACTTCTCCTTCGCCTGGTACTTCATATACAACATTGCCCTTTCTTCAACCATAAAGTAACTGCACCAGTAAGAAAATACCAGAAAATACCACTGCCTGCCTGTAAAGCAGAATTATATAGTAAAGTAACAACAGCAAAGAACAAGGCAGAGGTAAATAACTGCTCTTTCCCTGCCTTTATGAGAGATGAGTCGTGTGCATAAAATCCACATCCCAAATGCAAGCAGGAAGGAAAGCTGTGAGACACAGATGTCCAGAGGGTTTCAGTTTGTCCAGGTGCTTTTGGGATGTTTCCCTGCATGGCCTATGCCCTCCTAGGATCAGCCGTATCCAGCTGCCCAAGACCCGGGCTGCTGCCACCGCTTGAGGGTCTCATCCGCAGGACAGACTCTGCCTTCTCCTGGGACACAGAGCCACGGCTTACATAGGCCGGGTCAGTGACAGGACTGAAACTGGTGTCTCCAAAGCCTGTGCAACCTCTGGACCATGCCACAAGTTGTGCAGGTGTAGAAAGTACTGTCTCATCTTGCTGGTTTGCTACCTGCAGTCTTGCTGTCAAACCGTGTCCAAGACCTACCCTTCTGCTGTTCCTTCAAGGAGCCTATTCTATTTTCCTTTTCTTCTATTTTTTATAAATATTTGTCCTGAAAACAGCCTTTCTGAAGTGGATACAATCCAGATAAAGCCCAAACTCTGAACCATCAGAATTTCCCCCATCTCTGAGGACTCTCAGGCCCTCTCAGTGCTGTGTCCCTGAGTCCATCTCATCAGCACAAATCATCATCATCATCTCCTCAGCTCATGGAGAAGAGGGAATCAGACCAGCTTGTGTTTTCCATGCCTCCGTGGCTTTGCTGTGACACATACTGCCTCTCACCCATCGACCCCATTGCGAATGTGTAGAAGGTCTTCCAAACCCTTTTGGGAAATCACACATCCTCTCCGCTTCCCCGCTCAGCTTCCTAGCCTAACCCGGAGAACAAGTGTTCCCTGGGGCTGTTCCTTGGGGAACCCTCTGGCGTGAGGCAGGAGTCTTAAGAAGGAAAACTTTGCATGAGCTACTTAAGTCTCACCCTGCTTCGACCTCTCTCCCCTTTGCAAGGTCATGGTGTCGCTTTCACCTCAGCACTGGCTGGCTGGGGGCTGGTGGTAGCGCTGAGCGCGTACCTACATGCGTTCGGACTGCTCCGGAGCGCTCACGTCGCAGCTCCTGTCCTGCGGATCGCAATCTCCCGGCGTGAAAAATACCACGTGCGGAGGGACCCTGATCCCTGCAGGCCTGGTAGAAACTGTGCAGTAATTGAAAGAATAATACAGGTCAGACGTCCACAGGCTGAGGAGGTTAGCAAAGGAACTTAATGAAAAAATAAATCCTAACAAGCACGGGATACTAATTTTAAGAAGTAATTCACATATTACTTATTGCTTAAGGGCAAAATTCATGCTGCCTAACATACTTTCCCAAGTTTGCAATGCATGGCCTTTGCAACACAGTAAGTAGGTACTTTTAAACACATTCCATGTCCACAAAGATGATTCTATAACCCGTGCCAGATCAGGTATTCACAAGGCATGATTTCAGGAAAGTGTTTTAATGTCGTAAAGGAGATCTCTGATGAGATCCATTCACACTCTCCCTCCCTGAAGGGTCCAGGCTGCCATTACCACTCCTCTGAGCAGGGAGGAGATGTCCATTAACCCCTTCATTAAGTGCTGAGGTGGCAGTCACAAGTGAGGGTGCACCCAGGAGAGCCAGGTGAGCAACTTCTGCAGACAGCAGAAATCCCATTTGAATCCCACAGGGCTGTGGACAGTACCAGCAGCAACACCACTGAATTTGGGTGCTACTTTCCATTTCTGGAGCTTGGAGGAACCCACGGTAACTAACCAACTGAATCTGCCACCAGGCAAGCAGCAATTCCCATTTTAGAGGCGAGGAATGCCAGAGCATGGAGAAGGCAGCCTGCGTGCCCTAACATCAAGCAGCCATCAGCACAGTACCAGAAGACAGACCTGTGACCCACACACCCGCATCCTAAGGTCATCTTCTCCACACGACCATCCAGGTTTTATCACTCCCAGTTAAGAGAAAAATGTGATTATGGAATGTGATTCTGGATCCTGTCGCCACCTGTCCTGCCCTGAGCTCTGTGGCTGCAGGAGACCCAACTCCCCTGCCAGCTACAACACAACACCTGAAAACCAGGCGTGGCGAAGCGACGTAGAGCGAGGGGACCAGCCAGGGAGAGAGGCAAACACACAGCATCCGCTGGCCTCCCAGAAGCAGCTTTCCTCACCGTGGCACACTCATGCGCAGAGATGGCGAGCGATGGCGATGGTCCACTAAGCTGCTGCTTATCGCAGCTTCACTGTAGGCTCCCCTAGCTCCTACCAGGACACAAGGTGGACAGACGATGTCATCAGCCATCCCCAGAGAGTATGGAGAAGGACGCAAGGTCACGGAGGTTCTCTGCCCAAAGTTGTGGCCGAAGGAGTAGCCAAGGGCTTGTTTTCTCATACAAGGTCCAGAGGAAGGGGTGTTCCTTGGCCTAATGAGCCGGGGTTGGTCACCTGCACTCAGGGGTATCTTAGTGTGTGGAAACACCTCTGCTCAGATCTGTACCCAGATCTCGTCCATACCCTGTGGATCATAGCCAAGACAACATCCCGTAAGAGGAAACTCTGGGAAAGAATTTGTGGATGTTCACTGAAGAACAGGAAAAATGTAGAAATGTTACCCAGAATTGGAATTCCAACATCCCTGGCTTGTCACAATCCAAGTTCTCTTGAGGTCCTCACCGACAACCTCCCTCAACATTAGCAGGAGCTAAATGTGTAGGAGAGGAAAGAAACAAGTATCTTAAAAACCGTGTTACCATGCAAACCAGAAGGCAAAGAATACACTGTGTGAGATAAATCTTGTGTACAAAACTGCCAATTTGCAAAAGAGAAACCAATCAATTTTCTAACAAACACCAGTGCATATTTCAAATAATGCTGAGTTTCCATTTTCAGTTCTTTTTTCCTCCCTTCTTCCTTTCTTCCCTATTTTCCTCTCTAAATTTCATTTTGGTAAATATTTCTCCCTGTTGCTCAGATCACCGTATCTGATTGCAGAGGCTTGAAGCGTAACCGATGACGAAAGACTACCTGAGGGATACTGGAGCGTGTACGCCACAGGGGTGTGGCCATAAACCCCTGAACTATGCCGCAGTATGACCGGAGTCGTTCTACCTGTAGGTTAAGTCAAGATAAGAACTTGCTTGCTGGCTGCACAGGGGATTAGACCAAACCAAATCCCCCACGGTCATTAAAAAACACCAGAGCCGTTGGCTTGAGATGGGGCACAGCCTGCGGGTTGGGGGGCCAGGAGGGGCCTGAGCCCACCCACCTCCTCTGACACAAAAATTGATGGTGACTCTCTATCCCAAGGGTGTGGCCTCAGCTGGGAGGGTGGGAGCAAAGGGTCAGCCCTACCAGCCAGGACCGGGATTTCTGCCAGGCGGGCTTTTCGGCTCAGGGCTGGCACCAATTGCAGCAGCGTGCTGCACCATCCTGCCCCGACCTCATGGGCACCCCTGCCTTTTCTTGGCAGGGGGATTTACATACAGGCAGCCGAACACGTCTGTTCAGTGTGCAGGCAACGAGGCACAGGACGAGCAGATGACTAATGGCTCCAGACTGGCCCAGTTAGCACCAGGGCGGCTGCATTGTGTGCCACCCCGGCAGGTCCTGCAGCGCCTGGGAGAGAAAGGCCACTTCTTGCTGGAGCAGAGGGCAGGGTGAGAAAAGCCTCCCCTCCCTTGGAGAGGCTGAGCAGGGGTCTCCCCTTCCCCTTCATGCGTGGGGAGGGCTTAGGTTTTGCACAGGAAAGCAATAACCAGAAAACATCGCTGCAGCACAAGCACTGCGACTTCTTGCGCAGCACCTTCATACAGAAGCATCTCAAGATTATTTACAAAGGCCAAGCAAAGGCCAAGGCACGGCCATGCAATGCTGTTTGTGGGTTTGTAGGATTTTACAGGCGTTGGCTGATGACAGGTGCCCTCTTTGAAAAGCCGGAGCTGCTTGGGTCACCTGGAGTATGTGAAAATCTCCACAAACAACGCAGGCAATCAGAAGTTGTCAAATCAAAACCAGCTCCCGCAGTACACGCTGAGGGTTGTGGATAAAAGAAACCAAAAATCATCTTAAAGTAGCCATCCGCTCTGGCTAAAATGAAAAAAACCCAACTAATAGCAAAAAGCGTTCTTTACAATGAAACTTCGCATGACTCCTGTGCCAGGCTCCTGACTGTTCGATGCCCCTGAGCTGGCAGTACCGGCGCTGATGGGTACTTTCTGATCGCACAGCTCCTCCAGCGCAGCCCGGGCAGGGTTGGTCCTGCCCCACGCACAGCGGGAGCACGGAGAGGCACTAGTGGAGAGCATTCTCCGTGGAGAGCTTGAGGGTTTGAGAGACTCAGGCGTTAAAGAGAGCTCCTGGTGGAACGCTATGGCCATAGCCATGCTGGGTTTTAACACTTAAAAGCTGTCTGATGCTTAGTTCCTCAGTTCACCTCTGCCTTCGGCTCTGTAGCGCTGGCATCAATGCAGCTGTCAGTAAAATGACATAGCGTGTTTAAGCTTCCCTCGCTAGTAATCAGGAAAGGAATGGCAGCTTTCTGCCCGTTTGTAAGTGCCCGTACCGCAGACCTGTACCACCGCAGCTCTCCACCAGGTATTACAATGTCATGAGATGATTCCTGGTTTCCTTCAGACTTTTGGACCCATTTTTAATGCTGAAATTCTTCACCACAAGGCCATTGCTTGGGCTGTGCAGCGGGACGGCAGCAGGCGTCCGCCGACAGCGGTGACACAGGGGGAACGCGGAGCTCATCCGCCAGAAAACTGGGAAGAGAACGTTGCTCTAAATGGAGCCGTGTTTGTGCAATGGGAGGGAAGACACTTTTCCCACAAAGTGTGGGGCCGAGGCCTCGGCTGTAGCTTGCAGCCGGCAGGGAGCATGCATCTCCCGGCTCGGGGGGAGCAGGAGCGGCGGGTGACTCACAACCCAGCCCAGGCTTCCATCCGCGCTGGCCACAAGTGCCGGGCAGCAGATTTTGGAGAGGAGGACAAAGGCACTTATCTTCCACTCCCTGCCCTCCACGCATTCTCTCTCTGCCCATCTAGACAGGACTGAAAATAACAGCGTGCAAGAGAAGGGCAGCAGGAGCAGGCAGCCTGGGTGGGAGGCCCGCGTGTGCTGGAGTTTGGCTGGGAACACCACCGGGTCCGGTGTGGGTCACCTTGGCAGGGCAGCACATTGCTCTGAGAAGGGCTGGGAGAAGACAAGTTGTCTTCATCCCCCTAACACAGAAGTGAGCCTAGGTTTGGTGTGATTTAATATACACCCAGATCTTTGAATGAATTAGCTGGAGTGCTGGGTCCTGGTCCAGATGCGGTGCTTGCAGACCTGGATAAAGTGAGGAACATTCAAGGAGCACAAGAGTCAGGAGAAATGTGGACCAAAGGATTCCAAAGAAAAAAATGGGGATCTTGGCTCATTAGACCAAGAAAAGAGTATTAGGAACAAAGACAGAAACAATCCTCTAACACTCCTGGAGGAGATGATAATTTTCTATTATCTGTGGAGACAAAGACCTGAAGAAATCAGTTTTCCTTCTGCAACAAAGAGTGTTTTGACTGGCTGCTGTGGAACATCTCCAAGATGCACAAGGTGTGGAGCATGGGGAGAGGCTGGAGAGTCCCTGTCCTGAGAGATTTTTCAGGAGCCCTTAGACAAAACTCCTGGCACTGTTTCCCTGCACCAACAGTGGCTGTGGGCAGGGGTCCGGCAGGTGGGGGGTGCCTCGGCGCAGAGGGGGCACCCAGCCATCCTGGCAGGTCCCTTCCTGGTTTACATTTCATCACCTGAAACGCAGCACTAAGTATTCTTGGCAAGAGTCAGAACTTGGCTTGAACAAGCATTTGATAAGATCCATAAAGCCAAACACGGATTACTGCTCTATAAGAAAGTGTTGAGCACCAAGTTGCCCCACTTTCTATGATCTAAACCATGTTCATTCTCTAAGCGCAATTCCTAACACATCTGGAGCCAACTATTTCCATCTACTTATAAGCAATGTTAAATGAGACTCTGTTTTAATTTTGCTGAGCCAGACAGAGACAATACCCCCAGGAAACAGTTGAAGCCTGTAAAAAATAAAAAGGACAGCGTAGGTTGCTAAGTGATAATGATTCACAAAACATAAATACTTACACAAAGGAAGTGATTAATTCAGGACATTCTTTACCTATCACCTCCATAATCTTTCCAGCTGTAGCCCATTATGTACCTTTATCTCACAGCATACCTTTAACTGTCTTACAACCGATTCTTTTAATCTGCGGGGGCTTTTTCAAACGTACGTCTCTACTTAACCCAGCCTTCTGCCGGCTGCAGCCACCCTCACTCTCTGGAGTAGCACCATGGACGCGCACAGGACCGGACACGCGCGCATGGACACCAATGAAAGGTTCAAAAATGGGTCCGTGTACCAGCGTCTGTCCCACACCGGTGGCTGAGTCACATTTGCCATCATCCACGGAGGAGTTGGTGGTGCAGAGTCCAGCTCCTGCGAACATGGCATCTACCTCTTCTTTATTAACTCCTGCTGCTGCATGGCAACAATTTGCCCTTTGCCTTAAATGGAGAGGAGAGATCCAAGCTGGCAAAAATGACATTTGCAGGGCAATGGAGAGTGTTGTCACTAATATTTAAATATGACTTCTATTTATACCATGTTCCCTGCAGTGGACAAGGAACAGCATTCATACCTTCCATGCAAACACCTCTCCTGGTCCCAAAATGCCCTATCTTTGCTCATGAAAACAGTGACAAGCACAGCTCCACAACTCTGGCTGCCACTAGTGCCTGACCTCAAACAGGGGCCTAAAACTTTGCCAATTCTTGGAAAACTGTAATCACATACGGTTTTTTATGAGTGTTATCATTTGAGTGTCTGCATGATCTATTGCTTTCCCTGTAAGGTGCTGCATCCCAAAGTAGATACCTCCTGCAAGGAGTGAGCACAACCAGCCCATGGCATCCCCGGCTTCCTGCCCGGCTGTTGAGGGTGACCAGCTTTTCCTTGCTCACTGCTGCCTTTAGACTGATGTGAATCCCCAGCACTGCAGGTGGGGTCTCACAACAGCACAGCTGAGGAGGAGAATCCCCTCCCTTGACCTGCTGGATGGTCTTCTCTGGATACAGCCCAGGATCCAGTCGGCTTTCTGGGCTGCCAGCGCACACTGCCGGCTCATGTTGAGCTTCTCACCCACCAGTACCCCCAGGTCCTTCTCCTCAGGGCTGCTCTCGATCCGTTCTCCACCCAGCCTGTACTTGTGCTTGGGATTGCCCCGACCTGTGAGCAGGACCTTGTACTTGGCCTTGTTGAACTCCATGAGGTTGGCAGTGGCCCACCTCTCCAGCCTGTCCAGGTCCCTCTGGATGGCATCCCTTCCCTCCAGCGTGTTGACCACACCACACAGCTTGGTGTCGTCAGCAAACTTGCTGAGGGTGCCCTCGATGCCATCGTCCATGTCACTGACGAAGATGATAAACAGGACTGGTCCCAACACCGACCCCTGTGGAACGCCGCTCGTCACTGGTCTCCACTCAGACATTGAACCATTGTCCACCACTCTCTGAGTGCAACCAGCCAGCCAGTTCTTTATCCATCGAGCGGTCCATCCGTCAAATCCATGCGTCTCCAGTTTAGAGACAAGGATGTCATGTGGGATGGTATCGAAGGCCTTGCACAAGTCCAGGTAGATGACGTCTGTTGCCCGTCCTCTATCCACCAAAGTCGTGACCCCATCATACAAGGCCACCAAATCTGTCAGGCATGATCTGCCCTTGGTGAAGCCATGTTGGCTGTCACCAATCACCTCCTCATTCTCCACATGCCTTGGCAGGATTTCCAGGAGGATCTGCTCCATGATCTTGCCAGGCACAGAGGTGAGACTGACTGGCCTGTAATTCCCTGGATCCTCCTTTTTCCCCTTTTTAAAGGTGGGGGTTATGTTTCCCCTTTTCCAGTCAGCGGGAAGGTCACCAGTCTGCCACGACTTTTCGAATATGATGGATAGAGGTTTCGCAGCCCCATCCGCCAGTTCTTTCAGGACCCGTGGGGGTATTCCATCAGGTCCCAAGGACTTGTGCACCTTCAGGTTCCTGAGGTGTTCCCGAACCTGATCCTCACTGACCATGGGTGGCTCTCCATTCTCCCAGTCCCTGCCCTCGTCTTCCATGACTCTGGGGGTACAGCTTGCACCCTTGACAGTGAAGACCAAGGCAAAAAAAAGCATTGAGTACCTTGACCTTCTCCATATCCTGGCAAACCAGCTCTCCCGTTTCCTTCCGCAGAGGGCCCACATTTTCCCTGATTCTCTTTTTATCCCCAGTGTACCTATAGAAGCCCTTCTTGTTGGCCTTGATGTCCCCGGCCAGGTTTAATTCTGTCAGGGCTTTGGCTTTCCTAACCTGATTTCTGACCTCTCAGACAACTTCCCTGGAATCCTCCCAGGCTCCCTGTCCCTGCTTCCACCCACTGTAGGCTTCCTTGTTGCGCCTCAGTTTGCCCAGGAGCTGCCTGTTCATCCACACAGACCTCCTGGTGCTTTTACCTGACATTCTCTTCACTGGGATGCGTCGCTCCTGAGCTTGGAGGAGGTGGTCCTTGAATACTCACCAGCTTTCTTGGCCCCTTTTCCCTCCAGGGCTTCATCCCATGGAACTCTGCCATTCAGTTCCCTGAAGAGGCTGAAGTCCGCTCTCCTGAAGTAAAAGACCCTGAAGACCTTTTCTGATGTTTCAGTGGCCTTTTCCCAGTAGTTGTAGAGCCATGTCCTGCTCTGGAGCTGTTTCCTTCTTCTGCTCTCTCATCTGTCATGGCCTTAGTGTTGACATGATCCCTCCCGACAGGCTCCCTGGTTATTTCAACACGCCGGTGCTTATGCTGGGATGGACTGTACGGTTTGGTTCTTCATCCCAGTGCTCCTTCCACACTCCCTTCACAGCGTTTGTTTCCTTATGACTGGTGTTACTGACCTACATTCTTGTATCTTGACTTTATTTCCCATTTCCTTCCTGACTTCCCCTTTCTAAAAGGTGTGGGTATCCGCTCTTGGCGATTTCTTCATTGCTGTGTGCAATGGTGATGTCTCAGCAGCCCTGGCTCATTCATACCTTTCTGGCAATGATTTTGTTGTACTGTTTGCATAGCTTTGCCGTGTCTGCTTACACCTTTCTGCGATGTCCACCACCACACTATATTGGATCGCTTCCTGGAATATTTATCCTGTGGTTTACAGTGAGCTTTTTTATTATTAATTATTATTATTATTATTATTGCCTGAAACACTCCCAAAATACCACTTTGGAAACCACCTTCCAGAGCTAGCCTTTCCTAATCATGATCAAGTGTCACCCCACCTTTTTTCTTGGTCTTCCTTTTGGTCTCTTTGTTAGATAAACTAATTGTTGGCTGCATGAGCACTGGGTGTATGCTTATATTAAGCATTAGGCAATGTTGTATATTTTAATTGTTTTTAATTTGCATGCTTAGAGGGATGAAGAATTTCTGATTTGTACTAACTACATTTGCATCATCTCCAAGAGATGTGTATCTCACCTCCCCTAAACTGAAAGACCTTTGCAACTGCTCTAAATAGCTTGTTCAGTTGCTTAACTTACACCTAGGAAGGCTTTAAAAAAAATCTAAGCTGTGGATCAAACTCTTTTGATGCTTGTATTTTCACCTGGGATGAACTTCGTACAATCTTGTAAAAGCTTGGAGAATATTTTTTAATCTATTTCATAAGCAGTGAGCCCAAGAGTGTAAATAAGTATGTGAAGATCATGGAATAGTTTGGGTTGGAAGGGACCTTAAAGATCATCCAGTTCCAACCCCCCTGCCATGGGCAGGGACACCCTCCACTAGACCAGGTTGCTCCAAGCCTCATCCAGCCTGGCCTTGAACACTGCCAGGGATGGGGCATCCACAGCTTCTCTGGGCAACCTGTTCCAGTGCCTCACCACCCTCTCCAGGAAGAATTTCTTCCTGATGTCCAATCTAAATCTCCCCGCTTTCAGTTTAAACCCATTACCCCTTGTCCTGTCACTACAGGCCCTTGTAAAAAGTCCCCCCCAGCTTCCTTGTAGCCCCTTCAGGCACTGGAAGGTGCTATAAGGTCTCCCCGGAGCCTTCTCTTCTCCAGGCTGAACAAGCCCAACTCTTTCAGCCTTTCTTTGTAGGAGAGGTGCTCCAGCCCTCTGAGCATCTTCATGGCCTCTTCTGAACTCGCTCAAACCAGTCTATAACCTTCTTATGCTGAGGGCTCCACAGTTGGATGCAGAACTGCAGGAGGGGTCTTACAAGAGCAGAGTAGAGGGGGAGAATCCCCTCCCTCCACCTGCTGGCCACACTTCTCCTGACACAGCCCAGGGTACGGTTGGCTTTCTGGGCTGCCAGCACACACTGCTGGCTCATGTCCAGCTTTTCACCCACCAGTACCCCCAAGTCCTTCTCCTCAGGGCTGCTCTCGAGCCATGGTGGATAGTGGCTTAGCAACTTCACCTGCCAGTTCGCTGAGGACCCACAGATGCATCTCCTCAGGTCCCGTGGACTTGTGCAACTTCAGGTTCCTTAGATGGTCTCAGACCTGGTCCTCTCCTACAGTGGGTGGTTCTTCATTCCCCCAGTCCCTTCCTTTGCCTTCTGCAACCTGGGCCATGTGGCTTGAGCACTTGCCATTTGAGACTGTGGCAAAAGACTCGCTGAGTACCTCAGCCTTCACCATATCGTAGGCAACCAGGTCTGCCATTTCCTTCTGGAAATTTTCCTGAGTCTTCCTTTTGTCCCCAGTGTACCTACAGAAGCCCTTCTTGTTGCCCTCAACGTCCCTGGCCAGATTTAATTCTATCAGGGCTTTAGCCTTCCTAACCTGATCCCTGGCTGCTCGGACAGTTGCTCTGTATTCCTCCCAGGCTCCCTGTCCCTGCTTCCACTCACTGCAGGCTTCCTTTTTGTGTTTGAGTTTGTCCAGGAGCTCTTTGTTTATCCACACAAGCAGCCTGCAATTTTTGCCTAACTTCCTTTTCATTGGGATGCATCGCTCCTGGGCTTGGAGGCGGTGATCCTTGAATATTAACCAACTTTCCTGGGCGCCCCTTCCCTCCAGGGCTTTATCCCATGGTACTATACCAATCAGATCCCTGAAGAGGCCAAGGTCTGCTCTCCTGAAGGCCAGGGTAGCGAGCTTGCTGTGCACCCTCCTCACCTCCTTAAGGATCTCAAACTCCACTATTTCGTGTTCGCTGCAGCCAAGGCTGCCCTTGAGCTCCACATTCCCACCAGCCCCTGTGGGGGCTCACCGTGTTGGTGAGAACAAGATCCAGCATGGCACCCCTCCTTGTCAGCTCCTCTATCACTTGGATAAGGAAGTTGTCATCAGTACATTCCAGGAACCTCCTGGCTTGCTTGTGCCCTGCCGTGTTGTCCCTCCAACAGATATCGGGGTGGTTGAAGTCCCCCATGAGGACCAGGGTTTGTGAGCGTGAGGCTGCTCCTATCTGTTTATAGAGGGCCTCATCCACTTGGTCTTCCTGCTTGGGTGGCCTGTAGCAGACCCCCACTCTAATGTCACCTGTCCCTGCTCTCCCGTTAATCCTGACCCGTAAGCTCTCCACTGGCTTCTCATCTATCTCCAGGCAGAGCTCCACGCGCTCCAGCTGGTCACTGACACAGGTGACACCGCCTCCTCGCCTGTCCTTCCTGAAGAGCCTGTACCCTTCCATTCTGACACTCCAGTCATAGGAGCCACCCCAGCACGTCCCTGTGACGGCCGTAAGGTCCCAGCCCCGCAGGTGTGCGCCCGTCTCTTGCCCGTTCCCCGCGCTACCTGCATTCGCACAGCGGTGCAAGCTGGGCGGCTGATGAAGCTGACTCACTGGCTGGAGGGGCTGGAATTCCTTTGTGCTGCTCTTCGGGAGCCGTGACCCTTCCCCAGGCTCTGGGCACCTGTGCAGGCACTGGCCTCAAACTGGTAGGGGTGGGATGGATTGAGGTTCCCCTACCCCAGCAACTTTCGCTTAAAGCCCTCTTCACAACAACGAGGGTCTGCACGCCCACAAAAATGACAAGTGGCTTGGGTAAACAACCCCTCCTGAGGCGTCACCCTCACACCAGGCTCCTGCGTAGCCCTCCAAGCTGTTCCCTCTGCCGTCTCCAAGCCTCCAACCCCCTGCCCCCGGGAGGGCAGATGAGTGGGCCAGGACCGTTGCCCATCTTCCCGGCAGCGAGGGGCGATGCTGACAGGGACCTGAGGATGACCCAGAGTAGCCTCCCCCCGTCCTGGGCTGCGTTCGGCGTGTTGTTCAGCCCCGCGCTATCAGCTGCTCTGCTGTGCTGCCTACTAGGTTATTGCCAAAGGTGAAAACATACCGTCATAAAGTTCTCCCTAATAAATCTGCCTTAATTAAGTCAGCTTGCAATTTAGTTGTGGAGACTGTACTTTCTCCACCCAGCTACTGTGGTTTTCCCAGGCATGCGAGCCGGGGATTTTGACCACGGATGGAGTTCGTGCGACTGGAGCTGGTTCCACATCCAGACCGAGAAAAAGACTCGCAGAAGTGTGTATTAAGCGTTTCATAATTTCCCCACAAAAGCAATAGAAAAGAGGAACAAGTGTCATGGATTTCCTAGGGGAAATCCCCTTTTTCTCCAGGGGAAATTGTAGGACATACCACAAAAAATAAATGTGAAAATAACAGTTCAAGGAGAAACCCAAAAGATTAATAACTCCCTAAGAAACCCATGTTTGGAAGGATGGTATTTGCCAAACAGGCCTGGAATCCAGCAAACATCTCTCTCATGGCTGGAGAATATAAAGAAGGAATATGAAGTGGGAGCTGGAGGGAACAGGGGCTCAGAGAAGCTGCACCAGTAGGAAGTTTTATCGCGTGATAAAAGCGAGGGCAGCGTGCAGCAGCCTCGTACGTCCACCACGTGCTGCCTGCGGTGGGGTCTGCTGCTCAGGGAGGACAAAAGGATCGGGAAAGGCACCTCACAGGAGCAGGGAGGGGGGGGGGAGAGCTGCCCTGGGAGCCTAAAGGGGGGATATAATCATAGAATCGTGGAATGGTGTGGGTTGGAAAGGACCTTAAAGACCATCCAGTTCCAACCCCCCTGCCATGGGCAGGGACACCCTCCACTAGACCAGGTTGCTCCAAGCCTCATCCAGCCTGGCCTTGAACACTTCCAGGGATGGAATAATGGGATAATGGGATAATGTCCCCCATTACAGGGACCATGCTCGCCATTGGGTTCTTGCTTCTACCACCCTGTGCCTTCTAGTTCCAAATATAAACCCCCTGTGGTGTACAAAAGGCCTTCTGCCAGCAGCGTTAAGGGCCACGAGCGTTGATCACCAATGATCTCAGCAGGCACCGAGCTGACAGGTAAATACGGAGTCAGCCATAAATCAGGGAGCAGCTTCGGCTTGGAACATACCATGAGATTGTATCGGAGAAGCCAAACATCACTGTCAACAGAGATGAGGAAAAGGCCACGCTCGGCTCTCCGCCACCAGCGGCACACAGAGTGTTCCCAGAAGGAACGTGAGTCAGAGGAGTCAGGGCTGTAGCGGGGGACCTGTAGCGTGCTGCCGGGGAACGACCAAACCAGGCTCTTGAGACCTCAGCCATGACCAAGCAGGGCCCAGATGGCCAGAGGTCGGCATCTGGATCCCATCTACTGGGTGAAAAAAGGATCAGGAGTCGCTGCAAACTCAGTTTGGCCGAAGAGCTGGAGTGGGAGATGGGTACAACAGCTGGGTAGCAATTAATCCACGTGGGAAGTTTTGAAATTAAAGATGGTCCTCAGAGCAGCTGGGAACCATCAGTAAGAAAGAAAAGGGTCATCAGAAGAGACTAATGAGCAAACAGAGGTGGATGGTAAACGGCAAACGGACAATTCTAAGGAAGGTTTAAAAAAAAGGGAAGAAGAAATGTAACCAAGTGTCATGTATAACCATACGGCTACGTGAGCCTGGAGGTCATGCAGAGGGTCACATACTAAAAAGGGCTGGAAAATACAAGGTCTTGCTTCCCTCGGAGAAACTTCTAGAGGAAATGTACTCACGAAGGAGGAGTTCCAGGAAGCAACCAGAGCGATGCAGTTCAGTGCCACCACTGAGAATAAGCTCGCTGAGCGTTACCGAGAGCAACAGACAGCTACGGACTCGGTAAGGAACAGAAGAGCCTTCCCATCATAGCTGGGCTTTATTCAGGTCTGGTCTTCGTGCTTCCCTCCTACAAACAAGGTGATCAGGTATTGTTCTAGAAGTCTCTCAACACTGCCTTAATTAGGCAGCTTCCAAATGATCTGTGTTGTTTATGCTGTATTACTCATAAATCATGACCACGGTCATATTCAAGCCCTTCTCGTAGGCTCAAGCATCCAGTGTTGATCACCTCTGCCTATTAATTATGATAATTATTCCCAAGTCTTTGATCTGACCACGTGAAGAAGGTCCTGCAACTACACACACCTTGGCAAGAGAGCCACATGCTGCTGGTAAGACAACTATTTGTGTCACCACAAGTTCTCAAGCTGTCTTCACGCTGAAATAATGCCATCAGAGAGGTGGCAGCTGGCGGTAACCTGCCTTAGGGGAAATCAGAAAAGCTGCATCAGGGATCATGGAACAGGGAGAGTTACAACCAGGAGTTACAACCACAACTCCTTCGGTACAGAAGCAGGGCAGCGAGGCGGGCAGGGCGCCCAAGAAACGGAGCAAACCCCAGGAGCGTGGGCAAGGCCACTGACACTGCCGGGTACTGACTACACCCGCACAGCCGGGAGCGGGGCGGCCGAGGAGGGTCTGTCGAAGAAGCTCATCAGCAGGTTACAGGGGAGGTGGCAGCTGGAAATCACTTTCTTTTGCTCTGCATAGGCATGGGGACGGGACATATCCCGAGGATACAGCCAGCCACCACAGTCCGGACAGCTGTCAAGGCAAGCAAGTGCCAAGCGTCGGCAGGGCAGCGCTCTCCCCAGGCGGCGCTCGGCAGGACTCGGCTGTAACTTCGGTAAGAGGCTCCACACCACCAGCAGGTACGTATGCAGACACTGTAAGTGCTGCCCAGCCAGCGTACCAGGGCGACACTGACAAGCTCGTACCTCACTCTTACTGATGGCTAAAGAAGATGACATGTACCCCGAGCTAATGGTTTTCTTCATAAGAAACTATTCAGATACTAAGATCAGCTTAAAACATAAGCTCACCTTACTACTTTTATTTGTAGTAATATCAATAATACCTGCTCCTTGTTAGCAAATGTGTATCTTTTTGTTTGCTCTCAAAGCCTTATTTTTAATAGCTTCCATTTTGCAAATGACAGTTTAGAGAAGAGTGATGTCTCAGCAACTGAAGCCATATTCAGACTTCAAAAACGCATCAGACTTCTGCGACTACCCTTTACTATGCACTGATACAGATTTTGAGAGGGGGGAGATGCTGTTTGTAATTAACTTTTCTTCCTAAAAAAAAGGAAAATCAAAAGCAAACGCAAGAAACATTGCTGGTTGACAGAATTCCACAATGCGACTCCATGCTACCCCGTAAACTTCGGTGTGATACGGATCGGGCACAGGCACTGCCCACGCGGTTAAACTGCCCGGTTATGCAACTCCCTGTTCCCACTACCCCATGTGTTTGACATGGCACAATTGCATCTTTCCATTACTGCATGGGCTTGAAACGACACTGCTGAGCAGTATCAGAAAATCTGGTTTTGTGGTCTCAAGGTGCTCTGGAATGGGGAAAGCTCTGCACTTCTTGGTCTGCCGCCTCGGTGCTATAGCGGTAATGCCAGTAATTTGTTTTTAACTGCACAGAAATACCTTCCGTATTACAACTAAGAGCTCAGTAGCCAGATTACACCCCATTAAGTAGAGCTTGGAAAGAAAATACAAGCTCCAGAGCAACACAGCTGGGCGTAAAGCTGACGGGAGCTTTGCTTTACAAGTGCTGCTGCTGCTGCTGCTGCGTGCAGGAGCGATGCACACGTTATGAACTCGTCCGTGCTACATGGAAAGTGCCACGGTGTTCACTGAGGCAGCAGCTGGAGTGAAGCACAAGGCGATGGTGAACCATTTCCACTGGTAGTGCCAGTTTTAAATAGTCTATAAATGTTTACTGGGCAAGACAAGGGGCAAAAAACCACCAAAACCCAACAAAAAAACCAACCCAAAAAAAGGAACCAGGTATATCAAGGCAGCTTTGGGGAACTCCTGCTGAAATGACAACCTCGTTTCTTCAGAAGTATCGGTGACAGTGAGGATTTTCCAGCCTCATCTCCCTGGGCCGCAAAGGCCACTGTATTCCTTCAGAGCATTACCTGTTGGAGCCGACCAAGAACAAGCAACCGCGGCTTCCTATGGAGAGTAGGGACTGTTACGATGTTGGAAAAATCAGTGCAAGATCTGATGTTAAAATGTAAGCACATCACAAATGCAAAGGAAGGATTTCACAACACTTTGAAGTACTGAAGCTTGTCAGCGTTTTCTGCTGGAAAACATCTCCGTTTGTTGTGCCAACACAGAGGTGTTGGACCCTTGTGGAGGACTCGGGCAGTGCGTTAATAACTGCAGACATCATCTAGGCTTAAGCTAAACGGATCAAACATCCAATCTGGGGCAAATTTACAGCTCTATTTTATAGAATCTTTAAGAAGTACGTCGGTTTCTGCACAATGCTTTCCTCTATCCACAGGCAAGTATGGGCTCTTGACCATGTAGGCTTCCTTGATCTATGACTAAGATGTAGTCTTTCCATGTTCTACTACATCTCACTCATAGATACGGGAAAACAAGTTTCTGCATGATTCTGCATCTGATAATCTCTGCTGCTCGCGACTACAGGTCTGAAATCCAAGTTGCTGGAAGAAGTCTACAAACCAGGCATTAACATCTCCAGTTCACACTCAGGTTCAAGAAGGAATCTCATGCGCACCACGTGCCATTTCATTCATTTCGCTGTTTGGTGAAGAGCGATCCATCCTCCCCGAAGGCAGAAAAATCATCAGAGAATCACAGAATCACAGCATGGTTTGGGCTGAAAGGGACCTTAAGGACCATCCAGTTCCAACCCCCTGCCATGGGCAGGGACACCCTCCACTAGACCAGGTTGCTCCAAGCCTCATCCAGCCTGGCCTTGAACACTGCCAGGGATGGGGCATCCACAGCTTCTCTGGGCAACTTCTCTCTGGGAAGGGAAGACGCTGTGGGATGTGCAACCCCATGGAGCATTTCTTTGTACGTTAAGAAAACGAGTCACATGGTTTTCTAGCGAACTAGAAAACAAAGCAGCTTGATGCATTTCAGAAGTGCACCGAATTCCGTGGGAACAGTGCCCTTACTAACAGCTCTCCTTGAAACGCGCTCTGCTCCCGTAGGAGCGGTGCAGGCTCTTCCTCACTGCCAGGAGGACGCTGGACCAGCCTGTGATGAGCTGTGTACAGAACCCTGCTGGCCCAGCTGGATTCGTTCATGGCTTCGCTTGCAGCCGGCGTGCAGTCGGAGAGAGCTGAAACCATCCTCGGGGCGTTTCACCACCGCGTATCAGCATGTGCAAACTGGAGCTTCAGAGAAAATTCTGGAGGTCAAACACTCAAGGTTGCCCTGTTTTGCCTCAAAAGGCCACTCTAGCATACTTTTTCCCCAGTTCTTACGAAACTCTTGATAGGACAGCATCTGCTATTTAAATTGCTAGTTTCTTTTCTGACCCCCTGTTTGTAAGAGAAGCAGGAGGTCTGTGTAGCCATGGCTCTGTGCCTTACGGCATCACGCCCAGCGGTGGAGGACGCGGGTACTCACCCTTCTCAACCGATAGCCCTGTATGGACCCGGCCGTGAGGGACCAACCTTTGCTACTGGTGTGCTCCCAGCACACGCTGTAAGTAACACTTGAGCCTTCGTGAGCATTAAATCGTGCAGCTCTATCTTGCCATTTGAGCACTGGTGTTGTGTGATTAAACGCACACAAATGAACACATCAGATTTAAGCTCCCGTCTCTCTGCTATTCCTTATTACAAAACTCATTAGTTATCATTATTCACATATGAATATTACCTTGTATTCGATGGTCAAATGACTCTTCCAAATTGAAGTTGTACAATAAAGGAAAAGAACTCAGAGGGGAAGAAGAAAGTTCTACCTGAACAAACGAACCGTGAGACATACCAGGCGACGGGTAAGTCTCCCTAAGCAAGGTGCTCCAGGCCGCATCGCCACTTAACGCCCAGTAACGCTCAAGGGAGGAATTCCTTTCTTTCTGAAACCACAGAAAAGAACAGGAAGGAATCCTTGGCCGTTGGCTTGATACAAAGCCTTACCAAACCAAGCGTGAGTTTCACACCCTGGCCGATTTGCAATACCGCGCACGCACACACACGAAGAATGGAAGGCACAGGCGAGCGGCGGGCTAGCCTGCCAGCATGACTGGAGCTCGGGGGAACGGGAGCAGATGAGCAGGCAGCTAGAGCAGACGTATTCACTGTTTACTCCAGTTAGATCCAAATGGATTTGTGAAACATTCCCTTTGGGCCTGGCAGGCTGTTGAAGGCAGCTCATTTGGTTTTCCTGCTGACACACTGACTGCTAGCTTCACATCTTCCCACGGAGGGCTCCCGTCCTTCCTATCCCATCTCCACAAGGGTACCACAGTTACAGGTTCCCAAAGACCTTTTGTAACTCCACGCTATGGCAATGCAATCCCGACGTGTAACCAGGCAGGCACTGGCAGCACAGCTCATCTTTCTTTTGAAAAACCGAGTCTGGCAATGAGATCATTTGGTCTCAAAATGATTTTTCCTGTTTTTATAACAAGCACTATCCTGCTTCCCTAATGAAGCACAACTGATTTTTGCCTAAAAGATGGTAAAGATAGGATAATGCAGTATCTTAATATCATTCCAATTAGATACTAGGGCAATGGGAAAATATTCACGTTTTCACTTCCAAATTATTCTCATGACTCAAGAGAAGGGTAACTACAGAACAGGGAAAGTAAATTCATACAGCTGCTCTGCAAGCTGCAAACCACCTCCATTACACTCAGAGATTTCGGAAACAGAGCCTCAGTGAAGCAGGTGAGCATTTCCCCGCATCTGCCCTGTCCTCCTCTTACACGATAGGTGGTTTGACTTCCAGTAGCATTAACTCGAAGTCTTCGGTATGAACACACTGGACTCCGTTTCCAACAAGCAGAAGGAATTACAGTACACAAAATAAGGAAAACAGTAACTATCAAATTGGTAAAACAGACACCCACAGAACAACAAAGATAGGGATCTAGAAAATTCTACAGGTGTAACTTGATTAACAATAATACAGGATTTTAAAAGATTCAATTGTGTAAAAAAGAATCCACAAGACAAATTGTTCCAAAATACTCATAGTTTACCACAAAACAGCTGCTTGAACATGCAAGCAACTGTTGCATCTTCTGCTGACGATAAACCAAAGTAACTATTTGACCATAGAGGCAGCAGTTCTGCAACTTTATAGGACCGCTGGTGTTAATTCCGAAAGAGAAAATACCAGGTGCAACGTGTCCCAAGGAGTCTATTGCCTCTGAGGTAAAAAAGTAACGGAGTAGAAAGAGGAAGACAAGTTTGAAGGAAATAATTAAACCAATTAATGCAACAGAATTGGGAGTCGTTTCTCACACGCAGTTCAGCTCCGACGAGTTGCTCCCCAGAAGGCTTCTTCACTGTCCAATTAGCAAACCTATTAGCTGTTCTGTCCAAACTGCCAGCTAAATACCCTGGGAGGAGTTCGTGGGGGACTGTTATGAGAAGCCGAGAACCAGGAGGCAGAAGTCAAGAGAAAAAGTGAAAAGGGAGAGAGGCTGCGAGAGAGGGAGAGGGGAACCCTTCCCGTCCAGCCGGCAGCCCCGAGCAGTGGAGACGCTGGACAAAGTCAGGGCAGCATTTATCCGTCACCAGGAGGGCTGGCCCCTGGGGACCACCAACACAGGATTTTTGGTGGCAGTTTTTGTGGTAGCACATTATGTAGTGCTACCACCAGACTATCACGCTGGAGCAGAGAAGTTAATACCTTCCTCATTAAAATATTTTATTCATAAGCAAACGATACAGATGGAGGCAAATATTTGACGAGCTGACCGAGTTCTAAAATATCTCAGCATGAGCAAAAGCAGTGCGAGCTGATCAGTTATGACAATGTCATACGCTCACAGAAAAACAGCGCTACTCTTTCAAGTAGTTGGAACCTTCTATGGCCTTGTCTGAACAATAAAAACATACATAAAATGAGGAAATCAGCCCCATAATTAATTATTGCTTAATAAGGCATCAGGAGTGAGGATTGACTTCCCCCACTTCAGATGTCTTAACGCAGGTGGAGCCGGTCGTTGCAGCAGTAAAAAGCAATGGAAGAAAGCTGACAATTTTAAGTGTATATTGGGATAAAATAAATTGAGCTTACAAATTGTCCTTTCTCTCCATTATCAACAACACTTGGCCTGCCATGGACCAAAACACGCCACTGCAGCAGCTGAGGATATTCCTACTTCCAGGTGTATGTGGAGATGTGGTGTCTCCTGTAGGAAGGGCAGCAATAAAGAGTAAGTGCTACATCTAAACCATTCTCCCTCTGTGGGGGAGCAAAATAGCAGGTACCCGGGATCCCTTCAGCTACAGCTGCTACCTTCAGTACAGCTGAGTCCTGAAGAAGCACTCCTTGCTTCAGACCATCTACAAAACAGACATGGCAACAGCGGTGAACCGGCTTCCCAACACCACTCAGATGGTCATGGTGTATCCTAGGAGAAAGTCCAGACCGAATCTCTACACCATACTGTCTCCCAAACTAGCTATTAAATCAAAATCTCTTCTTCCTCATAGACAAGTCTTAAAAGGGGGCACGTATTTATGCAGCAATGCCAATGGCCAGCACCAAGCATCTGACTAAAGCTGGGAGCAAAGCCATGGGGTATCCAGTGCATGGTCTTAAAGACCGAGTAGGTGTCTGGTAAGTCTTACAGAACCAGGGGTAGGGGAGGGGAATTCTGCTCTATTTGCTCACACTTGGATCATCATACAGGTCCGGAAGTGCCAAAGGGAGGGAAAGGAGAAGTAATTCTTCCCCCAGCATTGCGGAACAGTCACGGAGCTAGGCTGAATTGACCCTTACTGCAGTTGAGGCCTCAGCTCACCAGCCAGTGAATCTACGCTTTGCTCCACGCAGCCGTCTCCTATCTAGTCAGTGCTTTACAAATTAACCTCGCTGTCACGGTGATTGGCGGGTGAGGGCTTATTTTCTCCAGTGACAAACAGCTGATGTTTGCTATTTCAGATCCCCGTATAAGCAAATATTGTTCAAGCGCTGAATTCCCAAGCAAGCTGAAAAATGCATTATTTGAAACATGATTGTGTTTCAGCATTGCACAACATTCATATTGCTAAAGCTACTTAATGCTTACGTATCTAATGCATATATATAAGAATTTGATACATTTTAACTGAACTTTTAAATAACTGTTTCCAGTTATTCATTAATTATGTCATGACGAATCTGGACCAAATGTTTCATCGGTCTCTACGTTGGAGCCTATCATTGGTTGCACGTTCACTCTCCTCTTCTGCATGACCAAAAATTTCCCTTTTTATGAAGATCTGCTCTTCATTTGCTCTCTCCTGTCAGACAGGGTGCGCCTCAGTCACATTTCATTTGTTTTTTCAGTTTGGCAAGACCAGAGAGACATTCATCTCTCCATTTTCTCCTGGCATCCAGGACTTTTGGAACAACTGGAATTTTTTCAGACATTGCCTGGAACAGAAAATATAAGATGGTTAAATCTCACATGCAGAGTTAAAAGTTTCTCACAGCATTGTTTTCCTGCTTTCCCTGCGTCAGACCAAGAAATCATCCGTACAAACTGTAATTCAGTCTATCACAAGCATTAGGCCACTAATTCTTTACATGGGTGACTGGAATTGATCCAACCTGTATGAGAAGATAAGTGCTCCCGCCTGGAGAAGGCTGGCCTGAATGTGGCAACGAAGGTGCCTCCAGAAACACCAAAGCATCGGCCTCTTCTCTTGGTTTGCCCCACAGAGCCACTGTCTCATCGATAATAACCTTTTATTAAATAGGAAGGAGGCAACCTGGCCTAAAAATGTGTCTAAAAATGTTCTCTACACCAAATTCCTGCCTGTGTGTGTTTAGAGCTGCGATGTCTCTTCTGGCTCCTAATTAATACAATGAGGGATACCATGATTACTAACACCATGTTGTCTCTGGAGTGTCACTTGCAATCGACATGACAGGGGAAGACACACAACAAACCCAGAATTACGATTCTTATTGTTTATTGGAATATGGGGGAGAGAAAGTGCAGCACTATCTGAGGACACAAAGGAAGAAATCTGAACAAAGTAGCAAGCAAAAAGGAAACTTAAAACCGAGGGGGAGAGATGTCTGTGTGCATAACCAAAGCTGTGTTAGAAGTGCCAGTTAAATGGATCACTGAAAGGAGAACGAGCTCTGGACAGCCAGTAATAGATTTTCTTTCAAAGAAAAAAAGCCGTTTTGAGAGTGCAGGTAGAGATCACGAGGTCATCTTTGCCACAATAGCACCTGAGGTCTTAAGTTCAAAAGGCAGGTGTTGAGAAATTGGGTAAAACCTGGACCAATGATTGGCAATTTGCAAGCACTCCAGAAAACAGTCAGGGGAGGGACAGAGCAGTAAGATAAGAAATGTTTAATGTTTTACTCTGAAGAGGATTCTTGCAAACCCATCTTTGGCGTTGAAGCCCAAAGATAACAGACACAGAAACAGAGGCTGAAGTGGAATCCAGCTTTCCATAAAAAACCCCAAACTGTTTCATACTAATCAAAAGCTTCAAAGTGTGAATAACTTCACAATTATTACTGATTGTTATTATAAGCAGTCTGTGTTGTTTAAGCATAAAAGAATCTTTTTCCTTTTTAACATGGTTGATGTTGAAATTGTATAAATAGGAACAAAAAACCAGCAACAAAAATGCTGTCTGCCAGACAGAGTTTCCATACAGGGAATTGATCTGACAGTGAATCAAGAATGATTCAACACATACACTTATTCTTTAGCAAAAATTTAAAAAAGGCAACAGTGAAAAAGGCAGAGTTAGGAAATAACGATACTTGTTAATTCCTATGATAGTAGAATCACAGCATGGTTTGGGTTGGAAGGGACCTTAAAGACCATCCAGTTCCAACCCCCCTGCCAGGGGCAGGGACACCCTCCACTAGACCAGGTTGCTCCAAGCCTCATCCAGCCTGGCCTTGAACACCCCCAGGGATGGGGCACCCACAGCTCCTCTGTGACCATACACAATGGTCTGTACAGCGCGTATCAACTGTGGGCTTAGAAATGTTAACAGACAAACCGGGTCCGATCCAGGACAGCAGTTAAAGACATCGTATCTTTAAGCATACAAGTAATCTCACCAGACGGCTCATATGCTTGATGTAAATGTGTATTTGCGTGCCTTGCAGACTGGAGCTCTGGTTTGTGAAGTACACAAAAACTAGAACTCCACCCAGAAGAAAACAGCTACAGGGTTTATGCAGGAAGATGGAGTCGGAGGAAGACACGGACGGAAAAGTCATGCAGGAAAGGAAGCTTGGAGCTGTGTATTATGTAGAGGTCACAGGACAGAAGGGGCAAGAAACAGTGAGGAGGATTTAATGTCAATAACCCACAGCTGTTAGTAGTTGACTCCTCTGCCTAGTAATAAAGTTACTCAGCTGCCAGACCACTTTCCCTTGATGTATGTCAAAGTGCTTTGAAAAAGGACTTAGATGCTTCTGTCCTGACCTTTTCACTCAACGCACACATCCACGCAAGAAATACAGACTACACGTACCTCTAACAGTGAACTGCAATGGCACACATGGTAAGATCAAAGCTAACGTTCTCTGTTCCGAATCTCCCTGCATTTATCAGCTCCGTATTTACCTGATTGATTTTCTGCTCAATTTCACCTGAAAATTCTGGAACTGGTCCAAAGGTGTTCAGAACAAGTTTCATACCTTCACGGTATCTTTCGCAATAATTTGAAATACCTAAAAATAAGAGTGAAAATTGCATCTCAACACAAATTCCTACTCAAGGTCAGTAAGGCTGTCTGTGCTTAACTGTCTTAAATCAGAGTCCAAAAAGGTGTGGTCTTACGCTTAAGACACCTCATTTTCATCAAGGAAAAAGGGATTCTATCCACCACATTTACATTAAGGGTCATGGAAAAATCATTGAGGACATGCCTTCATTGCAAAAGCAGTTAATGTTACACACCAACAGGCAGTGCGATGTGAGGGGTGTAGTACACATCCACGGATACACTCGCGCTTTGTGACTTGAGACCAGAAAGCTTCCCCCACCAGTGTCCATGAGCACAGTGCTCTCTCCTCTCTCTCTCTCTCTCCCCCCCTCTCCCCCTCCTCCTGTTTGGTACGTGTCACGTCAGTTGGAGCATTCCTGTTGTTACTTTTATTTACTGACCCGGAGTATATCAAGAGCAACGTGGCTCAGGGCAAAGGGTCAAAGGCATGGAGATCCAGGTGGCTTCCAGTGAACAAGGAACAGAGGGATCTTGCAGATCTACACCCTGTACTGCAGCCAGGGTTAACAACAAGGATTTGTTTTTTATGACCACAGGACCCACTGACAGCCGAGCACTGCTGGGGGCAAACGGGATCCACCTCACAAAGCGGAGGAAAAGCATCTCTGCCCAAACACCTGGCCAATCTGGTGAGAAAAGCTTTATATTAGGAACACTGGAAAAGTGAGACTACAACCTGTAGTCAAGTGTGAAAGGGTACACAGGGGTGGAAAGGAAAGAGTGCAGGAGAAGTACAAGAGAAACCTCAAGAAAGTATAGGAGAAGGCAGGAGGAGTCACCACCAGTGTATGGGCACAAATGTGTATGGCCTGTGAAACAAGCAGGGAAAATAAGAGCTCCATGTGTGGTCACACAACTACAACAATGTTGGAGCAACTGAGGCGTGGCGGGATGGCTCACACAACTGGAGTGCTGCACTGGACAGATACACACGGCAGGAAAGGTAAGCAGGAAAGACAAGGAGGGGGCGTGCTATCTCTGTGAAGGAGCAGCTCAGATGTACGGACTCTTCAATGGGATGGGCAACTGGCTGGGTGAGAGCCTGTGGGTCAGCATCAGTGGAGAGGCCAGTTCAGGACAGCATCCTTCAAGGGCAACAACAGTCCATCCGGATATTCAGGAAGACAAGTGTATCAAGAGATGGACTTGGATGATCTCCAGCACAAACAGGCAGCATACAGGAGGTGGAAGCTGAGGCATGTAGGGATGGTGTCAGGAAAGCCAAAGCTCAGCTACAGTTGAGACTTACAAGGATGCCAAGGGCAGCAAGAAAGACTTCTACTGTTACATTAGTAACAGAAGGATGAACAAGGAAGTGTGGGCCTGTTGCTGAATGGGCGGGTGATTTAGTGACAGGAGAAACAGCAAGGCAGGAGTTACTCGTTGCTTTTTTTGCTGCTGACAAGGTCTCCTGTTCGTCTGTGCTTAGAGGTTGAGTTCAAGGAGAAGAAGAGTTAGCAGCAGTAGATGATGATCCAGTCAGTGACTATCTGCAAGAACTCAGCCCCAACTGAGAGCATGGGACAAGGCAGACTGTATCCAAGGATATGAGAGATATGGTCCATGCCCTTGCCAAGCTGCTACTATCCTACATTAAAAATCACACCACTCAATGCACCAATGTCCTCATTTGAGATCCCTGGATGACTGAAGGCAAACATTGCACCCATCTTCAGAAAAGATCAAAAGAACAATCTGGAGTACTGCAGGCCAATCAATCTCACCTCTGTTCCCCAGAAAATCAAGAAGCAAGTCCTCCTGAAAAAAAATTCCTGGGCACAGGAATAAGAAGAAAGTGATTGTGACATGTCAGCATGTAGTCATCAACAGGTACACCATAGTGTAAATCACGTCAGACTGACCCTGTTGCCTTCTGGGATAAAATCATTGGATTTGTGGAAAATAGAAAAGTAGTGGGTATCATTTACCTCAAATTCAGAAGGGCATTTGACACTGTCTCCCGTGACATTCTTGTAACAAAGTTGACGTTAAGGACATTAATGTCTCTTGGACAACTAGCTGGACAAAAAATGGGCTGGATACTCAGGCTCAGAAGTAGTGGTTAACGGGTTGTACTCCACACGCAGGTCAGTAGAAGTGGAGTATTGCAGGAACCTGAGCCCCGCACTGCTTAAGAGCACTTGCTCATGAAGTCTGTGAACGATGCCAAATTGGGCAGGGGTGGGCGGTGGCAGGGAGGGACCCTGGAGGGCAGGGTTGCCATTAGACAGGCTGGAGGAATGAGCCAATACAAACTGTTAAAAAATTTAACAGGGACAAATGCAAGGTCCTGCACCTTGGAAGGAAGAGCTCCTTGCAACAACACGGGCTTGCAAACCCCTTACTTAAGTTCAGTAAGGCTGCCCCTGCTTAAGCACTGTCTTAAATCAGAGTCCAAGAAGAAAGGTGTGCTCTTACACTTAAGAGGATCCTGATCCTGGCAGGCAGCAAGACGAAAGTGAACCATCAGTGTGCCCGGGCAGCAAAGAGGGCCAAGAGCATCCTGGGCTGTGTTACAGCACAGCCAGTAGACTGAAGGAAGTGATTAACCCCTTTACACAGCACTCATTAGACTGCATCCAGAATACTGCATTCAGTTCGGGTTCCAACACAAGAAAGACAGGGACAAACGGGAGCAACGTCAGCAGAAGCCACCAAAATGGTGGGGCTGGAGCACTTGCCCTCTGAGGAGAGGCTAGGAGAGCTGGGCTTGTTCAGCCTGGAGCAGAGATGGCTTTGGGGGGACCTGACAGCAGGTCAGTGGGCAGATGGAGCCGGGCTCTTTACAGCTGTTGCATGGCAAGAGAAGATACAACCGACACAATTTGAAACAAGAGGTTCAGACTGGATACTCAAGCACTGGCACAGGTTGCCTGCAGAAGCTGTGCAGTCTTCAACTCCGGGCATTTTCAAGATTAGATGAAGTCCTGAGCAGCTTGGTCTGACCTCAGAGCTGACCCTGCTGTGAACATCTTAAAAAACACGTGGTCAGAGAACCTGAGAACCAGTTAACTGGGAACAATAGGTAAAAGGGCAGTCAGGTAGACCGTGGCTGAATTAGGGAAAGGTCCAGTTTCCATCAGCTCCAGTAGGAATCTCCAAAAAAAAAGTACTGTTGCGGCACTAGAGAGGAACTGGAATGATAAATGCACCAGAAAGAGAAATCAGTCATTTAGCCAACATATACATCTAGTAGACTTTTCAGCACTATTAACTACCACATCATCAAGGAAGGATAAGGCAGCCTTTCCCACTGTACATCAATCAAGAAGTCACAAGCTGCACCACAACAGTAAATGAGCAATGCTTGTCTGGCAGTAGGCAAGCCTACACGAGCAAGAACGTGATTATCAGGAAGAGCACCCTTGATCTGAGAAGGGAAGTTCTGGATAGCTACTAAAAACTTGTGACAATCTCCCTCTTCTAAGAACCCTAAAGACTGAAGAATCTGCATCCTTAACTCTCTTTTTATTAGCTAATTATCAAAGTAAAGAGGAGAAAGCTGCAGAAGACAAAGGCAAGCAGTTACGGTCACGAAACCATTCACAAAGACTCAGGAGATCACAGACTGAGAAGCACGAACCTGATCTGCTCGTGGTCTTATCCAACCACAGGACGCAGGAAATGTAAGGGGGTGGCCTGACTACCACACAAAAGAATGCAGCTCAGGTCAAGAGTCATTAAACAGCCTCTTTCCTCAACAGCTTGCAGACAGTTCCCTGGAACGCAGTACTCTGAGATACCAATACCATAGAAGTCACACCTATCTAGCCCTAAATGTTTGAGGTTTTAAAGCAGATGAAGGAACGGAAACCTCTAACTACTGGCAACTATGAATCATAAACTACAACACTTATGATGCTCAACAAGCCTGAAATCGCTGAAGTACAGGTTTTCCAAAAGGCCTCTGAGGTCAGTAAGAGTACAGAGAATACTCTTGTTCCTGGGCCAAAGACAGAAGAACTTTCAAAGGACAGATGCTCAAGGAAGTATTAAATTTCCTATAAGAAATTAGCTCTCTGAAGTCACGATGACTATCACATGGGCAACCGAAAGGACAGAATGAGAGAACATGCTCATTGCATGACAGCAACGTGGAGATACTTGAGACTATTTAACTTGCTTTAAAAATGGGCTAGAAACATTCTCCAGTATCAGGAGGAAGTAGGCCCCCAGAAAAACAGCAGCCTTTTTAAGTCGCTTGAACCTGTATTTGGTGCCAAGAGTGTGCCAATCAGCATTTAGTCAGTCTATTTTCTCGTGTTATCTGCCCATGGAGTACATGTGTTCCTAGAACACATTCTGGCATGTTCTGGCCTTCTCCAACACAAAAAAAGAGGTCAGCTGGTCATATAAGTATATTGGTGCTCTGATTATATGGAAATTTAGTATTTTGCTCAGTTTTCTTGATTGACACACAGCCAGAAAACTTTAAATTGCCTAGCGGGCTCCAAAACATCACTGGCAGGAAGTGAGATTCAGGAAGAGAAGCACTACTGTGGAACAGGCTGTGATATGATTTTATCTCTTCGCTGAAGGAGTAAGTAGAGATCCTCCTCCATAAACACTCTGAAAAGGACCACTGGTTATCAGGGCTTATTGACCATACCCTGTCATTGGCACGGGTGCTTGCTTGTTACATCTTAACAGCTGGACTCACAGGCTTTGGCACTTGAAGGCAACCCAGATCAAGCTACAGGGGGTATGCTATCCACACAAACCATCTTGGGAACCCAAGACAATTCTGGATGACACTCATGCACCAACCACGTGACGACATTTACATTTCACCTTGCTTACATGAGCTTTCTCTTCCAACACTGAGGAGTCTGGGCAAAACGTTTGCCCTCACATCATGCGACATCACAGAAATTCCCAGATGTAAAGCAGAAATGACTAAGGCTGAAGAGTGCAGGTCTGTGTGGACTTGGGTACACCTTGCTAACTCAGAGCTGCTGGCAGCAGCTGTGGCCAGCTGGTCAACCACAAAATAAATAATGGCAATTCAGTCGAACATGGCAATTTAAGCAAATCCGTATGAGCAACTGACAACAGAAAGAATGGTAAACAGAGCAGTGGCAGTTACCAGTTATTCTGGTGCTTATCCAGCTGACACAGGTCTAGGACACCTAGACCAGTGCTAATTAGTTTGGGTTTGGTACTTTCCCAAAACTCAAGGGGAACCTCTCAACCACCTGGTCAGCTTGTGTAATACCACAGATCTGAGTGGGCTTGAGTCTGTTACAGTCAGGAAAAGGTAGAAGACCACATGCCAGAAATCTTTTTCACGAACTTCAGTCTAAAGAGATAACATTAGTATCTTGGGAAAGCTGAGAGCTTGGACATGGCTGATCCATTTTCCTGGTGAGCGTGAACTCCTGAGCTGGTGGTGCCCTTCAGAGCTCACTCAGCCAGCTAGTCCTGGAAATTAATGGCAGCTCACATACAGCCTGAATGAATCAGAACAATTTCTGGGAGGGTGTAGCTCATCAATGTGAAAGAGATGCCAAATGCAGGTTGGGTAATACAGTTCACTCACTGCATGCAATGTATGAATGAAAAGAAGCTTTATGCAAAGTCAGCAAAATGGGAAGACTTAAAAAAAAAGTTAGTCTGGAGAAGAGCTGCAGCATTAGTTTAGCTGATCTCAACACTGCAGCTGAAACGGCAACACAAGGCATATATGCTGCACGCCAAGCAGAGGGACAACACTGCAAAATCTTTCGAGTCTCAAGTGAAGGAAATATACCAAAAGTTAGAATATCCACCTGGTCTCACTCAGATTAAAAACTTAATCATTACAGACTGGGTGGAGAATGGATCGAGAGCAGCCCTGAGGAGAAGCACTTGGGGGTACTGGTGGGTGAGAAGCTGGACATGAGCCAGCAGTGTGTGCTGGCAGCCCAGAAAGCCAACAGTATCCTGGGCTGTATCAGAAGTGTGGCCAGCAGGTGGAGGGAGGGGATTCTCCCCCTCTACTCTGCTCTCGTGAGACCCCACCTGGAGTGCTGTGTCCAGCTGTGGTGCCCTCAGCATAAGAAGGATATAGACCAGTTGGAATGAGTCCAGAGGAGGCCATGAAGACCATCTGAGGGCTGGAGCAGCTCTGCTATGGGAACAGGCTGAGAATTGGGCTTGTTCAGCCTGGAGAAGAGAAAGCCCTGGGGAGACCTTATAGCACCTTCCAGTGCCTGAAGCGGCTACAAGGAAGCTGGGGGGGACTTTTTACAAGGGTCTGTAGTGACAGGACAAGGGGTAATGGGTTTAAACTGAAAATGGGGAGATTTAGATTGGATGAAAGGAAGAAATTCTTCATGGAGAGGGTGGTAAGGCACTGGCACAGGTTGCCCAGAGAAGCTGTGGATGCCCCATCCCTGGCAGTGTCCAAGGCCAGGCTGGATGGGGCTTGGAGCAACCTGGTCTAGTGGAGGGTGTCCCTGCCCATGGCAGGGGGTTGGAAGGGGTTGGAACTGCATGGTCTTTAAGGTCCCTTCCAACCCAAACCATTCTGTGGTTCAATTAAAATAGCTAACTCAAGGTAGCACTCCCAGTGTGAAATGTTAGCGGAGACTAGTGCAATCTTTAACTTGGTTTGAGTAATCGAGATCAACCCTATGCTGCCAGCTTCAAAAAGGCAGTTGAGCAATGGGCAATATTGCTGAAAAATCACTTTGCTTTTCAACTGCAAACTCAAAACTGGCAAATATTTGACTCCAGGCCTTTAGACATAGGAGTCCTTTGGTTCAAAGATCAGGGCTATTGCACAGGTGGATGAGAAGAGCACTTGACTGGAGCACAGGGACAAGATGGAAAACAAATATGACAGAATCCCTTCAGCTTTAATCCTTGTTGATATTGCCCAGAGAGCAGTTTAAGCTGGAAGAATTAGCATCTGTAAACAGTGTGAGACAGACAGGGCAGTACGTGGGAGCTGGAGAAAGAAGAATAGGATGGTAAATGGGGCTGCTAAAATCTCTCCTTGCATTCAGTTGCTGTGCCCACACTGTGCCCACACTGTGCCCCACTGTCTCCAACTGGAAAGACAGAATGATACAAGATGCATCTGGGACAGAGAAAGATGGGAATCAACTTGCAGCACAGGAATGACGATAGTTTCCTCTTGTCTATGTGGTTTGTTTGCTCCCTGTCTAAACCTCCGTCTTCTTGCATGCTCACCTCATCAGTGCTGGAGGAAAGGGGCTGTGGGAGAAGGCCGATGTTGCAGCAGGCACCTGAGAACCATGAACAGAGAACAGAAATACCTCCAGGGAAGGTAAGAGTGCCCTGAATCTTCCTTCCACTGTGTGTTTATAACTATGGTGGAGAGTGGAAGAAATGAGTAACAAAATGATCTAAGGAAGTAGTAGATACAGGATTATAGAGGTGAAAACTGGAATACTCTATCTTTCTTTTAAGTCCCAAACTGCCATAAAATTTCTGACTTGTACAGTATAGTTACAGCAATTTCTTCTAAGTCAGACAAGGGCCTTGATTCAAGGCTCTTCAGCTGCCCATATATATCTAGGAAATGCAAGGCTCTTTATACCACCACCAAAGGAAGAATATAAGAATATGTAAGAAGCAGCATATAAGAATATGCTGATATTTAGCTTCAGTGAGAGCCCATGCAGTTTCAAAATTAGCTAATGAACTGTCCCACAAGAATTTGTTCCCATAACTACACTTCGGGTTTGCAGGGCCTTACCTGAAGGACTTGCAGTGGTGTGGTGCAAAGATGGCTTTTGGCGAAAGCCATCTGGCAAAATGCCTCTAGTTGCATCACCAAGATGAACAGGGCATTGACAAAGGAAGAGGAATTAAGGAGAGATATTTAGCTTAGAAGCACAGATAAAATGCTTCACTGCCCTGAGAAGACTTCTTCACAAGTGAGGTTGATAAACATAAAGGTGATGGGAGTAGTAGGAAAAAAGAAGGGAAAACGTGACGGTATAAAATGTAATATGTTCATGCACTGTAAGCACCTTCAAGCATCTTAGCTTCCTGCATGCTCTCTCATTCCTTCCTCTTCATAAGAAAGACAACAGGTATGAGGGCTGAAGGATGCAAGCAAGCAAACTTGGTAAACCAGTTTGGCAAGGACACTACACACGGGGCAAAACAAGGAAGGCACCGAGATATTTCTGAAAGAAAACAAGACAGGAGCAAGCGTTACTGGCAAGGACAGGGAACACGCCAAAGGCAGAGGGTGCCTCATGATACCGAGTATTAACTTGATGACTTTGAACGTGATGAGCAGCACAATATGATACTGTAATGACTCAAGAAGAGTAGGCGAGATGGTCAAGTCACTGATGTAACAGGATCAACAATTTGAACAGATTGGGGTGGGGTTGATTTCAGCAGGTAAAATCTAAGAAGAGGCTGCACTTGGTAAACCAGAAGATAAGTAGTATGTATGAGAACAGAAAGGAAGGGTCATATTTCAGGAACATCACGCAGGAATCTGTCATGGTTGGGTTATGTTCAGAGAAAAAAACCAAGTCCCAACCTCTTTGTTTTGCTGATAGAGGGATTACATTTCTAGACATTACAGCTCCAAGGAAAACTTTCTAAATGCAATCCCATCTTCATCAAGGTGTGTCTGAACACAGATGCACGCTGTTAGCTAGTGTGTGAATTCACAGGAAACTTGCTACTCAACATTAATTCCCATATGAATCCATTTGGACTGTAGTTGCATATATAGTTTCAACTACCCTTAGACAGTGGTAGCACCAATAAAGCCTTATTCTCACAATTCCTGTGTCACCATCTCAACACCAATGCATAAATATTCATGCAGGAGTGCTGCAAGCTGGATCAAGGAATTAAGTTAATATGAACCACTTGTTTTGTTGGATCAGTTTAAAATCTGGGATGAACTCCTCAGGCTGAGCCACTTGGTGACCATACACATTCTTTCATTAGCACAAGGGAGAACAATGCACCAGCATGTGTTCTTCAGGACACATCTGCAACGACTTGAGCAATAAAGCATGAAGAACACCTGTGCAAAACCATGTGTTCCTTTCAGAAGGTGGATGGAACCACTTTACATCGAAGACTCCACAGAAGGAAACTGGTGGGCAGCAGCCAGGATGCTGAAAAATTCACACCTTTGCTTACCGCACACATAGGTTTTCATACCGAGATGCCCTGCAGCTGCATAGAAGGCAAACAGCAGTACTAGAAGGAATATAATCTGCTTTCTCCCACCTATTAGGAAGTGAACTGAATGAGTGTAAACACATGAAATAACTGGTGGGTTCATGAAAGAAGAGGGTTTGTACGATTATGTACCATCATGGTATTTCATCTCAGTAGTACCCTCTTACAAGTATTCCTTAATTAAGTTGAGATATTTTATTATCATAGAATGGTTTGGGTTGGAAAGGACCTTAAAGACCATCTAGTTCCAACCCCCCTGCCATGGGCAGGGACACCCTCCACTAGACCAGGTTGCTCCAAGCCTCATCCAGCCTGGCCTTGAACACTTCCAGGGATGGGGCATCCACAGCTTCTCTGGGCAACCTGTGCCAGTGCCTCACCACCGTCTCCGGGAAGGATTTCTTCCTGATAGCTCATTTAAATGTACGCTCTTACAGTTTAAAGCCATCTTAAAACATAAGATGTGGGTTGGACAGAAGGAGAGGCAGTCTTCCTGTTCTTATATTTTACTACCTTCACTTAGAGATTCTCACACCTTTTGTTTCCTAGCTTGTGGTAAAAAAGGTCCTGAGCTGGGTTAAAGCTTGGTTTGCTCCCTGTATGGCAGCATTAAAGCAGCAGCCAGAGCAATGATAATAATTTCTGCTTTTGAGCCAGACAGCATGCCTGTTCACAGCAATGGTGAAAAAACGTGCTTGGCCATGTTTTGCCTAGCCAGACAAGAAAAATTTCCTTCCTTTGAAATATGACACGATTCCCTCCACTCTTTCCTTTTCATAAAGCACAATCACACTGTTCCTATCATCCAAAACCAATTCATCTGGCAGGTGCTTCTAAGATGAGCAAGCATTCCCACTTCCAGTAAGACAAACACAATTTTGACCATGAAGACTCACTCCCAGCTTACCAGATAATTGCACTTATATTACAGGGACCGTACATCAGCCCAAATTTCCACAGAACTCCTGTAGACACCTGTACAAATACCACAGTGAGTGATAGGTAGAATATGATCGTGAAATGGTGTCTTTATAAATGCAGGAGAGAAAATGGCAACAAAGATCCTTCAATCTCTCCCTACCCATCACTTCTGCTAATATTAGTGGTTTAGACCAAGATTAAATTCAAATTATGGCTCACTAAATAACCCACTAATAAAGTAACTGATCCAAGAGAGACAAGTGTGAAATGTATATGAAGAACGTTTGCTGGAAACATGTAAACCAGTACATGATAGTCTAGCCTCTGGTCTTACAGATGTTTTATTGCAGCCTTCCAGCACCTGAAGGGGCCTACCAGGAAGCTGGGGGGGACTTTTTACAAGGGCCTGTAGTGACAGAACCAGGGGTAATGGGTTTAAATTGAAAGAGCTTGGATTTAGGTTACATACAAGAAGAAATCCTTCCCGGAGAGGGTGGTGAGGCACTGGGACAGGTTGGCCAGAGAAGCTGTGGGTGCCCCATCCCTGGAAGTGTTCAAGGCCAGGCTGGATGAGGCTTGGAGCAACCTGGTCTAGTGGAGGGTGTCCCTGCCCATGGCAGGGGGTTGGAACTAGACGATTTCTAAGGTCCCTTCCAACCCAACCCATTCTATGGTTCTATGTTTTGCAAGGGCTTAAAACGAGTTGATAGTTCAAGAAAGAAGAGATTCAGGAGACAGAATCTTACTGAGGCTGGATCATCTTCAGTATACTCACAGATGTATGTACACAGTCAGGTACATGTACAGGAGGGACATTGTGTCTGCTAATGTAACCCTACAATAAGTAAACAGGTAAAATGATTCTAGCAAAGTCTACTTATGTTGCTTGTAAAAGATTTAGCAGCATTTGTCGTACTGCTGCCATGTGAAATCATAAGATGACAAACTCAAAAGCCAGAGGTTACTGAAAAGGAAATCATCATTAATTTTATTTACTGAAACCAACAATCAACATTGCATAATATTATGCAATTTGGATGTGCTCCCCCTCTCTCCCCGGCAGTTTCCTTCCTGTGTGTTGGAATTCAGTTCTCAAACTGTTGTTGCTGCTTCTGCTCCTTTTAGCGACTTGGCACTGTCATTTTATTCCATGTTCAAGGCTGTTGGCTCACTGCCATATATTCAAAATTCCTAATAGTCAAGCATGGATTAACTGGTAATCTGAAATGGCCCAGATAGTTGCTTTTGATACGAACACTTATGGAATATGGAGTAAAGGACATAAGAACTAACACGGGGGAAACCTAGCATTAGCACAGAGGAAATGCATGGGACCATCTTGATGTACACAGCCCACAGGGAAAGAAGTAACACTGATATCAGAGGGAAAAAAAAAAAAGAGTTGGAAAAAAATTCTTTATTCAAAACCAAACAAAAATATCACATGACCCTTAAAAAAAAAATCCCAAACAAGCAAAAAAAGACCAGACTTCTCCATCTTCCAGGATCTCCCACCAATAACACTATTTTTCTCTCAACATGCTTCCTGCATTCCTCCCCCCCATTCCTCCTCACTGATTAACAGAGAGTTTTAAGATTGTGGGCAAATAATATCTTATGGCTGTAGAGAAAGGCAGCTGCTGTGAAGTTGGTGAAGCTGCAAGACTGGCTAACAAACAGGATAGAGGGGGTTCTTATCTCTACCTCCACTTCCCTCCACTGATAAAAACCAGACACTATTAGTACAATGCATCAGAGCGGGTTGTCCTGGGCTACCTGGAGGAGGTCCATGCTATTCCCTGTTACGTGAAGCAACAGTGGGCAACCAAAGAGAAGCTGGAACAGGTACAAGACTATGAACAGAAGTGTTCATAGTGTGTCCTGACATCCACAATTTTGATTTAAACTGTCCCTGATGAGAGAGACAGCCTGACTCAGCCTGCCAGCACGTAAACAGGAGCAGCTCTAGACTCGGAGACAATGCATCAGAGAGACTGGGAGTGAAGCAATACTTCTCATGATCCAAGTTATGGAACAAGCCAACAAGGTGCTCCTGTGTAAATGGCCTGGTCCACAAGTGTATTAATTATATTTTGGGGTTATTTTTAACTGAGAATATTATATAATGTTAAAATAACTCTACAGGTGTATTTTGGTTTTGTATTTTGCAAGCCCACCACAGTACTACTCTTTCGGTTTATCCATCTCTTGGATTGTATTTCATAACTTCAGTATTCCAGATCAGAGGAAGAAAAGTTCAGAAGGCAGCATTAAATCTAGAGGCTGCCATGAATAAGCAACCTACCAGTTGCATGTGTTACCTAAAACTGGTTGGAGATGCAAAATTTCAGAAGTGTGTTTGTAACACTGACTACCTTCCTGATGGGAAGAAGGAAGCTAAACTGGATCATGATGGAACATGAAATGTCAAAAGGCACTTCAGGAACGACATCAAAACCAACCCAGATGACTTATATGATTCATCTCAAGTAAACACTGATGTACAATTAAGAATTCTAAAACATGAGTTAAAAAAAAAAAGGATTCACAAGTATGATTTGACCACTAAACCAGGTAAAAAAATATTTGATATTAACAAGCATTTTGCTTTGGTTTGATTTGGTTGGAAGAGGTAGTTCAGCAAGTTAGTCTGACAGAAGACCCTGTGCATGGATGGTTCCTGCAGAGGCTGGCATGGCAGCTTAGTGGAATGGTGAGGGCCGGACTGGACAACTCCAGATAGATTGCTGTGCTTAAGTCTATGTGAATCCGATGCCATGTGAAAAATGTGTATGGTTTATACGAAGTTTAAAATGACTAGAGAACTGGAAACTGCCAGACAGATCAGAAGAGGGTAGGTAACTTTTAGGAAGGTGCCTCTATTTAGCACCTAATAGATGCACAAAACCAAACACTTGTGACATTTAATTTACAGATATACAACCAAACTGATAAACTATGGCAGAGGATCCATAATTTCACATTCATGGCAAAATTGCTTAGTCAGCCTAAAACATACACTTCTGCCAATTAACTAACCAACAAGCAGACATAAAATAACACTTCTAATTGTGCTCTGATTTTGTGACCTTCGTTTCTTCTTATTATTTTGATTTTGTATTATTAGGCATGGCAGCAGTGCCTAAAAGATCCATTAATGGAGCAGGGGCCCACCATGTCGGGGACCATACAAAACCAGAAGAAAGACAGAGCCCACAATATGAAGAGCTAAAAGTGTATTTAGTTGATCTTCACTCACTGCTCAAACCTTTGTAACCCTGACCTGTAACTTGTATTTCATTTTATGCAATTCACTTTTTATTTAGCCGGGATCCATGCAACAATATCTAAAAACCTGTCTTGGTTCTGCAGGACAGATGCTGAACTGTTACTTCACTGTTTTGTCAAGTCAACCTGGTATGCAGAGAACCAATTTTACTTCACTAAGGATCTAAGACAGGTCCAGCAATATTTACACTGAGCCTTTGCTACAAATTCTTGGGGGGAATAAGTAAAAAAAAAAAGGCACTCATCTACAGAAAGTGAGTTTCTGTTGACACTGAATTATCAGATAGATTTTTCAATACCTTCTTTTCCTGACACTCAGACAGTCCTGAACTATGGCTACAGCGAAGATTGCAAAGCACTGGGACACGTCTTGGAAAAAATGAAGTACACGGCTAGCATTTCAACCATTTGTCATCTTTCAGCTGATCACTTACAATACGATAGTCAATATCTATTTCCTCCCATCCAATCTCGAGTTTTAGATCAATTTTCCTTTTCTTACCATTACAGTAGAGACGAGCCATAGTTGCAGCCAATCCTAACCTGGTTTGTTATATAACACTTCCCACGTCTTGTGCAACATAGGCCTTCCCTTCACATTCATATTGTTTTAAACTACCTACCTTCTGCGTTCAGATGCATGGTTTCCAGCGGTCCAATGAATGCGTATCGCATTCCCAATCCATCCGACATCACAAGGTCTAGATCAGTAGGAGACATGACTCCTTCCTAAGCAGCAAAAGTAGAACAGGAAGAAAGATTTGTGAATGTTTGTTTTAGTGCAAAATGGCCTGCTTTTTGTATTTAATTAAAAAATAAAGAGGTAATAAAAACCAGGTCTAGAGACAGCAGTTAGCTTGCAAACAAACACAACTATTTGCTAGAAATGTCCACCTATTATGCAAGCCTTCCTATGGTTTAGTATAAACACACGTCTAAGATTGCTGGTCTTCATAATCCAAACACGTCGATACATTTTGACAGTATCTTATTTTAAAACTTATAAATTAATACATTTTCATACAACATGTACTATTGTACACACTAGCTTGCCCGATACTTATTACTTGCAATAATTGATGTACTAAAACTAAGTTGAGCTGTTTATGTTAACCAATATACTTTTGTTTTTCCTCAGAAACAGAATCAGAGAACACAGAACAAATGTGACAATCTTAATAGCACGTGACCAAAAGAGTCTGTATCAAATCCAAACACTATACCAGCCCTTTTATATACAGGAATTTTGGCTAAATGTTACACCTCCCTTCACATTCTCCTGGTGCTGGGTTTTTGGGCAGAGTCACAACTGGCAGAATGGGGCGCAAGCAGTGGGTGCTGCTCCTGAAGCCACATGCAAAAAAGGCTGGGACCAAACACGCAGGCGATACAGCTGTCACTCCTTCCCACAAAACTCACTGAGCATTCAGCCTACCCAGCCTCAACCTGCCCAGGTGCTTGAGTGCATTGCCAGCCTCACGCCTTAGAGCTGGAAGGATACAGAGCATGCAAAATTAAGCATTTCTCCTGTTAAAAGTTGAGCACTGCTGTTCCACCCACACAGTAGTGCTTACAAGAAAGCCAATGCCTCCATCAGGTCAGGGCAAGCACAGAAGGCTTGTAAAAAAAAAAAGTTACCAGTTCATTACCTTAGTACATTTACTTGAGAAGAATAATATTTATTACATGAGGTTGTTTTCCACCTACTAGAAAGATATGAATTAACTAAGACCTGTTTTAACCACTTCCATCAGATAAAGCTTGGTTTCAAGAACTTGCCTTCTTTAGAGAGACATAAAAACGTTTCCTTCTGGTTAAGAAGGTGGAAGAGACGCTGAACTGCTTCTAATTAGTCTTCTCACCCTACCTTGAGGGGCTCTCAATACCTCGTACTCCACAAGCCCCTTTAAGCTGCAGAATGCAAGTATATACACTCATCTGCTTGGCCAAAGACACATCTTTTTCTCTTAAATTTCCCTCTCACAGGGCCCTGTCTGAATGCTCCTTCATATCACACAGTGATCAGCTAGAGGATCATGGAGGACAGCTCTCCTGACCTGCTGCAGACACTGACATCTGAGCTAGACATCTAGACGCTCTTTATAATCACTAGGGAGAAAAAGGAAATCAGCATCCTAAAGCAGGCACCTAGAATAGGTGAGGTGAGTTGTGTCCTAAAAGGGCCTAATTCTCCTCACTGACTGAAAGATGAGTAAGGAGCTTGGATGTCAATGTCTGCATTGTAGAAATCCCATCTTAAATGAGCTGAATCCCACCCACACCATCTTTCTGTGTTCAACTACATCATCGACTGATACTTTAAAAAAAAAAGTTATAAGCTAAGGATCAACATAACTTCGACAGCTGGCCACAGACATCAAGTTTCATGATCTCAGGCTTCAATAGAGCCTTTTACAAGACTAAATCTCAAGCCTCAATCTCTTAGTAGGCATTGCTCCTATCAGAAATAAGCCTGGCTGAATTCCTGTTGCAGGGGGCTTTTGAACTCTATCCTGAACAGGAAACAATAATGTAATTGTTAAGATCTACCCACCATACATGGAACATGCAGCTCTGGTAACAGCTGAATTAGACACAAAGTGGCAGGGATGAGGAAGCATTGTTTTCTTTAACTTCAAGACAAGGTACAGGCATAGTAAAATAACTCATCCAGAGGCAGAGAGGAAGGTCTGCATAAAGACAGGGCTAAACAGAAGCCTCAGACGGTGTTGAGAGTACAGACCAGTGTAACTAAGACAGGCACCATATGTTCTGTGAAGGGCTTTTTCCCCCCGACATGGTGACACAACTTCTCTGAACCACATCAGCGAAGTCAACGAAAGCGCTCTTCTGTTGGGAGTGCTTCATCCAAACAATGAGTTGTGCTGGTGAAGCTCTGCTTGATGAGTGATTTTTTTTTTCTCCTGGTTGACATGGATTTATGGACAAAAGATTAACCACAGGTTCCAGACAAGCATTTGAACCACAGCAGCAGTTAAACTGTAAACATAACGTTAAAGAGTTAACAGATTCCTGAAACACTTCAGAATCACTGCTAATTAATTTTCAAATTAAAAACTTATTTATCTCTTTTGATACCATAGTCCTCAGCTTCAGAACTGGCATTTGAAGAAAAGGTGCCCTGAGAATCATGAGATGAGTGCTCTCCCCTTTGCCTTTTGACTATATTTTATGATCACAATTGCTAAAAGGCAAAAATTGCTGCTACCAGAAGGAAAACATGACACATTCCTCCAGTTGCGGGATATATTATTCTATACACATAAGCTCAGTTTCTTCTTGTCACACAGAACCTCTTAAAAGAAAAGCCTTTTGCTTTTTCTCTTCAGAAATTAAAAACATTTAGATGAGAAACAAGTTAGACTGTCCTCCCCCTAAGGAATAACCCTACTCCCACTTATGTTAAGGAGATCATAATTTGGTGGAATGATTCAGCAGGGTGGGTACAAGGTCAGCAAGGTGTCTTCCATAAGGATCAGTGTTTATGCTAAGAAGAAAACAAGAAAGAGTTCCAACCCAGTTTCTTTAAGTCAAGGTGTGAAACAATCCTCCCAAGGGGATTTTTCATCCTCTCCATCTTGGGTAACCCTTCTTGTAAGCCTTCCCCTCGAGCACTTGTCAGAGGGAAGAGGAAGTGTGTTAAGAGTTCAGCAGAAGCTTTCACAGCTACAGAGTTAAGATCTTAATTTAAAACAAATTCCACCAAAATACTTTGGTGACCCCTATGGCCAGTCAAACTTCAAGATCTAGACTAGCTCAGAATTCTCCACACTTCTTATGACACCATTTATACACCACAATCTCATCTTCCTGGAGATTTTAACCTCCTGTGATACCACAGTATTGTCCTAATGATCCTTTGGTATTTTATTACTGCTTCTCACTACGCAGGGACCCTTTTCTCCTTTCCAAAAACCTGCGGCAATACTGCAGTCTCCACCTTCAGGCTCTGACTCAACCTGCTTAGTTTTTTTTCAGTCTTTACATCTGTGAGTCACACCCACATATCGCAACTTCTGTCACCGACTTGGTTGGTCACATTAAATGTGACCTGGCCAAAAAAAACAATCTTACTTTTTCTCATACTACCAATTTATCATGTACTAACCCTCTCCAGCCTGCCTACAGCATTATTTTGGAATCCACTCCCTCCCACCCAGACCACATACTTTGTCTCCAAATTTGCCACTTCATCCTCTGTATCTCCCAAATCCAGTATTTTTTCCTGATTGCCACTAATATATGCCTTCCCTCTCAGCAGCACTTGTTACACCCTTCTCTTCACTAGCACTTCAATCAAGTCCCTTCCATCCACACCCTGATGAGATCTTTTTCCAGTCTTGTCATTTTGTGCACATGACTTTTCTCCTAGATCCCTCTACCAGCTCCATCTCTTTCCATTTCATCATGTTTGAGAAACTTGTTGTCCTAAACACTCCACACCTCCTTACTTTGCTGGCCTTAACCTTCCGTCTTCCATGGCACCCTCACTCACCTCCCCCTATAAGAAACAGTATGAACACTGTTTTTCTCCCCAGCCCTTTAAAATTCCTTTTCCACTATTCCTCCTTTTATGCTATTCCCCCTTTTATGCTATTCCCCCTTTTATGGCGCATTGTACCTAGGTGTTTAACCCTCTAACTTATCTTTGATCTTTTGGAAAGGTCCTCTGGATAACATTATAATACAGTTATTAATAAGGAATTTGGAATTTAAAAAGCCTTGCCAGCATTTCAGGACTGCCAAGCCAGTCACCTGAAAAGGGAGAGGTATGTAAATTAGGGACTGAAACCAATACACCTGATTGATGTGAAAACAAACTAAAAGTAGACACACAGCCAAACCACAACAGCTTATTTTCCAAAATATTAACAAAAATGGCAGGGCTGTAATTTTTTTTTTGTCTTTTAGAATTACTATAACCTAAAAGAAAACCCACTTTTAAAGAAAAAAACACAGTAAGACACTATTAAAAACTTATACAGAGGAAAATGCAGACTCTTACGACACTTATCATATGATCCATCACGCAAGAGAGTTTTAACAGGTTCTTATAAGCAGCTGAAACTCCTAAATTAGACTGAAAGACTGCCATATTGTCCTCACTATCTCTGCAGCTGTACTTCATGACCTCCTTGCAAATTCCAGGTGATGCTCAGAAAAATATTTCACCAAGATAAGCTTCCACTCAGTAATCCACAGTAAAAGGAGAGTCCCTGATATTCCAAGTAAGGTTTGAGACTTCTGATCTAAAGTGTTGGTGAAACACTTTGGTTATTTTCTAGATGAAGTCAAAAACTTCACCTTCAGAACAAGACACAGTCAAGCTCTTTAACTAACACTCTTTTGCAACATAATCCCAAACTACTATAGAATGTACTGGTACAAAAGTGGTTGTGCCGGCAGTGCACAGGGTGCTTTCCAGGCAAATAAAGGCAGCAAGTCTCTGCTCCAAGGAGTTAGGAAAAAAATCAGATATACCACTGACCACTGCCAATGGAGGCATGATGAAGTAAATAAATGGTAACAGGCAATCACAGAGAAAGCTGCTTATTTTTTCCTATTACTGGATGATTCTAATGGTTCCAAACTTGTAATATCAAAATTTAGGGTTGAGAAGAGACAAATAAGAATCTTCAGCCTCAACATCTCACAGTCCATCTTTTACACCATAATCAGCTTTGCAACTGATTTGCAACTTTTACCAGAGACTTAAGATTAAAAATGTAAATAAGAAACCTACAACAATGTCAGTTTCACACATACTGTGTGGTCCTACAGAAAGTTTAGATATGTGACCATAAAGAGTCAGACTGGAGTGCTCCCAGTATCTGCTTTTTCATGGAATAAAAGTGGAGCATGGGGAGACACAGATAATGTATGCAAAAAAATTTACTGTCAAACACCTGCATTGTCCAAGTGCTTATGAGTTACAAGTCAAACAAAGCTCAAAAAGACATCTTGTCACACTAAAGACTAACTTGGATCCAAAATTAAACATCTCATTGTAGCCCTCTTGCCTCGAAGGGAAGCATTTACTTGAATTCCTTCTTTTATGTTCATATGGTCTATGGTCTTTGATTTTACAAGAATTTAGAAGCAAACTTCTGCATCCTTAAATCCACATTCCTGATTATCCACATGGTCAAAGTTCTCAGCACCCAACTGTATGTCCCCAGTTAATTTTTCATTCTCCTCTTTCCTACAAACCGGGATCTCAGCCTTCAGGCCTCCTAATTCTTCACCACCTGAACTCCGTACTTCCCACTCCCACATTTGGCAGAGTGCTGTATTCACAGCACTTATTTTGTGCCCAGTTTCAAAATCTCAGCCTGCCTGCGTATGCTCCCGGGGACCCCAGCACCTCCAGCAAAGTCGAACTGTATCCCAATACCAGGGTTTCTCATTGCTGCTTTCATCACTGCTTTGAATTACGCTTCTCTCTCTGCTCCAACATCCATGCCCACATGCAACCTGAGCATCATTGGAGTCTGAGACTGAATCCAACTTGCTGGCAGGGCCTTACCTCAGGTTTCTGGCTGTGTTATAGCCTCTCCTACACCTAGACCCACAGGATAGATGTGCACCACACATCATCCAGCAAGCAGCTGTATTTACCACATTGCTTTCCATACAGCCTCACGTTCCTGCTCTGTATCACAGCCTTTCTCCCATCATGCGAGCCCTGTCCCACGCCTCACCCGTGACACAACCCAACAGGGCACTGTTAAAGGAAAGAGAGGGACTGGCAGGTCATCAGTTGCCAAGCTACATTTGGGAACTAAAACGTACCCTGCAAGCTGCTCAGTCCATTTGTGACAATGTTTTCCAGATAAACGTTGCTAGTACAGCTGTACGCGCATGTCTGTCCTACCATCAGTGCCTTTTGTAACAGCACCTCAATACTTCTACTGGTTTCTTGAATGAAATAAGATCAACTGATTGAAGAAGAATCAAAACCAAACCCTGTCCATGCAAAGGTGTCTGGACTTGGACTTTGATCAAAGTGTATGTGCACACGTGCATGTACAAGATCACTATCCTGACATTGCTATAAATATTTGAGGCAAGGACACAGGTGAAATAGAAGCACTGATCAGTTTATGACGCATAACTGTAGGCAGAGACACTTGTTCGGACCTTTACAACCACAAATAGAACCAGTAAGCTTGGAATTATGTTTTATGGTTCTGTCTCACTGTTCTTTTACAATAGTCAAAAGCAATATACAACCATTACCATAAAAATACCACAGTGTTCCTAAGTAATTCTGTGTTCTGCATTCAAGATGACTTGGATTGCCTCATCCTATACATGCAATTTACATATCTAACCACAGAAGGATTAATAGTGTGGTCATCTGGGACAAGAATACTTTATTAATATTTCCCTCCTGCTAATACTTTGTCTTAATAGTTTATCTTGCACCCTTAGTGCCTCTTAAGGTAAGGAAAACTTTTGTTACCACAAGAAATAAAAGTTTAGTGAGTAAAACTTGATTTTTAGGAGACTCTGAAAGACAGAGTTGGGGAGGCTGAGGTTTTCAACAATAAGGACTGAAAAGGGATTTTATCTGCAGCAAGAAGTATTTTTCCCCACTTTGAAAGTGAAAACCACCAAAAGATCATGACTTGCACTAAACATTACTACGTTGGCAGCACAACAGTAGAAACACAGAAACTGCCCCAGGCCAGCAGCTCTCACTGGTCTGCAGGGATTCTCCTCCCACCAAAGGCAGTGTGTAGCCCCAAGTCACACAGCTGACACTACACATCTTTGACAGCTGTTGCTTGTCCAGGCTTTTGGAAATAGGGCCATCAAAGCTGTTACAGTTGAGAAGTGCCTTTGCCTGAAATGCTATGAAATTATACAAAACCAGAACAACTTGGAAACTTTGATGATGCACTTTCATTATCTGCCAGTGCTTCAAGCATTATTTTGTTACTATTCACACACCACCACCCACACAGAAATCATCCATACAGGTTCACACTAGAGGGTCACCTCAAATCAATACCTCTTTTTTTTCCAGCAGTAGTCCATGAATTGTTCCCATGCTCTTTTCCATAACCAAAGACCAAATACAGAGTGATACTTTCAATGATATACACTGCTTCAGCTCTCAGCAAGTCTCTGAGACTTTGACAGCTGGAAGTTGCTTCTGCACAGTCTTCCACACATGAGTAAGTCCAAACGTTCTTATTTTTGGCATCCTGTGTTTCTGCGGCAGTGACTTCCACAATTCCGTTTATGCCACGGAGACATGAAAGAATCCTGCCAGATTTTTGAGGCATTACTTCCCTGAATACCTGTGCTGACCAAGGGTATTGTATCAACAGGCCTACACATTATCAGACTTACCGGTCCACAGTTTACCAACAATGCTTTGAACTCTTAAAAGAACTAAGGTGTAAGTGTTAACTTCCATTTCTGCAGTATTATGCTAGTTGGTGTGTAAAAAGGTGCTTAAATCAATACATCATCAACTTTATATCTGAGTTTTGGGATTCTCGGGTAAGTTCCATTTTCCCTTCACAGCCTGCCATTACCCATTTACTCTTTTCTCCTCCAAAAATCTTGTTCTTAGCACGACTTCTTCTATGTCAGATCCCATCCCTCCAAGGAAAGGTTACAGTGTGGGAATCCTCCTTAAGAGTGAACATTGAGGTTCAGCTAGCTTTTCCCCCATGAACTTACCTTCCTTGTTCACACTTTTACTAGGCTTTTTTACATTTTTCTTCTCAAAAATCTTTTTTTCCCCCCCATTAGTGTTATTACAGTTTTCAAAAATAATTTAGGGGTTGCTGTCCTTTCTACTCTGTGTCTTTCAACATGACTACAACTTTCTGAAGGAGTTTCTCTTATATACTTAAGACTTTGTCTTAACTTTTTTATATTAAAAAAAAAAGGTTTCTGTTATTAAAGAGACATGCTCAGTAAAAGAACAGTTCCAGCCTAACAACACTGTTTTACTCACTATTATTCACCAACTCCTTGATATTGTTGCATTGTGTTGCTAGTGTAAGCTAACTACAGGTGAGCAAAATAAGCTCAGCAGCTATGTTTAGATATTACTTTGGAAAAAGTTGCTTTGTTTACAGTATGTTAATATTACCTTAGTTTTAAGATCTTTACCTATATTCATGTGCATGGTTGCTTTAAACAGCTTGAAAAATCAAAACGCTCTTCATGACAAAAAAGTAAGCTCTACTCAAGATCAACTGTATCTCTTCTCAACAGAAGAGCAATTATTCAGCTCTTTGTGATGAAAGATCAGACTCTGCAGCACAGAACAGGTACCTGTGGGAAAAACTGAAGGGGCACAAACAAACGATTCTCAGCTAGAAGTCTGAAAGGGCAGGAAGAGGAGAAATCTGTCTTTATCTACAACTATCAAATAACTGTTGAATCTATGAGTACAATTCCTCACAGTCCAAAGACAAAACAATTAAAATAATATTTTTACAACCACTGTACAGTAGGCCAGCAACATTCAGAAAGTAACAGGAAATGATGAGGCAGCCTAGAAAAAAAGACACATTAGTATTTTGAATTCCATGCTTTTAAGATTGTTCTTTGGATTGCCCTGAAAATTACAGTATTCTGAAAAGAAAGCAGGGTAAAGGATAGTTGTTATGATCATATAATTTTGTTTCTGTCAGTCTTCGGTACTGATAACTGACATAAATTCTTACTGGTTTTAATTTACATATTAATATATTTCCTGTTCATAAGGGACAGTTTAACAAAGATGACACCAATCTATAGGAAATTTAAATACATAATCTCACTTGTCACATCTACAAAACAGGCTCTGTGTGTGTGTATAGAAATTGGAAAAAAATAAAATACATACACCCACAAGTCTCCAGGCTTCACTTATCACTGCATATTGGAGCCGATTCAGAACAAACCCCTCAATTTCTCTGTTTAGTTTGACAGGAGACTGACCAATCTTCTTCATCAGGGTGTACGTTCTCTCTGTAGTAGAAGGATCTGTTTCTGGATGAGGAACAATTTCAACCAATGGCACAAAGTAAGGTGGATTTACCTCAAGAAGAAATATAAAAGAAGAATGTCAGCTATCACCAGATTAATAGAACAAGTTAATATAAAGCATCTTTATAGCTTGCTACTAGCATGGATATGTTTCCAGTGCGCTCAGTAAGCCTGACTTTCAGACCCTGAAAGACTTCGCCTATCCAATAAAAGCTGGGGTATTAGTTCAAATTTAAAAAATAATTAATATTGCATTAAATCCAACTCTACTTAACCCCAAAGTTTACAGAGCTACACTACAGATGATAGCACTCCAACAGTACTAGAGGACTTCATACTGACTTGGGTAACCCATGTTTTCTCAATATTCAGGTTGTCTGTTGTTGTAAGATATGTGGTCACCTCCTGCCTTTGTAAATGAAGCAAGGCATTTCCTTTTAGATATTCAGGAACTTCGTAACAAAATCATTGCTAAACACCACCTGTAAGATGCAACACTTACTAGATAAGCTGCTACTGGCCCAAGCCTGTAAATATATGCTAAATACAGTAACAGATATCACATAAAAAAGTTGCAGAACAGGTTACCTTCAAACACTGTACTTATATTTAAAAAAAAAAAAAAAAATTACTTCGCCCCAACTGTTCCCAAATGTAATTCATCATCAAGTAAAGACATTTGTGTAATGTATTTTTGAAGTAATAAACAGGAAATTCGAAAGAGCAGCCTAGAAATGGCTAAAAGCTCTTCAGGTCCCAGCGGTACAGGCAGTAACGCTGCCTGCAGTCCCTTTCCAACAGCAGCACTCCTTCAGCCGTATTCTGAAGATGTTAAACTCAGTTTCCAGTCTAGTTTCCAGGTAATAGAGGGAGCCACCACGTAATAAATTACTACCAAAAATAACACTGACATTTAAAGGCTGGTAATTAAGTACTGATTCTTTCACCATGCTCTCCCATAGCCAACTGCTCTTAACAGTGCTCACGTAAATCCAAGTACGGGATTTACTCACAGCAACGTGGGGGGGACCTTCCTCTCTGCGTGTTCTTTCTTTTCAGCACTTACATGGTTCCGTTTACAGCTGGGTCTGACCGACGCATAACCTGACGTAGGTTACACCTGCTCTAACTACTGCTGTAACACCTCTCATTCCCTTTAGAGTGCCACATGTTCCAGCACAGCTTTTCTCCCATCAGCACCTCTGGCAGGGCCACGGCCACCGTGGAGAACGGCTGCTGGACACCGTCGCAGGTGTACTGCCAGGCAACGCAGCAAGCCCCAACACACTGCAGCACCAAGAAGTGCTCTGAAGGCTTTTCTAACCCTTAAGTTTATCACAAGTTCCAGTCAAGAAGAGCGCAAGTTAATCGTTGAGAGAGACTGAGGCTGTTATAAATTTCTTCCAAGATCAGTGCTGACAGTCTCTTTCTGAGATACTCTGTTCCATGAACTTGGCACAGGGAGTACATGGGTGTGTTCATGAGCACACTGAGGAGACAATTTTTTAGGGGTGAGATAGATGTTGGTAAAACCTAGAACTGGTAAAATTTGGATGAAATTAAAGGTAGGGGAAGGTTTCTAAAAAAAGGAGAAGGGGAATGTAAAGCCTTCCTTCAGGGAGCAGAAGAGCTTACCTTACTCAGCCTAACAAACCAAAAGCTAAGAAAGGATATAACAAACTAAACACAGAGAAATAACCAAGCTACACAAAAGCTGCCAACAAACATCTAATTCATTTTAATGGACTGTTAATAAGATTGGAACAAAAATTAGAAGCCACAAGCAACTTCCAAAAGGAGCAGTGAAGTTAAAAATATAAATCCATCAGAGTTTAATACATTTTTAAGGGGATTTGATTACATGGTTTCCTGTACAACAAGGGACTCCACTCTCCTGTTTTGCAGCAAGACCTCTACTGATACATGGCCTGAAACTGCCTGTAGAGAACAGCTGTACCTACAAGTGTTCCGTGCATTCCTATCATACAGCTGTGCTTTTTTTTCTAATCACTGAACCTCCTGCTATGTTAAACAAAGGGATGAGCTCCTTCTGCCCTTTGGGCATTTCATTTCATTTCTCCACAACACGCTCACCTATGCCAGAGGCTTTACAACTTTAGCTTTTCATTTTTCTAGGATATCAAATTCCACACTTCTTGTTTGCAGTGTCTTCCAAAGCTGCTTGCCTCCTGCAGCTACCACTCCCCATGTCTTGCTCTCGTGTTCAAGATATTAGTAAGGCCGTTGCTTAAGCAAAAACCAGCCAAAGCCAACAGCTACTACTGCAAAGCAAGCATGTTTCCTCATACAACAGATGCAGAAATACCACTGGAAGAGAGTGGTTGCTTTGGAAAGTACATCTATCCTATAAAGACTGCAGCTCAGACTAAGCAAGTCAACTGGTACAGACCAACTTGGGAACACAGTAAGAAAGAGTAATGTAAAATCAAAGACTGACAAACAGCCAGGGAATAGGCATAAGTCCAGGAATTGATTTAAAAAAAAATATCCTAGTTATAGGTACTTAATACATAAGTCTAGAAGAGACATTGTCTCTTCTCTCACACTACAGAAAGTTACAACCCTGGAAACATGAGATAAGGAACTACTGAATTTTAGACTGACGAAAGGCTAAACCCAGGCACAGATACATACTTTGATACTTTGAAGTTTGACTTCTTTGTGGGTTTTTTAAAATTAAAACAGGATGAAAACTGATTCTACAGAAATAAATCAATCTTTTTGTTCTTTTTGCTTCCCAGTCACCCCAAGACACAACAGTGGTGGTGGAGGGGTGTCAAAAAGGGACTGACCAAGTGCTCTGACACTAGCATTAGGCTATAGGTAACTGTAGAGACATTACAGTAACGTAGTGCTGTATTTTTGTGTTCTTGCTGCCACTTTTGAGCATGCCCAGGGAACTGGCATTTACTTTACACTGAGATGTAAAGACAACATGTAGTTATCAAATTGCAGACAGCAGAGCAGTACCTTTCTCCAGATACTGCAAACCTTCATATCAACAGTCCTCTTAATTGATTTGTTAAACACCAGACTAACATTAAGCTAACAAATTAATTAGCTATTGAATAGTGGAAAGCAGAAGCAGTAAGAATCCCAGTGATCAAGACAAAATACTCTTCTATGCTGAGATGTGATAAACTTCTGTCTGGCAGCCACACAGACCTCTACAGAGGCTCACTGGTGCCCTTCAGCATTTTGAGGTTCTGCTGCCACCTCTAGTCACGCCATTTCAGATTCACTGCCCTGTCCCAGCTGGTCACAAGCATGCAAATTCAACTCCAAGCACAATTTGTTCCATTTCAGCCACCACCTTTTCCTCCTCTGGTATACTACTTCTGCATCAGAAGCTTGAAGAAATCAGAGTCAAAAGCTTCCATCTCTCAACAACATCACCCAAAAAGCACATGCAGCTCACTGTTTGGAACCTTACTGTTATGCAACAGCAGCTGAAAAACGATACTAGAAAAGACTAATGATGTCACAAGACAAAAGTAGGGAATTTTATAGGTTTGTCTTCAAAACACAGCATTCTTACACTTTAAGAGCCAGTACTTTGAGTAACACACAGCAGTACGAGCACAACAGCTTACACAGAACATATCTTGAGTCATAAGTATGAAACATGCATACATCCTCTCAATTTAGCAGATGCTGCTGCTCACAGAATGATCCACTAAAGCTTTTCTGACCAGTCAGGCCACTGCACACTAACAATGGCACACAAGCATTCCAAATATCCATCCTATATCTTTCAGTCCGCAGGGAAGAGTTTGGGATGTAGTTTAGTTAAACGCCTGTACTACTACAAAACCAAAACATGCCATCATACTTACAGGGTGTGACACAATACACTGCTTAACATGCTTAAGGCCAGTGAACAACTTGCTGGGTAAGAGACAAGAGGTCGAGCTGCTCAGGATAACATTGTCACCAACAATAAGATCTAACTGACCGAAAATCTTCTTTTTCAGTTCCAGGTTCTCTGGAGTACATTCCTGGAATAAAAACAAAAATCAGCATTAGAAGACTTCTAGTTCAATAGTGTTTATTCATATATTTCAGTTTCCACTGAGCCCACCCTGGCACCTATAAACTTAGCACAAACCATCTATTTTACTCAGCCTAGGTACAGCAGCAAAGCATAACACAAAAATACACATATATAAAGAAATGGAAAGGGCAAGAGTTTCTCTATAGCAGAAGATGGACCAGGAGATTTAACGCAAGACAAATTATTCTGCTTTGTCTAAAACACAGACTTTTACTCTTGCATAGAAATAAGACAGTATGGAGGAATAAGACCTAGTTTCTCTTTCTCTCTCTCAAAAAAAAAAAAAGAATCACACATGAGAGAATTCAGTATTCTGCCTCAAACAAGATAGAAATTAATAAATATCTCAAAAGACAACAAATTTATAATCTGGCCTGCATCAGGAACAGTGTGGCCAGCAGGACTAGGGCAGAGACTGTCCCCCTGTACTGGGCACTGGTGCAGCCACACCTTGAATCCTGTGTTCAGTTTTGTGCCCCTCACTGCAGGAAAGACACCGAGGTGCTGGAGCAAGTCCAGAGAAGGGCAACGGAGCTGGGGAAGGGTCTGGAGCACAAGTCCTGTGAGGAGCAGCTGAGGGAGCTGGGGGTGTTCAGCCTGGAGGAGGCTGAGGGGAGACCTGATCGCTCTCTACAGCTACCTGAAAGGAGGTTTTCCAAGGGGTGGTGGTTTGACTCCCCCCCCCAAGTGACAGGACAAGGGGGAAATGGCCTCAAGTTGCACCAGGGGAGGTTTAGGTTGGATATCAGGAAAAATTTCTTCACTGAAAGGGTTGTCAGCCATTGGAAGGGGCTGCCCAGGGGGATGGTTGAGTCACTGTACCTGCATGTATTTAAGAGACACATGGACGAGGTGCTTAGGGACATGGTTTAGTGGTGACATTAGCAGTGTTAGGCTAACAGTTGGACTTGATGATCTTAAAGGTCTTTTCCAACTTAAAGATTCTGTGATCTCCAAGACTGTGGCAGGAGGTTCCAAGGTACAGATCTGGAACTGGTACTGAAACACCTGCCAGTGACCCTCACACTTAAAAAGCTTTAATAGCATTCATTCTATTTCTGAAATCTTTTTCAGAGTTCACATGAAGATACCAGAACTTCTCACAAAGCTATTGAAGATGTTCAGCTCTGCAATACTGCATGAAATTTCATATATATATGAGCCAATAGCCACAATCTACAGTCCCTAGAATTCCAAAGTTATCCCCAGGACCTGCCTGAAAGAGAGCAGGCAGAAATCCACCCGTCAGGGAGCAACGAGGACATGGGAGAATAACTACAGTGGATCCCACAAACACAAAAGACTTCAGTCTACAAGATGAAAACAGGGAACAAAGGCAGCTTGTTTTTCAGAAGGGTTTAAAAAAAATCCAAACAGGATCCCAAACTTGCAAAAGCCCAGCTTTCCCTTTAAAACACAAAGAAAATACCTGCTCTATTCCAACTCTACCTGTCTGTACTCATTCTGTCAGTACTTCATTCTGTTCTTCCTATAATGCTGAACTGCACACAAGGGTAGGGAAAAAGACTACACATTTAACATAATCCAACATTTGCATTTAATACCTGCAGCTAACTCCAGTAAATGGGTTAAAAGTAATTCAAAGTCTTAAAAAATAAGCAAGTAGCATGAACAGTACTGAAAGTTCCATGATGCAGAAGAAACAGGGTCATTTAAGAACTCCAGATAGAGCCCAAAGTAATAGGCAGCCTTATCAAAACAAAATGATACTCTACTTCCAATTCCAGGACCCCTGCTTGTTGGTTAAGTTTAAATAGTTTCTTTTAGTGAAGCCAAAGATGAAGAGAACTCTGCAGATACTGTTCAAGCTAATAAAAGAGTTGCCCTGAATGGGCTTATTGTGAACTTGAAACTCTAAGCCTTCTCTCACATCAAATGATAATCAAAAAGGCAGACTCAAATCTGCTCGAAACTCAAACCTGCCACGGTTACGTAAGGTTGCTGAATGGGCTATTTGCTTGAAGTTTCTCATATAGCGTCACAATTGTATTCACAATGTTGGACCACTGCAATAAAGTTTCTGTCCTCATCGAGCATGTAATTATTTTCTCAGAGACACCAATTCCCTGAAGAACAGGGGGAAAATTAAGCTCTACACAATCTACTAAACAGTAACCTCACTTGCTGTCGGTCATGGAGAGGTCTGAAGCTATTCTGCTTACCCTGAGAAAGAGAAGATCAAACAGTGAGCAGATAAGATACGGTTTTAAAGCTACCACAGCCTCTCTCAAAGAATCAGTGCAAAGAGGTTAGCATACACCTCTACGCATTTTAAGTGACACTGTATATTTCTGTGCCCTTTTTGTAGGCATCGCACTTCTCGTTTGCAGTGAACAGTACACCTTTCTTCCAAGGCTGGAGCACCTGAACAAGGTTGCTACTAATCTGACTTCCAAGTTAAAAAAAAAAATGTCTCAAAGTTTAATGGCTTGATCAGAACATGACAGTTGTTGATTTTTAAAACCCACCTCCTGGAAGAGTTGTATTGAATTAAAGGCTGAAAGGTAGTAGGCCAGTCTATGAACTCTTCAAAGAACTACACAAAGATAAAAACATACCAGGTTCTCTCCCTAGCAGACAACACAGATACCCAGACAAGGTGACTGACATCTAGTTGCCCCTAATAAAAAAAGTTGTACTCATACGACACAACCCCTAGAATGCCAATACATGGAAAGCTAAGGAGTTTTGTCTGCTAAAATCCCATGTCTTTGTGGTTTTGTACAGGCCTTTCCCACCACACTATCCATCTGTGCTTATCCAAGCACACAACACCATTTACCTATACTTAAATGCTGGCATCTACCAACGTTGTTCTTATCCATTTTCAGACATGCCAAGGCAGCAACTCACCTGTACCACCTTCTAAGTAAACATCCCCCAAAACACTACCTTGCAAAATACCTTCTCCTTACACTAGGAATGGGAATCACTGCCAAGGCTGTGGGTTTATTAGCACTGGGAGGTGAAAGAAACAAAGCATGGACTGAAGTAAAGCACTGCAACACAGTGGTATGGTCCTAAAATAACTGGTATTCTCCTATACAAGCATGGCAGTGAAAGATGAAAGTCAAAGAAACTGGCACGGAGAAGGTCAAATATCAGCAACCATTCAGCAACACGCAAGACACTTCTGTGAGAGGATATGGAGAGGCTGCCACAGGGAGCAGCATCGAGGCCTCCCAACTGCAAGTATGGAGTCCAATGGTAGTCACCAAGCATAAAGACTCGCTGAATGAAGAAGTGTGAAGGTCACAGCTGTACAACGACGAGCTCCTACCTCCTGACTAGATTCTGGCTGCTGCATATTCAAAGCATAATCAAGAAAACATTTCTGCCTGGCAATCTTAAGATGAAGGTTTATGATAATGTAAATTCCTGCAAGTGAAGATAGATCACAGAATGGTTTGGGTTGGAAGGGACCTTAAATACCATCTAGTTCCAACCCCCCTGCCATGGGCAGGGACACCCTCCACTAGACCAGGTTGCTCCAAGCCCCATCCAGCCTGGCCTTGAACACTTCCAGGGATGGGGCACCCACAGCTTCTCTGGGCAGCCTGTTCCAGTGCCTCACCACCCTCTCCGTGAAATCTTGATGATTTCACAGAGGTCAATCTTGATTTCTCCTAGGCCAGATGTCCTAGACCCCTCTTCATTTCAGGACTGTATCCCATACCAGGGGATTCTTCCAAGAAGATTTTGGCCTGAACAGGCCAAAGTTGTCTCCCCTGAAGTCCAGGGCTGTGATCCCAGTTTTTGTCTTGCTTCTCCTCTCAGGATCCTCAATTCCACCATCTCATGTTCACTGTAGTCAAGACTTCCCCCCAGCCAGTTCTTCCTCATTTGTAAGCATGAGGCTCAGCACAGCATGTCCTCTATTCTGCTCCTCAACCACGTGTGTCAGGACATTACCATGAATGCATCTCAGAATCCTTCTGGATTGTTCCTCCTCCAGCAGATACTGGTGTGGTTGAAGCCCCACCATGAAGACAAAGGCCTACAAATGTGAGGCTTCTTCTTTCAGTTGTCTGAAGACGACCTTTCTTTTCTTCCTGCTCGGGTGACCTGTAGCAGACTGTATCTTCCACACTGGTGGTCCTGTTAATCCTGACCCATAGGCTGTCAGCTGGCTCCCCATTCAAACTAAGGCAGAGCTCCGTGCATGTGAGCTCACAGCATGTAATAAATACCCTAGGCAACTGTTCCTCTCCTACCTTCATTTTGCACCACTGAACCCCCAAAAGCTGCCATGCTGCAGTGCTACAGCAACAGTGCCCTGTAGTCTTGCCCTAACCACAACTGAGGCAGAAAATTATTTTCAAGAGTTCCATAACTTCCCTTTTCCCAGTACGTTCGATAGGGCTTCAAGTAGCAGGCAAACCGTTTAGAAGCCACAGCCGCTTAGATTGCTACAGGGATGCTCCTCGTCTTCTGCAGTTAAGTGAGGCTCTCCAAGCATGCCACAAGCCCTGACTCCACTCCTCTTTTTATACACATATAATTTACAGCATTTTAAGTGGTCTCCGCTTTTTGGTGCTACAATTTTGAGGCACAGAGTCAAGTGACAGCAAACCTCTCCTCTCATAGAATGAAGATGTAGCAGCAGCTTTCAGAGCACCGAACTATCTGAGAAGCTGGACCCAGATTGTCAGCGCTGCTGCCGGTGTTATACCCAGCTTTTTGTGGGAATATGAAGATCTTCACAGGATTAAGAGACTAAGAGTTCTGAATCTCAGCAAAGCAGCTTTTCTGAAGTTTTGGTGCCTAATCCATTTATACCAGATACTTTCATTATCTTCTATAGTTATAATCCACTAGAAAAAGCACTTTCCAGAAAAGACTTCATGCATAATTGTTTTCTTTTCAATCCACCAAGTAACTTTAGAAAGCCATATTTCTAAAACAAGGCCTGATTAACATAAACCCACATAAAGCCAGGACCTGTGGATTTTAAGCAGCACTCTGTATGAAGAAAGACATTAAAAATACCTGAAAAGGAGTCTTGGAAATTTAATTACATGAAACAGAATTCGAAACATTATGACTACAGCTAGCAACTATACAGTCAAATACAACTATCCCATATAATTTTACCACATCTAAATAATTAATAACAAAAAGATTCTTATGAAAACCTAGTTGACTTCAGAAAGAAAAAGTATGTATGCTCGAATAAACTCCCTGCAAATTAAACCCTGCTATTTTACACCCAGTTCTGTTCCCCCAAATGCTACTGGCAAAGCTGAGGGTACTGAAGATAGCTGCAGTCCTGCTTTGGTATTTGCTCTACTTGCGGATGCATACGGATTGCTGTGTTTCTGTCATTACCACCATTTTACAGAATCCATATCAAAGTCAATTTATATTTTAAGAAAAGTGTTTAAAATGCTTCCTACTATCATTAGTATTTCCGTGCTAATTTTCTATTTAGGCTTTTGTATTGATGTGCTAGTTTGGTCTCCTTTTGCAGGGTTTAGGTCTGTATTTCTGTTCTGGAAGAGTGAAGATGCACCTTCTATTAAGAAAACCAGAGTTTCTCTCTTTTGTATTCCATGTCAGACACTGATGGGAATTCTACTCAGTAAACTAGAGTCACACACACGAACCTGGGGAACTATAACCACACGCAATTAAAAAATGTGACATTTTGACTGCAGAGTTTGGGAGTTCAGCTAGGGAAACAAGCATTGAAATACAATGGTATTCTGAACATCAGAACAAATTTTTATGTCATAATATCAATTTTTCTCCTGATATTATTGTTAAACATTGCAGTTTGGCTCAACTATCTAAAATTTTTCATGTGTTAAAGAGATTTGATAATTTCACAAAAATCAAAGTTATTATATATTTCAAATGGAAACACTTGACTTGCAAATATTTTTGGACTTTTCCATCATGCTTCCCCTCCAAACGGCAAAGTAGTTCTAGATGCTTATTCTGAGACACTTTCAAGACGGATAGTATGCAGATACACCAGGATATTTGGCAACTTATCTTAATTAATAAAAATATATCATTTCGAACTGCAAAGATGGTGGAGGGGAAACATTTACGTCAGTCTCCTTTCAGAAAGTGTTATTACCCTCGTCTGAGGGTAAAAGCAGGGACAGCAGCTGGGCAGGAGACTCACGCTCATAGCTGTGTGGATCTGGGATGCAGCACAGCAACATGCGACTTGTACACACAGGTGCTACTGAAGGAGTGCCCAGGCTATTGCACACCTTTCAGTGTGCTGTCAGCATTCTGATCAGTTAAAATGAGGAAGATTAAAAGAACAAAACAACCCACCGCACATCAGAAACTTCACCAAAACCAACCAACTGCATACACTCTGATAATTGATGTGATTTACCGAGTGTTCGGGGTTGGAAGGGACCTCTAGAGACCATCTAGTCCAACCCCCCTGACAGAGCAGGATCACCTAGAGCAGATCACACAGGAACAAGTCCAGGCGGCTTTGGAAAGTCTCCAGGGAAGGAGACTCCCCCACCCCTCTGGGCAGCCTGTCCCAGGGCTCTGTCACCCTCACAGTGATTAGAGCATGACTAAAACTTGAGCCCCCAGCAGGCAGGGTGAAGGGGAAAGCAGGGGGAGCAATCTGGCTGTGCACCAGAGCAGGGAGGTGACATGAAGTGGGACTTGACCCTGAAACACTTGGAGGTGATGCAGGAACCCAAACCATATGGGATACACACAAGGTACAGAAGCTCATCAGGTTGTTTGCCCGCTTTTCCGCCTGCAGGTATTTATTCCACATACCAGGGTACACAGCTTCCTCCAAGACTGTTTCAAGCAAGAGTCCAAACACCAGATTATTAACAAAAGCATGTTTGTCAACAAAAGACTCCTGAGATGTAAACCAACTCTGGTCAGCCCAAAACAAGCCACACAACGGTGGCAACCAAGACTTTTCTTTGAACCTGAACAAGAAGTGGTATTCTGTAAGCCAGGGGTAAGAAAGCAGGATAAGGACAGCGGCTCCTTTAATACAGAAGCATACTGGCAATTTATTCATGACAGGGCCACGTTATCACTATGAATAAAACAGAAAGGCATGATCACGTATGGTCATGTCCCGGGTCTTCAGTTACAGACTTCCTACAGGGTAGGTGTGCACTGAAGTGAAATGCTTACCACAGGGGAGGAGAAGGAATCACATGACATGAGGATTTTAAGAACAGGTTAACCTATTTTTGGCAGTCAATTGACTAGGTATGACTGATTCTGCCTTGGGGCAGGGAGAGGTTGGACTAAGTAACCTCTGAAGCCCTTTCCAGCATGATTTTGGATAACTGTAGTTGGTAGGGCAGCAAAGGTAAAGATGAAACTCCTGATAAAGGTGGGGTCCTCCCATACGGTGTTCTGCTGAGGAGCAGACTAGGCAGGGGGACCCATCCCCATAAAAGTTTAGCTCTGTTCATAAGGTTTGAACTTGCTTAAATTTCCATTCAAAACATAGTTATATAAGTGCCCTATAGCAAATCTACAAGTGCCTGGCTTTTAGAACAGTGTTAAGTTCACACTCAAAACATTTAATAGAATTCAAAACCATCAAGTGAAGGACAGTAGATGAGTAAGCTTATTAGGGAGCAGTTGTAAAAGCATCAGTTAAAACACCAGTACTGTCAGGCTAACCTAATTAAAAAGAAAAAAAAATAGGGCTATAACTCACTTCCAGTCTAAAAAAGTGGTAACTTCTTAGCTGTCTTGAATTTATGAGCTCATACCAGTGTGAAAGCTGATGCTTCTTAAATCACTAGCTCTTGAGTGACATGAAAGACTGTCTACCACATGATACTGCTATAAGAAAATAACACTTTGGTGAGGTGAAATCCAGAATTTAGATGGAAACATTTTGTACTTTCCTACAGTTCAGAAACATACTGCCTTAAGGAACCAGAGCAATAAAAATATCAAGTTACTGCCATTTTATACTGCTCAGAATGAATGGCTGAATTACCAGTGTCTCTTCAACCTTTAGTACAACACACAAAACAGGTTTGCAGAACTACATTTTCTAAAATCAGAGGCAAACTTGCAGATTTGGGAGGGTTGTGTGGGGCTTTTTGTTGGTGTGGTTTTTTTTTTTTAACACACGTACAACAAACAAAGGGAAGTTTTGCTTCATCGAGTGCCAGTATCGTGCCATGAAGAGATCCATTTTTTCCCATGATGTTCATGTGTCCTACAAAACATTCAAAAGACAGGCAGACAAGCTGATCACGCTGCTACAGAAGAGATGAAGATACTTCTCTTCCCTAAGGGGAAAAAAAAAAAGATCTCAAACAGTTTGATTGACATCCTCCTTCCTACATTCTTTCTCAAAGGAACAGATCCTCTCAATTTTCTTCTACTATGATCCCATCCACTCTGAAGAATAGGGGAAGTGATCTAGGAAAGGCAATGGAAACACAATACAGCCCTAGAAGGAGACCAGGGACCACTGAAAGAGAACCTGAAGAGTAAGGTTCAAACATCCTGAACTGCTGGGCAGGATGACAGTTATGGGAATAACTGACTGACTACCTCCTGTGACGGGGACCAAAACCACATTCAAGTCTGTTAGAGACAACACCAGTTGTTATATGCACAGGATAGATGGGGAGTGAATGTTAGAAATTCTGGGAGGACAAAAACCCATTCAGCAGCAGCACCACAGCAGTGACACTACCAAGCTGTTCATCCAAACACCATCTTTCAGTTCAGCTCAAACACGGATTTGATAAGGTATTTTACAGCAAGTCTTTGAGATCAGTCTGTTTCAAACCCCAAAAATCAGGAAAAGAGCTTTCTCAGAAACTCTACAAAGATGGCAAGTCATGTCACATGCTTAAATTGTGCTCCCTCAGAAGGCAAAACAACTTCTGGTGCCTCAGGTCAGTGTTTGAGATAAGATGGGTAAAACCAGGCCTAAGGTTATATTTACCCAGCTGAGAGCTAACAGACCCATGTTTGTCTGTCCGGTTCTCAGGGCTAACCAGTGACCAGTCCAGAAGAAGCCATGTCACTGCAATGCTTGCACACTCTGCCTTCCACCAGCTTTGTATTTACAGCGATACATCGTTCACACACCTCCAAACCACGACGGTCATCTATCCTATGAGCTCAGGGCAGCTGAAGACATCTTCACTCACTGCTGTCTGCAGGTGTTCCATTACCTCCAAAAGGAAAAGGCTTCTTGAAAGCCATCAGGAAAGTAAAACAAAAGCTAGTGGCAGAAACGGGTACCAGACAACCAAAGACCAATTTTTATGAACAGGAGACACTACACCTACTGTCAAGGCTCTCAAGTCAATGCTGGTTTCCCATTCTGAAGCACCACCAGGCTTTTTGAAAGCTGTTTTTAAGATGGTAACACTATTTTTCTAAATATCTAACAGAGAGATAAAAGAGTCAGCAAGATCTAAGAGACACCAGGCTGAAGATCCATCAGTGGTGTTATGACCAGTTCAAGAGTTCGCAGGTGTAACAGCACAGGCACACCCTCTGTTTTTAAAGAGGGGGAAAAGACCAAAAAGAAAACCAAACAAACATTTTAAGGCTATGATAAATACCTGAGACCACAAGGTCTAAGTTACAAGCTTAATTTCATCCCCTTGGCAGCCTGCTTTGTCCCATGCCACAGTATGCTGACGGGTTCAGAGATCACCTCTCAGCCACCCCCCATGCATGGCTTCAACCAGCCCAGCCAGGCCTCACAACTCACCAGCACACATGGTCGCTCAAGTGGCAAGAGTGAGATCCTACCAATAGTTAGTCATCTCATCCTCCGCTGGGAGCCAGTAATTATTCTGTTGACAATTGTTCCAAAGCAAAGCATTTGAAAAGGTATGTTTTCATTTAACTAGCATTGTGGTAAGAGATCATGTAAGTGCTGCACTGATTTCTATTCAGCTTGTATTGTTAAGGAACTAGACACATATACACTCAAATCTGGTTTTAAACAGAAGTGCTGACAAGTTCAGTACCCAACAGTCATGTAAGGACAAAAGACAAAAGTCATCATACATTTACGCAGGAAAGTTAAGAGCACAGTATTAAGAAACGTTTACCCCACTCACGACAGTGTCATGCCAGGGACATTACAGCACAAATGTATCCATTAATTACTCTCAATGGAGTTTTCAGCTAATGGAGAAGTTACTTCAGAATTAGAGCTTTTGAAGAGGCAGGAAGCCCGCAGTGAACATTCACCCAAATGCTATAGGTTATGCGATTACTCTAAGTAGCATAGAAAAGCTCTGAGAAGTGAAACTGAGTGAATATTCAGTTTTAGTGCCAAAAGCAGACTGATTTCCTTCTAAAGTTGATGCAAAGCACACTTATCGAGACAAGTTACTTGATAAAAACGCTTAGGAGAGGAAATATATAAAGTAATGTGCATCAAGGCATATATTGTTTTTAAAGGTTCATGGCATTACTGTTACGAATTTTCTTCTTACTCAGTCCTTCCAATTATTTCATGCATCTTTTTCACTTTTACGTCTTCACTAATGTCATTTAAGAAGTTCCACTTTTTACTACTTCACTCCATCTGTTTTAAGTTATGTTCCATTAAACGGACATAGAAGGCAACTGTCTGCAGAATTCATTCAAGGAGCGCAGACTTTAAGGCCATTTTTAAAGCTTGAAGCGGACTTACTCTACAAAGGCCAAATTTGAAAACAAGTTAAGATTTAACCAACTGAAACCTAGGGTAAAGAAATTAAGTGCTCATGGAAATCTTCTAACAAGTTAATCAGGTTATATCATTAAGCAAGAAAATAAAGTCCTCTAGAGTCAACTAACATTAACGTAACTGATGTTTTATTTTTTAAGTAACTAAAAGCCACACTTACACTCATAAATTACAATTAGTCCAGATTCAAAGCTGCAGTAGGCAATGCTTCTGGCTGAACCATAGTCTGCTCATTGCGAAATAAGGCTGTGAGACCAGAATTAAGATTTTTATATCTATTCCACTCCTCTTCTAAGAGGAAATTAAAGGCTAGTTCAAATAATTTGCCCACATACATTGTGTATTTGTTAACACTTTGTATCAAACAAAAATTTGATAAACTGATGAGCTGATATGAATACCACCGTGTTTCACACATATGATTTGTTACCACAGCCATACTGCAGCTATATTTTAATTTAAATTTATATGCTTAATGATGACATGTTAGGAAACATCAAAAGGCTTAAGGGAATCAGAAAGCTTGAGTTACCCCAAACAGATTGTTGCTGTTCAGGGACTATTAACACAACAAAGCTGTCTTCAACTACCTGAAGTGAGCACACAGAGAAGCCAGATTCTTCTCAGAGGTCCATGGTGGCAGTACCAGGGGCAAGAGACTAAAGTTGCAAACAGAGAAATTCACAGAATCAGAACTGTTTGGGTTGGAAGGGACCTTAAAGACCATCCAGTTCCAACCCCCCTGCCAGGGGCAGGGACACCCTCCACTAGACCAGGTTGCTCCAAGCCTCATCCAGCCTGGCCTTGAACACTGCCAGGGATGGGGCACCCACAGCTTCTCTGGGCAACCTGTCCCAGTGCCTCACCACCCTCTCCAGCAAGAATTTCTTCCTCATATCTCATCTAAATGTACCCTCTTTCAATTTAAACCCATTACCCCTTGTCCTGTCACTACAATTCCAATTAGATATTAGGAAAGAATTTTAACAATGAGGGTAATCAACTGTTGTAATAAGGTACCCAAAGAGAACAGAAGCGTTTGTTTATTGTTAAGAGATATCCAAAACTCAACTGCACAAATCCTGAGCAAGCTGATATAGTTGATCCACAGCAGGTTGGACCACATGACTCCAACAGGTCCCTTCCAACTCAAAATTACTTTGATTCTACATTTCCCCGATGCCTCTTTCATAGACCAGCTGATGGTGGGAGAGATGGATGATGCAGCCCCTGATACAATCTTAAGTAGCATGCAGAACCTTGTTGAAAAATTTTACTGCTGAAGAGCCTAAGAGGAACAATAGCATACAGAGGTTCAGTATCTCTGTAGAAGCAAACTCCGTCATGGCTGCACTTAGCTTCAAAAGAAGCTAGTAAAATAAAAGCGAGGATACTAAGGAGGTGCAAAGTTGGCAGTAAGAAGGATCAGATCCTTACAGATAGCACAGAGAGAAAGTAAAGACACTATATGGACATACCAGGTAGCAATAAACACTTGAAAGTGGAAAAGAAAACAGGCAGAACTAGGAGAGCCTTCACAAAGTTGAAGCAGTACCCAAATGAACATGGCCATGTAGGACTGTTAATCTGTTGAATAAGACAAAACAAAGCAGACACACACTCCCCTCACAATTTACAAGAGGAATAATTAATATTTCCCTTCTTTCTTCAAAATGTATGGGCAAGAAGAACACATAGCACCAGGAGATGATCAGAGTACAGAAGGATGATCATCTGGAAAACACACACAGAACAGCGATTTCTTTGCAACTATTCTGTCTCTCCTAATCCTCAAAGAAAACTGAAGCCTTAGTCCTGGGAACTCCCAGGGTCTGTCTCAAATCATAGAACAGAGGAGAGGGGAAGCAGATCCAAGGTACTAGGACATGTTTTGATAAAGTTTGAATACTCAACACAGGAACAGTAACATACAACTGCCCACTTGAAACAAACATGAGTATACACTATTCTGGTACCAGAGAGCAGAAGAGTGGCAAGCATGATGCAACTTTTAAGAGAACTTCAGGATAGATCTCAACAATAACCCTGTAAGCCTTATGTCTCTACCAAGCAAGTTCAGAAAAAAGGGAAGCACCAGATAGCATTACATACATGAGAATGAAACAAAGCAACTTTTTTCAGAGGGAAGTCCTGATTCACAGGCCTAGTGGAATTCTCTAAAGCAAGCACAGGAGTCATGTAGGTGATGCAGTCCATGTGAATGCCCAGAAGTCTTGCAGCAAAAAATAACAAAAGCTTCCAAGGAAGTTAACTGGCCACATGTGCGATAAAAGGTCCTTTCATGGAGAGTAACTGGTAAAGAAATAGTAAGCAGACAGTAGGAAGTAAGGACAGTCAGTCCTTACTCAGTAGAAGATGCTGACCAGTGCTGTTTCATAGATATCTGTGCCTTTCATTATATCTATTCATAAATACCCTGAAAGTTAGCTCATAAAATTAGGTTGGTTGTCATCATTACAACTGCAGACATTTGCAGAAGGACTTTAAAGGACTGAATGACTAAACAATAAATCTGCAGATTAAACTCAGTAGAGGTATGGGATACATACGTGAAAACAATATGAACTGACAAGCTCTGAGCTTGTCACTGATGAAGGAGTAAGATATTGGGTTAACAGTCATGATCTGGAGAAAAGGAAGCCAACACAAAATAGTACACCGCTGCAAAAATCTATAGCGCATTCACACCTTGACTCCTGGTGAGGCTTGCGCTGCCTCTCATTCTCTCCCCTTCCACCTCACCAACTTCGTAGGAAAAGGTAAGGAAATCTGCCCCCTTTTAATTCTGTTTATTATTATAAGTGTTGCAGCTAAGCAGACTGTGGGATTTACAGCCTGAAACAGGATAAATTGTAAATTCTTGGGTTCAGCACACATACACGTAGGGACAATTAATGGTACAGCACTGGAATAATACTGGGGGACCATGTAGGGTAGAAAACGCCAAGTCCAACTCAAACTCATTCATACTTCATCACAGAAACAGCCCGATTCACCTATTCCCTGAACTATGCCCATGCCAACAAGCATACTAATAGTTAAGCAGCCACAGATATCAGGTTCAGTAATACAGCTTGTTCTCCATCCTGATTTGACTTAGCAGCACAGATTCCAGCCCTATATATCAACCCTGTTTTTAATATTCTGTTGGAGAGCTGCTTTTGGCTACAGTGCTCCCTCGTAGTCAGAACAGAAGTCACCCCTGGCCATAGCCATACTCCCTGCCTTCCCGAGGTACCTGAAGAGGAAGAAACACATTTTATCACAGAACTAGAATGCATGGTGTTCCCTAAGATATAATCTCTCTACAGTCTTTATTACACTTGGAGGTCAGCAGTTCTCTCTTGGCTTAGCCAGCCACTGGCCTCTTCCAATATAATCCAATAGAAACTCGCAAGGACACGCGAGTAGGGAAATCCTGCGAACAGGCACCGTCTCCCACGTCAAGATACTAGGCTAGAAAGAACATTAAAATTAACAAGCACAACCATCCTTATGGGGTCAGGATATTGATGTCTGCATTGCCCATCACTGCACTGCACAGCCCTTGATCATTTCTAAACTGTTTGCTAGGAGCTGTCAAATCTTTGCTTACCTGAATGAACGTGGCACCCTCTACTGCTGCCTTCAGGTCTGTGCAGATGCTAATGAGAGCCAACTGCTGCTCGGCACCCAAAGCTCCTTTCAGGGATCCCGACTCCTCCAGCTCTTTGATTTGTTTGCTGACAGAAACAACATACACATTTAAGTGCTTCATCATTATTAATCTTTTTTTAAAAGCTTCTTAACAACCCAGTAGTATTATGCTATTATTTATACTCAAAAAAGATAAAGGTTAGTTTCAGTCATTTCTCTTTGCTCTCTCCATCTTACAATATTTTTCTTGTCTTCAAGCACCGACAGCTCTAAGATCTACTCCTAGACACAAGCTTGTCACCACCTCAAACCTGTTTTCACTGGTGCAGGATCAGCAAGAGTTTTTATACTCACATTTAATGGGAAGAGAGGTTCTCTATACACTTCATCTAGTTTTACAAACAGCTCTTTCATTATGAAGCATTGCTGAAGGAACACTGTTTAACTGCATAAAAATAAATAAATAGATTCCATACACACAGGAGTCCTTCCTAAAAAACCCATACCCCTACACAGATAATGACCACAGAGCAACGTCACAAAATTCAAGTAGCTGCTAAACTGAGCAGCCAGAGCTTGAAACGAACGTCCAAGTACACACTATTGCTGGGCTGGACATACCACCTTCTCAGAAAAAGTCTCTACAGTTTGAAATCCTTGAAAATCCAGAGCAAGCCATTTTCAAAACTGTTAAAAGTTACTCAGATGAACGATTTCCACAAAAATTAAGTGGGATTAAACTATCTGATCACGACCAACCTAATGCTATGAGATTTAACCATGTAACAGCTACATCAGTCAGTTACCTCAAGCCAGAACTCCTCTGAGTCTTTGGTTATTACTGCTCAACCTGGAGACAGGAAGAAATTGAGCTAATGATTAGCAGCAAAAGGAGAAAGGGGGGGCGGGGGGAGAATTTTTCTTCTCCCTACCAATCTAGTTGTGAAGCTTGGCCTTCTTTTTGGATGCCTTTTTACACAATGAATTGCACTTGCCACCCAGCTGGAGAGCAGAAAAGCTGTAGCAGAGAAGCTGTGCAGCCTGGAAGAAGTTTGTGTGGTTTTGTACTTCACAAATCCTATACCTGCATACAGACATAACCAGTGATCTACCTTGTGTTACCTGAGCGACTGTGGCACTGGGCCACACGACTGTCTTCATTAGGGGCTTTACGGGACAATACATGTTAAATGGGCAGAACTTCCTTATACAGGTCCAGATGAGCTCCACTCCAGCCACACCTCAGTCCTCAATACACCTCCCTGGGCCCCTCCATGTATGCAGACAGTAACACTGGATTGATTTTTGTACCTGAAGATCTCAGGGGAGGTGGGAACCCATATGTTTGTCACCATATACAGCAGCCAGATACACACACCATCCTTTGTCCTTACAAAGCAGGGTAGGCAGCCAGCCACTAGACTGGGATGTCAGCTCCAGACTGCTTCTCCGGTCCAGCTCCAGCACTTCCACCCTGCGGCAGCGCTTCCTCACCCCCGGCCAGTGACGCAGCTACAGCCACCTTTACATCACCAATCCTAAACAAGCCAGACAGGGAGCCGCTGGACCTCACCTCTCAGTTGCTTTATGAAGTCGCAGGTGGTGTCATCTGTATTTTGCAAACAGCATTTTAAATTAATTGAAAAGGGAGAGGGATGTAGAACACTGCCTCTATCTTTTTTTTCTCTACTCTTTCCAGGACATCTGCTGAACGATGTGTGATAATGCATGCTCACTCTGTCAAGCCATCCTTTTATTTAGAGCTCATTCCCGTCAAGAAGTACTGAGTCCACATATCAAATGGAAATATTAAGCTTCCTCCTCCAGATTTCCTGAAAAAAATAGGGGTGATTTATCTCACCTACCCTGTCAACATGCACACCTGAGAATCATCTTCGGCTCTGTTTTAGAGAAAGGAGAACTAAGTGTTTCAGATGCATTTGTCTGACCTTTTTAGGCATCTGAGTATGCAATCCATCTTGTCTTATGATCGAAGTACCTATTTCTCTCCAAAGAAAATAGCTCAGAATGACTTCAGAATACTGTGGTCTACATGTCTCTCAGATGAAAGTTTGCAGGGATTTCTTTAAAAACAATCCAGTTCCTGCTCAGCTACACAGATGCAAGTCAAACCTCTGCAGAGAGTCACTGGGCCCTCAGATTTTTAGTTTGAACTGGTTTCCTAAATCTAACATCAACTTCCAAAGAATCTGAATTTTACTTCAGCATCCATGTAGCTGTGCTGTGTCCAAGAAAACACAGCAAACATAGGCTCTACCACTTTTATCATGGCCTTATGAAGAGGTCAAACATCTGTGGCTCTGCAAGTTACTCTGATGTCCTTTCTTCCCCCTCAAAGTAGTGGAAAAGAGAATTTTTTTGCCCAGCAAATGAAACAGCTTCCCAATACATCTTTCTGACACCAACCCAGAACAACAATACCTTATCCTGGAAGCAACCTGACTGAAAAAAAAAAAAAAAATTAAAAAAAATCAAGGTAAGGAGAATCCAGTAACCACAAAACACGTAGAGCAGTTCTGCTCCTGGTTTAGCACAAAAGTCAGAAGAAACAAATACCTTCAGATCACCATGGACTTTATACTTGGGAGTAGGTAAGATGTCAACAGAGGCTCTGTTTGAAGCTGGTACGGTGACAGTACACCTTCTAAACTAGAATACACACCCATATTTCAAATTGTGAAGAACAAAACCAACAACAAAAATCCACGTGCACGTTCACACACAGCACTAACTCCTACAAGCATTAGCTTTTGTCCCTTCAGCGAACCACTTCAGGAATTAACTCCAGATAATCAGTTCTGTACTGCAAGTTCTAACGCTTCCTTCTTATTTTTGTCAGAGCTGGTGATGGACAATGATTTTTAACTCTCAGGTAGAACAGGCCTGGGTAAACAGCCAGGCCTTGCATTATGTTTACACTGGACAAGAGCTTCAAAAAACTCCAATTCATTCTTAGCTGGAAAACGAAGCCAAGAGTCATTTGCTTTTCAGACACTACTCAGGTCCATCCTGTTTGCTCCCTGGAGTTCCTTAGTCTTGGTGCCAAAATTAGTATTCCTACCAGTTTCTGCAGTCCAAAACTGATGAAAAGAGTACCATTAACAGCTTTCTGCCACTTTTCTCAATTACAGATTTAGGCTCAAAACTCAAACCTTTTCTACCCAAAAATAAACTAGTCAGAAATTCTTTCCTGGTAAGTTTTGTTTAAAGAAAAAGAAAAAAAAAACCAAACACGTGCTCAAACACACATCCCTCCAAGCAGTATTGCAGAAATAAGCAGGAAATTCATCAAGTTTCTGGATGAGTTCCCCATTTGGTCTCTTAGCAAATGGATGGCTGGAAAGCACAGACGCCTGCCTTTCAATCTGCGTGGTAAAGAATAGGAATCAGGAAGTTCAGCCCCGTTTTCCAAGCTGCCAGGGTATACCACAGCTTGCTAGGCTGGAGTTCCATCCAAGACCTAAGGCTTCCAGCACACTAAAGGTTTCTGTAAAGAAACAGATGTACCTAAACTACAAGTATCCAAACTTCTGACTCCTTCACACCTTGTGAGGAGAGATGGTAAGGAACAGATTATAGAATCACAGCATCATTTAGGTTGGCAAAGACTATTAAGGTCATCAAGTCCAACCGTGAACGTAATACTGCCAAGTCCACCACTAAACCGTGTCCCTAAATGCCAAATCTGCATCTCTTACCATCCCTGGAGGGATTTGACTCAACCCATACCCTGGGCAGGCCATTCCAATACCTGACAACCCTTTCAGTGAAGAATTTTCTCCTATTATCCAATCTAAACATCCTGTAGCACAACTTAAGGCCATTTCCTCTTTCACAGATTCACAGAGTGTTAGGAGTTGGAAGGGACCTCTCAAAATCATCTAGTCCAACCCCCCTGCCAGAGCAGCATCACCTAGAGCAGATCACACAGGAACAAGTCCACGTGGCTTTGGAAAGTCTCCAGGGAAGGAGACTCCCCCACCTCTCTGGGCAGCCTGTCCCAGTGCTCTCTCACCCTCACAGGGAAGAAGGGTTTCCTTACGTTCAGGTTGAACCTTCTGTTTTCCAAGTTTATGGCCACTGCCCCTGGTCCTGTCACTGGACACCCCTGAGAAGAGCCTGGCCCCATCCTCCTGACACCCACCCTTTAGATATTGATAAGCATTGATAAGATCCCCCCTCAGCCTCCTCTTCTCCAAGCTAAACAGACCCAGCTCTCTCAGCCTTTCCTCAGATGGAAGGTCCTCTTATTCAAAAGTTCTTAACTATCCATTCATCAGAAGTTAGTTTCCCAGGTACACTTGCCTAAATCCAGCATCCTCCACTTGCTCATAAACTGTATATTGCTTTCAAAGAACAAACCCAAAACTTAAGTTTGAAGAGACCACAACAGAATTCTTTCTTTCTTTGAAGAGGATGACGATTTTGTTCACTTTCTGTGCAATATGACACTAGTCTCATCCTCCCTGGTCCTCTGAAACTCCGCGCAATGTTTGGTAACTGAGGGATTCAAAAAGGCTAGAGTGACAGACTAAGAGATCAGACTTTTATTTTCCTTGCACAAGTTTTTACAGAAGTTTGCAGCGTCTGTCTCCTGTTCCACACCTTTCCTTCTCTGCTGGTGATGACCACCCTATCATTTCTGACTCTATGTCATAAGCCATTACACACTACACTGTGCACCAAGAACACCATTTCTTAATTAAACCACAAAATCACCATCATAATACTTCGGACCTTAAGGCTGGACTGATTTTTCCTCCTAAACAAAAGTCCTGTTAACATCACCAATCTTCATGCTAGCCACTTATTTAAATTAGCATAATTATTTAAAGCATGGAATAGGAAATAAAATTTGTGCATTACTTGCATTTTGGCCTTCCCTCCAAGGAAAATTTTTTTGCTCCCCTCTTCACCAATATATTTACTGACATTCTGGCTGTTTTGTTCCACAGATTAATTTTAAGTCTTCCAAACACCAAACCTCCTTTATATTCCCCTGGGCTACTAGACTGCACACACTTCTGCAGCAAAGGAAGGGAGCTTGTCCTGGTATTTATCACCCTCAAAGGCACAGACGGGTTTGTGCATACAGCAGTGCACCACTGACCTCTTCTGGATGACTTTCTGTTCAAGGCAGACCAGAGTTTAGGGTGATCCATCATCCCTGCAGATGACCACCAACTGAGATCATTGCAGCCATGTCCACAGAACACACCACAGGCATTGGCTTTCCAATTGTATCGTGTGCACAGTTTGAAGAGTTTGACTAACACCTGTAAGGTCTTTGAAGAACGAAGACTTCACATCCATAAGAACATACTACTTCCTTTCAGTGTCCACACTTTGTCTACCTCCTGAGTTTTACTGTTGTACCTGACTGCCCACATCAACCCTACTCTAGCAACTGAGCCGGCATTTACTTCAAGATAAGGCACCCAATCTATAACACTCCTGATCGCATGAACTGCCTGGAACGCTCACCGTTACAAATCCTATTCTGAAAGTTTTTACAGAAGGAAACCTTGCAAGTGATGCTAATACTTAACCCATCTTGTTCACATCCCATTGATCAATTCCAATTTTGTCTCTAGATCTAGTGAGCTAAATTTGTTCACTCACTAGGTTTGTCAAGATTCTTTTAGCATCTTGGCACCAGAACTGACACGTTCATGCTGGAAAACCTTCCTGCTAGGAAGCATTTTCTATAGTTATTGATATTTTGTTTAAGTTTAGGTTCAAGATGGAAATTCTCACCAAACCCAAAGTTGGCCTACTTAAAATAGAGACCCACAGTTCACATTCCTGCTTCTGACCAGGCACACTCAGCCTAAAACCTGGGCCTCCCACAGAGTCAACAGACACCCTGGGCGAAAGGAGCTCTTGGAAGTCTCCAGCCCAGCTTGCACTTGCAGCAGATGTATTGCTAACACAAGGTGAGGTTAGCATTGGTTTGGTGTAGCCAAACCTTGAAAGCCCACAGGGATTAATTTTTCACCAGTTTTTTGGACAACCTGCTCCTTCAGCATACCAGGCAAATGTCAACACCATAACTGTTCTGAATATACAGCCTTTGTAATTGCAAACATTGGTCTTATTTAAATCATATCTTCTAGTTGCCCAGGGGACTGGCTGCACCCAGGATGGAGGCCAGGGGACAACACTTCCCTTTTGAATGGTTTTCCAACTACCAGATGGCCAAGCAGGACCTTTGGCAAGATGGAATCTATCCCCTTCCAAAGCCTATTAACACACATTCTCTAGTTAATTCTGCAAATGAAGCTATTTTTCCTAGCTAGATAACTGCACTTGGGGGGAAGCTGGATAAAATTGAAAGGTAGAATCAAGCCTATGATTTAGCACAAGTTTGATGTGCCAGTGTCAGGTACTCAAGATCAAAATATACTTTGATAAGAACTGTCTACTTCAGTGTCCCCCTCAAAGGAGATATACAAAACCATCAGGGAAGACCTAAGCCAAGCTGCATTTTGCCCTTGATACAAATACAGTGTCAACAAAATACAGATCAGAGACTGGAAGAGGAGGCCGGCTTGGGAAAAGTATCTAACCACAAAGCCACAGAACATTCCATGAGCTAGGAAAAGACAGCTAACCCTGTATCAGTATACTCCTCATGCTATAAAAATTGATCCAGTCAGCTGTTCCCCTTTTCTAGAGACTAGTTTCCTCCTGGAACAGGAAAGATGATGGGTTTGAGTTACGGGGCAAAGAGTCTTTCAAAACTCTGGCTATAACGAAATCATAGATAGGGTTTACTTCCTGGGCCTTGCAACCTGCCATACATCAGGCACTTCCTTACAAGTTCCAGACCCCGGTCCACAACAGCACAGAACTTTTAAGGTACTTCCCTCCACTTGGCCACAGGTAGGCAGGGAAAGGCTACCTTTTTCTAGCCCCTGCAGCTTGTTCATTTTTCATAGCAGCTGTGCTCCTAGAGCACAGAAAAATTAAGGATGCTTAGTGCAATATTGCACTTTACCATATATCAAGTCCTATAAAATTTATGGTTCAATTAATACGTAATGAAGAGAGGAAATGTGATATTCTGACTGTTTGGCTCCGACATTTTTAAGGCCTAACATCTTTGTATCACGCAGAAGAGCAACCCATAGTCATGTAAAGCCAACATACAAGTAATTCTCACTGAGCAGCCTCACTTTTGCGTTTAGATTCAGTATCACACAGCCTTAGCACCATATATCAGTTTTCATAAGGCAGTTCTGTAGAAGTCCATTCTGGAAGAACAGAACTCACTAATAATTTAATCTAATTAAATTAGGTTAGTTAAATCAAATTTAAGGGAGAGGGTCCCTATTATTGAATAAAGAGAGGGTCAAAGTTGCTTTCCTTCCAACCAAACATGTCCATGTTTTGATACTACTATTGCATTTCACTTGTATCTACATAATAAACGTAGCAGTAGTAATTTTATGTGCCCAAATCCCAAGATACAACTACCACTTCACCAAGTCAACTTCAGTCTGTACCAGAAAATTTTTCTACTTGGGCTAAGAGAAGAAAGGAAGGTTCAGAAGATGGAAAATAGCTTCCAATGCAAGTTTACCATTTAGTGCAGTTGAATATAAACATGTACTTTTAAAAATAATCTTGTCTTTATACTTTAGCACAGACTGCTTCCCAAGATCATCTAAGATTTTTTCTCTGAAGTTAGCTGTAGCCTTTATGCATAAAAGTGTTTGGGTTTTAACACATTAAAAACAATTACCTGCTCCTGTGTCCTAGACCAGACACAGTTTTGAATCTAAGCAAACATCATCTTTAACCAGCATCTACTTTCAGAAAGAAATCACAGAATGTGTGCACAAACATCCAAGTTTTAGTGTCCTCTTCAGAGTCAACTCAACTTTTCCCCCTTGCAACAGTCTTTCATTATACATGCAAAAACTGTTCTGTATAAAACATGAACTACATTCCTGCACCACACGTTTAAGGGTTACTTTCAGGAATAGGGTACTACTTGTTTTTCTAATTCACATTACTTTAAATTTTAGCAGTTTTGCATTCAAACCAGAATCACCGACTCAGAAGAAAGCATACTGGATAAGAAAAGTTACATTTTCCAAAGCAGGCTACTACAGCATGTATTCAGTAGGTCAAGCGTGGCATAGAGCCATTCATTAGTTTTCCTTCAGCAGAACAAAAGGTTGTTCCATTAGAGCAGGCACTGGTTAATAATGCCACTGGTACACCCAGTTCAATCCAATGTGCAGTCGTTCTGTGTGTCAGGGCACTGACTGCCACGCGTCTGGCAGCAGGTAGGTAGTAAATCCATCACACCATGTTGGGCCTTCATAGATACACTCTTCTTTCTGATATTGTGGTAACACTATATGCATTTCCACTTGTTCACGTGAATCTAAATTCCACACTTTAATTTTATTTTTTACCCATAGCCAAGTGTTTTGAATAAGTTTACAGAGTATATTTCAGATTTTCCATACGGATACATGCAGGCTCTCATGATCACTGGAGATCCGTCCCAGACTCATTCCAGTCCTCTTGCAGGACTGCACACTCCTCCTGCCCACCTGCTGTTGTGTGAGAGCTATTAGGTTAATGAACTCTGACATGCCCTTAATATAAATTCAGGACAATGAGTTGCAAGTCAATGTACTAAAAGTCCATCACATAAAATAGTTAATAAATACTTAAGTATCATTTCTGTCAAGGGAGTATCACTGCCTTTAGAAGTAAGTGTTGTTTACTACTCAAATCTCACCTTTATTTTGTTTAGAAAAGGAAAACTACAACAGCCATCTGTACGCTCCAGTTTCTCCTTCATATGTAGAGTACCTCCATACACTAAGAGTTTATGGACTGCAGACTAGAGCCAAACAAATACTTTTCAACACTAAGAAAAAAAACCCAAAAACCACAAAATCAATCCACACCCACAAAAACCCTAAGCCTAAAACGTTCCCTAAAAGTACTAGCTATTTGGAGAAAAAAAGGAAAGTAAATCCCAGCAAGTCCAGAGAAGTAGCCACAACTGCCTTTGCCAGTTGCTCTCCTGAGAGCCCTCCTTACCTACTTATGCTCCAGCTCTTGCACAAGTACATCAGTAACTCAAAGGGATTTACTGCAGGTCGTGTGCTAGGAAATCAGTGCAAAGAAGTTCAAGTTTGACCATGTGTTGAGAGATACAATCATTAAAATACTGGTTGAAGAAACCACACAGCTTGTGACAAGAATGCAAAACCTACATTGGCATGAAACTAGGATGTTACAAGAGCCAAGACACACAAATTAATTATAAGCAGAGTTGAGAAAACCTTATGTAAAAGGCAAAACCTGCCTTGAACTCCTATGGGAGAGTACATGCAGGCACAGGACAGAACAGACACACCCAGACAACACCCTACCCTATTACTCACATGTATTGGGTCTGAATGGTTTTAGTAGCAGGACAGGAGCTACAGGGGTGGCTCCTGTGAGAAGCTACTAGAAGCTCCCCTAGCTCTGTTGGACCTGCCTCTGATCAACACATTGAAAAGGGGAAAACAAAGAAAACTGACAGCATGGAGAGTCACGGGGGAGCAGAGACCCTCCTGCAGCCTGGGGAGGACCCTACGCCAAAGCAGTCAGCTGCGCCTCCAGAAGCCCGTGACTTGAAGGGGAGCCCACATTGGACCATTCTGCTCCTGAAGGGCCACCTGGCTGTGGAAGGGACCCACACTGGAGCAGTTTGTGAAGAAAACTGCAGCCCGTGGGAAGGATTCACATTAGAGAAGTTGGTGTGGGACTGTGTCCCATGGGAGGCACCCCACAATGGAAGAGACAGCGTGTGAGAAGTTGTCTTCCTGAGGAGGAAGGAGCAGCAGAGACAATGTGTGACGGACTGACCACAACCCCCATCGCCTGTGCCCCTGCACCGCAAGGTGGAGGAGGAGGTAGAGAAATCTGGAGCAAAGCTAAGCCTGGGAAGGAGGGAGGGTTGGCTGAAAGGTTTAAGATCTGTTTTGTCTTTTGTCTTTCATAATCTTATTCTGATTTTGATTGGTCACTGATTAAATTGATTTTTCTTCCCCAAGCCGAGTCTGTTTTGCCTGTGACCATAACTGGTGAGTGATCTCTCTCTGTCCTTGTCTCAACCCACAAGCCCTTCCTTACATTTTCTCCTCTCCATCCCACCATGGGGAGGAGTGAATGAGCAGCTGCATGGTGTTGAGTTGCCAGCTGGGCCTAAATCATGACAACATGACATTTTATGTTTCACTTTTCCAAGCCAAAAACCTTGGAAGGCTAAAGTCCTTATGTTGCTACTAGAAAAAGAAAAAATTAGGGGTGAGTGCTGTCTTTAGTACTGTAGACTGCAAAACTATCCCCTCCACAATAATCTAGAATCTCATCATGGCTACTGCTATGCAGCAGTTCTGCAAAAAAACAAAAGTGTCGGTCATGTAGATGTAGCAAAAGAGATGTTCGGTCTGACTAACACCTACCTGGAAAGAGAGGCTTGGGAAAAAAATATTGTAGGAGACAAGATTTTTCCTCTCTTTTGTTATCAAGATTTTTTTTTTTTTCTTAGCAAATCTCACTAGGTATCACATACCGTTTAACTTCTAAACTCCAACAACTAAACAGACCTGCAAGGGGCTCCTGAAGTCACTCCTCCTTGCTGTAAGCCTTGTCACAGAAAGCCATCAGCATTAAATGCTGATACAGCAACATACGGTTGTGCACAGAACCACTTATAAATGCACTCTCTCACAGGCATATAAAAGCTGTATTTCCGAGACCTGCAAGAGGTTGAATGGGATTAACGAGACACTGTCTCTTCTAGCACAAAAACTAGGGGCAAAACAAAGCAACTGAGGTTCAAAATAAACAAAAGTGAGTAGCTCTTCACACAGCAAACAGTAAACCTGCAGAACACAAAGTCCTTTGGCAAGGAGGCCGCAAAAGGATTTACAGAGGTTCAAGGGAAGGTTAGAGAAATACTTGGAAGAATTCTAGTTAAGAGTTACTGAATACATAAGCAACTCCTAGGCACTGAAGGCTGGGGGAGGGGAGCAGGCAGTCAGGACTTGCACTTGTAGCTGTCATGTACCAAAAGAACATGGCTTTAGCCATAGCGCCACAGGGCAACAGAGAAAAGGGCTGGAGGATTATTGGTCTGAACCAGTGCGAATCTTCTCGTGTTCACACCCTCAAATTTACTCCTTGTAAAGATGCTTCCCAGCCTCTACTGTAACTGATCAGTAGTTGCATCTTGAGAGGAACTAGCAACCTGTTCTTCTATGGCTCAATAATATTAGTTTAAGAATTTAAAAAATACTAGTTATAAAATACTAATAATTGTAGTACAGCTCCTTTATATTAACCTACTTCCATTTTGAAAGTCTTTGTTGTTTTTCTATTCAAAAACTCTTATGTTCATGCATTTTAAGCTTAGCCCATAGATAACCTAATCACAGTAAACATTGTTTCAAGAATTTGGATTTAAACTTAAGCTCTTAAATCATTACTTAAGAGTGAAAGTGCTCTTCAGAAGTGTCACTGAGAGATTTGGGAGCACAGTTCTTCTGATCTTAATAGGACTTATACTTCTAAGCTAAAGCCTTCTTCAAAGCTTAAAAATCCCTTAAATAGTAAGACATGGCTGTTCATCACAGTTACAGAAATCTCACAGTTTCATTACAACCCCAGTCATTTCAAGTCAGGTGACCTACCGAATATTTTCCAGCGCACTTGTTAGCTGCTGTTGTGAAATATCATAAAGTTTCACTCTGAAGCCTCCAGCAGCAAACACCATGGCCCAGCTGCGACCAATGAGTCCGCTGAAAAGAAAATAAAGACCAGCAGATTAATAACGCAGCATTTATTTGGGGGAAGGAGGTCTTACAAGCATTACACGAAGGAAAACAGAGAATATATACTGATATAACAAAAATATCCTTTGCTAGCTGTGTAGCAGCTTCTCTGAGAGCTGAAAGATGGGAACAAAAAAACAAACAAAAACCCCCACAAACAAACAAAACCCCACGCAACATAAAAAGGACAGCAGAATTCAAATAATATTATTATAACCTTCACGGCTACTTTGGGACACTAGACTCACTATCAACAGCTTTGTCAGCTACAGTCTTAACATGGAGCTGGTGCATGGAATTACACTAAAGTGGTTTTTTGATTGTTGTTTTTGTTTAAAAAAAATAATCATTTGTTCAGTTCATAGTCTAAAGACAGGCAGCAGCCCAATGGTCCAAGAGTTCAGGATCCTGCTTCAGAGATTATCAGAAAACCTAAGGACCAGCTATCGAAATCACAGGTCCTCAGGTATTCAGGAAGTACCATAAGCATGTGAAGGGGGGAGGGGAAGAAAACAAAATAAAAAACAAATAACCCACAAGCAAACCACGGGTTAGATACTACTTTTCCCATCTATCCACCTCTAGCACTATCTTTATTTTCAGGTGAAGCACTTTACCACGCTGGAAGCATGCAGGAACTGTGCCTATATCTTTTGGTGAAGTCACATTGCTGAGAAATACGTAGAGAAAGTGTATTAACTGACAATTTTATCACATCTCTCAAAGCAATGCAGGTTTTAACATCATTGGATTTGTAGCAAGCATCAGCCTCTTCAAATGGAAGCGCTGAGGCACAGTGCCATAAGCTTAAATAACCTGAGATTACCAACCCCAAGAGGGATGAGCAGAACTCCCTGGCCATGACTGTTACAGTGGGGGTTTTGATAGGTACATGTATTTCCAACATCACTATATTTACAGCATTAAACTAAAGCAGCCTCTGGCAACTGGAAAACGCAAGGCCACCAGGGCATCAATAAAGGGTTATAAAGGGAGTAAAAGTCAGAGATAAAGCAATAGAGCAGATGAGAAAAGAAGGAAGAGAAAACAGGAACGTACTTAGCCTTTGGTTTAAATATATTTTTAGAAAAGGAACAAAACAGGAAGTTTCAGGAGACTGCAGGAATCAGTGGAAATAATTGGGACAAAAAAAAAAAGTGAAGCTTTGCACTTAGTGCTGTTAAGTGGACAGCAAATTCTCACTCAAAACTTACCATTTAAAAGAAAAAAACCACACAACTTCACTGTAGTAAGCCCAGACCTCAGCAGTGCTCAGGCAAACTACAGAACACTCTTATGGAAAAGGTAAGGTAGGGGTCAAGGTTTGTTAGCTACTGTAACCCCCTGGCTAACAAGTATTTCTAAAATAAGAGCATTTGAAGCACTAAACAAGCATGTCTGAGCTATCAGGATTTTTATGAATTAGCATCCTCTCTCTCAAATTGCACTTAAAATACAGGAAACTTCTAAATTTTTTTTTTTGATCAAACATTGATTTAAGGAAACTTAATTTAATACAGGCTTTTGGGATTGTGGGATTTGTTTTTCTTTTGAACTACAGCATACAAAGTAATTTGGCGGTAGGTATCCGACCTGCACTGTCACTCCAAAAGCAGTACATGACAGCAACATTTCAACCTGATCTTAGCGTATTTGACCCCAAGACAGTGCTTTTGCACACTTTAAGCACTGTCCCTTTGGAGCCAGTGATGAAGCACTAACAACCAGACCTGCTCATACAACAACTGCGGGCGCTACCAGGAACAGGTTTTCCGCCTTCAGCGCAATTGCGCCACAGCAGCCACGGGGAGCGAGAGCCCGGTTCTCCCGACCCTTCGCACACCAATAGCGAACAAGACTTTCCCCAAGTGCCAGCAGTAAGAGCCAGCTCTGCCACCGCCACATGACTGCAGTGAGACACGTGTCCCAAGACCTCAACTGCTCTGGCTAACAGTTCCTTGCAGCCCACACTCTGAGCACCGAGTTACAGCGGTGAGTAAGGGGCTGTTACAGTCTGGCAGGTTATTTTTTCTTCCCACCAGATTATATAAATTACCAGATTATAAATACAGAACGTCAGATCTAGCTCGAGAAGAGGCTGAAACACAACCCCACACAAGTCAGAAATACCGCTGTATCTTGTGGCAAGGAAGTATTACTGCAGGAGTGCCCGAGAGAAACTTAGGAGTTTCTTGACCTAGTTGACAAGCAGGATCTTAAAGCTGTGCTCAGATCTCTCCACTCTTCTTGCACTGACACGCACAAAACGCTGCAATGAAGATGGGAAGCAGTGTTTCAGACCTAAAGGATGACTTCCTTCCAGTGAGATCCTGTGGCTGTTTGTTTTGCTGTTGTGTTTGGGGTTTTTTTAAAGTACCACAGAGCTGTCAGGGACTTAAGCAAAGGCACTCTTTCTAATGAGCCAAACATACATTTCCCCCTCAGCTCCCTAATTCCAGCAGAAGCTGCTCCCGCAGCCGGCCTGACCTCCCTCGCACCGCCCCCCTGCCCCAGCCCTGCCAACTCCGCCCGTCGAAACCCACCGACTGCCCCGAGTTAACACCTCGCTGCCACATCCCACGCCTGCAACGACAGCGCCTCTCACCTGCCACGCTGAGGCGGCAAACCCACCGCCCCGCAGGCCGGACCTTACCGCGTCGGCGCCCGAGCCCCTTCGCACGTCCCCAGGCACCCGCTCCCAGAGCCCCCGGGGGCCGAGCCGGAGCTGGCACCTCCTCCCCGGGCGAGAAAAGATTTTACCTGCCGATGATCGCAACCTGCGAAGGCTCCATGTCTGCGGGGGAGCCAGGATCGGGAGATGCGCGACAAGGACTCAACCCCACACCACTACTGCCACCGCTGCCTTAATGCGCGCCCGCCCCCCACCCACGGCTCCCGCCATGTCACGGCCGCCCCCATTGGCTCCTGCTACGAGCGCTCCGATTGGCTCCGCGTCGCGCCCCTCAGCGGCCGCTCCTCGAGCCACCCGGCAGCCTTCGCTGCCCCGGTAGGGAAAGAGCCCGCCCACAGGCGGCGCGAGGAGCGGCCGCCATCGCCCACAGGCTCGGGGTCCCTGCTCCACAACTGCACGGAGGGGTCTCTCCTTCACCTACGGGCGGCTCTTACCTGGCTGGAGTCCCAGCTCACCTCCTTCCTCTCCACAGGCCGCACCGTGACATCTCCCGCAGGACCAGCACGGCCTTCTCCTGGAGCTCGAGGTGCTGGCAGCGCTGCTTTGGCCCCCGTGGTAAGGCAGGCCCCGCGTGTTCACCCTCACGCTGCGCCGAGCTGGTGAGGGGAGTCATCTGCAAGACAAGGGGCAGGAGGGTGGCCTGCCTGTTGTACCCTCTCTGGGCTGGGACAGGGCCAAGGTTTTACCTTACTGTTGAAAAGGGTAGGCCCCTATGGCTATGTAATTAGAGGTGTTCAGGTAGCCCCGGGAGAGCTCCTGAACACCTATTCACAATTGCCTTTGAGGCCACAAAGACCCCAGTGCACTGTGGCCGGAGACACGACTAGAATGCATCAAACCCCATTGCTCTCTATTGTTTTGACAAGGGCACAAATTAATTCCAAAATTCAAATTTGAAACTTAATTCCATAAGCAAGGCCTTATTATTCTTAGAAAATACTTTCTTCTTGAACTCTGAATATTTTTTTTTTAGCTGTCCTAGGTTTTCATACAAAAACTTTCTAAAACTGTGCAAAAATTTTAACGAGTTTAAGTTGAAAGCAGGTAGATTTAGATTAGATATCACGAGGAAGCTCTTCCCGGAGAGGGTGGTGAGGCACTGGAACAGGTTGCCCAGAGAAGCTGTGGCTGCCCCATCCCTGGAAGTGTTGAAGGCCAGGCTGGATGAGGCTTGGAGCAACCTGGTCTAGTGGAGGGTGTCCCTGCCCATGGCAGGGGGTTGGAACTACATGATCTTTAAGATCCCTTCCAACCCAAACCGTGCTGTGATTCCAAAAATGTGACATTACAATGTCAACATGATTCTTAAAGCTACTCTAAAATATGTACTGTTGCTGTTGTTATGCTGCATTACTCATTCTTTTCTAATTCTATGTAGTTCCTGCTTATCTGTATATTGCTGTAATTAGGCTGGATGTTCCTCAAAGGAAATAAAAGTTAATATTTTCAATATGTACTTATTATCAAAGATTATATTACTCTACTCTTAATATAGCTGAGAAATACTTGCAAGTTTTCCTGTGTTCCTGGCTTTATGAAATAAATTAAGTTGAGAATTAATACATTTGTTCCCAGAATAAACATTTTTTATAGGTACTGACGAAGTTCTGTGAACCTCTGTTTGGCTATCATTTGTACCTTTGTTTACCTAACATTTCTTCTAGTTTAAAAAACCCCAAAACCATAAAAAACACCCTACATAATCATTTTGTATATCCGTCCCCCTCACTAGCACTATTGCTAATTCCAACCACGTTCAATAAGGAGACAGAGATCTCAAAACTATCAATTCCTAAAGGTTTCATAAAGACCACTCAATGGGTAGCATATGAAAAACCAAACTTGTATCTATCTCCTTGACTTCCAAACCTTACCACCACCCGTGTAACCTGAGACCTGCCAGGAGCTGGGAAATGCAGGTGGAGCAAAGTGGCCATAACTGGGCCACAAGAAGATTTAAGGAAGTGGGAGAGCAGCATGGAGGATGCCAGGCCATGCCAGTTCTGCTGCTCATTGCCTGCGTAGGCTGATGCAGAAAACGTCATTCTATGATTGTAGCAGGTACCAATTCTGCTTCTTTGAAGTCTAACTCAAAATGGCATGACTTGGCACGTGTTACAAACACAGAGAGCTCTGTCTAGTCAAAGTGTAATTGAAGCAATCAATGTATACTTACTTTGGGTACTCAAATTATTAATTCAATTAAAAAAAAATAAAAATTAAGTCCCTAGAACACAAAGTTACTGTTTCTTGGTCTTTGGAAGTATGGTTTTCAGTACAAGTTCACCCTCGCTCCCATGTGGAGGTTCTTATCAGTTATTTTAATATTATTTGACCTCCTGAGATATGTATTTATACCTTCAGTTGTCTTAAGTAGTAGACTATTAGAGACAAAAGCCATTACGGATAGACAAATGGATTCAGCAGAATTAAAAGCTCAGTTAAACTGTTCAGGAAGTGTTACCACAGGGCTTTGAGAGCTGATCACAGTTATGATAATATCAATTACAGAGCCTTTACGTTCTATAAGTGAACAAACCAAGGGGTCTGTGTCAATGAAATCTGAACTATGTTATTATCATCCTCACATCAGTGACAAAGCCACATAGCTCTGCATTAGTTATTCCTTTAGGGTATGCCAGCAGCCATATTCCCCATTGTTTGTGCTGACCAGACACTGAGGAGTCCAAACTGAATAGATCAAAAATGGACAAAGACAGAAGTTTGTGAGAAGAAAGGAAATACATAAATAATTAAATTCTCAGGAGTGTAAGTCAAGGGAAGAAAATACGATTACAAAAAATTTTTTTGAAAAGTAAAGCTTCCTTTTAGTGTAATAGCATAAGAATTTTTAGGCCCACTACTTGCAGCCTCCACAAATAAGGGACAATGATTCTCCTCCCTCTTCTGCAGCTCACATGGGAAGGGCAGGAGGTAACTAAGCCCAGAAACATCAAAACCCAATAGCCAATAATATGGTGAAAAGTCCTGGGCTCCATTAGGGAATGAAAAGTAGAGCTTTTACTGGCAGTAGGAGAGGCCCAAGTGGAGCAAATATGCACTCACCAGCATATATATTCTTTCTTCTAAGTCCAACAGCAGTAGGAGCAGACTTGATTTGTGTTGGGAGCTGCAAAGTTGATCCCTCCATGTTTTTAGTCTCTTTCTATTGAGCATGCTCCTCTGCTGCCCCACATGAGGAGCTGAAAACCGCTACTGGCTGCGGAGAGGGGCTGGGTTTACTGCAGGGGAGGAGCAGGGCACTATAAAACAGTGGTGGAATAAACAAGGGGAAATAAGTAGCATTAGCTGTGAGCTACAGGGAGGTGAATATGAAGGTGATGTGAATTCCCCCTTGCAGAAAATAAAGGAATTGCATGCTTCTAAAATACATGGTGTCCTAGGCTGAGCTTTTGGCATGGGATGAAAACAGAGGCATAGTTCACATTTGTTAAGCATTAAGTTGGTTTAATACGTTACTTGCTCACCAGAGCAACCAGAAAGTACATTTCTTTTGTAATGGACTATGGCATGTTGCTACTGTGATCCTAATGGTTCAGGAAACATAATGCCTTAAAACGACAGCTTTAGTTTAATAACTTCATGCCTGTTCTGTAGAGTTCTAATGCTTTGCGTACCATAATTGTTACTAGTGATTATATGAAAATTAAATTAAAACTATAATTTTAATTATTTCTAGTAGTTTGTGCAGTTAATTGAGGTGGTCTTTCACAGTGTAAATGGTCTCATGCAAATACTACCAATTTTGCTAAAATGCTGATTCTTAAAGAAGCTATCTGCAGGGAAATAGTAGTAAAATAGATACTACAAAACATGATTCAGCAAAACCAGATGGAACTATATCCTTTAACAGTAAAAATACCTGTTAACAAGATAACTTTCCTGTTGCAAATGTCTTTTAAACCCAAACTACAACATACACATTATTCATAACATGTATGTGTTATTTGTAATGAAGTTTTTCCTTTCACTTTGTTTTCAAATTGTACATAAATGCATTAACTTAATTGCTTTACTAAATACAGACTATATAGTGAATTGATGTTTAAGCAGAACTATACTGAATATTTTACACCTTTAGAACTGTTGTGAAATAGCTATTTTATAAACTTTCAATATAACTCTGTAAAATATTTTCACTTAATAAATTGCTCATTAATAATCTATGAAAACATTCCAGTCCTAGTACTTACCATTGCACCAAGAATAGTTCTATAAACATTATTTTCTATCTTGATTTTTCTTAACGTAATTTGTGTGTTTATGCACATCAGCTCAGGGATCACAAATATAACAATGATTTTTAAATCTCCTACAAGAGACAAAAGGCTTCTTTAACTTACTATTTGTGTGTTAGGAAACATTAACTGGAAGGACTTTATAAAAGTTCTCTGTAGGTGTATTTTTAACAGCACAGAAATAAGAGCTAATATATAAAGATTCTAACACCTGTACTGTTTATACACTTGATAACACAGGAAAGCAACATGCAATATGTGTGTGTTGATGTGATAAATGAGCCTAAAGGTTCAAGGCTGTAACATAGACCAGCCAGCAAAATACTAAATAGTTGAAGTTTGAATTTTCAAGTATAGGAAGAGCATGATCTGAGACTTTATTTTTTAATTGTCTTTAAAATAAATATAGTTGCCATTAAGTTCAATTACCATTCAACTCTTAAATTTTCAACTAAAAAAAGAAAATATTTTGGAAGGTTAAAAATTAGAAAGGCTTCATTTTAAATGCATTCTATATTTTCTTCCCATAATTTTTAGAGGTATGCTGACAAGGTCCGTTAGTTCCCAGCGTAGTTAAATACAGGTTCACTGGGGCAGTTGAGCTAGCTGAAGGGTCTCCGCATGACAGCAGAAAATTGAGCACCTGGTCAGTCCAGAATTCAATGCTAGAAAATTACTTTTTAAAGATTATAATGAGAGATTTACTTTTTCAGTTCAGACCATTTTCTAAAAACACCAATTAGTGGTTGATCAGATGAAAGTTAAACTGCCAGAGCAAGGGTAAGGTACACACTAGCAGTGATTGTAACAGCAGACCGTGGCCAGTAACCCCTGAACCCGAGTTAGTAGGTCCTGGAACAGTTCCTGTGAGTCCTTATTTGCAATGTTACTGCTGCAAAACCGTAGATACACTAGGCAAAGAAAGGTGAAGAAATTCATACTGTTTAAGAGTATAGCTTCATGGCCTCCTTAAATCTGCCACAAATTTTCACTGAATTTACTGGGTCAGGTACTTTGTTGTCTTGAAACTGAACAAAAACCTGATCAGATCTGCAGTTTCCTTCAGCTGCATGTGTGTCTAACTCTGCCAGTCTGAGGACTGATCAGGGTGGGAATGAAAATCAGAAGGTGGGAAGAGTGGGACAACTTCATTTAGTGACAGTGCTGGCTTAATCCAACTTAAAGTGATCAGGGATTCACAGCATACAATGTTGCTTGGGCTGTATACTGAATTTACTACATTTTTTTGGCAGCTTCACATTCAAAGTTGCCCTCTGGATTCAGCCAAAACCAGTAAAGACAACTACATCATGTGGGTTTCTCCCTGTAGCATGATCTTGTTAGAAGATGTCTTATACAACCCATGAGTAAAGTCTCACATTGCCACAAAGGATCCTGAGATTTTTGTGTTCAATCTTCATGAAGATCTATTTATACTTAATAACACCAGAGAAAAAATAATAGTTGTAGATTGACACAGCTTTTAGAAACATAAAGCCTGTTGAGACTCTCATGCTCTTGTGAGGATGTCGGAAGTAGTAGCTGGACTGAGAGACCTAAGGAGCTGAGCCAGGGAGCATTCCCAAGCTCCTGGCCCCTGGTGCACGCTCGGGCAATGTGGGACCGGGCACTGCACTCAACTGTCTGTGAGGTTAACACAGCCCATTACAGTGGACCATACAGGACAGGGACCCCTCCCAATAGCCACTTTGAATGTATACACCCAACTTTGGAAGGTAAGGAAGTTTGATAATGCACCTGCTGCTCAAGTACTTATGAATGTGTCTGGGGACAACCAGAAAGGTCTAAAAACTGTGGCCTCAATTATATATGAGGAGTCACAGGCAGAAAAGGAGGGATAGAAATGTATATAGACTTCTTACGCTGAAGTTCTTCATTTGTGGCAAGTAATTCACCTGAAAATTTTTCCCACCTTGAATCTGTTATTATGCAAAATACTTGTATTCCAGAAAGTTCAGGGATAAAGCTGCTCATGTCCAAAGGTCTCAGGTCCGAAGTATCCGTGTGAAAGTGGTTCACGCATGGAATGTGAACAGGTTAATGCAAGAAGTGATAATGTCTTAATACTTCTTTATGTTATCTTTGTTTCTCTTGTTGGGAGCCAGAACAGAAAGACCTTTCACTCATATCCTCTCTGCCTTATCTCTTCAGAAAGGACTTTGAGGCTGAAGGAAGGTGAGCAGCAGAAGGCCCTGACATTGCATAATGCTCACAAACCCTGGCCATAAAAAGGGTGTTCTGACTGACAGCACCGTAGATTGTCTTCCTTTCTTATGCCGTTAGCATCAGGCAGTACGGGAAGGTTACAACTGGCCTTCCTGCTGTAAACTATTTTCTCCCTCAAAAATACTGTAGGCACGTTCAGAGATCCCTGCTCTATTCTGTGTCCCATTTAGGCACGGGGAACTTTTCCCAGAGTGTAATGATCTGCTGTGGGCAAATGAGCTGATGCTTGTCAGGGCTTCCACAGTACCAGCTCAGAGAAAGTAGTAAAAATGGCAGTAGGAATCATCTTTTTCTGAGACACTGGGGCCTTCAATTTTTTATTTAGTTTCAGAGGCTGTGGCAGATGGGAAGCTTTACTCACTTTTTTTACTGAGCCTTTCAGTTTTGAGAGCAGATTTCTCAGCTCGCTGGAAAAAATGCAACTGAGCACCATGACAGCGGTGACTGTGATGAGGTCTCTGGCTCCTGCCTGGGAGCTGTGTCTCGCTCCATGGGGCATGGGCTCTGTCTGGAGCTCGAGAAACTCCACTTGTAGGCCCAAGTAAGTCCTTGGGTCTACAAGAAAGTTGGGGGGAGACTTTTCACAAGGGCCTGTAGTGACAGGACAAGGGGTAATGGGTTTAAATTGAAAGCGGGGAGATTTACATTAGATATCAGGAAAAAATTCTTCCTGGAGAGGGTGGTGAGGCACTGGAACAGGTTGCCCAGAGAAGCTGTGGGTGCCATCCCTGGCAGTGTTCAAGGCCAGGCTGGATGAGGCTTGGAGCAACCTGGTCTAGTGGAGGGTGTCCCTGCCCGTGGCAGGGTGTTGGAACTGGATGATATTTAAGGTCCCTTCCAACCCAAACCGTGCTGTGATCCTGTGAAACATGCTAAAGGCGTGCACCGTGATGAGCTGCTCTCGGGTTTGGGACACATGCTCGAGCACAAGGTTTGACAGCTGTGCAAGCAGTCATCTGCTTTATCATAGCAGATTCTATAGCAAATTTATAGCATTAAATAACAATTTCCACCATAAAATGACAGCAGGTTGGCTTTACTCTTAGCAGGAGACACAAAGGAATTTAAATTCGGTATAAGGATGGGAGAGATGTCCTGCGGTCCCTCCTAACCCGAATTATTCTGTGATCCTGTAATCCTAAATTCCTTGTGATGGAGAAGTCTAAATTTTATGCCCCTTTATGAATCCTAATTGCTTTTTATTTAATGTTTCGGCGACACACATTTAATTCTAGTCATTTTCCCTTTGAAGCCAGTGAGTATTACCCACATCACGGCCTTTCGTTTGCAGAACAGTGACTTGTTTTCCTTATCCCGTGGGCTGGCTGACTGGCGAGAGCGCCATCCTGCACGGTGGTTTCCTGTTTCTCTTCCAGAAGCCGAGGGAAGCACAGGGGGAAACCAACTTTGCTTGTAGGACCACCACAGGGCGCACCTTCGAGTGCTCAGCCCACGGGCTCCCGTCTCGGCACGGCAGATGCCGAACCTAGTTCACGGGCCCCTCGCAGCAGGCCGCGCCCACGCAGGGGCAAAGGCTTCGGCAGCTGCTCTGCGCATGCGCCTGACCCGCACCAGCCGTGGGCTGCACCCCGCTCCGTTCCCGACTCGTATCGACCGGGCGCGGTGCATTAGGGGACCGCGTCCGCCGGCGTCTTCCTTAGCAACGCGGAGGTGGGCCACCGGAGAGCGGGCCGTGTGCGCCGTGTCAGGGTGGGGGTATTGGTCCTGTCGCGTTGGTTCCTTGAGCGTCTCGCTGACCCGCCGCGCTCTGCCCAGGAGCGAGGCCCGTGCGCTCGGAGCGGCGCGGCACTGTCTGCTCGCTGCCCTGGAAAAGGCGGAGCCCCTCGGGGGCACATCGCCGCCGCCCCCCGCCTCTGGCGCTAACTGGGGGAGCCCGCAGGCGGGAGCGAGTCGGGTTGGAGTCGCGGTGGCGCTGCGTACGGCTCGGAGGGGGCTCCGGAGAGCGGGGAGCATCCTCCCGCTGGAGGGGAGCCGTGCATCCGTGGAGCGTCCAGCGCTTCGTCCTGCTGAAGGTCTCCGTGCTAACGTGCACCGGTTTCACAGTATGGGTGAAATCAAATTACCTTCTTCAGGTTTTTATGCAAAAAGGTAGCTAGGCAAAGAGACCTCCTTCGTGTCCTCAGGGAGGTACAGGACCACAAGGTGAATGCACCGTATTAGACACTAAAGTGTCCGTGGAGAAAGACAGGGGGAACCCAGGCTGCTTAATTCTGGTTTTCAAAAACCACTTGAATGGCAGAATTACGTGAGGAGTGTTGTGTATCCGAAATAGCTGTGACTGTCGATGTAAAGACACAGGTGAAGGAAGGAAGAGCTGAAGCTAGAAGAGAGATCTTTCATTAGACTGACCACTGTGGTTTGGCCTAATAATAAAAGGGCAAACTTTAGAATATGAGAGCATTATCTTAAATCTGAGAATGGAAAGATACTGTTCTAAAAGTAATGCAGTTATTTGTTATGATCATTTCGTTTTAATGATGAATATCTTTAAAGCAATTTTCATGGCAGTGGTATAAATTCCTAACAAAATCTAATTCTATGAAATGATGCCATTTAATAATGTTTATAGGTGAACCCTAGTTTTTATGACTAGTCACAGCTTATTTTCAATTTCAAAGGCAGCAATTAAAAACTAAAATGAAATTGGAGCTCTTTTGAACTTGTAAAGCTTTATTTTTTACATTTTAAAGGTATATATAAAACCACTGAGGTTATATTTTGCATGTTAAATGTTTCACAGAAAAATGATGCAGAATGTGCATCTGGCTCCTGAGGCTGATGAAGATGATCTTTATTCTGGCTACAATGATTACAATCCTACGTTTGACACAGAGGTAAAAATATTTGCCGTTTCCCACCTTTCCTGTACATAGGATTTTAACCTTGAAGTACAAGATAAGAACGTGGGTGCAGTAATGTGCAAGTGTACTAGTGCTTTGAAGTGAAATTTTCTTTATTTAGCAAGGAATATATAAAGTTTCACTAGGTTATTTTTAACTATTTTTTGGATAGTTTTCATCCATGACTGTCTTCAGGGCCAGACTGGATGAGGCTTTGAGCAACCTGGTCTAGCGGAGGGTGTCCCTGCCCATGGCAGGGGAGTTGGAATTAGATCATCTTTAAGGTCCTTTCCAACCCAAACCATTCTATGATTCCAACAAATACCTGTCTGCATCTCAAAGCAGATCTGTTTTAATGTTATAATCTATGAGCTATAAGATCCTAGTTATTTGAATGCCATATTCACATGTGGGCACACTCAGTGTGGTGTTTCCCCGACAGTGTGCAGCAGCAAGTTGTCTGACAAAAGAGGCTGCTTATTGGTCAATAGGTCATTGATCTACTGTGCTGCAGCTGAAGGAGATAAGAGTGGGGTCCTGCAAGTTCCTGTGCAATCCTTAGAGTATCTGGGGTAACTGACAGTAACCTTGCAGACCACTTTCTGGTAACTGCTGATGTAGTGGAAGGGGGAGGTCATTTGGTCCAAACCCACTACGCTGGCATCTTGTGTGAAATCCCAGTGCCAAATTCATGGGAGTTGCAGTGTGACCTCAGAGACATGAGATATCTTAATGTATTGGCATGACAGTGCTAGTAGTAAGCTTTTGGGCAGAAATAAAATTTCATGTTATATTTTATCACTGAAGTCCTGCTTCCTCAGTGTGTTTTTGTTTTGCAGAGAAAACTGAGTTTTACATTTCCTAATCTAAAATACCAAAAAAGACAGATCACATGTAATCGTTGTCTATTGTCAGCAAAATCTGTCATTCAGTTATCTTCAAGTCAAGTATTTTTGCAAGAACGATTGGTTTTTTACCTATCTGCTTTCAGTAGTCCAAAGGTTCTGGAATTGTGGCTTTGGGTGTTGTGGTTTTAAAAGGGTTGATATTTTTATTTTATCTTTTCTAGGATTTAGAAAATGATGTAGCTTTTCAGCAGGCAGCAAGAACAAGTCAGGGTAGAAGACCCCCTGTAAGTACCTTGTAAAATACACTGCAGTAGTCTAAACCTCATCTAGAGCCCTGGCTCTAATTCTAACACTGATACAAACTTATCCTGGGAATCTCTTACGTTGGTGATACAGACTTCTGTTATTTATATGAAAAATAACTAAAAAATTAGCAGAGTTCCATTGAGTTCTGGAGTTAAGCTAGAGCAAACAAGGAACTTTGGTTGAAAATGTGTATTCTTGTTTGATAAAATGAGAGAAAACCTGGTTAAAGAGCAAAATGATAAATTCTGAAAGGACTTTGTTTAATATTATATATATATAATTACTGGCCCTGATATACAATTACAAGGCTGAGATACGTTCCAGACTGGGATTTAGAAAACCAGATGTTCTGATAATTTATTCCTCCATATAAATGTAATTTACATTAGTTTTCTTACTTTTATTTAGCTGTGACTTAATCTTACATCAGTTTTCAGAACTAAATATAAAGTTGGCACCTGCACCTTAGACGTATATACTGTATGCGTAAGAAAGAGCTGGAACTATGTGATTAATATTACTTCTTTGCCAGAATAATCTGGTTCTACAATGAAAATCCTTTTGCTAATACTAGAACTATTACGTGTATTAATTCACTATAGAAATGATACAGAAAACCTAATAATTAACACATACAGTTGTTAATTGGTGGGTTTGTTGGGGTTGTTTTGGGGTTTTTTTTTCCCACCATGCAGGTTACAGCCAAAATTCCTGGTACATCAGCCTCAAGACCTTTAGCTACTGGATTTGGGGTAGGTTTTTATTCTGTTGTATTCTTAATGAAAGCAAGGCATTTACCAAAACCTAAATTTACTATTTAACCTTTTGCACAAAGTGAGCTCTTTTTATCTAACTATTTTCTTCCATTGATGAAGATTCATTAATTAAAATTAATTCACAACGCCGTGCTTGGTCGAGGCATGGTTACTGGGTTTTTGTGGGTTTTTTCCTTTGTTTTTGCTTTTTCTCCCACACCATACTGCAAATCAACTTCCACTGCATAAGGCAGTAGATTCTGATGTATTAACCTGATTTTCTAGTGGGGGCAACTGGATGGGTTGTTATTTGGGCTTGGGAAAGTTTTCTGAAAGTTAAGGTGAAATTAAGTGTTAAAAGAAGTATGAGCTTTCAAATCACCTCCAGTTTAATCCAAAAAAAGTTGGTTATATTCTTTGGTGTACTTAACCTATTGAAACTATTAAAGAACTAACACTTTCACCCAGTTTGCTATGGGAACAGCAGTTATGCACTAGTTATATATCCACTGTCCCCTTATGCCAATACATTTTGAACCTGTTAGCCTGTCTCAGTCAGGTGTGAGAAGGCAGTGCTCTTCAATACAAAGTTCCTCTAAGTTTTAGGACAAATGAAGAAGGGAGATCACAATGCTTTAGAGCTCTTGTGCAAGTTATTTGTGTAACAATTTCAAGAACGCCTAAATTTTATGATGTCACTGAAATATCACCTTTACTCCAAACCTTCTGTTACCTACTCTGCTTTTGAGACTGCTTTTTCTGAGCAGTTGTATTTGCAGATGTTTAGTGTAGTACCACACTGTGACGGGAAAAGCTGTCTTGTTAAAGGAGTGCACAAAAAGGCACTTCCTAACGATAATAAAGTCTGAGATGTTTATCTGTAGATTCAGCCTTAGCAGAACAAAACCAAAACCCAATCATGTTGTGCAATGGATAGCGGGTAAAACAGTAAAACATAGGCCTCTGAGTGGGAATTAGGGGAATAGTTTTTCAGGACCTGGAACCCTTTATTTATGTCTGTATTGTATATTTGTAGCAAGCTTTAGCACTTACTATGAAATGTTTTACATTTATTTCTTGACATTTTTAATGCTACTGCAGAAGGAGAGTGTGCAGCCTGTCAGCTAATGGAGAGGATATCCATTGGCAGTTTCAAAGTATATCTGTATTTATTGTAAAATAAATCTTCATGAAAGTATGATTTACAATCTGCCCCTATATTAATCTCTTATCAGCTATACTCAGAAACTTAGTGAAGTATTTTGTGTAAATTACTTGCTCAGATTGAAGGCAGTAATTTCAGTATTTTAATAATGGAAAGTACTGCTGCCTCGGGCAATTTTCTGTGTTCTTTGAGGTATTTTTTTAAAGTCTGGCAGAGATAGTCACATCCATAAAAACCAATATTGTGAATTGGTGCTAACTGAAGTGTTCACCATCTTCTGTATGCCAGGAACCAGCCATAAATTGCATATGAGTAACATAAATGGGAATTTTGCTATGAACTTACGTGGGAGTTTAGTTCATCTCTTAAAACTCAGTGTTGAGAAGACTCTGCATAGCCTTTACGGGCTTCTAATGCTTTATGAATGCTAGTTTCAAACAATTTACTTATTTTTTGTAGTCAAAGGCAACTTTAACTTCATCTACGGGAAGACCAATGACAGGAGCTATACAGGTAAAAGTTTCACTGTTTACATCTGGTACTGATTTGGAACAATGAAGTTTCCAATAAGTGGGCTTCATACAAGTATTTAAAAGTCCATTGAAGTCATACAAATTACCACACTGTGTTGATTTTTGAAAATACTACAGTCAGAAAGCATGAGGGCTGTGATGAGTATTTTATCTGAGCACAGTGTTGGAAGCAATACCAGTGGAGTGCTTTTTAACACACACTGACATGTAATGAATAATTTTTCTTTGAAATAGGAGAAAAGTAGACTATTATTGCCATGTTTTTCTCGCATACTTATACTCTAATAAGAATCTGCTGCAATTTACTGATGACTTTCCCTTAAGTATATTGACTTAATGTTAAATATATCTATAGCCACTGTATTCTTAAGGCAATATCATGGTGATGAGGCAGGTCCAAGGTCAAGCCAAAAAAAACCTGCATAGGCCCAGGATTAGGACCAATGATCACTGGCCAGTGACAAGGCAAGGCTAAGATCAGGCCAGAAGGTTTATCCATCTGGATCAAGGGACTCTGGGGCCAGGCATAGCTGTGTGGAAACCAGTAGCCCTCTAACATAGCTCTTGCAGGAGCTGAGGGACCAGGGTTGAGCGTACATAAAGCTCCTGGACCCATGGGTAGGGTGTGTGGCTGGAGGCCCCAGGTGAGTCTGGCCAGGGCCGTTAAGGTTTACTAGTGCACGCAGTGTCCTGGCAGGAAAGTTTAATGAGCTGGCATGTGGTGGGGCCAGACATTTTTGTTTTGGGAAGCATTGTCTGGTAGTAAGTTACAAATACAAAAAAATATTTGTGCCTCTCTTGGTTTAGATAAAGCATTCTGATCCATAATCTCATAGGATTCTCTTTTTTTGTCAGTAAAAATTAAAAAAAAAAGCAAGTGAGTTCTGAAACAAGTGTGGCAGGAAGCTGAAGTACATTACGGATCTCAAAACCGACAATTCTTAAGAATTTTCTGAAACTGAAAGATGTTTGAAATTAAGTATTCCGAATACATATAGAATCTTCACCAAGTATTAAGTGTTCCGTTGTGTCAGTTAGTAGTTTCCTGACAGTGTTTGCTCCTCTACTGTGTAGACGTTTGTTATAGAATCATAGATACCAGGTTGGAAGGGACCTCAAGGATCCAAAGTTTGTGCATAAGCACAGTCTAGACAAGATGGCCCAGCACCCTGTCCAGCTGCATCTTAAAAGAGTCCAGTGTTGGGGAATCCACCACTCAGTCTCCCTGGGGAGATGATTCCAATGGCTGGTTGTTCGCATGCTGAAAAATTTTCCTTCTGTGTCCAATCAGAATCTGCCCAGGAGTAATTAGTACCCATTACCCCTCATCTTTTCTGTGTGACTCCTTGTAAAAAGGTGATCTCCATCTTCTTTATAACCACCCTTTAAATTCTGGAACATGGTGATAAGTTCTCCCCTCAGCCTCCCTTTCTCAAGGTTGAACAAACCAGTATTGTATGATGTATCATATTTGAGAAATAAAAACATTAAAAAACCCGTTCGGTTTACTGAGGTGGTAACTGATTTTTGTATTTAAAGGTTTTGTGATACGTACCTGATGTCCATACTGTCCACAATCTATTTTTTAGGAGGTTTATCTAAATATGTCTTCCTTTTCTTTCGTTTAAGGATGGGGTTGCTCGGCCAATGACAGCAGTGCATGCTGCAGGTTATACTAAGGCAGCTATGAGAGGTACGGTTTGCAGAAATCACCAGCTGCCAGAGGGAGACGTTATTTTACAATTTTCAGTACTCTGTTATTTTTGCAGGTTCTTCATTTGATCCCTTTGGCCAAGCAAGAGGTCCTGCTCCACCTCTGGAAATGAAAAATTCAGACAGGTTTATTGTTTTGCATTAAATTATTTCAAAGCATTAACAGCAACAAAAAACCAACGCTGGATAGAATTTAAAAACATCCAGGCAGTTAGGAAACCTTGAGGGGCCAAACTCTTGACTTTGCAGAATAATGCCACAAACACTTAACGCATGTGGTTAGCTGACACACCGGAGCAGTGGCACTGATGTTCAGGAGTGTCTGATTCCAGTGTCTTCTGACTGTGACTGTAGCTCAGCAACCTGGATGTAGTTGTTACCACACAAATGCTGTGACACTTACATAGAATTGTGGAGGATTATGTGGAAGAGTACGTGACCTGTGAGGAACACCACAACACATGCAGCTCTCTGGGAAGAACTCGGGGGAACTTTCCCTGCTGTTTTTCCCCGTACACTCTCACCTTAGAACTTGAGTTAAAACTGAGGTGGTGAAGTTTTGCGGACTGGTGTGAATGTTGGGGAGTTCACTGAGAACAAGTCATTGAGCTTTTCAATACAAAAGTTGTATTCCTTAAGTATTGATGTATGGGAATAGGGAATCTTACTGAAATATTTGATTATTTAACTAGGGAAAAAGTCTAGATGAGTAACAACTGTTTATTAAAATCTGCATTTGCAAGTTATATTTTAAAGTTATGTGTGCAAATAAAGGTTCAATTAATTGCTCTTAATAGTGAATTTCATTTCACTAGGTGTTTGATTTGAAAATTTTACCAGGCCATCTGTCATTACTTCTAAACAAATTGGGTCCATGAAATCTGCATGTCTGTCTTGTTCTCGTAAGAGGATTTATGTTGTATTAGGTCTCTGTTCTTAAATTAAATGCATGAGTGTGATATCTTTGGAGGATCCTCTCTGAGCATAGTTTCACATTATATTTTCTTTGGAAGAACCAGTTAGTTGTAGCGTGATGCATCACTGTGCTGTGTTATTGAGAGTATCGCGCGTAGCGGCTTAGTGTTTGCAGTTACGTTACTAGCATTAACTCTTTTATTATTTTTATTTTAGCTCAGAAGAGAAGATTAGGCAATTGGAAAAAAAAGTGAATGAACTGGTTGAAGAAAGCTGCATTGCCAACAGCTGTGGAGACTTGAAATCAGTAATTTTTCTGGATTTCACTTCGCTTTATCTATTATGTGAAGAACTGTTTGTATAGCTCGATGTTTCAAACTGACTTTCTGTGGGGTACTTCTTACAAGGGCCTGTACTGACAGCACAAGGGGTAAGGGGTTTAAATTGAAAGCGGGGAGATTTAGATTGGACATCGGGAAGAATTTCTTCCCGGAGAGGGTGGTGAGGCACTGGAACAGGTTGCCCAGAGAAGCTGTGGATGCCCCATCCCTGGAAGTGTTCAAGGCCAGGCTGGATGAGGCTTTGAGCAACCTGGTGTAGTGGAGGTTGTCCCTGCCCATGGCAGGGGGGTTGGAACTGGATGGTCTTTAAGGTCCTTTCCAACCCAAACCAGTCTGTGATTCTGTGACTTGGGTTCAAACACTGCAAATTATTAAAATCATCTTAGTTCTAACTTTGCTACAACTCTTCTAATCCAGTGATACCTTGTATTGCCAAAAGAAGAGGTAGGAGTTGTATTTCTTGTGTATATATTTGTAAAGATTTAAATGTTATAAAAACTCCCTTCCCCATATCTCTTCCATTGGCCTCTTCACGTGGGTCTGATCAATTAGTCGTACTAGCACAGACTTGCCCAGTCTAACCTATGGACTGGTTGGGAGTGGGTGACCTTTCTTCAGTATCAGGTCTGTAGTTGGCATCCTTGCAGCATTTGATCCTCGGATGCGTAAAGATCTCGGCTGAGTGGCGTTCCCTTTTCTTGATGTTGCTTGGGCTTTTCGGATAATGTAACTTTCATCCCCAACTCAGCAACAGCGTCAGTGTCACTCAAGCCACCTCCGCAGTACCCTTCCGTGTCAGGGACCGTTTGGTGCTGCAGCATATGGTAGATGCTATATTGCTTTTGTTGCACAATAAGGGGTCAGCATCAAGGAAATTATTTCATCTGCTTTCTGTCCTTCAGACAAGGGGACCTTCCAAGCTAAGCAAACCCCAAAGTGCAAACACCAGTATCCTTCACAGGACAGTGGCAATAAGGCACATTAGCCGAGCGTTCCAGTATGTCACCATAGCCTCTAACTCTTCCTTCTTAGGACCAGGCTTATGTTTTATTCCATGTGCTTTGGATGGGCCAGCTCCAGCTCCTAAGCTACTGGAGGCAGAGCAGCCTTAACTGTTAGAATTAAGAAGACACGTTGGGTTCTTAGGGAGGTAGACTTCCTTTGTGCTCATCCCTTGCTCTCTCAAGTTAATGGCATCTGATCCATAAGGAGGGAAAAATGAACTAGAGCTGTGTGAGGTGTTGCTTCTTGCTCAGTTATCTGAGCTGAAAAATTTTTGGTCTAGGAGTGTATTCTGAGAAGGTATTGTTAGAGTACAAGCATGGGTAAAGCCCCTTTCCTGATCTGCTTAGTACTGTCTGATACAGATCCTAGGCTAGATGGCCTTTGATTTGATCAAAGGCCATCTCTTTGGAGATGGAGAAAAAAACCTCATGTTTTTGGAGACTAAGAGCTCCAGAATTTGTTACAAAGATTGCAAACGGTCTGTAACGGTCTGAGGCTTGCTACAAATCCAGGGAAACAGCACTGTTTGTCCATTGAACACGTCTGTGTTTGTGAATCAGTCACTAGGCTTGTAAATTGTTAGCATGGTTACTGGCACGGTTTTGGCCCAGGTTAACTAGCATTTTTCAAAACAGTTTCTAGGTATGGTTGAAGGTTACTACGGGTAAAGAACTATTTCCAGTAGACATTTTGAATGTATTTGATCTGTTGTAGAGGGCACTAGAGCAGTGTTGTGCCAGTTAGTAGTGGCTAAATAACAGGCTTTAGCCCATTTCATTTACATCTGATATAGGTATAATTAGTAAGTTCAAACTGTTTGGACAAGTTAGCACTTTTGTTAATGTTATCTTTTCGACAGACACAAAGGAATATTTATCAGCACTCTGATTCAGACCATTTCAAATATCTCTTTAGGTCTTGTGAATCAGGTGTTTTTGTTGTCTTGTGTTAGTAAGATTCAAGGCATTGCTAAATTCTAGTATTTTATTTAAGGCTCTGGAAAAAGCAAAAGAGGCTGGAAGAAAGGAAAGAGTGTTGGTGAGACAACGTGAACAAGTTGCTACTCCGGAAAACATCAACTTAGACCTCACTTACTCAGTAAGTGCTTAGAAATCTTCAGTGAGTGAAAGGTGTTGGTGGCAAAGCCCCACAAGAGACATTTCAGTGTTTGCTGAGTGTGTGTTGTAGGGCTCCTAGCAGTGTACCAGGTCAGATATGGTCTACATCGGGGGGCAGTGGAAGTTTATGAAGATGAAGTGAATGACTTCTTGAAGTTAAAAACTTAACATTGGATTGCAAAGTTTTATCATTGAGTCTGTTCCCTTGCAATCCTGAGTACCACAGGGATCATGGAGTCAGCATTAAGTGAAGAAGGATGTCCGTGAGCATCTATTCCAGATACCCACTCCCATACCAAACATGCGTATCAAAATAGAAAAGATGTAAACCCTGTACTTCAAAAATAGTCTAGAAAATGTAACATGCCAAGAGAAGAAAATGGGAGAGATGAGACTCTGCCTTGAACTTGGACCGTAAAGTGACAGAGAATATATAACCGTAAAGTGACAGAGAATATATTACCGTAAATAGGATATATTAGTATTCCTAAATCCTGAGTCTTAAAGCAGGTACCTAGATTTACATTCTGGTTTCCAAATTAATAGTATATTCTTCTGAAAAAAAGGATACAGCATAAATAAAAATACTTAGGGGGAGTTTAAAGTTGAACTCTGGGTAGTGCTGTAGAGAAGATTATTGACAAAGAATACATTGGGTTAGGCAGACCTAGTAATTTATTTTATGGTGAAGATCAGAGTAAAGCTGGGGGAAAACATGGAAGAGTTTTACCTGACACCAACAGAACTTCTGTTTTGAAACAGCAGTTTGGAAAAATTCTTGCTTCATAAACTGAGTGACCACAGGTGGTGGGATCATTTTCCATACGTTGGGAGTCAAAAATTACACACAGTTTCTAGGAATTGTCTTGTATGAGTGTCTTATAATACCCTTGCATTATAACATTGTGTTTACTTGGGTCTAAGGCCTAAGCATGACTTTTAATGGAGTTATTTAAGTACAAAAATTAAAGAATTACCTAGAAAAAGTACATTTGAAAAATGTTTTCTCTGTGTCAATGTACAAGAACAAAGGGACATTAAAGATGGGAAACTTAAAACTGGTAAAAGCACCACTTCCAAGGTAAAATAATTTGAAATGATCTATTATGAATTCAAGTTTATTATTGTTGAGAGAACAGAATTATTTTCGTGTAGCTTAATTCCATTTTTCTATAGGTTCTTTTCAATCTGGCCAGTCAGTATGCTGCCAATGAAATGTATGCTGAAGCACTGAATACCTATCAAGTTATAGTGAAGAATAAGATGTTCAGCAATGGAGGTAGGGTAGATTCCAGAGTGGATGAAAATCTTGGTACAGGGATTCAAAATAAGGACCTCATCTGCATGGTGTTGACTCACGGAGATGTTGGCCCTCATGTCTGCCAGTCAGGGTGGATGGCAGATACTCATAATCTGTGACGTGGTAAAACTTAATGTGGGGGGGCTGGCTCTCGAACTCATGAAGTCTTTTCTGGCTAAGCTAAATAGAAAGCCTTTTATACTCTTCTCATACAACACATGCTGTGTTGGCTGCTCTAATACTGATTTTTTTTTCTCTTTTAACTCAGCTTCCCCCTTCTGAAAGCTTCTTTTAGTATTTTGCACATCTTTGAGACTCCTACAGTGCACTTTTCTCAGAGGTGCTTATTTGGAGCTGTCTTTCTGGAGGGCACTGTAATCTCTACCTCATCCCTCAATTCACAATGAAAATCAGAATACATCTTACACTGACAGTTCTTTTCTATGTTTCATTACCACTTTGTCTCCTTCTGAGTGAAAATTCACGGAAGGCTGTTCTGTGCAGCCATTCTTTAAAGGGACACTGGTACCCTATAAGGAAGATAAATTTATTAAGAAGTTGTTCTACTCCATCATGTTGAAACAATTTTTAAATGCTCTATCTAAGCTTTAAAAGGCTGTAACTCATTGACTTCTTTCAATAGGTAGACTGAAGGTAAATATGGGGAATATATATTTAAAACAGCGGAACTATTCCAAAGCCATCAAATTCTACCGTATGGCTCTAGACCAGATTCCTAGTGTCCACGAAGAGATGAGGTGAGTTTCTGCTAGTAAGCATGGTTCTGAAATACGAGTTTTGGATACAGTATGATCTGATAGTTAAAAATATAACTTAATTCTGTTTTTTTTCCTTAGGATTAAAATAATGCAAAATATCGGAGTTGCATTTATTAAAACTGGCCAATACACTGACGCCATTTCTTCATTTGAACATATAATGAGCACGTCTCCAAACCTGAAGGCAGGCTTCAACTTGATCCTATGCTATTTTGCTATTGGAAATGGTGAGCAAATGAAAAAAGCCTTCCAAAAACTGATTGCAGTTCCCTTAGAAGTGGATTATGATGAAAAATACATTTCACCAAATGTAAGTTGGAAAAAAATAAATTGGGTTTTTATATGGTAAATCAGAAAAAAGGGAGAGAGACTTTGAATGTCTGGACTATACTGGATATGTAAATCGATGTGTATTTATGTGTCTAAAATAACTTTCTTTTTACCAGCATGAACTCAGTGTGGCAGTACTGCTCAGAAGTAAAATAATGTCGAGAACATTCAAATCCTTTTTTCCTCAGAAGATATGATGTACATGAAATCCACACCACACAATTGCCTTCATAACAGTTTTGTTGAAATTCATCCGGGCCGACTTATATAGCTCACTGCTTTGCCTCTTTCATATCAAATTTTGATGAACATTTTATAAGCTGAAATAAAGGGAGCAATGCAGTGAGTGAATTAATACAGGTTATCTCAAATGGGTGCTAATAAATCTTGTAATATTGTAGTGTTATTTTACAGAAGAAAATGTTCGTAAAGTTTACATATGGCTATTTTAGTTTATTAGACTTTGGTGGGAACTGTGCTTCCTTGGTACCATGAAACCAGCAGCTCATGATGTTAAAGACAGGAAGAAGTAATTAATAGGTTTAGGGTCCCTCTTAGAAAGGTCCACTATAGAAAGATCAAGGCAAGCGCTTTATATTCATTCTCTTGGCAATCTTTTTTTCACTAACACAAAGCTTCCATTTTCAGTCCTAAAGATGAAAGATAGAATTAGTCTTCAAACTATTTGCAGCTTAAGAGTGGCTGTTGCTTCCTGTTGTCCTAGCATAAGCAGATGAAATTTAATATATGAAGCATATATATTGAATATGCATAGAATTATCATATATATTTATATATAATTGATCTATACAATTTCTCATATCAGAAATTATGTAACTATAAAGGTCATTAATCGCTTGAATTAATTGAAGACTATGTAAGATCAGTCATCAGACTGTAGTTCTTTCTATGGATAGACAAGCTGTAGTTTTAACAGGCATTCCAAATTCTGTATTTTCTTATGAAGAGGTCAGAGAAAAGATCACGAAGTTTCCTTCTGGTCTTTATTGGGTATAAATCTATGATCTGTCCCAAGAAATGTGGAAGGGGTGGCTACCCATCATACCTGCAGTAGTTCTTTTAAAACTAATGAGGTGTGCGGTAGAAACCACCAGATGATGATGTGAGTTACTGTGATGAGAAGCTAGCACAGGTCCTCATCTGCTGAATACCACTGCAGTTCAGCCAGCGTGAGCATGCTCTTACCTTTAAGCATGTGAGTATTCTTACTGTGATTTGCAGCCTTCCCAGTCCGATACCCATGGTGTTAACTGCCCATATTAACAACCCTGATGTGAGCTATGACCACGTCCGTGGGTAGAAAAACAGAATTGAAGTGGTTGTAATGCTAAATTTCAGATTCCGAAGTTAGAAAGCTACTTCAAACTGAAGCTAGCTTTTTGAAATGGGAAAAGTAACTGACATTATAGACTGTAATTTTCACCAATCTATGTTTTACAGTCGTATTATCTGTAAAATAATTAGAATGCATGTATACTGGCATAATTGGTTGTTTTGTCCCCCTCCAGGATGATCCACATACAAATCTACTGATTGAAGCCATTAAAAATGACAGCTTAAGACAAATAGAACGTGAGAGGTAATGGTGGAGTCTGTTCTTTCCTGACTCTGGTGCCACGGATTTTAGCTCCTGAAAGTATTATCGGCCTTCTCACATATCCACAGCTCTTGCTATAAAAGTGTCCTCGTAATTCTTAGGGAAGGTCACGCCTGGAAGAACTGGTTGGATCACTCAGCTTAGTGTACTGCATTGAAGCAGAGTATCTACCCCAAATGCTATAGATTACACTGCTTAAAACTTGCACCGTTGTGTTTTAAAAAATACAACTATAGTGTGCAGTGAAAGAAAACAAAAAACTGAGAGCTGTGTCAGGATACAGGGCAGCAGCAGGACACCGGTAAGACTGACTTCGAAGATTGTCCTGAACGCAGGAAGAAGCAAGACTTGGTTATTTTTTGTGTACATGTTTTTGAAGTGTTGACATGTTTGTGTGTTGGTTTTTGTGGGATTTTTTACGTTTTTTTGTTTGATTTTCCCCTCAGGAAATCCATGGCAGAAGAATACATCATGACAGCTGCTAAACTGATTGCACCAGTAATTGAGACATCTTTTGCAGTGGGCTATGACTGGTAAGAGTCAAGCAGGGCTTCTTTTTGTCTAAACTATATGCCAGTATCTCGTGCTGGCTATGCAGCTGGATTCACAAACATAGTTTGTTACACCTCCCAAACATAGCGTCCCGGCTTTTTTCAGTTTGCCTCCATAATGCTCTGGAGAAGAACAAAACAAAACATTAGATTCTATTCTGTGTTAAAAATTAATTTCATTGTATCACTGAAACTGAACAGTTCAAAATGTATAATTAATAGTTCTGTATTAGCACAAAACCAGCTTCTTAAACTTCAATTGAATTTGAAAGTTCAATTTGAAAATCTAAGAACTTCCAGAAGTCCCGATAGACAAACGCTGTACAGAAGGCAATGTTCACTACTGTAAATTTGAAGATAGCACACTGAAGACATAGGGTGCCTAACAAGTTTTCGTTACTCCATAGAGTCATTATATAAACACTGAAAGATAAATATGAATAGAAAGGTTTATTTGCATTATAAACTTAATGTTATAAATATAAACTTAATCTACTCTTTCTTAAACATTTGTGCAAGTGTATACAGTCGTGGGTTGCTGATGCAGCTTATCATTTTGACTTTTGTATCCACTTTGTTCTTCAATTTACAGCTTAGCTTTTGCTTTCTGTGGTATTTTTTACATCAGAATACTCTTCTGTTAAGAACAAAACCAAAATAGACACACTTCCTCTAAGGGCAGTATAAAGATGATTAGTGTAACTTTTCAAGATGTATTTTTATCTAGTTTTTAGTTTTCTATTATAAGGACTTCACTCTGATATTTTTAGTATTTATGTCTAGTTGGAAAATAACATGTATTTAAACGAATGTTGTGTACCTGCAGCCACAACATTCAAACAGATATGTTCAGTGTTTGGGAAGTGAAGGAGGTTTGATAGGAAAGAAAACTTCCCTTTAGCTGTTTGGAGTTTTTTGCCCAGTTCAGATTATTTTCAAGTTTTTCAGGTCCTATAATTACAATTCACTAGTAAAGCTGTTTATACTAGCATGACCTAATTTCTCACACAGACATGTTCAGCCTGCTAGAGTCCACAAGGTGGTGTTTGGTTGTTCAATAATTGTAATAATCTTAGAATTTCCCTACTTTGGCCATTCTGACTTAAACAGTATGTGTTGTGAAAATTAGCTTGCTGCTTTGTAACTTGCTACCATGAGTAAGTCAGATTTGTTTGCTCTGTATCTTGTTTTTTATTCAAGAAAACCGGAAGAAGTTGTCAGATATTCAGTTTCCTTAGTTCTATCCACAAAATACTTGTCACAAAGTAAAATGCTCTTTCATCTGTTCTGGCTAGTTAAACAACTTCTGTTGAGCTGTGTGTGGATTGTTTTGTGTGCATCAGAACAGATTTACTCTGTTCTTCTAGGCTGAGGTATTCAAGCCAAGTAAAGAAGTTTAACCAGCAGTTTGAGCTGGGTTTTTCAAACACTGCACTTTGTTGTGAGTCCTCTGAGTATTAAATGTGCAGATAATAATCAGATTAATTTTATTTACAGAAATAAATTGGGGACAAATAGTTTTCAGATTTCATAACTTCTTACTTAAAATGTGACATAATCTTGGGACTACTGTCATATTCCATAAGGAACAGTTGGATAATTAGATCTCATTGCATTTTATGGTTAAAGCTGTTAACATTAACAGTTGAAAACTGGTTTTTGACCTTTCTTCTATTACCAATGTGTTCTCAGAAATAGCTTTTTTTAAAAATATAATTTTTCCTTTAACATCAAAAGGCATGTGTATACTTTGTATAGAGACTGTGCATGTGCCAGCCCAATTATAGCAGCAGGCAGTTTGCCAACAAAAATTTAACAAATTAGCTAACTATTAGAAGAAAAGAAAAAAGCTTTCCACCACTTACTTAAAATAAAAATTGAAGGAATTAAAGAAGCATCGTACAGAGTTGTTCGTTTTAGTGTGCTTGATTCTAAGCAGTTTGAGAGAACAGTATATACATACAATAAATAAAGGTCTTGCACAAATGATTAGGCAGTTTTCAAGTACACCACATCAAACTCTGGAAGGTAGAATGAACATCTGAACTGTCTGCTGTGTTCTGCCCTCATTTTGCAGAAGACCCTAAGCCAAAAGTAACTGGAAGATGATCATGTGCAGTCTCTAGCTTCATTCACTAAGCTGGTTCATGGGTGTGGTAGTATATAGAGACCATATACTTGGAGATCATATATTTGGAGATTAGGTGTGGAAAATCAGCCCATAGAATGTATCCAGAGGAAATGGTTTGAAAAATTATCTTGGTCAGTATCTGGCATCGGGTATCACTCAGTGATGGAAAATAACGTGATATTTGGCAGCTGACTTAAAAAAAGAGAGCAGAGGAAGCATTACTAAGGTAGGTTGTGAGAATAAACTGTCTTCAAATATTTTTAATCAAAGTGCTCTTTGCTTCTGTAAAGAAAGAATTGGTGAGAACAACTCATTTTGGAAAGCGAATTGCTTGCAAAAGTATATAACTTAAAGTGGCAGTTGCACAGATGCATTTTGTTTATCTTTGTGGCTCTCTTTCCGTTGCAGGTGTGTTGAAGTAGTAAAAGCTTCCCACTATGTAGAGTTAGCCAATGACCTGGAAATAAATAAAGCCACTACTTACTTGAGGCAGCAGGATTTTAACCAGGTATAGTAACTTTTCACATTCCTACTTTTTAATACTGCATTGGCAAAGACACCTTTCTTAGTCACAGCTGGTTTTTCAGTAAGGGGAAAAATGATATATGCAAACGTAATAATGACATTGATACTGCTCAGTAAAATAACTTTAGGAAAACACTGATAATGAGTTTTATCTAAATGGAATTTCTGTCACAGAAGTTACAGTGAATGAAGTTCATGTCAAAATGAACTCACCTAAATTAAGTTGTCTTCACTGGGTGTCCAGGCAGTCATCACAGCTAATGGAACTGTAGTCACTCACTATAGTCAGTGGAGCCTAGAAAGCATGTTGCTAACCAACGTGGGGGTGTCTTCATTAGCATGAGCTGAATCTTTCTCTCAGGTTGTCTATAATACCAAAATACATGCAGATGCACTTCGTATGTATCATTATTGTTTATGTTATGGTATCCTTACTGTTCCCTATGTACTACAGCATTCCCTAAAATACTACAGTCTGACCTTGAACATAGTCAGCCCTCCTATCCTTCCACTGAAATACAAGCTAATTAAATTAAGCATCTTAAGCGCCCCCTGCAGTGCACAGGGGGCTAGGATGAACCACTGGAAAGATAGTATAGCAGTTTGAGCCACAGTGTATGAGGAGATGAGGAAGGTCATAGGAAAGGTACAGTATCAGTGCTGCTTCCAAGTAAAAGTATAGCTCGCTGCTCAAAATTCATTAGCTGGCAGAAGTTCAGAAGATAGATCTACCAAAATCTTCGATTGTACAGTTTTTATCGTGCGTATTATTACATGTTCCCTTTTCATTGTTTTGTTATATATTTAAATACACATGTGAATACACAGTTTTGGCTGTGTTGAAATTATTTAGGTGTGTTTATGTAGGTAAGATCTTTCAACAGGCCATCCAATCACTAGTTAGACAAATTTCTGCCAATGAATGTTATGCTGGACTGCCTTCATGGTAAAAATCATCACCAATCTCTTGTTAATAAGCAGAGCAGGCTGTGAACTGTAGCTTTCCTTTTCCATGCATCTGAACTGCTGATGTAGGTATATAAAATAATACCACAGCTTACCACGTTTAAGTTTTTGATCTCAGTGAATGTGCACCTTTCTTATAAAATAAAACATCATAAGAAATGCCTTTTTTTGCTCTTAATCAATTTCTTTATAGGTTGTGGGACAATTTATAATGCAGGTTTTCATCAACATAGTCATGTGATCTTTTCTTTGCCTGTGGGGAAAAAAAAGGCTTGGTTTGAAATGTGAGCAGTTGGTAAACAGCTTCATCTGAACAAAAAGAAACTGTGATATCTGACAGGATTTGCTCAATTTCCTTCTAACGTGTGTTGTTTGGTACGTTCAGTGATAGGAATGCTGAATGAATAAGAAGGAATCTAGCAACCTTTGGGTTTGCACAAGTGGCAAATGAGAGCTCATAGACAGCAAAATTACAGCTGAAGCTGAATATCTCTGTCATCTTCTGAGGTCCTTCACCTTCCCACGGCGTGGAGGGATGCACACAGGGCCACGTGCTTAACTTTAGCCCACATTTGCCTCTCATATTTGAGCTCTTCTGGTTTCCTGGGCAGCTCTTGCTCTTTCTGTCTGTCCTGTCCTCCTGTAGATCCAGCAAGAGAGTTATGCTTCATTATACTACGTGCCTGACTGATAGCTTTTCTGAGATCAGGAAGCAGTTTGAGAGTTTGGAAAATTCTGGCAAATCTAGTAGCTTGATTGATGATAGGTTTTGGAGGGTGAGAGTCTAACATGTAGGTAAACAGTCATATGATACCAAGAATTTACTATTTTGATGGTAATTTTTTGCAACTGCCAGTGAGTATCCAATATAGGTAAAAAAAAAAAAGGCAATTCTCAGAGCTACAGTGAGATCCAGAGATTGTTGGTGATGTTTCCATGGAGTACTCCAGTGAAAGGAGAGGGAAGGGTGTTGGAAGTAAGTGGAGAAGATGCCCTTTTAACTTGATTATGTGACAGAAAACCTTTAACCTGTGCTGGAACCGCTTAATAGTAGAATGGGACTGCAGAATGGTGATTGCAAAGGGTCTGCCTTTTATTTTTTTTTTTTTATACTAATAAAACCACAGCTGTTTTATTAGAATAAAACATTCATCCTGTCTGTCTGTTGTTCATATACTTACTAACTCACCACCTGCTCAACACACCTTTGGCTGAAGAACAAGAGTGGAAACTTTTTGAAATACTTGATTTCAAGACTGAAAGTTTTACTGTGTTTCAAAGGAAAGAACGATAATAGATTTCTGCTCTAACTATAATGGACTTAAGTGTGTGCTCATCATAATGAAGGTGTTACTTTAAAACACTCCTAGAAAAATAAAAAAAATCAGGATGGAAATTGTCATAATATGTCTAAATTGGGTTTTATTAGTAAGACAGTTTGTGTATGAGAGATTTGGAATGTTTTGATTTCAAGGAAAAACTTTGAAAATGAATCTAAAAGCAAAATTCCTCAGGTTAGCCGTGCAACTCTTTAACATCTCTGACAGACCCTGCTTGGGGTCTGCTTTGAAATGCTGCTTTGAAATGTAACGTGTGTAAAGAAATCATATAGGTACATGGAAAAGAGAAGGCTCCGGGGAGACCTTATAGCACCTTCCAGTACCTGAAGGGGCCTACAAGGAAGCTGGGGGGGACTTTTTACAAGGCCTGTAGTGACAGGACAAGGGGTAATGGGTTTAAACTGAAAGCAGGGAGATTTAGATTAGATATCAGGAAGAAATTCTTCCTGGAGAGGGTGGTGAGGCACTGGAACAGGTTGCCCAGAGAAGCTGTGGCTGCCCCATCCCTGGAAGTGTTCAAGGCCAGGCTGGATGAGGCTTTGAGCCACCTGGTCTAGTGGAGGGTGTCCCTGCCCATGGCAGGGGGTTGGAACTGGATGGTCTTTAAGGTCCCTTCCAACCCAAACCACTCTGTGATTCTACATTGGAAACATGTCACAAAGAATGTTTTGGATAATCTGTGTTTTGATTGTTGAATCTAAATAATCATTGTTGGGATTAAAAAGTTATATAGAAATAACTAACTGGTGATACAGTAAGAGCATTTCTACTCTGCAAGGAGAAAAGGAGTATTGCAGTGGGTTTTCATCCTAGGGCTTGTAATTGCTGAAATGGTTCAAGAGACCTGCAGCATTACTCACTTACTGGTAAACCGAGTTCAGACTCGTATGAACATTTCATTAGACATGAAAAAGAGATCACTTTCACTCTAACCTTTATTGTCAAAGGTGCCATTTAGCAGGAAATGCAAAGGTTAATCGGCTACAATGGGAAGTAACTTTACAGAAAGTTACTTTGGACTATATAGCTCTATGTTCACTGCAAATGAACTCCTTTGTAAGAAATGTACAGCTTTTACTCCAAGAAGCAAGTCTTTATTTAAGAGCAGAGTCCCTCAGATATAGTAGTGTGAAATCTAAGTATTTGGGACCATTCCCTTTTTGGAGAAAGTCACAAGTATTTATAAAAGTTTAAAATGATCATACTTGAAATCTTACATTTCAGAGACCACAAAATCTAGAGTCTAACTTTCGAAATGCTTTTCTTGGTTGAAATTGGTGTATTTCTTTAGAGAACTTTCTATTATCAGGAGAATATCATGATCTTTAGTAGTTAAGTTCTTGGGTGGAATGTAGTTGACTAAACCAATGAACTACGTCTGGCTGTATATACTCTGTAATTTTACACGTCATTAGTACAGTCATGTTTTTTTTGTAAAGTAACTATAAAAACAGAATGTGTGACAGTCAATTAAAACTTGTTTCCTTTATGTTTGGTTTGGCATTTCCCATACAGTACCATGCATTCACTTTGATATGTAAACAGCGGCGTATGGGGTTCAGGTAAAGGAAGAAGGAGACTTTGGAATTGCTGATGTTGATGGCTAAGTTGAGGTTGACACATCTGTGTTGTAACTGAGCTCTGTGATATTCTAAGAGCTTGTGGAGTTAATGTAAATATTTAGTATAAAGAAGCCAGATTTTCTTAATAATTTAGGCTGCAGTTACAAATGTTATCACATAGTCAATGGAAAAAACCCACAAAACTGCCTTTTATTTCAAAGTTTTGTTGATTGTTTGTTAGATCTAGATTTGTTTATCTTTTAGTCCATAAAAGTCTTTATTTTGAAGTTTATGAAATATAGTTTTAACATAAAAATATTTTAAAAATAAAAAAATCTTATGGCCCCGGTCTTCACACTTGAGTACTTCCTTAACTTAGGTGGCATCTTGTTATTACACAAAACGACTGCAAGTTGAAATCCAATCCTACAGTATTGCATATTTTTTTATATAGTGGGTACTTTTTTAGTTTTTTAAGAAGAGTTATAATGTCAATCCTTCTGTGTTCACTGAAGGAACTGGAAAAATAGCTATGATAATTTTAATTAGCTGACTTATTAAAAGCATATAACACAAACTTGTGTTTTGTATCTATAGAACTGTCAGATACCTGTGCATTTCAGGGTATCCATATCTAATCTGTTGTTTTGAAGAAGTAATGAATAGCCAATACTAGTGAAATTTTGTGACAGAGATTAATATTATGTATAATATAGATATACTTTTGTGTGTACATGCTTACAATCCTGTGTTAGGAGCTCTAGTCATTACCATAGAACCACCGGCTGGTTTGGGTTGGAAGGGACCTTAAAGAGCATCTAGTTCCAACCCCCTGCCATGGGCAGGGACACCCTCCACTAGACCAGGTTGCTCCAAGCCTCATCCAGCCTGGCCTTGAACACTTCCAGGGATGGGGCACCCACGACTTATATCATGTATGTGAGTATACGCGTTAATGATTTTAGCTGTTACTGTGAAGTTTATCAATGCTTTCCGAAAGAATTTTGATCTAAGTTTGCTTCATTGGAAGTAAATTGTTTCCAAATTACTTCTAGGCACTGGAGACATTAAAAATGTTTGAAAAAAAGGACAGCAGAGTAAAGAGCGCAGCTGCAACAAACCTGTCATTCCTTTATTATTTGGTAAGTGTTTGCTTCAACAAAACCAGGTAAGAACTGCAGTTTATGTAGCAACTTCTGTCTCTTTGTAGCAGTTTTTATGTCTGTCTAAATAATCTCTGTAAACAAGAAACTACATGTTAGAGGAGTTATTCTGGAACACCCGTTGGCTGTAGTGGAAGTTTGGAGCGAGTCCTTTGTACGCTGTTGCTGGGAGGAAGAGGGAGGCTGAGCCCCAGGCCACAGAAATATGCCTGCAGCATGATTTGGGCAGAAGCTCAGCAGCTGCATCTAAAACTCTGGTCCTGAAGACCCTGGCTGAATTTCAGGAACATGTGAAGTATGTAGCTTAGGCAGGTGTGTTTGTGCATGAAGTTTGTAGGGGATGGTGAATTATTTTTGGTGTTTTAAAAGAAATACTGCTTCGTTGAAACAAAGAAAACTTCCAGACTGAATGGGACAGAGTGGCAAAACACGTCTCAAGGGCGAAGTTCTCTGTAGCTTGAAAGAGATGTTCTGCCTTATGCAAATACATAAGGAATATCTTAGGACTAAAGAATGTATTTTCTTCATCCTCGATCTTTCAAAATTCCACTATATTAACTGTAAGAAGCCACAGCTGCACGAAAATTGACTGACAAATGACTAATACAATGTTCGTTTTGTTCATGTAGGAGAATGAATTGGCACAAGCAACTAACTATGCAGATTTAGCTGTAAATTCTGATAGGTACAATCCAGCCGCTCTGACTAACAAAGGAAATACTGTTTTTGCAAATGGAGACTATGAAAAAGCAGCTGAGTTTTATAAGGAAGCTCTCAGGAATGATTCCTCGTGCACTGAAGCACTTTATAATCTTGGTAAGCCAAAGGTGCTTTGTGATTAACTTTTGTTTAAAGGAAACACTGGTGTTTCTGAGAATCTGGCTCTCAAAGTTTTCTTGTGTAGAACTATATAGTAATTATTTATATTCAGTAATTTGTTATAGCAAGGTATTAATTTGTACTACCTATCTGTTCTGCAAAAGAATACCGGTGTTAACAACATCAACTGATAATCACAGATGATTAAGTCATTTTGAAGATAGAAATTTCTGCTATCTACTAAAAATATACCACTTTTAACATTAAACCAGCAGTCATTCCTTTCTAAAAGCCGTCCCTTCCCCTCATTCATCTTGTTCAAAAAGTGTGATCACATATGTTCTTGGTCTTTGATTAGGTTCGTGTTCCTTGTGTTTATGGGCTTGGTAAATCAGGCTAGCTGGTAAGAATTACAAGCATGGCTTTCAAGAATAGAGTCCATCAATGACAGACTGAGTACTGTGTTCCTATTTCATTTTTCTTGGTTATTCTGTTAGTTAATATGCTGAAGTAGTATTTTTCCTCGTCGCATTAATAATGTAACCTTTATTTTTTTAGGTTTAACATACAAGAAGTTAAACAGAATACCTGAGGCTTTGGATTGTTTTCTGAAACTCCATGCAATCCTTCAAAATAGTGCCCAAGTCCTTCACCAGATAGCAAGCATGTATCTTTTTCTGGATTATGATGAGGGATGGTGGTTTTAGTAAACTCATTTAATCTGAAATACGTTTTCCATTCATGACAAGTTGACTTAGAAATTTACTGTAGTGTCCATTCTAATTCGGATGATCGTGCGTAGGTTCATTCTGTAATGTTTGTGAAAACGAGAACAGAACTCACAGCCTTCCTGGACATTGCCAGTGAAGCAAGTGAAGAAATACAGCAAGACTGTTCACATTGCAGGGAACACATTTACACTCCATGTCAGAGTGTGTCCTGGAATATTTAAAATGCTGCTGATTTTATTAGGAAAATACCGTGGCAGTTGTAAGCACAATTGAGTAAAACATCTAAGAATACAATAATGTAGTTGATGAAAGTGAGTTTCTATTCTGAAAGCTGGCTTCAGATTAGTTAGTGTATGTGTAAGGAAATAATTGCCTCAAAAACTCAACAGATTGAAAGCTGAGGGGAGGGGTTGGCTTTGCACATCACCAGTAACATTCTACACTATGAATTTCTTTAAGAATGCTTCTGAGGATATGCAAACTGTAATAAAACCCTCCCCAAGGCAGAAGAGATTCCAGTTGCTGTACTAGTAAGAATAGTGAAGGTAATAAAAATACATTTTTCTCAGTAAAATAAGTAACCTCCAAAAACACAAGAGAGCTGTGATGTCTGCACAGCCCTTTACAGTAGCATAAATGGCCCTACAACTCCCAGTTGCCCTCTGGGGGAGAATTTCTTTGCCTCAGTTCTACACAGAACTGCTTTCCCCCAGTGCTCACAGCTCTTTCCACGAAGGGTAGAGTGCAGCGGAACCTGAAAAAACATGTTGGGCAGTAGCTCCAGCTCATGTTGCTGCAGAGGTTGAGCCGTTGCGCTGCTCAGAGAGGGGGAGAACACACTGTATGCCTAATTACGGCTAAACTGCCTGTTCCCTGCGCCGGAATCATCCACTGTGCTGTGCTGCTTAGACACAGAGCAGAACATCTCACTGCCGGCGAAAGTGTCTTCTTGAGGACAGCAGTTTTACCTAACCATTTGCTTTAGGACAAAACGATGTATTACAAAAAACTAACAAAGTTGTAAAGGCTACAAATAAATCACCTGGTTCTCACGCTTCATTCTTATAAATAAGGAAATCAAAGTAAAATCAGTGACCGAGAGGAGAACCAAGCCCAAAGCTCTGTTGAGCCCAAAGTGCTTTTAAGGCGAAAGAGTAGCCAAAGCCTTTGAATATTCCTCTTTATTCAGTGTAACGAAAATACCTTCTGATACAAATGAAACTATGAAAATAATGTGTAGGAAGTCCCAGAGTATCTCCACACTACGATGCCGGGTGTCGCTCTCCAGTATATGGGTTACGTTATGTAAAGTGGTAGGAATTCTGAGTAAATCAAAATTTATCATCTCTGCCAGTCCTTGACCAAAGAAAACTCAGATATGAGATCATGGAAGATCCCAATCAAGCCATAGAGTGTCTCCTGCAGCTGATCAGTGTAGTACCAACTGATCCACATGTACTTTCAAAGCTAGGGAAATTATATGATAATGAAGGTGATAAATCCCAAGCTTTTCATTATTACTCTGAGGTACTTGCTCTTTATTGCTTTTCAAATGCACTTTCTCATAATTAAAGAACATTTTGTCATAGGTTCCTATTTCAAATTAACCATTGATTCATTTCAACTTTTTAAAATGTCATTGAAAAGAATAAAAAAGGATATTTGGGGGGAGAGATATTTGACAAAATCTAATTTTTTTGTAGTCAGATCCTAAGGAAACACGTAGCCTGTGTTTCCACATGGTATTTGACCCTGGGCCTTCATTTTTCATATGGTCATTTTTTACGCTGACTCCTAACAATTTTAATTTAAAATACAGTCTGAGACGAAATTAAAAAATAGGTTAAAAAAATGTAATTTTAAAGGCGTGTAATGTGACAGTGTTGATTGGAAGCTCTATCCGTATAATGGGTTTGGAGATACATGTTTATGTGTTTGTAAGTTTACATAGATATTTGAGTGGTACAGCTACACATTATGTGTACGTTGTTGCTTAAAAATAGACATCCTCTCCCATTTCAAACCAGCTGTAGTACTCTCTGTAGTTTGTAAATATTCTTCTGTTTTAGAAACAGGAATAAGTCAGGAAGTTGCTTTTCTGCAATCTGAAAGGTTTTTGTATCTGTGTAAAGTGAGGATGACCAAAGCCTTGTGTTGCAGTCTGAATACTAGTGGAGTTGTGCTTGATGGTAATTTTCCTGCCTGTATCAGTGAGAATTTCTAAAAAGCCAAAAATGTTATATATGTACAAATATATTTCATAGAAAAGAAAGCTTTTAGGTAAGTTTTCCAGCAGACTGATTTGAGTGTGGAATTGTACACATATTAGTTAGCATTCTTTAACGTTTAAGGTAACTTACATGCAGACATGATCTAAGTAAATATTTTTGTTGTTGCAAACTATTTAAAATAATATTTCAAATAAAGCTAGATGGAAAATTTGACAGACTCATCTCGGGTACCTTCTAAAAAGCATTCTATAATTAGAAAACTTGGCCTACTTCCTCCCCCCCGGATTACTCAGTATAGGACACTACTTCCATTCATATTACACGTTGTTGGCATCTGAAGAATTAGACACTTGAGTAAGATATTCCAGAAGTAACATAAAGATGTTGTTTATCACTAAAATTGTGTTTCTCTCACCTCTCCTATTTTGTCAGTCATACCGGTATTTCCCTTCAAACATTGAGGTCATTGAATGGCTTGGAGCCTATTACATTGACACCCAGTTTTGTGAAAAAGCCATTGAGTACTTTGAGAGAGCAGCACTTATCCAGTGAGTAATTATCATTTAATGCCTACTCAAATATTTGGTGATTAGCTATCCACGAGTACACCTAGAGATAAATTAGTTGGGTAGCTTTAATACTGTAAGCAAATAACCCAGTTGAGACTATTTGGGCTATTATTTATTTTTTTTTCTCCCCTTTCTGTTTGTTTACAGTGTAGTTTTGCTCTTACAAAACTTGTAAGAGTTACAGTACATTACAATGTGCAATGGCAATGTTAACGAAGATCCTCCGTTGGGCCCAAGATAGTATTAGGTGTTGGAATCTCTTCTCTACCCTCTGTCATTATATACAGCTATGAAGGGGGGAACAGCCCTCCTAAACCACCAAAGATTATACTGCAAATAGGTTTTTAGAAATTCAGTAAAAAATAGTAATTCTGTTCTGGAAGGGACTTGAGTCAGAGTAGACGTTAATTATGGAAGAGAAAATCTGAGGTTTGAATAAGGCTCAAAAATGGAAACAAAGAGACCCAAATTGTGGTATAATTATAAAGAAATAGGGATGTAGATTAGATGAAAACATGCCGGAGGCAGTTCACAGAAATCAGAGTTCACAGGTTTGCCAGTATTCTTTTCAGTATAAATACTGGCCACCTTAAAACCCTGCATTTTAGTCAAGCTATGAGATTACACATGCTGGCATTCACGGCCTTCTTAGAAACTTGGGAAGGAAACATCGGAAACAAAAAAGAATTATTTCATAACCTTGTTTTGGCAACGATCTAAGTATTTTATGCTTCATGTTGCACTCAGTCCATGCATGAAACATGAAGTATGTGGATTGTAAAGTACTTAGGAATAATTGGCATATGAAATTCTTCATTATTATTTGTCTGCAGTACAGGGAAATTATTTCTCTGTGGGATGAGACTGTTGATAGCAGATAACAGAAGATAGCCATTTCAGTATTTATTTGATGTTCAAAATAGGGTCTAGATATGCTAACTGGTAAATCTGAATGTTGGGTTATAAGTTGCTACTAATTGTAAATAAAGTTATATTTTTAAATTATAACTGTATTTTAACCATGACCACCATATTTATTTAACATTTAGTGTATTTGGTACACAGTTCAGTATCACAATAATTACATTTTAAATTGCATTCTGAGATAACATTGGGCAATGAATTGAGAAGCTGTTTTCATTATTTCTGTTGTCATAAAAGGAGTTGTGCAGCTAATGCTGGCTGCTGACAGTTTATTCTCTCTAGAATTTTCATACTGAACTGCGTAATAAACTATGTTATGGTGTCTGCTGGGCTGCCTTTATTATTTGCAGGAGACACTCAGCTGAAACTAAAAAAGGTGAAGCAGCTGTCTTTCATAAGCTTGTTTGGCAGCTAGCAGGCAAACGGATTATTTAGAGTTAAAAACAGCCTGTGCTGTGACTGAAAGGAAAAATTGAAGAGAAGTACAAAAGTATTCTGAAAATGTTCACATACAGTGCCTTTGGGATAGGCTACTGTTGAGCTGTAAGCCACTGAAACTTGCATTGGCTTATAGAGCATCCTCACACGGTTGACATGAACATTTCCTGATTTTTCACATTTTCTTGATAAAAATGAGGAAAGAGTCCAACACTTTCGTTGTACATGCTCAAACATCTCAAATATGGTCAGATTCTCTGACCATATCTCTCACCGTTATGTGCTAAAAGAGAAGGAAGGGTAGCTAGGGCATCGAGGTGATGGCACAGAGGAGAAGCCAGAGTTCAGAGCTGCTTCCTGGCAGGGATCCCTTGGGTGTTTTGGGGACCACACTGGTGGGACTTGCTCAGAATATAGTGTAGCATTTTGATCTCCCCCATTCATGGTTTGTACACAAGACAGATGGGCAGTTCGCCTGTCAGGTCTAGGGATTGTGTCTGGTGCTGTCCAGCTCTGGAGCCCTCAGAATAAGAAGGATATTGACTGGTTGGAGTGAGTCCAGAGCAGGCCACGAAGATGATCAGAGGGCTGGAGCCCCTCTGCTATGGGGACAGGCTGAGAGAGTTGGGCTTGTTCAGCCTGGAGAAGAGAAGGCTCAGGGGAGACCTTATAGCACCTTCCAGTGCCTGAAGGGGCCTACAAAGAAGCTGGGGGGGGGGCTTTTTACAAAGGCCTGTAGTGACAGAACAAGGAGTAAGGGGTTTAAATTGAAAGTGGGGAGTTTTAGATTGGACATCAGGAAGAAATTCTTCCCAGAGAGGGTGGTGAGGCCCTGGAACAGGTTGCCCAGAGAAGCTGTGGATGCCCCATCCCTGGCAGTGTTCAAGGCCAGGCTGGATGAGGCTTGGAGCAACCTGGTCTAGTGGAGGGTGTCCCTGCCCATGGCAGGGGGGTTGGAACTGGATGGTCTTTAAGGTCCCTTCCAACCCAAACTGTGCTGTGATTCTGTGACTGTAACACAGGACTACAAATGAGTGACATCGAGGCCTCAGCACAGGAGCATGCCACAGGGTATAACTGTGTGTGAACTGAACAGGCTCAGCCCTTCCGAGGAAGGCAATATGTAGGTGAAACATTTTGAGATTAGTTTAATAGTAGGTTTTTATCAATGCTGTGCACATTACTTTGCTTGTTCATTGTTTGGCAGTGTGCATCATTTTTGTTTATTTATATGCAGACCGACAGAAGTGAAGTGGCAGCTGATGGTTGCCAGTTGCTACAGGAGAAGCGGTAAGTTCTGTATCTTTTTTGTAATTGGCTGGAGGTTTGAAACATTTTTGTTATTAGTTGGGATTGTTCAGCCTGAAGAAGAGAAGCCTGGAGAATATATAAAGGGAGCTTATAACAAAGATGGAGAGAGGCTTTTTACCCGGGCCTGTAGTGACAGGACAAGGGGCAACAGTTTTAAACCGAAAGTGGGTAGATTTAGATTGGACATCAGGAAGAAATTCTTCCCGGAGAGGGTGCTGAGGCACTGGAACAGGCTGCCCAGAGAAGCTGTGGATGCCCCATCCCTGGCAGTGTTCAAGGCCAGGCTGGATGAGGCTTGGAGCAACCTGGTCTAGTGGAGGGTGTCCCTGCCCATGGCAGGGGGGTTGGAACTGGATGATCTTTAAGGTCCTTTCCAACTCAAACCATCCTGTGATTTGTGGGTTTTTTGACTGGTATTTTTATTTTTTTTCTTTTGATCTTTTCTGCCTGACTTGAACACTGGTCCTAAAGTCTATTTAAAAATTCAGTTACATATTTTGTTATTAATTTTCTGTGTATGTGCAATAAAAATAACTTTTAAGTCCAGGAAGTGTGCCTGCACTGACTTACGTATGAAACATTCCTTGTGCTGTTAAATAAGTAAAATAAAGCTACTACAGCGTAAATTATCTGACAAAAGGGGTTTTTTAATGTAATTATACTACCATCTGATCTAACTTAAGTAATTAGACTTTAAAGTTGCTTAATTCCCATTCCTTTTCAATAACAGGTATAATTTTTCCATGTTAAAATAGCATTTGCATTACACAAACAAAAGACAGTCTTATTGCACTGCATTTTATTACTGGGAATCTAATACGCCAATAAGCAAAATGGAAAGAGACTATTCTTTCTGGGGTTTTTCATCACCTAAAAAGCATTCACAACACGATGTAAATGATACTCTTCTTTCTTGCTGTCCCATTTTCCACTTTCCTTTATGCTTCTTTAGAACTTTGGGGAATAGACTTCCATAATCAGTGCCATATTCTCACTCTGCTCAGATATTTAACACAACGGTGAGAAAAGAAACAGGACCTGGGGAAGTCGGTGAATTCACAACAGTTGGCACCACCCAAAATAGTCAGATTTACTGTTTTCCCAGCAAAGAAACACAATGGTTTTGGCTGCTTTTTAGATTGTGTATGATTCATTGCCAAAATTCCCAGTTTGTATCATACTGACCTGCTATGTGTTCTCTACCTCACACTAGGTAAATCATCGAATCACAGAATGGTTTGGGTTGGAAAGGACGTTAAAGACCATCCAGTTCCAACCCCCTGCCATGGGCAGGGACACCCTCCACTAGACCAGGTTGCTCCAAGCCTCATCCAGCCTGGCCTTGAACACTGCCAGGGATGGGGCACCCACAGCTTCTCTGGGCAACCTGTTCCAGTGCCTCACCACCCTCTCCAGGAAAAACTTCCTTCTTCCAATCTAAATCTACTCTCTTTCAGTTTAAAACTGTTGCCCTTTGTCCTGTCACTACAGGCCCTGGTAAAAAGTCCCTCTCTATAGAAATAGTGATAGCTCAAAAAAATTTTTAGTCAGATATTTCCGGGATATGAAGTTTTAGATTCACAGGGTCTGTCAGTCCTTTCCATAATAATTAAGCTGGGCCAAAAATGAAGGCAAAATCTTCAAGAATAATTACTTTTCTTCCAGATCTGGGCAGAGGAGAGACATGCAGTCAGCATTCTGATGGAAGGAAGAGTAGGCAGAGCTCAGCTGTTACACGTTTCTGTTTGACCAATGCATACATTTGCAGCCTCAGATGAGCCCCTGGTATGCTCAACACAGCTTGTCTAGTAGATGTGTCATAGAACAGGGGGGTCCTAGAGGCAGGTCAAAAAAGGGCAAAACTTAGGAAACTCCTCTTCATTAATCCTGTTATTTACAGAGTCATTTGGACTGTTCTCAAATGCTCTTAATTTTTACTATAAGTGATTAAATAATGTTAAGTTTGGTTTTATCAAATTTGGTCTTATAATATTAGATTATGTACTCCAGCTGAAAAGATGAAGTTAAACTATCAATTTCTTGTCAGACATTCTTTTTTATGTTTGGCTGTGTGGATAGGAGATGTTTGTTTTGTTTGCAGGTAACTACCAGAAAGCTCTGGAGAAATACAAAGTCATTCACAGAAAATTCCCCGAGAATATTGAATGTAAGTTGTTTCACTGAGCGGTACAACCATCAAAGGGAACTTTGTTACACCCAGTATGCGTGTGTTAGTAGTCGTGTGATGTACGTGTTTCTCATATGAAAATATTTTCATGAACTGGCACTTCCATGCATGCTAACGCTGCGTGTTTTCTGTGACAACACTGAAGCGTGGTTTGAGAAAGAGTGGGGTAATGCTGAAGGAGAGAGATGAAAATGAACTTCAGCTGGAGCGGATCGGTTGAGTTCTTCCTCATACGTACTTCCTAAACTTTGTAACTGTGTTACTTATTTAATCTTACGATAAAATACATACATTTTTAGTTCTAGTCCCTGCTAGTTGAAACTCCTGCTGTAAGTTTCTAGATATGAGACAATCTTATTGTTAAGTTTTACCGGAGCCAGGCCCTCCAAAAGAATGCGGAGGGTGAGATTTTGTTAGGGTTTAAATTATAGTTGGCCAACCAGTCTCTGGAAAACCCATAGAGAATTTCAAACTAAACTACAGAAAACATAACTTTGAAGAGTAGGATGTCTTGTGGAATCAGTCAGACCTGAACTCTGAATGAAAAAGCTCTGTAGAAAATAGGGGTTGCCACTGGTTGTGAAAACATCCTCTTGCCTATCCCACCCTGGGCCTCACTAATTCCTGAATACGAGTTTGTCGCCAATGAGCCCGCGCTTTTAAACTCTATGTGGGACGAACATGCACTGTATTTTAAAATAAAGTCGTATCGTTCAGCTTTAACTAATGTACTGCTCTTTTAAAGAGGAGTCCTGCAGCTCTGAAATTCGATACTATGACTTCTCAAAGTTATAAACAAAATGTCATGTTCGTATTGGTCACGCATATTTCAGAGGGGTATTTTGGAATGCGAATGTTTTTCTGAATGTAGTTTCTAGAAATTATGAAACGGAGGCAGGAGTTAGTGGCTCCTCAGTATTAACCTAGTATCATTATGCTTTCCAGTTTCCAAAATACTTTGCAAATGTCAGGAATTCTGAGCCAGATGAGTGAGTGTGTCTCGTGGCTTCCACATGTATAAATGGTATTTGTACTCTTCACGTGTATGACACTGTATCACAGAGAATGTTGGATTACTTGCAAAATAGCACAGCTTGTGTAGTGATACTGGACTGGGTCACCTTGTACCCCCAGTTATTTGCGTTCTTTGCCGTTCTGTTAGGGCGCACCTGTAGTTTGACCGGCTTGTAAGCCTTTGTGTAACGATGTATTGCTTTTCAATTAGGCCTCCGGTTTTTATTTCGTATCTGCACGGATATGGGGCTGAAAGAAGTCCAGGAATATATGACAAAGCTCAAGAAAGTGGAAAAATTAAAGGAAATAAGAGAGCAGGTAAGCTTGTTTCTTCCTGTGATTGTGCAGTGTCACTACATACATAGATAAAGCTAAAATAGTGTTTATGGTACCTCCAGATAAAATGTGTATTAACTTCCTGGTTGAGAGAGGCTTGTGTTTTGCGGTTTGGGGGTTTTACTTTTAAATTACTGATCGGCCTTTTACCTGTCTGAATGTTTTTTGAGCACCAGGTTTTCTGTGATTTTAACTACTAGTGAAAGATGGGTTATGTGGATGTGATGGGAATGCTGGAGCCACCCGCATAATTCAATGTCTCTGGAATGTTGTCTTTCCTACTTATTTGCCAGACTGTGTAAAGTGTATTTATGAGCCAAGTAATAATGCAACTGCTGGGAGAGAAGGGGAGCCTGAGAATTTGGCCATGTAGCAGAACTCCTTTTTGCTATATACAAACCTGCAACATTGGCAGATTACACAGGTAGAAGTAAATCATTCACGTTAGTACCACTTTTTAAACGGAAAAAAAAATTCCATGGAAGAGCTAGAGGCTTTGAAAGGTATGAGATCACAACTTGTGCTCTGTTCAGAGGAGTGAGTGTGTCTGTGTGTGCGCTTATGCATTGTTTTCTCGCTATTCCAAAGTAAGATTTTAAAATTAAAATCAGCTTCTTGTGTAGAAAGCATTATCTGTCCTGCTTTCCTGGATGCATTTCTGTACTTTCTGGTGAGGAAATCGCTACCAGTAAAATATTTAAAAAGATTATATGGTCTAAGTTGCTTAAGATTTTACTAACACAGAAATTATGTTTAAATTATGGGGGTTTTTTTCACGCTGACTACAGTGTTAAGGGACTTCTTTGAGTAGTACCTGGATGACAGAGATATCAGTGGAATCCAGTACAGATGCATGGTAGCACAACTTACTGCATAGTTGGTTTAGACTGTTCAGACTTCAGTAGTGATGGTAACTCAGCCGTGACACGGGAAGGTCACTCGGTGTGTTACATTTAAGTATTCCTGTGTAAGAGTCTGGTGACTCTCTCCTGTCACAAAACTAACCTTGCAAAGCAGAACTATAGTATGGTTTGGGTTGGAAGGGACCATAAAGATCATCCAGTTCCAACCCCCCTGCCATGGGCAGGGATACCCTCCACTAGACCAGGTTGCTCCAAGCCTCATCCAGCCTGGCCTTGAACACTTCCAGGGATGGGGCATCCACTACTTCTCTGGGCAACCTGTTCCAGTGACTCACCACCCTCTCCAGGAAGAATTTCTTCCTAATATCCAATCTAAATCTCCCCGCTTTCAGTTTAAACCCATTACCCCTTGTGCTGTCACTACAGGCCCTTGTAAAAAGTGCCTCCGCCCAGCTTCCTGGTAGGCCCTTTCAGGTACTGGAAGGTGCTATAAGGTCTCCCTGGAGCCTTCTCTTCTCCAGGCTGAACAAGCCCAACTCTCTCAGCCTGTCCCCATAGCAGAGCTGCTCCAGCCCTCGGAGTGTCTTCGTGGCCTCCTCTGGACTCACTTCAACTGGTCAATATCCTTCTTATGCTGGGGGCCCCAGAGCTGGATGCAGAACTGCATGGGGGGTCTCACAAGAGTGGAGAATAAGGTATCATCTATGATGGCAATTCTGATTAGTCAAAGCATTAATGTAGATCTGCCTAAATATTTTCCTATATCATGTTGCCTAGAAAACAGTCTTTTAGATTCAAACAACTGGATTCTGTTATAATTGAAACTAAACCAATTTCTCTTTAGCGAAAACTGAAGTGCACTAGGTTTAAAAAACAAACCAACAAACCCAAAACAAAACAACACCACACCCCCTCCCCCCAAAAAACCCCACCAGTACCACTAGAAATTAAACAGGTTTCTAGTCAGCTCTGTCAACTTCATCCCTGCGGGCAGGCCTGTGCTTCGCGCCTGTTGGAGTAAGCTCAGTGAGTTTCTGAATGGCAGCAACTTTCTGCCCCTGCAGTTCCCAGCACATTCTCTTCAGAACCTTGGAAGCCTGAGGGATCGCTTTCTGCTCCTTCTTGCACCCCCTTGTCATGATGGGGACATGCTCCCATCTCCCTCTTCTGGCTCTCGTCTGCCAGACTCTGCAATCTCCCAAGTTCACTGTCTCTGCAAGGAAAGGAATAACTTTTTCTGCCCCATAAGGAACCCACTGACCCAGTTTTCTTAAAAATCAGCACCGGTGTAGATTGAAAGGAACAAAGACACTAAGAAACAAGAAGATGCTGCAGAACGCACTGTGATTTTGTGTGCTGCCATCCTCTATTAGAAGTGGAGTATCTTTCTGTGACAGAATCTCAGCATCAGTGCTGTCTTGCAACAATTGCCCTGCAGTTCCTTTTTGTTACTGGTGTTACATCTGGGTTCCCATCCCCTGGTTTGGGGGTGTTTTTTGTTTGCTTGCTTGGTTGGTTTGTGTGTGTGTGGTTTTTTTAGTCTTATGTCTACCATCTGGCTTTGGAAATTACTAGGTATTTTTGTCCTAAGAAATTCCTTCTGTCATCCATGAGCACATAGTCATAAACTATACTTTCAAGGTCTAAAATTACCAAAGTTTAATATTTCACCACCTACGTTTCCAATAGGAACACTGGTTCCAGTTAACACCACCAGATACAGTTCCATTCCTGTTCCCAGTTTCAGACTAACCCATGATTTCTCTGTTGCACCCAGTAAAGAGAAGAGAGATAAAAGCTAGTATAATATACCTGCATTTCAAAGTCTGCACACGGACTCGGTCTTCCAGTAGAAATTTATCAAAATTTGCTATTCTGCCATTGTTTTTTTCCAGAATAAGTACATCCACATGGAGTATATACCAAAATAAGTATTCTGAAGTATTTACTTCACTCAGGTCTCAAACATGGACAAGTTGTTAAATATTTCCAGCCAAGAATCTGGGAACATCTGTGGGGTTCATTCCCTGTAGAAATTTTTCTCCCTGCCTCTCACTGCATTAGATTTTTACTGTGTCCTTCGTATGTTGGGTTTTTTCCTTCTTTTTTTTTTCTTTTAACTGCATTAATCTTCCTTTTTTCATGTTTCAGTTTCAAGACGACAGGTAATAGTGTAAAAGTTCACACAACCTTCTTGGCACTGTTGTGTACACCCGTTACTGTTTATTTCCGTTAAGTGAGTTTAATGACTGAAAATGAGGGACTGATGGGGTGTGGTGTGAAGCAGTGATGATAGGTGCAAACTCCACGGCGGGACTTACTGCCTTTGCCTTCAGGCATCTACATCTGGACTAATCATCCTAAATTTCTTTTGCAGTCATGGGAGAGAAATAGGCATTTTTAGGTTGGAAATCACTGGACCTGTTTTAAATGTCTGCTTTCAGTGTGGAATGACTTATAAACTATTCACTTGGAACTTTACAGGAACTGGTCATATGCTTAAGCTGTAGGACTTGTATAATACTTTGGGAGTAAAGTCCTGGGATGTAAATGCCATGAGGGCACTATCCTGTCGGACCCACATCCCTCTGGTAGGCAGAAGCTGAGCTTCCACTGGCAGACTTGTCGGTCATTCAACATTTGGAGAGTCTGAACGTGCTTCCTGAAGGACCGATATATGCTACTTCACTGGACTGTGAATAGGCTATTTAATCCAGAATTCAGAGGACATATTTTAGACTTGAGGATTTACCAAAATAAATAAAAAGCCTGAGAAATTCTGGTCCCAGACTGGATCACTTCAAGACCATTCCTGGTTTCATGCTAGGCTCACTGCTTTCCTGTCTGACTCCTGTGAGTTTTGATTCAAGGGTTCTTCCTTGTTCTGTTGGCATGGATCTTGAAAGTTCTTTCACTTCTTCTATGTCATTCCAACTTTACCAGACTCCATGATATTTTTCTGGTGAAAAATGAGTGGAGAAGCTACAGTAATGGACCCAAATACATGGTTCGGGAGTGTGCAGATGTGTTCTAATCAGATCCTGCATTGATATCTTAAATTAAGATGCAGAGATTACTTTATTAATAGCTGAGTGCTTTAAACACCAAGTGTTTGCACCGACCCATCAAAAAGTCCCTCACTGAGATGTACCTTCTTGCAACTGAGAAGATGTATGCATGAGAAATTCTGTGTTTTGCCAGGAGGAGCCAAGTCTGCGGTGTGATGCAGAGGTATTGCTTTGATAAACTGTTAAAGTTTTCAAATAACCCTTAAAAAAAACACAGCTGGAAGATGTTTATGGTACCTTCCTCACTGCAAGAGAGCTGACTTTTTAAACACAGCTTGTAAAGTATTTACCTTCACCTTTATCTTGCATTTAACACTCAACAGCAAATTAAATTTTGCTGTAAAGTGCGGTGCTGTGCAAGTTTTCAAAATTTAAGATCTATGGGGTGAATAGTTCTTTTTATAGATTTCCCTACTTCCCCCCTTGAACCTTTACAATAATAAAACGCTTGTGGGGTTTACAGGACGTTAATAGGCAGAGGCTGCTTTGAACTCGTGCAAGGAGGGTTATGTTGCCTGTTTTTTCAGCTGTAGCTTACAAAGGTACATCTGAATGGGTTTTATGCACATTCATTGTATAAATTTTATCTGAAGGATAAATATTTGTTGAGATATTGTGTTTGAATTTTATAGAACTCTTCTGTAAACCTTGGATTTAACGCTGCTTTTAGGGACAATTTTGTGCGCTGAAAAAACAAGCTTTATTATTACAGTGTAATAAGCCTGGTTTAATGTTCTTCTACTGTTTTATTAATAAGCTGAGTTTTCAATAATTATCTCTAATGCATATTATTAAATAGGGCTTTTGTCCTGTTCTTTTCCAACCCTTTTCACTGTTCTCCAGCGCATTAAATCCGGCAGAGATGGCAGTGCACACAGCCGCAGAGAAGGAATTGCTGCTGGTGGTAAGTACTTCATGTGCAAATGCCAGATTTGTCAGGATCCTAAGGAAAATCGTTTTCCTTAGTGTTTGTGAAACACCCTTCCCTTCTGAAATGCACACAACTATGCACTGAGTAATAGGCAAGAACTTCACAAATTTTGCTTCGTACTTTTTGATTATCTCGTTGCTGTAGGAAACCTTGGCCGATGTGGCAGCGTGGATTTAGCCTGAGATTTGTGCCTTATATACAGAGCTCAGCATATGCCTAAACCTAAACTTCTACTTGTTTTCTGTACTGAGGGCTTGCACATTTTTATCCCATTAACTTTGGAATATTTGCTTTAAGGAGTCCTTTATTATACCAAACCTGAACACGTAAGCCATGAAACCCAGGAATTCATTGTGTCTTTATTTAACATGGAGGAAAGGGGATTTTGTGCCCACCATCTAGTCTGTTATGTGAGGTGTTTGTTGCAAGTTCAAGAGGCTGTTTTGTGCAACCAGCTCTGTAATAAGGAGGAGACACCTATCTTTGAGCTCCTTCTCCCCCCTTTTTTGCAGTATAGCACAGTCGAAGTACTGGAGTCATCCACAGAGGAAATCTTGCTCTCCGACAACTCTCTGCTCCTACAGATTTACAGTGCTGACTTTCATAGATGTGAAACTCTAGCAATGTAAGCCTGGAAAATGGCCTGCTTTGTCTTTTCTGCACTAGGTAGTCTGCATATTGCAGAGCTAATGGTTTGTCCCTCCCATTATAAAATCCATGAAATGTCAGTAATGTTAAACCTAACCGTTCCCTGCTGCTGCTCTAAGGAAAATAACAGACTTCAGGCTGCTTCAGCCACCTGGAAAAAAATCCATTTTGACCCAAATAGGAAATGGTTTCTTTGTATTCTGTGCTTGGTTGATCTCAGTCTCGGTGGATCTCATAAAAAGATTTTCCCTATAAATTCTTGCCTCTTTTCCCTTCCTTCTACAGAGAAGTACTTCATGGATTTTCTTTATTTCTCCCCCTACATAGCAGATGCTTTACTACTTCTATCGAATTCTGTAGGGTCATGGAAATGGCTAGCTTAATCCTAAGATGACCTTAGGATATTATGTTTATGAAAACTGCTCTCCTGAGTTCTCTACGGGTTACGAATGAGTGTTGGATGCTTGAGAGAGATCCCATTCCTTTTTCAGCTCAGTAGTTCCATTAGAGAAGCTTTTTAAATCATTTCTTGATATGTAGAAAAATCACCATTCACCTAAGATTGAATTTTACCTCTTCTGGGTCTCAGGCTAAAGTGATTTTTGGGGTGAAATTCCTTATTTTGGTAATGGAGGGGGATGGAAACATTTCTGGACTCTTGTTCCAGAAGCCCTACAATCAGGGAGCTGGCTAGAGATGCAAAACAGCAGAGGAGACAGCATCGGTCCCTGTTTTCTGTCCAAGTGGACATCCACCCTGGCTTATAATAAACAGAAACCAAGAGCAGCATTGGTAGTAGGTGAGGGTGTTTATAGCTGTGCAAAATGCTGCATCAGGCAGAGGCAAATGGCACAAAGGGTCTCTTGTCTTACAGCTATATTTTATAATTAACTCTACCCTCATTAGTGAGAAAGGGGCATGTTACTGGGAGAGAGTCAGTAGTTCAGCAAAAGAAGATATAAATAAAGACCAAGCTAGAAAGATACCAAGACAACACTAATCCCCCAGACTACCCATTTGTCAATACTTCTTGTAAAGACAGAAATATCTGTGGGAAGTTGTGGGTGATTTTTAATTTAAAAATTAAAATATGCCTTCCCCTCCCCTCTGAAGTTGAACACATGAGGAACTTTGACTGCAAGCTGTAGTAATTCCAAGGCATTACTCTTTCTCCCCCATAACCAGAGTAGTGGGAGAAAAGCAAATGGATTTAGGATGCTAACATAAAGAGGATGAGAGGGTAAGCAGGGTCAGAATGGACCTAGAATTTGGCCTATCAATAATTCTTATATTGTTGCTCAAGATACTATGTCAGATGCACGAAAGAATGGAAAAAAACAGAGTTTGGGAACAAGTCTGTATAAAAGCATGTTTGAGATGTCTGTTAGACTGATCCAACCTTTCTGGAAAGGATTCAGCAAGCAAGCGGGGTACAAAGAAGGTCCTGTATTGAGCCTGGAGTTAACATTTTGCTGCTGAGATTCCTAATTAAACGTTGTGGTGAGATGTACTATTTTATATATTTTTAGAAGGAACCAAAGGTATTACGCATTTTTTAACTAGTAATGTTAATTTTGGGGAACCTTATCGGTGAAGAAGCTGCACGCTCACAGCAGTGGATGTTAGGGATGTTGTCGTTTGTCTGCCTTTTACTGAGGATGACTGAGAGAAACCTGAAGGCCCAAACATTATTTTGTCCAGTGTTTGGCATTATGCACCTGGGTATTGAGTCTGTATTTTGAAGTGTAAGAACTTTCTGTACATGGCCTGTGTGAAATATATATCAAATATAAACATGAGTTATTTTATTTCAGAATTTTAGTACACTTTTGATAAATTAATGGCTTCAAAATTAAAAAAAAGTAAAGTTTATATACAATTTAAGTTCCAGTGGTGCTGCCAAGAGCAAAAGGGATCATTTTACTACACTGTATGACGGCTTTGCCAACATTACTCAACCCAGTGAAGCCTGGAATCCTCCTTAGTTTAGTACTTCCTAGCTAAATTGAAGTAGTTACTAGGTAAATGAAGTGTGTATGCAACCCAAATATTTTAGGTATGATGCATGTTTTATTTCATTCCTCCTACCAGCTCGCTGTCCCCATACTTGCTGGCATTCCTAACAGTCTGGGGTTTTTCACCCCAAGTATTTTGTCCCTGTATAGTTATTTATTAGGAGTATTGATAATTCAGGCTTCCTTGCTTTAGGAAATATGATCTAAAGTTGCATTTAAAGAGGAAGCTAAGAGGAAAGAGAGCTAAGTCAGCAGGGTTTGTGCTTTATCGGACACCTACTTTGTCAATATAAATTAAACAGAAGGTGCATGAGATGCACCAAAGCATAACTTGAAGGATATGATTAGAGTGTGCATGGATGGTAGACAGAATGGAAAAAGGGATGCCAAGAAAACTGACATCTGTATCAGTGTCAGTTAAAGTCTGCTCGTCTTGTGAGAAGGATAAGCATTAAATCTAAAATACCTACCCAAAATTGAACACGTTTGTTCACTTTTATTATAAGAAGTGAAATCTTCTTCTCCCCACAAATATCAGATTTATGATTTTCAGTATTTTTGATTCCTGTTGGAAGCAGATTATATTGGTACACTCCTGTAAAATTCATTAATAAGAATTTTGGAGGAAAAAGGAAAAACCCACCTGAAGGGATCTAACAGTACGTCCCAATTCTCAAAGCTTTTCTTGTTTTCATACTCACTTGTTTGTGTTTTGCAGAGATGGGATACTAACAGCCAGAATTTAACGTTAGGACAGTGTAGTTTTTACTACCCTAAGAGATTTTTACTGTCCAGTAGCATAAGGCCTCCCATAGATAAGGGGAAGTACTTCCCTTAAGGAATACATTACCATAGCAGTGTTTACTTGGTCTCTGCGTCGGCTCTGCTCCTGAATGAGGAGTTTTGTGCTGGATGAGAGGGGAGTTGTGTACTGGATGAGAGGAGCCATGCAGTCTGGGACAGGAGCCCAAAGAAGCAGTCTTGAATTCAGAAGATGAAAGGCCAAGCGCTTTGCCTTCTCCTTGTTACCTGAGCCTGTCCAGATGAATTTGGGAAGGAAACCACACAAGAATAATTTAGGTATCTTTTCCCTTTTTCATTTCACCTGTGATGATGTCAGTGGCAAAATGGGTTTGTCCATCCCAAACAAGCATCCCATGTTCAAACACCCTTTACCAGCACATCGGGATCTCCTCAAATAACATGCAAGCCACGCTATAGAAGTTGGGGCAATAAGCACCCCAAATAATTTTCACTGTGACTGGGGCACGGGAATCTCCTGTTATCCTGCCACCAGGTCCTCATGATCACTTACATTTTCTAGGCTTTGTGTGCCTGTTGATGCCTCATTCATTACACATTGTCGTGGGATGGTTCCATAAGTTGTGTATACAAAAAACCCCAAAACCTTTCTTTTTATAAACAGACAGGGAATATACTTGAGTGAGGAGCACATCTTAATCTGTTCTCTGCATCTGAACTCACCTAAGGAGTTAGATTAACTGACACCCCAGAAACAATGTTCATGCAACACCATTTCAAATCAAAATGAGCTGCAGTGGAGTAAAAAATTGCATCTGCTTCCCATGCCATTTCTCCATTTTAATATAATATTCTGTCTGCTACTCTGAACTTACTGTTCTCTTCAGTCAAACCAAACCCCTGTCTTCTCCAAAGATGGGCCCAAACATGAAAGATGCACAGAGCTCATTGTTCTGCCATATAATATTAACCGGGTTTTTAAATAAGTTTTATACTTTGGTTCTTGTTTTAAATTGTATGTGGAGGAGTTAGTTCAAGTTAGTTTTTGTATGGAAGTTGAAGAAATCTGAGTGAACAGAACATGTTGTACTTATAATACAGTAATTAAATATCCTAATTTATGGATTATAGGCATTTAAAAGTCATTATGGGCATGACTTTTAAACAGATGAGAGGAAGGGATGCAGTGTAATGGATATCAATATGTGTATTATTTATGTCTTTATATGTATAGCTCCCAGTTAATGCTACTGTAGAAAGACTTGAGGAGAAGATAATGTCAGCATGATAGTCAACTCTCACGTATAGTCGTTTTACAGAGCAAATATATATCTATAAATCAGATTTTGAAAACATATTGACCAGCTCTGCTTAATCCGTTCCTGTTGCTTTTTCAACTGAAATCTGGAGCCGCGTTCCTGCAGTCAGTTTGTGTGTGTGTTTCCACATTACCAGCCCAGAGTGAGTACAGTGGGACTGGCTTCCATGTGAGCTACAGTAAAAACATACCTTTTAAATAAATGTACAATAAGTAAATAAATAATGAGCGTGTATTAATCGTAGTGAAGGTTTTCTTGGATACAGAGAGTAGTTTAGTTCAGCATTAGTCTTCCATTATTAAAAAACATCATTTAATTTGAAGCATATGTTTGTACAGTTACTAGACTGATGCAGATAGAATTAATTTGCAAGTTGAGAAATGTCTACCTGTAGTTCTTTGATGACAAGTGCCATCAGACAGATGTTAACACTCAAAGCTCTGTTATTAGTAGAGAAAACCTCTACAAAAAAAAGCCTTTCTTGAAGAGTTTTTATTTTTATCCTTTGTCCCAGTGTTACCTTTGCTTTTTTCTGTGTATTACTTGAGAGAAAGTTAGTTTCATTCCCATAATCCCAAAGCTGGAATGTGTATAAAATCTTTGGCCAAGTGTTGTATGTATACTGAATAAAAACATATAGGTGATTTATGTGTCAATAGAACTGCAAAAAGTAATTTCAGGATGAGATTTAAACTTCTGGCAGATCATATTATGTGGTCAGCATAATTTTTAATAGGTGCTGTATTGGCAGCCAAATCCTGTATCCCATGGCAGAGTGTCAAGGGAAGCCTTACCCCAAACGGCTCCACAGCTAGGACATTCCTCCTGAAAGATGGAGCTGTGGGTTGAACTCCCTCAGGTGAAGGCATTGAAGCCAGACCTCTCACTTCCTCACCTGCTGCCTGACATCTCCCTGTATGATAGATGGTGTCACCCACCTCTTATTCCCTTCAGATGCACTTTAAAGTGAAAGATGCTCTTCTTCCACACTTTTAGGTATGTTTGGAGCATAGTGCAGTCCGTGGAGACTTGATGTGGTTTTGCATATTGCATTTAATTTAGACTAATTGTGGGCTGCTACCAAAAGAGATGTTAACCTTCCCTTCGCTCTCGCTGTAGATATAATGGTTGTACAGGGGTAAGGTGAGCTGCATTACTTTGCTGATCCACTTGAGAAAAGGTCTTCATTAGGTTAGTTTTAAATATGTCGGTAACGTGCTCCAGCACAGCCTCCTGGCATTGACAGCGTGTGGAGGGGGATGCGATGCAGGGCGGAAGGGGCAGGGTGCTCCTGTCTGTGGCGAGGCGGGGCTAGATTGGCAGGTTCAGAACAAATGAAAGGTGGAACTCCTTACCTCAGGTTGTTACGGATGCAGAAATTTCACAGGGGCCTAAGGGATGACTGAATAAGTTACTGGAGAATCAATCAATCAATCCATTATTAAATATGAAGACCTGCCCCCTTCTTGACTTACAGGCATACCCCACGTTTGACTTACAAACTGTGGGAAGCTAGGAAGTTATTCTTGGAGAGCTGCTGTGTATGCTTACTCTCCTTTTGATGCTCTTCCCTAAGCATCTTGGTCTTTTATATGGACATTAAACCACTTTAGATATTTAATCCAATCTAGTAAGGCATCCATGTGTTCTTAAGCGTAAAGAGGACACTGTCCCTATAGAATCATAGAATCTTTTAGGTTGGAAAAGACCTCTAAGATCATCAAGTCCAACTGTTAACCAGTTTTAATTACTTAGTAATGGAGACATAAGCACAGGAATCCTGATCAAGTAATATACCCTACACTTCAGTTGGGCTTATAGCACAAACATATCCCTACGTGTAACCACACCCTCAATGTGTTTTCAGTGCCATTGGCATCTCCTCATCACTCTGGCTTTGCTCAGCACCAACACTGTTATGGCGGTCCTGAAGACAAAGCCACTCCTCACACTGTGCCACCACCATGCATGCAGCATTACAATACTTTATTAAAAAGGAAAAAAAATCATAGAATCATAGAAAGGTTTGGGCTGGAAAGGACCTTAAAGACCATCTAGTTCCAACCCCCCTGACATCGGCAGGGACACCCTCCACTAGACCAGGTTGCTCCAAGCCTCATCCAGCCTGGCCTTGAACACTTCCAGGGATGGGGCACCCACAGCTTCTCTGGGCAACCTGTTCCAGGGCCTCACCACCCTCTCCGGGAAGAATTTCTTCCTGATATTCAACAGATAGACACTTACTCTTCATATAGTTTTTTCCAGGGTGCGTTTAGTCAAGATGGGATGCACTCATCAAATAACTTGCTGCTTCTGGAAAGAACAGTCCAGCCCCCACTCAGCACTTCTTTTTCCCATTCCTGGTCGTATGTCCTTGCTGCTTCCCTTGCGCTACTTCCAGCATTAATCTAACCCTTTGTTGAGTTGTTCAGTTCGTTAAACACATAAATAATGTGTTTGGGCAACTGAGTCAAGTTCAGGCTAACGAGCTACATTTGTGTGAACAGCTGCACTTGCTCGCTGTAACAGCGCACACAATTCTATTTACTGAATTGGCTCGTAAACGGAAAAGGGGAGCTTAGGCACCACGGTCAGTTCCTGAGCAACCCATGGGCATCTCGCTGGTCAGGATGGCCACTTTGGGCAACTCAGTCATAGCAGTAAGCGCTTGAGGGACTGCACAGCTATGCCAGGGGGGCAGTTGGTGAGGTTCAGATGCTTGAGGGATTGGACATCCACTAGATGGTGAGAGAAAAAGGTGGGAAATTTGGCTTCAAATTTTGGCCTTACTGCTTCATTCCCTTCTTGGATGTAGCCCTAATAAAACTTAAGGGTCCTTGGATGTCCAAGAAAGCTTCTGTTTTCAGTTGTTTGTTTTAGGGCAGTACGACACACACTTGTGTATTCCAGTCATTTTGGTTTGTCTACCTTTTTTTTCTGTTATTTAATATAAAATCTTTCACCTTCCTCTGGTAGTATCACTAAAACCCATGTGTTTTCTGCCTTTCTTAGCCTGGAGAAGAGAAGGCTCCGGGGAGACCTTATAACACCTTCCAGTACCTGAAGTAGATTTAGATTGGATATCAGGAAGAAATTCTTCCCAGAGAGGGTGGGGAGGCACTGGAACAGGTTGCCCAGAGAAGCTGTGGATGCCCCATCCCTGGGAGTGTTCAAGGCCAGGCTGGATGAGGCTTGGAGCAACCTGGTCTAGTGGAGGGTGTCCCTGCCCATGGCAGGGGGGTTGGAACTGGATGGTCTTTATGGTCCTTTCCAACCCAAACCATTCTATGAAATGAAGAGGCAAGGACCCTCTTGTAAGTCCACAGCTCTTTGCTTGACCCTGTCACCCCCAGTCAAACCCACTGGTTTCTTTCAGTCTCTTCAAATCCTTCGTTAAGAATTCAGTCCTTCCATGGAACCTGTCAGTGAGAATTGATCCAGGGAGGTTGATGTACGCTGAAACAGATTGTCCTTGTTTTGAAGTTTCAATGGTAATCTGTGCCTTGTAAACATATTCACTGTTTGACATGCGACTGTATATATTAGATCTTTCTCTGAGCAGAGATGCTGTCTTCCAATTCAGGGCTGAGTAAACTGAAGTCTGCAGTAGTATTTATAGAGAGATAAAGGTTTGTCCTCTTTATGGAAGATTTTTTTTTTAAATAGTAACAATATTTATAAAAAGAACATTTATTGTAAATAAGACAATGGAAACGTGTCACCAAGTCCAGACTTTGTAACTAATGTTTGCCGAATGAAACCCATTTTTCCTCCTTGCAGATGGAGGATGTTTAATAACAGCATTGTTTCGTGTTGTACACGAACATGTTTGTATTTGGCAGCATGGCACGTCCTGCCTTGTAAATACACCAAGCCAAACATGAAATGTTTTCTCCTAGAAGAAAAAAAATGCATAAAAATTAGTTGTAGTAGACGAGCTTGAAAGCTTGCCATGAATGTGAAAAAGAGATTCAGGGGTGAACAGAATATTTGAAGTGTCTGGAATACTGCTGTGGCAGGCGAATGTGAATCTGACGTTGTCTGGGCACGAGGCAGCCCTCGGAGCTGCCACATTCCTTGGGGCCCCGCTGCAAGCGGAGCTGCCAGCACAGTGTTTACAGCAAGATGCGGGGCCGGGATGGTGTGCGTACGTGCACTGTGCCTGCCCACCCTGCCGACAGCACATGCCCGATGTACTCTTCTCATTAAAAGCAAAGTTAGCACTGTGTTTAACCCTGGGAGCGTTCAGCAGGTGGATCGTACCCATCCGTGAGCGCACAGACATGTGAAATGTCCGTATACATTCGGACAGTGTTTATATTATCATGCTTATTTTAACGCCAAAATGTGACTGTAATTTATAAGCAACTGAAATGTCAGCATTCGAAGCAGAAATATTTTAATGTGTTTACTCCAAAATAAATAAGGCTCTGTGTGTGTATATATGTTTTTTTAAATTAAAACACACACATGTGGACACAGTGTCCATTGTGTTTTAATGACCCCTATTACAAATGAGTACTGTATCCATCATGAAAAGATTATTTCATCCAAATCTTGTTTGACAGATAGTAGCTGAATTTATGTTGGTTTTTTATCGTTTCACAGAACATAGCAGCATGTTATTTGTCTTCAATTTTATTTTTTTTTCCCCCCAGATAGCGGTGGTACCAAAGGGGAAAGACTGAGTGCCAGACTAAAAGCTTTACCTGGAACAAGTGAACCCTATGAAAGTAGCAGCAGTAAAGAAATAGGTAAGTGGGCATCTTACATCTTCATACTTTCCTGGCCCTCAAAGAGAGGGGGAGATGGGAAAAATAAGTTCTTGGAAGAGCTGGTATAATTGGTAATTAGGAAAACATTGTCTCCATGGAATAAATGTGAAGAATGGCTTTAGCTTCATTGTTCAGAGCTCACTATAAAGGAATTGTGAATATTAAGAAATGTGGCCCGTGTAAATATTTATTACTTTTGGTATCTGCCTGCTACATCCTTTAGTCAGTTCCTGTGGTTCTGCAGTCATAAGTTCATAGAATCACAGAATGGTTTGGGTTGGAAGGGACCTTAAAGATCATCCAGTTCCAACCCCCCTGCCATGGGCAGGGACACCCTCCACTAGACCAGGTTGCTCCAAGCCTCATCCAGCCTGGCCTTGAACACTTCCAGGGATGGGGCATCCACAGCTTCTCTGGGCAACCTGTGCCAGTGCCTCACCACCCCCTCCAGGAAGAATTTCTTCCTGATGTCCAGTCTAAATCTCCCCACTTTCAATTTAAACCCATTACCCCTTGTCCTGTCACTACAGGCCCTTGTAAAAAGTCCCCCCCAGCTTCCTTGTAGGCCCCTTCAGGCACTAGAAGGTGCTGTAAGGTCTCCCCGGAGCCTTCTCTTCTCCAGGCTGAACAAGCCCAACTCTCCCAGCCTGTCCCCATAGCAGAGGGGCTCCAGCCCTCGGAGCATCTTTGTGACCTCCTCTGTACTCGCTCCAACTGGTCGATATCCTTCTTATGCTGGGGGCTCCAGAGCTGGACACAGCACTCCAGGTGGGGTCTCACGAGAGCAGAGTAGAGGGGGAGAATCCCCTCCCTTGACCTGCTGGCCACGCTTCTCCTGATACAGCCTAGGATACGATGCTAAAACCCACTCTTGTGCTTGATTGTGTACGTTTAAAACACAGCTGAAAAGACCTGCAGGTGATGGTTTCAAATGTATTTATTTAAACCCTAGATGCCTCCTACATAGATCCACTTGGCCCGCAAGCAGAAAGACCAAAAACTGCAGCACGGAAAAGAACTGAGGAAGATGACTTTGCTGATGAAGAGCTAGGAGAGGATTTGCTTCCAGAATAGCATATGGTCTACTCATAACTTTTTCTCCTTTTAAAAGTTTTAGCAGAAAAACATTCATCCATTATGATTTTTGTAGTCGATTTTGATAAAATATTTGTGAAATACATTGGAAATATGGTATCTTACATTAAAAACATGGGTTTGCAGTTGCAATGTCTTTTATAATTATTTTTTTAAAAAACAAAGCTGAGGTTATTTAACTCATGCATAAACACTACATGGGTTTTCAAACTCATTGCAAACTGTATCAAATGTATAAAAAGTGCCATGTTCCTCATCGTAAGCCAGAATGTAAGGCCTGTGAATTGACTTTCTGAAAATGTTGGATATGACCTTGGTCATCTTTAAGGCCCCTGTTCAGCAGAGCACTTGATACTAAAGGAAGCACCTGTGCTTAGCTGAGCTCGGGCCATTTTGCAGCCTCTTGGTGATCTCCTAGGGATTTTTGCAATTACAAAAATGAAGGGGTTTTTGTTTCAAATGGTCAGAGTGGGCAGGATTTCAATCTAACTTTTTCAGAACGGCTGATTAGATTTCAGCTTTTGAATCTTAACTTGGGGACTGTGGCACTGACTATGCAGAGGTGGATTTCTGTGTGCAAAGATGTTACTTACAGAAGTCATCATTTTGCCTGTGAACTGAACAAGTTTGATCTGAAGTCATCGAGGCATGTTAAACAGGAACATGGGGTTCCTGATCTGTATCACTTTTCGGAGAAAAATGTTAGGTGTTCAGAATTTCCCAATAAATACATGCCAGGCTAGGACACTGGGGTGGCAGGGACTGGTTTTTAAATCACTGGTGTGGCTTTGGTTTAACAGTCAGACTTTGGGTATTACACTTTGAAATGCAAAGATTCAGTCTTCTAAAATTTCCAATGCTCATTCTCACTGTTGTTGCACAGACTGTTTCCCAACCAGTGGCACTGGAAAATTTTCTTCGTATCGTCATGAAATGTTCTTTTCTGGTTTTAAAAGCATCTGCCTGGCCTCCTAAGATGTCTCTGCGAGCGGTCAGAAACAGCTCTTCAGTGGTGCGGTTGCAGGACTGTGACCTTGTGGGGTTTGTGGTACAATGAACCGCTTCACAGGTAACGTGTTTCCCGTCCTGGTGCAGCACTCAGTCTAGGACTGCAGCAGTGACCGCGTGGTGGTATAAGCGGAGCTCATTCGGCACGGTCTGTGGCACATCCTGAGGGGTTCCCCAAAGGAAAAGGACATGGCAAGCTCTGGAGCCTGATCCTTCTAGAGGATGGAAAAGAATGTGAGAAGGAAGAGGATGCCACCTGCAGCAAGTTTTTCCTGTGCTGCAGTTCTCTCCTCGTGCAAGTAGGAATAGAAGGGGGAAGAATGGGTGGCTTATGTGGCTAAAGAACTTGGATGCCGCACAGCAACGCTCATATGCCAAGCCAGAGCAGTCTTTGGCTTTTTGACTGTTGAACTCAGCTGAGGAGACCTTCCTCAGGTATCTTTTAGAGCAAGAAATACAGAAACGCGTTGCCTCTTTTGCCTCTGGTGAATCCCCAGTTTCACTGCAGACTTTACCGTTGTACTTTTTTCCACGCCCAAGGACAGTGCAGGCCTGTGACCGCAGAGTCTGTGCACTGTTGTCAGACGGGCATGTTCTGGCTCTGTTGCAGAGGAGGCAGGAACTTGCATCTCTGGCACTGGGCAGCCCTGACCTCTCCTCGCCAAGGCTGCCCTGCAGCCCCTCCACTGCCAAAACATCAGCACTGACACCGATACAGCAGTGTGTGTTCTTAGTATTTTCAGTGAAGTGTCAGTCAAAAAGATGAAGGAGGGGAGGTGGAAAGGCAATCGAGCTGAACAGTTTGCAGAGACTTGTTCTTGGTGTCTTAACCGTCATGTCGTGCTTGAGACCCAGCTTTTCTCTTGTTTGTTCTGCAGTGGTGCTATCGTGTTCAGGTCATGGGATGGCCTTCCTGGATATCACGGTGGTTCTTTTCTGTCAGGCTTACAGTCTTGGAACACCTCGACCTCCAGGATGCAAAGTGCCAGGCAGGAGGGAGCTTTTTCAGCTACAGGCTGCAGTGGAATGAGGTACCTGACTAATCACAGTGGGAGAAAGGGCTTGGCCCTTGCAGGGGTTGTACAGAGAAACCTCTGCAAAGGAGGAGACAGGCAAGATGCTGTCATGGCCTTCTGACACCAAGCCATTTGGGTAGACCATCTTCTCAAACATTAAAATTGCATAGACATGTCCATGATAAAGTGGTATGAAGCCCTAATAATTTGGGGTATGGTTTACAGGCAGACTTAGGGATGTTTCTGTGGACTATGGACATCAGAGAGATTTTGATTAGCAGCAGTTTCTTGGCACAGTTTGCCCAGTTGCCTAACTGTACATTATATAAAATTCTGTGATTTACAAAGAATGGCACTTTTGTACCACTCCTGCCCAAACTCCCTGGAACTTCTGGAACATGTTGTCTCCTATAGCATGAGGATCCGATTATATAATGCTTTGGGTTGTGACGTATTTGCACATTATTTTGCAAGCACAGCTGAGCTTGTTCGGAAGTGACAGAAAGCCATGCGATCCAGCTCCAACACACTCAGAATGTTTTAGCCCAGGTTCAACCCCTTCAAAACCGTGTTGACTATGGCTGTGGCTCTGCTAGAATTGCAGCGTAGCCAGGGCAGGCCCCGAGCAGAGGAGCTGATGTGTAACATTCCATGCTGTGAGACTGGTAGCACACTCCTGGTACAGATTGGGCCTGTGACTCTTAGCAATCTCCCAGGCAATTCCCTTGCATGACCCTAAAGTTAGCCTGGGCCAGGTACCTTCTTCACAAGCAGCTTAGGTGCAGCCTCCTCCTGCTGTGTGAGACGTTTGTGAAGGAACACAAGATGTGACATCCTGCCTGATCCCTGATGGGGACTAATATAACGGGAATCCGTTCAGGAGAGGAGCTGTGTGCGTGTCCCAAGTGCTATGTCAGCGTGTCGTTGGAAGGCCTCAGGCTATTGGTAGATGAACACACCTGCACGATTCAGGCAGCTCCACTCTCCAAGGAAGTGTGGCCACGCCAGGGGGGTGCTGTGTCTAAAGTAATTACCTGGGTTACGCGTGGCTATTGCTGTGCTGTGTTGGTGTGATGGCCCTGTCCTGGAGCTCGCTCGGTTGGCACCAAGCTCAGGTGCATGAGTTGTGTTCCCTGCTGCCACGTAGGATGCCCTCACTCCTGAGATAGGTCTCAGAAACCACAGGAGTGGGAACACTGCATGAGTTAAAGAATTCTACCTTGATCCCAGAAATCCAAGCAGAAATGTCTGGTCGTGTAAAACAGACTCCATCTCCAGAAGCCACGCTGCAGTATGTGTTTGCAGCACCATCTAAGTCCTGATTTTCTGTTTAATTTTGGAATTAGTAGAACATTTAAAATTCCTGGATAAAGTTTTGGTAAATGCAATAAGACTGCTACTATATTAGTTGTTTGGGGGGGGGTTATATATTTGCAAGGCAGCAGTATTGAAGGGCCGTTTCTCTTCTGGGATCCTTTGCAAGTGTAGTATGGGACTGTAAGAAACGAATCGTAATTAGCTAAGCTTTGATTGTTCCTGATTTCAAAGGCACAGATGCTCAGCTTTTCAACAGAAAGGCTATGGTTAACCTGCCTGCACCTCACTTTCCACCTCTGCAAAATGAAGGCTGTTAAAGATCCTCCACTTTGCAGGAATTCAGTTTTGCAAAGCTAAATGGCCTAGTGTCTGTAGAACACGCTGACATCCTGCAGCAGAAGATGCGATGCCATGGAAGCTGCAAAGTGGTATTATAATGCTTACAAATGCAGGGAAGGAGTATCAGCAGTCTGGGTGGCGGGTTATCTGCAAACGGAATGTGAGGGAGAAGGACATCTCCAGGCAGTAATTGAATTCTCTCCCTGAAGATTTATACCTGCTGGTGATGCCAGCTGAGTGTTTGTTCCTTACAACAATATGAGTTGTTCAAGTTGAAGAGCTGTATGATGACTTTTAAGTGTTTTCCACATCATTATTTCAGATAGAGACGGGACGTTGTTAGTGTACACGCCAGTGTAGCAGCATGGGGCTGTGCACTGGGAATGTGCCGGTTCAGTGCAATTGTATCATTGCTGTGACAAGCACGCTACTGTGGCCTCACTCATGCTGCTTGTCACAACGTGTCACAACTGGCTGTCATGCCAGGGCAGCTATGGAAGATGGCAATCCCAACCAGGAGAGTCTGACAAGGTTGCTTTTGGTAATTCATGTGTCTGAGAAGGGCTCCATTCTTACACCTACTGGCAGGTTTTCAGGATCGTTCTAATGGTTCAGGAAAAAACTTTCCAAATTATTTTAACGGTCTGATGATAACATATTTGAATAGGGCTTTTTCTCCTGCAATGACATATTTTTCTCCAGCTGTTAGTTACAACATAAGACTGAAGATAGGAACCTTGTGTGGTTTTCAGTGTTTAAGTTTGCATGAAACGCTTTCTGCTGGAATCATGTGCAGAAAATGTTTCTTCTTATTAATATGAACTCACTAAAAATGTCTGCCTTGTTCTTGCACATCTGTTTTCTTCTGAACATCTCGACTTTCTCATAGCAGAGATCTGTGAAACTGAACTTCTTATTAACTCTCTGGCATTGATCACTCAGTCTCAGAAGAGGGGCAGCTGCTACTCCCGAGTATAAATGTTGCATGACAACCCCCAGAAAGAGCATTCAGAATATTATGTAAATGTGAAAGAAACACTTTTTCTATTACTCAGTAGATTTCCTTCTGTCTCTTCTATCAGTGGTAACTTTCTCTTCCCCGTCCTCTCAAACTTTTTCCGCATGTTTTTGTTAAAAAGGGATGTCGTAAGGTGACTAAAGGAGGGTAAGAAATGGTAAGGCACACCAAGGAGCTCACCAGAATCCTATGCAATAAATTGTGTAGATTAGATCAAATTAGAATTCATAGATTAAATGATTGCATAGAAGGAGACGAACTGTTGTCTTCATCTGTAATACATTCTCAGCCAGGAAAGTAGAAAGTTTACAACAACATATTGTTGAAACACTAAAGGGCAACACAGGAAGCTTGGGAGACTATGGAGAAGAACACTGAGGAACCATAAAACGTAGCTGTCGGTTTTCACCAGCAGGTACTGAAGTGACTGCAATGTATTAGGAAACAGAAGTCCGGGAATTTTCTAAGGATGTGGAACATCGTAATAAAAATGTTTATATGGGTATGAATGGTAAGGAAATGTGAACACATGGGTGCAAAATACCAGCAGGAGGACGGCATGCGTTGCAGTGACATTGCACAACTCCCGATGGCTCGCAGAGGTGGGACAGGATCGAGAGATTAATCACTGTCAGCTCGTGATGGGTACAATGACACACATCCAAAACCGGCCTGCTCCTAAGAAGAAGCCAGTAAGCGTAGGGAATAGGCTTTAAAACCTCTTTGCCCTCTGTGTCATCACAAGCAATCCTGTCCAGACTCCCTGGGTACAGGTGTCAGTGCCTGACTGTTCGGTGGACTACCTGCGTGCATCTCGGCGTTGGATGTATGCAACGTGGTTGTTAGGGGCTGGAATCAGCTGTGTTTTAACATAAATTAGTGTGATGGTTTCCAACCGTGGCAACTGTCCGATCACGCGTGGGAGTGTGACATCATTAAAAGGGCAATCTCCATGCATGCAGTGGGCAAGGGCTTCCTGTGGTCACATGCTGCTGGGAATGCTGTAAGGGGTGGCTGGACCCGACAGGCAATCAGAGGGCTGCCTGACAACACACCGCGGTATGGCAGTGTCACGAAACAGCCGTGAGCCACACACAGAGCACGTGGTAACAGGTGGGTCCTGTTTTACAGAATGGCAGCTCGGTGCCATTATGAAGAACCAAGAGCCACGTCCTTTGGCCAGTGGGATGAGGCGGAACACAGTCTGTGGGCTCCATACAGCCCTCGCCACCAGGTCGGCTGTTGGCAAGGGCATGGGTGGGATGTTCTGCATGCTTTAGCTGGTATTTTTCACCTTAGGCCACTGAAGGAAAAAATTCTCACTGTCTTGCCTGTCTTCTCTTAGAAAATAGCCATGAGCCGTGGAATTTCCTGTGGATTCACATAAAGGCGCACGTCTGCTGTTCTGAATTTATTGATTGAAACACCATATATTGCATAAAATCCAGGACAGATTCTTTATTATTAAAGATTTTTTCCCAATATTTCATTATATAGCTATCTTAAACACCCTCAAATTCCCAGAAAATCATAAATCAATGACAATGATACTGGTACCTTAATAATATCTTAGTAACATCTCAACGTCATGGTAGAACCTAAGTTTTGCCAAAATGTGTAAGCAAAATTTTATGATTCAGGTGTCTCTAGGGTAGACTACGCCATGGCAGCTGGCATAGTGCTCTTTCAGTTCCCAGGTAATGGAATCCCATTTGTTGCCCTTCTGTGATTCTTATTATTTGAATCAATGAGATGATTGCTAGTCAGACAAGATGCAGGGCCACGAAGATGCTCAGAGGGCTGGAGCACCTCTCCTATGAAGAAAGGCTGGGAGAGTTGGGCTTGTTCAGCCTGGAGAAGAGAAGGCTCCGGGGAGACCTTACAGCACCTTCCAGTACCTGAAGGGGCTACAAGGAAGCTGGGGGGGGGGGCTTTTTACAAGGGCCTGTAGTGACAGGACAAGGGGTAATGGGTTTAAATTGAAAGCAGGGAGATTTAGATTGGACATCAGGAAGAAATTCCTCACTGGAACAGGTTGCCCAGAGAAGCTGTGGATGCCCCATCCCTGGAAGTGTTCAAGGCCAGGCTGGATGAGGCTTGGAGCAACCTGGTCTAGTGGAAGGTGTCCCTGCCCATGGCTGGGGAGGGGAACTAGACGGTCTTTAAGGTCCCTTCCAACCCAAACCATTATATGATTCTATGATGCAACTAATGTATAGAATTATACATTAAAGCCATCTCCAACTGGATCACTACTGCCCTTGCACTGCTTCATGTAAGGCTTGTCCATGGTTCAAGTGGTTCCTGCTACAGTAACTCCTATAACACACAACATGGGTTACACAATTTAGAGGTATATTCTATTACAATCTGCACCCCGGACCCTTTCGACCGATTTATTGGTAGCTTGGCCAGCAACAAGGAGTAATACAGTAATAGCTCTAGGAATGAGGCAAGGTCATATATAGCAATCAATGTCCATCATACAGTTTAACTCATTGGCTGTTTTCACCCAGAAATGAGATGAGACTCAAAGCCTTAAACTCACTGGCAATTTAATGTCTGTGCCTTTGTTTCCTCTCCTGCTCTGATTTTGGGACAGACCTCTCCCAGAAATGTCAATGCATATAAAGGAAGTGCATAAAAGTCATGTTTCGCAAAGCCAAGTGTGACATCCTCATGCTACTCAGGAATTCTTGAGAAAAGATAATATGAAAAGTAATATGAGTAATATGAAAAGTTCTGTCATCATAAATATGTCATGTTGCCACACATATTACTTGAAGGTGTTGAAGTAACACAAGGCCAGATGCAGCGCAGGGCTCTGGGAGTGAGACAGGACTGGGCTAAATGAGCCTTGCCCCAGTCTGTCACCTGAGGATACAACTGCAAAGGAGAGTTTTGGATTCCATTTGAAACAAAGTCTTTCCTTAGAGCTGAAACCTGATTCAAATCCCATACAGTTCAAGCTTAAGATACTGCTCATGAGTGATACTGACCGGTGATGCATAAGGTACCAAAACCGCTAAAAATCACACTTTGACTCAACTCAATAGCTTTTCAGAAACCATGAAATCAAGTCACTTCATCACCTTATGAATGCCAGGTCTCTCTGTTTCAGTTCCAGCCTGGTTTGTGAAGCTGATGTCTTGTGGTACCAAGCCGGGGTTTCACAGGCCTTCTATGACTTGCAAACATATTTTCCCTTACTCCTGATCAATATTTTCATATTTATCTATCCTTACACTAAATGCCTCCGTAGACGCGCAGGGCTTAACCATAGCACACCAAATAATGGATTCAAGTGAGAAATTCCAAAGGCTGTGTTTAGTGCAAAGCATTCCAGTGGACCACATCTTTTATAACCCAGAGTCCACAGGTGCTCATTTTTTGTGGGTTGTGCCAGAGACCCTGAATATATTGCATTGTCTCTTTGTTAAACGTACTGATAAACCAGCAGAGAATGGATGGAGAAGTCACCGCAAGTGAGACTCACCTCAATCTCATTTAGGTATGTGCAATGCACGTTTCTCACCTCCTGAAGCTGGCTTCCTTGTTAGTCAGCAGAGCCCCATGTTGTCGAGGGTGGCTCCCACCTCAGCAGGAGGAACAAGTGGATGAGGCCTTCTACGGGCAGCTGGCAGCAGCCCCAGTCCTCATGAGGGACTTTGACCACCCCAGTACCTGCTGGAGGGTCTACTCACGGGGCTGCTTCTGGAGAAACAAACCAGAGAAGCTACGTGGAGCTAGGCGTGTGGCAGATCCCAAATCCCACAAGGGACAGTGCCAGTTGCTCCAGTGGCTGAAGGAGTCTGGACTGCAGCAATCAGCAATGGCCAGAGCTGTGCTATTTTCAGCTGTAAATACCCATTTTTCTCATCACCTTGGCTCCTACCGGGCCAAATCCATCCTGGCTGCGCCTCAGCCTCGTGCCCTGGCCCGGTGGGCCCCACTGGTGGCTCTGGGCCCCAGCTGGTTCGAGAACCTGGCTCCTCGCCACCCCACCGAGGGTGCAACATGGTGCAAAGGGAGCGCTCGGCTCCTGACAGAGCAGAGGAGGGGACAGGGCGCCCGCAGCCCGCGAGGGACCCCGACACCCGCCCACAGGGGTTGCTGCGGCCGGGTTCCGGGGCAGGACAGCGGCTGGTGGCGGACCGAGCCCGGCCGTGCATGCGGGGCTGTCCCCGGGGGCAGCGGGGCAGGATGGCGGGGCCGTGCCGAGTGCGGGACCGGCCAGCTCCCGGCGCCGAACGCTCGCCTCCTCCGTGAGCGCCTAAAATGTTCCTGGCATGCGAGGCCAGGGGAGATGCAGCGAGGAGCGGGGCACTTTTCCAACAGCTCCTCCGCCGAGAGAGCCAGTGGCACGGCGCGGCTCCGCAGCCCGCCGCTCTCCTCGGTTTCCTCCAGCAGACCGAGCGCCATGCAGCGAGGCAGGGTAAGGGGCTGCGCGCCGGGGACCGGGCAGGGCGGCCCGGGGGGGAGCGCCCCGACCCCCGGCCCGGGGGGCTCCGGGGCACGATGGCTGTACGGGAGAGGGGGGCGCGCCCGACCCCGCTGACGGCGGCGTCGTTGCAGGTGCTGGCGGCGCTGCTGTGCGCGGCGCTGCTCCCGCTCCGCCCGGAGGCCGTCAAGGCGCCCAAGCGGCCGGCGCGGACCCGGACCTGCGGCGAGCGGCCCGAGGAGCTGCTGGAGCAGCTGTACGGGCGGCTGGCGGCGGGCATGCTCAGCGCCTTCCACCACACCCTGCAGCCCGAGCCGCCGGGCCGCCAGCACAACGCCAGCTGCCCCGCCGGGGGCCGGCCGGCCGCCGACAAGAGGTTCCGGCTGCCCGTCAACCTGCGCAGCGCCTCGCCGTGGGCCTACAGGTGACTCCGGGGCACCGGGGGGAGCGGGGGCGGGGGGCAGGGGCGAAGCTGGGCCAGGGTCCCGGCGGGCTGAAGAGGGACGGGTCCGCTGCGTGGGTGACCCCCCGCGCCACGCCTGCCCCGGGGGTTTCGCCGCCTCTTCCCGCGCAGTGCCCTGAGGCAGGTTCAGGGGCGCCGGTCCTGAGGGGGGACTGCCGCACCGAGCAGCAGCCTGGCGGAAAGGTGTCGTAATAGACGGCTAAATAGGCAGGTATAAGGGGAATGTGTTAAAAAAACTCCTTGTGTGAGGCGTGTGTCTAACGGGCAGAAAGAGGACTGAGAAATGAATGAGGTGGGGCAAGCTGTGAGATGGAGCCCACATGCACACCCCGGCCCGGGAGCACGCGACACCCCTCAGAAAGGCACTTTGCACATGGTCACGTGTGGAGTTCACTCAGAAGACCCTCAGCCAAGCACCATGACCAAGAGAGCCCCTCCTGACTCTGGGGCAGCCCTGAGAGGGATCAGACGCTTTCCCTGAGATGTGACTCCAGACACCGTGCTTGCTGGTCTCTAAAATCTGTTAGAGTACAGCGTGTGTTCTGGTTACATACCAGCACAGCCGTATCTTCACGTACCCCGCTACAAACACTCCCAAGGGCTTGCCGTCCTGTTTGCTGTAGGAGCAAGGAATGAGTACTGCAATTCTCTGCATCTGTGTTCTCCACCTACGCTTTGCAACCCCCCCTCCCCTGAGGCGGAACAGGGGCTGGCGGGCTGTTTTTAAGGGAGCATAAAAATAAGTAAGTAAAGTAAATCTTTTGTTAGGCTGCTTCATACACAAAACAAGGGTCTGCACTTCTGTAGGGAACTCTGGAGAAACTTGGAAACCACTGACCAAGAACACTAAAACCAGCGTGGGGTCACATTCTCGCTATCAAGTCTTCTGGTGGTTTTGTCTGAATGAGACTGACAGAACTGGGTTCTCTGTTTTCAGCTTTGAGGCCGCACCTCAAGTACTGTGTTCAGTTTTGGGCCCCTCACTACAAGAAGGACATAGAGATGCTGGAGCGTGTCCAGAGAAGGGTGACAAAGCTGGGGAAGGGTCTGGAGAACAAGTCTTATGAGGAGCGGCAGAGGGAGCTGGGGGTGTTTAGACTAAAGAAGAGGAGGCTGAGGGGAGACTTGATCACTCTCTACAGCTTCCTGAAAGGAGGTTGTAGGGAGGTGGGTGCTGGTCTGCTCTCCTGGGTAACTGGTGATAGGACAAGAGGAAACGGCCTCAAGTTGTGTCAGGGGAGGTTTAGATTAGATATTAGGAAAAACTTCTTCACTGAAAGAGTGGTCAGGTGTTGGAACAGGCTGCCCAGGGAAGTGGTGGAGTCACCATCCCTGGAGGCATTCAAGGAACGTGTATTCGTGGCGCTTGAGGACATGGTCTAGTGGGTACGGTAGTGTTGGGTTGATGGTTGGCCTAGATGATCTTATAGGTCTTTTCCAACCTTAGTGATTCTGTGACAACAGGAAGCTAAGACATGCACAAACTTTAAAGGAACTGACTTTCTTGCTACTTTTGTACAGAATCCTTCATATCTTGATGCAGTCACTGTGTATTCAGCAAACTTAAATATCTCTTTGTTAGTGATCTCCAATAAACATTTATTTTGTGGCATGGTTTTTGCCCACTTTTCGTTTAAGAAGTAACCCTACTGAGAGAAAAATGGTTTATTTGCTCAATAACCCTTTCATAAACAAAGTATTTTTAGAAATAGTATTTTTAGTAATACATTTTTTGTAAGCAGACAGGATTTTTTTAAGTAACCTAAGCTTGCAAAAAGCAAGTATGATGAACAGAACAGCTATCATTAGGCTCAGGTATTTTTTACGTTGGCTTGGCCAAATGCTAGTGCTATCAGAAAATTGTTCTCCTGATCGGAAAACAGCGCTTTTCCTGCTCACATCTCGTTGGGCAGATATTTATTTTCAGTTTGAGCTCTGTCTAGGCTTACTTCTTCACAGAGAACCAGCTGCTGTTTGAGGCCTGGCTTACAAAAGGTTTATTAAGAAACTGTAAATCCACTGTACTTTTCATCAAAATGTTTTCAGACAGGCCACTAACCATTCACGTACAAGTAACTTGATGACATCTCCAAGCTAGACGTCTAAGTAGTAGAAAAAAAAAAAGGTATTACACTGTCAAAGGCAGAATCTAGAATTAGGGGAAAATTGTTTCTCTAGGGTGCAGAGGCCTGAGCACACTGTCTAGTTAACATCTCATTTACAGCTTTTTGTCTCAATCCCATTTTTACTGTATGATTAGTATGCAGTGAGACAGCAACAGACGTTGCAAGATGTGTAATGAAAGTGTAAAGTACAAAATTGCTCATTGTGAAGGGTAATGTGCATTTGCTATTACAACTCAGTGTTTCATAAATTTTGAAGCAAGATATGTGTATGATGAAGGTCTGGTCTGATCTGTGGTGACTGACTCAGTTACGCCGGAAGCAATCTCCCAAGTCCTATTAGAGCTACCACTTATCTTTAAAAAGGACATGCAAATCTCCATTAAAGATTCACAGTAATGGCACATTACATCTTATCAGTGGTTAACCAATTCCACTTACGTGTTCCCAACAATTTCTCCTCCATGGCAGGTATGTTTATTCTGAAAAGCTGTGTACAGCTCTGTCCTGTAACACAGAACTTTCTTGACAAGTCTACTTACATTTAATTCTTCCAGTCTTTCCCCGTAAGTTGCTCCTCTTCACTCATCTTGCCAAGATTTGTTGCTGTCTCCTGAACTGCCTTTGAATCACCGGCATCGGTCTAGTAGTGGATGCCCAGAAATGAATCCACTGTAGGCAGCCTGATAAGACGCCCCTCAAAGCATGAGCTTGACTACGTGAAATTTGAATCAATCAATGCCCCCTTTCAGCATGTCTCACGTCTTGCTCCCCAACTTCTTTTCTGCCCCTAAAGAGTTACAGCGCAGTTGATTTCTGCTCTGTGCACAAAGGGTCTTCTTTTTCCTTTGTGACCCGCATTTTAACGTCTGAGATACCTCGTGCTGTTTCTCTGTCTTCATTGGTGTTGCAGCAGTTCCCATTGTTACCATCTGCAGATTTCATTAACATACTCCCTATTCCAGGTCATTCATAATAAAGATATTAAGTCTGGCTCTACTTACCTTCCCCTGCCTATCTCCCTAGGCACCTGTTCCCAGCTGTCTGACACTGCTGCTTGTAACTCTCCTGCTCGCATGACTGTTCGAGTCAACGGATATTTTTTCATATCAGCATTTGTGAGAAAGAATCAAATATATTACTTAGAGATCTGTGTATAACATGCACCCTAGTGCATCGCATATATCCAAGTTTGTCCTATTTAATGTGGAAGAACTAGGTTTGATTGGCTCAAAGTACAGCTAATCCTTGTGTGGCTTCTTTCCTTTGTTCTGTCATTACTATTTATTTTCTATTCCTTGGTTTTTAATTTGGTTATACAAAAATCAAGACTTAGATCATTTTTTTGGCTTGCTACGACCCAGAGATACAGGAGTTGCAGATGGATTGCACCACAGATCCATCTGGTCCACGATCCTGCTGCTGGCAGCAGCCAACACTTGGTATTTGAGGCAAAAGTTAGGGGAAGAATATTAGTTCATTTGCCTGATAGCGGAATTCCGTCCTGATGGCCACAGGAGATCAGTATATAACTCAGAGCACAAAGTTTATTTGCTCAAATCGCTCTTCACTCTGCAGAGCTATAAAGAGGCAGCAGAGTTCCCAGGTGAGTGGAGTGAAATCTTGAGCGTCCTGGATTTGCTCAGCGCATCGGGAGGTTGGTCTAAGAATTATCCAGGTTTCTAAAAAAAACAGCCAGCAGCAGAAGCTCTGCTTGTGGTCATCAGGCTGTGAAATCGTAAGGCCGACTGTGCCAGTTTGTGACAACTATCCAGGACTGACTTGCCCTTTTTAGTGTATTACATGGACAGTCCATGAAATCCAGAAAGCCTGCGTTTACGAGGAGGCTGTCAAGTGCCATCGTCCTTGGTTCTTGCTACGGTTCACAGTTGTTTCACGAGAATTAGTGTGAGGGGTTGTCTTACCACCCGCGTATCCCTGCCAACAGCACAGGACGGGTGCTGCTGGTTAAAATTTACAGGAGCCCGAAGTATGGTGCATTTTACCAGTGCAAGCTGAGCTCTAGAGATGCACGCACAAGTTGCTCACAGACAAGAGCCTTCAAAAAGGGATTAATGTTAAACACGTGTCTAAACGTTTGCAGGGTCTGATCATTAAGCTTGGAGTAATGGTTTAGAAATCTGATCCCACTGAAGTTAACGGCAGGTTTAGAGGTAGTGTTGATCTGTGATTCCATTCACGGGCTGCATGATTTGTTAATCAGCTGTACACATCAGCTCTGTTTTTGTTGTCCATTCTTAAGGTTCTGATAGCATTCGTAGCTAGTTTATAGGAGTATATTCAGAGTTTTCTGCCAACACGTGAATTTAGCAAAAAATCTTTATGTGTATTCAAGACGTTATTCCTGTTTCTGAATTTCCAAATCTCATGGCTTCTGTGTCTATCTCTGGGGTCTAATCCTGTGCTTACTGATGGTTCACATACTGGATTGAGAGATGAGTTGACAGCCCTGAATTTGCAAAGGCTGAGATAGCCTTTTTTTTTGTCTGTTTGTTTTGTCATGTCTAGAAAAAGAATAAGGCACTTCTTACAGTCTACATAGAGGTAATGATTTCTGTGGAAGATTGTTTACTGCTGTACAGTAAGGTGAAATAATCAGCAAAAATTCTCAGCATCCTTTCCTGTACGGGGCCCATCGGAATCAACATTCAGTAAAAGAAACTTTTAACTTCTTTTGTCAGCATGGATCTGATCATGAAAACCCATGTTAGCTAGTCCCTCTCTCAAACATTGCTCATCTGGGTTTTTCTGCTTTTCAAAAACCAGTTTCAGTTTATAAGCATCCTTGGTTTAGTGCTCATCTACATAAAACCTTGATAAAAGTAATTCAGGCAAGTCCGTCTTTTCTGGTAAAAGCCAAGCTTGTCTGCAGTGCTTTTGAAAACAGTCGTACAAGGGGGGCTTTCCTTTAAATAACACTCCAGTGGTTTTCAAGAACCTTATCCAAGACATTTTCCAGGATTTAACATATCACGTGGCACAGTGTGCATATCCTAAAGATGCAGCCAAGGGAAAGAATACAAGGGGGCACGGAACTGCGATCCTTTTTATTTGAGTACATGTTTGTACAACTCTTCAGAAGATCACTGTTAGAACTTGGCTATTTTATGCAAGCCCTGTCCTTATTACCTGTATATAAAACAAACTAAGCATAATGTGAACAAAAGAACACCTGCTATAGAGAAATAAATGTCTTGCCAAGAGGGGGGAAAAAAAGTTGTTAGCTCTTAATCCCGTAATTTTTTCAGAGTGTGAAGTAATGGGATGATGATCTGCTTATTAGACTTCTGATAACATCCAGCTGCTAGCCTGGTGCTAACAGTGATTTTCTGGAGAGTCAGCTGTGCCTGCTTACCCCAGCTCAGCATCCGACCCACTGGATTTAGAAGCTTGGAAACTATGAAGTGATAATATTATTAAAAATGCTGCACATGAAAGTAGCAGTACAGGACAAGACAGATTAAGTCTTTGCAAGAGTTTTACTTCTAACAGAAACTTGTCTCTTGAGTTTCCAGGCTTAGTACATAAACAGCAGGAAGTCTGCTTTTCACTGGGAGCTCTCAAAGCACTCGTAGGGTCATAAGGAAAAGCAGTCTAGAACTAGTCACACTTCATTAGCAGTTCCAGTTCAGTACAATCCTGCTGCTTGTTCCAGGAGATCGAAACATAGCAGCCCGGCATAGCTCGCTGCTCCTGTCACTTGTAAATCAGGAGTGCTGCCTAGGCAGCGTTAGCCTACATACCTGTAACCAGAGTTCAGAGGACGAGGGCAGCCCTCATCAAACTGGTTGGGCTGTCTAGTTTGCAGCAGTGGCCGCAGCAGATGACACAAGGATGCAGGGGACACTTGGATGCCAGTGGAAAGTTGCACTTCTCTGGTTCTCCACCACTCTTCCCAGCTGCTTCTGTTGTGTCCACCCCAGCTAGGTGCATTACTTACAGGAAAGAGTCAGTGGGGAGTGTGTGTTATCAGGTGAATTAACCCGATCGAACATGTTTGCCCTGTTCTAGGAGAAGACATGAAAACACGACTTGTAGCGCTTGGAGGTAATGGAGATGCATCAAGCTACAGTAGCTGAGGCTGTGGTCGTTACATGCACAGGGCGATTGTGTTCAATACCTGACAGCAAAGGAAGCGGGTCACACAACTGCACACACACAGCGAGGTTACTGGTGTTCATTGGCAGTTCAGACCCAAATCAGGCTGGGTTGCCTAGAAGGAGTAAAATGAGGCTTCAGTTATACAGCCTTTCTTAACAGGTTTGAGCTGAAGATGCAGAACCTTGGGTATGGCTCCAAAGTCCAGTGACATTTGAGTTCAGTGTCAGATTTCAAGAGGCATTACTTAGCGTCTTCAGCCTCAAAGTGGATGCAAAACCATATCTATAGTTTGGATCTGTGTTTGGGTTTGGATCCTCTCTGATTCCTTCCAATCCTCATATGATGGAGTAGAGGTATCTACAGCAAACTTAGCGATACAAGAGATTTTTCTACAGAGAGTAGAAAACTACACCATCCTTCCAAAAAGACTCTCCTTTATACCTGACTTTTGCCTCATGGGAATTCAGAGGGGAAGCTTGTTGTGGACCACGAGTCCAGTGACAATGTTCTCTTGTTATTAGTGAAAACTCTCAGGTTTGCATTCAGAAGCATGTTCATGTTTTCCAGTAACATCATAAACCAGGTGCTAGAGATAATACAGTAGAGGAAATACCAGTGACTTGACAAATGGTGTGTTTAACAATCCACCACTGAAATTATTCACACTTGCATTTGAAAAGGGAGTGTATCACGGGAGAAAAGCCTGCATTCCACTTTCTTCCCTTCTGCTGGCTACCAGACATTTTATTTCACGTTGGTGTGAGATCCTGTAACATGAAGGTATTTCCTGGGGAAAGTAAGCAAGTACAAATGGCACAGAGAAGCTTTGCAGTAAAGTATCTGCGACATTACACATGTCTGGTCAGATTTTTCTGTGAGGAAAACAAATTCCTTAAAAAGACAAAGAATCCAAATTATATGGCCATTGCAAAACCAAAAAAAGTCTCTCTGATGACAGGATAATCAAGTTTGTGTTTGGCTACAGCTGTGATTCCAGATTTGTTTTAACCTGATGAACTGGGGTTACTTGTGAAAAGGGCAGCTCCCTTCTGCCCCATCTACAGCTGTCTGTTCATGCTGGCATGCTTGCGTAGGGCTCTGTGTATGGTGGCAGGACAGCCGAAGGACCAAAATCCAGCTTTTGAGGAGGTTCCTTTTCAGTTGGCTGATTTCCCTGATCCATCCTGTGACTAGGAGAACATTAGCATCGTCCCAGGGATGGAGGCGAGAGGGCGAGCTGGGTTGCCTGTGTTGGCAAGTACAGATTTTGTTGACTGGAAGTGACTGTGGAATCACAGCTGGAGGCAGCCTCTTCCACAGCTGAAACCTCTTCTCACCTCAGAGACCACCTGAAAAGATAAAGGCTAACACTTGGATACACAAGGGAGTGCTACAAACCCTCATGCAGTTCTGGGAAACACAATTTAGGAATCACTTTAAGTCCATTGTGTTTTTCAAAATTGGTTATTTTGAAAACTGCTGTGGGAAGGGAGGTATTGTATACTCGGTTTGTACCACTCTATAAATAATTATATTGATGAGAGGAATTGAATTTATTCATTTTTCTCATGTAATTGCTCCGCTTCATCTACTCTGTGGTGATCCTGTCGTGATCCCAAATACAGGATGGCTTAAAAACCCAGTGCAAGAAATTTTACTGGTTTGCAGCACTTCCCATCCCAGTAAACATTAAAGGCTTGAACATTCTCTCTCGTATCAAATCTTTGACTATTACTCAGATTTTTAGCCTCAGCTGCTGTCATTTCCCAGCCAAACATGGGAAATGGTTGATTCAGTTTGCGAGAAAAAGAATGCTCCACTTCACTGTTGGGAAAACTTAGCGGGCAAAGAGGCAAGGATATCCTGCAACAGAGTCTGATAACTTCTGCTGTGCACTGTGTGTCAGTCTAACTGCAGTGTGAAAGGAGGAGAGGGGGGACGGGGCAGAAGAGGGTTTTCTGTTAGCTGGCAGATGGGTAACTGCTCCTGGTAACATCCTTGGGGGTCAGCATCCCCCCAGCGTGGGGACGGGCTTTGCGGGAGGAGCACCGAGAGGCGGCTGGCGGTGCTTTGGGGCTGAGCGTTTCTCCAGCCAGAGAGCCGTCATCCCTCTCCAGCTGGACAGTGCAACCGTTGCCGAAGCAGGGCTAGTTTTGTGACTGTGTGAGAGCAGGTGGTGATCTGGGGGAAGCTTGTGGGTACAAAGAGGACAGCTGGCATTGGAGGTGAACATATTTTAAAAATCCTCTTTTTCTGGAGGTGCAAACATCTTTTCTAGAATAATGACAGTTACAGTAACGTACAAGTGACATCATGCCCAGTAATTATTTCCAGAAGAAGCAGGAAAAGTGGGTAAAGAACTAAGCAACAAATACATCACCACGACCATAAGCAGCATGGCTACACACTCCAGTATGTGTACTCCGCTGTGTATTTTGTCTTTTATTTCAAAAAAACACAACCAGACATTACCAGCTTTTACTGTCTTGGCTAAAAACACCTCCAGGATCCAGTCAGATCGAGACCAGATCGTGGTCAGACAGGATCTGTATGACTTGAAACTGCAACATCACATATTTATTTCTGCCTCCAGCCACTTGTATCTTGGACTTTGTTGGTCCAAGCTGTACTTGGGTTACAGGCTTTCCAGCTTCTGTTAATCAGAATTTTCCAGACACAGGACATTAGTAAGCAAAGAGGGTCAAATAAGCTGTAAGACAACATCTTGAAGCTTTGTGGTAATGCTTGACTTAAAAATGTAGCAAGAGAGGCCAGAATAAACATTAACTTTGCAGTTTATCTCAGTGTAGGCAGCAAACACTACCCTTCTCTGGTCAGAGGAAGAGATAGAGGCAGTGAAGGTGAATTAGAGAAAGAAATGGGGACTTCTGCTTTCAAGAGGAAGGAGACTTTATAATCCCAAACAGCCCAAGTGCACTAGGGAGCAAAAACTGTTGCAGAAATAATAGTACAGTGTAACTGTAGTTAAATTAGAAAATTTTAAATCATCATGTGGTAGCTTCAACAAGAATAATTTTAACAGGGATTTGTATGAAGTTTTAAAGAACTTAAGGCAGATCAAAAGTTTGGAAATGTCCCAGTGACCTTTTTAATGCTTTATTTACCCATTCAGTCCAAAATGCAAAGCCTACTCTGCCTAAACCCCTGAATTTCTCATTTTAGAAAGCCAGTCACTTCATATTTCAGCGTGCATTGTAGAATCTGATCCCTTCTGGAAGTTCTTCATGTTTTTTCATTCCACTTTACAAACAAGAAGTCAGACAGCAACACCTACAGCTGTTTTTTCTGGCAAAGAAAACAAAAATGTTCCACAAATATTTACAGTCAAATCACATTATAATAATGTTTTCCAGATTGAATATATCTGTTTTTAGAGATACTAATGAATCTTTATTATTTGCTTCCCTGTAGAATTTCGTATGATCCCACAAGATACCCTAAATACATTCCTGAAGCATACTGTCTGTGCAAAGGCTGCCTCATGGGGATCTTTGGCGAGGAGAATTTTCACTTCCGCAGCACCCCTGTGTACATGCCAACAGTCATCCTCCGTCGCACGTCATCCTGTGCTGGGGGCCGCTATGTCTACACAGAAGATTACGTCACTATCCCAGTGGGCTGCACTTGTGTACCTGAGCAAGAAAAAGAGGCTGAAAGCGTAAATTCCAGCATAGATAAGCAAGAAATGAAGTTTCTGGTAAGCCAGAACAAGCCGTCATCAGAATGAAGAATATATAAAGTCATGTTACAGTATTGGCTTCGCATGGTCATTTCACCACCTCAGGAAGCTGCACCACAGCAGCAAATGCATTGATTTACCCTCTTTTTCTACTTCCAGTTATTTCAGTTATAAGATGGAAAGTTTTGTCCAGTCTCTCAGATCATTAGAGATGACAATTCATACTAAGAACGTCTTTAGTTCATGTAAGTATTTGTTGCAAATTACAATGTAGCTTTTTTTTAGAGCAGAACATTTTATCCTTGCTTACAGTAAATTTTAGAAGATGATGCAACTGTAAGACAGGCTAGCTGTTACTATAGCAGACTACTGGTTGTAGATATTTTTAAGGAGTCTCTTATACTCTACTTTTAAATACTCTTACATAGAAAAGTCACATAGTGGCCATACATGTGCCAAAGCAGCAGTTAACAGGACAGTTTCTCAGGCTGGAAGAGCCTTCCTTTATATTGCGTATCTCAACTCCAAGCAGTGTCCTTGGCTGTTACGTATTGCCTGTTTATACCCTACAGCAAGGAAATCTTTGCTGAGTTTGAGTCATTCATGAAACAATATTCTACGAGTTTGCTATTTTTAAACTTGCCAAATTGCTAAGGGTTCAGAAGTGTTGAGACAAAGCGCGCTAGAATATTGTAAAACCGCAGTGGACTGTGATGTGGAGTATTTCTAATTGCACAGAAAATACCAGTTAGAAAAAACACAGTTTGAGTGCCAGGAATTGCATATTAGATTTCATTTGTCATTGACTGCTTAACTGTTCCTCATGACAGAACTGTATTCTGTACAATTGAAAAGGACAAAACCTTTTCCACTTCAGGAGAAGAGATTCCCCATTAAAAAAATCAGTACAAAGGGAAGGCTTCATCTCAGGTACACTGCAGATGAGTAAACAGGCGAGGTCTTAACTTCTGGATGCTATGGATGTCACTGAGGTGAGTCCCAGCCAATCCAAACTTGTTCAATCCAGCTGATTTATACAGTTAGTGTTACTCATTTTTCCCTGTGCTACACATAACAATCACCTGCAAAAGGTGCTATCCTGCGGAAGAGCAGTCTTCCGTCTTTGCAGCTTACAGGAACTTGATGGCAAGCCCTACCCAGAAATCCTAGATACACAAGAACTTGCATTCCCAGAACAAGGGACTGAAGGGCAAATCCAAAACGCAGCCTCATGCCAGCTGCTGTGAAGACAATTAGCTCTGTCCTGACTAAAACCAGCACAAGGTTGACTCAGTCTAGTGAATGATAATCAGGAATAGCCTGGTGTAGCTTGCATGACCGCAACTCCTCAGGGGGCCACAATCACCAAAGTTGGTAAGTCTGAACGACCAGTGGAGAATGTCTGTTACAGCTGAAGGATCATGACTGCCGTACCATTACAGAACAGAACAATATGCAGCAATGTATTTGCTACATCAGGAATCTCAAAAGGGGGCTTAATTCTTAGCGGAGAACGTCCCCACGCTATGCAAACACACACTCCTTTGGAGTGTCGTTGGATGAAGAATGAAAAGACTATGAGCTAAACAGAATTAAGAGGTAAAATAGAGAATGAAAATCATATGAAAACTCCTTGTCTCGGAGGATAATTATTGACTCAGTCAAGTGTAACAGTGTTTTTGTAGTGCAATCTGTATAGCTTCTTACAAAGCCTAAAACAACTTTAACAACTCCAGAACCAATAAAAGATTCCCATCACAATGTCAGATTGAAGTCTGTAACCGTGTTTCTTGTGCCAATGCTTTTCCACAATTCAGCTTGTTTTCAGATCTGTTTCCTCAAATTGTGATGCTTCTATGTCAAGGGGATTCTCCAAGGAGGGTTCAGAGAAGGTCATAATGTGTTTATGCTACTTGGAGAACAGCTAATTGCTTAGCTGCCGCCAGCAATTAAAGATAGTTACCTGTTCCCCGGAGAATGTAAATACTTGCAGCAATTACAGCCACTTTTCCTTCCTCCTGATGTGGAAGAACTTCTCACCCTTGGGGAAGAAATGGTAAGCCAAGACAGAGTGGCTCAGAAGGGAAGCAGACCCACAAAACTGATGATGCTTCAGCAGTCAAAGAGCTTACAGTTTCGCTATTAAATTGTGGGGTTTTTTTCTACACACACGTTGAGATGGGGTGAAGTTGCACCTTCAAACCCCACACTATATGAAGCAAAGTCTTCACAGTAAAAGGCAGTAAAAAAACCCCAACAAAAAAAATCCCAAAATACACAGCGCTTAACATTTAGTAAATACCCAGAATGGCTACCAGCTAAAGCTCTGGCCAAACACTGCCCTCCAGTACAGCTCATCTCTCTGCCTACACACTTCTCATACAAATTTATCTGCAACAAATTGAGTTACTAAAGCTCATGGATTTATTTGCATGATGTGGAGAAAAAAAAAAATCTCACTTTTGGTTGCAACTCTCTTGTCCTGCAGGTATAAATTACGGAGTCAGTTTGAGGTTTTCAAGTAACTAGAACACGTTCTGGGAATTCCTGGGAGTTGCAGGCTAAGATCAGGTAAATGGAACGGAGTCGGTTTCACCAATCCAGAAAAGCAGATGCTTTAGCTTACATACAACTTCAGGAATTGGATGAGTGAAAGGAAAGTGTTAGGGAACTGCAAAACCTCAGTGGATCAATAGATTAGGTATGTTGGCGACCTCCTCGTCATGCTGCAGCAAGTGCAGAAAGCTTCCTATGGTTACAGGCAGCCTCATGTTATCTTACTCAGAAGACCATTTTCCTTTTTTAACCCTCACCCTCTTCTGTGACAGACTTCTGAGCTAAGCCAGTCTGCTTCCTGATGCAGCTTTGCAGTTAGATGTCTTTTATAAGCTATGTTTATGTTTCAGTGTGAGCAACTGTTTGATAGTAATTTGTTAGTGAACAACTGTTTGTTAAACTTCACATCAAGAAGTATTAGCTACACAAACATTTGTTAGCCTGCAAAATACCCTTCCACATCTAAACCCTCTCCACATTACTCATGTGGAAAATGTTGGGTATTAAATGTAGTTTGCTGTTTGTTTGGAGGTTTGTTTTTTAAGGAGATCACATCATGGGTTTATATCAGTTTCACTTCAACTGTGGTGTGACATTTTCCAGCTTCTAGCCCTCTGGTTACAGCTGCTGCAGCCTTGCATGTAATTTGCACGAGGCGAGGGGGGTTCATTGGAGTTGCTTCAAGGCTCACAAACTGTTGACACAAGGCAGACATGAAATGCCTCATTGAACCAACTCCAGGCCCAATAAATGCAAACAATTCAAAGCTGAAACTATCTGGCAGCTGCAGCTGATTTGAGAAAATTTTTGTTGTGCCAGGAAAATCTTTTCCTTCAATGAGGTTGTCCCTGGAATACATTAGGAGCCACACAACACAGAACAATATCCTTGCTAAAGAGATTATTTTCTTCTCAGTAGTATCACTTAAGATAGGTTGGAAAATTCATGTCATTCGGGAAGGCTGAGAAAAGCCTGAGATGCTAAACTGGGTTTACTGGCCAGTCATTGCAGGAGGGTGTTTGAACAGGCGGAGGCCTACAGCTGCAAGTAAACGTGAAATCCCATGGGGGAACATGAAAGCACCAAGGGGGAAGGGAAAAAGGCTATGATGTGCTCAGAAAGTATAAACACCAGGTCATCTCACTGGGATTAGGGAACAGCCGTGGAGCCGTGAGGGAGACCTAGTCGGTCCTACACATTCTGCTGAGTAGTGGCATGAGCTACTACTTGTTCCTGCTGTACTGCCGTCTAAAGAGGCTGCAGAACAGGAGCAGCCCCAGAGCAGCAGCGCAGCTCTGACACCGGCTGACAAAGGGGCTTCTGCAACCTCACTGTATGGCGCAGGGGCTGCGCCCCACAAGTAACCAAGGGAGTGTGACAAAACCAGCCCTCGGAGGCATTTCCTACTTGCTCTGGCAGAGAGGGGCGAAGGCAGTTTGTGGTACAGAGATGGGCTGCCTGTGTGACACTGAGCTGAGAGCAACACCGTTTGTAACGGGAAATGCAGCTCAGCTGGGAATGGGACCAGTACTTTGGACTGCATGCAACAGCAGTTTCATTTGCCCCCTGGGGGGAGATGCCCATAGCTGTGGTATATTCTCTTCCACCTACAGCCATCCAGACCCCAGGATTCCTCTCCAGGTGTCACATTCATCCTGACAGCAGGGCGCTGAGATGTCTTGCTGCCGTGCAGCACCTGTCACTGCGGCCAGGAGGCTGTAGCACATACGCCTCTGCAGTCAAATGCCCCTGGAAAAGTAGCACGGTGAGAACACATCACCTCTGGCTGTTCCAGGAGAAAGTCCATCCATGAGAACAGCCACAATAGAGCAAGCAAATCACTACTTGTCACTGAATGCTGTCACAGAAAAAAAAGGTTTTGCTGTCACATAGTATTGCGTAACGTTGCTGCCCTGCCACAAAGTACACATTAACTGCTGATTTTTGTGACTCGTAGCCCTCAGAAACACAGCTCCTTCCTCAGAAACAACTAGGACAAAACCAGTTTACCGCCTATCCTTGCTGAAGGCTGTGAACACTAGTCAGCTTGGGCAGCTGCCTGCGCTCACCGGGCTTTTAAAAGGGAGGCCGGTGGACAATGGACTGCTCTGTTGAGTGCACCCACAGAGATTTACATGTTCCCTCATTTTCATCATGGTGCATCCCCACAGTGCCTCTTTTCAAAGTCGGCTGACCTCCGTGTGAGAAGTAGCAGTTATTTTCTTGGCGAGCTGAATTTCTTGGTACCACTGACTGGTGTACTTGTGTTTTTTTTAAGAAAGTTCTCTGAAGAAGCTAGTGAAGTTATTTTAATTCTGAGATAGAGCCCAGCAACATGCATTTAGCAAAATGAAGTAGACGACTGGCGGAATTAACAGCAAAGCAGCAACATAGGTGGAGCTTGTATTTGAACAGCACCTTGTAATTTAGGTGCGTGGCAAAGGGATGAATATCCTCCCTGCTGGCAATCGTACCTGTCCCACTTGAAGTCTCTACACAGTTAAAAACAGTTTCAGGAGTTCATTGCCTCCATCTGCTTGGTGTGCAAGACATCGAGGTCATAAAGCAGTTTACAGTTGAGAAATACAGATTTGTGCCAATACGTACGCACTTCACATTCTGGTTTGCTCTTGTTTTGAAACTGGCACATGAAAGCAGTAGCGCAGCCTCCTGGAAACCGGCTAAAGCCAGCTGTATGTCACCTGTGGGCAGTCGGTTTCTGGGGGATTCTGGCTTTATGGGCTCAGCAGCAAGGATGGTTTCTGGTTTGAAAGGCAAAACTGGATGGGCTGTGTGCTCACAAAGACTGTCAGGAGAGCCCAGTCTCCATTCTCCTGCGAGCTCTTCCTCTGCCGCACTTCCCTCATTTCAACAGTACCTGTTACCAGTCTGACAGAAACTAAGGCATGCAAAAGAGAAAGAATCACGGAATGGTTTGGGTTGGAAGGGACCTTAAAGATCATCCAGTTCCAACCCCCCTGCCATGGGCAGGGACACCCTCCACTAGACCAGGTTGCCCCAAGCCTCATCCAGCCTGGCCTTGAACACTTCCAGGGATGGGGCGTCCACAGCTTCTCGGAGCAACCTGTTTCAGTGCCTCACCACCCTCTCCGGGAAGAACTTGATACCTAATCTAAAACTCCCTGCTTTCAGCTTAAACCCATTACCCCTTGTCCTGTCACTACAGGCCCTTGTAAAAAGTCCTCCCCAGCTTCCTTGTAGCCCCTTCAGGCACTGGAAGGTGCTATAAGGTCTCCCCGGAGCCTTCTCTTCTCCAGGCTGAACAAGCCCAACTCTCTCAGCCAGTCCCCATAGCAGAGGGGCTCCAGCCTTCGGAGCATCTTCGTGGCCTCCTCTGGACTCATTCCAACTGGTCTATATCCTTCTTATGCTGAGGGCCCCAGAGGTGGACACAGAACTGCAGGTGGGGTCTCACAAGAGCAGAGTAGAGGGGAAGAATCCCCTCCCTCGACCTGCTGGCCACTGGTATCGTGAAAGAAAACTGGTATCGTGAAACTCAGAAACACTACGTGGGGGAAGAGGAGAGAGGATATAAAATGTGAGGAGGGAAAAGCCTGGGGAAGTGAACAGACCTCCTGGGACGTGGGGAAGAGAGCAACAGCAGCTTGGACAGGTATTTATGAGGCTGTGTTGTGTCCAGCTCAGGAAGCACGATTCTCTGAGCACTGAGAGGGGATTGTATTCCATACACGTTATTCCTGCTCATTTGTTTTCTCCAGCAGATGGGAAAATCTGCATCCAAACAGCAGGAATGCACAGAAACTTGAGTATTATCTCTACCTTATTACAAGTCTTCTTTCATAAGCTTCATTAGGTTTATCCCCACCACAAGATAAATTTCTTACTACTTCCTCTTACGTGCTTCCTTTTGTAGATGCAGCACTTCAGTTAGTTAGCCTTTTACACAACCCCCATATGTAACGATGGCACATAAAGACAAGTGCGGTTTGTAAGTATATTTATAGCTGACAAAACTCTTGAGTGCCTTGGAATTTATGAACCCAAAAATACATTCGTTGTCAAAAGGTTACTCAAAACCAGCTTTAAAAATTCCTAGTTACCAAAAATCTCTACCATCCCAAAGGCAAGTTTTTCTAATGTATCATCCATTTTCATTGAAAGTGATGGAAATGCAGCCCAAATCTCACATATAGAATTTAACATTTGGCCATTCTAATAGACAGTGGGAGTTTATCAATACATACAGTGGCACTGTAGGATTGAAGGGTTTCTAAGAAGCTGCAGCTGCTGGCTGTGGAACAGACAGATAAAACAGGGCATCTGGAAACAAAGGTCTGTTCCTGTCACTGCAAAGTCGACACACCTGATTTGGCCTGAGTAATGTAGAGGATTCTTAACGAAAGAATGGGGATAATGGGGAAATCCTTACTGTACTTTTTTCAAGGAGACACTGGGTTTATACTAACTCTGGAAATTAACCAGTAAATAGAAGACCTAGGTACACGTTTTTTCAACAGCTCATGATTTTTTGTTGCTCTAACACATAAACATCACAAAATAAATGCACTGTACTTGTGCAAAGAGGCAGTTAACACGCATTATTTTTAATCTAGTACAGCATACATACACAGGTTTACGGTGGTAAGTGATGACAAAATAGATCTTATCTTTTACAAAAAGAAAGTCTGGGTTTGTGACAAGGCTTTAGAGAAAAGGTGAAACAATAACCACAAGATTTTAAAAAGTCTGTCTGGCAAAAACAGTGGACAGTAGGTCTTATCTCACTTGGCAACTGGAACGTAGTTCTGATTATTATTAAAAGCAACTGGAGAGGCCTCCCAGAAGGAGACCTATTTTCAGTTCTAGTTATCCTTTATAAAAACAGCCGCCTGCTGGATAATGAATCTGGAAACACATGACACATTCAGAACGTACATCCCTCAATCCTTTTACTAAGGGAGCATCTCTCAAGATTGAAAGGAGACCACTATTCATGCCCTTTCAACAACCCACTGCCCACCAAAGTCATCAGTTCTGATGCAACGACGATTCTGAGGTCTGTGAGGCAAGCACCTATGTGTTGTTATAAGCCAACCAGCTAAAAATCACTTCAGAGAGGTCACTGAAGGGTCCTTGAATGGTAAAAACTGCCAGTTAGAATGGAACTTGAACAGAGAAGTCCCCAGCACCTGCATTGTTTGGTCCCCATTTACCTAATAGGCAAGATACAAAACACAGTAGCTGCAAATGCTTGCTCATTTAGGAGAGAGAGGCTATCACACCGTGATGACTAAAGCTAGCCCAGAAAACAGTTCTTGGAGCTGAACATTTCAGCATTGAGAAAGGTGATAAAAAGCAAAAAGGAGCTTGTCTGTAAAAAGCTGTACATCTTCTTACGAGAATCAGGCCAGGCCAGAAGCATAGTTCACATAACATCGAAATTCATTGGCTAAATTTCGAGAGTGTTTTGGAATAAACTTGCATATCTTCACACCAAGATGCTTTGCTGCCTGTTCCTCCATGATTGCACCTGCAGCAAAAACAGTATTTGATGAGGGAAACGAGTAACAATGGGCTTTTTTAGTAGCACTTCCCAAATGCATATAGATAGATCCTGCTTTTTTTAAGGAAGCAAGGCTTAAAGCAGCTACACTGCCAGCCCTCATTAACGACTGAGACTACTGGGAAATGTAAAAGAAATCTGACAGAATGGAAGACATCCCAAGGAAATGAATGTCCAAGAATGTTCATAAAAATAGGGTAAGAGCAGTGCCCCTTTCACAGAAAACAAACAAACTCAGTCTTCTTGCTGCATGCCAACAAGGTTACATGGTAGGGAGCCATGTGAAACGCAAACCGATTACATATACTCTAAATAAACAGCAGTGCGATGTTTACAGCTACACACTGAGAAACCAATTCCTTGAGTAATATTTCTCCAACTCTGTAAACTGAAGGACCAGCTATCCATTTTAGGGGAAAAAAAGCGATCTGAGAACCATCCTTGTGCGTGACTGCCACGTGCAATTAAACAAAGAAGTAGGCTTTCCATGGCCGTGTATTGTTTTAATTTTTCTTTATTTCACCTGCTTGGCTGATTTCCCTTGAATAGAAGGGGTTTTGTCCTTTTGTCCTTTGGTTTTTTTCCAAAAGTTTAAGAAACACCATGACTACGGCAGATACTCATCGCTTCTTAAACCAGCAAGTGCATCTTCTTGAAGAAGGCCCTGCAAGTACAGGTGGTAGGTTACCCCGTTTCACTGCTCTCATCACTGGTTTTAATTCCTCCAGCTGTATTTCAGTGCCTAACATCTCCTTACCTGAATGACAGTGTCAGCATCCTCTCATACATTCCTTCACATTACTGTTTCGATGTTTACTGGCAATGACGGGTACAATGAAAAATAAAAGACTTCGTTTTCCAGACTTGGCTAAAATCATCCCACTTTAGTCAGCAAAGGCCATTCCAACCCATTTGTCATTCTTTCTACTTAGCTCACCTTAGATGCTGAGTAGTTTGTGGCAGCTGTAATCCTGCAGCTACTGACGTGTTTAAATTATCACAAATTCGTAAGGTTATCGAATCAGACATTAGCAAGTGGCACCTCTGCTTGTCATACCCAGATTCCAATCGCTGCAATTACAGAGAGCGGCCCTTTTACAAGAAAAAAATATTTCTGGAATTTTGCAGGATGATCTTAGAATTCTTCAAAATTTAGTAACATTCATGATGCCGTATGGAAAAAGTACTGACTTCAAGGATTAAAAACCACATGCTTCCAGTTTAAAACAAAGGCTGAACTAAAGTACTCTGATAAAAACCTTAGGATACATGTTCCTCCTTGAATTAACAATAAATTAGTATTATTGAGTTAGGATTTTTCTCACTTAAGTAAGTTTGTCCTTTGAGAGACGGAAAAAGGAGCTTAATGGTGACCTAATATTTTTACTAATTATACCTGTGCAAAGCAGAATCTTTCCTTTTGTTAAGTATCTGATGGTCTCTGCAGTTTTTTGAAGACATTCTTCAGACAGATAGGGTGGATCCGCTATTACAATGTCAAAACTGTGTGGCAGGAGATTTTCAGGTAAGTTCAACGGGTGGTTGTAATCATAGAAGATAAATTCTTCTCCGTATACAGCAAACCTTCTGTCGTACTCCAGTATACACACTGAAAAATCTTTGCCATCCCGTTCTTTCAGTTTCTGGTACACACTTGGTGCGCTAACACACGCTATCCTGAAAAAGAGACAGTCACTTAGGATATTAATTTAAAAGGCAAACAAGAACAAAAACAACCCTTCAGCAACCCTCAAGGATGTTCTGGGAAAATGGTTTAAACGTTATTCCCAGAAACGTAAGCTATCCTTCCTCCATTCTAACACATTAATAATAGAGTTTAAATATTAAAGCCATTACGTAGTCAACCTCCACGCTGCACAGAGACCTTAAACTTAACTATAGACAGAATCTTGTTTCCGAACAGCAAGGAGAGAGCCTTGAAAACTTAAAAACAACTCCTTACAGAAATAGGAAATAAACCACCTTTTTCTGTCTGTTCTACAGAAACATGGTATGAAAACAGAGGAGAGAATTCCAAGCCATTAATATGCTCTGGAGCTCTTTGCAGTTCTCAAAAAATAAGATTCCTAGTAAACTTTTACAACGCTGAGCCTACAACGTTCAGTGGAATGCTAAATGGTAAGATCAGTATGAACTATTAAATAAGTGAGAGCAAAGCATTTCTGCAGTGTCTCACCTGAACAAAGATGAAGTACAGCGAGTAAGGAATTAACCTCATGCCCTGTCTACACAGCAGAAACGAAATCTTTACAGGAAAGATGTTAAATCCACAACATAGTTAATAAAACCTACCTGCCACCTTTTCCGGCTGCCACGACCGCTTCGTTAGCCAGGCACGATGCAGTTTCATCGCTGTACCAAAACTGGCTCAGTTGCTGAGAAAGATAAGGCACAGTTACAAACACCAGCAAATCTTGGGCCCGTGCTAGGTACAGTTAGGTGTGGTGAGTCGTATTTGAAGAAACCCACAATCCACAGTAACTTCTCAGTTCACAAACTGGGAAGATGACTGTTTTCCTGATAGCTGTCCTACTTCTGTAATCCAGCAACAAGCAGCAGGTAGCTTACACCAGGTTTCCAAAGCATTTACTGCAGGATCAGCGGAACCAACTAATGCAGAAAATCACTGCGGAGGTTAGTTCAAACCCAGTGTGCAGATGCACCATATTTCTGTGCTCTTAAATTGGGTGACTTTAGTGGAAGAGGAAAAGGGAACTTGAAAATGACAGTGTGGAAGGAAATGATGGATAAAAGTACTCAATCGGAAGAGATCAGGAAGAGTAAAAAAAAAATCGACCCAGAGACAAATCAAGCGTCAGTCTGAAAGAAGCAGTAAGAGCAGCAAAGCCGCCAGCCACGAACCCAGAGAAATAATGCACAGGAAGAAATGTGATGAGAAAGATCACTTGAGCTTGTTACACCGTGTTTGCCTCTGACTCAGGGCAGAATCTTTACTACCTTCACGGGCCAGGCTGGAGTTAAAATGTCCAGAAGGGATGGATGCGTCTGTTGGCAGCTTTATTCCCCCTCGACGTAATTTCAGTTTGTACCCCCGCAGATGCAGAACAGACAACTATACCCACATTTAATATTGAAGCAAATATCCCTGCAGCCTTACTGTCCATGAATAGTTTGATTTTGCTACTCTATGAACATCTTGAGTGTTCCCCTTTTTAATTTCATTTCATTATCCATCCACAAAAGAAACACGGGAATGGTTACTCCTCTAACTGTGCTTCTTTCACTGAAGTTCACAGTTTCTTACCCAGTCTTCTTCTATTGAGCCAACGGAATATTGATTAAACCCTTGGGAGGTCTTCATGCCCTCTCTCTGCTGCTGTTCCAAATAGAACTCCTGGAGGGCAGCCAACGTATGGGATGAAAGCTGGGGAATGTCATCATCATCATCATCCATTTTTCTAGACGTCAACCAGAGGAAAAAAAAAAGTAATTAAATTAACCCTTTTCAATGGTGAAGGCTTTTAATAACAGCATAGTCTCCTGAGGAAAAACAACCTCCACCGACCATGTGTAGTTTAACAGCCAGCCAGGAAAACCTCCTAACAAGAGAAAACATACTCCCTCTGCTTAGGAACTCTTAAACCCCTGAGGAGCAGATTGGAAATAACACGGCTCCAGAGAGAGGTCAGGAACAGCGGCAACACTGTTCCTCTTCTGTACCTCGAGGGAGGGGGTTCTCCCCCTCTGCTCATGTGAGACCCCCCCCTGCAGTGCTGTGTCCAGCTCTGGGGCCCTCAGCATAAGAAGGATATCGACCAGTTGGAACGAGTCCAGAGGAGGCCACGAAGATGCTCCGAGGGCTGGAGCCCCTCTGCTATGGGGACAGGCTGAGAGAGTTGGGCTTGTTCAGCCTGGAGAAGAGAAGGCTCTGGGGAGACCTTACAGCACCTTCCAGTACCTGAAGGGGCTACAAGGAAGCTGGGGGGGACTTTTTATAAGGGCCTGTAGTGACAGGACAAGGGGTAATGGGTTTAAATTGAAAGCGGGGAGATTTAGATTAGGTATCAGGAAAAAGTTCTTCCTGGAGAGGGTGGTGAGGCACTGGAACAGGTTGCCCAGAGAAGCTGTGGGTGCCCCATCCCTGGAAGTGTTCAAGGCCAGGCTGGATGAGGCTTGGAGCAACCTGGTCTAGTGGAGGGTGTCCCTGCCCATGGCAGGGGGGTTGGAACTGAATGGTCTTTAAGGTCCCTTCCAGCCCAAACCATTCTGTGATTCTATGATACAACAAGGATTTGGCTTGTATGCCTACAGGGAAGTTGTCACTACAGTTCCTGATTTCCTGAATCCGTACACCATTTTTTGTATCGGCTTGCAGAAAATAAGCTTTAGTGGATTTAGCAATTCCTGCATAAATTTATCCCTTCCCTCCCAGAAAGGATGATAGCGACTAGCCATTCCTTCCCATGTTCAAAAGTCACACAATTTTGACTCAAAATGAAGGAAACTAGTATTCTTGGATCAGCATCGCCTTGCTTTCACTTTCACACCATAAAAAAAAATTCCTCTGGATGCCAGAAACCTTCTACAAACCAAAGCAGGCCAGAAGCTCAAGAAGAGCTTTTTCTAAGATAACACTACTTGACCGAAAATCTGTGTATTTTGTGCCTAAGAACATGGATATAACTCATATCAAAAAGACGCGGTACACACTAACGGAGAAGCACAGCGTTGTCACAGAACTCCTGAACTGGGCAGTGGCAGTTGGAGGGACGAAGGTGATGGGAACGGGAACCCAGCATGTGAAGAGTACCGGAGAAAACCGCAAGAAGCTGTTTTCTCTCACCAAGCCCATTCTCTCTGTGCCTGATTGAAGAACCAGTACACAGGCAGTGGCTAACAGAGCCTGGAAACGGGCGTACGCTCGCCTTTGAGCACAAGTCACCGAGAGAACCGCGTGCCATCCAAACTGACTGCAACTTGGGGAGCACAACTTGAAGTACAGCTGCTCACAGTTTTTCTCCTCCCTTTTCCCTGCATTACAACAAGAACCCCAGATTGGCGGTCTCCTCCCCTTCCACCCTTCCCTCCATGCTGCTTGCCCTTCCAGAACTTTCAAGACATTGCCTGAAACCCCCTACTTGCTGGAGAAGCGGCACCATGTACCTTCCACTGATAACTCATCAGTATTCACTAGATTAACCGCTGCCATTCCACTGGCACGGTATGCACCGTGATAAGAGTAAACCTTTTGGCTTTTCCAAGGTATCCTTTACTGACTTGCTGGCTCCTCGGGCTGGGTTGGCCAAACGGGGAATCGTTCAGACCTTAAAGACCCACCTATGCCACCAGCCTCACGCAAGAGGAGAGTTCTGGAGTCGAGATGCCTAGCGGAAAAAAAAAGGCTGATTTTGTCCCCAGTTTTTTGTTGGATAAAACATAACAATATAAACAAAAGTATTTAAAGTATGTATTATTTTAAGTATTTACTGTCAAAATTACTGCAAGCTCACACAGGTAATAGCGTTTCTAGCAACAATACTCTGACGGTACGTAGTGCTACAATCCATTTTAGGCCCTATACAAGAACTTTTCTTGTTAGGACAGATGTTAGAAGTTTAAAATCACTCCTCATCTCACAACTTTCTTCTTTTTTAAGTGCATCATAGATGTAGCAATCTGGTTTGCTATTATCCCTACATCGATGCTTTGACACTAAGAAACAGAAACAGATGCAGACTTGCAGTTCTCGCGGATCAAACTGCTGGTGAAGCATGACCCGTTAGTTCAGCGGACAAAAAGGCTGTAGACATCTTTTTTCTATAAATATTTTTAGTTGATTTTTTTAATAGTCTTCCTTTTGGTTTGTAAATTAAAGCCTTAGGAACCAAGCAGTAATTAACTGTGAGGTCGCAAGGAGCGGTAACTTGGAACATACGGTGGAAATATTATGTACATCTATTAAGAACACCTTCAAAATTCAACATGTTTTTCTGAACATACATATATTGTCTGCGTATACTGACTTAGGTCATCAGCATGAAGACAATTTTAAGAACCACATCAGAAAACTATTAAAGTAAGTGAGCTTATGTGAACATGACTTGTAAATTCCTTTGGTTTCAAGGGAGTAGAAAGTTCTACTGTTTGAAACCCCCTCTGTACCCCTCCCAGAAAGTTCGCTGCTCTGAAGCCCAGAAACAACCCTGGAAGTTCTGGGGGATAATGGGTGGAAGCAGAGAAACTCACAGTGGCTCTGGCACTTAGGGAACCTTTAATCAACTGCCACGGCCCCTGAGGCTCCAGGTGGCCCATCTGCGCTTGCCCCAGGCCCCAGATCCCCCCAGGAGCAGCCTGGCCTCATGCAGACTCAACTCCCACATTGTGGGACGGGGTTGCATTTTAGGAACGCCCTGGGGTTCGGAGCATTCATGACACGTACCAGTGGTGATACAACCACGCTGCCTACATTAAACCCTTGTGTTAATGGGAATACACGGTTTCAAATGAGCAACGTGGCAAATCTTCTTTACTATTCATTCTCAAGTGTTGTGTTTGCACCTAATTAAAAAGCAAAGCAATAAAGAAACCAGAAGTCCCAGAACAGCTCAAGAACACTGCATACAGAGGTTGGGGTAACAACTCCTGGTGAAGGCAAAGTTCATCTAAAGGAAAGCAGGAGAAAAAGGGGGAAGCTCCCACAGATACGGTGAAGCAGGAAGACGCAGGGTTGTGTATGACCATAGGATAAAATGGCAAATTTGGGTGCTACTGGCCTCGAAAGGGCCACGTCTACCCATAAAACAGGAAAAGCGAGGCAACTCCAACCACGCCACGTGGCCTACAGCTCAGCACAGCAGAAAGGATGAAGGGGGTGGAGGTGCCCTCCCTTCTGCACAGCTCAATCTCTCTCTTACTAGCTGAACTGCTCAGGTAAATGCCATCGCTACAGAGAGAAAGCTCTTTAAAGAAAACAGAAATAAAAGGCTTTGTCTACACTAGAATTCTGTACCTAACATTAGTTTCCAGCTGTCATGTATGAAAACTCTAATTTTATATAGCCAAATCCTAAAGTGAAAGAAAAAAAACCCCAAGATAGAAAGAACACCATGGAAAAATTAACTCACTCAAAAATTCCTACAGTCTTTTGTCCCCTGTGCCCTTGTCCTACCCATAATTATTAAGTTACCAGTACTCTTTGAGACAGAGTGCTCTCCTATGCCCAGTGGTAACCATGTGCCCCTATCCAGAGACGTGTGGAAACCTGCAGCGACCAGGTCAGCTGAGACAAGTGCTCCGTGTGCCCTTGCACCACCGCTCACCCCGTAACGGCCGAAAACAACGCTCGCTCCAGAGGTCAGATCCTTCCAGAGCCACGCCACTACTCCAGAGGAAGCTCCTCTTCTGTGGGGGAAGGCAGGCAGGAGGCGGGATACGTATTTACAAAACCACCTCCAAAAATACCCTCCCTGTAAAGTACACCACTGCTTCGTCAGAGCTTATAGCAGTAGATTGCGCCGAAGGCGACTGGCTAACGTTTCTCTGGCAAAGAGGCAGCCTCACCTGACTCGTGTCTGTGAGCCAGGCCTTCCCAAATGTCCAAGCAACTGGGAAACACCATCTGGTACGTGTGCCAGCATGAGGACACGTCGCTGCCTTGCCAGTTTCCAAACCTCACGCATTTACACTGCCATCTCGGTGTAGGAATACAGCTGGAAAGTCACCCTGTTCATCACTGGGAGACGGGGGGAAGAGGATGGTGTTAGCCCCTTTGACCTTTAACCAAGAGTATAAAAAGCGCATGTACAACTGGAGAAAACATTTTATTCTAGAATGATTTGGATCTAAAGACAGCCAGCATGAAACAGGGTTAAATATGGTTGTCTGTCTTTCTCCCAAGCCACCCAAGTCAGTTTTTGAGACAAACTGCTCGTCATCCATGGTGTTTGCAACACCAAGAAAAGCTGGACATGAAAATCACCTGGAAGAGGCTGCAACCACCAACCTGGAGGTGAACAAGTCCTGACCAGAGGGATTAGAGGGTTACTAAAAGGCCCTGCTACTTTAAAACCAGGGAGGTAGTGCACTCTGCTCAAGCTTCCGCTCCCTAAGGCGTACAGGGATCCAAATCCCACGTCCCCAGACAACGATCTGGGGGGTTCTCAAACTAACCCCCACACAGGTGCTGACAGAGTCTGTCCCAGCCACAGTAAACACCTGGACAGAGAAAGCATCTCTCCTACTGGAAACAATTTTTCAGATCTTTACATCCTAAAAAGAGTTGATTGTCAATGATTTGACAAGATACCGGGAGGATCGCCAAATGCACCTTCACAGGAATGACTGCCAGGACAAAGCATATGAAATACATCACTCTGAAGTAATTTAGACAAAAAAAAGTCCTCCTGCTAGCTAGTATGGTCTAGGCAGATGAAACAGAAATGCTCGGCCATACCTACATCTGTTTTGTAGAGCCTTTTAATACAAATCCAACCTTCTCCAGCATCTGAGAGGTCATCCTCAAGCACAGGCAGACAGCTTGTTCCCACTGGGAAAAACTCAGAAACACCAGTTTTGGGGGCCCAGGTGCCATGAAACAGAAGGGCCTCTGAACAGGCTGGCCAAGGCGGGGGATGTCAGAAAAGCAGAACTGACAGACCTGCACAGAAACCTGAAGCAGTTTTCTTATGTGCTAATGGCGGTGTGGAGCAGGGCAAGAGGGACAAGGCAGGATCACAGAATCACAGAATGGTTTGGGTTGGAAGGGACCTTAAAGACCATCCAGTTCCAACCCCCAGCCAGAGGCAGGGACACCCTCCACTAGACCAGGTTGCTCCAAGCCTCATCCAGCCTGGCCTTGAACACTTCCAGGGATGGGGCATCCACAGCTTCTCTGGGCAGCCTGTTCCAGTGCCTCACCACCCTCTCCGGGAAGAACTTCTTCCTGATATCCAATCTAAATCTCCCTGCTTTCAATTTAAACCCATTACCCCTTGTGCTGTCACTACAGGCCCTTGTAAAAAGTCCCCCCCCAGCTTCCTTGTAGCCCCTTCAGGTACTGGAAGGTGCTGTAAGGTCTCCCCGGAGCCTTCTCTTCTCCAGGCTGAACAAGCCCAACTCTCTCAGCCTGTCCCCATAGCAGAGGGGCTCCAGCCCTTGGAGCATCTTCATGGCCTCCTCTGTACTCGCTCCAACTGGTTGATATCCTTATGTTGGGGGCCCCACAGCTGGACACAGTACTCCACATGGGGTCTCACGAGAGCAGAGTAGAGGGGGAGAATCCCCTCCCTTGACCTGCTGGCCACGCTTTTCCTGATACAGCCCAGGATCTGGTTGGCTTTCTGGGCTGCCAGCGCACGCTGCCGGCTCATGTCCAGCTTTTCATCCACCAGTACCCCCAAGTGCTTCTCCTCAGGGCTACTCTCGATCCATTCTCCACCCAGCCTGTACTTGTGCTTGGGATTGCCCTGACCCAGGTGCAGGCCCCTGCACTTGGCCTTGTTGAACTCCATGAGGTTGGCAGTGGCCCACCTCTACAGCCTGTCCAGGTCCCTCTGGATGCCATCCCTTCCCTCCAGCGTGTCGACCGCACCACACAGCTTGGTGTCATCAGCAAACTTGCTGAGGGTGCCCTCGATGCCATTGTCCATGTCACTGACGAAGATGTTAAACAGGACCGGTCCTGGATCTGTAGGCCAGAGCAGCTCACCTGCCCCGGATCTGAGAACAGCCTCACTCCAGGATTAATGCTTCTTTGAGATGAAGAATCTAGAAGTCTACCCAGTATCTAAGGTATGGGCTATCACACGTTTATGCTGCCATTTTACAACGTTTTCCATTACTCTGTATTTCTTTCCCTAAACAGAGATCTAACATTAGACGTGTTTTTCTGGCTGCCACCAAACACCAACAGGATGTTTTCGGAGAATCTCATACCATAATCCCAAAGCCTCCTGCCTGAGCGGGAATGGTGTCTGATGAGAACATGACAGAAGTCAAATTTACAAAGAAACCTAAAAAGATCTGCCAAGAGCCCCACGATACCAGCACGTACAGAACAAAACTGAACGGCAGTCCTGGTCCCTCCACCTCAACAGAAAGCAGAGGAAATCTGTAATCGGGAGAGGCACAACCGGCGCGTGAAGGCATCAACGGCTGTTTTCCAGGGCAACGACCAGAAGGCACCGAGTGTGGGCTGCCAGGTCAGAAACCACCCACGGGAGACGGGTCTGCGCCGCAGAATCCGTCAGCGACGAGATGTCACAGTGCTTGGAAGTGACAGGGACGTTCATAGAGCAGGAACAGACTGGGAACACCGAGTAACTGCGCTGGATTCGGAAGGTCTGGAGGCCGGGCGGCTCCCTGCAGGGGCTGGACCGCACGGCGCGTTCCAGCCCGGTTCCCACCCTCTTTAGGAAGCACTGAGCGGGAGCGCGGGCCGGGCTCGGCCCCGTGACCCTCCCGCACGGGCATGAGGAACCACCGGCGGTTCATCCTGTCCCCTCCGGGATTTAATCCAAGCACGGAACCCCGCGCTCTCCTGGGAAGGCCGATCGCGGAGAGCTCCGCCGCCTGCAGCCGGCCGGCACCAGGCCCCCCGCCCACCGCTTCCGAGCTGGGGCCGCCATAGCCCCTGCGCCTCCCCCCGGCCCACGAAGGCCACCCGGGCCGGGCCGGGCCGGGCCGGGGACAGAGCAGGCCTCGGCCCTGCCGCCCAGGGAGCTGGGAGCGCCGGCCGCCCTCGCGTGGCGGACGGACACGCGCCACTCCCCGACCCGTGTCGGCCCCCTCGCTCCACTCACCGGCCGCCGGATCCCTCCGCGCACGCGGAGCCCCGCACTCCCCCCCCCACCCCCCCCCCGCCCAGCGCCGCGCGCAGCGGTGCCGGCCAAGGGGCGCGCGCCCCCTGCCGGGGACTTCGGGGCGGGGCGGCGTCCCCGGCGGCTGCTCCGCCATTGGCTGGAACGGCCCCGGCCCCGGCCGCGGGCGGGAACCGCTGACCGCGCGGCCGGGCTGAGGCGGCTCCGCGCGCGCTCCCGCCGCCGCCGTACCCTCCCCCTGCCCCTCGCTCCTGCCCGGGTGTCCGCCAGGCCCGGGGCGCAGCCGCCCGAGGGGGCTGCCGGGGCGCTGCGGTTCTCTCCGAAGCGGGCTGAGGCGGGGTTCCCAGCTCACCGAGGAGCCGCCCGTGCAGACAGCCACCGCCGTAACCGCCTCAGCGCTGCGCCCGGCCAGGGGCCCTCTCGGCCCCGAGCGGGTCCCTCACGGCCCGGCCGGTTTCTGCGTCCTCTCTTGAGGGATCGGGTTTGCAGCAGCTGTTCCTAGGTACAGAAATCCTAGGATACACCTCGGGTTCGGCATCCATCGGTAGCCGGTCACGTTAGGGGCCAGGTGTTCACAGGCCGCGAGGTTGACACCAGTGTCAGCCTACCCCCTCCCACTGCTCTTCCTGGCCCGGCTCCTGGCCCGTCCTGCCGCTGAGCACCAGCAAGCTGGAACAAGCTCCCTTTTCTCGCATACGGACAGAAGTCAAGCTGCTGCTGCGGTAAGTTTCAAAAGACAGCAAGTTTTACAGTACCCTCCCTGTTTCAGCTCACCCACTGCATCTTTCCCTTTGAGCATCTCCCATCGTGCAGACACAACGCACGTGCCTGCCAGTTCCCGTCAGCTCCTATAGCCCCAAAACAAACAGCGAAGCACTTCTCAGCACTGCCTTTTTCATTCTTCCTTTATGAAGTCTGGTAAGTTGTAAGAAGCTTTTTCCTACCATTGTCTCTCTGTTCGCTGACCGACTCGCCAACAGCTGCCCAGCAGGTTATTTGTTATGAACCCAACGGCAGGCTCCGCTCACATTCTCCAGAGCCAGATGTTCCCGTCGGCAGTGAGCTGACTGAGGAACTGCTGTTTCACCTACACCCTGATGACTCTCTACCTGCAGCAGCGCTGCGGCTGAACGGCTGGTCCCGGGTGCCTACAAGCAGAGCAGAACTGTTCCTGGGCAGACAGAACCACTGAATCCCGATACACCACTTCCACAGCGCAGCTTACGTAGGCAGCCGAGAAGCAAGTTTTCTTGCCGCTGCAGAACGTGGGGATAGGCTGATTTTTCCTTCACATCCCTACTTTTTACTTCTCTCTCTTCCATGTAGAAACGATGCTTTGCGTGACCGTGGAGAACTGTGAGCAGTTCCATTTGGTTTTAAAAGGCTTCCGAGTACTTTGGGTCTGGCAGTGCATTACCCCGTTGTCTCTGGCAGCTCTTGCCAAAAAAGGTCTTCATCCCAGCACAGAAGATTGCCCTACGTGGCGTGCACTCACACCCCTTCACGCTACCACCACTGCTGTCATTTAAACTGACCCCCCCCTTTTCCCTGCAGTGCTGCAAAGTGACAGCTGCCTGACACCTCCGTAATATTACCGAGTGCAGTAACAAATCTGGTGTCGATTCTACAAAGTGACACAATTAAATTTCCTATTTCATGCATATTTGTAAATCATTTTACGTGAAGGTTCTGCACAGGGCTGATAATGAAAGCTTAAAGGAGACTGGGCAGACACATACTCAGCCCAGATTTCCCGGAGGAACAGTTTCCCCTGGGACAAGCGATTCCTGCTTGCCAGGAGGGTCACAGAGATCACGTAAGGGCACGTGGCTGTGTGGGGGGTGGGCCGGGCGGCATCATTTAGGTTACGATATCGGATACCACTTGGCAGCAAAGGCAGCTCAAGACCTTGCTTGAATCCACATTACAGGACGGTTCCAGAAGGAGAGCTCAGGAGGAGCGCGAGTGAGGCTGTAGGATGGAAAACAGGTTGCAATGCAATTTCTTTGGGATGTGAGGGCAAACAAACCAGAGATAGGGGAACACCTGTGAAGCGCACCCTGCAAGACATTCGTGACAAACATGATGACACAGACCACTGGTAGTTTACTAATACATTTGCGAGTACTCTGTGTCGGACCAGATCAAGACCAGGGCATGAAGCAGTTTTTAAAAACACAGTCCTACCCTGGAAAGTAACAGCAGCTTGTTACTCACAAGGCTTTTGTGTTTCCGTGTTTGAGGTTTTATTTTATAGCCTACTGTCTGTTTTACTAACGAGAGCCTACAGAGCCCTCTTGCTGTAGCACAAGCCACAGCCATATCAAAAAGTACAATCAGTTTTAACTAATATAAAAATAATTATTAAATTCCAGTTGTAGAATCTCTGCTCTTAGCATTAAGCCTAAAAAATTCCTTAATAGCTTCCCCTTCACCAAGTCTTGACATTTTTTACGGCTGGCAAACCAACTGCACGTTCATTTGGAAGGCAGCCAAGCACGCGACACTTCACAACCACGCAAGGATTATTTCTAGTTAATGGCAACACACCCCTACTTCTGAAGACAGTAAATAATAGAGGTGGAAATACTGTACTTGCCGAACAACCTGCAACACCTCAGCTCCGTAAGAGAGGCTTACCGCACTCCGGCTCTTGGTACCCCGCTCTTTCCCTACAGAGGCGGGATAAAGCGTGCGTGAGAGCCCCATGGGGTAGCTCTGCGGGCCAGGGGCCTCCCAGCTTCCTGGTGAGACCTTGGGTGAGGCGGTAGGACGGAGTCAGCCAGCAGGACAGCCTGTCGGTCAGCCTCTTTAAAGCTTGCAGTCGCTCCGATTCAAGTACACTACTAGGTTTTCATCCTCAGTTTATGGACTCTCAACTGTGTCTCTATCGGAGATGCAAACCTCCGAAACGTTTCAGTGATACACGGCCACACTGACACCCTTCTATTTTGCCAGGCTTTGTGGATCCCTTGGAAGTAATTCAGGCACCGCAAAGAGGGCTACAGGCTTCAGATTGAAAAAAAGGCTCTACCCAAGTGACCACTAGTCACTTAACACCGCCTGGTGGTACTGATACTTTAAATGGATTTTAGAAGTAATTAAGAAAACCACCCTGAAACAATAACCAGTATCCATCCCTTCATACACGTTAATATCCCCGCTGATCTCGCTACGCATGTTGCCCCCGATTCGTGCCATTCTCTCCAAAAACGCCCTGAGATACATGCTAACCTACGAACGTGATGGAATTTCCTGGCCAGAGCCTTCTCATGGTTGGGTTTTTGCCCTTTTCCCCCCGCCCCCCCCCCCCCCCCAAGAGGTAATCACTCTGGCATCACAAGAAGCAGGAAGGAAAATATATAAAATATATTTAGCAAAACCAGTAAAATTAAAGTGGAACAGAAAATGCAGTCCAGTAGCAAACATTGTGTACAGCAGCAGATCGTACAGTTTCTCCTACACATACCTCTGCGCTTATTTCACACACGCTTCTTAAGGAGAAGGAAGAAAACAGAAATAAGCTAGTGTTAAGAAAAAAACCACTTTCCCCCCCCACACCCCCCGGGCAGCAAACGGGGTTTATCACTGGTTTTTGATGTGAAACTCCAGATTATATAGACCACTAAGAAGAATAACAGGAGGACACCCTTTCTCAGTCCCTAGAGCAGAATTACACTGTCCTCCTTGTACAGATGATACTGGTACCTTAGTTACTCACAGGATCTAGCCCTTACCTGGCCATCTGAAGGGACGTAGGCAACAAACACCTTAACCGAGATACCAAACCGGTATCCGATTTTTCCAGCTTTCCTGAGGCTGAGCGAATTGTTTCAATACACGGGTGCTTATCAAAATCCATGATACAGTACGTTTGTAACAGCAGTTCGTTAAGAAATCATGAAAGTGCATAACAGCCTACAAGAAGGCAAGAAGTACTTCGGAGGAACAGTCTTTCCTTGACGTGGCAGAAGAACGAAAGCCTTCCCCAAAGCTGTGGTGAGGGCATCGGGATCTTCCCAGCGGCTCCACAGCGCGGTGCTGGGGTTTGGCTTTGGGCTTTTATTTCTGAGTTACAACCACCATGTGAATGAACAAAAGACCATTAGAAGCATCGGCGCCGTTCTAAAATCAAAGCGAACGTCCCAACAGCTCACTAAACCAAGTTACGAAGGCGGCTTGCAAACCAACTTGTGTTGGAGTCTAGGGACGACTTGCGTTCCGTACACACCCAACGCCGAGGCTGGAAGCAGCGTGAATGTGCCACCAACCTAAACCGCATCACCCGAAGCGGTACGTTAAAGCGAAGCATCCGCGCTTTCACAACCACCGACGGTAGGAGGGGGCAGAAAGGGAAGTACATCACGCCCCAAGCTCTGCCGTGCTCTAGCTTGCAAAGGCGATGGCGTGCCAGGAAAATCGAATCTGGTATCACCCGATGTCGAGGTGAGAACGGTTGTTCCATGAGATCCAAATACAGACGGGACTAAAACGAGCAGCGAGTTGGCTGTCAGTCACAGAGGGTAACGTCAGTGCTCTCTTCGGAGATGGAGATTTGTCCGGAATGTTTCTCAAAATAAAGAGGATTTTATTGTTTAATTAACAAAACTCACACCGATAGTATCGCGTTTCATACAATACCAAAGATAGCACTTTCTCTTTTCCCCCCCAAAAATGTGCTGATGAAATGTCAGCCTTCTGTTAATCCTTGTCAGGGTCACACAGGTCAGAAAGTTATGGGATAACACTCCTATTACGGATTCTTCTTCTCACAGACTGGCTTGATTTTTTACACATTTTTTTTCTCCACATAAGACTGCAAACTTTTTGCTTTCTTCTCCTCCCCTTCCCCTCCTCCAGTTCAGGTGTGAATGACCCCCTCCCTGGCTGACCTGCCAGACAAGTTCTACTTGGAAGGTTGAGCTTTCCTACCTTTCTGCTTGTAACACAGGGCAAATCAGCGAAGGAAAAAACCACCGCCAGCTCCCCCGCTCACGACGACGCAAACCTAAGTCCATAAAGGCAGCACCGATGGGTTTTGCGTACACGTACACAAACGAGTGTGAATGAAGGCGTTGTACCCAAATCATTCAAGTTTATTCCAGACCTCATATTTAAGGTAAAGCAGAGTAGTTCCATTTTCTACACGAAAGGCTCTTGGATATGCTGCTGCTGTTGATCTTCCCGGCTGCTTTCAGGGCTTTCCTCAGAATTACCGTCAACGTTTGTCCTTCCCCAGAATGTTCCCTGAACTAAACCAGGCCAACATAAATATGTAACCGCAATAATTACACTTCTGAAACCAGTAAAACCCTAGTGATACATACAGCCAAGACGTATGGCAAGCTCTCACCACCACAGCTGGCAGGCAGTTTCACTTTCAGGGTTTTTCAAGCTTCCCCCCGCCCCTCTTTTTGTTTTTATAAGATGTGAGTGCAGGAAAGGAAGAGGGGAACAACAGGAAACAGCTGTAGCTTATCCAAATGTAATTCTACTATAGCACATTAGGAACTGCTGCCTGTAACTGAACTTTTCTGATATACATGAAATAAGATAGGGTTTGATGTCACTGACATGGGAACAGGTTATGAGCCTGGGGAACGTTTCCGTGCCTGATACCATCAGAAATTGTTTAGATTACCTCTACACACACACACACAGAGGTCTGGACTCAGGGAACAGTATTCTTTCTGGGTAGACAAACACCACCAGTAACAGTGACCCGAAGAGTCTCCATTAAAGTATTTTTGGAGGATGTGGGAAAAGATTGATTTGATTACATATTCACAGACACTTCTGGCAACTGTAGTGCAGTGTGAGATACTCCTGTCCCACACCTAATCACGTTTTTTCCCGTTGATGGACAAACTCATGCCTTAAGTGCCGACGTAAATTAGTTGCCCCATCAGCTGAAGTACTGTGCATTCGCAGTAGCCGAAGAGCACAACGTGTAGCCTGAGGTTTCAGAACGTTCCTATCTTTGTTTCTACCGTAGGAGGTAGAACAAACGCTCTTTCAAGGATTCAACACAGGTGAGATTTTTAGAAAAATACTAAACAAGAATACACACAAATCACACACGGCCAAACCAAAATAATAAAAGTCTTTAGTGGAAAACAATTCCATCCTCCTCCTGCTTATGGATCTTAAAAATACACAAAGGGTTCATTTCAAAATTGAAAATTCAGCTGTGATAAGGCTTGATTACACGGCCATTTCCCACGTCTTATTGCAACAAATGGTGAAATATTTTTATGCAACTTCATGTCTTCGACTGTACAGGTAAAACAATACTTGAAATCAACTAGCACTTCAATCCCTGCGTTTAATAGATAAACTCATCAGAGTACGGAATTCTACATTTAAAATATTTACACACTTGACCAACAGCAGTACTAGCGTTTATTGCCTTAAAACTGCATGTTCACTGCATGGAGGTTCCTTAGTTTGCACAAAGGGAACAAATAAAAGAGGATAATATTTTTTTCCTAATTACAAACTCTAGAATGGTTCCGTGGGAGACTGAAATGTGCTGGGGAACGCTATTAGAAAGGATTTTATCTATTTCAAGTATCAAGCTGTAATAAGCTGGAAAATCACATGGGTTTATCTTTCCCTTGAGGTTGGAAGGATCTTCCAAATCTTTTATAAGAATGGCTTAGAAGGACAGGAAAAGCAGCATAGGGAAGGGGAAGAAATGGAAAAGCAGAATCCAGTTCAATTCACTGAGGAGAAGGGAAAGCCAGGAATATCTTATTTCTCTGTTGCTAGGGCCCCAAGAAATCTCATACTGAAAAAAGGGCTTTGTAAGAGGGCTGAGAGCATAAGGCTCTACCAGCACATCGCACGTCATGATTTGCTTCATGATTAGAAAACATCAACCTCATTCACGGCGAAGAGGGCACAATCTACTCATACCAAAACCAAATTTACAGGGGAGGGGATAGGGCTGGGTCTTGAAATTTTGTTATCATTAGGCTTTGGTTATACCGAGTGACTGGAAGAGATACAGGAGAAGCGAGTGGCGTTTGTTCCTTGCAGAGAAGTGTAAAAAAAACCAAAACCAAATCCCCTACGACCACAAGTGGCACTTGTCACAAGCAGAGGCACCAAAGCCTGAAAAACTAACAGCTCTCGCTACGTAGACCAGAACCGAGGCACACTGGTGGGGAATCCTACTGAAGAAGCAGCCGCCGCTTCATTTGGCTGGAACTGAAATAACTACAGCGTACAGCGAGCTTTACTGTACTGCAGCAGACCACTCCTGGGGAGTACTGCACCGCTCCTGCCTCTACTGGGCTCTGTAATTATGAAAATCTGGTTTTCATTACAGTAAATCTTACACCTCACCAAGTAAAATTAAAATATGTAATATTTACATAGCATCGCAGATCCTCAATGCATTTCATAGGCGTAAGCTAATCCTCACAACATCCCTGTGAGGTAGGTAGGTAGGTATTCTCGCTTTAACGACGACACAGTTCTAGCGACTTGCCAACGGCCACCAAGGATCCAGTGGAAAAACGGATATAAAACTAGAGGAGCCTGGCTCCTACACCTGCGCTTATATTCATCAAGCTACTTCCATAAAAACACCCCTTCTTACGTAATTATGTAACCGAAACTGAAATTACTTGGAAGTGTTTAACATGAGAAACGCTGCAATTTGTATTTTTGAATAGTTTTACACATCAGTAATTAGAATTTGCTTTACCCTTTGAAGATTTAGATTTTAAACGGCCAACTGACTGCTCTGAGCAAGCTTATGTTCTACAAGACATGGCTTAGACATAAAGGGATTTACCCAGGTAAACACCGGGGCTTTAGTGAGCGCTACGCACTAGCATGAGAGATGACTCCGATTCAAGCCCCTCTGTCACCAAGGGGGATCTGGACATGCTGAGAAAACAAGTTTCTCGTTCCTGAGGAAAACGGTGAGCCCTTTCTATCACTGAACAGTGAAACACAAACCTCTGGGCAATAAGGAGCAGACTCCGGCGGTAATTCAGTGAAGATAGTTAAGGCACAAATGCACATGAAAGTGGAAGTTTCATGCATTAGTCGTCTACTTCTCCCTGTCCATGTGTATCTGTGCTTTCAAGAAGGTCTTGCCTTTCATGACCCAACGAGATGGCCATGCTTACCAGCACTGAAAATCATAGGCTGAACAACAGCAAACTATTATGCCAGCACTAGAACTAGCTCTTACACGGGGAAGGAGCTGGCAAACGGGAAAGAAGCTACTCGATTTCTAGTCTCGGGACAAACACAATGGAGCAATAATCTGTTTTAGCAAAAAAAAAAGTCTAGACAAATCTATTTGTTACAATTATATCATGCAGCATTTATAATTCAGTTTGAGTTGCCTTTTTTTTTCCCTTCAGAAAGCAGGTGCGTTTTTAGAACCAGTATTCACTTTGCACAGTAACTGGAAAATCAATGCAGTGATGCTCGAAAGATTTCAGAACACTTCCGTGGAGCCAACTCTCAGTGTTCGCTAAAAATGGTCTACGAGTCTTTCCTAGGACTCGAATGAGCTTTTGCATCTAGATTTACAGCAGCTGGGTGTGTTGAAGATCACTGAAGGATTTTTTTTTTCTTTCTTTTTTTTTATTTGGAAGGGATATAGAAGTCAAATAGTTCAGGTAGCAGCAGCCACCTAGCCAGCAGGAGTGTGAATGAATAACACTTATTCCCAGAACCTTCCGCAACAATTTCATGGATGTCACTAAGCAGGGACACTTAGCAGTTGCTCTAAAAGAAACATAAAATGGCATGGAAAGCTTTCTGTGGAACGTACAAGAATGGAATTAAAAAACAAGAAACGAGGAAGAATGTTGTCTAGCATAACATCAAGCAGGAAAATTACAAAAAAAAAGCCCCTTACTAGGACAGTTTCCCTTTAATATAATATTAACTTTAAACAAAGGGGAAAGGAAAGTTTTAAGCAAGCTTCAAAACTAGTCGTCGAAAGCAAGCGTTCCTACTTTAGCAAGTCCCGATAGTCCAACGATGCTGGGCGTCTCCGCTGCTTCCCACACAATGGGCCTGGTAAGGAAAGTAACGGCTATGCGCCTCACTTTGTCCTGAATACTAACTCAAGTTGTGCTCCCATCCACCACTCGCAAGAGGCAAGAGGATTTCAAATTTTTAAAGTTAATAAATATTTTTAAACAGTGAGCCAGCTTTAGGATTGGAAACAATGATAGTGACAGAGCCAGTTACTCAGTCAGATCCAAAAAATGCCAAGGGATTTGCTATGATCTCTTTGAAAACTTTGGCCTAGATATTTGACATCCAGCACATCACAACAAAGCAGCAGCTCCTACTGCCACTTGCGTTCCCAGGCTTTACTGCCCTTCATCGGAAAAAAGCGGGGGATTGAGAACTGCTGTCCTACCCACTGTACGAAACTCAGACAGACGGCGGAAGCAGCTTCCGCAGCATAGCGAACCCCAGACAAATTCTGAAAACGAGCCGTCAGAACAGTTTAAAACCAGAAGGATCAGGATCGCCGCCTTCTGTGCAAGTGCACAGTCGAGAAATCGAAAGAAAAGCATTAGAGTTTCAAGAAAAAAAAATAATTGAGCGCAATGCCCCTGTTCTAAACCGCTCTGCAAATAGCCTCAGAAATAAAATACCAGCTGGGAGGGTAGGATGTAACCAGCCTTACGGTCGGTTTTAATGGGCAAAGCTGCCCTGGCCCGGTTCTCACATAAATTAAAAGAGAAAAGTGAAATGAAGTTACGGCATTTTTGGCCTTGTGAGTCCATGCTTGAGACAGGTATGGATTTAACTGAAAAATAAAAAAGCCTTAGATCACTTATAGCACAGTATTAGATTTATGTCTTTTAAAAATTCTGGCTATTGTGACTAATTTTGAGATGAATAGCTGAAGAATGGCACAGAGTTGCAAACATGACGCTATACACAGCCACGTAAAGGTGTATACTGTATATTTTATATAAACTTTAAAAACATAGGGGAAATATTCAACAGCGTAATCTAGCAGAGGTTTTCAGCAAAAGGGCCCACTTCTGCCCCCACGTATTTCCACAAAAATCAGTTTTACTAGGCATGCAGCATTTGTGTTTGCTTCAGCTGTCTCCGGCTCCTGACTGGAGACAAAGCAGGCCTTGCTTTTGTGTTCGTGTGCTGCTCTCCCTCGTTGGTCCACTGTACCCGGGGCACTATATTCTGCTGTCGTAATCGCTCGGGTGCTGACACAAAAAACCGAGCAAGAGCAGAGCAGCTGGGAGGGCTCTGCAGAAGTAGAGCTAGATTCAGCGAACCAGAAATCCCCCGCAGCACCACACCTTTCTCCACTCGAGTCAGAAAAACGTGGCCCTTGAGCAAAAGGCTTTTACACCCCTGTTCTAGCGTAACTGGTTTAGCTAATGCCCCAACTTTAAAAAGTTTGCCAGTAATTTACACCTCTTGAGTTGTTATTGCTTAAGCAAACAGTTCAGTGTAGAAATACATTGCAGTTGTGTGCAACCCAGGTATGAATCAAAATAGATACTGAAAGTAAAGCTACACCTGAACCTCGCATCAGACACTCGTTCCAAAAGGACAAGTCAACACGAAGGGCTGCAACAGGTCCACAGCAGCTTAATGCCAACATCCCAAACCAACTCCGAAGAGTCAAATCTTGCCTTAAATTCCTTATCTAAAGTATATGAGCTTTTTTTTCTTTTTCTTTTAAATTAAGGCAATGAAATGGCTACAGTTCCTAAAGTTCATTGCAGGGAAACAAAAATATACACCTTTTTTTCTCTGAACTTTAGGCAGCAGAACATGATGCAGAAACCTGCACTGCAATAAACGTGCAATGGCAGGTTGATGTAGAAATACAGAACTAAACACAAGTCAAAATACCATTTGGTTTTTTTTCCCCATTAGAACACGAACTCAAACTTTAAGAGAGGAAAAATAAAGCTTAAAATCAGCTAAACTGTTTAGAGCTTTATATGTATCTGCATCACACTCTAACATGATTTTGGGTAGAAATCTGTACGTTTATCTGGCCACTCACATTTTAAACCAGTGCGGGGGGGGGGGGGGGAAGGCACTGTGTTTATTTTTCATTGTGCCCATATCTGTTTGTACATCCACGGAAAAAATTAAATTTGGATTTCCCGTTCATTCTCTCCCACGCACAAGTACGACAGATCGCAGCTAACACATAAGAGCAGAAGCTGATTCAAAGTTGACCTCTCCTATTCCATCACGTTACGTCCAAACTTCCAGGTTCTCTAGAATCTGAGATGGCTGCAAAGAACCCAGAGACAGGTACAAGATTTAGTCAGCATTCAGCATTTCTCAGTGCATTTTGCAGAAAGGGTCTAAATTAGGCATAGAGTTTTGTTGTTTATTTTACACAGAGAAGTCCACCAACATTGGCCATAAATTCTTCTAAACTCTTTAAGAAGGCCATCTTCTGCTTACGGTCCAGTGTAGGAGGAGTGCTGCTTGCAGTAAGCTTGTTGAAGGCATCTGCTAACCGCTGGTAAATTACTGGATCTTGTTGAGTTGATAGCAATGTTTCAACTAGCTCGGAATATTCAGCCTGTTAAATAAACAAGAATCCTATTAACTTCAAAAACCCCAAAGATACGATATACACAAAATCCAGAATGAAGGTTGTGACAGAAAACTATCAGCACCTCTCCTCCTGTTACCCAGTTTCACTGCCTAGGGTACCAGAAGCGACTACAGACCTGCAGCCTTTCAGCTACCCCTGAACCAGACAAAGCCCTCCAGTCAGAGGGGGTTTTTCCGTAAGGCTGAAGAAGCCTTCAGAGCTCGGTACCGTGCTCTGCGGTGCAGGATGAGAAGGGAACTTTAAGGCACACCCTTCAAAGTACCTTCTAGCTCTTACTTTACTCCTGCCAACCGCGTATCTCTTTCTCCACGCCTGCCCAGTGTTCAGTGTGCCGGATCGATGATCTCCTCCCACAGGTTTTCCCTTCTCTAGGTTCCCTGCCCTGGGACAGAAGGCTTAGATTCCTTTCTAACAGCTTCCTGCTTACCATCATCCTTACTTGGATGGAAAGAGAAGACAAAGAAACATAGACCCATAGAGTGGTTTGGGTTGGAAGGGACCTTAAAGATCATCCAGTTCCAACCCCCCTGCCATGGGCAGGGACACCCTCCACTAGACCAGGTTGCTCCAAGCCTCATCCAGCCTGGCCTTGGACACTTCCAGGGATGGGGCAGCCACAGCTTCTCTGGGCAACCTGTTCCAGTGCCTCACCACCCTCTCCAGGAGGAATTTCTTCCTGATGTCCAGTCTAAATCTCCCCACTTTCAATTTAAACCCATTACCCCTTGTCCTGTCACTACAGGCCCTTGTAAGAAGCCCCCCCCAGCTTCCTTGTAGACCCCCTTCAGGTACTGGAAGATGCTGTAAGGTCTCCCCAGAGCCTTCTCTTCTCCAGGCTGAACAAGCCCAACTCTCTCCGCCTTTAACCATGTTAAACATGACTATCAGGACATTGCCGTGGGGCACATGGAGCAAGTCCAGAGTGACCGCTGAGCATTGAGAGCAAGGGTGAAGGACACGGGAGCCGGAATGGCAGTTCCCTCAATCCTGTGGGTGAAGGGCTTGGGTGGGGGGAGACACAACATGGAGTTGCCACCTACGGCTGGTGTCTGTGACAGGGTCTTGTCTTATATGAGCACAAGTCCCTCTTTGAGGCACGAGGGTTGCTAACGAGAGAGGATCCATACGACAAAGTGGCTTAGGACACCTCTGCCGAAGGCGTGCCAACCTGTCGGGAAAGGCTTTAGAGGGCACGCTGGGGGATGATGGTAACAGCTTGTAGAGATGTGGGGAGACAGAGATCCGGAGTAGTAAGAACACAAGGAAGTGGGATGGGTTTAAGAGTGCTCATCAGGATGGACAAAACAGGTTGAAAGGAGGTCAACGGCACACGCCTGTGCCGAAATGCATTCAGATCTGGAAACAGGGAGAGCTAGAGCTCCATGTGCTGATGCAGAGCTGAAACATCCCTGCAGGGCCTGGGATGTGGTGGGAAGGGTGGCACGACTGGAGTGCTCCAACAGACACATGGAGGCTCTTTAGGGAAGAGGTGGACAGAAGATTGCCATTTACGTGAAAGGGCAGCTCAAATGAAGGATGCCTTTCCATGGACCGGGCAACAATCTAGTTGAGTGCTTATGGGTCGTGATCAGAGAGGGAGTCAAGATAACACCAGGGTGGAAACTCATTACAAATCACCAAAACAGGGTGAGCAGTGGACCGTGTCGTCATCAAACAACTTGAGGAAGTTTCCCGATCAGGCTTACGAGAGATTCTCTCCATGACATGTGCTTGAATGCCAGATGGGCCACCCAGGGGTGACTTGCATCTGCTACTCACAGCTAGGAAGAGCTGGTCAGGGCTGTGGTAGTTAGTGGCAGCCTTGGCTACAATGATCATGAAATAGTGGGGTTCAGGATCCTTAGGAGAGTGAGGAAAGAAGGCAGCTAAGTACAGACGCTGGACATCACGAGAGCAGGTTTCAGCTTATGCAGGAGACTGGTGGGTGGGATCCTGCGGCAGAGAGCTCTGGAGACGGGAGCTCAGGGGAGCCGACAGGTCTTTAAGGACAACTTCTTCCAAGCACAAGAATGGCACGTCCAGATACTGAGGAAAACAATATAAGCACATCCGGACACTGACCCAGCTAAGCAGGGAGCTCATGACGCAACTCCAGGGCAAGGAGGACACATGCAGGAGACAGAAATGGGGACAGCTACAAAGGGAAAAACCAAACGTTGTTCGGACAAGAACGACGACAGGAAAGGGAAGTTGTCAGGGGATACTGAGGACAACAAGAGCAGCTTCTACCAGTACATTAACAGGGGAAGAAGGAACAAGGAAAATGTGGGTCCTGCTGTGGAACGGAGCGGGTGATTCAGGGGTAACAGATAAGGCTGAAATACTCAATGCTTTCTTTGCCTTGGTCTTCACCAACAGGTCTTCCCAGACCTTTATGACTAGAGATATGGTTCAAGAAGAACTCCCAGTAGTAATGAGGATAAACCCAGGGATCTCTTCAGAAATCTTGATGCATACAAGCTCATGAGACCCCACAGAATCCATCCAAGGGTTCAGACAGCTGGCTCACATCATTACAAGGCTGCTCTCGATCATCTTTGAACAACAAAGAAAATCATGAAGCAAGTACTCCTGGAGGCTGTCTCAGCACGTGAAAGAAAAAGGGATGAAGAACAGCCAGCATGGATTTACCAACAGTAAATCGCGCTTTGCCAACCTGACTGCTCTGCTCATCAAGAGCGTTTGTGATGAAATGAAATCCGTGGATGAGCAGAGAGCAGTGGATGCCTGGTGTTAGCAAGTCTTTAGTAATCTTGCACGGAAACCTTGTAACCAAGCTGGGATGGTATCATCTAGATGGGTGGACAACTGCATGGGTGAGAGCACACCTGTATCATCAGCCTCTAAAGGATTGTGGTTAATGGCTCATATTCCACCGGGAAGCGGGTTACAAGTGGAACCGAGAGCTCTCATCTGAGCCTCGTCCTGTTCATTACTTTAGTCAGTGACCTGGAGGAGAGGAAACACACTCTCCTCAAATCTGTGGATGACACCAAACTGGTTAGTGCAGCCAGAGCATCCAAGGGCAGGGCTGACATTGAGACACCTAGTCAAGCTGCAAGAATGGACTGACAGGAAACCTGATGAAATTCAGCAAGGACAACTGCAAAGTCCCGCAGCTGAAGCAGACTAACTCCCTGCAACTACACAGGCTGGGGACTGACAGGCTGGGGAGCAGTTCTGCCGAGTAAAGGACCTGAAGGTTCTGGGGGCCAGGAGGCTCAGCAGGTCAGCAGCGAACACTCGCAGCACACTGGGCTGTGTTCAGTATTTGTCTTTACACAGCACTTGTTAGATTAGACATGAATACTGTGTCTGGTTTTGGACTCCTTAACACAAGAAGGATATTGACGAACTTGAATGAGTCCAGTGGTGGGCCACCAAGACTGCCTGGCTGGAGCTGAAAACCCGCGAATTCTAAGGGTAACAGCAGCCTTCAAGAGGCCGTTCAGAAAGGCTTTGGAATATCCAGCTTGGAGGTTTTCAAGACACAACTGGACAAAGTCCTGACCAGCCTGATTCAGCATTGACCCCACCCTGAGCAAGAGGTTGGACTACAGACCTCCCGAGGGTCCTTCCAACCTGAACGATGCTATGATTTGCCAGACGTAGGTAACCACTCCCCTTTAACAAAGGACTGGTTTTCAGGGTGCAAGCGTCTAAATGCCGTACCTGATGCAAACACACTAACGTGTAGAACGCTTCCCCTGCTGCAGTTGTCATTTCTGTATTGTGCTTCTGAAGTACCAGCATGTCAAAGACCATCTGAAATCAAAACAGAAGTAGTCACGGAAGCGTAAACTTAACTTTTATTTTACCAACATGTGCTGAATGTCATCTTCCCTTCTGACAGTAATAGTAATGACCACGTATTTACAAACATCCAATGTGGTTGTTTGGAAAGCCAAGTTCTTATGGAAGACGATGAGTCTTGGCTTAACGGCATGAATTCACAGCTCGGAGCACTGAAACCTGTTACTGAGACGTGGCCTCTCTTGTACTTTGCTCCGAGAGCTGCAGATGTGCCACAGAAGTAATGAAAAACGCCTTTGCTCTTCCAGAATAAAACAGGGAACGTCTTCCTCAAGTTTTGGAGACTGCTACAGCTCACAGAAAGCCAAACGGGGAACAGATTAACAAGAACAGCATTACAGTTTTAAGTGGAAATTTATAGAAAAGGCAGGAACCTGTGTCAACTTAGAAGAAAAATAAGGACAAATAAAATTATTTGAGGTGTTTCTCATTCTCTCCGCTTGACTGACGTGCACTTTTAGTGAGCAATCCCCAGAAGTTCAAAGGTCAGTTTGGTAAGAAAAGGAAATGGAAAACTGAAGTTTTACAAAATCAGAAGACAATCACTCAAATTCTACAATTTTTGGTCCCAGGTAGCAGGAACCTGGTTGCTGCCAGGTCACTCCAAAATTCAGGGAGACAGAGTGGGTGGTCATAAAATGAGAGTACTAAATATGATACTGGATTAAGAAAACACATCATTCATTGAATAAATGACAGCATTTTCTTTCTCATTCCAAACTATGCTCTTTTTTCTGCCTCTTGTTCTAGTACTCAGCCTCCAGTTCACACAATTCCGGAAGCTTTTTATTTCCCAGCTTTCACAGTAAATGTATCTGCTAAAATTGTCAACCAGGTTGATCCTAGAGCTCACGTGCAGAGCACAGATAAGCATAAACTGCGTTCTGAGAGGCTCAGGTCTCTTGTTGAGTGGCAGCCATTTCCTCCCTCTGCGCCTCCATCCTCCTTTGTACTCCAGTCCAATGTCTCTGGCCCTTCATGCTCGCTTTCGTCTTCAACTGCCCGTTTTTCAGGTAACAGGCTGTTTCTCCCTATATGTGTGATCCTGATTAACCCGGTTGGATACGAGCACTGTTTGGCCTCTCGACGTGGCCTGTACACAAGACCCCAGAGTAACGCGAAGCGCAGGTGCCTTACCTTAAGAAAGTGCCTTGTTGCTAGAAAAAGGGTTGAATCTGTTTCTTGTGCTTTTGCACACTGTTCTGCTAAGGGTGTTACAGCCTCCAGACAGAGCTGGCAAACCTCTGAACTCATCCTGATAACGGGCGTTAAAGAATCCAAGTCAGATTTCAATTAAATTGTGGTAAGACTTCCCAGTTGTGTCACTAGAAAACATTTTAAATGCTTGCATGTTCCTTCTTTTACTTCTTTTTCTGTATCTCTTACTATAAAGCTGTTCATAAAAATTAAATTTTAAAAGAATGCAAAAAGTGGAAGAAAAGAATTCCAACTTTGTTGCCCTCTTTCATTAGCCACAGGCCCTAAGGTAACATAACCCTCTCTGACATAACATTTTCAGAAAGAGCCCCTTATGGGCAAGCTCATCTGTTTCTGCCACGTGCCACAGATTAGTGAAACTGGTACTCCCATTATGAGAGGGAGAGCCCATTGGCACCCTGACAGGAAATGCTCTGGAGCCAGCCCAGTGGAACAGCAGCGATGTTTTGTGTTACCAGCTGAGAAACTAATTCAGGAACAGCTTTGGGATACCAGCTGAAGGCTTATGAAGTTACACACTCCGAAATGAAGTAATGGAGGAGGCAGGAATGGCTGCCAGAAAACACTTACATGCTAAACCACTTAAAGGCTGCATTCAAGCGACAAGTCAGAGAAAACTCGGCTAATACCAGAATCTCAATAGATGCTACAGTGAAACTCTCAGTCTCCAGAGCGTAGGAGTCAGTTACCGATACAGAAGTACAGACATCAACAGAAAAGGGAAAAAATGCAAAGAAAGAGAAATCAGATTTCTAACAGGTCCTTATAACAGCAACTCCCATTCTGAAACACTCCCAAGCTCCATAAAGGATATGATGACATCCCTAACTCCAGTGAGTACATTAGGCTCTTAAAGAGGTCCTCTGGAAGTTGTGGAATCTTCTCAGGGAATATCTCACAGATGAAAGTGATTAATTTGTAATATTGATTACACAGGGATGGAAACTGTCAAAAGAAAAACATGTCATTGTAGAATCAATCACAGAACTCCATTCTGACATAATTTCCATCTGTACAAAGAGACAGGATTGGTGCTTTCCACCGAAGAAAAGACAGTTTTAGCAGACAACTTCAGAGCCATCAGAATGGCTACAACTTTATTAGCTAGCACTGCGCCACGCTAAAGTGCTAAAGCTGAACAGCTGGAGGCGGAAGTCTGGGTAGGGGCTCTATACAAAGCCAGGGAGTTTGACTTCAGACGTGACGATGCCTCGCCCCGGGGAGGGTAAAAACCTCAGGAGCATCTGGAGCACAACAGAGGGGTGCCTAGGGTACATCCTTCGACTCAGGAGCAAGTAGTAACTCTTGCTTTCACAATACAGCCGGCTCTATTTATTTATTTATTTACAATTATCACTGTTCAGGCTTCCTATCACTTTTCTGACACTATCAGGAAAAGGATTCCACAAGCCACCCTTCAGGTCTGGCTAACTGTTGGCCTGCACAGACCCACTTTTAGGAGAAACAAGTTTTGTTCCAACTTTTCAAACATACCGTGTCTCACTATGTCTTTTCAAACAGTATCTAGAATTACGGAACAGTTAAAGAAGGTTAAACAGGTTAAACAACCATTTTAAAAAGCCTAGAAAACTCAGCTTACGGAGGTGGAATGCACACAGGAATGAATTCTGGGAATTCACTACCATAAAGTTTTCATATCCCGGCAGCTGCGCATAAAACCATGCTTACCTTCAGCAGATCCTGGGACATCAGAGGCAGAACTAGGTTAACCCCATATAAGACAACATCTGCTGCTGATACAGATCTGTTTGTAGCTTGCCCTGGCTCATGTCCTCTAAATACTTCATCTGTAGAAAAGACAAACAATGCTGCGTTTAAAAGGAGGGTTAAACATACGGAAGGAAGAGTCCCATTTCTTTATAATAAAGGCATTTTTAAAAGTAGGACTATTCCACTCCCCCCAAACCAAAACATGAGGCGCTGTATTAAAATAGAAACTTAGTGAGTGGAGCCTGCTACATCACTCTGTATTTATATTCATTAGGACTAAGCGCTTCATAATCACGCGTACCAGATGGCACGCTAAACCAGAACACGCTTCAGCCCCTCCGCGGGCTCCCTTCCACTACAGGACACAAGGGCGATAGCCGCTTCATGCCTGCACACCTAAACAGACAGCGAGCAAAATACTACTGCATTTTACACATATATGTACATGTTATACATTTACATACTTTTATATACATTTTATGAACACAAGGGGGAAAAAATGCGAGAGTTAATGCAGAAAATTTTGTAGTTTAGGCGTTGCCAAGGTTTCTGCGGGTACAGGTAAGTCCTACATTTCCCATCAAATGGCAGTGAGCTTTAACTTCCGCACCGTCAGCGGAACGTGCAATAGGCACGTGCAATACATTCCATCTCTGGGCATTCCGCTGAGGCAGCATTCACGTTCCCTGGTTTCAGGGGAAGTGTTTTCCACGCAACTAACATCCAACGCCTGACCTCAGAGAGAACACGTTACGTGGCACTGAGCTGTCCCTTGAGTGCACAGGGGGTGAATCTGGTTCTGTATTTGTGCTGTGCATGCAAGCCAGAAAACTAGACTGATGCACTTGACTTCAGAGTACAAGGTCCTCTCTTTCAAGAGGTACCTCAGAGAGGCAACGAACAACTTCACAACAGCCTAGGCAGACTCGGTTTGTCACTGAGCATGTTTCCCGCGCACGCTGCACAGGATGCGGCAAGATCCGAATCACGCAGATGTGTTTCAGCTTACGCGAAAGTAACGCAGCACAGCTAAGCTACAACTGGCAGATCACGTTCAGGCCTACTGCAGCTTTAAGTGGCAAGTAGCCGGAAGGAAAGAACGGGCTGGGATACAAAAAGAACCCTTAACTACACCCACATACCATAAAGCAAGTTCTGGGATGAGGAATACAGAAACCCCTCCAACATGATGGAATTTTAAAGAGCTCAAAGCTGGATCCTGTACTATGATAACCTAGCTGCCCTCTTGCGGTAATTGACTGGTCTGACTTCTCTACATGGTTTTTGTTATAAAACTGCTGCTGCTGCGTGTTCACGCTTGCAACATTCGAGTTTCAAGCTGTTTCGTACATGCCTTATTTTAGGAGGGCAATAATAATTTCAGATACTAGAATACTATGAAAAATCCTTCCTTGGCTACTGGCACGTTAAACAGTAACGACCATATCCCGATCCAATCAAGCCTAAACGTCAGTTTTCACTTTACCTGGATCGAACACAAGCCCCACGATGGTTTTTGCAGTTTAGAACACAAGTTATGGTTCAGCAACTACCAATTCCTTCATACCTGTGTCACTGAAATCGATGAATTCTTTTGAAAGAAGATTAGTGAGAAGCTCCATAATAAGGAGGAGATCTTGGTACTGGTCTTCTTCTGCTGTCACATCTATCCGTTGCCGACCTAGATTATTCTTGGAATACACCTGGAGCAGAGTTAGGCAGGCCTCATACAAGTTCATGGCTTTGGCCTAAAAAAATAATGTTAGATAATAAGAAAACTTCCCCATGCTAAACGTGACACACTTTAAGATGGCATTGCTTAGTTGGCGATATCTCAAGATCTGAATTTCAGTTAGATAACCGCTTTTTGTAACAACTGCACTCAAAATCAGCAAGGAAACAGCGACCTTAACAACAGGAACACCTAAGCCATATGTTGATGTGCTACTGATTAAAACAGCAGAACATTACTGTTATCAATCCCTCAGTCTTAACAAACAGGACGAGTGGCTTGGGACAGGCTGATCCACCGCGCTAATCTCACGAGCTGGATTCCCAACAAAAGCCCTCGGGGACTCACTTCAGCTATCGAGGTTTGGAGCCAGGACGCACCGTTTGTGCACGCCCGGCCCGAACAGGCAGGCACTCTACTGGCTGCAAACGCAAAATCAGCCAACGGTGCAAAGATGTAAGTGTTCTGCACTGACTCATTTTACTCGTCACCTTCTGGCACCTGTTCGTGCCCTGTTTAGGACCAAGGCTGTGTCTCTCTGGTACGCATTTATCACACAGAACCGTGCAGATTAGTGATGACTTGTGGTTACGTTTATTGATAGAAGTAGTGTCTAGATGTCCTCCTTTTAATCCTTGCGAGTATATGTTTTTAACGAAAGGAATTCCCCTAACAGATGTGACCATACAGCATTTCTTTCTCTACAGAATCTAAAAATCGCTACGCTGTTTTAAGGGACCACACCGTACACGCATACGCGCGCGTGCGCACATATACACTCTTCCCCTCCTGGTTGCATTTACCTCTCCAAGATAGCAAATTTGTTTATGTGCAACCTCAACAAAGACTTCTATTATGAGATTAACAGTCTCTGGTGTGTTTTTGTACACTTCCATTAATCCAATGCAGTTATTAAGGAAGTCCATTAGGAAATTGAAGAGAATCGCTACGTTATCAATCTGGGTAGCCTCAGCGATGCCACAGAGTGCTTCTAACGTAGCAGTGATTTCCTGCTTCACTTCCTCCTCCTGACAGATCTGCTGAAAGTTTTCTTGGTTTATCACATTCAAGAACCGCTGCTGAAGTGGCTGAAGAACCTTGAAGATTATAGAAAAATCACGTTAAGATAAGCACACTATTATATAGGGTTGTAACGTTTGAGTAATTTAGCAAGCCCAAGGGCTGCTTTTGGCATGGCAGTACAAGAATCAACCCCTTTGTTTCCAACAGCTCAATTCTGTTATTATCTGTCACATTAACATCATCTGAAGTGGCAGGGATCAGTGATTCTCATTATCCGTCATCACCTGCAGGCTGGTTTCAAAATAAGCACCTCCATAAATATTTATGTTATTGTGTAGTGTTTAAACAAATGACAATGACTTTCTCTGGCTCACAGTATTTGATTCTCTTCCAAATTCAGTGTGACAGGAAAAACCCTGTTACACTGCATCAATGAAATAATTAAGATTCACATTCACAATTACCTTTGTCATATTATGATTTCCAAAAGCGCAATCGCTTTTGTAGCCAGCTGTGTTTGGAACCGATTTGGAAACTTCCAGATCTTATCGCAGCCTTCCAGTACCTAAAGGGCCTACAAGGAAGCTGGGGGGGACTTTTTACAAGGGCCTGTAGTGACAGCACAAGGGGTAATGGGTTTAAATTGAAAGTGGGGAGATTTAGATTAGATATCAGGAAGAAATTCTTCCTGGAGAGGGTGGTGAGGCACTGGCACAGGTTGCCCAGAGAAGCTGTGGATGCCCCATCCCTGGAAGTGTTCAAGGCCAGGCTGGATGAGGCTTGGAGCAACCTGGTCTAGTGGAGGGTGTCCCTGCCCATGGCAGGGGGGTTGGAATTAGATGGTGTTTAAGGTCCTTTCCAACCCAAACCATTCTGTGATTCCATAAAAATAGTTAAATGGTTTTCCCAATTGCTTCCAGTGCGTTATAGTCTTACCTTCAATCACTAATTGTGCAGTTTTGCTAATGAAAGCAGGTTTCTCTCAGTAGGCCAACCCTTTGCAAACTCATCACATCTCAGCTACTGTCCAGCACCAACCTTTCTGGTATGAAACATCTGAGCTTTAATGGAGCCGGGGCACGAAAAGCTGGTCAAGGCTCTTCATTGTATCTCACACTAGATTGTTACTTACTGTCATTAATCATTAAGTGAATAATTCATAACACCACCAAATGAAAATAAAAGAAGAAATGACACAGTTCCAAGGGACATATGAAACTTCTGTAACAGTCCCTTTCAAGAGTACTGCTATACTGGGCTGCTTCACGGATCCTCCGGGTAATTTTTAGCTGTTTCTGTTTAGCTTGTGATGTTTTACCTAGAATTTTTGGCAGTTCGTGGGTGCCATACAACTACTGACCTTCAAAGAGAGAATAATTAAAAAAAAAAAGAAAGAGACCAACATTCGATGCTCAGAATCAAAAGATCCTATAGGAATTGATTTTGTGTCACCATGAAATTTGCTAACGTGTTTGTACTGTTTGCTCAGAGGGAGGTCAGAGAAGCAAAGTAGCTTACCTCTGTCCAGTACTGTTGCTTTGTTTCCGTATCCATATGAGCAAAACCTCCTAAAACTAAAGCTTTCATTAGTGTTCTCTGCACAGAGCTGGACAAATAGTGGAGAGGAGGGCTTCGCCTTGCAAATTGTTTAGCTAAATTCCACCAGTTTTCACACTGAATAACTAAGTTTGCCCTAAAAGAGGGAAAAACAGTTTAATTAAAGAAAAGACTTCACAAATTGCATGAACAGAGCACATCAGGTTGCTAGCAGCTGTCAGAAGGCTTATCCCTTATTTCTTCGAAGGCTAAATCGCCTTTGGACTGTCATCTCAACGCCTCACCTCTAAGATTTCTAACGTACATACTCAGAAAACAGCTCAATCGTATGGGAGAAAAGCAGGGAAGTGCTTTAGTTTTACACACATACACACACAGAGTTAATGGACACATCGCGTGGATTAAAAGCTTAGTGTCATTATGTCATGATAAAATAAGCAGTTTATTCCAAAACTAGCTCCTGTGGGGTTTAGGCCTTTTTAAACAAGACAATTCCTCAAGCTTCAGAACAGTTTGCAGCAGACTGCGAATGCACGAGTGCACGTACAATTGCACGGCAAGTCACAGAAGCGAAACATTCAAGAATTTCCTGCTTCGCGGTTTGTAATACGAAAGAAAATGTCGAAATTTATCGGAATCCGCCAAATCCCAAATGGGTTTTTAAAACGCTTTTTAATACGTTTACAAAACACGTTTTATACTGGCTTAGCCAGTATCTGAACTCTTAACCCGGAAGAACTTGTTCAACGAAAATAACCACCAACGCCAAAACCCTTGACGTAAGCGCAGAGACCGGGAGAGTGTTCCTTGCTCACTGCTGAAGAGTGAGGCGCAGAGGGCCGGGGAGCGCACGTCTAAACAATTACGGAAGTTAGGTTATGCTTTGGCAAACAGAGGTCTCACTCCCCCCTTGGTCAGACAATTTTGTTTTCATGTACAGTATGTTACTGAAGTAATTTCACTTACAGAGACACGAATATGAAGTGCCCTAGATCTGCATGACTTCGGCCAAAAAAATTTAAAGGAAGCAAAAGAAGTGTTTTGACTTCCAGAGGTATAGCAACTTACCGCTCTCTCCTTTCCACTAATGTTACTAGCAGTTGTACAGTATCATTTGCAAGGTCCTGCTCTGAACTCCACACTGCCAGGTTACTGATCACTTTTTCTAAAAGGTAACCCACAATCCACTGGGAACCCTCTGTATCAGCACCAAATGCTGTACTAAATGGCAGACTTATCTATAAGAAAAGCATTAAAATCAGTGAGTTTTACAGAAGCCGGAACCCCGAAGTGTATGGTAATCATTGTCAGCAAATTCTTTTCAGGCTGTCACTTCTTCTCTACTTAAAATACACAAACGTTACACAGACAAAGGCAAAGAATACCTGTAATAGAAAAATCTTTGCCCAATTTATCTTACAGTTTTAAGCACACCCTCTAAACCAGAAGTTTCAACCTCATTACAAAATCAGGCTTGAGCACGTCTAGCTTTTAACGCCAATCAAAGTTCCAAAGCTTTAAAAATGAAAAGACAGATCCCAGAATCATCTCTCAAAAGTGTTTCTGTGAATTGGTGATGACATTGCTCAAAATTCCGTGATAAAAATGATGAGAATAAACCTAGCTGTTGACCTAGACTGGAATCTTGTAAAAGCTCATCACAATCTCTCTGCATCTGCTTTCTGCAGGTTGTTCCTTCAATCTGCACATCTTTTAGGAAAGATGTCACCTTCTGGTCCTGGCACATGAAAATATGCTTCCTCAAAACTGCCTGTTCTCCTAGCTTTAAAAAAAAGCTTCTCAAGAGTGAAATCCAAGGATTCTGTCATATTTGTGCAGGAGCTTCCTGTCGGCAGACTACCAGCATTTCTAACTTTAAGACTCGATGATATACACATGACTGAGCACAAGGTTTAAAGAGAGGTTTCAATCACTTTCACATGTCAAACACAAACGAAATGTGTGCATTTCTTATATACTGTTTCATTTCTTCAAATTCTTTCTCACGCGGATCTCTTTCTTACATGCTCTCCCATTCCTCCCCAAGCTGGTACCTTTACAAATTCTTAGCTCTGCTTTATGTCCAAGCTGAAAAATGTGACTCCAAATATTTACAAGTCTGTAGTATATCTATTTTTGTTACGGAGGGGCCTCCTGAAGCGTTAGTATTCTTAGTTGCTTCAATAGTGGAAATGAAGGGGAGGAGGAGGAGGCTTCCTTCTCAAAAGTTAGAGCCAGCAGGACCTCCTCAGGATGAGTGGCCTCTGTCAGCTGGATTACAGTTAGTTCGACAAGGCAAATCAGGGTCAAAGTCTAACCGTGATTAGTGCTGTCCAAACACAGGGAGAAGTTGCCCATTACAAAGAACGCACCACTGAAATCATGATCTATACAATGAGAACGGGGAGAGGAGGGGAAGTAGCATGACATTAGCTAATGTATACTACCCTGCGGTGGTGTTACATATCTTATTCAGAATCATGACCAGGTTACTCACTAAAGCATCCATCCAGGGCAACCGCTGTATTAGAGATCAACCGTAAGATTTGATGGATAGTGAGAAGTAGCTTATAAAATCGCTTACTCAGTGAGTTTCACCCACTATGCTGCCTGAGAGCGTGCTATGCTGTTCTGCTGTGTCAGTGACCAAAAACCCCCCCCCAAATACCACATCTGCACCAAAATGTGCGAGAAGGATCCCCTAACAACTTACACTTCTAATTAAAAAACTGAGGAAAACGTCAACTTTCAAACAACTTCCAAAATAAATCGCAGCCCGTTTAACATTTCAAATGCTTTGTCACTGCACTTTCAAACAGCTACACTGACATCTGCATTCCCAGGGTAAGATTATAGCTAATACTCACCAATTAATTCATAAAAGTTAGATCCTTACCTGATCATACAGCTTTTCATCTACCAGGAGGTAAGTCTTTGCCCAGCGCTTGAGGAACCACACAATATCTTTGCCCATCTGGGGGCTCAGGAGGTGCGTGAGATTTGCCCTTATTGCTCTAGATTCTACTTCTGACACTCTTAAGATAGCAGATAACAACCTGCAGAATTAAAATACGAGGATGCTGAGAGTGGTTTTTGGAGAATTGCGACTATCCAACACTGAATTTTTCCATGAAATATGGCAGAATGAACAGGACAACACAAAGTAGTTGAACTCTGAAGTAAAAAGCACTTAAATTTATAGTTTCTTTAATTGCAAGGACAGAGAGAGATGGGACAGACTGGCAAATACCCTCCAAAAAGTCAGAATATGCAATAAAAGGTGATTTTTTTTTTTTGACAAAGTTACTTTAACAAAGAATCCTCACAAGCATCCAGGCGACAAAGCCAAATGACTATTCGGAGTGCTTGAAAAGCTTTTTCAAAAAACTGGTTCTCCCTTCCTGGCACCACCAAGCTTAGTGACCACGTGGGTTCTAACGGCGCAGCTTTTGCAGCGTGACGCGCGCTAAAGAACACAAAGAAATGACCAGTTGTTTCTCTTCCACTGCTGCAGAGTCTGAACCAGCGTATCACCGGGGGATTGCAGTAACACTTTCAGTGCATAAAACTGCATTAAATATTAGCTTTTGTAGTACATCGATTAGATTTGGTAAGAATGTGAGAGTGCACACGGAATTTAGGAGTTGACAGTCGTCTGCTTCTTGAAGACGTTTCAGGGCTACTGCCAGAGAGCCTCAAATCTTTCCTATTTCAGATCCCATTTTATTCCCATCACCACTGAGACACTACATCAAGAAATCCTGTTTGGTGGCCGCTTCCTGAAGCAGCCAGTAGTATCGGTGAGCAGTGTTCAAACCTCTAACCATCAGGCACATCATTGCTAATGCAGATCCCCTTTTTCTAGCCTCTTCCAGAAGGAGAAAACATCAAGTATACAGCAACTAATCTTGGGTGAAGAATCTTTCATGTCAATTAAAAGTGGAATGCAACCTTCCAACATGTGAGGATTCAAGTTGAGGAGTCCTTTGTGGGCACCCCCTGGCAAAAAGAGAACAGAAATCCCCCCTCCTGCTCCTTTTACAGGCTAGCAGCGATATGCGTACGTAAGCGACAAGAAGTGCTCTCACACTGAAGACCCCTTTTGCTGCTACTGCCAACCTCGGGCAGTAAGTCACGTTCAAAGTAAGCAGGCCTCATCCAACGCTTTCCAGAGCATCGGCAAGCTGTACATGTGCTGGATGAATTATACAGTGTCCTGTCTGCAGATTCTGATCTACCAACTTTTTAGTAATTGAAGTCATTTTAAGGAATTTCTGTAACAAACAGATCACAGATGGGCTTTCAGAAGAGACAGAAAAACATTTCAGTTTATTTCCAAGAAAAAAAAGCCACTTCATCTTTTCTGTCTTTCCATAATCTCTTCTATAGCGTTGCCTTAACGTGTCTGTTACAAAGCCATTCTTACACATTATTTGCCCTTACTTTAATACTAGTTTATAAAGACCCTTTTCCAATGCCCCGTGTTGGCATATTGCTTTCTTAAGCTTCTCAAACTCACAGAAGTCCACTCACATTCTCATTTTGTTTCCCTGAAAAAGCATTTATCATACATTAATAGGATGAGCTGTGTCCTTACCTAATTACAGAATCGGTTCTGTTGTACCCTGGGATGGAAGAGGCCTTTTCTCCTGGAGATCCCAGAATCTGAAGTGTTGTATTGATGTCAACCTCAGCTGAATGTTTAATGGAATATTCCATCACTTCTGGAGGTATTAGCGGAGTCTCTCCCTGAGTATCATTAGCCAAGAGGTAGCCTTACATTAAAAAAGAAAGAGTGATCACAACTTTCTACCCTAGGTTAACTTAGGGCTTTGTGATTAGAGAATCCATGGCCTTAACTGCAAACATCACACCAGACTCAAACGTGTGTGCGAACCCTGACTAATGCTGTTTAAATATCTGTACGTTAACTCTAGAATCCTTCAAGCCATCCAGGAGAGAAGAACCTAAAGTGACAATAAACCAAGACTGGAAAAGAAACCACTGAATTAAAAAGCAAATTTAAAATAAAAGGGGTAAGGTTTGCTTCACGTAAAAGTACCACAGTCAATTCAGCTACCGAGAGGGGGAAAAACCCCAAACCCAGATTTTGTTGTCACTTTTTTCTTCTTCCGTTATGTGATTTAGAAAGCCTTGATTTTACAGCTTCCCCACTGTGTCCATGTCGCCTGGGACTTCCCCTCTGCGAACACTTCAAGCCTGTCAGAGGCTTTCGGACACCAAGCACGTGTGCTATAATCAAGCTTTCCTTGCACAGCAGCTGCAGATCAGGTGAAGCACGGGGTTCTATACAACACCCTGGTGGCCAGATCATTAATATTAATTCCAGCATTAGTCAGAGTTCTCGATGCCTGATCTCAGAGCCATCTGTGAACTACAAACACAAGCTCCATTCCGCAGCGATACATAGATATTATAAATGCATTCGTGTCAACATCTGAGAGCAACTAAGCCATCCGACGTTCAGAGAGATCCCACTACGTATCTCATAAAGCATACGTTTCTCCTAACAAAGCACTGACACTGTTCCAGTTACGATGTTTTGCAAACAGATGGAAGGTAGCTCCATCTAAAAAAATCAAACCCAAGACGGTTCTAAATTCAGCTTCCCTGAAACATAATAAAATGCCAGGACACGGATCATCCGCACTGAGAGACTCCAGAACTTACTTGATTCTTTGCCACCACTGAGTAATACCGCTGTCCTGACCTCGTGCTGATTCCCTTATAAAGTCACGTGCCCCCAAACAATACAACTGATCTCACGGACTCATTTCTGGAATAGGTTGACCGATAACACGTCTCAAAGAAGTCTGTAACAGAATCAGTTGCGGGAATTTCCCAAGGATATTGCCTCACGTAAAGATTTCATCCATCTTTTAAAGATAACGTTCGTGTTACTCAAGGCACATCAAAGTAACACAAAGGCTTTGCAAGTAGAGTGTAAGATGAAAGCGTCACAAGGGCTAAAACTGACAGTCAGGGAAGAGTAGCTGATACACAGAGATTTTTTTTTTTCCCCTGAGATGGTTCCAGCTGCAATAAGAATACCAGAATAAGTACTATTTAAAGCTGTTCACTAACCTGTGACTAAAATAAGCCAATGAATATCCTCATACAGGTCATCAAGCACTTTATTGTCAATTGAGCCTGATGCTGGCGAGGCAAGTAACTGCTGCTGATGTCTTTGCAACTGACCATGGAGCCTTGTCACTCGGTCTTCTAATAAACTGTGGACAAACAACATTAAATAACTTCACTGGTTTTAAACTGTTTGAGCAAAGTCAGGCTTGTCACACGCGATGGCTTTATGGATTTGCATTCATGACTCTCTTTCGCGCACCTTGTAAGAAGAGGTATACAGTGTTCTGCAGCAATTCTCCCCAGCATGCCTACACTGGCCAACTGGTCACAGAACTGGTCTCTGTCATCTTCCTGCAGTTCACTTATTTCTTCTTCTTCCCGAGAGGCCACACCGTTGGCAGTCTTTGGTTATTTCAGCAAAATAAGAAGCAACCATTAGTGTTATTCTTGTTACGTTGTATCACCACCACAACTTTCTGCATTAGTTTAACTTTCCCTTTCAAGGAGTCTTGCACGGATGAACAATAGACTTGTACTAAACTAGACACAGAAGAGTTAAACTCGGCTTTGTATTATTTTGAAATCAGGATTTCACAAACTCATTAGCAAAATGCCACATTCAGCTAATTGCGTATCTGCTAGCATTCCCAGCAGTGCCCTCAAGTCAAAAGATTAACTGTTTGTGAACAGAGTCAGGGGCAAGAGTTACGAACACACAGGCTGGACAACAGCCAGACAGCTTCTTTACGCCACAGGGTCTACAAATCAGCTCTGTCGAGCATCTACTGCTAGCAGCGTGATACAAGGTACCGAAGCGCTGGCCCACAGAGATGGTCTGCCAACGTGTGGTCAGGAGACTGCTGAAATCCATCTGCATTTCAACTCGCATGTGTAACAGCCCAACAACCATTTAAAATACTGGAGCTTCCATGCTTTCCCCTCTTCATTACTCAAAGCTATTGTTCTCAGCTGACTGATGATCTTAACCACATCACGTAATGGGTAGTATTTTTCACGATGAAATGAAAATCATCCCTTTAATAAAAGATTTTCCATAACCCGTTGCTTGAGGGGAAAAAGCTTTAAAAAAAGTAAATGATAAACCTCAGGAAAACAGAAGACTAATAATTATCATCATTATCTCAGTTTCATTTCTTGCTGATGCAGAAGTTGCACTATTTGATTTCTCAAAGCTTATCTTGGCTGCATTATAAAACTACTTAAATAACAATCAGACCTTATTCCTTGAAGAGATAAACCATGAAATGTAGAAACTAAGCTCTGCTGTTAAAACTGTTTTTAAAAATCTCTTGAAGAATCATAAAGTTTACACAAGTAACAGTAAAACACAAGTGACAGTGAAAGCTATCAGTCTGCTTTGTTTCTACAGAGGCTCTGGAAAACTGAATCCACACACAACTCTATGCAAAGTGCTTTTAACCCATCGTTTCTTCATGTAACCCAGCAAATCAGTCTCTTCTGGCGACTTCAAAGCTGCAGCTGTTTACTGGAGGGTGAGCCTCTGCTCTCAAAGCAGAGACTGGAAGTTCCTGTTACCGCTTTGATACTGAACAAGAAGCATTCTAAAATGCCAGCTGTGGCTTTGAAAAGGTTACCCATGGGATAAATGACTTACCGCACAGAATGACATGAATTAACCTGTGTATACAAGTTATGTCAAGACCGCCTGATATGAATTCAAAATTCTCTCGTGAAATATTCCTCTCTGTTTCGGCACTGTTATTACCATCTGTTACACACTGAGATAGCAGAATTAAGTTTTATATGGTGCTTTTCAGAATGAGGTATCTCGGGGATCTTTGCACAGCATCACATTAAAGGGATTTCATACAGTTACTGCATTGAACCTATGCAGTAATTAATTCATCCAACATCTACATCCAACTTTCTGTATGAGGATCTATTTAAATAAGATCCAGACTCCAGGCACAGAGACTAATCTGCTTGCTTTCCCAATGGTTCATTCAAGAGACACTTGTACTTTCAGGTTTTTCTTTAGAACGGTCACCTCAAAAATCAAATTGGGAATTCATTTTATCCTAAAGAACCACCTAATATTGCAAGTTTCTTCTAGTCTCAACAAGGAATTCTACATTCTTTCAGCTATTTATGCATGTCAAATGTACTTCAAAAGTTTCCTCTGAAGATAATGCATGGGAGTAGAACTTTTCTACAACTGTAGGAAAGGCTTCCGATTTCACCGGGGATTTTAACTAGGACCCTAGCCCCGAGAAAGACGGTCAATAATTTAGTCATTGCATCTGCGGGAAGGACAGTAAGATGCATGTTGAGTGATTTCCAACTTTGTATTCCTTTTCATCCTCTTCAGAATGAGAGAAACAGGCTGGAAAATGACCTCTGAGTAACAAATTCAGCCAAGTTTTCCTTTCCAAAGTCACAAACAGTAATTCTATACTAGCTCCCTTGAGCTACGTAATGTACTACACGCCAGAAGACGTGGGCTAGTTACTATACATCATCATCAAGAACTACTAGAACGAGAGCTTACCAAATTCCTTGTACCATCAGGAGCAGCTAGATGGCACTGAATGTAGGAATTAAAGACCTGAACAGCATGTTGGGTAAAGAACCCTTTATGGAAATGTTTGTCATCTTGTACCAAAGTAAGCCAAGATTCCAGCAACTTATCATATGCTTCCATGTACACCATGTCATCTTTGTCAAGCTGTAAGAGATGAAAGAAACAAAACAGAAAGCTTACTCCTAAACTAAACCAGAGGAACATACTTACATTCATTACTATTTAACAGATCTTCTTCTAATGCTGAAACAATTTAAAAGTCAGTCACAAAACCCATCTAAGGACAGCCAAGAAAATATCCGAATGAACTGAGGCAACGCATCGGAAAGGTCGGTGCACCTTTCACCCTTGCTAGGCTTTAAAAAGCTCAGTGTTCAGCTATTCCTCTTCAACTGATGTTCAAAACGGAAACGGTCTTAAACTAAGGCTTTAATGCATAGTCGCCTAAATGCAGGAGGTACTGAGCTTTAACCCCAAAGATTCCAAGCATCCCAGCTCTTACTAGTAACAACAACAAATTGAGCCATTTCTTTTTAATTAAACAGACAAATAAATACGGGACACGTGCGTATAGATTTGTACGTATCCCACTACTTCTGAATTCAAGAGATGACTGCTCTCTGTTCCAGCAGAAATCATCGTAAGACTGCACATGTTCCAGAACCCTTACTACAGGTAGCCAGTTCTGATGACAACACACAACTTGTCATTCTGTGAACACACAAAACCAAGCAGAATTCCCCGAATAAGCCTGCGCCTCCAATCGCTCAGTGCATTTCAACCCATGCTCTTAGTTATTCACGTGTTCCTACACAGCACCCGAGCCGCCCAAGGAAATGGCGTATCTGAAGAACAAAGTCCTGGGTTACAGACACACTAAAGAACCCAAATAGCAAAGAGGCCATTTCTTTTTAAAAGTATTTTGAACGTACCTATCAAACTTTGTCATTTGATGCAACAATTCAACTTCAGTAAATATATCCAACCTCAAATAACTGAAGTGTGACTACAGATAAACATGCTGCTAAAGCAGGGCGTTTCTTTCCTCGAAGAAGTCTTCTCAAGGTTTAACCAACAGCATTGTTCACAAAAGTTACTTTGAGATAGCATGGCTTAGTAAAACAATTCCTTGATGAAATAAAGGGATATTAAGGCCTTAATCATGCTCCAGACAGAAGAATTCCCGACTTTCTGCAGTTACAAACACAGCTGGATGAACAGGCAAGGAAAAGAAAACATTGGCTGGAATGACTGATGAAGAAGGAAACTCGTTATCGTGTTGGAAGCACTGCAAGATAGCTTCACAGCATCATTTTATAACGGCAGCGTGGTCACATTTACGGACGGCAAAACATGGGACACTGATGCAAGCGTGAAAAAAAAGCCGAAGATGACCAGAGAGGTAAAATTGCATTCAGCACTAACATAACCCACAAATTTAGGATGGACACCACAACACGTCTTTTAAGAACTCGGCTAAAGGACACACGAATTCATAGTCATGCAATCCTGAAATGTTTTAACGTGTGTGTAAAACTAATATATTTACACATATAATTCAGATGTAATTTTTAATAATCAGTAAGAATCCCGAGCATAAACCAGTAAACAGACATGTCTTTTTACGAACAGAAGAACTCAAATCTACCCAACTCATTTATTTAAGAAGGCAATACAGAAGTTAATGCCATGAAAAAAAAAAAAGGGTGTACCACTTCAGGGCATTCTTGTAAGGAAGCTAGGTTTCGTAAGCGCCTCCATAAAGTACATGCCCAAACAGGAGAAAGCCCAAACAGGACCAAATTTGTTCAATATGGGTAAAAGAACCTTACTAAGAATCCCCAATCCTTACTGCAGATTAGCTACAGATGGGCTACCGAACATGTCATACAGGTAAAGTAAGCAACATGCTGTAGACTGGGGAGCTGGACCGTTCCAACGGATCCCACAGCAGCAACGGCAGAGCCCGGTTCAGAACTCAGGACTTTGGGAGGGGCAATATACAGCCATTAAGGTCAAAGCAAAGATGCTTCACTTCTGTAGCATGGGAAACAAAAATGGGTACTTCCTCCTCAGAGTCTGCTGACCGTTTGCAGAAAGAACACTTCTAAAGTGTCCAGCAGCCAACAAGCTGGAAAGAGTTGGAAGCACAGCAGAGGCCCAAAATTCAGAATCATATCTCCCGTCATTATATTTTTAGAAATATCATGAAACAGGAACAGTGCATTAAGACTTATTTTGAGAAAAAAGCCTTGTTATAATTTCTACTTCTATTTGACTCTTCATCCAACATCCTGTTCATACTATTCATTAATTCAGACGGACTATGTGATTCCTACTTCTGCATAAGCATGAGGTGTTGAGCAAGGCAAGGCACAGCTGTGGACAAGCATCTTCTCTCAGACCCAGTGCTATTAAAGGAAGAGATAAGTGGTCCAACTTGCCCCATAACCAGCCCCCAGCACTGCTGAAGCTGACTGCCCTCCACCAGTGTAGCTGTTCAGGCAAAGGTTTCAACTCCTCCAGCCAACCTCCCCAGCCCCAGCAGGCAGGCTGATGTACAGCAGCATTTGAACGTTTGGGCTGTGGGGTTTTCCCCCTTGGCTGAAAATCAGTATTAGCTGCTTAGAAGTGGTTTGCGTACTATGGGGTCAGGACAGCCCAGTTTTGACAGTGTCCATAGAAGGTCATAGTTTCCTTGTGCCTGACGGGGTTTCTGCAATGTTCCCAGGAGACATTCAGCTGGCACATGAACTGGCAGAAACACGGGGAAACAGCTCTTCCGACCAGCAAAGCTGAAGGCGTGCGCCTGCCTGCAGTCTGCTGCACTTCAGATTTCCAAAGAGTTCCAGGAATATTATCTGAGGACTCCGAGCCCAACGCACACGGTGTTTTATCTATGAAAAGCTCTTAATCACAGACAGCATGAGCTCTCAGGTGTCCCTACCAGCAGGAGGCTCAGGGAACACATGAACCATGGCTGGGATATTCCTAAGCCACAAGATTGCTTTCAGGGATGCACAGTAGTATTTCTACAGGCAGAGCACACAGTATCCTTACGCCCCGTGGATTAAGCCAGCAGTAACTTAAAAGTCTCGGCAGCATGATAGGTGCCTATGATTCTGCTGGATCTTTTCTGTAACGGCTTCAGGAGCATTCCTGAACGCCTTGGTGAGCACCAGAACCTGCGTTCAATGCTCCGCTAGAAAAATCTCAAAAGCAGGGCACGTTTTGACCAATACGGTTTGGAAAATAGCTGTATTTTAGAATCTGTTTTTAACCAACGCTTTTTTGATTGACATGAACACGCCTGAAAGTTTAAGTGAGTGCTGGGCCAAAGGTAATACACTTTAACCTTGCAGCAAAAACATGAGCTAGTGCTCTGCAGCGAATGCTAATTAACATGCCCGTGATGTCTGGTAAAGAAACACATCCATCAACTTCATAAATAAATACTTATCTAATTGGTTTCAAACTCAGGTAATCAAGCCCAGTCAATATAGCAAAACGGGTAAATATTCATGCTTTTTAATGATAATGGGGAAATATTGGCTAATTGACAATCTCATTTTAAATCAATAGTCACTGCACATAAATAGCTCACGGGCAAGATTATTCGCCTTAATTTGTATGGGCTCTCTTCCTTAAACTAGATCTCCTGCTTCTAAAAATTGCATTAAAAATGGAAACTTCTGAGACGACAGACTGACTATCCCGACTGCTCTTTAACGCTACAACCGGAGTCTGAAAGAAGTAAACAAACGGGAAAAAAAAAAAATCCCCCGAGTTGCCGTGCCAGGTTTGCACACAGAATTACCATTTGAAGAGTGTCATCGATGAAGGGATGATTTGAACCGTTTAGGACTATGGGATTAACAACAGATCTTCACAGCTACACTCCCTGAAAGCAGAAGTTCCTGACAGCAGTTACATTCACTCTGTCCCTATGTTCACGCAGTCATTTTAAGCTTTCAGGACTGTAGCTCGTTCATTGCCTACGACAGTTTTCAGAGCCATCCTACAAGAGCAAGCCACCAATACTTAAAGATGTCAGTATTTTTAAATAAATCTGTTCTTTCTAAAATGAAAGTGCGGGACAAGTGCTGTTAATCAAAACAAAGTCTGAAAGCTGCACACAGTGTGTAATTATGTTCGTTATGGTGTTTGAAACAAAAAGGAAATCCTCTCAGTTGTGATTTCAGAAATACCTAGAACAAACCCACTGAATTCACGACAGTTGTTAATGAAACAGTCAAATTCTCACATCACCTAGTACAGACCGAGAGAAACAAAACAGACTGCCTATTATTTGAGAGCACCTACTTACCACTTCTTCCAAGGCAGCGCTTCTTCCAAAAGAACAAGTGAGGTGTGCGAGGCAGTTAACAAATGAAGAGAAAAGTTCATTTGGAATGGCAGTTAAAATATTGCGAGGAAACACGGTTATCAGGTTGCTGATAATACTGGAAATTCCCACTGCTTCAGAGTCTTCTATTTCAATCCTACGGACAGAAACAGCAGTTACGGGTTTTGCCATTAAGAAAACTTGTAAAAAATTCATTGATTTTTTTTTTTGGGTACATTTTCAATCAATAAATCTGTTTCACATTACTTAAGCACCACCTACCTTAAACTGCCTTTTCTTAATTTCAGTAATCCAGCAGCAAGCACAAATTACACCCAGAAATAAGCAAGCCACACCAGTTCTCCGCACAGATACGCTACACGCCAAACTAAAGATGAAGAGATGCCATCTAAATTTAGAGAGCAGGCATACATACCCATTGATAGTGTTCAGTAATCCCTCAATGAAGTGTGCCAGGTAATCGACTTGTGAGCCTTCATCGGGAAAGACCGGCCCGTGCAAGGACGCCAGCTGTGCCAGACACTGTAATGAATCTTGGGCCATATCTGTATCTTCTCTGATTTTTCGATGTACCTTTCAGGAAGCGAGATCGTTAATAATACACGGAAAATAGGGTGCTCTTACAACAGTCACATGGCTCTCAATCCAAAAGAGCACAGACCAAAAAAAGCTTACTACGACTTCCATTCAGCGTGAAACGCAAGGGTTTCTACAACTCTCTAAACCACAGCAAACGTCAAGACCGTGACTCGGCTGACAGCATCGCAAGCCTTGAGTTCACTCACTGAAACTAACGTTTAGTTAAGTCTCACCTACATGTTGAAAATCGAACCGTCTACTGAATGTTATGTCTTAAAGAGAGAGACAGATGCCAGCCAGTCAGACATACTGCTCCTTCTAAAAACAGCAATAATGACAGTCATCTCTATTATGCTAACTATGCCTAGGCTACGGAGTCTTGCTAAAGTTAGTCAACAAGCTCAATCAAGAGTATAGGGATGCTTCTTTAGCAGAGGTAAACACTGAAGACAGGCAAAAATGAATGCATCACTTCCTTGGCAACACCCTTACACTGTGCAAGGCAACAGTAATCTGCCTGCGTTTCTGCAAACTGTTATGTCATTAATTCTGCCGGTGAGACTTTCTAGATTCAAATCTTCCTATTTCGGTAATGGTATTCTCACGTACTTATTTTAATTGTCAAGTATGGATTTAATGAATTTTCTTAGGCTCACACCTCCTACTTTTTCACAGATTGACTGAATAAATAAACACAGGGTAGGGTTTACTTACAACCAGAACTTTAGTTACATTATTTCAGCAACATTATACATAAAAGCCCAGTTAAAACACTAACCGTTTCCCTGTGGCATTATAGTCTCAGCTTCACCCAGCTCATTACCAGCTGGATTAGCTGCACAGTTGCATCTCTGAAAGATCAAACTGGCAGGAGAAAAACCCTGCAACAGAAACACCCCTCCTAGCAGGCGTCCCGCACTAGGCTGAGATTAGAACTCTCTTTACCATGGCAGCCCTGCCAACTTCCGCGAGGTTGTTAAGATTTCTCAGATCAGATCAATGCATATAAATTTCTACCATTCGCTTACATCACTTCAAATAGCAAACTAATGCTACCAGCCTCAAGCACTGCGAATCAGGAATCTAAACCCAAAGCTGCCAGCACACTGCCCTGGCAGCATTCATTCCAAAATAACCAAATACGGGCAGGTTTTGGCTACCATTAACTAAAACGCAAATGTATTAAAACAATTCTGCGTGTTATTCTAAACATTATTCTTATCAGGAATATGTAACTGTAAACCAACCCAAGAAACAGATATCTAGCTCTGACAACTTCACGCTATGAAACGAGGAAGGGTTAATAAGTAAGCCAAAAAGTTATTTGCATGTGGAGGTTCACAGCTGACAGTAGCAACTGTCTGGGTAGTCTAGACAGCTGTTCAGATTGTGTGTAGCTGCTAAGAGTTCTGGCCAGCGATTTTTTCACCTTTTCAAAACTGCTGGAACAGATAAACTCGCAGGCAATTTAAAAAAAAAAAATCTAATTTACCAAAAAATCCTATAAGTGACGGACATGTACCCAAGCACGTACCACATAACTCTCAAGCAGCACTGGAGAGTTACATCTCCTTTGTCTAGTAACAACTTTGTCCAAGTTTCGAGCACATTATTTCTCTGCCGTGCAAAAACGGAGATAGCCTGAGCGCGCTGAAGTCTCGGGTCCCAGGAGGTGTAACGTAAGATAACATATCATAGTAAATGAATTTGTAAGCCAAAGAGTGTTGCTGCGGCAGTAACTCCCAGCTGAGCAAAGACTACAGACTTCTCCCCCAACAGCGGTAGAAAGAAAACAGTACTAATTTCATCCAATTTTAATACCATGGGGTTTTTAAGCTATAGAAATTGAATATTACATTCCCCTACCCCAATTCTACCTCTTCTCCATCCCCCCTAACTTAAGCTATTTTGGCTTGATCGGATTTTCTTTGTGCTGAGGAAAGAGATGCAGAATTCCACATGCTGAAACTGCCTAGAAAACTACAATTACATTACTCATTTTCAGCTGTTCCATTGAGCAAATGCTCTAAGACCCGCAAACACACACTGTTCGTTTGATCTTTTTTGAGAGCTGTTACACCTTATCTGAAAGACAAACTCTCCCCTCCTGCTCGCCACGCTTGGTTTCATTTGATGAATGCATGACCAAAAGTATTACATGCACAAAAGTTTAAAGAACTAGACACCCCGTTTTTTGCTAATGGGCATCAATTTAAGGCAATTTATAGGCAAGATAGAAAGTTGGTAGCCTAGGAAAAATACAGTATTTGTTTGCTTCGATAAGCAAGTTGAAGTTAATAGAATGAGTCCTACCTGATGCAAAAAGGAAGAGTCCAACAACAGTTTTAGAACAGGAAGGAGCTGCTTTCCCTGTGGGCTGGACTATGAAAGTTGAAGAAAGAAACTTACTGTAAAGAAAAGCTCCATAACTCTGCTGTCCAGGAGGGTCTCACGCCAGGATTCTGTTGGCTTTAGCATCACATTTTGTGAGGATTCAAACATAGCTATATAATGTCTGCCCAGTTATCTGGTGTCAAGGTCAACAATAACATTCCTACTTGGCTTTAAAAAAATCCTAGATACAACAGGATCCATTCAGAAAGAATGTAATGGAAACAAACTTTAAGCCTCTTCACATACACAGCATAATTCATGCATGAGGCCAAGGAATAAAAGGTATTAAGTATTGAAAAAAAGAATGCTCCAGGAATGTTAGATAACAGTTTGATCATAATTATGAGACATACCATAGTGATAGGATCACTTTGATAACCAGGGTGTCTAATGTGACACAGCGAGAAGGGAAAAAAGCAACCGCAATTAACAGGTGTTAAAATTTATGCAAAATGGGAAATCATTTTCTAAAAAATGTTCCTGGCAGCTTTTAAAAAGGCCTTACGATAGCTAAAGATAGCTCCCTGAAATCTATATCCTATTTTTCTGAATAGCCAAATATGCCTCGCAGAATGCAGATATGCTAGCCCCGCATTAACGTACGGTTTTTAATCACGCCGTGAAGAACAAAAGCGTAAGGCACCACACGGCACCGTCACACGAAACGCGTGTGCGCAGGGCGCGCACGAGAAACGCGCGCACCGTGAAGCCACGATTTTGCTGCTCTCGTTTCGGTTCTTACCACGTGTTTTCGCAGAACTTAATTTGCAAAATTCTGTCAGTGCTCTAGCACGGGAAAAACAGAGACGTGAGCAAACACATTTCAAACAAGCGGGTTACGTTCTCTGTCAGCCCGATCGCGCAGAAGAAGGTTTAACCAAGATTTTTGAAAGTGCTTCCTTCTGCGACACTCCCCCAGTCCAAACAGTAATAAACCCGCTTTAACTCAGCCACTTACGCTTTCATTTGTCTTTCTGAAAGCCTTCGTTATCCCCGCTGACCCCTTTCTAACCCAACCATCAGAGTAAGTAACGGCACGCTCAGCTGCATGTAATGTACTTACTGGTGGTGGACTGTATGAGCTTTCGTACTCTAAGTCACCAGGTATTATAAAAACACACCAGAAAGTACTTGTGTCTAGAAGAAAATCACCTTCACAATGGCATCATTCAAGGAAGCAGACCTCAATTCTTGATGGGTGCAGTTTAAGGGAACAATATACAAAGCAAACCTCTAGCTTAATAAGGGGGCTTGTGGCCCAAGGCAGGACGCACCATTTCAGTTTGTTCACACTGAGTTCCACCAAACCCAGAAATTCCGCACACCGCTCTGCAGAGCCGCGTTCCAGAAAAGCGGCTTTTTCCATGGCACAGTACCAAGCGGACCTTCACTGGTGGTGCGTGTCCAGAGCTGCTGTCAGCACGTTACAGCACGTAACAACAAGCAAGGATTTTCATATTCGTGCAAAACAAAACCAGGTTCACCATTTTCAAAGTTGCCTGTGTCTGTTGAACCGTACCAGATCTGCGTTATTTCAGATGGGGAAAAAAGCGAAAAATCACAGAATTGTCTATTTTGCTTCCATCTGAAATTCAGATGTCATTGAAGGGATCAAAAATGGTTCCGTTCTCCCAGATGAAAAAACCAGTACCAGATTATCACAGGCAAGCACCCTTTATCAGGGGTAATATTACAAATTAAAACTGATGGTATCTGGCAAATTAAGCTATGCAGTTTTTTCCTTTTAATTTCAAATATTTCAGAAAAAGCAGTATTTTAAAAACTGGTTATTGACAAGAATGTCTGTTGCTGTAACTCTCCAGTAAGCGACTGGCTCGGATATACATCAACATCAGAAGATCGTCATAGATACATCATCAACCTGTAAAAACCAACCTGCTCTGCACTAGGTTGAGTCTAGAGAGGGGACCAGCTACATAAGACTCTTCCTGTGGAACAAAAGAAGGGCCAGTTTGCTGTCACTATTTTAACAAGCCTCAGTATTTAGCAGGCCTATCCTGTTATTTTTAGTACCGTTTCTCACCCTAATGGACTGATGACACATCTGACAATAGCAGATCTGTGGGTAAAGTACCTGCTCACTGAACAATACAAGTTATGGCTGCACCTATCACGGAGATCTTGCACACACTTTCTCATCACACACTAGATGTGCGCCAACATTAGCACCAGTTGGCTGTGGGGATGCTTGGTACCGTGAAATACCTCAACTTACTCCGTGCTGTGGTTCAGCCTTATTAGCAGCAGCCCAGTTATGCCAAACCTGAAAAAAGGGCAGTAAATTACCTAGCGCGTGGGTGTACACGGGGCAAAAGCAGTCTTCACCATCAGAAATTAATTCAGTTCTCAATACTTACGAGGAAACAAAAAGTACAGGACCAGTACAACGCTTTTTTGTAAGCCCTCAAGGTATAACAGATTTATGATAAGCACAGATCAGTCTACCGTGTCACCCTAGAGGGTTTGGGGGGGGTTGTTTGTTTTTTTAAATGAAAAACAACGAAAACCATTTCTGGTAATAAACAGAAATGTTTGCAATGCTCCCGATTCTACCGAAGAATCAATAACTGTCATTCCAGCTCCCTTTGAATGAGCGGGAAATCCAAGCTAAGAAGCACGGCAATGTTTCACCAAGTTCCCAAAACTTAGGGCACTGATTGCTACAGAGAACAGCAACTTCTGCTTGAATCGGAACTGATTATTCAGTAACACGTACCGAGCCCTACTGAAGAGCGTAAGAACATAGCTGGATGCCTTCGTGTATGATAAGGCTCACGTGCTCACTAATTAGTGCCCAGAGAGGAAGAGAAGACCACAAAGTGTGCGAAATTTTCTTTTATCTTTGCCCAAATTCATGTAGGTAGCCATTAGCCCTATGTTTGGGTTTGTTTCATGAGCTGGAAAAATAAGTAATCTTTTAAAAATTACAAATATGTAATTTTAAATTTGTAATTTGTAAAAAAAGATTAAATATATATAAAATTGCAGTTTTATATGGAGGAGTGTATTAAAAAAAGAAAATAGAGGAAAACAAACGTGTAGTTTTCTTCCCACTCTTCACCTCTGTCTCAGGAAGGGATGGTTGGATGGAGTATCAAAATATTTCATATCCTAAGGCAGCCACGAGGGATCATAATGTTGCACTTCAGGACTTCCCACAAATGCCAGTATCTGAGAATGGATCCCACTGTCTCTTTCCCAAGAGAGGCAAGGCTTGCCCTTCCACAAAGCAGTGAATTAGGAACTCAAAGCTGAGATTTCTTCTGCCAGACCCCCATTCACAAATTTATCCAAAGGAATGAAGAACTACTCAGAAACTGAGGGAAAACTCCTGGAGTGCCGAGCCTCCAATATCTTAAAAGTTATTTTAATCACTTTTATTGTTTGGAACATTTCTGGAGAGCTTTGTGTCAGTCTTAGACTTCTATTTTACAAACATATTGGAAATATGCCACCCATCGCTCTAGTCCTGACATACTGATTATATTTGGATTTTCAGGACCTCCTCTGGCTTGCTCAAGCACATGGCATGAGTCTAGGAGCAACTGTCTGAAACTGAGGCAGAAGCTTGCTGCCCCCTATGGAGAAATGCTTCACAAACCTTCCTATAACTTACCCCCTCAGCGTACCCATCCACCATTCAGGAGAAGGAATGTATTAAACACAACTATTCCTAACTGCCCTGAGAACGAAACAGCTACTTCGTGTTGGAGACACCGGATTCGGATCGCATCTGTGCAGCAACAGGCGCAGGAAGTGTAGGAAGGCCCACGCTTATCTTAAAACTGGCCCACTCCAGAACCGCTAGTGGTGTAGCCATGCCAGCACCACCTCTCATGTTGACCAGCCCAGTGGATCCCGCAGCTCCTGCTACGTTTATACAGGTAACGGCACGCAAACTTTAAGCCTGGCTTACACTGAAAGCCCCAGTGCCGAAGTGCCTGCCATGCAGATGCAGCTCAAGAGTCACATCTTTCCACTATGCGCTGGCTGCCACCTAGGAAGCAGATGACAGGGCACTGCAGCACTGGACACTCAGAATTACTGGGGCAAGACAACAGAAGACAAAAACCCCATCTATATATTTTATCAGTTCCCAACATAAAAAGGGTCATTACTGGCCTCTTTTCTTCTGATATTAATGCTTAAACATGCTCTTTCATTGCAAACTGATTTCAGAATGCACTCAGGAAAATCCAAATGATGAAACACTAATTGCTAAAAAAAGGTCAGTAGCAACACAAACACGTTTAGTGCACCTGTCAGTCTTCTTGGGTTTGCCCAACTTTGTCTTAAAAAGATGCTAGAAAAGTTTGTCAAGAAAACACACTGTAGCCTAGAAATGATTTCTAAACATGGGGCAATTCAAAGCTGGGCCAGTTTTCACCAAAGTGGTAAGTCTGATTACAGTGAAACACAGCTCTCTTACGCTTTCTGAAATACAGCTGGGTTAGTTACACTGGATTTTTATTTCTACCCCAAACAATAGCCAGGACAGTATCCCAACCCTTCATCTTTCAGAGAAGGACAGACTGCTGTAGAAACCCAGGATAACCCCAGGCTGTTAACAACACAAGACCTAAGGAAAGAAGCCTGCCGCTCCTCTGTGCTTGTTCCATCGTTTCTGTAGCTGTGCAGCAAATCCAACTGGGGACCTCACCCTGCGAAAAACCATCTTCAGCCAGGTGGCTGCCTGCTCAGTATCGCGCCCATGGGAGGGGCTAGGGCAGGATGCTTTTCCAGCAGCAATGCCAACTTGAATCATTCCTCAAAACAAACCTCAAGTTTTCCGGAGCATTCTGTGTGCTTTTCATGCACTTCCATTACACGTAACAGCTGCTACCAATCTGGGTTGGACCGAGTTCAAATCCCCAAGGTCTGCAGAGCTACATGGCTCACGGGTCTCCCAGAAAGGTGTCTCGTTCTGGCCTGAGGTATGAAAGGCGTTTTCAGAACAGCGCTATGACGAGCTTGTTCCTTTAGCTGTGTGCCTGAGGAGCACCACCTCTGTTTAAGAAGTGTTCAGATGAGACAAAAGCTTCAGTCAGTTCATCCAACTGCCATCGCACCATAAATTTCAATGGAGCGGCAACGATGCACGTTAGTGAGCGCACCCCATTAGGTTTACGTAACCTGTGTTTTAAATTCGCTCTCCTACTCTGCATTGAGTTGAACATCTGCCAGCCTGCCTCCAAGCATGCAGAGGCACCAAATCCAAAACAGGAACTAAAGCTCCATTTCCGCTTTATTCACGTACTGTTATCACTCCTCACACAAAGCTGCAAAAATCCGTATGTAACGAATAAAGGAGAAGTAGTTCTACGACAGCTCCTAATGGCAGATAATAAACACCTTCTGTAGATGGCAGACAGCTGGACAGAACCTTACGTTCTGTTTAAGAACTTTTGCATTTGAGGACATTCATCACGAGTCCATTAGAATGTGGCTGCCAAGAACAGATAAATCCCCAAGTCAAGAAGTGAGAAACACTCTGCAGGTAGAAGAATTATAATTACATCCTGGCTCCACAGGACATATTATATGTCCGTGTCAAGGTGCAATAAAGCCCAGTAACATTTAGCTCCTTAGCTGGAGACTCTGGACACTGGCAGTGCGCTTGGAATGGGATCCTTGAAGGCACTCTGGGGAAGAAGAGGGCTGTCCCTCTGAGTACTGATCACCTGTACTTCCTTAACTAGTCAAAACATTCATTTAAGAAAAGGTGCAGTTAGAACTAGTTCCATCCGAGTAAACAATATTTAACAGTACTGTAACAGCACTGAAAAAAGAAACTCTACAGCAGCCAACATGCCACAACAGACTGCCATTCATTCTTGGTGCAAAAGAGGAATCCATGTTATTGGCACTGCCCAAAACCTCCGAAGCATCGGCGAGCACCAGGTAAACTAATACCTTGGGGTGGCAGAGAAAAGTAACAACAGATGATTGCCTGTGTGTTATGAAATGGAAGAAGCAGCGCATGACAAAGGAGGCCTCCCAGGTCGTCGTGCCCTGCCCGTCCTACCACCAGCACTACATCGAAGACAGTCAAAAGTTACCAAGTTCCAACTCAGAAGTAGGCAGGTCCCAGCCTCTCTCCTTTTGTTGCTCCAATGAGCTGGCTCTTCCAGGATGCATCTTTCATGCCAGCTCTTCTTGCAGCCACTACAGACTTGCTACAACTCCTCTGTTATAACTGGCGCCAGCACTGTCCATTTAAGAATGCAACACGTCATAAGTTATCCTGTAACAGCCCGAGAACTCTGGAAAATGCTATGTTTTTAATTCTCCAACTCAGTGATTTAAATAATACGTCTCTTGGCGATGGTCACTGTAGAGTTAATGCACATTTATGCCACTTCCTTTTTGGGCTATACAAGAATCTTGCTGAAGATTGTATACGAATACTGCAGATCAGTGTTCTGCTGTAGGGAATACCGAGAATCAATACTGTCTTGCCAGGGGAAATACCAACTAAAGGAAAAAAGATATATCTGTGGGTACAATGGATCGTTTTACTCCATGCTTCGAGTATTAAATTTATGCCCATTGCTTTGGCATGTGTAGTGTCAAGGTTTGGAAAGAGGATACCAAAAGGATACCAACCGATCAATCAACAGCCATTCTTACACTCACATGTAATGTGCCACCTATCCAGAAACTGCAGCCAAGGTATGTTTCATGGCCCACGAGCTGACAATCAACAGCTACCTTTAAACCAGCCTTCTTAAGGAAGAGAGATTTACACCACAATATAATCAACATGGTGCTGCAAACCCCAACGCTTCCTGGACATTCATCAGCGAAGATCCGCATTTCTCAAGGACGATTAAAGCCCTTCCAAGTTCTGTGAAAACAGGTTGCTACACAAAGGAGGGAGACCCAAGCTGGTGGTGGAATTCTTACAGCAAAACGAAATGCCCAATGGTAGAAAACAAAGACGGTATCAAGTGGAGCAGAAGTTAGGAAAAGATTTGAAATAGAGCCATGTGAGAGCACCTGTGGTGGTTCACACTGAAGGTCCATCTGACCTCCAGAAGTGGCCAGAATTTGTTGAACAGCTGCAGTACCTCCAGTAGGCCAAGCAGCAGGAAACACCGTTAACCTTAAGCAGCAGTACGGCTTGCTTAGCTGTTTCAATTAACCCTTATTTACTAACACCTATAGACTAAATCACTCCATAGGACAGGGTTAGAAAAGAAAGCTGGAACTCCCAAGGCTTCACATCTTGCTCATACGTATCTCTAGCTCCTCCACTGCAAACCTTAGCCCAGGATAGAGCGCTCAGGAAGAACCAGAGCCTTCACGTTCAAACTGTAACATCATGAGAGGTTCGCACAAAGCAATGCTAAAATTCAGAGGGAACCATCTCTACCCACCACTGCACAACATGAGAGCATTTCCTTTCTATTTAAGGTTACAGAGTAGGGAAAAAAAGAGGTGTTCACACATTATCTGAATTCTTACAAATCCCAAATCCTCTTTCAAAGCCTTTGATAAGATGTAGTAACTTAACTCCAGACTCAGTCTTGTAGGCACATGCATTAAATTCCTCTCCGGACCCCAGCCAAATCACTTCAGTGATTAACAGTGGTGGGATATTTACTTTTCATCCGTGGCACCTTCCATGACGGCAGCGTAACGGGTACTCTGCTCTACCGATGGGAACCAAGGAGTACCCGGTCTCCCATAAATGTCACGCTTGCTGCCCACCGTGTAACAAACAGACAACAAGCACACAGACACTGCCCTCTGACCGTCAAACCAGGAAAGCAGATAAAACCCTTTACCCTGTATTTGAGGGCAATACCCAGGTTCCTGCAGTGTGTGTAACTTAGTAGCAATTTCAAGAGGTTTTAAGAAAAAAATTTGTAAAACAGCTTAAAAATGTGTCTCTTGGAAAGTTTGCTGAGCACCTTAAAGGCAGTCCAGCTATTAAAAGGGGCATCGTAATGTCTTACTGCAGACGCGCCTTAACCTTTCACCGAGGAGAGAATGTGATTGTTCCTACAATGTCCTTCTTTGGGCTGAGCATTTCTGTATCTTTTTTTCTTCTCTCCCTCGCTAAGACTCTTTCTCATTCCCATTTTCCTCCTCTACTTTCCATCCCCACCTTTCCCTGGACTGTCATAATCAGCACTCATCAAGGGTGCCCAAACGGACGCAACGGCACCCGTGTACTGCCAAAAAAGAGGAGATGCCCTCTCTTCTCTCATTTAGCAAATACTTTTTCTTCAGACCAAGGAGAACCTCTTACACCTTCTCGCACATGACCACGCTCTTCTATGGGGAGTGGGGTGAGCAGGCACATTCCTAGAAGACGGGGTGTTTACCTGCCCCCTCCCTCTTCTCTGGGGGAGCAAAGTGGGACAGATCACATCTCCACATGAAAACTCGGCGGAGCTTCGACCTCTTCACCATTCAGTTCCACGCTGAAGCAGCACATTACACCTTTCCTCTCCCCTGCCCCAAGCAGACAGACCGTCAGCCTCTAACTGAGGGCTGCGCTGCCGAACCGGTTTTGTCTTTGACATAAAACACTTCAAAGCTTTAATGAAGGGCAGCGGCAGCTTCTGTAGGGAAGCACCCGACAGCAAGCACGGGGGGGACCAGGAGCACTAATGGCAGAAAATATAAACCAAGGACTAAATATAAGGCTTCTAAGGTTTACATTTTTCTCTCCTCACAATGATTTGACTCGTCACATGGTAGAAATGACCCAAATCAGCTGAAATAAAGGTCCTGACATTAAAAGGATATAATTTGGAGGAAGGAAGTTCCAGCTTAAGACCTGATTGGCTAGTGCAAGATAACGCTGAAACACTGAAGACATCTGAGCATTGAGGTTTTCACGTCTGCTGAATTCCTGAAGTACCTCTACTGTGAGCATGAAGATCTGCCGCAGATCGTCCTCCTACAGTCAGGGCGAACACAATGTGTTAATAGAGTCTCTCGGTCATTAATTGAAACGTTGATTAAAAAGAAATATTTTTGTCAACAGAAATTTTCACCCTTTTTCATTAAAACACAGAAAATATTCTGCGGTTGTCAGTCAGTAACGCCCCCGCTCTCTGGCCAAAATTAATAGACTGTATTTGTAAAGAATAAGAAAACAATCATAAATGCTGGTCATTAAAAGAAAAACTTAACAGTATGTTTTTAACAACCGGTGGAGGAGAGGGTTGGCCTTTGGCATGAAAAACAAGTTGGTAAGTTGTTCCACAACAGTCAGTTTAAAGCAATGCCTTCACAAAAACATTTCTGCCTGGCCAAACAATACATCTGAGACAACCAGACTACACCATCTGCAATAATATTTTTAAATGCATAGCTCTCCTTGGCTTTAAACCAAAGCTATATTTAAGACTATCATTGTTCCACAGAGTGTTCGTTTTGTTTGCAATTGGTAGCCAAGGAATTAAAGAGTCCAACCACAGAAAGATCTGTTGCTCCACATTCACAAAACGGGCAGAAAGGGACTGCACCTTTTTGATACAAGGTTGTTTTTTTTTTAAAAACCCATTATCAACTTTCCTGAATTAGCCATATCTGCATTCATAATGTAGTGTTTGTCCTATTAAATGCTGTTAGGTGCACACTGTACCTGAATGCACCTGGCACGAGAAAGTATTCTGCTTCTCAGTGTTCAAGTTTTAGAAAGACAGGTAGCACATATTGACACAGAACTAGTTTACCTGAAATATACGTTTACAGTTACCGTGGAACTCCATGCTCAGTCCAATGTTGCTGGTTTTACTTGAACTTGAGAACTCGCTCAACAACGCCGTTAAAATGGAACAGGCCAGAGTTTGCTATAAAAAAAAAAATAAAGGGGGAATAATATAACTGAAGATGTCCAATAACGTAATACCACCTACGTTGTCCTTAAATTATTTTATTAGCATATTTCTATAACTATTACTTCAGTTTCTTCTAGCACAAACTCAACCAACTCAGAATTTCAGCACAGGTCCTTGGGTGAACCACCTCTGGGATCATCCAGGCTCCATCCTTCCAAAAGAAATCCAAGCAATATAAAAGCTAGCACCTGTGCAATCGGGACTACAAATGGAAACAAACCTATTGCCATCCATTTCCCAGCTTTGCTGTTCGCTTTCTCTCCCTGGGCACCAGGCTTTCCACGTACGCAGTTTTCAGGGAAGATTCAGCCTCCACTTATTTCTATTGGTCTAACAGTTCAGGGCGCTCTGAAGTTTGGTTGGGCCCTTCTTTGCATCTGCCACACTCACCGTGTTGGTATTTGGTTGTGATTAAATTTATAGCACTGAAAAGTGATAAAAGCTAGTCAAAACCAACACCTGCGATACACCATCTGCTACATCTTTTCCCTCTCCCCCCATAAAAAAAAAACCACCAAACAAAAAAAGAGAAATACGCAAAAAGCCCTGACACTTGAAAGCTTTTGGATACTTCCCTCCGAAGCACAACATCAAACTACCCTATTAGAACGTCGTCTCTGAAGCGATATGAAAATTGGTGAGGAAAAGGCACATTAATTTTGGAGAAACAGACCCATGAATACAAGAGGTTGGAGTATGTTTTTCATTCTCAAAACGTAAGGAAAGGTAAAGCAACTGCGTATTCTAACACGCAACTTAAAGCCCGCTTTCCTCTCTCCAACACACCGCTCCAGTCTGTGTGGCTGGTTTTTGACATCAAAAAAGCTTTTTTCCCTGATGCCAAAGCCCAGTAACCATCGACACCAGTACTCCTGCTTTGTTAAACTGATCGTTACATACCACGGGGAGTAAATACCGTTCAGTGGACGTGCAGGAAGTCCTTCAGCAGGCTGCCCTACACCGCTGCAACGAGCACAACAGAAACTGTACACCGATGAAACGAAAACGCTTTTTGTTCAAGAGACGTTCTTAACAAAAACCTTCAAAATCACTGGCTATCCTCCCAGACTGTTCGGAGCCAAGGTGCCAGGGATGGACAGAGGGATAGGAATTGTTCAAGGGTCATGCATGCCAGCAAGTGTCCAGGGGTTAAACAGAAATATGCACACTACCTCTGAACACCCGAAAGATTAAAGTGGAGATGATACTATTTATGCAAGCTCATACAACAGCTGAGAGCAGTGCCATCCACCCACCAACTGCAACATCTTTGTTCAGAAATGCCTCTGAAGTCAGTACCTTGACCCCCCAGGCAACTAGTTATCTTAGCCGGTATACCCTAAATTAACATTCTTACTTGCTAAATAAGTCCCAGGCAGATCGAACATAGTGGCCTTGTGATAATATATGGGGTTCCTCTTCTACTACAGATTAAAGCTGTGCAGTGGACCAGCACACTGCCGATCAGCTGCTGAAGCAAAGCTTTCCCATTTTAAAGAAATAACTAAGTGGACTAGTTCTCATCTACTGTCACACTTACTATGAAAGCAAAGTTTAGCCAGTGGAAAAAAATCCACTTTAACCTACTCCAGCAGAGGTGTAATTTTGCCAGTTCTATCCTAGACTTACCAATATTTCTAACTGGCTCAAACATTGCAGTATGTTATTTCCAAATTTCTGTGTAAGCTATTTGCATGATATTTTGTATTTAGAGAAAATCCAGATTTGATCCACTATAAAAAAAAACCTGTGTAGGCTGAGTTGAAAGTCCAACATTAAATGTTCCATGTGAAAGAATTTAGGGGTGGGGGGAAACACCCAAACAAAAAACACACAACCTGAAGTTTGGCTCTAGAACAATGCTCAGGATAAGAATACATGTTTTTAAAGGAATAATGCAAAGTTGCCAGAGAACAGTGCCCAAATTCATTATAGAATCACAGAATGGTTTGGGTTGGAAGGGACCTTAAAGAGCATCCAGTTCCAACCCCCCTGCCATGGGCAGGGACACCCTCCACTAGACCAGGTTGCTCCAAGCCTCATCCAGCCTGGATTATGTGCCAGGAGATGCAGAAGTCTCACAAGGGCCTCAAAACTCTTTAAAACGCAGGCTTTTATTTTTATGCTTGAATTACTGACATAGTGGTACTGTACAGCCTGGAGAAGCCATGATGCAAGGACATCATTAGTTGCCATTACAAATCTGTACAGTCTGATGCTCTGTAACATCCCATAATTATCACGTGGTAGTAATGACTACAATAGTACAACAGCGTGGCTAAAGCGAAGCCGCTTCTGCTCTATCATGCGGAGACCCTCACACCGAGCCCCCACCCAGAGCACCGCAGGACAAGCAGGGCAGCGGTGCAGGCTACCCATCCCCTGCAGTCGCAAGTACCGGAACACAAACCGCCACGTTCAAATGACCGGTAAGGAGCAATAGGGAAAGAATGTTTGTTCCCACCCTGACTACAAAGAGTTAATATTAGCTGAAATAATAGACATTTGTTCCAGTTTGCCTATATGGTATGTAATAATTTACCCTTTCTGTTTGGATAGTAAGGTGCTATTGCATGATAGAAGCTCGTTCCAGATTTCCGTGTGCCTCTCTCCTGATTTCAAGGCGAAATTTAAAAGGAAGGTTAAAGTTTAGGATTGATGGTACAGAAATCTCTTCAAAGACGCAAAAAGCAATGGATGGAGCTAGGCTGGCTGAACCTGCCGAGAGCCTGCTCAAGCAGCTCGAGCAGTGACCTACCCCCGATTTCCCCAAGGGACACGTCAGGTAGTTCTGGCATCAATACCTGCTTTGAGCAGGAAAGGAGAAGCACCACGTTACTAGAGATTTACAATCTTTATTCCCTCCAGCAGCCTGGCACTCAGGAAACACCACGGCACGCCGCAAGCTTCCACTATCCTCCCTCCCGCTGAATTCCCAGCATCCCGCCAACTCCTCTCACCTTGGTCTTTCAATACCTGGGGTGCAAATCCTGCCCCAATCCCACGCCATTTTCATACGGATGTTAACAAAACGATTAGCATAAAAGAACATGTGCCCTGCCATCCCCTGAACTCTTCTGAAAACACAGTACTATACACAGAAACTCTGGAATAAAGCTCAAGTAAACTTTACTACTAGCAAAATTTTACTTTATGAAATGTAACTTTACTGAAAGTCAACTACTAATATTTCAAAATACGGGGTTTTTTTAATTTACACGTATGTTTGCTATGAAGACAGTGAGGACCTCAACACAAAGGCAGGCTATTAGAAGAAAGATTTTAAAAATCTGATAAACACCATCATTTCAGATAAAACAATACAGTTGTGCTCTGTGAAATAAAATTACTTCTGACACATACTAAAACTGACTGCATTTAGTACATGTATAAAGTTCTGGGACGGAGAGGCTTTTTGCTGTGTTGTAATGTGTGGGTGGTTGGTTTTTTAGGTTTTTGCCATGCCACAGGAGAGATTAACAATCCAATTTAATAACACCATACAGTAATAAGTAGAAAATGCAGATGATTCTGGGCATCATATTAAAAGTCAGATCTGAATGTCTCTTGCGCAGTAACGCCAGTAACTTCATGCCGGTAAGAGTACACCTCTGAACCTCGTTTGACTCACCCGCCAGCAATTTCACCAGTTCTGCCACGAGTACATACCCAAACAATAACCCATCTAACAAAATAAAATACTTCTCTCGTCGAGAGCAGCCCGCCTCTGAGAATAGCTTGGCACTCACCCCAGTTAGCTTTATTACCAGGAATAAACTTTATGAAAGATCGCTATACATAAAACAGACTCTCAGCTGCTCAAACAGAAGATCAATGGGACTTGTGATAAGAGATTAACTTGGCAATCAGACACCCAGTAGTAACATCGGTTTAGTGGGTCTCTTTTTAAAATACTCTAATAAAACACAGACCCTACAGAGAGACCGTGCACCGTTTTAACAGTAAACAACCTTTATATATAATTCATGAAACTCAGAGGCAGAAGACAAATGCAACTTATTCCTCCAAATGGAATGTCCCCTACAACAAAGGTTAAAGCCGTAACGTTTGAAGGGATTTCACACTTGTGCCTGGACTGCCCGTGGAATAAGTGAACTGCTCCATTTGAGCGTCGTTAGGTTACAAAGCATCTGAGAGGAAGAAGAGTTCAAATACAGCTTAGGAAAAAATGGACATGTGCTACACCAGCTCCCAGGCAGAAAAGCCAACAGACAAAGCAGAACGAGCGACACCACCCCAAGTGTCCCCTTCTGTTCTGCAGAGCAGACACCCAGCTAGGCTGAGAGAGCCTTGGTTAAAGCCTTCGTTTAACCACAAAACCTAAACTATCAAGCAAATCCCCCCACCCCCACCTTCTGCAAGTGTCATTTATACCTACAGAAAAATGAGTGTCTTAAAAGTACATTTAAAAGAATCACCTAAACAGAGCAAATTCTAACATCTACCCTGTTGCGTTAGATCACTGCCAGCCTGAACGTGCACTTAGGGGACTTTGCCTCCATCCGTAGAATGTAAGCTCTGTTACAGAAACCAAAGGGAAGCCACAAGAAGCGTTTAACAATATCCCTAAACCAGCTAATTTTGACTTGCACAAGAGCAGGAAGAATCAATGAGTAAATCTGTCGGAGGTAATTTGCTGTGTCGCTCCTAGGTGGTAAAATTCCGTACTGAGAACGCAACAAAAGCCATTTCACCAAATAAATTGTTTAAAGCACGGTTTTCTGTACAAAGGCGGTAACATACTTCTTCCCCAACTTCCCTGAACAAGCACAGCTGCATTTGCTAACATCCTGAGAGTATCTAAACCCGCAGGATGTAAGCTGCAGCTCCAATGGCAAGGTTAACAGGATGGCCACGGGACCAGAAGAAATACCATTATGGACTGGGGCCACTCCAGCTTTCCAACTGCCCAGCACTGCAGCGGGGGTGGGGGGCGGCCCAGGAGCTGAAGTAGTTCCCAACCAAAGAAAACCAGAATATAGTCTGAAGAAACAGAAGGAAGCGCCAGGAAGAGCCCACAGGTTTTAAACTGTCTGTTCCTTCCCAAACGAGCCAACTGGTGGAAAAAAGCCGCAGAGCAGGGGCCGGGTGATAGGAATGGGACCCACAGCTGCAGCTTCGTGCTGTCAGCGTAAGGGACTGCCTGGGCAGCGCACCCCTCTCCTCCCGTTCCCTCTCTGTCACCGGGCAAAGGCAGCGAAGCAGCAGCAGGTTAACACACCTACTGCGGCACAAGGACCCTGCTTCTCTTCCTTGGGGGGAACCCAGCAAACCAAGCAAGGGAAACCCCCGAGGGCGAGCAGAGAAAGGGAAAATTCCTCTTCAAATCACTGGGGGGCCACAGGAAGATGATCTTGTGGCATGTGAGGCATGCAGGCTTTGGCCGAAGACAGCAGGGAAGTAGCAGCCTCTACTAACAATGGAAGAGGTCCAGGCAGAGTTTGCTGGTGCTTAGGGTGCAAAACATGCTCTTGTTTGGGGACAGGCGAAGTTGTGAGGCAGAAATCAGAAGGAGAAAAAAAAAGTAATCTCAAAAAAGTGGAAGTCTGAGAACCATTTATCTAGCGGTAACATATCCTTCTCCAGGTTCTTGAATGAAAGGTACCAGTTGAATCTTCTCTCCTACAGTAGCTGCACAAACAAATCCAAGACTTTCAATTACATTCAACATCAAGAATAGGAAGACTACAGCAATGCAGCTCGCTATCGGTATCACAGCTTTAAACACACATCACCCTGGCAAATGCTCTCAGGCAGGCAGGTGTCCCCTCTTCCCCCACTTTTCCCAGTACTCACAGATTCACAGAGTGTTCGGGGTTGGAAGGGACCTCTTGAGATCATCTAGTCCAACCCCCCTGCCAGAGCAGCATCACCTAGAGCAGATCACACAGGAACAAGTCCAGGCGGCTTTGGAAAGTCTCCAGGGAAGGAGACTCCCCCACCTCTCTGGGCAGCCTGTCCTGGTGCTCTGTCACCCTCACAGGGAAGAAGGGTTTCCTCATGTTCAGGTTGAACCTTCTGTTTTCCAGTTGATGGCCACTGCCCCTAGTCCTGTCACTGGACACCACTGAGAAGAGCCTGGCCCCATCCTCCTGACACCCACCCTTTAGATATTGATAAGCATTGATAAGATCCCCCTCAGCCTCCTCTTCTCCAAGCTAAACAGACTCGCTCCTGGTCCTTCTTGCCCACCTCTGCCTGCCAGATCTGCCAATAAGCTGCGCTCCACAGCACACCTGCTTGAAGAAAAAAGTAAGAAACCCAGAGGTTAGGAGGGTGAAGGCTGGTTGTTTTTAAGTAGAGCCCCACAAAGATCCAGCTGATTACTAAACAGATATATTACGAAGGGCATTGCCTCTGAGAGGAAGAGGGACTAAAGATTGAGCAGCTAGGCTCAATAAACTTCTTAAAGAGGCTTTTCCCCTCAAGCCTGTTGATTTGTGTGTCACCACAGTAATAAAAGAAATCGAGGTGTAACACACGGCAAGGCATCATTTGTTCCTTCCCAGTGAGCCTCTGAGGTCTGCAGGTGAGGGCCTCCACACCTGCACATCCCATGAGATGGCACAACTCAGGAAATTGAGAGTCCTGGATGCCACACATGGAGCAGGGGGCACCCACCTCCCTTCTGGATCACCTCCAGCCCTGTCTCTGAAACTGTAACTCTATTGTCAGTGATAATGCTGGGAGCTATCAATTTCTGATATTGAAGTTATTAAGCAGCTGAGCTGGAGTCTTGCTGTACTGCATCTCCAGTAAAAGAAAAACTTTTGAAGGCACCCTGGTTAATACGATTACTAAAAAATACTTATGTTTTCAAGTTCTCTTACATTTCAAACACACAGTTAAAACTCAGTTATAGGAGTAGTTTCTGGATCCCTAAAATTCCCAAACCAATCTTTAACACGCTAACTTGGGCCTTCACAGAGCACTTCCCAGCATGAAGGAAACAGTTTAAATATCCTGGTTTACCATCTGGTTTTTATACTCCCCATGTCAGTAAGGTTCACAGGACAAGGTAATCATTTTATTAGACCAGAAGATACAGCTGAGGGTAGAGTGGGGGAAATTGTCAAAATGTAGAAGTCATGAGAGCCCCTCCAACCCCTAACCTACCAACATGAGACAGCAACAGCTGGACAAGGATCCAGAAGTAAAATTCCACTTAAAGAACAGAAATAAGAACCATAAATGCTAAATAAGTGTAACCTCTTATCTGCGCAGCCATCACTGTTGATAGGTGAACAGTGGGAAATAGTAATAAACAGAACTTGAGTCATTCGTCTTCACTGAACTGGATCTGAGACCCACACACAGCACATTCCTCAGCACTTTTAGGTAACCTGGAGCACCTGAATCTCCTCTCTAGTCCAAGCATCAACACTGGGAAACAGACCAACAGATTTACACAGTTTAAGACAGAAGGAACTGTTAGGATTCCAGAGCTCTTCCAGTAAGTCTTGACAAGTCTCCTTGCATATACAGAAAAATTTAGGCTTCAGGCATGGAGCTTTATATTAGACTGTGTTCTACTGCATGTGTTGTAGATCTTAAACACAGCTTGTGTTGCTTCCCAGTCCCCTGTCAGGCCTGTAGCTGTTGGACCCTTCTGCACTTGCCTACCCATACTCCGGAAGAAGTCGAGGTGTGGCCCATATCCTAGTCTAGTTTTAAGCCAAGTCCATCGGATTGTGTTCACATGCAGACCAGTTCCCCAGTTCCTCCCGGGAATCAGTCACCTTAGCTGCCAGGATTCCTGTCCTTCTGGCAGGGATGAAGGACAAATGAAATCCTTCAGCTATGCAAAAGCAAAATATTCTAACACAAAAAGAAAAGGCCAGAAACTGAAGGCATTTATAGCTGAGAAGAACTTGGCCCACGCAATGCTCCAAAAGTCTTGAAATCAGTGATAGGAAACACGTACGTAGCATTTTAAGACTGGCCCACGACACTGTGTCTACTGCCAGAAGCTCTGTCCCCCAGAGAGGAAGATTTTGAAAAGAGAGCCTGAAATCGCTGTGGGAGGGAGATTACAGACCCCTTTCATGAGCAGAAGGATGGCTTGTACTGGTGATAGGAGGAGCCAGGAAAAACAAAACCAGGGACTCCAAAGCTGATCCCTGTCCTCCCAGAGGGTTACTGCCAAAACTCTTCTATAAATTAACAGGCAGCCAGCCCCTCTATAGTTTGCTTTCCCTTCTCAGACAGAGGTTTCTTCCATGAGCTCCATAAAGGTCCATAGAGCAGAGGAGCAGGAGCCAATACTCCAGGTTCAAACCCTGGCTCTAACCACGCATCCTTCCCATCCCTGTAGTATTACCTCTCCTTAGGGCCCTGTTATTTCCTTAACATGTACACTGTGTTCCACTATTACTAGATTACTCAGGACTGAAGCCATCTTTTTCATCTCCTGCCCCCTTTCTTCCTCTCATCACTATTTTTCTCCTTCCCTTCCTTCCAATCTCCTTAATTTTTTGGTTCTCAGCAGTTCATCCATCAGTCTTACTTGAGGGTACAAGGCTGGAGGCAAGAGGGCACATCACATCACCGCAAAGACATGTTAAAAAAGTGGAACGAGTCAGGGAGGCACAACGGGCTGGAAAACATCTGCTGATCTCTCCCAACACCCATATCCTAGCCCCCTCCCTGACTCGGGTGGAGGTGTGTTTTTATAACATGAACAACTCTCCAGTGAAATGCAGAAACACCTGTGACACCGCATGGCACCGTCCCCACAGCACAACTGGGATCTTGAAAGCAGGGCCACTCCCTTCGCTTCATACTGTACCCTGAAACACCCTTCGCTGAGACTCCACGTGGCAGCGAGGGAGCTGCACCCCTGTGGTTCCACACAGGATGATGGGCATAGCTGAAGACTACAGAGACACTAGTGAAAACACCCACCCATATCTGAAAGGTTAAGTAAATAATTCATTCTGTGAATGTCACAGTGATTATGTATTTCTACGAGAGCTGTGCCCTGAGCCCATTCAGCTGTGGCAGGTACCATGCTACCCCACCAGGAGTGCTGTGTCCAGCTGTGGAGCCCTCAACATCAGAAGGATACAGACCAGTTGGAGCGAGTCCAGAAAAGCCCACAAAGATGCTCAGAGGGCTGGAGCACCTTTGCTATGGGACAGGCTGAGAGAGCTGGGCTTGTTCAGCCTGGAGAAGAATCATAGTCATGGAATCACAGAACAGTTTGGGTTGGAAGGGACCTTAAACACCATCCAGTTCCAACCCCCCTGCCATGGGCAGGGACACCCTCCACTAGACCAGGTTGCTCCAAGCCTAATCCAGCCTGGCCTTGAACACTGCCAGGGATGGGGCAGCCACAGCTTCTCTGGGCAACCTGCTCCAGGGCCTCACCACCCTCTCCATGAAGAATTTCTTCCTGATATCTAATCTAAATCTACTCACTTTCAGCTTAAACCCATTACCCCTTGTTCTGTCACTACAGGCCCTTATAAAAAGTCCCCCCCAGCTTCCTTGTAGCCCCTTCAGGCACTGGAAGGTGCTGTAAGGTCTCCCCGGAGCCTTCTCTTCTCCAGGCTGAACAAGCCCAACTCTCCCAGCCTGTCCCCATAGCAGAGGGGCTCCAGCCCTCGGAGCATCTTCGTGGCCTCCTCTGGACTCGCTCCAACCAGTCTATATCCTTCTTAAGCTGAGGGCTCCAGAGCTGGATGCAGAACTGCAGGGGGGGTCTTACAAGAGCAGAGTAGAGGGGGAGAATCCTCTCCCTCGACCTGCTGGCCACACTTCTGATACAGCCCAGGATATGGTTGGCTTTCTGGGCTGCCAGTGCACACTGCTGGCTCATGTTCAGAAGGCTCCGGGGAGACCTTACAGCACCTTCCAGTACCTGAAGGGGCCTACAAGGAAGCTGGGAGGGAATTTTTACAAGGGCCTGTAGTGACAGGACAAGGGGTAATGGGTTTAAACTGAAAGCGGGGAGATTTAGATTGGACATCAGGAAGAAGTTCTTCCCAGAGAGGGTGGTGAGGCACTTGCACAGGTTGCCCAGAGAAGCTGTGGCTGCCCCATCCCTGGGGGTGTTCAAGGCCAGGCTGGATGAGGCTTGGAGCAACCTGGTCTAGTGGAGGGTGTCCCTGCCCATGGCAGGGGGGTTGGAACTGGATGGTCTTTAAGGTCCCTTCCAACCCAAACCATTCTGTGATTCTAACACATGATTTTGTTACTGCTTATTGTTGTGTATGCCAAATCCTGGCTCACATGAAGCTGCTCCAATACCAGAGCTTCTCTTGCAGCAAAGTCTCAGAAGACTACAAAAACAGTTTCATGAATGAGAACTATTTTATATTATAAAACCTCATACCTACATAGGAACAGGTGTTTATAACCAGCCTGCCAAAGACTAACAAAGATACACTGCTCCTTACAGAAAAGGGGTTCCAGCAGCATCACATGCCATTTTTTCCTAGTACATTGTATTAGCTTACCAGAATAGAAAACACTTCTATACACTAAAGACGTTTCAAATACCCTTCTTCACACCTCAGCACAAATACTTTGGAAAAACTATGGAGAAAGTAATACTCGTGAAGAGGAACAGATGAAGGGAAATGAAAAGCTGAGCTGAACTTGCTCTCTATATGGTAGCAGCAAGTGAAACTTGGAGGAGAGTGAAACATTGTCCCTTCCCCCAGACAGAGCTCTTCTGCAACACCCCCTGTTCTGCAGCAGGCCCGGGGCGACATAGAGCTGGCAGTCTTAGCTCGCTGTATGCTGTGTTCAGCGTAGCATGTCTGTGTAGTGCAAGGACAGAATACAATGGCAGAAGTTGGACTGTGCAAGCGCTAGTTCAGAGAGGACTGCTCTGTCAACATCCAGGTTTCTATTCACTCCACTCCTGTGTATTTATGGGAAGATCATATAAACTGCACAGGCATACACCCCAGCATATAGAAACCTTGAAAATCTCGGCTGTAACTCCATTTTAATAACAAGGTGGCGGTCTCTGGAAAAAAGCATGAACTTTACGTTGTCCAACTAAACAAACACCCATTTCTATCCACGTTACGCACAAGCAAAAAGGCTGAAATGTTCTTCTCAAGCTAAACAACACTGAAATTAGGGTGTAGAAGTGCAACCGAAATTCCCATACCCTGGGGGACGGAGCTGACTTGTGCTCAGAGGTGACACACTATTTTTAGGACCATGACACGAGCTGCCTTACTTCTAGCACATTTTGATCGAATTTTCAGAGGTAAACATTTGCCGCTCACATCCAGCACAACTGCTGCTCTGAATGCTCAGCAAAGTTGGGAGTTCGTTCCCTCAAGGTTTGTTTCGCTCGAGAAAAGCTTCGGTTCAAAGTTTCAGCATGGAATCAACGTGATCTTGGATTTGCATTTGGTAGGAGAAAAATCACCTCTCTTTAATCTCTAGTTACATGCCTCTATTATGACCTATTCTAAACTTATCTCCTGGCAGAGCACACGGAATTTCACTAAATGCATAGATAGATATTGGACACCTTGTTTCCACTTTGAGCTCAGTAGGGAAGGTAACACTTACCCCTGTTAGTATGACATTAAATCTACACGAAGTTTTGTATTTCCATTCCATGTTCTACTTCCTCACACCCCTTTCTCTCCACCTACCCGTGTCCCAGCGAACAGCAGAGGCCTGTGCCTCTTGCCGGGTAGCCTATTCCGACAGCTGAGACACAGGAGGTGCAGCACGGCACAGACGAAAGGGGAACAGAGTGTGTAGAGGACCTGCCAGCTAATGGAAAATCCATTTCAGATCATGCTGGTTTATTAAAGAAACAGGACAAAACCCAACCCATCTCATTAGTGACAGTTAAAGCGGTTATTAAGAGAAACCTATTCCCCGAGAAATACAGTGTAAGGGTGTACCAAAGAGCTACACACACTACCACCAGCCCCAAGGCATTCTTATTCAAAGATCTCTGACCTGGCTCTTCAAGCAATCATTCGCCATCAACTTAATTACTAATGTTTTAGATAAGGGAAGTGTGCAAGATTTTACGGTCGCTAAGGACACAGCTTACGCTGCCAATACAGACTGCTTAAATTCTGAGGAAGAAAATAAAACACTTACCACCGTGGGGTTACCGCTGCTGATCAACTGGCTGACTTCATGGAAAATGCTTTTGCAGTCGATTGATTTGTCTAACGATCCCCGTTTCACTATCACTGCTACGGCTAATAGAATCTGCTCCCGAACGTACTTTTGAAGGCTGTGAACAACAGTGTTCCAAATTATTTCCAAACATATTTTTGCATTGATATGCAATAAAATTTTAAACTCATTTCTTCTTCAAATATTTGGAAATTCATAAGGGAAAGCCAACAGCTCCACAGAAGTCAACTAAGTGTTAAGAACGGCAGACAGATAATTTTTAAAGTGGCCTGCCACTGCTGCCCTCTGAAGCGAAAGGATAACCCAGACATGCAGAATCCCACGTGTTTTTTCCATACTTACTTAGGCCTTTGTAAGACATAGGTTAGAAGGAATGTTCGCAGGGACTCGATGCTAGTTTTTTCCAAGAGAATCCATTCTCTTACAACTGCTTCCATTATCGCTGTAGCAGCTTGAAAAAGGACATAGTCCACTTTACTAGTTTCTGTGGGGAAAAACAGAGGCAATTTGAGTATCAGAAGACATAAATGTATTCAGCTTATATGTATTCCTAACAAAAAGAAAAGTTTATTATTAGTGAATTTATTATCAAATGGATTTCTGTTGCTGTGAAATCAGACAAAATTTACACCTCAAAAGGGAGGGAAAACCAATAACCCATTTATCAAGTTGTCCAATATTACTGAGTCAGTGATTCAGGGGAGGAAATGTCAGCTGCACGAGGAGACTGGCCAAAAATCAAGAATAAGACTATTCACACAACTCTGAAACACAATGTACCTAACAGATTTAATCACAACACATTAAGATACGATTAAATTGTCAGGCAAGACAGAACTGAAGATTCTTCTGTCATTCGTGAGCTTGCCTTTGGAACCGACAGCACATAAAATTCCGTGTATTTTATGGATGGCAGTAAGCAAGTCCACTTACACGTAAAGATAACACTTGTGTTTAAATTACTACTACGAAAGCTTTACAGACTGGCTTATTTAAGGGTTTTTACATCATATTCACGCTTCCGTATTTATCTTGAGGTAATCAAAATATAACTTTCTAGCAAAGTGTAGGACTCACTGGCCCTTATTATCTGAATACCTCATTGCTTTGTATACAGATGCACTAAAGAAGCTAGAAAAAGTTATGGAAAAAGGTGACACTTTGTGTGACAGCACAACATAATTTATGAAAAAAACACAGAATTTTAATTTAATGCATATGGCAAAAGAAAGCTACAGGGGGGTTTTTTGTTGTTGTTCCTTTGCTTTTAAAATTTTTAACTTAGAAATAGCAGGTAGTACCTTGGTAGCCAGTTTCAAAACATTCTGAGCTCTGCAGGAAACACAGAAAGAGCATTCAGAAGAAGTGTAGCCTTTCCTGCATAAAATATGGAACGGTGAAATAGAATTCCTGAACAAGCAGCAGGGTTTGAGCTATGGTGGGCGACCTGCCAGGACTAGAAAAACTGGGTTTATTCAAGAAAGCCTCAGCCAGGAGATGACGAGCTTTAAATGAGTGCAAAACAAACTTTCTTCCCCTGATTATATACACATGCACTCATAATATATATTTCCTTTATATACACGTTCTATATCCAAAATACCAGCCAATTTGCTAAAATGTTTTTAAGCAATTTAATCAGGCTCCAAATCTAAAGCCTACACAGGTAAACATGCTTAAATCAAAATAAACCACCTTTACATCTACTTAGCTTAACTTGGAAAACTAAATAACCACTTAATTGAAAGATTAATGTTTATGGCTAACACACACAAAAATGAGCCAGATTATTCCTGCACAGGTATTTTAATTCTGGCCTTTCCTACCTTCTGGGTCTTTGGCTTTTCAAACCATACAACGCTCACACAAAATGAGAACACTGTTAAATAAAGAGGATGGAATTTCTCCTTTGCGTCAAGTCCTGCAGACGCACAACTGCAATCATTAACAGCACAGACGTCCAGAGCTCGCTGTAAGCTTATAACTAGTCGGAGCACCATTATCCTCTACGTGAAGTTACTAAAGAAAGACAGGACGAGTTTTGTCAGTACGTTCAAGAGCTATAAGCTTACAGTAGAAGAACGTAGAGCCTCATGCTTCCGGAGTTCAACTCCAGGTTTCTAAAGAAACTATACAGCAGTGGCTGTTCCCCTTTTCCTTATGCTCATCATCTCCATTGCTCCCTGTATCGCTAGTACACCCTTCTTTCCACAAACACCGGCACCATCCTTGTTATCTCTCTCTACCCTCTATTCCAATTCCTGTCTTTTTTCCCCTCCCTCCTGTTTCTTCTTAAACCCATCTGCTCTGATTGTGGTTCCTACCCACCCTCACCTGCACATATCCCTTCAGTACACTTTAACTCTCACTCACCATGAACAGCTTGTTTCCCTTCCTGGTTCCTGATTTCACAACCCCTGCCTCTCACCTCCCAACTGTTAGCCAGCTGTTCTTTCTGTCCAGACTCTACAAGCACTTACTCACGAAGCACAGAGGTTTGGGAAAAGTCTCTCCCTGCCAGGTCTCAGGATCACAACTGCCTACTTGAGAAGCCACTGCCAAGAAAAACCTGCCCCATGTGGAAACATGCTGGTTTCTCAGTGGTGATAGCACATGAGCACTTTAAGTATTTCTAGACATCCAAAGAGGTGTTAAAACCAGGATCACATTCCTTCCAGCCAGTCACATTTCAGAAGGAAAAAAAAAGAAAAAGAAAAAATGTCCACAGTGGTATTTCATCATTAAGGCTAAACCGCGTTCCCTTCGTCGAGAGCAAGCAGCAGCGACGTACCCCTTAGCCAGTAGTACTAGCAGTGCTATTTACTCAATACATATCCATTATTTACTTCTGGGTAGTGACTAATACATCACTTAGGAGAGACCAAAATGTTCTGCAAAGTTACTCAAGTGTGGGGTTTTGCCCACTCAGAATTCTCTAAAAATCAATGTGAAAAATAAAAAGCATCACAGACCCATTTGCAGACCTATAAAGCAAAAGGTGTGGTTAGTCTTCAGGACGAGATGAAGCACTAATATGATATACTAAAACTAGACCAAACTCATTTGTAGAAAAAATTTTGGTTGGCGAGTGGGTGTAGGAAAAGAACCACCGCCTGCTCTCTGTATCACAGTATAACACCACAGGAGTAGGTCTGCAACATTAGTATCACTATTCATGAACTGTACTCCCTCTAACCCAGTAAATTAAGAAGTAACTTTTAAAAATTAATGTGGAAAATGTAAAAATAATCATATTTTAAACAGAATTCTAATATTTTGCTGCTCATTTTGGTAAATTCTTTGAAAGAAGAGTTATTTTGTGGTTTTGGCATGTGTTCTTTTCCACAAATTTCCAGGTTTTCCTCACCAGGTTTCAGAGTCAGCTTACACTGAAGTTTCCCCCTTGCCTCCCCCAGCACTCACATCTGGCCAGCAGAGGAGTGCTGAGCTGGAACCTTACATGCCTACTGCCCCTGCAACTTTCAGACTACTTAGCTGCCAAACTCTACTAAGTCTATAGCACCTGTAAAAACACATTTGTTTTCAGACTTGTAACACAACATATTTACAGCATTTCCATTAAACCCCCAGAAATCTCTGATAAAAGGTGATACCTACCTATCTCTTCCCTTTTTCCACAGGTATAATCCCACAAAACTTTGAATCAATACTCTCTTGCTTCTACCAGGTGGAAACTTTTCTAACTACTTTAAAACAAACACAAGACTTGGGCTGTTAACGGCAACTTACTAAGACCTTCAACCTGACATAAATTCTCACCGTGGAAGTTCAGCAGCAGTGCAAAATAATCTGGCAAAAGTAGATAAAGTTGCATCGCTGGTTGATTCAATGGGAAGCATCAAGACAAGGAACTGCACTACAGGCAGTTCTACAAGCTCCTCAGATCAGCCAGTATCACAATAAACAAGTAGCAGAGGAAACTTGCAGCTATTAAATCGGTTTAGGAACTCAGCGACATAGTTGCATGTTGCAGACTTTAAAGCTGCCAGGAACAAAACCAAGGGGCAGCAACAGCCTTCACATCAAAACTACTGTTTGTGTTCCCAGCTGCAGAACCATACCGTTCCCGTTATAAAAACAGGTACATGCTTAACTTAAAACTTACCCAAAATGTGTTTGCAAACAGCAAATGGTGATTTTGATTTTCTAAATGATAAGAATATGTGCTCGGCATGTTGGCGTTGTTCATTATTGACCATGGAAGGTGGTGCCTGAAAAAAGAAAAAAATAGTTATTCAAGTACTAAAACCCCAACCTGATTGTAAATACCTTTGAGCAATGTCATGAACATGCCTGGCCCCGTTAAACATCAAAACCAAGTGTCTCTTGGTAAAACTGCCTCTTCTGATATACCACTGTGTGTTTACGTTGGGCATACGTCAGTGTGCATATTGAGACATCAGGCAGAGAGCGAATAATTCTGAGTATTGTGCTCCTCATGATGCTTCTGGAGAAAGATAAAAGCTACATTTAACCCAATCGGTTTCCTACTTGAACCAAAAATATCATTGAACACCACACTCTGAATCCCAGAAACAAAGCACTACTTTTTTTTAGTTCTACACTTGCTTTAAAGTATTGAATTGTATAATAAATTCAAGGGCTTTTAAAAAAAAAACATTACTACGGATATGTTCTAAAATATTGACAGTAACATACTACCCTCTAGTGTTCCACCTTAGAGTTGACAACTTAAAGAGTGAGTGAGGGCTTGAATTTGAGAGAAGAGTCAGCATGTTTTGGGACAGCGGTTCCCCAGCTGCCTACATCCATCCTCTTATACACCCGTTCCCTTTAATCACAGGCACCTTAACTGCTCAGGCAGCACCCGCTGCTCCACTGCTGCTGAGAGCCAGCTCCATGGTGGTTTCTACCTGAAAATCAACTACAGGTAACGCATGAACTTGAGCGGTAACCTGGATCAACCTGGTCTCTCGTGAGACCCCACCTGCAGTTCTGCATCCAGCTCTGGAGCCCTCAGCATAAGAAGGAGATCGACTGGTTGGAGTGAGTCCAGAGGAGGCCACGAAGATGCTCCGAGGGCTGGAGCCCCTCTGCTATGGGGACAGGCTGAGAGAGTTGGGCTTGTTCAGCCTGGAGAAGAGAAGGCTCTAGGGAGACCTTACAGCACCTTCCAGTACCTTAAGGGGCCTGCAAGGAAGCTGGGGGGGACTTTTTACAAGGCCTGTAGTGACAGGACAAGGCGTAATGGGTTTAAACTGAAAGTGAGTAGATTTAGATTAGATATCAGGAAGAAATTCTTCATGGAGAGGGTGGTGAGACACTGGAACAGGCTGCCCAGAGAAGCTGTGGGTGCCCCATCCCTGGCAGTGTTCAAGGCCAGGCTGGATGAGGCTTGGAGCAACCTGGTCTAGTGGAGGGTGTCCCTGCCCATGGCAGGGGGGTTGGAACTAGATGATCTTTAAGGTCCCTTCCAACCCAAACCATTGTGTGATTTGATGATCACCACAAGGTGTGGTATCGCTTACAGAGCACAGATGAGGTCTAACTGCCTGTATTGCAGCTCCACCTCATCGAGCAACTCTGAGATCCTCCCATGCTGTCCCACTAGGTAAAAACAACCCCGCAGCAGACAGCAGCCACTCACACCACCATGCTGCTCTCCACTTCTGCCATGAATATTCTGCAATTTCTGCTGTCTGGGACTTATCAGTACAGGCACGCAGTACAAAATTCTCTTACGGGGGATTGAGTCCACAAGGCAGCGTACACTGAACTGATGTGTCTTGGAGAAAGGAACATGCACGCGCAGGAAGACTGCATAAAAACCACAGAGCTGGGTCAAGGTGACCGAGTAGGTTATTGAACTGCAGCTGAATTCCAAACTCGACTCCTGTCCCTGGCAGTCTGAGGAGAACATCTGTGCCACGTACCTTTTGGATTTGATTTGTACCTGCTGCTTTGGGAACAGGCACAAAGACCTTAGCATAAACCCAATTTTTTTTTAACTTGAGAGAAGTATTTTCCAGTAAATATGACACGGTAAATCTGATTTAATTCTTTCACCCAACGAAACACAGACAACAAAATTCAAATATGAGCTAGTAGCACCACAGATTAAAGCTGCTGCTCCTCAACCATTTCTTCAATAAACTGCCTAGACGAGGCAAAGGAAAGCAGAACACTGATCCTCAGTTCAAGGGGATCCTAATAAACAGCTGTGCTCCTTCTCACACAGCAAATTTCTGACTCTCACAACTTTTCCAGCGCAGATATGATGAATGCCTTGGGAAGGAAGCCATAAAAAACAGAAGTGGAAGGCGTCGGCTGTAAAGAAGCCTCGAGCATGCAGTGGAAGTGCTCTGTGCCTTCGTAAACCTGCCCTGGGCAGCCAATTCGGGGCAGGATCTCCCTGGACTGAGCACATACAGGACAGCTCAAACTCACCAGCTCTGGGGCCAAGCCAGTGCTGGTCCATGTCCCTCTCTGGGTGGGCAGCAGCACAGGTAAGGCTGGGCACATACATCCATAGCAGTGTGCCCTCAGTTCAAGTCCGTCTCCCCCGTGCTGGGAGCAGCATCGTGGGCTGCAAGTCAGCGGGCTGCACACAGATGCAGGCACAGAGAGGCTTTTGGGTATTTGGGACGTTACATACTGCTGAACAACTGACACAGAAGCAAGCTCCAAGGCAGTACACCGATCCTTCCAGGACACTGAGCTTCAGCGAATTCCAACCCAATGCAGAAACCCAAACTTTAACTTTCTAAGCAAATTTAAACTTGTAAAGAAGCAGCCTCACTGTGTTGGGGCACATGACACTTCTGTGATTAAAAACCTCACCTCTCCTGCATGCAGCCAGCCATCAGCAGGAGCTGCCACCAACCACCCATGCTTTCTGCAGTCTGGAGAACAGGACTCCTCTGCGTGGCCTCTAGCTACCCTCACTGCAACAGAGCCAGCCGGACTGACTGCCAGAAAAATATTTGGAGAGGGTTATCAAAAACGCAGGAATAACCAAGCTAACAGCTTGACACGCACTTCAGTCAGTGCTTTCGCAAATAAACCAAACCAACCAAGAAACCAAACCAGTCTCAGGTTTTTTCCCTGTTGTACGGGCATTTCTGCAAATACACAGAGAAGCTGACTGGGGAAGCGATCACCGCAAAGCATCCCACCAAAGGCAGGTTATTTCCGTCTGCATCAGTCCCCACGCTGGTTCACCATAAGCCAGCCCAGTACAGGACATAATGGCTGGTGACAGGCTGCTTTTTTCAGCACCAAATACCATTTCAAGTGCATTTAATCTACAGCCTCTGTTGCTGTGCAATGCCACGGGAATACTCTGACGTCTCAAGGAACACACAGCTTTGGTCAATGACGTTTTGTGAGAAGAAATAATCAAATTTCTCAAGACAAATTACTTACTAAAATAACTGCTGCCAAGAGGAGATGTCCCACTCCCCTCTTGCCTCACCTGCATGGTCTTGTCACCTCCTTGCATTATCCCTTCTATCAAAAAGGCTCCCCCCAAAAAAAAAGGGGAGGAGGGGAGGGAGCAGGCAGGGTAAGGGGGGAGCGAACACTTCTGTTACTTTAATAAGCATCAAGAAGCCAGGCAAGTGCCAGAGCCAACAGGACAATGGGGAGAAAAGGAGTGGAGTGACATCGCCCTTTCAGCAGTCCTGACCTTGCAGCGCACAGCTCTGCAGTCTCGTGAAGCAGCACTAATCACAGCCAAGCTAGAAGGAATCCTTTGGGTGTAAGTGACAAAGCATAATATTTTGCAAGTCTGGGGTAATTTATTTTTGTATTCTTAGAGCAAGAGGAGCAAGTCAGGACTACCTGATCTTGAACTGATTTTACATTAACAAAGCACATTTGAGTGTGTCATATAGAAATCACACCTATTTTCAGTGTTCTGCAATAACTTACGGGCACTTTCAGGGACACCAGCAGCAAATTACGGCACCATTAAAAAGAGGCAGGATTAAAGTTTTACGGGAAATACCCCCTTATGCTTACAACAACTAGAAAAGAGACCTGTAACTTGACATTGTTTTAACACTTCTGCTCCTCTGAAGTCTGATTACGGAAGACCTTTGGCACCTTGGGAAGGCATATGGCACATCACAGTCCTGTATTAATTTTAAAAGTCATAATAATTTACTAATACATCGCGCACTTAGACTCTCAAAGCTGTCCAGTACAGACACATGCAACAGGTAAGCTTTAAACTGCACTATAGAAACACCAGAGGGAGCTTAAAGCTCACAGTCTACTTCCTGCCTTCACTGCATTCAACCAGTACTTCTCTGTACACCGAATGTGAAGTCCAGCTAATTTAAAGCTTTAAAGGAATGCCTGTCACGTACATATCCTGTGCACAGATTTCACATGACATGAACAGTGGATGTCCACTGCTGTCTTTCTAATGGTCTCCTTCAAACTCTTCTCGCCATCCAGCTTACAGGGAATTAAAACGCAATGTGGTAATGGTCTCGGTCTTTGGGCACACCGAAACTGTTTCCAGCTACACCACTGCCTGATGTCACCACTCACACCCATCTGCTCTCTTGCCTTACAAGTTCTCCAGGACAGCCATCGCCCTGCTTTGAGCATAGCAAGACACTGCCCCATAAGAACAGAGTTCCTATATAACACAGTACTATAAACGAAATCACATCCTTTTAGCTACCAAGGCTGTCTGGATACAGAACAGGCACAGCAACAGCAGTGCCTGCGGATCAGATCTGGCAGGGCTCACACGGCAGTTATTCACCAGGGGAAAGAGAAAGTGCAAAAAGACAAGAAACGCCCTGGCACACTAGCACTGGTACTTTCAGGACTACTAAACTTATCTGAAAACCTGGACAACTAATAAGAAAGTAATGTAACCCCTTCCCTTTCCTGTCAACCAAATTAAATTAAAAAAAGGAACAGTTTGTTCTACTTCATTATGTCCTGCTATCACTACCATGAACAAAAGGCGGAAGGGAGAGGAAAAATTAACTTAAGGTATTTGATGACAAAATCATAGCCAATAAGCACACGTTAGAAGATCTACAGCCCACGTGTGCTTACAGAAATCCTATTCTTTCTCTGTGACAGTGTGAAAAACCTTTACTGTGGTTTTTCTGCTCAAGGAAAAAGCATGGGAGAGCCAAGGTCTTTGCTTCCCTTCTCACTCTTCTTAGAAGAGCACAAATAATTGTGATGATTCTCCTCAAGCCATCAACAGGAAATGAGCCCATGTGAAAAAAGTCTTTTTGAAAAGAGCTGAAACACTAAACTTGAGGAAATAAGAGTCTGTGGAGTCAGAAGTAAAAGACACCTTTAACACCTCACAGTCAGAAAAGAGGACTCGGAAGAAAAAAAAAAAAAAGAACAGAGCTGGAGGTTGAGGTTCTCCGTATTATGGGGTAAATACTGGACTGAGTCCTCCGCAGTCAGCATCTTTCTAACATTTTGGGATATAAGTAGACAGATGCAGTTTGAAGGAACATGTTGGCACAGATCAGGCAAACAGAAAAGCTATCTAAATCGTAAGTAATGTCCAAATCATGTTTTCTGGTGTAGCGTAAGCATGCTCCAGCCTTCCTTACAAAGACTGAATGCACAGCTCCTGTACGTAAAGATCAACTCGGCCAAGAGCAAGTCCCTCAGTCTGCAACTCGGTTGCAGGCAGGCCTTTCAAATGTTGGGCAGTGATCGTCAACGGGACGAAGAGAGAAAGATTAGGATCTTACATCATGGAATCATAGAACGGTTCAGGTTGGAAGGGATCTTAAAGAGCACCTAGTTCCAACCCCCTGCCATGGGCAGGGACACCCTCCACTAGACCAGGTTGCTCCAAGCCCCATCCAGCCTGGCCTTGAACACTCCCAGGGATGGGGCAGCCACAGCTTCTCTGGGCAACCTGTTCCAGGGCCTCACTACCCTCTCCAGGAAGAATTTCTTCCTGATATCCAATCTAAATCTCCCCACTTTCAGTTTAAACCCGTTACCCCTTGTCCTGTCACTACAGGCCCTTATAAAAAGTCCCCCCCAGCTTCCTTGTAGGCCCTTAAGGTACTGGAAGGTGCTGTAAGGTCTCCCTGGAGCCTTCTCTTCTCCAGGCTGAACAAGCCCAACTCTCTCAGCCTGTCCCCATAGCAGAGGGGCTCCAGCCCTCGGAGCATCTTCATGGCCTCTTCTGAACTCGCTCCAACCAGTCTATATCCTTCTTATGCTGAGGGCCCCACAGCTGGACACAGCACTCCAGGGGGGGTCTCACCAGAGTAGAGGGGGAGAATCTCCTCCCTCCACCTGCTGGCCACGCTTTTCCTGATACAGCCCAGGATACGGTTGCCTTTCTGGGCTGCCAGCGCACACTGACGGCTCATGTCCAGCTTCTCACCCACCAGTACCCCCAAGTATATCCTTGACTAGAGTCTTAATAGTTTCCTTTCACAGACTCACATATCACCCTACACTGGATTTTTCCCTTTCTGTACATAAACCCCCCTCAACAAAACCAACCCACTCTCAGGAGATAAACTATCTCAGCTTACACTGGGGTTACAGCAGTGAGATAATTATTTTGGAAGGATAGGCATCGTCGTGTAAAAAACTAACCCGAAGTCAGGTTTTGCCTTCCTTGACTACGTACTTTGGTCACAAAAATCTAAACATAACTCCCATGCAATGACCTTTTCTTTCCAGTGTGGAACCTGATAAAAACCAAACTGGATTCAGCTTTCCATCAGAAATAAAAGTTTTTCCTCAATGAATTCGAGGTCACCCTTCGAACCTTCCTTCTCCCCTTTTTACCAGAAATCATACCACAGATGAAGATCCATTGCCCCTTTCCCCGCTAAGAAAACAGGAGGTGCATCACCATTGCTCCTAACCGTTCACCTCTGGTGATCTTAATATAAGCAATCCACTGATCTGAAAAACACAGAAGCCAAACGCAACCAATTCACAATATTAAACCCTCCAAACAGCACCAGTTCCTCAGTCACCAGCGTACTGGTAGGTTTTTAACTAGCTTTCACATTCTACTGCCTGCAACCATCCTTCTGTGCCACGGAAAGATAAAGAAGAACACCTGATTCAGCAGCACCATTTAATTCTCTAAGTTTATACATTGCCACTTACTTTTTTCTTCTCCAAAATAGCCCATCTTTGTTCTTTCCTTATACAACAGACTTCTAATTTCTAACTTGGATCACCTTTTTTCCTGCTCCTCCCTTGATGGTACACCATCAATTTAAATGATATTTTAAATATTATTCATTGATACTACAAGAAAGGACAGCACAACTGGGAACGATAAAAAAGGCTAAAAATGTGGCCTACGTTACCTAGGCAGAAACTGATTAAGACAAACAGAAATTACAAATCATGTAAAATATTGATTTATATGCCACACTCGGAACAGAAAAGAAGTAGGTAAGAGAAAGGGTTAGACCAACCGTCATTTGGAAAATACACACATGACCAGCGAACATCTGGTGAAGGTACACCTGGAAAAAGTATGGGGTAAAAGGAAGGGGCTTAGCGGGGGTTGATTTCTTTTAAATAGAAGCAGCAGATGCAGATAGAGGATCTGAAGCTACACAGATGTATTCAGAGCCACACGCTTAGTACGCTGCCTACCTCAGGAGCATACCTTAAAATACGTAATTATGACTTGTCAGGATGGAGAGTGCCAAGTGTAATACACATGAGAAAGGTAGCAAACGGGTTGCAAATAGTAGATGCTGTCACTGTCAGACTAAAGTTGAAGTCACTGCGTATTTGCCAACAACAGGCTGAAGTAGTAACACCGCATTCACATCCAAAGCGATGCCTGCTTTTTTAGCTCCTTCTCCTTATTTCTAAAAACACTTTTTGCTTAAAAAAAAAGTGTCAAATCCCTCCCCCCAAGTGACTCTGTTCAGGCAGTTTCCTGTCCATCACCATAAACAAAGTAACTTTTTTTTTTGTTCATATATTAGAAGGGACATTATTTTCTTAATGATTTTAGATGCCAGAGAATATTACCTATTGGTCACTTGTGAACAGCGACAGTACCTCAGAATGAACAACTTCTAACATGCAAGTGCCATTATTATTAAAACCAATCGTGGAACAGTTGTGTGTCCAAGGATGATTTAGTTAACCAGTCTGTGCGCTTATCTCTGCATCATACTTTTGCTAAGAAAGAACTCCTGCCCATGACCATGCACACACATAATTAAGGATGGGACGAACAGCGTTCATTCCCTGCCGACAGAAAAGTTTGCTAGAGACAAATTCTGATTTTTCACAGACTTTCTCTGTGGCAAGACAGCACTGAATACAACTGAAATCAGCATCTTTCTACAATTACACTGGGGAAATCTGCAAATTAGCACGTCACAAGGAACACTCACGCACTCCTCCAGACTGCTGCTTAAGAGAACACAGAGAGTGCACCAGTGTTTTAAGCTGACACCCACAGTATTGCCACCTACAGAAAAGGTGCCTTATGAACAGTACAGCCTAAACACTAGTAGGATTATGGAAAGGCAAACATGCCTATTAAGAGAAATTTCTTGGGTTTAAAAAAAAAATTAAATTGCTTGTACCTGCTGCTACTAAAGCCAAGAAGGAACTTTCTTGCAAAGGCAGTGTTTCTGGTTGCAATAAAGTACATTACAAACTCGACAAGCGTAAGCAAAAGTCAGAGTGTTCTACTGACGTGAAACTTCACCAAATTCACCACAAACTCTCCAAACTGAGCTTCCCCAAATACGTAGGGGAATCTTGCCTTCCCTGCCGTCGAGAGGTAAAACCAAAACTGTTCCTGAATTCCAGTCTGCTACTGGCTCAAGAAAAACCAACTAAACACGTGAGTTTTTCTTCAGCACGGTGCCTAGACTCCGTGCCGCAGAGAGCCTGGAAGCCTAGCAGAGACAAGGCTAAGAAACCGCATCTCTACCAACATACAAGGATAAGCAAAAGCCACCACAGACGGCAATGGGACCACTGGGTCCGGACCTTGCTGACAGCCACCATCAGGCAAGACACGCTCGGAGAGGCAAGGAATAAAGGAAGCCCAGATGGCTCGCCAACACATCCCAGCAGGCAGGGAAGCCAAACAGCAGTGAGGCATATGCAAAGGAGAAAGATGATGAGTGAACTTGAGAAGCATGTGCAGGGGAACACCGTGTGATGGCGGTAACGCAGCTGAGGAGTACGGGCAAAAAAAGGAGGAGAAAGAGGGGAAAAAATAAAATCAAACACAAGGGCAAGCAGTAATTTTTAACTAGTGCACAGACTGCATTTAGGACAGCTAAATATATCACTCTATCCATGTAAGCAATTGTCACAGCTGCAGCACACCTAAATAATCAAAAGTTTGTGAAATTTCTCTTACTGTACTTTTCCAAGATGCTCAAAACCTCTTAAAAACAGATTTCTGTATCTTCAGTAACAAAAACCACCTTCAGAATTACTCCCCAGCACAGTTCTGCTATATAGGTGTGTTGCACAAAAGAATCAGATTCTCAGAATCGGGAGATTCCAAGTTTAACTCTACCAAAGTCACGTCAAGCAACACGTCCCAAGACTGCCGTACCCTGACTTCTGTGGAGCCAAGCTGTAACGAGTTCTGTCTCAGTTTTACCAGTAACACCTTTCAAGGGTTTTATTTTTAAATGAGCTTTTTTCCTACAGGATATGCCAGCACATTCAGCAGCTGTCACTTGCCTTAATAAAATAGCTACTCAACGAGCTCAAATACAGGGGTCAGACACAGAACACTCAGCCACACTTCTGTCCTCAGCTATTCACCCTGCTTCCCCAGCAGACACAGATAGCTAACAGCGCAAGGATGCCTGATTCCCTCATGAAGAAGGGGCCACCAGCCAACAGTTCAGGCTACACGAAGACGCTCAGCTCTGCAGCATCACAAGTGGATGTGATGTTCCTGCCGCGGGCCCCAGGCCAGAAGGCAGTTTAGACAACAGGTATCAACCGCCACTTCTGTTGTCCAGATCTGTCATTACACCACTGTCAGAGCCCTGAGTAACAACTAAGTTACTACAGAAAACCTCACCAGCATCATGAACAACTATGTTCCAATTACTTCCTTTGCACTTGCTTTCTGGAATAACCAAATAGCAGCAGTAACCCATCTTCCCATTTAAAAGCTACTCCAGATTATTTTTGAAGATTAGTAAGAAAGATGTAATAGATGGCTTTCAACCAGACCTGCAGTAGAGACAACTTAAGACTTTCTGAACAAAAACTTTTTTATTTTTTTTAAACCTTTCCCAAAAGTAATTATTATTTGAATTATTTAAACCCCAAAGTGCCCAGTATTTTTTGGTATATATTTGGAACAAGTGCGTGACTGCTGGAGGAATTACCTCCTACACTTCTACTCACTCATGTCTTGCTTTCATGTACAGACTTAACAATAGAGAAAAAAAAGACTTTTTCTCTTCATATCAGATTTTGCTTTGTATTTTGGAGCTGAAGTACTTTATTCAGTCTTTTGCAAGTAAAACAGGAGATTTTGTAGTTTGTGATAAGATCTATTCTCAGTTTTGAAATGCTCTTACATAAAGATGCTACATATACACACCAATTGACTAGAGAGCCAAATTAAATTATTACCATCGATATCTTTCCGAGATACGACTTCCTCTCCAAGATAAGCAACAAAACCCAAGATTTTACTCCTCTGCTAACAATTTGACCCTCAAATATAGACTATTACAGGTTCTGCACTGAGATTACCACTCATTTAGGTGCACAGCACACTTCAGACAGATGATTCGTGGTAACCAGTCTGCAGAGGAACTGCTCCCACTGTTCTCTGCTTCTCAGCATCAAAACAGGCACCCAAGACCTGCTGCTTGAAGAGGAGCAGGTAGGACTTGAAAGGCGAAAGGGAGGAAGGTGTAGTGGAGTCTGTGTTCAAGGAGGCAAGACTGTAGAGGAGCAAGAGAAGGCGGCTGTGGTAGGACACTGACAGAGGTCTGTAGCTGGTCTATGTACTTGTGTGAGCTCATCATCCACTATCAGCTCTGACCGCTGTCGGTCACAGCACAGGATTCATTCAGGACTTTCTCTTTTCTGACCACTGTGCACATTGCTCCACAAGAAAATCCACAGATTCAACCAAACTAACAGTACACTGACTCATGCCAACCTTTTGGAAACGTCAGGTGAGCAGGATCAGCACAGACTCCATCCAACCCACACAAGATTGCTTTGCCAGAAATTGGAAGAAATTTCTGAATTCTGCATGGGAAATTCTCCATATCCCAAGAGCTACAAGTTTAGACTTGTCGGTGCTGGAGCAAACTCAGAGCCCCAAATAAAGTAATCACAAAAGTAACACACAGAATTATCACAGACCTTACATACACCGTGATGAAAATCCGGTTTTCTTCTTAAATCTTAATGCTTTATAATCTCTGGGTCCAGAAAATGTTGCAAATTGGTTTCAAGAAAATGTAGTGTAAACTTTAAATAGTCTTTCACTTCTGTAGGTTTAGGCAATAAAAGCCAAGATACAGCACAGCACAGCAGTACAGACAAAACGCTTCAGAAAATTATGTGCTCTATACCTATTTGTTACTGTTTCCTCCACAACTGCAGTCGGGGTATTATTTTAAGCACACTGACAACAGCTACATCTGAGATATGTCCTATAATGGATATTTAACTTACAGTAGTCTGGCTGCGGACAGCCAGAGGCTGAATGTTGACACAAGGTTACAGTTCAGACCCTTAAATTAAACGTTATTTATTTCTTAACCTCCGCTGTTCTAATGTTTCAAAGTACAAGCAGAGTCCAACCCACAGTTCTGTTTAGCAAAGTAATTGCCATAAAACGCCTGGCTGACGGCAATGGGCAAATCCACACAGAGTGCCCTGAAGTCAGTGAGATCCTGCAAAGCAAGAAGCAGCCAACCCATGCAGACCACAGAAAGCTCGGTCAAAAACAAGTGTGACCCAATATGGAAGAAAAGAACAAAGATAAGAAAAACACCTTAACTACACAGAACAGCTATGGAAAACTTTACTGCTCCAAATCTTTTTAAACCATTTAACATTAATTAAATCAGCTTGCTTTGACTTCAGCAGGAATGATGCATCATCACTGCAGTAGCACAGGAACCCTAAAAATTTATGTTACTAAAGGATACAAAAAGTTATAAGGTGCCCTTAGTACAACTGCACTCGCACTAGCCTCAAGTCCTGCTGTTGCTTCCTCCCTCTGACCGTCTCCTGGAGCTGGAGTGAACTTGGCCTCCTCATCCTGCACCAAGGAGAAGGGTTGGTGAAAACAAACCAAACTTTTCCCTCGGTTCCCAACTACAGGTGCTTCTCTCTTTTCCCTGCAAGAAGGCACGGAAGATAAATGGGTCCCACATTCAGGCCCTGAGTCTGTTATCCTAGACAGCGGGAAGGAAAGGAGGCTCAGCATCAACACACACCGCAGCCTCCACTGCAGGGTGGACTATCCTGGCTCTCCAGCAAGAGAGAGGGCCCTAGCCCATCCACAGCCCCTGAAATCCTAATAGCAACTTGATCATAAGATACAAGTAGCTCATCTCTGTATTGACCATTTCTGTACCTGTAAGACAGTACAGACACACTTAAAAACCAACACAGAGGTTAAAAGTCATCACTCCATGAAAGATTCTAAGCGGCATTGTGATGTATTTTGGTTTCTGAGAGTTTTAGGCTTTGCCTCCTATCACAAAAGTGTTTCCTCCCACCAAGCTAATGAAGCTACCAAAATTCAGGTTTTAGCATTTCCTCCTCCATCAATCTTCCTAAAATTTCAAAGCCATCTTGTCCCACTATAGTTATTTAGAAGGAGTGGCTTAAAAGCAAGATAAGGGAGTTTTCAAAGTTTTAAATATGGAAAACTCCTTTGGCTGAGTGGACTTTCAAAACGGCATGGTCTAAAACATTAATGGCATTAATGGAACTTACAGGCAGAAACAAGTAAAATACAAAACCTGAATCGTGTAAACAAACAAATGCAGCTACAAGACACCAAACCAAGATTTAGCAAAAAAAAAAAAAAAAAAAGAGTAACAGAAGAGAGGCCAGAGGAGGAAGCTCATCACCTAAGCCAGCCTGCACGACAAAGAACTCAAGAGAAATTGTGAAACTGAAAATGATTGTCAAGTGAATAAATTCTTTCACTCAAAACCAGGAAAAATTGTGGACTTTCATTGAACACACCCAGGAAAAGCTCCTTTCCCTAACATTTTGCCCATTGCTGGCAAATGGCAAAAATATATCTAGAATCGTGCATCCTTGAGAAGGTAGAATGTCATTTACTTTTACCTCGTTTCACTGCTTCGTTCTGCTCCTGCAGATACAGCCTGAACCATGTTACCCAAGTTACGTAACTCTGCATGCATCCTCCAATACACAGAGGACCAGACACACGTTACATATTTTGAGAAATCCTCTTCTAAAAAAGCATTTTTTACTGAAGAAATTTTTTTTATTCCACATACACAAAATTTTTGATTTTGTTTAGAAGAGGCAATTTTTAAGACTCCCTTAAAGTTAAGTGTCTGAGTTCACGCTAAGAAACCTGCATAAATTAGTTAAGTCTCAAGTCCTGACAGTCATGAGGCTCCACATACTTACTGAAAAATGACTGTGAAGAAATATGGCCATATTTATATATTTCACTCTCACTGCTGTTAGAGGGAATGTTAGATGGCTCCAGGAACAATATTGTCATTTCTCTTGATTTCAGAATTTAATATTTATATATTCCCTGCTTAACAATTTGTTATCCTGAAGCTACCCAACATCTGTTCTTAATCCCACTTAAAACCACCTCACAAAACAAAGGCTTTGCAGCTAAGCCTTCCTAATTCTCTCAGGAAGAAGCATGTTTGTTTTTTGAGTTGGGCTTTTGTTGACAGGTAAGAAAAGCACTATTCATGTTTTCTTCACCAGAGAGGAGTGTGCCGGGTTTGTAAACCTGTTTGCACATTTTCTCAATAATGTTGCTAGATGAAGCCATCTGGGCAGCTACCAAAAAAGCCTCGTTGAAAGAAAAGTCAAATAGCAGCAGCATTACTAGCAAAGTGAACAGCAGAAAGGCAGTGACTGAAGACACGATAAAGCTAAACGTGAACCTTAATGAAAAAAAGGCCAGAACTACAGTCAATACAGAAAACACCCAAAGTTCTGTCCGCACCTAAGATGAGTGAAGTTTGAAGTAATGCTTTTCAGCCACTGCTTTAGCAACACAGAAATTCAGCTGAGGCACCTAGTATCAATCCAGCAGCTGCAAGGGGGAACATATGTCCACCACCACCCCCCGGGCCGCAGTCCTGCTGCAACAGATGCAGACCCAGTCTCCCATTTGGGGATCTCCAGGATACACGTATCTACACACGGATGCTGTGGAGGGGTCCTCACAAAATCTACCAAACGTGCAAAATGTAGCTTTAAGATGAGAGGTGTAACATAAGAGGGAACTGAGCTGTAAGGTGAAACCCAGGCAGGCAGGCAGGGTCTGCCAGTGCAATGATGCCTGGGTAAAGTCAAGGCAAGACAAATGAGGAACAGACTTGAGGGCCCATGTGATGCCAACACCACCGATACAAGCCCAGGCTGCGGCAGATCAAGTTTGGGGAAGTTCATTCCAACACCTTGAAGACCAACTATTTGCAGAGCCAGATACAATCAGCAAAAAGAGAAGAGCCTTTGCTGCATGCCCAGGGCAGAGAAGCTACACATGTAGATCCTCTGCTCCAGAGAGGATGACGCTTGCCCTCATATCACCGGCACGGGAACCTTCCCCCTGTCCCCAGCCAGGCAGTGCATGGAGGTACGACTTCTCCCGGGCTGCCACATCACAGGAAGGTGGCAGTTCTGCAGTAGCTCATCAGCAAGTGCGTAAATGAGCTCCTGTGAGGTCTGTGTTTGTATAACTGCCCTCTTTCACCTCTTGTTGGAGCAAAAACCTCAGTGGCCAGGATATTTACTCATGATGTGAAAGAATCAAATTCAAGGTCTTTCCAAAGCATTTTGAAGAACTGATTGAACATGGCTCAACCACTTCTTGGTGTCTTAAAACCTCTCAAGTTACCCATTTCTGAAAAACCGGAAATATAAGATCAAGCAATACACCACCCACATCTATACAGCCTTAACGCCATACTACCGCAACCCCCTCAAACACCAGCACCGTAAGCATTACAATCCACTCTTACCAGGAAAACAGAATACTTCAGTGAAGTACATAAAAAGACAAATATCATGTAACTTTTCTGCAGCTCTTCCCATAAATGGAGTTCAAAACACATTTGTGAAGGATGGTGGTTCTTTTTACAACAGGATCCTGGTCTAAGGTGATAGCAGTCAACAGGAGCTGCCTCTCCAGAACTCCAAGGCTGTGGTTCCCGGAGAGGCAATGCAGTGATAGACACCTTGAGACCTTCCTCCTCTTCTTCCAGCCATGCTAACTCCTCTCCACCCCTAGACACACAGTATCATCTTGTGCTAGCTTTGGCAACTGGCAGGTCCTTCCGGAAGCCAGCCCAGCTCACTAAACTAGCAGATAATCAATCCAGCAAAAAGACAAGTAATGGTTTTTCTCAGCCTCTCAGTTAGGCTGGTTTATGTTTCTGTGAAAACAGAGCCTACGTCTGCATCACACTTACAAGCCCAGGACTGCAGATGTTCTTCGCCTTTGCCAAGTCTTTTGAAATCTCAGGGTCTGCTGTCAGAAACAGTAAAATTCCACGGCAAAACACCTTTCTGCACTTTATTGATTTCACAGCCACAGACTAATTATACAAAGCCTTCAGAAGACCCTGGCATAAGGCATGTTTTCAACACTCCTACAGCTGTGCCTCTACTATTCTGCACAGCTGCACATAACACAGCTGGACTCATGACCATAAATACCAAAATTCAGAATTTCAGCACAAACCATGGCATATCCTTACTCTTTCTTCATATTCACATTTTTAGTTATGTACACTTTTAATTTGGTAGGCACTGCTAAGCCAACTTATCTGACTACTAGAGTAACAAAGGCAGTAAAACTTCATTCACTTGCTCCTATATTAATCCAAATAACTATAAGTGTATTTTCCATTTTAAAAAGATCATTCTTGATCTGAAGACGCAGAGAATTTTATCTGCTACTTCCTAAGTGGTTTAACTGCATAATTTGACCAAAGTTGTTTTTAGAAGCATAGGCAAGCTTTTTTATCTCAGTCAAGGTAACAAAATTCTTTATATTGAAAATTACCCGAATTAAAAAAAACCCTTTTCTCCCTACATCCAATTCCCAATGCAGTTCACTATGCACCCACTCAGGTGAGTGCACCAAAACTCCGTTTTGGTAGACCAAAGGCAGCACTGTACAGCTGCCACTCATCGTTCAGTCTCCGAAGTAGGAAAGTTTGACATGTTCTTTGTTAGAAGGCAGGGAAGGGGAAGAAGATATATTTAAAATATATCTTCCTGACAGTTTTCCTCCATATATTAAAATCCTTATTCAAACAACTACTCCCTGTTCAACAGGATGTTTTAGACAGACATTAAAGGGATGAAAAAGAACTAAAGACCCATCTCAACGTCTCCTACAGCTCAGATCTGACGCCCTCCCTTCTACGCCACATCTCTCAGCACATATATGATTTTATGCCACTCATACACCCTGCTATGCATCAAAACTGCTCCAAATGTTACTCCATTCCCTCTACCACAGCACTACCCCAGCACAGGCATCAGTTCCACTTTGTTCTGTTCTGGGGAAGCCAAGGAAAGCAGAAAAAGGGACAGATATGAAGAATACATTTTCTCCTGATAAAACCAAAAAGGACATGATCATCAAAATCCAGATTCCAACCCTGCATCAAACCAGGACACAGAAGTGGAGATCTTACGTATCCCTAAGCCAGACAGACATTTTAGTATCAGAACAGTGTCAGAAATTGATGACAAGGAATATTTTGCTTAGCTGCTTGTGACAGTATCAGCTCAACTTAATAATCAAGAGGATATCTTCCACTCCTCCATATGGAAAGCTGTTAATTAACTAATGAACACAGATTAGCATAATGATAAGACTCTTAGGAAGCAGGTTAAAGGGAAGACAGCAGTAGGTAGTGCCTGAAGAAGAATTATCCAGATGAGTTATGGACTAATGAAGATCCCCAGTGGATGAAATCTAGGAGCAGCCACACAGTATTTTCATTGACAACTCAGGGCAAAATATAGAAACATGCCAATACACAACAGTGACATGTCATACAAGTGTGAAACATCATCTTGATTCAAAAAGACAAACACTCCCTCTGTGAAATAGTCAAGGGAAATAAACCCTAAGTGTGAAAAATCCCATTTCAATAGAATTTCCTTTCATCAGACACTATGTTTGCTTTTCACAATATCAGTAGCTGTATCAACCCTCACATTCCTATTCTCAACTCCTCACCCGAAGTAGGCTGTGCTCCATGCACATTTGTTCTCAGCTCCCAGGTAAAAGTTTCATTAGCATGCCACTCACCGCACATACTTATCTCCCAGGCTGTAACCTGAACCCTGTGCCTGTAAAATGCACCAACCATACCAGCTCTTAAGCAAAAGGAGGAAAAACCTATACATACACACGATGGACTCTAAGTTACTCAGTACTGCTCCAGAAAAAGATCCAGATGGCTTGGGCATAGTCCCCTGGAAACATCGCCTTGCTGCTCTGAAGCAGTAAAGAAAAGCCCAGTGTTAAGTACTATTAGGAAAAGAATAGAGAAGAATACCAAAAACATAACCACCTAAAACCCTCAAGTACCCACATGGCAAAAGAACGCAGTTCTGGTCAGCCCAAAACGGTATCATAAACCTAAAAAAACCACAGTGAGGTACAGGGATGATTAGACGTATGGGGAATCTCCCACATGAAAAACTGACAAGACCCTTCAGTTTAGCTAACAGATGACTGGAGGATGCAATATGACAGGGAGCTATAAAAATCACAGATTATATCATAGAAGAAAAATCAGAACAACAATAGGGTATTTCTCATAATCCAAGAATGAATTAAATGATCAAACAGCAGGCTTCTCTCAAACAATGTAATGTTGGGTTTTTTCCCCAAAAACACCTGTAACATTCATTACAATCAGGGAGATATAATATAAAAATTAAGAAAATAAAAAAATATAAATGCATTCCAGAAACAACTGGACACATTCGTGGAAGCTGATCAGCAACCATTAAACACAACAATGTTACCTCAGCTCTTGAAATTGCTAATTCAAGTAAGGTAAAGCGTGTACTAGTGAAAAGATTATCCTTATTTTTAGACCTTTTCTCTAAAGCAGCAGCCAGAGGCCATCACTAGAAACAGAACTCAGCTGGGCTGATGTTTGGTCTAATCCAGCCATAATCCAGCCCACATCCAGCTTGTTTGGCTGCGTGATGACTTGGAGGACTTCAACAAATCTTCTCAGCGTTGGAGTGGTTAAGCTGTCTGGTTTTTCCAACAGGTAGTGCCATAGCAAAATCAGAGCTCTGATTCCACATTTGCTATTAGTCAAGCTTCAGTCTCAAAAACTGCCCCACAATGAAGACAGGCTGCGATGAGGAACTGAACTTCCTCGTGGAAGGAGGATTGTCATGGTCCTGAACTCCGAGAAAGGCAAGTCAAAAAAAGCCAACCATACAAATTGTTGGGGTAGATGATATAAACAATTTGTTCTTTGATTTTTAGGATACTAACGTGCTCCTTTATGCTCTTGTTCTATAAGCTTGTTTCAACATGTGAAAGAGAAGTTTGTATGATCAGTGTCAGACTACCCAACTTTGGCCTGACAATTCCCACAGAAGGGTAGGATAAGCTACAAACTAAGCAGTACTCAGAGAGAAGATAGTAATGTGTGAATCCCCCACCACCCCCAAAACAGATCACAGTGAAATGAGAACATGTACAAACTTTTAAAGAAGGGAATTCTACTGCAGAAGCCTTTGCTCAACTGTTCTTGCACCTCTTCACGCTACCCAGACCCACGCCGTGTAAATAGCTTAGGATGATACGGACCTCTGGACCTCACTTCGCTCAATCCCCTGCCCAAACGAGAACTAGTTTCAAACTTGGATCAGGTTGTTCAGTCAAGTTTTAAATACCTCCAAAGATGGCAGATCCCACAGCCTCTCCAGGCAGCCTGCTCTGTTGCCTTCACCAACCACACTTACTGGGATTTGGTCTTTCCCCTTCTCTCCAGCTGGAACTTCCCTTTCTGAAACTTGTAACCTCTTGTCTCTTCACTGCACACCTCTGTGAAAAGTCTGGCATTTCTAATATCAAGACAGTGAGTTAGCAAGTAACTTGTACAGTGAAGGTGTATGATACACTTGAGCCAACCTGACAGCTCACCACTGCTAACAGGGGCAGACCAGCCCTGCACATGTCCAACAATCTAATTTCAGCCACTCCGTGCTAGCTCTGCTACATAAACGGCTGCACCATAGCCAATTCATCTTGCTAACTTGACAGAAATCCATTCCCTTGTTTAATTCCTATGTCATCTCAACAGTATTAATATGTTCAGCACAGGGTCACGAGGGAGAAAGCAGAACTCCAGGTAGGAACAGAGCACCCTGTTTTGGAGGGGAGCGGGGGTACAAGCTATAACCTGTGAATTTAGATTTAGGTGTCGCAGAACATCATACGCTGAAAAATTTCAACCTACTTTAATAAACACTCTTCCGCATCCTTCCTACTTCATCCCCTCACCTATGGCATGACACATTTCTTTCCTTAATACCACAACCTAGATCTTCTCTCATCCATGAGGACAGTTATTAAAACAGCGCTTAACTCACACTAATTATATTCGGCATTAATTACCACCTAGCTAAACAGAACGTAGTAGATGGGAACCACTCACATCTGGTGAGGGGGTGCCATGCCAGTTGGAAATGGAGGAACGGTGAATTAATTCAGTTCACACAGATGCCGGTGTACAGTCTTCCCCAAGCCCGTCAGAGGTCAAAGGTGTGTATCAGCCAATAGCACTGAATGACTGCACAGCAATTTACGGTTTAAGTCACTAGGCACTATGTGGGCCTCACTTCAAGTAAACACCATTAGAAGAGTTGGAAAGGAATTAAGTACCCCAAAAGCACATAGTTTTTAATATAGCAAATACTCTTGCACACACCAAACTGCCAGATAATGACAGCTCAAGTTTCATCTTTTGTAACAACCCTTCACCTTACACCAAATTTCAACCACTTTACAAACTACGCCTTTTGAACGCAGGCTACCTAGAACCTGTTGCAAGGTGTTATTGATAACAAAGGAAAAGCATTTCTGTACAGCTGCAGAGGAGCTTGGCAAGGGAACAGATTGAATCTTTCCAGTTTTCATACGCTGCATGCCAGGCTTTGCAAAGTCCATAAAGATTGGCAATTTATGAGATCAGAACTAATGTTATCTCTTATCTGACATACAAAAAGTAGTTTCCCAAAGGAAAACTCAACTAATCCACAGCAATAAAAAAAAGGCATTCTAAAACTATTTATCAAAGATTGGGAGAGCTCATGGTAATCCATACTTACACTCAAGGTAAGTTAATTAAATGCATTCAGACTTTTTTTTATTAGCATGTCTGAATTCCTCTCGTTCATTATTCTCCCCCAAGGCGCAGTATTTCAGTTTGAAATCAAGACAGGTATCAAGGGAAGTTATCCTCCCCCTCCACTCTGCGCTGGTGAGGCCTCCCCTGGAGTGCTGTGTCCAGTTCTGGGCTCCTCAGCTCAAGAAGGACCAGGAGCTACTGGAGAGGGTCCAGCGCAGGGACACTGAGATGGGGAAGGGCCTGGAGCACCTTCCATCTGAGGAAAGGCTGAGAGAGCTGGGTCTGTTCAGCTTGGAGGAGGCTGAGGGGGATCTTATCAATGCTTATCAATATCTAAAGGGTGGGTGTCAGGAGGATGGGACCAGGCTCTTCTCAGTGGTGTCCAGTGACAGGACTAGGGGCGATGGCCATAAACTGGAAAACAGAAGGTTCAACCTGAACATGAGGAAACCCTTCTTCCCTGTGAGGGTGACAGAGCACCGGGACAGGCTGCCCAGAAAGGTGGGGGAGTCTCCTTCCCTGGAGACTTTCCAAAGCCGCCTGGACTTGTTCCTGTGTGATCTGCTCTAGGTGATCCTGCTCTGGCAGGGGGTCTGGACTAGATGATCTCAAGAGGTCCCTTCCAACCCCGAATACTCTGTGAATCACATAAACCACCACCGCTCCCTGTTCCATCCTCAGACACACTGTACCGCCTTTGATGCCTCCCTAGCCAACTGGATTTTGTACGGACTGCTACTGTCTCAGCTGCCACAAGGAAACCTCCTTGAATCACTCCACCACTCCCTGCCCAGTTAAAACTTGCTGCCATCTACTGTCAGATCATTCACTGCTCTGCCCGTTCCCATTGCTTCAGGTATGGCTCCACTGCGAAGTGCCAATCTCTACTCTTCACCTCCACTACTACTAGCACCAGGTTCACCACCCTCCCCCACAATTTTTACATAAATACCTAAGCAATCCTGACAGTTTGCTTGATCAGCTCACACCTCCAACTGCCACACTGTTACTTCTCACTCTCATCCCCAAGTAGATGTTTCACCAGACTTCACCAAACAGTGTAGCCTCCTGGCTAAATTAAATTAAGATCACTACTGTCCATGTACAGTCCTGAAACGCAACTGAGCTCTTGTTTTCCCATCGTTGCCAGTGAGAAAGAACAGGAGCAGAGCACATAACCCTTTCAGTCTCTGGGGTCTCACATCCACCTTTGTGAAGCAGCATCCATGGCGAGCTGCACTCCTCCCCTCCTTCAGCACTCCAAAGACCTAATGATTTTTGCGAAGAAGAAACACCAAGCAATAACCCTAAGCAGTTCTCACAGCTCTTCTAGAGCCAAACCAGCTTAATGCCTGATTCTGAGCCCTTAGCCTCATGGATGCTTTAGGAAATACAGGTTTATGCGCTTCCTCAGGAACAGACATCTAATATTCTTCTCAGTTCAGTGTTGTCTATGAGACTTCCAAGAGTAGCTGTGGGAAAGAAAAAAGAGCAACAAGAAAAAGCTAATGACCGCAGCAAGCCAGCTTTCGTACTGTCTGAAGCTGAGGGGAGAGAGGAAGCTAGAAATTCAATGAGGAGCCTAACAACTGTGTGCTTACTGCCCTGTGACTGACTTTTACCAGCAAGTTTCGCACCTATTTTTCAACAGAAGCACAAACATGACCATAAAAGGCTTGCAACTTTTCACTGTATTAACATTTTTATGTACTTGCATCTCCCTCTCTACGGCAGCGGGGCTCAGCTAGGGAAACTATGCCAACACCTAACAAGTAACCTTTTCTAGCACAGATGCAAAACTTTGGAGATACCACTCCACATGCTATCAGTCTGATACTGAAAACTACCTATCCACCAGCTTCCTTCCACACACGTGTTCTGTCTCATAGTAATACTTATTAACTATTTCCCCTAAGCAGACAAACACTTCTGGTAATTACAGCAACGGCCTTACTTTTCAAGCGGAGTTACGCAGACATTATCAGAACGTCCAATAAGCTACATGGTTATGTTTTGCAAAGACACGCATAAATCAAAAGCAACTCAAAGTTTAAAATGCATCACCGTTCGCACTCTTCTTGAAAAGTTTTTTTCCAAAAGGATTACCGTTTGTTGCTAATCTATCTGCTGTTACTTTCCCATTTGGAAACACAGTCAACAGTTTTCAGGCTTTGATTTCACAGGGAGTAACACACCAGTATTTTTACGAGGACACCTGCAACTAAAGCCTGCTGCTTTACATCAGGCCACTGCGACCCAATGTTAAACTCACCATCGTCCAGGCTCTGGTCACTGATCAGTTATTGACACCAGGCAAACATTCCTGACATTTCACAGAACCACAGGCTGGTTTGGGTTGGAAGGGACCTTAAAGACCATCCAGTTCCAACCCCCCTGCCATGGGCAGGGACACCCTCCACTAGACCAGGTTGCTCCAAGCCTCATCCAGCCTGGCCTTGAACACTTCCAGGGATGGGGCATCCACAGCTTCTCTAGCCAGAACCATTTGCTTGGTTCTTCTTCAACATCAACAGCTTACAAACTTAGTTTCTGCCAGAACCACATTTTGTGAAGAGGAATTTTGTGGGGAAGGCTTTCAGCTGGACATTTTTATAAGATCTGCAAGTAAGACCTGTAAACGACACACAAGCCACTTGTGCTGGGTTTAGATGCCGCTGAACACGAAAAGGCCAGCACTTTATCTCTATACTGACTCATGGATGTGGCAAATGCCCTGCGAGAGCGGCTGCGTGGTATTTTGCTAGCCGGAGTTAAACCACGGCACCACCCTACAGCTTTTCATCCAAACAAACAACACGCTTGTACAAGGATGCGTGACCAGGATGTTTTAACACCAACGGTCGCCACAGGTATCCAGCTCCATCGCCTTTCTGATCCTTGCTGTAGGGAATTTCTTCTCCGCGCAGTCATGGAAAATACCACACCACACATCCACAGCCCACACGAACGGGCTGGTCATGAGAAGCGCTGGGCGCCGAGCCCCGCTAACGGCTTTGCTTCAGGGCGGCAGCACCGTGAGCCCCGGGCTGCTCCCTGCTCCGCCGCCGGAAGGAAAACTCTGGAAACCAGCGGCGCTCCCGAGGTCGCCCCACGCTGCCTCACACACCCCTTGGGCTGGGGGCGACGTCCCACGGCCGGGAGGGAGAGCTGCCCTCCGGCTACTTGGGCGCGGGCTCCCGCGGGGGACAATGGTGGCGTGAGGGGCCGGGGCGTGAGGGGCCGGGGCGTGAGCGGCCGGGACACCCCGCCGGGGCGGGAAGCTCGCGGCGCCGGCAGCCGCCCGGGGCGGGGAGAGAGCGGGCAGCACATGGAGGACCGGCGCGGCGTGGGACGCCGAAGCCCGGCTGCGGGGTGACAGGGACGAGCCGCCCGCGGAGGGGGAAAAACCGGCCGGGAAGCGGGAGGAGGCGGCGGAGGCGCCGCGCCCCGGCGGGCTGCGCCCCTAGTCCCCCGCGCCTGAGGGGCGAGGGCGGCGGGAGCGGAGGCGGGGAGGGGAGAGGGGGACCGGCGCGAAAGCCTCCGCCGCCAGGCACCGCTCCGGGCGCGGCGCTGTGCCACCGCCCTCCTCACCATCAGCACTTTGGCCGCGTTCTCCAGCTGGGCGATCACCTCGGGGGCCCCCCCCGCCGCCGCGGCCGCCGCCATCATGGTCTCTCTTCAATGACGCGCCATGCGCTGCATTCTGGGACGAGGCGGCCGCGCAGCCAATCCCGGCCCCGGCGCGGAGGCGAAGCGGCGCGGCCGCAGCCGCAGCAGCAGCAGCAGCAGCAGAGTGAGCGCCGGCCGCCAGGGGGGCCGGGGGGCGCCGCCGCAGACAACCCCCACCCCCTGCGCGCCGCGCACCGCCCTCCCCCCGCTGTCCGCCCGCCTCCGGGGCGGGGCCCGCCGCCGGTTCGAGGCCGCCCCCGGTTCGAGGCCGCCGCACCTGCCGGGGCCCGCGTGTGGGCGGAGGAGCGCGGCGAGGCCTCCCGGGCCGCCGCGGGCAGAGCTGAGGTGGCGGTGCCGGGAGGGCAGGGCAGGGCGAGAACGGAGCCCCGAGCACTGTGTGGGCGCTGCCCGGTTCAGTGCGTCGGTGAGGCCGCGGGCGCCAGCTATCTGCGGTGCTTTCGGGTTGTTAGTGGGGTGAGAAGGGCTCGATTTTAACATACGGCTTAGGAAGTGTTGGGGAGAGAAGGCGACCAGCGTCTTCACGCACGGATCTGCTTTACGGCAGACCAAAAACACCAGCCAAGGTTTAAAACCGGGCTAAAATGTGGGGTTTTTTCCCCCATAACTCCCATCTGGAGCTGGCTTCACGTTATCGGATGGGTGACAAGACAGCATCACCTCTGAAAAATACACTGGAGAGAAGGTTGGTGTACACCTGTAGCAGAGAAAGGCCGTGTGGATCACACCTTCATTCGCAGTTCATTTCATAGAATCACAGGATGGTTTGGGCTGGAAGGCAACATAAAGATCACCTAGTTCCAACCCCCCTGCCAGGGGCAGGGACACCCTCCACTAGACCAGGTTGCTCCAAGCCTCATCCAGCCTGGCCTTGGACGCTTCCAGGGATGGGGCACCCACAGCTTCTCTGGGCAACCTGTCCCAGTGCCTCACCACCCTCTCCGGGAAGGATTTCTTCCTGATGTCCAGTCTAAATCTCCCCGCTTTCAGTTTAAACCCATTACCCCTTGTCCTGTCACTACAGGCCCTTGTGAAAAGTCCCCCCCAGCTTCCTTGTAGGCCCCCTTCAGGTACTGGAAGGTGCTGTAAGGTCTCCCCAGAGCCTTCTCTTCTCCAGGCTGAACAAGCCCAACTCTCTCAGCCTGTCCCCATAGCAGAGGGGCTCCAGCCCTCGGAGCATCTTCGTGGCCTCCGCTGGGCTCACTCCAACCAGTCTATATCCTTCTTAAGCTGAGGGCTCCAGAGCTGGATGCAGCACTCCACATGGGGTCTCACAGGAGCAGAGTAGAGGGGGAGGATCCCCTCCCTCGACCTGCTGGCCACGCTTCTGATACAGCCCAGGATCTGGTTGGCTTTCTGGGCTGCCAGCGCGCACTGCCGGCTCACGTCCAGCCTCTCATCCACTCTAACACCGTTTGGGGTTAGGTGTTTGCCTTCTAGAGAAATCTGATGGTTTCCACTTCAGTTTGCACACTGGAGCAGGCTTGGAGTTTCAGTACCTCAGATGAAACTACATTGGAAGATCTGTAGCTGCCAAGGAGAATTCAGTGCACAGGACCAGGCTAGATCTCCGCCAGTCAGCCCCTCACAGTGTGGGCCACTGAGCAGCCGTGGCTGTTTTGTTCCCCAGATCTCTCAGCAGCAGTCGGACGTTTCCAACTGTGTGTTTCCCAACCTGGAGAAGATATCAGCTGACCTCTAGTGCTGAAGTTACACCAGGTTTGGAACATACCAGCTAGCTGAGCAGGCCAGTAGGTGTCTGGAATGCTCACAGACTTCACATAACCTGAGTGCGTCAGTTGTTTCTATGCAGGTGATACAATATAATAGCCAAAGGCGGAAGAAAGGTTTAAGGAAATGGGATGAGGGCAATAAATACATTTTACATATTTGAAAGAAGAAAGTATTTTTCTCCCATGAAAGTGGCAGCTTTCAGGGCTGAAGGGGGCATGGCAGCGCTCAGTACTAAACAAGATTGGAAGTAGCAATAGAACCCATGTAAAAGATTGTGTCTTACCTAGGATGTAGTGTAACACGCTAAAACATTAAATGTATTTCAGGGTGACATTCAGTGTGGCTGTTGAAAGGAGACATGAGTATAAGGAAATTGAACCAACAGTTAAGAGATGGAGGAGTTTGAAGGTAGTGAAAGGGTGACAACACACTTAAGTCCTGAAGCGTGTTTATCAGGCAGTGCAGTGTACAATGAGTCTTACTCTAAAGAAGAGTAAAACAAGAGCTAAAGTCTTAGAAATTTGTGTACAAAGGGGTGATGTGACAAAAATACTGAAGACTATGAGGAAGGCTGTTTTAAAGAATTCTGTGTTCAGTAAAGGGTTACTTCATTTGAGTATCTGTGTACTTGAAGCTTGTATTCAAAATGACATTCTTCAACAACTTCTTCAGCATGCTCAAAGGTCTTTCATCCTCCTGTGCATTTGTGTGTTCAGCAGCACACTTGAATAGCCATGGGAGCAATAGAAATAACATACTATTGTTCAGGTTGTGTAGCGACCTCCTGCTTCTTCAACCTTCTGACCAAATTTCTTAGGGCTTTGTCCTAGAATGTCCAAGAATGGAGGATGCACAACTTATCATCTGGGCAGTCTGTGCCGATACTTGATTGTTGTCGTGGTGGCGCGGTTTAGCACCAGGCAGCAACTAAGCACCACACAGCTGCTCCCTCACCTCCCTGCGCCCCCAGTGGGATGGGGGAGAGAAGCAGAGGAAAAGGTAAGAAAACTCGTGGGTTGAAATAAGAACAGTTTAATTACTGAAAATAAATAATGATACTAATAATTCTAATAATAGTTCTAATGATAATAAATTAATTAAAATACTACTACTAACAATAATGCTAATATATAATGAAAAGGAAAACAGCAATGGAAAAACAAAACAAAGCAAAAAAGTGGTAGAACTGCTCACTGTCTGTCGACTGATGCCCAGCCTGTCCCCAAGAAGCAAGAGAGAGAGCCCCCTGGCCAATTCTCCCCCAGTTTACATCCTAAGCATGACGTTTTTATGGCATGAAATATCCGTTTGGTCAGTTTGGGTCAGCTGTCGTGGCTGTGTCTTTTCCCAGCTTCTTGAGAGAAGAAGCTGGGAACACAGGTGCAGTATGAAAAACTGAAAAAGTCCTTGGCTTAACGTAAACATTGCTTGGCAACAACTAAAATATTAGTACATTGTCAGTATTCTTCTCACCATCGATGTGTTATCAACATTCTTCTCAGCACAAATCCAAAACGTAGCCTCATACTAGCTACTATGAAGAAAATTAACTGTCCTAATCAAAATCAGCCCACATGGGGAAGTTTTTTCCCTTTAAATCAGAACCTTCCCACATAACTATTGCTTCTCATCCTGCTGCAGTGCATCTCAGCAGAGGTTTGCTCCATTTTCTTCATAATCTCAGGTACTGGAAGGAAGCTCTTGGGTTCCCTCAAGCCTGCTGCCTGAATGCAGTTCCCTCAGCCTCTCCTCACAGGGCATGTGCTCCCGCCCCCTCACCGTCACGATTACCTTAAGCTGCACTCACTGCAATTTGTCAACTTCTTTCTCATACTAAGGGGGTCTAAAGTGTGATGTGGTTTTCCAGATGTGATCTAACAAGTGCTGAGTAAAGAGAACTAATAACTCTCTTGATCCACTGGCTTCATGCCTGTGAAAACAACTTAGTATGTCGTAAAGGTAGCCTTGCTCACTGCTGTGGTGTTCTGCTCGCTTGTGGTTCACTTGATATCTGTCAGGGCCAAGTAAAGTGCACGGCTGGACCTTAATTGCATTGACACCCTCACGTGAGACCTCAGCTTGTACAGTACTGGAGGTTTACCTGTGCCTAGTCCTGTCTCCTGTTGTCTTGTTGGCCTCCTGGAGGCCTCCAGTTGGCCTTCCTGGATGGACCTGTGTAATATATAGCCTTGTCTCCAACCCTTTCCTCTGCATGGACCTTGTCTCTGACTCTGTCATCTGCTGTTCCTGACTGCACTTTCTGGCTGAAACCTGGGCCTGACTGATTATCTCACCTTCTCTTGGACTCTCAAGAAGACTTGTCACTAATCCAGCCCTACCCAAATCCTGTGAGACAGCACCCTGGTTGGAGAGGGCACTGCCCTGCCTGTCCTGTGGTCCGCTTCAGTACTCAGCTTATCCGCCTTCGTGGGGTGGCTCTGCTTTTGTCTGTGACACGGTCCACCAGAACCTCCAGATTCCTTTTCCGGTCAGTTCTCAGTCTATACTGCTGTGCTGGTTATTCCATCTCAGGTAGGGTATGACACCCTAGGATCCACCCGTCCAGTCCCTAAATAGGCACAGTGGTTTCATCAGCCTGTCTCTCTCCTGTCTCCCCCTGAAGTTGTCTATTTGAGCATACTTCAAAAGTAGCATGTTCATTAAATTCGCTCTTTGGGTTGTTTTTTTTTTGACCAATGGATACAATATGTGCAGATAAAATCTTGCATTTTACCATATCATCATCATCAGGTGCATCTCGCCCTCATTTCCAGTGGAAAGACTGAGTGGAGAAATCTGCAGGGAAAATGAACATTTTCTCTCAGCTGCATTACAATCTTAATGTTCTCTTGGCTAACCTTAAAACAGCTGATTGTTCATTTATCTTGTCAGAGTGAATGCTGAAGCTATTTCTGCTGTTGGCTAAAAACTATGCATCCCATTCTTCCTTAACGCTTCCCTCTTCTGTGGTGTTAATACTCTTAAAATAGTCCAAACCTTTTGGACTGCCAGAAAATTGCTCTTGATAATGGAGCTTGTGCATCCTGCTCTAACAGTCCTTCCCTGGCTTGCTTTCTTCCACAGCTGAAAACATCCAAATAGTGCTAGTTTTGGCTAAAGATTAAAATGTTAAGGAAAATGAGCCAACAGTTTATAGTAAACCAGTCATGAATTAGGGTTTGTTTGTTTGTTTGTTTTCTTTAAATATGTGTTGATCAGACAGTCCTATGCAGGCACACAATACACTAGGAAAAACCTGTTGTAGCCAGGAGCATCTGACAAAGTCTAAGTTAAGGAAATAGAAGTGACTGAGCGCTGAGTTCAATGAGATAAGGAAATCAAACTCGGTAGGATCGTTAATGTGAAAGAGGGATGGCAATTGCAAGTGGCATGCTTGGGAGGAATCAATTTTTCATCATTGGTTAGGCAGAAGCTTTTGTGGGAGGAATTAATCTTTCATCATTGGTTAGGCAGAAGCTTTTGAAACCATCCTCTCCTATCAGGATATGCATCTTGATTTATTTCCTATTCTTGATTTCTTGGTGTTCTTAAGACTGTTTCCCTCCTGCTTCCCAAATGTGTTCAAGAGTTCTCTTCCCACATGGCCTGCACTTATTTTTTCAGTAGACCTCATTTCTCTGGTGAGGACATCCAGTTTGCATCCTTTCCCAGACACCTTTTTCCAGACATCTGGATTTCTGCAATAAATCCTGCAAATAATTTCTGCAATACTTGCTGGTTTATCACTGGCTTTTCACCAGCATGTAGCAGAAGCCTGTTCAGAGTAGTGGCTCCGGTGCTAGCTATTCCAGTTGTAGTCTGTGGTGCTCATCTCTGGTGTCCCAGGAGATCCCCTTCCAGTGTGAACTTCTTGACAGAGTCACTTCAAACAATTGTGCTTAATGCCTTCAGACACGCTGGCTAGATTCCCATACAAATGGCCTCAGTCAGGTTACATACACACATAAGTCACTGTTCCCCTCTTGAGCAAAAGTTTCTGCCAAAACTATCGTAAGCAAGTCTGGTAGCACTGGTCAGCGCTGTTGGTCAGTTCTTCCTGTTACGAACCCAGTTCTCGATCGTGTTTAAGTTGGGCAAAGTTTAAAATTTTGAGTATATAAGTTTCTGTGCAAGGTAATGGTTACAAGTTTAAAGAATACGTATGCAAAAATGGTAGTCACTTCTGAGAACAAAGCTAGGGGAAAATAAAGTTGAAAGATTGAACTGAGGCTTTTGCAGAAAGTCACTTTCTGGGGAAAATGGGTTTAAAGTTTAAGAAAGAGCAAAATTTTGATTGGAAAGTGTCTCTTCTCATACCCAATAATCAACCTGTGTTTGGCCAGGTTTGAACTACTAAACTGAGAAGGCTTAGACGTACTTGATTTGATAAAGCAAATGTAGCCTGCTCATTTCCCTTCTCAGTGACAAGAGGAGCTGAGAACAATCCTTTCCCTCGCAGCTCTCACGTGTGACTGGACTGCACGTGTGTCAACCTCCAGCACATGCGGTGGCCCCTCACAGCTTGTGCTTCTGGCTGAAGTCTCTGCGATCATCACCCACTTCTCCCTCACTCCTGCTTTCCTTCAGGATGCAGAGAATGGTACCATTCCTGTTACTCCTGTGCTGGGTTCAGTCAGGAAAGGGCTAACTCCCTTTACCCTGGTTGCCAGGGAACTCTGTTGCTGGACACTAAGTGAAAACATTGATAAGGCCTCAGCTGGTGCTGGGGATGGCTTGTACTGAACTCAAGGTCTTTTGTCCGCTTCGGATACTGTAGCCGACCCAGACTAACCAAGGAAGTATTTCATTCCATAGTACGTCATGTTCTGGTCTCTTTGGGTGGGGAAGAGGGTCCGGTAGCCATTACTCTTCCCTTCTCTCTCTCCCTTACTCCCTTGCTCGTCTCTCTGGGCACTTGCTAACCCTCCTGCGTTAGCTGCTTTGCCAGCTCCTGTGCTGGCTCATTCGTGTGGGAGCTGGTGGATTGTTTTGACTTTTCTGGCCGTGTTATCAGTGATAAGGTTTGCTCGGAATCTGCTGCGTAGGCTCCCGGGCTCTGGCCCTCAGGCCGCGGCTCTCGGGCTGCGATCGCTCTCAGGCTGTGGGTCTCGGGCTCTCAGGGTCTGATTTTCATTCCTCAACATCTGGGTGTGCATTGGTCAGTGGATGGTGGGAAATTGTATCATATTGTATATATTGTACTGTATGTTTCATTTTCTACTATTTTAAGTATTTATTAGTAGTAGTACCTGTATGTATTGATTTAGATTTAATTAGTAAATAGTTCTTATCTCAATTTTACGAGCTTCCTTATTTCTTTTTCCTCCGATTCTTCCCCTCCACTGGAGGAGAGGAGGGGGATTTGTGAGAGCGGCTTCATGGTATTTTGCTAGCCGGAGTTAAACCACGACAACTCCCCAAGGTCTTTTTAGTGAATAAATGAAGATCCAACTCTGAATCAGAGTTCTGTGAGAGAAGCAGCTTGTCCATAGCAGGAACCTTATCTTTCTTGTTTTGGAACTGCAGGATGAATGAAAATGATTAAGCGGATTCTGGGAATTCTGGGAGAGTACCTGTCTTTGCCTGCCCGTTCGTGCATTGCTGTGGTGAGGGCCTTAAACCAGGCTGTGTGTCTTATTTTCATAGAATCACAGGATGGTTTGGGTTGGAAGGGACCTTAAAGACCATCCAGTTCCAACCCCCTGCCATGGGCAGGGACACCCTCCACTAGACCAGGTTGCTCCAAGCCTCATCCAGCCTGGCCTTGAACACTTCCAGGGATGGGGCATCCACAACATCTTCGGCCAACCTGAACATCTTGGGGCAACCTGCCCAGAGCGTTTATGGGACTTGACTTGATTTCTGGGGTCTAGTTGTCGCAGCACTGAAGATCTAGCAGCACTGAAGATCTACAGCTGTGAGGAAAGACAATGAGAGCTACACCATAGTAAATAAAAATAAACTTACTTGGCAGCTGAAGAAATGTTCCTTCAGGTTATTCACACTGAATTAGATATTGGCTCCACAAAGCAACAGTTGTAGAGGATTGATTCCTGTTGTAGTTGTCTGTGTGCAGTACCTGTGACACTGCCATTGCTGGGAGCAGCGACAGTGGCTGTGAGCAGTCGCGGCACACCCAGAGCGGCAGTCGGGCTGCCACGACAGAGGCTCTGGTTCGCTCTCTCAGCAGCCTGCAGAAGGGGAATTCAGGAGGAAGTCAGACACACAGATGACTGACTCACACTCGCTATTTATTAAACTAATATTCCGCCCAAGAATTGAGGCACACGCCTCACACTTGACGTTCCACAAGCAAGGCGTAGATAAGTGACACCAGGAGGCAAAATGTCAATAGAAGGAAAAGATGTAGGTTAGGTGGACAGTGTTGCTCGATCTAGACTTTTGGCATCTTGTGACACTTATTCCTGTATATGAAGCTGTAATGGTAAGAGCATAAACGTTTAAAACGAGCGAGTGCATTGATTGTTTTACAGGAAACATGCTGTATTTGGCTTTGTATCTGCTTATGTTCCGTTTCTTCCTGGCTCTTGTCTAGCAACCGCCGCGTCAGTTAGCTCTTCAGTGTACCGAGAAAGGGGGGATGAACATAACAGTCACTCAGTTTAGCTATTTTGACCTTCAAAGCTATCTTTAGGATTTATGACTGGGTGACCAGAACATGTTCCTTGTGATTCACGCTTGGAAGTTTATCAGCAGTAACTTACACTAAGTATTTGGAGAGCACGTATGCTTTCCTTCACACAGCCTCCGTGCTGCCTCTACCATGGTCTTCCGGGAACACTTTGTGAACATTTTACTGGTACACTAAAAGGTAGGATGATAGCTTCAGCTAGCCTCCTACATCTTGTCTGTAACAACCACTTAAAAATCTTCATGCAGCAGATACCTGTGTGCAAGCACACAAACAGCCAACTCAGATTGCCAGCTTACTGCCTCTTCCATCTCAAGACTGTTGTGAAGGCAAACCTGCCAACCCAAAAGGGGTCAGTGCAGCACCACCATATTTTAGGCTACTGTCTCCAGACACTTGTTCCATGTGTCCTTCACTCAAGATTAAGTCATTCTTTTGATTAGCATAGGCGTCAGTATTGCTGCTTTAGTCTCTCCTCTGAAAGCATTCTGTTCCGACCCTGCTCTAAAGATGCCTGCAAAGCGTTTCCTGCTCCTAATAGTTTATTCCCAAGGCCGTTTGCTTAGACGGTGGCTGTTCCCTCCTCTCAGTAGCTTATAAATCACAGCCAAGTTCTCACGGGTCCTGCATAAAACTCAAGGACCTATGTGGAAGTCTTTAGCAAGACCCTTAGGTGAGACTTACCACCTTAGTGCTGGGGGAATGCATGGGCCTGATCCAGATGTCCGACTCCCAGGGTGTTACATAGGTACAAAAGAGTGGGGTTTGGAGACGCTGACAGGTGTTATTAGGTAGCAGAAGGTGCCAAGGAAGCCTTTACAGCTTAAAACACACATATGCATGCATGCACTTGTTTTACTTGTTGTCGTAGTTTGGAACGCTGCTCTACTACTTTGTTTTCCGCTAAGCAGCTTTGACACAAGCTGAGGACTTGCACCCAGAAATTTTCTTCCTTCCTGCAGGAATACCACTGAGTACTAACAAGGTTGTTCATCATCTATCCATTTCCTATTTGGAAGGCAGTCAGGAAAGCAAATAACTCATAATTTCCGTAGGCACGTGCCATGTAAAGAAATCAATTGCAGTAGAGAAAGAAAGGTATGGTAGTTAGTTGGACATAGGATGGCTAAATAACTTCTGAAGTCAAAGCAACAGGGCTTAGAATTTCGTTTCTCTGCATTTCAGTTCTGTATACAGAAGAGGCAAGTAGTAGAAAGCAACTGCCCTGCCAGTTACAGATTCTCTATTAGCTGGGGGTAACACGGGCAGAGCGGTCATTACAGAGCACCAATCTGCCGCTTCAGCTTGGGTCTGTAGCATGCACAAGCTACCTGAAAGGCAAGTGGCAGAGTACAGTGTTTATCTGAGCTTATCCTAAGGAGGAGGAGATTTTTCAGCTTTGGCAGTTCCAGAATAAACAAGGATTTTCAAAGGATTTCTTTCTCCCCTTCCTTGAGCTGTATGGATGGAACACAGCAGCGTGCCTTGGAAGGAGATTCCTGGGTGATGGGTTAATACATACGGTGGCCATCGGTCTTACCTGCTGTGTTTCCAGGGTGGATAACCACCATCACCATGGATTTGAACCAATTAAAATCCTGCCTTGATTTTGCACCTCTGTACTGGCTCCTGCAACAACCTGCAACAACCTGCCACGCTGCAGTGTCAGAAATGAGCTCGTCTTGTTGGTGTGAGGTGGATTTGAGTGATTCATTGGAATTCAGGTTGCCCAGAGAAGCTGTGGATGCCCCATCCCTGGAAGTGTTCAAGGCCAGGCTGGATGAGGCTTGGAGCAACCTGGTCTAGTGGAGGGTGTCCCTGCCCATGGCAGGGGGGTTGGAACTAGATGGTCTTTAAGGTCCCTTCCAACCCAAACCCTTCTGTGATTCTATTCTATGGTTCTATGAAATAATGCTATTAATTTTCCCAGCATGTTGAGACATTAGAAAGATCCTTTAGCAGCTCCACTTACACGAGATAGTCCAAGCACTTGCTAGCCTTATCAGAGGTTATTATTGTCCGCCTGGGTAGATCTGGTATGACCAAATCTATGACAGCCTAATGTAGACAACGAGGAAAAAAAAGGTTGTATGTATGTCATCTATGAGGGAAAAATGATAAATCAGAAGTGCCTTACGGTTCTAAGTTTAAGCTCCTCACATTGCACAGTCATGTGCAGCCATGCAAAAGCTAATCGCGTCTGAAGTGAGTTAGGTTTCCTGTCCTCATGCCTCTTACTGAACAGCTATTCCCAAGTTTGCCTTTTCAGAGTTGCAGCTTATTTACTTTCACTATTTGCTTCTAGCTTGCTGGCACAGGGATGGATATTGTTCTTTATCCCAATTAGATTTTCCTCCTTCCTCATGTTTATTCTAGGTATATTTAGAAAGTTATGTTGCCCTTATTCTTCATCTTGTGAGTTCATATAGAATTAGAAAAGTTTTCTTCCCATAAATGTTCCTTTCCATAAACAGCGTTTCTCCTGTTCTAACACGAGTCGATCTGTCTCAAAAAATGACCACCAGGATGGTGATACTCCAGACTATATTTTACAAGGGCGCTGCTTTTTCTGTAGCTCTGTTGGAAACGCGTAGACCAACGTTGTAAAACTGTCTCCACTAGTTTCACATCTGCACCATTTTAGTGGCCTAGCCATCCCAAAATCACCCGATTTGCACGTATACATTACAGCAGGAATTTTAGGGTGCTAATCCCAGAAGTCTTACAGTAGAAAACTTCATGCCCTTCCTATTATTCCATGCATCAGTCATTTAGGTTTTTCTTTGTACAGGACTGTTAATAATCTTTTATTGAATGTGCCTGAGTACTATTTGCAGATTTCATTAGTGTGCTCTACTTTTTGTTCTCCAGCCATCTGTGAAAGTATTAAAATTGGACCTATTTATAGGCTTTCCACCCCTTGACATGCCCCTTTGCAATGCAGTCTGTGTGGCAGAAATACCACCTCTACTTCTCATCAGCAGCCCCTCAGGGACTTCACTGCAGACCATCCGAGTGCTAGAATCAGCTTTGCGCAGGGAAATTCACATAAACAACTCTAAAGAAGTTCCCAATCCTTCTAATAAATTTGGAACAGGAATTCCATTTTTCTCCATCTTGCAGGAGGGCTTTGGCAGTCTCTACACAAATTTTAGATTATAACCCCATCCCACGTACGTGCCCAACTCCTATTTATTTCCCCAGCCCTTCCTAGCAGGAGTTCTCCAAGACCCCCAGCCAGCAGCTGACATCGCTGACCCTGCTTTGCCTTCTCTGGCTCGGGGTCTGACAGGGTAGCAAGCGGGTACCTTGGTGGCCAACCCTCTGACTTCAGCTGAAGAAACTGCTCAGCAAATCCTTTTGCCGCCACTCTGCCTCGGGTGTGGCAGCACGGGGAAGCTGGGGGATATATCTTTCAAGCTGTTTTTCCTGGATTAGGTTTTCCTTTTGTCCCCCAGACTTGGTGTTCTGGTTCTGGGAGGTCGAGGGACAAGCCTCTCAGCTTCAATCTGGTTTTCCAAGGGGGATATTGCAAGATCAAATCTATCCTGTAGGTATCTCACCCCACTCAGTTAGCCAGCTGCCCACCCTGTTGATGGGTCCAGCTAGGGCACTCTACTCCACCGCTGAGGCACTAGGCCTACCTTGTGGCTGCTGTAGCTGCCACTGACAAGAAGATGGGAGGAAAGTTATTAATGGACTGATCCTTGTGGGTCTAGAGGCTTTCAGTCAGGAGCCTCGCCTCCCATTTCCTTTCTAATACAATCCATTCTAGTTTTCCTTTGATGATTTCCATTCTAATAACCGTAAGCATCTCTAGTTTAACTAATTCTTTTCTGTGTGGCCATGGAACAACTGGTTTTGAACTCAGAAAATTTAGTCTGGAATAAATTTACAGTTTGACTCTCTCGCTTTTTGGTTCTACAAAGTAAATGCGTAGGTAGGTAAGCATCCCCGTTCTGGGTTGGACCTTATATACAACTAATACTACACCTTATATCTAGAGGTGACAAGAAGGAAGAGGAAGGTGGAAATAGATGAACAGCTAGTGGATATGGACTCATCTGTCCCCAGTGTATGTCATCCACCTCTTTAAAGGTTGAAGACAGACCTGGAATAAACCTTTCCGAAGACAGAGACATTCTAGATTTAACTTTTGGGTATAGAAATATGCAACAGCACTTGTGAACTTTTGCTATTATTACACATAGTTAATCTTTTTGTGTTTCTTCCATTTTTGTCCTCAGAAACTTGCTTAGAGTTGTGCTACATCATACTCTGTGTGCAAATACGTTTCCCATTATCAGTGCAACGGGTAGAGCCCTTCGCACTCCCTCAAAAGTGCCCCTCCCCCCCACCCTTGCTTTGCCCCTTTCCCCTCCATCAAAAATTAACAATTTGAGAGAGAATATAGAACTGGGTGAAAGGTGCCACATGGAGATATTCCACAGATTTCCTTAATATTATTACATATTCCCTGACCACTGTAACATTCTACATGCTTTCATGGCTAACCAGAGGTATTCAGGAAGCTGCCTATATTCAGGCATAGGTACTTTTCCCAAGCTGATCAAATTAATTTAGACCCTTTGAAGCTGTATGGATAGTTTACATTTTTGTCTCCAGCATTTGTTATACTGTATTTGCCACTATCGAATTTTCATTTGCTATCATGTCATCCATTCATATATTCTTACTTAATCTCTCTTAGGTACCATGGCCTGTGCCTGGTTTTTAAAAATAATTAACTTACCTGTACATTCTGCAGATTTTTTATCTAATATTTCCTCTTCCAGATGGCAAAATCTTAAACAATAATGGAATTAATACACAGCCTTGAAGCACCTGTTCCTAATTTTTATGTCACAGCATAAACTTCTTTCAGGTTTTTTGTATTTTTAACCAGTTTCTTTTTATTATATTATTTGAATTCTCATTTTAGGGCCACTTAATTTCTTAAACAGTGTCCTGAAAGACTAAATAAATATAAATTACCTCTCCCTTTCCCCCCATTTTGTCACAATTCTAAATTAATGCTGTGAGATTTCTGGAACATGACTGTCTGGTACCAAAAACATGCTAGTTAAACATTAACATGGTATCTCATGATTTTCTAGGCGGTTTTGCCTTCTCTCTTTAGATACCATTTCAACCAATTTGTCAGACACATGTAAAAGGTTTACTGATCTGTGCTTTTTGGGATCCAGCCTAGAGTTATTTGACAAAGCAGGCCCAGTCATGGCCAGCCCCGTAACCCTTCGCGCTACAGCTGGTTTCGGAGGTGCGTTCACGTAACGGCTGGGGGTGAAGACGAGTGCTTTGAGCAGTGTAGGTATGAAGATTTTGTGAGCCAATGCACTGTCAGAATGTGCTTTAGCTCTTCAAGGCCATCACAGCTTTCTTGCATCATGACTTCCCTGCTTTCTTTCCGAGTTAGCAGACTGTTAAAGGAATGCAATTTAAGAAGTACTTCAACAATGATTTTGTTATTAGTTATCCGTGTATAATGTTGTCAGTGAGGTTACCTTCACATGGCTATTTAGATAAATTCAGATGAAGTGAGTTGCATTCATTTCTTCAGATAAAAACTTTGATTTATTTAATCACAGTGTAGTTTTACTTCGTTATTACATTTGTATTGACCAGAAAAACAAATATGTAATAATTTGATTAGCCAGTCAGAAATTGAAGTATTACATTATCGTATGAGGTGTCATATCTCTTAGATAAGCAACCTTGAGTATTAAGTTCTCAAAGAAATATTTGTAGTAAACAACTGAAATTTGCTGCGAACCCAGCTTCCCAAAGTAGGTCCGTTAGAACAGCGGTTTGCTTGCAAACATTTTGAAAACCACACTGCTGAATTTGTGAACCAATCTTTTTTCTTGGTGAGCTGCTGGTCTCATATGTGTGAAACCTCGGGGCCTATTCCTGGTGTAACTCCCACAGGCGCCTGTGCAGAGGGTAGGATCGGAGGTGAAAGCTCGTGACCTGAAGTCACTGTGTGATCTCTTCCAAAAGAAAAACAGTGATGTGGAGGGTGATGATTGTTGACCGGCCAGGCCGTGCTCCTGCAGTGACAGAGCTAGTCTCATCATGGTTACGCTGACGTTTTTCAGCAGGAGGGACACTTGGAGCAACCCCTGCCCTGCCCGTCCTGGCCCCATCCTTCCACCCCCCAGCTCCTTCTCCCTGACAGCCCGTGTCACCATGCACTGAAGCGGTTCAGACAATCCAGCTAAAATTAGCCGCCGCTGTTTTACCGGGTTATGTTTTGGCCCAAGCACTCTGCCGTCGGTTCGCTGAGCGGTCGCACAATGACGCCAGCACAGCGGAGGGGCCATCGCAGGGGCGGTGGGGAGCAGTGGCAGTGTCAGGCTCGGCTTCAGTGGGCCTGCCATTAGCTGCGTATCCCTCACCGACACGAACCCAGCGCACGTTTCCATCCTGTCGTTGCTGCCTACTGCACTGCTCGGGCACAAGCGCTGGGGAGCCTGCGCAGAGACGCACACTGGACAGCTTTCCGACAGCTTTTTCCAAGAGAAACAATCTAGCATTTCTGCTGGATTATTTTTCAGCCAGATTAATTCCCTGATCGAGGAAGTCCCGTGGTCACACAAACAGCTGTCCTGGGGGGAGGGTGACATGGGGCTGAGGAGTCGATGCAATGAGGAAGGACAGCGGGCACCTTGTGTGTATTCAGACAGTACACTTGCTGCGTGTCAAATCACAGCTCTGGTAGCCCAGCAGCCTAATTAATAGCCTAGTCTGCCCCCCAGAATGATACCCCCTGAGGAAAGAGCAACGGCAGTCGTATAATAGAGATAATGCGGTTTGTATTTTTAAAATTTGCTTCCCAAATACCATGGCACTGACAGAATCACTCTTATGATTCTGGATTGGGTGGGGGATTTGGGTTTGGGGATTTGGGGGACATTACCATTAGAAGTATGCTTGATTGATTAAAAATTTACTATATGAATTTATTATATGAAAAAGATTACAAGTTTAAAGCCATCTTAACCCTTAATAATAATAATAGAAAGGTGAGTAAATAACCAATGTCAAATGTAAATACTGAGAGTAATTGTTCTGCTTTGGAGAAACGAAGGCTGCAGTCCCAATTTATAATCAGTCCCTCCACGTCATTTGTAAACGCCCTGACAGTTTGGTTTAAAATTTTAATTTAAAAAGAAAGTTGATAATTTGTTGATAATTTGTCACCAGGAAAATATTCCCAATTAGAATTTTAATTTAAGAAAGTGAGATTATCTGTTGCATTACTCATCTTCATCAGCAGAAGTTTTCCGTGTGCAAATCACCTGCTTTGTGTTATTCTTAGCTGTAGCATCTGCCAGCACGTTTTTCAGTAATTCTACATAATGTGTCATTTGAAAGTGAGCATCAGAGTAAACAGTCTGCCTAAATGACTAGAACTATTGAGATAAACAGTTTTGTTAGCCTCAAAGAGAGTATTATTGATGACTTACTCAGACGATGGTTTCCCTCAGACTCCAATCGCTCAAAAGGCTGGAAGGGTCAAGTTTTCAGGGTGGCACAGTAAAATGCACTGGAGCCAGATGTTTCTAAGGCTTGGAAGTGCCATTTTCTGTGCAGAAATAGACTAAAAATTGTCCTTTTCCTTGTCTCAGAGGGAGAAAATAGTATCATCCAAACATAATTTTTGGTATGGCTAAAGGAGGGAGAAATGCCGTGTGTAACAAAAGGTATTATGCTGAGTTAGAGTCATAGAATCACAGGATGGTTTGGGCTGGAAGGGACCTTAAAGACCATCCAGTTCCAACCCCCTGCCATGGGCAGGGACACCCTCCACTAGACCAGGTTGCTCCAAGCCTCATCCAGCCTGGCCTTGAACACTCCCAGGGATGGGGCATCCACAGCTTCTCTGGGCAACCTGTTCCAGTGCCTCACCACCCTCTCTGGGAAGAATTTCTTCCTGATATCTGATCTAAATCTCCCTGCTTTCAGTTTAAACCCATTACCCCTTGTCCTGTCACTACAGGCCCCTGTAAAAAGCCCCCCCCAGCTTCCTTGTGGGCCCTGAGTTAGGTTTGGGTTGTTTCTGTTGGGCATTCAAAGGCCTCATGCACTGAACAAAATGCTGAAGGAGTTTTGCTGTTGGGATGCTGGGGCAGTGTGACAGGAGTCAAGTTATGACCGTGTTTGCTTTGTTCTGTTGCTGCTTTGACTCCCTCCATTCTTCAAAGCTGATTGATAGTACAGAACTTGTTCTATTTGCTACCATAGGTGTAACTGATTGTCAGCAGCTGCATTTAGGAATAACCCATCCAGAATAAGTAAGTGGAATGTGTATTGGTGTTGATATGCTGGAAAAATGGGAAGAAACACAACACGACAGGCCGTAGGAGGTCTGCAGGATCCAACGCAGGAACATTTCACCAGTTGAAGCAACACCACTAGCAGTAGCTCCCTTTGCTGAGCTCCAGCCGTGCAATGTCCTCTGTCCTGTCCCTTTGCCAGCTGTAGTTCTGACATCAGGATGTGCCTAAAAAAAAAAAAAAAAACCTAAATGCAATAGCATTGTTTCGGGCTGGATGAACTCGGGAGCGGAAGGCCAAGGTGATTAAGGCAAATAAACTCCGAGACTGTGTTTATTATCCAGGAAGTGGTTATTACCAAATTGGCAGGAAATGCACCGGAGGCCGATGTACCAGCTCCAACATAGTTATATGTATCAGTCATCCTCTCTCAGTGTTGTTGAAATCTCGGAATAACAATGGCAACTGCAGTAACTTTTGTTTGAGAACCGGCAATTTCTTTTGTTTTTTTCTTTTTTCCCAGCCACTCCTGCAATTAAATCCATGTTTATTTAGAGGGAGGGCATCTAGTTTCTCTACTCCAAGTATTTTGAGGAAGGCGGTGCTCATGAACCAGGACCGGCCGCTGCTGCTGCAGAGGGTGTTGGGAGAGATGGCAGCTGTGCTGTGCGGTGCTGTGAAATGGCGGGAGCAAGCGGGGAGAGGCAGGATGGAGCACGAGGAGCGCTGGAGGCATGGAAAACATGCCCCTGACTGGCCGTACAACAGCCTGCGATACTCTGCTCTGGCGTGAAGATGATGACCTCGACTGCGTAGCTTGTGTTTAGCGGATTTGTTATAGTCATCTTGTAGCATTTCATGGAGTTGTCATAAATATGGTATTTATTTTTAAAAATATTCTGGAACACCATTTTTAAAACTGGCAGGCAATTAAATTTAAATTTAAAACCTGAGAAGTTTCTAAAATCTACCTGAAAAAGACCAAAGCCATTTTTCCTTGCAGTCCAGCTCGGCCTGTTGCTGGGGCCTAGCTCTTACTTGGCCATGTTTGCAGGCCCTTGCCCATTCTGCATTTCCTGGAAACGGTTATCACACAGTTGTCTTCATTTTGGGGTTCCTAAAATACTACCAGTAACACAGAAAGGTCAGGGAGGCTCAGATTATTCTTTTTAACGTGACGGCATCTCCTTATGGACCGTTACAAAATGACTGTACGGGCATCTTACCACAAGATGGCCCCTACCAACCGCAGCTCGCGCGCGCGCGACCGCTGACCGTCGGCTTCTGTTTCTTACAGGGCCCAGGAATTATTATCGTTATGTGTTACTCCACAAAATGCTTTCCCAGCGCATGAAGCCTGTGGGAAATGATTACCCTCGGGCTCCACAGCGACTACGCTAAACGCCAAGTACTCTCTGCCCAGCTCGTGAAGTGAGAAACATCACGAACATGAATTCTTTACACAGTTAACGTGGCTGTAGTGATGTGAAGGCTGGACAGTGTCTGAAGGGGTCAGATTTAGGATGAGATTTTAGCACTGTATCAGCAAGTCCCTCAAAGGCAGTGGCTGAGACATTCTGTGAGGACACTGACGAGTGGCAGGGACAAGGCCCACACAGTATGCTGGTCCTGAGAGGTTAAATTACATTTCCAGAGTATTTTTCCTCTCCTTGGCTGTTGGAGTAGGAACATTTAGATCAGAATTTATCAAGGTTAGCGTTAATGAGATCACGGGGCGCTCTCAGCTCTCATTAGCATCGGTGGTTGCTGAGGACATACAGGCTTCAGCCTTAAAGATTGCCAAGAGTAGATCAACAAAAAGGGACATCAGTGCTTGAACTTATGGCGTCACTTATCTGCTACAGCTTTATATTACATAGCCAGGTCCCAAAAATCATCTTTAGGGTGAGTTGGGTATATTATTAGAAGCTTATAATAAAGACAGTCCTTTGTTAAGGGAGCCACCTGAGGCAGCCAAGCCTGAGAGGAAAAGAGCAACACCTGTGACACCCGCTTGGTGCCTCTGGCCAGAGATCTGCATCTGTCCATGGACAGCAGGCAGACACGCAGAGCCCAGACTTCCTACCTGCACCAAACAGGAAACTGCTTTCACGTGAGCATAGTCAGTGGCCTCACGGCTGGAGGTGGGAGAGGGGCTCGCATCTGACCTCTGCCTCTTCTGGAGCCACAAGTTTCTCTTACCCCTTTTGTGACAGCCCACCTCAAAGACTCCTGGCTGTTCTACCCCAGAAGCCCTCCTGATTCCACATTTTAAAGGTGTTTTATTGGGTACAAATAGCAGTATTAAGCTAGAGAGGGACCAACTCTATTTCCAGTGAAGACAATACCCCCTTAAAAGGTGAATATGTGCGCTCACCAAAAATCTTTTGCAAAAATCCCATATAGAATCATGGAAAGCTTTGGGTTGGAAGGGACCTTAAAGATCATCCAGTTCCAACTCCCCTGCCATGGGCAGGGACACCCTCCACTAGACCAGGTTGCTCCAAGCCTCATCCAGCCTGGCCTTGAACACTGCCAGGGATGGGGCACCCACAGCTTCTCTGAGCAATGATAAAATATAAATTTGTACAGATTATACAGCAGCATCTGCCCTCAGATATGGAAGGAAGAAACTGAAAAATCTTGCTGTGAAGCCGAAACTAAACTATACTCCCCTCTGCAGCACCTGAAGAGCCAGACACAATTAGCCACCCTTTGCCTTAGAGATACCCAGAGCGTATCTAACAAAAGGGGCTCTGAGGGTCAGGTAAGCACTCCCTTGTCTCAGCCAAGAATCTCACTTTGGGTCAACCTGGCATCAGCTTGAGGAAGGCTCCTGAGCACCTTGCAAGGAGTGGGGCAAGGTTTGGTGTTTGAATTCAGGGACCCCATGGGATTCGGACTTAGGAGGGGCTTTTCTGGTGTCTGTGCTGCACCCTGAGAGTGGTGAGAGCTGTCTAAATAATGGCAAGAGGCAACTAAGAAATCAGATGCAGGTAAGCACCTTTTAGCAACTGGGTTTCACAGATACAACACGAGACATCCGCCTTCCCAGCCACTGCTCTAAAGTCTGTTAGGGAGAGCCGTGATGGAGAAGGGAAAATGATCCTGGTGACAAGCCTTTGCATCTCCTGCTTAACCTCAGTGACAAAAGTGAAGCCAAAGGCAAAGGCAGAGTGGAGGGATCAGACGACAATTCATCTTCTGAACCTGCACAGCCCCTCGTTTCACTTCTTGTCCACTGACAGCAAGTGTGCAAGAGGAAGCAGAGCGTGCCACCCCGTTTTCCCCCAAAATGCCTACAGACTCCATACTGGTCGCCCCTTGGGCTCTTCTTGGGGGCTGATCAGCTACAGCTGCCCTGTGCAGGGACTCAAAGGGAAATGCTTCATATCCCAGGATTTAAAATACACGAGAAGCTGATTTGCAAAGGCAGAGGGGTTCTTTCATGTCTTTTCCCGGGGCTTTGGCCATCCTTTTCCACCTCTACGTTTACTGCTGCTTTTGCCATGGGACATTCACCAGTATCTGCTCTGACAGATTCTGGTATCTCCCTTGTGACCGCTTAACTGCCGCTATTCACTTTAAAAATAAATACAGGCACTAGGGGAAAGAGTCTGAATCGAAGCACAGTATGTCCATGTTAATATAAGCACATATTAACTCTGGGCTTCCCAATGCAAGAGAAAGCCGTCGGAAAACCAGGCTGCGGAGACCGGATGAACCCACGCTATTCTCCCTGCTATTCCGTAAGCAATGAACGCTCATGCCAGCAGTATGAGTTTGCGATCCACGGAGTTACTGGGGGCCCACAGGAGCCGTAGAAGAGCAGGGAGACACACGAGCCGTCGCCGGCTGCAGGAGCCCTTCAGAGGGGCTGTTAATCGTCAAGGAAGGCACAAACAGCACCAGGAACTGGGGGCACTGGGGGATGCTGCGCTGTGTGCAACCCCATTCCACCACCGTGCTCCCAGTATCTGATGAGCACTAATTATCCTACCCAAAAGAGGGCAGCAGTTAAACTCCTTATTTCACCTTACATTAAGAAAACGGGTTTTAGCAATGACAAATATTTTTTTTCAAGTGGCTCAATAACTGGGAACCCTGCCAGAGCCTGACAGTAGACGCTGTTATTTTATTGGTACTTCTCAAAAGGAAGTCAAGCCTGATTATCTCTGTTGACACTCAGAAAATGCAAAGTAGCATTTAAATTCATAATAAAGGGATGAGGAAGCTTCCTGTAAGAGCGAGGATGTTAATCATTTCGTTTAAGTCAGTCATTTAGCTGCAAAGTGAATTTCAGTGTATTAGAACGGAGCAGAACCCCCCCCCAGAGGTCCGTAACCTGGTTTGGAAGGTTTCCTCCCTGTCCTTTGAACTCCAGCTGCTGTCACTGGGGCTGGCCCCTGCACCACGACTCGGCCCTAGCAGGGAACCACGCGGTTACTCCGAAGCCTGCTCATCATCTCCGTTCTCTTCTTCTCGCTGAGTACAGCCGTGCTTTGTTTTTCCTGCTGGTTCTCAGCTGCTAGAACAGAGGATTTTTCTTTCCAGATAAACTGTTTTCCAGCTTATTTATTGGTCTGTTTCTTTCTGCTGCTGAGACTTCCACCCTCAGGCCAGGGGAGCCTCCGGCAGGTCCTGGCCATCCTTGGCCCAGAGCCACAGATTGCTCCGGGTTGGAAGGGGCTCTGGAGGGCTCTAGTCCGGCCTCCTGTGCTGAACTCAGTCCGGGCAGCGTAAGGGCACCTCAAGGTGTCTGACAGCTGAGGTACAGCAGGAGCCAAAGCGGGACTGTGCTGGAAGCAATTTACTCTCCTGTGGCAAAACCACTTACTATGTCAGCTGGTTCTCAAACCAGCTGTTAAAAACCCCTCCAAGCAATTTCCACCCCAAGCAACTCACATTTTTCAGCTTGCCAACCACAGATCAGCAAACCACAGCCATCCAACAGGCTAAAGCAAACGGTGTGCGCAGCGGTGTCACGCTCTCAGCTACCAGCCCGGGTAAATAATCACAGAATCACAGAACGGTTTGGGTTGGAAGGGACCATAAAGAGCATCCAGTTCCAACCCCCCTGCCATGGGCAGGGACACCCTCCACTAGACCAGGTTGCTCCAAGCCTCATCCAGCCTGGCCTTGAACACTTCCAGGGATGGGGCAGCCACAGCTTCTCTGGGCAACCTGTTCCAGTGCCTCACCACCCTCTCCGGGAAGAATTTCTTCCTCATATCTAATCTAAATCTCCCCGCTTTCAATTTAAACCCCTTACCCCTTGTCCTGTCACTACAGGCCCTTGTAGAAAGTCCCCCCAACAATAACTCCCCCAATAATAAGTCCCAAATAAGCTCCTGATTGTCTCGTGCTGGCCCTTTCCGAAGGGATGCTTCCCAGCGATGGGCTCCGCAGCGTGGCTCAAACCCCCCGCCAGGCAGGGTGCCGCGGCCACGCCGTGGTGGGTGCGCGTGGACCGTGACCTCACACGTCAGACCCTGCGCCGAAGGACGGTGCCGACACCGGCCCCGCGCAGCACAACCTTGGTACTGGCTCTGCCACGAGCCCCGTTCCCAGCCCTGCCCGGGGTACGTCTGAAAAGAGGGCGAGAAGACTGATGGCATCAGAGTCACGTGCGAGACGAGGTTGCCAATGAAGTTAATTTTAGCTCCAGATATTACTTGGATTTGTTTGACCTCTTTTGTTATTTTTAGAGCCAGTTTAAATTGGCAGGTTCCGTTATGTGGGAAATTGAATGTTAAAAAAAAATAAATAATCCTTTAGGCCTAAATTGGAACACACAGTTGGAAATTTCCAAGAAATTACATCTCCAAAATCTGTTCTTGAAACATCAAAATGATCTGGTCACAGCAGTTCATTGTTATTTTATAATTTCGAATGTAACACATTATATATAATACAAGCCCTGGGCCTTTTTATTACAGTTTTTGGTTCGATTTTTTTGGAAGCGGAATAGTTTTATTATTTTTTGGAGGTGTAACTGTAAACGCACCAAGTAAATCCCCCCCAAGTATTTCCATTTTGTCAAACCAATATTTTCCTATGAGAAGCGTTTTCTTTGGGGGAAAAAAAAAATCCCAAACCACTATGGATTTGAATTTGCCTTTTTCTGCCCAGCGACTTGTTCTTCAGTGACACTGATAGGATTCCCCGAGGGAAGCGGTCTGTCCCCGCCCGATCCCTGGGAACGGAAAGACGACTTTCTTCTGGGAGATACTTTTATTTAGATAATCTCCCCGGTATTAAGCATTTTTGGGGGCAGAGCACTGACTTGTGTCCGTGTCACGGTCCTGCCGCACAGCCGGGACAAGGCGTACATTGAGACGGCGAACACGGCGAAGGCGTTACTGCCCCCCCGATATCCCACTGGTGTCTGCGGATCCTCGTCATCCCTACCCATGCTCTGCCATCCCTCTGGCACTTCCACCCGTGAAACGGTGACGGGCCAGCTGCCCCGTTTACCTACAGCTACGTGGGTGCACGTAGTCTGAAAAGGATCCCTTCAGGTGAGCCTCCTGTTCCGGCTGCGCGGCTCCGGTCGGTGGTGGGCAAGGGCTGGGGGTGTAGCCGAGGCGGTACGTGCGCCAGCACCTCAACAGCTTCTTAGTCCTTCACGCAGCCCTTGGGCCGTACTTTCTTTCGGCCGGACACCGTCTCTCCGTGCGTTCCTACAGCTACGGTACAACGCTCGGTGGCGATACGAGGCCTTTGTGCGGTGCTGTGATGCCAAGAACCGCCACCACGCAATCCCCGCTGCCAGGCTTCTCCGATGGGCTCAGAGAGCAGCGCGTCTGCCTGGCGACAGCCGTGCCCTGCTCCCCTCAGCATCAGCCCCTCGCGCTGGGTGGGATGTGCCATCCCCGGAGGCTGTCACTGGACAAAGCACTGGCTGGTCAGACCCAACGCTGGCCATGGGCCTGCGCCGAGTGGGAGGTCGGACTACGGGTCTCCAGAGGTCCCGTCCACCTGGCATTGCTCTAGTCCTGCTGTTTGTTCGCCCCGGGCTCATCCAAAGCAAGTGCAGCTGTGAAGCCAGCCTTGCCAGCCGCTGCCGTGTCTGTCACTCCCCGTTCGGTTTGGGTACCCGCGGTCTCCCTGGTTTCCACCCAGGTGCGTTCCTCCTTCAAAAATCCTCCTTCCCTTGGAGTTCAATCGCAACATCAGGTTAAACCACCCTCGGCGCAGATGCTTTTGAAGCCATTATCCTGTAACTCAGCCCTGAATTTTGACTTTTCTTATCTGTTTAATTCCACGCGTAGAAAACCAAACGGGACCCGAACCCCTCATACCAATCCCCACGCTGAGCTGAAAGCCGGCGCTGTGAACAGGTGCCTGTGAGGGATGCGTGCGTTCCTCGGGCGACCCAGCCTTCCGGAAGAACCTGCTAATGAGCGTTTGCCCTCGTGACGAGGACCCAGGAGCAAAGTTGGACACGTAAGGAGTAAACGTGTGTTCCTTTCTTCCCTTCCTGCGTTTTCCAGCCCCAATCAGGTGTCTGTTGGGTGAAATTAACCATTCCCAGACCGTCAGCAGACCGCCGAAAGCCACAGGCCGTTATTAGGCTGAGCTGACAGTCGCTGCTAAGGCCAAGAATGACCAGTTATCAGCACAACAAGTCATCGGACCACGAAGCCACCGCGACGAGAGGCCGAGCTACTGCCCTCAGGCGTGGCGATTCCGTTTCCCCACTTTGCATTGCTAAGGAGAGCCCATCAGCCTTGCCACGTCACTGAGTGACCTGCAGATCCTTCTCTTTCCTAGCCCGTTTCCCCTGGTGCCACAGAAAGCGATGGGTGCTCCCTTTGGAAAGGAGCAGAGCTGCGCAGCCAACTGCCGCCCTGAAAAAGAAAGGAAAAAATCCCCACCCGTAGCCACCCAACAGCATAAAAGTGGGAAAAAAAGAGAAGAGCTGTCGCTTCTGACACACACGCATTTACGGGCGAGGGGATGCAGCCTTCAGCAGCAGCAGTTCAGGGGAAGAACTTACCGGGATAAGCATTTCCCGGCACACGGCGAGCCCGCGCGGCGCTGGGCTGGGCAAACCAGGCGCGTCGTAGTGAGCCACCGCAGAGCAGCCCAGGGCTGGAGGCGGCGTGGGAGCCGGGGGCCAAGGCAGCCTCCCTCCCCGCCCAGCCTGACCCGAAGCTGTGGGCCCGGCTGGCTACGCGTGCAGGCCCGCTCCTGCCCCACAGCACTCTCTGAGGAGGGTATCCAGGTTCTTCCCGTTTGCAGAGGGTGCGCACAGCTTTGCGGCTCGGAGCCGCCGTCCGTGCCCCCCGCGGCTCATTCACCGCCCAGAACAGGGCAAGGCACAGCTCCCATGTTCCCGCTGCGGCAGAGTTCTTGGCCAGGAAAAACATTTTTCCTTCTTTTTTCTGGTTGTCTTTTTGTGTGTGTGTGTGTTTTAACGGCTGCTATTTCTGCATTATCTATTCCCGAGATTATTTCCTGTGGGAAAGATTTCATATTTTTAATTCCGATAATAATTTTAGTAACAGTTGGCATTTTCTGCCAATGTTTCTGCATTTTGGGCTAGAACCAAATCGCAGATTCTGAGTTCCCCTTCCCGTTAAGTTCTCTAGGAAAGCTTTAAGGCAGTTATGGCACACCCCAATAATCACAGAACCAGAGTGGTTTGGGTTGGAAGGGACCTTAAAGACCATCCAGTTCCAATCCCCTGCCATGGGCAGGGACACCCTCCACTAGACCAGGTTGCTCAAAGCCTCATCCAGCCTGGCCTGGAACACTGCCAGGGATGGGGCAGCCACAGCTTCTCTGGGCAACCTGTGCCAGTGCCTCACCACCCTCTCCAGGAAGAATTTCTTCCTGATGTCCAGTCTAAATCAGGGGAAAGAAGAGATTTCTTACATTTACGAGACTGATTTTCCACCAGGTTCCTGATGCTTCTCTCCCTCATTTAGCTTTCACGGCATTCAAGCTGGGCTCCTGGATGTAACTAACTCCTGCCACTAGTTCTTCCGCATCCAGCGAGGACCAACGTGCTTATCAAGAACTGTCGCTGCTGCCCAGTGAAGGATACCAGTCCGGAAGGTTGCAGAGCCCCCTCCAGCCCCGTGCCGCCGGCACTGCCACATTACAGTTTCCATTCTGGAGTCCCATTTTCGGAGCAGTTATTCCGACTTTGCACACAGTCGGGGGCGTTACCGTGCGCGTGCGCCCTCGCTGAAACCCAGGGATGAACCCCCCGTCTTGCCGAGCTCTAAAGGAGCGACAGGTCCGCTGGAAGCGCCCGTTTCCTCCTGGGCTGGTTCCGCCCAGTCGCCGAGATGGTGTCCCTGCGGGGGAACCATGAGCGTTCTAGAAGGCGCCGGAGGCAGCAGCCAGGGGGCCGAGCACAGCAGCGGGTTGCGCGGGCAGAGCGGCTCTGGGTGGAAGTTTATGCCGTCTGCTGGCTGCTCCCACCAAGCTCTGCCTGGGAATCCCGCCCCTCCTTCCGGAGGGCCACGAGGACGGGAGGAATTGGCTCACGCTGAGATCCCGTGTCAAATGCTGGAGCGGGGGGGAGATCTGGGTCTCGCGTTCGGAACTCAAGCCCAGCACTAAGACTACAAAGGCAAAGCCACTAAACACTCGGCCTTGAAACAGGCCGCAGTCGCCCTTCCCAAGAACACGGAACGCGCTTGAGCTTTCGATTCAGGTTTTTAATAAATTGTGCCAGTAGAAGCTTTCAAAGGCAATGATATATCAATAAATAACAGTTAAACTGAGTTCCTGAGAGAGAACCTACCACATGGAAGAATGTCAGATAGATGTAAATAACAAAAAATGGCATTCCTATATAAAAAAAAAGCAGTAATACTGAACCTTACGTGAACTGTCACCACACGAGCACTGCATACCTCAGACCCTTCCTCTCACACAAATGTAAACAAAGACACAATCAGTTCTGTTTAGTTTAGGCGGATGAGTTCATACGGTGTTGCTCAGATATCTAAACAATGCCTAGGATAGGATATGCTAAAAAACGTTAAGGAATAATACGTGGAGTAATATATGGAAAAAATAATGAAGCTCCAGATTTAAAAATAAAATAAAGCAAAAACACATTAAAGGAGTGTTTTTCCTCAAATGTTATTACATCAATCACTTTAAATAGGACTGTTACACTAATCTGAATTAAGGATTTTTGCGTGTGTTTACTTATTTAGTTATATATAATATATATGCAAATACGTATGGCTTAATTATCTTTAGTATTCTGATATCACCTTGAATAATTCTCACTTACACATATAAGAAAAACGCGTACTTTAACATAGTTAAGAACTGATATTTCAAAGTATGCCTATAATTTGACAGCGATTAAGGACTATCGTGCTCCATCACAGCAACATTTTGACCTGCGGACAACAGGACAGAATGACCTTGGACAAAGGCAACGTTCTCAGACGCCAGCGCCTAAACCACGAGGATCCGAAGCGGATACCCAGCCACTCGCGCGGAGAGCTGCGACAGCCGGAAAAGCCACCTACCTCCAGGTTCCGCAGATGTCCGTGGGGCCGCACGCCCTCCACGTCAGCCTCCTCGCCCTCAGGATCCCGGTGTGTGACGGGAGCGCGGCGCCGGCCGTTCTGTTTCGAAGACGCCGAGCTACGTGTGTCAGTACTGGTGCTCTGCGTTACCGCTAGTACGAAACAGCGCGTGCGGTGCGCCACGTGAATAAGCCCGGTCTGGACTGTTGCCACAAATCAGCTTTGTAATAGCGGTCCTGCTACTGACCCTGGGCGGGGGAAGGTGGGTGCCGAGGATACGTTTACTACAATGATCTGCCACATCAGACCACAGAACCACTGCCCGGTTACAACCTTTGCAAGGTTTTACAAAATTAATATTGGATACAATCGTAAGAGGAAACCACCCACACAATACATCATCAACACACGGTTTAAAACGGTCTAATTTTAGACCCTCAGTAAAAACGGATCCACAGGACCTGCCTGTGAATGGCAAGAAAAGGCCGTTTCAAATAGGGAAACACTGCTCATGCAACATTCTTCACACACCAGACAATGAAATCACACCCAAATTGCCACTTGCTCACACTTTCTATGACACTCCAATAAGCAGAAGGAAATAAAGCAGCTTTAAAGTTATGTCACAATTTTGAAATGTGGAAAATACATACAATAAACAAAAATCACGGTGCGAATACAATGGCATCAGTAATTTTAGAAAATTAGAGAGCAGGTTTGGGTTGGGGTTTGGGTTTTTTTTTTTCTTCATTTTTCTGGGTTTTTTTCTTTCTTACATTATTGCACAGAGACCTTTCATCACATGTTCTTCAGCTTTACGCATCTTCCTAAATGTGAAATAAGTGCTATGGATAAAATAAAAATGTAGAAAAGAAGAACAGCAGCATGATTTGTCAAAGTTAATACCTATAATTTAGTAGGAAAAAAAACCCCTGCTATAAACAAAATATAAGTGCTCTTTATTCATTTAAAAAATAACGCTGACAGTCGCAGAAGTCTGTAAATGTTAATCTGAGTAGGGGGATGCTGACCTCAAATAAAAATAGGCCTAGGAAGGACAGACTGCTGGCCTTGCAGATTTTGGTGAAGACCAGGATTTCAAGTGTCATTATCAACAAAGATATTTACAGTAAAACTGACCTGAACTTTCAAGAGTGCCATTTTTAGGACCTGGCCCTGCAAGTGTCTGTCTCCCCAGGATGACTCCAGCCTCAGCTGGAGTTACTCCTGAACCAGCGCTGCAGGATCAGCTCCTAAAGGATCAGTTAAAGGCCCTATTGGATTTGAGATTAGTCTCATCTGGAGTACTCTATACAGTAATTTACACATATACAGGCTGACAAGCTCCGGTCTGATCCACCACACCTTTGTCTTCGACATCAGATTTCTCTGGCTGGCCAACTTCCATTCCAGAAGGTTTGGGATACCTGAACGGATACCCGTTGTCATCGAAGAACCTTCGGAAAGTAAACTCGTAGAAAGCGTGTTCTGTGTGTTTGCTATTGGAAGAGGCCAGTGGATCCCATGTCCTGGTGCTGTCACCGCTAGCATCGTTCCAAGGACTTTCTTCGTCAACCGGATCAAAATTTGAAGTGTCCATTGGATGGCTGATCTTTGGAACATAGGGAGCTGGCTGCCGACGGATATCGGTAGAGAAGTCCATTGAGTGAAAGAAAGAATGGGCCTTAATATCATCTGCCCCGTTTCTTCCAAGCCTGTCCTCAGCAGCACAGCAGAGCTTCGTGATGAGATCAGTCGCCTCAGGGCTGAGCTTGATCTGCGAGGGAATGTGCAGTGTGCTTTCCCAGTTTATCACCTGGAGGTAAGAGAGGTATGGAACAACTTCTAATCCGGGAACCAGAATCCTGATCGTCAGCATTAACTGCACGGGAGTATACACATAACTAGGCAACTCACAGGCTGTACAGTTCTTTTGGAGGTTCGAGAACCCAATGACTAAACTGCGTTGGCTGTTAATATCTAATGAATCAGGAAACACTGTTGGAGAGCAGATAAAAGGAGCAATTCCATTTAAAATAAAAAGGCAAATTCCTTCCTGAATGCTCCCACAGTCCAATCCGAGAACATACTCAGTTCACACATGACTTCACGGAATGACTCCAAGGAACGGCCTCCTTTCGTCTCCAAAATGTAAACTAGGAAAAGTGGTCACGAGATACACCCTTTTTAATAAGACACTACTCACTGCTTGACTTTGAAACACTTACATTGCCATCTGTAATTATCACTGGCATGACAGCTTAGTCAAAGTTTGACAGGCACTCTAAGGAATTCAGCTGGACCCACTCGTGCTTAAGAATCCGGAATTGGGGTGAGAAGACTCACAAAGCGAGTATCTATGCGCTGGGACACGCCAGTTCTAGTCTGATACTCAGTAGCTTCACTGACCGGGAAAGGATTTGTGCCTGCGTAGAACCACTTAAAATCAGGCTTCTGTAATCACTGCTCCCTTCTCTAGCAAAACAAGAGGGGGCAGGTCTGTGCGTGGAGGAGAAGGGAAGGGAAAAGGTTAACACTTTGCCACCGCAGCCTGGCATTTCGCTTCAACTTACCTTCAGCTGGGTTTCTGTGGGAGTAGGAGCCAGGAAAGGAGGCTGTCCCACCAACATCTCAAAGAGGATCACCCCAACACTCCACCAGTCACAGAGCTGAGTGTATCCTGAAAGGCAAGTCAAACGGTTGTCTTCCACCAACCAAGGAGGAGGTGTGCAGAGCTGCTCGCAAGTAAGTATCAAAACATCCAGCACACATCTCTATTCTCAGGCAACCTGTGGCCTAAAAACAAAGGACTCCACCTTCATCGTGAAGTCATTTCTACTTGCTGACCTGAACTGTACTGCTGTCAGTGAAGATCTGATTGCCTGGGAATCTTTCGGAACAAATTCAATCCTCAACAATTAAGCGAGGGGTGAAATCATGTAATTAGAAAGAACCAAGGTTTTGGCTTTTTTCGTTCCCTGTCCCACAACTACATTACTGCACTGCACAGGCTGGGCCCCGAAGAATAATAAGAAGGTTTAGTGACTGATGTCCCCTCTAGGTTGAGTGAAGGTGACACCACGAGTCTGAAAAGCTGCTGGAAGATAGAGCCTGGCTCTAGAGACAGGAGGAAGCCACAGATGACTTTCTGAGCACATTCTAAGCAGAGGAACAATTTCAATCACTTAATTGCTGCGACAAGACAAACAAGGTATATGCTTGAGATCACCAAAAAGAAACAGAGGATTTTAACACTGTTTTCAATGGAGATTTGGGTCATGAGATGATGTGGGGACCAACATAAGTCTCTCAGCTTGAGGAAGATCAGGCTTGGGAGCTGGCTTGCAGACAACTCTGAACATGCAATCTCCTTATGACAGTGAACACGTCTGTTCTGCATGGACAGCCACCAAGAACTGCCCAAATTCCCCAAGCCAAGTTTTTGAATGCGGGGTGTCCAGCGCAGAGTGTGGGAAACTCTTTGCTGGGTTTCCCTAAGATTCTGCCTGGGAATCTGGAGGACATTTTTCCGCAAATTTACATCGTCCATATTTAAGTGACCCTACTGAATCAGAGATTCAGAACCATCAGCTGGCCTGTGTGAACGTCACAGCGGTCATAGTCATACTCCTTGAGTACCGATAATCTGCTTTATACTTGAAGAATATCACTGCCAACATCATGTGACATGTTTATTAGCAGCCTCATTCAACGGCCTCAGAGTGCAGATACAGACAGACACAGAGTAGGGCCACCATCACTGTCAGCAATGTGATGCTGAACAGTGGAGCACATACAGGAATCTAGAATCACAGAGTGGTTTGGGTTGGAAGGGATCTTAAAGACCATCCAGTTCCAACCCCCTGCCATGGGCAGGGACACCCTCCACTAGACCAGGTTGCTCAAAGCTTCATCCAGCCTGGCCCTGAACACTGCCAGGGATGGGGCACCCACAAATCAAATCTGTTCTCATTAATCAAAGTGTTTGTGGCCTTCTGAATGACAATATCTTCCAACAAAGCAAGCTTATTTAGGGGGAAAAAAACCCAACCAAGTGTTTCAAAGCATCAATGGTCACTTAAACAGGAGAAAAATCCAGGTTATGTACCTTTACGAAGCAGGACTTCAGGAGCGATATAATTAGGGGTGCCAACTAACGAGTGCGCTAGACATCTCTGATGCTGCTTCTTAGCTCTTTGTTCCAATGTCTTCAGCCTATCTCCACATCTACAGTTGGACACATCATCCCAAAGATCACTGGGCTCCATGCTGTCTTGTCTGATATGGCTCCCTTTCAAAGGGGAGAGAAAGGTTACATTCACAGTCATAAAACGCAACACGCAGAAAGCATTTACCTAGATCTAGTAGTGCCATCTTCTACTCTCACTAAAGAACTCCATTTAAATGTTAAACCCAAGGCGTTTCCTTCTGCCCTCCCCTTCACAAGTGGTTTTCCACCACCAGCAAAATGTCTGTCTCATCGCAAGGCTGCACGCTCCCAAGGGGAGACGCAAAGCCGAGGGGTGTAGTTAGATTAGCTATACCAACTGCAACAGACACCCGCACTCCTCAACGGCACACACAGGAGGTGTGTGGATTACTTTAAATCCTTCGCCCATGTGCACACCGCTGTGTTCCGAGCTGGTGTTTCTGCCAAGAGGGACCCATTTGTTTCAAAATAAAGAGCGCAATTCCATCAGAAACAAAAGTTAAGAACCCTACCTTTCTGATAGTATTTTGAATTGTGAGTCCACCTGAATCCAGTACACAGCCCAAAGTCAGTCAGTTTGATGTGCCCGTCAAGGTCTATCAGAATGTTGTCGGGCTTGATGTCTCGATGAATAAATCCCATTTTGTGCACGCTCTCTATAGCCAAAGTGAGCTCTGCAATATAAAACCTAGCCAGACGCTCTGGAAAGACCTCCATCCGAATCAGCAGGCTCATCATATCCCCACCTGGGATGTAATCCATCACAAAGTACAAGTTCTCTTTATCTTGGAAGGAATAATAGAGTTTAACCACCCATTCGTTGTCAGCCTCAGCAAGTATGTCCCTCTCCGCTTTGACGTGAGCCACCTGGTTCCGGTTGAGCACGTCTTTCTTCCGCAGAGTCTTCATGGCGTAGAGGGCGTGGGTATCCACTTTGCAGGCCAGGCAGACTTCTCCAAACGCACCAATGCCCAGAGTCTTGATTTTCACAAACATAGATTTGTCCATTTTGGCCCTTTTCAGCCTGTTGTAGTTGGACTCCTTCTGGTAGAGAATTTTCCTCATTTGCTCCTGTTCTGCTTCACAAAGGCCAGCCTTTACAAAGGGAAGCAAACCACAAGAGCTAGTACTGTTACATTCATGGCAAGAGAACAATAAACTAGCCTTCCCAAAACATATTTCTCAGGAAAACTAACCAAGTACCAGAAAAGACGCACTCACGGGAGATATACTCCCTTGTCTGTCTCTTGAGGTATTTCTGGAATACTGGCAAATTCACTATGCCCTAACTTGTTACCTGAACCGGCTGTATCTGCCTTTCTCATTCCGCAATACTGTCAGAGAGGAGAACGTAACACAACAAACCTGGCCATGAGATCTGGTTTACACCCTTCAAATGGGCGCTTTGCCGCTGCACTCCCCTACGAGTGCGTGCACTGCAGTGCTGCTTAACTTAAACTGCAACTGCAGTCCACTTTGTCCACGAGTGGTTCTCCAGGGCAACTCGCATTAACAGTTCCTACCTTGAGTGCTGTTTGTGGGTTTTGTGTTGTCATGAAGAAGCTGGTCCTGACCTACACATTCCCAAGTGCTTTAGAAACTGGTTTTCTTCCTCTGCCATCTACAGCCTCCACTCTCAAGCTCTGTAGATCTCCTGACTCTCTGCTCTACAAACTTCTCCCTTTTCCCTCCAACAATACATACCTCTAACCCTCAGCTCTGGCCTCCCCCCAGCCACTGCAGTTCAGACCCTGGTACTATTTCCCCCCTAAATGCATTATTTCCCCTCTGCACCTCAGCTGTAAAAAAGCTGGCGTGTCCAGCCTCCTCCTGTTCCCGAGAGCCTCCAAGCGACTGCACCTAACAACTCACACGGCTGCGGGGGGAGACCTGAAAAAGGGAGAAGAAGCACTACCCAACCAGACTTTCCCCACCCTTCAACAGAGCCTGCACGCTGCCAGCTCTGGTGCCTGTCCCTCTCCTGAGAGCCACTAGTGGCTTCCACCAGCTGCAGCCCCTGGGCTGATCCCCAGCATCCCCTGACAACTCATCTTCCACAGCACACCCCGCTTTCTTGCCACATATTCCACTTCCAAAATCCTGAATTAACTGGCATCAACTGAAGCACTTTAAGAGGCAGATTAGCACCTGGTAGGAAGAAGCGACGGAGAGGAGGGCGGAGGGAGTTGAAGCCGACTGATTAGCAGGCTAGAGACCCAAGCATACGCCCACGCTGCTTAGATTGATTTAATTTCACAACTGTAGTCTAGGTCTTTAGAGACGAACGTGGGCAGCCAGGCTACGCAGCGAGATCCCCACGGTATAAAAATGAAATCTGTATTAATAAAGGATGGGGGAGGTCTACAGAAACTTGCAGAAGAGGTAGGATGAATTTTCAGACTGAAGCCAACAGCCAAATCAAAGCAAGTAATACTGGCTTTAAAATGTAAGGCAAGTCCATCAATCCATAATCAAGGAAGTGATTATTGTTTTAAGGTAAAATAATCAGTGTTGTGTTCTTGGTTAATTCTAGAATAATGTGATATTCACACAGCCAAAACCTCCTGAGTGTGTTTTTCCAGCCAGTGATGAGGTTGCTAGGGGAAGGAGTTGTTTTTGTTTAGAGCCAAATTATCTCCCAGTATGAAGTGAGGGAAAGCTGAAGAGTCAGAAGACAACGACTAACGTGATTAGCTGCCCGTTTCCTTCTCCAGAGATCATTCCCTACCTCACTTCTCAGGGAAATATTCATTAAATCCATGCAACGCAACACAATCTGTACGTGCAGTGAGGACAAACTGTCAGTAAAATGCTGATCTTTCGAGAGATTTTAGAAGAGTATTCATTTAATTTTGACTTCAACAAACAAACTGCAGAGTTTTCTGGAGCAATGTGAGCATCAGATTAACTGACTCTGGAAATTGCCTGTGCTAGGGAAGAGCGGGTAGTTAATTATTATCCATTATGCATTAATAATAGCTTTCCTTAGAGTTTATCCTTAAATACAAAAGTAGACTAGTCAAATTCTAGTCATGCCTGGGAAAATAACTTCTTCCACATTTAAAAATTAAAACTAAAATTGCCAGAGCAACCATCACAACTTGGCAGCTGTGTTTTAAGCAGCCCTATCAGCGTGAATCGGCTTAGGTTTGAGAGCTACAATTAGGCATGAAAGACACCCTCTCACCCAAAAAGGGTGCCTCCCTGAGACCTGCTTCCAGACCAAGCTCCAGCACGGGTCTCAAGAGGAGTTCAAGCTGGCCAAGACACGATGACTTGCATGATATTATTACTTACATGTGTTCAACAGACAACTTCCAGTCAAGAATTACACATTCACCTGAAAACACGGCACAGCGAATACGCTGCCAAGTTGAACCCTTGGCGTTGGGGAATGAGTGGTTATCATGAACAGGGAGGCAGAACTGAGGCAAAGAGGAAACCCTTTTCAGAGTTTTGCAAGAGCTACCCCATTGCAGAGTTACCCCAGCCTCAAACCTGGCTTCTGAGTGCTTGCTAAGCAAACCCAATACTTTCCTGCTATGGGGCATTTTGCATCATTTTACTTTTCTGGAATGAAGGTGTATTATTTCACATCTCAGGTGTTTCGAGCGGCCTCCCAGACCTGCATCCGTGCTTCTGAATGAAAACAGTCTGGTATAGGGAGGTGCTGGATACCTACTGCTTCCAATGGAGTCTGCCTTTATACATTTTTTGACTGATTAAAAATAGTAATAACTGATTTGACCCCACTGGATTTTATTATAACAAAACAAGGAGAATTACTTTAGCCATTTCTTGCTCCAATTGTAATCTTCTGTTAATTTTCTGCTGGTAGGTCTTTATGACATTTTCTACATGTTGCTCCATGTAGAACTTGAAGGCAAAAGGTGAGTAGCTCTTTATTCGGGATTCTCGCTTTTCCTCATCTTTGCCATTTTTTCGTACAGGCACCGGAGACGTCTGAATCTGCTTTTTATCCTTGCTTGCTTTTTCAGCTTTAGTGTTCTTGCTGCTTTTATCATTTCGCTCACTGTTCTCCTCAGCCTTATTGCACGTTGAACTGGGGACTACGCGGAGGGTCTGCTCTACGCCCATGCACAAGCAGTTGATATCAAACTGCTCAGAGCCACCAGGAAGTAACAAATGCTTGGGATACGGTGGTGGTGGACACCGCAGTTCCTGGTTACCGTAATCCACGTCTAGTTGATAGGCATTAGCTGCTGCAACCGGTGGCACATGCTGCTCAATGATCTCCAAGCCATCCACAGCCGGTGCCTGCGCAGGTAACCAACCGGGATGGGAAGGGCCCACTGCAGTCTGAGGCTCGGGTCTCATCACTCGCATGCTCTTCACTGGCTGGAGAATATGAGCAGATGTGACTGCTGTGATCGTATTTGGGGATGTAATTGAAGGATCAGGTTTTCCAGGAGGAACCTGCCTTATAGACACCGTCACTTGTGGCTGTTGCTGGTGGTTGTTAAAGGAGTTTGTTCTGCTCGGCACCGTGGCGTCGGGTCTGAAGGATACGTGTTGCCGTGGAGATGTTTCTATTCCTGGGGTTTGTAAAGAATCTCGGCGTGACGGTGTTGCTGCCTGCCACTGCTGAACTTGGGGATTATTCATGTCGTAGAGGTCCATGTTTAGGCTGTTTCTAGATGGAGTTAATAGATTTTGTGGTGGACTGTCTGAAAAATCATTAGCAAAGGCTGGACCTCTGGATATCACATGCATTTGATGAGAAGAAGGACTTGTCTGTTTGTGATGCGAGTGTGACATATAGAGGCTTGCCGGTGCCTGCTGAAATGCATGACCAGAATTATTCTGAACAACTGCCCCTTTATTTGGGAGATTGGTGTATCCTCCCTCCTGCTGCATCTTGTTTTGGAAGGATGGACTCCGCTGAACACCATACCCCATAGGTTCCCCCTGCACCATCATGTGCTGCCGACTGTAATGCTGGCTGTTGGAGCCGTGGGGCGCCTGCAGCTGCAACGCCTGACCGCTGTGATTAGCCACTGGGTAATTCATCACAGAAGACTCGATATTTGCAGGGTACGTTTTCTGCTGATGGCTTGTTGGTGTGCTGTGAGTGCCTACTCCAGAGGGTCGCTGTACAGGAGCATTCATAGCAGTAGACTGCGAAGTAGAGATTAAATAGTCCATGTACGGCCTTGGAACTTCAGTAAGCATATTTGCACCTTCTGCCCCAAAGCCTGTCCCTTCATAGGCCGCATTACTGATCTGATGGTAGGACGGAAAAGATTCGTTTGATCCTTCGAAGCTTGGCCTGCGGGCTACATTATTTGGCACAATACCCTTTCCTTTATAAAAAGAACACAGAAGAATGTTAGGAAACGATTCAGGTGAACCAATTACTTTACATTACTCATCCATCTATACAAACAGACATACACACACGCGCGCGCTGCGTAGGGAGTATGTGTTATAAAAACACCTTCCAAAATCTAAATTAAGCACTCTGAACATTTAAAGTTACAGGTGCCAAGAATTACTGCTGATAACAAGCTACTGGCCCACAGCACTGCTCATGCCAGGAATCATCAGGGAGTCCTATCAAATCATGAAAATAGAAGCACAAATTCCTTAACTGTGAAATCATCAGATTACACTACAGCCTGGTTTTTAAAGCTGGACCACTATTTACCAGTCATTACTCACAGACAGGAGGAAGCTATAGAGCAGGGGGTTAAGTACAGCACCAACGGGAGAAAAAAGGCCCCCGGAAGGACTGTAAATACAACTTAAAGTCAACATTACTATAAGCTACTGGGTCATCACACAGTCCACATCTTCTGGACAGCGAGCTCACTGCTCACGCTGGGGATCTGTTTACATTTCTGTTCCATCGTTCTCCTCACAAATCCTTGTTTCCCTCTCCTTCATCATACAGTTTGTCCTCTATCCTTTCCAATGTGTTGGACACAGAGTATCCCCTCGTATTACTCATCTTCCATCTGTTTGGAAGGCAAGTCTTTCAGGGTGTCAACATGTTAATCTTAGCTTGAAGAATGTGCAGAGACAAGATAGCAGCATTCCTACACTGGAAATGCTGATGGCACTTTTCATCAGTTCTTTGATCTGAGGACAAATTGCAGGTGTACAAAGCACTGGCTGTACTAAAAAGACAAGGGGAGACCGTGCAGTCGCTATTTTTTTGTTCCCCTTCTAGTTCTTTAGCTTTCACAAATCACAGGACTTGGCCCATTTATGCCTAAACAATTTCCTGCTAAATGCTGGACTTCACAAGGTTCGCAAGAACACTCGTGTTGAGCTAACAGGCCTAACACTGGATTGCAAGCTTTGCCGGTGATTTGCGTCACAGGACGTCCCAGCCAGGCCCGATCCAGCACCCCTCAGCGTAGCTGTGGACTCCTGGCCCTGACACAGGCCCTGCCCTGTAGAGACGCACAAGGACATTCACGTTATTCAGACAGGTCTGCGCACCATCTCTGCACACCGAAGAGGCTGTCCCCACACTAGGTGACACTGTCACAAACAATGCCGTGTTTTGAAACGGGATCAAGTTGGACAAATAATCAGTGTTTTTTACAGTGAAATCTATCAACGGCAGCTCTTTCTCCTACGGTAATACAATGCTGTGCTTACCGAGGCTGTGCTGACAACAGCACTCCCTGACAGCCCATCCGTTGGGACACAGCGAGATGCAGGGATGAGGCTGTGGCGGTCCAAAGCATCCTAAGGAGTGGCTGCTCTGGCCTGGAGGTGGGAGGCAGCCATAAGACCCATCTCTCAACTCTGTCAGCAGGACTCACGCTGAGCCTGGCGCAAACTGGCTTTGTTTTTCCCTATCAGTGGCCATGAAGGAAAGTAGCAACAATCGCTGTACTCCTTTGGGACACATGCTTCTGCTGTGCAAGGAAGCTTGCTGATGTCAAGAGAGTTACAATGTCCACCTCCTAGATTTGGATACCAGTAAGTCTGTTCTGGTCTGACGGAGGTGTATTTGGATTTCTGCAGATACCAAACGTGGTAGATGCAGATGATTTTTTTTCCACACATTCCTATCCAACAGGGTCACTGTTATGACTATCTCTAGACTGTGAAGGTTTTAAATCAGAGTGTATTCTTAAGATTGATCAACTACACTCAAGGGATCATCTGGTTTTATACAAAACTTTCTGTCGCACAGTAATACCTAGCAAATTTTATCTGAGTCTTCCCAGAACGCCGAAACTCTTGTTAGCTTTATTACTGATGGTAAAACAAGACAAAAATGAATAATGTGAAAATCTATTTACAGGCACCAATATATGGAATTCAAAAAGGGAAGATTTAAATTCTCAAACTGCAAATTAAAAGTTCCCAAGTAGCATTAGATGTGTCCTAATGACACAAAGGAGACCTACACTACCCTAGCACAAACAATACCAAACAAATCAGGATCATTTTATGGCATCTCAGGCAAGCAAACATCAACGGTGTGATATTTAAGTTTTGCATTCTGTGTATCTTAAAAGCAAAGGTGGATCTTCAGCTCGAAAGGGGAAGTATTCAGAACAGCTGCATGCATTGGAACGTTAAGAAAGCAAAACCAAGTGCAAATGAAAGACAACTGGGTAATTAAAACGTTAGCCTAGAAAGATTGTTCAACCCTTTCAGAGGAAATGTATGCTCTTTAGGACTGGGCGTGCTCCTTAACTTCAAGGAACGAAGCCTTTATATTATAAAGCAAAACACAGCTCAGTAATTCTGTCAAAGTTATTTTAAATTCCCCTTAAGGCCCAGTTAAGGCCACATTTGTGCAGGTATTAGGAGAGAGCTCTCCAGACAGCACAGTGGCCAGTACTTTCTGTCAGGCGGTCATCATGTGGGGTAACGCTCTCAAAAATGTTTCCCTAGGGTTTTCCAGAATTTCCCCAAATAATAAAACAGGAGGTCTAAGACTGACAGAAAGGGCAGCTGAGCTGCTCCTTACACAGAACCATCAGCCTTTCCCACCACATCTGAAGCTCCATTCCTGAGAGTGACCTCATGGAAAATGAGGTCCTTCCCAGTTTCTGTCTTCCCTATATGTGGCTACCCTCAGCACCTCCCCGCCCCGGCACCGGAAAGAAGTATGTTTACTGAAGGTGTCCTTCCTGTCCAGGGATTTCTGTCTGCAAACTGAATGGGCTTTCTCTTCCTCAGCTTTCCTCATCTCTGGACATGACTCTCTCTCAGTGACGGCAAATTTTACACCCTTCCCCACAAAGATCTTCAATTTGATCACGAGGCAAGAAGGAAGGTGCTGCTGAGGTGTCCAGGAAGGGAAATTTGCCATGTGGAAATCACTTGCACTCAGTAAACTCAATTTAGGACCACCTTTAGAGATCTATACTACTGTAATGAGATTGATTGAATGGACTTGTTAGCTTCAACTAGTCCAACACAGACAATATGGTTGGACTTGATAATCTTAAAGGTCTTTTCCAACCTAAAAGATTCTATGATTCTGTAAAAGATACTATGACCTTTTAAGTCTAAAAGCTGCCACTGAGACAAGAGAAGTTTCTTCTTCGATGAAACAGGCCCCCCAACAACAGCTCTCCAATCCGCTCAACCCTCTGTTCACCAACTCCTCTGCAGCGTGTAACACTACTGTGTGATTACACAGGTTCAGCCAGCCAGAGGATGGTTATTTGTCTGCTTGGCCAATTTTTGACAGTAAAGAAGATAAAAGTAACAAACTCTATCCAAACCAGAGCATACCCTGATCGCAGATCAAAAGCATTTCAAAAGCATTCTGCAGGGCTCTAAGTGCTTGGCCCAAGCTATTCCGGCAGTGTACTTGCAAGGATGTTAACAGGAATGAATTCCTGGGAAGTGAGCTATCTCACAGTGTCATAGCAATTACCTACACACAAGCTTTTACCCCGCGGTAAACTTGGGATGATGGAGCTGGCTTGCACCAAAAGATAACCAGCTTTCTGTGTAAGAAGGTGGACTACAAATGTACATGCACAACTCTGGCAGAGCAGGTGAGCTGTCCTCAGCTTCCAGCCCAGCTCACCTGGCAGGGCCACGTTCACGTCTCCTACGAGACTGCTGCTGAACACTGACAATCCACAACTTCTCACCAGCAATGACTCTGCTTTAAAAACTAGCCTATCGCAAGAAAGAAGAACAAATTTAAACAAAAAGTTCTTGCTTACCTGGTGAGGTCTGCTTAATTACACGTACTATCTGTTCATTTCTAGGATCCAAGTAGCTCATCTTACTGATATACTCCAGAGCTGCTTCAATGCTTCTGCTACCCGTCTGCTTCAGTGCTCGGACAGCCATCTCCTGTATAAAGCAAACAAGAATTGAATCACGCTGAAACAAAGCTCAAGTGCTGCACTGCAGGCTAGAAAGCTGTAAGCATTCCTACATTCACAGAAACATGTTATAATTCACACTAGATCACAGCTGCCTGAAGCCAAATGGACCCGTATTTTCAAAACATTTGCATGCCTTATACAACTCAAAAATTAAAAAGAAGAAAATAACAAAAAACACAACCTACCCAGACTTTGGCAGTTAGAGAAGCATCAAATTGAAATGTGTACTTTAAGATTCCTTAAAATAAACTTTGAATGAGGTTTGGAAAAGGCAGCACAGTTTGACATAGGGCAAAATAGAATGAAATATTTAGCTTTCAGTATTTGAGAGCGTGTCTCTTAGTCACACCTGAACACAGTAAAAGCTTTACGCTTTCACCAATGCCACAAAGAGCCAACTAGGCAGGGACTGATTTCTGCTGAGTAGAGTCAATGGGGCAGACAGGATGCTGCTTTCAGTACAGCTGGGACTGTACTGTTCATTATCTGGAAAACAACTAGGCACACCGAACTGCAGGTTGCATTGTCTTCTTAGCTGTGTTTTACTGGGCACACATCCATCACTGAGAAGTTAATGTGGGTGCCAGGCACACAACCCGAAAGCCCAAACTGGGGCAAACATGAATGCTGTAGTTAAACCACTCCAACACAACCACAGTTAGCATCCCCTGTGCTACAGCCAGCAAGTCACACTCCCCAGCAGTTTGTTTATGCTTTTACGTACAGCTCAGGTATATACAATACCTTTCAACAATGACTCTAGCCTCTGGCTGCAAAGCAAAACTCACAAATCCTCACAAGGCTGCGTGGTCTTTTCTGAAATGATGGAGCAACTGAAATCCAGAGCTTCAATGTTCAATTCAACTCACTGAACTTCACCCATCAAAAAGTTAGATACCTGGTCAGAAGCAGTTGTTGACAACCTTTCTATAATCACCTCCAAAAGGCAATTCATAAAATAGATGTAACAGGACATCAACAGATCTTTGGAGACAGACAATTAGAGGACTAATTTGAACTGGACTCATAGCGCTTAGATGGCTAAAGTTGGATGAAAGAGTATCACCATCAAGGATTTGCCTGCAAATGTCAGTATCCTATTATCTTGCCACTTCACTGCCATTTTTAGGGCAATTCTGTCATCACAACCTGCCTGCTGAGCGCTGAATCAGACGGAGTTTGTGCCCGCTTAGCTGGGCTTACTGACTGCAGATGCGATGGCTGGGCTGGCCCGAGCGCACCGCTCTCCCACGGGGCAGGCCTGCCCACAGGCCAGCAGTCAGGCAGCCCCCACACCACGTAAGCCCCCTTTCCTGGATCACCCGGAGCAAAGAGCAGCTTTGCTCCATTGAACTGCAAGTACGTGTAACACACTCGCTAATTGTTTACTTAGCAAGGGAGGATCATCTCAGATGACACTAATTCACACTTAGCACAGAGCTGCATGCTGGCACTTGGCATTTTGCTCTGCTTAGCTCAGTCCTCTCCTACTCCCCCCAAAATGGAAGCATTTGCTCCATTACTCAGAGGTTCTGCTTGGGGAATAGCTATAGCAAGTTTGAATATTTTTCATACAATTTATGACTCATAATTCGTAGAAAGGCAGCAGTTGGTTTCACATTTCCTATAGCTGAAATATTTCACTGGCATCAACACATTACTAAGGGCAATTTTAAATCAACAGAAAACTATTATGTATGAAGGAAAGAATTTCCCACAATGTTTTTTCCCTCTCAATCTTTTTGCTTCTTCTGGATACATTTGCAAATTTGCATCCTAGTGCCCAGCATTATCATCCAGGGACTCGGGGCTTTACAGCCCAGTTCCACGGAGCTGCTAACACACGCTGCCCATTCACACCAGCTGGATCCAGCCTTAGATCACAAGTCTTAAAGTTGCCCAAATCAAATGTGCTCCATATGCACTTTTGGGCTGGCTTTGTTGGGGTTTTTTTTTGGTTTTGACTGCAAGGGAGCACAAAAAGAACAAATGCTTGGTAAACAATTATCTTAATGATTAATGAAACAGCTCATATAAACCACCTCCCCCTGTCTTAGCTGTGTTTGCCACATACAATTCAAAGTGGCTAAAATAGGTTAGTTATTTTATCATTGGCACAGTGGTATCATCTCTGAAAACAACCCTTCCCCCCCATACTGTGGCACTACTTTCTCCTCTTTTGGCACTGCTTATGTCAGAAAAGCAGAGTAGAAATGACACTGGCCTATTTGAAGCTGCATCTTCTACCTTCAGCAGGTATGTTAGGGAATTTGTATTTAAACTTCAGTTTCAACAAGGGGAAAAGCCCCAAACATTTCACTGTGGACTGTATGATAACCTAAGAGTGCCAGCAAGACCTTGGGACTGGCAGGTGTGTCGCTGGCAATCCCACCCTGCAAGCCCCCAGTGCAGCAGCAGCCCCCTGCTCCAGCTCACCGCCTCTCATCTTTCATTAGGTCAGCTCCCACCCTCCGAAGAGTTTCCTCATCACATACCCGATTTGCTTAGCATTTATATTACTGCTGGAAAAAATGAAGTAAGTTCTTTGTGGTTCCAAAGAACACCTGCGGTTCCCCCATACACCACCCCATAGCTATGGCCCCTTCCCCATAGCGATCACGAGATGCAAATAGCCCCAGATTCTGACGGTGGTTCACAACAGCCTCGCATCATCTCCAAGCAAATGGAGAGCGACCAACAAAAAATAAGCATTCCACATACAAAAGGAAAGGATTTTTCTCAGAGGCAGATCACGTATAACCATAATTCCCCACCCAGGAGACAAATCCCTCTGGGGGCATGGGATACTCCAGGAGAGTGGAGGGCAAGAAGAAGCTCCAGCACTGTTACAGCCGGCATTTGGCCTTCTCTCTTATTCTCCCATTGCCATCCTTCACGCTCACAGCTCTCTCCTCGCTGGCAGCCACGTGAAGAGGGCTCCACTCATTCCAGCACCTTTTCATTAGGGATGGGGATAAAGCTGATGCATGGCTGAGGCTCACAGAGGGTGTGCTCTGTGCCCGAGGCAGCCGCTGGCTAATGGGGCATGGTGGCCCTCTCCTTCCTGTGTGCCACACAGCGACAAGCTCTGCGGAGCAACGGAGCGTGGCTGGGCCGAGGCAGCGAAGGGCTGGGTTCCTGGAGCCTGCTGAAGGGGAAGCTGGCTCCCTGTGGGCGGCAGGGGCCAGAGCCTGGGTTGTATTTGCTGGAAATCAGTGTGAGATGGGAGGAAGGGCAGAAGTTGGATTAAGCAGTGTCAGTAGTTAAACTTGTTGGAGAGCAGAGGCTTAACCAATATGGAAGGCATTTGTGAGAAGCAGCAGAATGGTTCAAGAAGAAGGAGAGAAATCAATGCCAAAATCTTGCAAACTGACACTGTAGAGAGTAGAGGGTCTGAGGAAACAAAAGGACAGATGCTGGGCAAGGATAAAAGTGCACAGCTACACTGACACAGAACTGTCTTGACTTTACACCACTCTAAGGTAATTATGTTTTAAAAAGCGAAGGAAAAAAAGACCAGAAATGAGACATGAAAAAAAAAAATCCACTTGGAGTCTTATCCAATGCCAAAACATTCAAGTAGGCGCAGGATCAAATCCAGCTCCCACTGAGGTCAACAAAGATTTCCATTAACTGTAAGGTACACTGCATCAGGCCCTCCGCTTCGGATGGTTTCCTTTGCAGCAGGCCAAACGCTGTCAGCCGCAGCACGGTTTGAGAAACCTGGCCGCTGCTGCGCTCTGCTAACCCCCAGCCAGCTGTCAGGCTGCAGGGAGAACACAGCCCACTGGCAGCGCGCACATAAACCTCACGGGAACACAGCGGTCCCGGCCCCAACTCATTCTTTGCATTCTGTGTATTCCCTTCGAGGGATTCAGACTTCTGCCCGCACAGGGCTTTTATGCACCTTTTTTGCTTCCAGACATCAGTGGCTGCTGCTGAAGGAACAAATCAGAAAAAGTAAAGGTGAAAAGCTACAAGGGGAAAACGCACTTTTACAATTAACTCTAATAATTTTGTAATTAATGTTACAGCTGCAATATTAGAATGAGTTTTCAGTGGTCAGCTGTGGTTCCGGACAAATCTAATGGAAAACCAAAGTCAGGGCTGTGAACGACAAAGCAGATTGAGGCAACTCGGCAAGATTCCAAATTTGTGGGTTCACAGAGAAAAATGGGGAGGGGAGTGTTTCCCAGCTGGTTCCTACAGTGGGCTACTCACACCAGGCAGCTGCAGGGTCAACATGTTCTCCGTTACTTCCCCAGGCTCGCGCTGGTAGAAGGCAGTTTTCCAAGAGATTTCAAGATTTTGCTAGAAGGGAGGCCACCTTTGAGCCAAATAGGGAAAATCCTTGTTTGATGGTAAACAGCTATTTGGATGTGTACATATACAGCCTTCACCTCACTCTGCTCTGTAGGCAATGGGAAAGATTTCCCCGTTTTACCCTCCCGCCTGGCTGTACTCCACCAGCATTGGCAGAGGCTTGCGTTCTTGCTGTACTACAGGGTTGTCCAGCAACATTTTTCATTCAGAAAGCTCCTCGTTGCCAAGATGTATTTATCATCCAAATGAAGATTGCACAAGAGGTTACAATAAGTAAGACTTTTTCCCAAGAACATTGTGTCTGAAGGAGACAATAGGTCCTCCAAGATTTGGCAAGGGTAATTAATTGCTAACAACAACAAAAATTAATTGCTTTCTTTCCATTCACAAAGAAGGATGGGCGACAGATGCAGGAAACAGATACAGGTTCCCTGCGGAAGGGAAAAAACTAAAGCTGATGCCAGAAGAGATGATCCAGAATTGATTAGGAACCTTTCTGCAATAGCCCACCATTGTAGGAATTTTCATTCATGATTTTAAACATGCAGAACCTAAGAAATCCAGGGAACAATATGCTCTGTCAGGACTGCTGCAGCCCCACAGAATAGAGAACCTTATTTTGTAATATTCTCTATCTGTAATTATCCTCTACTTGGACACATCATCCAATTTTCTACTCTACTTTTGTTTTGCCTGGTTTTAGGTTGCTAACACAAGGGGCTAAATTTTGCCCTCCCATGCCTATCTATAACTCTGATTAAAATAGTCTTGCCTCATAATTAAGAAGCTATCCTGAGAATCGTTCGCGCCCTTCAGTTTCAGTGCATCAGGAAAGCAGGAGGAAACCAGCAAGGGCAGAGACCTACTGAGCGCCCGCTTTTTGCCAAAGGATCACTCAGTGCGTTCATACACCACGTAACCCATTCAGAAACCAGCAGACATCTACTCCAAGGCTAGGTAAGAGTTTTCTGCCCCCATTGCTCCTGTTACAAAGCTCCTCCAAAGCTGTACTGCTTTGGCAGTGATAAACCTCTCACTTACTTCCAGCCTACATTACACAGAGCTGGTTTATTCCCTTTGCCTTTAGTTTTCATCACCTCTGAACTTCAGCAGCTCTGCTGTTACCTACAGAAAGTGAGTCCCCTTCATCCTGAGGGATGCTTGCAGCTTGGCCTCCTGCACTAAACAAACCACATTCTTTTCGCTTTCCCCAATAAAACAGGCTCTCCATTCTCTTCATCCCTGTAGTAGCCTACCTCTGTATCAAGAAAGATCAGACTGGGATGTGGTTTTGATCAGAGCTGCACACACCGTTCCGATGACATGCAAACCATGGTGGAAAAGCTATCCTTCTGGTAAAGTCATTCTTTTTCTTTGTTGATTTCAGCAGCGGAAGTTTGAGTTGGGGGTTTTAACCCCGGCTTTTAGTCCTTGCTACCAGCATTTCTGCCACACTGTGTGCTCCTGAATTTATTTTCAGTTCTGGTACCTTCACTCCAGCCCTTAAGGTCATCCATTACTTTGGTCGGATGCTCCAGCCTGCTTTGCACTGACTCTGTGTTCCCACTTTGCATTGTCACAGGGCTTCCTTTCTTCTTTTTTTTTTTTTTTTTTTTTAACATCAGACCTAATAATGTAAGAAGACCACAGAATGGACACCCTGTAGTACATAAAGTTGGGGTAGACAGAAAAATAGGGATAGGTGATGAAATGTAAGACTTGCTAAGTCAAATCACATCAACATATGAAAGAAATATCTGAACTGTAAATTAGGAACGGGGAATTACAGGTAAGTAACAACTTTAACCAGAAGTTTTTTATATAACATTTCCAAGGGATGTTTGAAGAACAAAGGGAGTATGCCCAAAATATAGAAGGAGGATCTTGGAAATGATACAATGCTCTGGTAATCATCCTATCAGAAGACAACCAAATAAGACTAACATGACGTTCTCTGCTAAGCCACCACCCATTCTGCTTGCCTTTCTACTCTTAGAATCTTGATTTCACTTACAGAGGGTGGGCATGTTCACCATTTCATGTTTGTGCGGCATCCAGTACAATGGGGTCCTGCTGTCGTTGTGGTTATGGCAGTATGACAACTTAATTACCTTACTTTTATCTAGTAATAAGTCCAGCACAAAATATTCGACTTGGAATAGTAGGCAAAAATGTTGGAGGGCTGAAGTGTCATTTCTCCTGGGTCCCAGGATAGAAACCCTGCTATCACTACCACCACAAATCAGTGCCGAAACAAGATTACCTTTATCCCCTAAGCCATGGGACATGGCACATTTCTTGTAGCTATAGAAGGAATGAGGCAAACCAAAACAAAACTAGAGATTGAGAAGCATCTTTTGATGACCGAGATTATAGCTGTTCAAAATACTTGCAGTATCTTTTCATATTTAAAACAGCTCCACTCAATTAAAAAGAAAACAAATGAACCAGACAAATGAACCCAACATTTGAAATCTATCAGGTTAGTTTTTGTATTTTACTAGTCCTAGAGCTAATGCAAAATTCTGTCACAAGTATCACCAAAAATCAAAATGAAAGGGAGATCATGACACTTCTGTACTGTTTTTCCCCAGCTGCTTTTCCTTAAGCTCATGACTAATCAAAGCTATTTAAGTTCTTCCAAGAGGAAAAAAAAATGCTCTCGACTTAGCAGCAGCGTACTTATAAAGAACAACCACCGTGACACCTTCACCAACTTGGAAAAGGCAAGAGAGGAAAAAGCAAGTGCCGAAAACAGTAACTGAAAATCTACCACAGCTCCTTAGCAGGTGTCTCAAGAGGCACCAGTTACAGCAAAATACTTTAAACACCATGCAATTTGTATCAAGTAGCAGCATATAACTTGTTTTCTTTGGGGTTTTTTGTTCTTTTAACGGAACTCATATAGTACATTCCCCCGCCGCAGCTCCTTGTAACACTGTCTTTGGCCACGGGTGTTTCATGAAGGACGCGCTGTCATTTCACACTGCAGCCCTTGTGTTCCACGAGCTGCTCAAATACGGCTCTTTGCATGAAAAGGAGAGATACGAACTTCAGGCTATAAACCAATCCAAGGTCCCACAGTTAAGCCATTTGGAAATAAACCGAGCATGGCTGCTCAACATATTTCCAAACAAATGCTTGTAAAAGGAAGGGAGTATTTATAACAAGGCATCTCCAGACAAAGAGCGCGTACGCAAACACTTCAAGAAGTTCTGCTGAACTATTCAAGAGAGGCAATCTGTTTGAAGAAAAAGCGCACATGCGCTGCAGTGTCAATTTGCATATCCAATCAGACCATTTAATCAGAGAGCTCCTGCTGATGTCCCATACACACAGACACACATGTAGACAGTATATAATGCGTGCATGTCTGTGGATGTGATTCTGTTGAAATTAACCTCATTTCAAGTAAGCCTGTGAGCCCTTTGAAAGCAATGTATTAAAAAAGACATGACACCCTCTTTCATGAAGAATTAAGGCTCTTATTTGTGTCACCAGTCAGACAGTAATTTAATTTATATACATATATATATATACGCACACGCACATACGTATTATAGCGTTTCTGGAAGCATGTCAGGCACTTGAGAAAGGATTTGGAAAGGGAAGGCCTGCATGAAGCTGGACGAGGTCCTGCCCCAGGCAACAAACTTCCACTCTGCATGAAGCTCAAGTGTCATGAAAGAACAATTACAAACAGGCAAGGAAAAAGTGGCCAGGCATTAACAACAACAATGGGAAGGGAGTGAGAATAATCAAACCCCATCATGAACATCTGGGGTTTTTTTTTCCTTTCTCTCAAGGTGGCTGGGAAGCAAGAACAGAGCTGAGCTGCTCTGTCCCAACCAGGCCAGGCATGAGAGGAAGGGGAGCAGAGTGCAGAGAGCCCCATCATGGAGGCACCTTAATGGATAGACCTGAGGGGCAATGACAAAGAGCCTGTTGTCCCTGACCCCGGCCTTGGAGAAAGCACATCTGCAGCTGAAGAGGAGGTGACAGATGCCTAGTATCCCTAGTATTTGGTGGAGAATGTGACACTGTTACCACTGAAGATACAGGGCAACTTGCTGCCTACCTCAGAGGTTCTAGCACCCCTTTCCGAAGACACCCACTCTCTCCCCCAACTTTTGAAGGGGCGCAGGCTCCTATTCTAAAAAGGATTTCTAATTCAAAACAGAACAGACAGTTGTATATACAGCCATAACTGTTCCTCATTACTCTCTAAGTCTGCTCATTGGAGAGCTATTTAAACTATTTAGAATTCAGTCTAACCAAATGACTCATGGCGGGTGCATCAGCAGATGAAGTTGTAGAAATCTCTCCTCATCTTTCCTCAGCACTGGAGCAGAGGGAACTCAAACCAGGAGCACTATTATGTGCTAATTCAGAAATCTTATACTGAGGCCAAATCATGTTATATGAACAGAATTTATAAGTTACTGCATTGGCAGGTTTATGTTACAGAGCAGTATGGAAGAGCTTTACTGACTTCACGTATGGCAATGCACACCCACACAGATTCAAGTGTGCACACAGCTCCTTTCCAACGGTGCTATTTTACTTCCCTGATATCCCCTCACTTTAGTGACAGGAACAGGGAACTTCCCACCCTCTGGACATGGCGCATAGCAGGTTCAGCCTCGGCTCCAGCTCTGTCCCTCCTGACCGGCAGCCACTGCAGTGCCTCGCACTCTGGCACACAGTGCCTCAGCCATATGCCTTGCACTAACCGGTGAGGCTTAAGAGCTTCTCCTGTTCCAACAAGCCAAGCCAAGCCATGACATGGCGCTATCCATCAATACTTCTAATATTACAGAGGTAACATAACTTCCTACAATACCTTTTGAACTCTGAAGAAAAGGAAACAGAGGGCAATTAGAAAACAAATTCAAGTACAAGCAAATGAGTTGTCCTAAAACAAAAGCAGCAGCATCTTCCTGTAACATCCACTGGAAACCTCTTCCAAGTTCCTATTCACAATTTTTTAACAACTAGAGGTGTTACCAAACATGCCACCCCCATTCCATACCAAGCCAACTCTGGGCCAGCTCCAAGGCTTACTTACAACTGTGCTTCAAAGAACAAGAGTCACCCATCTGGTACTCCAGATCACATCCTTTGTAAAGCATAGAGAAGTCCTTGTTACGAAGCCTCTGTATTTTGATTCAAGTTGCTAAAGTCCTGAATGTGACATCTCCCTGTCTTCTTTATCTTAACAGTAAAGCAGCTGAGCTGATGCAAAGAAGGGCGAGTCCTTTCAGCAGAAGCACTGAGTGAGTAGCAGGGTTTGCCAAAATCTGTTAGACAGTATCAGGTGCTACAGCCTTTATGTTGGCTTCGTGTGCCAGGGTTCTGGTAGCAGGGGGTGGGGAGGCTACAGGGGCAGCTCCTGTGAGAAGCTGCTAGAAGCTTCCCCGGCTCCAAGTCAGACCCACCTCTGGCCACGGTCAAGCCAGTCAGCAGCTGTCGTAGAGCCTCTAGGATCACTTATTTAAGGGGCATGGGGGAAAGTGCTGGGAAACCTGCATCAGAGAGAGGAGTGGGACGTGAGAGAGAAAACCCTGCAGACACCCAGGTCAGTGGAGAAGGAGGGAGAGGAGGTGCTCCAGGTGCAGAGATTCCCCGGCAGCCCGTGGTGCAGACCACGGTGAGGTCAGCCATGCCCTGCAGCCATGGAGGGTCACGGCGGAGCAGAGACCCTCCTACAGCCCAGGGAGGACCCCACGCCAGAGCAGGGGGGTCTGAAGGAGGCAGTGACCCCCTGGGCAGCCCATGCTGGAGTAGGGTCCTGGCAGGAGCTGTGGAAAGAGGAGCCCAGACTGGCACAGGTTTGCTGGCAGGAGTTGTGACCCCAGGGGGATTTGGGCTGGAGCAGGCTGCTCCTGAAGGACAGCACCCCCTCGGGGGGTCCCATGCTGGAGCAGTTCTTGAAGAACTGCAGCCTGTGGGAATGACTCACATTGGAGACGTTCATGGAGGATGGTCTCGTCTCCCCACACTGGAGCAGGGGAAGCGGCAGAGACAACGTGATGAACTGAACGCAACCCCATTCCTTGTCCCCTTGCCCTGCTCAGGAGGAAAGAAGGTAGAGAATATCAGGAGCAAAGCTGAGTCTGGAAAGAAGGGAGGAGTGCAGGTAAGTGTTTTTTAAGATTTAGTTTTCTCTCTTATTATCCTGCTCTAATTTGATTGGTTACAAACTGATTTTTCTTCCCCAAGCCGAGTCTGTTTTGCCCATGACCATAACTGGTGAGTGATCCTTGCCCTGTCCTTGTCTCAACCCACCAGCCTTCCCTTGTATTTTCTCCTCCTCATCCCACTGGGGGGGAGTGAGTGAGCAGCTGCATGGTGCTTGGTTGCAAGCTGGGCCTAAACCGTGACAGTAACTAGGAGGACGATACACACGGGGCAAGAATCTTCACACACTTGTCACCATTTGGTTTGAAACCTTCCTCTGGATTGGTATGATTTACATCCAGAAAGCAATAATGGATCCAGAAACTCCATTTAAAGACAGAATTCAGCTTGAAAAGACAAGAACAGGAAGCGTTTTCCTATCACTTCTTCATAAGGTATATTGAAACCATCAGGAGAGCAGGAGACATGCTGTGCATTTCATCAATGCAATCAGAAAGTTTTCCCACCCAAGAGAACAGGCAGACTTCAGCCAGACTAATTCCTCCTTACTCCATTTCCATTGGGTTTCATTCCATTTTCATGCATGAAATCCAGCCATGAATAAAAAATGGCATCTGCTACCCTGTTGTCTTGGGGCCCAAGTGAGTGTCCCTACACTCAAGGCATGAAATCTTAAAAACAAATCCAAAAAACAACCTACTCCTGACATAATGCAACTTAAATTACTAAATATATTAGAGATGGCAGTTCCAGCAAAAGCAACACCTTGCTGTGCAAAGGCCAGCTGCCCTTTATAAAGCACTGCATAAACTCTTTTAAGTATTCTCTTGGAAATGAGTTCTTTCAGGTTCTCTCTCAGGTGGGAAGTTTTGCAGTCGTAGTATTTTACACTTACTAGTAACTGGGGCACATTTGCTGCAAGAGCTGCAGGCCATCCCTGCTCTCCTCCAGACCAGTTTTCCACACACTGAGCTGTCAGAATGATAGCGTGACTCCCTGCTAGCTCCCGCTCCCACCCTCCCGTTTGTTTTTTTTTTTTTTTTTTTTTTGAGACAGTTTCTTACTCTATCAGGGCAAGTAAATCAAGCTGGACAGAATAGCAGCTCAGTGAATGTTTCGTGATGAGCTTATTCCCCTTCATTAGCAGCAAGCGATGTGTTTGCTAATTCTATTGCTCACGCATTAGCCAAAAATGCATTTGGCTGACATTACATTTGCAATAACGCTATTTGGGTATCTAAGTGTTTCTTGTCAGTGGCCACAGACACTGAGTGCTTCCCACTGCTCTTCCTTTTACTATAAAGACACATGCGTATTGAGTTATGGAGAAAAGAAGACTTTTACAAATACTCACAGAGCTTGCAAATGATTTCTTAGCCAGACTGGATACAAGGGACTTGTAAACTGGGTATTTGGATTCAGCAAGATGAGTTACAAAGTTCGTTGTCCAGGAATAAAGCCCCAAAGCACAGTAAAGAATTGTGTCAAAGACTGTAAGAGCTTTTTGCACTGCAAAGTCATCTGTTCCCCAGAAAGTCACACGGTGCTGAGAATTTGCAATGCTTTAGTACGCTTTATTGCATTTCTCCATACCCAACTCCACAAATTGAATTTTCTATCTATCCCTGTTAACGACATCTCTGTCATTTTTACTGAGTGCTGCCTACTTAAGGCATTAGAAGTTTTCTTATACTCAGTAACACTTTAACATTCAAGGAGTAATACTTCTCTCCTTTTCTTATAACTTTATATGGGGGGCTTTTCCAGTTTTAAGCCACTAAAGCTTTCAAATGTTGTTTTAAAACCTCTTCTCCAAGGCAAGAACAACTCAAGTAAAGACAATAAAATTAAGTTGCCCATTCATATTCAAGGTCAAATACTAACATAATTTTCCAAGTAAGGTTCGAGCATATCCCCACTATGGCCTTTAGAAGTTTAGGAGAGTTTGTTCCCCTTGATTTTTCTTTGGGGAGTACTTCAATAGAACTATAAAACCTCCAGGATATCTGGTTGGAATGCATTACCACTGAACTGTTCTCTCCTTTGAGTATTTATACCACAATGGGACTCCAACAGACATCAAGCAGTAATGCACAGTCACAAAGGAAAAAAAAATCCAAGAAATATAGCTCCATTGTGAGACAAATGAAGGCTACTTCTCTCTCAGCCTCACAGTCCAACACAGCCCGTCTCACGTGACTCAAGAAACATCTGGGTTTTATCTTGAGATTCCTAATATTTTTCAGTACTGACACATACACACACACGCAGAATGCAAGTGTGCTGGGCAAGACAACTTGGCATATTTATTGTTCAAAACAGTAGGAAGATGTAAGACTCTTACATACAATATTATCTTTCATTTTGTTGGTAATTTTACATTTTATTTATTCATTGTAATGCTGTCTTTTTTTTTTTTTAGTTCTCATTCAAAACCATAAAAAAGGCATTCAGCTTTTAACATTTTAAAATCAACGTGCTCAACCTTGTAATACAATATACCCTGACTCCGCCGCACTAGGGATCTCATTAGACATTTTCCAGAAGCCTCCATGCAGCGCTTAGTTTCATTAGCTCTGTCAAATACATGTGTATAACTACAGTTCTAAAAGTAAGAATTGCCAAACACCACTGACTGCCACAATGATTTTCAAGACTACAAAAATACCCCTTTGTACTAAACGCTTTATACGACTGCTAGCCCCTGCAGCTTTCCGCAGTTGCAAGATAAAACTCTCAAGTCTACCAGTGCTAGAGGCAAAAAAGTAAAAGAGTAAGAAAAAACCCCCAGCTGGATGAAATATCTTAAGGTCGGGCTTTTTACATGTAAAGCAGCCGCAGCAGAATTATTCACATTCTTAGCACATAGCTGACCGGGACAAGATTCCACGGAGAGGCAAACAATTCTTCCAAGAGAGCAGCTGCGTCTTCCTCAGCTCAGAAGCTACTAGGGGGAGGGAGAAATGCCCACTCAGGTCCCCCAAACTGACCATGAGTGGGAAGAAAAAGACTGCTTCTGCTCCATGGTAATGCAAGGAGAAGACGACTGCTCCTGTTCGGTGCTCAGTGAGAACGGAGAAGTGTAAAAATAAATAAATCAATCTAAATAAAGCCAGGTGGTAACACACACTCTGATCAATGTCCTAGAGGAACCTTGCAAGCAGACTGCTAAGTGCTGTTAAACATAGAGTAGGGGGAAATATTAAATAATATTGAACCAAACAACTGAAAAGAATAGAGTCATCCAGCTTTGCTTCTGTTGCATTAATTCTTTTCAGAAGTATCTTTTGAAAGCATAAACCCATTTCTTTCTAGGTTTCTACAATCTCTCTCTTACACTGTCCTTTTTTTGTTTAGTATTTCCTTAACAGTATCCTTATTCAGCTCACCTCAACATTATTCCTCCTGGCTACTGGCCAAGTGGCACACTTTAATAGTCAAGACACACAGTACTGAAGAAGCATCTTTCTCACTCCGCTCCATTTGCGTGCAAAGGCCGTGACACGCATTTTAGGTTGTTGCAAGAAAAATCCTCTCGCAAGATCCTCCTCAACACCACCCCATAATATCATCATCTCCTCTGGAGCCTGCCGTTAGCCATCAATGAAATCAGCTGCTGCAACAGGAAAACAACCCTATTGCTACTTTCAGCATTCATAACTTAGTATTCACATATTACCTTCCAGCTGCGCGTGTGTCAGCGGAAAACTACTCCCACCTTGTCCCACTACTCCCTGGAGGCTCCCCGTGCCCGAGGTACCGCCTGCTTCCCCCCTGCCTGACTAGGCTGCGGTCTGCTCGCCGCCCGAGACAGCTGGCTTCGCACAGACCTAACCCAGCTCATTTTGGCCCAAGTGAGCTGGGGTTACTCCAGCGCAGCTCAGCTGGGGCAGTGAGACCTGGGTGAGATGAGGAGTAAAAGAGCCAGGCCGGAGCAGATGGCCCTCCGGAGCACAGCTGGAAGGAGGAGAGCACGTGAGCACAGGCTGAGCTTTCTCTCGGCATTTCCCCTGATGGTGGTTGACAGCCGAGGCAGCTGCCACCACCCTCAACTCCTCTGCTCCTTTCTGTGCCCCCTGCCGTACCCCTCAATTGTACTTGTGTCCCTCCCACCATCCCCAGAAAGTTATTTCTGACCCGGATCAGCTCCCTGACCAGTCACCGCTCAGCTCCGCCAACACTGTGTTGGCACAGCTTGCGGGAATGAGAGGGAAGATGGGCAGCTCTGGCAGCACCACCCAAAGTGGCTCTCCTGGACCCCCAGCCCAGGAGCCTCCTGAATGGAACATGCTTGTGACCTCTCAGACCATAATGGATTTCTTTCTTCCCCCCCACTGCCTTAAGAAAGTTTTTGATTGCAGTATTTTGGGTTGGTGTCATATTAGGTTTAACAAGCTAATCCCTCTCTTACTTGTGCAGTTATCACCTCATATTTCAAGGCAACAATAGGACATTTTTCAGAAATACATCTGATCATCTTAAAAAGATATAGCCAAGGGGAAACAGTCTTACATGACAGGCTATAAATCAACATGTTAGACAAGTAATTTTAAACCACAGGAGGAAGGAAAAAAAACCTCACTGTATCAGCCAATAAAAACCCTGTAACAGTGACTCCAGAAGATACTGGACCTATTCCATAACAACTATATTTCTTAGGAAAATACAGTATTCTGAACTCTAAAGAAGTCTGAATTTAATTAGACTGAGACCAAGGACAGGGAGGAAAGCAGAGCACAGGCCATGATTCCTCTCATTCTTCCTCCACAGCTGAGTCTGAGGAGGAAGCTTGAGCAGGCTCAAGCAGATACAGAAACTGTTCCCTTGACCAAGTCACTCAGCATGGACACATGTGCTTACTAGTTCCCAGTAACCCTGGCAGGGGATCAACATTCCTCACCTCCCTCCTTCGAGCCTTTCCTCAAACTTTTAAGAGATTGTCGTTTTCCAATGTTCTCAACCCATATCACCTGATAGAATAAATGGCAGTTGTTTTCGGGCTTCATCATTATTTAGAGCACATGCTCAGTTGCATGGATACTATTCAGAGATGGCAAGGTTTCTTCTGAAGCCTTGAAGGGTACAAGATATTAATAAACCAGTGAGACAGGTAATCACTTTTCTTCCTTGAGAAAACATATTCTTAAAAAGTGAGATCTACGGCCAAATCATGCTAGGCAAAATTCTTCCTGTTTCAGATATAAACCGAAACTTGGCCAGCGCTTTGACGGGGTAATACTAACAGTAACAAACACAATGCTACATGGCCTGGAATGGAGGCTGTGTAATACAGCATCCCAGAAACTAAGACACAACATTGTGCAGTACTGCACTGGTGAATGTCTGTTTCTGGATGAAGTAAAAAATATAGATTCTGTGCACCTGTTCTGCAAAGCTGCCAAAGGTAAGGATGTATGTCTGGTTAGGCAATCAAGTTCCAAGTTCCTAAATTTCCCCTATGAGAATTGGGTGGAGACAGTACTCCTACTGGTTTCTAACCTGTGTGCGTGTTGCCAAGTACTGTTAAACAGATGACATTGCATCACACCACACTGCAGGTTCATGAGATCTGTGTTCATACCCCTCGAGCATGCCAGGGCCAAAACAGAGCTAAGCCTCCATGGCAATGATACATGGAGACGGCCTCTGTATTTTGATGATTGAGTTCATACTACACCCATAAACTTCAAGAGGTCATCTTGCACTAATTTCTATAGCTCCAGAGAAACACTCTTTCCTCACTTCTACTGTGTGTGCATCTTCCTTGGGCTCCCGTCTGTATGCACGCTGCCTTGGACAGTGCTGCGAGACGCAGAATTACAGATGCAGTGACTCCTCAACAGCAGTGCTCAAGAAGACACTCTGCTTCCAAGGTCAACATTCACTTCCCGTAACAAGCATTGAAACTGTCTATTCCTCTTCTCCAAGGCATCCATCAGCTCTTAAAAGTGTCGACATTATGATTAATTATATTTAATCAAGCTTTTCAGTAGCTGCCATCACCTTCAGAGCCTAACCACAGAAGCCAACGACAAGCATACTCAGAAGTATGTGTATATACACACACATATAGAAGTACACGTGAACACCCAAATGTAGGCATTTTTTTTTCCCCCAACTGAAATATGTAGGACTTACATTCCAGAATATGCAATATCTGAGATGTTGGAACTACCTGAAATACTGCCATGCAAAGAAAACAGCAATATAGTCATAGTAGTTCCATATGTAGCCAATTATCTGAATGACTACAATGATTCTCTTATATCAATTTTAATAGTCAGTTTTCAACTTTCAGCTCGTCTGCAAAAGGATAGAGCTAAGAATCTAGAATACCTAACCTGTACTAATCTGACAGCCTACATCTTAAGCTCTTTTGGCATTTAGGGTACAGATCCTGTTTTCCATGAGGGCTACAGTGCTCCCATCTAAGCAGTCTACTTGCCAAGCAACTGCTGCATTCTTTCTAACCTAGAGCATGAGAGCTGGGACATCCCACCTGCTGACTGCTCATTTATCCCTGCTCAGAACATTTACCCATGTTTTCAACACAACCTCAAGCTCTCCTCTTGAAGAGCATTCAGTAAGCTGACAGTAACAATGACAGCAATATCTGTGAGAACAATAAAAGGATAACAATATTTAGCTGTTTCATCTTCTCTGTGTTGCAACCTTCCTACATCCCCACCCTAGAAATATCAATTCAGGCTGTAACATCTGGGTAGAGACCTCATTTTTAGCAATGATGCTGCATCACACAGCTTTACTGCAATGTCAGTGTAAGACTGGCTTTGTATTTGGTTATCGCTGTAATGGAGCAACGCAAATGTGAGAAGGCAAGGTGAACAAGAAAACTTGTTACCCATTTACACTGGTAACACGATCCATATCACACCAGCTTTTCCCATTTTCTAACACGCAGGTGATAGACCAAAGATTATGCTCTCCCAGGAAAAGTCCCATCATGTTTTCTTGTCACGCCGTTAGAAATGCTTGGAAAACTCCATGGACACCAGCATCAAAATTCACAGAAGACAGAACGAAAACACCAGGTAGGCTTTAAATTACAGGAATATCTTAACTAGTTGTAATTATTACACACAGCTGGGTTTAACCAGCCATGTAATCTGAAATCCAATCTACAGTTATTAAATTGATTTGAAAAGATTTCCATTTAAGGCCAAAATCTGTACCAAAACCTAAGTTTAAGTAAATGGAGTTAACGTGTGTGTACTGGTAGAACAGGAGGACTCTTTTACTGCTCAAAATAAGCAGCAAAGCTCTGACCTGATGAAATCAATAGGAATTTTACTGCTGATTTCAATTAGGACAGAATTTCAGCCCAAGAATCTTCGTCTTTCAGCATGGTGGGGCTGGAGATACAGTCCCAGTCTAGGTACGTCCAGTTGACCTGCAATCCCAAACACACTATTCTTCCCACGTTCTCACCACACTCTGCACAGCAGTGTTCAGAGAACCAAGCCAAGTTCTACCAGAAACTCAAGTTGTGCAAGACCTTCACATTTTGTCTTCCAACCCAAGCATCCAAGGGACCCTCTGTTGTTGCAGGTGGGGTCTGAGGAAGAACACTATTACTCAGTAGCTGATGGAACCAAAAGGTCTCCCCACACGCCCCCAGCACTTCCTGCAATGCTCCATACACTAAAGTCATATACCACTACGAGCTGGATCGCAGCTCAGTGCATTCCACTGCACTTTGTCACGCTTCCCTGACCGATAGTATGCCAAAAACGACTAGCTTTAACAGTTCTCTGGTGAATAAAAGAGCTTTTGCAACTCTGAGACAGAACAGAGTTTTAAATTCATGTTAAATCTGCTTTTCTGTTCTGAAGGAACATTTTTAATGCTGTCTGTAATTCTCCTTCTGTGCTTTTTTCCTAGTTCTGTAGTGACTTTTGAGAAGCTAAAGGGAAAATTCAAGCTGACTAGTTTTTCAGCCTTAAAGAGACCTCTAAAATATGCCTGAAGTAAAAATATGAACTAGCAAAATATGAAGATGAAAAAGATCCACATCATGTTCATATAAATCTAGAAATACATGGCAATGAGCCAGAGGATTCACAAGACAGCTACCATGCAGAACAAAATCCAAAGTACAGCTGGACTATCTAAACAAGCATAGAGGAACATTATACAAGATTTGCACATTTACTGTTTATTTACTCAGTACCCAACTGAGCACAATCTCACGGAATACTATAGCCTGCTCCTGCAAACATCCCTTCTACTCAGATACTCTAACCACTTGCAGACTATGCCCCAAGAAACTTTCCTTTGTAATCTTTTATTCAAAACCCATGCCTACAATTACCAAAAGAACACGACTATGCAAAATCCATAAAACTAACGTAAGTACTTAACAGAGTAAAGTGCTCATTATGTCAATGCTTGGCTCCCCTCCATAGCAGAAGAATACCAGCATGTTGCATGTGCACCCAAAAAAGGGATCCCACTTCTCTCCAAGCCAGTTAGCTCTGCTCAGCACATCAAGGACTATTGCTGGTTCCAGCCCATTTTTGGAACAGAGGGTTTCACTACCCAACTCCATCTCCAGGCTGACCTGGAAATATGCCTGCCCTGACTGCTACTCATGTATGGCAATAATAAAGCTATTTTTACATGAAAAGCAAATCCTTTATTTTCCCAAAAACAAGAACAGCCCCTAAAAGAAGCACAGAAGCCAGGCGTTCAGAATAGAGGAGGGTGTCACCTGCAAGTACAAAATGCAATTAAGCCTTGTGAGCAGAGCATGTGGGCAGGATGAGGGATTAAGCATGACTTCAGACAGCAAACACACAGAAAACACTGAAAAGAGGGGAGGTGAAAGCAAGGCAACCTAGAACTTTTAAATTCAATAGGCTGGGATGGTGGGGAAGACGCCTCTTCTCCTCCGCAGAGCCTGCCAGCTATAGCAAGCAGCAGGCACTCACTGTTGGGGAGTGCTGTTGGGAACCCTATGCTGCTTTCCCTGGGGTGCAGGGAGAATTTGTAGCTCTGGCTGCTGTTTTTTCCAACATGCAAAGCTGAAGAAAAGGACTTTCCTAAGGCCCAAGCATGAGTCTTTGCCGAACAAGCACTGGCTGGGGTCATGCATGCAGCTTGGGGGCTGAAAGACTGAAGCAGCACTTCAGTGTGCATGACTAGGATTTTTATCCTCAAAAACTACATTTGATTTTCAAGGCAGATACTTCATTAGCACTAGTGTTCCTCCAGTTAAAACAACCAGCTTGCTCCTAGTGGCTGAACTACCAGCTCTGTGACCTGACTGCCCTCCTCCCCAGGTAAATGTCAAGCATCGTCCTCTCTGTTCACACATCCAGTTCCTGCTTTTTATCAGGGGTTTCATCCTCGTTACGCTTCCCATTTGCCCTCATGATCGTCCGTTATCACTGTCCTGTCAGTTTAATCCTCAGCAGTAATACCTCCTCTATCCATTAGCTACCACAATGGGAGTGAAAAAAAAAAAAAAAAAGGGGGGGGGGGGGGCAGGGGGGAAGGGGTAGGAAGTAAAAATTAGTTCCATTGAGCCTCTTCCCAGACTGGGAAACCACAAAACTACTATATTCATGTGGCAAAACAAAACAGATCTGTGGTCTAGTGGCAGGGTTTTCCCAAACACCTTGGGCTCGAAAGTTTGTGTGTAAGGAGGGTTGATGGTGCCCTGCTGGTTTGACTGGGGTTTTGTCTAGTGCTGGGCAATGGTCCCATTTCAGGGTAACGGGAGAGGAAGAGAGGAAGTTTTATGCATAAGAGAAAGTAAGGTAACTGGCCTCCCCTAGGTGCTGTGCTATTGCCATGGCTGCTGCTGTTTGGCCAGTGTAGGGCAGGGTGATGACTGAGTTCATACTGCAGCAGACAGCGGTAAGTTTGAGAGCACAAATCCTTCTCCATGAGACAAGAGGAAGAAAATGGCTCTGCAAAAAACAAGGAATGCTATTAAAATGTAGCGCTGCTATTTGCCCAAAATAGCATTCCTGGAGATGCTGACCACACAGCAGGACGTTCTGACCTTCCAAGGAATCTGGGAAAAGGCAGCTCTGCCTCCAACACCCGAGCTCTGCCACAGAGCGTGCTACAGCTCAGCCTCCCCTTTCCCTTCAGCGCAGAGGTGTTCCAGGCTCAGGAGGCAACAGCTTCCCCCCAGCAGTACATAGGAGCACCCATTTCTGTGTAAGTGTAGAGCAGGGCCTGCAACAGCAAGTCCTCAACCTCCAGCAGTTTCTAACACTTAGGAACCACGGGGAAGTTCCTGGAAAAGTGGAACTGATTTGCTACAGAAAGTTTTACAGCACCAAAGTTGTACTGAAAAATGTTTTTTCCAGGTTACTTTCATGTGGCTAAAAACCCTGAAGGTTCACTTCTCAGTAAACAGAGAGATGGGGGGCTGGGGGAGGCGCACCAACACAAATGAAAATTCTTGTGGCTTACTTTTGAATTTGCTGGCATTTCTCAGTGAGGTCCTGCCTTTGTAGTGTGGGGAGCTGGCTCGTCACGTGCCCTGCCAGAGAGCGATGACTTCTGCCCACTTGTAAACTCGTGCTAGGCTCTAGGTCTTCGATTCGCATTGTGCTAGTATCACCTCTCCGCCAGCTGCACGACCACAGCATCACACATGTGTTTCACTGGTTCTTCGTAACATGCCTTCAAGAAAGCACTTAAGGAACTTAGTGCTTGCATTAGAGAACATAATAAAAAGATTTTCAGAATTGGGGGGATGGCCAAGGTGCAAGAAATGATCCCAGGAAGGAGATGGAAGTGAGCCTCCAGCACAGCAACTGCCGGAGCACTTGAAAGAAAAGAGGAATTGCACCCTGCTCCAGCACACAGCCAGCTGGGCACTACCATGTCTGGGCAGCACACATTACACAGGCAATTTGGGGACTGTCTGACAGCACCATCAAGAAACTCTGCTGGACAAGCAGAAAAAACAGGTTCCAGCAAGGTGCACTGCACATGTCTGGAGAAAATTATTCAGCACTCATTTGAAGCCAGGACAAAAATAGCCCAATATGGAGTGGATTTGTCTGGATTCAAAGACATATGGCCACAACTTCTTATATTTTTAACTGGGACAGTCAGATTTATTTTTCTTTAAACCAGGATATTAGTATTTCCAAGGTTCCAGTTACACTGATTAAATTTGATGCTATGCACCTTTATCAGGCTGACATCTGGCAGGAGGGTGGAGTGGACACAGTGACTGTAGCAAAGCTGAAGGAAAAGCAGGAATGGGACAGGTGGCTAGTTTAAGCACAGACCATGGAGCCCTGACACTGAATGGAAGAGAAGATTCAGAAACAAAAATATACATGGGATGTGCTGTCAAAATCATGTTACAGTTAAACTTAACATTTTTTAGGCTGTCACATCAAACCTAAAAAGTAAAGTCTATGCAAGAGTACTTTCTTAATAGTTTGCAATTATTTAAAAAAAGATAATTTAGGGTATTCAGAGGCACATGGAAAAAAGCATGTAGGAGGTGTTGAATATTAATCATTCAAACCAACGGAGCAGAAAAATCAATACAATAGGACAACAGGTACAGTAAGATATAGACTTGAATAGCCCCGAAGATAGTTCAGAGTTGATAGTGGAAGAACAAAATGAACAGGGAGAGGAGAAAGCTGCAGAGCAGATTCTGTGCTGACATTTTTTTCTCTTTTGAAATAACCCACATCCAACAGATTCATAAACTGTGGATAAGATCCAAACCTAGCCATATAAAGACTTACACAGGAGTAATTCTACACTGCTAGCTGTCCTACTGAAGTCAATCTCTTTGAAGGGCAAGAACTCCACTCTATTATCACCTAAGACCAGCAGTCATCTTTCTAGCATTTTATGTATGTGAGGAGTAATACACTGCATTTTTGCATGCTTTGGCTGAAATGAGTAGTGTACAAATCACGCATTAGAGTAATGACAGACACAGAAAACAGTTGCAAAATGCTGCATCATTCAAGAAATTTACATTTAAATCTCAACATTTTTCCATTACCTTGTGTTTGTATTTCTCTAAATGCACAGCAGACAACTGTGTTGCAGTAAGAGTCTCACACACACACACAGGTTGAAAACAATTAAAGGCCAAGCAGCAGAGAACACAGTTATTTTCACAGGCTGTCCCTGCACAGCCATTACCTGATTCACAAAGTTACGGTACACAGTGTTCTTTGGCTTCAGCCTTCCGAAAATTAACTGACCTAGAATTAATTTAATTTTTTTTTTAAAGTATTTTCATATCCTCTCCTGTTCCCTTCATCCTTTGCCTCCCTAGGGAACTATTTTTAATTGCCTGGATTCAGTTAAAATGAAGAGCACAAGTTTCTCATCAGGAAAAAACCATCTCTCACACTGCAGGGAAGCAGAACACAACCTCTAACATTAGAATCTTGTTTACTTAGACTGAACAAGAAATCTTCAGTGCAGTACCAAATCCTACAGATCAAGTTCGGTGCAAACAGCTGGTACCATGCAAACACTGCAGTCATCATAATACATACACACACACATGCCTCTCTTGGGTGAAACCTAATTTCTGTGTGTCAATTTGTATACAAGAAGTTTCTCGTGAACCGCCAGTGACAGTCCAGACAGCAGGACAAGACCGGTAGAACAAAACCAGTTCTGCTGTGCTGCAACCATAGCTGGGTGACCCCATCAAGAACCGAGCTGACAGAACCACTTCAGCAGAAGCCACATGGTATCAGGGAAGACACATCAGCTGCCAAGTAACATGAAGCCAAAAATATGCCAGCAGCAACGGTATTTTGGGTGACCAGCAGCAGATATGTAGAGCAGGCAGACAGCAGGAGTTTTGACTCGTTGACTTTCACCAGGCTTTTATTTAAGCATCTTCTGAAGATGGGAAAGTGGGATCCCTCTCAAGTCTGGACAATACAAACCTGCTGCTGCTGTGGTAACACCAAGGACCACAATGCCACAACAACTTCAGCCTCTATTTTGGTAGTCAGAGGCATTTTTAAATTTAATCTCACTTTTTTATATTTATATTTTATACTTATATTTTTATGTATTAAAAATTATATATATTTAAAAAATTTTTATATGTATTTAAAAAGAGGCAATGGTGGGGAATTAATGGTCACATGCACCAGTGAGGAAATATAGCAGCTGCCATCACCAGTAAAACTCTACTTGAAGGTCTCCTTCATGTCTCCTCACCTATTTTAGACGGCACTGCACACATGCATTTGCAAGTCACAAAGACAGCCAGTACCCAGGGAACACAAGCATGTATGTACGGGAGCTTGACTTACAGCAGGTTGGGGGGATGCACAGACAACACCCATGGGACACAAGCACTATCTAGGAGTCACCACAACCAGCTGCTGAGCAGGATTTGAACACTGCGCCCACGGGAACACCAACAAGCTGTGGGCTGCTGGACAGTGACAGGATTAACCTCACAACCAAAAAGCTGTGTTTTGTAGCACATAACCATTCACCTTCAGGGGTGTGATCCTCAGTCCTGCCTCCAGGGCATTACCATGCTGGTCACTGTTCCTCCTTCCAACAGTGGGCTGTAAGAATTCAGTCTGCATCTTGACTATTTCCAGAAAACAGACACACAGTTGTAATACTACTATGCTCTCAGAAACTGCAGTCATAGTAACTTCACTCTGCCCTTGGGCAAATATGACAATATCTGGCAATGATATTTTATGAATAAAATGGAAGAAAAAGTAGTTCAGTTCCCTTCAGTTTATCAGACTATATTCTGCAATTGAATGCCTAGCTACACTCTTGTACTTTAAATCACTAAACTCATGTACCTGGTGACACTATGAGTATTTTTACACAGGGTACAGATGAAATTCCCCATTTTTTTTTCTTCGTGTTAATTTAGTTTCAGTTCTGCTGATCAAGTTATTTCAAATTGTCTGCAAAATAATTTCTCCTGTGGGTACAGCAAGAAAAAAAAGTGAGGGAAAAGGCCTGCCATTTGTACGTATATTCAGCCATGCTTCAGAAAAAAACCCACCACCAACAGAAAATGAACAAACCAAAATTCCACACAAGTATGGCACATACCTGTGTATCACATGAGAAGCAGACACGGACTTTTATTTGCATTCTACTGATAGTCAATTAGCAGCTTTCATGTAAGCTTCTATTTAGTTTAACAACTATCAGAAAAGCATTCCTAGGTTGAATTACATGAGTTCTCAATTCACAGCATGGATTACCTCTAAAGACTGTAGCATGCAAAAGCTTTCAATCCGGTCCTACTGAAATCTCTCTAAGTTTAAAATTGTCATTCCATTTTTTTGAGAAAGAAAAACAAAACCACAAACAAAAAACCACCCCAGCCCCATATAGAGATGCTATTTTTCAGTCCCAGCATAAAATCATATTGGATCTTTCAGATACAAGCTGAAAAGAACAGTTGAGATTTAGGCTGAGAACAACAAAAAAAAAAAAGCAAAAGGAGCAGTTACACCCTATTGCCATTATTATAACAGGAAGTTGATATCACAATAGTAATCTTCACTTTTGATCACAAGGGCTTTTTTACTCACGGGCTGAAGTTCATGCTTATGCAGAATTTTTTGTGACTGTGATGAAGCCATTTCCTTTTTTATTGAAGAAAAAAAAATCCATAGCTCAACCTTATCCTGGCAATTCAGTTTTAATAAATGCAATTTAAGTATCCAATGCAAGTTAATCCTACACTCTGTTACAGCTATATATAATGTTAGACTTTCCTATTAACTCCCAAGCTCCTAGAATGATTATCTGACATGAGGAATAGGGAAGCATTAGTTTAGCATAACTCAAGATTCACACTTACCTACAGCTGAAGTTTGGCATCTGATTCCTGTTCTGTCATTTCACACATAATCCTACCACCAAGTTGCAATTTGTTCTATAGTTTGCCAAAAAAGAAAGGAGGCTAACAAGAATAAAGGGCAGAGTTTAAAACATACTGCAGTTTGTTCAGAGTCATATTACTGCCCAGCTGCCAAGAAGCAGCATCTTATCATGTGAAGGAGCACATGCAACCACCTTAACGACTGCCAAGGAATATTTCCACCACCATGAAAATGCAAGGGAAAAGACAAAATTCTTTCACTCCCTTCTGCGGGACAAGAGCATACTCTAAGGCACACTTATACAGAACAAAGCCAAGAGCACCTTCCCAAACATATTGCAGGAACTGCATCATGACACAGAGGATTTACAGATATGCACAGAGTGTCATGAAGAAGTGATGGCAATACAGAAAGACTGGAGACAAGAGAAACAGGATAGAAGGGAGAGGTGTCGGCAGGTAACAGCTCAAGAGCAATCCTTGCCTCTTGTTTCAGCCCCTGGAAAGCTATGATTGACATTTTCTGAAGCAGCTAAAAGCTGAAATGACTTAGGCTACCTTTAGGCGTATTTGTGGGAAAACACATTTCCCTTACATTCCTTGGTGGGAGAACATTGGATGATACTGGAAACTTCTCAGAAATGAGACAAAAGGTTGAAACCAAAAAGGGAGGTTAGAAAGAAAAAAGTACAAGAAAAGGTTATGAAACAAGCTCTCAACACACCCAGCAAAGAGAAGACAGGGACCAACTTGCCTTCAAATGAGGGAGGCAAACGAACACACAAGAGACTGTTGGCCTGAATTATCAAATCTTCTTCAGTTGCTAAAATAAATTCCTTCTCCTGCAGTCAGCAGTGGCTGCCCTCATTTGAAGGCCCCTTTTTCTCCTTGTAACCCAAGAACACGTATTTCCTCCTGACCTGCAACATAGCTTGTAATGACTCTTGCCACCTTTAACATACATCCCACAAAACAACCTAGGCAATCTTCTAACAGCTCATTCTTCAGTCATTTGTCATTACCAAAACAATCTGGACCCAAAACACCCAGAATATGACTAAGATGTTCATCCTGGAGGTTTTGGTAAATAGTTGGGCAAGCAGAACTCTAACACAGAGAAAGTTAACCCAAGCAGAAGGCAAAATTTTGTTACAGGACAGGCCAGTTATGAAATTAATTCCCCCGTTTGCCATTACCAAATTTGCTGCCCTTCACCTTGAAGGCAAGCTGCCTTTTTAGACTTGTCCTCTTAACAACTACATCACAACAGATACTTTACCACAAGCAAAACTCCAGCCATGCACTGACTGTTACCGAAACAAAACTGCATTTTATCTGCTCCCCCTCATCACTCCAACGATAGGATGGGAAGTCATACTGATCAGTAACACCCTGCTGGATGACACATGGAGTATATGTCAACAAGCATGACCTAAAAGCCTATATAGAAAAAAAATCGGAATACTAATTCCACGTGCAAAACATAAAAAGGACTTTCTGTCCAAGCTCTGTTTCACACAGCAGAATTTCCCTCATTCATTCAAATTGAGATAAATACTGTATTCCCCATTCTCAAAGTTTCCCAAAACCAAGAGGTAGTTTCCAAATCAGGGTAGAGTCTCTATCAAATGGGTTAAATAAAAAGGATATAATCCATGATGAAGAGATCAAGAGAATCCTGGAATGCAAGAAAGAATTAAAAAAAAAATCCACCCCACTTCTACAAGTGAATTCCATGAACTCCATGTAACACAGATGACAAGATGGTCAGCTTGATATTCTTAGGCACATTACAGTACCCACAAACACCATGCCCATTCCTTGAAAGACACTATAATTAGTGTCCAAAGGACACATCTTCCCCTTCAGAATGTTCTGATACTGGCACAGGTGGGGTGTATATGTTTTATTACTGGGTTATTTATAAAATCCTCTGGAAAAAATGAAGCATAAGAATTTCCCCGCTTCACATATTCACACAGTTGTGCAGTGTATAGTATATGACGCACGTTAATGGAGGTACATAGCCTGTAAAAAAGTCCTAAAACATCGCTTTTTCTTAAAAATAGCAGCCCAAACAAATCATGTCTAGAAATCTTCACCCAGAAAAGGCACCCTTGCTCAAAGAAGTTTGCTTGTGGAAGTGGAGGGTGAGCGACAAGTTCCACAGTTCATCTAGAACCGCTGCAGCCCACTCTAAATTACAATGTCAATGGCTGTTTATGCTCTAAGGAAGTACAGTAAGTACAGTGCAGCCCATTCAGGTTGCTGGAATGTCACTGATCATATGCTCAATTGCATCTATTCATTAGAAAAATTCATCCACAACAGCAGCTGCATTTACCACCACACCCCAAACGCCATCCAGTTGCCCCAGGTGATTCCAGCGGTTTACCAGCCCGCAGGACCGACGCTCCGTGCTCTTGTCCCTCTGCAGCGACTGCAAGTTGCACTTCCAAACCCAAGGAGCTTTATTTACTAAAGAAGGGTACCAGTAGCACTGCTTTTGGCTTCAAGCTTTTGCAACAAAAAAAGGTAGTGTCTTTTACAGTCATGTTCTGCGAGTTTCAAAACCATTTATGCTGCACTAATTATTTTTGATTGAAACGTGCTAAATAATTACTGTTGAAAAGATGACTTAAGCAAACAACAGACAAGTTACTCCATTTGTTTGAGAACTATGACTAATTATGTGTGTAATTTTGTTTTGTATGTTAAAAAGGGTGTGTAATCCTGGCTTCTTTCAGGTCAACAGCAAAGTCCTCATTAAGTTTTGGGGGCCAGATTTCTCTACAAAATCATAAGCTACACAACAGCTAAAAAGAAATCCTTGTGAGGCAACATGGGTCATTTAAAAGGACACTGGCAACTTCCCAATCAATTAAAAAAATGTACCTGTTTTCACATGTAACACGTATGTAGGCTGTGGCTGAAAGACACAAAAATTTTATATTTACTCCAAGAATTACCCTGCATTTTATATACTTGTTAAGTTTACTAACCAGCTTATAACCAATCTGTGTGGGTCTTTCACAGAGCAAGAATAAAGTAATGAAATGTTATATGTATTTTTTTATTTTAATTAAACCAATTTCACTTTCATCTGAAAACTTAGATGCACTTATGCAGAACAAGGAGCTACAAACCCTACCTTTATGTTACCTAATAAGCAACATCTTTTAAAGTATGTAAAACTGTTATCAAAATCCAACCATGCTGCAGATAGGCAAGATGAGTGGAGCTAAGAGTAATAGATGTATTCTTTCCCCAGCCTCTCAAATTTATACTTAGTTGTCACTGCTCCCCTCCTCCATCCTTCCAAAAATCCTTATAGTGGCCCCATAAACAGACTGAAGAAGAATCCCGATCCTTGCATGGTATCCACCAGAAGATATTACCCACAAGGTTAGGATTACTTGCCAGTGTTCCAACTAGAACGCCAAAAAGTATAAGCCCAAATCCAACTTGTAAGCGGAGTTCACATAACACCAAACTGAGTAACGTTAAAGCCATCTATTCACTGTTCAGAACTTCCTAGAATGCTCGTGATGAGAACTTCTTACCACAAACTGGCAACTTCAGGACACTTGCAGCCCTTGGAGGGCTGACCAGTGTAGCACGAAGCAGGATCAAGAAAGGGAAGATCTTGCACGCTGCAGGCCTGCTGTAGGGGAAGGCTCAAGCACACCATTAGCTTTCGTGGACTGAAATCCCTAACTTCTTAAACATTTGCTCCTGGCATTTGGAGAGAGCAGGGGCTTTAATGCCCATTTATCAATCTCACACTAGCATTCAGTTCAGAGGTAAGTAAAACCATCCCCAAAGAAACTAAAGCAGACTTACTGTTAAATCAGAGATCTGTTAATAGAATCATCAAACGGTTTGAGTTGGAAGGGACCTTTAAAGGTCATATAGTCCAACTCCCCTATCCCCTGCAACCAGCTAGTATATTTTCACCTAGATCAGGTTGCTCTGAGCCCCATCCAACCTCACCTTGAATGTTTCCAGGGATGGGGCATCTGCCATCTCTCTGGGCAACCTGTTCCAGTGCTTCACCACCCTCACTGTAAAAAAATTCCTCCTTATATCTAGTCTCAGTCTATCCTCCTTTAGTTTAAAAACATTACCCCTTGTCCCATTGCTCTTTTAGCTGCCTACAGGACTACAGAAGATGTCCCTGCAGTAGGCATTTAAAGGCTTTGATTCACAAGCAGGGACAAGGTAGCTCGGGATGGCTGCTTTACTACACACTGTGCTCTGAAATAGTTCAGCATTTGATTCAAAACAGCCCAGGCACCAGAGGGAAAGGAAGGCCCTAGAAGTAGTAACCAAGTCTGTCACCCTACACCATGCCATCCCCAGGGCCAGACACCATTCACACCATCTCAAGAAGCTCCATTCATCCACAACCCTGCAGGACAGCCAACCTTCATACGGCCTGGGCCCAACGCTGGAAACCCAGCACTTTTAGCCTCAAGACTCCAGTTTTGGACCCCCTGTCTGGACTCTAGCCAAATGTGATCCTGCTAATGCTTAGGTTTGAATGCAAACACACCTCAGTGATAGGCTCAGTAATGCTGTCTCCAGGCAACAAGTCACAGCTAGGGGGAAAAGCCAAATGTGAGGATGGAAGGATCATGGCCAGTGAGGGGGAGAAAAACCAAACCAAAACCAACCAACCAAAACTGTGCAGCTGAATTTAAGGAGGTAGCAAAAATGTCCACATCAGAGTCAGAACTGGGCTCATTCTCACTGCTCCACAGGAATTAACACCATTGGATGAATGTTGAAGTCAAAATAGCTAAAGATATTAAAAACTTCACATATATAATGCATTACACTGCCTTTAATACCAAGACATTTTAACAGGTGCTCAGGTATTTCTGTTTTATACATTGGCTTAACGTTTCTATGCTGTAGTGTGCTCAAAGTACTTTCCAAGATTCCAGTCCAACAAGCCTGTTCAGTGTGTGAACGGTTTGTCCATGTAACCTACCAAACACGCATTTCCAATCCAGAATCCAGCTGTGCTCATTTAACCTTGGCTCATACACACAGGGAGTGTTCTCATCCTACACAGCCAGGGAGATTTAGAGGGTAGAGTTCTAAAAACCACTGTTTTCATGGCATACATAAGATCAGAGAAAATCTGTAGTTTCTCCAGTTAAATAATTCAGCACAACATTTTGGTTCACTGGACTAAGAAATGTTTAGTTGTACAGCAACACTTCTCACTGCATCTGCAATCTACTCTAACTCCAATTACCTCACATAGCATAAACTCTTTGGAATACAAACAGCACTAATTAATGTCTATATAGCTCCAGAGAAATGCAGACTGTTTACAACAGTGCCTGATGCTGGTTTTGTTACACAGGTTCAGAATATGGCCTAGGAGAACCAAGAGACTCACGTGTGCCATGAGTGAGTGGAGATTAAAAGTTTTGAAATCAAAGAAATGTCACTGAAAGCACTTTGGTTTTAAATCCCTCCAATTTATATCAAGGACTACAAATGGAAATGTTTGAGCTTGTCAACAACTGCCATTCAATCACATGGGAAGTGTTGTTTCTACAACAATCAGAATCTGAACCCAAAACAGCACTTCAGCTCTAAAAAGCAAAATTTTGAACTATTCCTGGACAGAGCTGAAAGTCAGTACCAACACTGGAAACACATACAAGATGAATGCAGCTCAACACAAGAAGACCATGCCCTGCACCAGATGAACGGTCTTTGAATTAAGAGTACGATCTAGCATCAATTTCAGAATGACGAAAGCAACCATCTCTGTGCCAAGTACCTTATCTGAGACAGGGCTACAACCTCTTGAAAGAGGCAGAGGTGAGGAAGAAAAGGTGTGCACCCAACCACTGCTGCTTGCTGAAAATCCAGCCAGTTCCACCTGCTTCCAGCAAACAGCAAGCGAGCTTCTTCAAAGACCATATACTGTCTCTGTTATTTCTTCTAGTTGCTTCTGACAGTGAACTGAGCTTAGATGCGCTAGACAAAATTCCACCCTATTACTCATAGCTAAGGCTTGTTGCAGTATTGAGGGGAAAAAAAAAAAAGAAAAAAGGGAAGAATTAAAAAAATACAAGCTGTACTGTTCAGCCTTAAACATCAAACGGAGAAAATGTGAGAGAATCCTGGAGGACACAATGACTGTCTTTAACATGAATTAAGCCCATACTAGGCACATCTCTCAACAGCAAGTCCATCTACTCTACTAGTCATACAGCAACACAACTGACAGAACACTTCCATCAAAATCCTTTCCTCAGTCCTGTGCATAAACTCATTTTGAAGGCAGTGACAATCCCTCCTCCAAACTCATACGTACCTGATCGCAACCTGCATTCACCAGTTCCTGAAGCATCTGCCTGTTCACTTCAACAGCTGCTGTGGTGCTCGATTCATTAGCAAAAGGCAGCAAAGAATATCTAATTTCTCGCAGAGCTTTCTGATATGGTCCAAACTTCGGCGTCTGTCTCATCTGCTGCTGCCTCGCAGCATCTTTCCCTATTAAAATCTTAGGGTCCAGAGAAGTTTCAGTGCCTGGTCCAATAGGCAGTCCCTGACCTGAAGATTTGGATGGTTGCTTTAAACCTTCTCGAATCTCTTGTAGCCTTTGTCTGCTGTTTCCAGAGTATGTCGTAGCCGGAAAAGTCTTTGGCCTCATTGTTAATCCAGTTTTCTCTGAGCATAAATACAGCTTTATTTTTAATGTTTTTAAATTACTTGATTAAAAAAAAAAGTGTCACTTGATGGTCTCAATTTCGTGTAAACATAATCCTTCAAAAAGAAAAGGCAAAATTCTCAAGAAATTTCTGCCAACATTTTACTTCAGCTCACAATCTTCACGTTTCCTACAGAAAATGAAAATCCTTGGAACCATCATTTTGCAGCCTGACGATGTCTGAAACAAAAGAAAATAGAAAGTACATGCAATTAAGTTGATATTGTAAATGCCTCTGAAGGGATAGCATGACAATTAATCAAGTGAAAGTGAATCAGTTTAACCTATCAGGCTGTCACGGCTGGATTTCCTTTAATAATTTTTACTTCATCTTTTTTCAAGAACAGGATTCCAAAAGGCTTTCTCAACATAACCAAGAAGTAACCCATTTTTCTTTAGTTTCATTTTCAAAATAAATTAAAATAAACCCCTTAAAAACTACAACGTTTAAGAATTTTATAGTACCTAATTGCAGCAAGTTTCCCACCCAATTGCATAACCAAATCCTGGACAAGCCTATCCTATTTCTTAATTAGAGAAGAGTATGCTCATGAAATGTTTTTCTCCCACTTAAGATTTTGTTTGTTTTATACTAGCTGAGCTCAGTTTCAGAAGTTTATGAAAAAGATTTATAATGGAAATATTGATGACTCTAACCATAGCAAATTCTAGTATTTCAGTAACAACATGAATAACGGAACAACAAGATATTCTGCCTTTCCACATGACTTTCTTAGCAAAGCCTGGAGGTAAGAATTCTCCCCAGAACTGGAAGGAGGTGTGGGGAGAAGGTGAGGGGGTGTGTACATATTTCATTAGCTGTGTCTGACATGGAAGAAAGGTAAAAAAAGGGGCAGATAGAGCTGCTCAATACCAGCAGAAGAGGCAGAACCTCAGTTTGCATCCCAATACACAAATAAGACGACTTTGAGACAGCTTTGTGGGCCTCTTCAGACATGCAGCAGAGAACAACTACACAGCACAGTGGAGCTACTGCCCAACTGGCTATCTCCATGCAGCATGAAGTTACAAGAATCCTACCTTAACTAAGCCTTTGTGGCATCATAATAGCAACATTAAATAACGGTGCGTTCAGAAGAGGATTAAAACGATGGCTTAGTCAGAAATGTCATCTCGCTACCGATGCTGCTTACACAAGTTTGCTTCTGCTGCTGCTGCTGTTAGCACTTGCGAAGTGACTACTGAATCGTGCTCAAGCCACTCTGTCAGGAAGGTTAGAATTGTGTTGTTTTCCAATCGCAAATACAGAAGATGGTGACACACTGTATCTTCCTCTCGGTCACTCAGAAGTCAAGTGGATTTCTTTTTTAAAGGCGTTTCCCTTCTGATCACAGCATATTCTGGAGATACTCTTTCCAGTGATGAAAGCACTGCTTTTTATTTTCACATGCTCATACTAAAACTCAACGCATTAAAACAACTCCTCCCGTGATACCTATTTCCCAATAAAACAACCATTTCCATACATCTGCCATCACTTCTCACTGCCATGCAAACAGCTTGCTATTGGGAAGGCCAAGAGAATCTGCGCACCTTCTCGTCTGAAGCCCATCGCCACTTCCCCATTAGGACAGAGTCCGCTTCAAGACTGCCTCCAGAGCCAAGGACTGAAACGAAACGCTGCAGTCAGACCCCAGGTCTTTCATGACAGTCCACCAGTTTGAAAGGAGCACAGCCTAATCAGCTGCGATACAGTCTACGTGTTACATTCTTACAATGCGTGCCATATACTCCCTCTAATGGGAAATTTCTGTGCAGTCTAACATCAGACCAGATCCACACCCTAACTGAAAGGCGGTAAAGCTCTACACTGGAAGCTCTAGGATCAAACTACTTGAGAACACGCAATGAAGGGGACCCATGTAAACCTCTTTTTCTAAGATTTAAATGCTCAGTTAACTTACAGGCACCAATAATGTACCTGAGCTCTCCAGCTCCTCCATTCAGTATTCACTAAGGATATCCTGCGACCCTAACTCATACAGGACTCAGAGTGACACAAATACCCACATGCACACTGGAAGGGGTTTGACACTTGTTTTAAGGAAAGCATTAAAGCTGTTCATCTAGATTTCGATATTTTCACAAAGAAATCAGCTGTTAGTCAGCAACAGATCAAGTTTTCATTGTTCTCAATGAAGACAAAAGAGACTGAAGGATACCAAGAACAGAATTTTGCCTGTTTAGATGGAGTATAGCAAAAGATAATACATAGCCTTGTTAAAAACCACAATAGTATCGCAGCCTTTATAAGATTACATCATAACTAGCTAATGCTTAAAAGATACAGAGCAATTAATTGGTCTGTAACGGTCTGTCTTTTCCTGAGAGCAGCAGGCACCATATGGCTGGGTTTAGGAATCTGGGTTGTTCTTCCTTTTGAGTCCCTGTGCCAATCCCCAGGCCTGGGACATGCTGGAAAAGCTCGCAACCCCCCACCTTTTTGCAGCAAAGAACTGCTGTCCCACTTACACACATGCTTCACATAAAGAACTTTTGTGACCTTTAGCCTAAGCTTGAGTCTAATAATGCTAGGTCAAGCCAGCTGGCAACTTCCTCAGCTTATAGGTACAATGCTGCTAAACCAGGAAGAAACGTTGATCGTTTAGATGGGATGAATGAGAACAGCAACAACAGTTAAGCACCGGAGCTAACTGTAAACGTGTTTCATATTTTGCAGAAGGGTTTAACTGAATATGTAAAATAAGCCCAGAAATTGGAACACTAAATAATACAGATGATTTACAAAGAAAGACAAGCTGCCTGGTTTTTTTAAAACATTCCTGCGATTTGCATTTTTAGCAGAAAATAAAAAGGACTGTATGCTTTAAAAGATAGTCTAACTCTGTCTAAGCATTTCTGACCATACATCTGGATTTAGAGTTATCCAAATCCTTCTAATCTGTACCTTGCCTACAGCACGAACGTATCAGTAGCCTTCCTGCCATCACAAGAAATGATTTTTCAGAATTATTTTTGAGCCTCTAGCCATTCTGACTTAACAATCATAGGGTTTTTTTCCCAAATGTTATACATTCTGCACTAATTAGAAGCTTGTGCATTATCCAGAAGATACAGTATTTCAAATACGTGCATTATTTTAACTGCATTAAGCTAGAACAATTTTTGAATAACAGCTTTATTTTTCATTTGAGAGATAGCTGCTCTGGCAGCAACCAACCAACCACACTGAAATTATATGCTGATGTCTGTCATCCCAGCAGCACTAGCTATTCACTCTCCCGTTTTCTTCATTCACCAACAGGCTGCATGTGCTAGTGGCTCTGTGGAGCTGGGGCACAGGCAAGAAACTAAAGTTCAGTTATGTTTCAAAGACCCAAAGCCCGAGCTGGCGAGACATTTCCCCGTCTATAACCATGCAGGCACTGTAGTGAACTGACCTAGTGATAACTGCAGAAAGAAGGATGGAGCGAAGTTTTAAGAAACTGCTACAACTGCCTTCCCTCTCTCAATTTACAGGTATTGCTTTGTTTTTCTCTGGGTCACAAATTCATGGAAGCAGGGACCATACACTTTATACTGGAGGTCTAAGATTGTCAGGGGCAGGGAGTGTGTTTCAGGAATTTCATTATTATACAAACCGTGCTTCCCTTTATAAGTGGGTGCATGGTGAAAGTGAAAAGAACTAAAGTGAGGATTTTCCCCCAAAATCATTCCTCCTGCTAACAAAACTGTCCAAAAGTTACTCTGTGCCCACGTCCCACTGGCCCAATCCAGCGCAATGGGAAACAGCTCACCTTCCCCATCCACAGCAGCCCAGCAGTAATTGACCGCAGAGTCTGGACACTCCAAATAAGCTTTATTTTGCGTCATTTGGGCGAGTGCCTTTGCCGGGGAAGTGGGTATTTCAACACGCACGCCACTCACGAGGCAGGAGAGAGGGTGGAGAAGGGCTGGATTTTGGCAGTGACCTTCAACTGCCTGGGAACGGTCGAGCCCCCGCTGCAGCCAGATGGGACCTCGCGGGCTCTGGATGCTCTGTTCGGCTGCCGCCGGCCTCCAGAGACGCCCCCCTCGGCGGGGTCTGGCCCAGGCTCGTCGCCTCCAAGCCCCGGGAGTACCCCCGGGGAACGCGGGCGTCCCAACCCCAGCCCCCAACCCACCCCTTTCGCAGGAGGAAAGCTCCCAAAATAAACTCCGGACATGTACCAGCAGCTCCGGCCTGCTGGGGCACCCACAGGGTCGGGGGGGAGCTGGGCTGGCCGGCCTGGGGGCCGAGGCCTCAGGCGGGCGGGATCCGGGGCTGGGCTGTCACACGGGTGTCCGGAAAATGTCGGAGGGTGCGGGCAGGACGCCGAGGCTGCCCCCGGGAGGGGGACACACACACACACACACACACACACACACACGGGACGTTCACTCCCGCCTCAAGGACCGACCTCCGCGTCCCCCCTTCTCCACAAGACTTTCCCCTCAGTTTGGGGGTGGGGGGGAGCACTCACACCCCGGGTTGAGGGGAAACCGCGGCGCCGCACCCCACCCCCCTTCTTCTCTCACCTCCTCGGGGCGCCCAGCGCCGTCTCTCGCTCCTACCGGGGGTCTGTCACGGAACGGTTCAACGCCGGCGGCGACCCCGACGGCGCAGGGCCGGTCTCCATCTTCCCCCTTGGCCGTCCCGGGCGCCGAGTGCGGGGCGCAGTCGGGACATTCGCTACATTGTTGGCATTCCATTCGCGTCACGTGACCCGCGGCGCCCGCGTCATTCCACTCCCCCTCCCGCCACATACCAGCGGGGGGAGGGGCTTCCAGGGCGTCAGGGCGGGAAGGGCCGTTAAGGGTTGTCGCACCCTGAGGCCTCCGTTCCGCCCTCCTGTCCCCTCAGGGTGCCCTTCCTGAGGTTTACACTCAGTTTCTGACACTCTCTCCCCTCACAAAAACCACCCCACCGCACAACAGCCCCCCGCTGAGGCGGTGAGGGAATGGCTTGTTGAGGTGATGAGGGCTGAGGTGCCTGTCCGCCCCCAATTGATTGTAATGAAGAGCTTTGTGGCGATAACCTTTTACTACCGTTATTCCTTCTGTGCTGAACTACCCATTCGCGCACACAAAGTGAAGCGGGTTACCTACTTTTCGTGTGTTTTCATCATGCTCAGGAGACTAGGGGACTCTGAGGTGCCGGAGGAGGGCAGCCAGGAAATTCACATCTGGAACAAAAATGCAGACCCAAGCGGTAAAGGATTTTTGGATGCAAAGCTTGTGTTTGACCTCGTTACAGATGGAGCTGGCCTGGATATGAGACTGTTATTTATGAAAGCAGGAATATTCTGATTTTAGATATCTCTATGGTCTTTAATAAAGACAGTTATTAATGAGAAATAATCCCCACACACCTAAACACAGCAATGTTTGGATCTGGGAGTCTGGCTCTGCCCCCTCAGCATGACAGATAACGCACACTGGCCATAGCCAGGGAATACTATTACAGAGCAAGAACAATAAGAAAGTCATCTTTATATATACATATGCATATAACTTAAGATCAACAACACGGAAGAAGCCTGCAGTCCGGGAGTAATACTTGCAAATTCTTGAAACCCCATTGCGAAGCGAGAGGTGCCCATCGTAGAGGCGCTCTGTTTGGCAGGGAAGTTGTCGGTCTTGCAACCGCTGAAGCACATGGTTGTCTTGAATCATGCGACTAGACCCAGTGTCTTCAACAGGACCGAGAGCACGTACAGAAGAGGTCTGTGCAGAACTGTCTTTCCAGGATGGGAACCATATTTACAGCCTTTTCCAAGCCATGGGGATTCTTTTTGTAAGTAATATTACCCATGGACTGTCCTATCTAAGGATATTTCTCTGAGCTTGTTTATCATAATCCTTTTTTTTTTTAATGCCTTCCATGCAAACTGTCAATAGTGCTGGTTTGGGCAGAGAAGTGACTGCCAAAAGAGTGCTACATTTCATGAGAAAAACGCAGCCTGGTGCACAGACATTGCTTAGTGTCTCATCTGAGGGCAGCCAGTTACTGTATATAAATTACTGTTGGAATTTCAGTAGTGTCATTGAATATATTGCAGGAGGTGGGGGGAGAGGAAACCTCTGACTCTGGTGAGGTAAGAAAAAACATTAGGCTCAGAGCAGATTCCAAGGTTGGCAGAACATTGCAGGTTAATGTAGTTTATTTTGCAATCTTCAAATACCTGCAAAACTGAAGTAAATTTTAAGTGATATGACAGATGCAGCATGGCTTCATTTTCTGAATTACTGCTCTGCTTAACCGATGAAGCATAGCAACATGATTGCGCAAACCAGAGATTGCTCAATGGCTTGAGACCTTTTCCCAACAAAGTTCAGGCTAGTTTAAAGGAACAGCATTGAGATAAAAATTGCTTACTCTGTGCTAGTACACTCTTTCGTAAGATTTGGTTGTCATCCACATTCTTAAATCTAGGTAAAACAGATCTTTTCATTTATTTTTCTCCTTTGGAACTGTTTGTTTTCCTTTTGCATTCCAATCCATCTGGGAATGAAACTCTGCTGCACTATTTCACCTCCTGGTTCCAGCCAGATGCACTTTCTGAATTTCATGCATTTGCAGAGTTGATGGGTTTGAATTCCCACCAGCAGAGCATCAGGTTCAGGAGAGATGTGTCGAATCTGCTCTCTAGAAAGTACCTGTATTTGCTTGGTCCACCACAGAAGAGGAGACTTGGACTCTTTCTGCTTTTAGCCTTTAGAAACTCAAACTCTTAGAAATCATGTTCCTCAGAACTACCAAGGAAATTGAATTGGGTTGTAGCATGATGCAACTCTCCTAAATCATTATTTGACTTCTACAAACTTTTGGACGTTACTGTGTATCAGTCAAGAGTCCTCCCAACTCTCTTCTTCACAGTAAGGTATCTCCGGAAGGAAAGATGCTATATAAAAAGAACAACATGATTTGTCTGTACGAGCAAATCCATTCACAGACCAGACTATGAGATAATAGTCTAACATGAGTAAGGGTCAGTGTGTTTATTCACAGCTCTGCTTCAGTGAGTGACTCTGCTGCCTCTCTGGTGATTACAGCACTCACCTCCTGACTTGCCTCAGTAGCTGTCTGCCCCGCTGTGTGGGTATGGTGGGAGGGACCACGGCTCCACCATTTCACATTCTTTCCCCTTCCATCTCCTTTCACCCACCTGAGACGGTGAGGGAAGTGGGACATCTGTGCAGCTCCATCCCCTCGCATCTAATGCTGTGTGTCACCTCATGTCCTCCCTGTACTCGTTTCACCATTAGCCTGGCCACAGTGTGATTCTTTCTACACTATTGTATTTAGAACCAATTACTAAATCATGCTGCTAAAATTACTCCTAGCAACCAAATAATTGTGATGTGGGTGGATGAACTTTTTCTTTCCGCTGTACTGGTAGCCAATAAAACCTTGAACCCATTCGGGAAACTTGAAAAAGAAAAGTAACGCGAGGCTATAATCAGCAATACCTAGTTCTCTGCTTGTCTATTTTTCAAAAAGAGGAACACACACACGCTCATGTGAAATGCTAATGAACATGTGGATGTACATGTGTATGAGCATACAGCCACAAAGAGTTTGCTGACAGTGACATCCCTCGCTAGGACATCGTGTCAAGAAAAAACCACTGTGACACAAAATGAATGATGTGCAGGGAAAAACGACTTAGGTAAACATCATCTTGTGTGAATATACTGATTTTCTTTGCAGAATGATACTGGGGAATCATTCTTCCCATATCACCGTTGCAAAACCAGTTAGAAAGAGGAGTTCTGAGTCCTCCAGCACAGTACAGACAACGTAACGTATATGTGAATATAATGTATATGCTCAACAGCAATGTAACATTATATTTGTGGCAGTCAAAATTAGGCTTGTTGCTTCAATACTTGTGTGGGTGAAAAAATTAATTCTAATTCTAACTACGGTTTAGATATGCTTTTTTTTGCCAGGACTATGTCAATGAGATCTATCACAGCATTTTTTTTGGGCAGCAAAGGTGTAGCAGACACAAGAGCTGGTGTGAAATACATTTGACTTCAGTACAAAGTAGGGGAAATTAGACAAATCTGACTGTAAAACTGTCTCAGCTTTGCAGAAGAAACACAAACCCAGTCTCACGTTAACTGGGTAAGGCACTCTGGATGCTCAGACTGCCTTTATAGCCCTCACACAGAAGGTTCAAAACTCTGAATTTCACAAGGACCCATGTTCCTATGTACTCTGCCCCCAGCCCCACACTTCGCATCAATCATTGACTGCAGCCGGAGCCCAGGCAGCGCCCGAGAGGACTGCAGGAATGTCGTGACTTTGTGTGGAATTTCACCAGTGCGAGCCGGTTGTGCTCTCCGTTTGGGAATGAACTGGCCAGATCAGCTTGATGGCATCACTTTGTTCAGGTGCAATGCGGATGGCTTTTGAACATCACAGCCAACCGATTCTGAAACTTTAGGAAAAGTTTTTGGGCGTCCGTAGGCAGTGCCCTTCTGATCCTGGAGAAAATGAGAAGGGGGTAATGCAGGACACATGAAGCCCTGGCATCTGGTGAGGGCATCCAGCAACCGTCAATCTGGCCTGTAATTATCTGCTCATCAAAGGCCTGGCACAGTAGCTGTTAGCATCTCCCAGTATAACTATGCCCCCACCACAGCTCTGCCCTTCCTGCCGCAGACACCCTGAATGATTCACCCTCCAGACAGAAAGAAAAGGTGTGGGAGGAACACGCGCACATTCAAAGCCCTTGGCTTGGTGCAGAAAATAAGGGACTCTGGAACCAGGGAGGACAAGTGTAGCTTCCCAAAATGCCTGTGTGGGGAGGAAAAAACCTGAGTGGGCTGTGAAGAACACCTACCCTGAGGCAATGATTGAGGCACTTTTCTTCTCCAGTACTCTGGAAAAGAAAATACAAAGGAATTCCTAGAGCCACCAGTATGGAGGTGAGGGTTTGGGACTGAGCAACTCCTAGAGGAGTACAGGATGGGAAAGCAGCACCAGAGCACATGGGGAGGAATGAGCCACACATGTGTAGCCTCTGGAGACTACGAACTGCCCCCTGCCACACACACATATACACCCACACCAGCGCCAGGGCACTTTGAGACCATCCAAGGCTTCAGAACAGTGATACTCCACTGAAACTCCTCGTGTTTATCTGGGAGAGGGGATGGTAGCCAGGACTGTTGAGGCAAAGATAGCATAGATCAGCTTTTCTCCATTTGTCCAAATGGACACATTTGGACACATTTTCTCCAAAGTCCCCACTTTGGGACTGTCAGCAAACCATTTCACTTCTCCACCTGAGCTGCCCTTTCCATAAGGGAAGAGGGACAATTCCCATGTCTGAAAAGACTAGGAAATCTCTGGATGAATAGCTCCTTCCATGAGCTATCATTATGTTAAATTGATGCCTCAAAGCCCAGCATCATAATTTAGGGTTAATTTAAAAGAAAGCTGTGTCCGTTTCTCTGATAATTTACCGTACCTATTTAGAAAGCCTGGTATTAAAGCCTTGTGTAGCTCTTCCCATGAGAAGATTATGTATTTTCAAAATATCTATCAAATTTGCATTTTGCATTAGACTGATCTATCAATTTAAAAGCTGTTGGCTGCTAAGGAGTTCACATTGTCACCTCTACAATAAACAACACATATTTTGAAGTGAGTTTATCAAGGAAAGGATGTCTTCAGTGTGTTCCAACTGTTAACCTGAACCCAGTGTTTTGTTGTTTTCTGTTACCAACCTTGAGTGCAGGACAAGAAATCTCCTATTTCCTGTGATAAATTTGGTTTATGGAAAATCTGAAGTCTGGAAGGCAAAAAAGAAAAAAAAAATGGTGTCTCATTTCACTGAGAGTATAGAAATAAGTTATTATGTCAGTATAAAATGACACATGCTTTGTCCATTGAGGAGCTCATACATAGGGTAAACCTAAGATTTTTTTAGATAAGTCCCTGCAAGAAGAGACAAAAATGACTCATGTGACAAAGACCGCAATCTACTTAAATGGAGCCCAAAATAGCACTGAACAAAACTTTCCTGAATATGGGTATTTTCAGTTAGTTACCCGGCTGCAGTTAATGCCTGGTCACTAAAGTTAAATGTCACATTCCCCAAAAGCATCACTGGAAAGGCACCCACCAGGCACCTCACCAGAGAAACCTGATCCATAATTGCCAACAGGGAGACAAAATGTCACACAGATAAGCAGTCACAGCAGGGGATGCACACAACTCACATCCTCAGGGTAAGTTAGGAACCCACGTCCATTTGGTTGCAAACCAGACTGAGTCACAGTCTTTTTACTACAATTACTCCCAATCCTTCTCAGAGCAAAAAACACCACCATTTCGTAAAGCCTCAAGGGGTCTTCTCAAGATCCTTCTTGTTCTGAGTAAGGAGAAGAAGGTACATCTAGAGAGAATAAACGTGCTAACAAAGAATTTAAACAGCGAGGGCTGTCAGTCCAGTATCCTTGGAAAATAAACCCAGACAGGCTATAACCATCTCAGCTGACAAACATATACATGGTTCTCTCCTAGCTAAAGGGTAGAACTGAGTCAGAAGCTAGCACTTTCCACAGGCTGCCTTATCAAAAGCGATACACGGAAAAGCCATCCTTCAGAAAAGGACAAGAAAGTGTCAGATACCACTTGGACACATCTTGGGTTACCTACATAATGTGCAGTTGGAGCCAGATGTGAGACTCGGAGGAAACCATCTCTCTTCTGAGATGTTGTTGGATCTGCCAGAGTCTGTAAAAGCAGGGAAGTATTAGTTGGAAGATTATCAAAAAGAGTGACCATCGTAATGAGCTTTGCATTGGATCTTTCGACAAGACTTGGGTCTTTCCCTGCAAGCCTTGTTATTATGACTAAATCAGCTCAAAAGAAAAAAAACAACAACAACAAATTTCAACTGATTAAATTCTGAGAGAAAACTGGACATGGAACAGAGCAAAGGAAGGAACGGGATAGAAAAATGGGCACTGGCGTGTGTTCAGAAGTACTATTAATGTGTATTCAAAGGCGAAATAATAGTACAGATGGGCAAGGAAGTACAACCACGGATAAGAAAAAGACACATAATGCAGAGGAAGAGAACTAGACAGATGGCAGACTGACATCAGTAATGCACAAGGAAAGAAGGGTGAGCCAATATAAAACATGGAAGTCAAACTGTAAGAGATTGAACTTCGGGCATTTTATATAGTGTAGATATACTAAGACCACGATGGAAACAAGGATAGATGTCAGCTATAGACAGAAGTGGTGAGCTTTTAAAAAAAAAAAACAACTATTTATACCTCTGTTTTTAAAAAGTCTGTTTTTGTATCAAACAGTGTGGGAAGTAGGTGATAGAAGTGACCATAAATTAAAAAAACAGAAGTGAGACCATGCCAATGCAAGGCAACTGCACGTGTGGAACAGCTGCTGAACAAGAACACTCCAGACAAGCATGGGGCAACTATTGGTTAATCTTGCTATAGTTGACAGTGCACTGGCAGGCTGCAATTGCTCTCAAGAAACCCCCATAATAAGGGACCACCTCTTCAGAGCACAGATTACATCTCTGCAGATAAGATGGCCAACGAAATTGAACAGAGGAACGTGACTAGGCTGCACTGAATGCACAACACAGCAATGCAATGGCAAAGCCAGAACCAGAATCCTCATCTCCTGAATCATGATCAGCAACTAGATCATGCTGTCATAAAAAAAAATAAAAAGGGTGCAAAACACGAAGAGTCAAAGGGAATGTCCAATTTCTAGGTTCCAGGCTATTGCCCAGACACAAAGTTCTAGGGGAAACCTGTAAGACTCAGGTCTTGCCCTAGATAGCCTGCAGAAATTCAGATCCTCGCTGCTTGGCCTTTCTTTGACACACAGTAATTTTCCAGTGCTGCCGTAAGCCTATTGCTGCACCTCATTTTCCTAAATAAACTGGCTTTTCATGGTGACTGTGCCAATTGAGCTGGCCTCATGTTGGCATACCTGCCACATCTGCAAGACGGCGCTGAGCAGCCCTACGGTGCAGCAGGGCAAGGCGGCAGCCCACAGCATCTCCTGAGCTCGGAGCACGGTGGGGTTGCAGCACTCTCCTGTTTGAGGTCTGCCCACAGACGTGGCACGTTCTCAGAGCTCCTGCCGAGCCCAGCACTCAGCCGCCACATTTCTGGCGCAGAGGGCCAGAGAGCAGAGCAGTTGCGTGGTGCAGGGGCAGGGCTCCAGGGGAAGCCTCCCCTGTTTGGCTTCCCTGCAGGAAGGAAGTGGGATAACATACAACTTGGCAAGGCATCTCAAAGCAACGCAAGAAACTCCAGTCAACAAACCTCACATATTTTCTTGAGGGCGAAGGATACTGAGGAGAAAAAAACCTACAGTCACACCTCTGTGTACTCTGGGAGCTGAGATCCTGTGTACTTTGCGCTTGTTTACATACCTTTGTCAGCAAAGAAAGACACCAGAAAACTGAGAGAAGGTATTTACTATTGTTTGTGAGGGGAGTGATTTGCATGAATAAAATAACTTGGCCTAAATCCTACAGATCAGTTAGTGTAATCACAATGGGAGGACGGAGGTAACTATTGCCCGGTCTTTGGTCTTTGCAACAGAATAGGAAATTGCATGTTGGGCCTTGTCATCCCTGTATGCCACACATCCATTTTAAAGATGAAGTTTTATGGAAATCAGGTTCTGGATTACAGCCCCTAAAAAGTTGTTGGGGAAAAATTCTAAGACCCCTGCGTAGGAGACTGTGAAAAATCCCCAACTGTCCGTAATGCTCTGAGAGTATCATCATGGAATAATGTAACATGCAAACAGCATCCAAACTGAAAGACTTTCTACTCTGAAAATGCTTCACCACTGCCTGTTCCCGCTTGATGACTGTCATTATCACCGCACGTCTGCTGGTCTTCCACACAGTCTTTCAACCTACATCTATTTTGAACTTTCTTCCCACACCAGCCACTGCTTTTAGCTCACTTCAGGAACACACACTCGCTTGTCGACAAAACTCCACAGCAGCCCTCAACGTACTTTCAGTCTTTAGCATTTTTCTTTCAGTCTCTGCTGTACGTTACCTTTGCCTACTGTGCTAGAGCTCATAAAATATCAACTATTAAACAGAAAAGGCTCTGAATGTCAAGGGTAGCTTTTATTCATCACCAGTCACTAAAACCGCAGGGTGGATAATAGGTGGTTTGCAAATAATTAAAATACAGAATTTGGTTAGAGTGAGAATCACCATTCTGAGTCTGTAACTTAAATGAGTAAAGTCTTCTATAAATCTTGGAATGTGATAAACACACAAATAAAAGTATTACTACACTGTTAATTCACAAAGTGAATAGGGACACAGAAGTCACAACAAACTGTTTTAAAGTGGCATCACCTGATAGCATAAAAACCACTTCAAGTGGCCCTTGCTTTTCTATCACCATGGCTACAAATCTTCTCTGCGCCCTGGCCATTTCTTCCTTCAGGTACTGTAATTTATTTACAGTCACTCTCTGCGCTCCTTTGTACTCCCTTTAGCCTAACAAAATCAGACTAATTGTTCTTCCATCCATTTTCCACTTCTCCTATGTCACTCCAAACGCTCTAACACTCCCTGGAATACCAACCCCTCAGTTTGTCTGTAGCAAGAGGGCAGGCTCAGGCTTTGTCGTGGATTGCTATGCACACCGAACCTGTTTATCCGTCCCCTGTGTACACAGTGATATGGGTGTGCAAATGTAGAAGCTACTTTTTAAGCAGCCTTGTGCAATGTTGTGAAATGCAATCAAAGACTGTGTTTGTGTGCAATACTTGTATTCTTGGCCTCTTGCGAATTTCACAGTTGTTGATGTTCTTCACTTCATGTCCATTTGGAACATCACGGTAAATCCTCATCTTGTCATATAGGAGGACGTGTGTGCACAGGGTGGGTGACACCAAACAGCAGTACCTGTGTAGCTGGAGTTGTTTGTCTGGTGGGCCCTGAAGCATGGCACTGCTGATCATGCCACCCTCCTCCCCAGCGCACCCAATCATTTCTGCCTGCACCTTTCTAGCAGCGAAATGATTTTTTGTTGTGTCCGTGACTGTCCAATTTCATATCCCTGTGGAGTTTTTAATTTCTTCCCCTGAAGTCCTTGCTGTTATTATATATCCATTCTGCCTCAAATCCATTTTTTCCAATATAAAAGTGTCAATACTCTCTAAATCTGCTCTCAGTTCTTCCTCTATTTTTGGGGGGAGTTGGGGAGGTTTTTTACTCTTCTTTCATTTTATTTCATATAACCAGTCTCTCATTAAAGGCCTAATCTGAAGCTTTTAGTTACTGCCTCAATATATTCTTCTTTTTGAAGTGGCCCTTGCTTTTCTATCACCATGACTACAATTGTTCTCTATGCTGTGGCCACTGCTTGCTTCAGCTACTGTAATTCACTGACAGCTACTCTTCAGGCCCCTCTGTACTCCCTTTAGCCTAACCAAAATGTTGTTAATCTGCATTCTCCTCCCCAACACTTGAAGGATACCATCTTGTTTCTTAATCTTGTAAGTGGCTCTTTGCCGCTTCAGTCTTCAGAGGTTTTCTCTCCTTTCCCCCTGTTCCCTCTCTTGCTTCCTGTGTGCCACCCAATGCTCTCCTGCCACAATGCCCTGTCTCCTCCCAGCTTCTGTTCTGTACCCTGCCTTTATTTTGGTAGCTGCATGAGTTGAAATAATATCAGTTTTACAGGGAGGAGAATTCCTGTACAGATTCCTTGACTCCTAAAGGTCATCTGTGAGCTCCATGACAGATTAGAAAAGAAACTCCAGTGTTTCTGAGTGGCATCCATTCAGCCCCAGGACTCCCCCTCTCCGCATCTGTCCTTCACACGTTCTGCCCTGGTGAGTCTTGGCCTCTGCAGGATCCATTTTTTCCATCAAGGTAATTGCCTCATGGTTTTTCTTGACCATGTTTAACTCTGAATTCTTTGGGAATGAGATTAGTTGGTTTGTATTTGCAAAGCACCCGGTTCACCTTTGCAGTGCCATATAAACGCTTACCCCATTGTAATTATAGTAGCCAGTGGCTTAGACATGCTGTACTGTGCTCGGGGAGGAAGCAGACAGATTTCTGTGCGTCACACAGAGGAAAGCGCCAGACTGTGTTTGCTCGTTAATTAAAACATTTCAGTGACTTTAGCTTGAGCAATATAAAGCTGCATTGGATAGCCTAAATGTACCTCAATTAAGATTTCAGGTAAGATCTCCTGCCAAAACTGAGAAGATGCCCTGGTAACAGTGACGGTCAGGGCAAAGTGCTGGCTTGGAAACACGGGAACAGAAAGCACAACCCTATCTGTCCCTCACCTTCTGGAGCTTAAGGGACAAATATTCCCAGAAAACTCGTTGTGTCTTAAAGGAGGAAAAATCTCCATCATTTTTCCAGACTTATTGCTGTGACAGGTTCAAAAGCCTTTGGCTCTCCTTACGCTAAATTAACACAGCACTGACTGGGGTAACGGCTGCTTCTGTCCTGAACCAGGAGCATTCCCATGGGGCCACAGGGTGTTAGTCCCATGTAGCACCCGAACATCTCTTTGACTGTCTTTTTCCCATAATTAAGCAACTAGGTAAAGCATGGATCAGCTTTGGCCCACATCATTATACCCCACCTCACCACAACCAGAGCCAGTGCGTGAATATTAAATACATTCACTGAGGTAAGTTCAGTGAATTATTTACCCTGAAGGCAAAAATGTGCCAGAATGACCTATACTGACAGCAGGTCTCTGGTCAACGCCTGTTTGTTCAGAGCTGGCACAGGTTGCCTGGAGAGGCTGTGGAGTCTCCATCCATGGAGATATTCAAAACCTGACTGGACATGGTTCTGGACAACCTGCTCTAGATGACCTGCTTGAGCAGGGGTTTGCACTAGATCATCTCAAGAGGTTACTTGCAACCTCAGCTATTCTGTGATTCTGTGAGCTGGGCCCTACGAGGTTTGTATCACCTACATCCCTATGTTCATCCCAGGCAACAAAGAGAACTCCTACATGGGATGCAAAGCCCTTTGTCTGAAATCAAAGCAGGGTGGGGGGAGGAGGACCCCTATTCATCCTGTAATGAAAGTTCAGCTAGAGAATTGTTCTTTTCCTAACCTTATTCTCCTATTCACATTTTTGGTGACTAATGTTTGGGAAGCTAGAGTACAACAGACTGAATTTATTCACAGTCCGAGCATTACGAAAGAACCCTCTGAGGCAGTTTCCTCTCCACTGCCACACCATTGAAGGCAGCCCTGACCTTTGGGGACCACCCTCTTCAGGAATGGAGGGTTATTCAGCCTGCATCCTGTTTGAGAACCACACGCCCCTGAGCAGCCAGCTCACCCCTGGAGTGGGGGCCTGACCATTTGTTTCACAGCGTTCCCGCTGTAAAGCAGCACCCCTGAAGCGAGCCGGAGTGTGACCTGCTCTTCCTGGTGCTGGCTTAGAACTGAGCTCCCTCTGGGTGTACGCAGCTAAAGCAGACTGATCCCACAAACCTACAGGCAGAGGTGTTAGCAATTTGGCTGGCATCAGGAGGAAAACACACCCTTGGGGTATAGCCTTGCTTATCATTTAACCTCAGCTGAATACATGTAGGAAGCAGTGATCTGTCTCCTGCTAATCCTTACTCAAGATAAGCCCTTTGAAGTCCATGTGTGCTGCAGGCAGGGCCAGCTTGGCATTTTTGCCAAGTCGGTGAAACGTTTTGACAGCAACTGCTTTCCTTTTCCCCAAAACAACAACTGGCTCTTGTTCTGCTCTTTAATCTTGAAAAAAACCTTCATTACATTTCCATCTTGCTCTGCATTACTATGAGAGAACACCATTGCCACCACAATTCTCACGCATGAATACTCAGAGCCGTTGCCCACAGATTTCCCGTTCCTCAGTGCCCAGCCCTGCGGGATTGAGTAGTGTGTCCTGGGTTTTGTGCTGGTCCCAGCGAGAGGCTGGAGAAAGAGAGAGCAGAGCAGAGAACAGACTGTGCTTGCCATTCTCCACTGGAGAGAGTCAAACCAGTCCTTCCTTACAGAGAACTGCAGGAATGCAAGGCTGGAAAGGATCTAGTTTAGGCTGTCCCTCTTCACTATGGCAGTTTTTTGTCTAGTCTTAAAAACTCCAGTGCAAAGATTCCACACATTTCTCCCTGGCAGCTTGGTGCAGTGTTTCATGTTGTGTTGGAGGCTCTGATTTGAGGCTACCCTGTGTCCAGGTTTGCTAGGTGTTTTCTTTTCCTGTGCAGAAAAATTGCCTGCACAGATTTTTGAGAATTGACTGTACTGTAGCTTGGATAGGAAGGCTACACACGTGGAAAAACTGGACATATCCCCAGGACCTGTGCTGACCTATTGTACAATCTGTGAGCAGGAAACTGGACCAGGAAGCACTGGTCTTATTCTATGAATGAGATGCAGTTGCATGGTGAATATGCAGTGAATTCAGTGTGTCCCGAAAGAGTGTGATTTACTGCATATGAGCAACATACCTGATTACAGAATAGGAGAGGAATTACTGCATGGGCACTGCAGTGCATGGCAGAAGCAGGCGACATGCTGAAACGATGAACCTGAAGACACACAACAGCAACTGTGTGATGCCCAGGGTACTAGACATCGACATCGCTGCAGTCTCTTGGGTCCTGCTTCTAGTCACACTCATCCTTTGGCCTGGCCCAGCTCTCCTGGCCCTCTCTACCTTCTCATTCTTCCCCAGTTATTATTTTCCCCCACGTTAGACTCACTAAGCGAGCATGTATTTTGGGGGTCACCCTGGACAGAAACAGAGCAGCCTGGGCTGGCTGCAGGGTGTGACAAACTCACGCTTCTCAAGCATCCCAAGGTGCTGCTGCCCTGTGCCCTGCCACAGCCCCAGTGTTGCACCCCCACAGGGGCAGGGTGGCAGAGCACCAGGGTAAAGAGCGGGGGAAATCTAAAAGTACCAAACGAGATACCCAGAAGAAACACGTTATTTTGGGGAGCAGTAATTCCCTCCTTGTCTTCCACCAGTCCTCTCAGTCATGCTTTGATACTGAGGCACAGCTGTTCGCATGACCACAGGGTGACTTAGAACCTGGCCTAGAAAAAGGGGAATTCCACACTAGATGATGTTTGGGGTTTTGCTTGGCTTGTTTTTGCTTCAGCCAACAAGCAGTTGTGCTGATCTGACTGAAGCTGTCATTTGACGGTCCCCGAGCAGAAGCAAGCACCCGGGCCAAATGTGCCTTAGAGAGGTGCCGTGCTGAGGACCGTAGCCAAGGTGGCACAGCAGCAGTAGGGATGCCTGGCCAGCTTCATCACTTCCCCTCCCCCATGTCCCTTCCCCTTGTCATCCTCTCCACTGCTGCTTGGGTATGTGCACAGTGCCATGGGTGGCTGTTTGGTGAACTGGCCCTGGGAACCGATCTGGCTGAAAAAAACCCCCATTAAATAAGCTCAAAAGGGGCTATTTTCAGTGCCATCCCTTCCTCAGTGGGGTCCACTGCATGGGTGGAGAGAAGCAGCCCGGGGACATCTTGGCTCACCCCGTGCTGCTGCCAAAGAAGTGCCCCACAATCCTCAGTCTTTTTCACCTGAAGCCACAGCCGGGACACAGGCAGTTTCCTTATGCCTAAATGAACCACATTCTCGTCTTTTGTTTCTCAGCACAAACTTCCAATTTGAAGGGAAGGGTGGTAATTTTTCTTGGAAAGCTCACATTTTTTTTATTACAAATACATTCATGTTTGACACAACATCCGCCATGTCTGCCAGGTCGGCAGGGTTTTCTTTCTTTTCTCTGGCTCTTTTCCTCCTTGTTTGGGTTTTTGCATTTTTTTTTTCTCTCTTCCAGTATTCTCTTAATTTAGACTGGACACTCCTGTAACACAAGTCAGTGACTTGCTTTGGGCAAAACAATTTGTGCACTAGATTTATTGTCTTCCTGCTTGGATGTCCATCTTGTAATGTCTTCCCGCATCCACGCCCACCCAAGTTTCTTTCTCTCTTTTTCCTCTTTACTTTGAGCTTAGTGTTCTGAAGGAAGTTGATCAAACTGAGCATTCTTGTGAATCTGAGCTGGGTTGCCAAGAATGTAAGTAAGTGATTCATCCCCCTGTAAGGAAAAGTGCTGGCAATAAAACATTCCCCATTCCCCTTTTTTTGCATGCAAAATACTGTTACTGCTCACAACAAGCAAATCTTTTTGCTCAGAACAAAGTTTTACACTATTAATTGCAGAACAACTAGAATTCTTAAAATACCTTTAAGCACTATTCTTAGAAGAAGGAAACATTACCAGCAGAGGTCTTGAAAGCAATGAGATGTAAATTACAAGCGCTAGAAAAGCACACTGAAATGGTACCTTGCCTCACATCCTTCATATTGTTACCTTACTCTCAGCAGGACCAAATTCCAGCAGTTTTTCCTTTGTGCTTTGTGTAGCAGGTATTTTAAGAACCCTTCGGGGAAATGCAAAATAATTTCAGGAGGGAAACGTGTTATTTACTTGAATGAGGACAGCAGAGAAGCTGAATGGTCCATTCAGTGAGAGGAGTTTAATATCCCAGTTTGTCCCCTACGGCAGCAGGACGGGCGCGTGCCTTGGTGCCACTTGGCAAACTCCCCAGGGACCTGCCACAGCCACGTTCCCTGTGCATGGACACCCCGCTGCACCCTCTCACCCCTCTCCTGCTACGGAGCTCCAGTGAGCAAAGGTTTTTCCGCATCCATCAAGCAGAGAGCCTGGCAGTCTGCACACTCCTCCCCAAGAAGTCAGAGGACTTGTTTATACTTTGACAGCAAAAAAAGGTACTTTGGGATTAAATATGGGTTTTTATAGCTGGGAAAGCAGGATTCATTTTTTTCTGTGAGTCTTCTTTTAAAAGCTGTGGTATTAGTAAAAGATTGCGTTGCTGTTTGTCACAGCTTTCGCTTTCTTCCTGGCTGGGCCAGGCAACAGCGTGCACAAAAGCGTGATTTCCCACATTTCAGCACTGTCCCCGCCGCCTTGCTCCCGCTTTGTCAGTGACTCACAGCTAGGACCAGTAACACACCTGATATTTTTCAAACCTGCCAGGAGCCAGCTGCTTTCAGGTACCTTTTACCATCTATTACCTCTGCCAGCTAGTCTCTGATAAAGCTCCTCACAACCCTCATCCTGGTGGCCGGGGTCATGGGATTGCAGTCCCAGCAAGAAACCAGGCCGCGTTCGAGCAGCGTGAAGAAACTGTAAGACCTCCTGCAGTTCAGCTGTCAGCATCCAGCGTGTGCAGGGCTAAAGGAGCTGTATACTCACATCCCGCAGCGCTGGAGAAGGATAAGCTTCAGCACCCCCAGAAGCACGTACACACTCCATCACAGATGCCACCAGAAATTACCAATTTAAGTGCTCAAAGAATGTGGGATGAAGAAGTGTTCCTCCAAATCCAGGCACCCCTGAGTGAGACGGAGTGAGAACTTCTGTGTGACTGACCAAAGATTTCATCTGCCGTCTAAACATAAAATAATGAAAAGTGTGTACTATCTTTGTACACCAAATCATTTGCATCCGCTGTAGTTCAAAGAACTACAAGCTCTGTTAACACAAATACACAAATCTTCCCGCTTTGTTTGCAGCCCAAGGTGGATGAACACTTGTGGCTCTCATCCTGAATAGCCTTCATGGTTTCTAATCAGAAACCAATTAGTAACTTCCACAGTGTATCAGTTCATCTTTGGTCTTGGCTAAGATCCTTTGGGAATCTCCTCCGTGTTTGATGGTTGAAGCATGTTTGATCAGTAGCTCCACACTTTTCTGGATGAAGCCAGACCCAAGTTTGAAACGAACGATCAGCAGCCGGACTGCTGCACTTCGACGGCATTTTATGATCTGGCCCATACATCAGAATTTTTACGTAAGAATTTAGCAACAATTGTGCCTCGTGTTCTTCATATTTCACTTTTATATTTTCAAAACATCATGCTTTGCTAAGTGTTCATCTAATAGGCAGGGAATCTATCTGTACCTCTAGTAACACAATTTTTGCAGTTCTTGTATTTGAGAGTTTCACTTCTTTTCTTATAATGGTGTCTCTTTTGCTGGTATTTGTTTCATGGAAAAATCTGAGATCTCATTTTTAAAAGTAACATTAAGTGATAATGGTCTTTTAAAAATCTGAACACCTGCATTAAATTGGTGTATCAGCTGGTAATTATTACGCCTTCGCATTCCTCAAGCCCAAACAAAACACCACAGTGTATTTTATCTTGCTTCATATTGAACAAATCTAAGCTAAGAGGTGTAGAAGAGCCATTTATCTTGCTCTTCTATGCCCTGAAGTTTCATAGAAATGAATCTGAATTATTTGTAGCTTTGTAACAGGGGTAACCAAGCATAAAGCTGACTGTGAAGTAGTGTCAAACGAAGGTCTACAAACCCCCCCCCCCCCCCCCCCCCCCAATCCACTACTCTTTAAATACTTTCTTTCTTTCCTTCCCCTTTCTTCATTTACAAGAATTTCCCTCCAGCCATTCTGTGAGGCACTTACTTATTTTTTGGAGTGCTGCACTTTCTTACACATCTTGTGAACACAAAAAAAAGAGCACTGCTCACAGCATTCCGAAATGTCACAGTCTGTCACGCTGTCACATAAAATGTCACATCGCACAGCTTGTCATTTGAAAGCACCAGGTTCTGGACAGGTGTCATTTTCTGTCTCCAGCTGAACCACTGCAAGAGGATGCTCTTTATCACCATCCCCTCTGGCCCACTGATGTGCCAGCACAGCTGCTTGCATGAGCCCTTCCTCCCCCATTCCAGGCAAGAGCAATGAGATGAAACACTTGAAGAATGAAGCCTTTGCTCCCCTGTTTCATTGTAATAAGTCCGTGGAAAGCTCATCATGACCAGCTCTGCCAAGAGAGCTGACAGAGAAGGAAGAGTGAGAAATGTAAAAGCAGTGGCCTCCTCCTGCTAGCACCTTGGCTGCAGTCACCTCTGTCCCTCTGTCCATGCCTGTATGATCGCCCACCTCTAACTCCTTTGCTCTGCAGCAAAACTTCAAAACGTCCTTTAAATCTCCCCAGCACCTTTTGCCATGTGCAAAACGTAATAGAATACAACCGATAAAAAGTCACCAGTACTTACAGAGAGCATTCTCTGTTCGTCACAGGAACAGGCGTGCACAAATTTCCTATCAACTTTCCTTTCGAAGCTATTGTGATCTGGGGAGCTGAAGCGATTCTGCCTTACATTATGCCTACAGGACGTTCTGTTTTACTGGCACTATTCCCGCCACTATCGTTACGATTATGTCAGTGTTTCCACTAAGCACTGTGTCTCTGAGGAGCTTATGGTAACCAAGCTGTCAGAATTCATTCTGGGCTCAAACTTCACATATTGTAAATTCCCAGTGATGGACATTTCCTTTCTTTAAAAAACATCAAGTTAATTGACATGGCATTCAGAAAATAATTTGGGTTTATATTGCGCCGTTCAAAATGCTGCAGGTAATTTATCACAGCCAGAACATTTTGGTTCTAAGTGGCCACTCAGGCAGGAAAAAAAACCCCAAAACCAGAAGAAGTTAGAGAATGGCGTTTTCTGACCTGCACGTTGAGCCACAAAAGATATTTCTGCGATGTAGCTGGGCTGTCTCAGGGTGCAGAGGCTTCAGTTTGTGCTTGACAAGGCTTGCCACATGGAACTACTTATCTGGGAGGAAAGTTTTGCTCGATTCTTAATGATGATGCTTCTGGAGACAGGACACATGTAATGGCCCAGAACAAAACCAAATAAAATATGACTCTTTCTGTGGCTGATGAGAGGATTTATTTATCAACAAAGTGCCACAGGGTGGAAACTTCCAGAGATGTGTGGCAGGCTGAAGAGCAGCATAGCCAGGGAGCTGCATATAAAATATATGTACTTCGGTATACGCAGTCGGACTTCGTGGAATTTTCTACTTCAGGAGACAAAGCTTGTGTCTTTTAATATTATTCTTCCATGGGAAGGGAAAAGAACAGATATTTGGGGGAAGATACTGGAATAACCATCAACATAATCTGTTAAAGCTTATTTATGGAACTGTTCTCACCAGTGCATGAGCAGGACCGTGTCTATCCGAAGGAGATACTCACCCCCTTCTCAGGATTTTGTGTCGTGTTCAATGATGGCATCACATTAATCCCGGAAGCAGTCAGGGAAGGGATTTGTCTGCACAGGAAACATGGAAGACAATATTAAGGACATCTATTCCATGATGTTGCGAGGGAACACGCTGGCTTTGCCACACAGGGTGTTTGGAGGATGGTGCTGTTGCCGGCTCAGGGGCTGCAGGTCAGGCTCCTTGGTGTTCCCAGGGCAAACTGGTTAGCTCAATGGGTGACAGCAACCCCTGCAACTGGTAAAAGCACCAGTGATAAAAGTAACCTTCACACTGGGTTTCCTACTGCTGTCAGTGGAGCTGCCCCAGTGAAGGAAAACCGGGAAACACAGCTACAAGGGAGCGTGGGCAGGGGCCTGTGCTGCCGACCTAACTATTTCCAGTGAATTACAGGCTGTCAAACTTCTGATGTTGGTTGTCCTCTCCACAAAACACATCTCATACACAATTTTTAAAATTCCACTTATTGCAATGACAACCCAGTTGTTCCTTCCTTACAGTGTACGAACGTTTCTGTACTGAGGTAATTCAATACAAACAGTAGGGGGGAAATCAAGAATCTATGGTAGAGTATTACCCAAGTTATAAAGGCAGTTTATTACTCTATTGTGTGTCTAAAATTTCTGGAACATTGTAGCAGATGTATTTTATAGAGAAATGACAACACGCTTTAATGAAATCCAGGTTTAGATTCTGGCAACATTTCTTCCTTAATTTTGTATTTCGTAACTGAGTCTACTACCCCATCAGGAAAAATCAATAGAATATTTAGTACATCTCACCATCACACCTTCACGTGTATTTGTATAGAGCAGAAAATAACTCTGTGACAGACCAGGACTTACTTTTTCTTTACTTGAAACAGAATTCTGTCTTCCTTTGCTGACAATGACAAGTTCCAGCTCATTCTGGTCTCTTCCAGGTGAAATTCAAGCAGTCACTACAGTTGTGGCTGGACCTCTTGCATAACACACGCTCTCTTGTTGCTTTAGACTGCAAGCAGTTTTGAGCTGGGTTGGTCTGAAGTGCCATGGAGCTGCCCTCCAGCTCCATCCTCGCACCACTCAGGGGACGCAGGCAGGGTCACATCCTGCCTGCCTTACTGGTGTCCACTGCCGGGAGCAGCGCCCTAAGTTAAAAAATAGAGAGCCCCACTGTTCCCAGTTCCTGTGCCCAGGTCTGGGCGGCAGCACTGCGAGCATCCTTCTGAATGCCTCGCACACCCAGAGGCACCAGCTACAGTTTTGCTGCCCAACATTAGTTTGTCTCAGCTGACTAGGGATAAATCAGAGTTTTTAAAAAAGATTATAGTTCAGTCACATGTATTTGCTTTATGAGAACATTTCTGACACAAGAGTAAGCATCTCCGCCAAATTATCTTCGTCAAAAGGATGTGGATGCTGCAGGTTTCCAGACAAACCTCTGTAGGTATTTAAAATGAACAAAAAATAATAGAAATATGAGTGATAACGCTCATCTGCCCAATATATTATTCTCGGAAACATTTTTTCTGAAACTGAAGAAAAAAAAAAAGCATCCTGAGGATGCTCTTTCAGGAAACACCTGATGTGGAATAGTTCCACCCGAATGGCAGAACTGTAACATTTGGCAGCATCACAAACAACTTCACCCAAGGTCTTACGCTGGTAAGGATGAGGCGGCCTGTTTACAAGGCACTCCAGCGGCTCTGCCTTGCACACCATGCCTGGCGCACGCGCAAGGCTGTGCAGGCTGACGGCTGCTACTGTCACGGTAACAGCTACATAACAATTTTGCAATATTGTATAAATCATCTTCAAAGCATTTTTATTAGCTCGGGGTCCTTCTGGTGACTTTAAAGAAGGGGAAAACATCTGTGTGATCCATACACAAGTGTAGATTCCTCCCAGACAGTCAAGTCTTGGTGCTCCTGAATTAGGAGACTGCCTCGGGGTCTCCACATGCTTTTACATGTACAGGGACAGTGATTTTATACACTCCAAACGAGCAGCCCTCTCCTGCTGGTCTTCACCACACTGACTCGGTCACTTGCAGGTCGAGTAGGACCATGGAAGCCCAACAGTTGTGGTGCATTTTGTGAGCCCAAATCATTTCACTTCAAAACAGGACAATGAACAAGGATTGAAGCTTAAATGACAACAGTGTAATTTTCTAGCAGCATTACAGGCTTCTTGAAATCTACACTAACTTTGGTATAAAATACAGGAAATTAAAATACTGTAACAAAATTGACTGCACATGAAGCTTTTGGAACATAAACCGGATCTGTGGTGTTACCATGAGACAAAATGCAGGAAATACCAGCAATCATATTTGCAAAGAAAACGCGACGGTGTTCTGACACCACCGGCTAAAGCCTGTTTGCAGTAGCGGCTCCATCCAGTGTGAGACTTTGCTCACTAGGCTGATTGCAAAGACGATTGTGCTGTTGCTGGAACAGGGCAGTTGAACCTTCCACAATCAAGAGAAAAACCAAGTCCTCTATCACACTAGCTTTACTGGACATACATAAAACCATGAAAAAATAAGGAGTGGTATGTAGTCCTGGTTAGGAAGAACTCACAAATGCAGCCAGTAAGTCCTGGGAGCCGTGGGAACGTGAAAGCAGCACGCTGCGAAGAGTGAGGCTCATTCAGCTTCTTTGAATGGAGATTCAATATACTCACGGGGCTGACGTGTTCAGAGTTCCCTGTTCTGGTCATGTTACAACTGTTCTAGTTCCTTGGAGGTTTACCTCAACGCTTGATATCCCAGGCCCACTTGTGCCATTCCTTTCTGTATCTTCCCAAGGACACTTTTTGTTTGCTATCATCATCTCTGTTCTGCCTAGAGAGTTTTTAAGTCACGCAGTATCGATTGCTCCTTTTGTTTTTCCCCTTGCAATCACTTACGGTATTTCGTAGGCCAACAGGCTACTTCACCCATGATGCTCTCCTCTAAATGGCTGTGCTGAGTCCCATACCCTGGTTGCACCAACACACCACCTCATTCATTACCTTTCCTAGATGCTCCAATAAACAATTAAAAGTTTACTCTTTAGCCACTTAAACAGAGATGTGTGTTAACAATTCTTAAAGAGGCAATTCACACTCCTGAGACCACCTGTCTCAGTTCTCTACAGGCATCCCTATCTGAAAATGTTTTATTCATAATTTGGGTACCTCCTTTACCACAACAGAGGCTAGAGACGTGCTTGTACATAGTCCTTCTCTGCCTCACTACCTCAGGGAGCAGCTCCCAGTTTCTCTATAGCATACACTACATATACATGTTCACACATAGTTTGCACACAACACAGCGTTCCTGACAAGTGGAGGGACTCCCCACCCCCCAAAACCTAGGAATATATGAAGGGAAGGTGAAGCCACCAACCACTGAAGGGACAGACCCTGTTCCACTCCTGTTGTCTCCCTCCCTCTCCCAGTTACTCCTGGGCAAGCACTTCCACCACCCATCTTGCACCAGGTCTAGCAATCATGGAATCGGTTTGGAAAGGGCCAGATGTAACGAACTGACAGAAAACCAGCCCACAGCTAGATAGTTTTATCTTAAATCAGGGATTTTCACCTATTCTTGGAAGCATCTAGTGAGGGGGACAGCTGGCAGCAGGGAAGGAAAAAACCCTCGCACGACCTAGGGTAATGACCGGCAGCGGGGAGCTAAACCCCCCTCCTCAAGAGCAAGCTGTTAGACCAGCCTGGATACACCTGGGGCCTCGGCCTAGACAGGGGGAATCCAGTTTACCGTGTTATGCCTGGTTTAACCAGAGAGCAGCGACCCCGGGAAAAGCCGCAGCCCGCGGTCCAGGTTACAGATCACGTAATTGCAGTTTCGTTTCCAAATAATTTCCAACTTTCTCTTCCAAATACGTAACATAAGAATCAAAGATTTTAGACTGAAAATAAATTGTGATGGTTAATACAGTTCATGTCGTATTATTCATTATTCATGAATAATAAATTAAGTCATGCTTGAATTTACTTCATACTTAAGCACACTGGGTCATTTTTCACATAAATAAAGCACTCCGAAAGTTCTAGCAGAAGGAACTACTTAGATTCATAACAGAACTGTGCTTTATTTGTTACAGCTGTTCCTTTATGATACCTGATCCTAGACATAAATTCCTTTGTTTTGGAAATGGCGGTTCACGTACTGAGCCCAAAGCATGTATTATCAGGGCAGAAATAATTAATTTTAGCAGTGTAATAAACTGCATCGTTGCCTGGGAAATCCAATCCTGCAAATGGTGGCAAGGCTGAGTCATTCCCTTTGGTAATAAAATGATGACATGCTGTAACTTAATGTAGATTAAAAACTGTACAATACTACCCAGGCTACCACAAAAGGAAGTTGATAAAAGCCGAGGGTGAACTCTAATAGGTTGTTGGTTCTCTTCTCTGGTATTAGGTGTGCCATAAATCAGTGTTTTAAACCCAGTGCTGTCGGTTATATTACAGGTGAACTGCAAGAGCTTTTTTCCTCCTTTTTTTATAGTATGGACTCATAACCCTTTTTCTTCTTTGTGGTGTACGCAGAAACCTTAGAGGTGAATTCTCTTTTTCTCCTCTACATATTTTTTTAATAAATAATATATTGGAAACATCTACAGTGTTTGGAAATGTGAAATCAACCCCCAACATCACCCTTAGAGCACAGGTATGTCAACAGCCAGAACACCTTAACAAGCATGTGCTCTTTTCACGGTGAAGAATTTATTGTGTTTACTTCTCTCTGATACTAGACTTGTGCTTGGGAAAGCAGCCCACCACAGAGGTAAATTCACCCTGAATTTCCTTACTCAGAGGAGTACACTGCAGAATGGGGACCCTGAGCCACAGCTTCAGTGGCACATAGCTGTGTGCTGTACTCCGCTGCGAGCATCAACACAAAATCATATGAGCAGTATAGGAACACTGTCATAGTACAGCATCAAATACAGCTTAATGGGAGGGTGAAGGGATGGGAGCATCTGTCATATGAGGGCAGGCTAAGAGAGCTGGGGTTGTTGAGCCTTGGGAGAGATGGCTCGGGGGACCCTATCGTTGTGTATCTGATGGGAGGGACTAAAGGAGCCTTTGACACCATTTCCCACAGCATTCTTCTGGAGAAAGTGGCTGCTCATGGCTTGGATAGGCACACTCTTCGCTGGGTAAAATCCTGACAGGATGGCTGGGCCTAAAGAGTTGTAGTGAATGGAGTTAAATCCAGTTGGCAGCCGGTCACAGGTGGTATTCCCCAGGGCTCGGTGTTGGGGCCAGTTCTGTTTGATGTCTTGATCAATGATCTGGACGAGGGGATTGAGTGCACCCTCCGTAAGTTTGCAGATGACACCAAGCTGGGTGGGAGTGTTGATCTGCCTGAGGGCAGGAAGGCTCTACTGAGGGATTTGGACAGGCTGGATCGATGGGCCGAGGGCAATTGTGTGAGGGTCAACAAGGCCAAGTGCCAGTTCCTGCACTTGGGCCACAACAACCCTGTGTAACACTCCAGGCTTGGGGATGAGTGGCTGGAAAGCTGCCTGGCGGAAAAGGATGTGGAGATGTTGGTGGACAGCAGCTGAGCATGAGCCAGCAGTGTGCCCAGGTGGCCAAGAAGGCCAATGGCATCCTGGCCTGCATCAGAAACGGTGTGACCAGCAGGACTAGGGCAGGGATTGTCCCCCTGTACAGGGCACTGGTGAGGCCGCACCTCGAATCCTGTGTTCAGTTTTGGGCCCCTCACTGCAAGACAGACACTGAGGTGCTGGAGCATGTCCAGAGAAGGTCAACGGAGCTGGGGAAGGGTCTGGAGCACAAGTCCTGTGAGGAGCGGCTGAGGGAGCTGGGGGTGTTCAGCCTGGAGAAGAGGAGGCTGAGGGGAGACCTGATCGCTCTACAGCTCCCTGAAAGGAGGTGGCAGAGAGGTGGGGGTTGGTGTCTTGTCCTATGGTGACAAGCCATAGGACAAGAGGAAATGGCCTCAAGTTGCACCAGGGGAGGTTTCTATTGGATACTAGGAAAAATTTATTCACCAGAAGAGTGGTCAGGCATTGGAAGGGGCATCCCAGGGAGATGGTTGAGCCACCGTCCCTAGAGGTGTTTAGGACACGTGTGGATGTGGTGCCTGGGGACATGGTTTAGCGGTGGTCAGGTTGATTGTTGGACTCCATGACCTTAAAGGCCTTTTCCAACTTAAATGATTCTATGATCCTAAGGTAGAGCCAGGCTTCACAGCAGTGCCCAGTGACAGAATGGGCATGTGCTGAGGTACCAGGAATTTAATTTAAATATAATAAAAAATAAGCCAACTTTTTTTTTTCCTTGAACTGCTGGGGTGACTGAGCACCAGAGCATGTTGCCCACAGAGGTCTCCATCCTTGGACATACTCAAACCCCACCTGGTGTGGCACTGAGCAACAGGCCCTTAGAATCATAGGATGGTTTGGGTTGGAAGGGACCTTCAAGATCATCTAGTTCCAACCCCCCTGCCATGGGCAGGGACACCCTCCACTAGACCAGGTTGCTCCAAGCCTCATCCAGCCTGGCCTTGAACACTTCCAGGGATGGGGCATCCACAACTTCTCTGGGCAGCCTGTTCCAGTGCCTCCCCACCCTCTCCAGGAAGAATTTCTTCCTGATGTCCAATCTAAATCTCCCCACTTTCAGTTTAAACCCGTTACCCCTTGTCCTGTCACTACAGACCCTTGTAAAGATCCGCCCCCCCCAGCTTCCTTGTAGCCCCTTCAGGCACTGGAAGGTGCTATAAGGTCTCCCTGGAGCCTTCTCTTCTCCAGGCTGAACAAGCCCAACTCTCTCAGCCTGTCCCCATAGCAGAGAGGCTCCAGCCCTCGGAGCATCTTTGTGGCCTCCTCCGGACTCGCTCCAACCAGTCTATATCCTTCTTGTGCTGAGGGGTCCACAGCTGGACACAGCACTCCAGGGGGGGGTCTCAGGAGAGCAGAGTAGAGGGGGAGAATCCCCTCCCTCCACCTGCTGGCCACACTTCTCCTGATACAGCCCAGGATCCGGTTGGCTTTCTGGGCTGCCAGCGCACGCTGCTGGCTCATGCCCAGGTTCTCACCCACCAGTACCCCCAGGTCCTTCTCCTCAGGGCTGCTCTCCATCCATTCTCCACCCGTGCTGGCCCTCCCTGGAGCAGGGGTTTGCAGTAGGCATCTCCTCCAGGGCTCCCTCCCGGCCTTAGCAACCCTGCGAGTCCCTGATGCTGCAGCTGCAAGCACGCACAGGAAAAAAAAAAAGCTTTACTGTCGAAATGAGAAATAAATTCACAGCACTTGAGGAAACAACGTAAGTGCAAATCCTGTGCCAACGCTGAACGACCTCCCGTCCTAATATAAATAACAAACAACCCCCAACAGGGGAAAAAGCTACCAGAAACAGCTCTGCCAGCTACTTGGCCAGCCACAACCGCACCCCCCGGCTGCAAGGTTCCACTACTGGAAGCACCAGACCGCGCACCCAAGCGGATGCCTTCGGGCCTTCCTACCGGTGAAGCGCAGGGGAGCGGAACTCCCAACGCGGCGTACCCTTTCCAACTTACTTTCATCTACTCCTACCTACGCCGGACACCTGTTCGAACCTGCCTCCGCGCAGAAAGAGGCGGCTCTTCCCGAGAGGCACCTTATCAGCACCCGCCGGGAAGCTGATAGGTACCAGAACACACAGCCAACGGCCCCGAGGCCCCGCGAGCACCGCCCCGAGCGCGACCGAAGCGAAGCGGCTCCCGGCGCGCCCCAGCCCTGCCTCCCGCCCGCCCGCGCGCATGCGCCGCGCACCGCCCAGCCCGCCTCAGCCACCCCTGCGCGCGCCCGGCTCCGCCCCTCCGCAGCGGTCACCGCCCCCGCCCGCCCTCCTCTCGCGAGACCTGGGGCGCCCGGCGGGACATCCGGGCGCGCTGGGTGTTTGCGCGGCGGGACGCGATGGCGGTGGAGTCGCGGGTCACCCAGGAGGAGATTAAGAAGGAGCCGGAGAAGCCGATCGACCGGGAAAAGGTGCCGGGGGAGGTGTCCCCGCGTCCTCTTACCGGGCGCGGCGGCGTGGGCTACCGGCGGGGCGCGGGAGGGTACGGCAGGGCGCGACTAGGCCTCGGGCAGGGGGTTGGGGGTGGCGAGCGGCCCCTCACCCCTGCCTGGCGCTGACCCGCAGACCTGCCCGCTGCTGCTCCGCGTCTTCACCACCAACAACGGGCGGCACCACCGCATGGACGAGTTCTCCCGCGGCAACGTGCCCTCCAGCGAGCTCCAGATCTACACCTGGTGAGTGCAGGGGGGCCCGGGGAGCCGGCCCGGCCTCAGCGCCTCGCTGCGGGCGGGCGGCCGATGGGGCTGCTCTGGGGCGGGTCTCGGGGGGGCGCCTGGGCGCTCCGCGGGGGGAGGTCGAGCGCTCCTGCCTGTAGCCGTGGGCTCCGTGCGCTGAAGCGTGCTGCGGCTGAACTGCCCGGCTGCTGGCGCACGTAACCAGGGGCTTCGTGTGCTGCTGTGCCGGTGGTCATCGCAACGAACCTGTTCAGCTCCGGGCTTCTCGGTGTAACGGGTGCCCGAATTCCGTTCTGAGCGCCCTGCTTTTTCGGTTGCAGCTGCCCCAGAAGCCGTGAGCGGTGTGTTGGTTTGAGCCAGAGCCGTTGGGGGTGGAGAAGCGTGTTTCTGTTTGTACGGTCAAGTGCTTTGACAGATTGCTGCGTGTCCTCGCTTTCACTTTTAGTTTGGAGAACGCCTTCGGTTGTGAACACGTTAGTCTCCGTTTACAGCATCCGAAGAATGCTTTTGAAAGTGAATTGTGCTGCTGTTTTAACCACTTTTTCCTTGAAGGCCCGTTAGGGTTGTAACTTGTATGCCGCATGGTTGGATAAGTCCCTTCTTGTGACTCGCAAACCACGCTGGGCTAATTTACTTCTTGCTGGGGTTTATGGACTCAGTCCAGGCTGCTCACGGTGTCTGAGCTGTTTGCCATCTGCAGGAGTCAGAACGGGCATTGTCTGGCAACGCGCTGCTCCTTGGCTGCTGGAGGCTTGGAGGCAGCGTACAGTCTGTATAATTAGGGCCGCTTTGGCTGTGATGAGTGAGGCCTTTTGTTCTTGGAACTGCAGAAAGGAGCTCTGGCTCCGGGTTGAAGGCTGGGAAAAGGAGGAGTGCCTCCTCTCAGGGCAGAAATGGAAATCCTGATGGAAGTGGAAAACTCCTAATACTTTTTTTTTCTTCATTTTTACATTTCCTCAAGTATTCAAGAAACTGTTTTAACACAGATGACAACTTGGGTGAGGGAACTCTTACGCTGTTCATGTTTAAATGTGTTAAGAAAAAAATAGGCCGCGCTGTTTAAATGGAAACGCTCGGGGGAAGCCTGGAAAAGCAGATGTTGGAACGCGTAGGGAGGTGGAGATTTGTCTTGGTACCACAGTAAGCGGGAAGCTAGTTCGAAGCTGCATTTACGCCAGACCGCGTTGCCTCCTGTGGACAGTGAGCGGTAACTTCCCCCCGGGGTGACAACCGATAGCTTGATCAAAATGTGTAGTTCGGAATGGCGTGTACTTGTGACGTCAGCGGCTCGCCAGGTAGCCGAAATGTAAGATCTTACTCATCTTCAGATACCGACAGTACGCGAAGGCCAGGAAGGGTACGGTTCGGTTGTAGCTATGTATCGATTCCATCTTAAACGGGCTTGGGAAGCTTTGTATTGTTGTTGCTTTGGGAACGTGAACCACTTTGGGGTATCTGTTTAATGTAGGATGGACGCGACTCTGAAGGAGCTGACCAGCCTAGTGAAAGAAGTCTACCCGGAAGCACGGAAGAAGGGCACGCACTTCAATTTTGCAATTGTTTTTACTGATCTCAAGAGGCCTGGATATAGGTAAATGGCATCTTTCTCCTGAGGGTTAATAGAACTCCGGTACCGGAGCAGTTTATTGTTTTTCATTGATACTGGTTTTTTCAAGTCTAGAAGCCACAAATCAAATCTCTGAAGTTCTTGATATCGGGCTGCATGGTGACCACTGCAAACGCTCGCTTTTGCTTGGTGACCGCGGTTAATGCGTTCCTGACACTCCGAACCTGTGTGCTTGGAGGCTTTGCTCGCTGTGTGGGCAGCCAGCCAGAACACGGCCCGACGGCTTGAGGTGAAGCTTTGTTGCTGGTGATAGGAGGTGTGGCAGGTCTTGTGTCTGAGAAGGTGTTTGAGGTTTAGCAGTGGTCTTGTTGCAGGTGTCCACCTTCCAGACTGTACAGGCTGGCCTTTGCCAGCACCCAGGGGATGTGTCCTGCTCTGTAGTCCCTGGGGCCTCGCTGTGTGTACGGAAGGGCTCAAGGGGTTCCCTCTCTGGTATTTAACCTGCTGTGGTAGAAGGCTCCCCCACCCCTCTGCCCCCTCAGACAGAGGATTCTGTTTAGCTTGTCTTGGTGCATCCAGTACCGGAGAGAAAAAACCCCCAGGGCCCTGCGTGGAGCTGAATGCTAAATGCAGGGAAGAGGGTGGCATGGGGAGGTTGTTGTGACCCAGCACCGTTTCTGGTTTGGCCATCTGGCGAGATTTGCCCCTGACTAACTTGCCTTTCCTGTGTGCAGGGTGAAGGAGATTGGCAGTACCATGTCGGGCAGGAAGGGCACAGATGATTCCATGACGCTGCAGTCTCAGAAATTCCAGATAGGAGACTACTTGGATATAGCAATTACTCCTCCGAATCGCGCGCCGCCGCCGTCAAGCCGCATGAGACCGTACTGACCTCTCGCTGCTACGTACGGTCGCATCTTCTGTTTATTCCCACTTGCTGTTCTAAAGCAGGCTGATTTTTTTGCTTTTGTTGCTAAGCAAGAACACCTGAAAGCAGTCAGAACCGAAAGTTCACTTTTTAAACCTTAATTTTAGTTTGTTTAGAAGGAACACTTCCCTTTAGCAGTGCCATCATCCTGTTCCCCATCGTTGATCGTCTGAATAGTGTGTCCGGTGTTTCAGTTAAGTACGACCGGGATTACGGGTGGTCTGTCGTGTTTGGAATAAAGGTCGATGTTGTTAATCTTTTGATGGTGCGGTGGTGTTTGGGTTTAGCTGGGCTTTTTTGGTTGGGTTGGTTTGTGTTGGTTTGTTTTTTTTCAGTGGATTTCTGCAGAGAAATCCCAAGTCAGCGTTTAATGGAAATTGAAACTGAAAGGAGGGTCAAAGCCTTTATCTGATAACTCCTGGGCTTGGTGCGCAGGGGTAGGTGTCAGGGCTGGCTGTGGCTGGGATGGAGTTGATGTTGTCGCGGTAGCTGCTGTGCGGCTGTGGTTTGCATTCCTGTTGAGAACATACTGATGGTTTCGGTTGTTGCCAAGCAACGTTTACGTTAAGCCAAAGACGCCCCCTTTCCGATGCCGTTCCCAGTTTCTCTACAAGAAGCTGGGAGGACACAGCCGGACAGCTGACCCAGACTGACCCGAGGGACGTTTCACGCCATCAAACCTCATGCTTGGTATGTGAGTTGGGGGAGTTGGCCGGGAGGGGAATTGCCATCATGGGTTGGGCGTGATCTCAGCTGGCCTTAGCAGACAGGGATGGTCCAGCACACCTACACACCAGCCTTACCCGAGTTCTGAAGGAACTAGTGTTGCCCTTAAAAAGGGAAAGCGAAATGCGCTTTGAAGGTGTCGCTTTTCTTAGAGCAGCGGTCTCCGGATGTTTTCGATCGCACACCCCATCAGTGAAAAACTGAGCGTGTGCCCCCAGAGTGGTTTGTTTAGAAGTCACAAGCAGCTACTGCTGTACTAAGGCACGTACGTCGTAAAACTGCACAGGAAAGGTGTAGGTAGAAAGGTGAAGTACTTGGAAAAGTATTTTAAAATTGTATTTATTAATGATGCAAAAACCATTTTCTTCCTGCGCCCCGCTTGCGTGTGCCGCTACGGAGATTGTCTTGCCTTCGGATCATCTCGCGCGCCCCGCCCGGGACACCTGTCTTGGAAGATGGGAATCTCTGCAGCCACCTGGCCAGAAGTGCGGTGTTCTCCGCTCGAGGCTGGCTGGGGAGCAGGCAGAAGGATTTCCTGGCGGCAGGCGCTGCCCAGAGGCGCTCTTGGCTGCGTCGGAGGTGAGGCAGCAGGTCTGTGCTCCTGACCCTGACTCCCTGGGGCGGAGGCAGCTGGCTCGCCGACCTGGGCTGCTGACCGCAAGCAGGAGACTGTCAGCATAGGCCGACCAAGAGCAAAACACCCAATTCTGGCCTCCAGAAGGCAAAGGAAGGTGAATGCTGTCACCTCTTTCCCTTAGTTATCTCGTGAATGTGTAGGATTTTGGACCCTACCGGTCTGAGTGGGGTGAATGTTGCTGCTTAGCCCTCGGCGGGGTGACTTGCACAAACAGCTGCAGCCTGTGCTGAGCACCGGTTCCGCAGGTTGCTGTGCCCATGGGCGCGGTGGCAAACCCGGGAGCAGCTGGGTACCCAGGCTCCAGGCCGCTGTGCCTCAGGAGTTACCAGCGAGCCTGGAGGCTGTTGGGCGGTCTGGCTCCCAGGAGCTTGAAACAGAGGAAGGGGTAGCTGAGGGGTCTGGGTTGTCCACGGGCGGACTGGGATGCTGGTCTGTGCTGGGGACTGCTCTCTGGGGAAGCAGCAGATGTTACCTGCTGCCTCCTTAAGGTGCAGGAGAAAAGAAGGGGTGACCCATCTCCCAGCAAATCCCTAGAACGCTGCAGGATGGGGCCTGTGGCTTCCCATAGCTCTGTGTGTCACTGCGGGGAGGGGTGGGTCTTGAGAGGTGGGGGTGCCTCTGGCCTTGCAGCGGGCTGCCTTCGCTGCTGACCCGGAGCATCCGTCTGTCCCGGAGGGAGCCAGGCCCTTGTTTGCTGCTGGGAGAAAGGCAAGAGCAGAAGTAGAAGCCATAGCCGCTCCTAGAGCCTTCATCTTCCTCGCTTAAGGCCGTAGAGCAGAGGCTGAAGTAAGCGTTCCTGTCTGCTGGGGGCAAGGTGTGCTCGCTTTCATCAGCTGCGATCTTCATTTAGCTCACTTGCGGGCGCTTGCTTTCATGTGCTCTTACTCCCTCGTGTGTGCCCTTTTTTCACACGTGCTCCCTTTTTCCCTTCGTGCCCTCCCTCTCTGCAGGAGAGGGGGGTTTGGGGTTCAGTTCCGTGCGTGCCTCGTGCTCTTCTGTCCCCCCTCTCTGCCTTCGAGGCCGGGCAGTTGCAGTTAGAGCTGTCACGAAGGATCCTCGCTTGCAGGATGACCTGCGTGCGAGTCAGCTTGTGTGGAGGTGCTGAGTGATGCTCCCCGCCCCTTTCTAAAGGGAGCTGGGGAAAAGAGAAGAGAAATGCTGCTTTGTAGAGCACCGTGAGCCTGGAAGTGGCAGTGGAGCTGGTGTAGCGTGGCCAGAGGTGGGATGGGGGGATGTTTGGTCAGGGTGAAAGCAGCCACCTCCGTTGCGCCGGGGAGGCACGTTGAGATGCTGCTGTGCAGGGCCCGAGGGCTGTAACGGCTCAGTGACTTCCCTGTCAGTGGGGCAGGTCTGGTCGGGACCCCCGCTGCCTGCGCGCACCGTCCTGGCCAGCAGCGTGGTTCTTGGCACCTTCTAGACCTGGGCAGCCAAAAGCGAGGACGGGTGCGTGGCCCGCTTGCGACACCCGCACCGCAGAAGGAGCGAGGCGGTAACCAGCCTGTATTCAGAGCCTTGCACAGCCTCCCGCCGCAGGCCAGGGCAGAGGCACACAGGGATACGGCCCTTTCCTCGTTTTTGTGCCCCGGTTTTGTGAATGCCTCTCGGGATTATCCTCCAAAGTTAAGCGTAGTCAGTATACGAGAGCAGCAGGTGAGCCGGTGTCTGCGACTCGGCTGCGCTGGGAGGTGGCTTGGCTTTGCTGCCGGAACGGGAGAGGTGGCCCCCGTGAGGGCTTGTGCGTGCCCAGCCTGGGGCGGGTCTTCACGTGCCTCAGAGGAAAAAGAGGAACGACCCACTGGCTTTACCTCTGGCGGCCCGTGAAGCAGGATCACCCAGCAACGAACACGGGGAACTCCTTCAGCTTGACCGCTTTCGTGTGGAGTTCCCCTCCGCGTGACCGCCGCGCAGGGGTGAACCTCAGCTGAGCTTTCCCCGGCTGCTTCGGCCTAAACACCTCTCGCAGGAGCTCTGCCCTTGACCGCTTGCGCTTCAGGTCCCGCGGAAGCGAAGGGAGGTCAGCTTCCTGTACCTGTCTGTATGGGAAAGGACGTTTGAGAGGTCGGGGCGGCGCGTGTTCCCTGCATCAGCGACCCACTGCGCGATCGCGGCCAACAGCAGCGGTTCCGAACCCGGACGTCGGGATGCAGCCAGCAGCAGGCGCAGCCATCCCGATGTGGCAGGAGGCGGTGAGTGAAAGCCGTTACCTGCTAAGCCCCTCCCGCACGGGGGGGTTTACTCACAGCGAGTAGCTTGCGGCTCTCTCGAAGCCACTGTAAAAGCCGAGGGAGGCTGTCGGCCCCTAAAGAGAGGGAGATACGCGCAGTGCTGTGGTGTGGGGGGGTTGAAACGTGGTCTCAGAGCTCAGCAACAGCAAGCAACCCCCTGCCCCAGGGAGCCGAGCTGTGTAGACAACACTGCGCCCAGATCCGTCAGCCCACAGGCCTTGCCGTGCGGGCAGCAATTTCGCGAGGCATTTTTGTGCCTCGCCGAGGCAGCTGGGTGAGATGGATTTTCCCCTTTTCTTTCTGGATACGTAAAGCCCTAACACACACAACTCTCAGCTCTGCGCTTTCAGCAGCAACCACCCCTTCAAAGCTCTATCTCCCAGCTGCGTAAGGTGAAGGACTACACGGTAGAAAGGTTTCCCGATGTTGTAACCTGGAGACAAACTCCACGCCAGCACCGCCGCCAGCTCTGGCCCCCAGCCAGGGTCATCCCCGGGGGTACCACTCCTACCGTCGCTGCTGCTCTCTGGCCAGGCTGTCGTTTAACACGGAGCGGGGACGATTCCCCTTGGACGTGCTTAGGCCTTCAACTACAGGCTCTGGTTTCGGTCCCCCGCTGATTTCACCGCACCCCAACGGCAGGCCTACGCGTGTGCACACACACATCTGCCTGTGTACGGGGATGGAGGCTGCACAAGAGCAGCCGCTTCCTGCCCCGCGATGGCAGCACGACCTTATAAAAGCTTCTCTGCAGCGCTTCCGGGAGCAGCTGGCTGCGTCCCTGCTGCAGGCGCCGGTGTTGGGGTTAATGCCCTCCCTGGCTACGCAGCGAGGACACGGCTCGCGCGCTTCGTCAGTAGCCGTCAGACACGCTCCTCGTCCCGGCGCAGCATTCCCGGTCTGCCTGCAGCAGGTGTGATGTGCAGGTTTTGCTGTGTGGCGCTGGAGAAAGCAGACAGCTGTGCTGCAGCCGGGAAACGTGAAGCACAGTCAGCAAGTTCTCGCTCGTTGGGAAGCATGGGAAAACGAGGTGGGCTCAGAAACCCTCTTGTGTCAACACGGGAGTGACAGCAGCTTCGGTGGAGCTCAGCAGGACCGCGCCGCCAGTAGTGCGACAGCGAAGGCGCAGCCCGCCAAACCCAGAGCGATCGTTGCCTGCCGCTCTCGGCTCAGCCCTCGCGGCTGGGCGTCACAGAGCAGCGGGGTGGGTAAACCTGCCCGTGCCTCCCGCGGAACCGGTCGCTGGGGAACGTGACCTGCAAAACGCCGTGGGGTGGTGCAGGGCTGGCGCCGTGCCTGGCCACAGCGACTGCCAGTGACGAGGAGGGACCAGGCTGGCACGCCGGGGCGAGGTAATCCAAAATGGGCAAGGGCTGGGGGTCTTTGGGACCCTCCCTGGGGTTTGTCCAGTCTCACACAACTGACAGGAGGACGTAGAGACATCCTGGCCCCAAACCTCAACCTCCTGCAGTGCTAAGCGAGAGAATGCGGTGAAGGCGGTACGGTCCCGCCGCACCAGCCCGTGTGGCCGGGAGCCACCCGCACGAGCCTGCGCCTCTTCACGCGCAACCACCCACGCGGCTGCCTCGGGGCGGGGGTTGGGGGGCAGGAGTGATAGGGGGTGGGGTGAGGAACTGCTCCAGCTGCCGTGGAAGTGCTCGTGGAACAGCAGCCTCAGGAAACCTTACCCATGCAGCTGGACAGGCAGGCTCAGACCCCGAGCAGCGAAGGAGGATGTCCTGGCTCCCGCTCCCCTGCCTCTTCCCTCCTCTTGCCTCGGGGCCCATCAGCGCCCTCGTTGATTTGGGTCAGCGCGGAGCCCGTGAATAATTTAACCTTGGAAAACCACAATTAGCTCCTGGTGGCTGGGCAAGCAGGAATGGCTTCCGGTGCGATGAAACAGGGTGGGAGACCTGCAGCTGGGGCAGAGGAAAGGCGGGAGCCCGCAGCAAGGCCGTAGGTTGGTTGACGGTCGCGTAAGCGGTCACTAGGGAACGTAACCGCAGGGCTTTAAGCCAGGAATAAGTGATGCCAAAACGATGGACGTATTTGGATACCTTCCTGCTGGGTATTCTGCAACACCCCCCGCTTGGTGTCTCCCCAGAAGGGTCCGTGTAGCAGAGCATCTTCTTCCACGGCCCGTGCGCGCGCTTGTGCTGTGTATTTTTTAAACCCTTCAACTTGAGTTAGACGAGACGCGGTCAGAGAGACCCAGCCGGCTCCCTGCCGTCATGCCAACCGCCCCTTCCTAAAGTGGGTGATCCTGGAGGAACGGCGGGCGGTTTCACGTTGAAGCCGACAGGTACTAACAGCCGGTGCTGGCTGATGGCCCCTTCGGCGAGCTGCGTTCCTGGGGCCTGCTGTGCGTGTCATTCCACAGCGCGGCCACTGGATGTTGTCATTGCTCCTTATGAATGCCACCACCTCTGCGTTACCGGGCCAAGAGCTATTCCCAAACTACAAGGCGGCTCCGAGGTGAGCTACAGCTGTTGGCGGAAGGCGCGCAACCACCGGGAGCACCGGCCCACGCGAATCCTGACCGCAGGGAGCAAAGCAAACGGCACTTTCTTACTGAAGCATCCTTGGAGCAGCCAAGGAAGCCCGGGTTCCAGTGCTGCGCCAGCGATTCATGAGGCCGCCAACAGAAGTGCAGCGGGAGGCGCTGAAAGCGGTGCTCGGCATTTACCCACCGGGGTTTGGTGTCGCTGCAAGGTCTGCATTTGTAACTTAACCCCCGGCACCATAGTGCTGTGGTAGGAAAGTGACCCCTTTGCGGGGTTCTGAGGCAGCTGACACCCCCCTTTGACAAGGGGGATTATGGAGAGACCCTTCTGTTAGCTGAGCCATGAGATAAGCAAATGAAAGCGATTAGGAACCACAGCAAACGAAGGAAAACCGAAGGCTATGCTTTTTTGGTTGCTTCCCAGGTGGCCCTGAATATTGAAGGGCAGTTTTGGGCTGGGTTCAGGCTTTCCTGACTGCAGGTTACAGCCAGGAGATGCGATCCCATTCTCACTCCTCCCTTACATCAGGTCTGGCGGTGCCACAGGCAGAAGCTGAGACTGCTGTCAGGGAGGACAAGCTAGAACAGAAACCAAACCCAACTGGTCTTGCCACCGGAAGGGATCCATCATGAAACTGCAGGGCCTCTAAATTCCGTGCGCAGGAAGTGGTGAAACAGCCCCTGGTGGAAGGGGCCCCCAGTTGAGCTGGTTAAGCACAACACAGAACTGCAGCCCGAGTCAACCTCAGCCCCTTCCCAGGCCACCATGGCCTTAGTGCGACTTATTTAGCTACAGTTTATCCCAACTGCACGGTGTGACAGGCCAGGGCCGTGCTCGGATCCATCCCCTGAGCTGGCCATGGTTTAAGGTCTTTTGCATTATTCTTACTAAAACCTGAAAGGTTTTAAAGGTAGAACATGACAGAGTAAAACTAGTCTTTGTCTTGATGATGATACCCACCTCAGAGCTACGGTCCTGCCACACAGAACACCAGTACAACCAGCAACAGCGCTTGTGTTGGGGTAACATTGTACGCAAGGAAGCCAAAACGAACTAGGAAAACTTCCTTTCTAGGTTGTGAGACGCCCCACGCCAGCGTTGTATTAGCGTGGGTAGACCTGATGATCTTCAGATTTCAATTGTCATCTTGAAGATAATTAGCATCTCAAACTATTAATTGAATCCCTTCCTCATTACTTAATGAAATTGCTACCCTTCGTAGCTGAGAAGGTTTGATAGGTGAGAAAAGCGATGCGAGCGGCTCAGGGTGAGAACGCCAGCGCTGCTAGGCACAACAGCTCCCTAGTGGGGAGGGGGAGTGGAGGGCAGAGCTGCTCCCGCGTTCAGGGAAAAGACATTCATAAGCCCTTTGGGGAATTTCACTAGTTGAAGTGGGGGTAGGGCAGGAATACAGCGAAGTCCAGGACAATAGTGCTGCTTGTTCCACCGGATAAAAATGGAGCCTTTCGGGATATCTGGATTGGTTCAGGGCAAGAAAGTGCCCATCAAGCGCTGTTGAGCGAACACAGGCTGCGCTGGTCGATCTGCCTGACGCGTGCTCTGCAGGAGGATACTTTGTACTGTTGTAAGAGCATGGAATCCCGTGAGAAGCACCCAGGCCATCCAATGGCTTCAGTGCGTGAAGGTGCTGGAAGGCAGGTCTGGTCTTGGCTCTCTGGAGTGGGTTAGGACAAGGAAGTGCTTTCATAGCAGCAGTTTAGTTTCCCAAGCAGCCACCAAGCGTCTGAGACGGACCCACAGCGTACGCAAACGTGTTATCAAGCTCAAAGAGTGACGGAATAAGACACAGCTACTTCTGAGCAGGAGCCAGCACAGGAACATCAGTGCGCTCGGGCCAGAACTAGCAGAAGATCAGCTCCTTCAGTTATTTGATGTACACTTATCCTGGAGAATGAGTGGAACAGCAGGAAAAAGGCTCCTGTACTTCCTAGGCTTTAGCCAGGATAAGCCCGTCTAAGCAACTGCAGAAATATTTCCAGGTATCTCCAGATGTTTGCATATCCTGGGGACTTAAAAAATCCCATGGATCTACCCTAACTACTGTGGCTATCAGGAGACCAAAAAAGTGCCCCAAAGCTCCGAGAACTTAATCTTGGTCAGCTGTTACAGGGATAGGTGTGCCTGCTGGGAAGTGACACCACCACTTCCAGAACGCACGCGGCAGCAGTACAGGAGAGTAAGCAGTCACCTACGCGCCTGTCGGCGCGTCTTGGCAGCAGTTGAGGGTATTCATCAGCAGTACCAGTCGCACAACACAGCGTCACATCATTCAGACTGAGTGCACCCTCAGCGAGTTTGGCGATGACACCAAGCTGTGTGGTGCGGTCAGCATGCTGGAGGGAAGGGGTGCCATCCAGAGGGACCTGGACAGGCTGGAGAGGTGGGACCATGCCAACCTCATGGAGTTCAACAAGGCCAAGTGCAAGGGCCTGCACCTGGGTCGGGGCAATCCCAAGCACAGGTACAGGCTGGGTGGAGAATGGATCAAGAGCAGCCCTGAGGAGAAGGACTTGGGGGTACTGGTGGGTGAGAAGCTGGACATGAGCCGGCAGTGTGCGCTGGCAGCCCAGAAAGCCAACAGTATCCTGGGCTGTATCAGGGGAAGTGTGGCCAGCAGGTCAAGGGAGGGGATTCTCCCCCTCTATTCCGCTCTCCTGAGACCCCCCCTGGAGTGCTGTGTCCAGCTGTGGGGCCCTCAGCATAAGAAGGATATAGACGGGTTGGAGCAAGTCCAGAGTAGGCCACAACAATGCTCCGAGGGCTGGAGCCCCTCTGCTATGGGGACAGGCTGAGAGAGTTGGGCTTGTTCAGCCTGGAGAAGAGAAGACTCTGGGGAGACCTTATAGCACCTTCCAGTACCTGAAGGGGGCCTACAGGGAAGCTGGGGGGGGCTTTTTACAAGGGCCTGTAGTGACAGCACAAGGGGTAATGGGTTTAAACTGAAAGCAGGGAGGTTTAGATTGGACATCAGGAAGAAATTCTTCCCAGAGAGGGTGGTGAGGCACTGGCACAGGTTGCCCAGAGAAGTTGTGGATGCACCATCCCTGGAAGTGTTCAAGGCCAGGCTGGATGAGGCTGTGAGCAACCTGGTCTAGTGGAGGGTGTCCCTGCCCATGGCAGGGGCGTTGGAACTGGATGGTGTTTAAGGTCCCTCCCAACCCAAACCATGCTATGATATTTGAGCCAGTCACCTTTTAGGGCTACAGACTGTCAAAAGAAACACAGCCATACAGCTCCTAATACAATGTCAACGTAAGAAAACTATAACAAGAAGGCAGCAGCATAAGAAGTACCTGTCCGTCAGACAGGTACAGCACCTGAGGCAGGAATATCTCTGATATGTCTTAGTACTGCAGAAGTGACTACTGTTTAGAGCCCTTCTATGTTATTAAAGCAGGAGTTATCGTCACCCAAAATAAAAAGACTTGTTTCTGTGGAAGATACCAAATGCTGTTGAAGCAGTACACAGCAAACTCGGCTCTGAAGAGACATATGGTCTTTACAGGAGTTTGCATTTGTTGCAACCTAACTACGCTTCTCTACAGCCTACTGCAAACACAAGTATACACAACAAACGTGAGTCGGGGGAAACAACTGAACTACCACCTCATACACGACTCCAGTCCTCTGAAAGGTATGTTTAAAACCCTTCAATATATTGTGCCAATAGTTTCAAAAGAAAAAATTAGGCACAAGTTGTTATTTCAAACAAGTTTATCCACATAAAACCTTCTCCACTAAAAACACTTTCACTCTGTGTGGCTCTTCCTCCCATCAGTATTTTCTTTTGCTTTTTGATCTTGACTCAGTGATAAGATCCATGAAAGTCTCAACGTGGTCTTCAGCTTTGTTTCACATGTTTGGCTTGAAAACTCCAGGATATCCTCTGCAAATATATCCAGAAGAGTTCATGAACAGACTATCTCAATCCTATTTTGAATTAGCAGAAAACAAACACCCAACACTTTTTTTTAATTATCCTGACAAGAAAAAGAGAAGGGTCAGCTACAGTAAGAGCTCTGCTCTATGATTACTCAATAAACTTGGAATCCATTTGAGATACTTCGTTGTACCAGTCTCATTCTGGGTGGTTGTGACTATTACTTGACTCCATACATGCTCCTTGTACCCCTTACCTAAACAAACTTGGGGTCAGTGCAGATTAACAGCTGATTAACAGGTGTAACATGCATTATGTTGTATCAGGAATATCTACACTTGATCAAGTTGTCACAAACCTCGATCAAGTTTTTATAAAGCTCTAACTCCGTTGGTCACAGATCGCTGGACTAACTTCATCCCGGTACTGTTTAGAAGGCAGCTTTGCATTTCAAAGAACTTTGTCTTTACCAAAACGACCATGAAATCAGCCACGTCTGTTCTACAGCTTTCTCCAATTCCTTAGATCTATTGCCTAAATTTACTCAGAAGAAAGCACTCACCGGTGCTTTGACTGCCACGAAGCAAAACGTACCTACAGGCAAACCAGTAAAACTTTACCTTCATTTATTATTTTTAAAGGTGGGTGGGTTCCAACACCGTCAGTTACAATATTTGCTTTAACACATTTAGAAATGTACACAGCTGCTTGCTGTTCAGCTTCCAAAACAGCTCTTGTTGCTGTGACGAATTAACCCTTCTTCGGCATGGTATCCCGCTGCCTTTGTTGTAAAGAACAGAGTTGTAGCTCCTCCAAATTAAACTAAACTTCACAAATTTGGTTGAGTAATCTTACCTGTTCTCTTTGTTGCCGTAATCAGTGAAATCACTTTCATATCTTGTAGTAGTTTGTGCCTTGGTCTCCGTTTCCTTGGCTTTAGAAGAGTCTGCTTTGCGATTGTACTTGGACAGAATCTACAGGAAACATTAAAAGGGAATGAGAAGAATTATCTAAGAACCCAAAACAGGATTACAGCTTATACATTTCTAGCAAGTAGCAGAGAACGCTTTCATTTTGAACAACAATTTGATAGAACTAAGCCCTTTTGATTTTATTGGTTTGACATTAGAACTATTTGGGCAAGGAAAAAAAAAAGAGTCCATTAGCTAACCTGCAGAACATCGTCTGGTATCCTTGTTATTTCTGGAGGTGGAGGAGTACTGAATAACTGATCATACTGTTTTATTTTTGGAGGCGAAGGGTCTCCAAAATGTTTAAGATACTCATCAGAGCTCACAGCAAAAGGAACGCTGTCTTCTGTGTATCGGTGTTTCTCCGTTGCGTTGTTCTTTGTCACCGACTCGGTCTTTTCCTCTTGCTTTACCTGCTGCGAAAGAGGCATTAAATGCCTCCGGTTAAGTTACTTATCTTAGGTAGAGTATTTAATAACTGTTCTTACAATGGCATAAGAGTAAATAGTACAGGAAGAGAATCTCAAATTGACATTTGGAAAAACCGCTTACGGTAAAAAGCGGGGGAAAACGCACGTCAGTGCTATTTACTACCTTAGCCTCTGGTTTTAGCCATCTTGTTTGGAACTCTGGAAACTGCGGTGTTCCTGTCTGACCGGTATTCCTGGGCAGAGGCAGCTCGTTTGTCTCTGGTGACCGTGACAATACTGTACTCGTTGTGGTGGGAGGGGTTTTCACACTGGGAGTACACAACACAAGTATCATAGGAGAAGCCATCCAGCCAGCTGCTGAAATCAAGGAGGGGGTGTAACAGTAAAAATACACATCTATAAATACCATCGGTTCCAGCGCCCCACTTTAGATTTCTATTAGCTTCTCATTGATTTGCATATTCTAAGCCACACCTATCATTCTAGCTGATATTTTTTGCAGGAACCATCCAAATTAGACTTCCATAAAGCAGCGGCTGCAAAACAAAGTAATAAATGTAGTCCCACTGCTGGCCTTAACCGGCAAAGCCCAGCTGAAACCAACATTGGTTTAGCTTCTCGTACACTCACTTGTCACTGTGCTTGGTCCGAGACCTTCGCACACTTTCAAGAGAACATACTACATCTCCTCTCGCAGAAGTTTTAGCACTCCTCTTGACAGATCTAAGTTACGTCTCGTTAGCCTCTTTCAAAGCAGTTTCTTTCCTATATTTAAACCGTTCTAACGGGTGTTCTCAGAAAAAAAGGCTAAAGTTGGCAAAACAGCATTTTTATTTCAACTAAGTTGTAGTTACAAAACGATGGATCCCTCTGCATCATTCCAGGTGGATATGAGTAGAATGAGCAAAGATTTATACTGAAGTGACACACTTTCCCATCGAAGTCACCATTTCAGGTTCTAGACATTAGTACTTGGGCGATGACTGGGCCTGAATTAACTGTATTTAAGAAGAAACACAGGTTAGAGGATGAGCATGCATTTACAATGCCTTTGCACACGCATTATGTAAAGAACATGTACGTGTATTTATTTCCCATATTTTTAACTCACCGTTCTGAGCTGTCGTTTTCGGTTTTGGCCCGGGAGTAACCATCATTTCCCTGGATATCATTTCCGGTACGTTCACTTCACAATCATCTTTTTTAACCAACCTGAAAAACCAAACCCCTCGATTAGCTCTCAAGTGAAAGGAAGAAATCACAGCGAAAGGAATGCTGTCAGCGTGGTTGCTTCTCCAGTGTTTGCCCATCAGCGTGCAAATCAAAAATTCGTGTCCTCAAGGATTATTTTTTCATCTGTGATTCTATTGCAACAGCTTGCAGCACACAAACATTCAGTCCATCCACAGGTTATCAAACACACTGACATTTTAATCCAAGGCATAAAAAACACCCCCCAAACAAAGATGTCCAGGGTAGGATCAATTTTCTTTGTCCCAGATGATTAATTTTGTGTCAAGGGCACAGTCTCTTTTATTTTGAATTGTCTGTTGCCTACAAAATTCTGAACAAGAGGAAATCTTTTTTTGGCTCTTAACCTAACAAACGTTATTGTGAACACTAAAAGATTTTTGAATTCAATGTTAAAGTCTGAATAAGGTTTCTTATGTTCATCACTAGTTGACTTCAAAGCGAAAAGCCATTTAATGTCAATGCCACACAACCAGGAACTGAAATTCTTACAATTCTTTTTTCAATATCCAAGATCCTGTAGCGGAAGAAAGGCATGGGCGTTCCAGAGACACCACCAGACAAAGAGCTTACCTAGGCTCTACACAAAAGCGTGTCTCTAAGAGAATTATTTTAAATGTTTAAAAAGTTATCTTAATTATGAGAACCAGGTATAGCGCTTCTCTGTGAGCCTAAGCTTAAAAACCAAAAAATACTCGTTTGAGGCTGTATATTTTACTTCGATGAACACATCTCAGATGTTGAGGTAAAAAACCAGTTATTTTTCAAGTCAGTTTTGCCTTGGAAATATTGTAGATACCTGAAACCCTATGATTTTTAGTTTTTACAATGGATAACAACAACAAATACTTTTGCTCAGACTTCGTTCCCACCTTTCTTTTCTTTTGCAATTACTTTTGGGTTCAGTTTTGTAGTAGGTGCGCTGAAGTATATTGTTCTTTTCACCTGCTTCAAAACTGAAAACCTGAAAAACAAAGTTGCAGGAGGTGAGGTCTACTAAATATTTAAGACCTTTGCAACAAACGGGTAAAGTGCTCCACTGCACAGCTGCTAGACAGATTTCTGCTAGGCACAAGGCTGGCTCAAGCACGGGATATGAAAGGGTAGGGCTGTCTCCAAGACAGACTTATTACCCCTCTTTGTCCCTAAAAAACTACAGGTAAAAGGCTATTTCATTTGTACTGAGGGTTTTTTTTTTGCTTAACTGTTTCTCAGGGAAGAGATATGCCCATTATCCAGTGAAAAAATACATCTTTTTCATTATTATTTATTTGCTGGCGTAGTGTTCAGCCCATTTAACATGCTGAGCCTCCTCACTAAGAGGTGAGACGAGTGCTTTTTTGGGAGTTAACAAGCTGTTTACTTGCTCCAACCTTTCTGATTCATCCACAAACTAACCTAATTTATTGACGCAAAACAAACAAAATAAGCTAAAAGGCAGTTAAACAACATTTTAACTCTAATGACTTACTGCCATGAACTCTCACATATGCCACTAATTCTGAATCCGCGCGCAGCGTTAACTTCAGCCACAATTAGCCTGTGTCCGTCTGTTTGGGTAATTAATAACGGTGATGTGTTAAAGAACAATCATGCTAGAACTAATTCCATGCAGAATTTAAATATTGTCACTGAGGATATGGAAGACTGCTAGAATGATTTTTTTTTTTGGTATTATATGTAAGTATTGCTAGTGGACTGCCTAATCATTTCACTAGAAACCACAGAAATAGCATCTACATTCGTGGATGTATCAATTTATAAATTACAGCCATAATTGAAGCTAAAGATCGTATTTAAAACAGTTCTCACTAAATAGGGAAAGTAGTAATATGGTCTTAAATTGCAAGTGGGGAGTTTTAGATTAGATATCAGGAAGAAATTCTTCCTGGAGAGGGTGGTGAGGCACTGGCACAGGTTGCCCAGAGAAGCTGTGGGTGCCCCATCCCTGGCAGTGTTCAAGTCCAGGCTGGATGAGGCTTGGAGCAACCTGGTCTAGTGGAGGGTGTCCCTGCCCCTGGCAGGGGGGTTGGAACTGGATGGTCTTTATGGTCCCTTCCAACCCAAACCGTTCTGTGATTCTGTGGTTTTTGAATTAATATATTTCAGGATTCAGTAACACTTTTCCTACTGTTACTGTTGAAATACTATAAAGCTTTATAAATATTATAGCATCTACGTAACTACTCAAAAGGAGAGATCCCAAAACTATTTAAAAAAAGTTACCTTTTCACCCCAGCAATCTTAAAGTTAAAAAACCACTCGAAATTAAACCTTTGCAATAAACTGGATCTCAGGGGATAGTCACTTCAGTTGGCATGGTTCTGAAGAACTTCACACCTGTGCCTATACTGCAAATACCAGGGATTAAAAAACCAAAAAGGGCAAGAAAAAGGCTGAATAATTATTTCCACAATGTGTTTTGAATATGATTCTTGTCTTTTGAACAATTTCTCTAAATGCCATATACTTAGCTGCAGAACAGTTGGTTTCTTTCAAATACTGTCAGCTTTTAACTTTGACCGTGTTGCTAACACCATTAAAACTACCTTTACTTTACCTCAGCAGTACAGAAAACTTTCTGCTACTGAGGTGTTCTGCACCTCACTGCTGCAAATTCTGTTCTTTGATTTTAGTTAGAACAGCGAAAATCGGGAGACGTCTTCTCAACCGAAGACGGGAGCTGAACGAGCAAACTGTGAGGTGGGGCTGGATAACGGAAGAGATGATAAATCGTCCCTGCAGTAAGGCATTTTACTGAACGCTTTAGGAGTTTCTTCTGGGTCTACATTCCCGAAGCTTTTGAAACCTTTAAATTGGCTCTACCTGCTGCAGACAACACATCCTCAAATCCAAGGTTAAGGAAAGGAAACGATCACAGATGCTCGGCACATTTCTCCTTTGTAAATAGGTTGTGCGTGGAATACGCTTATCGCGGTGCAGTCAAGGGAAGGAAAAGTATGAGAGGTGGGTTTCTTCAAAGGGTGCATGAACAGACACAGAGTCACATCGAGATGCAGGACTAAGCAGTGGGTAGGTAACAACATACCACCCTCTTGAAAGAGAGGGCGTTAGCAGCGAGACTAAAACAATTCAGGAGAGAAAGAATGTGAACTGGCGCTATTTACTCACTTCTCGCTTGTCTGAGCGGTTTTACGAATAAGTGACATGGTATAATCTTCATTCATACACATGGTGTGTTCACTGATGCTGAAGTGTTCAAGTTTCGGTGTTACACACTCATAATCGTCCATCTTTAGCATGCATTTTGGCGTTTTGGCCAAAAGACAGGGGGTCTGGGTCTGTGGTTTCAGGGGAGTCTCGTTCTTTGACTTTTCTTGACGTGCACTCGTCGCGTGTTGTTCTTTCACTGCGCTCCAGGGCCTGGAGAAGGCGTATTGTGAAAGACCAAAGTCGGAAAGCTGGGGGCTACACAGCCAGTCTTTGGGCATCGGTGGCTTCTCGGGACAAGCAGGAAGATGAGGTACATCACCTGCTTTCTCTTCATCAGATTCATTCGTGACAGACACCGTTGAATCACTGTCAACAACTTCTTCTTCTGTTTCAGAAAAGTAATTAAAAAAATAACGTCACAAGTTTCTGGTTTAAGAATTTATAAAATAAACTGGGACTCGCCCCCCCCAGTACTCAAAGAGGTTGATTTAGTAAAGAGATTCCTTCTTTCATTTCAAAGCATTGAACCTGGAGCTACAACAGATACCAAAAGCTCACGTCAGGCTAAGCTGTATTTATAATACAGGTCACATTTTTACTGAATCTGTCGGTAAACGTTATTTCTAGAAGCAATGAAATGGAAATATTTTTACACAAGCCTATTTTTAACAGAATCCATCTCGCATGGAGCGGGCTGGAGGAGTTAATCTTAAATATATTTGAGTTTATTTCAGTGCAAGAGTGGAAATTAATTAAAAACGTACAACATGACAACGAAAACAAAATTTGTATCAAGAAATGTTTCTGGGGAAAGAGCAAAGGCTGCACACAGCACTAAAATGCTCATTCTCCAGAAAAACAGTATTGAAGAAAGGCTGTGAAGCAGCAACTGAAAACTCATGAAAGAGGGTCCCTATTTAGGTAACGAGTAGTACGCTGCAAATATAAGCAAGCGTGTAATTTGTACATTTCTATAGTTAGGTAAACTGAAACACCCCGAAACACTTGTGAATTGCTGCACCATGTAAGAAGGGGGGGAGCTACGTAAAATAACATGGCAGAGGCATTACCTTTTTAGGTGTATTTCTATCAAATATTCAGGTACACTTAGCTTAAAAATACATCTTAAGTTAACCTTGTAGCTCTGTTTGGAGTCTTTTTTAAAGGCAGTGTGCAGGTTTGAGTTGGAACAGAGTTTGTCTTCTGCCCAGCAGCTGGTGTGAGGCTGGTCTGGGTTTGTGCTGAGAGGAGCACTGATAACACTGGTGCTTTGAGTTGGTGCTGAGGAGTGTTTGTACCAAGTCAAGGACTTGTGCAGTTTCTTGTGCTGTGCCTGCGTTCCCAGCTTCTCTGTTCTGCCCAGAGAAGCTGTGGATGCCCCATCCCTGGCAGTGTTCAAGGCCAGGCTGGATGAGGCTTGGAGCAACCTGGTCTAGTGGAGGGTGTCCCTGCCCATGGCAGGGGGGTTGGAACTGTATGGTCTTTAAGGTCCCTTCCAACCCAAACCGTTCTACAAGCTGGGAGGGGGCACAGTCCAGACACCTGACCCAAACCGACTAACCGTGTATTTCACTCCATAAGATGTCAGGATCAGTATGTAAGCAAGGGATTGGGCCAGAGGTGAGCACCCTCTCTCTCTCCCCAGCTCTGGCTCTCAGTCAGTCAGGAAGTGGTGAGCAGTTGTATCATTTGTTTTCTTTTCCATAATTTTCATTACACAGTATTGTTAGGGTTATTGGTATAATTATTCTATTTCTATTCAAATATTAGATGGTTCTTATCTCAACCCACGAGCTTCCTCCTTGGAGGAGGGGGAGGAGGTGAGCAAACAGCTGTGTGGTACTTAATTACTAGCTGGGCTTAAACCACAACAGGCAGAGAGGGCAGGAAGGAAGGTACTCTAGGATCAGCGCCTTCTGCCATACCTTTGTAAAACGGGTTGAATACGGTCCACGACCACAAAATTGTTTTGTGCTATGCACAGAAAATGCTCACGGGAGGGTTAAGCCGTGCCCTGCCTAAGGCTTCTTAAAGACTGACTGGGCCCTGGGTAAGGCAAGGGGTGTGTGTAGTACTGACAGCTGTAGTATTTTACACGCATTTGGCACAGCTGGATTTTTCACGCAGGTGCGTGCACACTCCTAATCCCCGTACATGCTCCTCTTGTCCCATTTGTGCTACGGAGCACATTATTTTAATGTTTTCTCTGTGGTGACTTAAGTTACTGTAATCATCACGTATGAATACGAACTAACTTAGATGCATCTACAGCAGTTTCCCATGCACGAGAAGGTGTAGCAGTGGAATTCTCCGGGTTATCAGAACACCTTCACTAACAGGTTTTCTGAATGTAGCCATGACTGCAGAAAAAAGCCACACAGTAACTTCAAAGCACGGCAGGAGAGCTAACGCTAAGCTTTTGTATTTTGGTTTACCCTTACGGCACCAATCACAACCGAATCATTTTACCCTCTTGTGGGGGTGCATTTCCAGCCCCCACCCAGCTCCTGGACTGCTCCGCAGCCTTAGAAATTCCCATCAAACCATGAACTTTGTGCAGCAAGGTTGGCGGTGAAGCGCCCCTTGACCGTACCAAGCACTCTCACGGACCGGGAATTTGGTTGCCTGGCCATGGTGGGGGATGAGGATGGAATAACTACGCATTCCCCGACAGCCCTGGACCTTATCAAAACTTGGGTAGGTTGGTACCAGTGTTACTGAAATTCTGAGAATTGCAGTAACCACCCACCCGGATTGCGGCAAGGGTGGAAATTTATCGATGCCTGAAGTCAATCACCTCGAGACCCTGTAAACACTGGTGCTAAGCGAGGGCCCTGGAGCTCTCCCGGACCGCAGGGGGCTGTGCCCAGCTTCTCCCTCCGAGTGGGACGCCGCTCAGAGCTGGCGAACTCTCAAGTCTGCGAAACTGGAGGACCGCTATCAAAGACCAGTGACGGGACCTGGGCTGATACCCCTCACCTTGAGGCTCGACCCTTCGCCCATTGAGAGGCGCAAAGGTGTCCAATGTAAACATTTTCACTGAACTGGCGGGGAAATTTTAACAGATATATACCTTCACGTGCGTATATATGTAACCTGTGTGCGCACACGTGCAGTTTGACTAAGTCTTTCATTAAAAAGTTCTGCTAGGAAATAACATAAGCTAATCTTGCGATTTATCTTCATAGTGTTAATGAATATTAAGTTGTTGCTATTTCACCTCAAATTGCTGCTGTTCCACATTATACAAGACACAATATCATACATGAAATCAGTTCACTGAGATTCCCGTACCTAATCCCCGCACACTTAAACCGTTGATCAAGTCTGGGACCGGGAGTGGATCCAGTTGCACCTCGACTGCTCTCTGAGGACTTCAGACAGCAAGGGATCCACTCTGAACCTCGTGATGCAAGGGCAGGGTCTCCCTCACCTCCTGTCGCTAATCCCTATATACATCACACCAACCTGATTCTGACAGGATTTCCCTGAGCCCACGTAAATCATTTCCCACAATCCATGCGTAAATCATTCGAACCTGATGCCAAATTGCTTGCCCTTTTGTATGCTTTTTCCATGTTGAGTAAGTAATGGAGCAAACCTTGCCATCGAATCCTGTTAAACTGCATTTTTCATAAATTCATATTAAAATCACGTTTCCAATATCTGTTACGGTGACCTTTTAAGCAGCCTAGACTACTCATGTGTGACACCTCTGGATATTATTATAAAGCAAGCACCACAGCTGCATTTCATCTCTTAACTGACAGAAACACGCCCTTAGCTCAAAAGAAACATTTTAGAAAAATACAGGTGTCTTCACATCCGGTATTGCCAACAAACATTACCTGCAGAGTCTGTGTCTGGTTGTTTCTGGAGCAGTTTTATTTTTCCAAGGTCTGCTGCGTTTCTTTGCAGCAATATTTCACTTGCTTTCATAAAATCATTAATTGCTTCTTTTTCAGAAGAAATCTTAGCAAGACTGGCATTAACATCTTCCTTCGGGGGCAGAGCAGGAGGAGGGAAACATAGAAATATTGGTTTTTAAATCACCAGATGGTAGTTATTCCCAAAACACTTCATGTGTAAAACAAGTATTGAACTTCAGATGAGGATAAGCAGAAAACTCGGGTCTTCTCTATAGCTGAAAACCAGGTTACAAGATACCGGGAATATATAGGGCATGAGTGTGCAAAAGCTTACACTAAGTAAAGCTAAGATGAAAGTTCGCAGCCCGATAGCTACTTACTGGTAACCTCTCAAACAAAAACGTATGCTTTTACTCCATAAAACCAGGAGATAACAGCAATCAGTTTGGATTCTCGCCCCCTGTGTACGAAGAACCAGCGCAGAGTGGATGGCAAACCTCAGGTTTATATCCTAGCTTACCTCTCAATTATTCCTACACTTGCTCATTTCTATAGCCCGTTTTTCCTACTTCTGTTAAAGAAATAAAGTACATTCTTCACAAATCTAAAGAAATGGGTGAAAGTACTGAAACTTCTGTGAAGATTTCCTTTATTCTAAGTGCTACTCATTGAACACAAGCAAGTACACCTATTCTCTAGGGAGCTGCTGCCCCTGAATCCTTCTCCCCTATACCGACACCTTGGAACCGCTGCAACCTCCCTGTTACCTTTATCCCCTGCTGATCCGAGCTACAATAGTGACTGCAAATAAACATTGCTAATTCTACTTCAAGTTACCCAAAACTCGGGGGCACTACCCCGACATTCACAGCTATTATAAGGGCTTAGAGGTAAATGAATAAAAATAAGGGTCAGAACTGCTGACTAACAAAGTTGTATTGTGGCTTAATGATCAAAAGAGAACTATAAACTTATGGAACACCCCTCCGTCAGGATTTTTCAGGAAGGAAGCAAGATAAGACGTTACCTTCAGAGTCTTGATTTCAGAGTGCAAGTCACATAAGACTCTTGCTGGAGGTTCCTCTTCATCGTCTGATATGCATGTTCACATAAAAGGGTTTGGAAAGAAAAAGGGGTATTTGTATTGTAGAATGTACTCGCACGCTAAATCAGAACGTAATCTCCTGCACTAGGGATGCTGGAGTCATATGTTAGAGTCAAGAGGGAGAAAACCAAACCAACCAATTCATATCAGGCACCCTGCACAGCATTTGCACTGCATGTTGAACTACACAGGCTTCCATTCTCCTGTCGCACCTAATACTGTAAAGATACGTGTCTAGCAGATGTTGGTACAATAGGTAGGTCCCTGGGCTGTCAAGGGTAAAGTCTTATCCTTAAAGAGCTTAAAATAATAATAAAAGTGGTTTAAAAAACCAAAGTGATAGACACCAATGGAAAACGGGTATCGTCAAAAAGCCAGATTCTTCTGCCTTATCTGCGCGTGGGCCGGCGTTGGCGTTGTTCGCTTACCCACGCAGCAGCCGCGAATCAAGGTTACCGCCAACAGCGTGAAAGAGGACACCTGCTACGTGACAAGACACGGCACAGGGATAAATCTCATTAAAACCTTGACGTCTCTGTGCAGCGAGCGAACAAGCCCTGCAAATGCGTTTTCCTGTCTCAATCCGTGAAAGGGTGTAGAGGAATGCGGTTCCGATTTCACCCTGTTTATCCCGTGGTAAAAGCGCACCTACGCACCCACAAAGGAGCTCAGAAGGACAACACGAGGGAGACCCCGACCCTGCCGAGCTACTCCCAGGCCCCGTTTAGCTACTCCCAGCTGCACCCCCCTGGAAGAGGGCGTGGGTGGGGGCCAGCGGGCTCGGCCGCCCCAGCAAGGAGACGAGGCGAAGCCCACACTTACCCGCGTCCTCCCGTCGTAGGGCCCGCTCCAGCCGCTGCACCTCCTTCTCCAGCGTGACGGCCATGGCGCGCACCATCCCGAAGAAGTCCCTGGAGACGTCCATGGCCCGCGGGAAGGGGAACGCCAGCGGGACAAGGCCAGCACTACTCGGCGAAGGCTACCCGGGCACCGTTCCCCTCCACCAGCCCCAGAGCACACAAGCGGCCTTTACCGGCTACCCGAGAGCTGGGGGCGATCCTGGGGCGACCGTGAGGCGATCCTGAGGCGACCGTGAGGCGATCCGGGCCGCGCGCCGCCTGAAGCGGACGGTTACTGCCCGCCACCAGCTTCGAACGAGGCCAGCGCTCACCCCATTGGCGCCACCAGGCCCCACCCGCCGCAACTCTCGCGAGAGGTGCCGCCTGCGGCCGCCGCCATCTTGCGTGTCGCCGTAGGGCCAGAGGCGCCGGCGGGGTCGGTGAGTGAGGGCGGAGGGGCCGGCTGGGGGTAGGGCCCGCGGCGCTGCGGGGGTTTCTCACGGCCCTTCCTTCGCCCCGAGCGCGGGGTGTCTCTTGGCGCGTTGGCTCCGGTCGCGCTTGCGAACCGGGCGATGACCGCAGTGGGGAGCAGGCAGGGTTCCTTCTCCCCAGGCAGCCGCCTCCGCCGCGCGGGCCGAGCCCCGCCTGGAGCCGGTGAGTGCCGGGTGGCACCGGGGAGCCGCTCCGCCTCGCCCCGGCGGAGGTTGCGGCGGGCGCTGCCGTGCGGCCGGGCAGCTGTGGCGCGGGAGGGGAACCCGAGGCTGAGGCAGCAGTGCCCCGCGGAGCCCCGCAGCTTCAGCGCTAGGAGAGCGGGACAGCATTACCCCAGCGCGAATGGGGCGGAGCGGGCGGCTTTTCTCGGCGGGCGCGGCGGGTTGCGGTGTGTTACAGCGCCTGGCTGACTTCCCAGTTGATCAGAATCCTGTGTGAAGGGCCGCCTAGGAGTTGGGCACGTTTAGGACTAACAGGCTGACGAAGAACGCGCGTGTCGAATCTAAACCTGGCTTGGCCGTCCCGGTTACATCTGTTACTGCCTCAGGAACTGTGTGTGTGCTTTGTACGAGCCACCAGTTGGTCTGGTAGGGGATACGAATCCCGTAGTTAAAGGCAAGGTAACTGCGTGCTGCTGGGTTTCTAGAGAGCCTGCAGCTCAGAACTTCGTGCCGAGGAACGGCCAGATGTGGATCTAGAAGATGCCCCTGGAAATACTCCCTGTTGTGACAAGGCAGTCGGCCCTTTGAAGGAGGAATGAGTGAAGTGAACCCTTCGTTTAGCAGTTCAGGGACCGGATTTGTCATAAATAAGTTACGAAGGCCGTGCTTTAATCGCAGTGCAAGGATAACTGAGCCACGTCTTTCGCTCGGTGAAGACTCAGTTCAGTTTCCAGTATGTCTGTCACTGTGCTGTCCCTAACAGTGGGTTCTGAGTGTCGGGTTCTGGACTGCAGACCCACCAGCCAAAAGGCAGCACAGGAAGTACGTGCAGGGTTTTCATTATTCTCAAGTTTTCTTCCTAGCATAATGAATATTTTATGTTTTTGTCTGTATTTTAAGGCATAATGTTTTTAACAACCGTATTACTCCGAAAGAGAATTCCGGGAAAACAATGGATCGGAAAATACAGGCGGCCAAGACCGGTTACCCTTTCAATGAAGCAAGCGATGATCCGAAGGTTGGAAATCGAAGCAGAGAACGAATATTGGCTGAGTCGGCCTTACCTGACACGGGAACAGGAGTACAAACATAACGCAGAAGAGAGACGTGCAAAATGGGAAGCTTTCAGAAGCCTGATGAAAGCCAAGTTTCCTGAGCATAGATACGTCGGTGAACATTTAAACCACTTAAACGTGTCGAGGAAGTGGACATCGTGAGTGATACGGCGTGCTCGTGTTTGGCACGTGTTAGGCGCTACCACGGCATCTGCTGTTGTACCCGTTACGGTAATTTTGTAACTCGGTGTAGGAAGAGCGGATGGCGAATGGGGTTTTGCTGCGGTATATGAAATCTCACATTAAAAGTAGTGCTGCAGAACAGCGTGTGTGTTCCGAGTATTGTCTCCGTAGGAAAAAGGAGCCGGTTCTTTCTGTGGCTCTCCACCATCTGCCTGCCTTCTGGGTTTTGCATAACACAGCGAAGGCAGTGATGGGGATGATGCGAACTAGACTTAAGCTTCGCTCCCCGGAGATGCCTGCTCTGTGGAAAGGGATTATCTGCTGGCAGTGAGCAGATGGCTCTTACGGGTCCCTCTCCCTTCCGAAGGGTACTTCTGCGTACGTCGATACGTGGGACACAATGGACACGCTGCTCGCTCCATCAGGCGTGCAAGGGCCACGTGAACCAGAATCACAGGTGTATGAGGCTGGGCCTCTGGAGGATTGTAAAAGGTTCTGTTTGGTTTTAGGCTTTCTGGGAAGAACTGCTGAATTTAAATGTTGGTGTGGGCTTGGGTGTTCCCGCCCTCTGTTCCAGAGATGATTTCTGCTGTCAAAGGAACAGAGCTGAGTCCCCTCTGAGCGGCAGTGTTATTCCAAAGTCACGATTAGCATCCTGAAGGAATAGTGTCAGCTGCACGTCAGAGTTGATTTCTCAGGACCAAGTGACCTGGACAGTGTGTCCAGAGTGAGGGTGATGTTAGATTTGGTGCAGCTGGAGTGTAAAAACATGGAACAGTTACAGAATGCTGCCCAGGTCAGCAGTTTTTCTCATTGATCTAATAGACACAGGCTACAGCTAAGCAATTTTCTGATCTTTCACAGACTTTTATTAAGTTGTTGTTGCATTCACTGATGAATTCAAGTGTCAAATCCATTCATATTTTACCACTTTGGAAAAGAGGCCTAAAATGGTACAACTTTTCTATTTAATCATCAGTTATACTTCAGAGAAGTATGAACAGGTCTGAACACTGATGTACAAAATCTTGAATGCACTTCCAATGGTTATAAATGGCTTAAGGTAACATCTATGGAAGAGTATACACACAGGGCAATTGCACAAGACAATTAAAACATGAAGGAACTTCCAGGCAGAGCAACGTGATTTTGTATTTAATTCATTTATAAAAGCCCATTTAAAAAAGTTACTTCAAGTATTAAACTATAAATGGCAACATGTTTTCTCTCTGCATAGGACTAGTCCTATCTGTAACATACAAAAAAATACAATTAATGTGTCATTATTACATATATCTTGTACACATCACCTCAAACTTAAATACAGCTCATTACAAGTTTAGGCGGCACAATTAAAAATAACTGTGTGGAAGTAGGACAGCCGGGACACGGTGATTAGTGCAAATGTTGATGACCCTCGCTGGCAAATACAAAAATAATTGCAGATGACCCGGGGATGTTCCATTCATCCACGCTGGAAGGGACAGGGAGAGGGGGCAGACTTAACAGCAGGATTGCTGCCTCTTTCTGTGATACTTTTACGATTGTAAATTGCTGTCCAGAAAGGTTTTAAGTTTCTCACAACAAAGCCGATCCCGAGAGGTTAACGATGCAAGTTGTCAGCTGAGCAATGTAAACGGAAGGGAATCCGCACCACGGATGCTTTGGTGCCAGTAAAGGTGATCCCGGTACTGCATCCCCAGCACATCTGCTCTCGACTGCCGAGCGTGTGCTCTCTGCTTCTCGGGGCAGGGAAGAAAGATGGGGCAACTCCCCAAAACCAAAGCGAGCAATCCTGTAAACATTATCGGACTTTACTGCCTACTGGAAACGAGATTCAAGTAATTGCTGCAGGAAAAACAAACAGCCAAACACCAGTTTTAATCAGCAATAAAACTAACAACTTGTAGCTGCATTACATTTCGTGACAGTCATGTAATTAAGAAAAATGCATATAAAAAGCTGTCTCTATATACAAAATAAATTGATAGAAATGAGTGTAGTAAATGTGTTCAGTATTGTAACAAATCACATGCAGCCGCTCTCTTTGGTACCATTTCAGGACAGAAGAGCCTCTGATGTTGCATACATAGCTGTTTTTTCAATACTGTGAGATGTGCTCGTCATCTGCACGTAAAGTAGCTGCAGTTTGGAGCCTCGGTAAAGGTATACCCGAATCCCCCAATTAGGTACAAGTTTAGCCGGTGTCCTCAGACGACAGGTACTGTGAAGCTCAAAGCTGGGTTTTTGTTTTGTTTGGTTTTTTAGTTTTTAATAAATACGGGCAGTCAGTGCTCCAGATTTAGGCAGATCTGATTAATTTATGTCAGAGTCAGTGCATCCCTTGGGAAATCTCCCAGACGCTAATGCTGCTGCAGATGCTGCTGCAGATGCTGCTTCTTCCCCTCCTCTTGGGGCTCTGGTGAGCTACAACCGGACCATACCTCAGATCAACAATTTCCTTGAGAGGGTATCAAACAGTATTAGAATCATCGAACCACAGCATGGTTTGGGTTGGAAGGGACCTTAAAGACCATCCAGTTCCAACCTCCCTGCCATGGGCAGGGACACCCTCCACTAGACCAGGTTGCTCCAAGCCTCATCCAGCCTGGCCTTGAACACTTCCAGGGATGGGGCATCCACAGCTTCTCTGGGCAACCTGTGCCAGTGCCTCACCACCCTCTCCGGGAAGAATTTCTTCCTGGTGTCCAATCTAAATCTCCCCACTTTCAGTTTAAACCCATTACCCCTCGTCCTGTCACTACAGGCCCTTGTAAAAAGTCCCCCCCAGCTTCCTTGTCAGCCCCTTCAGGTACTGGCAGGCTGCTATAAGGTCTCCCTAGAGACCACGTACTGAACTTAACCCTCCAAACCCAGAGGATTATTTAAGGTATGGAAGAGCCACACAAGATCAAATGAGGGAAGAAACAGTACCTGAAAACTGTAGGCATTTAGCATTCTGGAGAACAGGACGTTTTTTTAAGAATAACACACCAAAAGTAGCTTGGAGCCTGTGGATTCCACACTCTAGGGCCAGCTTTAACCAAAATGTTACTGTAATTTCTACTCAAATCACTCAAAAGTGACCCTCTAAAATAACCCTCTGAATATCTGAAGTGGAAGTTTTCAATCAGAGGTTTATGATGCATCTCCCTTGTGACACTGCAACCTCAGGATAACACTGTAGGAAATCAGCTATGACAGAAACCTACACCTCTTCCTGCCCTCTTCCCATAATACGCCTTTGATAGGAGCAGCAATGATGTCTGTGTTGAACAGTCTGTGAATAAGTTGTTGTAAGAAAAAAATAGCATCAGCTGTGTAGTTATAAGTATTTTCTATTTATGGATTTCTGAGAGGTTTATCATCTCGGGCCATTTCAGAAATCTCAAGGAGAAATCACACTGAAATCTTGCCCTACGTCAGGCTTCTGTCCTCATGCCGGGAGTTTAACGTCACCTTGTGTGCACGACTCTCGTGTGTATGTGCATTTTTTTTAAAGAAAAAAGCAGTAAGAAACACTAAAGCTTAGTTTCTGATCACAGCTGACGTCAACTATCCTACAGTAACTACACCACTATTTATGGCTTGGCAATAGTAATTATTTTGATGGATCTAAAAGCTCAAGGGCTGTTCTTTTTAGTGACCATGTAGGTATTTTCACAACCTGCTGACACAGACTAGATTAAAGCACAAAAGCAGCACGTAGAACACGGCCCAGCACCTTCAAGAGTTCTGTTCTCAGGATCCTCTCCCTTCTGCCCTGAGCAGGTAGGGCTGCTCGTCTGGCTGCAGTCAGCGGAAGCTTGCAGCTCTTCGGCGCATGGGCCAAAAGTGCCGACCTCTGGAGCACCCCTACAGCCTGCACACCGCTGCTGGCAGCGATACTGTGCCTGCCTGCAACTCCACAGCCAAGCAGCTGGTGGGCCTCACCAACTGTTTCATTCCTGGCCTGCTCCCTCGTTTTTGTCGTACTCTGATGCAGCACAGGGTGCCCTTGCTTATGGCTCCAGAGCCGTCAGGACAGGACCCTGAAAGATGGAACAGACATCGTCCTGCTGCCTTAGATGCGGTACCTCCCCCGCAGCCAGGGCCTGCCAGGCAAACCTGACCCCCGCCCACTCACTGGTGGGCCCTTGGAGTTCATCAGTATGATGCCCTAGAGAACTTAATTCCTTTAGATCAGCCTGGGGTCACTCTTAGTCACCAGTTCCCCAGGGCGGGGGCACAGCAGGAGGGGGTTAGGGGGTGGTGAATTTGGAAGAATCACATTTGAATCATTTTACTACGTTCACATTTGTCGGAGGGACGTCAGGAATGCCTGCTTTCACACCAACAGTAACTCCGGCCGCAGGAGTACCCAAGCACACTGCTCTCCTGCTTTTCTCACCTGAAACATGAGAAAATACCTGGGACAAAATGTAGCCGTGATCTGCATAAAGATGTCAGGAACATCAGCTCTTCACAAAAAGCCACACAAACGCCCACCAGATGTACAAAGAACTGGTTTTGGAAGACCAGTACTTGCTAGAGAACACACGGAGTTAGCCCAGTCTGTTTCCCTGGAGTTCTTCCTGCAGATTAACTATCCTGACTTAAGAAATCAAACAAGTTACACTGATGTCAGCCTACAGTACATATACATTCATGTGGGGGAACACAGAGTACTTTGGGGGGTGGGTGAGCAGAGCCCAGTGATGTTTACCGTATCAGGGACAGAGATTCTGCTGATAGTTCTGCTAGACTATGGCTGTGCACGTGTGTGTTACCTCAGCTGCAATAAACACCAGATGACATCCCGGGCCCTCCGTTACAGTTCCACTGGCGTTTGGGGCTGCAAATTTTGGTATTCAGAACAAGCCATTGGAACTCGCTGTCTTGTCTCTCTTCTCTTCCCCAAGAAATGCTGCTGGTGCAGCACTGCCGGACGCTTATACGCAGATGAGCACTTCTCACTTGACATCTGAGAAGAAAAAGCTAAACCTTTCAGATTAATGTGTAGCAAATGGGGCTTTTTTAAAGTTCTGAAATTAGCAAACGCAAAATTTCTTGCACTAAGTTTGAAGAAACATTCTGCAACTTTCATAAAATGTGCAAGTGTGGCCCATGACTTCTGCCTCGAGAACTGACCATATCGTGCTCATAGGTACTCAAAATTCTAGAAGATTAATATTTAAGAAAAAAAAATTCTTTCCAAAGACAAAAAAATACTTGTTTAATCCTTAAAGTATATTTGCTACCTCAGTATCTCCATCATAAACATATTTGACTTAAGTAGCAATCACTGAAAGAAACCAAACACATTCTTTTGGTCCAGATCAACTCAGGTACTACCTTCCTGGTCTGTATCCAGAGGGCTCACGTCTTCCGTGTCATCAGCATCAGCTGAACATCAGAAAAGTTACAGACAGGACAACAGTATTTGTCACTTCTTCCAGGTGCAAAATTCCAATACAACCTGAGGAGGAGTTAGCAGTCTTCTCTCCAGGAGTGAGGGGAAAACCCCTCACGTTGTTTGCTGTAGGTCTCAAGCTTAGGAAGGACTTTAATCCCCACACAGGAAACATGTTTTGCTAACAGGTACATCGCTGCACAAAGCATTCAATCTTTAGCAATTTCAGCATCATTAAACTGGACTGGAAAGTGGCAGACTAAAGCATACACATCTTCCGTGTGTTAACACAGACGGATGATCCAACACTAATTTCCTCCTAAGTACCTGATATTTGTTTAAATGGTACTTTAGAACCAATAAAAACTTGTGCCTTTATTAAAAAGATAAAACAAAGGTATAAAACATTATTGATAAACCACCAAGAGTCCCATAGAAAAAGCAGAACTCTTCCAGTTCCATCCTCTAACAACACACAGCTGCAGTAAGATTTCTCTGGGGTACTTTATCATTTTGTTACTGCCTCACACAGAACACTGCAGACATCAACAGAAGATGTAACAATGGTTAATTCGCTTTTGGATTGGCTTTTTGTTAGAAAGTAATAATCCATGTTGTTTCAACTAAAAATAAGTTTGCCTCTCCGAGCTCTGTTCTTGATACGGTTAAGGAAATCAAGTTAAAATGATGGGGGGGCTCAATCCTATAGCAAAAAAGCAACACCCAGGTAAAAGGCTTCTACCCTGTTGGCATTGCCTTGCTCCAAAGCACAGCCAGTAGGAGGAATCCACACTCCCAAAGGCTCCGAGAGCTACGATCATGGGGTAGACTGGTTAATAGGAAGAGAGGAGAAGACACCATCCAGTCCCTTCCCCATCACCTGATGCTTGAGCTATGCAGTCGCACTTCAGCCGTACCAGCCATGCTCTATGTTGATTCCACCCCCCCTCCTTGTCCTTCAAAAGAATTTCCTTCCGTTCTGTACCCTGGAGACCTGCTGTGGAAGTGACTTCGGCAGTGCCTAAGGTGTGAAGCTTGCCCGTGGGGAGGTAGGAGTCTCTGCAATCTAACCCCACCACTGCAGCATAACAGAAATGCATAGTTCCCACTCTGGACCTTGTGCATCCAAGCAGGGCACTTCAGGATTTGGCCCTTTGGTAGCAGTTTATAATTCAGTGTTGCATAAATGCACATTAAGAATCTTAAGGCATCTGTCTTAACTTCCCTGCTCTGCAATAGTGCTTACAAGAATCCATCGTACTGTGCAGAAACTTGAATTTCTTGTCTCTTCCTAAAATGTCCACGTTCTGTTTTTTACTCATCAACTTCTTCCAAACAAAATTAAGTAATATTCAAGCACAAAATGTGTTGCAGAAACCTAGTGAAACAAAAAGGGTTATTAGTGGAATTATACCATTAGTTCTGAAAAAACAGGTCATAGAGCACTACAAGAATGCAGGTAGGTAACATGTAATTTACACAGACTCCTGAGTCAGGACAGCAGTTCAGGTAACTTCAGCTCATAATTAGCCTTCTAGGAGGCGTGTGTGGGGGGGTTGTTTTGTTTTTCATTTAAACCTCTTAGAAGATTATCTGCATGAGGAACGTCAATCCATCACCACTGGCTTGTAGCTGAAGTGTCTGGGATCTCTGATTGGCAAGAATTGGCTCATTCATTTTGAATTAATTGGATAGATGTGGGGAGACAAATGGTATTTGCCGAGGTGAGGCTGGGGGATGGCTGGCTGGGGGTTGGCCTGTTGCAAATTATGCTCTTTTCTCTAGAATAAGCTAGGAATTTCACTCGTCTGCTATAACAATGATTACTTCTGTGTGTTATAGGCATAAAATGGAAAAATACAACTATCAGTCTGTTACAGGGCATACAACACACATGGAATAGATGTTGGATCACGCAGCTATTGCATAGTAGCCTACCATTGCCTACAGAAACTGTGATAAAGTCCAACTGAACTTGGAACAGCTGCAACATTGTGCTGAGTTAACCATTATTTGAGATAACACATACCAAAGTGCTTCTGTGTTGGGTGCAATTATGCACTACTTATTTATACAACTTTCAGAACTACAGCAGTTTGGGCAAGTGTGACACAAACTGCACGATCTTCCTTTATTCAATTTGGCCTGACGTTAGGTGGAGAGGGAGGATAAAAAAGAAATTCAACCCAAACTATTAGCAGTTAATTGTCTGGCCTAAGCCAGTCATTTATGCTCCCTCTCTAGGTCAGTGGAAAGAAAGATTAAGCCCTTTCTATAATAACCCTATCAAAGGCTGCTGGGATGCAGCTCTTAGAAGATACCTGTTCCTTTCTATGAAGAACAGAAAAGCCTTAGTATCCTGTTTAGATCAGATTATGTAGCCAGAGGTTTAAAGGAGTCCCTTGCTGGGACATTCATCTGCACATTATGTCATACAAAGCATTAAGAAAAGTTGCAAAGAGGAAACTCATCATTGGTGGGTTCTCATGGTGGAGCAGGTTTTTCAGAAAAACCACAAACTAGTCTGATTTTGCTTTTGTATGAGTTCACACTGAGCAGTCTGACCAACATCAGTTAAAGCATCACATCATCTCCCACAAAGACCTTTTAGATTGTTTTCCTTGAAAGCAAAGCAAACTCCCCCAAAGCAATGATTCTAGGTTAGGAGGTTTATTTAAAAAAAATAAACCCTGAAATTACTGAGCTCACAAAACTCAAATATTGTTTTCTTTCCAAAGAAAATGGGAACTCCTTGCAAGTTCTGTCGCCCGTTTTTTCTGGAAGAAAGAAGGAGGAAAAAAAGAAACCAAGGCCAAGGGGGTGAATGACAGCCCTCGGCATCTACAGTTGCTAGTTGTCCAAATCAGATTTGTTTCTCTTCCAGAGAAGAATTTAGTGGGAGCTTACAAGCTCACCACAGTATGAAGTCAACACAAAAGAAGTCTAATTTAGTCACTGGAAACGCACCAATACGCAGCAGCACTCACTGGATTTCCTGAATGCCAAGTGCGTGCCGAGCTCGTACATAACAGACCACTGTCAATTCCAAGAGTGACGCAGCATCCCTATGCAGACACCTCTATTTACCTATCGACCGTCCTTCCTCGTGCACGCACACCACCTGCAAGTGTAAGAGCAGAGCGCTGCCCGCCAGTACGCGATTAACAAGACGACAGTTAAGGAGCTGTTCCTTGAGAACAGCACTTCATCTTGGAATTGCTTATTTAGCAGATTAGATTCTTCTCCCTGGTCAGGTAACAAATCCAGCACTGCCCACTTCAATCTCAATGACAGGATTAGTCTGATCTAGCCAGCCTAGGTTTCCTGCACTGCAGCGTTACTCCCAGTCTTGTCTTCTGGACAGCCATGCTGAGTTTTACTTAGACTTTTCTATTACTCATCCAACACCAGCGGACTCTGCATTCCATGACTAGCCACTTTTGATTTTCAGATGTCTGTTTTCGTTCACTCACACACAGACAGAAATGGGAATCAATTAGGTTGGTCTTACCTGTTTCTCATCGAGATGGTTGGTTAGTGATAAGCTGAGATCAGCTTTCCAATGAAACTATAATATGCTTTTTTGCACCTAAAATGTGAGAGAATCTTAATTATGTGTTTCTGCAGATCTGAACAACAAGATTTCAAACCAGAAAGCACATTTATCATATAGTGCCTATTTTAGAAAAATATTTTCCTCCCTCTAATCAAACGTCAAAAGATCCAGAATCTCAGAACGGGAAGCGTGAAAGTGAGAATTATCTATCCATTACTGTAGCGTAATAACTCATTTTGGAGCAGAGCATGCGGCAAAAGTTAGCTAAATTCTAAACATGCTGACTTGATTCTACAGAACCAGTTTTCTACTTGACTCCAACCATTTCCTAGCAACTTTTTAGGCCTAAAGAAAAACAATGGAAAACCCCGCCACAAACAAAACCACAGAATCGTCACAGCACAGGCTACCTGATTTAACATTTTCCTCTTCGGGGCCGCTTTCCACCCACTGACTCTCGCCAGCTAGCAGTCGATTTTGTGATTCACTGAGTGGTCGAGCAGGAAAGGACTGATTGGCTCCAGAGCTGCAAAGTAAGCAATGTCAACAGGAATTCTGTAATAGCAGTAGCTGCTTATTTCAGACATCTGCAGAGTAGTGAAGTCACTTAAGAGTAAAGCAAACAAAAAAAACCTACACTGCCAAGTAAAAATGACCTCTGGCCCCCAACCCCAATTCTACAGGCTTGTTCTAGGTGTTAGCCTAAACCCTTACCTGACAGTCCACATGGAAAAAAGCACAGATCGACAGACAAGAAAGGGCACAGTGACAGCAACGCTCCTGCCACACAGTTAAAAAAACCTGGCCAGTACTGTCTGGAAGAACAACCCAATGTAATTTATCCCCTCAGTAGATGCTAGGGCCTTAGAAGGCCCTGACGCAAAAGGACACTGCTGTTTGCACAAGGATCCTGCCCTTGTGCAAGTTCCACAGGTTTATGTTGTGCTGGAAGCAACTTCTCAGTATTGCCTTTGAACCTCCCTAACGCCTGATAACTCGGGTGACAGCTATTGACAACAACCTTCAGCTACAAATTCACCAAACGATACAGAAGACCTCAAAAACGGCAGTGGAAACAGTCCCAAAGTTTCACGTACTCCTGTGTCTTTGAATCAAAAGCAGGCTTCCTGAAAATACACTGAAGATACAAAACATGCAAATGCAGAGGGGTAAAAAGTAACGCGCTAAAAACCCTCCAGCACTAAAATCCAGCACTATCCACAGTGATCTCTTGCAGACCGTGTCTCAGTACCCCTTGTTCAAGCATGGTGGAGGAGATGAAACACAACACCTTGCCTTTCTCTTATTCCAAAAAATATCTTAAACTTCTCCATGGACCATTAGTCAGGTCTTCCCTAGGATTCCTGGATTGTTATTGAGAGCCAGTAAGCTCTCTTACTTTCTGTATTCCTGTTTCCTCAGAGCCATACCCTGTTATAGGTCAAACCCAAGAAACAGACTTGCTGCATCAAGCAGCACCATTTTAGTCTTGATCCATTCTGTCCCTCTCTAAAGACTTACAAGCACACTCTGAAGATGACAAGACGGATAAAAAAATAAAAATAATTTTGAAATATGTTTTTCTCCAGATGAAGTACAGAACAGTACAAATCCAGCATCTTAAACGCTGTAATTACCTTTTGGCAGGTTCATTTTGGCTGGAGACGGTAAGTTGCTCTGGATCCACGATCACCAAACGAGTTGGAAAATTACACCCGTCGCCCAAACTAAACCAGAAACAAAAGATTCAAATTACTGTTTGTAGCTCATGTAAATGAACTGAACAAGTACCCATGCAAAAGGCAAATGCTACAGGCTCAAATCAATTACTGGAGTGCCGCGTGGAACTCCAGACTTGAGCGAGGCAGTTCTACCACTAAGCTGGACGATCAGTTAATTAAATCTTTGAGCTCAAATGATTCCCATCCTGCCTCCACTATGGACTGCTGAGCACAGCACTAGTCTATGTATTTCAGAAACAGCCCTGTGTTTCTGTAGAGTGTAGTCCCAGTCTTCCCCGAAACCACTGTGCACACGTAGACAGGCGATCTGGTATTTACTACCCCAGAAGCTGTAGCATGAACAATATTCTGGTGGCCGTACCTTCCCCTCTGCCCATCGTTCTGAGGTTAGCTAAACCTTATTTTAAAGCATGTTTAATCAGGTTAAAATGTGGTGGCAAACCAGACTGATCCATCTACAGTATAGCTTCTGTCTTTAATCACATGAAAAGTGACAGCAGTTGAGCAAACACCTGAGGCAACTTCAGATCTTGTTATTACCTCTGCTGTTTGCTGCCAGACCTCAGCTTCACAAATGGCTGTGTTCACCAACATTTTAAACCCATTCACACACCACCCCCCCAAAAGCAGCGTTGAAACACAGCTCCTACTTTGTTCTGCTGACTTTTGGGAGTGGTAGGAGTGAGCAGCAGGTCAGTCTTGCTTCATCAAGCTTCTCTGACACTTGTCTGCAACTCCCTAACATTGGCTCAGTTGAAGTTTAAAAAAACCCAGTATTTTGTATTGTTTCAGAATTTTTTTGCACTGCTGGCAGTTTTCAAGACCAAAACTCACCTACTGCAAAAGGAAAGCTGTCAAGTGTTTTCAGGGGTAAGGGGGGAGTGATTTTAAACTGATGTTGTTTCAATGCAGCTGAAGTTCAAGCATTTACATCTCCCGCGTTGCTGATTTCTGTTCGACAATCAGACACCAATACTATCACGAAAAGGTGTCCAATTTTTGAAATACACTTCTCAGAGCTTTCCAAACTTCTGTATTTAGAAAGGCCTTGTCAATGAGGCCCCTGTCTTTGAACAAAACCCCTTGCTCAGTTTTCTCCTGCACATTTTCCCTACACCAGTATTTACCGTGCAGGATTTGCAAGCTGGCTTTTCAGTTGTGCTTCATTTTTTAGGAGAAGGGGAAGCAAGGTGAAAGTCATGGAATTCATTTATTTCCCAATTCATTCCCATCCGACTGAATACCTGGTAAAGATAGGGAGTAGCCAATACTTCTTTTCATCTCCGAAAACCTCTCTCAGATTTTTGCTGCATCCAAGAGAAAAGCCATTTTTATCAGGGCCATTTCGAAATGTGGGTGCACGGAACGTTTCTGTGAAAGAAAAACACGCAGTATCTCTGAAGTGATAAGGAGTCAGGGGAATGCGAATAAACAGACTGTAATTTCTCTACTGTGAAAACAGTCGGGCAAGCTGAGACAATCTTGATGTGCATTATGAGAAAAGAAAAAGAGTAATCTCAAGTAGACATTAAAAAAAATTAATGACAAAAATAGAGATGAAAGGTAAGGAAGTCACATAAGCAGAACCGTCATCTTTCTCTCATTACATTTCACATGAGGTCTGAGACACAGCTGAATACCGTCAGCCTGCCAAAGATACCACATCCCTCATTCACTGATGGCTAGCTCGCTCTTCAGCCTGTGAAGCCACCTTTGAGCAGAATTCCTCTTCTGGAAGCCATTTACCATAAGCACTACTGGACCTAAACCCACACAGCAGAGTTTTTTCCACTTCTGCCAAGGTCAGAAATTGAATCAAGAGCATCCCGCAGTATCAGAGAAAGGTGAGATCTATGCCACTGGAAACAAAGAAACACCACAAACTAGCAACCTACCACCATTCTTCTGGTCAGTCTGGTTACACCCTTGGCCAGGAACCGAGAGGACTCATTGTTCTCCCCATACCAACAGCTTGGCTTTTTATTTACTTTCTGGATCGTGATTGTAAAGTACTGACTCTGCCAATTATAAGCGCTGACTTTTGGGCATGGAACATGCTAAAATTTTCTTCAGAACTAAAAAGGAGACTCTGAATATTCCTTAGCTGTAGAGATGTCAAAAGAAAAAGGACCCAAACAACCCTCCTGTCAAGCAATCACAAAAATGCCTTTTCCTCCATCAAAAAATGCTAGCAAGCTGAAAATTATTTTGCTTTAACGAACCCACTTATGATAGAAATTTAACTTCGATTGAAAGGTATAAGATTCTGACTTACTCAGTCGTGGAAATGCCCACCAGTCCCCTGTCTGCCCCACCCCACAAAAAACAGTTAAAAAATGCTTTAGCAAGAACTTCCGATATTTTAACTAACACACGTAACTCGCTTACGGTGGGCAGTGCCATCTAAAACATTTAGGCACAGAAATCACAGGAATCTCTATTATTTAGGAGATGTGCATCAGTGTTTCCATTTTTATCTCACTGCTTTTACAGGCTACTTCCTAATAGCGAGATCCATTTTATTTCACAGGGTTGAACACTTTTGGATCTAGTTCAGAATGTAGTACGTGTGTATAGAGTAGAGCGTTCACCTTGGTTGGGGCCACCCAGCTACTCAAGGTATTAGATCAGCGGGGTTACTGGCAAGTAGCAACTGTGTTCCATATGTAACACAACAAAAACACAGTGTCTCCAAGATCTCAAAAATACAAACAAAAGAAATTAACATTCGTCACGAACCCACATGCTTGGCTCCAGGACAGGACCCTACACGTGCTTCATTTTCCCATCTTTCACCTTTCATTACTTTCATCAAATATGCTTCTTATTGCGCAATATTTAAAAATTCCGTTTATATGTGACGGCATATCCTGTAGGCCTCACATTCTCATCGACCTGTTGGTGTTCTGGACAAGGAACAGTTCCATATTCCAAATAACTGACCTATGGTTGATCTGTTCTTGCCAACGAGCCAGCAGTGGTAGCTGAAGAGTGACAGGATGCTGATGAAGAACATGGCTGCCACAAAGAAAAGGAATAGCACGTGGAATTTTGCATGGGTATCTGGCAATTCATTCTGGGGAGACAGAAAGAGATTAATAGGTTAACAATTTTCAGCAACTAATGCAGTATCATCACTAAACATTTTCTGCCACATCCATTCTGCTACAGGTCTTTCGCCTCACTTTTCACAAAGGAAAAAAGCACAAGCCCAGCTCTCCGTTCATGTCGTGTTCAACCGGCGTGGAACATCATTTAAAGCTGATGGGTACCCCCTCCAGCGGGGTTTAACAGCGCGAGTGCATACATTCATCTGTTTGACAGCACTGTGTATAATCGAGGGCTAACTATTTAAATGCACAGTAGGGGCAAGGAAAAGATTTGCCATGGTAAAAACTCCTCCCTGTTAACTGCGCTGCCGCACCCTAAGAGACACAGGGAAAACACGTCCAAAATCACTTTCTTTGAAGAGAAGAAAAACCAACAAAAACTTCCAAACCCTGTCCTGGGAAGGCAATAATACTCAACCTCCTTCTGAACCCGTGTCAGGAACGTTAAATGGAAACGGCCATCCAGTATTTCCAAGGCTGAACAACTCCTACACAAGACCTGGGACAGTTCGTCAGTTTTTGGTGATTTAGGCAACAAGCAGGATGTACCTAGCAAACCAAATTTGCCATGTCTGACCAGGCAGAAGTGATCCACCAGAAGCTCTACGTGAGAAACGACAATTTCAGCGCAGCTACCATATAAAAAAATCACCTCCCACCCATATTGGGTAGTTGATTCCACCCCCAACCCCAACTATTTTTAGGCCTGCACTTTCAAGAGGCCAGTGGGATTTGTAACAATACTATTCTAGTTCTACATCCTCAAAATCACAGTACTTTTAAGTAGCTGACCTTTAACGGCACTATGAAAGCAGAGGCTATTTTTATTCAGCTGTTTAGTTAGCATTATTGCCATTACTTTTTCCATTAGCTCATTCAGTATACCCACTTATCTAGGGCTGATTTTTTTTTTTAGACTAAAACATATTTCAATTAAGATCAAGTGCACAGAGGTGTATCTATATCCCTGTGCACCGCCTATATTCATAGGCAACAGATTACAGGTCTCCTTCCTTCTGTGACGGTGTAAATAGCTACCATGAATGACTGGATCAGAAAAATTATAGTAGGAACAGTATTTAAATAATTACAGCAATATTGGGTTTTACCTTTGGACAATTCTCTGCAGCCTTCCTGTGGCAAAGCTTTGCGCAAACAAAGACAATTTATTAAACACTACTATTACGTTAAGAGGAAGCGTTTGAAAACAGCACAGGCTTTGTTAAGAACGAAATGGTTGGTGTGCACACGTGCTCTTGGACGCACCGAGTTCCAACGCCCATCAGCAGCCTTAGCCCCCGTTCTCCAAGAGAATGCAGGGGAGGGGACGTAAGAGCACAAGACTGACTTCCAAGGCATGACATTTTCTACTGAAGCACAGAAGTACTGCTATGCAGATTGTGGCTGGATCACTCTCCAGTGGTGCCTCAGCTTGAGCAGCGGGGCTACGCCAGGTGCATTCTTTGTTTCCATCACAGACATAACCATTCATAAAGGTCTGAAAAGCTCAGGATACTCCAGAGGTATAAAGCAATGGTTTATAAATTACAAAATCTGTCTGACTTCAGAACATATCTACTACCATTGTAAGTAGTTTCAGTCAAAACCATAAAAAATTAATTTGCCATCCTTTGCACAATTTCCTTTGTTTAAAAAAATAACCCATTACACTTCGCTGCAGTTTTTCTTCTTCCAAATACCCTTCAACACTGAGGTTGGTTTGTGGGATGTGTCTTTAGCGCAACATCTGAAACTGAACCAGTACTTAAGAAAATAAAGCAAGAAAACAGGAAAGCTTAGTTTAAATTAGCTTTGAAATTGTGAACTTTATACCTGAAGAGTAGTATTAGCCGTCTTAGCTAAGATGTTAGTACCGAGCAACCCTGTTGTAGGTGAGATGTATGACTTTTCTGTTACACTGATCGGAGCAGAATGCCTAGGGGGGGCCCAAGCTCTTACACTGGGAATCAGGCAGATACAGCTACTATCAGGACATGCTACGGTCAGCAACTCATAGCAGAGTCCAGCTCTCTGAACTGCCATCTAAGTTCAGCTTCCTTGTTCACTGCCTGGGATTTTGGATGCAGTTTTGCTTAGAGCGTTTGTGCAACAGTCCCTCTCCCCGCTACTGTAGGGCTATGCTGTGTTTTGTGATCCCCTGAAATCAGGGCTAGCCAAATACATACTCCAATTGCTGCTTATTCCTAAGCATCATGTTAAAGCTGCGATGACTTTACCTACCTCAGAGCACACTGCAGTGCTCCCCAGTTTCCTATGTCTGTAACTTCTATTTGTATGATGCTTTGGAATTGCATATTTAAACACAATAGTTCTCTAGACAGGATTCTTAGGCCAGTTGATTTCAAAGCTCAAAGAGCAGTAGCAGCTTAGTGTCTGTGTTTTACGTGGGCCAGAAAAATACACGTTTATTTCAGTTGCATCTTCCTAAAACAGTAGCTCTATAACCTGGGAAAGGATTTTTTGAATTATGCCCAATTAATCTGCCGGATCCCCAGGGAGCGTTTACCTCTTCTGACTACCCAGCTGCAGTCGCTGGTTTTAAAGTCCTGAATGACAGTTACAGAACTGAAGCATCTTTCAAAAAAGGCCAATTCCTTCCTGGAGAGAAGCATGCAGGCTTTGAGTGCATATAACAAGCTTATTCACAGTTGTGTTCTAGCAGCAGTCCACATGCCACAGCATGTGAAAAGAGAGTGAAACTTCAGACGTTAGTTACTTAAAATCATCATGCTCAGTAGCAGCACAGAAGCAGAGACTCGCAGGCCAGAGAGCTACAGAGCTTACAAAGGGAAGCAATTTGCATAATAAAATCTGGGCTACTTAGCACATGTAATAGACTGAAGCCTGTCATATTCTGGAGAGCCCTCTACAAACTCCTTCACAAGCACAGAGTCATGAGCGTATACCAGGTCACAAAACCCCCCAAACAAAACCCCCAACAAAAAAAGTGCTGTCAGAGCTTGACTCACTACTACTTTTCCAATAGGTAGGTCTAGCTTAAATCTAGAAAAAACTCCGAAGAGCTGGTATGTGTCCTTACATGAATATGCAAGAGGAATGAGTTCCAACTAAGGATCTGGAATCACCCTCTCTTTTTGGGGTGTTGTTTTGTTAATCCAACCGATGTTTTGCAAAAGCATGTCCCATCTACCCAGAACAGATACCATGTCCTTGAATTAGCTATACTCAGGATCGCCAAAATAATTTGGAGGACAATGAAAGACACTGAAAACAGCTGGAAAACATACAAGTTTCAAGGGGAGGGAGCGCAGCAAGTGACAGTACCACCATGCACTATGTAAACAGGGCATCAAGGACTGGGCGCTCAGCCAGCGCTGGTGATTTTGTCAAACACATTTGGTTAAACTGAGGTTTTATCTGCTCAGCTTTAACAACTTCCTAGGTAGAAATAAAAATGTCATGAGTATAGGAAAAGGAGTTATGAGTACTAAAAAAAAAAAGTCATTCACATTCCTTTGATCTACAAACCAGATTTTAACATCTGCATCAGTGTGTGAGCCTGTGGTAAACATTTACAGCCAGTGCGGTCGTTCCACCCCTGCATGAACAGTATCAAGATCTTCAGCACTTCTGCATGGAGCATGAAAGATGCTGTGTAAACATCTTGAATGTGCAAGTGGGAAACGCAAAGACTTTCCTACACAGGAGAGGAAGGTAGGTGTGCATGTCTCACAACGTTTACAAGTAGCTGTGTATGTGTGTCATGTCTCTATGCAAGTATGATCAACAGTACAAACCATGGATTGCTAAAACTTGTGTAGTTAGCATGTAACACCTTCACAACCCCATTACTACAAGTTCTGAAGTGACCAAGGCTACACTCCCTAGGAAGCAGTTCATCTTCCATCCCAACACTGGATACGTACAGCACTTTGTTGCACACTTTCTCTGAAAAACATCTATGAGGAAGCGAAAAAGAAACTACCTTCTGAAGGTATACTGTAACGTTTTAGATAGTCAGGCTTTGGGGGCGAAAAACAACATGAGAGAGCCTCAGAAGAAAACATGGAAACAGGAATCTGTCTGATGCCACAGCAAAGATGAGCATTAGCAATATAGTGAAGCAGTCTACAGCCAGCACGTGTCAGCAGTGTGCTGCTCTGATCTGGATACAGAAGTAGAGAGAAGCTTCCAGGACTCTATTCCGCAGTTAGTAGCACTTACCTAAAAGCTTACATACCAGAGACGTACTAAATTCTGCCAGTCTACACGATTACGGTGCTGCCACCTCTATAATCTGCTGTCTACTTTCACCAGGCCATTATAAGATGAGAGGAATATTGGCTTTGTGGAATGACTGAACATGAGTAAAGTGAGGCCGAGCCCTACTCTAATGATAAGATCATGGCATTGCCAGATTCTGCCTTGGAAGTAACCTGAAATAAAAGCAACAAGTGCAAGCACACAACTACATTGTGTATTGTCACATTTCAGAAGTAGCCCATTCTTGCAGGAAGCATTTTAAACAACTAAATCATAACAAAACAAAAAAATCCCTCTTAAGTTTACTTCCTCTGCTCAAGGATCCACTTCAGTACTGTGTCCGATGGGCTTTGGAAGAGGCTTGCTGCAAATGCTGGTGTTAAATGCTCACTGTTGTCAGGTGTCCCGCGGACTTTCGTTGCGCTAACGCTAATGAAGTGAGGCGGCAGAGCAAATTCATTTTCTTTGCTCAAGCACTGACTAGTAAATAGGTAAGAGCGCATCTACGTTTTCATTAGAAATGGCATACAAAGCACTGGAAGGCAGCCAGGCAGATGTTTGGGAGTGGCACATTCACGAATTAAAAAATTAACTATTTACAGTCAAGCAAGACTGAACAGCAGAATCAGACCATTTAATCTGAAATACCTGTCTAGCACAGCTATGGCTGGTAAACACATTCATGGCTTTCATCTCACACAATACTGAGAGCTCGATTCCCACAGAGCTCCCTGCTCTGCAGTGACAGCCCGCTATACAGAACTGACAGACTAAGAGAAACACAGTACTTGGGCAGGTCAGGCTCAGATGAACAGAAACGTAGGTACTTTTTGCACCATTTATCTTACCTGTCTACTGCCAACTGTCTCGAACCACAGCATTCGGTATACACGATCAAGCTTCTTCCCTGACACGGCAACATCTTTTTGTGCCAAGAGAGGTTATTTCTACAGCTGCAGCTAATGACTGCTCTTCCCAGCTACTGTGACAGCAACTCGTGCCTAAGAAATACGTGCTGTTCCTCACAGGAAGATACGATGGAGAGCCTTCTACTTCCAGGGATTTTTCCCATGCTAATTAATGAAAACTGATGAAGAGAATTCTGACACTGGCTCTTCTGTCTAGAGACAGGAAGGCACAGTATAAGGTTTTGTGGATGAAAGGGAACACCACCAGAAGACACTGTTCAGCCTGGAACGTGGCTGGAACAAAACTAATAGGTGGAATCTAACAGTGACGCACTAGGAAGCTTGCCCTTCACATAAATGCTATTAAATGTAGGAAGAGGCATGTATCTGTGTTGCTCATTTGACAACTGGTCACAGTTGAAGGAAGATGTTTATCATCAGCACTGTATGTAGCTTCGCATTCTACCCGTATCAGATCGATAAAAGCCACTGGTATGAAGTTCAGACACGCCTATGCAGGCACTCAGAAACAGAGCTCCGTCAGTTCCCGAGAAATTAACCTGCTTTATCTGGTAGCACATTATCCATAAACAAGTCCAGGAAGATACAAAATTGTTATTTATATTTCACATTTTCAGTATTTCTATATATGTGTGTATACCTACGTACAAACACATATGCAATTGTTTGAAATAGCCTGTTCATTCTGTATCTACATATCTGTATGCAATAGTCTCAAGAAAACCTGAGCTGTGCCACTCGATTTTGATGGAGCAGAGAAACTGCAGTGTCCTCAGCAGAACTTCTTCCCCCAGTTACTCATCCTGGGCAGCGTAATACATTTAATTCATTAATGTTCGAAAGGTTCTCCCGCTTCAGTCACTTCAATTGATGCTATGGTAATGAACTACGCAACAGAGTAAATGGTGAGTGACAACATGCTGATGCGGCCTCCAGAAACACATGCAAGATTAAACAAATGAAAAACAACAACAACAACAAAAGCCTTAGAACTTACTGTCCAAAACTTGATGAAGTACTGCAAGACTGTAGCGGCAACAAACAGACAGTACAGTAAGGAATACATTAAAAACAGGAGGAAGAACTTGTAGTTAGAAAATCCCACACAATTATTCACCCTAGAAGGAGGGGAAAGAAAAAGAGGTTACTAAAATATACAAAAATAAAAATAAAATAAAATAAACCCCAATACATTCAGCTTTTGCAGAGCGTAACATGCATGTCAGTGGTATGCCCAAAACAGCCTGGCACTACTGTTTCAGAAACATTTTAAGCCACCATTTTGAACGAAGTCTCTTTCCTCAGGCCAAACGATCTGGGCCCCTCACATAAATTTTACCCTCTCCCCAAGGTCTACACGACAGGCCGTGAGCTGGCAAAGCGTAGGACGCATACGGTCTGTATCGGAAGCGTCACACACTGTGAACCAACTGCAGCCATCGTGGCAGGTAATTCAAGCCTCTCCATCACTTTCAGTGGATGATGCTTTGGCTACAAACCCACCTTCCAGTCAGCTACGGATCACAGCAGTACTTTCACAGTGACAGCAGGGAACATTTTTACTGACTACCGGTGAATACAAACTGCAGAAGAGGAACCAAGTGGGTCTTATGCATCATCCAGGACCAAGGACTGATTTTCAGAGCGTAGTGGGTATCCCCCCTCCTGGTAACAATACCTAACTAAGCAAGAGAAGGAAATGCCATTTCTCCCAGGTCTCAGTAACACCAGGGTTTCTCTGTACGAGGAGAAACTGCATAATTTGTGTACTGGGCCTACAACTCTACATTGCAACACACATTAGGAACAAGATTTATTTTCACATATTAAAGCCTCAAGTAGTTCTGTGAAAATCAAGTCTTACTTCAAAGTTACATTTTTGAAGCAGCATCTAATTCATCGTTCCCCATAATTATACTGATTTTTTTTCTTGTTTTTTATAAACTTACCATGGACAGTGGTGGTCCATTTTTAGTACACATCTGAAAGAGATCATTTCCAGTAAGTTAAAGCAAAAAAATACATCATCTTTCTAAGACACATACTTCTGGCTTCTACAGTTCAGGGTTTTGGGGTTTTTTTCTAAGGTATTTTGCCCCACTGTATCTTTCTCAAGTCCCTCAATCACGCCAATTCTCCGTATTATAGCAGCCATCCTTTCACCCTGAAGGACCAAGTGAGATTCGGATGGGTTATGAAGAGTCTCTTAAATTAACATGGGGAGCACTACTGAGCAACACCACGTTAATAGCTCATTAAGCCACACTGGTTTTATGTGCACACTGAGAGAAAACAAATCCAAAGGACCCTTCAGAGCTGCGTGGATAAGGTAGCTAGCCTGAAATTCACTTCAGCTGTGTCTACCTTAGGCTTATTTTTGCTGCCTTTTGTTTGCTGCTTGTTTTTGGTTTTTTTTAAAGCTGAGGAAAAAAGCAGCGCTGTGGGTAATTTGACCAGTCCACATGCCATTTTCATCTGGTTTATTATAAGGATAGATGCTAGACATTTCGAACACATGAGACATTCACTGTATTTGCTAATAAATTTGATTTTAGCCAAAAGATATGCGTAAGGTTCTTCAGCTAACTAGATTTCCTCAAGCTCAGCCTACTGAGGTCTCACTGACAGCATTAGTCTTCAGTGCCCTTACAGACTTCTCTGATGATTCAGAATGAGGCTAGGGAATAGCAGTGATGTCTTTGAAATGGTTAAGGCATGTAATTGCACTGTCAATCTTTGAGATAAAGGTTTTTAGCATTATCAGTAGCGCACATCTGTTTCAAGGCTGCAGAAACAAGATACAATAAGAGTTCTTTAATAAGCATTTTCTGGTGCTGGTACCTCAGACCAGCCTTTTCTTCCTTTCAATTTCTGGATTTTTACCTTTTTTTTTTTTTGTTTCTAATACAAGTACCGTTTCACAAAGCTGCAAGCAGATTTCCTAAAAAGTTCTGTCACTTTGGACAATGAGGCTGCAATAATACTAGTGCACCAACAGGAAGAACTTTGCTTTTTCATGAAATCCAGGTACTGGGGGTCTGAGAGCAGAACAACTAGTAAAACCTGCTGTTATGCAGGAGCTGACACACTGAAGACATGAACACACTGAAGGGATGAGCTCAGAAAAGAGAAAATCCACCATTTCAGGTTCAGTAACTTACATGTCACATGCAGAACAGTGGTGGCAGCGGTCAGGTTTGATTAGCTGGCATCGATCACAGTATCTGATTGCTGCGTTCAAGTGGCAAGGGTCAAGTCATTAGAACTCATTTAATTTTACAAAGCTTTTCCTCCTTAACATGAACTGAATCTTGAAGAGCTTCCTGCCCTCCCCTGCCCCACCTCTTCTCACAGACCTTCATGTGCCTGCTCTCACATGATAGGTACTTTTGATTTTTTAAGAAATGTAACATACAATAGTATTTAAAACACTTTCATCTATTCCTACTGTATCGAGTCTATTTCCATTTACTCTTTGGCTCCCCACTCTTCCCATCCTTCAGCCTCTGGCACTGATTGCCTATCACTCGCTCGCTTTAACCTCTGGACAGGGTACTCGGGCATCCCATTGTGAAAGTACATTCTTTCAGCAAGCCAACTTTCTGCGCCCATCCTCTTCAGCCAACAGCGATCTAGCAGACTGTTCAGTAAATTAGCTCTTCCTCATCTTTCCTGGATATTTCTGAACAAGCCTTCAGGCTCTTCTCAATGGAAATAAGACACCAGGCAGTTTGAAAGGAGGAGGAAAGCCAACGCCCACAGCTAAGCAGAACTGCTAAACGCTGGCAAGAGCTTCCCAGACCACTCCAGGAACTTAAGACTGGGATTCCCTTAAAGAGAGGCTTGTAGTCAAAAAAGCCAGGTGCTTCTAGACTTTGGAAAGTCACATTGAATAACTTTGGTAACAGCTATTCTGAGTAGTTTATGTTTCTGGAAAACTCTACAGGGTTGCTAGTTTCAAGAAAGAGACACAGCTATATATACATATATAGCTAGAGTTTTAAAGAATATACATATGTATAAGACAGCAGTTTCACAGATCATTCATATGTAAGTTGGAATAAAAATGCCTATATGTATTAAAGGCAAATACAGAAATAACGAGCTTTGTACTGAATTACAGATGGGAATGAAACAGCATTTATTCGTTCTTACATTCTAGCCTTAAGTATGACGTTTCTCCTCCTGCTGAACTGAAACAGCTCAGGAAAAAAAAGTTTAAAGGGGATATAAATGATTATAACATTGAGCAAAGTTTAATTTTCTCTATTTCTAGCTGTCTTAGCTATACTTCTTTGCTGTGTTTATTTTTTACAGCCACAATTAGAGATAAATGTTGTCATCTGTCTGCTTACTAGAAAAGGATTTTTTTTTTTAAATTCCAAATACAAGCTACATATTGAGATCCCCAGACAAAGGACTCCAGTTTCTCTTGGGGTAAAAAAACCCCAGCCCAAACAAATAACAGAACAAGGTCATGGCCTTTGCAGTATGTGCTTAATAAGATTTTTCATTCAGAGACATCAAATGAGTTTCACCGAATTAAACCAGCAGGTTCAGGAGAACAGAATTATCGTTATCTCTCACCTCTCGATGCTGTTGTCGTATAGATAGGCAAGTCTTTAGCAGCTCTTCTCAAAATCTCCTGCTGGCATTCTGGCCTCTCTTCTTTTTCATATTGTTCTTTATCAGCTTTTGACAAGCAGAACTATGAGGAAGGGAGAAAATGGAATGCAGGGAAGGCATCCTACATCTTTGTACAACCCCCACCCACCGACCCAAAAAACTCCACATAAAGAAAAAAGAATGCTGCAGGAATTCTGTAATAATTCAGTGGATGCCCCATCCCTGGCTGGATGAGGCTTGGAGCAACCTGGTCTAGTGGAGGGTGTCCCTGCCCATGGCAGGGGGGTTGGAACTAGATGATCTTTAAGGTCCCTTCCAACCCAAACCATTCTCTGATTCTATGAATTACAGAAGATCCTTAGAATTCCATGATGGTCCTGGACATATTTTAAAGAAAATCTCTGTTTTCAGAGATGAAGCATTTTCCCTTCAACAAAAAGGCAGGCACTCAGGCGAGTTTTAACAAGGCATAACCTTCCTGATAAGCGTAAATTTAAGTGATCTGTGAACAAGAGCAAAGTACAACAGTCCTTTGCTGTTACAGGGCACTAAAGCTTTCTTATCCCACTTCCTCTCTGACTTAGAGAGGGGTACAACCCAGGGCAGAAGCGGGGAGGGAGGGGGCTTCATGGCTTCAGCACAGAAGTTGAAAGATTTTAACTGGAATTTTCACTTGGGAGTAGTCAGCCCTAGTCTCAAAATCCCTGAGCTGTAGTGAAAGCAACTTCAGCCAAGTTCAGTTGGAGACAGAGTTACAATTCTGAGTAAAGCACAAGGAGCATTCCTGTTGAAACCCCACTGAAATGGAAAGCTTTACCAGAAGAACCTGGTGAGTTTTCACTCACTTGTGAATCACTTAGTTTGGTATTCACTGAAATGAGGAGCTTTACCATTCAGCCCCACAAACCCCAGTACACAGAAAAGCCCCTGCGGAGTTGGGGCTGAACTCACCGTTTCCTTTGGTATTTTTCTTTTCTGAAGAACTTTGAAAGTCTGAGCTTCCAGCATGGACTACAAGAGCCCTTTTTAGGGGCACACATAGACAAAGTATTCATGGTAGTGAGTGGAAAATGTTGTGTGTGCAACTGGAACAAAAATTGGCTTAGTGTGGTTTAATATGACCATATTTTCCTACCAAGAAGATGTATATGATTAATTCACATGGATTTTCCTCTCATCCTGTATTTTTTCCTCTTTTGGATTACAGTCAGTTGGCAAGCAACAACGAAGACTCCGCTTACAGAAAGGAGGAAGCAGTGAAACATTGCTGCAATTTCTCTGCGATATTTCCTAACCCAGAATGCAAATAAGTTGCCTCACATCTCACAGAATCTAGTTAAGTCTCCGCTTACATACAGTATCATCCCAGTTACTGAGCCTCCCCACCATCCCAGGGTGAAACATGAAACATAATCCCCTTTTAAACAATCAGAAGCCAGGATCAATCTATGCGAAGAGTGAAATTCAAGTTTAACATGTCACTCATCACCAAGAGTTTGACCTCATTTTTAATATCCGTCTCTAAGCTAGATAGTTACTCAACTATGAAACCTGGAGATGCTCGCATCAAAAGCTGAAGGCAGAGACGAAGCATCATGCCAGCAAACAGCAATGCAATATGCCTTCCCCCCTACTGCCCTTGCGACTCTGCCAGGTGACCGAATACCTGCCTCCACGGCCCGCAATAAAGTGGGGGTGGCATTGAACATGAAATACTACTTCTGGATGACATTTCTGTGGCAAACCATTAATGCACAGAAAAGGAACCGAATCACAAGATTTTTAATTTGCCCAAGTAACGTCGTAATATTACTTCAAAAATCTTGGATAGGATTTTGATTTTCCGAAGGGCTGTTCTAATTTCAGAAATTAATAAAGGGCCATGAGACCACGGCCCCTTTGAACAATGGCAGGATATGTTCAAAGACATCAGAAGTTGTCTGTTACCACACAGCTAACACAATTTCCAATGAGGTTCCAGCAGTTCCTATTGAAAACAGAAAGAGTCCCTTTGTTTCCTTCCTCTTTCTGGATCTTGTGTAACATTGATTGTTCTTTCTTATGACAAATGTACAGGGATTACACTAAGACAACAGCAGCTGCAGAATCTTTTTTTAGTTCAATAGTAAGATCACAGAATGCTATTTGTTTCGCAAGAATGGCTAATTTGAATGACTAAAACCATATACATTTACACTCTCATACAATGGGGAGATTCTGAAGTCAGGCTTTGTTTTTAAGTAAAACCAGCATAAATTACTCACTGGTACATGAACAAAAGGGACTTGCCCAGAGAGAGGAAAAAGTGGTGGCAGGTTTTTTGTTTGTTTGGGTTTTGTGGTGTGTGTGGTAGGTTTTTTTTTCTGTGGGGGGTGTGTATGTGTGTGGTGTGGTTTGGTTTTGGATTTCTTTTTTCTTTTTAAAGCTGGCTACAGAAGAGAACTCTATGAAATCTGATCTACCCCCACACTTGATATAGGAAATAGTCCCTACACGCCGTATACCCAAACCAACCCTTTCACTCACTGAATATGAACAGTTTGCTACAGCATTACCGTAACTACAGGGTAAGTTCTGTCAGAAGAAGTTTTCTATTACTGAGCATCCAAGGAGACAGTAATAGTTACAAGGCATTAACTGTATGAAAAGCTCCAGTTCACACAGCTTTACAAAACCTGGAATAACAAGGTTCTGACCACATTTCAATTAGCTACCCTGCTTAACTTTATAATTTTCCTGCAGAACTATCCCAGATAAAGCTGAAACCAACCACCCTGAAGACAAGTTCCTTTGAATTTTTAAGTTTAACAATTCAGTACTACACTTCTTGCTTAGCTAAACAGCAGAATAGTCTTTAGCTTTTTTCACCTTAAGTTCTCTGGCTTTCGATGATACAGATCTCTAAGCCACAATTAAGCCCTGCAGAGCAGTGTTTGCTTTTCCTCAGAAGCATGGTGTTAACTCTTTTCAAAAAAGCATTTGAGGTTGACATGAGCACTGAAAGTCTTGCCAAGAATAGAGTAAAAGTTCAACCCTCATAGAGCAACCAACACCTCAAACAGTTTAGCCGACTTAAAAGCTTGACTTCCCTACCATTCCTTTCGTTTGTATTTTAAATTCGGTGCCAGTATTTAATCCTTCCATACACACATCTTAGAGAAAATGGAAAACAAGGTAATCCATTTCAGGCTTACTGCAATTAATACCCTTCTTTTTCAAAACAAAACTTCTTAGAGTCGTCATGCATTCTTTTGCCATTATGTAAAGCTCCTTTATGTATTTACTTCTCAATTGTCACTGAACCTTAACCCTGGATTTACTATCAAGTGGTTCAGTCCTCCAGGTTATGAGTATACATTGCATTACTACTTCTTATGCCAAGGTCAAAACTGCCTAAAATGGAAACATAAAAATGTTGCCACTGTATTTGACTTATGGGTTATAAAAATTCCGGGTTTCAAGCAAGCTAATTCACAGCAAAGCACTGTGTGTGACTGTCAAACGTGTGACGAATTAAATGCGCATTTCGTACAAGGAAATGTCATTACACAAAGTATACAGTATTTTAAGAGTAATTTCATAATTTTCATTCATGAGACACTGTCATGCTGTTCTATTTTAGATAATGAGAAGGGAAAGGTGAATCATGCAGTACTGCAAACAAGTTTCATCACTGAAAACAGTTCAGCTATTTATAAAAAAGGCACTGACATTTTTCTAACGTTATATTTACCTCTTTAGAGGGGGATGCAGGAGATGTGAAAATTGTCTTCCAATAGGACCATACAAACATGATGAATGACAGATGAAAAACCACAAGGTAGACAACTGCAATAAAATACAAATAAGATTTTGGTAATATAGCTAAAAAGTGCAAGAAGTAAAATCCCACATCTTTGAGGAGGGCTAAACTACTACACTGTGAATCACCTGACAAAATTAAGTTATATTAAACCCTCTTCCCTGGGCAGACTTAGCACTCTAGAAGTACTCACTAAAAAAATAACCAAACAAAAAAAAGTGATTATTGCTGTTCCTCAAGGAAATAATACGCTTTTTTTACAACTTCAAAACACACTTTGAAGGAAAAAAACACCCAACCAACCAACCCCCCAGAACTGAACACAGTTTCACCTGTGGCATGTGACTAACATCTTGGATAAAGAAGATGCAATTCCATTCTAGTTTATAGTAAAGTATTTGATATCTGACGTGCAGAATTCAATTTAATTTCTACTTCTAACAGAAACAGCACCAATATATTGTGCCAGTGTAGAAGGCACTGGTCATCAATGACAGTAAACACTCCAAACCAAGGGTTGTTGGAGGACTGCACTCCAAGAGGCAAGTTAAAAACTGTCGGAGCATCTTCTTTCAAATTATCACAGGAATATAATCTGGAAGAGTCCTGCTATTATAGCCACAGTGGCAACACAACGTAGGTGGCTTTAGTAGGCAGCTCAATTAATTTATGAATGTGTCTGGGCGATATGGCTGCCTTAAAGCCTAGAGACCCAGACCTTATGACCCAGGAAGCTCCTTCCAATCTTGTTTCCTCTAACAGTTTCTTTTACAACTTGGCAAGAGGAAACGGAGCAGTTGTGCCAAAAGAGCAAGCCTCAGAAAAGAAGTCATACTAAATATTTACATTATCTTCACTTATATTATCTTCAGTTGCAGGAAGGAGGAAACTTGACCTACTTTCCCGTGTGCATGAAGAGAGTCCTTTAAGAAACCGTCTGACATACTTCATGGATGGCAGAACAGGCTCAAAACTTTGGGAACCTCCAATAGCTTAGAAAATGCTTATGCACAGTCACAGAAGACACGGCCTTAACTTATAATATTTCAGGATTTTTTTGTTGCAGTAGAACACCCAAACCAACTGTATTTGAGCTATTTGTTACCTTTGCCTCCGACTCCTCCAACCTTACAGACAGATTGGGCACATTTTCACCTGTGGAGCTGACTGAAACTGCAAGAGGCAAACCCTTTTTCTAAAGCCATCCCAAAATTGTCATCCTGATAGGAAAGAACTCAGGTATCACTCACTGTACTAGGCACTGCGTAATTAGAAATTGTCTTTTATTAAAAACATACCATACACATTCAAACACAATGTGGCTAAGCAATTAAAGCATGAGAAAACAGCCTGGAAAAGGAGAAATGGACACAAAATTGGAGTGGAATCAGCTGCACAGATCAGAGATCCAGGGGAGAAGAGGGTGAGAGGAGTAGAATAGAAGGAAAGAGGAAATGGGATGCAGGGGAGGGCCGGGCACAGCAAAACTAACTTGCACAGTAAACAGTTTCATTCTGTCCCTAAAAATCACCTCCAGAATTCAAATTCTTTTGAAGGATTATTTTTAGTGCACAAGTAATACTTCAAACAGCAGAACCTCAAAGTCTTGTCAGAGGCTGTAAATGCCCCAACAACCCTCAATAACAGGCACCGAGGCTGGCTGCAGCGAGGGTACAGATCTGTGCCAGTGCTACCAGCATTTACTAAAGAGGCAGCTGTTTAAGTGGTCTTGCGCTCTTGCAATAACTGAGATCTTGCGATCTGTCACCATCACTGAAAGCCAAGGGCCTGTCCTCAGCAGCCAAACTAGAGCAACTCAAGGAAGAGTAAGGCTTTCACAGCCGTTCCAGTGATGGGCACCACCCAGTCTAGAAGAGAAAGAGCCTGGCAGTCCATACTGGTCCCACACTGAATAAATTCTTGCTTCTTTTCCCACTCCCGTGCTGCCATTCCTGCTGTGATTACATATATCCGTCCTGTCAGTGCTCCCTGAGAAATGAGAGGGAGAGAAAATACCACTTTTGACAGCTTTACTTTGGCAGTCCATCTACCCACCGTTTTGGGTAGCAGTATCTCCCCTGCAGATTACTCCCTGAAGCATCTTGCATCAGTTTCCAGTACAAATATAAACTAGCTTCCTTCCTATTCAGCTCATTTTCTTGTAATTACAAGCTAGATGGAAAATATGTCAAAAACCTCAAGCCCCAATATCTGCCAGTGTACCCAGACTCAGTCATGAAGAAGTCCTGGTTGAGCTAAGGGAATGCAGGACTCTTGGTGCCATGCTGTGACCAAGTAAAGCCACTTCTCTTTAAAGGCACTGATGTGTATTAGACCATAATTTATGCTCTCAGGAGGACAGTATCTTAAGAAATGCTCTTAGCATCTTCCTAAAATACGTTAAGCCCTCTGAAGATTTGCCCTTAACACCCTTTTCTGAATCATTAACACTACTTCCAAGACAGTCAGATTAAAGACAGATTAAATAATATATAACAAATACATTATTAGGAGAGATTCAGGGTTGACTTTATTCCCCTGTTCTAATGGATATAAATCTAGACAACAATATGAAACTACAAAGAAAAAATGACCTTAACGGGGTGAAGAAACTGCCACAAATTTAATCGAAAGTTGTAATTAAGTACTGGAGTAAAAGGATTTGAACACAGTACACTAAAATATGGATCAAAATGTATGTGCCAAAATGCACATTATTGATTTACATAGCAGTGTCGTTGGTACTTTGGTCTTTAGACTCTTCTGATGTTATTTCCTGGCTACTGCGAGTTAGTTTATAAGATCTTTATAGAACTTAGGATAGTTTTCATTTCGAGTGAAAAAAGACTCGACACCTCATTTTCAGATCAACCTCCATGGAAAAGCAATTCATGCGTGCAGGACGCTTGTGTCATGCTTTAGAGCTGAAGGGGCAAAAAGCATGCAGGTGACAGCTATTAAAAGCCTAAGAGTCAGGTTCCAAGGATGCTGTCAGTCTCACTAATTAACCAAGCACTTTTCTTCTCTGGTAAGGTTTAAGAGCACCTGCTTCAGTCAGACAGGCACTGCATTTGTATCAAAGTCAGAGATCTGACTATGCAACACCAACACCATTGCTCTGAGACATGAATCTTGCTTTTCTGGAAGAAACGAGCAAGTAACACATTCTTGAACAGCTTACAGTTTATTTTGGAGGTTTTCCCACTCTTTCACCTCTTAATTAGAAGACGAAATAGGACCAATTCCATCAAGGTTCCTTCCTTTCTATGCTCTTTTGCAAAAATATTTAAGAGATGACAGCCTCTTAGCAGTGGTCTCATAGTCTGCAGATAGTCAAAATGCTCAATCTACCACTCATGTCCCCCCATAAGCTGAAGTTAACTCCCAAATAAATGTCCCATCAATCATTTGTATTTCTAAAAAGACCATAAAAAATTAAAAATAAATAAAAGCTTTGTAAAAACATCCTGTATTTTGAACTTCTGACATCAAACCATCCTTTAGACTAGTTCTTGTTCACAATTAAAAGGAGTGGCAGAGCAAGAATGCTGGAATTCTTTTGGTCAGTTTGTACCTGTGTAGGCACTACCCACTGTGGCATATACCTGCCAAAGCCATTATGAAGACTTAAATAAAGTTTGTCAAAACAAGGCCTTAACCACCTGACCTGGAAATTTAAAACTATAATGTGCAGCCACCTTTGAAAGGGTTGTGTTTTGCCCAGTTCTAATCAGTCCTAAAGAATGGAGGTTCTGAGGAAATGGGTAAGGTATTTGAAAAATCGCAAGAAGTAGAACAACAATTCTTCCTCTTCCAGAAGTCTTTCAGGTCACAGGGTGTGTTCAGGAATAAAGAGAAAATGGACTTGTGGATCTGCTGTAGTTCCTTCTCTCTTCTCCTTTTTCTGTTCTTCGAATGTACCCATTTAAAAATACTTGCAAACCTAAGTCATAGTTGCGTTACTCACAGGTCTTGCCATCATCCCAAGCTTGTGGTACTAGCAGATGAACACCTCGACCTCACAGTATTTATCTCGTTTCTTAGCACTAATTTACTCACTACACAGAGCTTAAACATAAAGGAGTACGCTTAAATTCTATGTCCCTTAAGACTTGTGTGCTATTCATATCTTAAAAAAGAAAAATAATTACCTTTTTCTGCAGTTGAAGAAATAGTAACTGGAAGAGAAAAAAAAAGAAGTTAGAGTAAATCCATATTGAATCAAATGTTTGGCTGGAAGAGAGATACACGAGAGAGCTGACTTCTTCCAAAGCATACTTCAGGTGTTAGTAGGGCTTCCCTACCCCACTCTGGGGTAAACCAGGAGTTAGTATTCCTTCTGCCAGCCCTTGAGGCTTGGTGAGTCACTGGAAGCGCTGGAGAGAGCCAGTACCCTGTGCCTACCAAGCTGGCGCACTCTTTTCACAGACATTAATTAGATCATAATTTATGCATGTTCTGCTTCAGATACACTCCCAACAAAGTTTTCTGAGTCAACAACTAGGCCAACAGGTGTACCACTGGAAAGCAGAAAACGAGATAAAAAGTTCTTACCTAAGTCCCTGTGAAACTGTGTTTCACGTAACCTACTTCCCTCAGATTTTCCCCACCACTTCTCTCTTCCCATCACATGCTATTTTTGACTTTTTTCCCCTGACCTGAATTCTTCAGGCATAGTTAAAACCTCTCCACTTCCTTCTCTCTTACACCCTCATCTCCTTTGAAGCCAACAGTAAATTCTATTGTTCAAATCTCCCTGGTATACTGCCTGACTAGTAGTACATCCTCCTGCCCTCCGGCTTCTCCAAAGCCTTCACACTTCATCCATCAGCTCAGGTAAGATGCTGAACAGAGAGCTGCTGTACCTAGTGGGTTGCTTTGTTGACAGCACTCCACTGCATCTTTTCCACAGACGCTGAATTCCTGAAATTCAGTGAGGAAACGATCTTTCCCCGACCCTTCCATCTTAGACAGCCATCTGCTCATCAGCAGGAGCAGAAGGTTAACAGAGCACACCCTGCCTACGGCAGTTCACCTACCTCCACAGTGCCTCCTCTCTCTCAGCTCTGACATTCCTGCAGTCATTAATCTGTGTGCCAGTCCAAAAGACCTTTTTCCTGATGCACACTACAGTCTTCAATGTGCAGGGCTTCAGTCTGCACTGCAGCCTTCCTTCCGAAGGGTTACTTTGGTCAGGGGTGGGCACGTGGCTCACTTAACTGCAAGGTATGTATAGTAAAAGGGTCTGTAACTACCTCATGCAACCATCCCTCTTTTTATAGTCAAGAGACACAATGAGGTGGTATCTCAATGACCCCTTTTTGTTCAAATATGTGGGTTTGGTTGTTGTTGTTTTGTGGTTGTGGGTTCTTTTTTTCCTCCTTCACCCCCTCCCCTTTCCTTAATATATCCACTCGGCACCTTCTCTCCCCATAGTTAATGGAAAAGGTTCCAGTTCCTTCCACCAAAAGAAGGGAGAAATTACCATTTAGAAAAGAACAAGGTTGACTTCAAACTAAAGGTCAATCCTAAAGAATAGCTTAATCTCACATTAGTTATGCATACTTGCACACCCTCCTCCCATGTTTCTGTCTAAAGCAGGGACACAATCCGCACCAGAAACCGGACCTGAAGCCTGCAAAGTGTGCGTGTGAACGGAAGGGCGGCTCTGGCTGTGTCATGACAGCCTCAGTACTACCCCACGGCATGCTACAGAAGCTGCGGGTTTTTTTAAAGCAAATCCCATGAGCGCTTTTGCTTGAAATTTTATTAATGTGTTATTTCTCCAGCTAAGACTTTTTTCAGCACGACAAGAAGACAAAATGAGTAAAAAGGTGAAAATTAAGCCAAGCTTGCTGAATAGGGTTATTTGCTCAACTTCAAAAAAATACTGAAAGTACTCCAGATTAAGCTTTGTCTTTGGCTCCTCGTACATCTTCAGCAAACACCTTTGCACACAGCGTATTTTTCTAGACAAAAAATATAAAAAAGTTCTTAATCATTCACGGAGGTGGGAGAACATTGTTATCTATAGAACTACAGGATGTTTTTTGTAAGTAATTCTGGTTGAAGCACTCCATAATCTGCAGCCTTATTTCTGCTCTCAGCACAGAACAAAATTGTGAGCCAAACTGGATGTTTGAAGACTCATAATAATGAACAGTCTTTACACGCAGAAACAAAAAGCTTAAGATTTTATCACCTGTGAGACTTCATCAAAAAGATCCCTAAACAAACTTCATGAAAGTTAATTAAAGCTTCACAGCACCAGGAAGAGAGCTGCATTCTGACCTAAGGGACCTAGGTACGAAAGAGAAAACTATTAGACTGCGCAGAACAATTTCAGTTCGGCAAACTCCTGCAGTTGGGGAGAAAAGCCAACACTGAAACAACTGTGATTTTCATCCCGTCTTATCATCCTCAAATGACATCAAAATAAAAGATGGCCAGTCCTCTTCTGCCTCAGAAGTTCATGTAAATTGTTTGTTTCTATCCCTCACACTGTTGTTATTCCCACTGTGGATAGATTAAGTAAACAGCAATCCTACTACTTGTCTGAATTCCCTCGGCAAATGGCAATCCAACAGTTCTACAGGATATTTATACTACAGAGCGAAGCCTTCCTTTAAATAAGTTAATGTTTCATCTTTACATAAGACAGACCTTTAAGTATTTGCTAGTCTGGCAATGTAACAAGCAGCTTTTATACCATCACGAAATCAATTCTAGATTTTGGAATTCTAGCTTCCTGGTTCAGGAAAAAAACCCAGCAGAACAAGACAAGACCATTGTGGCCCACCGTCCCTGGCCTGCAGTCTAATTCACAAGCTTAGCGCTCTCTTTTCTCCTCTACTGCTTCTAGCTACGTAGATACTGCTGATAGGTTCCGCTGAACTAATACCATTTCACTTTAAACATTTCTAAACCACAAAATACCTCTGTTGTTTGGGGGTGGGATGGGGAAAAAGCAGTGCTGCCCTTTTGCTTACGGATATTTTTTGAACAAATTAAGCACTGCATGTGATTTATACGTTAACCTCAGGATCCAACAGCACTATACACTAGATGAGAGGCATCAGCACAAGTTAGTGCCTTCAGCACTGCAGTCAACACAAACCTGTCCATATTTCAGCACAGGCATTGTAAACCAGCTGGTTTTTTGATGATTTTAAAATACATCCCCACGAGTCTACTGCTCAGCTACAAAAGGAAAAATAAGAGTAAAAATACTCTTAGGATTGGCTTCTTCATACTCAGTTTCTGGTTTCTCAAGACAACTCATGAAGTTCCAGTAAGATCTTGATAGGGAAGGCTAAAAATATGACACGACAGTGAAAGCTGGAGTTCACTTCATTGCAAAGGGCTCGGAAGCAGACACTCACGTGCTCACGCACACAGTGAGTTTTCCCCTGTGGCCTCAATTTCAGAGGATTCAACATCTCGGCGTTACAGCACCAAGCAAGTCAAACGAAGCCAACGAGCCCGCTCTGTCTGCAGTGCGGAGCTTTACCTTGGCTACCTCAGGGTTTCCAAAACCAGCCCAACTAAGGAAGGAGCTCAGCAAAGGCTGCCTGTGAGGAGAGGTGAACGGCCCTACGCTGAACTTCACGCAGCTGCAGCTTGTCCAGGGGCGTACAGGCCTAATACGCTCCGCCAGCTGGTCCCGCCCCACTGAGCGGCTTACGCACTGGATCATCCCACGCTCTGGGGTCACTGCAACATGAAACACACAACGCTAAGTATGTGGTTTTACTTTCTACAGAACACTACCTCCAAAACACATGATACAGCCCTTTATTAGGCTGGACTCAAATGTACTTTTTAACTTGGTCAGCTCAGAGGACAAGCAGAAATTCCAGGTTTGACTTTTAACAGAGGAAACAACAGTCTTAGTTTTGATTTAGACACCTAGCATCACCCCTGGCAGCAAAGACACTTCTTCCTCACAACCCCAGTTGGTCATTACACCTCCTTGTAGATCCTCTTCCTTACATTGTTGTCCGTTATCTTTCATCTCACCTATGTCACAAGAATGAAAAGAGGCGGAAGCCTATAGATTATCACAGGAAACAATCCTGCAGGCACAGGGATATCATTAGCTGTATAACAAATGGGACTGGGAGGGAAATGTCATTTGTTGGAAGCATTTCTTCTTGGAGTAGGAACTGACAGAGGTGTCAGTTTTGGAAAGCTTTGGAGAATTTTTTTAAGCTCCTTCAAGGAAACCTCCCTGAACATACTGGCAGAACAAACATGTTCAGGGAGCTGTTCTGCTTTCAGTTTCAGGCTTATTTTCAGGATTGCTGTGAAGTGTTCAAGCACCTTCCAAATCACTGCATAACAGGAAAAAAACCTGGATCTCCTTATTCTGAGGCAAAGAGGTGAAATGATCTGCCAAGACTTGCAAGAGGCATGCTAAAAGACAACACATCCACCTTCGACTCTGGAAGAAGAAAAACCCATCAACTCTATAAAACCCCCATACAACTCCCTGCTGTCCTAAAAGGCATATTCCAATTAAAGCCAGATACATTCCTTACAGAGCAAGAAATGGAGAAGTATAGAAAAGCAAAAGAACAGATCTTGTTACTGATGTGCCATGTTTATTTCCCCCTGTCCCCTCCCACGATGGTTCCCAGCAGGAGTCATACCTCGGGTATTACAGCCTCTTCACGAATCTCAAGAGTAACACTCACATTTTGGCTGACATTCCTCATGGGTGGGAAGAATGATAAATGTGCAACTGCATTCCCTTCACCAGATGTACAGCCCTAACTTTTCTCAGTTTTTAAGGAAAAGGGTTAAAATACGTATATATATACACACCTGCACAGCCACACACATATGTATTTCCAGAAGTTACCGGTACTGACGCTCAACAGAAACTCCCCACGGGCACTACCTTATCTGTGAATGAAAGCACCACTGATACTACCCCAAGTTTTGCACTTGTTCAGAGAATGGCATCTAATTGCAAGGAGAACTTAGATTCACATTAATGTAATTCTCATTTGCAAATCCAGACCTTAGTCACTCACAAGAAGGTGGTAGAAACATTACTTACTGAAACAAGCAGGACAGACGTTTCCTTGAGCAAATACTCTTCTCTTAAAGGACAGCGCCAGAGCATGAAGACCTTAGCGCCTCTCCACTCTTCTCTAAACACCGTAATTCTGTGACCTTTCCACGCTGAGCTACATCCTGTTTCCTGACTGGCAGGCACCCACTAGGTGCTTTCCTCCCTGAGCAGCAGGGATTTGTTTTTAGACAAATGACTCAAGATGACTGGATTGTCAGCACCATGTAGCCAAAAGCCAACGTAGGATGATGCTGTCAGGTCCCTGCCAAAAGGCTGTGTGGGGCCAGGAATTGCACACATGACTTGCCACCAGCTGGAATGAATTGCCTCTGCAGAAATTTGAGCCACATGAACCTAGAATTGTTCTGTCTTCATATGGTGCTAGATTGATGCCTTTCTTTAACTCCAGATCTCTAGGAACAGGACACGGGTTCCTCCTCAGTGCACTGCTAGGCAGTTCAGAAAGTAACGTTTTACTGAAGGGTGAGGCAGGAGAGGTGGCTCCGCAGGCCTTCGCGCGGTGACGGCAGGAAGACGCATGCATTGTCACACTGCGTGTCCTAGCCGTAGCACTGCCTGGGACTGGCCTGCAGCACGCGTGCACCATCGCCCGGGTCTCACACAATGCTTGTCGCAGGGGCACAACTCTTGCTGCAGCGGGGTATGAAGTTACCCCGCTTTGCCTACTACCCACTCCCCTGTGGCAGAGGCAGGAAAAGCGAGCACCTGCCTTCCCTGACACTTCAGCTCAGGACGAAGAAACCAAGGAAGGCAAGACGAGGGATCGCAAACAGTGATGAAGGGTGCGTGGCAGCGAATGAACGGCCTCTCGCTGTCCTGGGTTACACAGTCAGTCATGAGAGGGAAAAGAAACCCTGCCAAGGCCACCGATGCCTTAAAGCAGGGCAGCAGTTTCCACAAGCACGTGAGCTAGAGCCCAAACTCCCCACACACACTGCACAGCAACGTGGCGTGAGCGAGCTACTTGGTGATTTCAAGTGATCACAAGATGATACCTTCAAAGGCACTGCAGGGAGTGTGAGGGGGAGAGAAATCTGGGGTGGGAGGAGAAGGGAGGAAGAAAACGCAGTCAGGGAAGAGACACCTTGCTGCAAGGGGCATGCTCTGTTGTCTACGGATGCAGAATTTTATGTGTTCGTGATCACCATGCCCATTGCTACAAGATTCAAAGCAGCATTATCACAGGGACAGGCAAAATGCATTAATATTTCAAATAAGGCAGCTCAAGCTGCACTGCAGACCTCTTATTATTTGTACCAGCCATCGTTAGGATTTGTTGCATGGTTAAAACAATATTAAGGCAATTCTTATTAGTATAATGAGCAATTTAGAGCAGCTGGAGGCTTGCTGCCCAGAAAACATTCTCTTATAATAACAAAGGAGTTTTTTATTTAGCCAAGGTCTATTTCAGCCTCAGTGCAGAGTACATGCAGAAATCCAAACAGGGCTGTAGCAGAAATAAGCATAATCAATGCAAGATACTCCTTGGGTACAAGTTACATTTAGCGATGAATTAAGCTATGACAACTGAAAATATTTCTGCTGTTGATTCTGGGCACAGTAAATTCTGTGCTACCACTTCCACAGTTCAAAACCACAGCTACTAAGGCTGCTGACTTCTAGAACCCACAAAATTCTACAGATGGCTCCTCCCCTCTGTCTCTACAAAATATTCTTCAAAGTTATACCGAAGGTCTCCTAACGGTCTTCTGAGCAAGGGTGCCTGCACGTTGTAAATGATTTCAAAAGCAAGAGTTACACTCGGTTAGCATGCAGGAGTTAGTGCCTTCCCCACCTCTTAACCTCACAGGCCCACACTTGTACCTGCACTATGAACCATGATGTACTGAGGACATGTATCAGCCCAAATAATTGAAGGCTTTTCTGACATATGAAGTTAGCACTCAGCTGCAGCAATGTACCGGGTTTGTTGTCCCTGAAAAGCCCAACTCCTTAAGAAGCACTATTCACTTTCAATTTACCATAATTGCCCAAAGAAACCTAACGTAACTTGATTTTCTTCAGCTATTTAATCACTATTGCCACTGCTCATTCTATTTGCATTTTGATGGATTTTAAACCCTAGCATTACTTCCACATGCTTTCCTCAGATGCTGACTTGAATTATTGGACTTTCTTCATTCAGATCTTTCCCAAAAATTTCTACTTTATCATAACAATAACAGCTTTATTGCTCTGTAGTTTGGAAGTGCTGTACATAAGTTGTTTCCAATATTGCCTTTAAGCTATCAGACACAGCCAAAAGAAAGCCTGTTTTCTTCCTGAAAGACAAAGAGAGCTTTTACTTGCACGAGTCAGCGAGCTGTGCACTCCCTCTCACACACAGGGGAATGGGGAAAGAACAGGATCGGCAGAAAGGCATGGAAACTCAGAAGCATCTGAGTGGAGCCAGCCTACATCCACACCACTAATTAAATACATTTACTTTGAAGAAGGGGATATTTACACTCAGGCTGGCCAGATCAAGCTCATGGCAACACTAGACTCAAGTATCTGGATTTGTGAAAGGGCTTTTTGTGTTAGGAGTAACTCCAGTGGTTCTGCAGTTAAGACACTGTAAGAACACTTGCAAGAGAGACACAACCAGGATAACCAGCTGGTGTTGACAGAGTGCTAGTATCATGTGTTGTACAGAGTTGTCTTATACATGAGATCAGGTGTCTGCAGGTAATATTAGAAACAATCAATATATTTAAAGTGAAAAAACAAACAAAACACCCCACCCAGCCAAAACCCAACAGCATACAATTCATTCTTACCACAGAACTTTCCACGTAATTGAGGAGTTACCACATCTTTTCAGAAAAAGAACACCCTTCGCTAATTCGTGGTTGTAACCGCCAGTCAATAGCGCCTTGAATATTAAGGTCACTCAAAGCTGAGTGTCTTATGGCTCAGGACGCTACTAGTAAATCCATTCACTCCTACTCTAGACAGATGAAATTAGAGCGACAGTCTGTATGTAACTATTCCACACAGCTGAGAGGTACGACGGCAGGAGTGCAGAGGTGTCAGTTCGTGGGGAACAAAAACTCCAGACATGGCTGCTGTGACCTGCAGACACGAACCATTGCATGGTGGCAAGAACCCACGGCAGGGATCTGCTTTGTTAATCACGCATCCTTCTTGTCATTTGGCTTCGGACTCTTCCAAAATCTGCCGTCTCCTTACTTACTGCCCCTGCTTGCAACAGGTGTTTCCTCAAATATTAGGATAAAATCTCCTTGCAAAACTCTGTGGATAAAACGCTCCTTGTAAATCCCATTACAAAGCATTAGGCACTCCCTTTTCTGAGAGAAGGATTTTGCTGCTGCCGAGTTCATCAGGCAATGGGAGAAACCAAACTGCGCAGCAAGCTGACCTCCTCTCTCGCTTTAGGTCACTGGATTCCTCAAATGAAGTTTTAAGTTCAATTTTTTTGGTAGCATTGGTCAGGTTTACTGGTATTTGCCACCTGAGATTAAATATGGAACTACCTATGATGAGAAGAGTGAAGTTTCTGCCAGCAACGCATTAACGCCATAGCAACCAGTAATGTAATTTACGTGAACTCCCATCAAGGTATCAGTAAGCCAAGCTCTTGAATAAAGCCCTTTAAGGAAACTGTTCTGAAAAACATGTCATTTAAAAGCTTGTCTATTAGCTGGGAGAAAGTTTAATGGTGGGGAATTTGTGTCTTCAACAAACTGGACTTGTAAAAATAAATACTTAATACTTTATTATTTTTATTATTAAAATATTTACGGAATAAAGGTTCAAAGCTTTCTCATGGTGATTTAGAGAATCTGCCCACATATGGCTCATCAAATCATCTGAAAACAAATTGTGATGCTGGAGGCTTTGCCTCTTGTTCTCACACAACAAAAAGGTCACTCATTAAACCTTACTTGGACTGAAATAGCTCAGGACAAACCCTGACTGTAGCTAAAGGTACTTCCTTTAGTTTCTTTGCAAAAAGGAAGAAATACCCAGTGACTCCTCAGGAACATAACAAACGAACCAGGTGCTGCAGAGGGAAGAACCAGCAGGGATTACAGGACAGAAAGCTTTGGCTGGAGGACAAGATCAGAAGGACATGTTTTTGTTGCGTCAGGTCTCATTTAACTACCAGACCACTTAGGAACCTGAAAAAGTGACAGCACAAAGAGTGCACAGGCCACTGCAAAGGGATTTTTGGATACTCCAGAAGATCTACTAAAACTTAGGAAGTACTCCAGACTACACAGAGGCAAGCATACAAAAGAGAACAGCCTCTCATCTGCTCAATACTGCTTTCAGTAAATAAATAGATAAAATCCTCGGAGCTTACCTGCCTGCTGACAGTTCACCACCTATCCTTGGAAAGCATTAACTCAGGAGTCTGTAAAAAGGTCAGCTGAAATACTATACATCCTAATGCAACGTCTGCCAGGGGAAGAAACAGTGCTGCCTACTACACCGCAGAGACGCATTAGGGCTCCCATGGCGAAGCCCTGGATGTAACAGCGGGACTGGCAAACCGCCGGGCAAGAAACGCGTGGAGTTTGACGTATGCATGACACCTACTGTGGGAATCAGCTTTTGCTGTCATCTTCCTAGGGGATCACAGGTTGTCATACAGTTGTAAGAACATGTACGTTGGCAGGTGAGATACTGGAGAGTGGTGCACTGGTGGGAAATAGTGCTTGCTAAAAACCAGAAATTATTGCTACCGGTTCAACAAGTCAGTCAGGAACCACACAGAGTTATGGAAAGTTAAATCGGGAAAGTGATAACTTCTAAACATCTTCGATTATGTGCGAGGTGACCCACACCCTTAAACCTGCTGCCTCCTGAGAAGGTGAGGTTTGTTCTGCTCACAGACATCCCTGTCTCCACTCCTAACGGTTCCTTGGCCATAGGGTTTCCCAAGTGACTGCAAGTGCGGGAAGAAGGGAGAAACATAGGAGCTTTACAAGTTTAAGAATGTCAGTAGAAAAAATCCACACAAAAGAAAGAAAATGACTGAATCTAGTGCTCAGTGGTCTTCAAGCTTCCCTTCATCTAAATTCAGAAGTTGTCCAAATTATGAATTATTAAAAAAGTTCAAGCCTACCCTCTGCACCAGTTGCTGCTTTAGCCTGATCTTGGCGGGTATCTGCCCTGCAACACAGCAACCAGTATCTCTGTGTGCAATTACTAGGCTGGGCTCAACTCTCTTTATATAACTATTTAAAGAAACCAACCAACCAAAACCCAAACCAAACAAACATGAAACTTGAGGAGCAGTTGATTAATCAACACAAAAGATCCCCACAAAAAAACTATGTATAACGTGCATCCTTTTCGATATACTATAACAAAAGACCTGCGTATTAGTTAGGTAGGATTTTTCAAAACAGAACAGAAACAAAATTTTGTTGTTTTGGCCTCTTTTGCAATGTTCAGGTAAATCTGCATGTCACAAATGCATCAATGTGAAAGCCTTCAGGTACCACCATCCCAGCACTGGGGAAATATACTTCTCTAGATTTCTAATCCAAACTTAACAAGTAGTCATTGCTTTTAGGTTTGTCAAGAAGAATGGTACAGTAACAGGTTATTTACATTCATACGATGACAAGGCAGTAGCTGAGGCACTAAATTCTTACCACAGATACTGGAAACCACCTTACAAAATAAGTCTGTTTAGATTTCTTCAAACAAATCACATTTGTTCCTCTCAAGGTTACTTAGATTTAATATAAATTCTGTTTTATTCTCTCTGCAGCAGCAGCTTGCCTAATTCGAGATGAATTATTACTTCTGTCTCTAAATTTTTTTGTTCCAAATAGGCTTAAAAAAAAAAGAAGAAAAAAGAGCTATCTCCCTGCTTGGCACTTTACAAGAGATGTGTAAGAATTCCCCACTCAGGAGACAAATACACATCCGGATGCACAACTGAAATACCCTGCATAAAACCCTCACTCGATCTCCCTGTACATCATGGGATTAAAATGGTCCCGTGCTTCACACTGAAGACAATGCTGCACCATATATAGCATCAGAGCGGGCGCTGCAGGAACTGCAGAGGCAAATCATGCTGTTCTTGTGATCCACTTCTCTTCAATCTCAGAAGACAATTTTAATAGTCAAAAGGGAACACGAATAAGGAACAGATGCGCCATTTGGTCTTCCAAAAAAAAAGGCAAAGCAGATGTTTTAAAAGATGCAGAGGGGGAGCTTGATGAGAGAAGACAGTCAAAGGTTACGTAGGAGGCTCTCCACTGAGGACCGGGTGAGGGAAGCAAAAGAGGGGGAAAAGTTTGGAGTTTTTCCCTTGACCCAGGACAGGAGGAGTTGAGCATGTCTCACAGAAAACAATTTAGCGACAGCAGAAGGAGGGAGTATTGGGGAATTGGCTAAAAGAGCAAATATATCTGTTGTGGTCTCATTATCCCTTTTATACATCTGTTCAACATCTTTGTCAGTGACATGGACAGTGAGATGGAGTGCAAGTTTGCCGATGACACCAAGCTGGAAGGAAGGGATTGCATCCAGAGGGACCTGGACAGGCTGGAGAGGTGGGACCATGCCAACCTCCTGGAGTTCAACAAGGCCAAGTGCAAGGGCCTGCACCTGGGTCAGGGCAATCCCAAGCACAAGTACAGGCTGGGTGGAGATTGGATCAAGAGCAGCCCTGAGGAGAAGGACCTGGGGGTACTGGTGGGTGAGAGGCTGGACATGAGCCGGCAGTGTGCGCTGGCAGCCCAGAAAGCCAACTGTATCCTGGGCTGTATCAGGAGAAGTGTGGCCAGCAGGTTGAGGGAGGGGATTCTCCCCCTCTGCTCTGCTCTCATGAGACCCCACCTGGAGTGCTGTGTCCAGCTGTGGGGCCCGCAGCATAAGAAGGATATAGACTGGTTGGATCAAGTGCAGAGGAGGCCACGAAGATGCTCCGAGTGCTGGAGCCCCTCTGCTATGGGGACAGGCTGAGAGAGTTGGGCTTGTTCAGCCTGGAGAAGAGAAGGCTCCAGGGAGACCTTACAGCACCTTCCAGTGCCTGAAGGGGCCTGCAAGGAAGCTGGGGGGGGGGGGGGGGACGGGGGACTTTTTACAAGGGCCTGTAGTGACAGGACAAGAGGCAACAGGTTTAAATTGAAAGAGGGTAGATGAAATATGAGGAAGAAATTCTTCCTGGAGAGGATGGTGAAGCACTGGAACAGGCTGCCCAGAGAAGCTGTGACTGCCCCATCCCTGGAAGTGTTCAAGGCCAGGCTGGATGAGGCTTGGAGCAACCTGGTCTAGTGGAGGGTGTCCCTGCCCATGGCAGGGGGTTGGAACTAGATGATCTTTAAGGTCCCTTCCAGCCCAAACCATTCCATGATTCTATACCTGATTCATCTTGGTGAAGATTCACCTTACACAGCAAAGTGGCCTGTGGTTACTTCTCAAATGTTTCTATTAAATTTCATACATACTAATGAAAGAAAAACAGATACTCTTGTCTTGTTACAGGAAGAATATGCACCAGGCAGGGAGGAGTTAATGACCGAGTTTAAAACTCCATAAAAGCTGTTTCAGGAAACTCAGGAACCAATAGCTCATAACAGTTATCAGGAAAGAACATGTTAAACCAGCATAAACTCTTACCAGTCGTAGGAGACTGTTGAACAAAAGAGTTGGATAAACACTGATGTACTGAATGGGTGAAAAATGAACCCCATGAACCCTCAGCATTTACAGGCACAATTTTAGATCGTTAGACAGAAAACTAGGATTTCTCCTACTCCCATTTTCCACCACAGGCTGCCCCAAGTTCCAAAAGTAAAAGCAGGTACAGTGCCACTCAAGTGTTTCACTTCTGCAGATGTGTGCGAACTCAGCTCAGACACCCATCTTTGTAACACTGTAAATTCTTTGGTTATGGAAAGCACATCTACATTCACTCACAAAAGTATGAGCTTCTAGAGCACAAAGTTTTAATTATTTAAATTTCAATAGACAGCAGAACCTGAAGTTCACAGTATGCAGAGGGTCACAGACCTCAAAGTAATGTCTACTGAAAATATACACTTGAGATTCTGGGCCTTTTATTCATAGCATCTCGTAGGAAAACTGGGAGCCTAGTAAGTGATGAAGTACCATAAACCCTCTGATTAAACATGAGAGTGAATTTTTAGCTCACTGTTCTAGCTCTAAAGGCATGCAGAAAGCTCTGTCATTACCAGACAAAAATTTGAGAGCAGAAAATTTTGAGAGGAGTTATTTTTCATAGTCTTAAATACTCATACTATCCAAGCCCTTTCAAACCAGGAACAAAAGCTTTATAATCCACATCTAAAAGGCAATCAGGAAGCACTGCAGCAATGAAAACCCACAGCTACAAAATACTAACACCACAAGCAGAGATCCTCCTTTGGCTCAGACACTTGTGCCCAGCTCCCTGCTTCCCTAAACCCCTTCCCTTCCTTATTCCAAATCCATCCTGCCCATGTACCAGCTTCAGCCAAGTTTGGAAGCTCGGCGGAGGTCTCACCCTAAGGGTATGCCAGGAAGCTTCACCAAAGCTGATGCATGGGTAGAAGAGACAAGCCCACGCTCCGTCAGGAAACAGCTGCTCTGAGCTCAGGCGCTCATTGTCTGCCTGGCCCTCTGGCAAGCTCAGCAACACCAAACTGGCCGCCACGCTTCTTTGTGACCAAACGGTAACTAGGGATCAAGGAAAGACACCAACAACTGCAGAGCTGTCAGGAATGGGCCAGCAGATACAGGGTAAAACTGGCAGCAGAGGGCTGGGGCAGACACAGCAGAGAGAGGGCTGGGAGGGAGAAGAGGGATGGGGTCCTTCTGCTGGCAGAAGAGTAGGAAGAGCAGACACAAGACAACTTCCCAAGAAGCCAGGCTGACTAGTGCTGTTGCTCTTGGAACAATTTTTTCATTACAGGACTGCCAAGAGAGCAGATTTCATGTCATATAAAGGGCACATGCCCACGTGTCCTGTAAACTAGTATGACCAATACAGTGCAAAGCACCATGTAAGAGGACAGACAGTCTTTCAACTCAAGCTGAGCATCTAGTTTTCCAACACATCTGTATCCAGTCTCAGCACGTCAACCGGAATTCCACTTACTTGTATGTTCAGAAAAGGTTCTCATTTAAGACTATAATATGCACGCTCGAGCTGAGACATTGTAACACAACTAAGTGCATCCAAAGGGGTTCAATTTCTTTATTTTGCAATTCATGAGCGGCACATAAACATAGTTAACAGTTACTAATGATCTAACCTGCTTGATTTGCTGTTCCTTTCCTTGAAAGGTAACCCTCTTTTCCTACGGGAGTGCTTTCTGCATGCTTAACATGCACATGTTGTACTTCAGTGCTGATACTTCAGCTTTCAGGTTAGTTTGAAATCAGAAGTTACTGACACACCGCTGTTAAGATCCCTTTGCCATGGCCTGATAGCTACTGCATTAGCATTCAGTAGAGATTTCTTCTGGAGGAGGCAGATGGAATTACCTCCTCTGTTTATGCAACAGACTCTTCAAATGGGAGCATTACAACAGATCACCATGTGCTTCTCATGTGGACTGTGCCGTGGGGAAATCGGAGCGATCTCCCTACTGACAAGAGCTACTGCAGCCTCCCTGCACAGCAAGGAGTTCCATTTGTACCATTAACATGAAGTTAAGAATTCTCAATTACCAACTGATTTGTTTGCCAGGATTTCAGACACGTGCTACAAAAAGCAAACCTTTCTATAAGTGGATGCTATAAAAAGAACTCACAAGTAGTTACTCCTGCAGCTTTCAAAATCACATTTTTCCATACTTTGCGGAGTCTGAGGCATGAAAACAAGCATATATTTGCAAGACTAGTACCTCCATAAACCAATCCATTCTCCTTACAACTCGCAGCCCAGGAGAAGAGCCAGGACTGCGCTTTTCAGAACATCCACTTCTTGTTACAGACGTAAAACCCTAACCTGAACTAGACTTTTTTTTTTTTTATAAAACCAGCCAATATACCTTCGTTACTGTCTGCAGACTACTCAGCCAAAGTTAACTCCTTTTTCTCAGTTACCGAATTCTGCTGTCCGTGGGAAACAGGCTGGCTTCACCCACCAACTCCTACTACACGTGTCAAAACCGGTGCCGTTTAGCCAGTCTGTATGACAGGCGATCACCCACAGAAACAAGTCAGCCCTAAGCGAAAGTGAACCACAAGAGGAGCGCTCCTCTCTTCCTGAGCTTCCGAGGGATGTGGTAAGCAGACACAATCAGTTCAATTCACTAACATCATAACACAGCCATTGTTCACAGAACCAACGTTGAAAGCACAACACGTTTTGATAACAAGAAAGAACACATGAAATGGTTTTAAACTAATGAAAAGCTGTTTTACGACGTCCCTTATGTATTTCTAGGTGCGCTTTCTTGCAAAGAGAGCTCTGGGCAAGTTACGTGTGGAAAAAAAGAAATAATCTAGGAAGAAAGTGTTCAGTCATGTTTTTCCAATTCAAAACATTTAAAGAAAAAATCTGAATGAGATGTTGCCTCGAGTCTTTTGCAGTTCCTTCAGTTACATGTGTTCACAGATTTCCACTCTGCTGACATTCCCTCAGCTTCTGCACATTCGGTGAGAAACGGCTGTGTTTGTCTTTCCAATTACTTCAAAAGCCCATTTACCTGATGGATCACAACGGCACAGCAATAGTGGTCTAAATAAGCCAGTGCTCACCAGCATGGACCAGCAATGCTTCAGGGAGATATAATGATGCTGGCAGCTTCCACGGGTGGAAAACAATAGACCAGCTCAAGAACCGCCTTTCGCCTTGCCCACACCAGTCCTCCTCTGCCTTCGCCGCCAGAATTCAGGGTTACGGAAGAGGCACAACCAAGTAAGCACCCACTAGCAGTGAATTATAGAGTAAGACCACGTCCATCAGACACCAGAAGCGAGGCACTGAGCGACGTGTGAGCACCCCAACAGAGGAGGGTGGAGCAAGCAGCGGAGAGAAGCAAAACTGAAAGGAAAAGGGTTATGTGATGAAAGAAGCAGCCCCAACTTTACCATCTTCTACGCTGACTGTTAGGAATATTTTATGACACTACACTCAGCTCGGCTGCCCACTTGATCTAACAACTGAATGCACAGGTTTAACCTTTAATACATAAGCAGGGATTACAGGGAGAAAGAAAAAACCCCGGAAGAAATGGTTGTGGAAGACTTTCTCTCTTCCTGTTTCCTTGTTAGCTTCATCTTAACAGTTACCTAATATTTAAGAACAACTTTTAAAAAGACACCGGTGTCTCTGGGGTTTCAATTTCTCTTTTACTCTCAGTATTTACTCAAAATCTTCTATTGTGTCTCCTCTTTTCCAAAGCTTCCCTTCCTCCATCTGTCTTTCCTTTACCCAGGCACACATCAAGCTGCATATAGTGCCCTTTGCCAAAGCCACAGAAGAGCCACAAGCCGTAAGCTCTGCTGCTGCACCCACCGTCTGTGCACATCCGCAGAGACCAGCCTCACCTCACTCATTAGCAGGGCGCTAAAGGCACGGCCTTGCTCTTCTTCGTGGTAGACAGTGCAGTAGCTCTCACACCAAAACAGCACATAAGGAGCACTGGGAGAAAGTAAATATACCTGCCCAGAGAAACAGAAAATCCTGCATTTCACTATAAATCCTCCCTACGCTGGTTTGAACTCAACTGCAGAGTAAAAGAAAAGCACTCAAAGGAAAAGCAAAGCACAAACACCACCCCCCCCTCCTCTGCCTTGATAAGATGACTTTTTATCAAGAGTGTAGACAAACTTCAACAGGTTAAAAAGAAACCCAACCCAACCAACCAAAAACGACCCACAAAACCCACAACAGAAAAAAACTCACAGAAAAATAAAATCTTTGGTCACCAAATATGATTTAAACAGGTAACAACTGTAAAACTCAGCGACAGCAATGAAAGTAAGTAATTTTTGTATTCAACGACCGCTTTTCTTAATAGTCTGTATGTGCAGACATTAATAATAAAGCTGATTTCTGAGCAGAAAGTGGCAGACACCTAGAAACCAGATTTACAGATGCCGAAGTTCTTGCACAAACAGGAGCCAACCCTTTCAATGATTTTCACACGGACAAAACCCCGATGAACTCAGAAGGGCTCTTCACAGCTTCGCTGTGAGGAGAAATGATTCACCAGCATCCAGCCCTGACCTCTCTGCGATCAAGACACAGAGCTGGGACTTGGGAGGTTGAGGTTCTGGTCCCAGTTCAGCCAGAGACTGACTGTGTGACTCTGGGCAAGTCTCTTAAGCAAAGAGCAAAAACTCAGAGATTAAGAGAAGAAACGCATGGCCCTAATCTGCTTTTTGTCATACTGCTCTGACTGTAATGGGTAGAGAAAACCTTCACGTCACACCTATAAAATGGCAGCCTGTAACCTCACACAACCCTTCTCAGCACTACTGCAACAACCACCCGTGCCCCAGACCTCCCGTACTAAAGACTGTCTAAAATTTGGTTCCAAGTGTTTACAGTTTAAAGCACGATTTTCCCAGAAAACCAGTACTATTTACTCACACAGACCACTAAATCACAGCAGTCTGGCATGTTTGGATGCACTGACATATTTCCAACTCTCTCAGTGTTAACATTCCACCGAGATATGTTATGTTAACATAATATCTCAACAAGCATTATCCTGCAGCTGTATTTCTATTCTAAGTCCACATAACTTTTTCTTGCCTGTGGTTTATGTTCCAGTCTATATATGCGAAGCTAACGCAAAAGGCTGTGAAATGGGCGTTCAGAAAAACTACGTCCTGCAGAAAAAAAGTAACTGGTTATTTCTAGTGGAAGGATGTCTTTACAAGTTTGTATGAAGTATACGCAAGCCTTTTCTTTCTAGCTACGGATATTAAAGCACATATTTTACATGCAGGGCAAGAAGTACAAGGGACCTACGGCCACTGCCGGACCTATATGCAGCTTAAACCAGTTCTTGGTACTTTTTTCATTTCAGCTTTCTTACTTAAACACGCCAAATGCTCAGTAACACGTTCCTTAGCTGTCCTACGCTGCTGCCAAGTTTCACCAAGCCTGGCAAGTACTGCTCATCGCCACCCTGCCCGCAGAAAGCCAACATCCTCCTGAACTCAACTTTCCTCCTGAAGGCAGAAAAGGGTAAACATCCCAGCTGACACCATCTGCAAGATTTATATATCCAGAAAGCCATGACACGGCCTGACAACCCCCCCATAAGCCCTAAATCCTTTCCCCTACCCGCTTAAGCGGGATGTTTTCAGCCTCCTTATGCTTCAGTGACACTGGGCTTAATTAGAAGGGGGGGGGGGGGGGGGAATAAATACCCCCATAAGGTGGTCAGGGAGTTCTCTGATACCTCAGCAAGACGGATTAATCACAAAAAAAGGGGGAAACTTCTCCCAGGGAGACCTGAGGGGCAGGGACCCCCCGAGGGCTCCGGCATCCCCCGTGGGGTCCCTGTCCCCAGACGAAGCGCCCCGGACCACCTCCCCCCAGGCCTCCCCGTCCCTCGCTTCTCCACAGGCGACCCCGGGCCGGGACCCCGGGCCGGGACCCCGCCGCCATGAGGCGCCTGAAGGTGGGCTCCCGCCATCCTTGCCCGCAGCTCCGGGTGGGCGCCTGAGGCGGGGGGACAACAGGTAAACCCCGCCACGGAGGGACTGACGCGGGGGATTAGTGGGTCACCTCTCGCCCGCCTAAAGGCAAGCCTGAGGCGGGTGAAGGGAAGGGAAACCCCACCGGGGAGAAGGGGGATCCGGAGGAGGCGGGTGGTGAGCGTTCTTCCCCGCCCGGCTGGCAGCTCCCTGCACCCGCGACCCTCCCCGTCCACTCACACACACAGAGCTCCACCACGTAGGCGTAGTAGGACCAGGCCACGACCAGGGCGATGAAGGCCACGGGCACCCAGGCCAGCACCTTCTGGCAACACTTGAGGACGTGGGACGGCGCCATCTTCCCTGCCGGGCCGCCGCAGGAGGCATCGGCGCCGGCGCTGCAACGGGCGGCGGCGGCGGCTGCAGCTACGGTCGCCGCTGCAGAGCCGGCCCGGGGCGGGCGGGCAGGCCCTGGGCGGGCCGCAGTGGGCGGGAGAAGGACGGCCCCGGCCTCCGCCACCGCCTCCTTTCCGCGGGCACCGAAACGCCTCAGCGTCCCGCCGCCCTCCGCTGCCTCCTCCCGCCGCCGGGAGGGAAGCAAGCGAGTTCCCCTTTCAGAGCGGGGTCGGGCGGGTTCAACCCTGCACCGGCGGGGCCGTTTCTGGGAGGGGACCCTCGTCCAGCCATAAAAACTGGTCTTAAATCTCAGCGTTGCTCTTCGGTGCGCCGGGTCGGTGCCGGGCACGGCGGCACCGGGACAGCTCCGGGCAGCCCTGGGCGCGGCCCTGCCGGGCTGTGACCTCCTGCTCACCCAGCCTAGGGCTCGAATAGCTCGGTGGATGCAGCGATGTACATTTATAAATAACTTACTGTGCTGTTTTCTGAACTTAGTGCCTGCCCGCTGCCGGCAGCACCGCCACCTTCCCGAGAGGCATCACAGCAGGCGCTGCTTCGCGGGGCTGATCCTCTTGCACGTTGTTGATGCTTGAAGTTTTTAGCCTTGCTATGGCGTTACTGTCGCCCGGGGTTGGGACGGCCCGTGGCAACGGCCCGATCCCCGTTTCCCTTCCAAAGCGGAGGGCGCTCGGGCGGCAGCGGGGCGGCCCCGGCGGCTCCCGCGGGGCTCCGGCGCCACCTGGCGGTGGCGGGAGGGAGCGGCGGGGACCGAGGCTGAGGCGGCGCCGGGCCCGGGCCTGCGGTGCCGGCAGCGGGGAAGCTCTCCGGGAGAGATGCTGAGCTGAAGAGCCGAACCCACCAGGACACGGGGGGAACCCCCATGGACAGCCCTGGGGACTCCCCATCAGCCCTCTACCCCAACGATGGAGGGGGTGTGTGTGTGTGTGAGGAGGGGTGGGCTCACACCTTCATACACTGGGGAGGCACAGGGGGTGTCGTTGTAAGGCTGTGTCATTGGGTGTCGAATCACAGAATGGTTAGGGTTGGAAGGGACCTTAAAGATCATCTAGTTCCAACCCCCCTGCCATGGGCAGGGACACCCTCCACTAGACCAGGTTGCTCCAAGCCTCATCCAGCCTGGCCTTGGACACTTCCAGGGATGGGGCACCCACAGCTTCTCTGGGCAACCTGTCCCAGTGCCTCACCACACTCTCCAGGAAGAATTTCTTCCTCATATTTCATCTCACCTCTTTCAATTTAAACCCATTACCCCTTGTCCTGTCACTACAGGCCCTTGTAAAAAGTCCCCCCTCAGCTTCCTTGTAGCCCCTTCAGGTACTGGCAGGCTGCAATAAGGTCTCCCCAGAGCCTTCTCTTCTCCAGGCTGAACAAGCCCAACTCTTTCAGCCTGTCCCCATAGCAGAGGGGCTCCAGCCCTCTGAGCATCTTCGTGGCCTCCTCTGGACTTGATCCAACCAGTCGATATCCTTCTTATGCTGCGGGCCCCAGCACTAGACACAAAACTGCAGGTGGGGTCTCACAAGAGCAGAGTAGAGGGGGAGAATCCCCTCCCTTGACCTGCTGGCCACACTTCTCCTGACACAGCCCAGGATCCAGCTGGCTTTCTGGGCTGCCAGCGCACGCTGCCGGCTCATGTTCAGCTTTTCATCCACCAGTACCCCCAGGTCCTTCTCCTCAGGGCTGCTCTTGATCCATTCTCCACCCAGCCTGGACTTGTGCTTGGGATTGCCCCGACCCAGGTGCAGGCCCTTGCACTTGGCCTTGTTGAACTCCATGAGGTTGGCATGGTCCCACCTCTCCAGCCTGTCCAGGTCCCTCTGGATGCCATCCCTTCCCTCCAGCGTGTTGAGCGCACCACACAGCTTGGTGTCGTCAGCAAACTTGCTGAGGGTGCAGTCGATGCCATCGTCCGTGTCACTGACAGAGATGGAATTTGCAAGTTTTAAGAATGATAGTTAGTTTGGGAGTTGTGTGTGCTTTTAATCATTTAATCGCTGCATTAGTTTCTCAACAGTGTGTTCAGTGAATAAACATGGTAGTCTCAAACCTGCAGGCTAATGGGAAGGGACTGCACCTGGGAAGTAAAGATACAAACAGCTTTTACCAAGCTTGCGCTGTGTGTGGCTGGCTTCTTGTCCTCCCTCCCACCGACTTTCATAATAAAATCGTATGATTCTTCACCACAAGCACAATTCCTTAACTAGCTTAACTAAGCTTAACTGGCCAACAGTTCACTGTGCGAGGGAAGAGGTGAGGTGACCCATCGTGGCTGTCCCAGTCTTCTTGCTGATGCTGACCCTAGCTTCACCTGCAGGGCTATTGGTGGGGCCACATGCGTGTCGACACGACCCCCTTTTAGCGCGTTGGTACCGAGCTGCAGGAACAGCCATCGTGTGTAGTTTGGAAGGAGTCGGAAGCCAGCAAAGCTGGAAGCCGTGACATGGACAGTATTTCTGTTCTGGGTCAGACAGAAAGCCAGTGACAGCTGCATAAACCTTGGACAGGACGGATGAGTTTTGACCAGCTACGGTCCAGTAACGTAACACAGTAACACTGGGACAGGCTGCCCAGGGTGGTGGGGGAGTCTCCTTCCCTGGAGACTTTCAACAGCCACCTGGACTTGTTCCGGTGTGACCTGCTCTAGGTGATCCTGCTCTGGCAGGGGGGTTGGACTAGATGCTCTCTGGAGGTCCCTTCCAACCCCAAACACTCTGTGAATCTGTGAACATTTCTGTGCAATGTTTCCATACCAATAGGAACTGAAGTGGAATAATTAAACAAGGACAACATCAAGGTTGTGAGGTGTTGGAGAGGGGCTGTTCATCCCCAAATAGTCCCCCCCACCAAGGAGTTATGCTGCACGAGGAACCCCTTGGCACAGCCGCCAGGAACTAACATCTTCCACTTCACAAAACCACCTGGGACATCTCCACAAGGACCTTTGGAGAAGAAACCAGCTCCTTGAATAGAAGCCAAGCAGGATGGAAGGAAGCTCTGCCAGACATCAAGAGCTCCTGTTCAAAGCGCCACACCGCAGCTCGTGCAAACTCCGCTGCCTGCCGTGTGGTGATGACACTTGGAGCAGACTCCGGGAAGCCAAACAGCAGCTGAGAATGCCATGTCATCGGAATGGTTGTTCACCTCACTCGCATCCGATCCCCTTACTGTCAAATAGCGAAGAAAAAAAAAAGGCATCCCTGTCCACATTTCACACCTCCATTTCTGGCTGCCCACAGCAAGCTCTGCGTGAGGGAAGTGAAACGCTTCCCCTTGCAGTCTCGGCACCCGTTCGGTCTGTTGCAGAGTCTTCCAGATGTGTCTATTTGCAATATTTGTTCGTGCAGGCTGGCAGGAACAGGTGGCAACATTTACTGCACTGTAAATTACTGTATCCTCCCTTTCAACTTTGTGGGGGTTTTTAAATGAAGAATACAGCTACCAGCATTTGCTATGCTTTTGGAAAGCTGTCTTAGAGTGAGACACTGCAAACACTCATTTAGACCTTGTCACCTACAACAATTTCACCTCCATTTTGCGTCTGTATTTTTTTCCTCTCAGTATAGCTCATCCGAAATTCCAGGAACGAGCAATCCCCAGGCAGAAGCATCCCAACAGCCTCTCAGATGGAGACTGATGCTAAATGATAATTAGTTGTCCCATCGGGAATCTTACTATTATTTGCTCCTGGTAATATCGGACAAATCAATTTTTGGAGGCTTCGTGTTTCTGATACACACACAAACCCAACCGCAGGTGCGTTAAGTCTTTGCTCGTCACATTGCGGTACAGCTCGTGTAATCCTGTCCACACCAGCGGTGAGCGATCGGTTGCCTTCGTTTGCGTTAGGTCGCGAAGATGCGCTTAGGCTCAAACAGCATCTTGAAGAATTCAGTTTCAGCCATATTGATTTATTCCAGGCTTTCCTAGTGTCCTTCCCTTCAGTGACATTCACGTCTCCCTACATTATTATTTCTTCTAATAGCGTTTAAAGAGCTTTGTTTCTTTTAACTTCAGGACCCATCACTTGCCTTTTCTTTTGAAACCCCCTTTCCCAAAGACCAGTGGCAAAGCATCGCGTTTTGGTACCCTTCCTCTTCAACAGTGGATGTAACCGTCTGCCCTATGGCTCGGCTCGGTTGCTCTAGGAGTTACCTTCTGTGCACTGAGATACGCGCACATCTTCAGAGGCGTTCGCTCATTCTAATAGTACCGAAATAGATTAAAACACAGTAAGATGCCACGTAACTTAAAAAAATCTGTATGCTGAAAAAAAAAAGGAGAGAATTCTAAAACACTTCATTGACAAGCCTCAAAGAACGATTGGTTTTCTTGGGAGTGATTCAGAGCTACGGGTTGCTCCGTGGGGACGTATCAACACCGACAAGTTTCCCCTAAGGCAGCGGACGCGAGGCATGCAGCGCGGCAGTACAACCCCCCGGCGGTTGTACTGCAAGCCAGGAAAATGCTCACTGGATGGTTCCGATTTCAGAATCTACTTCCTTTAGGTCCAAATTCATAAAAATTTTAGCACAGCTCCTCTTTAAGGGTCGTGTGCTGGTTTTAGTCAGGGCAGAGTTAATTTTCCTCGCAGCAGCTGGTGTGAGGCTGTTTCGGATTTGCCCTGAGAAGAGCACTGATAACACTGGTGCTTTTAGTTGGCGCTGAGGAGTGTTTGCACCAATTCAAGGAGTTTTTCAGCTTCTGGTGCTGCTACTCAAGACCTGGCTGTGTATCGGCCAGTGGGTGGTGAGCAACTGTCTCATTTATTTCCCATCATTTTCATATTATTGTTAGTATTATTAGTATTGTTAATATTAATGCTATGACTACCTTGTTCATTTATATTTAGTTATTAAATTGTTCTTATCTCAATCCACGAGCTCGTCTTTTCCTCCGATTGTTCTCCCCAGCTGGAGGAGGGAGGTGAGTGAGCGGCTGCCTGGTACTTAATTGCCAGCTGGGGTCCAACCGCCACAGGTTGTCACCCTTCACATGAAACAGCACATCAGGTTAACAAAAGGCGTCCAAACGCAGGTGCTTGTATTGCGGGGCCTTTAAAGACGATGAAGGGCAGCCCTCACGAAGCTGTGCCGTGAGGCCCACCTGTGCTCCCTTTGCAGTCCAGGGAGAAAGGCCGGGTCCTCCACAGGATGTTTCAGAGCGGTTAGCTGGTGTCTGAAGCCACAGGAGGGGGGGAAAAAACCAGCTCTACGCTGGCCACAGAACATCTCTCCTCCCGGAGTTTCAAATCTGTGTGTCTGCAACGAAGCTAGTGCAAACCCTACGCTTTGCACAGTGCAGTGCCCGTGCTCGCCAAGCCTGGTGCCTCCCACGCTACTTCCAGCACCGGCCAGCGTGGAAAGGCAGCCCACCCTCAGCCAGGGGCAGAAGAGGAAAGGACAAGCTTCGCATTGGGCGCACAGGTGCGGAAAGACACAGCTTTCTGCTTTCCAGGGCACGAGGCGTGCTTTCTAAAACCACGCAGGGTGCACTGTTAAGCAGCTTCCCTCCCGGGGCCGGTGTGCTCCCGAGCAGCGTGGCTCCCGCAGACAGCAAGCGAAGCTCTGCGCCAGGGCACTCCGGTTAACGAACTGAAAACGTTATTAACTAAGCCAATATCCGCCTAATGGGAACTCTGTCCCCGCATATGTTGTGTAACTTTTATATTACTGCACCAAGTAGGAACTGTTTAATAACAAAGCCAGCAGGAAATCTTCAAGTAGCAGGAGAGTGAAGAGATGTGCACGTGTTTGCCAACTGCTCTTGTGAAAGCTCGAGCCTCCCAGGTTTCCTGTCCAGAGCATGGCTTTCCACTTTCTGGTGGGTGACACCTTCGGTGTCCCTAGGAGGGACTTCTGTGGTCAGCTGGGAGCTAACACCGTGTGTCTGCATCCACCCGTTTCATCTTCACGCTTCCCTTGTGACCACCTGCAGTACAGGAGCCGCTGCTTGGCCAGCCTGGATCTCACCAGTAGTGACCACACCAGTAGTGACCACACTGTCACCTGGACACATATTTGCTGCTCAGGGTTTTAGAACCTACCAACTTGGTTTGACACCAGAGGGAGTTTTGGTTTTAGAAGGGGGTTTGTACACACTGAGACACCAATTAATTTCTAGAAACAACCAATGTATTTCCCTTAGTTCTACGACATCACACTGCATTTTTGAATCATAGAATGGTTTGGAAGGTTTCCAGGCACTGGAAGGTGCTATAAGGTCTCCCCAGAGCCTTCTCTTCTCCAGGCTGAACAAGCCCAACTCTCTCAGCCTGTCCCCATAGCAGAGGGGCTCCAGCCCTCGGAGCATCTTTGTGGCCTCCTCTGGGCTCACTCCAACCAGTCGATATCCTTCTGATGCTGAGCGTCCCAGAGGTGGACGCAGAACTGCAGGTGGGGTCTTACAAGAGCAGAGGGGGAGCCTATGCTTCTTTTAGAAATGAAGAATAAACGTTCTTAAACAATTAAACTAAACAAACTGAAACAAATTTTACATTGTAAAGATTTTACAAGTGTCGTTATGAGGATAAAACTACAATTCTGTAAATGAATTACATGCTGTAAATGACTTGTACTCACCCTTGTGTATCCTCTGGAAATATGTTAAACCGACTGTTGAGATTTCTGGATGGTATTCATCTGTATTCCACATAACATTCAGGCACAATGCTGGAGATGTTTTTAAAAATTCAATTTTATTTATTTTTTAATATATATTTCTGGTCAGAGGAAGCGTTCGATGTTAAAAAAGTCATAACTGACAAGTTTAACTCATAGATTCACAGCTGGCGTAAACTTTTAACTAAACTGTGTGGAGTAATCATAGTATGAATCATAGAATGGTTTGGGTTGGAAGGGACCTTAAAGATCATCCAGTTCCAACCCCCCTGCCATGGGCAGGGACACCCTCCACTAGACCAGGTTGCTCCAAGCCTCATCCAGCCTGGCCTTGAACACTCCCAGGGATGGGGCATCCACAGCTTCTTTGGGAAACCTGTCCCAGTGCCTCACCACCCAAATGCTGACAGACAAGTTGCAAATACCACAAAATCACTGAAACCAAATAAAACAACTAATGCTAAAACTACCATGGATTCATTGGAAGACAAGGTCCGGCCAAACACTTATGTAAACAGCTCTTTCAAGCTAAGATATTCAATATGAGAAATTATTTTAAGACTGTTTCATAAAGCCTTTTAGTTAAGACAAACAAAACCAGACTACAGATTAAACACACACTCTGATTCTTCAAGCCTCATGGCCAAGTCTTCCCTGGCCTTCAAAGGAGTTCCTTCCTGGCTGTACTTCCAGGATAGCTTCTTCTGAAAATGTTTCGCAACTGTAGTTTAATTCCTAATCAATCTTTTTTTTTACTACAAAGTTCATCTGAAAATAGGCATATCTGTTTTCTTTTTCCTCTGAACCTGACACCAAAGCTTCTGCTAAAAACCAAAACTTGAAACCCCATTTTTAGTAATTTGCTGCTGAAAGCAGATAGTGCTGATTGCACGAACCCAGATGCAAACGAGCAACGAGGAATTAAACTTCTGGATACGCTAAAGATAAATGAATTATTTTTCCAAAAGAAAACCAGGCAGCTTGTAGGAAGCAAGTCAGCGGTAAACACAAGAAACCGCAGAAGCATGAGAATATCATAAACCTATTAATGTTACACAGACTAAAACGTTAAAGAGTAATCTGATTTAGTGAAATGTAAAATGATTTGCCAAAATCCCAACAGCAACAGTAAGAGGCAGCCTTGCCTCCAAGGCCGAGCTGGAGCAGAGCACACCTGGTGTGAACACGCACGCTTCTGTGATACAGACGTCCCTGGCTTCGTTGCGTCCTTCGCTCCTTGCCGACGCCAAGCTGGCTGCGGCACGCTGCTGCCAGCCCCACTGCTCTTCCTCGAAGCTCCCATCACCAGAAGACACAAGCAACTTCCAAAATAAACCAGCTATCCAGCTTCGTGTTGCCCCCAGAGCAGAGCAGTCCAGTTTGAGGGGGGGAGGCTGAGGTGTTTACTACATTTTGGTGCATTCTGATTGTTTCCTGGGGAAGTAAAAGGATCCTTGGCGGTGGCTGGTGCCCGATCCCCCAGACAGTCTCAGGACAGCCACGCAGGCCTGCTCTCGTTCCGGCGGGTGACTGGGCGCATGTCCCCGGATGACAAGAATACAAGCATTTTCTCTGTAACACAATTCAGTGTAAAGCTCCAAGTGAAGGCCGTGACAGGGAGAGCAGCAGGCGGGCGCACGCCGCTGCTTTCCCAGCTTCTCACTCTATTTCCCTGCAAGAGTCCACGGTGGCGAGGCTCACGCAGGAGGGCTCCTCCTCAGCACAAGCTTGCCTGATGGCTACTGACATACCAAACACAAGCCCTGTAATCTCAGTGCTCCTTAGGCGGCATCCTTATGGTTTCCTCATGCAGTCTCTCCTGCCCCTCCTCTGAGGGAGGGCTGCTCTGCTACCTACCGCATCATGGATGGTTCCCCTCTTCTCAAGGCTCCTCCCACTAAACCCCAAAGAAATTACAACAGAACACCTGCTGAGCTTATATAAAACCCTGAGAATAATATCGCTGGTGTCTTAACGAAGAGGGATGGAAAATTCATCACAGAACAGTTTGGGTTGGAAGGGACCTTAAAGACCATCCAGTTCCAACCCCCCTGCCATGGGCAGGGACACCCTCCACTAGACCAGGTTGCTCCAAGCCTCATCCAGCCTGGCCTTGAACACTGCCAGGGATGGAGCATCCACAGCTTCTCTGGGCAACCTGTTCCAGTGCCTCACCACTCTCTCCTCTTCCTCACACAGTGGTGAGATTTCTTGGTTGTTTGTTCTTGAGACATTTCCCCAGTCCACCTTCTGAGTCTGTTATCACAAACCTCTCTTGAAAGGTGAAGCTTTCACCTCAGCCAAGACAAGCTGGACAACTGGGAGAGGGGAAAAGCCTTGAAAGCTTAACAGATAATTCTATCTCCTACACATAGTGGCCAAGCAGGAAGACTAATGTGGACCTGGGACTACCAACTCCCTAAGTAACATGCACACCTGTGTGTCCACAGATGCAAACCATTTACCTAAAAAATGTACACCTATAATTGCTAAATGTTAATTTTGATTTGTTCCTTCATTTACTGTTTACGATCTTACATGTAACTTTTCACTTTGGAGTAATAAACATTTTATTTAATTTTCATTGGGCTTATTATTCCTCCAACACTTGCTCACTGTAACCCTGAATTCCTGAGATAGGGCAGCATTCCCTGTCACAACCTACGGTAAGATAAAGATACCCATTCACCTTCCACAATACAATCAAAGCAAAATAGTTATGACCCAAATTGTAGCTCCTGTTCTTTGTGATAGACTGAGGATTTTTGTTTCTCACCGATACGATTTGTTGGAGCGGTCTGAGAGACTCAGTGCACACTCACACATCAATGTACAACTTTTAAAGCTTATACCGAGTCTTCTATTTCCAGTTCAATATTATGATCACGAAGGTAGACAAACCAGACACCCCGTGGTGGAATCACCCACCAGAAACCAGCACGCGAGCAGTTCACAGCAACGAGGGCACGAACCATGTGAACTGTCCTTTTCGATCTAGGGTAACTTGATTTGCATGGACGGTGCAAGTGGTTTCGCCTTTTAGACCTCTATCCTAGCCAGGGAAAGAGAACTGCTGTGTTAGTGGCCAACTGAGATGATGTTCACTCTTCCAACAGGAGATGATACTGCTGTGATGTACCTGCCAGCGGCCACCCTTAAATGCTGCGTATCCTGTATGTCACAGCGCAGGGTCAGACTCCACAGCGGCGTAAACAGCTCTGTTCCCTAGAACGAGAGTACTTCCGTACGGAGGTCAAAAGTGATAACAGCTCTGTAAACCAAACTGATTGCACTAGAACGATATAAAACTATTGCATTAGAAACTGGGTTAATTAAAGTTTAACTATAGTAAAAAAAAGAGAGTATTTTTGATTCAGCTGTTATGTAAACAGGACAGACAACCCCCCTAAATAACAACATTTATGGCAAAAGAATAATAGACTGCTTTAAAAAGGGCTTTTCCCAGTTTGCTTCCACAATTCTTTGGCTCCTTTAATGCTTTCTCTTTTCACACACTTCCAGTAACCTTGAATGCCTTGCTGTTGCGGTACCTGCAATAAAGTTAAAGTATGTTTAGCGTTTACACAACTCTTACTCACAGACTGTAAATATAATACATAATGTGATGCTGAGCTCCCGTAGTTCGCACGTATAACAACAAGTTCTTGGTGGCAGCACTCCTCCCAGATTTGTAAACAGTGAGGAATCTTCAGTTTGCAATAACACTTCTTTGCATTCACTACCTCTACTTGTGTTTCTACAGGCGTGAACAAGATAGTTGTAGCAATCGCCCGTGGTATTTAAAAACGACGATGTTAAGCGTGTTACCCTCAAACCGCGATGAATCCGGTTCCTCAGGACTCCAAGAAACTCGCTGTGGCTGAGGCAGTCATCTCCATCGAGGTCAAAGATCTTGAAGATGGTATCCAAAACATTGTCTGAGAGCTCCTGTCCTGTTGCCACCTTCACTGCTCTCTTGAACTCAGCTAGTAAAGACATAATATTACATCACAGGGGACTGTGAACACGCGAAGAAATTGGAAAGCACAGGAAGAGCAGGATTCTGTACAACTTACAATGTCTCAGGGGTATCCTACCTGGAGAATGTGATACGTGTGAACTGCTAAACTACTAGGAGGCCTCAGTTCATGCGGTTTTGAGCTTGCTTCATCTTTCATAACGCTGTTAACTGTACGATAAACTTTTGAAACGCACTGCTTCTCAAGCAACAGCAAGAGTGACAATTTTCGCTAGAAACAGCCGCGTGCTGACAACTTACGTCCTTTTGGCTCATACCCGTGCATAATGATGATACGTGTTTGCCTCACTACGGGCTCATTAAAAATGTCACCATTTTATCTCTAACCAGTTTCATGCCAATTCGTTCTCCAAGAAAAAATACCTTCTGATATGCTCCACCTCAACCAACAATCCCCTCAGCAGCTCTGTAGAAACACAGACCATCAAATACTCAACACGCTGTGCACAGCACATTCGCAGAGTGGTAGGGGTTGGAGGGACCTCTAGAGATCATCTAGTCCAACCCCCTGCCTTCATACATCTGTTTTTTAGAGAAGTAGGCTACCTTCTCTTAAATTATGATGGAAAAGTCTATGAGGATTCATGGCAGAAAAAGCTGTCGTACCTCTCCGGAGGTCTACATTCCTCTCTGGCTTTTTGGCCTTCTCTCTTCACACTACCACGTGCGTTACGGTGATACCTACTATTCCCACTTTTGGTCTTGCGGTGTAAAGAATTGGGAGTTTTGACTCCAAGGGAGATGAGGAAATGTGTGGGGTTGGCAGATAGTAAGAGTGAAGCAATTATTGTTTATTAGAGCAAGCAGAATAACAAGACATGAATTGGATGTCTTTTTGAAGGTGTCACAGAAGTGTGAACTTCAAGGAGGGGCTGGAGGTTATTAAAGTACAGCAGTATGGTAGATTGTTACAGCAAGTTGTCCAACTAAGTCACAGATACAGTAATAACGTGGTTCTGCTTTCATAAACAAATGCTGTTTATTAATAGTGTTATGAATGTGATTAGTTCCGAAGCTTACTAGAGGAAAGAGCACTCCGGACTTAGTTCTCATCTTCGCTTCTTCCCACAACTCCTGTACAAATGCAGTTGATAAATATATTTAAACCAACTTTAATTTAAAGTTGAAAAACCTTCTGTAAAAGGCTATACCATGACTTGAAAAGGACATGAAATATGGGGTGCTTATAGCAGAGTCTTCATTTTGTCCTTAAAAAGATGCTGTTTCAGTTCTTGAAGCTAAATATAAATCCTGAGACGGTACCACACTTTTTGCAACAGAGCACGAAGGAGCAAGGTCTTCTAAAACGGTGAAGCATAACAATCTTCAACCCAAGAAGGGCCACCTTACCAGAGGGAAAAGACGAGCTGCTCACTTAGAAGACAAAAGAAGTCTAGAATAAAAGGAAGGACTAAAGGACTGTCTTGGTTTTCGATACATGTCCCTACGTGTGTGAGTACACACCCCCCCCCACGCAAACAGCAAGACAACTTTGTGAGACTGGGGAAGGGATTAGACGTGTATACACGTAACAACATCCGTGAGTTACTTCAGAAGCTGACTGTTTCCGATCCCAGATCTCGCTGCAGCCTTCAACTACCTAAAGGGGGTTATAGAGAAGAGCGCACCGTATCTTTCTCAAAGGTGATGGAAGTATGACACAATCACTGTAAGTTGCAGGAAGGGCTTGACACAGAAAAGTCTGCATCATGAGAGTGGTTAAGCACTAGAACAGTCGTCCAGAGAGGCTGTGGAAAGAAAACTTTTCCTGAAGGCTGGACTAACTAGTGATGAAAGTCTCAAGTCATAGCCCCTCCCCCACTTTTGGCCTTCTTTGATTCAAACACCACCCAAACATTTCTCTCTCAAGAATTCTCTTCCTGTCTTCTCACATCTCTCTCACCTTTTTCTCATAAGCCCATTAAATATTTATTTCAATGAATGTCTCATCAGATTTCCTTTTATGTCACTATTTTCAAATAACTTATGAGAGCTGTCTTACAAGTATAACAAGTAAGGAACAAGCTCAGGATTATAACAAAAAGCATTTGTATGTCCACGAAAATGTGTTGCATTGCATCCTATTTCTACCATATGAGAAAGAAGCAACTTCCTTCCTCCAAGACTCTGTTTTAAAAACCACTTTATGCCACTGTTTTTCCTAGCCATGGTTGCATAACGCTACATAAGCAAATGGAGAAGGCAATATGGAGGCATAAGTAAAACACAGCAAGATACTAAACACCTTGCGAAAGAAGAGATTCCTATTGTTTAGTTTCCTCAGAAAACCAGTTCCACTATAAGGAAAAAGCTTTGTTACCATGAACTGCTACTAAACCACATATTGTTTCAACAAATCCTTCCTCATCTGGAATTTAGACTGGATTGAGAGCAGCCCTGAGGAGAAGGACTTGGGGGTACTGGTGGGTGAGAAGCTGGACATGAGCCGGCAGTGTGCGCTGGCAGCCCAGAAAGCCAACCAGATCGTGGGCTGTATCAGGAGAAGCGTGGCCAGCAGGTCGAGGGAGGCGATTCTCCCTCTCTACTCTGCTTTCATGAGACACTACCTGCAGTTCTGCATCCAGCTCTGGGAGTCTCCAGTACAAGAAAGACATGGACCTGTTACAATGGGTCCAGAGCAGGACCACAAAAATAACCAGTGTTCTGGAGCACCTCTCCAGAGAAGAAAGGATGAGAGAATCGAGCTTGTTCAGCCTGGAGAAAAGAAGGCGCCAGGGAGACCTTATAGCACCTTCCAGTACCTGAAGGGGCCTACAAAGAAGCTGGGGGGGTACTTTTTACAAGGGCCTGTAGTGACAGGACAAGGGGTAATGGGTTTAAACTGAAAGCGGGGAGATTTAGATTGGATATCAGGAAGAAATTCTTCACTGTGAGGGTGGTGAGGCCCTGGAAGAATTTGCCCAGAGAAGCTGTGGATGCCCCATCCCTGGAAGTGTTCAAGGCCAGGCTGGATGAGGCTTGGAGCAACCTGGTCTAGTGGAGGGTGTCCCTGCCCATGGCAGGGGGGTTGGAACTGGATGATCTTTAAGGTCCCTCCCAACCCAAACCATTCTGTGATTCTATTGTTAGTCTGCTGTCAGCAGTTCAGCATATGATAGCACATTAGGACATACAAATGAAAACATTTTTGGAACTTTATATTATTAGTTTTTCTTGAAATAGAATTAATTCAGCATAAAGAGCAGTATACTACTTTGGAACTTCATAGTGCTACTTTGGGATAACTTATTTACATTAATTCCATAACAAGTGTTTTATTTAAAAAAAAACACATACGAAAGGTGTGCAGCACTTACCCCGTTTCACAGGACGGTTGGCGACAGTAAACATCTGCATGGCAATAGAAAAGTCTTCCAGGTTGTTTGTAAACTTGCAGAAAGTCTTGAATTCTTCCAAGCTGATATTCTAGAGTATCACAGAATTGAGATGATAATGAACAGCACATTCAAACACCAGTGAATTTATTCCATTAAATCTGGTGGGACCTAGTGTTTAGGTGTGATTGCTCACTCATCATCAATATTCGTATTTCTCAGCTGGCAAATTATCATTGCTCTTATTTGCATAAAATTAAAAAACTGCAATAATTCACTTGGAAATGAATTACATTATTAAATACTTATATTCAAATGAAAACCCATACGTACAAACGAGGAAGCGAAATGAAGCATGTACCAACCTCTCCTGCCTCAATTCTGTCCTTCACGTTCTGCCAGTAAATTTCATTGTTTTCCTCATCAGTGAAGTACAGTAACCATTCCGCAAAGTCTTCTTTCCTCATGACATTCAACCCCTTTGAAAACTTTATGAATTCCATTTCTTGGACTTCTGTTTGCAGATTTTCCATGAATCTACGTGTAAACAGGTATTATCCAACAGTTGATACTTGCACCGCTGTATCACTACCACTACCTTAGGAGCTAAACGCAGTAGACACGAACTCTTAATCACTGATGTTATCAACATCATTGTTTAAAATGTCCCTGGTTTAATGTTTCCCGTGAGTGCGGATGTTTCCACGGCTGCATTTCAGGAATGACACCAGCAGGGCGCTCTCTAAGCCTGCATTCATAGACCGCTGCTGCTGCTGCTGCGGGGGTAATTTACAGATCCGCTTGGCATATAGTTTTCGCTGATGTTTAAAACCGTGCAGATAAGGAGATAAAATGATTGGTAAGGCACTATTATAATGAATGAATGAAAGAGAACATGGTAGCTAAAGGTCTGACACATGATTTACGAAACTTCGTATTAATAAGAGAGGAATGACAAGGTTGGAAAGTACCTAGAAAGATGAGGCCCTAATAATCACAAAGGTGAAAGCAAAGAGGAAACCTGAAATCATCACATCAGGAAAAGATGACTAAAAGCCTCAAAGATTATAACTGCAAAGAGGGGTTTGGCAAATCAGTTCTGCACTCAGCGGAGGATGGATTAGAGAGGATTACAATTGACATGTACAGAGTTCCGAAGAGCACAGAAAAACGATGGGGCAGGTGTTTGGGAAGGTAAGAGCTGTCTGAAAAAGGAGGGGGGAACATCAAGGTTTTTAGGAGACACCCATTCTTTTGAGAAGAAAAAAAAAAAAAAAGCAGCATGGGAAGCAAGTAACAACCCGCAAGTACAGAGCTAGAACTGTAAGCAGAGTTGTAGCTTTGAGGTTCCCTGGTTTGGCGTAGGTGGCCACTGTAATTTCTTCTGGCCTGATAGGAATTGAAAGTACAAGACAACTCTGTGCGATTCATTTGATAATTTCCACTTCAGAAACGGGGCAACCAAAAAATAAGTGATAATAAAAAACAATAAATAAAGGCTAAAACCAGTGATGCTTGCCAGATTCCTGTCAGTATTTTGACAGAACCCAGCTTTATTGAGTTGCAAAAATTACTGACAGGAGAGAATGAAATACTCCTGTACCGGGACAAAGCAATGAGTTGGAGAAGAGGACAGCTAAGGGTCTATGTAGCAAGTCTCAGCAGAGACACATTTGCTCATCAGCGTTTGCACGGCCTCACTGGATTTGAGTGCTTTCCCCTGAAATTACGGCATTTCGGTCCGCACAGCTATCTTTAGTTCTTTAATGAGAGCACTTGGACAATTAGTAGCTCGAAGCTCTGTTAAGTCTATAAGGGGTTAGCTGACGACTGCTATTGCAGCATAGGCTCTCTCTTGTATTTTTTCCTCTAATAATTAGAGCTGCATATGCAAATAAAGGGCCAGCCCAGCAGTCAGCATGTGCCATGCAGACCGGCCAGCGCAGGCCAGCAGGAGCAGTCTGGCCGCACTGCCTGCAAGAGCCTCCCCGGACCCTGGAAAGAGAGGTCGAGCTGCGGGGGGAAAGGACAGCATGGACTGGGCATGCAGGCCAGGCATGGAGTCGGTCCAGCAGACACTGACTAAGGCCATTTCTGAGTGGCCGTCAGTGGCAAGGAGTAGATGGCATCTGGGATGCGTGGCTTGTGCTTGGCTGGAAGTCACAGCAGAGGCCACGCAGATCAGTAACCACATCTTTCCAACCCATATAACGTCTGCTTAGGGCAAGGAGAAGCTGCTGAAAATGAGGTCACTTTCAGAAATATGCCTAAAACGTGAATGTAGGGAAATGAGATACCAGGTGTTTTATTTTCTTGGCTTTTAAGCTATGAAAGGTGGACGCATTTTGCAACAGACTTAAGGTCTGTTGTTGAAAGTATGAATTATCTTGGGGAGCTCAGTCATTTACTCTACTGGTCGGTAGCCCCAGGTGATGACAACTACATATTCATAGAATTGTAGAATCATGGAATCACAGAATGGTTTGGGTTGGAAGGGACCTTCAAGATCATCTAGTTCCAACCCCCTGCCATGGGCAGGGACACCCTCCACTAGACCAGGTTGCTCCAAGCCTCATCCAGCCTGGCCTTGGACACTTCCAGGGATGGGGCACCCACAGCTTCTCTGGGCAACCTGTGCCCGTGCCTCACCACCCTCTCCAGGAAGAATTTCTTCCTGATGACCAATCTAAATCTCCCCGCTTTCAGTTTAAACCCATTACCCCTTGTCCTGTCACTACAGGCCCTTGTAAAAATCCCCCCACAGCTTCCTTGTAGGCCCCTTCAGGTACTGGAAGGTGCTGTAAGGTCTCTCCGTCGCCTTCTCTTCTCCAGGCTGAACAAGCCCAATTCTTCCATCTTTTCTAAACCTTGCATTTCCTTAAGCAGCAAACCCTCAGTGACCTGCTCTCTAGCCATACCCAACAAAGGCAGGACAGCTGAGAGGTCAAGCACGCCTACAGGCTGCGGAAGGAGTGGGTGGCCCACCCAGCCATGCACATCAGCCAGCTGGAAGGTGCAAGCAAGGCCCCGTAGGAAAGTTTGGCCGTGACATTTTTGATGTGCGCTTGCTTCTGCACCCTCTTCCTGCTGGAGAGCAAATGAAACATTCTATTTCCCCAGCTCCGCTGTGGGTTTCCCGCTGTCTTTTCTCAAGCCTCGGTTCTTGTGCTGTCCCATGGCTTTGGGGCAATGACACTGCACCCTTCCCGGGGAACAACAGCCGTGCAGCACTACTCAGGTTAGAGAGGGGAGGGGAGTGGGAATTAATATTTAGGTACAAAAAAATTAACGGATATTTCATTTCAACTTGCAGGCTTGCTCCTGGCAAGCCAGGGTGGGAAGATTTCCTGCCATACCAAATGCTACTTGGAGCAGCAGCTGAGCTGTGCAATTTAAAATTTATATGTGATAGTCTCCCATATTACAAAAATTAAAATACTATGAATCATCGCATCAGCATTCTAGGTCACTCTTATTCCCAGATGTGAGAGTTAAAAATCCTAATGAGTTTTTTTTAAGTGAAACTTATTAAAAGTTATTAAAAATAACTTTCTAGTTAGGAAGTAAAACTTGATACTTAAATGCCAAGACACCACTAGGGATACTTGCTTTTCTATCTTATGGATCATGGTGAGATGAGTTTCAGCTGGAAATTCCCTAAAAACTTCTCCATATATTAGGAAAAACAAGCATAGGAATGAAATTCCTGATCTCCCAGAGTCAGTGGAGCTTGGCCAGGGACTTTGAAGGGATCCAGAATTCAGCTACGGGAACAGGATTCTAATCATAGATGTGTTCTACAATTCAAAAATAATTACACTGGGAATATCTTATGCTATAGTAGTTTGAAAATAAAAGCAATCCCTAGGTTTCCAAATAACAAAAAGGAAAGGTAAATCACAAATTTATAAGATGGGGAAAAGGCTGGGGACAGTACTTTCGTTAAGAGAGTCTGTCTTATCCACACTATCTAAAACACCCACGTTGAAGGCCAATAGCCAAATTCGTTATCGTGTTCCAACACTATCCAGAAACCTTATCAGGATTTATCCCTCATCTTGTAATGTGCTCTACTATAGAAAGAGGGAGTCTCTCAAGGCTTTTTGGCAACTCAGCTTTAATAGAACTGAAAAGCTAATAAAAGTGGGGAGACCTCAGGAATGCAGCAATTCCCCCTCCAACCTGAGATGTTGCAATGAAGTGTTAGCGTATTCCTTACGGCACACAGAGTAGTGGAATGAAGCACAAATGGAAAGGTTAGGGAAAGTTTTCCTTCCATTACCTCTTGACCTGAACTGAAAGTCTGTGCAGAGCTTTAGCACTCTAATACAGAACTGACCAGTTCTTGTTGCACTGATTCATAGGAAGGAAACTTAACAACAAAGATAGTAGTGGATATCCCACCCCGGCATCTGTACTCTACTCTGGCTCCCCTTTGGACTCTGAAGTCCTTCAGAGGACTTGATAACTCTTTCTGCACAAGAAGACTGTTGCAAACCAGCTGCAAGGTTGCCTTTTGCAATCTTTCGAAACAGAATATAGAAGAACTAATGAGGGCTTGACCATCAACTTTTAGAGAACATTTAAACCTATGCTTGTAAATTCAGTTTTGCAAGCAGTAAGACAATCTATCTCACCATTTTTAGAATTAGAGGCAAACCCGTCTTTGACTCACCTTCCTCAGTCTTTCCAAACCAAACCACTCACTTTCATACATAGGCGTTCTGTAGAAGTGAATCAAGCTATTCCTTTGCTAATTATACAGGAAAGGAAGACAGAGATTCTTCTCAACATCTTTACTAAGTATTTGGGAAAGATTCAGTTATGATAAGAATATACAATCGTGAAGCCAGATTTTGTTCCCATCTCCACTTCTGTCTGATGCTGGTTGCACATGTAATCTCTACGCGTGTTGCGGCTCTATACACATATACACACACATGGAGACAACTAAGGAGGCAGTCATACTCTCCTGCAAAGCACCTCCAAATCTCTAGATGAAAATCACTGAAAATATACAAGCCATCACCACAGCAGAAGTGCTACTGGCTGCCGATGTGACCTGAAAGAGATTCTGCATCCATGCATTGGCACAGAGACAGAACAGCACCAGCAAAGTGTGAACACTAGCAGTGTGGTTCAGCCCGGATCATTCTGGTTTCTTAAATGAAAGGTTTCAAATGAAATGTACCAAGGAATTCAAAATACTGAAGGAAAGACACAGGACAGGTAGGGAAAAGGCATGTTCTGTGCATGGTAATACAATCTGTGACCTTCAAGCTAAAGCAGAAAATTAAAAAACCCCCCACAATTAAATAAAATTTCTGGTGCAAAATTCTATTAACTGATAAGAAGTTTGGAAGCAACAAATAAAATGCCACAAAGTGTATTTGAAATGTTAATTTTCCTTATACAATTAAAGATGGCCATTGTTTGACTGTACTGGGAAGTACTTTTTTGTAAACCATCCCAGGAGAAAGGTAAAATGATCAGAAAGTTTTTTTGAATATTCTTTCCCTACTCTCTGAACTTTTTCCTTTTTTTTCCCCTCAAGGAGATTGTGAGAGATTTAAGTTTGCTTGGGGACAGATTACAGAAAAAAAAAATCATAGCAGTTGTAAACTGTTTAGGGAGTGAATTACTGTCTCCTCTTTTATTTGGGATTAGACATACTTAAGATCAGTAAGGGACTTTTTTCAGGGAAAAAAACCAGTGGCTGTCAAGAAATATTTGCTACACCTCGAAAACAAAATCTTTTTCTACTCAGAATAAAAAATAGCGCATACAATAGAGCTGGAAATAAAAGCACAAGTGAAACACTTTTTGGAAGGAAAAGACCCAAAATTTTGTATGTCTCAAAAAACAGAGAAAACCCATGCAAAAGAATGAAAAGCCTGGGATCCCAGACAAATTCTGGCTTCACGTTTGAAACGTGACATTCTCTAAGATGGGTCCTCGTATGAGAAGATGACGTTGAGGGGTAAAACTGAGTGGTGGTCATCTGAAACTGAAGCTTGTTTAGGTCTTCCGAGAAGAAATTCTCACCTTGTTACAGCACCTTGTGTTAAATCTATCCTCCTCCGTTAGATGGTTTTAGGCTTGCTGCATACTGTCTTGTATTTTCTTAAACTGATTGAGGAGAACAAGGATTCCAGCTACGTTTGACTAGAGGTGACACCTTTCCTTGTCACGTACATAAACATACTGCAGAGGAATTTAGATTTAAATGTCCTAACTTTTGCCAAGGAAACAAGCTGTTGCTTTCGAAGTTGTGAATTATTATTAATAATTATCATATTGTCCTTATGTTAAGAAGAAACCATGTAGCAGAGTGGAGTGGAACATGTGTTCCTTGAGTCCTGCCTTCTTTCAGATCCCTGAAACCACCTTGTTACTATGGGAAAGACACAGGATGGTGTGTGTCCTGGATTGCTTCCACTGCTTCTAAGCAGTCCCAGGAGAAGCTGCAGAGTGAAGCAGGAGTCCCACCACCGGTGTTCAGCAGAGAGTGAAAAGGAGCAGCTGTGGTTGCTGTTGTGACTATGTTCTGGAGGACAGTGAGGACAGAGCTGGACTGGTGTCACAAAATACCTCTGAAAAGGTTACTTCACTTCCATGTTCCCACCAGCCCAAGAAAGGTCAAAAAGTGACCTGATATTCTGCTTCATGGCCTTATTCCTTATGTCCTGTAAAAAATAGCCTGCGGACTGTCCTTTTGCGTATCACTCACCTATGATTTCCCCAGAACCACGCACCAGCTGGAGACAGACGGAGCACAGCATGGTTAACCATTTTCCCCTCCCTATAATCAGTGTGTCTCCCGTGTTTTGGGGCAGTAGGCAGGGAGGCACAAGAGCTGGCTAACATCAGCTCCACGTTGCCTGAAGAGATGCAGACAGTTTCCTTTTTCTTTGTGCCATTTGAATGCAAAGAAAGGAGCACAGAGCAAATTAATTGCCCTGATGTATTGACTGTGTCTGTCTGACATTTTTTAAATGCTTGGACTGTGGACTAAAAGGTTCAGACATCATCGGTGTACACGTAGAGATGGGTGCACACTTACAAAAGGGTTTTTTTAATGTCAGCCAAACTGAAAAGGAGGAAGCATGAGGAAAATATATGTATGGAATGAGGTGAGAACGCTAGTCTCAGCTTTCTGAATTCCCATGTAAGTACAGTGAAGTCTCACAAAGAAAGCATTCCTGTCTATTATCTTTTTTAGTTCCAAGGACTCTACAGCACAGTAATATCTGTGTATTTAGCTAATGTGACAAGTTTTAGTGTGTCCTAATCAAACCGAATCACCCTTACTTTCTACTAGGTACTACGCTGATCAATGGAAAAGCTTTCTAGGTAAGAACTTGGAAAATGATAAAAGCATTTACCATCATTATTTTCTGCTTTTGACAGTGATCTATGTCTGTACGGCTCATCAGTCATCTCTTGTAAAAACAGCGTGGCACTTTGATCAAACAGCCAACAATAGCTTCCCGCGTAAGGCAAAATGTTATGAGAGGCCATCAGATAGAAATCACATTTTCTCTGAACAACAGGAACCCAGAAATGATGTGCTTGATTTACTTGCAAATAAAATCATGTGAAAGGTGATATCTTCACACAGGTTAAAAAGACAGTGATCCTTTTATTCACCTTTCCACGTGTTAAACAAACTTCACTGTCACGTTGCAACTGAGATGGAGTGTCTACGCAGTGATAAAGAGGCACATTCCAGCTCTAAGAAATCTAACTGCCACTGTTGAAAAATTACCTGCGTTAAACCTTACACTTATCCCACAGATTTTAAGAGCAAGATGTGGGAGTTTGATTCTGATTACAGGCCTCTATCTGTGTGGTAGGCAAAGGTCTTTAACCTACACGTTCTGAATGTACTAGGTACGTAGTTTCATCAATGTCATGCCTCATTGGGTCAGTGTAGGATCTTATCTAAAACCTGAGGCTTTTCAGTTTACACTGTATATGCAAACACAACCTTTTACTGGTGCTCTCTGCCTTTTGTTTCATTGAGAGGATCTATGGTATTTATAGGAAAGGGAGCTGGAGGCATCTTAAACTTATTTTACTCATTTAGATTCCTATTGAGCCAAGGTCTTCAAAAGAGAAAGACTGTTTATTGAAGACTCATGTGTCCCAGACTCGGTGGAGCTGAACATGTTTTAGTGTTAGAAAAATCACCACTCGTCCTTTTCTAACTCTGGCTTTTCCCAAACCTCTACTGATTGCAACAATATTCATTTAAAAGAGGGCAGACACAGATTCTCTGCTTCTGAACATAAACTGAAGTAAAAGATATTATCCCAATTTATTTTTGCAGTCTGTAAATGACTGATGATTTTTGTAGAAAAGGTAGTACTGATGGAGATAATGTTCTCTTGATGTTCTGCTACAAGACATGTGTCTAGATTCAGAGGTATCTAGGCACTTAACTTCCATTTATCTCAAAGAAAGACCGTGCGTTTGGATTCTGGGCCCAAGTTCACATAGTAAGTTGTATCTGGAGTTCATACTACCAGGGGAAACTGATCTCCCAAGTAACAGAGAGTTTTAACAACAGCAGTTGTAAAGCTGTGTAGGTGGTGGTCATCATTAGTGAGTGAAATAAACACTGGAAGAAAGAATCTCATCCAATTAAACCACTAACAGCTGATACCCAGTTGTGTTTTCAAGTTGAAAGCAACCACAGCAGAACTTCATACGCTGATGCTGACAAGGATTACATCATCTTTCTGACATGTACATGACCTATAAACGGAATGATTCCCTGCACCAGTCTTCGAACTTTCTATTAACTTCTGATTTTGCAAAGCTTACAGTGAAATAGGTGAGTATCCAGCGCTACGTTTCTGGGAGTCATGGCCACTTGGTATTCCACTGCAGTTTCACTCTGATGTGGAGTTTATCACCTCTCTCAATTCTCAGTTCTGACATAAGTGCCCTGAAGTATCTGCATAGTCCTACTGCAAAAGTAGTTCAAAGGGTAAAGGAAAAGGCATGGGTAAAGTTTCAACAGCAGCTGGAATTCGAAGCAAGCAGAGAAGTTGCCTGTAGCCTACCATGACAGTTGCAATGGAGAGGGAGGTGTCTCAGCTCAGAAACGCTTTTTTAATTGATTCGCAGTCACTTTTTTGGTGATTTGATCAAGAAAAATACTTATGAATCATGTTATCTTTAAGATACGCCATCACACAGCTGCCAAGAATGGTAGTGTCAACCCCCATGACCTCCAGGCCCATTGCGGCTTCGGAGTTACGGTGTGCAACTCCTCCCACAGACAGCAGACCTCAGGAGCTAAACTAGAAATTTAATTGTGCAAAATCATGAATAATCTCCTGTTTCACTACCTGCTTAACTTTCTGAATCAGCTCAGTGTGGGGTCAGATTAATGCCAGTGTGGTTGCAAAGTAGAGGGGGTAGGAACAGGACTGGTTGCCGTTAGGCTTGCCTAGCTTAAAAAGTACCTGAAAAACTCAGAATAGCGAAGTTTTTCCTTTCCTTCTTTTCCAAAGAAATGTACCAGCAACATGGTATTAACACCACAGCTTTCCAGTTCTGCTCCCTATAAAACAAAAACTGTATGAGTAATTATTATGCATTGTATGATTATTAATATCTATTCACCACAAATCTGGAAATATTTATTTGAACTAGAATTTCACAAGAGATACTTGCAATTTACTGTTCCCAAAGCTATCGCACAGGATCTCAGAGCTGAATAATTCTTCCACATCAACAGGTAACAGTATATTTATTACATGTTTTGCTTCTAAATATTTTGTATGAAAGATGAGTACAATTTACAACCACCTTTGGTGCGTTTTATTATTAGAACTGAGAAGGTTGCTACTTAAACCTTTACAAACCTTTATGCAGAGGTGAATAGAGGTTTTAAATAAAGTCAACATCTTTGTAAATAAAGTTTTCAGTCAGATATTTCTAATTTGTTGCAGCCCTTTAAAAACGTTCATGGCAGTCTAAGAAACTAAAGTAGAATAACAGACATTCGCAGTGCTCTAATATAATATGGTCTCGCAAGGCTTCTTACAAAGTTTCAATGTTAGTGGCTTTTCTATGTATTTCTTAAATCTGATGAAAAGATATCTGCAGAAAAGGGATGCACATTATTTCAACTCAACAGCATCTTTAACAAGCCTAAAACCACACATAATGCTGGATTTCTGTTCTATTCTTCTTTCAGCACCAGCATACTGGCATTTCTTTGAACGCAACAAAACACTAAGCAACATGAAGAGAGGGGGTTTTTTGTAAGTCTGGAGGGATTTCAACAAACTATTCTTATGACATCTAAATAGCCTCTGTGTCTTTTATCTGGTTGAAGAGGTAAGATGAAAGACAAGAGTCTATTCATAAGATTTAATACTAATGGTTATTTAGCTTTCAGCATCATCAATAACAAGTCCCATTAGTCCACTGTGTGTTTCATGCTTACTGCATATGTGACACAGCTATTTTATAGTTAAAGAGGTAACATTCCTCATTTCTACTGCAAGCTATGATTCACTAAATGCCAGGGATACAAGTTATGTATGACTGAACCTAGAAAAAAACCTTTTCAAGCCATATGCAAACTGTACTTACTGAACTTTTATCATTTAACTGCAGGCAAAGAATATTTAAATACCCACAAGATCCATCCTTCTAAAGTTTAAACACTTCAGATTACTGTGAAGACTGATGCATAAACATTGGTATATGCTTTTTTGAAAGTCAAAAGTCAAACATTCATATATGCTTATTTGAAATTCAAACCCAACTGTTTATGTCAGAATGCAAAGTTTTCTGAGAAGAAACAGAGAAGAATCCACATATTTCTCACGGCAGTGAGATTCTAACCTGCTTTTCGTGTTCTTTGCTTCCATGTTTAAAGAAGACTTGAAAAATGCAGGAAATAAATTTGCTGATGTAATTTTTAAAACTGAACTCATGATTATGCAGTGTAATGCTTCCAATTTAATTACTCCATATTAACAACCAGAGTTGTACCGAAAACAAATGGCAAAAGGAGGTTTAAAAAAACCCTTTAAAGACTAAGTCTGGGACAGAAAGTTTTTTTCTTCTATTCATGTTTCACTAGTTAAAAGCTAGAAAAAGACATACAAACAATAACTATCTCATCTTATCTAAGATGACAAAGTCTATCCCTGGATTTATAACAAATATGCTTCTACTTGTTGGCTACCTTCTTTATCAGCTGAAATTCCAAACTGGAATTGGCAGATGTCCAAACACTATGTTAGTGAGAGGTAAATGTATTTTAAAACTACAAAACAGTACATTTCTTTAAAACAGAATATGCAATAGGAGACCACAGAAACTACAGCTTAAGGGTAGAATTAAAAAAAAAAATGCTTTTCCTAGAGTTAATGCTGTTAAATTAAAGTACATGTTAGTACATAATTCCTTTTTGTCCACAGAATCATTAGGATTTTGCTGCTGAACTGTATAAATTAGTACCGACATGACAAATCTTTGTTAGAAGATAATGAGAGCTCTATTAATATTTCCAACACCTCACCCTCCTGAGCTTAGGTAAAAGAATAACTTAGATTTGCAATGTCTCTCTTGGCAACAAGAATGAAATGGTAACCTAACCCTGGAGCGCTAAAAAGGACCAGACCGGTAGCTTTGAGTCACAGAGGTACCATCTAAATCGAGTGAAAGTTTGTACCGGTGTAGCTGGTGGCTTTGGCCCTGGGGGGGTGCACCACAGCACCCTTCTGGGCCGGTGCTTTACAGAAAGCTGAGGCACAGAGTGGAGAGAGAATGGTCATGCTCTTAGTCTCAGCTGGATACAAGCACGGGATGGGGCAGGGACATGTACCTCAGCTGGGGAACTCGGACATGTTCCAGGGCCCTCGGCTCAGACAAAGAAGCCCCAAGACCAAGCTCTGATGACACCAAGTCTGTATCAACTGATGAACGTGTGTGTATGCTTCCTCTCCTAAGTAATATTAACACCTCGTACACTTTTCAAGAGCACCTCAAACTGCTGAATTATGCAATTATTCCTTTTTAAGCAAGATCAATCAGATAACACGACATTTATTCCTCATTACACGGGCTGTTAACATAGAAGCCTGATGCTGCAAACACTGAGTCATGGGCACAGACCCACCTAATCCTGTAGCTCCCCACTGAGCTTCTGACTTACAGGACCTGATACTGCAGCAAGTAGCAACAAGTGCCACTGAGAAGAAACTTATCGCACGGTGAGACAGGATTTTCTGAATAATGTACCTAACTGATTTCCAAAACTCATCTGAAATGTTAATAGACTTACTGTCTCTAGATTCTTACCACCTTTCATTGCAGAATTTGCCTGAGGCATGACCGGAAAGCATTCATCATGATTAAAATCTGTAGTGCGTTCCTTATTCTCTTACTTGCTTCCTGGGAGATGGTATTTGCTGTGCAATGTCTTGTTTCAATAGAAATTGTAAAAATATTACATATTTGGATTGAAATGATTTTTGGTTAAGATAGAAGGAGAGTCAAGATGAAGAACAGAGGCAGAAAAAAGAGGAAGGACAAGGAGAACAGTATCTTAGTTTCTGTCCACTAGTGATGTCCCAAATCTTTCCAAACGTAAGACTAAACCTTTGCAAATTTTTCTGACTCCCCTTCTCTCAAATGCTCCTGTTTTGCGGCTGCTAGGTCACTCAATTCATCATGCCAGGCTTCTATTCCTGGAGACCATCTAGACTTCAATCTAAGCAGCCTAGCCTCAAACGCTGCTCAAGAGCATCCAGCTCTGTCATTTTGAGTCTCCAAGATGTTCGGGTATATCCTACAACTCAGATGGGGGAAGAAGGTTTAAAAGATGTATCCACTATGGAATTAATCCTGTCAGGTATAGGTAGTCCAAAGAACCGTGAACAGGCAAGCTGGTGGGACCAGGAGATGCAATCTCCAAATCAGTCTCTTTTGGCAAAGCCCAGCCAGCCTCGAGTGGGTGCCAGAATGAACAATATATCATTTTAAGATGAATCCGCTTTAATCATGTACATCCATCTGAAAGTTTTTAATGTTTTGCAAGACATTTTCTTAAGAGTTTGGATTCAAGAATACATCGGGTCTCATACAGACAGGGTAAACTGTGCGGATTTTTATTCTACAGAGGGTATAACAGACAATATCTGAGAAGAAATCCGAGGCAGCATTTTCTAAGGAATAAACAGCATACATCCATCATTCAACGACATTCAGCATTGCCATTACCTGGGAATCAGCTGCTTTTTAATGACAACTAATGCCATGGAATTGCTATGCTGTACCATCAGTGCCTCCAGCAAGGAAGGAGATGTAACTTCATGGACGTCCTCAGCTTTCAGCGCGTCACCCACAGTGATGCATGAATTCATGAGGAGGTCTGAATAAAAACGGTTTCCATCCAAGTGGGCTAAAGCTAACCTGGGAGCAGACACTGAAGGAGATACTTTATGCCAAAAATACGAATTTTTTGGTGGTGACAAACTAGTCTTGTCACCAGCAGGTTGAGGGGGACCAGATCCTGCTGTATCAAGCAGTCAGGGAACGGCCCTGTCGCACTGAGAAGCCTGAGGTTGCCTGACCAGTGCACTGCTGGCAGTTGGGAAAAGCAGCTTCTCTACACAGCTGGGGACAGTCATTCAGGCCCTGCCTTCCTGCCATGCCGTATTCGAAAAATATTGATGACCACCAAAAGTAGAGAATCTATAACAAGGACCCTCCTCAGGAGGTTTGACGTTCAGGGACGCTTTTTTGATTAGTGTGGACTTGGCCTCAAAGACAGAGGACACCTATTCTGCCCTTGCTCTCGGCGCAGGGGGAGATTCAGATGGGCTGTGACCAATTCCTCACCCCTTGTCCGAACGTGTCCCCATTCAGTCCACGTCTGGACTGCCAGCCCAAGTTTTGGTTATCACAAAATGCCAACCGAGCCTGCTTCCACGCGCCATTTCCAGTTCACTCCCATTCATTTTACAAGCAAAGGCACTAGTTCGCCTTCAGAGATTATGACCAGGTTCTTAGTCTTTTGATTCAAGGACTAGAGCTGTTAGTGCAAAGCCAAATGGTGTGTCTTCCCTGGCCTGTCAGAAACCCACACTGCTGTCTGGCTTCTGCAGCTACATAAATCAAAGTGCTTCACACTAGGTTAAGTAGCAGAGGCTAAAGGGGTAGCCTTGCCTCACACATCTGCGCAACAGAAAGCAATGCTACTGTGACCACAACAGGCTTCCAGACGAATTTCTCGTGGGAGACCCTTTTGCTATCCAAGCCATATTCAATGTACTTGCAGAATAGGTACCTAGAAAGATGTCTGAAAGCACGTTTCTTTGTCTCTCTTGAGGTCATAATGATGACATGAAAAAACAAATTAATTTCATTCTCTGTGAGGTGAAGCAGGTTTTCAGAGCTTAATATTTTGATGCCACACAGCTTGGTTCTTCATGGGGTTTACCTGCCTGGAGAGCTGCCTTTAAAGTATGCAGGAACATTGCAGTACTCCTTGATTTAAAGTATCTCAAAGCTTTTCAACAGAATTCAATGTTAATCTGCTGATAAAAACCATACACATTTATGTTGGAGAAGATCGGGTGAAGAAAAAATGTGCATTCCATCTGCACTGAGAGGAGACAGGATTAATGACACACTGTTTTGGGGAGGGATATTAATTTTAGTCTTGGACCAGATTCTTGCAAAATTTGACAAGCTGCACCCCTGTTACATAGTATTGCTGCACAGCTCTCACCCACCATCTTCCTCCCTTCAGTTCAGGCAGTCTTTAGTTATTCTGGGCCCAGGGCTCTGCAGACGTGGAAGCTGTGGACAGAAAACTTTAAAACTAATTAGAAACTCTAGGGAGCAGATGGGCAGGTTGTGACAGCCTGCACAGTCTCTGTGGCTGAGGAGATGCATTGCAATGCTGCAATAGCTGAAGGTGCAAGTGTAAAACCTTGTACTGATACAAGGATAAATGTGTGATGACTAATGTCATTCACCTCTCTTAGGACCACAAAAAAACCCCAGACAAGTAGAAAGGTTAAAACAACTGGTACACAATAAACAGGTAAATATCCACGTGTGGGTCTAAAAGTATACTGCTTATACTCAGACTGAATTTTAGTTCAAAAGTTTTCTGTTTAAAAGAGATGAATAGCTGTGTCCCCACATACTAGTTAAATGTTTTAAAGAACCCATGTAAGTGACATACTTTGTATGAAAATGCGCTCATTATGGACTCCAGAAGCAAGTGTTTAATCATTTGGAAATGAGACTATGCACATATTATTTCCCAACATGAATTTCATTTTAGGAACAAATACAGAACATTCTGTATTGTCATCCTTTTCCTAACAATAGCTAAAATTAATTTCTAAGTTTAGCCATTACACAAAGCGTATTAAACTAGGGGTATTGAAACCACTTGATAACTCATTAATCTAAATTGAAGGGCCCAAGAGCAAAGTCCCTGATCTAGACGACTGTACAGCAGGTATCTGCAGCCACTAGCAGTGTTTTCACCATCAGAATGCGAACACACGTATCGCTATTGGGGCATCCATTTAAGGAACTCGGGGCATTTATACAAAATCAACAAGTGCTGTTCACTGAGCAACACCTTTTTCAAGATACACCAAACCAGCTCATGCAGTTTCCTATACCACTCCCCTTCATGAAGCATGGCCAAATGCTCAGCTGGCTGTTTCACGGGAAGCAGAAGTGCTCGGAAGCCAGGTGCAGCACTTCCTTTGGTCTTTGGGATGATGGGTGAGGTGAGACAGTCCCTCTCTCTGTTGACTTCTGCACCATTTTCTCCAGTCTAGTCAGAAAGAACCAGGTTGCTAATCTTGTAAGTCTACCCATCTCTCTCCTTCACTGTGCATGCGTGCCTCTGCTAGGAGTAAATCAGACTGTCTGCTCCGCCAGTCAGCAAGGAACTTCCCAAAAGTCTGGGTCAGTTAAGGCTGGGCAGATTTTTTTTGGCTTTTCTTCCACCATTAATTATAATACTGGAAAAAGAAAATTCCTCAACCAAAATATCTTTATCTGGATAACAAAGCCCACTGCAATCCCATTCCAGGGCCATTACTAAGTGGTGAAATTTTGAATTTTAGACATGTGAGTCAAAGTCTCAGTAAAAGCGGCAGAGGTACAAGCACCTGTATGTCTCCATACAGGAAGTGAATGACTGTGAGGGTGACAGAGCACTGGGACAGGCTGCCCAGGGAGGTGGGGGAGTCTCCTTCCCTGGAGACTTTCCAAAGCCGCCTGGACTTGTTCCTGTGTGATCTGCTCTAGGTGACCCTGCTCTGGCAGGGGGGTTGGACTAGAAGATCTCTAGAGGTCCCTTCCAACCCCTAACACTATCTACAGGATATACCTGGTGGTTAAATAAAGTTGCAGACTACCATTTATACCTTATTTTCATAAGACAGTAACACTTTCCACCTGGTATCAGAGTGGGATTACTTTGAAAAACCAGTAAACTCATATGCAAATTGTGAAAGTGTTGTGGAAATAAAGAACTATCCCAAACACCAAACTTCTGTTGCAGTATCTCGGTTTTCAAACAACACAGTCAATTTAAAAACCGTATTTTTATGTTTTATCTGCTTTGCTTTAAAGTAATACTATGACTGCCATAATTATTAAAATGAAAGGGTAAAAACATATGCAACGACTGCACTGTATAGTCAGATTCACTGCTTATAATCAACTTCTTTTGTGAGAGACAGAGACAGGAAAGAAAATAAAAGTTAGAAGTGATAATTTGGACTTTGTCAAATAGAAATGGAGAGTCCAGAACAATTTCAAGATAGCTGTACTCCCCAAAGCTATTTAATCCTTCTTTTGAACAGACTATAATTCCATTTATAATCTGCTAAAAAACCGTATTAAATAATATTTTCTGGTTACAGTAACTTCAGATTTTTCTCAATGGAGAATTCATAAGACAAAATTTGAAGTAAGACAAAAAGCAAAACAGAGACATTCAGGCTCAGGTATTTAATTAGCTCCCAATAAGCTTATGTGTTTAAAACTAAATCTGTCCAACTGTATCAAAGTTTCTCTGGAAATTTTATACTACAGCTGTGCATTCATGCAGAATAAAGATCCTTTTTCTTTCACTGTCATGGCAGTTAAGTCTCAATTCAAATTGGTTTTGAGGAGCAGACAACCCTATTAATCCTAGATATTTTAATCTGGTGACTGATGAAAAGATTCAAGAAAGGAGATGGTTGGTAGTTAGTCAAACAATCTTTAACAGAACTCTGGATGCATACTGAGGGAGCAAAACCTTCATGTATCTCAAGACAGTTTTTGTTTATACCTGGTGAAAACTAAAGGTGTTAGCAATACTGCCACTCCCATTTTTCCCCATGCAAGTGAAAAAGGAAAGAACACGAGCTGGACAAACTCCTTGTAGAAACTGCTCATGCATGACAGATTTATAAAGCAGACCCCTGTATAAATTTCTTATTGAACGCTTCCAACATGAGCACTTGCTGTCCCATGTCTAATTACCCACTTTCAGTTTACAGCTGAAAGGAAGTTTGTGGTGAGAAAAATCCTTCAGCTACACCATCCAATTTAAGCACCCAACAAAAACAGTGCTGCTGATGCAAGCAGCGCCTTATAGTAATAGCTGGAGATAACCCATCTGTGGTCTCCCCTTCTTTTGCCCTGGCTCATCAGTGGCTTTTGAGGTGTTTTCAGTATGCTCAGGACTTCACCCTCTCTGTTTTCAGTCTCACTCAATCTCATCCAGGCTACAGAATATCTTGTCTCTGTGCTAACTATAGACAGAACAAGAGATTGCAGCTAGCAAAAACTCCACTCGGGGAAGAAGGTAGGTTACACTGGCAGGATTCATAGAATCATAGAATTGTTTTGGCTGAAAAAGACCTTTAAGATCATAGAGCCCAACCATTAACCTAACACTGCCAAATCCCCCAATATACCATATCCCTAAACACCACATCTACTTGTCTCTTAAATACCCCAAGGTATGGTGACTCAGCCACCTCCCTGGGCAGCCCCTTCCAATGCCTGACAACCCTTTCAGTGAAGAAATTTTTCCTAATATCCAATAGAAACCTCCCCTGGTGCAACTTGAGGCCGTTTCCTCTTGTCCCGTCACTTGGGAGAAGAGACCAACCCCACCTCTCTGCACCCTCCTTTCAGGGAGGTGTAGAGAGCGATCAGGTCTCCCCTGAGCCTCCTCTTCTCCAGGCTGAACACCCCCAGCTCCCTCAGCCGCTCCTCACAGGACTTGTGCTCCAGACCCTTCCCCAGCTCTGCTGCCCTTCTCTGGACACGCTCCAGCATCTCAATGTCTTTCTTGCAGTGAGTGACCCAGAACGGAACACAGCATTTGAGATGCGGCCTCACCAGTGCCCAGTACAGGGGGACAATCCCTGCCCTAGTCCTGCTGGCCACACGGTTCCTGATGCAGGCCAGGATGCCATTGGCCTTCTTGGCCACCTGGGCACACTGCTGGCTCATATTCAGCTGCTGTCAACAAACACCCCCAGGTCCTTTTCTGCCAGGCAGCTTTCCAGCCACTCGTCCCCAGTCCTGTAGCGCTGCAGATGACTCAGGCGAAAAGAGCCAGAAGGGAGCAGGAATTTACCTGCTCCTTCCACTGATGAGCTCTGTTTGCCATTTGCTAATGGTCTGCAGTACAGTGAAACTTCTAACCCAGTTGGAAGATGATACTCTAAAATTGCTTCTTCTGGTCTGCACCTAAGCTTTTCTTTCTGGAAGTGGACCTAAGTAAAGTAATCCTTGCCTCTGTCACCTCAATGACAGCAATTACATTTCAAACCAACTCAGAATAAGCTGATACTACTGCAACAGCAGCACTTAGGTAAGTTTAAGGTATCAGTTTGTACTTGGAGAGCCTTCTTTTCTCATATGGCAACACAGAGTTTTTTCTGAGATTTTAATAAATAGAACAGAGTTACTTTGAAACAGAAACTAAATAAATAGAGTGACCACACAGTAATAAATACACTGACTGCATACATTTCATCAGGGGACTCAGAAATGGCAAACATGTTTCTTTCCCAGTTAGCAAGAACCTGACAAATCACTCACTTTCATTTAATTAAAGCACTAATATTGATGCTTACATACGTCTCTAAAAACATGACAATCCTTTTGTAAAGAAAAATGTATCTCTATTTCATACCCGAAATACCGTTTCGTCTCCAGATGTTTTCAAATCATCTTCCTTCCCAATGATTCGCTGTAGCTGTGTTTGTTACAACATGAAAAAAACACAGGAAAATTACAAATTGGGTCTTACAAGAGTCTTCTTTTTCAGAAACTTGCTTTAATTTCACTTTTTCTTAATAACGAAGTCACTACGCTTTTGCAAGGTTTTCTAGTCATGACAAAGCGTTTACATGCTTACGGATATTTTGCTATTGAGGCACACTTTTCCCAGGAATGTCTTGTCTACTGTGGTTAATGCAGCCAAGCAGAGCATATAAATCCACCTCTTGCAACCCAGCGCTTACTCTATTTTTAGAGGAGATTTTCTTGCAGTAGAAGCTTAGCATTCACTGCGTAAGATTTGAAACTCAGGGGTATGACATCAAGGGTCATTAGAGAAATAAAAATTAGCCTGCGATTTTCCTGCTGTCCTCCTAGGCAGCTTTACACAGTTCTGCTGCAGACATGATCTTCTAGACATGAAAAACATACCTGTTCAAATGAGGTACTATGCAACTAACAACAAAGAGTAATTTAATTAAATAAGCAAGTGTATTTTCAGAACTAGCATTCAGCAGAATGTGGTTTGAGTTTCCCCTCCACCCCACAAAAAAATGAATCTTGAATGTGTTAGCTAAGAGGACATTAAAAAACATAAATTCCACTGTCCCACACAGAGCTTTAAGGTAATATAGAAAGTGCATTACCTTAAGCATATCTCAGCTGTGAGGTTTCCTTGACTGTATTTTAGCTTGGGAGGTCAACACTGCCTCAAGAATGAGTGATTTAACAGCACGAGGTATACCTACCTTTCACAGACATCTGCATGAATCCTCAAAAGGACAGCAAAAACGAAAGAACAAGGGACTTATTACATTTCAGATACAGATACAGACTTACACCGAGCGCTCTGGATTTGGAGGTTTTAGGAAAGATGCTTTTAACGCTCAGGGTTTTTGAAGCTGATGGTTTGCTTCTCAAACATTTCTGAGCGATTCCTCACCCTGCCTGTTAAAACTGGGAAAAAAAATCAATGACCAAATTTGCATAGCCATTATTTTGTGGGGTTTTCAAATCTCTTCCTAGGGCTTTATTTTCTACTGTTTTTTGGTTATTTGTTCAGAGAAGCAATATGGGATTTTAAGTAGTGAGTAGGAAAAACCTACTAACTGTTTGCATTGCCAAAGGCCTTCAAATTTGGACTAATTCACCTCGTCTGTTTTTTTTTTTTTGGTTGTTGCTGGGTTTTTTTTAATAGTCTCCGTTTTTGAGTTCCTGAGAATTGCTTCTATTATTATTTTTAAATGGCATACCTTAATGGTATTTATAAAAATAAATACTGTAATAAGACAATTAAACCATACCAGTTATTCCAAGTTTCTCCCATTTATTTTTATTTTTGATCACTTACAAAACAATTGACTAGTACAGTAAAAACACTATGAATTTCTCCATGGCAAAATAGCAATAGGGAGCTCTGAATAAAGACACAACTGCTTGTCCATATTCTCACTGAAAAATTACATTTCTTTTTTAACCTAAAAAATTCATCTTTTGCTCACACACAAGAAATACAACTGCAAATAGTTTCCAAACAAGAGATATTTTTTCCCTTTTGGATTTTGTTTTTAAATGACTCTTAAACAAATCTGCAGAGAGTACTAAAGAACACAGACACACAGCATTTTTTTTTTTCCATAAGTGTTCTGGAAGATTTAGTTTATTGTTTTCTTACACTATATATAAATCCTTATAGGGCTTCAAACTATTTCCAGTAGTTTGCAGATTTTTTTCCAGCACAGTGTAGCAACTACTCACAGAGGGAGAATAATTCTGCCCTTGAGAAATGGACTCCAATACTCAACTGTTCCATGTGACATTTATCTGTATTTAATATTTATATCTGTTCATCACTGGAAGATACTAACGGCTAATTCAAAGTTAATGAGACCTATTATGCACAACTGATGCCTCTCTGCTAAAGACATATGAAGAAGTAATCTTTCCTGAAGAAGACAGGAGCTGGCAGAAAGGCTATGTCAGTCTTCAAAAAAAGAATTTTTCTTCCATTTTTTTAAGAGAAGTTAGTGTTTGTGGATGTTTAAGAACTGCAGAGGTGTTCTGTACCAAATCAGCAGAACTGCTGACAGTGCTGGGTGATGGTTCATTCAGCCCTAGGTCAACCTCTGAGTTTACTGTCTACCTGCTGTCCAGGACAAGCGTATAGAGACAGTCTAGTTAGAAAGTCTAAATCACATAGCTTTTGTATGTGCTATCAGTTACGCTACCTCCAATCCCAACAGGTGTGAACTGTCATTAACTTTACTCAGAAATCTTTCATCAGGACAGAGTTAGGGAAATTCCTCACTTGCTGGGGATTTTGGGATCTTTAGTAGCCTTATTCTTGATGGGAGGTCTCAGATTAATGTGCACGGGTTATTATGTGCACATCTGGAAATCCCCCTCACCAAGTCTCAAGTGAACGTCTTTGCAAGCGCAGAGTTCACGGAAGTATCTTACTGTCCTCAAAAGATGCAGATAATATGTCTCTGAGAAACAATTCTTTGTCCTCTGGCAGGGGCTGATCAAAGGATGGCAGCTAAGATCTGAGGGCATGCCATTTCTACCATGTCTTCTTCACCCTGGCATTGCAGGGCAAATTAACAAAACATTGAGGGTGCCCATCTCAAAACCCCATTGCTGTGATTCTGGGCCCTAAAACTGAAATTTCTCTTCTATTATGAAATTTTACCACTGAAAAATGGATAAAGCAGAAATTAAAAATAGACTGACTTGAATACAAACATGTAAGGAGGAGAGAGAACAAGAGTTTGTCCCTGGGAAGGGACAGACTTTTAATTCCTACTGGAAAGGAGAAAAATGTGCACAGAAACACAAAGGCTATGGAGGACAAGATAAACTCTCTCCCTCGAAACATGGAATTGCATTAAATCACAGAGTCATAGCATGGTTTGGATTGGAAGGGACCTTAAAGATCATCCAGTTCCAACATCCACCCTCCACTAGACCAGGTTGCTCAGAGCCTCATCCAGCCTGGCCTTGAACACTTCCAGGGATGGGGCAGCCACAGCTTCTATGGGCAAATTCTTCCAGGGCCTCACTACCCTCTCCAGGAAGAATTTCTTCCTCATATTTCATCTCACCTCTTTCAATTTAAACCCGTTACCCCTTGTCCTGTCACTACAGGCCCTTGTAAAAAGTCTCCCCAGCTTCCTTGTAGCCCCTTCAGGTACTGGAAGGTGCTATAAGGTCTCCCCGGAGCCTTCTCTTCTCCAGGCTGAACAAGCCCAACTCTCTCAGCCTGTCCCCATAGCAGAGGTGCTCCAGCCCTCTGAGCATCTCCGTGGCCTCCTCAGGACTCGCTCCAACTGTCTGATACCCTTATGTGGGGGCCCCACAGCTGGCCACAGCACTCCAGGTGGGGTCTCACCAGAGCAGAGTAGAGGGGGAGAATCCCTTCCCTCAACCTGCTGGCCATGCTTCTCCTGATACAGCCCAGGATACGGTTGGCTTTCTGGGCTGCCAGCGCACACTGCTGGCTCATGTTCAGCTTCTCACCCACCAGTACCCCCAGGTCCTTCTCCTCAGGGCTGCTCTCGATCCATTCTCCACCCAGCCTGTACTTGTGCTTGGGATTGCCCTGACCCAGGTGGAGGACCTTGCACTTGGTCTTGTTGTAGGAAACCCTGATTCAAGATCTCCTTTCCTGAACATTCGTTTGTTAGCGAAAAGCACTGATTCTACAGGGAAATCCTGCATCTGACACTCCTTCAGTGTCCGACCCATACAAGTCTGAACAGCCTATCTCCATCACGTGCTGCAGGCACTAAGGACTTGGGTTGTAGAGTCTGCTTGTCACCCTTCTCCCTTTCCTGAATGATTCACGTGACACATCTTGTGCTCGTTTATCCAGTAACACGTGAGAGTTGAGATATACACAATTCAAAGAATGATGGACATTTTGCAAACGAAAAGGGAAAGTTCTTCCCTCAAAGAATTTACATTCTAGATCAACAGATAACGTAGACGTACAGAGATGTCTGATCAGCAGAGGTGACTAAGCAAGCAAATGAAGTAGCAAATTTCTTTTCCCATCACATTCTGCTTACAGGAAGTGCTTCCTAATTACTGCTGTTTTGCTTCTCTTTTCCACTGCCCTTTCCTTACATAAGTTTCCTGTTATTATTGTCAAATATAGTGTGGAAATAACTAATAGAAGAGTTCAGATGTATTTTTCTGAGATGCCAACTGGGACAAGTGACAGATTAGCCACTCAACTTACTGATCTATCTGATATACAAAACCTTTCTGTGATGCATACAAACTAGAGTATACAGCGACTAACGCACACATATTTTTTCAGATTCTTACATTCCAAAAACTTCATTTCTAAAGCGATTTCTTTAAAGTAAAAGATTTTTTACTTTAAAATAGTCACTGCTTATAAATGTTAAGTAAACAGTCATGTAAGAAAAATCAACTTTTGAGTAGCTTGCATAGCAAGCACTATGGGACTTCTTTGAATGCAATGATTCTTGTGAGTTGACACTGCAATTTATAAGGGTTTATTTTATCTCTCTGTCTTAATTTAACAATACAGCCCATAAAGGAAATGCAAAGTAACAATCTAACAAGAATAATGTCCATTTAACTTGATTGCCTTTACAGGAATCAAGTTATTTTTAATTATTTGTATAATGTTTTCATCTCTACATTTGATGACTGTCTGTTGTTCATACTGGCCTATTCAATTACAATTACCTGAAACGGGTAGGGGAGATGATTAAATATATGACATACTGTACATCTCCCAAAGAGAGTTGTGTTGTATTTCTGACAGATCTCTTATTTGCTTAACTGACACAATACCTATTTAAAGGAAGTACTGCCAACATGCTTTTTTGCTGCAGAGGCACTACAGGCTGGACACATCCACTTGTGTTCATGGACCTGCTTTCCCCTGTAACATACTGTTTCGTAGGTGAACAATACAACCACAACAGACATATTTCAGTGATCAGGGAACTGTTACTCTAGTAACCATTAACTAGCATTATACCAGGTTTAGTAGGTTAAAAATAAAGGCTTCAGTTAGGATTTGATTTCTTTTTAATCAGCAGGAAAATAAAATGGCCTCAAGTTGCGCCAGGGGAGGTTTAGACTGGATATGAGGAAAAACTTCTTCATTGAAAGGGTGGTCAAGTGTTGGAACAGGCCGCCCAGGGAAGTGCTGGAGTCACCATCCCTGGTGGTATTTAAGAGACGAGTTGATGTGGTGCTTAGGGACATGGTTTAAGGTAGACTTGGCAGTGTCTAGCTTGACAGCTGGACTCGATGGTCTTTAAGGTCTTTTCCAACCAAAACAATTCTATGATTCTAACATTTTAATAGAGCAAATTCTTCAGGCTTAAAAGATTTTGTCTAGCAACAAATGAGTGCAGGGTTAGTGCAGGGTGTCTGCAGACTCAGGTGCTTCTGGGAACACTGTCTTGGTAGATGGTCTAATTTCAAGTATTATTTAAATAGTACTACAAAGTCATAAAGTATTAAAAAATATTTTAGAATATATTTAAGCACAACTTATCAATTGTAATCTTGCTAAGAGACAATTCACTGAAACAATGGCTATCAGTGCAAAACACATGCTAATAGTTACTCTATCATTAATTCAGAGTTTAAGGCTATGAAAGTACATGTAAATAAATTCTTGGTAATTTCACTATCAACAGGTGCATTGTTGTAAGTTTTAGATTCTGTGGTTCTCTAGAGGGAAAATAAAAAACTTTTCCAGATGATTATTTAAATTAGCTTATGGGATTAAGGGATGTACACCAATCCCTACCTTCCCAGTAATGGATTTTTAAATACAAGTCAAAGGTAACATTTATAAAAATGGATTCAAATATAAGAAGTATTTCTATAGCAATGCTTTGGTACGTGCTCCTTTCATATGAAGCATTTTAGTTAAGTATATCATCACAGATTGGACTGAAAAATAGGCTTGAATATTTTAATGAATCTTAGTTTAGCAAACATAACCCATGGAACTATTTGAATGTTTTTAAAATTAATATGTGTATAAATACACATACCTTAAAGAATTCTTTCTTTTCAACTTGTTCGTTGCCATCTGTATCCAACATTTTAAAGGCAATCTGAAATCCAGTCTGGGGTTCTGCAACAAATTGTGAAAGAACTTTTATTGTAAACACACACGCACGCGTATTTAAAATTTAATGCAAAAGGAATATTGCCTATGATTCAGTTCTCCATTGTTATGCATGTACATGATATTTCCAGTAAACCACATGTACCTCCTTCAGTATAAGTACATTTTTAAACACTTTTTTACTACCATTTCAAGGGATAATTAGTGCAATGGCAAAGAAAGAAATGCCAGCAGTGCCTAAGTACAGCCACAAATGTCCATCTGAACCCAATGACTGTGAAAGTGTATGTTTTCTTGTCCTTGTCTTAGATATTCTCCAGTGATGTCTCCACCATCCCATGTAATTTCTGAAGTCTAGCTCTGCCTTGTTTATTAGAGCTCCTTTTCAGGTGAGAAGACTGGAAAGCGCCTTGAGAAACCAATAATTATTCCCAAACTGCATGACAGAGCTAGCATACTCCTCAGGTACCTCTTGCATGCATTACTGTATTTGCAGTCTTCTTCCCTATCAAACACACTGATCTTGTAATCGTGGCCAGCTCTCTCAGCTTCTGATCCTGCTGTGTTAGCCCCAGGCATTTTTTAGCTTCCCTTCTCCCTCCCTAAACAACACACTCAAATGTTACTGAGGAGTAATAAACCACTCTTTCTGGCCTTTTTGGACAAAAGCATGTTTTGTATGACTCCCATCAAGCTGATTTTTTCAGGAATTTTATACAATTTTACCCAGCATTTCCTTCAGCGAGTAGATGTTTCTTTTCAACACAAAAAATGTAATGAGTTCTAGGTCTTGTGGGCGCTATAAAAACACGGTGTGTTTTGAGCTCCTTCCCACAATTTCCTGATCTTACTTTGCTTACAGGAGGTGGCCTTGCTCATTAGCAAGCCCACACAGGAGCAGCATGCCGCTGAAATGTAGTTACAGTTCACTGCAGTAGCAAGCACTTATCCCAGTGATTTCTGGAGCAGGTGAATTAATTCCACAACCCAGTCAAATCAGGCATTAATATGAAAACCATGGACTTATTGTCTCTACAATATACTCAAGTTTCCAAGAACAATTTTGGACTCATGAGGGTGGTGAAGCAGTATCTCTAAAAAACTCTTAATGCCTTCAGAGTTTTTCTTTTGGAAATATATTCTTCCAGCTCCATCCTGTAAAGTTTTAAGTATCGCTTTTTTTTTTTTTACAGGATTTTTCTGCAAACGGAAAAGTTAAAGAAATATCCCATTCCTTTTAAGTGATAACAAGATGGTTAAAGAAAGTACTATTTGTACATTTTAGAAATAACTACATCTTCAGCAGCCAACAGTCTCAGCAGACTGTCTCAACAGTCCTCTGTGGAGCAAGCTTGTGATGTCGGGATATTTTATAAATACCGTTGCAATCTGCATAGCGGAGCCCTTCCCCGGCAACTGGGTTGTAATAATCAAAACTGGCTTCCTTTCCATGGAAATGCCACATGCTAAATTTGTGTTACTAGTACAAAAGCAAGAAGAGCCTATCCTATAACATATTTAGAGAATAAAAGTAACTGATGTATATAATAGTAATTCATACCACCTGTGTCATAATTTTCAGATAAGAGAGCTGTTATTGAAAATACAGGACCTAAAGCCGCTTATACTGTTCAGAGATGACATACTTATCTGATATGATGTAACCCCAAAGGTATGTGTTCGTAAAATAACCATAGTTCAAAGACTACCTCAGATATATTTGTATTTAATTAGAATCAGGCAAAATTCCAAAATCTGAACAGAAGAGTTACATCTTAGTTGTAAATGCAGGTTAGACTTAGGTGCTTCCCCTGCAACCATTCCTACGTTGACCAAGCTGTCACCTTGTGTAACTGGCTAATTGAAAAGAAGCTTTGAGTCACGGTGACAATTTCAGTTCCTGGGCTGCTTCACCAGAAGCTCCAATAACCAATTGCTGGAAATGAAATTCAGTACAGCAATGGAAGAAAAAAGATAATAATGATACAAGGCACACAGAAAAAAGGAGATCACAGGGGACAAAATAAACCTTTTGTCTGCTGTAAAATTACATTTTCAAGTTTAGTGTTGTTAGAGATACTGCTTTTGTATGACAGGCAGCATGGTCTGGTCAGCAGTGTCCTGGAACTGGGACTGTGGGAACCTGGTGACTTCTCCTGTTTCCCTCTTGCTCTGTTGGTGACTTAGAAGAAGTCATTCAAATATTAATGGCTGCTTTAAGAAATTTCACACTGATTCTCACCAGTGAGAGAGGCAGGTTGTGTAACTGGGGGCTGACTGACACGGAATACTTGTTAGGCAAAGATAAAGGCACTAACACTTGTTGACATTTGCTTTCAAACCGATCGGTATGATAACCCTCTGTGTAACCAAAGCAGCGACATTAGCACGGCATTTTTATCCTGCATCAAAAGGTGCCTTTGTTTTTGCAGTTCAATACATTCCTATATAAATTCTGTGAAAAATAATGTTACTTGATTGTCTGGAGAAGTGGAACAACTTGCTCTGATACTGCTTCAATCTTCTAATTGTTTCAGCCAATAAATCAGCATGAATTTACTTTCAGCTGCCACTGATTTTTAAAGAAATAGAATCTTTGTCACCTATTTCTGCAACTTTAATTAAGGTATTCTTCCGAAGGTATAATATGGTTGTGCTTTAAAAAAAAAAACAAAAAAAAACAACCCAAAAAACAAACCCTGTTCTTTGAATTGCAACAAATATTTTTAAATCAGCTTTCTAACTGGGCTAGATTCTTACATTATTTCCGATTTTAAAAAGCATTTGAACACATGGTATTATTCATGTTCCAGTTGTGTGTTGCACTGGGCAGTCCCTACCAGTGAAACAGTGTATCTGTAGAGTAAATAGGTTATATTAATATATATACTATGTGATATTGTGCACTAGTTGAAGTTCCTAGTAGGAATCAACACAGTTCTGCTGAGAAATGACGTAAATTGTGAAAGGCCTACGAAACTGAGTGAGAGGTGTGCACCAACAGTCGATGTCTGTGAAGACTGGACTCTGGGGACCAACACAGCTTGTTCTTACTATACTATGACAGAGTGGATTTCTAGAGTAAGGAAAACTTGTCAATTTGTTTCAGCCCCGCCACGTACCTCACAGCCATGGAAGTGATGAGCCTCAGGCATCTACAGTCCACTGCGATAAGAAAGACTTTCCGTCTTTCCTTTCCCCATCCACTGACAGCATGAGACGTAGTATGCTTGGTTTTGTCCCTTGCTTAAAACGTTAGAGCTGTGCAAGCCAGTCAAACAAGACTGCACATGGACTATTACACGGACATGCGTGCGGATCACTTCACCACTCGTCTGTGGGCCTCACTGGCTAAAGCTCATTGCACACGTCTCAGATTCTCCAGCATCACCTACACTTCATCAGAACAGCCCAGGGAGGTGACAAGCATGGCACAGAGTAAGTATGGGTGAGGAAACCCAGAAAATCCAAGATCACATCCACACACAAACAAAAAATGCCTGCTGTTTGCAGATAAAGCAAGTCCCAAACAAATGTTATTTTAAAAAAGTGTCTGATAGAGAAAAAGAAAGGAGGCAAAGGAGTGGGCAGGAATACATGCAAAATATTTGGAGGAAATAGAGTCAAAAGGAACAGAGGAAAAAAAAAAATAAAAAATAAAAATGAAAAGAAAAAAAATACCCTGTGGAAGTCTGCTGTGTACGTATATCATCCATTACATATCTGAACGCATGAATAATAGGCAACAACCTTTCAGACACCACACCAGATTTCTACACCACTGTATGAGCTACAATTTTACTGTCTCATTCTTCAAAATGACTAAAACTACTATCCAGAAGACAAATTCTTTATTTTCCCCCTCTGTTCTTTTTCCCCTTATTACGTGGTCCTGTGACCAATGTCTCTCTCCCTCATCCCTTCGATCCCATGACGCAGGGATTATAATGATTTCTGAAGTACTGCTATGGACCAATGATGACACCATGGAAATAAGATGCAATCAATTAAAATCATATCCATTTATATTAATGCTTTATCATTCTACATACAATGGTGCTTTCTGTTTTACTATAATGTTGAAATACAGAAGTCAAAGCATCTCAGAAAAAGTTCCTAGAAAGCTGTTAGTAGCTGAATATTTATGCATATGTATTTTAAATATATAGTACTTACTCGTAAGGATTGTCAGCAAAAATAGGTACTCTGCATAAGAGATCAATCCTGAAATCAAAGAGTTAAAAAAGTGACTTGCAAAAGAACTCCAAAACCTTATATCAAGACTTGAAAGAGCAAATCTTATAAATACAAAAATGTAGTTTAACACCGTATTAAATAAGTTATTAAAGTAAGCCACATTATTATTTAATAAAGTTTTTACTTCTGTTTTTAGTGCTCTGAAGGTAAAATTCCCTATCCAGGGACTCATCGGTGTTCATGTATGATCAAGAAGGTAAGGTTTATTTGGTACGAATAAAAGGCCCACACTAAATCTTTGGATTCTCACTGAAAACATTCAATGTTTATAGAAAAGGCAAATAAATTAAATGCGCTTTGTCACATTTAGTACCTGGGAGGAGAACTACTCTAACGTTACCCTGAAGGATCAAAGTCCCTCCATCCTTTGGCAGGCTCGTGAAGGCGGGGAACAGCTTCCCTCTAATTCTCAAGGGGAACATGGCAACACACAAAGCTGCCAAGCTGCTAGATTGTGCTGATAGTACTGCTGGGCCGCGTGCCAAGAGGAGCCTGCTTCTCTATTTTTTTTTTAAATAGGAACATGTCCTTTCTACAAGGTGAAAGTATTTTCCCCCCTTTTGAAGGAAAATTCCAGTGTTTTCCTTTGAAATGCCGCCTTAAGTGAAAAGCCTGAACAAACACAAAGATGCGATAGCGTCAAAATAGAGCGTACAAGCTAAAGATAGAGCGCACAGAACGAGGGTGGTTAAACAACAGAATCTGAACCATCTGCCCTGCCATAATGTTTGGAGAAAAAACGTAAAGGGCTTTTTTATAAATCACTTTTCAAAATAGCTGAGCTACTTTCAACTGGTGAGCTAAACATTGTATAATGCTGAAGCTGCTTAAAATAATAAAGTTCAAACATGTCTATCTGTGCAAAGATAAACTATTTTTTATAATTTATATTTAGTTAATAGATAGATAAGGAATCCACTTAAGCTTCAGTGATAAACAATTAACCTCTGATAAATTACTATGCAGAGCTAACAGCATTTGCATTTGACCTCAGATAGTGACTTAACACTTTAAGTATCAGAGTTTAGAAGTATTAAACTGCTGAATGCAAGAGTCTGAAAATCTGAGAACAAGTCTTATCTTAGCTAAAGACAGTTCTAATGCTGATCTTGTGGCCAACTCACTCTGGTTCCGTATCTCAGTTTTTCTGTCCATCAAAATAGGGTTATTCCCCCTATTATCCAGCATGCATCATGTGTAAATCAGCAGTGTCATACAATACACTGTCGTAACAGAAAATACATTCATCTCAAAGATCCAGTTTTGCTTACAAGTTTTAGGGTTACTGCCTTCGCAAGAATGTAAATTATTATTTGCATTGCTGGAAAGCTTGGAATCATGCTCCTAGAAAAAGTGCCCAGGATTTCTGCAAATTCAAACCCAAACAAACAGAGAAAGAACTCCTACACCTTTTTTTTAGCTAATATACCTAAATAAGACAAGATCAAAAAACGGATAGAAACAAATAGGTGAGGAAAAGAAATCAATCAAGATAACCCTTGCAAGAAATGGTAGGGGCAAGACACAGACTCGTAAGCTGCTTGAAAAGCCACTGTAGTGAAATTTGTAAAAAGGTAAATATAATAAAAATATGTAAAAAAAAAGGTCTTGATTGTTCTTTAAAACCTGTCTCAGTGCCCTAAAGCAAATCCACAGCCTGTCTGACATTTTCTAGCAGACTGACCACACTAAAATATTTCAAGATTTTTTTAACTTGTCGACTCATTTCCATAAAAATTCTTCCTTTAATTTCATTGTCCTTTTAGTACCTGTAGTGAATGGCTGATTTACCTTATCCATAAAGTAAATTAAATACTTTGGTAATTTTCTTTTTATCATTACAAAGTTCCTCAGATTACAAGATGCAATGCAATACAAAAAAAAAATAAAAATAAAAAAAAAAATTATATTCATGTCCAAGCAAAATTTAAAAGCTAAAAGCTTCACATACTGTTGAATGACTCAGCATACTTTCAGCCAGTATGTGCAGTTTGCATTGGCAAAATACTGTAATTTTTTAACACTAAATGAACCTTCCCTATCCCTCCCTGGAAATCGCTACGCTCGAACTTCATAGTAAATGCTCACAGTACAATATTCTTACTGCTACATAAATCATAAGTATACCCACAAAATTTGATGTGAGTTTTAAAACTGCCCACTAGAAGGCAGAATTCCCTAGCGTTCCGTATTACAAACTGGACTGATGACATTTTTCCCTCTACTTGATATTTATATAACAATCTGAAGGTAGTTAAAATAATCTCAGCTAAACACTGGAACAGGTGTAGATTCATTATTCTGGTACTTGTAAAAGCAGTATTTAATACATAAATATTTACATTTTAAAAATGTAATAACAATGCATCTCAAAGCAAAAGCGCCGAAGTCACTAAAGAGGCATCATGACCAAAACCTGTGAAAACTCTGTGTGCTGTGGAGACACAGGGATGACTGCACGGAAAGTTCCTGCATCATCTCCAACTCCCACCTGACCTTTGAAGGACAGAGTATACGGACCCATGGTCCTAAGCAAAGGGAGATCAATGGCTTTTCCAGAACGTGAAAAATGCCAGGCTGAGCCTATCACCGAGCCCACTTTCTGCCCAACAGTCAGCTGGGAGAGAGACCTGCAATGAAAGGAGGATCTGCTGCTTTGCTATGTTTTCATTTTCTCTTGGTGGATTCCCGGTTTTCCCAGGCAGAGTGCTTTGAGTGTCAACCACTAGAAAAAAGAAGGTTCTAAAAAAGCAGGGATAGAGAAAGAATATCCAAGAATTAAAGATTGGGAATCCTTTAAACCCAATCCCAGGAAAGCACACAATGATTAGTAGTTTGAAAAGGCAAGGAATGACTATTCAATACAAAATCCAGACTTCCCTAGGATAGGAAAAAATTGCTTAGCTTGTTCAGAGACATTTCAGGGCTGCAGGGGTATGCTGGGGCTTGCAGGAGTGGCCTGACAAACAAGGTACCCAGCTGAAGACCCCTCCACGTCTGCACGAGGATGCAAGAAAGGAACCACACACAGAAGAGGCCACGAGGCCGAAGGGCAGGTGAAATGCTGCAGGCTGAGATTGAGGTCTGCTCTCTCACATAAGCTGCCAGCCATTCTCAGGGATCAGCTGTACGTGGCTCATGCCTGCCAAGGGGCTGCAGCAGTGCAAAGGTAGCTTCATTTTCCAGAAACGTCCACAGGACAGAGGATTCAGGCCAAACGCCTGGCCATACAGAAAGTTTGTGAACAGATGCTGTCAGCCCTTCTCATTAGTTTGGGCGTTTCAGTATTTGTTACTGGTGAAATGGTTAGTTACTTATCTATTTGGTTTCCTTGATTGTCTTGTTTGTTTTCTCCCTTCAATTAATTTATGCTAATGACATGTTTATTTGGTGTTCTTTAATTCCCTGCTGTTATATAAACAATATTCCAGCTCTCAGGGTTCTCTCTTTACGTAGCCCAATATGAGGTAGAAATGCTGCGTGAAAAGAAACCAGAGCACATTGGTGCTGTGCAGGGCCACTCAGCTCCTGAAGAGGGAGAAGTAAGTTCAACTGCTCTTGGAATCAGGGATGTCACTTTACATAACTAGATACAAATTTTATTTTTATTCTTAGGTTCACGGCATTTAAGTTATATAGTTAAACAGAAGCTTATTAACAACAAGTCCATTTGGTGCTGAAGATATCCCTTTAGCCCCTTTCTCTTCTCCAAATAGGAGAATTTCTTTCATGGCTCCTCCTGCACCTCAGGAGGTTTTCAATCCCCAGCCCTTTACTCTTTCTTGCATAACTGAGAGATTTGCCAAGGAGGCAGCTACTGGCTAGACAGGGATGAAGCCAAATCCATGAAACCTTCTTTAAAAATACATTCAATTCATGCCATATAATGAGATGAAAAGCAAGATGTATTTGTCAGTATCAAAAGTGCTCATTACCTTTATCACCAAGCTCTCTAAAAAAGGTCGGTCCTGGTTTAGCTTTGGCAACACACAGCAGTGCGGCATCTACCTCCTTTCAAGACACAAACAAGAAAATATAAAGCCAGTTTTGAAAGAGAAATCTATTTTGGTTGGGTAACAGAAAGAATGCAAGTTCTTTTGAAGAAGGAAAGGAACATTTTGCTTACCTTTTTTGTCAGTTTCTTGGCTGAGGCTTTACCTATAATAAAAAAAAAAAAAAATCATCATTCAATAACAAGCTGACTTTAAACTTTGATCAGGTTCTGTAGTGTTTCTTCAGATTTTTAAGGGAAAATGCTAAGTAATATGAAACAGAATATTTTGCAGCAGGCAGTTTGTTTCTAATTCCCACAGTGATCAAGAAAGGACAAACATTTAAAAATAATATAAGCAGTCTGTTCAAATGTTCTTGTAATCTAGATGAAACCACAGACTTCGGTATCTATGACTGACTGACTAGTGTGATTTTATATACTGTGAGCTACAAATGTAGTACAAATTCCAAAGCAAGTTTATACAGAAAGAAACAACTGGAGTATTTACAAGGGGATTTGCATGCACACATAATAACCCTTCAAGTGCAGTTTGAGTATGCAAAAGCTGAGAAATACTAAAAAAAGAATGAAAATGTTGAAGTCAACTGAACAACTCTGCCTCCTGAAACTGCATCAGATGAAACCATGCAGACTCCTAAGTGTTTATTAGTAGGTTCAGGTCTATACACTCAAACAGGGGAGCCACTGGCAGCAGTGTAGGTTGTATTCCTCTGTTAATCACACCTTTGAGGAGCTGCGAGGTATTATCAGTGGAATGTTTCAGCTGGTTAGGCAGGGACCACAGAATTCCTCTGGTCATGGACTGGCAGGAGCTGTGCTCCATCCCTCCTCAGTCTATTTGACCTATCACACCGATCTGTCTCCTCAGCATTTCTCCTCATGCAGTTCTTAAAACCCTGTGTCCTTCACTCCTACCTGTCTCAGCCCATTGCTCCTTTCCTTCACCACCAGTTCCTCTGGATACCAGCCAGCCATTCCCTCCTATTTATTCACGCCGTGTAAGCACAAGCCGAGCTGCTTGCATTTGCTCTGAGAAATGGTGTCCCTGCGTGCAGCAGCCTGCTTTGCTCCATGCTCAGATTCCAAGGCTTACTCTGCTGCTTCACGGGCATCTTGCATCCCAACGGTCACCAATGGATGTTTGGAATCGCACATGATGGAGCCAGCCCGGTGGGCAGCTGTCAACAAACATGGTCACAGGCCCATAATTTAGCCAGAGAGGTGCATTCTCAGTAAAACAGTGAATTTCCATGAAGCTGCCAACAGACATGCCCAGGTGCAGGGGGTCTCCAATGGCAACCTTTGGCTTCGGACGAGGGAAGCTGCTGGAACATCTCGACCAACAATAGTTCAATTTTCAGCACAGGCAAACAAGCGCCCTGGCCTCTGCTCCCAGAACTGCCAGGAACAGTTTTGGTGATAAATTCCTCTCTGCACCCCCTCCCCCAAATCAGCCTAAGGCAGACACCTGGCACATAACACTGCAATCCAAATGTTTAAGTTTGACAAAAGTTATAAGTAACTAAAATTAGGGTTTTAATACCGGAGTGTTGAGTGACCCCTGGAACAGGTGTTGCCAGCACCACCTGTTACTGCGGATGAACGCATTTTTGTGCAGTGCACGCACTATATTTACACACGTACACACACATATAAAGCTACACAGATAGATATCTTCTAGCTCAAAGGAAGTATGAAATCCTCTACTTGGCCTCATTTGAGATAGAAGAAGTCAGACTAATAACAGGCTGGGAAAGCAAGTAAAAATCCCTATATCCAGCATGGCTGAGTCCTGAGCAGTGTGATGTTAACATCACAGTTCAACACTGTTCACTGCTACAGAGGATTTTAATGAATGGCTATTTAGCAAATTAAGTGATTTAGATCTCAGCTTTGAAAGGTCACCTCCTCTGTACAGCACATTTCAACATGGAATTAAACTATAGCAGCTCTTTAGGCTCTGGGAGACCCACATGGTGAAAAGCCTTACAAGAGGGAATGAGTCAAGCTGTACGTCTGCGAAAAACAGTGTCTGAAAGAAAACAGGGAAAACCACCCAGCAGTGATTTTCACTGCAGATGTTCTCTGTAGTTGTCTGTTCAAAGCCATCCATGCACTCTTATTTGGTTAACAGCGACTCCACTCATTCCTTTCTCCTGGAACATCACATCTGGGACAGCAACTGCTACCATAGCAGGGTACTGACCAGTAGCCTTTTGCCAGCATCCAGGAGCATGACGAAGGGAGACAAGCTGACCTCTGCGAGCTGGAACAGCAAAAGCATGAATATTTGATCCAAGGTAAGGAAAAAGCACTGTGAGCTGCAGTTGAGACACTAGTTGGTCAAGTTGGTAAGGCTCTACACTGGGTTAAGTCTGTGTTTCTCTTCTTCATGTTGTATCCAGCACAGTAACTGTGAAACACTTCAGCTACCCAGTTTTAGGGAACATATCCTCAATGAGAATATGATAAAAATTAATAAAGTGAAGGAAAATCTGTTCCAGAATATGATAAAAATTAAGAAAGTGAAGGAAAATCTGTTGCAGTCACGTGGACCCTCTTTTCACCAGCCCACGGTCACAACTGCAACTGTCCAGAGCTCATACTGTCCAGAGCTGCAGCAGCCACCAACATCTGTCCTCTTGGAATCAGCTATGGCTAGAGGACGTTTAAGATGCTGACATGCCAACTGACCTGTTTCAGAGGTAAAAAGACAGTAACAAGGACAATACAGAGGTGCTCATGCTACTCTTGCCTAGGGAATCCTGGCATGGGTGGAAGGACCAGCAGAGGAGAGGAAGCCTTTGCTGGGTGGCAGGAGGACAGTCACATCACCCCAGGACATGGCAAGGGGCAGAGCAAGTCGGTCCCTAGCATGGCTGACTGCACAAGGGCTGCTGCTACAACAAAACAGGAAAAAAGGCAGGAGGGAAAGGGACAGACCGAGATATGAATAAAGCTATTTCTACTTTTCTAAGTAGCAAATACAGCAGAGTAATAAATGTGGAGCCTTTTAATGGCGCTCTTCTCAAACAGGCTTCAAACCCAAAAAGATGTAATAACCTAGTCAAATGAAAATGGCATACAGATGTCAGCAAGCGTGTGTACCAGTAGGCCAGCGTCATTCTTGAAAAAAAAATTGACATTAGGGACACTACTGTTATTTTTTATATTGCTGTTTGTGTAAAGTATTAGAATATAATCTTGTAGTAATTTAAACTGTAGAATGAGTTTCCTCCCATAATTACTTGACTATTTTCTAAGAATTAAGTCCAGTTATATTCTATTGGTACTGTCACCGTATAAAATCATCTGTGAAGACTCAAATCTCAGTTTTCAATTGGAAACATTAGCTAATTTTACTGTAGCACTCATAATATTCCTTGAATACTGATTTAGCTTTAGGTGCTATTCTCTCCATTGATTCACTTCCTAACAATCCTTTTAAACACCACCAAGGAACACTCCATTAATATCACACACTATCAAATGTGCAGCTCTCTGAGGAACCAGATCTTTTAAGGCCTTGTCTACAATAATTAGGAAAAAAGAGGTTTACTCCTCTGTGCAGAAAATGCACTACAAAGGTATGAACAGTTTTCTTAGGTAGTTTGGACACTGAAAAAAAAGCTCCTCCTCCTTTCTATCAGTTACATCTTGGTGCTGTCATTCTTGATACATGACTACAAATACGTCAGGATCTGCCTCTCTCTGAGGAATACAGGTAGTAGATATAATTATTAGGAACTATTTAATCTAATAAGTAAAAGAGCTGTACAGTGCACTTTTCTATAGTTTTACCTTGATAGATTCTTACAAATAGATAAATTAATGACATATTAGAAAACTTTTTTGTAGCAGTAACAGTCTTACTTTCATATCAGAAAGAGAAACTTGGAATTTTCATTGTTTTGAACTTGAATGAATAAGAAGAAAAGTCACTTTTTTTTTCCTTTTTAACAGACCTGTCAAGACTGTGACAGAATTCTGGCTTAAAGGACAATGAGTATTTTCAAGGGTCTCTACATATTTTACAGATGTTATCATCTAATTTTTATTATCTACAGCAGATCCATGAAGCAGCAAGGACACACCTTTCCTGGACAAAAACTCATTTTAGCTTTTTAAGTTGAATGAATACAAAGGCTACTTAGAAGCACCCAAATTCTGTGCTGTTAACCAAGAAAGTTAGCTGACAACTGTAATTAAGAAAACACTGCCAAGAGCAGCTTCGTCAACCTTAATTTGCCTTTGGCAAACCTGGGTATTTTATCACACACATTTCTTACAACAGAAGCGTTTCCATCATCTATCAGTTTTTTACACTAAGGTGTAGAATGGACCCGACATCAATGTTAGGATTAACATTGGGAAAGGGTTGAATTAAACAAGTATCGACTTGCACTCAGTAACACCCATTTACACCTGTACAGCTAAGGAAAGGATTCGATCTGACGAAAGATGTTTAGACACAAAGAATGAACAAAATCACTAAGATCAACCATTATAACAACAATAATCAAATGCCAAAGCAGAAGCAGAGAAGTTACTACTATCTGCAAGAAAGTATAATGTCTGCAAGATTGCTCTGTTTTTGTAATATGGCAGCCTTAATTTCAAATGAGAACACTATAAAATAGCTATTTTTTCCTAGGAGGACAACAAATTCCTTTCCCTTTTATCAGCAAAGTCACTGAGATGGTTTGACCAGGATCTCTTTCAGCTCCATTTCAGACAGACACAGTGAGAAACAAGTAGAAAATAAATAAATTCATCCTTGCATTTTTTTAATTTTAGACGGCAACCATTGCTATTTTTGCTGAAACTTGGCAGATTCAGAGTCACACTGGAGTACTAGGAAACAATTTGATTTTTCCTGAAAATAATAAGTGAATAGCATTAAGTAGGTTACAGTTTAACCAAACTCCAATTCTGCAAAATAATAAATGAAAAAAACCCTTTTAAACTGGAGGAGATTTTTTGTAATCTGTGGACAGGATTAGGGCATTTTAAAACCCAAACCTGCCACGTGCAACTCATGCTGTGGCCTTTACAGCAGAGCTCACCCTGTAGCCTTGCCTGCCATGGGAGCAAGAATTTGTACCTCTCCCTTTTACCCAGCTGCCACTTTCACACAAGCTGAACTCTGAGAATCCTGCCTTTCCGCCCCGGCGAGCTGGGTTAGATAAGAATTGTGTATGTCGATTTCTTTGGGGAAACCCTGTTAAAATTTTTGTTTAAAATAGCCTAAAGTAGACGATCACTGAAATTCAATAGCTGTTATTTCATTCCCAGTTCTCCCTCAGATATTTTTTATGATACTGGACAGGTACCTTATCTCAATAAGGTGTCCTTTATTTACCTACCTTATTTAAGTCATCAGCTCTTCTACGCAGTTAGAAAGTACTTACTACTAATGGAAACAATAGTGTAAAGGGCAAAGATTCAGGCCAGTAATTAGTTCTTTAAGGTCTCGTTTTGATATTTTGGTAATATTGCAGATAAATCAAGGATAGCAAAGAAAATTAAGCCTTTCTGAAAGCATGACAAACCAAGTGGTCAGATTGCTATGATAGCTCCTAGAAAACCAATACATGGATAATAAATGAGTGTGCCATTTATATGAATTAAGAATCCGCTTCAGCTAGAAAGCTTTTACTGAACTACTGCCTTGCTCCATTGAAAGATAATTGATAAAAGTAATTTCAATCACATGAATTAGTGAATTGAACCACCTGAATTAAAATCCAAGTATGCCCAGTGGAAAAGGCAATTTGCAATAACAGAAGCTTTTGATATGCTTTACAAAACAAGCTTTGCATCTGTCCTTCTTTATTTAGAGCAATCGGTCCTCTGAGGAAACGAGAAATACTCAGTCCTGGGCTGAGGCCAGCTCTGGCAAATCTCCATTTCAGAAGAGCAGTTGCATCAGAGCCAGTCAATAGCAGAAGGTTTCTCTGTGAGTAAGGCTGCCTGGGGTAAAAAGGGTGGGATGCTGATGCAGGGAGAAAACATCAAAGGATGACAGAGTCTTTCAGGAAACTGAAACAGACTGAAAAATTAAGATAAGTCAGTTTTCAAAACCTGTTAAAGAGACCATGGCACTGAGTCACCAGTGGTGCCAGGAGCTCCAGAATAACCAAAGGCATCAGGGGAAAAGCATATTTTGTGGTGCTAGCTAGAGAGCAAGCGAGCAGCTCAGTCCTCACTGGGACTGTAACAGCAATCTGCAGGGACAGCAGGGAAAGCGGGGGAACAATTCTTCCTTAGGTATTATGCAGGGAAAGGTTCTTGCTCCCAGATCTGCCGTCTTTCTAAAAAAATACCCAAACTGCAGATAAAAGTCGTCTAGAATAGATTCAAACTTCCAAGCTTACCACACGACTCCCACTGCAAAGATACACAGCATACAGAAAGTTACTTCTTTCAAATCACCAGAAAAGTCGTAACAGGTGTGTAACAGCACCCTTGGCTGCTAAAAGAGCATGTGATGTGAGTTAGGCCTTCACGTGTAACACAGAAGAAGCAAGAAGCCAAGCCAGGAGCGCAATGGCAGATGAGCATCTCCCCAACAGGAGAGGTTGCCAGCCCTCTGGGCTGGCTCGGAGCTCAGGACTGGAAGGAGCATCCAGAGGAAAAACGTGTCATGTGAAGTGCAAGTCCTCAAACTCCCAAATAAGCACCTCAGGCTTGGTTCCTCTGGCTTCGTTTAGATGTCTAAAAATTAGATGCCTAAATCTGAGTTAGTGATCTCTATGCTGCTTTGCTGTAACTATGATGGTGTAAGGACATAAACAGAAAAGAGTTTATAATTAACTCTGAAATCTGCTGCTCCTATTTCAGATCTGAAGAAGAGCTCATATGCCCAAAAGCTTGTCTAATTTTTCCAACTTAGAGCAGCTGGTCTAATAAAAGATATTATCTCTGTCTACAAACCTCATCCTGACTAATGACCCCAGGCTCCCTTTACAGTCCAGGGAGAGAAACAGACAGCGAAAGAGCAATTCATTCCAGGTCGAGAAAGGTGTCTAATACAGGCCTTGGACTCATCAGTTTCCCTCCATTAACTTTAAAGAGATGCTACAATCACTCGCTCTGACCCGACATTCAGCTTTTATATACTAAATAGATGAATCTCTTTGCACACAACCAGGTAACTCACATGACAACTGCTTTTAATATCTGTTGTATCTGTAATCTGGTTTTTCCAACCTCCTATCTATCAGCCCCATGTTAGCAGGGCTAAGGGCATATTCTCTATTTCAATCAGACACAAGGGCAAAGTTTACTACTGTTCAAGAGACAGAGTGGCTGCGTAATTGGAGCAATAAAGTCTTATAAAGGGCAATTAAGATCACCTGCAAGCAGCTGTATCTGTAATACATGTTTCTGAGACCAGAAGAGTGGAGAACGACTCCTGCCACCTACAGAGAACATTATGCAGTTCAGACTTTTGGGATGGGTGGCATCTCCTGAATCTGCACAACACCACAGACCTTCCACAGAGAGCAGGCAGGCAGAGCCTCAACTGAAGAAAAATTCCCAGTATTAGGCTTGAGATGGTAGTCAGTCTCATCTAGCAAAAACAGCATAAACTCAACTAAGCCTTCAAGAAGACTCAATTAATCAAGTCTGATCCTACCCTGATATAAAGAAGAGATGATTTCTGTAGCATTGCTATGCTTTATGTTGCCATCTCCTATTGCTAACAAAGACTAGTTTTTAAATACTACAGTGCTGGAGCACGTGCTAGGTTAAGGTACAAACAACAGATGAAGATAAAGTACTATGATAGCCTTGCAGCACTAGAGGTTTCATTCTGTTCCTCTATTAGACAGTGTTAGAAATCACTGATCGCTGGCCTAAGGACTCTGTAATCTACTTTATGGGTAGAGAAGTATAACAAAAATTAGAACAACTAATCCAGTAGGATAAGAACAATAACAATGAAATGACACAGTTAAAAATCTAACTGCATGCACAACCTGAGCAAATTACATGTTAATTGTAAGCAGAGATTAACTTGGATTCAGAACGAAAATGTGTGCAAATCAATTGTCCTACAGTCAAAATGAAGAAAAGGTCAGCACCTTAACAGCACCAGAAACTGATTCTTACCTCACTGTGTAAGACATGATTTAAGCTTACGTGCTCAACATAAAGCCACCATCACCACTGTAGCAACTATCCCGATCGTCCCTCATTCAGCCACATCCTCCACCATTTGCATTCTTCCATATATCTGAAGATCTTCCCTACCATGACAAACTGTTACTTTTCACATGCATCTTACAAAATGTAAAACAATATAATACAGTTCAAAACTTAGCACAAGAATATTAACGACCATCAATTATTACAAATTGGATTCACTTGCTTGCAAATATAACTGAGATGCCAGGTGAAGAATTCTTGCTTTGTGTGGGAATTTGTCAGTAGCATAAAGCTACCTTTCTAACCCTGGAAAAAGAGGGCATTTGTTAGAGAGGACAACCTTTTTCACCTTCTTGCTTTGATGCAATTTATCCCCTAAGCAGGAACCACAAATCATATCAAGCTGTGTCAAATCACATGAAGTAACTATACGGTTTATTTATTGCACTTTGATATGTAACACTGCAATATGCAAGAATTACAGATAATGATGCCAGAAACGACCATGTGGGTCACCTACTTTGTCCTATTGCTCCCAACAGACTTTTGCTCATGCATTATCTCATCAGTTTATGTGCACTCAAATACAGATTTGCACATCGAAAAATAGTATAAATACTAAACTGTAGTTTGGGGTTCAAATGACAATAGTGATATTCCATCATAAAATCACAGCCTCTTTTAGGTTGGAAAAGACCTTTAAAATCATCAAGTCCAACTGTTACCTAACATTGCTGATACCACCACTAAACCATGTCCTTCAGCAACTTGTCCACATGACTCTCAAATCCCTCCAGGGATGGTGACTCCACTACCTCCCTGGGCAGCCCCTTCCAATGCCTGACAACCCTTTCAGTGAAGAAATTTTTCCTAATATCCAATCTAAACCTCCCCTGGAACAACTTGAGGCCCTTTTCTCTTGTCCTGTCGCTTGTCACTTGGGAGAAGAGACCAACCACCATGTCCCTGAAACCTCCTTTCAGGTCGCTGTAGAGAGCGGTAAGGTTTCCTCTCAGTCTCCTCTTCTCCAGGCTGAACACCCCCAGCTCCCTCAGCCGCTCCTCACAGGACTTGTGTTCCAGACCCTTCCCCAGCTCTGCTGCCCTTCTCTGGACACGCTCTAGCATCTCAATGTCTTTCTTGCAGTGAGTGACCCAGAACGGAACACAGGATTTGAGATGCGGCCTCATCAGTGCGCAGTACAGGGGGACAATCCCTGCCCTAGTCCTGCTGGCCACACTGGTCCTGATGCAGGCCAGGATGCCATTGGCCTTCTTGGCCACCTGGGCACACTGCTGGCTCATATTCAGCTGCTGTCAACAAACACCCCCAGGTCCTTTTCTGCCAGGCAGCTTTCCAGCCACGCATCCCCAAGCCTGTAGGCGTTGCAGGGGGTTGTGGTGACCCAAGTGTACGACCCGGCACTTAGTCTTTTTGAACCTTGTTGGCCTCGGCCCATCGATCCAGCCTGTCCAGATCCCTCTGTAGAGCCTTCGTGCCCTCAGGCAGATCAACACTCCTGCCCAGCTTGGTGTTCTCTGCAAACTTACTGAGGGTACACTTGATCCTCTCATCCAGATCACTGATGTAAATATCAAACACAACCGGCCCCGGTACTGAGCCCCGCGGAACACCACTTGTGACTGGCCACCAACTGCATTTAACTGGATTCAACTGCTTTTTTTATGAAACAGTTTGCTTTTTCCTAAACTTACTCATCCAAGTACAAATGTCAGGGTACTGTTGATATTGCTTATTCCTAGTGAAACAGGAAAAAAATTAATAGCTTGATATAATTTAAAAAAATAAACTGGAAATATTTTGTGAAAAAATGGAAGTTATTAATGGTATCAGTATGAAAAATGCAGTGCTGTTACCATAATTCTGTTCAGATGTAGCGCATTTATAGCACTTGTGTCCAAGCAATAAATAGCTGACATATTAGTGCATCAAGACAATTTAAATTACTGCAGTGGGTAAGTAACTGGGGGCACCGACATTTCACATAAATTGAGTTGGCTCTCAAGAGCCCTGTAAATATAAAAAGCTATTTAGATCCAGTTTATATAGTAGCCCACTTTTTTTTCGTTTCACCCTATCACATATCAAAATTATTTACACCATCATTAATGCTTTCTTTTTTGTTAAACCAGTATTTTTCTTTTAATGATTAATTTACTTCCACTACAGCAACATGCAGCAAAAGTTCTTAGAAATACTGCAAAAACTGTTCTAAGAGGTGACAGCTGATTGGAAAACTACAATGGAATTTTGCTAGAAGTATCAGTTTAGGAAACTTTTGTTCATCATATCCCAGCAGCCCCAGGTCAGACCTTTGGAAGGGTAGGGGTGTGTGGAAAAAGAGAGAGATGGCTCATGTCCTTCTGCACTGCTATTGTGAAATCTGGAAATCTCATCAGCAGGATGCCCTGTTTCTATTGCTGCACTGTTCTAATGATGGTGGCAGTCATTGCTTCTGTTTCATTCTCCTAGAGCCTTGTCCTTCCATCAAATGTCTAGAATTTGACTCCTTCAGGGCTGCCCTACATCCTCCACAGACTAAACACATCTTTTTCAACATCTTATTGTTCTTATTTGCTTCCCAGTAGAAAGATGGTCTTGGGAGTTTCAGAAAAGCTTGTGGGAAGACCCATGAAGTGGGGCTCTCCCTTGGTTAAGGGAAATCGCCACATTCACAGAACAGCTAAGTTGGAAGGGAGCTCTGGAGATCATCACGGTAATTGGAACATCCTTATTTCATGGTGACAACTGGAAAAAGCTCAAAGCAGGGTCAGTCAGGGCAGGTTGCCCAAGACCATGTCCAGTTAAGTTTTGAATATGCTTGCAGACATTTGTTTTTAGAAGACCTATGAATACAAAACATATATCTAATGTAATACAGTCACCTGACCAATTTTGCAATAGAAAAATATCAGTTTTGGTACTTTTGTAACCTACAGTAACACCAAATACAAGCGATAGTCAGTAGGTTTCATATGGAGTTTTAGGAATTTTTCCCCCTTGCTTATATCAAAGGCAACACCATTCTTATGCAGTTGAAGACTGTATCCTGGCTTCAGTTCTCACTGATGACCTATGAAGGAAGAGACAGCATCTCTGCCTTATTTGTCAAGACACAAGCGCACCAAGTACTGAATTTAACAGTGAATTTGGGCATTTTCTTGGAAGGTGTGCTGGTTTTGGCTGGGATAGAGTTAATTTTCTTCATAGTAGATGATATGGGGCGATGTTTTGGGTTTGTGCTGAAAACAGTGCTGATAACACAGGGATGTTTCTGTTACTGCTGAGCAGTGCTTACACAGAACCAAGGCATTTTCTGACTCTCACCCCACCAGCGAGTGGGCTGGGGGTGCACAAGAAGCTGGGAGGGGACACAGCCAGGACAGCTGACCCCAACTCACCAAAGGGATATCCCATACCATATGACGTTATGCTCAGCATGTAAAGTTGGGGGAAGAAGAAGGAAGGGGGGGGGGGGGGACACGACACATTCAGAGTGATGGTGTTTGTCTTCCCAAGTAACTGTTAAGTGTGATGGAGCCCTGCTTTCCTGGAGATGGCTGAACACCTGTCTGCTGATGGGAAGTGGTGAATCTAGAGGTCCCTTCCAACCCCAACCATTTTGAGAATTGGTGTGAATCTGTGAATGAAAGCAAAACCTGTGCACACAAGCAAAGGAATTACCTATTAAACTGTCTTTATCTCAACCCACGAGTATTCTCGCTTTTAACCTTCCAATTCTCTCCCTCATCCCACCAGGGAGGAGTGAGCAAGTGGCTGTGTGGTGCTTAGTTGCCGCCTGGGGTTAAACCACAAGAAAAGGAAACAATTCTATGATGGCAGTTTCATTAATGAGAGATCTGTGTTTAAGCTGAAGGGCTGGGACATTTTCTCTTGCTGTCCAGAGCACGGTAAATGCCAAAAATATTCAGAATCTTGTTATGCTTACCTTCCAGAACATAAGCCCCTTTCATGCACATGCAATTTACAGTGACTAGATGTCTGAGGGCATTGCTATTGAGTTTACAGAACAGTTAATTTGTAAATTACAACCAATATAAATTCATCTTACGAATGAAAGGATTAAGTGAACACCCACTAGATGGTGTTCAGTTACTGTGTCGGGTGACCTGGGCTAGTTATGACTCTAGCTCCTATTCAACTCTCTGCTTTGCAGCAGACATTTGTTGAAGAAACAACAAATACATTTGTATAACAGGACAAAAGGGGATGAAATCACCTGCTTCACTAGAAATTTGGGAAAGGTTTAGTAAATTAATTACCACCTGTGCTGCATGTGGGTAAGTGGAATTTCTAAAACATATGGCAAACCTAAACAAAGAAAGGACCCAAGACTGTTTTGGATCCACTTGTTAATATTCTATGGTTTTACTCAAGATAGTTGTATTTTTGCAATTGGTGACATTATCCATCTGTTCCTCATGCTCTCAAACCCTCCTGCCATCATCCATTGAAAGAAAAGGGTGAATAAACACTCGCCAAAGAAACCTATCTGTTCCACAATTAGTTTTATTGAAAGTATGAACCGCATTACCAAATGTCTATTCTAGTAGAGCCTAATGCATCACTTTCTTTTTCAGCAGAATTGTACTAACTGCAACTAATTCCCATCAGTGATTAGTGAATCAGCATAAGGGGGGAAAAAAAAAAAGAAAAGTGCTATTTTAGGGGAAGAGGCTTTTGGCATAGGTGCAGCACTGTAGCACTTAACTTCAGATATTTTAGATTCCTGGAGATTACAAGGATGGCTAGTGATAAAGGGAATTGCTATTCAGAGCTGAATTAAGCTGATCCTGTCATGTCAGAATTTCCAGAAGGAACCTCTTCCCTTTATAAGGCTCTGAGTGCAACCTTACGTGAAAATTTTAGGAAGGCCATTTTAATGCAGATGACCCCAGCGGTGACATTACTTTTTCCAGTTGCCACCGTGAGAAGACAAGGACATTCTAATGACCATGTTTGGGAATTTTCCTACAGAAGACACTGCTTACTGCTTTGGGCATTTTACTGATCCTGTGCAGCCCTATTTCATTATTTCCATAACTCTCCAGGTTCAGGCATTATTGCAATCTCTAGCTTTTCTTTCTTTCTTCCTTCTCATACTGAATCAGAGTTCCTCTCAGGGGCTGACTTGTTTCCTTCAGTTAACGGTCCACATCATTCTCGCTTTTACCTTTACATTAGCCAGGGGTTTCTTTCTATTTCTAAGATTAGCTCACTTCATTATTAGCACATACAGGAGCTCTGAGCAAACCAGTAACAGCCCCTGCTGTGTCTGACTTGTTTATACATCATTAACATCTGTCACATAGCAATTAACAGATGTTTGGGAAGTTTTCCTACAGCAGGGGCTCTGATGGTATGTAAATGGTAACAGAGCGCTCCTGTATTTTAAGCTAAGAAAGGTTTATCCTATTTTTGCCACACAAAAAGCCTACTGGAACAATCTAGTTTTGGCTAGTTTCTCAGAGTACCAGAATGAAGAAAGTTACGCAAATCTAATTTGAAATGTTATCTATTCAGAAGATAAGGTGGCAATGGAAAAAGAAGCAGGACCATGAAAAATCTGAGAACTCCCCATAAAGATCAGAGAAGTGAAGTAATGAGAAATCATAGAAGAGCGTAATACCAGATGTTAATCCTTCCTTACTGCAGTGGCCAGAACAGCTTGGTTAATTTGCAAGTTGGAAAAAAAAAAAATGCTGCCAATAGTACATTTAATAATAAATTACTGACACAATGTCCATCACCCTTCCCTTTTAGTAGAAAAGAAAGTCTCGTGCACCAACTAGAACACCTCCTCTGCTCTGAGGGTTGAATTCCAGAGGCTGTGTAGGAGAAGCAAAGATCAGCTGTCTCTTGACCTTGTGACTTCAAACTCCCCACATTCTAAAGAAAAATGTTTGGCAGAAAGACAAACAAAATCTAGACAAAGACGACCAATACTCTCTTTCAAAAAACCTGAAGTTATTGTCTTATTTCCTCAGGGAAAAAAAAGCTTTCTCTCCTGAATTCAAATCATCTGATGAAGCAAACCTCAAAAAGACATTTGTCTTACCCTGGCTTTAATTTTATATTCAGACTTTCTAAAGAAATCACCAGAGGAAACACTGTATTAGGTCTGTCAAAACAGAAATAGAACAGAAATATTCGTTCAGTATAGATAACGGAGAAGACAAATCTAAAAGCATAAATACACTTTACAACAAAATTCTCTCTAACATCTTCCCATTTAATTTGTAGCAGCCTTCAGTACACTGGCCTTGTGTATCCACGGCCTCTAATTATCCTTGCAGTCTCCTTCCTGCCATACGCAGTTTCTCTGACATAACTAATTGCTCCTCCACATGTAATCTTGGGCAGAAAAAATGAACCATTTTTCCTGTTCCTGTGCAAAGGTGTACATTACCTGAGGGCATCAAGCCCTTAACCTCTCAAAATGATATTATTTGCAAGAACTTTGTCCCATCCCTGGAAGTCTTCAAGGCCAGGCTGGATGGGCAACCTGGTCTAGTGGAGGGTGTCCCTTGCTCATGGCAGGGGGGTTGGAACTGGATGGTCTTTAAGGTCCCTTCCAACCCAAACTATCCTGTGATTCTATGATCTCTCTTTTTTTGTCGTGACCACAATTCCATGATTGCATTAAAACTTTCTTCACCTAAGAACACAAAAACCAATTTGCCTTACTGTACTACCCTCAGCCTCGCAGACACCTGGAGTTACAAATGAAGACCAAAGCACCTATGGTGCTGGAAGATGTTCTGCATGTAGCAACTGTGAGTAAAGCAGAGGCTAAACGAGCTTAAGTGTTTCGTTCTAGAGAGCATCACTTTGTACCGTTTTTCTCCTTGACTGAAGCTGCAGTTTGACAACTCAGATATTTCAGCAACAGTATTAATTAAAAAAGTTCCTGACTTCAATCCTTGTTCCATGCCTTAGGCCATAATGATTGCTAGTGGACTGTGCTGTGAGCCAGGGAACGAAGCTGGCTTTATAAAAAAGAAATCAAATTCAGAAAAGCATGGAATAAATCTACCTACATGAAGCCGTAGAACAGATGGCCTCAGCCAGCCAGAGGAGACAAAAATAAGCTTGGGTTTGCTTAACCTAACAAGACCAGTACTGAGTGGTAATATAATTATCTATAATGCATCATGGGGTTAAGATTCAAAAGAAAAAGAACTATTTTTGGTAATGGGAAATGTTGGCACATGAGCAAGTGGGTTTAAACAGACAGTGATTAATTTTAGGTTGGATATCAGAAGAGTTGTCAACTAACAGAGGAGATGCTGTGTCGCCGTTTTCCAATATAAGCAGTGGTTACAAATGATTATAAATTGAGCATGAAAAATTTATAAAAGGTCTATATTTTAAGTTTTTAAACTGCTAAAATAGAAGCTGACTTTTAGAATAAATACGATAATTTTTGACATACTTAGACATGAAATGCTAAAAACAGGTGCTAAGCCATTACATATCAACCTAACAGAGGACACAAATCCTTAAAAACACATTACAAGATATTACACATTAACCTAGGTGAGCTGTGGTAATAAATACAAGTGTTCTTACAATGGTACAAATAAGCAGATCTCCTTTTTCCTCCTTACAGCAGTACTAGACATAAAGAATAGGGACTACCCTTCTAAAATGAATATTTTTGTTGCAGAGGAACGAGACTGAATTGAAATTTGAATCACATTTTAAGTCGTCTTTTTACAATTCTCAAAGTGGGTACAAATGAAAAGCAAACAATAGATGGCTTTCTTTCAGTGAAAGAGTAAAGTCATTTTATGTTGCCCACTGTACTTCTAAACTGACCATGTTGGTGTAAAAGCCCCTCTTACTTTTTCAACAGCAGAGACTGCCTTTTCCACCATACACATCACAAAAGACATTGCTATTTTATGCTATATAGTTACTTTCTTTTGTCAATTAAAACAAAGCCAGAGAAGCAGATGAAATTTTTGATCATTAGGTTTTATATTTTTTCCCCCAAAACAGTGACAGTAAACCAGAAGTGAGCTCTCACATTCTCTATCACCAAAAGATTTATGGTGAAGAAATAACTGCTATGTCAGGGTGTGGGCGACTGTTTTGCCAGAATTTGCCAGACACAGTAAATAAATACAGTCCCAATGGAAAAACAGATGTCAGTCCACATGAGACAAAATAACTAATTTTAGTATTCTCTATTACAAGAATTTGCTCTGCTCAGCTCACAACTGTTTGGATCTAGTCCACAGTTAAGAACAAACGCACCTTATTCTTCCCTGGAAAAAACTGAACCAAAAGCAAAAAACATTTGGAGAGGAACAAAAAAAGACAAAGTCATCTGTTTGCTGGAATTGGCAGTTTCTCCAATGGGATACGTGATTTACGTAACGTTTACCAATACCAACACAGCAGCAAGACTCTACTGTCCCAGTAGTTCTAGCAGTAATAGAGCTGTTGGTGCAAAGGACATGAATTCAAGGCTTGAAAAATACACTAGCACTTGGGAAAATGAGCTGTATCATACTGAGGACTTCAAACATCAGCTCTTCTGAAAGATGACTGCAATAGTGTGGATAAAGTCAAACAGCAGGTGGCCTTGCCACGTTTTATACTTGAATTTCATACAAGGAGCCTGTTTTTAAATTTTTATTAATTAAGCCAGGTAGGATCACAGCTCTTGGTAAGCAAAATCCCAGGATACTGGCATTTTCTATGTACTGATAAGCTAAACAGAAAAACCAAGAATGGCCAGTTAGGATGTATTTGGACTGAGTAACGATGCTGAACTACCTTTCATTTGGTAAGAACCAAGGCAGGATTAATTGGAAAGCATGTTATCTTTCATTAGCTATGCTTGAAAAATAATTATGCTTTCAGCTGTACGAGCCTCTTCCAGGTCTGAGTGGAAAGACATTTAACTGAAGATGCAGGCAGCAACAATTTGACCAGGTGCTCCCCCACATTACGGATGGTGGTGTGAGGACGAGGGCTCTGATTCGATTACCAAGAGCTAGCGCTCAGCTGCATTCTCCTACCACGAAGCCAGTAAGCTGAACAGAGGGCACTGCCATGCAAGCAGGTGGCTCTAACAAGAGAAACCTGTGTTTTACACATGGAAAAAACCTCTTTGAGCTCGGTATTTGCTTTTGTTTCACAGTAGATGAGAAAGACTACTGAGTGCAATCGGTGCTATAACCCACTGCAGGTGCAGGGCTGGGGAGGAAAAAAGAGCATAACAGGTTGTTTCTCCCTTAGGAAAGTTTTCCAGTGTTTTCCAAACAGGGAGCGGTGGAACTTCTCAAAGGTGTCCCTGGAGAACCCAGCCGTTTGGCAAGTAAGGAGAACTCCTCTCACCTACCAAAGCAGGCTGCATACCTTGCCTGCTATTGATGCCCCGAAGGAAAGTGCTTGATACTCGATGCTTCTACCTTGGATATTTAAAAAAATACATAACGTAACATTTCTTATGAGAACATGCAGGGGAAAAAAATCAGGCTATATCAAGATTACTCAAAAAAAGGATAAATCATATGACTAATATAATAAAAATCTAGCGTTGGCCTAAGGAAAAGCACAGAGCCATCAGCAACAAGAGTTACAAATAACTGAAAATGTGAAGCTAGAATGCATACTAGATTTTGGCAGGAGCCTGACCTGCACTCCTGGCACCTGCTATCATCCACCGAGGGTCTGCCAGATCCCCATCAGTCCTAAATAACTGAATACAACCCAAGGAATTTTAAAAACAGATTGTACTTCTTAGGTACAAACCAATACCTGTCTGTGTTAAGGACATATGTTGCAAGAAATTGAAATACATTTAAGAGTGATAAAAATTCATTGAGTCTGATTTTCACGCTACATCTGTTAAGACTTAATTGTCAGTTAAGCAGGATGTTTCAGAACTGATTAAGTTCCACTGCATTTATTAAAAAAATAATACTGAAGTAATCTGTCAAAAAGTATTCAGAACCCGTGGCAGAGAAAAATCCCAGATATTTTCTGTGGTATGCTGACAGTATGTTATAAATGTAGCTGAAATAGTGTTCTCTACAAAAATAAAATAATCTTTGCAAATAGAAAAAATATTCAGAGACAAAGAATGATTGCGTGAGTTCTTCAAAGATGCTCACATGTAGGGAAAAAAAAGGAAAAGTGACTTCTCTGTTAAGTATTTTAAATATCACGGTAGCATGTCACAAAACTGGAATACTTGACTGAAGCAGAAACTGTTGCAGGACTCCTGAAATTCTAAGGCAGCCGATGTTTATACAACAAGCAGACTCCTGTTATTAATAACCAGATCTTTCCATTACTTGTAGTACAAGTATTCTGTATGTGTACAATACATTTTCAGTCGTTTCAAGGAATCTGTTTTCCATTCAGATGCCATTAAATAACCAATAACTTTCACACTTTAAATAACTAAATCCTTCAAGATGCGTGTTGAGACCACTTGCCTCTTGCTTGCAACTCTGCTGAAGCCTGAACAATTTTATTATTGGTCTATTTTTGTGTTGAGTTTTAAAAATTTTCTTCTGTTCATTGAGAAGGTGCAATGTATCTTCTCACTAACACTTGTTTTTCAGAAAGTTAAATAGCTAGTAATGTATTTTCAAACATAACATCTTGCCAAAGTTTTTACCTAATGAGTAAGCACCGTAGTCAATCGAGATAAGAACTCTGATCGTGCGTCATTCTCCAGCTAGTCAGCAGTGCCACAAAGGGAAAAATAAGAATTAATCACAACAAAGCTACAACCTTCTTACAATTTTACTGTCATCTCATGCAGACATAACCACAAAAATACAAATGTAATTAATACAATGGTAGTATACTTTTAAAGATCAAAAATGTATTTTCCTATGTATGCCAGGTACCTTCAGTACTGTCTCGTAACATTGTTCAAGGCACGGAAATGTAACGGGGAAAAAAAGGACACCTTCCCTCTGTGCAATGATATGCTAATACCTGCTGTTTCTTAAATTAGTTTCCTCAGTGGTTCCCTTTCTTCTGAACATCATTGCTCAGTCCTTCCTGCTGCTCTCCCATCCGACCATGCATGCTCCCTCAGCTGCAGGGGCTACAGCGCTGGAAGCCAGCTCTTGCCTAACACCTCTGCTCTAACCGCAGCACCTCCTGCATCTAGTTTTCAGACCTAATAAGTTTTTCTGAAAAACAGGAGCAAACAAACAAGTCAGTGCAGTGGCCAGTGGTTAATACACCAAACAAGCAGCCTGGTCAACAGACAATATTTGATCATTGTGGGTGCAAGACCCCTTTTCCCCTCAAGAATCCCATCTCTGATTCTGCTATGTGGTACTTCGTGATGCAACCACTACAAAAATGCATTAGCCTTTATTTTAATTTCACAACAAAGCTTCAGTCCACACAAAAATACACATTATCAAGATTGTAGGAATTTCTGCAGTGTTTCTACTGTTTCTAGATAAAGAACTATTTCCCTTCAAATTAATTTTTATATAAACCAATCCCATGAACATTACCGGTGTTACATCAGACAGCCTATGTAACTATCAGTGTTAACATGCTATTGCCAAGAAGTAAAGAAGAAAAAAATTAATCTTATTTAGCGTATCTATTTACCAACAAATGGCTGAGGTACAATATTTTATCCAAAACAGTCTAATATTTTATCCAGGACAACAGTTTTAATGTTGTATCTGGACACTTATGGGAAAGTGAAAGGTCAAATGTATACAATATGTTACTTCAAAGACTTTCTTAGGGTCGTGGTAGGATTTCCTAATGCTGTTTGGGTGATGAAGGATAGCTGAAGATGAAAGATTTACAGTAAGGGCTGGTTACAGAAGCAGAAACTTTCAGCAATCTGTTTATTTTTTGCTTATATGTGCAGATCCCTCAACAGGAACATTACTTTCCTTTGCTCATAACCCCACTTTAAGAAATGAGTAAACAATGATGACTAAGAAGCTTTGTCTAGAAATGGCTAATTTTGTTTAATTTTTCTAAATCTCAGAAGAGAGTCATACAATGACCTTAAACCATCATGCTGCTTCTTTGCCTTTGCTTCACTTTACCTTCCATCTAACACTGGGCAAGGGGTGATCTCTGTCCTGCATATCCCAGCTTGCAGAGTTCTCTACTGTGTTTGGAGGATTTGAGCAACAACAACATACCAGTGCTACAAAAATACTAAATGCAGAGATGGAGAGAAAACAATCCCTTTGTTAACACAGTAGAAATTCAGGAGGATTGAATTCAGTTCCCAGCTGTGTCAATGGCTCCCCATGTAACACTTCAATCCTCACCTCCATATGGAGCTTCACCACTTACACAAAGCTTAAATCTTAGTCTGACTCTGCATCCTAGGGTTTAGATCTGATACTCATGCGTGACTCGGATCAGTCTGATTAGTTATCGTATATGGAATTCAGGTCAAGATGAACACACTGATGTATAGGCATCTGAACTCCCTCTAGGGACAAACTCAAGGTCCAGAAACAGACTGACTCAGCCTATTTCTGAAGTGCCCATCTACTGGCTGGTCCCTCTTGGCTCTCCAAACCCCACCAACTGCACCAGCACTGATGTCCACTAAGGACAAGGGGAACTCAGTTTTCTAGCCTTCACAGCCTTGCACTGTATCCTTTCCTTAGATTAATTCAGTCGTGACCACACTGATGCTGTGACAACATGAAGCCACACATCATATAAAACTTGCAAACATACCTTGTGCCAACCATGTTTTCACAGAAGGCTTGACCAACTCAAACAACTTCTCCCAACAAACTTACCCTAATACACACTGACAGATGGAAATACTGCCTCTGGCATACCGGTACTAGAGAACACAGGAAAATCTGATTTACTGCAGATAAAGGAGTGGTTCAGGACGTGAAGATACTATGATACATTAAATTTGGACTGAACATATACAAAAGGATCAAGGTCTTTATGTACCAGGTATCAATTGTTATCAGACCTGGCCATTTGTCTTCTACTTCAAAGAGAAAGGTGTTTCTGGGGATAGAATAACCTTCTCTGGAAAAATGAACATAAACACAGTCCAGACATCATGTACTGCACAATCTTCATTTTCTGAAGGATTACTGTATCTGTAGTCAAAATTTAATGCAGATTTTCTTGTGTGTTCTACAAAAACAGGACACCAGAGATGGTATTTCCATGAAGCTCTAAGAAAATATTGGCTATATAACCTGGAATATGAGCCTAAGTATGCACAACTGTTTAAAACATGAGTTTTACATGAAGCTGAAAGGGTCTATAGAAAATGCTCCTGCATTGCAATGAAAAATCAGTGTAAGTCAGCTGATCTTCATCCTCCTCATACCTGTTATCTTAACAATGCTAGCCTTTCTGATGCAACACAGCAGATTCATATTATTTTATGAGATATTACTAGACACTGACAAGTTATTACATCACTATAAGAACAGCAACAGAAAACACTTTTTCACTGAACTACTGTTGCATCAGATATGGTGGATTACATGAACATCCCACACATCACCCAGAAAAACTTGGCTGGTTTTGCAATGGTTTGCCACACATCCCTGCAGTAACATTGTTTGAACACGAGATTACATGGCATACAGCCATAAATCCAAAAATCCCCACGGTGCATTTAGTATGCACTGCCTTAACTGGTACAAGACACTGTCGTAGCTGTTTTGTACCAACACAAATGCTGTGCCGCACTACCACATCTCATTTAATGTTTGCCACTGTTGATAAAGAGGTGGCAGCTTCCTTCCATAAAATAACTAACGGTTACAGAATAAGGCAAATATTTACAAAGGTAATCCAGTGTGAAACACTGCATCTAAAAGCAAGCAAATTTTTTTTGGCCAGTGCCTTTCTTCTGTTACAGAGTTCTTTGCTTTGTCAATATGCAGAACAAAATAAGTCTGTCAGGAAACTGCATTTGTTATCAGTCATTCTCCTTAGATGGCGGGACTGTAAATATTTTTCTTCATTATCACCCTGACTGTAAATAACTTTGCAGGTGTGATTTAATCAAGAGGAATGCCAGATTTCACAATTTTTGGCCTACCTTAAAGAAAATGAGTAATCGAGAAATCCATGGACCAGGAAACAAATGAGCAGAACTACTGAACTAAGGTCTATCAAGCAGGGTTCAAGATCACTTGGGTTGGATGACAGTTGATATATTTGCACTACAGTTCATCTGTTTTCTTATCTGGGAAAGTGTTCTATAATAAATCATAATTTATTGCATGTTTTGCAACCTTGTCAAAGGGCACACCTAAGATTTTTGCTTCAGTAATAAATTCCACCCAACACTGTACAGGAATTCACTTGACAATCTGGACATAGCTAAAATATTTCGGTATTTTCTAATGTCAACACTTCTGATCTAGCACCAACAACTCATCTGGTTTACAAAACACCACTTTTACTTCCTTGTAAATGTAATTACGCTTAAAAAGTAACAGGAGTTTTCAAAGTAATTCTCCAGTGCCAATCACTGGTGAGCAAAAAAACTCTAAGGCTGTTGGACAAGGACCCCTATTCCCAACCCATAATTGCTTCTCATCCCCTCATTTCCCTTGTCTTTTGCCCCTTTTGGAGTGTTTATCTCCGAATAGGAACAAAGCAACAGAATGTGGTGATAAACTTCAGCAATATTGCTTGGTTGATCGTGAGGCTGGTCATATATTCCTGCCTCTTCTCTGTAAAAAAGGCATCAGAAACAAAACTTTACAACAGCCCTCAGCCTTCCGTATTATATACAGCAACCAACTGGCAAACTCCAAGCTAATATTTATGAAGATGGTTATTGCCAGGGTGCTTCAAATTTTTCCAAAAGTTGGTAATCGAAAATAGGTAGAAAACAATTAAATCCTTACAGCTTTAAGTTCAGCATTGTAAGACTCACCATTTGTATGCAATATCATATGTTAAATTTGCATCTCAGTATGCCAGCAAGTGAAGGGCTTTCTAGGATTAGTGGTGGCAATGCCTGTTTTCCTTCCTAAAACCACTGTTCAGGGTGAAACTAAATTAATTTCATTATGTAAGCAGAAAGTTTCCAAAAATAATTGCTGCTTTGCTATGAAGTTCACCACCTTGATCTACTCTTGATTATACCTGGACAGACATTTCTGATAGGTCTGTTTATTTTCCTCATATGAAACTCTTCAAAACCCAATGAACAAACCACTGCCTTTAAAATACTTAAAACATCATATTTCTCTGCTAACAAATGCTGTGTCTGTTTGCAGGTACAAGAAAACTTAAAATCCCAAGTAATACAACTTGAAGAGAATTGCTTACTATTGTGTTTATGCTACTGGCTAAAGAACCCATGTCAATGAAGGTCAAAAAAATATTTAGGAGCATTAGATTCAAGTATTGAATTGTCTATGATGCTATTGTTGTAAGCCTGACCTCAAATTGAAATGCTAAGTAGGCATTAGTGCAAAGATTTTTTATTTTGTTCACGTGTTTTTGCTTGTCATTATTTTTTCTTTTGTGTTTAATGCTGTTTCCTACTTATATTAGTAAAGTAACTGAAATTAACTTGGCTGCATTACAAATAAATCTTATCTGCATACCACTTCATTAAAAATCTGCACGTGTACTATTATAATTGGAGTAACCTATTAATATGTATGAACTGCTAAGACTGAGAAACACTTATTTCTCTAACCTTGATTTCACAGATAACTGTCTGAAACCCACACCTTCAAATCTGAAAATTTCAGCATTCACTGTCTTTCAGGATGGAAAACTCAAAAGAAAATCCCTTCTAGGTTTTTAACTTAATGACCTAAGTTTTGAAGGGGAAAGAACTCTTTCCATTAGCCATATATTAAAAAAAAAAAAGTTATTTTGAGAGTGTCCACGACTCTCAAGGTCATGAAGTCCTTCTAAGGATTTATATTCAGCTTCGTTTAATATTAGAAGTTGTGTGTCAGCACTGAAGCCATGTAGCCTTATCACCTATTGATTTTTGGCAGACACAAGAAAACTTCTTTCATTACAGATTCTTATGTCTTATTCTTTGACCACTTGCAGCTCAGTAAATGCTGTTCTGTCTCAGGGTTCCCACAGGCTTAAATCAAAGTGCATTCAGGTCTCTTCTTCCTCGCTGTATCTCAAGCCTTTCCTTGAATTCCCTTCTGTATTTCCTGTGCAATACCCCCAGGTCACTCAGAAATTCACTGCTACCTGGGCAGAGCATCCCAGGCTATGAAAGGCCTTTGCTAGACAACTTGCTCCCTCGGTCAGTATGTGCAGACTGCAATAAACAATGATTATCGTTAGGATTTTCCTCAGCAGGCGTACTAACAGAGTATTTGTCCTCTGAGTTGACAATCCCCTCTGAAAGTTGAAGAACTTAACCTTTATAAAGCAAAAAAATTCTTGAAGCTGAAAAGCCAAATTTTTTTGAGAAAAAACATACATAATTAAAAAAAAAATTACTGTAACATGGAAATTACAGAAGATGACCAAAGACAGAGAAAAGAAACTTAAGGAATGGGGCAGAAGTAATGATGCCAGAAAAAGGAGGACAACCACCTATGCGATTTTATTTGTGTGTTAGTGCTATCTTCTCCTCAGAACGCATGCTTTTAAAAATACTTTTTAAAAACCATGCATACAATTTTGATTTGCTCTTAACCAGGTTTTGTATAAAGCAAAGGAGATTTGAAACCAGAAACCTAGAGCTGAGCTCAATGCTTCATTACACTCATTCAAGTCACGCCCATGACTACCTCTTCTAAAAGAAAAGGTCAGAGAGTACTTACTGGTGAAGTGGATAGACAGATAATGCTGCCAGAAATTGTATGAACGCCATTATATTACAATCCTACTAACTTCAGTGGCATTAAGTAGTTGGGGAACTACATACTGATCAGACATGCAAATTATGCAGAGATGCAGTGTAATCATCAAGTCACCAGATTTCTAAATTATCAGCTGCACTTCACTGGTGTAAAGGTTGGTGATGCCTGTGAGAATCCATATGCACAACATTTATAAATTGGCTGATTTATGTCACATAAAGGATCTTATCCCAGTGATTTGCAAATTACATCTTTAAGGGCACCTGCAAGTTTCTTTTCCTTCACAAATACAATGATGAGAAAACAACTTACGTTCAACTTGATCAAACATTACTGAGAACAAGAAATCTCTTGGTGTCATGTAATATTCTCCTTCATATTCCAATGATGCAAAATGCATGAAGCGATGCTTCCGAAGAGAGAGTCTTTCATCCCTTTCGACATTAATGACATCTTCCTTCTGAAACAGAAAACAAAAAAATCCATGCAGAAAGATGGTTGTATTTGTAGGCCAGCTCTGCAATTAGAAAGAATCCTATACCTGATCTTGTTTAACCTCAGTACTTTGTGGGGAGCCACAACAAGAGACTACCAGGAATTAAAGCTTTTATGGCACAGTCCTAATGAATTACATGCTTATATGACACTCAAAGTAATTTTTGGCTTCACTGAGAGCATGCCTTAAGAACACAGCCGAGCCAAATGAATGGCTTGCTGTCACCAAAGGCTGCCCTCGCTTCCCACTCCCCTGCTCTCGGCCATATAGTCATGGACCTCCTCATTTGCCAGCTCTGCTACCTGTTGGACTCTTGCTGAGCCAAATCCAGCTCAATAACCCAACAGAAAACTAAACCGACCAAACAGCAAACAGTATTTTGCTAGGTTGCACAGCTCAGCAAAGGCTGAAATGTGCTCTGCATCCATGCAAACGATTCACTCCTGAAGTTATCAAGGTATGGAGCAACTCCTAAGACGGGACAATAATGATGTTCAAGTCTGGGCCTATCTTTCAGAGAAATTAGAAAAACAGGAAAATCAATGAAAAGACTGACCAAAGAGTCAGAGATTGTACCGTATTACAAACCCAAAGATTCAACTAGTCAGGCAAACAAGAAACGTGCAACTCCCCCCTTCCCTCAAATATTGAGACTCACGCTCGAAATCATACAAATTGACAACACTCGACTCAACTGCACTTACTGGCAGCAAGAGAGGACACAGACACAGTGAAACAGAGACGTTTACTTTCTAGGATTTCAGAGATACTAGGATCAGGATAGAGACATCAGGGAAATGAGACACTCAAACTCACAACACACTGCATGTAGCTGAACATTAATCACTAAACAATTTTACTACCAGCAGCACCACTCAATTTTAGGGGTGCTCAAAGGTGTGAGAAAGTGAAGGAAATCCAAGGCTAAGTACCAAAATCTCAACTTGAACCCACTTGAAACAAGTCTGTCAACAGCAAGACGAATACAGCTCGGCCAGTGCCCGTGGCATGACTCTGTGTGCGATGCAGACAAGTGGGTACAGCCTAGGGCATGGCCCACCGAGGTGCTGCATCACATCTTCCAGCAAACGGTCAGTATTCACTTAGGCAGTTTTCATTTTCTGGATCATTCCTATGGGCCGTTTGGCATTTCAGCAGTTTAGTATATTGGTGGTGTGTGCTGCATTTTGCAAATTGGGTTACTCCCGAGACACGGCAGCGCAAGCGGCTCCTGGTTACACTCAGGCCAGCCCCAAGTGCAGCGAGGGTGTCACCACTGTTAAAATACAGGGTCTGCTGTGCTGAGCGTGTCCACGGGGTGACCTGTGGGACATTCACAGTACGTGAGCAGAGGAAAGGGGAGACCAGTGGGAACACCTCGCTGGGTTTTGTGGAGCAGGCACCCAGTTGCAGAGAGGCTGTTACGAAAATTGGGAACATGCACAGGTATTTGCAAGTAGCGTATCAGGTAATGGGGCACCTGTGTGTTTGTGTGCACACATCCAAGGAGTGGGAAAGGGAGTAGGGAAAAGGATTCTCTGAACCACTTAAAAGCTGTGATCAGATTTCTGACACTTCAGTTTTAACTTGCATTCCTCCAGGATGGGGACTAATAATTCAGTCTGCTGAGCTCGAACAATCGCAGAATCACTGCGCTAGCAGTTACTTCTCCTCCATCCAGCTGACAGCATGCCAGGGACTTTATTATGAAGTGGCAAAGACAGCAGAGCGGCTAGCCCGTACGGTGAACGTACAAGCTGGCTGGGGACCATAGCCTCTAGCTCTCAGACAGGGATCTGAAGTTAAAATAAAAACCATCAGGCCTAGTGTCAGGCTTATGAGATAGAGGAAAGAGCGGGAGGACTTATATTGATATAGGAAGCTCCAAATAATGGGACCAGGTGAGGTCTGAGAGTAACAACCAACTCTTTCAAAGTAAAGCACTCTGGGAACAGAAGGGTAGACCTCAAGCTGCGGCCAATAACCAGTCTGTTGAAGAAAGTACAAAAAACTCATCATCTCATGGATGATGAGACATCAGAGAAGAGGGTGGAGCATTCTAACTTTCTGTCATTAGGTTTCCTTTTTCTTTACTCACCACGTTCCCTGGGGGGGTATGGATATGGAGACCATATGTTTGTATAATCTGGGGATCTCAAGACAGGGGGTAGAACTGGCAAACCTATAGCCATAGCTTGGATGCAATTATTATTATCATATATTCTAGGCTAAGAGAGTTGGGTTTGTTCAGCCTCGAGAAGAGAAGGCTCTGGGGAGACCTTACACCACCTTCCAGTGCCTGAAGAGGCTGACAAATAAGCTGGGGGGGACTTCTTACAAGGGCCTGTAGTGACAGCACAAGGGGTAAGGGGTTTAAATTGAAAGCGCGGAGATTTAGACTGGATATCAGGAAGAAATTCTTCCCAGAGAGGGTGGTGAGGCACTGGAACAGGTTGCCCAGAGAAGCTGTGGGTGCCCCATCCCTGGAAGTGTTCAAGGCCAGGCTGGATGAGGCTTGGAGCAACCTGGTCTAGTGGAGGGTGTCCCTGCCCATGGCAGGGGGTTGGAACTAGATGGTCTTTAAGGTCCCTTCCAACCCAAACCATTCTATGATTCTATGATTCTATTATATTATACTTAATTATAGCTCTAAATAGGAGGCTGCAACTTGTCATTTAATACATTTAAGACTAAGCATTAATCTTCTTAACACAACAAAGAAGGCATTTGTTAAAATACTTCACCGAATGATACAAGGCCCTTGTTATAGTCAATTTTCATTTCCCACTGTAGTATGTTTGCCTCCCTCAGACCTCGGGTGTCAATGAAGGGAGGGGGGAGGGGACGAACAAGAAGACAAGGACCCAAAAGGATATGCATGGAGAACACGGGCTACTTCTAAGTATCTGAAACCAAGGTCTGCTTTGTTTTAGATACGACCATTTCACATCAATATCACTGCTTTAAGTTTCTTACATAGAATCACGGAATGGTTTGGGTTGGAAGGGACCTTCAAGACCATCTAGTTCCAACCCCCCTGCCATGGGCAGGGACACCCTCCACTAGACCAGGTTGCTCCAAGCCTCATCCAGCCTGGCCTTGAACACTTCCAGGGATGGGGCATCCACAGCTTCTCTGGGCAACCTGTTTCACTGCCTCACCACCCTCTCCATGGAGAATTTCTTCTAAACTTACCCTCTTTCAGTTTAAAGACATAGTATGGAGCTTCACTGTGGCCTACAACACAAGCTGCACTGCTGCTCTTCTGTGCGTCAGATCTGTATGTTCTAGAAACTACTGTTAAAAAAATAAATCTAATGTAATGAGAACTTAAGCTTTATTTTTTTTACACTTTGGGGGACAAGTAACTCTGTAATTGCAATACTGAATAAACATTGCAGGTATGAAATGAATAGTTCATAGTTCTTAGGTATTAACATGCAGCATTCTTATTAAAATAATCTCCTTTTCGTAATAACATGAACAATTTTTGCCCAACAGCAAATTTTAAAAAATAAAAAAAATCACAGTTGTCCTTCAACTAAAATTATGGAATGAAAAGCAATCTTTCTGCACAAATACAAAATACAAAAGTTGAGATAAGAAGTAAAGAGCTAATCCTACAGTATCTTCAAACCAACTGTATTTCAAAGTTTCTCTGGTCTTGCAGTATTTGTCCGAGTTCTGTCTACAGCTCAACTTGTTCCTGACATCAAAGCGCTGAATTTCAGCAAACCACAATTTTGACTGAAACAGATAGGTACAAGTGCCCATACTAACTCTGAAGAGCACCTTGAATTTGGAAGAGAACATATCTTCATCAGAATTAGAAAAATGTGTGACTACAGATTCATCGAGCCCCTTTCTTTTCATGAAATTAGCATCCCAGATTTGCAAAACCGCCTGGGGAACACAGGTCATTTCTTAAGAAAGTGAGCTTCAAATACTAGCACAAATGAGAGAAGCAAACCTTTTGGGATGAGATGCATCAGATGTGCCATCTCCTACTTTGTTTTCAAAGCTTGTCCAAAACTCCTGATGTCCTGACACTATATGAGAAGCTCAGCATCTGCTAAAAGCACTCTGACCCCTGTGGACACCAGGATGAGCTCAGCTAGGGCTATGCTAGAGCTCAGCTGCTCACGTGTAACTGCTCTCTACTTCTGCACAATGTGTGGCCTTCAGACTAAGGACATAATAGCAACCCACCAGCGCTTGCGGGAAGTTACCCAGATAACGGAGCAGGGCTCTCCACTGGAGCTTCATACAGCTACACCATTCACCTCCATTAAACGTGCTTAATCCAGGCCTCTGTCAGAGTGAGTGGTGAGAATGGCACTTCTGGTGTGCAATTATGGAGACTTTTTTTGGGTGTCTGGACAGAGAGTTAAGAAGATGCAGGGAGGGCCAGAGCACCACAAAAAGGAGCTGACCTCCTTTCACACCAAACAGGCTAGCACAATTTTATTCCATGAGAGAAAGAAAATCTGGGCAAATGGAACCGCAGAGTAGAAGCTGGGAGGAGAAGAGGTGGTGGCAGAGGTGTTATACGCTTTAGCCAGACCAGAAAATATGGAAGGAATATGGAGATTTTTACTGTCCAGAGTGAAGGCAGGTAGCAACAGTGGCCACATACTCAAATAGCATGTCATGATGATGTAAGGCCTCTTAATTGCCATCTTTTTCACAATATTTTCCAAACCCTGGAATAATTCAAACTTCAAATTGGTTTAATACCAATTAAGGACTTGAACCTGCTACATTTTGCATCAGAGACTAGAAATTCACAACTAAGTTGTAATGACACTGAAAAAGTGATGAATCTTCAGACGTAAGCATATAATTGATAAATTGAAAAAAATACTCAACACAATTATTTGTGCAATTTTAATTAAATTTAATGTAGCTGGATGTTTGCCCTTTAAAGATCAATACTGATGATCTTATCCTTACTCTTCTTAATTTCTTCCTTAAACATACTGCCAGCATTTAATTAAGCTCTGAGTGAGATCTTTCTCACTTTGTTAGCCACAGTCAATATGACTTGCATGCTGCCTCAGTTCTTCTCCATTTCACCACACAAAACCACTCAACCTAAATAAACAATATGAGCATATGTCTTTACCATGATTATTCTCCAAATCAAAATAATAATTTCAGGAGGTGTTCTGGAGCATAATTGCCAAACTCTTTGCTTTACCTGTATCACTTCTTTCCATCAAATTGTTTACTGTTTCTGAACTCCTATTGCCCATGATCAAGTTATTCCTGAAACTATGGTTGAGGACAGCCCCTGATCCTGAGCAAAAGCAGATCTAATGTCTGTGAAAACGGGCATCCTGAAGCAGGTACAGGGCATGTCAGGTGGCTAAGTGTAAAATACAGACAAGTCTACAATAGCAGCTGATACGCTTTCTTAAAAGCTGTATCAGCTTCCTTCACCATTGCTCTCTTCACCAATATGTGCCTCCCTATGTCTTCGGCAGGCAGGGATGCCGGACCCACCCAAGACGGTAAAGGATGGAGTCTAGTGGAGGGTGTCCCTACCCATGGCAGGAGGATTGGAACTAGATGGACTTTAAGGTCCCTTCCAACCCAAACCACTCTGTGATTCTATTAAATACATGGGAAGAAGTGGAGAGCTATGGATTTTTTAAAAAGGATTAGAAGCATAACTCTCATTTGCTCTGAGATGGGATAAATGACCAAATCACTATTCTAATCACTATTCCAAACACCTAACAAAGATTGAATAAAAATTAGTTTTTAAAGAAAAGGCTGATTCAATCACTTAAAATTAAGATTGATCGTCTCTTAAAGTACCAATCTAAAGCATGCACGAGAGAGCAAACTCTCAACAATTCAGTATCCAGAAGTATCACTTCAATTAAGCCCTGACTAATTTCCAAGTACTTTTTCCTGAGTCATCCAAGGAGTCCTGAAGATAAAGATTTGGCATTCCTGATGTTTCTAAAAACACTGTCAAAGCTCATTTTGCTCATAAAAATGCATGTACAGGGCAAAAAGCAGAGTTTTTCTCTTTAATTCTTTTCCACCAAATGGGTTTCAAGTAAAGGCAGGTATACTGTAGGAAACAATTATATATTTAAGGCTGGAATTCAGATATAAAAGTATCTGTAATCTAACACCTCAGCAGTTTCCAACAGTGCAAACTCTAAGCAAGCAGGATACAAAAATTCAAATTTACTGAGAGGCAACGGGTGAGAAGAATCTATTACTATTACTTGTACAAGATTCTTGTAAGCATAATTTAAAATGACTTTGAGATTGACGTGGGCTTATTTTTGTCTTTAACAGTGGCATAGAAGAAGAAATCCAACCACAAAGAGCTGTGCTGCATTAACGCTATGGCTTGGGCTGAAATTCCATCCTTAACTTGCTCTATTGTGTGTGGGTACAGCCAGGGCTTCAAACACTGGGTGTTCCCACATGCTCCTCAGCACCCCCACACTGAGCAAATTAAGAATGAAGTTTTGGCTTTAACTTGGAATTTAGTTGCCTTTGTGGTTTTATGTCAAGCCTCCAATGCAAATTTGAGAATGTCCATGGTAAAGCTACGACAGTTGATGGTAAGTTAGAATTGAATGACATGAAAAGGGCTCTAGAAGGATGCGTTTTCGTCCGCAGTCAATACGGCAAAGGATCAGCAGCTGACCAGCCACTGGCATCTGTAAGCATTACTGAAGACCACGGTTTCCTCCTTGGCTTCCTGCACTGAGAAATACCTAAGGGCAACATCAGCTCAGCTCATCTTACAGTTAATTTTCAGAGTGATGTAAAGATACTGTTTATCAGCCTCTTAATTTAGGATGCTAATAAAGAACTAATTGTGTTCAATTTTTGGCTTTGATTTTTTTTTTTTTGGTACGAAAACAGCAAGCTTAAGTCAAGCAAACACCTTATATTTACTGTATCAGTGAAGTAAAAAAAAATACAGTAAAGAAAAATGAAGGGTTACATGAATAAAACCCTTATAACCCTTACCTGTGATTTTTGTAACACTGCTGATCATTGTGATGTGATTTTGGTAACGCTGTTAGGTAAATTCTGCATGTATTCAAAGTGTAAGTATTTGTGTACAAACTCAAATATTTGCTGTTGATTATGAATCAGAAATGACAAAATAAATACATACACTTATCTCGCCCTTAAAATTATGTCTTCCACTTTCATTCATTTCACTTTTTCTCCTTTTGCAAAGAATTTGGTGTTTTGATGTGCCTGCACCTTTTATGTGTTAATTTTTTCTGCTTACAGAATAGCCTACATTCTCCGGTTAATTTTTCCCAACATAATTTTTCTTTTTTCACTCAACTTCTTTCCATATAATCTACTTATTTTGCCTCTTTGTATCCTTTGACTGCCTTTCTTTTCTCCATCATCTGCATACCTTCCCCCACTTTTTCTTTCCCTTTGAAAAAAAATTAAGCTATAAAACTTTTTTTCCACCTCCTCTGAAAAGAGGATCAATGCTCTTTTTTTCTTCCCTGATCTAGAAGAGTTAACTTGCACCACTCATTTTACCTGCTATAAGGATAACTAAACCAATGTGTGGGATGTAATTAAAATCCAGTTGGTGCCAGGAGGCTCTCTGGGAGCCTTAGGTTTGGATCCGTTAATTCACACTAGATCTAGAGATGGATTTAGCAACTCTGTATCAAATTTCTGTAAGACTGATGAAAACTTTGGATTCAACTCAATCCAATTTGAAGTGGTCAAAACAGCAGAAAATGTAACTTAACCTCAAAACCCGCTGCACGCGTTAGCACACCAAGCATGCACGCTGAATGCACAGAGGACAATGCTTGGAGCTCAAGGTTTGAAAGTTTCATATGATGCAATAATTAATGGATGAAAAAGGGCTTTGACAAGAAATCCATTTGACAGAAATATGTGACTTACAGAAAGCTCAAGATTCTAATATTTAAGAAAGCTTGTATAGGTATTTGTCAAAGTAGTTTGTGCTTTCACAATAACGGTGAGCCATGTATTATGCAGAGTCTTGACCTAATGCACCAGTTACCAAAACCAACATCAAGTTAAAGACCTAAGATCAGAAAAAAATGTTCTTATGAAGTTCATTGATCTGCAATACTTTTTTCAATATTGTATTTTTTTGACCTTGCAGATCAAACTGCAAGCCTGGACATAAAGTAAGGCAGGAAAGAAGCGAGAAAAACCACTGATTTCTGTTTGGAAAGAAGTTCTAAGTATCTGAATGACTGTTTAGCAATGTGAAACTAAATAATCAACTACATTACTAAAAGCTCTATCAGCCTTGAAATCCCTAAATATGAAAAAGACAAAAGATTAAAATACCTTCGCAGGAATTACTTCTGAGACAGAAAACAGACTGCTAAAAGGACAAGCGGAGAATGAGAATGCAATAGTCTTATGTCTGGCTACTCTTAACACCGCTGAATATAAATATTCCCAAATTAGATGAAGCCCTTTCTATGCACTAACAGGTGCCACTCCCCTTCTTTCTTTCAAATAGCTGCTCAGACAATTCTGCTGTGCTTGTATTAATTAGTGACGGTTATGTCTGAAGCAGCAGCTGAACAGTTTATTTGCATCTAAACCCCTGACATTTTTCTTTTTAATTTTACTCTCCCACTCTTCGTATTTTACTGAGTTTAGACTAAACTGGTGCACACAGAGGAGATCTTCCACTATTGCCAGAACCCAGCCCAAATGGAGAATTAACCCAAATATAAGGATAATACAGAAAACAGTCTCAGCTTCTGTATTTTTTTAATTTCACTATTCAATTCTATAAATTTCAGCCTGAGTAGAGCTCATTTTTAAACATGAACTTAAAAAAGAAGTCAGAAACACTTTCCCCCTAACGGAATGTAACAAAGGCAGATAAGGTGCCCAAGCTCTAACAAGCCAGAGAACCAGTTCACTTAACAAACCATACATTTACACCTCAACTTGCAAGTTGTCACACCACCCTGCTTACACATTCCCCTACACACCGCCCGAACGCCCTGGTGCAGAAGTACTAAGTACATACAGAGCGGTAGGGGGACCACACAAGACATCCCAAAGGCAACGTGCCCAGGAAACATGTTCGCAGAGCTTTCTCGGAAACATCATCACACAGCTATTGTATTTGATAGTCAGTGATTTAAGCGAAAAATGTGTTGTACCTACTTCTCACTGATCTTTTTCAGCCAATCACTGCACAGTAACGTGCAGTTAAAATGTGAAGGCATGAATGCATTTATCTTTAAAGGTAAAAAGAGCTATTCTTGAAAGCTGCTGTGTGCAAATGTATAATTGATACACGGAGGTTAACTATCTGCCTCCAAAACACAGTATCTCTTCCCACTTCCCAATTCAAATGATGTATGGAGTGTCTCTCGGCACACCTTCTCAGGAGGAGCTGGGAGAGGCTCTAAGTCATCTGAACTTTTTGCTTACCCTGGGCTTGCAGATCTTTAGGACTTTTCAAGTTTATAGGAGTTTACCTCTTACGTGCGCCTGTGCTGTAGAAGGAAACCACATGCCCTTTTCAAATAGCTTCTCACTTTGTTTGGGTAACTCAGATAGTAGCTGTACTTGATCTGTTCTGAACAGCGTCATAATCCATTTATTACGTGGCGGTTCAGTTTAACAGCAGGCCCTTCAAAATGGGACTCTGTGTGTCTGAGTTTGAAAAGTGCAACTTCAAACGGTGGGAATTCTTGCAGTCCAACTCACGCCAACTGCACAGTGCTACGTATTTACCTGATGCCTTACAGCTTTAAAAGCTTTTTACTGTCATAATGCTTGGGCCTGTAACAATTGTACAGAGAGGGGAAAAAAGTTAACGGCTTTAGCAGGAGGTGGTTGAATGCTAGACCAGGTTTTGTTCTGAACTGTAAGACAAAGGAATTCTGGACTCACTGCTTATAAATAAAAATTTAAAGGAGAAAATAGACTTTTCAGTGGTAGATGCAGTAGCCTGACCTAAGCACCTCAGAGAATGCATGTCCAAAACCAAGACTGGGAGATGACAAAAAGGGGACATGACTTTTCAATAGGTAAAGTAAGCCATAGAGGTTCAAACTAAAATTAAAGAGATGAAAAGCTGAGAATAAAGGAACTAGATTTGATGTAGCAGTATGTAAGAAGACAGTCAAGAGTTACATAATAAAAATCCAAAGTGGTTAAATTTTCAAGAAATTTTTTTTGTAATTAACCAGATGTATGGTGTTAGCATTTAATTGTCCAGATTTTAATATATCCACGTCCATGTATGAATAAAAGAGACTAGAAAGAAGATGGCTAGCATCTGTGTTAGGGCTGATCAAGAAGTGGTAAATACACCATAATGGGAATTAAGATACGAGGGAGCTTAAAGATAATGGGAGGACAAAAGTTGGGTTAAAAAACCCAAACAAACCAACGACCAAAAAACCCCAACAAACCCCCACAAACAAACCACAGAAATGTACCACAATTGGTCTTACAACCTTTCAAAAACAACTTCAAAGTGCCTCTGTCAATGGTTACCTATCCTTCTCATACTTCAGTACACCCTACATTTACAACATACCAAAACATCCCCGAAAAGGCATTACACTGGCATGATATTTTACAGACAATGAAAGTGCTTCCAGGGAAACACTGTGAAAGAACCTGCCTCCCTGTCATCAGAGGAGACTGTGGCTTGCATGTTTTCGAAACACATTTCAGAATACCAATCTTGTTTAAGCACTACTGTTAACATGTTAGCGCATTCAAAATGTTTTGAACAGTGGCTGAATGCACCGTGCCTTCCATAAAAGTAGATGTAGAACAGCTTTAGATTTCCCTATCACTCACTGAAACACGCTGCCTGCCAAATATAATTACACGTTAAAATGCGGATCCTGTTAATTTTTAACCTAGGTACTTTGGACTTGCTCTGCCAGGGAATTTTCACCACAACCTTGGGATTGCTTTACACAAAATACACCCTTGTGTTGCAGATGCCAACAAGGCTAACACAGCACTGATCAAAACCAATCATGCACCAGCAGAACCTACGGACTTACAACTACTGCTCTACCAAGGACAAGCCCCCCAAAGCAGAAATACCCTGTGATTCCACCTTCCTGGACTAAGAACTATGTTTCTGTATAGAAGAATAAATGCAACTAGAACCAAACCAAACAGGATGCCTACGTAAGGCTTAAAAATGCTTATACTATCAGGGATTGCAAAAAAAAAGGATGACAATCTTAAATATGCAAGCGTCATAAATGTTAGCTGTCATCGGTCTCTGTGAGTGCCTCTATTTAGACAGCCTGCGAATACTTTAAAATAAACTTGTTATTGTTATGAATTTATCCAGATTTCAGTGTCTCCCTTTTTGAAGGCTTTGACATAAACTGAGATAGTTCAAAAATGCTTTGAATCTTGGAAACAAGTTCTGTTGGCTGGTGCTCAACTGAGACAGGAGCCCTGAATTTATACTCCATGGAAAGAGAGATCTCCTTGGTCACAAGATCTCTAAGGTGGTGCTCTAAAGGCTCTTATTTTAATCCATACATGCATTATACAGTGACTTGTGATACTGTTAATCATACCAGTTGCACCCTGGTATGATGGCTTTACACAGCAAAGCCACTTTAAAACAGGTACCAGCAAAAGAATCAGAAATTTTACAGTCTGTGGCTTGCTTTTTTAATTAAAACCCCTCAACAAACAAAAAACCAAAAGACAAAAGACAACCAAATAGAGAGGCATGCAAATATACAAGTGCTTGCTATAAATATTCTGAAATTAAAAAAAAAAAGAAAAAGAAAAAACTTCATTGTTTAAAATAAAGAAGAGCCCAAATAGTAGGTAATACTAAAAAACCTTATTCCCTTAAGACCAAATATATAAGGATTCTAGATGTGACATATTGCTGGAAAGACAGGAAATCTGTGTTCAGAACGAGTCACAACTCTCATCTGTGACAATGTGAACATTACAGAGTTAATCACATCACTGCTTCCCCACAAGCCTGAAACTTTCCTCTGTGTGTGTGTGTGAAATAAAATAAAGTTTTCTAAGCTTTTCTCCAGTCCATTTATAACAAAATTTTCCAAGTTAAAGACACATACCAATAGCAACAAGAAATGAGAGAATGAAAAAAAAAAGCGCCAGATATACTCCAGGTTCTTCTGCATAAGCAACCAAATGGGAAACAAAATAAATACTTAGCTGAATCTGTCTCAATATACTTTTTACTCTACAAAAGATCCATCAGATTTTAAACCCCATTATTGCCTATGTTACACCAAGACGTGTTCTCAGTTCTCAGAGAGGCTGGTATTTAAAAAGGTGCCATAAGTGATGGGGAGTTAACTGAAAAGGTTGCCATAGAAAGACTACTACCACCACCAAACTTCCCAGAGCATTCAACAGCATCTGGGAAGTGTGAAATTCTTCACTTTTAAATACAGTGAACCGAGACTATTAGATAAAACTTCCACAGTGGTAAATTAATCAGAGAATAACAGCACGTAAACCAGAGAAAACAGAATCTCTTTAAAGCTTTCCTCTCTTTTTTCTTTTTCTCTTTTTTAATATTTTATTTATTAAAGGTTTAGTCACATAGATGAAAAATGGCTAACAAGTTAAGCTCTTCAGAAGAGGGGCCAGAGTTGTACTCAGAGGATTTAGCAGGTCCCCAGAGGGAACTGAAACAAACATCCAAATGTCCTGTAAGATTAATACAACAATAACAACAAAGTCATTGCAACCATAGGAAATGTTTATACTGTAATTAAGTTGTAAAATTATATTTATTTCTCCATAAAGCTGCTGACTTCACTTCTAAACAAATGATTTGTTTTCTGTAGGAGTCACTGATCTTGTGACAACGTTATGTGTAAAACCTGAATGTCTCAAAACATATATTTTCCAATGACCAGACATATTTTTCCTAGTCTTGCTTATTTTTTTAAACTTTCTACCTATGCAGAATTTTTCTTCTAAAGCATTTTCACTTGACACAGAGATTACACATGGAAAGACGGGATGAAGTGAGAGAGCCAAGACATTTCTGCTGTGCCACTTGTCCAGGAAAACAGAAACCACAGTTAGAGCTTTACCTAAATTCTGGTATTCCCATTTATTAATTAAGCATTTTCAACAACGTTATTTTCTAAAACTAAAACATTCACAATAAATTTAAAATATTTGAAACAAGAATTCAGAAAACTAGAATTCTGCTTATTCAAACTGCCATATTTCCTTTGAACTAAGCGTGCATTATTTAATCAAAGATTAGTGTCTTTGGTTAAGACACTAACCAAATTGGTTAAAAATAACCCTAAAAGTTCCAGCAGATTGCTGTGTACATCAGAACTTTTAAAATCACTTACTGACATCCTCTAACAAAAAAACCCCCACAGGAAACAAAACCAGAAGAGACGAAGTTAATGGCACCAGCAGAAGGGAAGAGAAGCTTGCATTCAGTTAATGCATACACACACTTTATTTGCAAAGAGAAAATGTCTTACTATCTCTAAACTGGGCACCAAGAAGACAATTTTTCCTGAACATTAGATTCATATCAGAGAAATTAAAAACATCTTTCATATTCACTAGTTTAAATAACAGTTCTCCTTAAAGTCAAAATGAATTCAATATGAAACACTGTCAATAAGGTAACACTGATACTTATTTTAATTGGAGCCATTAGGGCATAAAACCAGTGTATTCCTGACTACAGCAGTTGTAATGACCCTTCATTTTTTTACTGGTGTTTATAAATTCCATCCTCTAATTCCGAACTTTCCTTCTAGAATGAAAGTTCAAGTATGTTTTCTCAATCCTCCCTTCAAAGCCCATCACCACTTCACCTTCAGTGAGACTACAAGGTCACATTGCAGCTCTACAATCATCTTCTCTGCAGCACCTGAATCTAGCAAAAACCTGTACCTGCTATCACATCCATTTCTCTCTGCTACATTCCTCCGTACGTTGTTTTCAGTCATCCTGGCAGCACCTTAAACAGCTCTCGTAGAAGCTGCAGTACCATTTAAGCAGGTCATCAAGCATCTGCTGATTCTCTTTTCCAAGACCTCGGTGGTTATCAGTGTTGTGTCATTTATCAAAGCTGCCATATTCCTGGAAGCAGGCTGTGCTATTAGCACAAGCATTACATTTCTTTGGGAGGTCCAGAACTCCATCTGATGCAGTTCCTTCTTCTCCTCCTCTTCACAGTTTTTGAGTTTATCTTTATCCCAGACTTCTTTTGTGAAATAGTTTGACTACAGCAATTAATTCAAGAAAGACAAAATTGTATAAAACCCAGATTGAGTCAAATTAATGCTGCATTTGTCCAACCTTTTTTCTCGTAATAAAAAGTAATTTCTCAGACATCCCAAGACCTCAGGCATGACTATATTTTTCAGAGACATACTACTTCTTTTTAAATGTTTACAACAGTAACTAAAAATAACGCATGCTAGTTTTCCCCTGCTCTGCTGGAGAAGACTCACTAGCCACTACTATAATTTAACGATTTGAATACGCAAATAGTTGATTTGATTTCTACCTAGTACTAACCATCATGCACAAAAAAAAAAAAAAAAAGAGGATTCATTCTGGGTCTGTAGCTTGACACATTCCAACATGCATTAAGCAAAAATGTAATCTTTCACTGATTTGTTAAGTCTTATAAAACTTACGTTGGAAATAACTCACACAACCAATCCAGACAGAATGTTTACCATGCTAAACAACTTTTCTAATTCAAGACAATGCTTAAATTATCCAGAAATAAGTCTGTTTATAAACTCAGTAATATTTAGATTTTTTTAAATGGGGAAATCTTTGGAGGATATGTATGACATTAAAGCTTACTCCACTATAAAATATTCATTTAAAGTAGTTACACAGATATCATGCTTCTAAGTGCAGAAAAAATGCCTGAGCACACCTTTATCTAAGCCTCTGTAGTGCTCCATAGCCTTGACTTCCCAGTTGGGATATATTAGTTTTATGACCTACTAGCAGATACACAGATTTCAAAAGCACTCCTATTCATAAAAAAACAAATAAATGCACACATACACAGTAAGAATTCAGTTCAGAGGTAGCTCATGCAAATGTCTAGCCCTATCTTACAAGTATTTAAAAATATATTTAAATGTCTTCCTAATTTGGTTAGGGATGGTCTCAGAAGAATGAAGGAATGACGGAGCTGGGTCAGAACAACGGTCCATCTCATCCAAAATCCCTTCTCCTTCCTTCTGGTCTGTGGCTGCAAGGACAGAGCATCTGAATGAGTCAGACATGGTACTTAAAATCCAATAGCAGTGTGTCTGCATCAATTCAAGCAATGGCCATAAGCAAATGCTTAGGAAGGAATAAAAATATTCTCTCAATATTAATCTATTTTGAGCTCGGGGACATCCTGAACTGGATGTGGTTTCCATGCATTTAACAACCCTTGGTTATATCACTTTCTGGCTCTTACCCAACATCTCCTTAGGTCCACACAAACTTCTAGTGACTTTAATGACTTTTGGCATGGAGTTTCACACGTCTATTGCCTATTGTGAAGAACTGCACAATGGATAATAGACCCTGGGAATGTCAAGTTTCTGTCAAATTATATGCTACTTTTGTGACTAAGGCAAACTTAAATATAGTTGATTATTTCTCTCTCAAGGATAGCTGTTTAACACATGTAAGTTTTTTCAGCCTCACAGTAGAGATGAAAAAAACTCCGTAAGTACAGTTTCCATATCACTTCACAAACTGCACTAAATAATAAGATGATATCACCACAATCTTTTTCATTAATGACCTATCCAGGGACATAAAACTTTACTTCTAGGAGAAAATGCTATTTCTTTATTTCACTAACCAGTCCCTTAAAATTTCTCTTTTACAGGCCACCTCTTAAGTCCTTTCTTATCCATTTTAATAAACATTACTTAATAGCTCTGCACACTGCCAAAATCCATTATCTTAAGCTGTAAATTGATAGCTGGAAAAAAATGCTTGAACTTGAAGCTGAATAAAAGCATTGTGCTTACTATATATTTTGTTTTCTGCAAAACTGCAGCTGCACGTTTCAAATTAAACTATGCACGGTTGTACTCAAAACTGATCTATTTTCTCACACTTCATTGATCCAGCTAAAGCAGTTTTATGATTGCCAACCTGCTTTTAAGGTAACATCTGATGCGCTTCAGACCGGAGTCTAATGATTATATATGAGGCTCTTCTCTAGCTCTTGGAAACAAACTGAAGTGACGTTGCTTTCAAAAGTGGGTCAAAAGCAATGTGGTTGAAACGTGGGTTTTCTTGTATTTAATTATTCAAGATTAACACTTTATCTAACGGTACGTAAATGCAGATGAGTAAAGTAGCATGAATCTCTCACACAGTACCAGTTCACAGCAAACTTTTGCAAGGCTTTGACTACAGTCTGGGGTATAAGGACACACCACGGGAACCATATCTGAAGAAGCAGTTCTAACTGAGCAGTGTGCATGAACAGAGTAACATACCCAGAAGGGCTCAAGTCTTCATCTAGGAAATTAGTGTTAGCCAGAGATAATTTTAAGTGTAGAGTAGTGCCAAACAGCACGGGTATGGCCATTTGGACAGACCTTCCTCAGGACTAAGCAGGGAAGAGGCAGAGCTTGCTGCCTCTCAGTCATTGTTTGCAAGGACCCATTTGCAAGGACACAGAAGTTGGAGGAGATCTGTCTACAAATCTTTGTTTTGTCTCCCCCAGTTGCTTGAATTTTCTCTGTTTAAGTTTCTAGCTTTTATTCAAATGAAATTAGTTTGCTCTTTTTGTGGAGCTTCCAACATGGAGACATTGCAAGCAGTTCCCTCTCAGTCCATGCCTGACTTGCTGTCCCATCATTACATACCATTAAAGATACTGAATGAATAGAAAAAGGTACCACTGCCTTGTCTGTGCTCTGGCAAGTCACAAATTTTTTAATGACCTGCTTTAAAGTAATTGTACCCGTAATCAGAAATCCATATTGTAAAAGCTGCTAGTGTAAAAAATGTAATAGCAGTTTGGTTTGTATTAACTTGATCCACAATCCTAAAATCAAACTTACAAAGCTACTGTAAGTAAAGTCTGATTGCTAAGACTGTCTCAATATGCAGCACCAAGTTTTTCTCACTGACACACCGATCTGTTGACAGCTCCTGCTCAGATGACTAAAAGGAGACTTTGGACATGGCACAGAACACCACTAGGAAGCAAAATGCTCAGCCTATGACAAAGTGAAAAATCAGCTTTTTACTGCAGAAGTGACACCTTGCTTATGACACAGATGACACCACCATTCACGACATACACAAACTCTGTCTCAGCATTAAGCACAGAAAGGCAGTATATTTGGTTTATCTCTGAGGACTACACTGGCCGTTTAGGATCCATCACATAAACGCCCTAAGTCCTGTTCTAACCAATATTTTCATTAGTGATGTGGATGATGGAAACAGAAAGGGAAATAAAACAAAGTAATGAGTATGTCTAAACCCCCTGATCTATGAGGAAAAGCTTAAGTGAGGCCTTTATACTGCAGATAGCAAGGTTGCTATTTAAATTTTCAAGTCCTTCAAGTTCTGTTTCTGCATGCTGCCAGGATACACCTAAATGTGCCCTGCCAAAAGCAAATGCGTGCCTGTGCCTCTGTCGCTCCACCCCAGCTGAGATGAGCGAAGAGGCACTGTCACACCCCAGCAATCAGAGCAGCACCCAGTCCGGTGTTTGCTGACACGTGGCACGACTTCACACAGAGCCGTGAGATGAAGCAGCTCCGTGACCCTACAAGATCTCCTTTAACACGCTCACAGATAGTGCTACATGTCAGCAGTATGTGTATGGCAGGCTCTTTGGTGGTCTGGGAGTCAGTGGGAGCTGAGAAGGAAGGTTGAGCTCCTTTCACAGATAACCCCAAAATGTTCAAAGCAGGGTATCAGAACAGAAAAGGTTCCCAGGAGGAGTTAACAATTTACACCAAGCCTGACAAGTTGCTTTCTCAAACATCAGTCCCATGACCCACTGTATTTGGTTTAGATCCAAAGATGCAGATAGCCGAGTTCAAATCTGGGGGGCAATCTTCTCCACAGAACTGAAGGCTATAGAGTTACCCCTTGTATTATCTGCATGCTGTCTTAACTGCTCTTGCAACAGCTAGCTAGGCATTAAGAAGAGAGAAAAAAACCCAGTCAAGTGCTGAATCCTTAAAAAACCCCACTGGAGTTTTATTACATAAAATGGTTTAATTGCTTCAGCATATTTTCTCATCTTAACTATAATTTTATCACTTACATAAACTCTGAATGCCACATTATTTAATATGCTTGGCTTTCTCTGCCCCAATTCTTTTTAGTGGAAGAACCAAGGCTTACAAACCAGCAAATGCTCTAAAATATTTCCAAACCTGTAGCATACTGTGTGAGTGCACCATTATCCTGAAATGGCATTACAGAGGCACTGAAGAGTCTTAACTTCCAGTTGCAGGACTTAGAAATACAGAAAAGCACAGGCAGAATGAACACGTTATTCCTAACACACACGAAGAATTCGAGTGGTCCCCAATGGACTTAAAAACTGTCAGCATACACACAAGCATAATTCATAGATACAAACTGTGTGCCCACCCTCCCATTTACAAGTTGTAGTAAGTCTGAAGACTATGGTCATCCAAGTCACGGACCTTTAAGAGGGGAGGGAAGGGAAAACATCTTACTGTGCCTGTCTTCAAATTTAAAAACTCAATCAGAGATTTATCACTGTTTATCATTCCCTTTAATTCTCTTTACGAAGTCTACAGAATCTAGGTATATTCAGTATACAGACAGACTTCCTGACATAATTTATTCCAGATCCTTATCACTCTTTCTGTGCAGTTCTAAGTTGTCCATTTCTATTTTCCCATTTTTAAGATTACTCCTAGTTTTCTGTCTTGCACAGAGAAAATGACAGATGTATCCGCTTTACTAAGTCATCTTCCCTAATCTTTACACATGAAATATTTATCTTTATTATTGCTTATGCACTCTTTCCCAGACAATATCTTCCTTGTGTGGCACGGTGACCAATACTACATACAGTATCCCAGATGGAGCCTAACACTCTTGTAACCGTATCGCCTCTTATTTTGTATTTTATCCCTCTGATACAACCTAGTAACTTACTTTCTTGCAGCTGTGCACAAGCCTCATGGTTTCAATGATTTTTTCCACAATAACCTTCAAATCCTTTCCTAGTCAGTGTGCTGAATGATTGTTCCATTGCAGCACACACTGTGTTTCCTTTGGTTTCTTGCTCCCAGACTAATTATTTTACATTTTTCCACAGTGAACCGAGTTTGCCAGCTGTTGGCCCAGTCACCTAAACAGTTCTAAATCCTTTTATATCTGATTGTATCGTTCCTAATTTACTGCTCTGAATTTTACTACAAAAAAGGTGGTGGGGAGGATAAATCTCTGCGCACAAATATACATTACTTATATGGGGGCCATATGCATGTGATCAGTATAATTTATCATATGGTTTTGCAATCTATCAGGCAGCTTTGCCCACCTCACTTGCATTTTTCCAATAATCCATCTCTGCTGGGACTACTTCGAACACTCCACACTTCTAAGCAGCTTCATACAGCTGCCATGAGAAAAACCTGCCACAAAAAGAACCCTTTTATTTTCCCAAATTTAATTCTGCAACTTCAAATCACACTTACCTGAAGTTCAATATTCAAGCTTGAATAGTCAGCGATAGTCTGTCTGCAATCTGTGACAGATTCATGGCTCCTTCTTGTGAACACTTGAGGACGGAGATGGGAACTACGTTCACCAACCATCCACCAACTCTACCTATTTAAGATACACCCAACAGCTGTTTCCAGATTCTAGTTGCAAGAAAACTAACAAATATTTAAAATAACAACAATGTGTGTTGTAAGAAAACTTTTGAGTAATATTTAAAGGGACTCAGGACATTGACCAACTCAGCATCTGTACGTGGGAAGGGCAGATAAATCATATAAATTGCTAGCACTCGTACAGCCCAGTCTTTCTATATGTTTGATCCTTCTCTAAAGAAAGTCCTACATTGTCCCTTCTTCATGAATTTTTAAACTCTGGAAGCTTAATGCAGAATTTTGTCTTGCATTAATATAACAAATATTTCCATTTTAAAACTTGTGGAGTTACAACTCAGAGTTTAAATGATGCTCTACTACCTTCTACCTCAATGGGCAAGTCAACCTAGCAGCTCAAAGCCTCCAGCATCACTATATTATCACCTTTTTCTTCCAGCATTACAGAATGAAGTTGAAGCACCGGCTGCTCTCCATGCTATCAGCTCAGAGGCAGCTTTAACACAACTTGCAGGTTCCTCTCATTTCTTCCATTCAATCCTCGTTCTCTGCCATTAATTTCTCTTTCATAAAACAGTATCGCTGTTGTAATTTTACACTTGAGACTACCAAAACCATGTTTTAAAGAACGATGAATTATATGTCTGCAATGCCATTCCTGTGGTATTACAAGAAAATTATTTTAGAAGAGCAGATGCTAGTTAAATCCAAAACCTGATATGAACTTGTAGTGATTTGCTGACAAAAGCGGTGTGGGATACGAATTTGCTTTGAAGACAGCATGTAGTGGAGCATCAGTATTCAGCAACATTCTAGTTCTACCTACACAGCAGAAATGCTGCAGAATAGTAACCTTCAACTCCCAAACTAAATGCGCTCTGATTTTTATTAACAGAAATTTGAAATAGCAGTCTGTGCTTGAACAGACAAAAAAAATACGACTTCAAGGTTTTAACTTTAATTATTACTTCTGGCTTCTGCCAGAAATCCATTAAGGCTATGCAATCTGAGCCGTCTGACTATCATTATTGTCATTTCTCTGATATTTGATGAAGCAGTTTTCTCCTGCTTCTTTTTTTTCATTTCAAGTAGGTTTTGGTTAGGGTTTTGGTTTTTTCTTAAACACAGGAAAACATGAGCCAACACTTCAATGTTTTATTAGAAAGCACTAAGTGTAAGTTCTCTCCGCACTGAAGAAGTTCAACCACCCTTTATAACAGAGAACACCAATGAACAGCGCAGTTGACTGGTTAACATCTCCTTTTCAATCCCTCTCGGCTTACAAACTGCAAAGGCTGTTTCCTCTGGCAAGGGCACTGAAGTGTTACATTAGTGCCATGTTTTTAACTAGTTATGGTGTTAAATAAAAGTGCCAGAATTCTCAATCAGGAGCTGAAAGCCATACTGAGGCAGAAGCCTCACTACAGAAAGATAGGTACACATTCATTTCTCAGACTCAAGTACAAGCAAAGGAGGTAGAGCCAGTAATTCCTGGCTACCATAGCAAACAAGGAGAAATGAGTTGGTTTCTGATTAAATTTCTCTTTGGATGTCAAACAATAGGTAAGCAAGGTACGTCTGGGATGATGGACAGTCATTATCTCAAAGCCACCAGAATGCCATTCACAGACACTGTCTATATGCTCATGACAAATTCCCAGATCCAGCCTAAAAGGTGAGAACTCAGTTACTTTAGATTCCTCCTGGCTTCAGCAGAGAGATGGTTCTCTCTCTCATAGTATTCAGACACCTAAACTTTGATTTATCCTCTGACAAAACTGTCTGACTTAACTCCTTCCTAACCAGGTGTAGTGGAAAATGGGAAAGAGCATTGAAGTTGGCCATAATAACCACATGCAGCCTACGGCTTACATGAATAACTCCAACTCCTGGGAACGGCAGGAAATCTTTGTTGAGAAAAACAAAAATCTGAAGCACTCTCACTTTATTACCATAACTCAGGAAAAAGACCAGACAACAGCTGATACCCAGGTCACAGCAATCACAGCACTTGTAGCTCTGCGGACAGGGAAGAAATTGGGAATGCCCATTCCAACCTGTTCCTGCATGAAAAACTAGTTTTCTTTATGGAAGTGGAAATTGAGGATGCATCCTAGAAGCAAGCACTACTCAATTATGGATAAATTTGGTAAAAAAAACCCAAAGGAATTGTATCAGGAATTAATGTTGTCCTCTACTTTTCTAATCCCAAAGCTAAGGTTTTATACTGGGTGAAAAACTGCAGAGGAACTCCTCCCCTGTTTAGTACAGTATGTCGCAAACACATCTCTGTCTTAAAAACAAACACCAGAAAGAACAAAAGGAGCAGAGTTAGATAAGATTGGAGCAGGGGAATCTCCATTCCACGTTGTGAAGCATTTCAAGCAAAAGAAGAAAAATTTAACAGTGGAGAGAAATAGAAAACTTAGGAACATACAGGATCTCTAAGATCATGAAGTCTAGATCTTCATCTTTCTCATGAACTACTAGGTGGGTCTGAAGAAAAAGTAAAAATGGATGATCCAGGGCGAGTTTACCTGTGTTCAAAGCACAATTATCTTGCACGATTAAGCCTAGGGCTCCTGAGGACCTTATAACAAAAATCATCTGAGTCATTATAGGACTTGCACTCTCTGTAGCTGCTTTGATCAGCAGTCACATAGTTATCACCCACACTTATATGTTCAGCATTCAGCACTTCATTTAAAAGACTAAAAGAAACCAACCATTCCTGCAGTTATGCTTTCAGAAAATCTAGAAAAATGAAAGATAAGCAGAACATTGCTTAAGTTTATATTTGGAGACTTCCTTCACAGTCACAGGAGATAGAAATGAATGGTATAGAGCTTCTGCATTATCTGTGTAAAAGGTGCTTTGACTCTTCAGCTGAAAAGATGGAGATGGTGTTATACCACATTTTTTGCAACAAATTGCTACTTAAAATGAAATAAACATTTCACCATTTGAACACATTAACAAGCCACGACACTATAGCCTTCCAACTTTATTTCAAAGAACTTTATCTGGAGGCGTAAACAATATTTTTACAAACTCTAATGGTATCAGTACTTGAAAATAAATCTCAGATAACCCTGATGTAAGAAGCAACCAGGGTAAAGGGAACACAGCGAGGATGTAAAAAAGATCAGCTACCAAAAGTTGTATCAGGGGACATTTTCAGAGAGAAGTGTATTACGGTTAGCATCTCTGCATCCACATACAACTTACAGCAGTGCTAGGGAGCAAGATGTTTAACAGAGAACGGTGTGCTGGATATTCAGAATTTGTTGGCATCCAGAATGTTTAAATGCTGAGTTAACTCAGTTAACATAGTACTGAAGGGCCCAACCCGACAGATGTACAGCACAAGTGGTGGTTGGACGATCTGAAGTGCGTAGCCGAAGTTTTTTCACGCTGGCGGCTACCACCCGCCAACAGATGAGGGTAAGTACAGGTGTGTGAGTTTGTAGTCCTGAACCTGAAGGGCAGGATGCTGATGGGATGGAGTGACAAGTCCCTCCTGCAGATGCCCACAGAGCAATACAAAGACAGAAACTCCTCCTAAGGCCTCTGGTATCTAGTTTCCACTGGTATGAATTTTGGGAACCCTTCATACAGTGGAGTATATAAGACGCTGGCAGGTCATTACTCGAGTATTTTAACACAGCAAAAAGGACACCAAATGCTTCTTAAACTGCAACAAAGGAAATGTCACTCTGTGATAGGAAAGGTAACAGCAGATCATTTGTGACAGATACAACCCCGAGCATGAGTGCTGAGAATGTGAAAACTAATTTTGCTGAGTTTTGCATATAGTACTTTGAGAGTGGACATTCAATGTCCTAGACAGCTAGTTCAGCTTTTCTGTACTGGAGAGATTCTGTCTCATCATCATATATTATGTTTCTCTAAGAACAGTTTCTTTATTGAACTGTTGTGCAACCAAAGCAGAAAACCATAGATTTTATTTTATCAAAGAGTTAATTCTTCAATTACAAAACTAGCAGTGGAGTTGCGATGCACAAAGTCTGAAACAAGGAAGCACAATCTGAACATAAATTTGTAGCTAATCCCTTCTCCAAGCATGTTAGCTAGAAGAGCTGAGATCCTGCCTCAAAAGGTGGTCCGCTCTGGAGAGACAAGAAGATCAAAGTCCCTTTTGCTCCAATTACACCTGATGGCTATCACGACGCTATACTGTGTGCGAGCAAAACTTCAAAGCAGACTTAAGGGCTCTTGCTCTTTTTTTCTAATAAATTCAGCAAAACTCATTGTGCTCGCAGTTTTGATTACCTCTGGATTTCTCTGAGAATACAAATGAAACAGTTTCATGTTACACATTATCTGCACAATCCTTTACAATGCCCAGACCCCGCACTATGCTGATTTTGTTCTCTATCCATCTTTCTGCTTAGGCAATGGAGGGACCTATCCTGTCATATGACTTCTCCAAGCAGGCTTTCTCCGTGGTCTTTCCTAAAGCTTTATCTCAACTTCCCCATTACAGAACACATTGCCTGTGTAATAGTTTGAAATCTCAGCATTCAACACATATTGCCAGGTTTTTAAGTGCACATATAGCTGAAGTGTCTCAATTTCCCCTTTTAGCTGAAAACATTCAAATTAACAGAAACTCAATAGTTATTTCCTGAACTGGGAAAGTATATAAGCTGAAATGCAAAGTATGGAATCTCAAATTATGACTTATTTTATTTTTTTAACATGAAAGCAAGCATACATCCAATCCCAATGTAATAATCTTATAGAAAGGTACCCACTGTATTCAAACTGAAACAAGTATGTAATTTATTAGTAGCAAAGTAGCTAGAAAGAAAAGAAAATTTAGGCAGGGAGGGGATGGATAAAAACCCTAGAAAAGTAGTGGGATGAGAAGAAAACAGTTCATGTTAAACAACAGCATAGCTTAATTAGCACTAGAAAAGCCCATTAGGTGGATATTGCAAATCTAACAACATGGAGCGATATGACATCAGACTGACATGATGTTTGGTATAACAGTTTACTTATCTCTCATTTATCACAAAACCATTTAGGAAAAACTTTTTTTTTTTTTAATATAGAAATGATATTTCTATTGCTAAAATTGTTCAAGTTTTGTGGCTTCCCTGTGAAGCATTGCCCCGTTCCACTTTGAGAGGTAGTTAAAGTTGAATCCAGCTGAGGTCAGTTCACTGTCATTTACCCTGAATGAGCTGAAATTTCCAATAATTCTATGTGGGAAGGAATTTCTGTTAACTATGGAAAAGTTGATGCACTTGTTTTTGACCTGCTAGAAAAACAGGAACATACTGTGTTGGGATACTGAAGACAGAGTCCCCTGTATTCAAGAGAAAAGAAAATAAATTCATATGTATCTCTTATATTGAACACAGAATCTCTTTACATGTGCCTTGTGTGTAGTAGAAAATGAAAATCCATTTTTCTGGATTAATTTAGTTTCCATTACTAACAGTTACATTACAAAGAAGCCAGCATGTTTTACCAGCTTCTAAGGGCCCAGTCACCAACTATGAATTACTCTCCAAATGACGGTATAGTCTGGCTAATTAAAATTTAAAAATTAACTATCAAACCAGCCTGAAAGATTGATGTTTTTTAAAATTCAAGCAAGACTGATCTTCGCACATAGTGGCACAGTAAAGAAGGCATTCCTTGCAAACACATGTTTAATTCTGAGCGGCACTCCTCCCTGTGCCCTGTGGAAATGAAGAAATCTGCCTGGGCAGGTGAACAGCAACAGTCCACCCCAACCTTCTCATGCCAGTGCCTTCAGCTGTGGTAGGACCGCAGATTTCACCAAGAATTGCAGGTTCCACCTTGATCGTTCTCCTGTCCTGTGAGAGGAAATCAATCCCAGTCTACCAGCGGTTCACAGAAGATGTAGACAAATACTGCATATCAGAAACACTGTAACCTGTTTTTTTCTATTTTATTAATTCCATTCCTCCTAAGCAATTAATTGCCCAACAGGCTCTCTCATCGACAAGTGAAGGTCTCATGACATTTACAGTTTCTCCTAAATCTGCCAACAGGAATATAAAAAGTTATTCTTGCAACATCCCAAGACAGAATGTTTTGTTTATAAAACAAGGGGAAAAAAGCCTTTCTCAATCAGGACCTGAGATTAATCCCATTAATAAGGGATACTGTGAGGAGTGAAAAAGTCTCTACTCTTGCACACTCATCTTCAGGTTTTCCAAATCCTGGACTGGAGTTAGGCAGGAGATGGCCTTACGTGGAAGCGGGCAATGAGGATGGGCAGACACGCCAGTCTAACTGCCCACGGTGGGGAGAGGGGCTCCGCACTGAAAAGGGCTCAGGGGAAGTCAGAGAAGCAGCACCCCGCACAGGTACAGCTGCTGCCCTGAAGGAACTCAACACATATTCCATCTCCTGCAAGCAGAAAAAAAACTTACTAAAAAATTAGTTCTGATGGACACATACCAGTGTCCCTGCCCCTGAAGAATACAGGAAGCTGAGTGAAGAGTAACAGCAGTTTTTCAAACACGCTATGAAAGGAAAATTTTCAGGCAGACAAAGACCCAGCTTGGAAAATTAAAAAATAAAACCAGACCTGTGCCTGACAGACACCACTGTTTCAAATAAAGGACTCCAAGCGATTCACATCCTTTCCTCCCTTCCTTGCAAATAATTTTGTGCCTGGGAATTGTTAAGACTCTTTTCACACACTACCACTATTTATAAGAATAATACACTGTGCTCTAGCAGTGTAATAAAAACCTACTAAACTAGAAAACCTGGCAATTAATCACACTGCATAGGCGATGCATTCTTTTGTAAACCAGAGAAAAATATATTCTGTTTGTCACCAGTAGTGAATTTCCACACTGATGAATCGGTTCCCACCTTCAATATTGACAGTTAGTTTTCTGAATGTTTGATAGGAAGTATTTAATTTGCATATTAAATTGTAAACTTGACACTGCATTAGCTTGAAAATGAAAGTGTGTCTAACGATGCGGTACACTTCTAGAAATCTACAGTCTCTAAGAATCGGGACAAAACACACCTCACCACAGCAAAAGCTGTTTCATAATTTGAAATTTCAGAATAGCAGCTTGTGAGAAGTGGATGCAAACCTTCTACGTAGCATCTCACCTAAAATGAATCAAAACACGGACACTGATTAAAGTCAGTTTCTTTAAGTAGATTTGTGATTTAGTTCATTTCAGCAGGAGTCATAGACTGACCAGAAGCCAACTGTGTAAGCCCACACAACTGGCTCTCTGAAGACAAATTTCAATACAGGAAAATGCCACTGAGCTGTCTTTATAATTCACTCAAATTACTATTGGGATATTGTAGCTTCCATTATTTTCAGTACCCTACAGCAACATAGTTACTTTCAAAGGAAGTTTACTTAATTATTCTGAGTTACATGGCAAGTTAAAAACACACAAGATCCCTCCAGTAACTGTTTTTTTTAAGACATCAAAGCACATTACACACTTTATTTTTGCATAGAGAGAAGGAAGCTGCTTGTCACAGATATGTCTGTTTTCTCAGAAGCATCATTCTCTAGCACAGACCCATCAACTGGTGAACAAACCGAAACGACAACGTTTGTTTTAGGAAGATGAAGGTGTGTGAGATTTCTTTCTGAGACAAGGAGAACTGGTTTTAATCAACAATATAAAATATCCAAAATGCATGCTATAAAAGCCTTTTACTCAGGCTAACATTTATGTCTGTATCATGTTTTATTTTAAAATAAAGTTGTGTCAATGAAGTCCTTTGATCCTTCTGTTATTAAGAGTTAAAATTTTGGGCTGATGCCTTGCATACATTTCAAGCATGTTATGACTACTGTGCCATTTAACTACACAGGGATTAGATGGGAATTATTACAGGAAGCTTGATCTTTAAAGGAAAAGCAAAAACTCAATCACCTTTGTAGAATTGATTTTTAAGGTTCAGGTGGATTTCTTTTCTTTAGACAATTTGCAACATACTGATCTTGAACTAGAATCATAAAAACGATGTGGCAAACCAAACTTTTATTAAAGTTAGTCAAGACTGAGTTATGGTGAAAACTGCAGTGTAGACTTGTACCAAACCAAACACTTCTGAGACACAACTAAAGGGAACACCAACATACAAATTTGTAGAAATAAATATTTTACATTTCAGCTTACGGACACAACTACATTAGAAAACAAGTCTTTTGTTTTGTTTATGATGAAATAGAAGATGCAGCACACTGTTTACAGAAATATGTATTCTGATTTTAAAGCCTGTTGATGGTTCAGCTTATGCTACCAGGTTGTAAAATTCACTGGAATAAACATCAATGCTATATATATATGTGTCACCTTTAAGACAATGTTAGCCTAATTGTCATCTGTAACAACAACAAAAGAAAACAAAAAAAGGACAAGCGCATTTAATTTCACCAATAATGAGGCTCCTAAAACCTAACTCCTTGTATACTATAGTCCCAAATCATGGGGGATTGGTTTATTGTAAAAAAAAAAAAATAATTTTTGGCAACTGTTGGTCAGTTACTACATCCATTGTATTAGCATAATGTAAGAATGATGGGATTATGTAAAAAGAACCCTTGGCCCCAGCTAGAGATTAAGTAGTCATGTCACACTCTTTCTATTCTGCCACCTTGAAAACTATTTCAAAGCCATTCTAAATCCATGCTAGGGTTTTAAATACAGAGTGCTTTCAAAAGCCATCTGCAAAAGAAAGCGTGCTAGAAATAAGCCAGCTAGCTATTTTAAAAATTTCTGTGATTATTAGTCTTTAGACACTCACAAAAGGCTTCAGAAAAGCTCAGATCTAACAGCTATTTACAAAGTAATTAGAAGAAAAAATCACTACTTAATCTAAAGCCATAAGCATGAATCCAATTTGATAGCTGAAAAAAAGTAAAATATCAGTTAACAACATTCACCTGTCTGAGCTTCATAGCTATCAGTATTTAAACCTTTATTAGAAGCTACTTCATGCCTAAAACTATACAATAGCAGAATCAGTGCCCACGATCTTGTTCAATACTGATTAACTGGAAAGGAATCCTAGATGTAAGAGAAACCTTGCAACTTAACCTAACCTTCCCTGAACAGACAAAAGGAAACAAAAGGTGGATCTTCAGAGTTAGCAAGACGAATTATGCTGAAGATATTTCAAACAAGAGCAGAGTATGTGACTGATGGGAAATACAGTGCAGCTTATTCATCATTTTTTCATTGTAATTTCAGATTTTAATAAAGTGAACTGCCACACAGCATATCTCCAGCAAGGCTTAGAAAATCACAGTTTCTTTATGGTTTTCACTGCGCTAGTATGTGAGTGCAACTCATGGATGTGAGTCACCTAAGTCTTACTGTCAAGCAGTCGTCTCCTTCTGTTATCACAGTGGCAAAAACCATTTTTCACCCACTAAGGCACAGGAATCCGTAGTCCAAACACAGATTAACAACTGTCTTTTTCTTCAAACCACAGACCCCAGAACAAACCGCAATATGCCATTTCTTGATGGACCTCCTCAAGAATGACTTTCTAGGTAACTGCATTAACAAAAGTGCACTATAACCAGAACACACAAAATTACATTCTCCATCATCTGAATCAAACCCACCAACTTTCTCATTGAGTTCTACTGCAAAGACACCAACCTCCTCCCTTCCCCAAATCACAGTCTGATACAGTCCTGCTCTAAGGTCAGCTTCCCTGGCACCGCAACAGACATGCAAAATACAACACCTCACTACCACAAGCAAAGAACTCACAGCCCAACAGGTATGACTACAGTAACCTCGTGCAGTACAAGATTTCTGCCTCATGTCCTTCCTGCAAACGTGTCCCTACCTGTCACTGTCCCATGCTGGAAACCATACAGGGCAAAAGGTATCAGAGAACAACCAATACATCCTTGGAAAAGGCTGTATAATGGAAGTTATGTTTTCCAAACCCCATTCTTAGGGCTTCTTCAGCCTTACCTAACTCATTATCCATAGCAAATCTCCAGTGGCTTGTGGAATGGAACAGGATCTTGCAATAATTAACCATCCTTGTCACTGTCTCCACAATAATCACTGACTCCGAATACAGATTCACAGTTCGCATTTCCTGTAAGAGTACATACCAGATGCAAAAAATTATTTCATGGAGACCACTAACCACTAACCAATGCACAGCAGAACAAACTCACACAAATGAAAACAGAAACAGCCAGTTGTCAGCACACAACTTCTCAAAACAAAAAAACCCAAACCAGAACCCCTCTGTCTCTGACCTTTCTGTCTTGACATTCAAATAAGACTTACAAAATATTTCCAGAAAGTGAGCTTGCAAACTAAAATTTGTAATTTTACTATACACTAAATAGAACAATTTTGGTATCAACACTGGTCTTCTGACTTACAGTCCCCACCACACCTACGGTTGTGTTAACTACAGGTGTAACTCACTGCTTGCTTCTCTCTTCCAAGCTGGCCAGTAACACTCCCCTTATCAACATGTCCCTCTGCCCTGCAGGCACCAACCACCCTTTTATCTTAATTTGTCTAACTGACATTTTAATGTTACATTCAGAGTAACTGCTCTTCAGTCATCCTTCCTTTTCATCAGATCTGAAGAATGCCCTGTGTGATCAAGATGTCACATGAAACAGTGGACAAAACACACCTATACCATCAGCTAATGCACCTGTAAGTACCTACTATCATAGGCAAAATATTTAAGAAGAAATATGATAAAATTCTCTCAACTTTCTGTACTTCTCAACAGAAAAATGGATTGTCAATTGTGTTAACCATGTTATGATGAAAATAGCATTGCAATGACCAATCTGTATATCCCTGGCACAGAATACGTTCCTCTGCTCATGAGATGAAAGTAATCCTAAGACAATTAAAACAATCTACAATCAGGATGAAAAAGCAACAAATGAGGCTCCCAAAAGTTTTCTTTTTAGTGTAGCAGGCCTAACCGAGAACTTTTGCCCCAGGAACAAGGAGAATCAACAAACTAACAGAACTGGTAACAGTTCTTATCCTGGAAGGACCAAATGAACGAGTAGGGACCAAACACAGCTAACAACAGCACAAAGGATTTGTAAGTATAACGCAAGGATCTGATCACAGCCTGCAGTTGTCTTTTGTCTAAAACTATACAAACACGTGGAAAATGCAGGTTTGCAGTGTGATGCTTCAATAAAAAGCATTAAGCTGCCAAAACCAGAAACAGAATGTAATTACCATAACAAAATACTCTTGAAAGGGAAACGTGTGTTTTAATCGACTAGTTACGCTTTGGAGATATAAATCATATCCCAAAAGGCAGCAAAGGTGTACAACCAACTCAAAGGTATTCTTAATTATACCTTACTGTGAAGTGGCCTTTGTTCCTAAACACTATATTTACCACACAATTATTTTCATATCAATGATGTATTAACATTTTTGACAAAGCAGGATAGGGGGACAAGGTACAAAGCGATAAAAAGCTATGTATATAATGGCTGTTCTGTAAGCAAAGGTCAAGTGGGGTAGCTTGGAAAAGTCTCGGAGTTCAAGATGCCTTGCTCAGTACTACCTCCAGCGTTAGCTGTAGGCAGTGAGCAGGCTACTACTGCCTGCAGCCCTCTCGGTGAGGTCTGTCCAATTTAGGCAAGGTGGACACTTCCCCACTATCACTATCAAATTACCATGTCCCTCTACCATGTTTTAGTTAAATGCTTGAGCTACTCTTTGTCTATTGTGTCCTCAAATACCATGGGATACTGATGATGCATGAATTACCTTTCTGCCACTAACCTTGACTGATTCAATCCACAGCTCAGCCCCAGTCTCCGATAGCCACTCTTGGATTCCCACCCCATCTCCTTCCAGCTGAAATGACTCTGACACAGCTCCTTCTCTTTTTATATGAATTCTACTCACTACTTCATTCTTTGCGTTGTTCCCAATCTCGTTGTTCAAATCTTCCAGTAAGAAGCCATCCTCCAGATCCATCTTTCATGTAACACAACTACCTTTGCTGCTGCTTTTTTTCTTTCTACATAGACACGCTTCAGAGAGGACGTGATCCTTTAACATTCAGAGCTGCCCAACTTCCCTCCAGGATAATGGCAGTTAAGATCATAAATTGTGCTGAATTGTTTAGTGTCAACTTCTCCTCAACTCTGTGGCAGTTTTTTGTTTGTTTGTTTTGGTTGAGGGTTTTTTATACTCACCACAGTTAATTTGAATTAACCAAATGTTTTGCACTCAATTTCTGGACTACTTCGCATTTCTACTCACTGCATTTTATACTGCAACTGTTTTTTATCCTTCCAGTGGTACTATTTTCAGTCTACTTTGTTGAACAATGAAACCACAAAACTAAGGATGGAAAAAACTGCCCTAATTATAACTACTAGTTCAGTCACAACTTAGCCTTCCTTCTTACGTGTATAGTGTAGTGATATGATACTAAAAGTTCTTTCAATTGTTTCAGCACTCTAAAACACACAAAACCCCCCAAAGCTCTGTTATATAGCAACATCTTTATAGCTACACTTAGCTTCTCACCCCAGTATGTGCCTCCACCGTTTGAGCTGAGGGAGTAATTGGTAGATTCAATAGGATCTAATCTTGATTGACTGAGGGGAATTAAAACCCCACACCTCATATTTTACAGACAGCAAAGGAACATAACGAGTCCAGACTTCCCAGAACCTATACTCGGCAGAGACTGTCCTGCCCCTGTTACTGCTCCATCCACACTGCCCAGTCCCTCAGCTGTTCTGTTCCCCCTTTGCTAATCCCTTTACCAAACTTGCAGGTACCACCTCAGCAGCTGGTTTTATCCTTCCATCTCCTGATCTGAGTCTGTCCCATTCCTGTCTCCTACACCTAAGTTATGCCCCCGAAAGCAACTGTACCTTCCATTTCACCTTCACTGAGCAGTTTCAGAGAAATTCCGCCTAAGGCTGACTCCTAGCACAAAGAATTTTAGAGGAAGCAGTTACATTTTGACACTTGGGAACAAGGGGAACCATGCTTGTAAAGAACAAGGTTGAGTAACCTCATCTAGCAGCAAAACCACTGGAGCTACCTGGAAACTGTATCTGTGACTTCGGAAGCCCATGAACTTTTATGTTGCCCCAGCTCCTAAAAGCATGCCCATACGTGTATATATGCATCTGTGTGCACGCAGATACATAAATAAAATGTCACAGTTTATCTGTTCTCTGTTCAAGCTAAGCATTTATTGGCAAAAAATGACAAGTATTTTACCACGTCATATCAGAACACCAGGGTTTAACCATGGAGGCACTAAAAGCACATCCCATTCCTATCTGTTGGGTGCGATATAAAGCAGAATCATTAAATCACCAGTAATTAGTTATCAGCAGATGAGGATACAATGCTTTCCCAAATCAACTTGCTTCAGCAGAACATGGTTTTGTGAGGAAACACTTCTTTATAGTGGAGAGGTGCAGACATTATAGTGAATATTTGAAGGTGTGGTAAGAGTTGCCCACACAGACCCATCCTCTAGTGTCTGCCAATACAAGACATGAGTGGTTGTAACAATCTCTTTCATGAATCCCCAGTAAGTATTGTGATTTAAAAGTCCATACAACGTTGTCTTAGCTACCTTACTTGATTAGTTGATAACACAACTATTGCCAACGCTGCTTTATCAAATAATTTCAAGGGTTTATGATAAAACAAAGTTCAGTGAAAAACATGCCTTTCAGAAACATTTGCATTCCCTCACTGTTTCTCTGACCCATAGAATCACAGAATGGTTTGGGTTGGAAGGGACCTTAAAGATCATCTAGTTCCAACCCCCCTGCCATGGGCAGGGACACCCTCCACTAGACCAGGTTGCTCCAAGCCTCATCCAGACTGGCCTTGAACACTTCCAGGGATGGGGCATCCACAGCTTCTCCGGGCAACCTGTTCCAGTGCCTCACCACTCTCTCCGTGAAGAATTTCTTCCTGATATCTAATCTAAACCTCCCTGCTTTCACAGAATGCCCCTGTGCGCACAGTCAGAAGGCTGTTTCAGAAACATCAGTGATAAAGAGGCAGCTTCAAAGTAACACAGGTGCAATGCAATGTATTTGCCAGGTCCAGCAATTAATTTTATTTGTAAAACACAGGATACTGAAAATAAGCATGACTTCTACTCTTGTCTTTGAGGGGAGCATCTGTTTTGGGAGACCAAAAGTAGTCTGCAATCACTAGTTTTGACAAGTGAAGGCTCTGCTGCATAAAGGCGTCCAAAACACATCTTTTCCAGCAATACATAATATGCAATGGCTCACCACTGCCACAGGGTGTCACAAGTTTAATAATGTTTAGCAGAATTCAAAATGTTGCAAGTGAAGATGACAGGGAGAGTCCAATTACAGCTCGACACAGGCTATTACCTCAGTTAACTCTTCAGCAGCAGCTGTGAAATTTGTTATAAATTTTAATGATTAACAGCAGCTACAAGCAGGACTGGGAGGTGGTGAAATCACCACATTTCGCAATATGTATCCACTTGAATCAGTTATTTCTACTAAAATAATCTAAATGTCTTGCTTCTAACTGAGCTTTTGCTCCTACTGAGTCTGGAAAATGCTACCATTAAAAATAAAAAGATGTGCTTCTTCAGAATAACCACCATTTTTTACTTCTAAAGGTCAAAAGTAAATAAATACTGATATACCACACAAATTATTAGTACTTATGACAGTTGTGTTACTTTTGCAAAGCAATCATCTTGGGGTTCAATACTTGCCCCTTCTTGGACTAGATACATTTCATTTGGTGACACTGAAGCATGAACACACTTGTGGGGGGAGGAAGAGAAAAAATGGACTCAGAAGGGTGAATTTTCATTATTGGAAGAAAAAACCCATATATCCAGTTTGGGATTTTCACATGTGTGTGTGTATACACACACACACTCCCCCACCATTACATAGGTACTGCATTTTACGTATGTGTATACACACACATACAGATAGAGGGGGAACATTCAATACAGGGTACCAATTTTTTATCAGTTTAATATTTGAAGGGATAGTATGATTCACCTGAAATTCAAGTTATTAGTTTTTCATGTTTCTTGTGAATGTGCTCCCAACTCCATGCCAACCCTTCATCCCACTTCTCCAAGCAATTCAGGACTGTTTGCCCGCGTCAAGCTTCACCAATAAGTCTAATGCTTGTGTGCAATCACAGCTCCCTACACTTTCTTTCAGAGAAGGATTTAAATGTTGAAGAGGCTGAAAATGAATATTAAATCACAGAATCACTAAGGTTGGAAAAGACCTATAAGATCATCCAGTCCAACCATCAACCCAACACTACCGTACCCGCTAGGCCATGTCCTCAGGCACCACATCTACACACTCCTTGAACACCTCCAGGGAGGGTGACTCCACCACTTCCCTGGGCAGCCTCTTCCAGTGCCTGAGGAATTATTCTATTTTTGCTCAATAACTTATTTTGTACTTAGCTCTGTAAATACTGAAGTTTGATGGTGATAATTAGAGAATTTGGTGAGAAGTGTTGAGGGCAGCAGTTTATAACCACACACTTTGCCAGGTTTCCATTTCGGCTTTTTAATACTACAAAGGCAGCCTCCTGCCACAGATTGTGAAGAGAGCCTAAGACGTCAAAACCAAACACCTTTGCCTCTACAACACTAATCCAACAGACTGTGTTTTTATTAGACTCAGGAATACCGGTAAGAGTACTCAGTAGATCACAGCCGGTCAGGACATTTAAACATATGCAAAACTTGTTTAAGGCTCTTTCTATTTGACAAAACACTTCAATCTGTGCTCTGCTTTATGGACAAATTTATGCTCAGTTAGTTTGGCCAGAATTTAAGCAAACAAGGATTAAGCATAATTTTTCAAAAAGTATTTTGGGCTGCTAACTTAGCTGAGTTGTTTTACCACATTTGAAAATTAAGTATAAAAATGATGCACTGTGTATACACACAGATTGGTATCTCGAAATGACATAGCCCAGAAAATTCCTAGGCCGTTTTTTCATTTTCCCCATATTCTGCATTCCAAGATTAGGTCAGGGAGCATAATTTCCCAACTCGGCTTTCTGCTTTTTTATTTTTGATCTTCCAAGGTGCTGCAGGATAATCCCATTTTCTCTCACTTTTTGCTATCTCGTCTCTGCTCAATTTTTCTCTTTAGTAAACCAGGTGAAGCTAGTATAAGTCAGATGAAGTCAGTGGATTTATCCTGATTACAGATCAGAGAATCTAGTTCATTTTTATTGATGTATTAAAAAAATTACAAGCTTGACTGATTTTGAAGTAGTAGTCTGAGACTACTCATCATCAGCCTTAGCTACACCATACACATTTGGACAAGCAGTGATGCTTTTATTTTAATATATATACAAACACATACATAGAGACACACTTCTAAGGGAAGAGACAAAAATAATCCTAATAGCCTTAAAAAATGAACACATGGTAAGTTAAATGTGGATTTTAAAATAAATACTGTAAAGCACTGTTTCAATTAAGGAGCAGGGGTTTTTTTGTTTATATATTTCATGGTTAAACTATTCAGTTACTTCCAAACTATAAGCCTGGCTCTTCATTAATTCCAAAAATATGGAAGTAAGAAATTGTAAGATTTTTTCACAGTTGTCTGCCATAGGTTTTTGTTGCTCTAATAGAGATTTCTGCTGATGAGGTGAGCTATTTCAGTCTGTGAAGTTACAACTCAATTCTCTTCCCTTGGTGCAGTTTTGAACAAGACACTGATGGGATCAGACTTGTGTCACTAAGCTTTTCTTATAAAACACATGAGGGTTTTCTTTTTTTGTTTAAAACAGATTTAGGACAAGTACTGCACATTTATGGAACAAGAAAAACACTTGTTACCATGCAGTAAAAAAACTCTTGTACCCTTCACCATTAGGACTAAGAAAAGTAACACAATGAAAAGCTCCCTGAAGGCCAAGAATACGTACCAAAGCTGTGTGAAACAGACTTCACATCTCTAATGTCAGAGACGCTGGATCTTTGTCTGTTTTGCTTTAGTTCTCTAGGGGAAGTTGGAAAATCATGACAGAAAATGCTGTAACAAAACCTGTTTGCAGCATGGTCAGAAGACAATAGATTCTCTCTTCCCTAACAATAAATCCTCTCTTCCCTCAAATCATAACCCTAATCAAAATATTGGACTGACAGCTTTCACAAAGAAGGAAGAGCAGATGCACAGTAATGAATTTCTAATCTCTTAGAAAGTACCACACAACTGAAGAAAGACAGAAATAGAAAGTCAGGCCATCAAGGTATACCAGAAATGGTTATTGTTCAGATTTACAGCAAAAAAAAAATTCCTTAAAGGACCAAAGTTAATGGGACACAATCGATGACCTAGTAAATTAAAAATAACCAAGTGAGAAAGGGTTTAGTGAGTTGCATGGCCAATATAAAAGCATAATTTGGTGAAACTTGTTTTTCTTCCCTTAAAATTTCACTTCCTAGGGAGAGTTTATTTTCTATAATGCTTCTAAATTTGACTCAACTTTGAAGCTCTAATTTTTCATGCTCATGAAAAAGCTTCTATAACATGATCCACCTCCAGGCAGACATAGGAAGGCATACATTGGCCTGTTATTCTTTCCTTCTCTGAGAACTGTCACTTTTCCATGAGGATGAGAATGCAATTACACCATTGTCATTTTCTAATTAACATTATGGCATTTAAAGCTTTTAATAATCAAGCTGATACGGGACTTCTCAGGGAAAGGAAATAATTGCAACCTCTACAGCACATGATAAACAGTAATATCATCATAAGTTCTTACTTCAAATCAGCAGAAAAGCCTTGGCATTCACTTGAAAAGAAAGTATAATACATTGAAAAGCCCTCTCACTCCATTACTTCATCTAAACAAAATATGTTTAATTAAGATGGTGTATTAACTGTTCTTCTGAATTCGACATTTATTTCAAACGGGAACAACAACCATGAAGCAGCACATATAATGCAATAATTGTTTACATGATATTTTAATAGTGAAAGCCAAGGTATTAACAGTCTTTTGTGACAGTAAGGATTTAATGCAGTTCCTTTTAAGCACTGGGTTTGGTGTTTCGGGATTTTTTCCCAATAAAATAAAAGCATAAATAAGAAAACCCTCACAAATAAACGACTGAAGAGATTTCAGCTCCCCACCCCAAAGCATTCTTGCTCTGGAGTCAGACAGCATTTTACAGGGAAGATACAGAGCTTCCCTTTGAGTAAAAAGGAAAGAATGCCAATAATTAGCCACCCAGGAGGCATTTGTTTCACAATATTTTTGTTACTCCATGGATTCCATTGTGATAGGATTTGTGGAGACTTACAAGCAGGCTTGGAATATAGCTTCTAATTCAACAATGCCAGTTTGCCATAAGTAACTCTCATTTGTTTGTCAGAAATCATCAAGGCTTTTACGTTTTCCTCAACATTTTCAACGGCCACAGAAAAGCTAGGATTTTATTTGTGGTGCACACCAGAAATTACAGCTAAAACCAACAGCAATTATATAATGCTGTTCTCACTTCCATTTAAAGGGACAAAATTTGTTATTGTTTTAAAAAGCAGAATAGAATATTTATGGCCTACTTAATACAGGCAGATACGAATAAGTCAGTTAAATGCTAATTCTGAAAGCTAATTTTAAAAAGACCTGAATATGATAACCTCACATGCAAAGATCTCAAGACAACTCACCATGATTCTATCCAAAGACACTGGAAAATATAAATTGCAGAACTATAGGAATAGGTGAAATGACAAAGATTAATAGGGGTGCTTTCTTTCTGGAACGATGAAAAAAAAAATCTTTTCATAGCCAAAACGAATAAAAGCTTCTCTGAAAGGATATTATCAGTAGATTTTTACTGTATTCAGGGTCACAGTCTGGAAACAGAAAGCACTGACATCAAAGCATGAGAAAGCCAAGTTACTGAAAAAAAAACATGGTACAATTTTCATACAAAAGTTTGTGCTTCTAAAACAGGACAGGATTTTTACTTAAAGAAAACCTAGTCCTTTTGTTGACATTCTCAACAGGAAAGGTAGAGACACAGCAGGTAAAACAAACACATCAATCTCTGCTCAGTTTGGTAGGTGCTTCCTCCATGGCAGGCATATTTCTGGGACAATTCAAAATGCCATGGGAAGTTTCTTGCCTTTTATCTCAACAGGTTTCGATGTGGAAGCATCAACAGATACATATATACATACGTATGCATGTGTGTGTATATATGTATAAGTTTATTGATTTTGCTGAATTGTCTATATAGTACTCAAACACTTCAGTATATTAATGTTCTGAAGTAAATCACATCTTGGTTTTGCACAATTCTATTTCAAATCTCTAATTTTATTTTAAAAAGATTTAAAACTGCATTCTTCCACGCTTCGGAAGAATCCTTCATATAACCCAAAATTCTCAATTATATTTGCTAGAGAGCTTCCAAAACACTTATCTGCCCCAGAAGTATTTTTTTGAAATCAGTACACGTAAGAAAAACTAAACTATATCTCAACTGTAAAACTCCATACATAGAACTTTAAGAGGATTAAATGCATTCTTACTCAATTAAACTTTTACTGCACTTTCTCTATTGCTTAATCTGTAATGCAAATGCACACCTTAGCATTACAGAAAAGAAGATAAAGTGAAAAAAGACACATTAAATTACCCTAAAAATTTCTGAATTTAATCAGTAGACATTAAATTTTACTCATCAAATCCACAGCTATCTGAAGTGGTAAAAATAAGTCACTACTGACTCACAGTTAGTAGGCTAACCACACTTTTGCAGCTCCTGCTAGTCTTCTCAAGGACACACCTTCTGTTCTTGGGCCTAAAATAATTAAGGCTTCCCTGGTAAAGGATAACTAATTCCTTCCACTGGGCCAGGGGCTGCAGTCCCCATCTATTTGATATGATGCCCTAAACAGGTCAATCATCATCTTATGGGGGGAACTGATTTGCCATGGCGATCACAACTCAGAAAGTATCATTTAGAACAAAAATCATTGTCATGTGGAACAGAGGTGCTTTAAAGAACACAAATCTGTCGTCCGTCATTTCCATATGATAACATCCCCATACATTCTCCAACAAAGATGTTGCTACACTTTAAACAAAGGCAAGGCTTTGACACCCATCAAATTATTAACTCAAAAATACCACATCACCAAAAAGAGACAAAGAACTCCAGAACCAATATAAACTCCAGAGAGAGAACAAGTAGAAAGAAATATTCCACTCAAAGACAAGCAAAAAATTGTGGTTTAAATACTGGAGTTAGAGAGAAATCTCACACTCATTCACCTCAAACCGACAGAAAACTTAGAAAAAAGATTTTTCAGACTTTTTCCCCACAACATAATGAATTCAGGCAATTGACAGGCAAATCATATTCTCTACAGTAAGACTACTTGGAAGTTCCACATGAATTATTTGTCCTGCCTCCAAAGCCATACAGACTTGCTAGGATTGACCTGAAGAGTTGCAGAGCAATGGTGTCAGGCTAGGAAGCCCCGCTCTGTGCACTTCTGTCCTGCAAACCAGACTGTCTACACACAAAGGGGGCCGCTGGCACGACCAGAGCGGTCACAGCTTTGCCAAGGCTCAGAGGTCCATGTACTGCCTGCCTCATATCCCCACCACTGCTGGCTGGCGTGGGAGATGGTTCAGGTCAACTTGAACCTGTCTTGAGTTAGTCCAGAGAAAGCAAGAAACTCAGTTCTGACAGATTTGGAGAGTCTTGAAAGAATATTATAATTAACTGGGGGGGGAAGGGGACTCAAAAGAGGAAAGCAAATAATGGTCAGAAGCAGAGGGAAAGACTGACCCTAAGCCAGTGTACACTTTTATGACTATAGACCGTGGGCTTAGGAAAACTTAGAATTTACTTTCTTAACTAAACATGAGCTGTCATGGTTAGAAGCAAACAGTGACAGCAATTCTGAAATTGTGACAATTTTCAGCAAGCACCGGCCCTTCAAGAACAGCAACAATTGCGAGCAGGTATTTGGGCCCAAGAAACAGATTTAACCAAGTCTGCCTGGGAAAGCTTAACTCACCGTGTCAGCAGGAGAAAAGACAACGAGCTGAGCCATTTGGAGCATGGCTCTACCACTTGACTTGTGAAAGAAGCACAGGTCACATCTTTCCACTCCACTGCAGCTAGAAAAAGCACCTTAAAAGCTACAGATAAATTAAAAAGTGGATCTCGGTCGGAGAAAAAGAGGAAAACAAAAGGCCTTTAAGTAATGGATCAGCATGAACTGCACTTACAGAACTCTCCTGGAGATCAGCCTTTCCTAACTTCTGAGATTATATAGGAAATATTCATTCATGTGTTACTAACAATATCACATTTATCAGAAAAGATAAACGCAATCATGGTCAGAACACATGTAAAAGACAGAGTGGTTTCACAGGTAAGACAGAAAAATGTGCATCTGGCACTTGTTGAACATACACAGCATACAGGGATTCCTGAGTTTTTCTTCCAGTTTTAAGGTTGCAGAAAGCTCGTGGTAATATGAAAAATCAGTTTAAAACCTGTCTACAGGCATCTACTTTTATAACTACTAACTCATTGGGCTGTTACTGAATTTATATTGAAACTTCTGCTCTCATCACATCCCACAGGGCTTTGGAATTTTACTGAATCCCACCCAGTCGTGGCAGAAGAGCTGAAGTTACTTCAGTAGCATCCTATTCATACACTGTGACTTTTCACTTCAATCTTATAAATATATTTTAAAATACTGACAGCAGGGGCAGAAGTCAAAATAATGCTGTTCGAGGATTTGCTTTTTTTTATTAAAATAATATCCCACGTAGGCTGCCAGGAATTTTAGCCAACCTTTTTAGCATACCAAAATGCGACCTCTGAAATGAAATACTTACATAACTGGTTTTATAACAAGATTATTCCTTTAACAGCAGAAGAAGCTACAGACTTGCCAAATTCTTTCCCCCAATATAGTCGCAGCAGTTCCGAAGCAGGGTGTGACACCAGGAGGAAGAGAGGCATATGGCAGTGTCAGGAGTAACACTGGGGTTGGAAGAAAGAATCCCTCACCCTTGAACGAGCACAGACCCCCAGAAGGGAAACTGCAGCCACCCCTGTCCCAAACAGAACAGAAATATCTGAAACACCAGTGACCCCTTTTCCCTACCAAGGAGTTTGTGCTTCAAGATAAAACTCATGAAAAGGGCTTTATGAACTCGAAAGTCAACTGGAAAGAAAAGGGTAGATTTATGCCCTGCAGTAGAAGCACACGGTCCTTCAAGGATGTACCAGAAGACAGCAGGACACCCACAGGAGGTGGAGGGCCACCTCATCCACCAGTGAACGCCGACATGCGCCCATGCTACAGCAATCACAGATGTTATCCAAGAACTTCTGAACATGTCAGGGTTCAATTAATTTCAAATAATAAAGGAGACATTGAATACAAATAAAAAAAATGTATTTAGGTCAAGATAAAATACTCATTTTTTCATTTTTTTCCATGTGTTTTCTTGTATAAGAGAAATACAAACTTTGGCAAGTGGCTTCACACTGCTGGAGCAGTCAATCCCTACATGGCGTATCACGGATTTACCACCTTAAACATGTAACGCAGCTAACCAAAAGGTGTTCTGTGAGGGTATCTCACATCTCACCAAATGAGAGCCGTGAGCTTCACATCAGAGAGATTAAAACCACACATCAGTACCAAACCTTGTGGTAATTCCATAAAGACACAGAGAATTTTGCATGTCTAAGAATACAGTAATTATTCCTAACCAGGAAAGTTTAAACACTGGTACTTGTATGGATATATATCCATTAGTAAAATCTGCATTTTTCCCTGAATCAACAGACTTTTTCAGTGTCTTTGCAGCATAGAAATCAGAAGAAAAGATTTCTTTTACATTTTCACAGTGCATGACAGAAAGAGTTGGTTGTAAAACAAGTTTCAGCATTGAAAATTTGAAGTCTCATGCAGAGACACTGTACAAAGACAAGAATCAATTAAATTATTTAATTAATAGCAATTTGTTCTACAACAGTTTAAAATATGGATGAGACTGCCAATTATGCAGCTGTTAAATAGAATAACTCATTAAATAATTTAATTGGATTGCTAATTTTCTGGTTTTGATGTAATTTACTTGTACGACATGTAAGTCTGATGTATACTCAAGGTAGAAACTCATTTGGTGATTTGGTTGCACTTTTCTAAAATCATTACTTTGTTTCTAGCTGTAAATGTTTTGCAAATACTCAGCTTATAATTATTTTCAAGTACTAGGAAGGGCAAACCGACTACAGCACTCGCATAAGAGGGGATCAATATGCAAGCTGCTTTCAAATACTTGTTGGGAAAAAAAAAACCTTAAGGAGGTTTGAAGTGGGATGTGCCCGTGCTGCAATTCTATTATACAGGGACAAGAAAACATAAGACAACCTCTCATTCATGCAGGACAAATAGCTGTGCCAAAAGCACAAATTACACCTAATTACAGGGTATAACTCTGTCATCTTTCTTTTTATAACCTAGCCGTTTACACACTTTGATTTTTGACTTCCATTTGGGTTTATTAACATCAAAGCTTTGTCATCACTTATCTGTTTCTACAGACTTCTTTACCTGAGGCAATAAATAAAAACTTCTTTGCATTTCAGCGTTTTGGATGCAAGGAAGGTTTAGTCTACATTGTTCTTATGATGTTTCATGCTTATTAAACTTTCCTACGTTGTTGTAAAGTTTATTGCCCTTGGCATACCGATCTTAAATGTACTATAATTAAACCAACTCTCGTTGCATATAAATGCATTAGCACCATTCTATGATAAATTTTATTCTTACTGTTAAGGCTATTTTTCATGTAATTACAGTGTCTTGCATGAAAGTGTAATGGACAATTAAGTCTAATGCACTGTTTAGCTTTTTGTCAAACATAAAACGACAATGAATTTTTAATTAAACTATACAGGGCTTCTTCTGTATATACAGATTACAGAAAAAAACCCCACACAGATGACCACCCTTGAAGAAATGGAGACAGTAAACTTAGTGTTAGAAGGCTAAAATAATCTTGACAGTCATACTGAAGAGATCCCTCTCAGATTCAAACCAGAGAATGGTGAGGGACAGACCTCTCCCAGAAAGCTATGATTATACAAACACAAATATATTGTCTAAAACTCACCTGAAGATATCAATTGCTAGAAATTCAAATTCCTACTAGAGAATTGAAAGGATATTTCAAAATAAAATGTCTCTTGAATTAAATATGCTTGCATCAAGAGGAAAGTTTATCAGTTTGACTGGCCAATATGAATAGGAATCTTCCTGGAAAAAAGATTTCTAGAGTTTTGAGCACCTTTTTTTTTAATCCCCTCCCTCCCCGTTACAATGAAGAACAGGTTTCCTCACTTTCCTTCTCAAAGAAGGTGAAATTCAAGCAGGGAGCCATGTAAACGTAACTGCTGATGTTATCTTGCCTCAACTTGAATATTTCTGTTCCAGGCAGTCATTCAGTCAAAAACTTTTAGAAAAATACAGGTTAAGGAAACAATTTTTTAGTAAAATGCATTTCCACCTTACTCACACAAGCAGGGAAAACTATAGCTACACGTCTTTAACCAGCTCTTGAAAGCCTAGATAAAAATTCAAAGACTTCTCATGCACTTTGCTTTATTACTTCAGCAATCTGACACCTAAAAAGGTTTCTCTAATGTCTCCTTTGACTCTTGGATGAGTTTGGACCCTCTTCACTTGTAATGATCACAAGAGATTATTCCTTTATTTCTTCTGCAACAGCCTCTTATATGTTAGAAAATCACACTCTCCTTTGTTTTCTGCAAGCAGAAGAAATGAAAATGGTATACTCTTCCTCCAAGGGATGCTCCATACGCTTCTGACCACCTTTGATGGCTTTGTTCAGCCTTCAAGGGGTCGAAAATCTTCCTTGAAATGTGGCTCCCCAAGTGGAATACAGTGTTCCAGCAGAGATTCCAATAATGCTGGATTAAGAATAAGGTTGACTTTACTAATTTTATGGGCTACACTTCTATCTGTACATGCAGGTGGAAGGGTTACCTTTTCATACATTATAGCGCTATCAAATAAAAAATACAAGCCCTTTTCTGAAGGACTGCTATGATTTATTCACGAATAAGTGTCACGACTTCTCATCTCCACTGAATTTCACCTACTGGTTTGCAGATTATTTTTCCAATTTTGCAAGATCATTCTGAAATGTGACCTTGTCTCCAGCACAGTCCTTCCCCAGTTTTGTGTCACCTGCAGAATTATTCCAGTTACTCTATCATTCAGTTCACTAGGTTTTGGTGTTGGTTTTTTTTTTTTCCCCCACTGTTTTTTAACAGAAAGAACAACCAGACTCCAGTCAGGTCTCTAAAGAAACTCTGCTCAATATACCTTTTCATTTTGACAGCAATTCACTGACAATTACTCAATAGCAATACCAGCTTTGCCCTTACTGTGCACTAATTTCTCCTGATCACATTTCTGTGCATTACTTACAAAAATGTCACAAAAGACACACTTAGGAAAACCTTTAAACAAAGTAAAAATGTGTGACAGCTACTGCTTTGTTTCTATTCAAAGGTTCAACTGTTTTATCATAGAAAGAAATTAAACTAGTTTGTCATTATTTATTCTGATAAACCCATGCTGGCAATTATTCATCTCTTCATTACCTTTTCACATAAACAAAAAGAGTCTGATAAACGTTTTTTCTGGAGGGGACATCAATATTAAGATGATCGCCCTCTCCCTCCTTTGACAACAGGTATATTTATCCTTTCCAGTCCTCCAGAATTTAACCCATCCTACACCATTTCTAAAAGATAAGGCTGCTATTAGATGACTTAGGAGGTGATCTGGTTAAATAGCAAATGTTGGTAGCACTGCCCCCAGATGAGTTAACAGGGCCTTATTCTTCCTTCTCTTATTTTCTACCTAGACATTAACTGGGTAAAATATCCAGAAAGGGAATTTGGGAGGACGAATTTTCCAATTTTCCAAGGAGCTTTCTATTTGCCTCTGTACCCCCAGTAAAATCCCTGTAAAAATACGGCATCTGTCTGAAGTCATCTAAACACGGTAAGTTCCTCCTGTTTTGTCAGGTCTCACCTGTACTTATATTCTTAATGACTTATTTCCACTGAAGTATCTTCCGAAAATCATAAACTGGTGAGGTAAATCCAACAGGGTTATAACCACCTGCACCACTTTTCCCACTTAAGTTCCTGTATTAGGAGAGTACAGTCAAGTACCAGGGGCATTCGGATACAGACAATTCTGCTAGGAGCATATATATATTAGGAGATCTGCACTTCCACTTTGAAGGTGCTAATACACACAGAGACCTTCTGCTTTTTCTATCAAGTCCTACTGTATTTTTCTAATCTGAAACTGAGACAAAAATTTCCACTTCTGTTTCAGCCAAGTGTTTCATTTCAACATTATAAATATCGACTCCAGCCTTTTCACTGTATCCAGACAGGAGAATCTTTAAATACTTTTCATAAAGCTTAATTTGCTCGACTTCCAGCATGTCTCACTCTCCCCTCTGACTTTCTATGTAGTCAAGCTCCTGCTCTAGTCTTCTGGTTTTTGAGGTGCTTACATTTTCCCTTATGTTTGGAGCTGTCCCTGGAAGTTTCTCTTTCTTGTTTGGTATTAAAATTCCAATTATTATATGTGCTTCTCCATAACTGAGTTCTTGTGCTCTTAAATCTGCTTTATTTAATTTCTCAAAGTTTGTGTTTGAATTCAAAACTAAATCAAACCAGAACTCGTGCATTTTTTTAATTTTATGATTATTTTCCATCCAAACTTATTTTTCCATCTCTTTACCGTTAGTCAAGCTTCTACAATGTCCTTATTGACCAAGACCTGGTCTACAATTACATACTGCTTTGCAGGCACACAGCTATGCTGTGAAAAAGCGTGGCAGCTGTTACACCCAGGAACACACAGGCTTTACCATTACTATTAGCATTTGTTTGCCAGTTTATAATCAGGGAAAATGATTCTATCGTGATCTCTGTTAGTATCTCTTCCTCAAAGGGTTATTTCCATTCAAATCCAGATCAAATTCTGAAGGCCTAAAAACACACTTTCTAATGTTAAAGGTGATGAGCTGAGCTATTACTATGACCAGGAGCACAAAGAAAGCATTGAGAGAGAAATACATTAAGGAGTTTGGCTTCCTTGGCCCAGCAAAATGAAAGCTAAAAGAGATAAAATACAAAGTAGTGATATATATATAAAAATATGAAGTAGTGAGAGGAAGGTATCAATGGTTAAGAAGAATGATTAGTTTTAAAAAACGTTAACATGAGGGCAAAACACTGACCAAAAATAAAGGTAGCTTAAAAGATGGTCCCAAACAACATGAAATTCTGGAACAGTTTTCCAATTCAAAGACAAGAAAACCAAAAGCTACAGCCCATAATGAGTTAAAATGGAGGTTGAGCAATTTGTGACTTGAATTATATAGTTACCTGTTACAGAAGGAGTTTAGATTTGAGGTCCCAAAGAACCCTACCCAGCCTACAGGTTCCTAAAGATCTACTGATCCTTCCAAATTGTTTTACTTTTTCTGCCATTCCCTTTCCCTCTCCCCTGTTTGTGCCTCATACACAAAAGAAATTCAGTGTACCATTAGCATGTCTTTCTTTACCTGATTGAGTAGTTCTGGTTCCATTTTCTTGACTCCATGCTTTGGCCTATGGATAATGCAGGTCTGTTTTTTGAAACTGATAGAGTGCCCTTTCATTACAATCACAGGCATCCACTCTGCAAAAAGATGCTTCAGCTAAAGGAAGATACTTCCCTTCTCTCTTTTCCACTGTTCATTACTGGTTTATCACCAGTGATAGGTACTAAAGTAGTCAGTTTTGCCTGAAGCAGGATGGGGAATGCTCACACAATTTGGCTGTGGGGAGAGCAATCACCAGCTGATGAATCAGGAAGAAATTATTGGAGGCGGTCACATTCCCAACAAACTCAGCAGAGAAGAAAAAGTCTGCCCATGAAGTAAATCTTACCTACCTATTGCTTCTGTGTTTTCCTGGCTTTCTGTCATTTGTGTCCTAGTCTCACCTACTCCTTTACAGCTATACTCTCATCTGTTTTACTTCTTCCTCCAGAGTAAAAGACCAGGCAAAGAAATTTTTGTGTCATTCTCTCAAATTTTCAACTTCTTCCTTGCTCTTAGTTTCTACTGGATCTTCTGTCCTGGAATCTAGAAGCGATTTGCCTCAGGCATTTAGATGGGACACATCCATCAGAATCATCTTCTTCCAACTGCTTTCCAATAACTCAAGAGCCTCCAACCTTCATCATTACCATTGATGACTTTCTGATTTTGTTGCATCTTTACCTTCCTTCTCTAAGATGTAGGAGGAAGACAGAGTGTCACCAGAACATCTGCCTCTGACCATCATCCCCATCTGCACTAGACTTGCTTCATCACTTCAGCAGAAATTCGGCAGTGTCATCTGTCACTACAAAAGTTAACTGAGACTTCCATCCCACACACAGTACAGTGCTTTTTTCCCCAGTCTTGTGTCCACAAATACCATTCTCTGCACAAACACTATACCTTTCTGATTTTAAGTTTTGGATCCATTCATTTCTTCATATCTCATACTGAAAAGTTTCCTAGCCAGGATCTGACATTTTGATTCAAGGGCTTATTATAGATGTTTTGCTGAACATTATAAATTTAAGATTTTCTACCAATAGGAATTAAAGAAGAAAAAGCCTGATAAGGAGAATGGATATAATGTTGCTTTCACACATGAACTCATGAAACCACAAACACTTGAGTTTAATATTGGAACTCAAAAAAAAAAAGCTGCAGATAAAGGTTCAAAGATGAGCTACAAGAATGATTCAATCTTGCAAAACCCATCTAGAGCTCAATCTATTTCTCCCATCTAAAAAGATCAGTGAGTAATTTATTTTAGTGTTGTTCTTACCTAGAAAAATATTAAAGCTTCTTTGTTTTGACATGTATAATCCACAGGCGTAACAAGACTGAACAACAAGAAGATGCATGTATCAGATTGGGAAGGGAGCATAAACAACAGTCAACAGGTGAACTGATGATATCTGTAAGAGCAATGAAGATGGCTTTCTCAGGCTCTACATCAAGCAAGTAAAAAATGACCAGGTGTTTAAGATGGCAATATATACCTTGCTCTGCTCTTCTGTGCCTTGCAGAAATAATTTAAGACAGGTAACACTGGAAAAGACCATCACTAGAACTGGTTGAAGTGCTAAAATTCCTATAAATTAGAAGCCTAATGCACACTAGCTGCCCAGGACTAGGAACCTGAAACATCAAGCTTCATGTGCGTGAGACAATGATGATACATAACGTCGATGGCAGATGCCCTATGTCACAGACAGTCTAAAGGCTGAACGCATGCAGCTGGAACCATACAGGCAGCTGCCTTAACCCAGGAACTACCTTACCTGGGAGCATGACTCTCTCCCTCTCACAAACAGTGTGCGAAAGACCTTTTGAAGCTTGTCTTTTCTTAAATCTGACAGTAGAGTGCTTATATCTGTGCAAATTATTAACATAATAATAGAGCCAGTTGTTGGGACATCAGGAACTAAGGCCTTAGGCCTAACCTGGTGTCAGAACTGCTTTTAAGAATAAAATGCAACACAGTCTCTATTCAGAATTATGTGCACATTAGTTGTAAAGAAACATGCGATGGTTTCCCTTTCTTGTGACAAAAATCACAGTTATCTTATTCTCTGTATGTGTACATGCACAAACACAAAGCACATTTACACCAAGAGCTGTAGCTAAACAGCTGTACACAACATTCTGTGAACTGAAAAATAATGGCACTGGCATAAACAAGCAGCTTATAAAGTACATAGAGTTAAGTGCAGGGGTTTCTTTAACAGAAATTTTTTCCATATGATTGAAAATTTTAAAAACTGATATTTAAAAATATCTCCTTGCCTTGTAACTACCCCTTGAAACAGAGCAGTAAAATGCTATTAGAGATAAAAATTGTACAATAAAGTGCAGAAAGAGAGGGGTTATATCGATACTATTTCTTTATCACTGACATTTGGCAAAACATCACGAACTTTCAATGGACCCTACGTATATTGCTTTGGCATACACAGCCAAGCAAATTGCACAACTTTTTTCACCCTTTTCTTCAAGGGAACCAGCAATTTCTTACTCCCAGGCAATTTGTGTTTGAGAATATTTCAAGCTTAGAACAGCAACATACCTCCAAGTGCCAGGAAACACAACCCCACAGAAGTCACTGACCTGGAGGTCTCCCTGTACAGTTTATTGTCTTCTCCACTTCACTGTAGGATCAGACAACTTTTACATTTTAACCACTACAAAACTGCTACAATTTTGCATCCCAAACTATAGATTTACATATCATTTTCTCCAAAGATACATACACTAAAAACAGCAAATGTGCAAGAAAATGTATTTGAAACATTACTTTTGTTGAGTCATCTGTTTGCAATAGATGAGGGTCTGGAGAACAACCACAGTAACAATGGCAGACTAAATGTACTTAAGAATCATAAAATATTAAATGAAGACACTAGACTCTATCTTCTTTCTTTGACTTCTAACAATGGTAGTGCAGCTATTAATGTTATCCACTCTAATTTGTTCAAACCATTGTTATCGTCGAGAGGGAAATGCTGGAGCACAGAATCAACAATGGCAATTACAATTCCAAAAGCTATAAAAAAGGCAGTAAATCAGACAAAATAATACTAGAAAGAGAAGAAAAGTGGAAAAATAGAAGCCATTGAGGAGCAAAATATGCCAAAATATGAGAACAGATCTTCAGAAATGTTAGGACAGATCCCAAGAGAAATACAAGGGGTAAATTAATTAATTAGACATCCAAAGTAATGCACGTAATAGTAATAACTGAACAGTAAGATTCTATATTGGTAGAAAACTAGTAGAGGAACACATGAACACTGATACACATTTTTCCATAAGAATTTTAAACACAACAGTTTAAAATTATAAATAAAAACCACAACTCCAACACAACATTGTCTGGCATAAGAGGGATACCAGAAAAAGAGAATCTGTAGGTAGTGGGTGGCATTCATGGTTAAAGAATGTGACTAGAGATGCAAATGTCTGAAATGTCACGAGTCATACCCCTTACAAGCAATGTAAGCTCAGCCAGGTTCTTCAACTCAGATAATTCTGGCATAAAATAAGCTCCACACCAGACTGTAATAAGGAAAACGGAGTTTGAGACACACAAATTTTCTAATGCCCTCCGCAAGATAGGGCTAACTATACATCAGGCAAAAAAATGTTTCTAATAGCTGAAATCCAGTGTAAATAAGCTCAGTGTAGATTAACCATGGAGGATGGAAGGAAGTCTTGCATAAAACCAGACAGAAATAAAAAAGAGCAAAGAAAAGGAGACACCAAGTGACCTGAAACGACAAAGAACGTTCAGTACTGGTCACCACTAATAAAAATTGCTAAACAACATACCCACGAATTGATGTTAACTAAAAAAATTAATACAGGCAGAAAATTCAATTCTATTGTTTACTCCTCTATTTAAACAGAATAGAGGAGTGATACATTACCAAAGTTGTATGTGACTAACTAATCAGGATGCACAAAGGTACGCTATTCTCAAACTGACCAGAGCTACTGCAGCATGGCCAAGCAGACCTCAAGACTGCTTCACAGTGAGCTGTGATTCCTTTCCCCAGTTCCCATCAAAAGACTCCCTAGATGAAACAAAACAATCATTCACAAAACAAACCCTTCCCAGAGAGGGTGGTGAGGCACTGGAACAGGCTGCCCAGAGAATCTGTGGGTGCCCCATCCCTGGAAGTGTTCAAGGCCAGGCTGGATGAGGCTTGGAGCAACCTGGTCTAGTGGAGGGTGTCCCTGCCCATGGCAGGGGGGTTGGAATTGGATGATCCTGAAGGTCCCTTCCAGCCCAAACCATTCTATGATTCCAAGACACATCTGGTTTTGAGGAGCTTCAGGTTTTATTCACTAACAAACAAACTATAGCATAGCAGCAGCAGCCTCATAGCTTTGACATTCAACAAAATGGTACAAGCAACAGCCTGCTTTTAAATACCATTAACAAAAGAAAAAAAAATTGAGGTAAATTAAATGGAAGAAGAAATTGCACAGAATCATGCACAGTCCTAGAGAGGTAAGCTTGAGTGTATTTCCTTCCCTTTCCAAGTCATGCTTTGGCAAGCATCTGATAATCAGCAAATGTCACACCAAGGAGTGCCATTAAAAGGGGAAACAAGAGCAATGTAAAAAACATGCTTCAGGAGACACAAAAGACACTTTACAAAATAAAAAAGAGAGAGTGAATGAGCTGCAAGAAAAGAAGAATTAACATATTCTGCAAAAGCACTAAGATTGCTAGGTATCAAAGTAGTGGCAGGTAAATTTATAGATGGGTCTACAGACAATGACAGATAAGTTCTTTGAGTAAGAAAGCTGTTTAAAGACAAAGATTTTTCTCATCAATATAATAATTTTCTAGCATTCCGGTGGCCCTAAGCCCCATGAGTATTTTTTTTTAAGACAGATGCTGACAATAACTGAGCAAAAGAGGATATCTTAGCATCAGAATATCACTTTTAACAGTAGAGAACATTCATTTCTTAAAAAAATGAGAAAATCGCTCACAGAAATTTATTAAGACCACTCATTCAACAACATGAAACCATTACTGACACCTACCAATGCAAGAACATTATACTCAGAGAAAGCTCGAATTCTGAGACACCCTTAAGACTAAATTACCTAATGCCCGGCACAGCTTGACATACTAAATCACTGCACTTGGTGCAGTGTGCTCACTGCTGTCCCTTTTCCTAAGGACCCCTTGGCTGCAGGAAGGCAGCAGATCACAGGCCACTTACATTTTCAAAACAGGATTAGAATTTATAATATATCCTTGTTCACCTGACAACAGGTGAATCATTTTCGCTTCCTCTACAAGTGCAGCTGTATTCAAGGCTACAGCTTAGCTGAGAAAACTTACTGGTTAGGTTTGATTAACTTGACTTTAACAAAGTAGTAGTTAAACTGTGCTGTAGTGCAAGTAACTGTAATTCTTCCTGGCTTTGAAATTTTTACAAAATTTAAGAATTATTTAAGCATTTCTGCTGAAATTACAATAGAAAGTAAGCATAATACCTATGCTCTTAGAAACTACCAGAATCCTAGTACTGTAGAGCCTAACTGGAACCTATTACCTGCTTTTAAAAAGAGAACATGTTGGCTATTGCACTTTTGACATTCATGGCTGGAGCCCAAATTGGCAACTGCTGTCTAGAGCTTCCAGATGGACAAAGGATCCTTTAACCCATATAAAGAAAAAGATTTTCAGCACAGCATACAGTACTCTGCAATTCCAATGCAGCCATTTCTTCAGTTGTTAAACGCATTTAAAGGCAATTCAAACTTTCCCCTGGTATATCTTTTGCTGAAGGTTGTCAGCAGGACCAAACAGTCATGCTGTGGTGATAAACACGCTACTGATTCTGGGCCATCAGCGAGTCAGTTTAAACTTTGCTTCTGTATCTCTTGAGCTGTCTGCAATTTTGGGATCACACTGTAGACCAACCTCAAGAAATCCATCATTTCTCCTAAGTTGTGTAAAGAACACAAGAAGTGACCTTTCCTTGCAATGGCACTCTGCGTCATTTCTTGCTCGAAGAAAACTGCTGAAGATAGGGTGAAATGGCTGTGCACATCATGACGTACAACCTGTATGGAACAACTATAACCCCCAAACAGCAAGGAACGCTGCATGAACATCTGCTGTTGTGCATTTCTGCGATCAGTGGCGCTAGATTTCTGAAAGATTCTTGTATTCACAATTCCATTAGCTATTACAAATTGGAATCATTAGGAAAGGTAACATTCTTGGTACAAAGAAGCTTTTAATTTAATTTTATACTTGTTAATTATACACTTGAGATACTTTGCACTCTATTCATTTGCAAATACAGAATTTGGATAAAACATTAAAGTCTGTTTCCAGGTTCTGTTTTGACTCATTACTGAAACATGACAGAGAGGTAGCTGTCTTGGATACCAAATGCTCAAAACCCATGGGAAATGGTTCATCACATAACCAACTGTTAGATTATGCCATTTTATGCAGCAGACTACACTAAAAGGATTTGCATTCCAGTAAAATCTGGAGATGTTTACTGAAAAAAAAACCCTGAAAGCCAGTAGATGCTGAGTCAAATATGGTTTCTCCTTAGGCTGCCAAACCACTGGTGGCCAAAATACTAGAAAAAGTGCCAAATACACTTGCCCAGTTCCTCTGTACTTCCTTGGCTGTACCTGCAGCCCTGAGAAGAAGGACTTGGGGGTTCTGGTGGATGAAAAGCTGGACATGAGCCGGCAGTGTGCACTGACAGTCCAGAAAGCCAACCGGATCCTGGGCTGTATCCAGAGAAGCGTGACCAGCAGGCCAAGGGAGAGGATTCTCCCCCTCTACTCTGCTCTCCTGAGACCCCACGTGGGGTTCTGCATCCAGCTGAGGGACCCTCAACATAAGAAGAATATAGACTGATTAGTTGGAGCAAGTCCAGAGGAGGCCCCGGGGTGTTCAGAGGGCTGGAGCACCTCTGCTATGGGGACAGGCTGAGAGAGTTGGGCTTGTTCAGCCTGGAGAAGAGAAGGCTCTGGGGAAACTTTATAGCACCTTCCAGTACCTGAAGAAGCCTACAAGGAAGCTGGGGGGGACTTTTTACAAGGGCCTGTAGTGACAGGACAAGGGGTAACGGGGTTAAATTGAAAGCAGGGAGATGAAATATGAGGAAGAAATTATCCATGGAAAGGGTGGTGAGGCACTGGAACAGGTTGCCCAGAGAAGCTGTGGATGCCCCATCCCTGGAAGTGTTCAAGGCCAGGCTGGATGAGGCTTGGAGCAACCTGGTCTAGTGGAGGGTGTCCCTGCCCATGGCAGGGGGTTGGAACTGGATGGTCTTTAAGGTTCCTTCCAACCCAAACCATTCTGTGGTTCTATGTATGTCTGTTCTCATGTTTTTATGACAAAAGGATCACTTCTCAACAGTGAAATCAGAAATGTGAGGGAGTTGTTAGCAGAGCACAAATTAGAAAGAGCTTTCTGATATGCTTTAGCTATATGAGTCACTTTCTTAAAATTACCAGTAATCAAAATATGTCCTACAGAGAATTTCAGGTGACAGACTTTTGTTATGACAACGAAGAACAACAGTGTGTGTGTTCACGTGGCAGGGCTTTGGTAGTGGGGGTGGGGAGGCTACGGGGGTGGCTCGTGTGAGAAGCTGCTAGAAGGTTCGCCAGCTCCAAGTTGGAGCCGCTGCTGGCCAAGGCCACGCCAGTCAGCAACTGTGGTAAAACCTCTGTGATAACATATTTAAAAGTGTGGGGAGGGGAAACCTGCTGGGAAACTTGTAGTGGAGAGAGGAGTGGGATGTGAGAGACACAACAAGGGAGACACCGAGGTCAGTGAGGAAAGTAAGGGAGGAGGTCGGCCAGAGCCAAGGTGCCCATGCAGCCATAGAGGGTCTCAGGGGAGTAGAGACCCCCCCTGCAGCCTGGGGAGGGCCCCATGACAGAGCAGGCAGCTTCACCTGAAGAAGCCCATGATTTCCTGCTAAAGTCCATGCTATAGCAGTCTGCTCCTGCAGGACTGCAGCTGTGGAAGGGACCCACAATGAAGTTTTTCACCAAGTGCAGCCCATGGGAAGGACTCACGCTGGAGAAGTCCATGGAGGGCTGTCTCCTGTAGGAGGGACCCACACTGGAGTAGGGGCAGAGTGTGAGGAGGAAGGAGCAGCAGAGACTGTGTGTGATAGACTGACCACAACCCCCATTCCCCATCCCCCTGCACTGCTAGAGGGGAGGAGGCAGAGAAACCGGGAGCAAACCTGAGCCCTGGAGTAAGGGAGGAGTAAAGGGAAGATCCTGTTTTTCAGAGATGTTTTTAAGATCTCATTTTGTCTCTCATTATCCTACTCTGATTTCATTAGTAACTAATTAAATTGATTTTTTTCCCCAAGCCAAGTCTGCTTTGCCCATGACCATAACGGGTGAGTGATCCCTCCCTGTCCTTGCCTTGAGACCCATGAGCTTTTCCTTACATTTTCTCCTCCCAATCCCACCTGGTCTTCGTGGTGCTTAGTTGCTGGCTGGACCTAAATCACAACACACTAAAACTCATTTTACTTTTTTACTTCAGGTTTAAGAAAAGAAGGCTACCATCTAGTGCAACTATAATCAGAGTTTAAGAGAGCTTCCTCAGGAGTCTCTGTTGTATAGTACCAAATTCCAATTGAAAAATGTGTTTGAGGATACAGTGGAAGAAATAAGTACTGCCTCTACAAATTAAGAACAGTGCAGAGAACAGCAAATTTTCACTAATAGTCTGGATAACATTTCTATATTAAATGAAAGATTAAATATTATGTGATTTTCCACAACAAATAAAGGTAAGGCTCCCATATATTTGATGTCTCCAAGTTACTTACCGAGATCTAACGATATTTTTTATCACTTTTGCAAGTCTGGAATTGCCTAAAAGGATTTGGTTTTACCTACACATATTTTCTGTTGAGATTTTGTTTTCACATCCATATTAATAACTCTCTAAATCTGTTTTCTGAATAGTTGGAACATTAACGCTGAAATAATGACTACCTGACTACCTGTGGATTCCATAATTCTATGTGTTATTACTCTGCATCAAGACAGGTAAGTTGCAAAAGCCAAACCCAAAAACCACAGGACCAGATACAGTTCAACAACATTGTTAGACTGAACATCTTGAACAGCATTCTACCCCAAGTACTATGGAACGGCAACACCATCTAACTGTAACAACAGCAGCGCAACACATTCCTATCTTTTTCCAGTACCTGTTGCTTTTATTTTAGGAAATACAATGTTAAAAGAATGTTAGAATTACCATGTCAACCAGTTCAAAGTTAAAGGGGCCAAAAATGCAACATTAATGGAAGAGCCATAAAATCCCAGTGTGCACCTCCACCATAATAGTTATTTTTTAAAAAAATTTTTATATAACCAGCTAGATCATCTTTATTTTAAATTTATGCCCACTGTGTCTTGTCCTCTCCACCATTCACCATTGTGAAGAACTCGGCTCTATCTTCTTGATGGCTTGCTCCCTAGGCACTAAAAGGATGTTATTAGGACCTCTTGAAACTAACTCTCCTCTAGGTTTAAGAAGCCCAGATCCCTCAGCCTCTCTTCACAGAGCAAGTGTTCCACCCCCACCCATCTTGGTGACTCCTCACTCAGCTCACTCCAGCTTGTCAACACCTTTCCTGTATTGGAGGGTCCAAGACTGGAAGTGGTAATCTAGATTATGGTCTAAAGAATGCCAAGTTAAAGGGGAATAATCCTCTTCCTTCCCTCAATCTGCTGTTAATACAGCTCAGGATACAGCCAGGGCACACTGCTAACTCATGTTCTGGTTGCTGTCCACCAAAACCCTTTGATCCCTTTGTACAAAGCTGCTCCTCAGACAGTATTGCTGCCAGGAATTCTTCCTTTGCAGGTGTAGAACTTGGCATTTGTTTTCAGAATTTCATGTGGTTCCCATTGTCTCACTGCTCCAGCCTATCTAGGTCTCTGTGTATCAACTGGTTCCCCTCAAATTGGTGTTGACTGCAAAGTTGACAAGTGAACCCTGTCACCTCCTCTGGTTCACTGGTAAAGATATTAAACAGGACAGGTCCCAGGACAGACAGCCTCTGAGGCTGGTAATTCAACCATTTGTTCGCTCGTCTTGTTCACCTGTCCAGACTGCAGTATCTTAACTTGGAGCAAGAATATTGTGAGAGACAGTGCTGAAGGCCTCACAAAAATTTGAAGTAAATGGCTCCCACAGTTCTCCCCATATCCACAAATCCACAGGAAAGCCAACAGGTCTGCATCCTCCAAGCATAAAATCAAGTGCTGTACTATAAACCATGTGCCCAAGAGTTAACAGAATAGTACACACTAACGAAAACTGCACAAGTCATGAAAGCAGAAAAGCAACTGCCAAGCAGTTGAAATCTCTCACTGTTAGATATGTAAATACGACACAACTTGAGCACTGTAATATTTTAGACACCATAAATCATATCTTCTGCAAGCTGTCATAAAAAGTAGAAACAATTTTTGATGCAGGAGGAAACAGTTCACAAAGCCAATTACATCTTGAAACAAAGAGCCACTAATAGTAAACGTAATATATTCATACTAAACCTTGTTGGAGTAAGAAAAAATAATACTCATTCTTTGAAAGTTAAATTTCACAGAAGTAAGCTACATGAAAATGAAGAGGCTATTTAAAAGGAGTACCTTGAAGCGTAAATGCTTGCACACTACAGGGTTCATCTCCAAAATGGTTAGAAGCTCACAGTAAACACACATCGCATTAAAAACAAGCAAGCATAAATTAAAAAAAGTCCCAGAAAAGCCAGCCTGGTAAAAAAACAACAGTAGAGAAGGCTATTTTAAGTAGAAAAGCATCTTTCAAAAGTGGATGTTGCTCCAAAACAGTGAAAACGGGGTGGGGGAGGACTCCCCACAACCTTTAGCTAGTTAACCAGAAACTGTAAGAAAAGCAGAGCAAAAATAAGTTTTAAAACCAAGTTTTTAATAACTTTCACAATCAAACCCTGTTCCAAGAACAAGCATGAAGATAGGAAAGACTCAGTAGGGTAAATATGTGATTGAGGCATGAAGGAAGAGCTCACACAGAAGTACCAGAAGAGCTATACTATTTGTTCTTCCTCCTCTGGTGCTCACTACAGCAGAGCTGATGGAGGTTGCTGCAACAGTCTTGCTCCAGAGGGGTAGGACTGAGAACGCATTTTAAACAATCATCAGCAGAAGATAATCTAGATAAAAACAGTACCAACAAGTCCCCAGGATCAGAGAGTATTTACCGCCAATTTCCAGACAAAGTAAAATATAAAACTGATGAGCTAACATTGGCAGTGTGACATTTATTCCTTAAAACTACACTACAAGACAGCAATGACAGAGACAAATATTGTATCATTTAAACAAAAAATTAGCTTTCTGGGAACAGTCAGAGAATTTTGGTGCAGATAAGTCAGGCCTGTACCAAAGCAAACAGTTCAAACTGTAACAAAACCACCAAGACTAAGCATATGGGTAAATACATGGAAAGAGCCAACAACTTTCATAGAGGGCAAGTCACTACTACTAGAAGTGGCTGAAGGATTGATAAGCAGCTGCATAAGGGTGATTTTAGTGACAGAACAGATTTAAGAAGTTTGGACAAGCCACCTAACAAAAGGTAAGGAATCTTCTAAATAAACTGTGCTAACACAGGACAAAAGGGAAGGTCCTCAGAAAATTAACTAACTTATTAAAAGAAAGGAAATTAAGAGCGGAAATAAACTATTTTTCATATGAGAGATTTTGTCAGTAGAGTACCTAAAGGTTCAGTGTGGTTCAGCACATCTAAGATATCGAAAGCTACTTTAAAAGAAAAAATGATTGAAGGATAAAATTCCATGTAAATGCAAAAGAAAGGACATAGAAAAACAAATTACACATGATGAATGATACCAGTTCTGTTACTAGTCGGGGGGGGGGGGGGGGGGGGGGGGAATGGAATCATCATACATGGTTTTCTGAATACATCAGCTAAAATCCCAACAGTGATCAAAAATACAAATCTAAGTCCAGGATCATGAGAAAATGATGAAAGAATAAAGAAAAAAGAAAAATAAAATAACTGTGCCACTAGTGTACCCACATTTTTGAATACTGTACACAATTCTCGTAATTCTTCTTCAACATCTTAAAAATGTGAATTCAGAGCCAGAATAAATACAGAGAATACCAAGGCTATTATAGGTATGAGTTAGCTTCTAGATACAAAACAAATAAACCAAATAGAGCAACTCAACAGAAACAGGTTAACTAGGTTTACTATTCCTAGCCCTGAACCTCTGATCAAAAGAACCAGTAAACTTTTAAACAATGCAGCCTCAAAATGAGAACATTAACTTCTACTAGTCACAAAAAACAATGCAATTGGAAATGCCAAAAAGAAATACTTAGATTGCATATGTCTCCCAGTTCAGTGATAGAGCAAACCAGACTGGACTTATGTGCTCACAGGAAAGGTTAAAGTTTAAGTTCACAAAGTAGGAAGCCAGAGAAAGTGAATCCAGTCATCAGCATTCCCTCAAAGCACGTTCGTGGCAGGAGGCAAGAGAAGGACAGCTTTCTCCTAATGGTGACAGTACAGCTTTCCAAAGTTTATAAACAAGTATTTTTGTGTATTTGATGCCAACTCAAGAGGTTTTGCCAACGTCTTTTACAAAATGGCATTGTCTGGTATATACTGTGAGTTGCACTGTGTCAAATACACTAACAACTCCACTGACAGACAAACGGTAGTAACTTGAAAAGACACGGTCTAACGGGAGAGTTTAACACACAACAGGCTCTAAACACAGCTTGGGACTTGTTAGGCAGGACCATTTTTTAATGTAGATAACTAGAAAAAGTAATTTGAATATTGACAGTTAATAAAAATATACAGGATAAAGCACAATTATAATGAAAACAGCATAATCAGGCAGCCAAGCAATTAATATGAGAAATTAGGTATATTTGCACACTTCTGCTCAAAGTGCAAGTCTTTCCCATTTTCTAATGCTTACATATTAATACAGCTGAAAAACAGTTCTTGCAGCTGGTATGTTGATATCTTTATTGCTACACAGCAGGGTACTAGCCTCTTGCAAAGGTAGACTTCTAGTAAATAGCTGTCAACAAGTCTATGCATGACTGAAGTCAAACTACAAATAGTAAAGGAACAGGTTTTTGAACTTAATGCCAGCAAAATATCATGTATCTAATCCATGAAAGGATTACAGACCTCAAGACTGCTATTATTTTATTATCCATACCATTTATTTTCTGGTCTGCTCTACAGCTCTGTCTGAATTTACTAACCAATGGTACTTACCATTGGTACTTCACCAGTAACAAGAATCTAAATATATACAATAAAAGACATCTATATTTTTAAATTAACTATGTATTATAGTATAACTGCAAAAATTATAAATACCTAGAAATGCTACTACCAAAATTAAATATGCCTTTAGTCGCAAGCAACTCGGTTAAGTCCTCTGAAATATCAGCATCTGCATTTTACATTTGCTCACCAAGTGCAGGTCTTTTTTGTCAGTGAGAAGCTATGAAGGACTGGGACTAAAAAATAAGAGTAAAACTAGGAGTAAAAGCCCTTGCATCAAAAAAACTCAAAACAATAAAACAAAGTAAACCAAACACACACACCACACAAACACTAACTCATCCCTGTCCGAATGCCATAACACAAGTAGAATCCCAATTTGATATTCTACGCTCTGTGTAAGAAAGGTCTTGCTGCACTCCCAAGCTCACACAACACGACAGCATCGATGATTCTGTGTGTCCTGTGGAACGACACGCAGCACCTATTTTGGCCATCTTTCTGCCATACCAGTTTTAAGCACTGTAATTTTACTAATAATTAACATGAAAATACCTATATTTTAATCTTTATTTAAATTACTTAAGCTAGTAACAGCATAAAGAAACAATCTATACAGTTATTTAAAGGTACCAAAAAAAGCACGTGCCACAATGAAAATTAATCTTTCCATAAAAAGCACGATTACACAGAAAACAATTTCTTCTCTTCTAACACAGTAAGAGGTATTTGATCAAGGAACACCAGCGAATCACAGTAATAAAGATACAATACACATATTGATATAATATATACTAATTCTTCCATATTTAATCATAAGCACAATTTTTAAATTATTTTTCCATCAGGTCTTAGAGTTTTTGCATGGATGAGGTACAGGCATAGAAAAACTACAGATCACTTCACAGATTCAAATTAAATCCATTAACTGCTGCTGGGAGAGTGAAGTAGAACAAGTGATTGTAAAAACAGTGTAGGCTTTGGGGGTTTTTTAAATACACACAAGCCTAATAAGAATCACTGTACTTTCACAAATAATTTTATAGGTGATGACTGGAAAGCCTGCAATTATTTGTGACTTTAAGTGAAAAACTAGGAAATAGAATTTGACTGACTGGTCTGAAAAAACAATCAAATGATTAAGATGAAAGCCCAGATCAAGAGGAACCATGAGTGCGGCGTTAATCCTACCTGGGCACCACATTACTCACAAATTCCACATTCCATATATTTAAGTATGGATTCCAAGTAAGGAATGACCACAGGCAAAAGATTTTAGGAAAGTATGACATGGAAGATTAATGACAAGTAATGAAGACTATGCGAATGGTCTGTGAATGGCCCGGCATAACACAGGATTAATGTGTCAGAGAACAGTATCTTCTCTCACAACTGCTACATGCCATCACATCACATAACAATGCTAATAAAATGTTAGTAATCATCAAGCCTTATCCTTTTTAAGATGCAGGCATGAAGTACAGACACATATGGACAGAATAACTCAAGAAAATCAAGAACTTTTAGTTTACTCCTGAAGTAAAAACCTGAATGACATAGTAAAACCCAATTTTTTTTAAATGCATGACAATACTTAGAAGATTGAAAAAAAAACCCTAGTAATTTACTTTCTTTATACACAGAAATTAAAAGCATTCTACAAATGAAGCAACTTCAAATGGTCAGTACATTGTTAAGGATGGGGAAAAGGTATCCCCCCAAAAAACACTCAAGGCCCTGTCAAACCTGGGAGTATTCAAGAAGCGTAACTGCCTTGTAACCAAAAGCACCTTACTCAGACAGGTAGCACAAAACTTGTTGCGCTGGTGAAATGCCCGCGAGCGTGACAGCTCCCACTACACAATGTTGGCCATTACCGAGCTGGCTCATGGTTTTATTTTCTCTGTGATTAGAGGAAGTATAGAAAGCAAAGCAATTAGCTGGGCTGAGCAGTAGGCTGATAAAGTACCAATTCTTATGGTCTCTACCTGGGCTTTAGATAAATACTCTTTTTGATTAGAATCTGTATGCATAAAAGCATCTGAAAGCATTATTTAAATAAAATTTAGCCCAGCTCTTTCACTGTAGTTTTGCTGTCTGGCATCTCTAATCCTACAGGTCACATGTCAATTAAGCAACCACTTATTAAATCCCTTTTCCTTGAAGTAATCTTCAATCAAGTTTTTCTAAGCTATTATTTTTTCCACTTCAGAAGGTTTAACACCAGAGTTCAGAAGCTTAGGGATGTCACTCCCACAGCAGTTAGCAATGTCCATTTTTTATAACATTTGGAACACCAGAAAGGAAAACCCTAAGTACAATTAAGAATTTGGAGGAATAACAGACTACAGAAAGTTAGGTACTATGTGCATGCTTAAAATACTTGTTGTGCCTCTACTTTTTTTCTCAGGTATGAATGTATCGTAGAATCATGGAATGGTTTGGGTTCGAAGGGACCTTAAAGACCATCCAGTTCCAACCCCCCTGCCATGGGCAGGGACACCCTCCACTAGACCAGGTTGTTCCAAGCCTCATCCAGCCTGGCCTTGAACACTTCAAGGGATGGGGCACCCACAGCTTCTCTGGGCAACCTGTGCCAGTGCCTCACCACCCTCTCCAAGAAGAACTTCTTCCTGATGGCCAATCTAAATCTCCCCTCTTTCAATTTAAATGTTGTCATCTTAGTTCAATTCGAACATCACTGGAATGTGCCAACCATGATGCAAGCATTTGTTGTCCCAGTTAAAGTGCTTTTTCCTCCCCTTCGGCATAAAACTGAACTGGAAAGCCTGCCTAAAAACCCATCTCTCTCCCTCCTCCCCCACCCCCTGACCAATACACACTAAAACATGAAATATTTATTTATTCTAAAACCAAGCAAACATAATCACAAAATAAAATGACATGTCAGAGGTTTTAAAATAAGCAATACCAAATGAGATTTTTTGAACCTCTAGTGTATCTGCTTAGAAAAGAGAGTAAATTATTAATCTAGGCTTGATTTCAATGAAGTGTCAAGTCAAATGGAGCCTACAAGGAAATTAGAGCAATATTTTTCCATATCCTGTTCCTGAAGTAAAACCAATTTAGCATTTTAATTGGCAAAAACCTTTAAAGAAAAATTTAAAAGTTGGTATTAGGCAATGCAAATTACAGTCCCTGCGATTTTATTCATTAATTATTCTGAACCTGTTAATTACCCCCATAGCTACTGTTATGTCTAAATATTAATTCCTTAAAAGAAAATGGCTTCAAGCTAGTCATTAAAGCTTCTACTGAGGGAAACCCAAGCTATCTTTAATACAGTAGCTAAAAATCCCTAACGTATTATAGAAGGCAATAAACAGAATTGTGCTGGGTTTGGTTGGGACAGTTAATTTTCCTCACAGCAGCTAGTACCAGGCTATGTTTTGGATTTGTTCGGAGAATAATACTGACAATATATTCATGTTTTCAGTTGTCGCCAAGCAATGTTTATATTAAGTCAAGGACTTTTTCAGATTTACATACTGTACCTGTGTTTCCAGCTTTTTCTCTACAAGAAGCTGCAAGGAAGACACATCCCAGAGAGCTGACCCAAACGGATCAAAGGGGTATTTTGTGCCATCAAACCTCATGCTTGGTATATAAGTTGGGGGTAGTAGGCCAACTGGACTCTCACAGGCTCTCTCTCTGGCTTTGGCTGATCAGGGACTGGCTGGACGTTAGCTGGCAGGTGGTGAGCGGTTATACCAGTCTGCACTACTAATACTGAATGACATCTATTTGTTTTTAAAAACTCTTTGTCTTCTTGAGGGCATATGGTTTCCCATATTTAACAGTGATGAGCTTAATGTCAGTTCTCCTAAATGTGTAAAACATGAACAGGGTTAGACGAGGGCTCTAACCACGAAACACAGTGTTCATCAAAATACTATATTTAAAAAGTCTCTCCAATGTTAGGATGAGGAGCTATAACCATCACCAGGGTATAAGCTGGCAGCAGCTGTGAACAGCTATTTAGGTCCCACGCATAAATAGCTTTGTTCCAGAAGCATGGAAAATGTTAAATGACAGCATCAAATTAAACCGAAGTTTTTTGGACCTTGGCTTCTTTTTGAGCAAGGCTGTGGGAATGGAGAACAGACGTCAGTGCACTACATTCTCAGTGCTAGAGAGGGAAAATGCCATCCCTTCCTACATGCTTTCCACTGTCCAGTATGTCTAGTTCCTTGCGTCCACAACTATAAACAGTATTTTGTAGCATTTAAAGTAGGAAGATTTTCTAAGAAGGCAGGAGAAGTGAAAGGTAAATCAAACAGTTTAATTTAACAAGCTTAGCTTGTAATAGCACATCTTTGAATAAGGATTAATTGTTATCAACACATCCAAAAAACAAGCTATTTTAAAAATAGATTTTGGCCATTAGGCTCTTAAAAACGGAATATAAACACTCATGCTAACAATGCAGGTCATTTTATATTTTCAAGGGAGAGCATCTCAAGATAAGTTGTGGGTGCCCCATCCCTGGAAGTGGTTCAAGGCCAGACTGGATGAGGCTTGGAGCAACCTGGTCTAGTGGAGGGTGTCCCTGCCCATGGCAGGGGGGTTGGAACTGGATGGTGTTTAAAGTCCTTTCCAACCCAAACCATTCTATGATTCTATGAAGTGCAGGTCACGGTTACCTTGGGCATGTTAATATCTCTAGATTAATCTCAGCTCAGCCTGACATTAAATATTTACCTGAAACTTCTTGTTACAAAACAGCTTTTCAATAACCCTGAAAAGTAATCAAAGCTGTTAGCATGAAAAGTTGCTATTAAAAGCTATAATGTTATAAATGTTTACACTTTGTTAAATCCTCTTTTTTATAAACGGGTTGCACACAATCAAACATACAAAGCTAAAGTCTATACATTCAGGATCATTCTGGTCATTCCAGAAAACAATGGCTAAATTATCCTGGTAGTCATAGACAACCTTAAAGGAATTCATTCCACAAAAGGTGTATGCTTGTCATCAGGAGACCTGTGGTAACCCATCCCTCTGAGCATGGGAAGAAGGAGCAGGAGGCCAACCCTGCAAATATTTCTAAATGTCTTTAAAGTTTCTACTATAGTAGACATAACAGGTTATATGCCTAATTCACCTTGCTTTTAAATGGCCAAGAAAATTGGGAAAGGTGGAAAATTAGGCTGGTGTGGAAGATGGGAATGATGTTTCTCAAAGGCTGGAGGATGTAAACTTCCATCTTGGGCAGCTTTTGGGAGTGAGTTTTACGGCAATGCTTGATTACTTATTGAAATATACATGTGCCTTCCACTGATGATGAATTCTTTTTTCCTTCTGTTCTTCCACTTTGTGTTCAGAAAAACGGATCATACAGTTTTTTCCTCTAGTGTCGCTATAAAGAAGCAGACAGCTGTAGTATCACAGTAAGTTGCTAAGATGACAGGTTAAAAGGAAATGCCGCCACCACTTAATCTTGCATGCTACCACCAACAGTACTTACAGATCAAAAAATGTAGATTAAAAAGCCATCTTTTTAAGACATTTGCTTACAACCAGAAATTTAGAACAAAACCAAGATTCCAGTACCCTATTCAAAGTAATGGCAAGTTGAAAGATAGCGCCTGCGTAGTAGATTCAAACAGAGCTAGCCATGTCCAAGTGTTCCGAAGTCACACGCTGCCCTTCACTGAAACAGCGACTCTCAAGAAGCTGCAGCGGTAACAGAACGGGCTAAGCTATACGCCCGGCGCCCGCAGAGTGGACCGCAGGGAAGATGAATTACACAGAAGGCTCAGCACGCTTGGGGAAGGGATTGCACTTAATGCCCCGGAATGTGCCTCGGCAGAATGCCCGCGTCCGGCACTGCTGGCTGGAATCCAAGCAGATCCATTACCTTCCCTTTATACATCAGCTTACCACATGCCTCGCTGACACCACAGATACGCCTTTCCTCCTCCATTTATTTTTAACTTTTGTATCTTTAACACAACCGAGATACGTCCTTCAGGCTATACCATTAAGGAGGATTTTAAACCCAGTTCAGCATTATCTTTCCAACTCTAAGCTAATATTGGCAAGTTAACCTAATGATACGGTTCATGCAGATGCTTACATGAGTTACACTGAACCAACTGTACTTTGAATACTAAGTTATCTGTGTGTGAACCTTTTAAATGGTCCATAAAAACAATTATTTTGACTCATAAAAGCAATTATTTTGATTCTAAGCCTCAGAAAACACTTGCTCCTTCTTCAGTAACTTCTTGGTAAACTGAGAGGATAGAGAAAAGCCGATGATACATTTCCTTTCAAAATTCACTTGTTTTTTGCCCAGTTGTCACTATTTGCCGTATCCATTTATATCTAAATCTGGTTGAGAAATGGCATACCTTGGAAATTCTGTGCCTCTCTCTCACTGGGGCCCTACAAGAATCACATTTTTATCACAGATAAATAAAGCCATAAGAATCTAAGTATTTTTGCTTTAAAAAAAAAGACAACTCTCCAGAAAGCTTTTTCTCTTCATAAATTGGCCTTAAATATACTTAATATAAGACTGGGTTTAAGTCCTGAAGTATCTGGACTGGCAGGAAAAGAAGATCACAGTTTTGTTACATCTGAGAATTGTTGTTATTGTTGTCAAACTTAAAAAAAAAAAATCATCCTAGAACACCTAGTAAGTTGGTTGATAGGAGAACCGTGATATAAACAATGCAGACTGAGCCTTGTGTGGTGCTCTATCCAGATCATGGATGTGAGCCTAAATATTTCATATCCCAACCTTCAGACTCTCCATATTCTGAAAAATTACCTCTCCTCTCTCTCCTTGTCTTAGGCAGTAGAAACCTTCCCAATAGTGTCAAAACAGACCTATTCCTATGGTGTAGAGTACAACAACCTGGTTTGTTTTCAGTGGGAAAAAAATTAATTGAAAAAAGCCTCTGCCAGTTCTACAGCAAATTTACTATATAACAGGAAAGTCTGAACCTTTCTGTACTCCAATGCCCAGGATCTCCTAGCACAGTTATCATTACGTTCAAGCGCAGCCTTGTTACTTTTAACACAAGGCCACTAAAATTCCACACTGAGCTTGGCATTATGAACACAACTATTCCCGTGCTGATAAGAAGGAGAACTGAAGAAAACTGAATTGTAACACTCCACCTCCACCAGAAAAGGGGGTGCTTTTACTCCCCCTGAAAAACTCAACCCAGAACGCATGGCTCAGGTAACATACGTTTATAACTGTTTTGCTGCAGTGCATGAGAACCTCCTCATTAACAATGACCTCAACATACAACACTGTACAAAAACAACAGACACAAATGTAATCCAAAGTTTTATTTCCTAAATAATTTCCATGTAATGAAAATTCCACAGCCCTACCCTTCCTTTTTTTTTCGTTTTAAACTTAAAGAGTTTTCTCAAATTTCTCCCTTTTTATCTGGAGGAACCTGAAGGTCACAAGCCCTCAACTTAACATATCAAGAAAATATGCCATACTGAGCAAACTTACACTGTAAGTAAAGGGGATAGGATATAAAATGGATAACCAACTAGGAATTTCACAGGATGAAAGCAGTAATCAGTTTTTACAGCCCTTTTCCTGTTACTAAAGGCCTGGTTTTCACTGTGGTAAGTGGTGCAACTTGGCACTTTAATAGTTTCTCACCTTAGATTTAACAAATCTAAGGGCTCATCAAGACTCTTGCTACTCTTCATTCTCAAGTGCTATAGAAAGCATATATATTCATTGACCCTTTCACTTAGTTTCATCATGAATACTAGCAAAGCACTTGATATTACTAAAGTCACATTATTGTTGTAACACTGAGAAAGAATCTCAGCTTTCACTGAAAAACCTCTTGCTGTTATAATTCAGAAGTTTCAAGCTTTGGAGGTTCAAAACCAATTAAAAAAATTGCATGATTTTAAATAAAAACTTTACATTTTCAGCCAGTTTAATTTTAAAGCTTGATTTATGGTTTCTGAACACATAGGACTGCTACATCATCGTTACATGAAGTTCAACTTATTCTCTTGTCACAGCATTGTTTAAGCATTAACAGGTGGGTTATGTGGTAGGTAAATTGCTTATAAATAGATATATAACAGCAATTTAATTTCTTTGATGTCAGACATTTAATGGACACTTATGAATAACAGAAAATTAATTACGCTATTTTATATATTTATTGCATAAAATAGCATCTTTTGAGACAAAGTACAATACACAGGATGTGCCTTTTGCATACATCAGTTTCAAAAAATAAAGTAGAGCAAGCTCTGGAGGAGAGCAGATCCACTTTGTCCTCTCCTGTTTCCCCTACTATACAAGTATTCTATTAAAAAGAAAGACTGCAGGACCAAAACTAAATAAAGGACATTTTTACCGCAAAACCAGAACTACTGCTTTTATGAACTGCCTACAGGGGAAGTGTCTCACATTCAGCAAAATATTTGAATATGAAAAATTATTCAGTTGACAGATAGGCATGAGCGTTGCTAGTACGTTAACTTCAAATTCTGATGAAACTATCCATGGAGTCTGGTCTTTGCAAAGTATGGCCTCTAGGACCAATACTCTATCCACAATCAAATGCACATCACTGTAGTTTCATGGCTACCTCAACATAACCTGATCATCATTAGTAATTCATTATCTGTTTATTTGAAGTTTACTGACAGAGAAGACACTTTCTGAAGCTTGGCGTGGTGACCAAAAGTTTGTGTAATCTTCCCAGTTACGGCACCTGGTCTAATAAAGGATATTGCCTCTATCAACTTTGTTTTGCCAAACGCATTCACAGGGACACTAAACAGGCTAGAAGTGTCCCTCAAGCATGTGGTGATGGGAAGCTTGACAACCTCCAAGTCTGAAGTGGCAAAATAACAGCCCAGATATGACTCCCAGGATGACAAGGAACACTGTATGCATGAAGCGTAATGCCCTTCAAAGAATTGCGAGTAACTTCTAAATTCACTTGTCGTGGTCTAGCAGGATCTACCGGGTATGTCTGATGGCCAGAAGCAGATGTACATAAAACACATTCACAGAGGTGATACGCAATCACACACACTCTACTGAACCATACGGAAGGGTCTGATTCCATCATATTAACACCACATCCAGAATTTAATCCCTACACAGCCTGGCCCAGAGCCACCGTGTCAACTTCCTGCCACCTTTTAACTCTGCATTTAAAGCAGAGCCCAGCCCCTCTGCTTCAGCAATGGATGGAACAGAAGCAAGCATTGCTTGCTGCGGGCAAGCGGCAGTGCAGAGCAGCCCCACATGTGGAGTCTACTGGTTCTGGAAGTGATGGATGGAGAGTGACTTAATCTGCAGGCTACACAGGAGAGATGACCCAGGAGAGCCTACACAGCTTCATCCTGCAGTGTATGCTGTGAGGAAGGAGTCCTGCAGGGAAGACTTCCAGACCCTCCCAAAGATCTAATTAACAAGTAACTAGGGGATGAAGAAGCAAGAAAGATGCCCCATTGCTCCCACAGCTAGAGTCTCACAAATCCTTCCCCCAAAGGATTCAGCCATGTGATGACTCTCAGGATAATCATTCCCTGTTTGCTGTCAGTATGAACACTCTGCAATACTGTAAGTGGTACCTCCAACCACTGCCAAGGCATGAGTGTAATATGCAAAGAAAAAGCTATTTGTAGTGGAACATGATATCCTTCTGTAAGAGTGTTACACGAGCGCTACACCAAACAATCTGACCATGAATCACTATTTCTGACAATGTTTCCTTGATCGCATCGCTGTCGTTTTGAGAAGCAGGATTGTCGAGTGACCTCTTCATCACAAATTATAAAATGAGGTACCATGAAAAACATTCAGTAAATAGATGGCATATAAACCAATGAAATTGCATTATTTTTTAGAGGTGTTCACATAAAGAATCTGGTATTGATTGTTATACAAAGTCTGCTCAATTAACACGTAACATTTCTGGTGCACTTAAGTCTTTAGATTTTTCTATTTTTCACTTTTGAGGCTGAAAAGAAGAACATAAATCTTGGAAATAAGGAATAACAATGCAACACCATGTGCCAATATGACATTGTCAGTTTTCCAGATTTAACAGCAGATGGGAAAAAAGCATGTCAGCAATAATCTCCTACAATGTTTTTCTGGGAGACTGAGTAGGAACATTCTATACAACAGGCATATTCAGGATAAAAGAAAACACTGTGTTCTAGGAAAAGTAATTTTATACACTTTACACTTTTTATTGTCCATGATGGCTCTTCAGCTAAGTGGAAAACTTAAAGTTTGAATGGATTTTTTAAAAATACGGAAACAAAAGAGTTGCTTTGGTTTTTGCAGGTTTTGTTTTCCATGTTGAGCCCTTGCCATCAGTCACAGCTTAAATGCTGTTACTTAGGACTTTTAGGTCTTTAGCTCTCTTTTCAAGAAACTTTCTGGAGAGTTCAAGACAGACAAGCACAAATTTCTTTACAGAAGTACTAAACTATGGCCCTATGTGAATAAATGAACAATTATTTTTTTCCCAGAAGGAGAAATACTTCATCAGTAACACACACAAACATGTGATAACCACCAAGCTATAAAAACAAACTCCAGCTCTGATATAATACAGAAATCGATTTACCTTGGCAAATTATAAACCACATTTTAACTGTATACCACAAAACAGAGCATGTTTAGCTAGTTTAAATTAATCCCAACATATTTTAAGACTTTGTTGAGAAACTTCCATATGGGAAGGTCTAGCTACATCCTAGTGAAAAGAGTTTGCAGAGCTTAAAAAAAAATTGTCACTTATGTAAAGAAAAAAATAGCAGCATGCACTGCCAGACAATCTGGTAGAGGGTTAGAAGAAAATAATTTCAGACAAAGTAATTCACAGCACAAGAAAAGCATCTGCACACTCTAGAGGTCACCCAACTTAGCTCAAACAAATGGAATCTGCATATTGTTTAAGTAGCTCTATTTCCATCACTCAGTTGGTTCTCACGTGCTTATTTACATCCTGGGCCTAACCACAGGATTTCTGCAGATTCAGAGTATGAAAGACTACATTTCTCTGGCTACAAACATACTAAAACATGTTCACATTTCTCAGTAGCTACTGTAACTGCACCATTAAAAAAAAAAGTGTCTCCCTCTAAATTACATTAGTGACACAAAAATTTCAGGAAAACAAACCAGCTCTTGCACTTGGCTGATGCACTGAAAAAAACATTTTCTCTGATCTATGCGTGTTAGTACAAAAGCTTCTAAAAAAAAAAACAAACCCACAACTCCCCAAGATATTCTACTGTGGACACAACTCACTGCAAAAAGTAACAAAGCTACTTTTAAGTAGAGACAGATTTCATGAAGAACAGCTGCGCATTAAGAACCAGAAGTCCATCTAATGTGAACACCTAAATCAAGCATCAATTCTCCTCATTTGTTCCCTTTTGGAAAGTACAGATTTTACATTAATGCTTTACATTAGGTAAAAGCATCTAAATTGCTCTGGGAAGCCCTGGATTAAATAGAAGAATGTTTTGGTTTGGGTTGGGTTTTTCTGTCTTTTGGAGAATACAGTGTTTAGTCCTGGTGTTTCACGTCTTCAGCAGAAGCCTATCATCTTTCACTTATTCACAAATACAGTAGTGATACTGCTGTATTCCCTTATGCCCAAGATCACTGAGTGCATTTTTCAGCACAAAAGGGTGCCAGATGTTTTATCAATCAACTTCGCTGCATTCCTAAGTAAGAACCATACTTTCATGCCTTCCTCTCAGATAGATGAGCAAGGGAAAACATTTCATTTTGTGACAATTCCAGACTACTAAGACTACTGTCACCTTGCTTTTAAGCAATTTAAGGTTATAAAGTAAAGGTAAAAAGCAGTATTATATTTATCTTTTATTACTGCATTCACAGTCTGTATTTTAAGTATATTTTATATCTATGCATACTATTATATCCTTACTTATATATATAAAGCATAAATTTACATTATAAAAATAGCTTTATATACAGATCAGTGTATTTTATTTTAATGTTGCATTCTAATTTGTTAATAGATTATGAATGGCAGTATCTCCAATAATAGGCCTTATCAAAGAAAATGCCTACTTTTGAAAAAAAAAAAAGAAAGATTATGAAGAAAAAAAAAGATTTCTGGAACTACTGATTTCCTTAATTTCATGTAAATTTTTAATTTATGCTAGAGTTAACATCTCCAGTTTTTGGAGGCAGGCAAAGGAGTTTCTCTGCTGATTTGGCAAAGGAGCAGAGAAGGTATCGGTGCTGATAAGATAATATTTATTAGCTGCATCTGCTATAACTAACTGCTTTTTATAGACTCCATCAGTGCAGGACAGTCACTCTCAAAACTTCTCCTACACAGAAAGGGACATAAACCTTGAGAAACTACTTTAAATCCTGTTTAGTGCTTAAAGCTGACAAGACTCCCATCTCATCTCTTTCAGTTCATAGTGTAATAAAACACTCAGGAGTAGCAGTGAGGAGATAGAGTCTTCTGAACAGTAAGAACACTTATTCTGAATAAGCATTTCACACAGTTTTATCTGCCATTTACCACTGACGATTATTTTAGCTAGTGTCTTTCGGGGATATTATTCAAACAAAATTAGGCCTAGTTATATTAAGTAACCATATTATAAGAACCATAGTAAAAAGAAAATTAGACAATATCCCAATGTAACAAAATGTAGTGACTCAAAAGTGAAAAAGTCAGGAGATGGAATACACAGCCCTAACACTATTGTTACAGCTACCACCAGTGAAGTCTAGGTAAGTTTCTCCACAGCACAAACTAAACTAGATTCTGAGTTATTTCTTCTTTTTCTGGCTACCTTATGTTTCCAAGATGCTGTGTACATTTCCAAGTGTAATACAGAGTTCTCATGCTAATCCAGCAAACACAGGTGAAAACCAGTACAAAACAGCATCAACAGGAGAATTAATGCTACTGCTTGTACACGACAGAACATTTCTTAGGAAAAAAAAAGCTAATTATCACTATGTTGAAAGTTTAAAAAAAACAAACCACACACAGCTTCCAACTAAAAAAGCAGATAAACAGAAACATTATAATATCCATTTTGAAACAATCTAAAGTATTTACTGGATGAAGAGTGTTGTATCCCCAGTAAATAAATATTAGTTTCTCCTCTGGGATCTTTGGTAAAAATCAGAATATTATTTTGTGCAATTCTTTCTATTCAAAAGAATATTTTGATTTTCAGGCAGACTGTTTTCTTATCTGTTTATGTTTGTCCAGTAACATAAACAGCCAGACTCTCAAACACTAACCTTTTATTACACTGCAATTAAACCAGTAGCTAAAACCACTACAAAACCATGCAGCTTAACTCACCCATCTGTCCACATGTATCAAAGTGCCTAGAAAGAATGTTAGTTACATTTTATTTAATCACTGAAGTCATATAGCAAGAGTGAATTCAAGTAAAAGGTGACAGATCAGATGAGAGTTAAATTTTAACCTCGACCCCTAAGATTACATTTGACATCATGTTGGTTTAGCATCAATGAAGACACCTGCACAAAGAATCTCCCTGCACACCAAGAAGGGAATAAATGTAAATATTTTCAAAGCCAAAAACTCCAGGATATAAATATCTCACATTTAAAAAGCTGAAAAGGATACCATATATTTAAAGTTGAGAAACAAATGCACATCCATAAGTAATATTTAAGTCTATAATTAATTATAACATCATGGTCCTACAGATTCCATACTCTCTATACCACACTCTATTTTAGGCACACAACATGACAATGTCTGTATGTCACTAATGTTGAGAATGGTGTTTGCGATATATTTAATATCTCAGTTATTGATTTAGACTGCTTGGTGGATACCTGATACAGACAGTATTTCCACAACACAGTGAAATACAGAATTAAACAAGAGGTAGCTAAGGTTACCCCGCTTGGCTGCACAAGAACAGTTTCAGAAAGACTGAAGTATATTTAAGGAAAAGAAAAAAGATAAGAGTAGGCTAAGCTGGCAATCTAATTCCAATGAGCTTTTGTTCCAAGGGAGATTCTTATATACTGATGCTTAAAAACTGGAGGAATGTTGGTTTAAAATGTATTTTTTCAACACATACTATTTTCATAGTATTTTGGGACTATTAAATGAAACTCATTCATTCTAGATAAATAAGGAGGCAACAATGTTAAGGCATTGTTGGCAACGTAACAATTGTAAGGCATTGTAAGGCAAGAACCAAACCAATTAGACTGTAGTACTTTAGTTTACTTCCAGACGCATGGTAACGAAAAACCTTACCCGGAATATATTCACACGATGCACCAGAGTTAGAAGGCACACACACGAGTTGTGTTAAGCTGTCTCTTGAGCAGCCATAGACTGTAACTCAGTCGCGTAATAAAAAATTGACTACTCATTTCCTGTTCAAAACCAGGAAGTATTTGATGCGTTACCTACAAAGTTGACTGCCTTGTCATGATCTAAGACAACCTTTTTTGTAATATTTATTGAGACAGTAAATATAGCAGTAAAGATAGAGTGGAATTTAACCATGAAGTTGGCACAGGCATGCGACCACATGCCGACAAAAGCACTGCTTGCAGCTCACTGCATCTCAGTAACAAGCCTCTCCAGTGCTGGGCACCGCTGTAGAGAAACATCACCAGTTCAAAGAACCTTGAATCAGACTGGTCCTCCCTCAGAGGCTGCCAGTTTTGCACATTCTTCAGTGGCAAGAAGATTTAAAGGCACCATCTTGCAGATGGTTCAAGGACCCAACCTGAAGATGCAGTAAGGAATCTTCTAACACCTTTCCAACTGTGCTGTAACCAGAACAGAAATCTAAGGCTGTGCAGGGGATCACTGCCCGGCTTTGTGTGCTGCGTCCCAGTCCACTCCACACAGCGTACTACGTTAAGTCACGCAGAGAGAACAATGGTCAGCAGCAAAGTAAGTTACAAAAAACCCCAGAAAGACTACGTTTTAAAGAAGGGACAAGGTAAAGCAGGGAAGAGATTTAAAATCCTTACTTAAAGACGCCCCAACCACAACAGCAATGATAATGTTAATGGTTTTTACATAGCGCTGTTTTACTACACAGGTTTTAAGCATTAATGATGTGACCATGTGGTCAGGTTTGCACCAGCTTAATTCAAATACGAGGCTTCTCTGAGGCCTGCAAGCTATCACTGAGTAACATGTTTGATGTGGATTAAAAACATTTGTATTAAGTTCCAAAAGCTTCTCAAAGTATTATGCTGCAGACCTATTTTATACACAATTTTACTTTGTGAGCATCCTAGTAAACTATTACATGTGCTGCTACATTTGCATTCTCAATTAATTTCTAACAGAAGAAAGACTCAGAGATAAACACTTTAAAAATATTACTTCAGACATAAAATCTATTCTAGGATTTTTGATCCAACAAAAGCAGGCATTTTTTTCTTTTTATGGTGGAGTAAGCACAAGAATCTTTGTGTGTATGTCTCAGATTAGACTGCACATATTCTTTCTGGTCTTATTTTAGAACCACATTCCTCCCTCCAGGCGATTCCATACATCATTACAAATCCTTATGCAATTTTATCCTGGGTTCTATATTTATCAAGACACCTCATCTTAATAGCAATGTTCTTCCCTCAGCATGAGCCAGGCTTTTAAAACAGATTGCAAAGAAACCCCCACAAAAATTCCCATGCTAACAACATTCACCGATGTCTCGCAATTTAAAGCATTTACACGTAACTTAGAGATTAAACAGTGGTTCCCATAAAGAAATACACTGTTTTTTGTCTATTTGGTGACTGAATTCGAATGCCACACATATACTTTCTATCTGCCAAGACCAAAAATCCTTCACATGCAGTTATTATGCACAGCTTACCTTCCTTAACAACATCACCTATTACAAAAAATACTCAGAAATACACTGAGTGAGAAAGTGTGGGCATAACTTAGTGGTGTAAAAATAAGTCACAAAGTGGTCCTGGATACAAAGGATGTGCAAAGAAAACATCCAAATCCCAAAGCTCTGCACTTCTTCCTTCCAGTGCTCTGAAGAAATTTGTTCAAGTGATTTAAATAAAATGCTGCTTTTGACATGCATGCAACTCATTACATTTGTTTTGAAAGCATATGTATTTTACGCCTTTATGCCACAAGTTACCAATCAAGTTAAAATACACTAAACAGGTAACATGATTATAGTAGACATTATAATGCAAATCATCTATTGATTTGTGTTGGAAAATTTACCTGAGTGAAAACTACACACAGTGTATCAGAACTTGTCTGAAACAACTACCTCAGCACTCACCTCTTTGGAGACACAGTGCATATCTCAAAGTGTCACCAAGAAACACAGACAGGGCTCCAGAATTTTTTAAACCATTTTTATCAGCTTCTTAGTCAGGGAGTCCAGAGACTTCTACTAAAACCCTGATAAACTGAAGTTTAATTTTAGGCACTATCCCTAGATTATCCTATGAACTGTGGCATCGAGTTCTCCATAACCTTAGGATTTCTCTAGAGGACCTCCAGCGTATTATTTTGCCTTTTCCATAGTGGCAGTACCAAGGGGATCTTTCCTGAACAAACTGGTATTTGCAGAATCCTTTACAGGATTCAGATTTCTTTAAACAGTGCAAAGCAATAGTTCCAAAATAAATTTTTGTGGTGGTTATACATGCAGTCCCAGAAAACTAATCTAAGCTCTAGTTCTAATCATCAGATGTATTTTACTCCCAGTTGCTTGGACTAACAGTTTTCGTATCATTGTGACACGCAAAGTCACCACTACCATGTGTGGCTATTTGCTTTTCTTAAGCATCATTAAATTCGGAAAATGGTGAAACATTCAATGCAGTTTAAAGCGAAATAAAAATATTAACACAGTCCAAAAGAGGATTGTTTCAATAAACACATTTTAAATTACATGAGAATTTCAGGCACACACAAAAAAGGCACAAATAGTTTGTTAACCATCGTGATAAGCATCATCTTAGCATCTTCATTATAATCAAATACAATATATGTATTTGTTTAACACCTCCAGGAGAGGAACTGAGTCTCTCCTTATCTGGAAGAATTGTGGCACACTGCTGATACAACACAAGCAGGAGTAGAAAGGGAAAGACAAAGCAAAAACAATTAGACTACAATCATGTAAAAAAGTATTAACAAGAACAGACAAAAAATGCTGTTAGTAAGCTGTGTTTTCCTCTTTACCTCAGGTAAGCAGTATCAATTATTTAATTACCAACTAATGCCCCCACAACCCTAGAGAAAGAATGCCCCAACAAAACGGTGTTTATCAGCAGACAGGCAGGTCTAACTTCGTGTATGTGCCACTAACAACTGCCGTCAGTCTCACTGGAAAACAGGGACTCAGACTCAACACAAAATGTGACACACTGCAGGGACAGCTACTTTTCAAGGGTGAATCAAATGATATTCTTCTTTCTGAAGCTAGTGACTAAACATGTCCATAAAAAACTCAGCAGGGGCAGGAGATGCTGCCTCTGGCAGCCTGCTGCTTTTCAGTATTTTCTTATCATTCGCAGTTTTTGCATGTATGAGATCAATGCTACAGTCCCTTGGCAAGGTCCAAATTTACTTGGAGTGGGGAGGCAGGAGTCATTGCCTCACAAAATGCTACAGCCTCCCAGGGTGTGCCATTCCAAATTCACTTGCATGCTCTCTGGCAATCAAGTACTCGATTCTTGACCCTGATAAAGGTAACCTGACTGGCTGCAAAGCTGCTCTTTGATAAACAGCACCCTTCAACCAAAGGCTTCCAACAGCTTTAGGGTCATATAATGTCACATCAGTATTGCGAACTGCAAGCTCTGAGATAATAAAGACACAGCAGACGATACTGCAAGTCTGACCAAGGTTACAAATCATGTATCATTGCATTACACTACTAAAGAAGAAAAGCAGCGTGTATAGCATCACAGCAGTGTGTAGTGCAGTGTGTACGGTTTTGTCCTGCTGTGTTGGGTAGGATAACAGAAGAAACACTTCTAGTGCAATTCAACATAAATCCCCATTCTACGTTACACTGGTAGAACAAAAGCTCTTACCTCTCACCCTTTATTTTCCCCACCTTCATACAAGCTGCCTAGCTTATTTCATTTGAAAAAAATTGATCTAGCTTTCCCCAGCACTGGCTGTATCTGGTCTAGGATATTGTTATTTACCAGTGGAGCTACACTGACAAGTGCAAATAGAATTAAAACCTGGTATCTATAACATAATATTTAAATTTTTTCTTTTTTTTTGCTGTAAAAATCTTTTTACAGTATAGTTTTACAATCTATACTAAGGACTTATTCCAATAAGTTGGAATATATGTTAGTTGTACATTTTTAAGCAGTAAATGAAGATAGAGAATGAAAATAACTTCATAAACCACTTACTGTAACTCTAAAGAGACAGTCTGAAAGATCACATCTGAGGCAATCTCACATTCAATACAGAAAGTTTTATTAATATGCTACCCAATTAATGTAAGCAGTCAGACCAGATAAGTGGCAGTGAAAATGCTGATTAAAAAATGAGCCAAAAAAGTTTCACACACACACAAAACCCCTGAAAATTTATTGCCAGAATAAACAACAATTATATTAGAACACAGTAACCAAACACAGGCCACTAGAAAATAAAACAGACACTATCCATACAACTCACTAAAGGAAAACAGATTAACTGACCCTGCAGGACCTTTGACTCTGCAGACTTGCAGACAGGCTTGATTTCATTCACTGAGCAGAAGTCAGAAGGGCCAACAACCAATAAGGGTTGGATTAAACACGCTGCAGCAGCACCCAAGGACTGGAATTAAATAAAGATTTAAGAAAATAGGTACCGAATGTATCAGTCTTTCATTTTAAAATAATGAATAACTTTAGAAGAAAAGATAATAAATACTGAATTTACACAACTTCAGCTTCGACTTATGGTTTGCCATCTTCAACAGTAAATTGTATCTCTGAAGTTGTCTGTAACAAGGTATAGCTAAAAAATTTCTAAGTAGTTTGATAGAGATTAGTTTTGTTGAGACTAATGGAAAATCTAAAATTATCAACTTCAACTACTTAAACGAAAGAAATAGCAACTATTCACAATGAAGACTTTAATTCTGCAACAAAGCTATTAATGGTTGTTACATCTCGCTTAGGACAAGAATGAGAATTCACCCAGTGGCTGAAATGATGCTTACAGCAGAGTCCCATACGTATATGAAATTGGTGTTAATGACAGGACTTCTTAATGCAATGCTGCTGGAAAACGTCACACAACAAAACATAAAATCATATTCTGTTGGTTCTTTACAGCATGGCTGTACATTGTCACTTTGTCAGTCTCACTGTCAAGTATTTTAAATAATTACCACCCCTTTCACAACAATTCACTCTTATGACTCAACAGTAAAAACTATATTGCCAAGGATAACTGGGAGACACTGTAGCATAACCTCGCTGCATTCTAACGAGCAAATGCTAGGCCTGGTTGATGAGACAGAAGTATAAACACTTCTACTACATACTCCTTTATTACCACAATGATAACAAAAATTATGCAGCTAAATTTCAAATACTTGCCTTAACATACAATATTTCACACACCTATGCTGCAAACATTTCCACTACATAACGTACTGTAACATGAACAAACAGTTCAAAATTGTTTGCCCGCACAATCTCAAGCAAGGCTGCTCAAGATCAATTATAAAGAAAAGGAATAATAATAGAAAATAAAGTTATCCACTGTGAGAATGTGAAAAGCATCTCCATTTGACAGGATTGCACAAGCTCTGAACTGAAAAAAAGATCACTCTAGAACATTAAATAAAGATGATATACTTGTTTCAACACTTTGATCTGCTTTGAGTATTTCCTATTTCTGTCAATAAGAAGCCACCAGTAGCATCTAAACTGCTACAAAGACTCGCAGCATGCTACTTTGGCTCTATCACTGTTCCTGATAGCTTTTACAGTCCAGTTTCACTTTCAGTTTATTGGCCTTAGTGTCCCTGTATGGCCCGTCCTAGGTAGTTTTAAGAAGCTCAATATACTAATTGCAGCAACGTGGAGTACAAGACAAATAGAGAACTTTCGTTTGTAACTACAATAGCATCTCCAACAGTCTTTATACTGGAAAACTGCAAAGTTTAAACTGAATAAACTACTTAACATCTGCAGAGTCCAGAAATTTACTGTCTCCAAAAATGAGTCAATTAAATAAGCTGTAGACTTTTGGAGTTCCCCCAGAGAATTAAAAAGTTTACTTGTAGGCCTTTCCATGCATTACATGGAAACTACTCCACGAACACATCAGCACCAGAACTAGATCGCTTCACTCAACAAACACCCTTTAGGAGTGATTACTTCCTGCATTTAACACTTTTTATACACACCTACATACACGTCTACTTATGCAAGAGTCCCACACATATACGAAAATTCGGTCTCAACGACAGGACTTCTTAAAGATAACACGACGCTGCTGAAAAATGTCACAAAATTAAACACAGAATCATAGTCTGTTGGCTCTTTACAGCAAGGAGACATATTTCCAGTAGGATTTCTAATGGAATAATGGATGCCTTCCTCACGAGGAGCTGTATATAGAAACCCAAAGTTTTAACATGCGCTGTCCAAGGAATCAGGACTAATATATTTACAAACATGCTTATTTAAAAGAATTGAAGTGTCCTAAGAAGATGCAGCTTCACAGTTCTCCACAATTAAGACCTGTGCTGGTTTTAGTCAGGAAGGAGTATATAAATATTTTTTAAAAAAATCATTCTTTGTTCTTGACTTAAGAATAAAGGTTGCTATTTACCTGCCTGCAGTTCAGTACCTGGTACTTCCAAAATTTCCTAGACATAAGTAGATGAACGGCCCTGCAAGCATACACTGACCTCCTCCCCCCATCCCACCTAAACTCTCGGGCCTAAAAACCATTTAGGTCTTCCAGTCTTGAAATATCTAACCAAGTCTAACAGAGAGTAACTTTTTCTCTGAAGGAAGAACAGGAAGAAGTTCACTACCTCCATGAACAGAATACAGTTGGGAAGCATCACTGTATTTTGGAACTTGCGAAGATTATTTTGTAAATAATTACTATCTGCCCTTCAACACAACCTCCTGAGTGTGCTCTGATGCTCCAAGGCAAACTAAACATCCATAGCACACATTTGGAGCATATTAATGTCCTGTTATGGGTGATGCATTTCACACAAAGTATGATATAAAAGCACTATTTTCATGAAATACTCATTTTTACAGAGAAAAAAGATGCACAGGTGTCTAACAACCCCTGATATGTAGACGGGGTATCGTGGAAGGAAGACAAGCTCTAAGTTACCAGCAAAAAGAGGAGCTCAGTGCTAATGCAAACCACACCAGCCCTATCCAGTCGCACGAGGAGGGCTGTCAAACGCGCGGGGGAACCGCTCGGTGCCAAGGCAACCTGCCTTCATGCACTGAGGGAAACGGCACAGCTCCCGTCAGTGGGGTGAGGCAGGATTCGTTGACGTGCGGATCCCGGCGCTGCCAAGGGGCCGGGACCGCGCACTACCCGCTGGACGACCCGAGCGATGGGGGCTCCCACCGCCGGCTCCTGCCTTACGGCGCTGAGGGAGATGAGGTCTGATCGCCACTGACACCGGCCCGTCCGCAGGCTGCTCCTCCGCGCCCACCGACAGCCGCCCCCGGGACCCGCAGCCCCTCGCCCGCTCCCGGCGCCAAGCCCCGGCCCCTCTCCGCGGCCCGCCCGGCCCTGCCCTGCCCGCCGGCGGGAGGCGAGGCTACCGCAGCGGGGATGCTGCTGCCGCCTTACCTGCGCCAGGACCGCGGGGAACGCGCTCAGCCGCCCGCTGTACCACGCCGCCAGGCAGCCTCCCCCGATCAGGGCAGCGGAGGCAGCGACGGCGGCGGCCCTCCAGTTGGGTGGGCGCCGCTGGCTCCGAGGGGGCCGCAGCCCGGCGAGCCGCCCCCTCAGCGGAACGCGGGCGCCCGCCGCCAGCGCCGCTCTCCACGCCGCCATCTTCCCGGAAGTCGCCGTGGCGCCGCCGCCATCGAACCGGCCCCGCTGCCGCTGGGCGCATGCGCAGCGCCGGGCCCGAAGCCGCTCGCCCGGCGAGGCCGTGGCGGCTCCGTCCCGTCGGGATCGTGCTGTCCCCTGCGAGAGCGCAGCGCGTTTGGCCCCGCTCCGCCAGCGGGAGGGAAGCTACCCGCAAAACCGGAGGGGACGGAGCTGGCAGAGAGGTAACGCAGGGTCTCACAGCAGCGACCGGCGCCGTAGGGCCACTTTCCCGTCCGCGCTCGGCTCCCGGCCTCGTCACCCCGGGCCGGACAGGCCCCGCAGGGGTGAGGGGAGGCCGCAGGGACCCCGCTTCAAGCGTTTCGCTGGAAATTGCTCAAATAGAGGGACTGGTCGGCGGGCAGAGGCCTTGCGCGGCCGGCCCGGGCCCTTGGGGGCTGTAGCTGCCTCTGACCCTCCCCCGGGAAAGGGAGAAGGCCTGGCCAGGGCCGGGCTCGCCCGCGGGGTTCCTGCTGGAGAGGGCAGGTGGTGGCAGGGGTCAGGCGTTTGCGTCGCCTGTGCGGTAGAGAGCAAAAAGCGGCGACGCTCCTCCAGTGCCGAGGATGCCCCTCGCCACCTCCGTGTGTCTCGCAGAGCTCAGCCTCACGTTACTCACTGACGGGACTCTTCCAGAGCGTTAAGCCACTGCTGAGTACGCGTTGGAGATGTCGTGTGTGGATGCGTTGCTCTCTGTGTGTTCCAGGCAAGAAACTACGAAAGTGTGAGTTTAGAATATCCTTTTCAAGGGCAGCATAGAATTTCTCATGAAGAACAGATGACAGAGGCACTGTTTACAGAAACTGCCATGGCAGAGGTGATGACTGGACAGCGTTACAGATTGACTTGACCAGCAGTATTCACTTCTATCAAAGATAACTTCACTGTCAATGCTTCAAAATGCTTTCTTTTCCCCACTACTATAGGTTTAACAAAATGCTCTAGGCCTTGATTAGACTGAGTTAGTTGATCACAAACATTAGTTGCTCACATTCAAGCATTGAGCCATCTGGTAATTATGATCACATGAAGTAAAGCCGAGAGGAAGCTAAACATCATTTGTAGGTTGGCAGTGCCAGTGTCCATGTTTTCAGAGTAGTTCACCTATTGGCTCCATGTGAATGTGAGAAAAGACTGGGGAGAGAACTACTGCATGCAATTTTCCATAATTTTGGCCTTTGGTTAAAGGCCTTCAGAAAGTACTTTGTCTGTTTTAGCAAACAGTATCTTTCACATCTTTGTAATACGACAGTCTGTACTGTGTTGTCAGCATTACAAATGCTGTGATACAGGCCCTGAAACACAGAAATGCCTTTTAGCCCTCTGTCCGCTGACAAACTGTGATCATCCACCAGTGCCACTAAAGTAATTTTAGTTTACTCTCCTTCCCTGACCTGACTTCAGAGTCATGAATTTGGTTTCATAGCTGATAATTTCAATCATCCAACTAATGGCATCTCAGAATTTATCCAATCTTGCATTAGCATGTGTTGTTCGCTGAGTGTCGTTCTGTGAAGTGTTTGGGACATCTTCAGGAATGTCCCACCTGAGCCCTTAGCAGGATGCAAACCCTTCAGAACCACTTTGTCTGGGGAACACAAATGACTGCTCGTTGCAAAAATCACCCAAGAGTGCAGCATGCAGGGTGAATGGTTTCCGTCTACACAGACTAGTGTACATTGCAAAATCCCATCCCCAGAGACCTAGAAAGTAACTCATACAGGAAAATCCTGTCTAATTCCCACATACTGTAAAATATAGCAGCAAAATCCCTGCATCATCATACACACTGCAATATCCCACTTCTGCTGCAGAGATGTAAAACTTGCAGCAAATTCCTGCCCCCTATTTCTACTTTCCTCTAAACAGACAAATATTTTCTATCCCAGTCTTATAGTTTGATACAAAATATTTGCACAAACACATTAAGAGTATCTTTCTGTATATTGTAATTATTTATTATTGGCTGATACCTTTCTGTATCACTTCATGAATGCTGGCAACATCCCAGAAACATTGTAAAGGATGGCTGAGAGATTTGAATTCTGAAATGCCAGATCCCTTCATGTTGAACACACGACGACAACACAGGTAATTGGGTTTAGTTCAGCACCCTGCCAAGCATTTTCAGTTTTTCTTTGAGTAAGAATGAAGAAGTAGGTCATTTGTCGTTCCTCAGATGACATTTGTGACTGCAACAGATACAACTGCAGTGTGAATGGAGAACTACTCATATGACTGCAAGCACGCAATGCTGATGGATGTCCTAAGTTAAGTGTCCTTAGCCAGCCCTTCTCTCCCTGCAGTAAAATCACCCCGTTTATGCAGTGTCCAGGAGCACAAAGCTACTGCTGTGCTAACATGGCTCACATCTATGTTGCTTTAACCAGGCTGTTGTATTTCTAAATGCTAGAATGTATGCCTGAGTAGCTAGAAAACCCTTGGCTGTCAGGACGTAGTGCTGTTTCATCTCATGCAGTATCACTGCAGGGTAGTTTGTAACAGAAAGCAAAGATTACTGTAGTCTATAGAAATGATGCTGACAATCTGGTAAACATAACAGGAGTTTCATCAGAATAAAATTAGCTACATGGTGACAATTGTCTTGAGCAACTATGCTCTGTAGCACTAAAATGTTAGTTCTAAGAGAGGCTGCCTTTCCCATCCTGCACAGTTTGCTCTTCCGTGGCTCTCGTAAGCAGAAATCATCATATTTATCAAGCTGACATACTGCTTTTTAACAAGTGCATTCTACATGTTGATTTCAGACTTTGTTCTAGAGATGTTTGCATTGCTGAAAATTCACAAAAGCAAATGAAAAGCCTAATAAAATGTTTTTGTAAATGTTTTAAAATGTAATTTTTCTGTAAGATTCAACATTCCACTGAATTGTTGCATAGCAATACTTAAATGCAGTAATTTCTTATTAGGTGTGAGGAACGTACTGTGAAGTCACATCTAAAGACGAAAACACTACCGTGAAATAAAACCCTTATGACTCCCGTGATTCTTAGGAAATTTTCATTTCTTCCAAGTTTTGTTAGAAAGTTAAAAGCAAAAATTCAAAATACCAAGTAAACCTACAGCTCCACATGCCTGAACGTCCACTTCCACATCTCAGTGTCTTTTAAGAGCATTAGGCCAAGTTCCAACAGGGATTCACTCTCTGCTAGAACTCCAATCCCCTCAAGAGCATTAGGCTTAGTGCCAGCATTCATTTACTCTTGTAACAGCTTAAATTAACTCCTGTTACATTCGATCTAAACCCTTTCTTACTATTTTAGACAGAAGAAGAGTTGAGAGATGGATTCAGTCATCCAGTCTGAGGGCCACCCATCATGCTTATCTGTCTTTCGGGACTTCAAATGCTGCTGGGGATGGCAGTGACCAGCCAGCTGTGAACTGAGGGAGGGGTGGCAAGCCACCTTTTATACACGATTTCCATTTCATGAGAAATAGCATGGGGATGACCTGACATATTTACCATATGTAAATTTGACAGTAAGCTCCAACCAGAAGTAAGATTTTAGTGGGCTACGCACTGTGCTAACAATATTAAGGATACTTTCCTGGAGAAGCTGAACAGACAAGCTAAATATCACTGCTTCATTTGCTTCATACTGTAGGTGAAGAACTGGACTGTAGATTTGAATTCTGTCCAAAGTCAGACAGAAGACTGAAACGAAAGGTCTCACAAAGCCAGGCCTTCTTTAGCCCCTTCAGAATGACATTGGTCCTCTTAAGAGTATCACTTGTATTTTCTTTAACAGACATGAGAGCAATCTGTCTGCCTATAATTAAAAGGAAAACACTGAAACAGATAGGGTATAAGGACAAGGAAGACAAGTGTTGTTAAAAGCGATAAAGCAAAATAATCCTAGCGCATTTTGAAGACTACAGGTTGATTGGATTAAACTGGACAGTTGTCAAAGTTGGCCAGCTGAAACCTTGACCTCTGTCCAGACAGGACAAAGGTCCTGTACCAAGGTTTATAGTGAAGGTTGGGTGTTGACTTCAGGGATTTCCAGAGCTGCTTCATATGCTAGTGAGACTATTATTTATAGAATCATAGAATAGTTTAGGTTGAAAGGGACCTTTAAAAGTCATCTAGTCCACCACTCCTGCCATCAGCAGGGTCATCTTCAACTAAATCAGGTTGTTCAGAGCCCCTTCCCACCTGACCTTCAATGTTTCCATAATTTCTACCCATCCCTCCTCCACAATAAAAATACCCAAACAACAAACACAGAGGTTAGTTTCAAGGAAGCTGAAATACCTTCCTATGATGAAGAAGCCTTAAGATGGCAATGTGCTCTTAGTTTACAGAAAGTCCAGTTATTTTATAGGCTTTGGGATGATGGAAGTGGAACTAATTACCAAACAGTCAACATTCATCCACTAGTAAGACTGAAAATACATGAACATTTGTGGCTAGATAACACCATTCAGCTCATAAATAAGGGTTCACAGCAATCTTTGCATTTAGAACCTAGTCCATAAATACAGCTTATCTTCAAGTATTTTCAACTTGCTAAAGTTACTTGAAAGCTTGTCATGATAGAGTCCATTTAAAAGGAAAAGAATTCAAATTTATCTGAAATATGTGTCCCTATATACCTCTCATGGCATTAATTTATATTGACCTTTCTAACACACAAACTGTCTTCCCACAGTTTCTATGTAATTAGCTGAAAAACACCTTGCTGGCATATGTAATATGTTCCCTCAGACTTCAAAAGTATTAACTTTTTTAAGTCAAGTTGAAAAATCAGAGAAAAACATTTAAAGCAAAATTCTTACTTTTAAGAAAATAAATTTGAGAGTTTAAGATACCAGTAATGAATTGGAAAAGTTTTAAAATATAGTTTCAAAGTTGGCAGCGACCTTTTTGTGATAAATATTTGATTTATAAAATAAATGGTACGCGAACTGTTGAAATACTGCTTTTATGTGAATAAAAAGATGCGGGTCAAAACTGATACTGTCTTGTGAAGGAACATGGAGGTTTTTGAATTTGAAAAGTATATTCGTTGTGACTTTCCAAGTTAGGCTGTAGGTCTCAATCCTTTGAAGAGTTACATATATTATGCCTAATTTTAAGCAGTTTGAAAAGTTCTGTTTTCTGAAGCAAGACTACTCCTATTGGATAAAATTAACTGTATACATAAATCTTTGAAGACTGGGGACTTGCTTGCTATTAGATGAGAACTGTGGTTCAACTGCTGGTTTATCTTTTAATGATAAGATCCCATGGTACTTTTGCAACAATAATAGAGGTCCCATGGTCCCCTGAAAACATTTTAAGTAATGGAGTTACATTATGTGCTTTAGTGGTTAATATTTTCCTTATGGTTCCAGCTGAGTAAGTTATACTTCATTTTTTTCCCTTCCAAACGTTCTGCTGCAGCGTTACTAGCATTGACAAGAAAGATAGACCCATATTTAAGTGAAATCCTGTAATTTTTAGTTTTTACCTATATTTTTATACACATACATACATATATATTTATATATGTATTTTGCCTACAATGTATTAATCGTGGGATTTCCTGTAATCTTATTACTAGTGTGTTCCATCTAAATACTAAATTTTATTGTGAGGACCTTACTGTTTTTCAGGCAGCATTTCTTCTCTTTTCTTTCATTCTCTGACATTAGTGTGAGCGTTGCCATCAATTTTAATTATACCAGTATTTCACCCTAAGTTTTATAGAAAGAGTTGGCAGCAACAACTATAGTTAAAGTTGCCTAACACTTTCCACTGTACAGATTCTGTATTTAGAGAGGGATAGAAATTGTACATAAGGGTACAATAAAACAAGTCACGATTAGCAAAGTTTTTATCTGTGTTACTTGAAAAACCAGAAGGGTTTATTAGGGGCTCAGTCTCTGTATTTTTAAATGCAATGTGACTGATATAATTTTAAATAATTATTGTTATGTAGTTCAAAAAATACAATAAAGATGGCAAAGACGTTACTTCACAGTATTACTAAAGAAACAAATATAGAATTATCAGTATTTTAACCTTCAAAATATTTTTAAAATACATGTTTTCTGGAAATGTTGAAGTAGAAGAAGCATTGTGTACATTCTTTCTTGTTTCTTTTCCCAGACTGCTGTCTAAAGCTATTATTAATAACACTTTGTAGTACTACTGTGATTTATTAATGAAAGTTATCTTAAATTACAACATCTTTAATACTGCTGAAGATGGTGAAGTGTATGTAATTATTTCTTTGAAAAAGAAAGGTATTGTAAAACTCTAAATTACTGTTTTCTCTAATGTATTCCATTATTTTAAGTAGTGTTTACCTCTTTTGCTCAGAATACCATTTATGATCTTTGATTGCACCTATTGTTGTATAAGCACGGAAGGCTTCATTATTTTCCAAATATGCGTCTTCAGATGTTTAGTAACTAAAATTAGTGTAGGGTCTGAGCTAAGCTAATAGCACGAATGTGTGGTCGACACATATAACCTTCACTATAAAAGGTTCTGCGGTCCTTTCATAAAAATGTTGAAAGCCTTAATGCAAGGTTCGTTGTGGTCAGCAGAGTCTTTCTGTTTCCACTGATGTCTGCATTTGGCTCTTAGAGAGCTGAAAAACAGCAATACTAGTTGTGTAAATATCGTGGATGGTCTTGGTATATTTGCTGTCGAGAAGTTCCTTAGTCTGTAGCTACATCAAAAAGGATTGTTGGAGCCACTCACAAAAGCACAGTAATAACGGCACTAATAAAAATTCCTGAAGAAACTGTGGACAAATGGGGAACAGTCCCCACTTGGCACCGTTTAGGCAGGAGCTGTCGGCTGAGTACACTCAGAGAGGATTCCCAGTCTGCTACAGAACCCTCCTGTAGAAAAGGCAAGGGTCTAGATAGAACCTGAGGGAGCTGGTACTCTGCAGTATCCCAGTGTCCAAGGACACATAAGCTATACCAGGAGCAGAAAAGCAGGATACAGAGACTGGCTCATGTTCGCAAGGCTTAGGGGGTCTCCTGTTCACTTGGCATTCATGGCATTTATGGGTCTTCATGTTCACCCAGCTTAGGTGTGGCCTCTGTATATGGTCTGTAGTGGAGAGGTTTAGTTGGAGCAGCCCAGAGCACTGCCAGCACACCTCCACGGTGCTGGTCTGGTCCTTCAGCTCAGTCCCTCTCTCTTAGGCAGCACCACAGTATTAGTCAGAATCCACAGCAAATCAGTTGTAGCTTGATTTCTAAGGAAAGGGGATTAGTGAGACTAAACCATGTGTAGCAGAGGCTTGCGCAGAATGGCAAGGGTATGTAAGACAGGGCTAGGATTCGTCTGGCTGAAAATAAATGTCCACATAGAGGAGTCTGCACCTGAATTAAGGGCGTTATGCTCTTGTTGCAGTCAATGGGGAGAAGTATGCATCCCTGCATCATGGTTCATCTTATCCTAAGATAGATGTTTAAAGTGGCTCGGATGAATCTCAACCGCAGAAGTACCCCTTTCACTCTTCCTGGCTGGAAGGGGAACTGAGGTGATTTTAGTTCAGTGGTAAACATGTACACTGTAACCTGCTTTCATTTACTGCTTACTGTTGCTGCAGAGATTTATGAAAAGGAACTCTTGCAGATACAGATATCAAACTTGTTGGGCACATATGCTGTTGAGGTTGGCAACAAAGGAGATAGTCAGGCACGGTTTGATTATGGAGTGCCACCCTAACCATAAGTGGAAGCCTAGATGTGTTACTTCAGGGTGCAGCTGAGGGAAGAATGTTGCCTGTTGAGTGGTTGTGTTACCCTGCCTAAGTAGTGACTTGTTACTAGGCTTATGAACATCTGTATTTGGGAACACTGGGATTTAGGTATCTTTTGTGTGTTGCTTTGTATGAAAAATATGCATATTCTCTGTCAGTTCAGACATCACTCATCATCTGATACAGAAAGAGCTCACAAAGGCAGATGGTCCAGTGTTAGAGGGGCTACCTGCCTACTTGCCTGTGGTAGTTTATGGCACTTAGGAGAGGTAGGCTTATCATGCTAAGATGCCCCTAAAATTAGCTGGGTGGGGCTCTAGGAGTAGGGAGAGGGCCACTGATGAAAGCAAGCTGTTTATTGTTCTCCACAGCAGCAAGAGAGACTGACATTTTGACTCGCAAGACCTGAGGTCAGCCTGGAACCTCTACTCCATAAGCCTTGAGAAGCTCCAGGCAGCTGTGGCAAGAATGGAGGACTAAGAACCAGCAGAGCCTATAGACCAGCTGCTGGAAACCAGGGACTGTCCATGCTGTGGTCTTACCCCAGATCTATCCGCAACAGCTGTCTGCTACACCTGATAACATCCTGGCACCCAAAAGAACCCACTACTCTTACCAGACCTGGATGGACAAAGTGGAAGGCAGGTTTGAGGGACAAGTGTTGCATTTTCATGTTGAAATTGTAGGTTAGCAGTTGCTGTTACAGACTAAGGATCTAAATTACTTTAATGCCCATGCAATCTCTGTCCTCCTATTTTTAGTCTACTCTGCTCCTTAATCTCTTTTTATATAATCTCTACTTTGTTATAAGTCATATTGTATGTATTCAGCAACTAGGTTTACTTGGTGATCACCAGAAACAATTTAGTTTAGTCTAGACAGTGGAAAATAAAGGCGGGAAATCTCCCAGCATGGAAAAGTCTTTTCTAAGAAGAATAGTAATCAGTTGTTCTTCAGCGGCCATTTAGGGAAAAGCAAGGAGAATCATCTTAATTTCCAGGTTAGAAAAATCGGTTTTGCTATGAATATAGGGAAGCAGTGGAACAAGCTAGGTAGAAGGGCTGCAGAATATACTCTTCATTGGAAATCTTTTTCTGGAGAAGTTAAGTAGCTATTTCTTGGGGCTGTTCTTTACGTATTTAATTCTGCCCCAGTGCTGTAGTTTGAGAAAGATCTCAAGTTTTCTCTTGAGATTCCTCCAGCCCTAAATTTCTGTGATTCTATGAAATCTCTACATAGGTGTGCAAATGATACAAAACGGGTCTTTAAAGATTTCTTCCCCTATGAAAATGGAATGGGAAGATTCTGGATGATAGCCCTTAGTTTAATTTTTTATATTAAATCTTGATGTATGAAGATTATAATTTTTTTGTTGTTGTTGTTGCTAGATACAGTAGGGTTTTTTTAATTTTTTTTATTATTATTATTCTAAAGCTTTCTATCTAAATGGCATAATTAAAAAGTTGCTCCCCCTAGATGTACTGGAAGTAATTCCAGGACATCCATAAACAGAAGTGGTGCAACTTGGTTCAGGTGTTTGAGTTACGGGCCAAAGGACAAGAATGCCATTATTTGTACTTTACGTTTCCACTGGTTTCTCTCTGAGTCCTTTAATGTGTCATTAAAGTCATCTGCCCTGACTTCTATGAATCCTGGAGTTACACTATTTTGCTGTACAATACACAACCCTATTGTCATATAGGTAACAATATTATGTGTTAAGCATATGAATACAAAGTAAGGGTTTACTGTCAACCACATCTTTCATTCCAGCAAACCAGAACAAGGGTAGGATGTTTACTCATGAAAGGTATCTTGCCTGGTTTCTCCGTTCTTGGTAATACCTTGGCAGTTAGGAAAGTAGAAATTACTGCTGTTGTTTTACACAAAACCAGAGATTCTGCAAAAGAAAATGTAATGTAATTTGGAACACTTTGTAGTCTTCAGAATTGGCCACATTTCTTCCACCACACAAATTATTTTAAATTGTAAGTAGTTTTGCAAAGCTGTTAGCATTATTTTCTCAGCTCACCCGAATTCTTTTTTGCAAGACATATTATCTATGATGAATCACAACATCTTTTATTAAAATAGTTATAAAAGCATTAAAGCTGTCAGGTATAATTTGCAGCTTTTGCTCCTTTAAATTCAGCACTCTTTCTGAAATGAAGCTAATTTAATAACGAGGGAATCTAAGTTATAATCAAATTTACTATATTTACCAGACTTGAATTTCAGATGAGATACCATTAAAAAGTACTTGAGGAGGAAGGAGCAGAACTGCCAGTGGGCATTGAATTAGCAGCCTGAAAAATGTCTAATAATGTTGTGATCAAGAGTGTTATGATGATGAGAGGAAGAGGAAGAGGATTTCGGTTTGTCTTTCTCTGTATCTTTTGTATGTTGTGCGTGCTGAAATGAAGGCTAGAATCTTAGCCCAGAGCTTCAATTGAGGGGAAAGTATGTCCTCTGTTTGGATTTTTCTGTGACTTAACACTATCCCTTTGTAACGTAACACTGCAATTCTGTGTCACAGATCAGGTTTTATTTACAGATGCATGTTAATGTGGCCTGTTATTTTCGCAGTAGTTGTATTTGTGCTGTGGAGATTTTTAATTCCAAAAGGTGCTGCCAGCTTTTGTTTATACAACATAAGCTCAAGCAAAGTTTTTGTTCTTCCCGAGGACTTCTACTGACTTTCATGCATTTAAAAACTGAAGCTGTGGTTCTCTTTGATTCATTGTCTGTTGAAGAATGTTGACTGTACTGAAACTGGCAAAGGGTTTAAACAAGAATAAAAAAACAGTATTCCAGAGAACCAAGATACCATCAAATATTTCTTTCTTGAAGGTCCGTTGCCACCTAGCAAACACTGAGAATAACGGTCACACAACTAGAAAAAGAAAATCCAAAAGGTCTAGGTAACTCTGCTTGATTTTTAAAAGCTTAATTGAAGAAAGAGCTTGAGGTTTGAGTGTTCCTACTGAGCTCTTTCCACAAAGGGGATTGTCTCTGTATGGATGTGGCACATCATTGGCAGGACAAAATAAGTAAACTGTTCACCTGGCTCTGCGGTTGCTCTAACCCTCCTTAGCTGAGAATGTTCATGTCAGGAAGGGCAGGTGGAGGAGGATGCATCAACTCCTTATGGTAGTTCAGAAGATGTGGATGCTGCAATGCAGAGCCCTTGGTCCTTGACAAAGAAGTTATGGCACAGTTATGCCATATTCTTTCAGTCTGGTTTAGTACTATTGAACACATAGTTCTTAGAGGAATCTCAGTTCGAGGATGACAAACTTGATAAGAAAAATGGAGGAGGATCAGATTTTTACACAAGAACAACTAAATGAACTTTTAGTAGAAGGATAGGAACAAGATGAAATGTCATAATACCCAGTGCAAGGTAACGGGTATTATTATTAAAAGCAAAAATAATTTCTGCTCTAAAAATGCTCAGTGATGAAGAGTTTGAGGGCTCCATATATGAATGAGTATTTCTTCCTCCAGTCATCAAACAGCCACACCAAAGCATGACTGAGATGAAAGGCAAGAGTGTGGTGGAATGTGGCGCTGCCAAGACAGCTCCATACTGAGAGCAGAACTGGAGATGAAGTCAAAGATGACTGAATTAAGTTGATTGCACCTTCCTGAAAAGGTAAAGAAGCAGGGAGGGTAAGAACCATCAATAATTATAAGAAATCAGGAAAAAAAACAAAACCCAGAAGACAGGACTTGAAAGGAGCTCACATGACATTGCAATCTTACAGCTTATGCTGTCAGCAAAAAGAGATTGGATGGATTTCTGCAGACTCAACAGTAATTGCCATGCAGCAGCAGTTAGTACTATTGAAATGCTGGAACTGATGGGAACCAACTAGGCTGTAGTGACTGGGAACAGATGTCTCAGAAGAGCATGAGGCAGCACTCTGCAATGTGAGAGAAATCCTTGCTTGTCACTCTAAACTGAAGCTTTGTTTTGTGGACTGGGACGGGTACCTCTCATTAAGTGGAAATTTTAGCTTTTCCCTTTTTTTTTTGTGTTAACAGATACCCAGTCTGGTCCTCAATGAAGCTGGAATGTTATTTTTTGTAAATGCAGCCTAATGGATACTAAATTTCAGCAGTTACATATGTTCTAAATATCAGCATTGGGACTAGCAGGGGTGCATGCATTTGTGAATATATTCAAGGAGTACAATGTCAAGAAGAGTTCCTCTCCAGCTCAGTGTGAATTCATGTTTTGTCATGATGTAGGCGTGACTGACCTTGAGATGAGCTGTTATATTCCACCTTGGAATAAGACTGGAAGGTGGTTAAGCTTCTGCAGTTCTATACCATCAAGCACTTGCAACTGGAGCCACTTGTGTGAAGCTTCCCCCCAGGAAGTTTGAGGTTACTGCCTACTATTTGACCAGCAGACAGAAGCAGGATTCGAATTTACAGCCTGACAAGTCCTGAGGGTCAAAGCACCCACATTCAGCCCCAGTCAGTAAGAGTCCCTGAACACACAGCAGCTGTGAGCTTTATGCCCATGCTACCCATCTAAAATGAGGGGGGAGGAGGCAGACTGCTCTGTATTTAATAGGGAAAGGAGTAAAGACTCAGATCTCTGTGCTTAAGTGCTGTTCAAAACATGCAAAAAAAATTTGTCACTTTACAACCTTCTACTGAGAAGTGGCTTGTCTCAGGACTACCCTTGACAGCAATTACTAGTAAGGTCAGGCTGGAAGGCCAGTTACAGGCAGAATTTAGTATTAAACTAACTCTGTCTTGTGGTATATTATTGCATATAGGCTTGCTGCTGTCTTGTTGCCTGCACCAGCTTTTCTTCTCAGTTTGCTTAAGAAAAATCATGTGAATAAAAAGGTACCATGAATAAAAAAAGTACCATGCTTATCAGCCGCCTTGGCAGCTCACGTTTGTTCTGTGTAACCCGGCGGGACTACCCCTGTGACTACCGAAATACACTAAAGCAAAGATCATAGCTGTATGTCCCATGAAATAGGAAACCTTTAGCGATTTAGACTTGTTTGACATAATTTTTAGAAGGGCTAAGGAGATACGAAGTGATGTAAAGCAAATTTTCATATGTGCAAAAAAATGCCACAGATGAATGAAAGTGTAATCTCACTACAGAAAGATGAGGCCAGGAATTTCAAATGCTGAGAGCTTAAAATCAGGCACTGAAATCCTTATCCTAACTTAGGACATAAGTAAGTAGTTAAAGACATTTGAGAGATCTTGATGGACCTAATTTTCTGTATGTACTTTCTAAAGTTCACTTACTGAGCATTCACATGAGCTATCTTCAGAGTTTTTGATGTAATTGCCCAAAAAGAGACACCAAAGAGCAGTTCTGAGAATCTTAGCCCTTCAGTCTTAATTTAGGCTCTGGTTTTTTGAATATTTGCCCTTGGCCTTTTAAAACACGTAATTTCAAATCATTTCAGTAATGGAAGTTGTTCAATTCTCTGTTTCTGAAGAGAAACTCCACTTGTCAGACATGCTTATAAATGACTGACTCTTTTCAAGCATATTACCAGCATGCTGTTATTTTTCAAGTGTGGCATTTGTGTGTCTTAAAGATTTATTTTTGCCTTTCAAAAATTGTAAGAAATAAGCTTCATTCTCACTGTTAATACACAGCTCTAATGCCTCAACTTCTAAATAGCTTTGGAATGCAGTAAATTTGAAATATTTGATGAACTCTGCATTATATAGACTTTGCTTACACTCAAGGAAAATTTCAAATAGAATAATAGCTACAAGATTCGCTCTTGTTGTCTGAATGCTGTACAAAGATGTTTAAAATGACTAGACAAAAAAATTATGAAAGCAAGATGTGACTCAAATGATGGATAAAATATGGAGACTACTGGACCAAAATATGCATGCTGGAAAAACTTAGTGACGGTCAAATCTACAGCGAGGATTATTCAAGAACATTCACTAAGGACTCGGTCCTCTCACTTTCACAGTTGACAGTCAAGTATTTTGAGCAGCTGGGCTGCAAACAGACTTTCCAAACATTCACAGAGTGACTCTGTAAATGTTTAAGTGGTTCTTAGATCTTTTACTCATTTCCCTGTGCTTAGTGTACCCGGGCTTTGCTTTCATCTGTCCTTCTGTGGTAACTTCCACAGTTTTCCATAATTATGGAAGCTGTAGCCAAAAAGGGCTCACAAATTCTGAGGGTTTGCAATGAAGAACTGTAAGAGGCTTTTTTACCCGAGGGAATAATAGACCCAAATGTGCTTATCATCTGTTCATATCAACTGTCAGAGCAATAGGGTGGTAATGTGACAGTTTACCTAAGCGGAGAATCTGCTCCAGTTTTTTGGAGGAACGGGGTTTGCCGTGTCATCACCGTTACCCCACTGGAAGACACAACCAGAAAACATGCTCTAAAAAGGGAGCAAGCCTAAGAGCTCTGTATATCAGAGCTCTCCTCAGCAGCCCTCAGCAGGGCAGCAGAACCAGGGTCCCAGATACAGAGCTGGAATGATCAGATGATTACAAGAATACAAGGTATGAATTCCAGAAAGTTCAAGCAAATTCCTTCTGCTTGTTCATATCAAGATTTATACAAAGAGCATAACATGAGGCTTGGCAAGATAATTTTCCTTCAGTTTTGCCATGTGCTTCTTCACAAGCCCATCCCTCATTAAAAAAAGCAGGATACCTAATACTAGAGGTCTGCCTGATGTCTCAACATTTGCATGCAAAATGTTCTGTTGGCTGCAGTGCTACTGCAGTAAGGGCAAGGTGGTCAGAGCCAATTTGTCCTGATCTGCAGAAGTGAGTTCTCAGTGCTCGGTTGTGCTATAAAGCCAGTCCCTGAGAATCCCTGACAGTAATTGTAATTCTCCTCCTTAAACCTTGAGCAGCGTTCAAAGCGGAGGAAGCACAGGAACCTCCTGAACGGTTTCTTCCCCCGTTGCCTGTCAGTGATTTCACTGCAATGCCTAGAAAAAGCAAAGCAGTTCAGACAGCATCTATTTCTGGTGTGAAATCCTAGTTGTGGATTCCCAGTGCTAATGTGTTTTTCAGACCCTCTGGTGAATTTCTAAGTTCTCTTGGAATACCAGCTGATGGGAGGGGACTGGGATCCCCATGGTGGATTTCAGGTTTGCAGACTTTGATGAAACCTCTGAACAACAGGGTAGGAAAGGTGTTTTTTATGTTTTAGCTAGGAAGACAGAGAAGCAAACTCTTGTCAGTAAAGAGCTTTTCATATCCTTGACCCATTTTTTCTGAGAAATGGAGGGTAGAATGTGGAAACCCAGTCTGAACGTTGAGGGGTGGTGGCAGAGGAGTAGAGAGACTTTTCTGTTCAGCTCCTCCATAGGGAGGTATCCCAGATAGGGATAAAGATACTCAGATGTGTGTTGGTGACCGTCATGAAAGCAGTGTTTTGAGAGCCAGAGAGAGGGAGGGTCACACTGAGGGCTCTGCAGTAGCTCAGAACCACTGTTGTTGGTTTCTTTTTCCTGTTCTTGAAAGCCTGCTTTGCACATATTTTAAGCCTAGAGGAGACCACTCTTACCATTGGTTAACTCCCAGTGTAACTTCAAACACAGGTTGCAGCTGTGTGTGGCAAAGATGTGGAGGAGAAAATCTTCTCTGAAACTCTGAGGTAGCTGCCAGGTCAGAGGCATTTCCAGTTCTTCACCAGCACATGGGACAAATAGGTGGCTCACAACATCATGTGAAATGGCAGTTTGTACAGTGCAGTCCCTTCTCTCCCCCCTCACCTTGTCAGTGTGGTAGTTCACTAACAGTTGGCAGTGTTCAGACTGTAGTCTGGCCACTAATGAAAGAGCACTGATGCCATAAGACGGTGAGTGCCTTCAAACGTAGTAAGTCTGACCAATGTACGTTAATGGCATGTGATGTTGCTGTTGTCTGAGGGTCAGCACTTCACCATGTTCATGTCTTGACTGCCATTTAATTTTCTACTAGGGTCAGACTTAAACATTTTTAGTTGCACACAGCATTAGCACAGTTAGCCAAGCAATCTAGACTTGAGATAAGCTTCTGATACAATCTCCGTGATTAAAACAATATTCACCAGAGCTCTATAATGATTAATACCTGGATACTTTTCTGGTACACTACAAGATCCATTATATGAAAGCTCCACTGCTTGCTGCATCTGTGATGACCGTCACACTGCCGATATTGTTAAGGAATTTAGCACTGATTGGCCCCACAAGACATTTGACATACTGTACACAAAATTTAGGTTCCTTGACCAGTTCCTGGAGAACTGACCTGACTGAGCAAATAAAAGCATGTTCTTGGGATTCTGCCTGAAATTATTTTGATAATCTGCCTCATGTGAGCTGCACATGACGCGTTGCATACACCTGCTCACTGAGACCATTGTCTATCATCCCTTAGTTTAACTTGATATTGCCGAAGTTTCCAGTAGTTTTTATAATGTTTATTGTCTGCTCAAGGGAAAGTAAGACCTTTGCACCTCCTGGATGCCTGATGAGAGGCTACATAGACCGGCACTCTTCAGTTTAGAGAGGAGAAGGCTGAGAGCAAAGAGTAAGGTTTGCAAAGTCATGAAGGGAATGTGTCAGGTGAATGAGTTATTCACCTGTTACTCAACAGCTACAGCACAAGGATTAGGAGGTATTCAATGAAACTAGTAGGAGATTGGTTTGAAACTGATAGAAGAAGGTTCTTTTTTTCATGGAGAGTAATGAACATCAAAAATTTGTTTTTATGGGAGACTATGGAGGCAGGGTCAAAGCAGGGTTAGGCAAATTCAGGGACATCAAGTCTATAAGCTATTAAAGGCAGTATGCAGGGTAGTACCTTCTAACATCCCTAATCCAGTGATTGTTGTTGCTGGGGGAGAATGAAGGGATCAGACTGCACGAAGTGGCCAGGAACACATGTACTCCCTACATGGTGTTTCCCACTGCCACTGTCACAGAGAAGGTAGTGGCATAGCTGCGCACCGGTCTGCTATAACCACATTCCTACCTTAACTGGAGAATCAAACAGGTGAGACAGTGTTTCTCAAACCCAAAAGATGGTGTGCATTTTCCATGACCTTCCACTCTCTCCAAAATGTAAAGCATTCATTCTCATACTTTTGCCCAGTTCCTTTATAAATGTCTTCAGATTGGGCAAACAGAAATAGCTTAAACAGAAGATGGCAGTTCTCTATGGGGAATGGCTTAGTAATGACTTACAGTCAGTCCCTCAGCACCCTACAACTACTCACGCCTCCAGAGCAGTCCCTTTCCTCCCCATACATGAGGGAAGGGTCTCCAGTATTGCTGTAAAAGCAGGAAGTTCAGGAGAAACAAGCCAAATTTCTTGTCAGAGCTGCTTTTGTCTTGTCCAGTCAAAAGGAAAACATTAGTACATACTCAGGGTAATTATTTGAAAAAAATGGTTATATTATTTTTTTTGTCCCCTCACATCACTATGCAGAGTGCAGTTACTGGTGAAAAAGCAGCGGAATGATTAAGGAAATCAACAGGCAAAGCCATGCAAAATATGTTAGTTATCAACAAAGTAATTGGATAGCATTTAAGCGAATGAAACAGACTCAGGCATGCAAAATATTAAAAGGATTATAGTAACTGTAGCAGAGAGTGGAGGTTTCCAAGTGACTGCATTCCAAGGGACCCGACTACATTCGCTACCGGCAAACAGAGAACTTTCTCATCACTACCCTTCTTCAGGGAACCACAAGGAGAGGGGACGGTCACCCCAGAGGTATGAGGGTTTTCCAAAGAATGGGAAATTGTTAATGAGTGAGAGAGGGAAAGATTTAGAGAGGAAGAAAACACACTCAAATTCTGAATTGTTAGATGGGTAACAAGCTGTATTTCATAAAAAGGATAACTTGTAAGCCTGTTGTGGTTTGGTCATTACAACTGCAGTCAGAGCAAAAATGCGATATGTAACACTGAAAATAATCTTTAAAATGGGGAGGGAGCAAAAGCAGAAAATTGATTTACAAAACAGGGAGAAGTTATAAAGTCAAAGTAAAGACTACAGTCACTGGCAGGTTTAAAAAGAAATGCAAATTTTCTAAAACATTAGTAAGACAAGGATGCCTAGGGATGGTGTAAGATCCTTTGTTAGATGGAGATAGTACATTGAAAATAATATAGGAAAGGACAAAGTTTTTACTGATTCGGATCTGGGAAGGGAGATGATGATGGAGATGGCAATACTGAAGTATTTTCTAATTCATTAGAAGAAAAAGAGAATTTGTAATAAACACAGGCTAGACAACTTGAAGAACTGGTCTTCCTACAGCACACCAGAACACCCCATGCAAACACTGACGTCCTCCCTTCCCCAAGCACAGCCTCCAGCTCCACTTCATCCCCACCCAGCTTGGGTTCCCTGCGGAGCTGCTTCCAGGTCCCTTCGTGGCAGGGTGATGCCTCGGACACCAGTGTCCTCGGCGACTGCTCCTTTCCTCAGCAGCAGCGGGCACCTGGTGTCTGCCCAGCAACCGGGGGTGCACAGCCCCGTGCTCCCCTTGGGGCCTGCACGTTCTCGGCCGGCCGTGGTGCTAGCAATGGGGACATGGGCAGCCACCATGACCACTCACGCCCATCAAACACGAATGGTGCCACCGACCGCCCCATCATGGTCTCGCTCTTCATGCTGCTCGCTGGGGCCGTGGCGCTGGTGCCCTGACCCCGCGGCTGGCTGAGCGGTAGCGGCAGCATTTTGAACATCACGGTGCGCTCCCCTTTGCCGTCCTCCCCGGCCAGGCTGGCCACCGCCCGCAGCACCAGCGCCCAGGGGACCAGCGCGCCAGGGGTCCCGCGGCCCCCTGACCCCGCCCGCCGGCCCCACTAGGCTGGCTGCGCCGTCCCCGGTACGGCAGCCCCGGGCGGCGGCGGCGGGGGGCACGGCGGGGCCGCCCCGCTGGCTTTGCCCGCTAGAGGGCAAGAGAGCCCCGCACAAGCGCGGCGGGGCGGCTGCCCCTGCCCCGCGGCCCTCCGCGCCCAGCCCCGCTCCAGCCGCCGAGGGGTTCCGGCGCCGCGGCCCCGTGGGGAGCGCCGCGGGACGGATGCTGCGGGCCTGAGGACTTCTCCCGGGCTCTGGGCGGTGGGGGGAGGAGATGTCCTGGATGGCCACGGTGTGTACATGGAGAGGTAATCTTTTCCACCGGGAAAGCCAGCGAGGCCTTCAGCAATTCCAGAAAGCGGGCATGCTGCGGGCATGGTGGGAGGATGGACCACCTTGTCCTTCGGGGCGAAGGCACAGCGGGCTGCTGCGCCTGCCGAAGTGCCCACAGCGGCAAGTGCGGGCACGGACCCAGCCCCTGCCCCACTGGGCAAGTGCCAAGGGGCACCTTCTCCCTGCCCCATGGCAGGCGACGACGAGCTGCTTGCTTGGCTCCAGTTCCCGGCTTGGAGTGGTAAGTAGCGTCAAGCTGATGGTCTGGTTGGTACACGAATACCACCCCATCTTTCAGATAGCCAACATCTACAAAAGTCTGTCGGGCACAGGAAGAAGCTGAGGGCCACCCTGGAGCCTGCTGGCAAACCCTGCCGGCAAACCCTGCCGAGCCTGCAGCCGCAAATGACCAACAGCATGCGGTATGAAGGCGGCAAGAACCTTTGAACAGACAACACGTGCTGGGGCAGGAAAGGCGCACACGGCAAAGGGTGGGCAGTGGCAGACCCGTTCCCACAGTAAGCAGTTCTGTGAGCCGTGCCACACAAATCGCTTGTCACGCGGAGGCCTCTGCGGTCACCTGCATGTATGGCAACTCCGATTTCTTCCTCTTTTTTTCTTCCCATCTACAGCGCTTTGGTTCTTGAGCTGGAGAGACTTGCAGCATCATGGAAAATCAGTTCATTACTAAGAACAGCAGATACAAGCCACGTACAAATACAAGCATCATACAAGAGAAATATTTGGCAGTCTGCATACTTACATCACCCTACCTACCTTCAACTATACCAACAAGGACACACATTCCAAAAGACTATCAACACCTGTGTCAATGCTCTCAACTGAGGCTGATAATGGCATTATTATTTTTGTACTTAAATTAAGATAATCTTGAAACATGTAACCTGATAACTCCCTTCCTAGGACAGTCACAAAGATCATATTCTGCCATGGCTTATTTCATGTACATTCACTAATTCCTGTATGCAGCAAAATACCTTAATGCCGTAAGAAATGCATGTCGGATATCCTGCTGTGGCTGTGAGCGCATGGTGACGCTGACGCTGCTGTTCTCTTGGACTTGTCCATCTAAACTGCATGTTTTACACTCCCCAGTCTGAAAATGTGGTGAACTGGGAAATGGGTGGGCCCTTCCATGCGGTCTTCTGGGATTCTTACAGGTAAACTTTTTTTGTCATAAATACTTCCATTTTTTCTACACTTTTTGAAATGAGAAAGCAAATAAATTCCTCTAGATGAATTTTTCTGATCTTGTAGACACTTATTATGTAAATCCAATCAACCTATGGAGACAGGCTGACAGAGTTGGGCTTGTTCAGCCTGGAGAAGAGAAGGCTCCAGGGAGACCTTACAGCACCTTCCAGTGCCTGAAGGGGCCGACAAGGAGGCTGGGGGGGGGTGGGGTGGGGTGGGGGGGTGGCGCGCGGCGGAACTTTTCACAAGGGCCTGTAGTGACAGGACAAGGGGTAACAGGTTTAAATTGAAAGCAGGGAGATTTAGATTGGACATCAGGAAGAAATTCTTCCCAGAGAGGGTGGTGAGGCACTGGCACAGGTTGCCCAGAGAAGCTGTGGCTGCCCCATCCCTGGAAGTGTTCAAGGCCAGGCTGGATGAGGCTTGGAGCAACCTGGTCTAGTGGAGGGTGTCCCTGCCCATGGCAGGGGGGTTGGAACTAGATGATCTTGAAGGTCCCTTCCAACCTAAACCATTCTGTGATTCTATGATAACCTAAATCACATGGTTAATAAGTTTTCACAAATGTATTTCCAAGAAATCTGATGTTTTGCCATCGTGACTTACAGTAACTTTTCATTACTGAGATGACACGAATTTGCTTTGGAGGTTTAATTTGTGCAGCTATATTAATAGTTTAGTGCCCTCACCAGCCATTCTGGGGAAATGCTGAATCACATGTATAGTACAACAGGTGGGATCCATCCACTTCTATCTAGCTCCATCATGTAGAAGACTACATCTAATATAGGCTCCCTTCATACACAAGGAAGAACTAAGCATCTTTAGAGAATGAGTCATGTCATCCTAAAGTTGATGCCTAGAATAGGTCAGATGATTTGTGCCCTAAAATTGCTCCTATTTCTGTGCATTAAAGAACAAGTAGTTTAGATCTCGATGTCTCCATTGCAGCAGCCTCAAGTGAGATGAGATGAATTAATAATCTTGTTATATCTGGGTTTATATCATGCTTCAAAGTACCCTAAAAATTCTTATTTGTAATTAAAAAGAAAAAAAAGAATAGCATTACTTTCTACATTATTCTCAATTTATAAAAAAGCAGCCTTAAAAAGTTTGCTGACTCAAGACATTTTAGTAAAAATGGCAAATGCCATGTGTGTCACGGGAAAGTCGTACTGCCTCTCTTTTTAATAATATAAGTCTTCCAGTTTTCCATCTGCAAGGTGGGGAAATTAAAAAAAAAATCTTATGACAGGTTGATTTATTTTTATAAATGACACTCAAAAATTGATATGTGAAAAGTTCAAGTAAAGCTGAACTGGCTGACAAAGTACAGGTGAAAGTGTTTTTAAAAAAGAAAAATCATAATGTCTAAAACTTGGCAGAGGTGTCACATCAGTGTGGTTCATGTGAGGAGAACATGTGCCAGGAACTACTTAAGAAATGCAGGATCCTTCTGACCAGCTCTGCTCGCAGGAGTTAAAATCCTGCATAAAGCTGATGAGTAAGCTCTTGATGAGTCACTGTGGCAGATGCAGTCTTTAATTCCAGGAGGGTATAAGGGAAGTGGGTGTGAATCTCGAGTAGAGGGGAGCTAGGGATGTTCCTGCTTCAGTGTCTTGGGGATAAAAGTGTAGGTTTTTAATACAGCCCCAGCTATCAGTAAAGCCAAACTTCTGTAAGGGATAAGTCTGACATTACACATCACAGATAAATTTTATGTGAAGCAGGGTTGGAACACCACCTACTCACAGATGGGTATAATTTTGGGGACGTCCTGCATAATTCATATGTGGCTTTGATACTTATGAGTAATTCAGACATCAAAGCCTCAACTTAGATAACACTTTTAGAACACTAAATTTCATATAGCCAATAATCTGTGGGCTTTTATTTAAGTTCCTTAAAAAAAAGAAAGCCAACTATACCAATACTTTCTTCTTTGCTTTCAGATATTTTTCATAAAGTATGCTGGTCTGAAGTACAAGAGGGAAAATACTGAAGCCTGGACTAGAGAAAACATTTAAAATCCATATAATACTCTTCGCTGTGACTAGAAATGTGAATTTTAAAGCACTGGAAAGGAGCTGGGAGCCTCTTTCCCAGTTGTTTCTACACTGAGAGCACACCAGGCCCTTCAGTCACTCTGCAGCATTCCCTGTACTTTGCCAGTGGCACAAACCTTCACCTTCCAGCAGCCCAATTTCCTAACAAGCAATTTTATATTCTCTTCCAAGTTAGCCATTACGCATGGACAAACCTTCCCATTAATAACATAAAGCTCCTTTATTGTTCTCCTTCAAATCTCCTTAAAACTTCCTTCTGACACCAAACACTTTTCATTGGCCAGGCCTGTTGCTTTTTATTCTCAAGGCTGCTTTTCCCTTCTCCTTCCCCCATGGGTCTCTAGGATACACCTGTTGTCTTTCATCATGGGTTAAGATCATAAGCTCTTTGGGCATAGACCATCTCTCTTATTACATGAGTCTACAGCATCTGACACAATGGGACTGTGAGCCCCAAACAGGGCCTCTGGGTACTGCCAGGATCCAGTTGATAAAGAATAATGATTTTTGACATGGTGAGTTCTGCAGTTTTCCCCAAGTCATTCTGCAGTTGTTCACGCTGATCTAATCAGCCTCTGTGTGTGTGAGCAGTGTCCTTAAACCCGATATATAGGGTAAGTGCTGTGGAACTATTTACCGGAGAGTGCTGACTTTCCTGGTTTGGGGTTCAGGGGCTCGTCTGCTCCTGCACATCGAAATGGACTGACACGCAGCAACTCTCTTTTTGTGGGATGTACACAACTAGCGGGATGAGACCCTGCTCAGGAGCTTCCGAATCCCGTCCTTCGGACAGCAATAACGACTGATGGAGTCATATGAGAGGGAGGTGGCTCACGCGCCACTGGCGTGGAGTGTGTCGGTTCCCTAAAGGTCAGTGGGGATTCAGGACGCAGCCTTTCCCTGCTGCAGTTTCCCCGCTGGACACCGAAACTCAAGTCTCTCAAGTGTTAAGTCACAGTGGGAAGCAGAGAGGCTGCACCAGTCAGAGCTGGACTGCTGATTTTAGCGGTGGGGAAGGCGAGGAGAGCAGCCCCCTCCACCATGCAGAGAACAGATTATTTTTAATTAACCCCCTTGCAAAATTCTCCGTCAACAGAGCTCTGTTTCCAGCCTCCACCAGTGACCTTCCTGGGCCCCGCCACCCCAGCGATGCAGACCATCATTCACACCATGCAATCTCTCCCCTCAACCCCCAAGATATTATGTTTCCTTTTCTCCCTCTCTTCCCCCACACACCCCCAGAAGAGCCTGTCTCCAGGTTTTGCATTTAATTCCAGGGGCTGCCGGAGCCGTGCTCCCCCCATTCAAGCCTCTGCATTGTGCCTGGTCCTTGCGTCCTGCCCAAGCAACCCTTCTGCCCCGTTGCTCATGGATGCAGCCGTATGGGAGCGCAGCAGCACCCCAACAACGCCAACCCTCGGCATCCTGAAACGCAGAAATCTTCCCCCCTCGCCCCCCTCGGCTCCCTCCCGGTTTAAATAACTTATTTTTTGCGGGGGGGGGGGGGGGGGGGGGAGGGGGGCTGTGGGATAACACGCACTTACCATCGGCACCCCCGCCTCCCCCCATGCCACCTCCTGCCCGCTTCTCTCCTTCACCGAGCTCTTAAAAACTTGGGCCGAGCCGGAGCGCGGGGAGCAGCGGGGAGCCCCCGGGTGGCGGCGGCGACGGGGCCCCGGAGCTGCCCGCTCCTGCGGGGGCATCCCCGAAACTTCCCCTCCCCGCACCCCGCATCCGGCAACCCGACTACCTCCGGCAGCGCAGGGGCAGAGCGGGAGGGCTGCGGGCTGCCGGGGCGGGGGTCCGGAGTGCAGAAGAAACGCGGCGTGGGCAATAACGACACCATCCTTCCCCTCTCCCCCCCCAGCTCCCAAACTTCCCGCGAGCCGACCGGGTTGCCTTCCGGAGCCGAGTATCCAAGCTCGCTTGGGACAGCGGCAGCCCGGTTACCTGGCCGCTGCCGGGGCTGGGGCTGCGCCTCCCCTGCGGCGGGGCAGAGCGGCGGGGCCGGGCTCCGCGCCCCGCTCCCCCCGCCAATGTCAAAGGGGACTCGGGCTATGCGGGCATCTCCCGAGGAGCCCGCTTCCCGCAGCGGACGGGCTCGCTATATTTAGCATCTCGCCGCTTTTTTTTTTTTTTTTCCCTCCCCCGAAGTTTCGCCCCCTTATTTATTTCTTTGCCTGCGTGCGCCGCGCTGCCGCAGAGCAGTAAGAGCCGCTCCGCGCCGTGCCTAGCGCTGGAAGCGGCTGGGTATTGCAGCAGGTAGGGCTGAGCGCTAGGACCTCGGAGAATCCTTCCAGCAGCAATCAGGACTACCTTAAACCCAGCCCAATGCCTCTTCCTGCGCCACTCTGCGTGCTGGATGGAGATCCACAGTCAAGAGCTGCAGCTCAGTGCTGGAGTACAACATTTCACAGGGAGCCCTGCAGAAGCAACACCTGTTTCCAGCCAGCCAAGAAAGACACAAGCACTTGTATGTTGCTGCTTTGCTTGTGGATCGTCAAAAATCCTAAACCAGTGGACATCTGCTGAACCTCCTGAGAATTCTGGATAATAGATTTGGACGTCAAAAGTTTTTTTTTTTTTAACCTTTTTTCTTTTTTCCTTTTTTTTTTTTTTAATTTTTTGGATTTATCTCAGCCAACAACGTGAGATTTCCCCCCTCCCCCTTTGCAGGATTCATGCTGATGTATGCAGTCTGTTATAGAGTAAAAACAGCGCATGCCTTTCTGGAGTCAGAATCCATAAATCCTGACGTAGCCTGTGCATCTTAAAAAAAAAAAAATCCCTATAACGCCTAGGTATTTAAGTTGCTATGGTCATTCTTATCTTAAACCAAATGGAGAAACTACGGATTTTTTTCTTGATTACAGTTGGATGGGCTGAAGACCGTATTGCTTGCTAAGAGCTGGGGATATATGCATTTATATAGATATACACATCTATATGTTTATAAATATGTCAGTGTGTGAGTATAAAGCGGTGGTTTCTTAGACTAACTGGTTTGACCTTGAACCTGTACCAGTCAAAACAGAATATTACTTTTATTTATGCTTTTAATGGATTGAAGAAAGAACATTTTCTCTGTAACTGCGCTAGGGAGGGGAGAGGAGTGGAATATACCTAATCTTATATCTCCTGGGTTTGGCACCATCATTATTGTTTATTCTTATTCTCTAAAAGCAGAATCTTCTGATGGCTCCCTTAGGTGAAGTTGGGAACTATTTCGGTGTGCAGGATGCAGTACCCTTTGGGAATGTGCCCGTTTTGCCGGTGGATAGTCCGGTTTTGTTAAGTGACCACCTGGGTCAGTCTGAGGCAGGTGGGCTACCCAGGGGGCCTGCGGTCACGGACTTGGACCATTTAAAGGGGATCCTCAGGCGGAGGCAGCTATACTGCAGGACTGGATTTCATTTAGAAATCTTCCCCAATGGTACTATCCAGGGAACCAGGCAAGACCACAGCAGATTTGGTAGGTATTATCCTTAACCCTTTAGCGGTCATGTGATGAAATAATGGGGCAGAACTGCGGGCGGGGGGACGGCGAGGGGTGCGGGCTTGGGCGGGGAGGGGGGTTTGCGCTGATGGCTGATCAGCCGAGGGGGGGGGGGGGAAACATATCAGCTGAAGGTGTGCGGGGTTGCAGATGGACACAAGCGGCACCACCGCAGCGGAGCGGCAGCCCTTGGCGAAGTCGCCGGGGTGTTCGGTAGCGATGTTTGTGTGTAGCCCCAAGTTCTTTTTAAGAGCAGACACGTACCGGGAGGTGGTGGTGGATTGTTTTTTTGCTCGGGACGTTTCTAAGGAATGATTTGATTTCGCGAGTTTAAAGGGGTTTTAATCATTAACCACTAGAATTTAAAATTCACCGAGTTTCCTGAAGGGAGTGGCTGTCGTCCTGTACGCAAATTAACGAGGGCTTTTCTTTCGTTTTCTCTGCCGATTACCTGCCCTAGTAACTGCCTGAATTGCACACCCAGCCTATTTCGCTCCTCGGCGCGGGTTCAGCGGCAGCGCCCGCCGATGCGCCGCGGGGGTCGCCGCACGCCCGGCCCCGCACCCCGGGCAGGAGGGAGAGCAGGTGGGGCGCCGGCCTCACCCCCAACCCAAACCTGCCGTTCCGGGCTATGTGGCGTGTCGTTTGGAGGAGCAGTCCCTGGATTTCCTTTCCAGGGGAGGCTGTTTGTGACTCAGCAGCGAGGGCTGGCGGGCTCGTGGCTTCGGCCGCTCTAAGAGCCCGTGCGTGCATCCACGCACACGCAAGTCGAGTGGGTCTGGGGCTTCTTCGCCAGGGAGACACCGAAAAGCCCGGCAGATTGAATGTACGAAAGTAATTCAAACAGCCCGGATGAGCTGATGCTTTGGTTTTTTTAAGGAGGGGTGAGGAAAACACGCCAGGTTACCTCGCCACGCTCCCAGCTGTTGGAAGGAGTTAACTTGCGAGTGAACCAACCTGACAGCACTTCAATTCGGTCGTAAAAACAAAGTCCTGTGGTGATTCCCCCCCCCCCCCCCCGCGTATTCTAATGCCAGATGTTGAGCGATATCTAAACTGTATTTTATTGCTTTGTGAAGCTGTTTAGATAATACCGGTGTTGTAGGAGATGATCTCCAAAGGGTGCAGAAGGGAAGGAGGGGGAGGGAAAGGCTGAGGCTCGCATGGTCGCTGGTTTATCCTCCATCCCCCGCCAGCCGCTGCTCCCTGACACTCTCACGCTGCTTCCAGGCTCTGCCTCCCTCCCACGCCGCCCGCCCGGGGTCCCCGCGGGGTGGGGGAGGGGGGGTGGGGGGGGAAGGAAAAAGTGCGGAAAGTGTTTCAGGCAGCCGCGCAGTGCGGGGAACGGGGCATTGCGCATCCAGGCAGGCGCCGCGCGTAGCTGCTGAACCGCAGCCGCAGGTCCCCCCCGCCAGTGCGGGCACAGCGGCGGGCGCGGTGCGGGGGGGGGGGGGGGGAGGCGCGGGGCCGGCCGCCAGCAGGTGTAGGGCGACCGCGGCGCTGGGCGCACCGGCAGCCGGGGCCGCGGGGGGCCCGGCACCCCCGGAGGAGGGCCGCCAGCTGCTCCCTTCGCAAGGCGGCGGTGACCACATTATTCGCGGCGTCTATTTTTAAAAATGGCTTTCCAGCCGCAGTTGTAGGAAGCTGACAATTCCGAGGGGCAGCTCTTCCAGCGCTTGCAGCGCCTTGGCTTTAAATAGATCTTTTTCTCCCCTTCTCGGTGTGATCGCCCCCTCCTCCGCAGGATGCACCCTTGCGGTAACTCCTCTCCCGTGGAGCGCGGGCGGTGATGCCCCTGCTCGGTCCGGGGTCGGGCAGCCTGTGCCGTGGGATGCAGCGGGGCTCCCGGCTTATTTGGGGGGGCGGGGAGGCGATCTCGGTGCTTTTGTATCGGTGCCGTGACACTGCTGTTGTGTTTTGTCGCGAGGTCACCGAATATGAGATGCTATTTGCGTTTCGGTGATGGGTAAAGTCTTCTGCTGGTCCCTGGGAAGGTCAGTGTCCTACACTCGGGAGCTGCCCGCGGCTAACTTGGTCTCCTCTGAGCGTGTGCGGGAAACCTGCGTGTGTGCGTGGATGTGGGGGGACGAGTCAGAAGGAAGTTTTCCTCCAGGAATAAGGAGGACAAAGAGAAAACCTCGGGGGCTGCGCGTAAACTCCTCTCTGGGCTCTGCCCTGTGGGAATCCCCCTCCCCGCACACACACACACACACGCACACACACCTCTGGAGAGACATCAGATAAGAGTAATTCTTTTGTGATGCTATGTTGGATGTGTGCCTATTGCATATAATAAACCGAGCCATATTGTGTGTCTATACTCGCCCGGTTCTGGGAGCCCTGGCATTTCGCAATTCCTGCAGCAAGATGTCCATCTCTAAAAGAAAAGCTCCCCGGGAGAGCCCGGCTCGGTCCCCCCGTAATGCGATCTCAGGTGATCAAAGCTTTCTCTCTCCTGGGTGACAAAGGAAAATGTGTGGTTTTGATGCAGTCTCCTTTAGTCTAGGGCATTTGCTAGACAGGGGAGTCATTGTAAATTCAGGAACTCTGTAACAGCGGAGAGGCGTGCCTCTGTGCGTCAGCACAAGTACTGCATGCACAGCATTAAAAAAATAGGAGCATGCAGGAAAAGGAGAAAAAAAAAAGCCTGTCAGCAGGTGACCTCCGCTCCCCGGGACCTGCTGCTACAAGGAACCGCTGCGTTCATCATCTGCGGGAGCCGCGCAGCCGCCCGCCCCCCCGCCGCTCCACCTCGCCCTGCCTGCTCCGGCGCTCGGGCTGGCGAGGCGGGTTCAGCGCCGGGGAGGGCGCGGGGGGCGAGGGCGGTGATGCGTACGGAGGACTCTGGCCCCCGGGAGTGGAAATAGGGGTCAGGTTTTAGGGGGAGGGAAAGCCCCCCGAGCAGCCCCCGGAGCCTCTTTCGCTGTGGAGCGTTGCAGAGGGGGGATGCAGGGCGGCAAGGGCGCGCTAAGAGCCTGGAGCTGAAGCAGGGCCCTGCTGCCTCCTTGGGGGGGGAGGGAAGGGGGGAGGCTGTCTGCGCTCCCGTCTCTTAATTGGCATCATGTGGGGGAGCGGGCGGAGCGGCGACAGCTGCGACAGGCGAGAGCATCCCGGTGGAGCGGCCCGGCCCCGCAGCCCCGGCCGGCGGGCGGGAGGGACGGAGGCGTCGGGGGCCGGGGGAAGCCCCTGCCCTCAGCCCATCACCGGGCTGACCTCCCGGCAGCCAAAGGCCCTGCTTTCCTCGCCGCTCTGCTCTTGCCCGGTGAATGGCTGCTTGCTAAGCACAGCCCCGGCGCCCTGCGCTCTGCCTGCGGGTCCTCCGCCGCTTCCCTTCCCCGGGAAGTCCTACAAGGAAGCGGCTGGCAGAGATGCTCGCTTACCGTGTTGGTGTGGTAGGATGCTAAGAGGAAGCTGAACTGCTTCAATCCGGCAATACAAAGAGAGCCTATATATAGCCGAAGACGAAAATGTGCACAGGGCGGAACACCGGCAACAGAAGGATGTGTAGTTGCAAAGATGTTCCTTGCTTAAAGCCAAGGCAAACACTTCTATAAGTCTGTTCTTCACTAGAGCTAAACTAGAAGCAAGTTAAATTTTCACGTTGTGTGAACAACCCACCTCCTGTCTCCTGTGAGCCTGGCCGGGGAGCAGGACCGGCCTTCGCCGTCAGGCTGACATCCTGCTGCCATTCAGCGTGGCCCAAGCGGGATCATGTGAAGGGCTGATGGGGACATGTAAGGAATAACTGTCCCCAAAACTTTCTTCCTAACCTCGTTGTGGAGGAGTGGGTCTTTCCCTTGCAGTGGTTTCATTAAAGAAAATGCTCAGTGTCTGTCTGACAAGACAATACTCAGCATGCCATACACCGAGACAGTTATTTCCTCGCTCCTTTCCTTCTCTTCCCCATTTTTAGCTATAAATAGGAGCCTAGCTTTTCAGATTTGGAGCTGTCCTGATTTTCATTTGGTCCAGCCTCATTTTGAAGAGGAATATATGTTTTAATATCTGGTTCAGGTCCTAAGTACCATCTGTGTATTATAGAAACTATACAGTAAAATATTCACAGGAGTGTTGGGCCAAATCATGCAATCCTTAAACTGGCAAGGCTTGTGTAAGACTGCATGCTTGGCTCCAGGTAATCTCTTGATCACCTCAGAAACCAGATGTGCTGATATTTGATACAGACACTTGCTGTACCGTGCACATTGATGCTGAACCTGGGAGCTCTGCAGAAGCAGTGCTTCTCTGCAAAATGTTCTTATCTCTAGTGCACAAGCAGCCTGGCACGTAAAGCTTGCTGTGAATAGGCTTTAGAGTATTTGAAGTGAAGAAGGCTCTATTCTGATCTCAAATACGTGGATGCTGTTTGCCAAGTACCTTAAATTCATCTTCTGCTCTTACAATAGGATGTGACAGTGCTTTTTTGTTCTTTTGACACACTAAGTAGCATGGACCCAAATATTTGAAATGAGGACAGCAATTAAAGTCTGCATTTATACTGATACAAAAGATGCCAGACTTAATAACTTAGCTGTAGTAAGGTATAATACACACTTAACATAAGATTTAACCTCAGTTAAAATTGCTTGGTAATATGTATCAGGTAATATGATAGTTTGGTAAAAGCTTTACTGAAAAAGACTTAGTAAGAAATCTGGAAGTATTGCATGTCCAGATACAATGGGAATGTTTAAATGGTTTCAATGGATCGATTGTATCTATCTGAAGTACTACATATACCAGATAAACAGCATGCTACCACTTTTTATTACTTTAAAAACACCCCCAAACATAATTACTAAATATTTCCTCCCAGTGTTCTGTATTTGACTGTATGTAGGGAATAATTTAAGATACCCAGGCTTTAAAAGAGGGTTATCAAAACAGTAAGACTGTGGTGTTTGTAGTACTGAATAATATATAAGGTAATGATCAATAGTCCCTTACAGGGAATACATTTCATCTTCACATTAGCTTGTCTATAAATTTTCCCTGTTGGCTTCAACTTGTGCTGTGTTAGATTTATTTGATTCATGCTTGTTATTGATTAGCGCATGGCTATTTTGTGAGAGATGACAAATTAATTGTTAAAAAAATCCATGAAAGTGCTTTTTTATTGGCCACGTGATGCTGTCATTTTATTATTTCATGTAAATACAGTTTCCAATAAGCTTTAAAAATAGTTACATGGTGTGCTTAGAGATGAAAATTCACAAAATATATTAAAAATGCTACTCTGTGCTTTGTTTTGTGGCTCAGAAAGTAGCGCAAGGCAGCAGTGTGCATCTGAATGTTGCTGGATAACTCCTGTGAGGTCATTACTGTCTTACACAGAGCGGTCCCAAATAGGAAGTAATTTCCATTTTTTCCACAAGACTTGTAGGTTTATGTGAGGTTTGGCTGGTAGCATCCTCATTGAAGAGGTAAGCAATTTGCAGGGAAGGCTGCCAAAAAAAAAAACCCAAACCCTCAGGACCAGATGAGCTGATATTTGATACAGACACTTGCTGTACCGTGCACACTGATGCTGAACCTGGGAGCTTTGCAGAAGCAGTGCTTCTCTGCACAATGTTCTTGTTTCTGGTGCACAAAGGTCTGGGTGAGCTTTGCTGTTACGTGCACGGGAAGACTTAATAATTTATATGCTATTACTTAGGTTTAGAATATTTTAATTTTTGAACTTGAGTAAAACATAACACATCAGAGAGAATGGTCACTATCTAGATAGCAATGTATGAGACTCTGGACTATACTAAGGATTTTAATTTCTCAAGCCTCTGGAAGATCATACTGTGAGTAAATCTTTCCCCAAATTCCTGATTCATTGATGCCTGGAGGTAGATCTTTTGGTTCCACGTGTAACGTTGTTTTCATCTCACAATTATGATTCAAATATATTTTTTCAGAATTTATTTTGCAAGACAAATTTCATAGGTTTTTTAATACTGCTAATTTTGGCAACCTAAAACATTTATTTTTTTAAATTTTGAATGTATTTTTTGTTGTGCAATCCAGAAAACGACTGAACATTTGTTCTGTCTTTAGAAATTATGAGAAAGATTGAGCGTAATCTTCTAATTTGATATGGTACTGCTGTCTGCAGTGCGTCATTCTAGCAGAGACTCAAAGGGCTTCACTGTTCAAGTATCATATTTTAAGATATATTCATTTATTGTGCATCATCCACCAAACAATGCTGAAAATGGGAAAACACCTTTGAAAACAGTGGCTTGCTGCTCAGGGATCAGTAATGTGAAAAAAATTATCTTTCAATGGAAACAATATGTACATTGTTTGTTTTTTCCTGCATTTTATAGGTATACTGGAATTTATCAGTATAGCAGTGGGCTTGGTCAGCATCCGAGGAGTCGACAGTGGACTCTACCTTGGAATGAATGAGAAAGGGGAACTGTACGGCTCGGTAAGTTCCCGCTGGCCTTGGGCAGTCATTATCCTTACATTCTGTGGGAAAAATACTCGCTAGCTCCTACAAGCCCCTGTTGCACTAGGTGCCGTACGAGCACTGTTTCTGCGCTAAACACTTTGTGGTCTCATTTGAAACAAGACCCTGTGGGTGGTATAATGAGAGAGAGAGGGAAAAGGTGACAAAATCGGGAATGAGTGATAATGCAGATGGATGACAATTGAGATACAAGCAATGGAGACTGATGGGCACAGCTGGTCAAGGGTAAAGGATGTACTCTTAGGTTTGTAAATGTGTCCCTTTGGTAGAGACCTAAAATGAGACAAAGTTGCTGCCTTTTGTACACAGTGTGCTTTCTAGGAATTGACAAAAGAAAGTAGAAGGGGAGGTAAAGGGTGGCATATGTGGATGGAAAATGAGAAGTAAGAGTGGATAGAAGTTATAAAAAGTACAGGAATGAGGGCAGGAGGCTTGTTGGTCTTGTCCTAAAAGTCTAGTTGGTACTCCCTGAGGGATGGCAGCGGGAATGAGTAGCGAGTGTGAGGGCAGAGTAAAACTTGCTATTTCAGACGTGGGAGTTAGGCTGGCAAACCAGCCTACCTGCAGCTGATGGGTGACTGTTCTTGGCAACATGGGCTGTCTTGCAGCAGAGGAGCATGTGTGTGCAACGCGACCCTTACCCGGGAATGCTCGAGATAGTGGAGGTACACTGGGGTTCACACCCTGGGTAGATCGTGGGCAGGGGCAGTCTGAAATCGAACAGTAACTCCCTAGGTAGTAGAAGGCAACCTCTTTAGCAGTAAAGTGTCAGCCTCCAAAGTTGACAAGGACTAGAGAAGCAGTTGTGTTTGAGAAAGTGGGTGGTAGGTTCGGAGGGTAAGCAAATGTCTGAAGTACAGGGAGGCTGTGTGTTCACTGGTGTTCATTAGAAGCACAGAGGAGAAGGTGACAGTGGTCAACTGATGGTGTAAATGTTGTGGAGAGAGACACTAAAAAGGAGTTCAAGTAGCAGAGTGGCTTTGGGTGTAGCTGGAGATACCTGTGTCAGAGAGGAGAAATGGTAACTGGAAAAAGGGTAGGGAGGGAACCGAGTGGGACAGCAGTGAGAGTGGGAGGAAACATGAGAAGATGGTGTGAGTGGGCAGGTGAAAACAGAAGAAATAAGAGGGAAGTCCAGCTTCCATAAAGGTGGTCCACGGAGGTGAGGAAGCAAGACCAGGAATGTCCAGAAGAAGTGTTTTTGTGGGGATAGCCAGGTTCATTGATCCCTTTCCAGTAACATTTTGTGTGAAAGAGGGAAGGTAGGAGAGGAAGGGGAGCAGAGAGCAGGCTAGGGGAGAAAACCAGAAGGTACATATCATGGAAGTGTACGTGGGAGGCAGAAAAAGAGGTGGTAGAATGAGGAGCAAGGCTGGGATGGAGGAGGTGTGGACATGGGAGAAGGGGAGATGCGAAGATGGTGAGAACCACTGGGTGGGAAAGGCCAAAGAAAAGAGATTTAGCATAAATTACAAAGGGGAGGAGGACAAGGTTGGAAGGGTGGAGAGGAAGAGAGAAAAGGAATGGATGCAATGGCAGATGTAAACAAGTTGCCCGTGAGTCGTAAGTTGTTGTAAGTCACCATCCTTGTGCAGCTGATGAATGGGATAAAGAACTGGTGAAGTCATGAGTGCTTTTATGGTTGTTAGGCAGCAAAAGGGCAGAACAACAACAGTAATATGAATCAGTGATGTTGATACTCATCAGTAAGAGTAATTGTTTAAACACATAAACATAGTGAATCAGTTACTCTGTGTTAAGATTTCAGAAAATGTGGTTATTGGTAGAGGTTAAATGCATAGACTTGGGAAAGCAAATGTTACGTCACTTCTCTGCGCAATTTGTATTTTGTGTTTGCAGTATGTTTGACTGTCAGAGTGAATGACTCAAAACATTCCTTGCTGAAGAAATATGCACAAAAAATTATGTGTAAATTACTAAGCTCGCTGCATTAGTAAAATAGTTATTCCATGCAGCCGTTCCAAAGGAGCCCGCATTCCTAGGGGTTTGTGTCTTATAGTCCAACACATGGGTCTCCCTGACCTTCTGTCCCTGCAGTAACACGAATTCCATAGCCTTTTGTGTTTCTTGCATGGAGGAAGAGACAGTGTTAGCTGTCCACGCTCACTGGTTTGTCAGTTTGCAGGGATTACGTAGTTCACCATTCCCAAGTGGGACGTGCAAATGATTTCTCTTCCTTACCCTGCCTCTGATTAGTCGCAAAGCTGATAGGAACTTAATTTTCTGGAAGACCTTTACCTCCTGATTGAAACTGGTTGAAAGCTAAGGAAGGAAAGACAGGCAGGCAGATGGATGTACAATATAATTGGATAACCTCTTTTCCCTAAGAAATGACACTAAAAATATGAAGCCATTCATAATGGAGAACTGGCAGTCTGTAGGGCCAGCATGCAAAGTTCAGGTTAAAATCTGATGGATGATATGGCTTATTGTCAGCCTCCAGAGATGGGACATACTAAAGAGTGATGGTAATTGAATTACATTACTTCCAATGAAATATAACCTCTAATGGCTACTCAGTGTGATGATGCTTTAAAGCCTTGTCAACACTAGCAATCCTAGTGCCTATATTTCAGCAGCTGTCAGCTCTCGTAGAAACACTGAGATAAGCAGGCCTCGGAGCAGATTTTCGTGTAGAATTGACTGGACATTTTTAAGAGACAGCATTTTGCTTTTGGTTAAACAAAAATGCAGTTGATGATTGAAAATGAAGTTCTCTGATGGGAATAAATGTTGCAGTTCAAAACAGAAGCAAGGCACAATCCAGCACAGAATTATCTTTCTGGCAAGAGAGAAGGTCAGCCTAACTGAAATTAGTTCTGAGATTGATATGTGGTAGACTGAGGTTCAAGTTTTTCTCCTGAATTAAGTGTAACAGTCACTTGAGCTAAACTGTTCTGTAGCACCAGCAAGTTGTCCTGGTACTGCCTGTGCTGGGAGGTGGGTCTCTCTGTCTTGGTTTCTTCACTAACAAACAGCTGTGAATAACACCAGCTTTGACATGGAGCAGGTACACTTAGAAGGCTGTGAATGTGTTTTTTAAGGTGGGAAAACAGTTTCCCACAGACAACTGAATAGCAGCCTAAGAATTACCTGGTCCCGCTCTACATCAGCATTGTGGATCTAAGCAGGTGTGTTTCTGCAGGCATTCTGTGCTGCATCACTGGACACTGCTGGAAGAGATGCCCTGTGTCTGTGACACTATCACATTTCTATTCAAATTGCTGCATGAAAGATACATCAGGTGCGAATCAAATCAGTGACCTAAAAGACTTCTGCCTTTCTATGTTTGAAACATTTGGCACAGGAAGATTTTTCCCAGTATATTTGTGGTCCCACTGGAGATGGGACATATGGCAAAGCAGAGCAGCCAGGATGGGTGATTGTTGCCAGTTTTCATGAAAGGCAAAAGTAAAGGCAGTTTCAGCATATCTTGATCTGGACACATTCCTCTTGTCCTTCTCAAAGCGCTGCTTTCTTTCTAGATTAGCTACTTGACAGACTCTTCCCAACTTGCTACCGTTACTGGGGAGAATTTCTACTGCATCTCCTGGCTAAGAGAGCACAGTGACTCTCAGGCTGCTGTCAGGCAGCAACGTACAACATAGAGTGGCTGCTCTCAAGTTCTTCCTCATCCCACGGATTTAGCCAGGGAAAACCAAAGATATAAATATGTGGTATTGCAGAGAAGCCAGTGGTGGGTATGTAACAATGACTTGGAAGCTGGTTAGTGACAGCAGCTTTCCCTCCCGTCTCGCTCTGCTCCTGCTCTCACTTTACCTTGCCTTCCCCTTGCAGCTTGCAGTTATGACTCATCATGTTTCACAGCAGCTACTGTGATTGTCACTGGAGAGGAGGAAAAATCCAAACTACAGAGAGGACCCAAAGGGTGTTGAGATGAGACACGAAGACCTTTTTCCTTCCCAAGTGACAAACAGCTCTTGCCAACACCTCTGACAAGAGCGTTAGCAAATGTGCCTTAGCAGTGCTCCTCGGCGCTGTGCCATGGAGTGATGGAGGTCTTTCTGATCAGTCCTGTGACCTTCATGGGCTGTCCCCACCCTCCCTCTGCCCTGCACCGCTGCCCTTGGGAATACCAACAGTTGGCACCCACGTGGCAGGCAGTGATGAGCACCCACACCATGGGGTTGTTCACACTGCAGGCTGTCCTCTGAGGATGTCCTGTGCTGCCTCGAGCATGGCGGGACCATGGGACAGTCCCGGGCTCTCCTGCAGTGCTGTGCTACATCCCACTGCTGGCATCTCTGCCCCACCAATCTCCCATGGACATGGACCTGCCCCACGCCACTTCTCAGACTGGATACAAGGATGAAATTTTTTATGGTGAGGGTGGAGAGGCACTGGAACAGGTTGCCCGGAGAGGTGGTAGATGCCCCATCCCTGGACACATTCAAAGTCAGTTTAGACAGGGCTTTGAGCAACCTGATGTAGTGGAGATGTCCCTGCTCATTGCAGGGGGTTGGCCTAGATGACCTTTAAATGTCCCTTCCAACCAAAACCATGATTCTGTGATTTTATGAAAAGCTGGTGTCTCAATTGCCCCTTGTGTCCTTGGCAGGTGGTAAAAGGCAGATCAGGCTGGATGCTCAGGAGGAAAATCGGGAGTTGGAGGATCTGGAGCGGCTACAAGGGGAGCTGTGCAGGGGGGTGGGGAGGAAGGCAGGAGGGGAGATGGAGTTGGGGGAGGAGAAGAGGGCTAGGAGTGCTTGGAAGGAGAGGGGAGAGTAGAGAGAGAGGCTTCATGTGCCCACAGAGCAGCTGGGACAGAGCCAAAGAGCCCAGGTCTGGAGTGAGGGAGGGCGGCTGCTCACCTCTAGATTTCAGACTTAGAGGGTGTGTGCAGCAAAGTGAGATTTAGGACTGCTTGTAACAGGGTAATAAATTGCTGTCCTTCAAAAAATTAACCAAAACCTTATTTGTCCCAATGTTTGTGGGACAGTAAACCTGTCTTTTGCTTCTAAAACTACTGGGGAAAGGGTGGAGGGGGAGAGAGCGGGTGAGACAGTGCTGTCCTTGAAGAAACATGTTTTCCCAGTAAGTGTGTGGGGAGGTGACGATATGCCTCTTTATTGTCCCAGCAGGGCTGCACCTGCAGTGTTTTGTGCTTTTGTTTGGGTCCCCACAGTCCTGGAAGGACCATGCAGCTACAAAGACGGGTGAACACAATTGTTTTTGACAAAGAAAGGACAATTTTTCATAGTTTACTGAAAATTGCTTGGTGTAGGTAAGGATTTTTTTTTTTTTTTTTTTTTTGCTGCATTCTAAAAATATCTTTTATGTTACCGTGCAAATAAGGGAAGGGAACTGTTCAGCCTTTCACATGGTAGGTCAAGGTGCACGGAAACAACGTGGAGAAAAAACACAGGTTGAAGGTGCATGTTGAGAACAGTATTTGGGCCAAGTATATGGTCACTACAGATATGTAAGGATAGGATAGATAAATAAATAACCCCGCGGTATCATTCACACTTTCCTGTTAAACACCGCCAATCTAAAGCAAAGCCAGATTGACATATTTTTTTTTAATAAACTGGATTAACTCTCCGTCAGAGTACACGCAGGTACCTGTGGCTGAGGTCATCCTGGAAACAGGACAGATGCAGTGCACAACAATTTCTGAAGGGAGAATTAAATGCAGTTTCTGTGAGGGATGGTGCAGACTTCTAGGCTGAGAGTGGTCACATCCCAGGAGGGATAATGTCTATGGCAGCAGGTTTAACACCCTTCTGCTTGTGTGTAAAATAATAAAGTGCCTTTTGGTAAGTGGTACGGGTGGTGGAGTGGCAGAGGGCAGTTGTTAGCGTGGCTGAGTGGTGACGAGTGATCACGCTGTCTGTGTGAGCAGCATCGCTCAGGAAAACCTGGCACTCCCATGATCAACAACCTGATAGTGCCTTTTAGCAGTAACAGCGGCTCGTGTCTTCCTGAGTAAACCCGATTGAAGCAGAAGAGTTGCCAGAAGCAGGCCTGTAGCTAATTTGAAAGGATGAACTTTGAGATCTGAAGAGGACCAGTTCAAAAAATGTGCTTATGGCTCTGAATGTGAAGGAAACTTGAAACTTTGCAGAAATCCTGTGAAAATGGTATCCCAGCAAGGGTGCCAGGAAGGATTTGGAGACTAATAGGCTGTGGCAACTTGGTCTGTGAGGAGTGGGAGAAGGGCAGGTTGCAGAAAAGCACATCTTAAAGGTGTCAAAGCATGGGGATAAAATAGAAATTGTGGCGATAAAGCTGACCAGGACCCTGAAATGTATACTAAAATACAAGGTGAAAACTTTTTAAACTGTGTAAATGAAAAGGAAACAGGAACTGTAACCAACACGGTGTATTCAGGTGGGAGTGTAAATGCAATACAGTCTGAGTGTGGCTGCTAAGTGGGCTAGCCAGTAGTTCTGATAGACATCTTGGGGTGGTCACACGGGGCTGGGGGATTCCCTGCTGTGTGATGAGCAGAGGGAGCGGGAGCAGCTGACACCACTGCTAAAAGAAGTGGCTATTTTCCCTCTAACCATCCATCCCCTCTCTTCTGCTGGCAAAGCATTTCTGTTGCTGCCCAGTGAATGGAAGCAGGGAACTGGAAAACGATCTGGCCAAGCAGAAGGGCTGTCTTCAGCCGCAGCGGTTCCCTCCCAGTGGTTCCCACTGCAAGGTGTGGCGCAAAGCAAGCCTCGGGGGGAGGGTTTGCTTCTCTCAGAGGCAATGGGGGTGTTTGCCAGCCATGAGCATTTGTGGACCTCCGACTGCGTGGTTCATGTTCTGCTGGGAGTATGACCTCGGAACCTGGAGGGTTGTCAGTCTGGGCTGGTTACGCTTGAGGTGTAGGAACACACTTTTAAATGAAAGAGTAGTGAATGACCTGGAAGTATGTGCAAGATGAGTTCACTGAAGCTGAGTATATAGTTTCAGGCAAGCCCAGTATTTTATTTTTGGTAGGAATTTCTTTTTGTAGAAATGAGAAATACAGTTGTGCTAATCTGCAGGGCTGGGTTAGGTATGACTCGCAGAAGAGGGCATTTGCTACAGTGGGTAAAATAGGTGCTAGTGGAAGAATTGTATGATAGATGGTCAAAAAAATGAAGGCAAAACAGCAATGGGGAGTGTTGAAAAGTATTAGACTGGAGTGAAGCTATTTGTGGAGCTTTTATGGATTGGTCCTTGGGCTGGTTTTATTCCCTGTTTTTATTTGGGACATTAAACATCTTGACATTAAAAAGTAGTAGTGCATTATTGAAATTGTTGCAAAGTTGGGAAGTATGTTCAGCGCAGACGTCAGCCTCACAGAAGGGACTCGGTGACCTAAAGTGCCCAAAATATTTACACGGGGGGCTCAGGGAGAGCTCTGTCGGGGCCACTGCATATGGCACTGGTAGGATCTGGTCTAAATGCAAAGTGCAGTTGGTCACTTGTGTTAAAGAAGATGAATTGAATCCGGAACAGGTGCAGAAAGGGATTTCTGGGATGAACAGAGGGATAAAAAGACTATCAAATGATAGAGTCTAAAGATCTTGGCTTATTTAGCTTGCAGAATGAAAACTGAGAAGGTATGCTCTTGGTCTCTGTAAATACGTTGAGGTTTAACACCAAGGAGAGAAAAAAAAATCATCGAAATAGAGGACTAGAATGAATTGGTTTGAATGGGTCACAAGAAAGCTTAGGCTGGATAATAAGGAAGTTTCAGGTCGTGAGGAAGTGAGATTTTGAGCTGTCCTGAGGAATTTTTGCAGGGAGTTGGGAGATGAAGCACAAATGCTTTCTCTCTGCACTGTATGACAGGAAACAGCTTTGTAATTGTGACATTTTCTTTGTGGAACGCATAGATCTGACAAAAGCCCTGAAACTTTAGTTACTTGGGAAGATTTGTCTACAACCTCCTCTATTTCGCCTTTGCAGATAGCCTCTCTCTGAATTTGGGTGGGCAGCCTTGGTGAAAGCTGGGCACTGTTAAATGGTGTTCCTCGCGGGTACCAGTGTTGGGGATGAGAGCAGAAACTGCAGCCCACTCAGCCAGGTATGAAGGACTCTAGAAAAGGAAGGTCTTTTGAGATGTGGGTGCTTGTGTAGGAAGAACTGGTAGGTGAATCCATGTGGTGAACACAGGGAGAAAGCTCTAGGAGAAACTGCAGCTATTGCGGTTCTTTCTAAACTGAGACTTCGGTCTGTTTTTAAAATCAGATTTTTGCAGATTATAACACCTGTCACCAAAGAGGGACCCCTGCTAATAGTGTCCTGTGGGATAGATACCACACTTTTCCTCAGGTCTTTGATTATCCTTGGAGGGCTTAATTCCAGGTGCGTACTAGGTCTGAGGATAATCTTACATGTGAGAAAACCCTCAGCATATCCTTGCCTTGGTCTACAGTTCTGCACTGAACTTGAATTCTTACTACATGCCTGGGAGAGGAAAGTATTAGATTATTTTCTATGTATGTAAATTACATATATATGTGTGTGTGTGTGTATGTATAAAGCTAAGCTTTGGTAAAGCAAGATCCTACTCAAATGTTACTTTAATGATTTGCTTTCCCCTAATTAAAGATGTCTAGAATTTTATATTCTTACAAAAACGGGAGTTTAGAGGTGCTGCTTGAGGAGGCGGCCAAGATGATCTAACATCTTGCAGTAACCCCTACCAGGACGGGCAGTCCTGGTTCCCTGCTGCTGCTGCTTCCTTCTTTGCTCTGACACCAGCACACACCTGTCCTGTCAGGAGGCTAATTTAGGAATCTAAAGCCACAAAAGAAAGCTTACCTTTTGTTTTGGAGGGTTGCTTCTCTGCTGGTTTAGCTCCCTGAACTGGCTTGTTGCCTGTTTGGGCAAGCACTAATGTTCCGTGGGGGGATCAGCTGCAGTGTGGTGTGGGAGAGGGGTTGAGTACCACGCTGTCGACAGCCAGTTGTTGTTAAAGTGGCATAACTGCATCACAAACCTGAATCCTACCCAGCGAACAAGCATGGGGGATGTTCAGTTTGAATGTCTTCAGACTCTTGGCAGTTGCGTAGCTCCCTGGTCGCTGCAACCCTTAATGTTTCTGGAGCTAGCAATGTGAAGGATATGGAGGTGTGAAAAGGTTCAGTGTCTGCAGTTGATCTGAGAATAGTGTGTTGAAGTGACATGCTAAAAGGGCATCATCAGCAGTGACATACCGAGATATGCTTGGGGATTATTCGCTGCATCAGATAAAGATCTGACGTGCTCTGTTTCTGACTCAGGAGCCAGTGGGATGTGAATGTGGCACTCTTTCCCACTTTACCATTCATCATTTTCAAAGACAGAGTAGAAGAAGTCTGCCCTGCGGGGACTTCATCAGGGATTTTGTCTAAATTGAGATTTGCTTTGCAGTTTGAATGTGCTCAGGCCTATTTGGTGATGTTCAGTAATGTGCTTCATTTGTGTCGCATTCAAAAAGCTTAAGAAATAAAGCTTGTTACGGTGTAAATCCATTTTTTCCCCGTTCCGTAAAGCCCTTTGCTTTCTTTTTCTTTCCTGTCATAAAGGCAGACCTATGCTGTTACTTTTGATCTGAAGATCAGGTTTTATGTTCATGTTCCATGACTGCTGCTGAGGAAAAACTTGGCTTCTGGTGTGGATGCTGCATGCTTTTGAGGTCTGGCCCAGGCTGCGCATCTTTAATCTGCTAAAATTTACTCTTCAGATTTAACACAATTATGGAGGCAACCGTGACTCAGGAGAAATTTTGACTTGATTCTATTATGGTTGAAATGCCACTGACTTCAATGCAATCAGGATTGGACCCGCTCCTGTCAAACCACCAATTAATTTTATGGTTGTGTCAGCAGACTCTGATCAAGATAAGAGCTCTATTGTATTCATCATTTTAAAAACCTAAATCTAGACAGGGTTCCTGCTCATGACATTCTGCAGTCTAAAGACAGTCTTTTAACAGGTAAGTGTTTATTGCTTTTGCATAGCAAGGGATTTTTTGGCCTCCTGATGCCTTTGTTAGGACAGCATCTAGTGTATAATCTGGAGTCAGTACAGGAAAACTATTGGAGAAGACTTCAGGAAAATCCTTTGGGTCACTTTAGAATATACAAATCTTGTAAAGTTTAAACAAAATCGTCAGGATATTTTCTTTATAATTTAAAAATTTGAATTCTTTGGAAAGTCTATATGCTGCTTGTACCTGGTAGACCAACTACCTGGTCTTTGAGCTCTTCAGTCACCCGTTCTGTTGAAGTTGTTATTATAGATATATATATATATTTTTCAGGCAGATTGACAACATCTTTCATCAAAGCTGAAATTAACTGCATGACTGAAGTTTGACCCATTGAAAGACAGGTCCACTGATGCGTGTGTGTGTGTGAGGAGTAGGGGGCTTGCGGAGGAGCAGAGCCACCTGACTGCCAGCGTTTCCCAAAGGCTGGGTCAGCTGTATCGCTGAGAACCTAGGTCAGGGCATAGTAACACCAAAGAAAAGTGGATTTCCTCAGAAATCATCGGGAAATCTTTTTGGTCCTACTCAGAAGGTGAAATACTAAAAATTGTATATCTAGATCCATGACTTGATGGTGGGATTGTCTCTGGGAAAAGGAACGGGGGAAGTGTACAAAGAGTCATCTCCGGAGAGACTGCTTATGAGAAATGTTTGTCAGCGGAGGAGCGCTGCTGTCTAAAAGGACAAACGTGACATCTTCTCTTCAGCAGTAGCTCTTTGAAATCCAAAAAACGTAGAAATTTAAAGGGCCTCATTTTTAAACAACTTTAACTGAATATGCAATCGAATCCTGCCAGAGTACCAACCCTTTGCTGTACTGCCCACCAAAAAAGGCACTGTAGATTTTAACATTTCTCTGGCTAATTTATTGGTTTCCAAGATTCCAGTGGATGTTTGGCATTTCAGCAAGGAGGACTGGATATTTCAAAAATATGATAGCCTGTGATGCTTTGTTTGTTTGATGACACCCATCCAGAATGACAGTGTGGTCAGCAATGTCCCTGTCCTCTGAGCTGGTACCTGGCAGGTAGCTTTGCATAAAATCAATAACAAAATATAGAGACAGGCTTTTGTTCATCAGTCCTTGACTAAATCATCTTGCTGAAAGAATAAAACATGCAGTACTTTTACAGAGTACATTGTTATCACAACATATGTATTATAATCATTTGGTCCCCGTGGCAAAGTGTTTTATGGTGGGCTCTGAGCATTCTTCTGTTTTTATGATGACATCTTATAGCTGAGGGATAAGGTGCTTCTCTAATGATGGGGAAATCCAGTTTGGGGGGTACTCACTGAGCGCAGAGAATGCAGAGTGTAGAGAGAGTGCAGATTAAGTACTTTTTATCACCCACTTCACAATGTCTTTCAGCGTGAGCTTACCTGCTCCTGCAAAAGGCATCACTTTCTGCTGAAGAAGGGCTAATTTTCCTTTAACCCAGCATTCTGTGCTTAGAGAACCATAAAACAAAGTGAAAAACACTGACAAAACACTCTGATGCTCTATGCTCCATAGTTGTACCTAAGGAAAGCATGTTTTACTTAAATATCTCTATTCTGTTAAAAGTTTAACTAGTATTTCAGGCTAAAGAGCGTGTGTGTGTAGCTGGAGGATAACAGCCCTGGTTTGACATACACATTGTCTTTTGATAGAATTTGTGGACTGGGGAGCTGGGGTAGGTCAAGTTACAGCTTTCAGTATATCTGAGCGTGCCTGAAATGGTTCTTTTAGTGTCTAAAAATATTTGTTGCCTTTTTATCATCGCAAGCCCAATCCAAGTTCCATTTAAGCTGATGGGAAATTTTCTCCTGTCTTCTTTAAAAATTGGCTCTGGCCCCCATATCAGATTGCATACCACCTTGCTTTCTGATTCTTGGAAGGGTTCAATCAAGCGTTATGAATTAGATGCTTAGATAACATTGATGACTGCAGCTCCTGATTGTGCCAGGGAAACCAAAAATAAAATAGAGGTCAGAAGTGTGACTAGTAAACGGCCCAGTGTGGGCCCGGTCCTGCTGGCATGGAAGGGAGGGGAACAGCCCTGCTTGCTAGTTTGCTTGCTTGTTTGTTGAGAGTTGACTTCGTCCAGGTCCTGCTCTGTTGTGCTGTGTAGAAGGAAGCTCTTCACCTTCCAGAGAAATAGCACTGTGACAGCTTATGTGGCCTGAGGCTTGTCCCTGGAGCTCTGTCATGACTTCCAACAGCAGCATGAGCAGACCCTGGGCGTTTAGGTGGAAATGAGTTTTCCTCTAATGCACTTGGCTGGGCAGATCTAACTCAAACCTTTATGGACATGAGCATGGCTGCTGGTAGGCAGCCTGTGCTGGCAGCTGCGAGCTCAGGCACAGTGGGGTTGCTCTTCCTATAATGATGTCATGTCCAGGGAGGGCATGCTTAAAGCTCAACAGATGCTGCAAACTTGAAATCTCAAAGGAGTGGGTATCAGTAAAACCGAGAGCTGTGGATTTGGCAGTGACAAAAATGGATGGATGCCTAATTAGCATCTCATCCCTCTGCAGCTCATGTCAGAAGAGCTCTGTAAACAACCCTGGATAGCGTAGTGCTGGATCCTAGTCTGGTCCCTCTGGAGGAGGTCCGTGATGATGTGGAGAGCAAGGGAGTGGGAAAAGAGGGGCAGTGGGGAAAAGGGGAGAAGCGATGAAAACCCTGCTGCACTGACAGTCTCCTGGGATTTGATTGTTGATGCTGGAGTCTGCTTGCTTTGTTCAGGAGGCTCTGCTTTGCTGTCGCCTTCATCAGGACGTGGAAGTACCATGGTGTCTGTATCTGTGTAGCTGTTGCGGCTTCTGATGGTAACACTCCCAAGGGGACCAGGTTCTGCTGGGTCTTGAGAACTTGACGAGCTTTTTGTATGAAAGATATTAATCTTTAAGCACCCTTGTAACTGCTCCATGGCAGCAGCACAGAGCAGTCACACTTTTTTTTTTTTTTTTAGGATTTAAGTGTAAGAAAAACTTTATACAAATTAACTAGAAGTTTAGGAGAAGAAACTAAGATGAATACTCTATCTCTGTGAAAGTGCAAGGTGACCTCAGGTAGGGAGAATGCAATTGCCCAACTGTGGTTTTGCGAGGACACCTTGCCTGATTTCCCTCATCTTATAAGAAGTGCCATGGAGTATGAAGTGCTTGTGAGTGGCAGCATGTCTGGCTATTTGCTTGAGCTCTGTCCTGACCCTGCAGTTTCCTGCTGTCTTTCTGAAGTGCAGAAGCACTCACACAAACACAAAAAAATGGTCAGCTAGTCCTTTTGGCAGACAGCTTTTTATTTTTCTTCTTTTTTTCCATGTTCTGTCAAATTATTAAATAAAGCATTCTGGGAAAAAAACCCCACTGCTTGAAGAAACTGTTCAAAGAAGACTCTGACATTCACTCAATGTGCAGGGCTTGCTGTGCACTGCTGTCTAACTTGGAAAGGAAAGTGGCTCTGCTTGGACACCGGTATTTGGCTTCTCGTTGTGGCTGGAGGTTGTCCACCCAGCCAGAGACTAACAGGCTTAGCATGGGAGATCAGACAACACCACAGCAGATGCTAAACTACACCTTTATTTATGACAACTCTGGATGAGCGTTAATTATTAGCTGAACATAGTATGTTCTGGATGCTGTTTGCATTACAGCATGGGAAGGGCCAACTGCATGTAAAATGTGTTTGTAGGTAGAACAGCAAAGAAAACCACTTCGGAAGAGAATAGAGTTTTTTTTTGTTGTTCCTCTTTACTACACATGCAGTTTTTATTAACATCTCGTAGCCATAATGAGGGATTTGTATCAGTTTATTTAGGAGACACAGTATTTAAACATGATTTTATTAAGACAGGGTGGATTAACATGGTGATAACATGCAGCAGGTATTTAGGAAGTACTGACTACATCAGATATAGTTCTTGGTAACAGTTGTTTGGACTTCTGGATTAGGTGTTTTCTTGTGAAGTATTGAATCAGTGTGGGAGTTTGCAAAAGGGAAAACGATACGTGGCATAGAACAGAATAGTTTGCTAGGCATGAAATGTATTTGTTGTGATTTAAGGAATGATGGTTCTGAAGATGTTTCCTTTTGTCAGGTTACAAAATAAAGTGGAGTTTTAGGTTATTTAAAAGTAAAAAAAAAAAAAAAAAGAGATGTGTTTTATACAGGACCCTGTATTCTGCTTTCAACTACTAAGCAGCAATATTTACCATTCTTTACCATCATGAAACCGTTCTCTGGGCACTGTACATGTGTTTTGCCTATTTCCACTTCCAATTAACTCCTTCACAGGGATATCTATTTTTAAACAAGCTGCCAAATCTTTTGTTGTGATGGCTGTAGCTATCTACCTTATTAATTTATAGTCTCACTTTTAATTGATCTACTTGGAAATAAGATAACATAATTATTTTTCTCCCTGGTTAGATGTTGGAGAATGTAGGAAGGGAAAGGGACTCTGGGCTTGCTAGCACTGACCAGGAATTAGGAGGCTTTTGAATTAAGTCTGCCTTGGGTTTCTGCCCTTGTGATATGTGCATCTTTGCACAATTCAATTATTTGAATGTTGCAAGTTAAATAACAGGTTAAAAAATACCCAGGTAGAGCATGGGAATGTAGTAAAATGAGAATCCATCACTTCGTTGTGGAATACTCTATGCACAATCCTCACAGAAAACATGTGGTATGTGGTGCAACATCTGATTTATATAATTTTGAGGTCACCTCCTTATTTGGCCCCTAAATTAAATGATTTGATCAAGGCAGGCATCCTCCCCTTTCACAGGAATGCAGGTTACTTTCCATAGCTGTTCCAGTCGGGTATGTTTGGTATTTGTGTCAGCATTCGATAAAGATGTCCAGTAACATTAAGTATTGTGCAAGGAAACATCGGGACTGGAAAAATGTTAGAGAAGTCAGTTGTATGACAGTCAGAGTATGCAAAAATTGCGATATCCTAGGGCTAAATCCTGCTTTTTGACTGTGCTTACAGGGACTTTCTAAAAGTCATAGTCAGAAGGGGAAATGCAGGCCACTTGTGACCAAGAAACACCATCTAGTTCCCATGCTGGGAAAGTTGGCTTTCGGCAAGTCTTTCCCATCCTAAGGTGGTGAGGCAAGAAGGTGCTTGTTGGCAGGATGGACCAGCCTCACCCCTGTATTATGCTCATTTCTGGCTTGAATAAAGGCATGTGTTTTTAAAACATGAGTGTAAGATAGTGTTCAGTAGAGTTGCGGTAGTGCATAGACTACCTGGACTCATGCTAAGCATTGGACACTGTCCTGCATAACATCCTTGTCTCTAAACTGGAGAGACGTGGATCTGATGGATGGGCCACTCGGTGGATAAGGAATTGTCTTCGTGGTCGCATTCAGAAGGTTGTGGTCAACTGCTCGATGTCTGAGTGGAGACCAGTGACGGGTCCCTCAGGGGTTGATGTTGGGACCGGTGCTGTTTAACATATTTGTCAGTGACATGGATGGTGGGATTGAGTGCACCCTCAGAAAGTTTGCCAACGACACCAAGCTGTGTGGTGCAGTTGACACGCTGGAGGGAAGGGGTGCCATCCAGAGGGACCTGGACAGGCTGGAGAGGTGGGACCATGCCAACCTCCTGGAGTTCAACAAGGCCAAGTGCAAGGTCCTGCACCTGGGTCGGGGCAATCCCAAGCACAAGTACAGGCTGGGTGGAGAATGGATCGAGAGCAGCCCTGAGGAGAAGGACTTGGGGGTACTGGTGGGTGAGAAGCTGGACATGAGCCGGCAGTGTGCGCTGGCAGCCCAGAAAGCCAACCGTATCCTGGGCTGTATCAGGACAAGTGTGGCCAGCAGGTGGAGGGAGGGGATTCTTCCCCTCTACTCTGCTCTTGTGAGACCCCACCTTCAGTTCTGCATCCAGCTCTGGAACCCCCAACATAAGAAGAATATCGACCATTTTGAGCGAGTCCAGAGGAGGCCACGGAGATGCTCAGAGGGCTGGAGCACCTCTGCTATGGGGACAGGCTGAGAGAGTTGGGCTTGTTCAGCCTGGAGAAGAGAAGGCTTCGGGGAGACCTTACAGCACCTTCCAGTACCTGAAGGGGCTACAAGGAAGCTGGGGGGGGGCTTTTTACAAGGGCCTGTAGTGACATGACAAGGAGTAATGGGTTTAAACTGAAAGTGGGGAGATTTAGATTAGGTATCAGGAAGGAATTCTTCACAGGGAGGGTGGTGAAGCACAGAAACAGGTTGCCCAGAGAAGTTGTGGATGTCCTCTCCGTGGAAGTGTTCAAGGCCAGGCTGGATGAGGCTTGGAGCAACCTGGTCTAGTGGAAGGTGTCCCTGCCCATGGCAGGGGTGTTGGAACTGGATGGTCTTTAAGGTACCTTCCAACCCAAACCATTCTGTGATTGATTCTATGATACATAGTTTAGTGATGGACTTGTCAGTGTGAGGTTAACAGTTGGACTTCATAATCTTAAAGGTCTTTTCCAACCTAAATGATTCTATGATTCTACATAGATGACTCTCCTTGTGAATATTGGTTTTTGTCTGTTGTGGTATTAGATGTGCCGTTATTGTAAGGATCTCCTAGGTCATGGGAACAAGAATATGCTGGGAATTTTATCCCCACATTATTTACAGAACTTGATCCAAAGGCACTGACACTAATTTATTACTGTGGTCTCTGACTACACTCAGAATTTCTAGGTGTCCTAGAAGGAAACAGTTTAATGAATTTATAAAGGAACCATTTCAATTCTTTGAAACTATGATCATTATTGCCCCTGCAAATCTGAACCTGCATTCCAATTGCTCTGTCAAGTTCATGTTGAAGTATTTGCCTACTGTCTATACATGAATTTCTGTGAATTTTGATGAAGGACGAAAGAGATGTTGCTGTGTTGTAAGAGTATGAAAAGTAAAAACAGGATAAGCTTGTAAAACAAATTTGTAAGCTTGCAATCCATTGAACTCATCCAGAGTGCAGTACAATGCAAACCCCCTTATTCGAGGTCTACTAGTTAAGTGTACCACTGCACTGTCATGATCCATCAAACCTGCCAGATGAAGAGAGGCTATTTTAAAATTTCTCCTTCAGGGCATGGGGAAGTACTGTTCTGCAAAGATAGAAATTTATGATGATGCTAAAAAAATGCAGATGGAGTGAATAATTAATGAATTCAAGACAGGACTGAAATATCTTCCTAAAATGTTGCTATTTTTAGCAGGGAGTGCTTCTGCAGTGCTTGTCATGTGATCCTATTGCCTTCTGAGAGCAGGAAAACAATTTGAATTAGTTTCTCTTTCCCCATGGACATATAGACCCAGTGTATAATACCCCCTTCGCATCTGCTTCTGCCTGAAAGCAAACAAAGTGATTTTAAACCTCATGCAAAATAAAACACTAATGAAAGCTGTACTTAAAGGCAATCTTTGTAGCAGCCAAATAATTTTTATAATAGTTTGTAGGCTGAGGCTGTATGAGGGGGCTACTGCAATGTGTCTAACTTTCAGCTGATGCTAAGTTCCAGTAATATTCATTACTGCTGCAGTTTCTAGCTGTCGAAGGACTTAGAGACAGTTATCAATAGGAGGTTGCAGGCTCTGGCCCATAGATAAGGATTTTATGTAAACAGGTTTGTTCTTTTCCCTATAACCAGTAGGGAGTGTTGCTGTCTTTGAGCTACTTCACACATTAAAAACGCTATAGTCAGAAATACCCCCAAAATAAATTGTTAGGTACAGCCAGTCTGCACACGTGCTCATGTTTCCGCGTGTGCTGCTCAGTGGGACCAGAGGAGAGGGAAATCTGGTCAAACGGCAGGAGAGGGTGCGAGGGTTGGGACTGCTGTAGTGAAAACTCAAGTGTTTAACATCCCACAGCTAGTCTTGTTGGGGATTTCTCCTTCCTGAGGAGGGATGAGGTTCCCAATGCCCATCAAAGGGGAAGTGAGGAGCTGCCTGCTTGCTGCCTTTCTTGCCTACTGGATTTGCCATAGCTTGAATTGAGAAGAAACCTCCAAATCCCAAACCTTTAGGTACTGAGGACCCTGGCTTTGCAGCTCAGTAGCCAGTTTTGTGAGTGGGGGCCAGCACGGGAGGTGCTGGCTTGCTCTGCCACATGCACAGGGGTTGCTCTCTCCACATGGGATTGTTTCTGGGTGACTCCTGCAAGGTGTGTAGGGCTCCTTGCAGAGCTTTCCCCTGGGCGCAGCGTGCTTGCCATGCTGAAGCACTTCGCTTTGGGAAAGGGTTGTGAGCTGAGTTCCCAGCAGCAGAGGTGACCCCAGAGGTGCCTGCAGCCCCAGGGCATGCTGCAAGCTTTGGTGATGGTGGGTTTTGGAGAGCTCCTGGATTAAACTTCCTGGGGGACACTGCAGCTTGAGCTGTGGTCCAAACCTCAGGCTATAGGTTTGGGTGCTGTAAATGCTTTGTTGCCTCCAGACTTTGGTCTCTTTTCCCTTCTCTGTGCATCCATCTAAAGGGACTGTTTTAAGATTTAATGGCAGTCAAACACATGCACAGAGGTCTTTGTAATAATTAGGAATTGATCCTCAGCTGGACGCTGAGTTTGGTAGATGTGAGTGCTATTCAAGTGAGAACCCCTGTTATGTAAAAAAATATATTAAATTATTATTATAATTTTTTGTGCCAACTGAAAAGACTATTTCTGAGCTTATTTTCCCCAGCTTCCATCAGCTCTCCCATTCTAGAACTCACCACCTTTTTTCCAGTCTCCTTGCCCAGTCACTTGTCCTTCCTAAAATAAATCAGGTTATCGGGTGGTTGCATTTTAAGAAAACCCCATCTGTTTAGACCAAAAGGGAGGAGGGGGCTATGCACAGACTGAATAAACATCTTGTGAGCTGCTTGGGAATGAGGAGAAATTAAAATACCTGTTTTCAGTTCTGTTGTTGCTGTTTTGATTTGAATAAGGAGTCTTTTGGAGGGTCATTTTTGCTTCACATACATAGAGTTATCCACTCTTATCCACCACTATAGCTTTATGAAACCCAGCTTTATTTAGCTAAAACGGAAATATTGAAATGGTTCATTTTGCGAATTGAGCAAGGAGGTTCTGATTTCAAGCTGTGAAAATAGAAATTCTTTTAAAAATAGCTTATTTTTGTGGCTATCTATCTCCTTACTGCTTTTTCTTTTCTTTCCATAGGAAAAGTTAACCCAGGAGTGTGTATTCAGAGAGCAGTTTGAAGAAAACTGGTATAACACATATTCATCAAATCTATATAAACACGTGGACACTGGAAGACGTTACTACGTTGCGTTAAATAAAGATGGGACTCCAAGGGAAGGGACTAGGACTAAACGGCATCAAAAATTTACACATTTTTTACCTAGACCAGTGGACCCTGAGAAAGTACCAGAACTATATAAGGATATTTTAAGCCAAAGTTGACAAAGACAATTCCTTCACTTGAGCCCTTAAAAAGTAACCACTATAAAGGTTTCATGCGGTGGGTTCTTATTGATTAGCTGTGTCATCACATCAGCTCCACTGTTGCCAAACTTTGTCGCATGCATAATGTATGATGGAGGCTTGGATGGAACATGCTGATTTTGTTCTGCACTTAAAGGTTTGTCCTCCTGGAGGAGAGCCTATGCCCACTCGCTTGATTTAGTACGAGAGGGAGCGCGAGAGAGTGAGTGCGAGAGAGAGAGAGAGAGAAAGGGAGAGGATGAATGGGAGTGAGAGCGCGCGAGAGAGGAGCCAAGGGGAGGAGGAGGAGGAAGGCCTGATGCATGCTGGGGAATAGACACGCTTTTAAATTTTTGATCAGTTGTACTTCGTCATATATCAGCATAGCTGCCATACTTTGATTCATCAGGATTTTTGGCTGGTGGCCTGCTCAAGTGTACGCTGCATTTTACAAAGGCATGGAGGGTGCAGTCTTACTTAAACAAGAGACTTTTCAGTTAATCGCTCTCTGGGTCTCACCCCACTGAGTTTAAAGCAAAGACCTCTTAGTAAAAAAATAAAAATAAAAAAGTTAAATTTATTTATAGAAATTCCAAAGGCAACATTTTATTTATTTTATATATTTATTTATTATATAGAGTTTATTTTTAATGAAATATGTACAGGCCAGATAGGCATTTTGGAAGCTTTAGGCTCTGTAAGCATTAAAATGGCAAAGGCCACTATGAACCTGTGGTAAATTCATGCAAGTAAATATAAAGGTGCATGGATAAAAAAAAAGAAGGTAATAATAATAATAAATTCTAGTGACCCTCATGTACTAAAGGCGACAATCTCTTTTGTGCCCATATTATTGTACAAGTATGCACACCACTCATGACACTGAGTCCTCACTCTTCTGACTGCTTGTTTCATAGCTTACCCCCAGAGGATTAAAGAGAAAACTGGGTCTTCAACTTTTTTTCTGTGTCTGTAATATTTCCTCTCTGATAAAGTGACTTCTTACTTCGTTGTAAACTTCACAGCTGTGGAAATTAGAGGGGTTGGAATATATTCTACTTGTTAAAACCTATTGCAGATTATACCAAAGCTAAATGATAAATATGCTCTTTTTTTTTTCCTAAAGCGGAATGCCAGAAACAACATAAGTAATATCAACAATTGTACTAATTTTAAGATTCCACAAATAGCACATAATGGTTTCAGAGGGCAAGAACCAGGTTAACAGGATCACTCTTGTAACAATGTTTATTTGTGCACTTGACTATCTGCTATGAAATTATACAAGTTCCATAGGGGTCATTGTAACATCTTTTATGGACAATTGCTTTCAGTGTGAACTGTCATAGTACATGATATTAGCACCCTTCCTAAAGTAAAAACTTGCAAAATGAAACTAATAAATCTCTATCAATAATGACAATGAGGGGGAAAGTATTAGACTTTTTTTTTTTTTCTTCTTCCCTAAAATACATTCAAATCTTCATGAACTGTAAAGTGAGCTGACAGTATGCAATATTTAAGGAATGGTAGCATTTTATGCTAAGCAGATGAACACGGTTAGCAGTTACCACATGGGAATTAACCCTTAGGAAGAGGCATTTTTTCCCCAGTACACTGAAGGAAAGAGAAAAGAAAAAAAAAAAGAGAAAAAAAGCACATAAGGTCTGTATGCCAAATGCATTTTGTAGTTGTTGTATCCCTTAAGATTTGAATCCGGTGCCAATAAGTTGAGTGTAACCTTTGCCATTGGAATTGTCCTGACACCCCTGGCTCTCTGCAGAGGTATGGAGGCTGAGCAGAGACGTGCTTTGGAGGAGTTATACATAAGTTTCCAGCCTCTTAGTAATTAAGTGATTTTCGCTCTAAGGCACTCTTGTCCATGTGATATATATTATTTGAAATGTAATTCTGTTCTGGAATAACCTCTGGCTTGGTGTCCTGAATGAACCTGACCTTTCTGTACTTGAGCAGGTAGGAGAGGCCACGTCTCAGCTGGCGATATCAGTAATATTAAATAAAATGCGGCATTTTATTATAATTGTTCTTGAATGATAAAAATACCTAAATTGCCTTAGTTGATTCGTAGGATACAGTTAGACATACTTGTCTAGAGACTGTTATTGCCTGGGACTTTCCAGCACTCAACTGCAGCCCACATGTTTGTTTTTAACCCTTTGGAGCTGCTGAGACCTGCAGGCAGTTTGGCTGCTGCAGGTTATCTGGGTGCTGAATCACTGAACCCAGGCGGTGCAAAGCCGCGCTGGACCATAGGGCGAGAACGCGAGCTTCTGGGGAGGACTAGGGTTCATTGCCCTGTTAACCAGATCAATCCTACCGCAAGGAAGGAAGGCTACAACTCTGCTTTTTCAGTAAATCTGACACACACCGGGAAATGAATTGCAAAGGTTAAAAATACTGTATGAGTTGAGGCCACATTACTAGGCCATGGTTTGAGTCTTAATATTAAATCACCTTGGTTGTTTAGTCATAGGCAAATCATTACTACTAGTTAACATGTTTTATTTAATTTATTTTTTGTATTTTTCTAAAGAAAGGTTTAAACCTAAGAAAAATGTTATGAGTTTATGGCAGTCCATATAAATAAACTGTAACCGATTTACTCAAATAACCCATAATGGTGTGTAAATACTGACTTTATGTAAATACAGAAAGATGTAATTTAACATAGGCATTATTGCAAGACTGGATGGTCCGGGAGCTGGCAGTTTGCCACTCCCTGCAGGTTCACTGGGTCACATTCAGCCTGTTTCGGGTAGCGAACAACAGATTCTGTTCAGTCACTTGTGTAAAATGAGTTATTTCTGTTTGTTTTCTGGCGGGGGATGGGCAAAACCATCATCACTTGGGTGTTGCTTAGCATCTTTGCCAAGGCATGGAGGGGCACGGATGCCTTCCCGCTCCTTACGTGATCCTGCTGAAGCAGGGCTGGAGAGAGCTGACACGGCAGAGCGGGGAGGCTTGCGGTGCCACTCCTCCTGTGCTGTAGACAAACAGAAGTCCTCATTTTCTAGTGCTGTCCATCTGGCACCTTTCTTGAGCACTAAAATTCACTTGAAGAAAAATCTGAGGGAAAAAAACCAAAAGAACAATTGGTGTTATTTACTTGATATTCTGTAATGGTGTGTAAATACATACAGAATTCTGTAATTTGTATAAATACATTGCTATAGAATTTTGAAAAGTGCTATTATTTGCTTGATGTCCCTTCAGAGCATTTGCTTATAACTGTGCATATGTGTAATAATGGGATTGCAAAAAGATGTCCTTTTTTATTTCTAGGAAGGGTGTGAGACAATTCCAGGAAGACCAAAGACATTAATATTTTCTATGTCTTTTTTTTTGCTTGCCAACTAGAAGGAAAAAAAACCACCTTTCATAAATGACTGGGTGTAACATGGAGGCTGGAGATAGGACTCTGGTGTAAAAAGTCATGCATTGCTACTGTCCCCCTGGAAAAAAATAAAGAAGTGTGTGTGTTTATTAAGCACACAAACAGGAGGGAGTTGGAGAGACTGCTTCCAAGGCAGTCTTAAGTTTTTTTGGAGACAGAATGTGTCAGGAGGCAAAAGAAGTTGTGTCTGCAGCGTGTCTTTCAGAGTCCCTTGCGTCATCTGCTCTGTAGATGCTCTTGTATCAAGTAAAGAGGCAAATGCAAGGTCCAGCCCTGTTACCCCTGACTATAGGAGTAGAAATAGATGGGCTCAAGGCCCCTGGGAGTTGCCATTAGCAAACGTGGAGACGTGTTGTGCCCACGCTCCTTACAACTGCAGTTTGTTTTGCAGAAATGCCAGCTTCTGTATCCTTTGACATCTTGATGAAATCTTGGAAACTCAGCCCCAGCTCATGTAGCTGCGTATGTGTAGGCACCTGAACTTGGAGGTAGGGAATCTGGGGGAAGTAATCGACAACATTGTCCTTGATACATTTTTTTCCACATGGCATATAATTTACCAATCTGAGAATAGAAACCAGAAGACATTTTTCAGACTTCTACCTTTGTTCTCACAGTGTTAGGAATCTCCATGGGCTGCTCACAAGTCAATTCTGCCCTGCCTTGGGGTTATCATCTTTCACATTACTGTAACACTACAAGGCAGTTTTGCCACCTGGCCCCTAGGTAAGTACCAGCAGTATAACCTCATCTCTTCTTGTCAAGAATCTAGGACAGCCTGGCCTAGAGTTTGCTGCTAAACAGTTTGGCATTGTGAAATGACCAGGGCCTGGCTAATCAGCATCTTAAATTTAAGTTTTATAAAATTTCTGCATCATGGAATCGTACAGCAGTTTGGGTTGGAAGGGACCTTAAAGATCATCCAGTTCCAACCCCCCTGCCATGGGCAGGGACACCCTCCACTAGACCAGGTTGCTCAAAGCCTCATCTGGCCTGTCCTTGAACACTGCCAGAGATGGGACATCCACAGCTTCTCTGGCCAATCTGTTCCAGTACCTCACCACCCTCTCTGGAAAGTATTTCTTCCTGATATCCAATCTAAATCTCCCCACTTTCAATTTAAACCTGTTACCCCTTGTCCTGTCACTACAGGCCCTTGTAAAAAGGACCAGAAAGACAATTAGTGATTATAAACAAAGAAAGGCTATAGTGAAAGGTATCTTGTCAGCTCAGTTGTGTGAAGTTTGAAAGCAGAAAATGTTTCTTGATGTTCAGGGAATTTAAAATGAGAGTAGTAATCAAGTTCCACCTGCAAAGGAGTTTAAACCCCAGTCTTCTTGTCTTTTTCCCCAGTGGTTATGTATCTCTAATAGCTTGTTTGCATTTTATTCTACCTGATGATATTGGAAAAGAATCTTTTAGTTTTCATTCATTATTTCTGAAGTCCAGCTCTCTCTGTATAATTTTTCAGAGTTATTCTGACCTGAACAACGAGTCAGGAAAGTCTCCATGTGATCCTAGGACAGAGTATCACATGGGTCACAAAGATGCTGCTGTTACCCTCCGAGTAGCCGGTATAGTCCATAGGATGACCTTGTCTTATTGTAGCTCACACAGAGAGCTACAGCGTTACTGGTGCCTTGATACATTGTATGTTGTGGTTATCCTAGGAGAGATCCTTTCAAATGCTCCTGAACTCATGCAGGCTTTATTAAACCTGCATCTGTCTCTTGAGCACACTCTCAGAAATATCCAGTCATGGATAGCAGTGTGTAAACTATATTTTAGCCTCATATTGTGTAATGATGTAGAGGGGTTTCACTTCATGAAAAGAAATTAATTAAAACATCCTTTTTTCTTTAGGTTGAGGGCAGTTATTTTTATGTGCAGTACTCACAAGTAGCAACTACAATATAGTCAAAAGAATTCTGGAAATAGTCTGAGCTGACAACATGTTTCTCACATTTCTGTTTTCTTGAGAAATCACAGACCATCAAATTATGGTGATATGCAAAATATTCCCCGTAGTTGGGTTTTTCCCCCCCATGTTCAGAGGTCTGAATTTACATCTATCTTACTGTTGGAAGCAGTAAGTCTAGGTGATGAGCATTTCTGTAATCATAGCATCATAGAATGGTTTGGGTTGGAAGAGACCTTAAGGATCATCTAATTCCAACCCCCCTGCCATGGGCAGGGACACCCTCCACTAGACCAGGTTGCTCCAAGCCTCATCCAGCCTGGCCTTGAACACTTCCAGGGATGGGGCAGCCACAGCTTCTCTGGGCAACCTGTCCCAGTGCCTCACCACCCTCTCCGGGAAGAATTTCTTCCTGATATCCAATCTAAATCTCCCCGCTTTCAATTTAAACCCGTTGCCTCTTGTCCTGTCACTACAGGCCCTTGTAAAAAGTCCTTCCCAGCTTCCTTGTCGGCCCCTTCAGGTACTGGAAGGTGCTATAAGGTCTCCCCAGAGCCTTCTCTTCTCCAGGCTGAACAAGCCCAGCTCTCTCAGCCTGTCCCCATAGCAGAGGTGCTCCAGCCCTTGGAGCATCTCTCTGGCCACCTCTGGACTTGATCCAACTGGCCTATATCCTTCTTATGTTGAGGGCTCCACAGCTGCAATGTTGTGACTCATTTTACTGTCAACCTCCTACACCCCCGCCCGGTGTAGCTTTAGTCAAAATTATTATTTTTACCGTTGTTGATAGAGTAGATGTAAACATTGAAACAGTGTCTTGAAATATTCCCTCACAGCTATGCTCTTGAATGCATACTTCTTTCTTTTATATTTCTTATGTAATACAATTTCTATTGCTTTTTAGAAACCGTTATGTTTGTTATGAATGTCCTACACACATTGACTTAGCTACAGCCATGTTACGTACCTGTGTCTACATTGGTTAAACCAATTTTCTCTTTCTGGACTTCTTATGTTTCAGCAGGAAAGGCAGTAACTTCTCAGCTAGGACCCTTATTTTTTCTTCTCTCTTGTTCCTGCCACTATCAGTCTTTTTTATTCATAGTTAGTTTCAAAAACCTTCACAAAGAACCTGCATGGTAAGACTGTGCTTCCTGTGTTATCTTCATTCCAGGGAAGCAGAAGACTTGCTGGTAATGATCTGTGAGTTTTCATCCTTGAGATATTGTTTGGTTTGGCTCCAGATGGAATGAATCAGTGCTCATGTCTTCCTCTTCAGGACGGTTTGGGTCTTTATCTCCCCCATGTTCCTAACAGGATCATTAGAAGGTTGTTCAATATATAATGTCAGTTTATTCAGACATGGCATATCCATTTCTCCTTCCACAGCGTATTCTGTGTAAGCCCTTCTTTATTATCCATTAAGATCGGTTAATATCTAAAATCCATTGTAGACATCATCTTATTAACTTGAAATGTCTTCATCAGCCACTTTGTATTAATTCATTTTTGCAACTCATTTAATCATAATCATTTGGCAAGTGTGTTAAAGATGCAAAGTTTGGTTGCCAATCCCATTTGTTATGAGACCTGAACTGTTCTGTGAAGAATGAAACTCACATACATGTTCCCAGTTCCAGAAAGGGTATTTTCCTGGCTGCTGCCTGTCCACCTTGCTGTCCTTCAGAGGAAAACCATTCTTTTGGCCTCCTCAATGTGCACGGAAATCATTCCCAAATGGCCTGATGTATCACCTGTTCTGTGTTAGCTCTTTTCCTTTTATTAAAAATCCCTCTTCCAACTTTGGGTTTTTTTTTTTAAGCAACCTCTTCCTATCATCACCTTAATCTTTCTAATATAATTTTGTGGTATTTGGGTGCTGAGGAAGATACTGCCAATGAAACATGTATTTTGTAATGATTATGTTTGGGTCCAATGTACTCTCCTTTCTAATCAAGTCAGTCTTTATCCAGTAAAAAAATTGGAAGAAACAGTGAAGTGAAAGAAAACTACATGTTGTTACCCCTTATCTCAGGTGGGTTTGAAGGATAGCTAATGCGAACTTGCTCATGCTAAGATCCCTCTTAAGAGATTTCCATACTCTTAACTGTATTTCTGGGATTCTGTAATGTCCCATTATTTTCCAAGTGATATTATCTGTCATCTTACAAAAGATTTTTTCAGTGTCTATGAAGTTCATCTACAATGAACTCCTTGAATGCTCTGCTAAGAGGATGTTGTTAGACAGTGCCCTGGCCGCTTACAGTTTCTGTTTCTTGACACCAGCCTGATCTTTTCAAAGCTGAATGTCTCCTTGTTTCAACCTCTGTAACAGTGTGCCTGCCAGGTGGCTGCTTGGTATAGAAATGAAGATGCTGCTTCTTGGTTTATTGTACTGCACAAGGAGTCTCAGGAAGAGACCATCTTCCTCATTCCAGAACTACATAAAGGAATTCATGCTTGGCTTCAGTAGAATTTGTACCTCTTATCTTTCCCGCCTCGGCCCATATACCCCACACTTAATTAATGTTTCTATTTTTATGGCCTTATTATCTATCTAAAAACTGCACTGCTGGTGTATGCCAGAAGACTGTTCTGAGCAGACCGGTGTTTTCCTCCTGGACCGTCTTTGTACTGGTACCTAAACACACATGTACGCTTCATCTTCTTCCAAGGACATCTAGAAGCATCTCATAGCTTTCCATCTCTTTAAGACAAATAGGCCTGCTTGATTAGATTACAGATCTAGGCAGGATAGTCCATCCTTGGAACATCCCCACTCTCCTGCAGCAGCGTCATGGAAAAAAATGTTCTTGTCTCAGTTGTCAGTAGCTCTCTTCACTACATGAACTTGGTGGCTGTGACATGTTAAAAAAAGATCTAGATGAACAACAGGCTTGAGAATACATGTGAACCAGTTGATTTCCAGTTCCTCTCTTGCATTAATTAAATAACCAATTAAAAATCAGCCAAGATACCCTTGAGCTGAAATTATGAACTCAAAGCCATGTTACTTGTAGTCATAGTTTCAGTTGTGATAATAGTCAAGTAACTGCTCCACAGCTTATGAAGCAACATGCTGAACACCTGTTTCTTTCTTGATGGAAAATGTGATTTGTTCACAGAAATGTAGTCTTGGAGACCTCATTCAGCTGTTACACAGGCCTGTGGAGCCTCCAATGCACAGTAAAAGTGCTTACTACCCGCCTGCTGCAGATGCCCATTAAACCTTCCCCTCAGCTGCCCGCCGCCCAGCTGCAGGGTTGGACTTCCACCGGGGCAAAGTGCTTGTTCAGACAGGCTGAGTCCCTTGTCTGTGCTGCAGGGAACGTCTCTGAAACAGGGGAAGCCATGTCCCTGTGGAGAGCAGAGAGAGGCGGTAAAGAGGCAAGCGGAGAAAACAGGGTTTGTCTAAGAAGGGGTACAAGGAGGGTCCTGGGTTTGCCAGGGAAAAATGAGCACGGTCTGGAAGAAGGGATGGAGACATACATAACACAGAAATTCAGTCTTCTGTTTGTTGTCCCTGCTTTGCCTGTGTACTGCCCCTTTTCCCCCAGGCACACCTGCTCTTCTTCACTTTTCAGCTATCACAAGCTGTAGTCGAAGTAACTGGTGTTTTTTAGCAACTTCTGGCAGATCATGCATTGCATGACCTTTATGGAGTGATCAATCTCAAGAGTTAGTTCCATAATTCAAGTGGCACTAAAAAGATTCAGACCACAGAACAGTGTTTGGTTTACAAGCCTTGCTGGGCTTATGGGGTCTTTCTTCCATATACTGAGGTCTATAACAGCCTTGCAGCTGACAGAGCCTGGTCTGCTGAGGTGTGTGCTGGGCTGTGGTGGTGACAACAAAGGTGTCTGCCGAGCAGGGCCATGCCTGGTGTCAGGAGACGTCTGTGCTCCTTCATTGCAAGATCCCCAAGTGGCCACAGGCAGCGGCTGAAGGTGTGGGCAGTTTGTTCTTAATTTATCTTCACATAAATGAGTTCAGAGCTAAGCCCTGGCTTGGAGGAAGCAAAAACCTGTATGATCAGTATAACAGATGCAACTGAGGAATCAGGCTTTATACTGAGAGAAGTTAGGATAGCCTTTAAGATTTCTTTTGTTCCATAGTGCTGCTTGTCACAGACATGAATCAATGTTTTTTGCAGAGATGTTCCTCTTGCTAAGGTCATGCTCGTTCACTGTTTGGTTTCCAACAGCCAGTCAGGAAGTGTTATTGGAGTTATGGCCTGATGTAGAAATGGATACACAGGATGAAAACAACACTGTGAAGATCACATAGGGTGAAAGTAGCATGGAAAGAATATATGGTTAGTTCTAGGTTGGACTGATCCAAAAATCAAATATCTGAAGCGGGACATCTTGGTAAGCTCGGGCTTCTTCCACCACTGCTGTCCTTAGGACCTGCTGCTTGTCTCTGTGGGCAGCAGCAGGCAGGGTGTACTGTTGTCCATGGGGAACTCTCCCTGCCCTTGACTCACCCCTTCTGGTGTGCTGGGGGTAAGAGCTGGTACAGGAGGGACGTGGTGGCCCTCTGCTTCAGAGGAACCAAGGACCAGCTGTCCCAGCCTCCATGCACTCAACAGTGGCACTGGTGGGCATGATCAAAGCCATTTCAATTCTGGCATTAATGTCCCTGAGTTCTCTCCCAGCAAAAGCTCCATGGATTTCACAATTAGCAGTTTGAAAATGGGGGTTTCTCCTAGAATTAAGATTTGATTAAGATAAATGGGAAAATTTATGTCTCACAGTGTTATTTTTCCAAGCTATCAAGCATGTCCCTGTATCAATTAGTTATTTCCTCTTTTCTTTGTATTTTACCCTTCCTAGTAAAACCAAGTCAAACAGTTTTCCACCAGCTGTTTCTGCCTCTTCTCCTTCCCACTCTCAAACTGAAAATTTGTGTCTGCAGGTAATTAGGGTGGACAGGGCTTTAATCATGTCCATAAGGCTAATGCCTAAATTAGGGCCATTAAATACAGAAATCCATTGCAGTGTGGTTCTTCTTGAGGGAAAGCAAGAGGTGTGATGTTAAGGAAGAAAGCTGGCACTTTGACTTGCTTCCGCCTCCCAAAAGGGCAGAAAGGGTCCTTTTATAATCCCTCCAAACACTGACCATCAAGTATATGAGTGTCTTATCACCTGAGGTGGTAACTGGCTGTTGAGCTGGAAGCAAAATGCCTCTGCTTTTACCCATTCCTTCTCAGAGGTGTTTGTTATGAGGCTGGGTAATATCAGAAGCACAGAGCTTTCCACCTGTTACGTTTTATATAAGATCAGGCCAATGAATTCACCTTTCTTAAATTGACCTTCCTGACCAAAGCAACCAAAGAAACTACCCTTAGACCTTAGCTGAAAACTTATATTTTCTGGTATTGTTTCTTCATCAGGAGCTACAGCTTACATGATCTTGTAGTACCCACTACCCCTCTGTTCACCTCCCGTAAGAGTAGGAATTCTTCATCCCTTGAACGTTATGTTGCTGCTCATGCTCTGACCGTGAAGCTTCATGCTGCTGTTCCTGCCCTGGCTAAAAGGTGTGTGCTGTCTGTGATGCAGGCAAAGATGTTGCTCATCCAAACAGAATGGCTCCTGTTGAGATGCACAAGGACCTTCTTCCCTTTCCCCAAAATCCAAAGAAAGCCTGGGCCAGGAGTCTGACATTTGAACTGCCAGAAATACAAACTCCCTCCACTGAGGTAACAGCAGGATAAATCAAACTCAAAACCTGAGATTGACTCAGTGTCTTCTACACATCTTGGCTGAACTGGCACTATTTTAGCAGCTCACCTGCAGCTGTTCTTGGGAAACAAAGTCACAGCGCAGTCACCAAACTGCCCCACGTGAATACACTTGAAAATAGCAGATTGTCACGCTGCCTAAATAGGCTACGACTCTCTGTATAGCAACAGAGCTGAAGGGCCCCTTATCCCTAAAAGGGAACATTTGTTTTGATAGCAATATTAAATATATCAATCTATGAGATTTGGAGCAGAAGTTGGCCCTGAATTGCATTGATAATCACAGGGAACCACATGCAATTGCCTGCTCTATTTTGCTTCGAGGATGAAGGATTGCACTAGTCATTAACCTGGGAAGACATGGATGGGGGCGTCTCCAAAAAATGTGAAAATACACAGGTGTTTCCCACTTTGTGACTGAGTTATACAGGACTTTTCGAAATAACCTGCACAAATGGAATCATTGAAGAGTAGTTGATGAGCCCAATGCATATTGTAATTTTGGGAGGCAGCAGTTTAAAATTGCAACCACACAGCCTGTGTCTGACTATATGCTTAATGAAAACACAGCAGAATATTCAATTCCCAAAGCTAAACAAAAGAAATCAAAAAAATTTGTCCAGAACTGCAACACTGAAATAAAGAAGCATTGGAAAGTGTTATTGTCCTTTCAACGTTTTGGCTTTAAATTTTCCTAATCAATTTGAGGCTGAGCCTTCTGTGCTGAAACCCTTGTGAGAGTGATAATAGAAGAGCTTGCATTCTCATTGAAAAATTGACTTAAACAACAACCAGAAAAAATGAATAGCTTCTTAGTGAGCCGAAACAGAAGGGTCTGAGTGCTGCTGTTTGGATCTATATGCTTCAGCTAAGTACCTGTTTTATTTACACAGTCTTGGAAGTCTCTTGACTCCTTGGTTAATTTTCTGCTTCCATCTTGGCTCAGGTCTCATCGTCCCTGTCCTTCAGGTAGCTGTAGGATGCTCATCTGCCCTTGCAAGTCATTTGTTGTAACTGTCTTTGTAACTCTCCAGTTTAGATCCTCTCCAGTTCTTGCTATCCCTCTGTATGCACAAAGTGCAAAACTGGGTACAGCATTTACCTGTATGCCCTGATTTTACGCATTGCAGATGTGCTCCCTCTCCTTTATTAAAAATAAAGGGCCTGCAATGAGCCAAATCCCTTTCACACCATGAGATGCAATTATTGAACCTGTGTCCTCTTCCTTTGCCTGCTTTAAAGTATTAGATTAGAGCATCATGTCCAGTTATTTAAGCACATCACAAGGTGGAGATCTGCAAGAAGCACTTGGTTGACAGGACTAAATCTCTGCACTCACTGCAGCGCGTGGTGCAGCAGAGTGCGTTCTTCCTGGCTCCTTCAGAGCAAAGTGACCTTCAGTAGTGAAATCCTTTTTCTGAAAACAAAAAAACCCATTAATTTGGAATGTTAATTAATCTGCAGTTAGCAGGCTTAGTTTTAATTTGTGTTCATGACAACACATATTTGAGGAGAAGCAGTTGAAAAAGAGTCCACACTTACCATGGAAACTGGGCCAGGGTAATCGTAGGGCAGTTTTCCCCATTTTTTTCACATGCATTGGCTTTACTGGAGTTTTTACACTGCCAGTTTTTGGACTAACCTGTCTGAATTGCATGAAAAGGTAGCTAAAAAGCCAAGTACAGAGAAATAAATAAATATATAATTTCCCTTTGTGTGACATTCATTGCTTTAGCGCTACAGAAACTCGCTCACTCCACATTGCAGCTAGTGGGGAGCCTGGGCGCACAGCACAGAGGTGGGCAACGCTGCAGCCCACCAAAGTGGGCAACACTGCTGCTCGCAGAGCCTGCCTGTGTGAAACAGGCTCATCAGTACGCAGGGAGGCCTGAGGTTCGAGGCCAGCACACAAAGGGGTCCTCAACACGCAGACCCCTGGGTCCAGCAGTGCCCAAGGGGCTGGAGTGGCACAGAAGCAGAGCCAGCACCTCCTGCAGTGGAGTTGCAGCTGGGGCATCTGTGTGTGGGCACTGGGAAGGGTCTTGCAGGCTTAGACATGGTCTTCAGGTCAGGTCCTGCTCCAGGCAGCCTTTGCTTGCTCTTTTTGCCACCAAAAAATAACCTACAGCGGCTGATGATTTGGCCCTGAAAGTCAAACGTTACGGCAGTTGCCAGGCATAACGCTCATGCGCCGGGTTTGATTTTGTTTGACCACTGCTGCGGTGAGTAAGCAGAAGCAGAGCTCCTGACCCCAAGACCAGCAGCGTGAGTCAGGGTTCGGCTAAGCAAGTTCCCTGCTGATAGGAAGTTGCCGTTCTGTAAACTCTGCTTCCTCTCCTGCTGGGACAGAAAAAGGGGCAAATGAAGCAAGCTGTACAGTTCTGCTGCTGTAGATAACTGTGTGTTTTCAGCATTTCTCACCCTGCCCTAGGAGATTTTTCTCCTCCCTAATTCCTGATGTTCTAAGACAGATAAAGATACTCAATGGGAAGCACTGATCCCGGCCAGTATGGCTTATCAACAACCTGAGCGGGCTCAGACACTGTTCAGTTCTGTTGATTAGGCCAGGGACTGTCATCATTTTCTGCTTCAGACAGCAGTGACCACCCGACCGGGCTTTAGCAAATAAAATACCACAAATACATTCTGAAAAATGCGAACATAATACTCATGAAGGACTATTAATGTGTGCAGAAACTATGCAGGCTGCAAATACACCTTCGTCCTGACCTACAACATTCCTCTTACTTTAGTCCTAATGGAGACGGCCAATTACAGGTTTATGATATAGATTACGGGTGAGCGCCTGTTGCTGTTTGTGCCAAGGTTTTGCTGTTGGCTTCAGCAGGGTCTGAGTTTCTCTTTTATGTAGCTAAAAAGAGGGAAGCTATACAAGTTAATCTACCAAAAAATTTCATTATAAATAAATACAAAAGTCACTCATGTCAAACTGGTGCTTATTTTTTTTTGAACTTTACAGACTATGTCCAAACCCATGTACCAGAGATGTGAAAAAAAAAACCACCCCACCCAAACCTCTTAGGACATTGTATGACAACTAGCATTATTTCTTACTGGATTTTTTAACATTTTAAACCCTCTAAAATGAAAAGACCCCATCTCAGGGGCATAAGGAGTCCACATTTGCTAGCAGTGGAAGTACAATAGTAACCAAAACCTTCAGTGAGAAAACTTTAGCTCATCTAGACAATTCAAAAGAGGAGTCCTGTTTAGAAAATATATTTTGGGTATGTGACATCTGGACAATATTTAAGTTAGACTTTTTCAGTGAGACTGGAGTCTGAGCTCATGAAAGGCCATGCATGCTACTCTCATTTTACATACCTTTTTCTTCCACAAGGGACAAAACAAGATGGAGAAATTCAAAGGGGGATTTGGGGAGTTCCTGCAACCCACAAGGAGGTGTAAAGGACTGAGTCACAAAATGTTGGATTGTTTTGTCATTTTTATTATCACGGACTAGAAAGAGCAAATCTATCAGTTACTGTCTGATGCAACATTATTTTAAAACTGGAGGAAACAGGAGGTGGCATTTCCCCCTCCCAGGTCAAACAGTTCTGTTAAGGTGGGGATGATCTGCACGTGGCATCAGTGTACCGATGTGTCCTACTTTGATGCCATTTCAGTTGCAAAAAAAGGAAATGCAGGGAGCTGATACCTGCACATCTGGAGCCGGAGTTACACAAAGGGCTCAGTGCTATAAACAGTTCATTCCTTCCAGTTCCATACTGACTTTGATTTCTGTTCTTACATTTTCCATTTGACAGTATCTTTCTGCTCATTGTTAGCACAAATATGGTATTTCCTGTATGGCATCATCAAGTTTTCCCCCTGTTCATCCACAGCCTCCAGCTAGACAGACAGAAAGATGGACATCTGGGGTGAGACTTCCCCCTGTCTCATCCTGATATCAATCAGGAAAACTTTCCTGCATCCAGTGCAGATATCCCCCATGGGAGAAGTAGCACTATGACTTTCCTGAAGCGGTTCACCCCGTACTTGTTTGACCTCTCCAGTGCAAATGTTCCCCTGGAGCATCTGTCCTCAAACCACCACTAACACTTATGCTTTCAGGAGAGGTGGCTGCAGGTCCCTGTTTCTAAGAACACCGCACTTGCAAATTCCTAGAACACTTTTGCTCCGTGTAAGTTAGCTGGGAACGTTGTTTTGCTAGACAGAGTATGTGAATGACAACCCAGTGCCCATCTACTCAAGTTCTCTGGAATGTGAATAGATTTCCAGCACAAGGCTGAATACTTCTGTCTGTTAACTTAGTGGAAACCACTTGGCATAGGAACACGTTGGAATTGTGATGCAGGCATTTGAAATCAATACAAAGCACTCTCGCTGGCTGGGGATCCAGCTGCTGAAAGGACCCGTGAAACCAAACTCAGTTTTTTTCAGGTTTGTTCATTAGAAAAGATTCTAGAAAGTCAGTGCTGAAGATTTTTCGTTTCTGCTCTGTCAAAACTGATCCTGAAAGTTATCTGTCCCGATGTACTAAAGTATTTCTAGCCCAGACTGGTTATGCAATGCTGAGCCTCAAAATCCAGGAGATATATCTAATTAATCAAAATAATTTCTCAGCATTCTTGCCATGTTAAATTGTGTCAAGTATCAGCAATTTCCTGGAACTTAAAGAGATGAATATTCAGAAAGCTGCTATGTTTCTTCTCTCTCCAAACTTTAGTGACCTGTTGCAGGCAGAACCTGTCCGAGCAAACGGTCACGGAAGTGCAGGCATGGCAAGAGCTTTCACGTTCAGCTTCCTTCGTGTTCACAGCAACCTGTGCTTTTGTGCTTGGCTGGCATAGGGACACAAGAATAACAAATAGGAACCTTCCTAATTTAGGTTTTGTGAACTATTAATTTTTATAATGCTAAAATTCAGCACCATGTAAAATCTATTTTAATGTGTTACCTTCCTTTGTTAAAAGCATACACTTTAAAGCAGGACTACTCGCAACTCCTTTATTGCTCTCAGCTCCCATTCTCAGTTTATCCCAACTTTAGCAGCTGCAGCAGCTACTGGAGCTGGTGGCTGACCACAACGCTTCTAGTTAGCAGCATTTCAGAGTGCAGCCTTCAATATGCAGAGAGCTGAATCTTGGAGGAGAAAGTGTGATGATGCTGGAGCAGCATGAGGGTAAGGTATAGTAGTCCATGAACTGCTGGCCAAAGTGAATCCTCTTTCTCTCCTAAAAGAAAAGGATTTAATTTAGTGCTGACATACTTACAGCTGATCAGAGATCTTCAAGGTTTCCCAAGATCTGAATTTTTGCTTTAAATTTCAAAAAAAAGTGCATAAAATTCCAATTTTTTTTAGGAATTCAGTAGAATTTTTTAATGTGAACTTCAGTATTATGAATCATGGTCCCTCAGAAAGATTTTTTATTAATATACAATTCAACTACAAAGAAGTGTTACAGAGGGATTTTTCTTTTTTTTTTAACTAGATCTAAAAATAACTTCACACACAAGCGAATTGATTGTATTATAATCTGAAAAGGAAAGAGAAGCCCAGTGTAGGAATGGCATTCTGGTGGGGCTAGCCAGATGAGAAATTAAGGTTACAGAACTAACATTAATAAAATTACTAGCTTCTTACTTCTTCTCACTGTCTCACTCTCTGGCTGCATGAGACTGGGGAATTGGAATAAAATGAGAAACCTGTCAATCTGCAGGGTGTCCTATACTTGACATTGGTTAAGACTGAAGAAGGTTATCTGCAGTGCTGAATGAGCCGAGTGGGATAATGAAGGGGATGAACATCTGAGCATATTATATCCTGCTTTTCTCCACAAATGGGTTTCAGGGTAACTTTGAGAATAGCCCAACGTTGTCTTTGTGGCCAAGCCTGTCAGAAGCTACGGCAGTGACTTACAGTCATTATTTTCTAAGTGTTTCTAAGCAGCTACATAAAGGAACAAGGCAAAAAAACATCTTAGATGAGGGGGCAATGGGGTAGAAGTCCCTCTGCCACCAGTGTCAGCTGTGGGTTTGGACAACCCCTGTGGGTAAAACGGGCTCAGCTAAGCAACCTCTGTGCTGCTGCTACTTTTCTTTGGACAGGCTTTCCCCTATCTTCCCAGCACTCTTGTAAATAATTACAGAAAGGAAAATAAAACCAATATGCGCTTCTGCAGCCTCAGCTCAGCCTGGTGTTATGCATCATTCCCTACTTGCTTATGTGCTGAACTGTCAGTGTAAGCAGTAGGTTGTTTTTATATTTAGAAAGTAATGTATTAGCTGAGTGGCAGTTTGTCTGGCACATGGTTTGCTATCTTTCTTTGTCCAGCTTTGTGTAATTTAATTTTAGGAGGCAGCAATTTCCACCTTCAAAAGAACGTCTCGCCAACGCTTCCTCTAATCCTCATTCGTTAGAGGTTTTTATCAAAGGAAAGGTCCGTGCTTGTTGTGCACAGATCGCCCAATACAAGCTTCCTTCACTGCACCTAAAAATGTCAGTTTGACTCCCGGGGAGCTGACATAGCACCCAGTGTGTCGGGCTGTACCCAGACATGGTAACGCTGACCTCTTTGCCATAAATGCTGAAGCATTGAGAACTTCATTAGGGCTCCAATAAAAGCAGCCAAGAGCCATCAGCAAAACAGAGGTGAACAGTACAATATTTTTTTAAAAATTGATAATATGGGAGAAGCCTCATTGCTTCTGGTGGGTATAACAGAGAGAAATTCAAGCTTAACATGAGAATAAAGTGACTTTTGCCTTATGCATTGCTAAAGCACCAGGAGCTGCCAAAGAGGCTTAACCTCCCTGTTGGGCTGGTGGGAAGGGGCTGCCCTGGAATCTGATGTCAGGCAAACCTGTGTGCTGGCAGCTGCCACATGGGACAAAGAATGGAAACTGTAGGGGAGTGCATGGGGAAGGGGGCAAGGGCTGCGGGTGAACGGGGAAGCCTTTGAGGGACCGGGGCAGGACATGCTTTGGGATGCCTTGGGGATGGGACAATCATTGGGTCAGTGAGGAAGGGTTTGAGTCCTGCTGGATTCAGGGCAGTCTAAATGAACAAGATTACAGCAGAAAAGTCCTTGTTTGCATCATTCTCTTCCCGATGGAAACAACATGTAGGGTGCTGAAGTTTGGCTACTTGCTCAAGTTGCAGAAAGGCTGGGGAGTACAGAACAGTGGAGGCAAAAGGGATATTCATAGATGGCAAATTCTTTAGAAGTGGAGTGTGAAGCAGAAATACTTGGTGAAATTACAGGAGAGGAGGGTGGATTTTTTCCAGTAACTGTTAACCATAAAGTAAAATTGAAAATTATCCCTGTATCTTTTGTACACAGAGGAGGGCTGGGACCAAGCTGGTGGCAGAGGATATTCCAGTTTGGCAATTTTCAAACCATAGCTAAAATAATTGTGGAGACATTTGTAAGTCTGTAACAACAAATGGTGTTGATAAGATAATCAGTTCAGCCTTCAATCAGAGCATATTGATTTCCAAAATTAAATATGTGGCCTGTCACAGTGAGTCAAGCTGGCACTGTCATCATGGAGAATGATGGGACTTTTGGAAATAAACTTTCTCACATGCATGTGGGTGCAGGTCCTGAGGATGCACAACTTGAAACATCTCCAGGCGTTGCAGAGAAGGCGGCAGCAGCAGGGTCTGCGCTCTGCCAGACCTGGATGGGTTTCCCCATGCAGCAGCAGAGCAGAGAGCTGCAGTGCAGCACTGAGAATGCTGCACCACCCCGGGAGAGAGCAAGTGCAGGGAGTAACGCAACTGCCAGTAACCCGGCTGGCTTACACTCAGCATGCCTCCCACCTATCTCATTCTTGTGCCCTGTGTGGGGCATTGTTGCCCATACTGTGGTGAGTTAAACTACTGATATGCTGAGCCTGCTGTGGGGGGTGAGATGCTGCAAGCCAGGCTGGACCGCTAGTACTTCCCAGAAAGGTGGTAGCTGACAGCAGGCAGCAGTGCCAAGTGTTTTTTCTCAGCCTTTAATAAAACTGTGAGATTCCTTTTACAGCTGTGCAGTCCTGGAGAAGCTGGAGGCTTGCATGGATTTACACGATGGCAGAGTTTGTCTCTGGGCGTATAGGAGGGGGAACTGTTAGCATTCCTGTATGAAGAATATGACCAGAGACAGCTGGCAACCTATTTCTAGTACTCACCACTTCAGTTTCTCAGATGACATCTGAGAGCACCTACCGGCATTTAATTCTCATTAGTGCATTCTCGACAATCTTTGTACTTTGCATGATGTGTGAATTCGGTGCCTCTTTTCCTTTGCTACGCATTAGGAAAAAAATCGTCATAGAAGACACCCATCCAACTGTTTTCTGCAGCCGTGTAATTCCCATTGCTGTGTGCTTTGGTTTGCACGCAGCCATCGCTGCCTTTAAATAGACAGTGTAAAGATTACTCCACCCTCCCCGTCCTTTGTTTCTCTGCTCTAAACATAAAGAAGTGAGGAATGAGCCAAAAACTGCCTCTAATGCCACAGTATAGAAAGGATTTGTGGCAGCGGTCAATAAACTAAAAAATCTTGAATGCTATGATTTAAAGTAGTATAATAAGTGATGTCTGGAGTTTACCAATATATGATCCAGGGGAAAAAATAGGAGGGAGGTGGCTCATGCTGTCTGCTTTGGGCTGTGTCAGGCTTCAGATTGAGGTGTAATTCAGTCTGCTTCAGGCAGGTACCTCCAAGGCATGCATGAAGAGAGATGGAGACCCTTCCTGGAGCAGACCCCTGCTTTGGAGAAAAGGATGGAGACAGCAGTCTCTGCCAGTTTTCTGAGGAGGAGGAGGAGGAGGAGGAGGAGGAGGAGGAGGGGAGGAGAGACTGGGCTAATGGATGATATCCCCAGTGGTTTCTATCTGAGATGGAGGAAGGCAGCTTGTCCTGGTGATGAAAGGTCATCTAACGGTACTGGGGAGGAAGCAATGGAAAGTCCCCCAGGTTGAGGGGGAGGAACAACTGAGCTGGATGGAGGCAGCTGTCTAAAAAGGGACCAAATGGATAACCAGTGCATGAAGACTATCTGACTTTCAGAAATGTGCAGCTTTTCTCTCCAGCTTTTGCTGTTCTTTGTGAGGACTGCACTTTCCTTGCTTCTGCTTCCGCATTTTATGCTTTCGCTTTAGGCTTTCCCTAAATTCAGCTTTAGTCTTGGAAAAAATAAAGGAATAATTGATTTCAATTCAAGTGTGAGCTTGTGAGTGAAGAAGTACTTGTGCAAATCCTTTAAATCTCCAGACCTAGCTAGTTTTCCATTTCTCAGCAGTTTTCTATACTGAATCTGCCTTAAGGCTGAAGTCCTCTCATCTTGGGAGCAAAGATGGGAACAAACAGGACAGTATCACACATTCATCTACCTTGTAGAGGGACCCCTGGTAGCATGACCCTTTATAAGATAAAGATGCATGAGTTTCTTCTTAGATTTTGGTGAATAGTTCTGGTCTCTGACTAAAAATATGCAAGCAGATGAGTTTTTCTTACAGCAGAGAAGCAGTAAAGAAATTGGTCGATGTAAGATTGGATTTAACAACATACTAAGTCACTCTGGTACATGGCAAGAAATAAGGCAAGCCGACCTCATATCTTTCAAGTTTTCCTCCTACTTCTGTCCTCCAAGGTCAACCATCCCGGCAAAGGAGACCCAGCCTACGCTGTAGGAGTACAAGATGTTTTTAGACCTTTCCTGTCAAGTATGTGCCCTTTGCAGCAGCTTTGGGTATCCCAGAGCCACCCAGCTCTGCTGCAGCACCAAACAGGGCTTATGGTCGGGGACTTCAGAGCTGTGTGCAGCAACCCCTGGCCTCCCTGATGGACACATGTTATGTGGGGTGGGATCTTGTGTCTCCTCTGGCATCCATGATGGGGATCTGGGGCTGCTGTGCAAGGCAGGTGGCTCAGCCCCTCAGGCATGCTTTCCCCACCCGCTCCTGGACTCCTCCATGTGGGAGTGCGTTTGGGGGAAATCCCAGACTCTGAAAACATTGCAAAACTCTTCACGCTGCTACGAACGCGGTGCCAGTTCCCTCCTCTATTTTTGAATAGGCGGAAGCACACCTCAGCTAACAAGTGGCAGGAGCAGCACCCACCAGGGTGAGGGTGCTTATGGGGTGCAGTGCCCACAGCAGTGCAGCATCCAGCACCTGGGAGCACAGCAGGGAGCTCTGAGGGGAAAACACTGCCATTTAGCTTTGCCGTGACAAGGGAACTGAGAAGGGCAGTGTGAGGGTGTGTGGGCATGCCAGGCAGGACGTGGATGGGATCAAGGGGCCCCGGGCAGCAAACCGGGAGCTGCTGCTGCAGGACCAGTGGAGCCACAGCACAGCTGGATGCCAGCAGGAGTCAAACCAGGGAGTGGGCACCGGGAGCATCAGTGGGACCCTCATCAGGAAACTTGACAAAAGGCCATAGACGGATGTTGGTGTTGTTTGCATGCTGAGGCTGTGCAATGCATTTCTGCGTTGTTTACACCTACCCTGTGTTTAAGTCCCAGACTACATATATACTATATATGATGTGTATCTTACGCTGGTTTGGAGTCCAACCACATACAGTTATTTTTGCACAATCTCCACCGAGATGGAAACCAAGCTCCCATATTTGGGCTGAGGGTGTACAGGATGGGCAATCCCAGCTTCTACATGGGGAGAGAAGGGCAGTTGCTCTCCCAGCCCCTAGCACCAGGCTTGAAGAGAGGAGGAGGGGCAGAAGTCTTGCTGCTTAGAGGTTTTAGAGTCATTCTGGTAGAAAAAAAGCCAGAAAGCATACAGTAGGAGTAAAAGCAGGAGGGAGGTGAGCTGCCTGACCCCAGCAGGTGCTTTCTGTCCAGCTTTCGTGGAAGGAGGGTGGTGGTGTGCTTAGAGCAACAGCAATTAAGACTGAGAACAAGTTAAGAAAACAACTGCTGGGTTTAATAAGGCTGGACTGCCCGGCTGCCCACGGGGCAGTGTCCCCTCCTGAAACTCCCCGTGGGGCTGTGGCAAGGGTGCCAGCCCTTGAGAGGTGTCTGCTATGATGGCAGCGACTGGTGTGCTCCGGTGATGCCTCAGACCTCCTCTGTGCCCTTGGAGCAGCCTGGATTTTCTAAAACTGTCCCCTCAGGTGTGCTCGTGAACTAGAACAACACCTCATCTACCTCCAGCAGGGTTACTGTCCTGTGAACAAATTCACACAGCAAGTATAAGTCCTGGGTTCAAACAACTCCCAGGCTTGAGTAAAGACCAAATTCAAAAGGGAAAAGCAGAAAATTAGCCTATAATTTTCTAATGGTACGAAGCAGTATTGCAGAACCAAATCCCATCCTACCCCTGTTTGAACTCTAACCCCTCCCCTGTTCTCCATCCCAGCCTTCATCCTGCAACCTACTCGATATCTAATCTCTCTATATTGCACAAGGTGTTTGCTAACATCCCAAGTATCTTTTACTGTCCTGAATACTCTTATCAAAAACTTGGAGGCAGCTTAGTGTACGTAGTAACTCTTGTTAGGCAAAAAAAACCCTCTTTCACTCTAAGTTGTACTTAATAGCTGACCGAAAATTCACCATCCCCTATTAATAAAATGCTGAGCTGGAACCATCTCAGGCTTTTTGAGCACACCTTCTGAATATTTACATCTGGAGAGTACACAGTATTTACAAGAACTCATGTTTATTTATCCAAGAACACTTTCACAGAAAAGCTTCTTTATGACTAGCTGTACATTTTCCTTTGCCAGCTTATTGACCTTTAGCAATGCATGGCTATTTGTTTGGTAAAAATGATAGCCTTCATCTTAACCTGCCACGTGTCATACATCTTGGTAACTACTTTCCTTTTAAAAAGAAAGGATTTTGGGTGGCATAAAGCCCTGCTGGGCACCGGGAGGAGGGTTTGAATCCAGCACAGCTCAGTAGTAAGCAAATACCATTGCTATCTGATGACACTTGGTAAGTGACTGAAGGAAAATGGGTCTGTGCTGGGAGCTTCACTTGCTAGCGCATCCCCAATGGTCCCGCTGGTACTTTCAAGCTCTCATAATTTTTACCCTTGCGCCATTGGGGGCTCTGCAGCTGGTGCCTTTCTGCTTGGGCGTCCCTGCCAGGTGCTGCCAGTGCAGGGCAGGTTCGGAGGCTGCTGCCTCTTCCCTGGTTAATGGGAATGGCTTTCAATCCCTTCATTGCCTACTCTGGCATTTCCTCAGAACTAAGTATATTTATCCAGGCGCACTTCCGCAGAAAAGCTCCTTTATACTTTGCTATATATTTTCCCTGCCAGCATCCTGACCTTTAGCACTCATCCACAGGTTTGCCTCCAAAAAGTTGGTTCCAGCAGGCTCCCTCCTGAGCCACGCAAAGGTCAGCGGGCACTGACGCGGGGATGATGCTGGCTGCTGAGGACCGCCAAGCAGAGCTGGCCTTCCATGAAACGTGTCTGGCTGCGCCAGGCACTGCCAGTCTCCCAGCTCTTCAAGTGCCTGGCTAAGCAAAGCCAAACTGCTGAGAAGCGAGGGAAGGTGGGAATGAGGGATGTAGGCACATTGGCAGCTTGTAGATGCTGATCGACACCCCCCGCCCCCTCCTCAAATTGCAAGGGCAAAGAGTCTTTAACTCAGTCCTTGGTATGAATTGAAATTACCTCCAATTTTGAGTTAATTAAACAAGATTTCCTGCAGAATTTCTTTCCTTAGAGAGGAAGCTCTTTACCTGTGCAGGAAGAGATATAACATAAAGACCTGACTGTCTGTTTCACTATTTCATGGTTTCATATAAAGTAGCACAGGAGCAGAAACTGAATCTAGCTTTCTATGCTTCCAAGGGCACTAAGCCCATGTTGCAAAGTCATAACCACACTTCTCCAGCCCCAGGAATTACTATACCATGCAGGTGGGAGTAACTGTATGAGGCAGGACTGTAAAGTCGTATTTCAGGTGTCTGCACATCGAGCACTCACCAGGCCACTGGTAGTAGCTCTAAGTTCTAGAATGGACCTGAGGGTAGGAGCACTTGTACATGAGCGCCCTGAGCACTGGGTTCACAGTGACAAAGGGAAGGTGAAAACTAGTTGGGACGGTGAAGGGGGAATGACTGCAGATCAACAGAGAGGACCAAGAATGAAAATCAACAAGGATAAATGAGAAGTGGAAGAAACAATGTGAGATAAAGAATAACTTGATTTTCCTTTTTCAAATGGCAAGGAAACCATATAGAAAAATACAGTAAAAGACATAATTAAGGTTGCAGAATTGAGGAATGGAAATATGAAACCTGATAGAACAACACATACACATGATAAGCATCTTAATGGCATGGTCAATTAATCATTGGGACTGCTCATGAGGGCGATGTAGAATGCAACACTTGAAGGCTTTAAATCACGATTAGAAACATTAAAACACTGTATCCCTAGGAAGATATTGCTCCTGACAGAGGAACCATCAGGGTAAATTCTGTGGTAAGCTTTATGCAGGGACTCCAGTTAGATGTGCTGTGCACTAGAGCTGGGATGGCTCTAGCACTGTCTGGGAATGCCATACACTGACCTGCCCATGCTAATACCTGAGCCTGACTTCACCTGTGCCTCTGGCAGAACTTTAGGCTACCTGGAAAGGAAGGATGTAAAAAGAACAGAAGATGCAGTGGGTGCTGGAAAGGCAGTGATGGAGTAGAAGAATCTTGGGAACCTGGTTAGACTTTTTGTTGAGTCTCCTCCCTCCACTGCTTTATGCGTTCAGGACTTAAATCTGAATCGTCAAGGTGAGGAGACTGACCGGAGAGTCCCATGTTCTGCAGAGGAGGGGTAGTCACTGGGGACCTACACATATGTGGGCAGAGGGTACCAAGGTGATGTCAATAAGGCACCTCAAGAGGAAATAAATGTCGTCAAACTACCAGTGGAGGAGGGTAAGGGAACTGCATTTCTTTATATCTTTTTTCCCCCAAAGTTTTTCTCCACAGTTGATAAAATAATACTTTGAAAGCTCTGAGATCTGAGTTCAGTTCTTCCTTTACAAGTCCCTGAGCAAAACCAGCGAGCCATCAGGTAAGTGTGGCTAACACGTGTGTAGTCTGTGCCCACTCCTAACTATTCAAAATTTAAATATGGTGAGGGAACAGCCCTGGACATGAGGCCTCTGGGACTATGCAGTGCTGGGGGGTAGAGGTTCAGCCAGCTGGGACAGTCACAACAGTCCAGCCTGACTTCTACCTCACGGAAAACCTCCAGTATGCAAAGCAACCTAGAAAGTTCACTGGGAGTTGATGGTATTCAGCACCTCCCAGGTCTGGGCTGTCACAGGGTGATTTTAATAGCACATTAAGTATGAGATTCTGGAACATGATTAAGACCTAACACAAGGAAGTAGCTTTTAATTAACAAGTTCCACATGCTACGTATGAAAAGTAACAGCCATTATAATTTATTAGAATTAAGTTACATATCAAAAAACCTCCAATGTTGAGTTTAGCTTCTTTAATTTAAAATAAACATTTCAACATAGAGGTGGCACAAAAGAAAATTTACTGAAGTTTAAGTTTAATTTTTATACAACTAAAAAGGATTTTACAGCTTAGAATACATGCTTTACTTCACAGCACACAACTGCTGAAAATTGGATTAATTGTACTGCTTTCAGCAATTCTACTGGCATAAACCATTAATAATTTAGACTCATGGGGGGTTTTTTTGTTTAATTTATTTCCAAAAATTTATTTTTACTGCAGAACGCTAAAATAATGTGTAACCAAACATTTAGATTTATATGGTGAGTTTCAGCCAGTAAAAACCTTAGTTAGAATGGAATTAGCTGTGTTTGAACCCTGAAATTCTAGAGAGTTTTATCAAAAGCAGCCATATGAAACCAGAAGCTTCAAGAGGTAGTTTGGTTTGGTTTTACTAAAGTTTTTGAGCTAACATTCATTATGGAGTTGCTGCAGTAAGTACTAGAGAGATAAAGTCATGCTTAACTGCATCCTCATGGTACTGTTGTGTCCCAACTCTCCCTAGCTGTGGCACGTCATTTTATTAGGCAAAAACATACCTTTTAACGCTCACACATTGCCAGCGTGCTTTGCTGCCACTGCTGAAGAGCCAGAATGAGCTGAGTTGGTTTAGTGGATCAGATGATGGGACGTGCATATTTTGAAGTCCACTTCACAAATTAGATCACAATCTGTGGTTACATAGATTTTTCAGCAGCTTTTAAATGTTGCACAAAAACCTCTTAAGAATTTGTATTTAAAAATAAAATACCCCAGAATGGAGCTGTATGGAGGGAGGGCCAGAGGGGACCTCTAAGGTCACGGAATCCAGTCTTTGCTACCACAGGCAACCACATCACAAGGTCCCCTTCAAAAGGGATTCATAAGTCTTCAGAAAGCATTCTCCTCTCTGCAGGGCCTTTGATATCGAATACAGCCTAATTGTATAGCACGTACATTCCTGATTAAAAAGAGGGGGAGAAAAAAAAAAGAAATACAAGTAAAGTCCATGCTGACTGAAGTTAATATTTACTGAATAGCGGAAACCATCATTCCACCCACTAAAACGTGGTTAATCAAAGCTTGCTCTGTTGCCCAGGACAGCCAAAGACAGGAGCCGCTCTGCAGACTCGTGTTGTGAACAGATGACCAGGCACCATCCCTGGAGCGCAGCCGCGCTGCCCACACGCTTGCGATGGGAGGCTGTGGTTCAGCCTCCTGCCTGCTGCTGTATCGCCTGTCCCAAGCACTCTCAAACTACCACAAGCCCCATAATGTCATCAAATACAGGTGAGTATCGTCATTTTGTGACTGGGATTCTGAAGCTCTTGATTTAGAGTTCTGAAGCTTTTCTCCATCACCAGCAGGGCTCCAGGCTGTTGTCTTTATGAAAGTGACAGCTGAAACTCTATTGTATAAGAAATCCAGGTCTCAGGATGTAAAAGCTTATCCCAAGAAGGTCAGGAAAGCCCACAGGCTTCCTGGTGTACCAGGTAGCTCTCAGTGAGCAGAGAGGTTCTTGCATATGATTCTGCTCGCAGTGTTTTGTATCCCCATGTCACCATGGACTTAACATACCTCCTGCTCTTACGTCCCTGCTGCAGTGTCGGTGGCCCTTGCGCAAGCCCCAGCACGAAGGTGACAGGAGGATGCTTTGACTGAGACTCATTTCTGCAAGGCAAGCTGCCTTTCTGCAGGTCCAGCTCCCTGGCTTTGAAGTATGCTCTGCTGATCTCTCCTCTGAATGCTGGACACTGTGCTTTTGTAACTCCTGCTCTTCCCTAGGCACTTTTCCAGAGCCCCACAAATGTCAGGCTGCTGCTGATGCTGATGGCTTCCTCCCCACCCACCCAAGCAGCAGCCCCCCATGTTAGAACCACTCATTTTTGAGGTTCCCACCGCCAGTGAGATAAGGCTTGCAGAATCAGTATGAGCTTTAGCAATTACATTTTCTACTCTAAAAATCCTGCTCTGAAGCCTCTCGTGTCTTGCTCGCGCAAGGCCGCCCCTTGGCTCTCCCCTCGCTCCCTTCCACCGCTGGTGGTCAGGCCCGCCTCACTGCCGTGCCAGCTGTCTGGATTAATTGCTCTCTCTCTCTTTCCACCTCACCAACTCCCCATCTGTTTTTCAGCTATAGCTTAAATCCCTTTTGATCTGATCCTGAATCACTGACTTCGACGGGAGCCTGCGCACAGGCTGTTTCTGGGAACAGGTCCCTCCCTCCCTCCCGCTCCCCGGCTCCCTGTGATGTTAGCCTGCGGTGCTTACTGCTGCGTATTGAATTTCTCTTTGCCAAGGGCTGGATCCTGCAATGTTGTGGGAATCATGGCCTTCATCCTTAAGAGCGCATACATAGCTGTATTTTTGGAGCCCTATTAATTTTGTTGAAACCAAGACTACGCTTAGGGCTTTTCTGGAGAGCATCCAGCACATATAGCACATTGCAGGATTGAACCTTCTCATCCTAAACTGCTCTATAGCCATGCTGCAATGTACAGTATAGCCAAGCACGTAGGGAGTATCAATCCCTTCATTTCATTTAAAAGACATTTTATTCACTCTAACAGTTATTTAATGCCATTATCTATTTATTCAATTCAGTTAACCTAATGCACCACTATTTAGACAACATATTTGGACTGGAGACAGAGAACATCATGTTAATTGAAACTGCAACATGGTTCAGTTATTGTGTAGTCGTGAGAGCTTAATTGTGTGATCAGAAACCGTTACTGTTGGTGATTCTTTTGTACCCCAAGCACTGGCATCGATTGTAAACCAAAAGGCCAAACATTGTACAGAAGAACAATCTTCAAAGCTTAATTTGTCTTCAGGATCTTGAAAAAGAGTAACACAGGATGCCTCATGCACCCAACATGCACCTTTTTCACCCATGGACGAGGTGATCAACTAGCATATTTATGGACAGTTGGGTTGTACACTTCCCAAATGTGTACTTCAAAGTGTCACTGTTTTCTTGGTGTTATGACAGACAAAACAGGTACACACGAGATACATCTACTTCCACAAACATGAATGCAAAGAGCCAGACTACATACACTGCAATTACAGGATAAGCAGAAAGACGTTAATGTAAACTGTTACTGAGGAATGTATGTTTGGGCAATCGAGTCTCCCTTTTTATGTGCGGGAGCCAAGCAGAGAAAAGATTCAGGACAGAGCTTGCAGGTGAGCATAGAAATCTGCAAAATAGAAAAGCAGTATCTGGGAATTATCTGAGACACCTAATCCATATAAGAAATTACTGTACCCATCTTTTCTTAATAGGTTGCTAAATGGAACGTGGTAGATTACACTAGCAAGAAAATCAGTATCTTCAGTGAAGATTTGCAGATTTATAGAAGAGAACAAATGGTAATTGTCACTTGATGTAAACCAAAGGAGAAAGCTGAGCTTGAGGTACTACCATAAACCTGCTTTAAAGGTTTGATCTTGCAAGGCACTGAATAGCCTCAGCTCCCACAAAAATTAATGGAAGTTGAATGTCTCCTGTAAAAAGCTGTCAGCTAGCTTAGGTGATTTGTTGTATTCATAACACTAGGGGTGTTTTTGTGACGTCAGAGGAGAGCTCTAGAAGAAAAATCAAAATCTTGCAAGACGAAAAGCAAGGTGTGACATTTGAGCAACAAGAGACTCAAAGGGACCAGAAAGGAGAGAGTGAATTACCAGACACCCAGTTAGATTAGGGTTGCGGGAGCCACGCTGCTTGCGGGGGCTCTGGGCTTCCTCCCTGACCTCACAAAGGTCAGAAAAGGGACAGATCTGTGGGGATGATGTCCCCAGTAGGTGGGCAGATGCCTGTCCCTTTCCTAGAGCAAGATCTGCTCCCTGTTTCTGCCCAGGAAGATGGGTGGATGCGGTGTGTCTGCATAGGGTGAAGAGTTTGCAGAAAGCCTCACCTGGAAAAAACCCCAATTTTATTTTTAGCAAAGTAATTTTAGCAAAGCTGGAAGCGGCCCCCAATATTTTGATTATTCTCTGTAGTCCCTGATTGCAACTAGTTTCACATTTTGCTATTCCACCGGGCAAAGACCGTCACTGATGGAAAGAAAGGTGAGAACAGACAATGATGTGTTCATGTAGGGATCCAGAGGAAAATGGGTGCGAGGGCCTGCTGGGGGTGACTGAAAGCCTTTCAGGTTTGGTCCTTGTCTGTGCCAGCTTCACCTGTCCTCTGCATTTAATCATTGTGATCAGACCACACTCTGCTGCGATGCACTGAGACACCTAATCTCCTTGAGTTCCCATCCCACAGTCCTTAACAGAACTGAGATCCCATCTTAGGCATAGAACCTCAGGCTTGTATGTGCTCAGCTTCTTTCTCCAGCCCTGAGGATCCAAACCACTCCTATCCTGCTCCTTGTGAAGGCTTTTCCAGAGGTGGAAAGTATCCATCCTCCACTCAGCTGCTGCTACCATGAAGTCTGGGGCAAGCCTTCTCTTGGCTTTTAAGTAACTTTCCATCATTCCTCTTGGGCATCGGAAAGCTCCAGCCATTATAAAATTACTTTCTCCCTGTAAGGCATTGCTAGAAAGACAGAAGGGCGAGAAGAGACCTTTCCCCTCACAGCTGCATTGGACTGACTGGATTTGGGCTCAGCTGCCCCAGCCACAGGTGCTTCCTTTCCATGTCCCCCTCCCTCTTTACAGTCCCCTCAGCCCATCCAGCCTCCTCTGCTTGCACAGCTTCTGAGAGGAAAGGACAGAGAGAACAGGTTTATAAAAGAAACACTGGGTTGATCCCAGGGAAAAAGCAAGGCTTGGATTTCTGCTGCCATTGGTAGTCGCTGAGCCGTTGTGCTGGGTGTTAACGGAGATTTTCTTGCTGAGTGGCAAGACACTTTGATACACACATTGTTCCCTCCCACTTGAAGGGTTGCAAGTCTCCTAAGGATCAGGCAGATCCCAGCTGGATCCAAATAAGCGGGTAGGTACAGAAGAACTGAGTTTGGGATCTGGAAAGCCATACAGCTTTGCTGACACCAGGCTACTCCTTGTTAATGAGTCCTGTCCCTCTGCAAGCTTCATTAACTTGGGCCAAATGCTGGGCTGACCAACTAATCCTGGAGAGGTCCGTGCAGCGTGCTGACAGCCTCTGCCTGTGTTACCTCCTAGCAGGAACTGACCTCAAGGGATGGGGACATATTTAGAAAATAAGAAGCCTAGGACCAATAAGGATTTCTGCAGCCAGCTTCCATCTCTGAATCCTTGTTTCAAGAGCTATATACTGCACAACTTGAGATCTCTGCAAGAAGGTATGTAAGTAAGGGTGGCTCTCTTCAGCCACCCTGCCTGCACTGTGAAGAGAGTTACACAGCTTATGAGGAGCCACATATGTTCTTTGGAGGATGTGAGGAGCCACATATGACTTGGAGGAACTATTGACAGAGGAATAGGCAAGGATATCTGTATGGTTGCATATAAGATAGGCAGAAGAAAGAGGAAAATAAAGAATGCAAAGTGAAGCCATACCTGGAATTCATTGGGCTATCTGCAAAAGTACTTAAGGGGGCCTCCTTTGGGTTAATTCTTTCATGGGCCACCAGAGAAAATTATAGTCTGGTTATTTCGTTTGTATTAATCTTTCTGCAGCAATCACCACCTTCTTCTTCATAATCTTTAAATTAAGGCATGTATTAATTATTTATACAGCTCCATCCATGTATGTGGATGTTTTACAAAGCAAATAAAATGAGACTTTGTTCGCAGTAGAGTGTATAATTTAGCACAGGCAGAGGCAAAAATGGGTGAAAAATTCAGGTGTGGAAGCAGCAGTGGAGAAGAAACTAAGATGTGAAGGGCTTGCAGAAAAGTTTGGTGTTTTTTTTTTTTCTAGAAGAAAAGCAGTGATATTCAGTGGCTGGGGAGGGCTGTTTCCTGGGAAGTGAAGCTTGGAAAGGATGACCTAGACTGGGGTGCTTGGAAGGGGGTGTGCGGGAGGGAGTGGAAGTCAGGTGTAGTGAAGTCCAGAACAAAAGCAACAGAAATGGTAGGAGACATGGTTGGGTGGCTCAGGATCTCTGGGGTGACTGAGACAAGAAACATGATGAAGAATGAAATGACTGGGATGGTGGGGAGCAGATGAAGAACCTAAGTCCAGTTGGTTTTCAATATTTTACATCTCTAGCTCTTTTGCAGGATCTCTCTTTCCTATTTACCAACTGAAGATCATGATGGTCTGACTATGGGGCTGCTTAAAACACATTTCAGGTAAGTGAAGGACTAACAGCCACACAGACACAGGAGGACGGATTGTCATCTTTGTGTCGTTGTTCGCAGTTTGTGCTGTTAAAGGAGTCCAAGGTTCAACCTTTACTCCTGAGTTGTTGCTGGATTTCCCATGAGCTGTTCATTGGAGGGTACAGCCTTTGCTCCTGGCCTTTGCTCCTATGTCTCTGCCCCTTCCTGAGCTGGTGCTTCCCTCTGGAACAGCCGTTCATCAGGAGGAGAGTGGCACAGCACTTGCTGATGGCTCGTTTCTGCTCACCTCATCCTCATCTGGGTGTAGTTTACAGTGCTCAGTGAGAGAGCAGGGCAGTTCAAAATGCAGGTCATTTGTGAAACCAAGAAAACACCCCTCCAAACTCCCGTCTCAGTTTGGGGAAGTTGGAGCAATTTTGCATTGTCTCAGAGTCAGTACAAGCAGTTCCCCTGTCCCCTGTGCTGAGATGTAGCCTAGATCTTAAAACTCTCTCTCCTTAGCTCCTCACGACCTGCAGCTTTTCAAAACTGCCCAAGTAGAGCTATCACAAATTTTTCTGTCACAGTGTGCACATCTGGAGAATAGTGGGGGCCTGGGGACACCCACCTCAGGAGGGTCTGCTTAGCTTACCCCCAGCTAGCATGTTTCTTGCATGGGAATGGGCTGTTTGTGGCTTTCAGGTGCCTGCTCAGAGACACTTACACTGCAGTGTGAAAAGAAAACTGCCAGAGGTCAGGTATCTTTGCTGGGAAATGATCTTATCCTGTGAAGCTCTGAGATTTAAAAGAAGTTCTGGTTTGATGTATCCTCAAGGTATATTGTTGCTTTCCTTGAGAAAAGCACAGAAAAAGAGCTCTTCTGGATCTCATGGTTGTCACTGGACTCACTCATGAGGAGGAAAACTCATGCTCAAACTTCTGCCCTAGACTAAGCCAAATCTTTTTTCCCTCCTAACTGGATGCTTTGAATACCAACATGTTGCAAGGGCTCTTTCCCTGCCTTTAACTCCATATTTCATCTAGTGCTTCAGAGCCCCTTTCTGAATAAACTTTAACCAGAACAGGTAAGTTTCTGTGACAACTGGTGATTTTGTTGAATCACTATTTTCCAGTAAAGAATTGCTCAGTTGAAAAATCCTCCACCAAATCTATGGGTAAGTACCTGAGAGGGGCTGCTTTACCTGCACTGCCTTCTGGTTTATCCAGTCCTGCCACCCCTCTCTCTCACGTTTACAAGAGCAGAACATTTATTTGTTTATTTACATCTTGCTGCCCCTTTCTATCAGCCCTTGCTCTCCATGTGTGGTTCCTACAGTACAAGTATCTTGTAAAATGTTCAGCTGTGCGTCATGGTTGCACTGGGCTCAAAGTCTGTCCGCAAGGACCTGCACACCCTGGCACTCCCTTCCTTACACAAGGGTCTGGTTAGTGCCCAGGCATGCTGGAGGTCAACCTGACCCACTCTCCCACAGCTTCATCCCTACAGTGCTTTTTTGAGCAGGCACCCCGGCCAGCCCAAGGGTCTGCAATGGAGAGTGGGGATGATGGGACCTACCTTAGACAGAGCTTTTGGGTCAGGCTTCCTGAAAACCTTCACTAAGACAGAACACACCAAAACTATGGAAAGGGCTCTTAAACTCAAAATCCAGGGTGGCTTGAACAGGAATGGTAACAGGTAAGTTTTTAAAAATACAGCTCAAACTGTTGAGAGAAAGTAAAAATAAGAAGAGGTTTATGAACTGGTCTTCCTCTGCATGCTAGGTTTCTGCAGCTGGGCCTTTTCCTCCAGGCTTGGCTGTACCACCACCAGCTCGGTGACTTTTGGAGGTATGGTGATGCTACACAGTCTATCTGTGTCATTGCAGTGAGTTTGCTCCATCCATCCATCCATCCATCCATCCATCCATCCATCCATCCATCCATCCATCCATCCATCCATCCATCCATCCATCCATCCATCCATCCATCCTTCCCTCCCTCCCTCTTCCAAATGTAGCTTTGCAAAGTGCCATCATGTGAGGTTCTCCTGGTCTCCCAGCTGCCTCATCCCACGCATTCCCTTACTTTCCCTACATGCTCATGCTCCTGGGAAGGCACAGGGTCCTTTTCCTCACCTGAGCCCCCCACAACGGCCAAGGCAATGAGCTGCCTCGCTTCTCCCACCCAGCCACAGCTTTTTGAAAGACGTTACATAGACCCAAAACAAGTAGTCTCCACGGCAGCTAACAAAATAGAATGCCCATGGGGTTACGTGACTCTGATCTTGATACTGATAGAAATACATGTTAGCAGAGATGCCTAGCAGTACAGACTCTGCGGCTGGATATCCTCTTGGCGACTCCTGGGAAACTCTTACAGACCCAGGATTGCCACCAGCATGTGAGACATGAGACTGGGGGTCTCTTACCCAGGTATATTTGTGTCTATATTAAAGCAACTTACTGTGGCTTCTTGGTAAACGTTCACAGTATTTTGGGAATAATTTACCACTCAAAGTAAGTGTTTTGCTCTGTTGTCTTACATAAAGACAGCTTTTCCTGCTCTTCCTTCTCTGTCTCTTCTCCCTTCCCTCCAAACACAAACCAAAACTGAAATAAGTGTAAATGGTCACAATACTACATGCAAAAATCTCTGCTGCTTTCCTGGAATAACCCCAAACAGCCCCTCCATTCCACTGTAAAGGCATGGGGGAAGGATAGAGCCCATTTTTGCCAAATTAATTTTTCTTCCATAGATGTTTTCTGAAAAATGCCATTATCTTACACAGGTGAATTCAGCTTTTCTTCCTGAGTTTCTCAGCGCCGCTTCTCTCCTTGCATGACACCAGTGCTACCCTGTTACTCATGAGAAGTCTGCTGTACAAGTGATGAATGAGTCACCAAGAAAGTAAGAGATGTCCTGACTTCAGCTAAATACTATAAAATATTTTTCAGGATAAAAACCAAATAGATTTTTATCCATATTACCGTGGATAACTCTCCCATGAACAGGTTTGAATTTGGCAGTTTACTAAGTAAGTTGGCTATGAGTTTTACCTTTGAATTATTTATTTACCCTACAGTTCTTTAACCAAAGATACTTTCCATAGCAGCCTTCCATGTCACATTACTGGTAATATACAGTGACTTAAAGTAACACATACCTACGCACAAATCATGAGGTGTGTGGGCTTGACATTGCTTTAAAGGTCATCTCTATTTACCTCTAAACATATTTTCCTGCTTATTTAATAATGGCATTTTTGGACAACAACATGTAAAGTATTTCCATGTCATAGTCAATAAACAGCTTTTCTAATTAAAAAGGTGAGGAAGGTTTATATTTGGTGGGAGAAGGGAAATAATGGATACAAGACACAGCTGCTGATATTTGGATACTATGTGAGTGTAATCTAATACTAACTACTCAGACATAAATCCCGTGCACTCAGCAGTCCACCAGCAACTGCTTGCCTCATGTCCATATTTTAATTTTTCTTGGAAATGTGTGCACACTGGGAACCTGGTCACTCAACAGCTGGATTATGGCATCAGTGTTTTTTTAAATTCTTGCAGTTTACCCCCTGTTTAATGGCAATTCACCTGCTTTCCTGGTGAGCACTGTCCCATCATTTCTAGATCACTTCTAGTTGTCTCTGTTTTATGTGCCTGAGAACGGGCCTGGATCCAGTAAAATATTTAAGCATGTCCTTACCTCTGAGTAGCTGATAAAGGAGAGGGCTTGGGAAGTACTGACATGAACACTCCTCTAAGTGCCCGTCAGTTATGTCTGAGAGCTCTTGGAGTGCATGGGCTGCAGAGATGAGAGGAAGAATTGGTATTGTGATAGACAGAGTCTATCACAGAGGATCCTGAAGGAAGAAGCACAAGCAGGAGGTAGCCCATCCCCAGGGCAGCAGTTAGCCACATTCTAGAAGTGCTGAGCCCCTGGCCCAGCCTCAGTGCCCGCTACAAATGCTGGTGCCGTTTCTCACAGCTGGAGGCAAGACCTTCTGAGTGGTCCCCACCCTTTTAAGGAGAAGGTCTCTCCTATGCACGTGAGATGCCTCCCGGAATCGTGTCAGTGATTCAGCAGTGAATTTCATTAATGTGCACTTCCTTTCTGTGCTGGAGCCACTTGGCACTGCTGCACAGGCATGCATCCCAAAAGCAGCTCCTGTGTAGTTCCGCTCCTCATCTCCCTTGGGTCTGCAGCTTTTTTGACCTGCATAACTCACCAGCACCGCCATGAACCTCTTCTCCACCTGCCTCAAGGGTTTTGTGCTCATCCCCATCCACATAGCATCTCCAGTGTGGCACTACACCAGGTGCCTCAGTGAACAGCAGGCAGAAGAAATACAACACTTTATGCAGTGAATCAATAAATAATTATTAAATTTGAGATTTGGTGCACGATTTGTTTGCACTATCTTTTAAATGCCTGTTGTTCTAATTTGTTTCTCCCAATGTTATTCATGGAGTCCATTCAATAAAACAGTGAAATGATTTTTCTCTCATTTTAACTGCTGTCAGTACTCCCACTTGAAATAAATCATGGTTAGGTCCTGGAGAAACCTATTAAAAGAAAACAAACATCTATGTCAGGCTTTATCCACTGTGACTGGTTCGAGAGAAGCTGGCTACATTCACTCGGAGAATTTAAGCTGCTTCGTAACCTTTTCCATTGAAAAATATAATTGTGTTTTATTGAGGACATCCAATAAATGTCACCTATCAAGTTCAGTGATTTTATCTCAGTTTTATGCAGTTTAAATTAGTATTTTTACTAGTTAGACAAAATTGCTTTAAAAATGAAAAAAGAGAATACTTTCCACAGGAGCATTTTCTATGCTTTCTTCAGTCTTTTTATACAGAAAAACTGGACGATTCATATGTGACTTAGAAAGAATTGTATATCAAAACTGCAATTTCACTTTTGAAGAGAACTTTGTTTGATAGTGGTTACACAGATTTTCCTTCCAAAACATTTAGTTTAAACCATGTTTCATTACATTTACTATATTACAGTAATTTAATAAAGTATGACTTTAATTTTAATATCCATAAAAATATAAAAAATTTAATATAAAGAGCTCCTTTAATCCCACTAAAGAAAAGCACTGGAGTAAACACTTTGCCAGAAATGCAGATACTCTCAAACATCTCTGAAACACTGCTGGAAATTTTGTGATTAACCACTCTGAGTTATAATAAAGTTAGTCTGAATTTTGTCTGTTTCCATAATCACACTACCAAGGGCCAAAATATAGTGAATTTTATAAGTAAAAGATTCTTTTTACTATCGTTGAATATTATGTAGCTGGGGGATTAGTTTCTGAGAAGATGAATACTCTCTGACAACCTTTCTTGTCTTCTCAGTCTTTCCAGTTGTTCTGTTACCTGATGCTTCCCTTCATGTCTGTGCTGGGTTCAGTCACCACCACAAAGTCATAAGTGACTTAATTTCCCACTGCAGCAATCGTCAGGGATAATGCTGGCCCTGTGTACTCAGGATTTATGTCCCTAGTGTACTGCAATGCTATGCAAAGTTTCCACGTATCTCTATAGACATCCCCTCTGTAAACATATTTGGCATCACCAAAATAATGGAAAGGTGCTATATAAATCTAACCTTATCTAATTCATTTGGGGAAAGTGCATAAGACAATGTATGTTTTACCAGGGATCACATAACGTTATTGCAACCAAATTCCCACACGTGTCTTTGCTGTGATCATTTTCCTTTTGCTCCTCCTGCCCCCCCCCCCCCCCCCCCAATAATCTGCATATCTTCACTCAGAGATTTGTGTATTATATAGATTAGCATCTTTTGGGGCAAGAGTCTCTCAGGCATTTTAAGCAGCATACTCAAGCATTTGAGGTTATATACATCATAAATAATGAAATTGGGGTGCCCTATCTGAATTTTTTGACAGATCAATGTTTAATATGAAAAATTGTTTTAATAAAAATTCCACAGATATGGCTGGATATGTTTTTTATGATTAAGTTTTGAGGTTCTTATGACAATAATCATTAAAGGACATATAATCTCAGCAGTGTCTCCTTTTCCAGGCTTGGACGAATCACAGTAGGATACACAAGAATGCTTTTCTCATGCTCTATTTCTGATAAAAGTCATTCCTACAGCAGGTTGGGTGAGTTATGTCCTTTCTCAGGGGTCCCAAAATCCTTTTGCACAGCTCTCAGGGACCAGTCCTACGGATAGTGAGGCACTGTCTGCTGAACATGTCTGTCATCCTTTCCTTGGAAAAGCTTGCAGTTGTGTCATATTGGTGAAAAACAACAAAAAAACAACCCACCCACCCAAGCGAAAAACCACCCCACAAAAACAGCCACAAAACCCAAACAGGCAGTTTTGAATTTATTCCAAAGCCCATGTCCCTCCTAAATTTGCTGTGCTGCTCTGTCATGGAAAGGGCTTCATCTCCCTCGCAGCCAGCGCTTTAGGGAATCATCCCACACCCACCAGGGCAGACTTGGCTTTCTGAACCCCTAGTGACCAGAGACTCTATAGACACTGGGACAGCTACATGAGAGGTGAGATTCAGAGACGAGGCAGGTTCAGGAGGCACATGTACATCTCTTCTTTCCCAGCAAGCAGGCTACCTGCTGAGACCACCTGTAACGCTGGTGTTGCTGATGGTGTAGGGTGCAAGGATCGGGCCCATTGCACTGTTGGGTTGAGCTCACTCAAGAGAGAGAGTTGCTTGGGCGCAGTCTGATCCCCAGAGTGGGATTAGGACATAGGTCTGCAGAAGCACCTGAGCTCCACCCATAACACTGACACCTGAATCCTGTTTTCCCCAACAAACACATAGCTTTGGAGAAAGGTGGGTGGAGAGGGCAAGAAAAGCATGTTCACAGGGTTGTGTAAGCTCATTCTGCGCACAGCTTGATAGTTGCAATATCAATTATGATCCTCAGCTTCCAAGAAACAGCTGACCGCAAGGATGAAACTTGTGTGGGAGGAAGAGGGAGCATGCTTGGCAGCTGGCCTCAGACACAGGAATTGCTGCCACAGGAGGACAGGTCAGTAACAAACTGGCCTTATTTGGAGCAGGGTGTGAGATTTCCCAGTTTCAGCCTCAATTCTTTCCATGAAAATAACTCAGAGGGGAGAAAGGAGGGAACAATGGTGAGGTTTCACTCTCTGTGCAACGTTCACGTTTATAAGGTACTTGGTTGCAGTGGTGATGGGGGTAAAATTGTTTTCTCCTGTAGATCTAGGAGACCTGTAGTCATGACTTGCATTTCCCTTGTGCTAAGCTAACCTGGGTATGTAGTGCTAGATACCCATACTCTCAAAGGATATTGTCCCCGTAAGAGCTACACTAACTCTAGGAAAGATTATTCCTCTTTTTTCTGGACATATTTTAGGATGATCTAGAAATAATAGTGGTAATTAATAATACTGTAGTGTTACAGTTTCACGCAGAGGAAACATTAAACTTGGGGTAGCTTAGAGAAAACATTATGTTAAATAGAGTTTATGGCTGTTTAAAAATGTTTATGAATATAAAGACTGATTTTTTTTTCCTTGGCCCTTTGCACGCTGCTGATATAGAAAGAACAGTCATCAGACATTTTTAGCTGCTGCTTTCATAAGTAGGAACCAATAAAACATTTTAGGTCGAACACATACATGTTATGTTTAGAACAACCACCCACTATGTACCATATGCTGTCACACTCCCTTCACAGAATGAAAAAGACTGAGTTTCCCCACTTGTTTTTAAGGCGTTTCTCTTTAATACCTTCCTCACTGTACTTAATTAATTTGAAAATTTACAAATGACAGACACTATTTCTTTTCTAAAATAGACTGAAATGCAGGTATTTGGTGTTCCACGGTTATTGTACCGTAATGCTTCTAGCTTTATATTACTTATTTCATGAAGCATGTTTACTGACCAACCTCTACAACTAAATTGAGAGTCTAGTACAAATTACCCCATTATAGCATGGGAATGAGCTAAAGAATACCTGAGTGCCTGGGGCCTAATCCAGGAAAACACTTTGCAAGCACGGAAGGTCTTGAAAAAAAAAAAAGTCATCCTGCGAGACTGCAAGTGTTTCCACACTCTAGGTATTTTGCAAGATTGGGCCAAAATGCTCAGGACTTTATGAAACTGATAGTTAATAAAATGAAATTATTTATGTCATGGTCTCATCTACGGGTTATTTTGTAATAGCTAATACATAAAACTAAAACAATGTTGAGGTCTAGGAAAGAGCAGCACATGGGCCATATCTCAGGCTGTGCATCGCTTCTTGTCTGGAGGGGTAGGGAGTGCTGAACTGCCCATAACTAATGCTCCTAAGGCTCCCCTGCGAGCAAGGAAACAGCTGGGTTCATCTAGCAGGGTCGTCCTGCCAATACGGCACCCACAGGAGGGTTCATCCCTGGCTTGGATCCCACAGTCCTGGCAAGCATGGCAGGATGGGATTCCTTGGAGGCACATGGTGGAGGGTGCCAGACCACACACAGCCCTGGGCTAACACGGTCATTTGGAGTTCCATAAACCTTCTTTCCTGAGTCTAAGAGGACAGTTGGCTATACACATTTTTACTGAATCACACTAATGTGCAGAATACTTTTGAGATGAAATGGACTTTTTCCCTCCCTAACTTTCCCTTCTAACCTGCCTCTTTAAAACAGAACCTGTAAGTCTGTGGTACTCCCAGGCAATGGGGGAGACAGCCTGGTTATCAGGACAGTTTTCTCATTCTCTGCCACATTGTCTTTTTCTACCCATCTGATGCTCCTGCACTTTTTTTTCCCCCGAATATTTTCAAACCCAGGGCATATACATGAGCAGAACAATACAGATTTAGCCCGTGTCCTCAGAAAGTGGGTTAAACCACAGAGTAGCGTACGGCTGCTTGCTGTGCGCTGCTAGGGGAACAAAGTGGAGGAGACGATGTGATTTCAGCTTATGGAGAAAGCAGTCATACCATGCATATGCAAGCGATTACTTTTTGAAACAGAGCTAGCCTCATGGAAAATGCTATTTATTGCTAAGCTTTCATAAAGGTTACCATAATTATAGAACAATTAGGCAGCAGGATCTTTATCTATCCTGAGAAGCATCTAACACGCTTTGAGATCCTCTAAGCAATGACACCCAGCCTCTTCGGGACTGTCCAGTGAGCCTACGTCATGATCCCATGCTCACTGAATCAGCTAGATATATCAAGAGAATAATCTGAAGAGCAATAGCTGAGCAGTAAATCAGATAGCAGGAAAGAGAGCCCATTGCCTAGTTGTCAAACGTGATTTTTCTGAGATGGTGGTTTTAGGAGAGCCTTTCAACAGGGTGGTTGTATTACTGGATCAGTTTAGCACAAAGGGAAGTTCATACTGGTGCGGTGGTTTCTTTGCAAGTAAGTAGATGGTGTCATGCTTGTGATCTGCTATTCTTCAGCGTCTGGAAATATAGTCCTTGCTGTAGTGGTGAAGGACACAATTGACCTGTATGGCATATTTACTCAGCTAATGGTAGTACATCTGTAATCATGAAAGACCTTTCCCACATCTATTCTCCAGCTGTTCACCACCCTCTTCTTGCCTAGATCCCTTCTTAAGTGCCACCCTTCCCACATTGCCTATCAGAAGGGAGTATATTTACCAAACACACCACCTTGCTGTCAGGCCATCGTGCTGGTTACGCACCTTAATTAACTGTGATCATATTTTGGTAATCTTTGGCTTTCTTTGCCTCATCAGATGAATTTTTTATCAATGCCACCAATTGCCTCATGTTTAAAACTGAAGAGTAAACACAGTGAGACAAGGACCAAATATTTTCTGGTTCTTTGGTAAAGCACACTCATGAGCTCACTGTACTGCCATTCTTTTGCAGAGGAAGATTATTAGGGCTTTTAAAACACTAGTAAAAGTGGGAACAGTGGGATGAAATTACTTCAGTGTCATGCAACATGGCACTACTGCATATAGGAGTAAATACAGCTCCCTTTCCTTAGTTCTGAGCTGCTGAAACCCACTGCTCCTTTACTGACAGCTGCTTGGAAACCAGCAGAGCCTCAGAATCCACTTTTTCAAAATGACTTAATCATGCCTTTCCATCCTGGAATTTATCCATTAATATTTAAAGAAGCCCTTAGCACACATTTTCAAGAGTGGCTATGTCAAACTGTCATGGTATCAATTCCTTTGCTGAATTTGCTATGTCAAGTGGAGCATGTAAGTCTTGTATGTGAACTCTTAATCAGCACTAAAGAATGGCTTATTCCTAGTGTTACCATTGCTCCTTCCACAGGCCTACTGCAAAGTGTGTGCTCTAGTTTCATTATCCTGCCAGTGTCTGTCACAGAACATTTTTGGGAGAACTGGCATGCAGGAAGTGGTAGAATGGAGTCTCGCCTGTGAATATTTTGAAAATCACTGTTCATTTTGTGGAGTCCGAGGTGAACACTATCCCTGTGAAATCAGAGCAGTCAGCCGTCAGACTGCACAATTTCTGTTCCTGATCTCTGTCCTTAAACATTAGAATATTCCTTTGTGAAAGAAAAGGAGCCCCACGTAGGGCCTTAGAGCCAGCATCAAGAACTGAACACCTGGCAAATAAATACACAAACTGTGTGCATGCATGTGGAGGCTGGGAATTGTACCCTTGTCGTGAAGGTGAGGAAAGGGGGAAAACTCGAGGCTGATAAATGAAAATAAGAGAGAACACAAGGGCAAAGATTTATGGACTATAACCCTTCCAGCTCCAGGCACAATGCACATTTGTTCAAAACCAACAAATTTGCAGAGTAGTTAGAAAATGGAAAGCACAATATAAATGCTAAGGGATATTTGTCCTGATGATTTATACATATATAACATTCCCTTCCAATTAAATTCACAGCCATTTAGCTATACCTGTATTCTTGATCTGTTAGTTTTGTAAGTAATGCACTCAGTCCCATTAGGGAGAAGTGAACCAGATAAGCAAACTCCTGGATGGGAGCATGGTCGAGCAATTCTGCAAAGTCTGTGCTCAAACTCCTCAGTTCCCTCCCCATGGGTTTATTCTTTATTCTCCTTGGACTTAGAGGCGAGTGGGAATACTGAGGGGGGAAAAAAACCCTGGCATTATTGCAAGAATAGTTTGGAGCTCATCAGACAATCTACGCATATTTTCACAAATATTTTTAGCGGAGTTGGGGGGGGTGGGGGGAAGTACATAATTTAGACCGGCAAAGAGGCATGTTTAACTTGCACTCTACTCTGGCCACTTACATGGAACTTTACTCCCCTCCACTCTCTAAACACAGATAATTGCCATGGCAACCACTGTATTTCAAGACTCTTACACATATACTCACACCTTTCTTAAAGAAACACAGAGCACAACAATGTGGGATCGACACAGTAAATCACTGGGCTGTTTTTTATTTGTTGTTAGCTAACTGTCAGAATTTAGGGAAGAGCTGGACACTTTCAACCCATATCAGTTTCAGGCCAAAACCAGAAGATGTTTAGACAGACACTTTGACATCTTTACTAAAAAATTGGATGTTGTTTGGTAACTCTGGGCAAAGGAATGACTGATGATCTCTGCGGGTGCACGGTGAGAAGATTCCTGAGCGAGGGAAGGAGATTAAGGGCCTAATACTGAAAACCAATGAGCCACCTTTAGGATTAAGCACTAATTTATCAGGGCAAGGAGCTATGACATTCAAGGAACTCTCTGGTAACACAGTGAACTTTCAACATTGATGGACTTGGGAGGTAAACGCACCAGACCAGGATCTGCAGATCTATTTCTACTTGCTGTTTTCAAGTTTTTATTCCAGTAGCCCTACTCATACACAGACCATGTCTGCTAGGTGCTGTGCAAACACACGGCAGGAAAAAAATCTCTGCCTCCAATGCTAACGATACGACACGCTCAGAAATACACCCCTGCCCGTCACGCCTGGGGTGCGCAAAGGGCAGGGAGAAGGAGAGGTGCTGGGTAGCAGCGGGCTTGGAGCCGGTGTGTCAGCGCCAGCCCCATCTCTGCCCCATGCTGCCTCTCCCCAAGGGTTTCCTTGTTGACTCCGAGTGTCTAACATGGGTCCAGGAAAGTGGCACCTGCGGGAAGGTGCCAGGCCTTCGCCTGCAGGGCGGCATCCAGCACGGAGGTATAAACAGGGCTGTTTTTTATTCCCAGTTATCTTTGAAAGGTGAATCAGGAAGTAACAAGGATAAATGGTTTGTTTGGGAGTGGAACGTGCTTTATGTTTTCCTTCGTGTTAGTGTTAATCTCGGTTGTTAGCAGTCTGGACTTCTGTCGCAGTTTGTTCTTGCGTACTTCATGAAGCATTGCTAGATGTCGTTTTGAAGATGTGAGCTTTCAAGGCAGGAAGGTCTGAAATATTTGAAAGAAGTGAAATCTTAAACAAGCTTGTATGGCTAAAGTACAATTAAGCCCTGAATTCTGAAGTGTTCCCATAAATCAAAATAGCACCCCTTCTCCCTCCCTCTCAAAAAAATGCTCTGTCTGGGAGTGGGGATATTAATTTGCCTAGATGACATGTTGATTGTCGCTTGTTCTTGGGAGATTCTTTCCTTCCACCTCTGAGGTGCAGCTCACTCCCCTTTGGCCTTTGGTATTTCTCATAAATTTCATGAGTCTGCTCTGATCCTGTCCCTGAACTGGAAGTATTCACAGCCATTTCAGTCTGTTAAACCATATATGTTTAGTTTCCCCAGAAAGAAATATTTACATGAAATAATAAAAAGTTTTCCCTCCTTCCCTGGAGAGTTTGATGATATGGGAATCCAGCTGACAAAGAAGCATTCCCTTGTCTGCAGGTCCAGGGAACTCTGCTGAATTTAAACACACCCATAAGCATCCAAGAGCTGGTCACATTAAACTGGAGATAGAACTAACGACCCTTCTTTGAAACATTCCTTGAAATCTGCTCATTCACTGGTGATACTGTAAAGCAGACTTGCCTTGAACATGCAAAAATCTTGTACCCTACTCTCTGAAAACTGACGCTGAACTTTTCCAATTCAGTTCCCTCACAGTCTTTCACAAAAGAGGAAAGATGAGTGTCTGTTAATTGAAAAGAGAAGTACAGAAAGCTTCACCTTCTGCATTTATGGCTCAAATTTATACTGGAATTCGGACCTGGCTGACTTATGATGATCTAATTTATTTTTTATTAGAGAAACTACAGTTTTCATAGTATAGTGAGAGTTATTTCTTGAGGGGACACATCAGCAAGGTGTGAACTTTGTTTCTTATAAGGCCAACAAAAGGGGAAAGCAGTGGCTATATTATCTGGTTATTTATCCTGCTGTGATTCAGCTGGGTGGCCATACCAAAGAGTGATACTAAAACAGGGAGGTCACCATCTACTCTTCCTCCACTGCTGCTGAGGAGTTGCCTCACACTGGAGGTGCTGGTGACTGCTGTTCCTGGGCTGGAGCTTTCTGTAGGGGATTTTAGCTAAGCTTATCTTTCCACTGGCTCACTGGTTGTTGTGCATCATTTCAGAGCAGATCTGAATTTGGTTTCCGAAAGGAAAGGTTGGTGCTGGATTTTACTTGTCAGAATACCTGTCTGGAGGTTGCAGCTCCCTAGCATATGGTACCAAATACTGGCGCTCCCCTGCACTCTCCTCCTGCCCTCCCCCTTCCAGAGGGGCAACCCTGGGACTCTCCCTCCTCTATCTCACCACCACTCCCCTGCAGCCTTGCAGGAACTTAATTTGGTTTTGAAACTCTTCCAGATTTGGCTGAAGCTGGTCAGTGGCTTCAGAAGTTATCAGGGGAGCCTGAGACTGCAATCACATATGCTTGATTTTCTTAAAAAATCAGAATAATTGCCTTTCAGTTTGTTACTGCTGAGATCCAGCGATAGTTCCACTATCCACCAGTTGTAACTGGTTGGCAGACTTTTCATGGATCACCCATTACAGGTAGGTATGATGGAACATGGGCACCCTCAGGCAGAATATTGAAGCTACCACAGCAAATATCTGTTTCTGTAAATTTTCCACCCCACTGGGGTCTTCATAAGGGCTCTGCTGTGTACCTAGAAAGAAGGCATTATCCCTTTAGCCTTGGCTTTGTATCTCAGCTTGTGTTAGCAAGAAAGAAGTAGAGGAGTTAAAAATGCAGTCCCCATCCTTTGGCCAAAGGACAGTTCTGTGGTTAGAGCTTGGAGAAGGATGTGATCATAAGCAAATCTTCTAGTCCCCCCTTTTATTCTTTCTGAAAATCATGAGATGTTGAAAGGATACACGAATCTGATGATTCTTGATAGGACATGTTAGATATAGTAAAGAAAGAGGCAAAATGTAAATAGCTGTATGAATGTATAGCATGGAGGTTTAAATGCCTTATTTGTATTTATGAAACAGTAATGGTATGTGTGCTCTACAAGCAAGAATAAAACTCAGCTATTGAGCTTTTTATGATTTAATGCTAGACTAGGTCACAGGATTGCAAAATAATGCAGAAACACACACTATTTCAGAAACATATGTGCAGAAACATTGAGTATTTGAGAAACATATGTGCTGATACACAATTCATAATAATGGAATAGCCTTATACCAAGCAGGACAGTTTTATCTGAAGTTCTGTCATTTACTCTGCGGGGTGTTTTCAAAGATTTATGTTGCTTATTTGGAAAAAATTACATTTATTGACATGTACAATATGTCTGTTTAGAGTGTGCTAAGCAGTATTTTTCACACAATTTTAGTACTGATACTTAACTTCAACCAGAATTTTAGTCAATTTGTGACTAGAGGAGTGACAAAGAAAGGTAGTGGTAAAACAAAGATGACTTTAGCAAACTGACAAACACTGTGGTTTGCCAGCCACTGACAAATATGAACAGGCTAGTCTAGGACAATTTTGTTTACATAGTGTTTTACTTTAGGAAGGTGTATGCTATAAATATACTGCAAGTGCTGTGAAGTCACAAAGTTGTCCATACTATTGAATGACTATCTCTAAATAGCTGGTAAAGCATAAATTTGATTAAAGTGATTAAGTGGATAACTAGCAAGGTTTAAATGTAGCACCATGGGACTGAATGGAGTCATTCAATCTCATTTCATTCTCTGTTAATTCCCTTCAGCACTGGGCTTCATCTTTAAACATATTAGATCTTTTTGCACCATGGCTGTAAACCCTCATGTCTGTGATATTTTTTATCACCTTTATCTTTTCAGACTTTATGAAGGCAATTTATATATTTTTGTTCCTGGTGAAATTCATCCCATCGGTCAGAGCGTGCTCATTAGCCTCTGTTCCTGTCCCAGATTCACCTCACCTGTTTTCACACGAGGTGTTCAGCCTTGACCATCCTTAAACTCTAATGAGAAAGAGGGAAACTTTCAGAAGCCATTGCATTAGACTTGTATTAGACACTGAAAGGCTGAGATTAATGGCCTTCTGGATTTCTCTTCACTGTATATAAAGGAGCCTTGGGTGATGTGTTCATATTAAAATACTTAATTTTTAGGTGCCTGATCTAGAGTACAGGAATCTTTCCTTCTAACGGTATATAATAGTCCAAACATGATCTCCTGGGTTTTTAACAATAGCACCGATACTTTCCTAACTGTATTAGAAATGGCCCTTGGTACATTTTAGGTTTGCACTACCTTTGCCTTAGTTGCATTATGTTGGCAACAGATCCTGTGGATAGTTAGCACATTCAGGGTGTTCTCACCTTTCGAACTGATGTGCTCCTAGTTTATTGCATAAATCTGTTTTATAAACCCCTAGGTACAGAGCATGCCATTTGATACCATTTCAGTTGCTTCACTCCTTAAGGTCATCTCGTTCTTCCTGTTTATTCAGATTCTCCTCCCTAGTAAGAATGCTTTCCAAATTTCTGTTATCAGAACATTTCATTAGCAAGCCAACATTTTTGTGGCAAGGTACTTCCCCACTTGCTAGTTGCCTTTAGTTGGTTCCTTGTGCACCTTACAATTCTTGTATTAATCTCCACTTATTCCAGATTAATTTCACAAAGAAAGATTATATCTCCCATGTAAGTCTTTTTTTAAATTTAATCTCTCAGAACAAGAGTTCTTTTGAATCTGGTATGATACTTTTGGTAACCTTTTATCCCATCTTCTATTTATCTCCATGTCTTTAATTATTCCTTTCTTACGTTTTGTTTTCAAGTTGTGCATGGTATTGAGTTCAAACTGTTAGGTTCCAACTGTCTAAATTATTCCTTTTCCCTCCACATTATGGACTATGCTATCTATGTCAGACCTTTTTCTTAGACTATGTTCTAGACTATGATGGATTTACCAGAATCTCATGCTATGTGTGCTTTTTGTGTGCCAGTTTTTGCAGCATAGTGAAAATGGTAGCAAAAGGCAGACTGTCAGGTTCTCCATTCCTAACTGAATAACAAGGGGTTTGTTCAGTGCTTGGAACTGTGTCCTTTGCAGAGGCCACCACTTTGATGACCATATGCATCTCCCCATTTGATCACGGAGCAGATCTGCAGTCAGCTGCACTGAAATGAAGGCAAGGTGCTCACACAGTTCTGAGCAATATACGGATTATCTTGCCTCTGTCCTCTCAATGCAGAGACAACGGCTTCCTTTTCTTTACTGTAGAAATAATTTTTTTTGGCCCATTGCTTTCATTCCCCTTGCAAGGTCAAACTCAACTTGCATTTTTAAAGTTGTCTTGTTATTGTGAGAGCTTTTGCCTTTCTGTACCTCCTTTTCACTCTCCTTTCTCCTAGTATCCTTCTAAAGTGATTATTCAATTTTTTTACAAGTTTGGCGTGTTGTGGTTTTTTTTTTTTTTTTTTTTTTTTTTATTTTTTTACTTGCTGCTTGCTGGGATGCAGTTTCTGGAGATTCCTCCCCTTTGCTCCTTGATTTATGGACAATCCAAATCTCTGCAATGACCATGCACCCCCCCTCCTCTTTGGTGTAGTTAGCATACCAGACCTGGCTCCTCAAAATCCTCCTGAGACCTCACAGTCTCCATTAGAAGGTGAAGCACCCCCTCATGAGGGTAGGCACTCCAACACTGACATTTAGCATTCCTGCCTTTTGTCATCTCTGTCACTGGGATCCCATTCCTCCTCCAGTCCTACAAAAATGTGAAGGCCTGGTGAATGATATACTCAAGGGTTCACTAGTCCTTCAGGCTCAAAGCCAGCATTTCTTCAGCTTTCTTATTCAGAACATAACTAAACAGCCACCCCTTGCTCCTTTGTTGGGCTGATCCCCTCTCCCCAACACTTGCCTGCTCATAGGCACCTCCTCCATACAGTGGCTTCACTGTGTCTCAGCTTTTTCTCTGTATGTGACTTCTCCCAGTTTGTGGTTAAGCCTGGAGAAGACTGAGAGGGGATTGCATCAATACTTACAAATATCTAAAGGACAGGTGTCAAGAGGATGGGGCCAGACTCCTTTTTTTCAGTGCGGTGCCCAGTGACAAGACAAGGCACAATGGGCACAAATTGTAACACAGGAAATTGTGTCTCAACATGACGAAAAACCTCTTTACTTTGAGGGTGCCAGAGCACTGGAACGGGCTGCCCAGAGTGGTTGTGGAGTCTCCTTCTCTGGAGATATTTGAACCCCACCTGGATGCGTTCCTGTCCAACCTGCTGTAGGTGAACCTGCTCTGGCAGGGGGTTGGACTAAATAATCTCCACAGGTCCCTTCCAACCCCTAGAATTCTGTGATTTTGTGGCTGGGAATGCCCTGTCTGTGGGTGACAAATAGTGGTCTGCTACACAGAGTTGCCATTAATAGTGCCCCATGTGTCCCTTCTCACAACCCTGCCCAGGACCCCATTTCACCCCTTGGGGGTCATCAGTTCCTGCCCCAGCAACACCACGGCAGTGTTGGTCTCCAGCTGTGTCCCTGGCATTGCCCCCACCACAGGCATCTGTGTAGGTCACCTGTCTCCTGGATGGGATGTTGAAGTCTTGTCTTCAGCCTGTCTCTGGCCCCATCTCCTTTTGCTCCTGACTGGACTGTCAGGGCATCACTGACCAGGGCTGGGGACTGTTGATGGACCCTGTTGTCAGCCTGCAGCTCTTCCCACTGTGTTCACACCTGTGGAGCTGCACCCCACTGGTGAAAGCACAGCCCCAGGGTCACCCCTTAACCCCCAGCTCCCCACCCCTTTGGAAGCAACCAGTCCTGATGGTATAGTTACACAGAGACACAAAGACAGAAAGCACTCCAAAGCCTTTTGTTAGGAGCCCCAGCTCCTTGGGAGATGTCCAGCTGACTGGGGTGAGTCCGTCACTGTGCCCAGAGGTTGAGTGGCCTCTGCCAAGCAAGCAGCATCCAAGACAGGCTGCAGTGTACCTGTCCTTCACATAGCCACAGGGTGAGGGGGAAGACTACAGCCACAATCCTCTCAGCTGTGTGATAGGGTGGTTTGACAAGACACACAGCTGTGATTTTCCCTCCTCCACCTCCTGGGGTTTCCAGAGGGAGCCCAAACTATCACGTGAGTCCTGGAGAAGAGAGTACAACTCTTTTTTGCTGAACTCTGGGGAAGGATGTCCAGGTTTTGAGTGCCTGGTTCTTGTTCATCATGGTAGTTGTTGTGTAAGTTTCTTTTGATGCCTCATTGCACAAGGCAAGAGAGGACCGTGTCAAGCTGGAAACTGTCAGTCACTTGTAAGCTAGCCTGTAACCAGAAGCCTTGTCCAACTTCAGTGTCACAACAGCAGGGCCAGGTCCCACCACCTCCAGTCCTTTCCATAGGCTTTTTGAGCTCTGCTGGATGCAGCAAGATTAACCTTTCTGGCTGACTTAGGCTCTTGAGTATTAATCATGATCATAACTCTGTCCTGGAAGCCAGAGGAGCAGACTAACTTTCAAGTGATGTGAATTCTGGTCCCTGCTCTACCCTAACAATGTCTTTATGTCTTATTTCTCCCATCTGTAAGGAGGTGTAAGATTCCAAAAATCTTTTGAAGGCACATTGAGACTGATGTCAATTTTAATTTCATTAGGTTATGCATCCAGAAATCTTTGTGGTTTCACTTTGTAACTAAGCTCTGAAACCTCAGGTCTGGTGTAGTAGTGCATAAGCAGCATTACAGTGTCAGAGAGCTGAGGCTACTGTTTCACAGGGGAGGATGGCCATCCTACCCCAAAGACAAGTTCAGCTCCTCGCTGACCCCTTGCTCTCTGCCATCCACTCTGGACTTTCACCTTAAGTCAGACCCCTCTGGTTCAGCTCACTAAACCAACCCTCAGAGCTGGTCCATGGGATACAGGGCTGAGAGCGGGCAGAGGATGGCTAACAGTGGTGGGTATAAACCACCTCCTTCTGGAATTTTGTTCTGTCTCCACATCGTGCATCATGATGGAAATTAAACCTCTTGAATCAGATTCAGTCCCAGTAAAGATTTCTTTTTTTTAATGTGTCTATCTTGTTGATAGGGTTTTTAAGCAGCTATGACATAATGTCTTTCATAATATATTAATTTGAAGCTGTATTGAGATATATATATGTTTCAGTCTCAAATCCGTAATGTAATTTTTCATTATAATCTAGAGTCCATGATACAATTTCTATAAACAATTACACAAAAGCAGTTCCTCACAGGAGTAGTCCCTGTCTGTTGTAAAAGAATCTGGAAAGCTTCATTTTCTCATTTATGGGTGCATGTTTGTATTTAATGTTACAAATCCAGATGCTTTTCAATAGATACTGGTGTAGTCAGTATGATTATGACATCAGTGTAAAAAGAGGATTTTAGAATTGTGTAAAGGAATAAAATAATTTAGTTTACACTCTCTTTGAGTGCTGTGTTTCAATTAACACACATTAAACTCAAATACTTAGAAAGCAATTGGAAGAAATTCTCCGTTGTGAAAAATCAGTATCTGCGTTTTACCTGTGGTCTCCTAGCCATTCCTCTGGGCCTTCAAGGTCTTCCACAAAAAAACCCCCAAGTGAAATAAATGTCAGATGCTAGATAGGTTTTATTAGATCTTGGGTAATGAACAGGCAAGAAAAATATTTCAGGACAGCTAAATAAAATAAAACTCTCCCAGGGCTTCTTCACACAAGAAGTGTCGTGATGCTGTGAACCAACTTCACTGATGGATGGAGCAAACAGAGTATCTCAGCAGTGAAAGGCATTTCTTATTTACACAGATATATTCAATAACAGCAAAATAATGAACACAGAAGAATAAAGGCTAGGTAAACTGCTTTCTGCACAAAAGTTTTGGTTTTTTTTTTTTTTTGGTTTTACTACTGTACTTTTTCAATATAAAAGGCTTATTCCAAGGTGTAATTTCTTTAAAGTAATGAACATGTATTGAAATTTGTCCTTCATCTTCTAACCAATGTCCCATTATGGTTACCATATCTAAATATAGCTCTTGCCTACAGTCAGGGAACATAGTAATTTTACAGGTTTTTATATATTTTCATTCTACTTTTCCAATTTGTTTCACCCTTTTCAGGCTTCTGACACCCACATTGCCAGCCTTGAAGCTTTGCACACATTTTTCTGTGAAAAGGAGTGAGGTAAAATCCAGGAAAGTTACAGTTCATGTTCACTGAATTGCACAGATGTCAAATCTTTTTTTCTGGCAGTTATAAAATCACCATTTTGGGGTCTGGCAACTTAATTAATATGTGTACTTTTATTATTTTATATATGGAATTATTTTTACTTTTATCCAGTACATGGTATACAACTAGGATTTTCATAAATCTGTAAAACTTATGAGGCAAGATTTATATGAGTATATGGCCTCACATTATTGAGTGTTTGGAAATCTTAGCAGTAAAGTGAATCTTCTGAAAACTCAGCTGATAAGACTTCAAAAAAGTTGGGAAGATTTTCAATCTGGTTAAAAAAAATTCCAAAAATTTAGCAAATCAAGGGTACAAGGTAACTTGTTTAAAGTGAGATCTGTCTGCCTCTGTTATCATTACTGTTTCCTGAGAGACAGTTTATGGAAGGTGGTTTTATGATACATTCCTGAAACACCTCCAGATTTCAAATATGCAATATAAACCACCTTATGAAAACTGCATAACTTGCCCTTGATTTATAAATAGTACCACACCTACTTTGGCTGCACAAAATTTTTAAGTCCTAATGTAGTCAGTTAGTAATAAAAACAAATCTTAACACAGAAAGATTTGCTAAAGAACCAGATCATCAAGGGACAGGAAACCACCTTCTAGATTAAAGCATGTTGCCTATTCCTAAAGTAATGGATGGAAGAACTTAGCAAATTAACAAGAATGGTTGGAGAAAACCCAAGAAAAATGTTTCTTACCAAGGCATGTTGTGAACAGTTCCCTTAAAGATTTTGCTTAAAAGGAAAAGATATTTGCAGCGTTTAACAATAAAAGTATCAATGGTTTATTAGCATCAAATGAAACAGTTTCAATAAAGAATACCCGCCTTTGATTCAGGTAGTCACAAATATTTTTGCACACACAGCCTGAGTTGTGGAACCCTGGGACTATCTTCCACAGCACTGGAGATTTACAAAGAAACAGTATTTGCAGAATACTGATTGAAAATACCACACAAGGCCTTACAGGACAACCCACTTTAGCATGTAGTATCTGTCTACCTCCTCAAAACGTCAGTCTAACTGCACTTGGATCATGGAGGAAAAAAAAAAGACTGATTTCTCCATGATGTGCTTGTTGCATTTCCTGGACCTTCCCCCCCCTGCCCCGGTTCTGCTCACTTTAACTCCATTGCTTTTATATTTGAACTCTTGGTGTTTTCCATTGCTGGTCTTTTTTGTAGATACAGTTACATTGGCATAAAAATGCTTTGAACATGTTTTTATGAGTGCAAGTTCCCAAGATCCTCAGCAAGTTAGAGGCAGTTATGCTGACCAGCCTCAAGAAGTTCAGGTTTGTTGTGCAGTTCTTCCTTCTTCCACCTCCAGAAAATCCAGGTCTGTAAGGCAAACGTGTACTTACAAAAGGCTTTCCTTCCCTTATTTTCCTCCAATACGTTCATAGAAATCTCACTTGAATCAGATCAGTAAACACAGGCCAGTGGTTTTGAAGGGACTAGTCAAAAGGACAAATTTTCATCTCTTGCAGATTATCTGACCTGCTTTCAGTGCATAAATATTGTTGAACATCTGGCCCTACTACACACTACGCCAGTAGCACACCTTCATTCCTGGCACTGACCTTCTCCTCCTTCGAAACAGCAGACTTGTTTCTCTTATCTTGTTCAACTCTGTTGAATGTATGGACTTAATTTTCCTGTAAAAATATATGTGAAAATAGAAATAAGTGAAAATAGGTGCGAGTTCACAGTCAGCCCTCTGAGTGTCCTACTGGGGATGCCTGCACTGCACTCAGAGTGCTCCAAGATTAGGTTAACATTCCAGGCTCCTTTGTTAATATTTATTTACATTTTACCTTTTTCTTCTTCACTGCAGTGCTCCTGAGTACAGACTGAAAAGGACCCACAGATTTGTCCCTGACTGAAATGGGATAAAAATGAATGGCAGTTCAAGAACTCCTGGTGGGGATTCATCTCGCCAGAGCACAGCTGTCTAGAAGCTGGATGTCTGAGCTATGCCAGTGCTCTAGGATCTGCCTAGAGTCAATGCAAAAAGATGGGCACTGCCCAATTCTTCACATCTGATTTAGGCTGTGGTTCCCTGAGAGGGAGTGAATGTTTTAACAGTTTATTGTTGCTGAAAGAGTAAGGTCCCTCCTTCCTCCACACTCCTCTATCACTCCCAGTCATCTTCGTGCTGTTTACTTTGTGCCAGCTCATCAGGCCTTTTTGTGAACTGATTTAACCAACCAAACTCGTGGAAAATTATTAGAGCAAAACAAGGGGAGAGGATTGCGAACAGAGGGGAAGAGCAAAAGACCCTCTTTTTAGTGGAAATGAGGTTATATACTGTCAGCTGCCCATGACATTTCTGTATGCTCAGAAATGGGATCATCTCTGGAAGTGTTTCTCCACGCAGGGCTGCAGAGTGTTTTGTTGCCAAGGACAGTCTAGGGTCTAACATTTGAGTGTTCAGATTTGATCAGAAAAAATGATTAAATGATTTCACAGCACTTTATATAATTGTAACTCAGATATTTCTAATTAAAAATATTCCCAGTTTACAAAGAGACAAGATGGTGCTTTTCTTTCTGACAATCAGATCTGCAGACTCAACAAGGGGAGTGAAAGTTAAACTAATCCTGTTGTCTTGGACCTCCTCAGCTCCAGGACAAATGTTACTCAGGCAAAACTCTCAGATACTTGTGATATGTCACCCCATTGTCTCCAGTTTGCACTTCTATCTCTCTACTCGGTGTGGGAGCTAGTTCTTGGCTTTGTAATGCTGTTAATGATGTATAGCTATCTTACCAGTACAACCTCTGCAGTGATGAAAGGAATAAAACATAGTAAAAAACTCCCATTATCACTCATGGAAGAAGAGATGTCTCTGAATACCTGCATGGGAAAGATAAACAGAGTGAAAAGGTGCTGATTTTACAGTCATTTCTTGGAGTAGAATTGTGCTTTAATGGATTTTCCCCCATAGCACGAAGTTTAAAATAGAGAATTCATGGGTATTCAAAGGGCACATTTCTAACAAGGCTAAGGAGCACAGATACCAACAAGGTAGCTTTGCCTACAAAATATTTTCTGCATTTTGTATCAATGGTGAGAGATCAAGGATGCAACATTTTCTGGCTCATGAATTACGCATGTACAGAATAACAGGTTTTCCAATCTTGATGCTGTCAATCTCAGATAGATAGTTAAAAAGAAGCACTTTTAGTTTCTGTGTCTTTGTTATTCCTTTTGCTACACTTGGAGATCTGGAAGAGTGATACAGCTTCTTAGCACTGAAGCAGCTAACAAATTATTTACACATATCTATTCAGTTACTAGTGAAAACAATGGGTGCAGAAAAAGAAGGCAAGAAATAGATATGGGCATAACAGAGCTTTTTGAGGCAGATGTTCCCATCAAATTGCTGTGATGCAATAGTAATCAAGCAGAGGCTAAAAGTTTGTGGAGTCCACTGCAAAGCACAAATGCTGCAGCTTTCAGTGGAAGAACAAATATTGAACTACATAGCTCTTTTAAAAAGCCCATTCTTTGACAGCCGATATCATCAAGGGTTTGTCAGAAGAGTCTATATCATTCATAACTTGTGCAGGGGACAAGGAGGTTTAAGCACAGAAGTGATGTGGTAGGGAAGTGAGCTGGTGCATCATGGCTGCACTCAAAGTTTTACTGTGGTACAGCAGCACTTTTTTCTATTTGTTTTCTAGATGAGTAGAAACTGCCTGTTTTCAGTCCCCAGATGACCTCCAAATCTCTTAAGAATGGGATAAAATGCTTATGCTTAAGTTTGTTGTTTTTGATCTAATGTAATGGTATGGTAAACATAGGTATGTTCAGCTAAGGAATCGGTCTGGGTCTGAGCTCTGGCTGGAACCCAATTTCATCTCCTGTCCATGCCGTGTGGGTGTACGTCTGTGCTCTAGTGCAAATTTTAGGCTAGAACAAGCACCTGCTGCTCCTTGGCAGAGATCCGAGGCAGATCTGCTGTGTACAGCCCTGTGCTTTCCATGAAGTATGTGACTTTATAATGGGCTGCCCTCACAACCCATGAGTTAAGAGAAATGTACTGTCCTGTAGGTTTGGATTTGAGAAGGGGAAAAAGTAACCTCCTAAAGTGGTAAAAAGTCATTACCATCTAAACTGGAACACAACACAGCATTCATGTCACCACAGGCAAACTGACTGGAATTAGGAGATGATCAAATCACAGACTAGAGGTGTATTTATGCATAGATGACTTAGAAGCACAGTTCCCTATTTAGTATGATTTAAGGATTAAGGAGTGAGAGCATCTTGGCAGTTGATATAACTAAGTCCAAAATCATAGGCAGTGCTTCGTGGTGCTGCAGTGTTTGCTATGTGGAGGGAAAAGGTATGGTCTTCCTGCCAGAGTCCAGTACTCTCTGATCAGCTTCTTTTAGACATCCCACATGAGGAAAGCATAATGTTTAATATCAAATTAATTTTTGAGAATTCTTGATGTTTCAAGGGCTTTCTGATTTAGCAGAATGATACAAATTACACCGAAAACACAATATCAGCGTAAGTCCCACTTAGCAAAATATAGCAATTGCAATACACAACTCAGTGATGATACCAATGTGATTCCCGTTACCCGTCTCTATAATATACTCACTGTCACAACTCTGGGCATCCCCCATTGCTGGGAAGGAATGAGTAGTTGAAGGCAGTTCAAACCCATTGTTCTCTTTGAAATTCTTCCATTAGTTTAGTCTTTATACTCTTATGTTGGGATCACTCTCTCCATGCTGGTCAGGATAACTCAGGGAGACATTTACACCAGTGCTTGATCCACTCAACTGTTGATAACTGTTTATCTAAAACAAAGGTCCCCTTTGTGTTGAGATAAAGTCATCTGCTTTGCATTATTCTCTGAGCTTCATGGGCACATTGTCCTTGTCCATCTCCTCTGAGCCGCCTTCTACTGTAGGGGTTTATTGGTCAGTCACACCTTCTAGCTCTCAAACAAATCCCCACTAAAAAAGGATTGATACAAATATTTAGTACCAAATCCACTTTTGAACAGATTCTCCTGAATTTCTCAGGCTGTGACTGTGCTCAAAGCCAACCTCTGGACCTGAGGATACCTGGCACCGAAGGGCAAGTGCAGATGTGGTTCTGCTGTCTTCTCCTCCACACCTGGGGAGCTGCTTTTCTGCTCCTGGGAATGGTCCCTGACTCACAGCCACTCCCAAACTTAGGACATTTTTGGGGACAGCTAGGTGACGGGGCTTAATCTATATCAGAGACTGTGCTAACAGTTTAGCAGGTTGGGCAACCTAATTGTGGTGCCCAAGGACATACCTTTAACCTGTTTCACTTACTGGCGTGGATGCCCTTATAGGCTCACAAAGGTATTTAGATGCCCTGGGAATCAGTGAGAAAGTGGAAGGTGTCTCTGCCCATGGCAGGGGGATGGGAACTGGATGATCTTTAAGGTCCCTTCCAACCCAAACCATTCTATGATTCTATGAACTATGTTGCTGAATATCTCCAGATATATTTGAGCTTGGAGCACTTCTGAAATCAGCTTCACCCTGATCCCATGTTGAGGGAAGCCCTGCGTGGGCACAGCCCCACTGCCTTTTTCCATTTTCTTTGCATCTTGGTTTTCCATGGACAGGAACATAAGCAAGTGCCTGAGATAAAGAGCTCCTTGCTCCATCAGGGCCCTGGTCTATGTGACCCGGAGATGGCCTGGTATAGGGCACAGAGTCAGCTGACTAGGGCTGCAGCCTGCATAGATTTTTGGCCTTTAGAGAAGTTTGAGTGAACACAAACAAGAAAATGGGAATTAAATTATATCAACTCTTTAATCTCTGTTACTTTCTTGGACTTTTAGAAGGTAAAAAATATGCTTCTAACATCCACATGTGAACTCATTTTAAATACAGGTTTGTCAAAATAAAAAAGACAACACACTAAAGATCTCGAAAGATGGAATCATATGGACCATATTTATTTCATTACAGACAGAATAATTGTTCTCCATTACTGTCCATTGTACATTATTAATGCAATAAGAATGCTAACTGGTAAGTGAATGATTTTTGTTTGACAGTATGCTGTATCACCTCTTTCCAGACTAAATAAAATGATGGCAGTTGAGCTAGCTGAAGCTACTTTGCCATGTTATGTTTTCTTGCATGATTCTATCTTGTTAGCAATTACAGCAACATTTCCTTTTCACATTACTGTCACATAAAGACAATATGCCAGCAAAAATTCTAATGTAGCCATTTTAACACCATCTCTGTGTAATGTAGAAATATGGTGCCTGGCGGTTCACACTCACTTGTAATGTGTATAGGCAAAAGAACAGCTCACATTTTTAGGTTTATGAATAAAAAAACTAGAGATATTGCACATGAGGACATGTCCAGTATTCTTTTATAGTCTGGAAGGAGGTCTCTGTGCCCATATATATTAAAGTGTGCACCTGCCTTCAATAAGCCGACATCAGGATACGCAACTGAACTGTATGCCAAATTTGCCTTGTAAAGCAAGTGTAAAAAGAGCAGACTTTTGCTCCAAAAAAAAAAGAAAATAAAAGAAAAGAAAAAAAAAGTAAGTATTATTAAAGAAAAAGCATGGTTGAACAGTTTTAGTTGAGATCTGGGAGAAGAAAGTCTTTGAGTGAGGCCAATGGAACAATGGAAGAAAAAACCCCATAACTGACCAGAATCATAATGGACTTTTTAAATTTCTCTTTCTAGAAAATGACAGAAAATATTTTGAGACAGCTCAGCTTGTCATTGGTTTTTGTGCAGATCCTTCCAGTTTCTCAGATATGTCTTCTCTGCTGGAGTGACTGGCCTTGTTTACTTAGGTTACGTTTGAAAGGAGAACTGCACCCATCTTGCTCCTGCTTTTTGGAGCTGCCTCTGCTCTGTCTTGCCTGTTTTCCAGGAGCAGAGATGCAGGGAGTCTGAGCATGGCCAAGAAGATTACTGTTCCATCACGGACCATGGCCCTGATTGTCTTTTGTACTGCCCATCCATTACTGTCATAATTTCCACTACTGCGATTGAGAGAATAATTTGGTTTTACATGATGATGTAGGAGGGATCTTCACTGAACTTTGGCTGAAGCAAAACATTGGAGGCCATCCAGCAGATGCAGGCCATCTTATTCTCTGCTCGGAGCCTATCAGCCACCCTACTTAGTGATGCACATAGCAAACAAGCTACCTGCAAAGTTCACAATCCTCCCACAACATGGACTGTGTGCAAGAGTTGAATAGAGCACGAAGTGGTCCTACTATGAGTTACCCATGGGAAGTGGAAGAAAATGTCACCAAGAAGTTGCAAGCTGTGGGGTTTACATGTTCATTTGTATTTTTCATGCTGTAGTGTTTGTAGGCCCGATGCTTCTGTATGTTACGGGAGCTGTTGAGTGAAGGAGAAGCTAAGGGGAGGAGGGAAATAAGGGGTGTTCAGGGAGTCAGGACTCAGAGAGAGTGTGTGGGGTTCATGTGGCCAAATATTGATGTCTACGTCTGAGCCTTAATTCTTTTTCTGGGCAAGAGAGAAACATATCTGGCCAGTTTTAGATGTCTTTTGGATGGGAGGGATAACTTTCTGGCAATGCCTGGGCTTCTCCCTTGATGGTGGCAGGTGGGACTGCCTGAGATGGAAATCTCGGCATGATGGGAGATGAAGCCAGACACATCTCACTTATTACCTTCCTGGCAGAGTACATTGTGTTTTACACATTTCAAAACTGCTGTGGGATGAGGAGCAGAAGGTATATGAGGATCCTTGGGACATCCCTGGATTCATACCGAACTAGTGGGCAAGAGCAGAATCCTGATGCCTCAGAGCTGAGCTTGGTTACACAAAACGACCTCATGAACAAGAGAACAGTGCTACATATTAAAACGTGTTGTGTGTCATCTTTTCATCTGCTCCCAGGCTTAGAGGGTTGTTATTAAAGTTGATTGCAAGTGGAATAGTCCAGTGTCCATTAAGCTAAGCACTTACGTGAACACAACAAACTTCTGAAATCTGGGGACTGCAGATCCTGGAGACTAATTCCTATCCTCCCAAGGCTAGCTGCTGCTTGTAACTATAAATCCAGAAAATATGCATGGGGACTCCGATCTACTGAATTTATGGAGCCACCTTCAATGCCTGCTGCTCCCTCCCCCTTGGTGTAAGTGGGAGGAAGGGATGTGCTGAGAGCGGGATAATCAGCGTGTGAGCTCAGAAGAGCTGCTCTCCACACTGCCTGACCCTCCACTTGCACAAGCTCCACTGGGATAAGGATACTTGTGGGAAGTAGAGGAGCCCTTCAGGACTCTTAAATTCTGCTGTGACTAAGCAGGTCATCAGTAGAGGTGGACAGTCCATATCCCAGAGCCTTTGAGATTCACTGGAGAATGTGGGTTGCTGGAGTTGGTGGTGTCTCCTTGGATTATCACAGAAATTTTTCTTCAGCTTCTCGTGGTTTTGTTTTCAGACATCAGAACCAATTTTTGTGTCCTGTTGGCTCCACAGAAGATTTAAAGACTTCGTTTCAAAACTTCTGTCTGTCTTCTGACATGTATCTGACCAGTATGTACAGAAAAGGAGTTCTTTCAGGACTCGGGACCCTCAAAATGAGCTCCTGTTACAAGAGTGTCCAGAGCACATTTTGATACAGATTCTGCTCTTTTGGAAGCTTGTGAAATGATTATTAAAGAAGAAGAAAATTTATTTTGAAATTTTCATTATAAGCAAAAATCCCACTAATACTTGGATGGTTTAAACCTTTGTGGCAGCTCAGTTTGTGGTGCATTTTTGGATCATTTAAACCTCTCATGTTTAGAGACCCCAGTTTCATCTGGAACAGTTTTGGAGCAATGGGTGCCAGGGAGCCCTGTGGCAGTAGGAGGGTGAGCTCCCATGGGAGAAAGAGTGCTGGGGGACGGAGGGTCAGGCTGGCTCTCCTCAGCCCAGCCAGGGACCAGCAGGGTCTGCTGACATCAGTGGTGCGCTGCAGAGTGCTGTGGCTGAAAATCTGAAAAGCTGACCTCTGTGTGCATGTAGCAAATCGTGGCTTACAGAAAAGATCATGTATTTTAATCCTGACTCCAGTTCTGATGCTCATTGTGGCTTCAGGTAAGTAACCTGTGTGGGTCAAGGGAGGAAAGGATCCAAAAGCGCTGTCTGCTCCCATTTGAACTCAGTGGTCAGCCTTTGAGGCTTGCTGAGCCTTGTAGCCTCTGCCTCAATTCCTGTCTGTAGAAAAGAGTTAAATTTAAGAACTTGAGGTGGCTCCTGTGAGAAGTGCTGTGTAAATGGTGAGCACTATTAGAACAGGTTTCCCATCACTGCTGGAGTCCACATGTGAGTTTGCTTTTGGTTTCAATATGGTCAGACTTAACACCAGTGTGCTTTTGGGATTACAAATAAGAGGAACTGAAGAAGTATACTTGTTTCGGTAAATGCAGTGTAAACTCTGGCAAAAACAACTGCGTAGCATCATGCAGTGGAATTACAGTTTCAAACAGAAAAGTAAAATTGCAGTTAAACTCTGCCATCAATGATGTTATCCTAAATGCAGCAGCAAAGTAGCGGGGCAGTGGTGTGGGTAAGTGAGCGACAGGCAATGGTTCATATATTTGAAAAAAAGGTTGCAAAGCAATAAAAAGTTTGCAAGCTTTGAAAAGTACCTGATTTTTTTTCGCTACATTGTTTTACTTGCTTTCAAATGGTCTTTTCCATTGTAAAGCATGTTTCAGAGAATAGTGGCCAGACTCCAGGTTCTAAAACTGATGATATCAGCTCTTCAAAGCTGCCAGATCAGAAACATAAAGATATACATAAAGGGTTCATTTCAATGAGAGCTTATTCATTATTTTCAAAGCAAAGGAACTTTTTTTCCTCCTACAAAAAATTCTTTTTCATTAAAATGTTTATACTGTGGTGTATATATGAGGGGCTGTCCTTTGAACAGATTTCTTGTGGCCTACAGCATAGAAAAATTAAACTGGCATTTAACCAGTAGATTAAATGTGGGCAGGACCCCTCTGTAATGTGGTAGATAAGCAGGTGGATGCAAGATAAGAATTAATATCTGTCTGCTATAAGAATAACAAGTAGAGTAATATTTCCCTAGAGGAGTTCACTGAAGACTTAAGGACAGCGAATGACCTAAACCTTGTCCTCTCCCTTATCTCTACCTTCCCCAAATCAATGTTGTACTTTATGTAGAAGGAACACAACATTTCATATCTGAAAATCTGAAATAATCTTGCAAATAAGTTATTTAGAAAGATTAAATATCACCTCTCTCTCAATGTATATTGTGTACAAACTGAAAATACAAATGTATGTAATTACTACATGTGAGTAATTGTAAACAGAAAATACTAATACTACTAATACTAATTCAACGATAATGAATTAATTGTAGCACCTGAATTTCTCTCAGGAGTCATCCTGCTAGCAGCTGTGTCAACAAAGAGGAGAAAAGGCACATTCACCCCAGAGAACTCCTTGCATGTTGGACAGGAATGGAACTGGTGGACAAATGTAGGAAAGGAGAAGGTGAGAGGGAAATGGGATGGTGGTGAGCACTGACCACGGAGCCATCAGCCACTCTCATGGCACATCAGAGAACTGTCTGCCTTCATGAAGGCTGAGGACCATATAGATGTTCATTGGGACTGCACAGGATGCTTTGTCTTGCATATTTTGGTTTTCAGAGTTCTTTCGGGAAGGGTTGAAAAAGTCAGTAAAGGTGTTGCTCTTCCATGAACAAGGGAGTCCATAAAGTTGTCTATGTGGTATATGGACATATCAGGGAAAAAAATTGCCAAGGTTTTAACAAAACAACGAATGGACCAACCAATTGTTAGGCAAGATTACTCACAGATAAGGCAGAAGACATCAATTCCATGTCAATAGTTACTGTCAAACCCTGGTGCAGAGTCGCAGGCAGTGGGGTTGGAATAGATGTCAAGAAGTTACTTAGGCCATTCCCTTACTCCACATCAGCATCAATTTGCTTAAATGTTTCTTGCAGATATCTGTCCAACAAATAGAATAACTCCAGTGGTAGGATAGCACAACCTTTCAAAGTAATCTAATGTAGTTACTAATGATCTGCAACGTTAGATTATTTTTTCAGAATTTCCTCCACAGAAATGTATTATGTCTCAACTCCTCCCTAAGACAAAATAGCCCCAGTTCTTCCCCTTTTGTGGACAGTCATAATCTACCCAACAGCTCATATTTTCCTTGAAATGTGGTGCCCCAAACTGGACACAATCTCAGCTTCTACCTGATGCCTTTCCAGTGCCAAAGTGGGTGGGAGAATGACTTCAGATGCCTTGGAGTGATCCCTTCTGCCAGTACATCCAGAGTGAGGTTTGGGTTTTGGCAGAAGTTCAGTGTGGTGATTCATGGTCCACTTTTGTTTTCCTGTAACCGTGCTTTCCCTTCATTCTCTATTTGTACTTATGTAATTGGTTATTTCTACCAACCTGTAAAACTTTGTAAGTGTCAACATTTCATCACATCCTGGTCTTTTGCAATCTGTATTGAGTTTCTGAGAAAATAATTCTGGATTTTGCTCCTGTCCCTAATTGAGCTTCCAGCTCTTTCCAACTGTTATTACGTTATTAATTCAGATACATATGATACATATTAACATAGCATTGCACCTGCATCTCTCTTTTGTGTATATATGTATACAGAAATGTATGTTTACTCCATTGTCCAAGTAATTCAGGAAGATATTTGATAGTACAAGACCATATTGAATATGCCTTTTTTTTTGACAGTGAATCACTGAAAATTGCTGTGTCTGGTTCTGCGTTTGATTTTGACCTCACCTCATGGCACTGCAGACCATTTCTGAGATTACTTATGAGAATGTCATAGTAAGCAGTATCAAAAGCTTTTCTAATGTCAAGCTATATGTTAACTGATGTTAAGCTATGCGACATTTACTATTTGTCTTCTTTCCCTATGCTCCTTAGCTGCAAAACAGATTTGACCGTTGTTGCAGGAAATTAGATAAGTTTTGCAGGGTTGGAAGTTTACAAATACACGTCTGCTGCTACCACTTTCTCTTGTTTTAAAGAAATTTTTTCTTTCTTTGATGTATTTTTAGGAAATTGTTTGCTCTATTACTGTTAGGAGACTCGAAAACTGAACTGGCTTATTGTTTCCAAGCTGTCCATCTGTTTGAAAAATAAACCGTGTTTGCCCTTTTCCAATCACCTGGAATGTCACCCGTCCTCTACAGCTTTCCAAAGATAACTGATAATGTCACAGAAATTGTATGAACCGGTTTTCCAGACATCTCTTGGTGACTTTTATAGGACCCATTGATTTACAAGGTACCTAAGTACTTTTCATTTTAACAATTTTTTTACCTTTGTCAGTTGTTGGATCAGCTGCCATTGTAGTGACAACAGAAAGCAAAAAGGCATGAAATACTTGGCCTTTCTTGGCATCACCTGTTGAATGCTTTCCTTCTTTGCTGAACCACCTCTTCCAAGATCATCTTCTTACATTAAGGTACTTATAATTTTATTTTTTCAAGTTCCTTGTTTTCATGTTCAAATCTGTCAAACATATATGCCTGCAAAACCATAAATGTACCTATATCGTTATGAGCTGTGATATGTCTGGCTTCTAGATTACATTACTACTTTCCCTCATGAGTAATTAATATTACTTGACGTGTACCTGTTTCAGGTGGTACCAGGAGCAAATTGTCAATAGCAGGGCTCTTTCATATTTGAGCTGATTGCTAAAGTTTCGGGTTATGGCGCAACTTGGTATATGTTGGGCCTTCGGGAAACGTAAGTTCTTTTGCTGTATTTAGATAGCCATTGCCTCACCCTTCTACGTAACGTCTGTCTTTACTAAAACCACATCCTCTGGTTGTTGCTCATGTTACAACTAAACATGGATCTGGTGCCATTTGCACTTTCCTGTTTAGGAATAATTTTTAACATCTTTCTCTTTTCAGAATTTTTTTCTTTCTACTACTGAAGGATTACCAAGCCCATACTTTCACATTGTGGATCTGCTTTTCTGTACTCTTTTCTGGGTAATGTGTCAGTCTGATGCTGTACAGTGTGTTCTCTCGCTCTTGCTCCCTGCGTGCTGCTTTCCTTCAAGGTGTCCCTGCACCGCTGCAATAACCTGCAATGGCAGCTCCTCTTGTCGGGAGAGACCTGACATTTCCTACCTCCTGGCCCTTCTGACCTTGGCAATTGTGAAGTCTTGGCTGGGCATCTTGGATTATTCCTTGGTAATCTAGTTTAGTGGCATCATTAGCGATCAAAAAGGTTGCTCTGCGTGTTGGGAGGCTGCTACTTCAACACATCTGGCCTCAGTGCGTTACATAAACCTCCCGGAAACTCAAATTCTGTATGTCAGTGAATCGGCAGGTAAGTTTTGAAATTGCAGTAGTGTCACCCGGTATGAGAACCCTTGGGTCTAGGATGAGATTTATGAGACAGATGCAATATGACGGAAAGGTTTCTAAGATTTAATACAGTAAGAGACCTGGGTAACATGTCTTAACATTTATGACCACAAAGTATATAAAATGTAGCAGACCCTTCTCAGAGAGAAGCAGTTTTTCATTTTACACTGGAAGTGTTTGGCATGGCATTAATTTTGTTCTTTTTGCATGGATGACTGTGCTAACATCCGTACAATGCAAGCCGGGGAGGTTGCCGCGTGGCATGCTGGGTGATGAACCGAGGGAGTAAAATGTGACATGGAGAGGTGCAAGGAAAAGAGGGAGGTGGGAAGTGAAGAGGGGGAGAGGAAGAGTTTGTCCTAGAAAATCTGTTTTTTCTTTTTGAAGACATATACACAATATTCATGTCCACCGGCGGCATGGAAATAGTGAGTAAGCAAGGCAAAGGAGTTCTACAGGGGCTGAGGAAATACTACATTTATGGGGAAAAGAAAGCATAAAATTTTCCAATTTGCCTTTAAAGAAAAAATTTGTCTATAAACTATGAATGGTGCAGCTCACCAGATGTTTTGTAACAATTGGTTACGTATTAAAAAGTAAGCTACTGTTTTAATCTTTGAAATAAGAAAGAAAATGACTTCTGATTGTTTCTTATGTGCAACAGCGTCAACATATGTTTTCAATGAATAGGAAATAATAGGCTCTGCAGATTTAGTGAAATTGTTACTTTGTTGCAAATTTCAAAGACATTTGTTGCCCCGTTCATGAAATATTTGTATTTCTCCCTATGTCAAAGGCAAAGTATTCAGTCTTTGTCCTGCTTTCCCCATTCAGCAGGATTTACATGGTATAAGTGAAAGGCGAATTTGTCCTCTTGTGGCTTTCCTGCTATTTTTTTCACTTGACCCAAAAGCTAAAAAGTAGCATTGAATCAAGCAAATCCTGTGAAAAGTTCTGTATAAAGCAAGCACTGCAGACCACCTACAGTGTGACACTTAGTGAGATGAAAGGATATTAACTTAGGAGCGCCTTGTGCTTTCAACAGAAATCTTGTTCCTTGTATTACAAACAAAGATAACTAACATAATTTAATTACACTCTAATAGTAGTTGAAATGTATATGTCTTTTGGCATAATGCAATTTTTGTTTAGAAAACAAAGTAGCTGCACATAGCCTACAATTTTGCTGGAATTCCCTCCTGTGGGAAAAATGTTACCAAGGGGCTGTTGTCTTATGCATATTTGCACATACTATTTATGTTAACAAGCCTTGGATTTTTTTTTCTCTTTTGAATTGAAATGAGGTTCAAGGGGTTATTTTATTCCTTTCTTCTTTAAGACTTAGTATCACAGTGTCAAGGCTACTCGGTTCCTAGAATATGTTTGTGTCTTTTAGCATTCAAATGACAAGGAATTGCCAGAAGAAGAGCCATTTTAAATATTTTTGCTCCTAGATTATTGAAAAAGTATGTAAAAGCTTAAAAAATAAGGTAATATTCCATGTAAAGGCAAGAGTGAGGTTAACAGTATCCCTTTAATCTTTGCAGAGTCTCAAACATTTACCTGTACCACCACAGAATGAGCTCTGCATGGATATATTTACATGAAACTGGAATGTATGAAAACCAGTTAAACAATGTCACACAAATACCATGAAATATCTTCTGCCAGTTCCTGCCTAAAGTTTTTAAGCTAAATTTACTGGGCTGCACTGGGACAACAGAGCAGTTTACTGAGTGTTCCAATGTGCTTCCTATTTTTATGTAACAAACAATTGTCCTATAATTTTTTTTTATATCTGAAGAGAGACTTAGAAAAGCACTTCTGGCTAGGTAAATATTTACATTTTAATACCTAAAGGATTTTACAATTGGAAGAAATTAACAACACAATTTTCTCAGTAGTAATGTTGATTTTTATGCAAATATTTGCAAAATCATCAAGTCAGTCTGCTATCCTCAACAGGTTTTCAGCATGTTAATGGTGGATTTATCAGTGATGATCCTAGTGCCGTAACCAGTCTCACAGTGACATTGCACTGGTTTGTTTCACCATTTGTTGCAAATTTTGGGGTTTGGAATTAATTTGTGGAAAATATCCTGTAGATTCTATTAAGTTCTAATCACCTCTATATACTTGTAAAACAATTCCAGGATGTTGGCATCTCTGCATATTATTAAACGCTTAAAACCGATCATACAAGGAATTATTTCTTTATTACTATGGTCTCTGGATTTCAGGTGTTTTAAAGTCTTTAAAGTTATACAGATATGATTAGGGCTTGGAAGAAATGTTCTCTTTGGTGCTTTGCTTCACAACTACTTATAACGAGTAACTGTACCTGCTTCTAATGTATTTGCTACTGCCTCTCCTCAGACTGTGGCTGCTGGGTTGGATACATGGCAGCACAGGACACCTACTCAACTAAATGGGGGTTTCTATGTTCCATGTAGAAGCTCATTAAATTTCTGTACTAACCCATCACATTAAATTAATATAGCATGAGGCTTCCCTAAGTCAGAGGTCACAATCTGCTCCCAGGTTTGCCAGGTTTGTGTATTCAGGTAGAGATACTTTCCTCGTACAGTCCTTTGGGAGTTTACCAAAGGGTAATGTCTCTTGGTGTCTTAGCTGAATTTCAGGAATTACATCTGAAAGGGGAGGGGAGAGCAACTGTAGGGCTCTACAAAAATACTAATCTAACAGCAACAGCGTCATCTTTTATTTTGCATTAATTGGGTTTTGCAGATCAGTCCCTGCAATATGAAATATTTTGTTTACAGCCATTGAAAATTAGCCACCACCTAATGTTCACTACAGGACAGAGAAACATTTAGATTTTAGCCATTTGCTGCCTTATCTCACATAAACATCCTTTTCTTGTGGTTCTTACCAAAAAAATGAAAAACAGAAGACACTGAGCTATGTATCTGTGAGAACCCAGAGTCTGTGGAAAGTGGCTGAGAACAGAATTCATATTTTCCATTGTAAATATTACCAACTTCAGATATAGCCCTTAGTTCTACCTATGAATAATTTATGAATTGATTCTGATTTCCAATTAGTTATTAATGTCTTGTGTTAATAGCCTATTTGGACATTATTTATTACTCAGTTCCAAGGTACCCAACATTGGACAGCTGAGTATTGATTAACAGTATCGACTGATTCTCTTCTCCAACCAGACAGGATCACAGGAACATTTCAAACTGCAGCATAAGAAGTGTGCTCTCAAAAGATGTCCTGTAGCTGAACAGCTCATGCATCTTATACAGCATGGTGTTCATCAAAGGGCTGTGGAAACAACCAGGAGGAACTTGAGTCGTTGTGGATAGTTAGTTATAGATGTACAGATACAGGTAAGGAAACATGTTATCATCTTCATAATGATTTTGCCTGTTTTTCATTTTTGCATTATTTGTGAATATATCTTTCTGAGAAAATTAGCAAAATACCACGGTATCAGTCTCATTAATGGAACTACCAAAAAAATTCACTTACGCTAATATGTAGTACTGAAGAAGGTCCTTTTATACGGAATTTTAGAGACTTCTGTACTTTCTAAAAGCTTTTGAGCACGCAGTGAAACTATACAGGATCTTCTTTCATTAGCCAGGGCAGAGTAACACCAATAATAGAGGGTTTTGTCTCTTCTGATGTACAAGGCTTATAGGGACCACCAGAGCTAAAAGCACGAGCTGTTGCCCTGGAGTTGACAAGCCCTATATGGATACTCATGTCCTTGGTGTCCAGCCCACCCAGGCGACCCTCAAGCACCCCTTGGGTGGTGATCAAGGTACTTCAAGCAAAGGGGTCCCACTTGGAGGGAGGATCAGGGGTCCCAACCCTTCTCCAGGTTGTTGCAAGGGAGCCAAATGACAAAGACAGAGGATTGAAGTAGGCAGGTGCTACCAAAAGTGTTATTTGCTGAGGAGATTGAGGGGCGGAAAGCTTGAGGGCCTCTAGCCACCCTCACTAGCGGGACACAACACATCGGGGCATTAGATGCCCGTGGTTCCCATTTGCACTGTGACTGTACCAGCTGTTCCTGGCTCCTACCTCTGTGGGTCAAGCACTGAGCGGGACCTGTGAGGTGTACTAGTAGGATTTACACTGTCTAATGCCTTCTGAGGGGCAGCAAAAAGGGGCGATAAGAAGTGCTCCCCAAACTGCCTCCCAAAATGAGTCAGGGCTGATAGGAAATGGCTTGCTGTGCTAGGAGTGGCCAACAAACTGAAGCAGAGATCGGTGTATTCCCCTGCCCTGGGCAAAAGGTGTATGTCATGTTAGCATATCCTTTATTGCAGAAGTCTAAATGGGTAAAAGCTTTTATGTCTATGGGAACTTAGCTGTATTCTCACAAGAAATCTGAAGAAAACAACATGCATGGAAGCACAGGGTTTTTTGATGTCTGTACTCCCATGGTGCCATCTTTATATCAGTTTAGGCTAAGAAGTGGCCATTTTTACTGACTGATCAGAGAATTGAGCCTCTCCTCAGCAGGGCCACCATCTGCTAATAGATGTGATGTGTATCTTGCATGCATTGCTTGGCTTGTATGAGGATATTTTCAAGAAAACTTGCAACTAGTTTCTCAGTTTAATAGTTATCTGCCCTTTCCTGCCTGGAAACAAAATTGCCTGTTTGTAGTAATTTAGATACCAGTCTTCATAATTGCTTATGTAAATGACATATTGGTGAATTAATTTTATTTTACACTTGTTCAGCCCCAATCAGACTGCCTAGTGACAGTGACAGAGGCTAGACACTGCAATCACCCCTTGGGAGCCATGTGTGCCATCTCCCAGCCACAGCTGCGATCCCCCCTTGCCCACATTCTTGTTGAGGACTTTGTCCCACCTCCCCAGCTCTGTTGCTTTCCTCACTTTCTCATCCTCTCAGCTCCAGGGCCATAAGGACTACTCTTCATTCTCAGGCTTTTTCCAAATAAGGTGGCAGTATTTTTTTAAAGAAAACATGTCTATAATAAATGGTAATGATCTAATTTAATATTTCATGTGCCTTTTTCTTCCCACTGGCAATGTTGGCTCTCTTTACTCTCCTTTCCTTAGTTGCACCCTGATGCTGGTGCCCTTGATGCAGGTCAATTTTTGTGCCTATGCTTAGTTTCTCTGACAACAGAAGTGGCAAAGGGGATCTAACTTGTGTTCTACCTCTACAGCTAATTTTTCAGCTTTTGCTCTCTTTCCTGTGATTCTATTATTGTTTTATTTCAGTCTAAAAGCATTTGAGTTCCTGGAAGAACCTTTTCCCCCCTAAATTTTTTATAAGAAGTTATGAACAGACTGTTAGGGTAACCATGCATGCATCCATCCAAGGAACTCTGCTTTCCATTATCATGTTAGAAACTGGATATAATAAAGTCATATTGATAAAGTTATCTAATGGTGGAAGAAGATATTAGCTCAAGATTTTAGCCTAATCCATACAAACATAGACTTATTTTATTAAGGATCTTTAGAGTCAAACACAAATATATTTTTCAGAGACGTTTGGACCACAACTGCTCTGGTAAGTCACAGTGACTGAAGAAGTCCACACTAGAGGGAGTGGAATACCAAGCAGTTTATACACTTGCAGGAGGGTGTAATTAGAGGGGTTGCTGTCAGGTTTTAGAGGGTAACATACAACAAAAAGCCATTGGAAGCTGAGTTTCTAACTCTTCCCTGTGCATTGTCTGGGAATTCCTTGGGCATCCTCAGGAACCATGGACAACACAATGGAGAGCTCCCTCCCTCACCCAAGGGCAAGATCTGCCTTATTCCAAGAAAACATCTGTCCGATCTGCTCCCAGCCCACACCCTTGTTCCGGACAGTCTGTTCCTTGACTCAAGCAACTTTCTCACTAGAAAGGTCTTCCCAGGCTTTTATCTGACTTTTGCTGGCTTTTCTTTCTTCTTTTTCCATGTTAGACATGGAAAGCCATCTATTTTCTGCTTCTTTGCAACTACCTTTTTGTTTTGGAAGGTGGTTATTAGATCTCTCTCCAGACTTTTCCTCCCTAAACAACCCAATTTCCTTCAACTGTCCCTCAAGACTGCATGCCTCTAGGAATTCTTGTTGCTTTCCTTTGAGGTCTTTCCACTGCTCCATGTTTTCCTTGAAGGTTACAGTTGAGAACTATACAGAATATTCTCATTTATTTTTTTTCTGAGGACTGCAGGAAGATTAATTAATTCAACAATATGTGTTTCAATTTTTTTACATGGGCATGTTAATGTTCACTAATGTTTACCTTGTGATCTACTGTTGGCTGCAGATATCCTTCTGAGGAACTTTTGTCTAAACTGCTATTGCCCATCAGACTGTCATACTCAAAGGTTTTGCTACTACTTCCTAACTCTATAACTTTGTACCTTCTGGAACCGCATGTTATTCTTTTAAGACTAGTCCTTTAACAGGCGCACAGTTTCTGTCAGTTTGATATCCTCTACAAACTCAAACATACATTATACTGTCACCCACATCTCTCATGAAGATATGGAGCAGTACCAGACCTGAAAATCCTTGGCTTATGATCTTCTTCAATTTTGATAGAGGACTACTGAAGACTGCTTTCTGGAGCTACCTTTTCCAATAAAACTTGCATACCTCTTATGATAGTTTCCCCTAGTGTTTTCCCAGTTTGCTCGAAATCATCCTCTGAAGCAGTTGCAAAACCTTTCCAATGGTAAGGTGTGTGGCAACTGCTTCTTCTTGCCTGTCACAAGCCCTGTCACCTTTCCAAACTCATGGAATATGGGCACTAAATACAGGTAGCACACTTTCCCAAAGCTCGATGTTGATACTAGCTAATGCGCTGGTGGCCTCCAGCATGAGCCATGCAATCTTTAATTACTCAGAAAGCCCCTAGACAGGGAAATTGGGAAGGTTGATGTTGAAATCCTTCCAAATTGCTAGTTTAAGTTTGTATTTGGCACCATGCGGGTGCTGTGGGCAGCCCACCACACAAACCTGCAGGTATGCAGACCATTTGTATTGATGGCTATAACTAATTTTAGCTTGAAAAAACAAACAGCCTATCTGTGGTTTTATTCAAAAATTGTAGTGGAATTCAATTATGAATGCTTGCTCAGAGCTGTTTAAATCAGAAGTTGCTGTTTTTGAGAGATATAAAAATGGAGTTGAACATTAGAGCCTGTAAAAGGCAAAAAACAGTTTGTACTTACTTGAAAAAATAACAAAACAAAAAATCCCAGGGAGACTAGTGAGGAAGTGAAGTTAAAATGAATCTTTAACACTCTTACTGTTGTAATCACTTATTACAGCTACAATAACTTCTTATAGCAATAATCATACTCACATAATTTCTATTTTTGTATTGCAGTGGAACAACTTATTTCAATGTAAGTGAAGAATTCTACAAATACCTGTATCTCTACACGTTGATGAATGCACTTCATCCCTAAAGCTTTTTTTTCCCCCTAGTTTGTATATAATTTAACCACAAGTTCTGGGTTACATGGAAGAAAAAATAATCCTTTTTCTGCTGTGAAATGATTAGTCTCATTTGCAGAAGTGACAGGCAGTCAGAAATCCCACTGAAGTCAATAGGAGCTGCAGGTGCTTAACACTTCGAATCAAGCTGTTCCTTTTTTTGTCTCCATGTGCATAACCAAAATGACAACATTACAAGCTGAAACTTTCCTTGTAACCAGTCTCTAAGGATGATTAGTCTGAAGGCTGGTTTTCCAACTGAATAAGTGAGATGACTGTAGTGTTCAGCAATTGAATTTCACTCCCACGTATTCGCAGGCGCTACGTAGGCTGCAAGGCAAGCCCTGTTCCCGTGCTGAGGGTGTGCATGCATTCTCCTCTTCTGAGCACACAGGGATGCAGTTTTCCTAAGGAAGGTGTTTTGGCCAATGTGTCTTCAAACCTGCTTCCATTTCACCCTCACACCTATTTTCTGAGCTGGAAGACTGAACTGGGGGAAGGGAGCTGCCTGCCTGCTGCTAACAACCAATGACGCTGATGAAATGGTGCTCCCCATACTTGCTTCTCAATAACCTATTTCACTGCGCTACGCCATGAAGTGGAAACTGCTATAGCCACCCTGAGCATATGCATTTGCTCAGCGATTCGGTGCATCGCTGAAGTCAAACATGACCCTCGTGTGTGCCTATGGGAGCAGGGCAGACGTGTCACGACATAGCCTTCAGATGGCCCCTGTGCAGGTCCTCGTTGTTGCTCACAGTGTGATGATGCCTGCAAGACCTTCCCTCGGCATTGTCTGTAGAAGGGCTGACCCCTGCCCCTGCTGCTGGGGGGACAAGAGACGCAGAGAACAGAAGAGTAAAACGAGGGCTTGTCTCAAGTGCAGTGTTACTTGCCAGGTGTGTGAGCTGCAGGGTGACAAGATGTTAATGCCCATGTTGTGCTCACCCCTTCCCCTTGTGAACCTTCTCATGCATTATTCTGATGTTATCCCTAGGAAACGGAACACAGGGAAATTGGGTGATTTATCTGATGTCACAGAAAAAGACTGTGGCAAAGCCAGGAACTGAATCCAGCTCTGGTCTCAGGTTAACTGTGTCTCCAAATCTTTCCCCTGCTTTCAGTGTATTTGGCCTTTCCCATGCGTCTTCCCACACCATGGGACAGATGCTATACAGTTACAGTCACACAACTCACTCTGATTTATTTATGGCTGGCTGGCCATTTCGTTCTTTGGTTTGAGAAAGGGTTGGCCTAGGAGTCTGATGATCTTTCTATTAGTTGAATCCATTTGCTCTTGCAGTTGTTCTCACAGGGAATCAAGAGAAATTTAAAAAAAAAAACAAACCAAAACTCAGAAATAACCTAAAATGTTGTTGCCACTGAAAGGACTTTTTGTTTTGCAAGTTACTTCTGCAAAACAAACACAATAGAGAAATCTTTGGTTTGCTGCGTGGTAGATGAGTCAATGTTATCATCAAAACTGAATAAACAAGGCTTTATTTTTAGATATTAAAAATGTAGCACAATAAACCCAGCATTTTGCAGACATGTTTTGGTTTATTCTCCTTTTGCAATAGAATCACTTTTACCTAATATATCTTTACAATTTTTATTTTCTGTGTGGCCTAACATAAAAATCAGAACAAAATCGTAAGACTCTTTCTAGTGGCTGGTTATCCACCATTTTGAGGTTTTTGGCTTCTATGCCATTTTTTTGTGAGTTTACTACTTCTTACTTAGGTAAAACTGTGAAGGTGAAAAAGGCCCACTAAAACCAGCTCACTGTCCTGTGCCTTTATCACCTTCAGAATGCTGCCAGAGCAATATCAGCAGCCTTTAATCTTACTGATGTGTTAAGTGACTGCAACATCACCTTCTTTCACATAAAGGTAAAATATAGTTCCTTTGCCTTGATGAATACTGTGTTTTTCCTGCCATGTTTTACAATTCTAATGTCTTCTACTGCTTTCTTTTGTTTCAGGAGGTGTGAACATGCACTGCCTACTTTCCATCTTCTATTGTAGCACCCAAGTGTCAAAGCATGTGATATGAAGTGGGTGAAATCCAACTCCCTTCAAAAAGTGCAAAGGAAGCAGGTTAAAACAGGATCCTGAAATAGGAGTGAATGGAGATGTTTGGGACAGTGGGAGAGCAGAGATAAAGGCAAGAAAAAGAGTGAGGAGAGAATGTTATACATATGTCCTGTGTTTAAGATTGTTTTTATAGTATTTACCATCAGTTATTACACTAAATAGCATATCTGAGCCATTGTTCTGGTAAAAATTGTCTCTCAGGTAATATAGTGAAGCAATGTTTAACAAGTGTTGATTTTAGTGGCATCTACTTTCATACTGGGTCTTGTGTGAAGGCTGGAATAAGTACATAGCGCTTAAATATACAAGCAGCATATATGTCCAGTATATATTCTCCATTGTGTTTTGGAATAAATAATTTTATTGTATGTACCATGTAGAAAAATCTTTTGATGAACCATATGAAACTGTAGTCAGGGTGTTTAAGCACATCTAAATATCACCAGGAGAAAGAAAAGACAGACTCAGTTTGAATCAGAACAGATTTGCTGATATAGTTTTATACTGCCAGCTTCTTACTAGATCTAAAGAAAACACTCTTCAGTAAAAGCAACTGCAGGTTTCTGTTCTCTTCTGCCACATTCAAGAGGTGCTTTGGCTTGCATCTGGAAAAGGCAGACAGTGCCAAGGACATTAAAAGTATGGGACTGAAGAATGAAGAAGAAAGCTCAAAAAGGACCAATATTAATGTCTCTCAGGACACTAGATGGCAAGAACAGAGCTGGGCAGAACGTATCCAAACCTATTTGAACATGGTATAATCCTGTACTTGAGTGGGCTTAACTATGGCTACTGCTGAGCCTGCCGGTTGTGGCAGCCTCTAGAGACCTACTCTAGAATACACAGAAAAATCAATACAGAGAGAGAATTCTTGGGGATTTCCAGAAGCCCATGTTTTAATTTTGTTCTATTTGTGTGCATAGACTAATATTTTTCATTCATTTAATCTGAAGCACCTATAAATGCGACCTTAATACATTTCCCATATAAAACACCTTTGAAGGTAACAATTTTTAAGCAAGTCATACACAAGCTGTAATTCATAGAGCATTATCATGCCACGGAAATGGTTGCCTTTTGATTGCATTACGAAGTCAGTTTATTTCTTCTTGACATTTATATGGCTATTAAGTACAGTCTGATCATACTGGGGGAATGCAGCCAACCCAACCAAGCCTATCTGCATACAATAGCAGCAGGGCAATACACTTGTGCCTTTACCTACTGACAGTTTATCTTGCTTCTTAGTGGACATGAGTATTTCTCATTTGACCTGTCAACAAAATTCACTTCAGATGGTAAAATTCCAGCATCAGAGTGATCCTCTAACATAAAAGGTACAAAGAAAATGCCACTTCATCCATACATCAGCCATGCTGTGATCCATATAGCTAATCCCACAGAATGCTGTGTGTTTCAGATGGAACCTTAACCTTAAATGGATGTGCAAGGTTACACGACAGGAATGCAAACACCCTGCTAATTCTTAAAGCCTGGGTATTTCTCAGGTGGTAGGACTGCAATTTAAAACTTATTTCTCTGTTCTGATGATGACCTTGCTGATCTGCACATGATGGATGGGAAGCATGAACTCCTCTGCCCCTTCAAAAAACGTGCAGTCAAAAGAGAGTTTAGGTACAATATTGGTTCTCTAATATATACAGTGTGAAGAGCTCATTTCAGGAAGCTTTAAAAAGCACATTATGCAGAAGATTCGTTGCTGAAAAGTTGCTAAGAGGCTTCAGTAGTGCAGGCAGAAGATACAGTTACAAAATGTAAATAAAATACACTTAGTAAAATGCAAAGGAACTCTGAATGAAATTCCTCTGGTGTAGCAGCCCATTCAAGGTTTATGACCGCTCAGGTTCCACCTAAGCCAGCAGCAGAGCATTTCAGTCTTTGAGATTTCATCTAGATTTTGGTGACATGCAAAGACGTGTCCTGGAGTCTGGAGACCAAAGGAATGAAAAAAACACACTTTGAGTAGATGGAATAGCTTTTAAAAATAACATTTTCATCTACTGCTCTTGGCTAGCTTGATTGAATGGTTTAACATTGCTTATTTTAGTTAACATGCCTTGTTGCTACTGCCTGGCCATGCACTGCTGTTTTTTTGCTGAAAAATTAGGCCTTTTGAACCAGAGAAACCATTGAAAAAAACCCCTTTGAGTCTTTGCCCTGCCCAGCCCCTTTTCAGGAGTTCACCTGTTTGCTTATGTCACCTTTGTTTGTTCTGCAGTAAATTCAGCACTGGGATTGTCCTTTTAGCAAGTTACTTGCGTGTTTTGCCACAGTCTGAAGCAGTAAGTGTCTTGGGGGAATGCTAAGCATGGACCATTTTTTATTTCTATTACCAATTTTTTTGGTAAAATAATTAAAAAACCCCAACCAACCCTTGCTTAGTTGCAGAAAAAGAAAATATTTTTGAAGGTTAGCAAGGAATATTATTAACACCTTGACATCTACTCTGCTGATAAGAATCAAAAAAAGTAAAAGCATGATGATCCAAGCCCCTAGTCTTCACATATCAATTTGCCCTTAGTCTTTAGGAGACAAACCAAAGAGAAGTAAAATGTGAAACACAGCTCCAGATTTTATTTAGCGTCTTGTATTAATCTTTCACTGCTTCAAAAGAGAATGAAGTAAAATTACAAACAAAGAAGTGAAATTCTCACTTATGGTAGAGAGTACTCCCCCTGCCCCCAGGACGAAGCATTTTAGGCACCAGGGATGGACAGCAAAGTCCTCAGACCAGCTCTGACCCTGGTCCAGCAGTGTCTAGAGATATTACCATCACACAGGGGGTCTCACTTTCCTCCTCTCCTCTCCCTCCAACCCCGAAAGCTGCAGTGTAAGATGCTTCCCCAAGGGGCAGGGAAACCCCTGAACAGCTTCCTCAAAACCTGCTCATAAACTCGGCCCACACACAGCACAGCCAAGCCACTTCCATGGGGTCCTCCACAGTGGCCAGGTTTATTTGGGCATACGGGTGTAATATAGGCTATTAATATCCATGATGAGCACAATACAGAGAAAGCAGCGTCTGGGGTATTGACCTGAATATAAAGCTTAGTAAGTGTTATGGCTTCAGCAGTACTTGAGTTTAGTGCTCGGACAGTTTTTTCTAAATTACATACATGTCTTCATGTCCTATCACTAAAGCATTTATTTCTCTTCCATTTCTCATGAGTGAATAAAAGCAGAAAGAGTAATCTCTCTGAAAGTAAACCCCAAGAAAATAAGTACCACTTGAGATATTCCTATAAGGAAGCAAGGCTAATCCAGGAATATAAGGCTTCTATTGCCCTTTCTTTAGTGGGATGCCAAAGGCTGTGTCTACATGCCTCATGGCATGCCTATTCACATGGCCATGGCCAGGGATCTGGGCTGAGCTGGAAGCTGGTAAATGAGAGCTGAAAGGTGGTAAAGATAAAAAGCAGATTCACAAACTACTTCTCAGCCATGACTTACTCTGAGATTAATGGGAGTTCATTTCGGGTCAAAGACAAACAAGCTGGCTGAAACAACAGGAATGTGAGATTCTCCTGTCCAGCGATGGATGGGTTTCATCTCAATGGACTTCAGTCATCTAAAAGTCAGAGGTCTATTCCAAAATAGTTGTCTTCAATCCCTGCATAAGGAATAGTGAAGGTACTTCCTGAGGGTTAATTCTCCCATCCCTTCCCCTCCTATCCAAGATGTGTTATCCTGGGGCAGTGCCGGTTTCCCTCTGTTGTCTCTGGGGAGGGTCTAGAAAACCAGGTCTAGCCAATCCCTCTCCAGTCTTAGTTCACTCGTGTTTAATTGTGGGCAAGGTTGATGTGGTTTAGATGTGACTATAAGGTGTGTTATGGCACTACTATGGTGTATGGACTATGCAGAACTCTCCTTTTGGAGATAACCTACAGCTTGACTGCTATGTGTATATTCATCTTACAGTGAGACAGAGTTTGGCAGGGTCTGAAAAGAGCACATTCAGTGTACAGCTTTAAATTGCCTCAGAGCTTACTGAGTTCATCTGCAGACTTATTGAAATGCACAGAAAAAATAATCTGACTCCATGCTCAACAGTTGTACCTCAATGGTAGGACTGATTTTGCCAAACGAATTACAAGGTCTAATTTAAAGATCAGTTTGTTTGTATTGGGATATTTTTTAAGAATCAGATGTCTTTCAAGTCAGTGAGTGCTCTGTTTTTAGTAGAGATTTTATAGATATGACTTGCATGAAAACAAGACCTGCTAAGCTTCTCTTTCAAAAATTCGTTGGCTTTGTGCTCCTTCTACTAAATGGGGTCAGAAGTTGATATTCAGATGATATTAATGAGGGTGTTAAGAGTTACTCTGATGTAACATTTGTAGAAAAATAGCCTAGAAAGTGAACAGGGACTTGTAAATTACCTCAGGACCACTTCAAGCGTGGTTTAATAGGCAGTTGCTACTGCTGCCACACTGGTCTGTAGTGCCTTGGCATGTTCTTAAAAAATGTAGGTACAAGCGACTCTCAGTATACAGTGCTCAGGACACTGAAGACAAAATGAAGCTAGAGCAACTGGAGGGTCTCTGAAGATCATGCACATCAGGGAGGTGGGATCCATTTAATCTAGCTTCAGCTGTCTAAAAGCTGCAGGTCTGGTTTAAGCAGGTGGTCTGGTCTACTCTATAATCAGTGCAAAGAGAAACACCTCTCCAGATTTAATCCAGTTTAGACATTTAGGTTATGGTGGGATAAACCCCATGACATAACCTGGGCCATGTCTTTGCCTAACTTTTAGATGGCTGACAGAAATCTTCCCACCAAGACAAAAGAGAATTGATTCTGGTCGAGAGACTCAGAGGTTTTACCTGCAAATCAAAAGTGAGTGAAATCATTGACACAAATGGCTGTCAAGATGCTAACAGGGTGTCAGTGTGACTTCCAGGTGGAGAAACATGGTTTTCTTCTTTGAAAAATAGTGTAACTTCTGTACATCAGAGGGAGGGTTAAAAGTCTAACTCTTGTGGAGACAAGGATAGTGGATTTTTCAAGAGGCTTAAGGACATGGAAAGAGCAGATTACCCTGTTGTCACCTTTTCTGACTCCCTTTACCAACTGCTGACATGCAGTAGAATTTGTCTGAAGATGGGGATTAATGTAATGGCTGTTATTATTTCTCGGTACTTTTTCTGATGAAATTTGATCACTCTTCTCCACATTCCTGTTCCTCACCTGCTCGGGGAGGCAAACATAATTCTTTGAAAATAAAAGCGATCCAGACCAAAAAACTCATCATGAGTTTTTTGTCTCATATGAGACCATATCTCACTTGAACTCTCACAAATATTTCTCTTATTAAATATAGTGAATTCTATTACAGTCTGGTTTTGGTCACTGGGTAAACCAACTTGATCCTATCTTTTTCAATATTGGTTTTGTAAGCATCTTCATTGCTTTATTTATTTATAGATATGTACTGCCCAAGGCAATATGGATAATATGTAAAATGTCTTTTGTTCTGGTCCAATCATAGAATCATAGAATGGTTTGGGTTGGAAGAGACCTTAAAGACCATCTAGTTCCAACCCCCCTGCCATCGGCAGGGACACCCTCCACTAGACCAGGTTGCTCAAAGCCTCATCCAGCCTGGCCTTGAACACTCCCAGGGATGGGGCAGCCACAGCTTCTCTGGGCAACCTGTTCCAGTGCTTCACCACCCTCTCCATGAAGAATTTCTTCCTGATATCTAATCTAAACCTCCCCTCTTTCAGTTTAAACTCATTACCCCTTGTCCTGTCACTAGAGGCCCTTGTAAAAAGCCTCCCCCCCCGCTTCCTTGTAGGCCCATATAAGGGTGGCAAAATCAAAATTTTACTATGCTGTGGCATGTTTGGAGGATTAATGTCATGATGCTATTGAAGACATTGCTTGAAACCCTTACCAAGAATGGACAGGATGACCCAAGGCCTAGGTCTCTCAGTTGTTCAGGTCTGGTCAGAGTAGGGTGGTAGGAGTGTCTTCCAACATACTCACCCGGGTGTCCTTTGTATAGGAACTGCACATCAAGGCAGGGTGGCTTATGCGTACCTTAGATTCACCTTGATATAAGTTAAATTGCAACCACAAAGTCAAACTCACTTGGAAGTGTTCCTGCATCTGCCAGTTCAGACACAGCCCACAATAATTAATGTGTCAAATCTTTTCTTGGGCTAGGGGCTCTCAGTCTTATATGAAGTTTGGAAAACACCTACGAATGTTCCTGAAAGTTTGTATGTTACAGAAGAGATGCATGGTTCCCACACAGGCTCTCATGTAACACTGTACTCTCTGTTGGCAGAAGCTTTTATCTTGATCTTTGCTTAAAGGTGATTTTGCAAAGTATCAGTTGCCTGAAAGGTGCCATTGAGGCCCAAAACTGTAATGCAAACATCAAATAAAGATGAAGGAATGAATTTTCTGTAATATTTTAGTCAGAAGGCCTTCACTGGAGTGACTAGAATCACTGGCTTTAACAAGAATGAACATATTTTGGAAGCTTGTTGCTGAGCAAATTCTGGAATGAGGGATCCTCATTTGCTGAGAATTTTCACAAGCCAGATATAGTTGTAAGGGCTTTAATGTCTTGCTTGTAGTTGTTTCTTTTCCCATACACTTTATTCAGAAATTGAAACAAGGCAAAAATGCGTGACAGTCCATAAAAATATCTGTCAAGAGCAGATAAAACTCACTACATTAAGTTCTGAATATCCTGTTACTACCTGAATTTAACCACATATCGAATTAATTCCCTTTAGGTGCATAAATACCTACAAAGTTGTTGATCATGTGAAAACAAGTGTTTTCCTAACTGTTGCAATACAATAATATGATTTTTTTTAGAAACATATAAATGCAAGAAAAATACTTCGGAACATTGTTAGTATTAAAATTCAACATTATCTCAGTTAACAAGTCAGTTAACAAGAATTTATGCTTCTTTTACTTAATGCCTGCTGAGCTGAGTATGACTTTTGCTATTCAGGGATCAAGTAAGCACCCTGTTGATTGTACTAAAGGTGTACGAAGGGCATTAGATGGAAACATAATCTGACAGGAAAATTAGAGAAGCAGTAGGGTGGAAACAACCACCACCCAGTTATACAGAGTAGTAGCCTGCTATGGAAATGACAGCAGCAGCTAGGAGGAAGTTTCAGTACTGGCCAAACATTTTATTTTTACAGTGCTGTAATAATGAGCCAGCACAAGAATGACTGTGGTTGAAAACTGAGTTAGCATGAAGCACTAAGTCAGGCCAGGAATGCACCAAAGTACATCCCTGGAGCCTGTTCATGGCAGCAGCTGCTTGACGTGTGCTGGAGAATTCCCAGCTTTATCTGTGATTGGAGTTAGGGATCGAAGGAACCTTTTCAGCTCACATTTGTATCACTCTGCTTTTAGTGCATGGCAGCAACATCAGAAACACCTGAACGCTCCATTATATGAGACCGTGGAATGCAAAGCGCATATGGGATCTGGCGGCAGAAGGAATAAAGCCAATGCTTGCATTTAGTGATGAACTCAGTTTTCTTCCTGCTTTTCTGTGGGAAGTTTGGTGTTTTGCAGTAAACATGAAAGAAGAGAGCCTGGGGAAAGGTGGGGAGGAGAAAGTTAAAAAAACAGTAGTGCAGTGGGATTGCGGAAACTGTGAGGGCAGTACCAGGAGGGGTTCCCGAGCTGCGATGTTCCCCTGGGTGCTGATTGCATGCTTGTGGTGGAGTGGCTTTCATAGCCACAGTTACAGCAGGAACAGAATACATGATACAGGGTGGTGGATGCTAAAAAGGAAGAACATGTGGTCCTTTGAGACTGGGGAGGCGATGCAGATTCATGGGGGAAAAGAGATATAGGAAGTACAGCCAGTAGAGAAAAACACACTTGTTATCAGTAAGATCTGTAGAACTCAAGCCTATAGCTACTACATTGGGACATTTTACCTCGTATAAGCAGAATTTGTTTTTTTTCCTTCCTGGTAATGTCTTGGGTGAACTGGTGTGATGTGGCTATCAAAAAGTTTTGCTTAAAATCCTTCAGTGAATCCTGCACAGGCCAGCCTGCCTTTCCCACAACAGAGCTGCTCCACTGGTGTTGGACTGGCGAGTACGGTGTGGAGCAGAATCTGTCCTTTCGACCTTCGTGTGTTCCAGAAATAATTTGGGAAATGTGGAAGTTTTTCTTTGTCCTCAGCTCTGCGGTGGTTTGTAATAGAAGCCAATACATAGCAGAAACAAAAGGAAGCTGTCACGTTGATAACTCTGCACTGAATACAAGTGTAAGTGCTCTCCATCCAGAAACAGCTACATTTTGATGCCATTCATCTTCTGAATGCGTGCTCAGATTTTAATTTGGCCCTTCCATAGATGCTTGGTTTTGCAATTTGGACAGGTGAAACCAGCAAGTATGCAATTTATGTAAACTAAGTGGCCAGTTAAGTGAAAAAAGGTTTAAAGTGTACTGGCTACAGCTCTGATTTCCACTCCAGCAACTCCAGCTCCAAGACAGGACATGTGGATGAGTTCTTTATTTTGAAAGCAAGTTCCTTAAGAACGACAGGGTGATTTTTGAAAGATGTGGATATATATGAATTATGATCTTTCTAAAAAAATCCTACAAATCAAAAACAACCCAATGACCCAAAACCTCAGTAACAAAAAAGAAGTAACCTGTGAGTGAACTTTAAGGCTGTTATATTATTTTTTATAAAGCAAGCTGACAAACTGTGTTTCAAAATGAAGACTGTTCCATGGAAGAGATCTATGACTGGACTATTTTGCTATGTCTTAGTATTAAAAAATAACCCACCTGAAAATTTGCCTGTTAGATATCCTGATGAAAACCAGAGTAGTGGCACAGATCCAAAGGAATAAATGGAGATATATCAATTTGTACCTACTGCAGGTTTAACTCTTGATTTTTATTCAAGAGCTTCAGCTCTTAGGACTACTGCTAAACACTGATTTTCTCTGTGGTGTGACATAGCAATGCATACAGTGAGACACCTCTAAGTGGAGAAATAAAGCAAAGAATAAGCAGAGAAATAGAGCAAAAAATATTTAGAGAGAACTGGGCACAAGAACAAACGTGTAAGTGGCTTCTGCGTTTATCATCAGAGGATCTCATGTAACTGAGAGCTGAGCTTTGTCAGCTCAGGTATCTCTACAGCTTGCTGTGTCATGGGAAGGCAACTGTGTGGCACCATCTATGACAGCAGTGACGGCTGTGCTCTGCAGGTCACCAGCACAGCCTGGGAGGAGGTGGTTTGTCCTGTGAGTAGCCCTTACCAGTCCCAATGCCTTCTGGAGCAGAGGCGGTGAGCTCAGCTTTAATGCACTAGATAGCATAATGGTCTGAATATTTTTGTCTGAGTGAAAACAAACAAATATTCTAAAAGTATTGGCCAAATAAACTAATATCATCCCACATAGGATTTCTAAGGAATTCTAGCAATTCTAGAGATAAAGATAACATTAATTGGAGCACTACCAGCTAAAGCAAGCCCAGTTCCTAGTAGGGGAAAGACTTATGTAATCTCAGTGGTGATAAGGACAAGCTGGGAAATGAATGAAGGAGAAACTGCATGACAGCATAAATTCACCTACCTGCACCCCATCTAATGTGCTCCTTCTTACATCCAGTCTTACAAGGGTGTATCTTTAAACCAGTTATTTCTATACTAATGGGCCGTTAAAATAGACTGGAAAGAGATAAGACTTTTGTTTTGTAATTATTTTTATTTTATCAGCACATAAGGCAAACTTTGAAGAGATGAAGCATCAACTTTGATTTAGTTATCTGTACATGATGAACCAGATCAGAGCTTTGTACTCTCCCAAGTTTTGAGGGTTACTGGTGAATCAGGGATTCAAGACCTTTGTGGAAGTAAGAGTAGTGTGGGAGCCAGTTGGACTGAGAGAAGCATAGAATCATGGAATGGTTTGGGTTGGAAGGGACCTTAAAGACCATCCAGTTCCAACCCCCCTGCCATGGGCAGGGACACCTTCCACTAGACCAGGTTGCTCAAAGCCTCACCCATTCCCATTCCATGAGAAGTGGGAACTGTTTTCTGCATTTTAGATAGTGCTTATTACTGGGGTCATTGCTTGAGAGGAAAGAAGGGGCTGTCTATAAAATCATAAAGGGAGGGAGTAAGTGAATATAGCACAGTTGTGTGCATTTCTTATAACACAAAGATTGAATGCCACCTCCTGATGAGATGATGTGTCGAAGGTAGTGGTGACTCCCAGATCCAAGAGAATAACTTGTGGCGGTTGCACTTTACCCTTTCTTAATTTTTGCCCTAAGTATTTACTCCTGGGCACTGCTGGAGGCCTTAACTACCATGCCTGCTTTTAAGGTCTGATGTGGTAGCATAGAAGATGAGAAGCAGAAGTGTTACCACATGGCTGTTCTTTCCTACAGGGTGGAGATGGGGCCACTGTGCATCCCTGTACTGGAATGGTAGGACAACAGGAGAGGTGTACTGTGGTGCACAGAGGCCCAGATTTCCAAATACATCCTTATATTTCAGAGGTTAGTAACTGAAGTATGTGAAAAAAATATAGAAATGTTCTAATTGCTGTATTGTGAATAAAAGATCAGGCATAATTTTATTTCAAGAAGCAGGTCCTAGATCTGGAGTGAGTCCAGCAGTAGCAATTAATTTTGCACTCAGGTTTGAAAAGGTAACATAGGAAGAAGTGATCAAGTTAGCTCAATACAGCCAAGCTTCCATTTACTACCAGTTTAATGGTATTAAACATCTTTGCACGTTCTTTATGTGGGCTGATGATTTTTTTTTTTTTGCTTCCTATTTTGTTGGGCTTCATAAGGTCACCCAGAATACTCTACATATATCTAAATGATGGCATGGTATTTATTTACTGACGGTTATTTCTTTGCCAAAATAGAAAATAGCTGTAGACTTAAAATAGATTCTTGCATTATTCCCCATGGTCTCTTCAAACTCAAGAAGCTGGAGCTATTAATGGAGCCAAATTAAAGTGCATGTGACTGATCAAATTTAACACATACAACAGAAGTTGAGTGATACTCAAAGCCTGTAGTTTTAATGACAAAACAAGCCAATACATCATTTCAAATGATTCATATAAACATGTAATAAGAACATCTATTTACTTGTCCAAACCTTGAGAAAAATAATTTGTTACTTTGAGCGGTGCAGTAGTTGCTGAGTGTTTTGCTCTGCCTTCAGATTATGATGTATGAACTGGATTCATCGGAAATGCATTGGATGTTATAAATGTGTCTCCTGGATTTTGACTCTCATTTGGCCTCATGGGCTGTTTGCAAGGATATCCTGATCATTAAATACGGCTATTTCTTTAGGTGCTTAAGGAAATCTCAGTTCACCTGGTACTCCTAGTTGTTGGAAAGAAACTTTCTGCCCTTTAGCTATTAGTTCTTATGGTAGTGACTCCCTGCTTCACCACAGGCAAAGCCTGGTACAAATCCCACTTTTGTGCACAGGTGTTGCCTCACAGTAAACAGGTTGTCACTCTCCCATCTGAGTTCAGTCATGACGCAATGACTGGAGCTTTGGCAGGTAGTGAACTTATGCTCCATCATAACAACAGATAAAGGATAAAAAGAAAAGGGTACAGGACTGCTTTAGTTAGGTACATTACTTAGCCAGAATTTTGGGTGGAATGAAACAGCTGAGGGAAAAATCTCTCTGCCTCATCTGTTAGTGACAGAAAAAACCATAGCTACAGAGAGAACTTCATATAAACTCAACACTCCAAAATGGCTTAGGGATACTTTAGGGTCTCTGTAAACTAATACAAAGCAGAAATCTGATGAGTTTCAGAAATGAAATAATATTTGTTTAGAAAAGGTCACCTGAGCTGTAGCAATGAAAGCTGAATACTTTCTTAGAGGGGCTCAGAGACTGCTTCTCATTCCCGAGGATCCTCTGCTGTTAAAAAGTGCTCTTTCATAGGTGACAAGTGTTAGGCAAGATGTAACATCGCTGTGTTTTTGGCCTTTGGCTGTAACTTTGCTGGACTGCAGCGAGGCTGATTGATTGAATTCCCATGAAGGTCCTTCTGCTTGACCATGCTGTGTTTTCCCCAGGCAGGCTCACACCTGTTGCTGCAGAGACTGTAGGATGATACTCCGTGACAATGAATCCCGCAGCCTATTTGGTAGAGGAGAAGGGATGGTTTAATGATGCCTTCAGTGTTCATATTGATGGGTGAGGCACAGAATACCAGACTACTAGCAAAGGCAGCCTGAGCATGAGATTTTGTTATCATTCATATGGACACACTGTTGCTGTGGTCTTCTAAGTTATGGTCTCCTTTTCAGTGCAGATGGAGATGCCTTCTCTTTGTAGATAGAGAAAGTGTATACTGGTTTCAGAAACTGTAAAAGACATAAACCAGGGGTGTTTGCTAGCTAGGGACTGTTTCTTAAATCTCTGATACTAATCTGTGGTACTGATACTTCATGAAGGATGCCGTGTACATGTGTTTAAAAGTCGATTTTAGGGTTGCGTCCATTGACATAGGAAGATTTGTGTTGCTTGAGGATATGACCAGCAGCTTATTCCTGCAGATGAAATTATTGGGATTCTCTGCATTGCCCTGTGCTGAAGGACACATAAAGGTCTGTGTGACAGGAGGAAGCGCAGTTGGCTCTGTTAGACTACTCCTGGTTTGGTGTTTTTTTTTGTTTTTTTTTTTTTTTTTTTAACTTGCCTATTTCTGTTGCATCTTATTCTTGACAACATCCCTGAAGTATTTATGACCAAAATTCTTCACACATGATTACTAACTCTTGAAAAGAGTCTCTTTCTCAAGAGACCTTTAGATGGCTGGCATGGTTGACCACAAAGGCAAGGCAGAAATTTCATTCAGAAATCAAAGAAAAAAGACTTGAAAGAGAAACCTGAAAGGAAAGGAAAAAGTGAGCTTGAATATGCTTTACATGGGCCTATTTAGTTCACATTTTATTTGTACTGGGTACCATGAGGAACAGTGCTGAACACTGCAGTGGAGCTCCAGGGACTTTTTTAATTCTTCCCTTGCATCCCAGAATTGATTGTTTTCTGAAAGCAGGTACCTCAGGACTCTCTGGGTAGCTCCTAGCTTTTTACCACATCTTCCTTTGTTTTCACACTGGCAACTCTCCTATTCCCAGACCCAGAAAAGCCACATGACTTTTATTCCCTAGTGCACCACCCAACAACTGAGCTGCTCTAAATTTCAGCTTGTGTGAATATGTAGGAGTTGATTGTCTCTCCTGACATGTGCTGCTGTGCTCTTATTTACATGTGTATGAGCTGATTTTGCTGGCGGGCACACAGTTTTACAAAATTTCAAATTTTACAGACTGGAACAGCAAGAGGCTGTGTCCTAAAGTCCCCCTGTGGTTTCAACTGCCCAATCTTGCCAATTTTTCTCCTAAACAGTTTGCTTTCATAAACGTGCACTAGGCAAGATCTATTGATCTGCCTTACAGTTTTCATTCTTTCTAAATTGAAATACTGATGTTTCACAGTAAAATGACACTTTCTGCCTCCCTTCCACACTCTGAGAAACAAGGCGTGACATGCTTTGTCTTAGGCTTTTGGAGGTCAAGGGGAGAGAAAGGCAGAGACTGTTGAAATCTTGTTCTATCACATTAGCTGGGAACATGGGAAAATGAGAGTTTGGCCACTGCAGTATGTCTCCCTGTGCTGGAGGTAGAAAATGCTCAATAACTGCATTTCTTAAAGGCTGATGCAGAAGGAGGCTGGAAAGGATGCTACAACACAGCCAGGCATGAACTTGTTTACCTTCTCTACCTGGACTCTGGCACGTGCACATGGCTAAATAGAAAACCTTCTGAATCACTCTGAGTGATTTAGACATGTGAAATAGCTGTTACCCTGAAAAGCATGTAACAGACACTCATATTGGATGTCATTATGAACAGACAAAGACATCTCCTTTACATACTAGTAGGATGTTGGAGAACACCACTGGCATTGCTTGTAAGAGATGCTGAGTCTGGCTCCACTCTGATTTGCTTCATAGTAACTCCATTGATTTTGTATGTTTTATACTTGTTTTACACTACTCGAACTCTTAGGAGGAGTTGTCTTAGGCTGATTATTTCCATGATATAAATTCAACACACTCAGACTCCGCTGGAACAGTCAATGTCTATTGTCACCTATTCAATTTGCATTGCCCAACCCAGAATTTTCTGCCCTTTTACTGTAGAAGAAACTCCAACAAAACCATGTGTTTGTTGAAAACGGTAACATTAAACCCTAGATCAAATACCCAAGACTTATGTTAGTTCTGCACAGCTCTTTATAATGGTCCCTGATGAGTTTAAATAAAGGTACTAAATGCTGAAGTCTATCCAGTGACTCTCTGGGAATCGTATACAACTCCTGCCTGGCAGATGGACTGTATGGCATTAAAGCAGAAGTGCAGTTCAGAGAAGGACGTTGGATATTAACTACGAGCCAGTATGATGAACTCAGTTGGTCAACAACAGAGAATAATTTATCCTGAAACTTACTGTTTCCTTATTTTTCATCCTTTTCAGGTGAAATACAGGGTAGAAAATGAGTAAGCCCCTTTACTGATTGATAGGATAAATGCAGAAAAACTAGTGCCTCCCAAAAAGCCTCAGTGTGGTTCTATTTATAGTGAACTGAAGATCCAGAGAGCTGTGGAGTAAATCTGTTTATCTGAGGGGTCTTGCTGTACTCCACACTACAACCCGATTGGTACAATAAAATCAAGCATAAGCTGGTACTATCCTGACAGAGCAGTGCTTGCTGGTGTCACACCTCCTGTTATTTTCTGTTGCAGAGCTAATGGTTGTCGTACTCTGATATAAATTAAGATACTATTATTGTGGCTTTTGAGTTATTAACAAGTAGTAAAACATATGAGGAAATTAATTTTGTGTTCAGTTTATGCATATAACTAACTACAAGGAAAGTATCAAATAAACTGGGAATGATTAATAAAATTAATAACTTGAATTCCTTATTTTCTGAAACGGTAATTTGAGCGTGTGGGCTGAATTCTGACCTCAATTCCCACAGAATTCACTTTTCTCCAATTTAGGCTGGTGTAACTGAGAAGAATTTACTCACTATGTTTAAAATAGAGACAGAAATTACTCATAACCAAGGCACTTCTTCACTACTATTCACGCTTGTTCCCTTAGCACTGTTGTTGCAGTTGTTTTTTTTCTATGGTAGCAAATAAACAAATTAACATAAATATTATTTGTTAGGATGTTCTATTAAAAGATATTGAGACCATGGAGAGAAAGACATTAATGATGAAAGCCGCATGAAGATTCACCTCCCGCAGACTTTGTGTCTCTGTGATTTAAACAACCACTCTAAATTATTCTCAAGGTTTCCAGACCAATTTTGTTCAACCTTTAGTTAAAGATCCCTTCTAGCAGGCAACCGGTTTTATTAATCGCTTGGGTGGTCATATAAGCCAGTGTGCTTTGTACACATCATGTAATAACTCTACAGTGACTCTAAAATTGCTGCACATTTTATTACGCAGTGACATATACATAGCAGATAAGAGGTTATGGTTGTAGGCAAAGTGTATTTCTTGTAGCCTGAAGCAGTGAATGAAACCGATACTCAGGATTTAGAAAGAAAACCCCATCAGCAGAGACAAAATTACAGTGTAGTGCCGCTTTTCCTTCCCACCAGTGTTTCTGCAGGGAGATCCGCAGTGCAGCCTGCAATTCCAGTCCACGAAGGCTAAAAATAGGCACCCGGCGCTCCCCGGTTGCAATGCTTCACATCACGCGAGCACGTGGAAAAAACATCTCGCGCATACATTTCAGGAGCAAGGGTGCTGCCTCAGGAGTCCCTTCACCTCCCTGCTGCTCCCAGCATGGACTGGGAGCAACTGGGATGGGTGCAGGAGTGTTGGGGCAGCAGCAGCGCTGGAGGGGCAGCAGTTTTGCCTGGTTTTCCCTCTATCTGTGCCTGTCCCAGTGCTGGCACTGTCACCTCAGGAGCAAATTGTTGGGTGCGCTGGGTGCAGCTGGCCATCGCCTGATGTCAGCCCGCCTGTACCGGCTATAGATGGGTGAAGTAAAAACAGCCCCTGCTTTCCTGTTTATGCACTCAGGCTTCCTCTGAGAAGTTCCTGAATAAAAACAGTTGGGCTTGACAAAATAGCCTTTCTATTTATTGCGTTGGGAGTGAGCATGGCAATGGTGGAAAGGGGCTGGGTTGACCCAAATGGCTTGCTCACGGCTGTGGGCGGCGTGATGCCAGGTGGCTTTGCAGAAGGGGTTGGCTCATGGCCTGGCCAGGGCTCTGGCCCCTGAGTCCAGGGGCATCCTGTTCCCTGCCACATACAGTTGCACAGACACTCCCCTCCATGCGAGACTGAGACAGAGAAAAAAGCCATTTTACTGGCTTTGTGGCATCCCAGGGTCCTTTCTTCTACCCTGAGGATTTCTTCCTCTCAGTCCTTCCCAGTTAAGCTTGTAAACTGGATTTTGGCTGTTTTCTAAGAGCAGTAAGGAAGGAGGAGTATTTTCAAATATAACTATAGAGACATTTCTATAGATAGGAAGGATGTTAGGTTCTGTTTCTTAATAGTCTTTGGAGCCCTGGCTGTGACTACTGATGCTCCATAGTGTGCAATGAAAAACAAGATCTAAAATATTTAGAGTCAGGATAACTGAGGTCGCAAGGGACCTTGGGGATCATCCAGGCAAAACTCCTGCTCAAAGTGGGGCTAACATAGGTAAGACTTATTGCTTGGAGCCTTGTTCAGATACATTTTGAATAGCTCAGTGGATGGAGCTTCCACCATCTCCCTGGGCCCCTGTTCTAGTGTTGCATCACCTTCATCAGATCTGGTCAGATTTTCACTGACTGCAGCCTGTGACTGCTGCTTCCTGTCCCTTCCTGTGTTTTTGTGGAAGACTGTGAGTCCGTCTTCTCTAAAATCTCCCTCTAGGTTTTTCAAGGCAGCAATAAGATCCGTCCTTAGTCTTCACCAAGCTGACCTTTCACGTCCCTCCTCAAACATCCGGTGATTCCAGCCCTGTGACCTCTGCTGGAGATACTGCCAAAATCTCTCTTGTACTGGGGAGTCCTCAGCTGGGCTCAGTACTCCCGATGGAGCCACACAGATGCCAAACAGGACTGTCTAACCTCTTCCCTTCAGTTTCTGGCTACAGTCCTCCTAATGCAGCTGGTGTATGGTTAGTCTTCAAAGGGTGTGCTGCTTGCCCATACTTAACTTGCTGTCCAAGAGCAGCCCAGTTCTTTCTTGCAGAGTCGCTGCCCTCTCAGTTGGTCCCCAGCCTGTTCTTCCCCATCAGGTTTATTCTTTCCAGGTACAAGAGTTGGCATTAGTCTTTATCATATTTTGTGAAGTTCTTGTTGGCCCACTCCTCCAGCTTGCTGAGCCTTCTCTACCATCAGCCCTAGTCTCCAGTGTATTGACTGTTCCCCCTCCAAATTGACATCAGACTGGTGATGATGCAGTCCATGCCATCACCCAAGTAATTGAAGATGATAGGATCAGCTGTGGTATTAATCTCTGAGGAACATTGCTCTTAAACAGTCAGGACAGTGTTGACTTGCTCTCTCAGCTCAGCAGTCTAGCAAGCCTTTCACCCACCTTGGAATTTTCCCATACTCCATTTCTCCTCCCCTGTTTGTCTCTAGGGGTGCTATGGGGGCTGTGTCAAAAGCCCTTCAAAAATTGATGGAAATGGCATGCGCCACTCTCCACTTGTTCACAGAATCTGCCATCCTATTGTAGAGGGCAATTGGGTTGGCCAGGCACAGTTTGCCCTTGATAAATCTATGCTGCTCTTTTCACTCACCTCAGCCTTCTTCCTGAAAATGGCTCCTGTGAGGATTTCTCTGTCATCTTTACAGGGACCAAGGTGATGCTGACTATTCTGTGGTACCCCTCCTCCATTTTTTCTGAAGCTGTTTGCCTGACTATGATGTTTGTTATATATAGAAACAATTTTTAGTAGTCTGGACTAAGATGTGAATATGAGGGCTAGAACTTAAGGGATTCATTAACTATTTCTTAGAGGAGTCTGCTTTCACTAAAAACTAACACTTCTGGTATTCGGGTGTTTGACAAGATACAACTTACCTGCGGCAGGATAGTATCAGTGGAATGGAAAAAAATTAGAAGAAAAACATAGGATAAAATTCATAAGTTTATCTGAAAATCAGATTACAGTTGCTTAAAACTGTAGAACCCCAATGAAGTCTCTAACCATTAAAGCAATTAAATATGTGATCAAGTTTAAGAGTTGGTGCAGTGCAGCTGATTTAAAATTGAACATTTACTGAGGCATTTTGCTGGATCAAGATTTAAACTAAAAATGTGGATCCAATGTTATGAATCAGAGCCTCTCACCTGCAGAAGGACAGCCAAAAAATCAAAACTCTTTGCCATTTTAACAGAAACAATACTATTGAAAGAACTTGTTAATAGGTCAATTTTAGTGTATATAGGCCAGTCAGTAGAGGGCAACAACATGCTCACTCATTTACAGAACATCAGGTGATCCAGTAGAAGAAACAAGCTCTTTCTGATATATCTGGACTGAGAAAAAAAGGTAAAAAAAGTCCTTATGCCTGTTCTATCTTAGGTTAAAGGGTGAAAAAACTTCTGCAGTGCTGCCAGTTCTGACAAATCAATTTCAAAGGTGTGTAAGTTGACACAAGACATGGTGTCCCCATGATCAGATGGCCATCCAGTGGGCCAGAGCTAATGAGTTGAGTCAAATAAATTAAAAAGTGAGAAACATTTATTAAAAAAAAAAAGAAAACAAACAAACAAAAAAATCCTTGTAAATATTTTCTTTTTTTTTTTTTTTTTTCATCTGGTCGTTGGATTTCATTGTTCATTTGCTGTTGTTCCAGGCATAAGCCATTTGGCTTACACACACGTCTGGCCCACATTTCTGCAAGAGGTCTGCATTTACTGTGATGAGAGAGTCCATCAAAAGAAAAAGAGAGAGATGTGAAGAGGAGATTCTTGGAAATTTGATGACTGGAAAAATGACAGTTCTTGCCAAGGATTTTTTTGAAGACTGGAAAAAACAACAGGACCGGGACCAGCTATCTGTGGGGTAAGGGAGCTTTTAGTGTTGACGTCTTCCATTCCACAGAAAGACACAGATTCCGACCCATTAATCTCTGGTGCGGTCAGGAAGGTCTCCTGTTGTTCATAGTGCATCGGCAGTCAGAAATATTCTCAAAACATTTCAGTAGGATACTTTTTTGTAAAAGTAGAAAAATGACACAAGCATATGCTGTTTAAGAACTCCACCCAAAACTTTTTTAAAAAATGCCACCTGACAAATAAAAATACTTTTAACACAGCCTGATATATATTAAAACCTTAAGAAGTTGAACTAGGTATCAGGAGTATAAAGTTGAGAGTTGATAGAAAGCTGAAAATCTTTTGAATTGTAACACATGGAGCAAACGAATCTGCTACTAAATCTTATGGGGTATTTATAGCAAAAATGATAATAAATTTGTAAAGCTAGACAGTATGTGACAATAGGCTCTGATTTAAGGAAGAAATTACTTGAAACTATGGTAAGGAGAGGTTTCCAGATATCTTTTCCCCTCATTTCATGGACACTATAAAATTTCACCTCTCTCTGCAGGTAAAGGAACACCCCTCACCTGACTGTCAAAAAAGGAAGACAGTGGCCTTGAACAGATACTTGAGCCCCACAATAGCAAAGATGGATGATTACTTTTATATCCCTGAGAGGTGGAACTGTAAGGAACACTACTGGTCCCATGTGCTCAAATGATATGAATCAAGATCTCTGAAATCGTCAATAATCCAGACTATTGTTGCTATTTAGACTTTTGAGCTTTCAGTCTTTTCGAGCTTCTGCCAGTAGTTACAAGGTTTGGATACTTTCAGAGAGATTTTCATGCATTCACAGAGTTCATAGTATTTTAGAAGTTGTAGTAGCTTTGAGGGAAAACACCAGCTATTGAAGTATTTCTGATGAAAGTGTGTCAGTTGGCACACCTGGCCCCTGTCAGCCTCAAGTAGCGCAATACCATCACCAAGATGCTCTCTGCCATTAATTTCATAGTGCAGGTGGTAATTAATTTTGTCCATAGGTTCTTCCAGTTTAGCAAATGTTTATTCACACTGAAAGGTATTTGACTGGCAGAGAGCTCCAAATTCAGACTAAACTAATTTTTCTATGATTTTTAGCAAGTTTTGAGTAATTGTTTCCTCAGTACAACAATTATTCCTTAAAAAAGTCATATATGTGCAGCTCCAACAAGGCACCAGATAGCTTGCAGACAGGACTCCAGAAGGTGCCTGTTAATCTTTTCCTGTTATTTTCTTGATCCTACGGTGTCTTGTACTGCTGAGGAAACAAGACAGTGAGCCAAAGCCAGCTCCCCAGGGAGCTGCCAGAAAAGATGCTTTGTCCCTGAACTGTGAAGATGATTTTTCATTTCCTGCTACTGTTAAATAAACTATATCCCTGTACAGACTTCTTATTGGGCCTATTCTGTTTGGTGCAATGATCACAACGTGGACAAGTCAGGCATACAAATAATATGTATATTATTTGTATATACATACAGATAATTGTGTGTGCTTACTATACACAGCAAGGCAGGCCTTGTTTTAGCCCTGCAGTGCTCCTCTCATGGAGTGTGTGGGGCCTCTGCAGTGCAGAAGACAATAAGGGACACCTGAGGACTAAATTTGACAGAATCACAGATTCACACAATCACAGAATGACTGAGGTTGGACAGGATCTCTGGAGATCATCTAGTACAACCTCTCTGCTCAGAGTAGGGTCACCTACAGCAGGCTGCTCAGGACAGTGTCCAGTTGGATTTTGAATATCTCTAAAGATGGTGACTCCATAGCCTTTCTGGGAAACCACTTGGGGCAAATATTTGACCACTCTTACAGTAAAAAAGTGTTTTCTCAAGTTTAAGTGTGATTTCCTGCATTTCAGTTTATATCTATTGCCCATGTCCTTTCACTGGATACCACTGAGAAGAGCCTGGCTCCCTCTTCTTTACCGCCCCTCCCCATCATGTATTTATATACACTGATAAGCTCCCCTGAGTCTTCTGTTTTCTAGGCTACACAGTCCCAGCTCTCCCATACTTTCCTTGTATAACAGATGCTCCTGTGCCTTGATCATCTTTATGGCCTTTCACTGAAGTCAGTATGTCCATGTCTCTTTTGTACTGGGAGTCTGGGCCTGGATCCAGCACTCCAGATATGTCTCACCCATGTTGAGAGGAGGGGACGGGTCACCCCCTCATCCTGCTAACAACATATTCCTAATGCAGCAGAGGATGCCACTGGCTTTCTGTGCTGCAAGGACACATTGCTGGCTCCTGTACAACTTGGTGTCAACCTGGATCCCCCTGGTCTTTTTTCTGCAAAGCTGTTTTCCAGCTGGTCATAACCCAGCTTGTTCTGGGGCCTGGGCTTATTCCTCCTCAGGTAGAGGACTTGGCATTTCTCCTTGTTGAACTTCATGAGGCTCCTGTGGGCCCATTTCTCCAGGCTGTTAAGGTCCCTGTGAATGACAGCAAGCTCATCTGGTGTTTCAGTCTCTTCTCCCAGTTTTGTATTGTCTGCAAACTTACTGAAGGTTCATTCTGTCCCATTATCCAGTTCTTTAATGAAGATGCTAAAAAGATTTGGCCTCAGTACCAACCCCTGAGGTACTCCAGTGCTGACTGGCCTCCGTCTGAACTTCACGCCACTGATCACAAACATTTAAGCATGGCAGTTCAGCCTGCCTTCCATCCATCTCACTATTCACATCTAACCAGTACTTCAGTTTGTCAATGAGGATGTTATGTGAGAGAGTGTTGAAACCCTTGCTAGAATCAAGATAAGGGATATCCACTGCTTTCTCCTCATCCACCAAGCTAGTCATTTCATCATACAAGGCTATCGGGTTTGTCAGGCATGTTTTCCCCTTTGTTAATCCATGCTGACTACTTCCAATCACCTTCTTGTCCTTCATGTTTGTAAGTGGCTTCCAGAAGGATTTGATCCTTCACCTTCTCAGGGACCGAGGTGAGGCTGGGTGGCCTGTAGTTTCACAGATCCCCATTCTTAATGATAGGAAGAATGTTATTACTCTCTTCTTATTTGCTCTCTTCTGGTTGTCAGGAATTTCTGCTGAGTGTCATGACCTTTCAAAGATAATTGAATTGGCCAGCTCCCTCAGAACTTGTGGGTGTGTCCTGTCAAGCCTCATGGGCTTGTTTATATCCAATTTGCTTAAATGTTCCCTAACCTGATCCTTCTCTAGTGAGGGTAAGTCTTCTCTCCCACTGGTCTCAGGATCTGAGATTGCTGAAGGCTGGTCTTACCAGTAAAGATCAAGGTGAAGAAGTCATTGAGAACCTCCATGTCCTTTGTCTCCAGATCTCCTGCCCTCTTCAGCAGCAGGACCACATTTTTCATAGTTTTCCTTTAGCTGCTCACATACCTGCAGATGCCTTTCTTGTCATCCTTTTTGTCCCTCCTCAGGTTCAATTTTGGGCTTTGCCTTTAAAATCCCCTTCCTGCATACTCAGACAGTGTCTGTGTAATCCTTCTGGGTCACCTGCCACTGCTCCCACCTCTGCTATGCTTATGCAGAGACAATTCATGTCTCCACCTCTTCCTTCTACTTCCCTGCAACTTGGCAGACAGACAGCATGGCCACTGCCAGAATTGCTCAACAAAAGATGTAAATGGTTTGGCTGTCTTATAAAGCACTTATCTTTAGGTGACTACCCCACACTGTAGAAGCAGAAGTTGCAGCTAGCAATTGAGTTTTGAGGTCCTGAGTAAAATGACTGCAGTTCCCAACAGTGACTAAGCACCGGATTTCATCTTCACTAGCTCAAAGTCAGAATCTGAATGACTGTGTAGAAAATGCTCTTTTCCCAAGCTGAGAGATTGAATTCCAGATTTAAGCCCCAAACGCATTTCCAAAACTTGGCAATAAACACCTCCCCTTGGGAAAGAAAGATATAATGGAGCAGTGAGACAGCTTTAACTGTGGCAGATGTCGAACAAAACTGCCACGCGGAGGACATGAAGTATGTGGATATTCCAAAGGCAATACAAATACTGCTGCTGCTCATTGTCTTTGATACATCTTTGCTAAACTTTGAATAGCCTGTGATTTAGCTGGCAGTGAAGTCTTGTCTTAGTAAGACAAGAGGAACATATCCTGTGTTGGCACTGTTCATGTTTTGGAGAGTCTGAGGTTTTTCCTCCATCAGCTTCCTTCAGAAACAGGAGGCTACACAACCAATTCTCTGAATAGGGTTATGGCATTAACAATGTATTACCCTGCTTGTTGACTTCAGAATTGTTAAGAACAAGGTTGTTGTTGTGAATGTTTCTACAATGTCGTGCAAAGCCTAAACCATTCAGCTCCAAAGAAGCAATCAGAACAATAGACTGGTTAATAACTCCTATCATTAATTTGGGAAAAGTTGTCATTTTAATGCAGGCGAAGAGGCCTCAGATGCAAACCAGACCAACCAGATATGGGCAAGTCAGAACAGAGCATGAAATAATAATAAAGCGTGAAATAATAATAAAGCATGAAGGTCAGGGTACAGGTGACTTCATTGCCATGCCTGTACCCCATCTCACGAGTCACCCTTCGTGGCCGTCAGCTGGAGAGAGAAGCTGTGACTGTGTTGGGGCCACCGACTCCAGCCGACTGGTGGCCAGAGTGCCCTCTGGGCTGCAGGAGAGCTGCAGCTCCGGCTGCCACTTCAGTTGCTGCCATCTAGTGTCACCTGGTGGGAGGACAAACAGCAAAGGTGTCTGTCTTCACTAGCACGAGGTCAGAGGAGATGCTTGCCTTTTGCCTTGAGAAGTACATGGGGTAGAAAGTGTGTTTTCAGTCGTGGCTAGCTTCACACAGCTCTTACCTTTATTCTACCTGCTAGCTCAAAGGTTGGAGCAGTGTTCCAGGAACCTCGGGCTATAGACACTCTTTTTTCCCAAAGGGATTTTAACCCTCATTGTGTATCCCCGGTGAAAGTGCCCTGTCTAATAGGATAAGCACTTTCTGCTTCTAAGTTGTTTCTGGTGCTTGTCCTACCATATGTGATCACATCGTTGCCCCTTCTGGAAATGCCACCACAGTGACTTGGACTGATGTCTCAGTTCTGCGTTGTGCCAGTGATTTGGATTATGAATAAAGTGGGTTTTCACAAGCTTCCTGAGGTGGTCAGGACTTCTGGTGTCCTGTTTGTCCTACAGAGCTCCAGAACTAGGACAGGATCAATCTAGTTCTTGGAGCATTGATAAGATGATTAATTTGCTCATTCTGGGTATCCAGTTACCATGAACATGCAGGAACGTATTATGATGAGAGAGGTCTCTGAAACAATGAGATGAGATTCTGTATATGCTCTAATTATCTTAAGAAGCAGCCCTCTCACTCGATAATAGTATTCTTCTTTTTGTTAGAATGAGATTTTCTAAGATTATTTCTTTTTCTTGACCACAGTATCCTAACTGATGAAGAACACTCACATGGAAAATCTGTAGAGCTTTTGCTAATGGACACAGTGGGGTTTTAGTACAGTCACGGCTCCTCAGGCATTATTTCTTTGACTGGAATTTTTTAGGAACAGGGAGCCTGTGTGTGCAGTATATATATTTATATGTGTATTGTCTAGGATATTAGCAGAACTATTCAAGCACCAGTAAATATGGGAATGTTATGTTGAAAATCTCAGTTATTTCTAATTGATGAAAATACCCTGGTGTTTATACAAAGCTACACAGTGACTCACAATGAAATGAAGTCAGCAAAATACCAGACGTTTTTACATCCAAAACAGAGACAAGTGCCATATGTTCATAAAATACCTTTCTCCTTAGTAAATGTTTATGAAGAAAATGAATGGATAATTTCCAAAAAGAGAAACTTGTGTAATATTATTTTCAGATAACAGAAGAATTTTTCTTTTAAGATTTTTTTCTTTTCATTTACTTATTTTCATTGTAAATCAGATGACATGGGAAGGTACCTACTATACCACTCACGGATTTGTCCTTATTGTGCTTTGGTGCCTGACTACCAGTACCGCACAAAATATGGGAAAAAATTTTTCCCTGCAGACCAGAACCCCCTCTGACTCTTACTGCTTGATGGGTGCAGGATCTAGTACCTGTGGTCAGTGTGAACTGTACCTGGTAGATGTTGAGCCTGGTGGAATGTAATGTGGAAGACACTTCCCACCTCAATGCTTGGTCTTGAAAGGTACTGAGTTCAGTGTGAACTGAGCCCTCTGAGGAGATGGTAAGAGGTACTGTTTCTCCTCCAGTTATGTGGGAATTGGGTAGAATCAGGTTTAGTCCTGATATTAAATATTCTCCTACTGAGCTTTTCTGCACTAACTGGAATAAGTTTTTCAGCTTCAATTACTGTGGATCTTTTAGTAGTGGGTAACCTAAAGGTCTTGATCGATGCTGAAGATGTGAACCAGAGGATGGGTCATATGAGGGAACAAAACAGATACTACAGGTAGGTACCAAGTGTTTTCTTTCTTTTACAATATAAAGACAAGGAATCATTAAAGGGGCTATTTCAAAGCAAACAAAAAGAGATGGTTTCATTGAGACAGTTAAGCTGTGGAACTCCTTGCTGAAAAATACCACGACTATAAAAGATTTGCATGGATTCAAACACAATTGAGCATATTCATGGGAGAAAAATAGCTACCAAGAGCCATTAAATAGATAGATATGTTTCCACCCAAGAAAGTCCCATCTGCAAGTTGCTGAGGTCTAGAGACTATGAAGTTTTACTCTGCACTTGCCTTGTTCTTGAACTCTTCCCTGTGCATCCGTTGCTGGAACTGGACAACAGGCTGGATTGAACTGTGGTGTGAATCAGTATGTTCTTAGGTAGCATAGCTACATGTTTGAACTTTGTGCCAATGAAGATGACAAAAAACAACTCTCACATTCAACTCTGAGCAGTCCTCAGTAGCCCAGAATGGATTCCAGGTAGCAGGAGAGGTGCAGGATGTAAAAAGTGCAATATGATAGCCATCCTGGGAAATAAAACAATGGAACAAACAACTTTTTTATTGCATCTAACTGAGAGAAGAATTGTTCATTTGGCTGAGTTGTAGATCTTCAGGTTCTGCGATAATACATTGCCTATCCTTGTATGCAAAAAGAAAGCCACAGAAACAAACATATCCATCTGGGTTCATACAGATTTATTGTTAGCTTTGAGACTTAATTTCACCTGGAGCCTACCTTCAAAGCCAGCTATTGTAGCTAATCATAGTCTTAACATTTTTTGTTTTGATGATATTTCAACCAACCACTAAGCTTGTTTCTTTTCTTTGACTTGGCTATATTTTTTACATTTCCAACATGCCAGTTTTCCTATGTTCCTCTTCATTTGGGCCAATATAAAGCACCCTCAGTTATTTTATAATATTTGAATGATTCTAGTTTATTTTGTGTGTGAGGATGAGGGGTTTAATATCCATTCCTGTTACACTGGAGAATTTACAGTCCTGGAGCCTGTACACAAAATCACATCTTATATTCAAACCTCCACCTTTAGCTGATAATAATGTAGGAAGTGTGCCTTGTGGGTTGTCCTGTACTAATTGTCTGATAATTTACCATGGTCTCACTGGTAGTTCTGGCAACCACAATCCATGTTTTGTTTGCTAACAGGTTTTTCTTAATCAGATGAGAAGGTATACAATCTACCTTTAGCTTTGTTTCTTAAATTTGAGGGGCCATGTCTGCAACCAGTAGACCTTTCAGGGTTTTATTCCTTTTGTATGCTGAAAGTCAGGTTTTGTGTTTGTGAGACACAGGAAAACACAATGTTTATCTAGCCCCTTTTGTTAGCTAGAGCTGATGATAAGCCATTCGCAGCTGCTGACCTTCTACCTACCAATCCAACCTTTTGATTACTTGATACGAATGCAACATTCAACAAGCGAGTGCTGGCATTTGCATTTCCGGGTCTCAAATTTTAAACATCGATCCCCAGTCTTTACAGGTCTGGACCTAGTTCTGTTCTGGAATAGCCTTTGAGACTGATGTGTTGGTACTTCAGACCCAGAGATTCTATAACTCTTGCAGTTTCTCAGAGTTGTTGTGCATCCCAGTGCCACTGGGTTGCTGGCAGGACAGCACTAGCAGGTTGCTGGTCCTTGCTGCCAGATGATGCTCTCCATTCCAAGGACAGCTTCAGCCTTTCCTTCTCTGTTGATCACAATCCTCTTTGCAATCAGCCGGTAACCTTGTTGAGTGTGCACTGCAGGGAGCAAGGGCTATTCCCTCTTCTGGCAGTTTTCCTTTTGGTCTGTCTTTTCTAATGTATTTACATAAATCTTTAATTCATGTATTCCCACGAGTCAGAATAGCTCACTATTGCAAGCTTTGAATTTCACCTATTTAACTTGTGGCTTTTCTTGCAATGCTAATGAAATTGTTTCTGGCACCCTTTTAGCATATGCACCTTTTTGAAGCTTGATTTTAATAGAAATATTTTTTTAATTGTATTTTTTACTATTTTTGCTGGTAGTTCTGCTGTTATCCTGTTGTGCCTTTACCATACGTGCTCACCTAAGACTGAATGCGTGTAGAGTGTTATAATCCTTTGATATTTTTGTAGCTTGTTCTGAATGCCAAGCATTATCTTTATTTCCTATATTTGCCACCACGAGCAATTCCACATACAACCTTTTTTTTGTGGGCTCAGAGAGAGCAGGAACTGCTGTTTCAGCATGTCACAGCACATAAACTACTCTCCAGTAGGTGTTTCTGCACAGGCTCCTGCCCTGTGGAATACAAAAAGTAATCCAAGAGTGTTTACTCTGTGTAGTCAAAAGCAGCCTTTGCATGCCCCATAGCACAGCTCCCTTGGTATCACTTAGCCAGTGGTGGGCTGGGTAGGATCCCTTGTAGAGCTTTCTGAAAAAGCAAGAACTCTAAAAGCAATTTCTTCAGCTAAGCTTTCTACAGACTCATTTTGTCTCCTGTCTGGCCAGGATAACAAGTACCATCTCACTGCAAAGAAGGCTCCCTACTCAGGCTTCATTTCAACCACAAAGGAAATAGGACAAGCCAGGCTGAGGAACAAAAAGCCTGTGCCCTAGCTCGGGTCATGCAGCAATAACCACCACCTACATTTGACATGGGAGAAAGAGCTTTTCTGTCCCAAGATAACCCCATGGTACCCACACTAGCACATATGGCTCCTCCTACTCCGTCTGGACCTCAGTTAAGTGTGTTGGTGAGGACCAAGTCCAGCTCATTACAAAATGGGGTCAGTGGGTCTCCCAGGTCCCTAAAGGCTCCATCACAGGGCTAAGGGCTGGCCTCGTTCCATACATTTGTACTTTCTTGCTATACATTCAGCTCAGCAAAATCTTGTGTAAAAGCAAATGAATCACAATGGCATGGAGAAAAAGAGAGGCTGTTTTCACAAGGGTTCTGCAAACTCTGTCTGATTTTCACCTGAATAGAAAGGTCATGTGCAGCTAAAGGGAATATGAGAAGGGAAAATAGTCCCGTGACTTGTCATCAGCTTGGTATCTGCCTTCCTGCCTTTGGTATGGGAATATGTGGTGCTGTGGTGTTGGGAAATAGATCTAGCTGGAAGCAAGAGATACGCTTCTTTAGTCTCACAGCACAGCAACACTTGAATAAACACGAAGTGTCCCTGGGAAGAACCCTCCCGAATCTACTGCCAAGTGACAGACGGATGAGTTGAAAGGTTGCAATGAGAGAGAGGAACAGAAGGGCATGTTCATTAATGCAGAATACAAAGAGTGGGGAGAGCCAGTCCTTGAGGAGGCAGAAGGAAGATTTGATACTTTCTCAGCAACTGAGTTCTGCCACTGGGAAATACGGTAGTATGGTAACAGGATGCTTTTCTGTTTTGGGGTTTTTTTCTAGTTAAATTTCCCAGAAGCTTGGTAGAGGAGGGAGTAGTCAGAGCTTTGGCAAGTGTCTGTAAGCCCACATAATCTTTTCACTGTATGTTGTACTGAGAGGAGGGGAATTTTAAAAGCCTGCCACATTACCCTCTCATTTCTACATCTCGTGCTTGATGTAGGGATGAGGTAGAAATCATCTCACACAGGTATGTCACTGGAACTCGTAGAGCATTGGTCTTTTTTTTTTGGTGGCAATTGTTATTTCCCATTATTGGTTAGTAAAATAATTTGAAGTCCTAGTCCCACACTAGAAGAAAACAAGAGGGAGGGCATGCAAAGTAACTGAAAGCGTCATTAGTTTCAGAGAGAGCTAGGGTGAGGCCAGATCCTGTGTTGCAGGTAGTGTTCCTGGATGGCAGTCAGTGAGAAATCAGCCTTGGAGATTTTATCTGAGATGGCACTACAACAACAAATGAAAGAGTTTCTGAGGCAAGAGCTTGTGAAAGAGTGAGAAAGATGCTTCTTTTCACTTCCACTCCTAATTTTGTATCCAACTAACTAGCTAAACTTGTTCAGTTCTCATATTCTGTGAGTAGCACATTGCAGCTCTTTCCTCTGAAAAGCAAGTTGTTCTTATGCTGCAGTTCCAAGAATTGCACGGCAGTTATATGCTTGGCTAAATGAAGGTACTGTAACCCTAGAGATCTTGGACTGCTTGAGGTCATGGAAAGCCCATTATTTTAGGTGTAAAAAAACCCAGATGGCCTGGATGTGTCAAACTTCTAGTTCTCTTTTTGAGGTAGGTACTACACATCTCATCCTTCAACATGTACCTCCTGTCACTAGACCCATCCTCTGAGGGCTTCATCAGAGAGCTTCGGAAGAAACCATCAGGAAGCAACCATGTTCCTGTTCCCATGGGGTCTGCTCTGGGAGAATATTCTCCCACTTGGTACTTTGCAGGCTTCTTCATGTTCCAAATTTATTTCTACGTTATAGGCCCAAAAGGACCTTATCACAAGTTAACAGCAGTGTTCCCTGTTGACTCTTACAGCACATGCCCACCCTGTCTACAGCATGCAGGCAGAGGAGGCAGAAGATAACATCATTTTCTAGAGGTGGCTTTAGCCCTGTTCAGCTAATCTCCACCAATTTGTAAGAATCTGTGAACTTGTGATAAAATTCTGAATTTTTGCTTCTGGAGGTTAAACATTTGATACCTATGAAGATACTGAAGGACCAATATATACAAATTTCTGATATTTCTTTGTCCTTATCTCTCCCCCGCCTCCTCCCCCCAGTATAAATCCACTGTCTAATTATATATACATATTCCACTGGAATTTGGAAGGTGATTCTTGTCACTGAGATTTGTGTCTATGGCTGAGCTGGGGGAAGAGAAAGGAAATTTTGCTCAAAGAGAAGAGTGTGAACAAGGCACTCTACCTTTCCTGTAGTTCTTGACCAAACCCAGAAAGTTTCCTTTAACCCAAAAGGTGTCCATTATTTCACAATAGTTTCCTTCTGTATTACTGAAGGTGATTTTCTAAGACACAACATTTAATGAATAAAGTGGCTCATTGAGAGAGAAGGTGGACATGATCTGTAAGCACTAAAAAATCTCAATGGACATCACCAGTTTTACTGACATTGTAGGGGTAGTTTGGGTACTGTTTGCCCCTGCAGCATAGACCTGCCCATACTCCAAGATGCTATTTAACTTCAGAAAGGATTTATGGCTACAAAATGCTTGGGGAGCCACACCAAGTTACATACGGAACAGAAACCTCAATAAGAGATGTCCTAAGCTAAAAGTCTTGCACAACTGGCAAGCAAGTGCAAGGGTGGATTATGAGGCAAGTAGTATTGCTAACATGAAAACATGGTGTGTTGCAATAGCAGGAACAGGTGCTTCCAAATAAATTTCATCTCCTATCAAAAAGTAATTTGTTATGATGCAAATAGCCAATAGATCTCAGACAAATTTAATATAGAACTAAAGACATATGGCCTTAAAAGTGAAATACAGCTGCATGCCATCAGGAATTAGACACAGTTCCCCATGCAAATGGATCAAATCCCACAGCATCAGCATGGATCTGAGGCACAACACTGAGCTGAGAGAGAATTCCAGAAGAGTATGAAATCCTGCAAACTTCCAGGTCTCTGCCTATGAATGAAAGATGAAAAATTGCTCATCAAGAAAAGATAGCCATTATGTTGAAAATTTTAGCAGCAATTTGATTGCTTGCAATCATGGAGAGCATGTAGAGCTAGAAGATGTATTATTCTACGCACCTGGGACACTCTACTTAGGTATAGAATACTTAAAATAAACCCTTCAGGGGTTAAGAGAACATTGAGAAAACTTACCTTTTGTGAAAAGTAATACCTGGCCTAGAAAACCTGAAAACATCCAAAAAAGACAAAGCATGTCTTCCCTAAATTGTTTGTTTAAAGCTTCTTTTAATTTTAAATCCTTCTATCCTAGCAAAGACTTAGTTACACGTCTGGAATTATGTATTTAGATATTTACTTAAGAAGTACATAGCTCCTTCTAGCTTTTGGAATCAACCTCTGTGGCAATCCTGCCCTATGTCACTTTTCACCCAGATGTGGGTAAAGGGGCTTGGATTTCTGAACTTCTTCCCACGGAACATAGCAAGATAAAATCAGACAAATGCAAAATTCTTTAAATGCCCAGTTACAAAGCACCTGTATGTCCATCTCATGCCAGGACCTCCTCTGTGAAATACTTCCACAGAAACACCAGTGGCTTTGTTTCCTTCAAAGATGACTGGGAACTAAGGGTCTTCTTCCCACCCCAAAACCTGGTTTTGTAGGAGAGGCAAAGCTTGCTGGCTGAAGTAAACGCCTTCATTTGTAGTCAGAGAGCTGACTGTCTTTTCTCACTCAGAGATCAAAATAGCAAATACCTGCCTGATCCTCCTGCATCACCCTGTGAGATACTTGGGTTCTAGGAGCACATTGCATCAAAAACCTTGGAGTCCAGGTGAATCACACTCCAAAATAATTTGCTTTCATGCCATTTGATTCCCCTGGGATGGGATGGGCTGTGCTGGCAGGGTGGTTACCTGCTCAGTGTTGGTTGTAGAAGTACCCTTCAGATGGAGGCTGGATTTCCTTGAACTTATTCTACTCTATCACTACAGAGGCACAGGTGGGTGTGAGTTCTGATGATGCGTTGAAGCTCTAAGCACACTTAGCATAATTTTAAGTGAAAACAAATGCTCTAAGTCTTCAAGGGCTATTTTGCAAACATGACAGAAAAACAAATTTCAGTTGATTTCACACATTCATTCAGCAGATGACTTGATAACAAAAGAATATCATGAGGGGAAGGGAGTGGCCTGGCAGAGAAGTCACCTCTGCAATGTTTACTTCAAAATTTTTGTCATGGTGTCTGAACAGAAGTCTTTTACGGTAAAATATACTGTATGCTGCCTTGCACTGTGTTCCTTTTTGTTGGGCAAAATATACGTAAACAGGAAAGGCCAGATTTCATCTAAAAACACTCCACTTGTAAAGTAGCCCAGATTAAGCAAAAAGCCTTGCTGGGGTCTGATCCAAAGCCTGCGGAAGTCAGCGACAGGATCTCAGTCCCTTGCAGAGACCTTGCCATCGTGTCCAGCTCCATGCTGGAAGGGT